>CM074722.1:311883069-314736592 GCA_037306005.1 Rhinophrynus dorsalis
GGCAGCGGGTGGTGAAAGAGGCAGAGAGTGGGGTCAAGAGGGAGAAAAAGAGGCAAAAGGAGGAAGGATCAGGAGATAAAAGGAGGGGGGCCAAGAAGAGGCAAAAGGAGGGGGGGGGGTCAGGAGAGAAAGAGAGAGAGAGAGAGGCAAAAGGGTGGGATCAAGAGTCAAGGAGAAGGAGGGGGAGAAAGGGGGATCAAAAAGGAGAGAAAAAGCCAAGGCAAAAGAAGGGGCTCAATAGGGGGAGAAAGAATCAAAAGGTGGTGTGTGTGTGTATGTATGTCAAGTGCTCACCGATACCAATTACGGATACTTTTTTTGCGGTCATTTGCCAGTTTTACAAGTACCTAAAGCATTTAGGTACTTGGAAAACTGGCAAATGACCACAAAAAAAGTATCGGTAATTGGTATCGGTTCTCGGTCTTAAAAAAAAAAAAAAAAAAAAAATCGGTATCGGTGCATCTCTAGTGTATATTACACACACACACAGAGAGAGAGAGAGAGAGAGAGAGAGAGAGAGAGAGAGAGAGAGAGAGAGAGAGAGAGAGAGAGAGAGAGAGAGAGAGAGAGAGAGAGAGAGAGAGAGAGAGAGAGAGAGAGAGAGAGAATATGAAATCACACGCACATTATACATAGTATACTGCAAACATAAATATGTTATTAGTATTCCAAGTAAATATATTGTATAATTCATGGGGGGAGGGGGCGCCAGTATATTATATATATTATATATATATTCCAGTATATTAAGCCACGTATAATGAGAATCAGGAAGGGACTTAAGACTGGATGTGCTAAGCTTACCGGGCTCTCCCCTACCTCTGAAACTTATCAGCTTGCAAAAACTCTTTGTATGCTAGATACATCACTAACATGCAGGGGTTAAAGGAATACTAATGCTAAATTATATGTACACACATGTATCTGCCTATAGATCTATTACAGTGGGGCTGGTGATGAGTTATTTGTGTGGTACTGAGCCCTACATGCATTTCTCCATCTATTGCCATAGAGGACCTTATTCCTCCTGTCACCTTACTCCCTTCCCTGCTGCCATCATACCAGCTTTTTTTGTTAACAAATCGTGACATTTTTATCTATTTATTTTTCTTGGGCAACCTTAAATGAATCCAGAGAAAGCAAAATTAACCCTTTGTGGACAAGAGGGAGAGCCACCACTGGAGACTTCTAGCTTTTAAATGGATAGTAATGTTTCACATAATCAGTAGCTCCAATTAATCTAGTTGGGCCATAGAGAGTGTTATTTAAATTCTGTCAGAGCTGTAGTTCAGGAGTAATTGAATGATAATGTTTCCCCCTCCCGCCCCTTTTACCTAGTGTAAGCCACCTCCCCTCAGATGTGGAATCTGGTCTTGAGACCAGACAGTTCACAGCAAGGGGCAATCTTCTTACTGTGAGAACAATGAAAACCCTGCCCCACTTAGCATAAGGGAAAAACCTGTTAATTGAAGACTAATTTAGGTGAGCAGTGTTACATCAGTACAAGGGGCGGGAGGGGGAAACTTTATCATTCAATTACTTTCGTACAACAACTGTGAGTATTGAAATAACACTCTCCATGGCCCAAATACTATGAAGATTAATTGGAGCTGCTTTTATTTTAAAACATTACTGTCATTTTAAAGGTGTTAAGCCCCATTTAAATATATGGGAATTTCTTTGTAATTAGCATTTCCACTCTTTTTATGCAATTCTATAAGCACCTTGGTACTGGGGAACGTTTTGTTTGAACATAGGACCTTTTGAGGTTCTAATACAACGTGCAACAAAATGAGGGCAGAGCATTTATTTTCACATATCCAGGACCAGGCTTGAGCAATTTGAAGTCCTCTAGCTGTAGGGGACTAACATTTCCATCATCCCAGGCATGTCATAAACTGGCTGGGTATGACAGAAGTTGTGGTCCTCCACAGCAGGAGGGCCTTGTGATGCCCATCCCTGCTTCTGGCCCCTTGGCAACTGTTACCGGGCCTAATTCCAATCTATTCTCTGACATAACTGCAGCTCCCCAGAAACTATTTGGAAAGGCTGCTTGTCAAAACACGAGAGCTGTTCTGTGGAGCCATGGGTCTTTGTATAAGCTCAGAGAAAGAAATAATACATTTCCCAACTATGACAGGGCCTCTGAAACTGGTATGCGACGAGGTCACATATTTCCCCGATTACTGCGCTTCTCTCTATTTTTAGAGTTCACAAAAATATGCATGCTAAAACGCTTAGGTGAAACTGGTTTACTGGACAAATATCATGTTTGGGCTTTATGCAACACTATGGGCCTTATTCATCGAGGTAAAATTTAATCCTGAAGTTAACCATGTACCATTATACTTATTGTCCAATGAGAACTGTATTTGTGGGCACTTAAAACTAGGAATCATTCCTCTTTAATGTGCAAACCTTATACAGCTCACCAAACGTCTTAGCAGTTCATGGTAAAGTCACATAAAAATGTGTTATTTAAAAAAGCAAAGTTAATTTGCACCAGAATGACTGCACTATAGGGGAAGAACTAAAAAAATCCCATTGATTTAATTGAAGCATTGAAAGCTAGAAGTGTCTCCAATGCATGGGTTTTCAAGGGGTTAAAATAACAATTTTAAAAACATTACAAATCTGCATACATTTCACTTTAACCCTGTAGAGCAGTTGGTTTAATCCAGCACTTCACATCTTTAGCTTGTCGAGGCACTATGGCAGGGGTGGGCAAAGTCTAACCACCTCAGGAGCCAAACCGAAATATTAGGATCCACCTAGGAGTTTAACCCTTTGAGTGACAGAGGGGTACAAAGCAATGTGTTGCATACCACTCTGGCACTCAAAGGGTTAAGAGCTAGTGAGGGTGAATACAAACCCATAAAAATAGCCCAAAGCATAAGAGCCACAAGCAAAATTTGAGGAGACCAGACTCTCAGGTTCTGGAGATTTTTCCACCCCTGACCTATACAGAAAGGCAAAGCAAAGCAATTCCTGGGCAACCTGCTGCTCTGCACTGATCAAAATGGATCTTTCAACTCCTTGACTGAGACCATGCTAACAATCAACGTGTCAACCCTTTGAGTGCCAGAGATGTATTCAATGCATTGTAACGTAATGCATTAGATATATTTCTGGCACTCAAAAGGTTAAAAGTTCTATTCAAATGCATGGTAATTATTATTTGTCCCCTACGAAGCATTTGGTTTGTTTCAGAATGGCTAAAATGTAAAATTATACCAAAGGGCCAGTATTCTTTTTATTGCAAATAAATATTCTGGCGAACCGATCACTTCCTGTAAACAATACAACCGCTATGGATTTTCTGGAAACGGAAGAGGGTTTTAATGAGACTGAGCATAAGTAACTGCTCACAATCTTGGTAATCTTGGTAATAATAAATATATTATATATGATATGATATATATAAATGTACTCAGCCTGGGTGTTCCAAGGATGCAGCACGAGACAGCACTCTATCTGGTTGATAAATATGTTGGGTACTTTATTGCAACATCTGAAAATGGCCAAACGTTTTCGGTACTCTCTGGGACCTTCGTCAGGGCAAATGGATAACTCACCTGTCCCCGCCGAAAGCCACCTCTGGAACGCAAAAACAAGCGTTCTTCGGCGTTCGGCGGGGATCGTGACGTCACCAAGTCACGGGCCAGCGGTTGCTAAGCAACCGGTACCCGGAGAGAAACATCGTAACGAAGAAGCCTGAATACTGCTGCCGGCTGAAGGCAGCACTATGAGATAAGGGAGACAAGTCTATACAGCTGGAGGAAAACAGAACCAGCTTCTAAAGTTACTGAATGGAGTTGTATAAGAAAACTTAGTCTATAGTACACATTAAATCGAAACTAATGTATCAAGTTTAAATCAGTTCAATGTGTTGTTACTTTCTTATAGGAAAACGACTGTTCAATAGTTCATTAGAATAGAATACCACTTGTACTAATGATTCAATAATGAAAAATATTAGTCATATATATTAGTCCCAATATGTAGGTTCCTGACCCCATGTGTTCTTATAGGGGTCGTTCCAAACATTAACTTGATATTTTCATTGATTCCACAATGTTTATGTATTTATTATTCACTGATAAAGACATTCCAATGACTAGGTGCCTAACCCCTATTATGGGGGTCGCCAGATAATGTCATTGGGTAGTAATTCCAATCTCAATACGTGAATTCCTGACCCCCAATGTTCTAGTGGGGATCGCCATATTTGTTCATATGTTAACTCCTTAACAATCCAAACAGAGTTCAAATGGTAACAAAAGGTCTTAATCCATATAGGGGGTATTTTATCCATTGATACCTCAGCCTCACTCAATGACTAGGTGCCTAACCCCTAGTTGTGTAAGATTCAGGGGTAGCCAAAATTGTCATTGGTTCAGAGTTATAAAAAACAGGATAAGGATAATTCCTGATTTAATCCATCAGGCATAATAGTGTTAAAGTCAAAGATAATTCTAGCTTCTAATTGAAGAAGAGCTAAATGTCTATCTCCTCCTCTTGGTGACTTTGGTACTTGACGAATAGGCATGAAACGAAAATCAGTCAGTGTTGTGAAGTTTGGAAATGTCTTGCCACAGGTTGGGTTTGGTAGTCCTTGAGATCCATATTGCCTTCCAGGGCTTTCTTAATAGATGATTTGTGATTATTAATCCTCTCCTTGAGCATTGTAATTGTCTTGCCCACATAGAATAATTTGCATGGGCATGTGATTAAATATACCACATATCTGCTCTCACAATTAAGAAAGTCCTTAATCCAAATCTTTTCCGCTGTTCTCGGGTGATTATAATATTTCCCCGTTATTAAATTACTGCAGTTGGAACATCCCTTACATCTATAAACTCCCTTGGGTCGTGCTAACCAATTCATAGGTTTATTATACTTATTAATTGGGTCCCCCAATTAATACATATCATATTATTTTTTTTTTTTTTTTTTTTTTTTTTTTTTTAAATAAACTTAATTACCTGTTAACACATGGTTTAATTGGGTGGTGTAGTCTTGTTTCATAACAACCGCTTTGTATATGTCTGTTTTTGGGACTTCTGCATTATTGCTTGATTAACTTTTGATTGCCGCTCTCTTCATCTGCAAATTTAATCTCTAAATTCCTAAACTTGCTACATTAACACCAGAAGACACCGGGGAACAGTTAAACAAAGGGAACAAAAGCAACTGTGATAATGGGTTCAGTGTGCTGTTTGTGCTAGATGATATGTAAGCAAAATGTTTGCACGAGTTTTATACATGCCTACTAAGCTCAATAACAGAAAGCCTCAATTGTGACATTTCTGCAACACTAACTTTTCCAGCACTCTGACATTTGACAAAGACTGACAGTACTGAGATTACACCAGGGAAATCCTGGCAGTCAAGGTAGTAGCAAAAAGTGCCCTAAAAAATGTAGCAAACTATGACAATGTTTATATTTTTATATGTTATAAACAATGCAGCACTATAGGAAAAGTTCAGCCACAGAAAACCACCAGACTGCCTTTTTCTCTTTTGAGGGCACATGTATTTATGTAGTTATTTAACAGCCTGGACACTAGAGAAGTCTAATGCATTACTTCACAATGTGCTGAACACTTCTCTGGCATCCAAGTGGTTCAAAAAGAAACAAATAGGTCTTCTAATGAAGCAGGGACAGAGACTGGTGTGTGCTAATCAGCTGCATTTATAAATGGTCCCCTGTTTATGCGATAATGAATTGCACAGGAACTATTCAACACTTTCAGGACTATTTATAATAGATTATATATAAAAATACACACACACACACACACACACACACACACACACACACACACACACACACACACACACTGAATGCTGCATTGGATTCAGCACCCGCTGCATATTGATTTCGTCGAGTTTCTGCAGAGTTGGACGTCGATAGGAGTGAATCTGCAGCGATTTTAACAGAAGAGGATAGGAGGACTTTGCCTTCCTGCCCACTCCTGTGAATTTCACCTCCCCTGTGAATCTCCTTTCAGATTTTGACAGTAGTGGTCAGGGGAGATGTGCCGTGATATCCACCCCTGTGCCGCCCTGGGGAGGTATGGGCAGCAAACCAGAAACATATTATATGTACAGTGGATATAAAAAGTCTACACACCCCTGTTTAAATGCCAGGTTCTTGCGATGCTAAAGAATGAGACAAAGATAAATCATGTCAGAACATTTTCTACCTTTAATGTGACCTATAATGTGAACAATTCAATTGCAAAACAAACTGAAACCGTTGAGGGGGAAAAATAAAAAACACACAATAACCTGGTTCCAACATGATTTATCTTTGTCTCATTCTTTAATATCACAAGAACCTGGCATTTTAACAGGGGTGTGTAGACTTTTTATATCCACTGTATATATAATAGATAATCTGTTTTGGTGTCAACCCCCAAGGGTATGTGTGTGTGTGTGGGGGGGGGGGGGCGGGGGCTGCAGCAGCACCCAGAGAACCACCACAAACAGGGTAGTGAGCTTCAAATGAAAGGCCAGTGGGGTGAAGCCCTCCTGCCCACGTCTGGCAAAATCGCTGCAGCGACATTCACAGGGGTGGTGATTTTTGAATGGATTGACCAGGGAGGCAAAGCCCCACCCCCACGCACTAAATTGAGGTTCAGAGCATCAAATCCAACTGGCAATGCCATGCAGAATTCGCTAGTATGTGCGTATGAACACATGTATGCATACATACACACACACATATATTGTGTATATCAGAATTACTTCGGCATTGAGTATACCATCAACAGATTCACCACTCACAATGGAGGCATCTGGACATAGTTAGGAACTTAAAAGGCAACCAACACACAAAAAAAATAAATAAATAAATAAATTACTGGCCACAGTGGAGTGCAATGCGTTGCTACACAATGTATTCAGCCCCAGTCTGGTTGTCAAGGGTTTAAAGTTCAGTATTCACTGCTCCCATCTCTGGGAATAGAAGCAGTATAAAACCTTAGAGGTTGAAGTGGGCCTGTACAGTCATCACAGTGGTAGTTTAATACCTATTAGCTGTTCAGGGGGTTGTGACGTCAGTACATCTAACACTAATCAGTGCCTCTCTGAAGTTCACAGCACCAGAACTGGGGATGAGAAGGCCAAGGGCTACAGGATATTGAGTGGTAGTCAGGCTGGCGACAGTTGTACTCCCAACTAAGCATTATGCGCAAAACAAAACTGGAGTAAGCCAACTTCACCACAGGTAAAAAAAAAATAAAAATTCCCAAGTTACTATTTAGCCAAATTACATTTTTAACCCCGTGAATGCTGGACAGGTCAACAAAATGCATTGCTCTGCAGTGTGCTGATGTTCTCTAGCATCCAAGTTGTAAAAACAAAAAACAAAAAAAAAAAAACAAACATTGAAGTCAATAAAGAGTTTTATTTGTCCCCCAGTGCCATTTGTTTGCTCCAGTTCTCCTTAACCCTTTAAGAGTGCCCTGGCTCTTACAGGGTTAATACACCACCCTCATTGAAAAAAATTTGTTTGGCTTTCACAAGTTCGTTTTATTGCTATGATCCACTGGTGCCAACAGGAAATGTCTGCATACTCCACAAACCTGGGCTCCTGGCAGTCAAAGGAAAATGGGAACCAGGTCTAAAAACAAAGTAGAATGAAAAACAATAGCAGTGTGCACAGAATGTATTGTGTTCTACTTTATAACAATCTGTTTTCACATGCAGTTATAAAACACCCAGTTGCCTACTGCCATTTGAATGCACGGTTCTTGCCATGAAGCACCAATGTACAAAACCATTTCCAATACCAAGTGAAGTGGTTAAGCATCATGATCAGTGTAAAGCACTGTGGAGAAATGCTAGCAGCTTATACGTAAAAGAGTAACAGCAGTGATCTACAGGACAGTATACAATAAACATAGATCAAGCCCAAAATAAATTATCTGCACAATACAAATACTTCTCACCCAATCAGATCTAAACTGCATAATACATTTGTCATTTGTAGCCCGTTTTGTTTCAGGACATAAATCTTTGAGGACCACCGTAATCAGCAATATATTTTGACAGTAAATGTACAGGGAAGGGGCTTTATAACTAGTAGGCAGTTATGAGACAGCAATAGGAATCTGTGTGATATGCGGGGCTTGGGTGACATGAGAGCTTTGCATAGTATTCTAGGAGATTTCTATCCATTGCAGCCCACTGACAGCAAATAAGCAGATGCAGACCTTCAATGGAGATGACAGCAATGCTGCTTCCTCTCACCATACATTACAGAGCCCTGAAGATCATGACGATTTGTAGAGTAAACAAAAGACAGTGACAGTGATTTAAGCTGTGAACTCTATTCCCTTAATTAATAGGTACATTGCTGCAATTAGAAAGTCCTTTCCTCAACCCCGTTTTCCTAGGACAACACCCCTTTAAACGGTAACTTATTTTGACAGTGATTTATGTAGGCAAATCCACAGGTAAGTCAGATTAATCTATATAGTTTATTTTTCTGCATTTTATCCCTTTCTTTTAGTCCGTTGCTAATGTTTCCTTTTATAATCTGATACAGTTAAGTGAACCTTAAAAACTATTAAGTCTGTAATTTGGCATGAAGAGGTTAGATCTAAAAGCAGGCTTCATAGAGCACTGTATACATGAAAATGCAAATATAATGCAAAACATATAAAAGAGGATTTTAGTCTTACCTGTTAAATCTTTCTCTTAGTCCATACAAGTTACTGGTAACTTTGGGTAGGTGATACGTCCCTTTAACTGTAGGCAGGAACAATTCTAGAATTGAATGCAGGGGGTGGAGCCTACATTGCCTCCTTGGCTGCAGCTAGCCAACCAGTTCCAGAAAGATTTGAAACACTAACTAATAACTAGTTAGTGGAAGGGAAAGACAACTCCTGTGAGCATGACCCCGAAGGACCCCCACGGTCTGCCACAGGAGAGCCAAGCATGGTCCCTTGACAGGGTGGGAGACCAGTAACCTGTATGGACTAAGAGAAAAGGATTTAACAAGTAAGACTAAAATCCTCTTTTCTCTGTCGTCCAATACAGGTTACTGGTAACTTTGGGATGTCCAACCACTGAGTAAAGCAAGGACTAGGCACAAGGCCCCCAAAGTCACCAGAGCAGATATGAACCATCAGATCAGAGATAGACCAACAAAACAACGGAAGTGTCAATGGACACTAAACAGGGGTAACAACACCCTAGGAACTGTTACACAGCACACTGAACTAGAGCCAACAGGGCTCAAAAGAGAAGGAAGGAAGCACCAAGAACTGGAGAAGATCCTAGACAGGCAAGACTGCCTCCAGGATCTTCCTCCCAAAGCTGGAGTCAGCCGATGCCAGCACATCAACATGGTAGTGCTTCGAAAGGGTGTGAACAGATGACCAAGTGGCAGCCTTGCACAACTGATCAGCAGAGGCCTGATTCTTGTAAGCCCAAGAATCCCCAATAGATCTTGTAAAATGAGCCATAACCCGAAAGGGAACGGGCTTCTTCATCAGCTCGTAAGCCTTACGAATAGTGGACTTGATCCAGGAGGCAATAGTCACTTTGGATGCAGGTCTTCTTGCCCTGGGGCCCTCAGGAATGACAAACAGCGGGTCAGATTGTCTAATGGACTCGGTGAGATGTACATAAAACTTAAGACAATGCACCACATCTTCTGGAGAAGCTCCTGAGAAGTGCAAAGCACCGCCTTATCTTTGTGAAACACCAAAAAGGGTGATTTACAAGACAGAGCATGTAACTCCGCTACACGGTGAACAGACACGATGGCCAGGAGAAAGCCATTTTCCACGTCAGCAGACGCAGAGGAATAGTAGCCAAGGACTCAAAGGGAGGGCGCTGAAGGACTCCCAAGACCAAATTAAGATCCCATTGAGAAGCAGGATTCTTAAAGACAGAATGAGTATGAGCAACGCCCTGCAAGAAAACCTTGACATCAGGAAGAATAGCAATGCGCCTCTGAAAGAAAACAGAGAGAGCAGAAGTCTGAACCTTAAGGGAACTGCAAGAAGGCCAGGACCGTAGGCAGATCAAAATCCTGAGAGAGATCCCAATCAGCACACCAAGATAGAAAGGCTGACCAAACACAATGGTAGGCCTTAGAAGAAACCAGCTTGCGGGCACTAAGCATAGTAGCCACCACAAAAGAAAAACCCTTCTTGCTTCTTCATTATTAAGGATTCAATTTCCAAGCTGTCAAAGCTAGACGATGAACATCCTCCGTCCACAGGTAACCCTGAAGAAGAAGATTTGGATGGCAAGGGAGCCAGAATGGCTCCGCCACCGACAGATCCAGAAGCTCCAGAAACCAAGCCTGTCAAGGCCAGTACGGAGCAATCAGAATGACTGGACAGCGCTGCAGTCTCAATTTCCGTAACACCCTGTGCAACATGGGAATGAGAGAAAAGATATAAGTCAGAGGAAATAACAAAGGAATGGACATGGCATCCACCGCTAGAGCTAGAGGATCCCTCCAGTGAAAGCAGAACCTCAGCACCTTCCGGTTGTGTCTTGTCGCCATCAGGCCGATGCAAGGAAGACCCCACTTATGAACAATGAGGGAGAACACCTCTGGGTGCAGTTCCCACTCTCTGCTGTCCACCGTGTGTAGACTGAGGAAGTCTGCCATGACACTGTCTATGCCAGGAATGTGTACTGCGGATATGACAGGAACACCTTCTGCCCAGGACAAAATAGCCTTGACCTCTAACCAAGTGGCAAGACTTCTTGCTCTGCCCTGCTTGTTGATGTAGGCCACGGCCTTGGCGATGTCGGACTGGGCATTCTTTCAGCTGGGGAGTCCAATGACGAAGGGCATGGAATAATCGCCCAAAGCACCAACTCGTTGATGGGAAGGAGAGATTCCTCCAGAGACCACCGACCTTGTGCACTCAGGCGACCCAGGACTGCTCCCAAGCCGGAGAGGCTGGCATCCGTCGTCACCGTGGTCCAGGAGGATACTAGGAAGGACTTGCCCTTCAGCAGATTGGAGAGGTCGAGCCACCAGGACATACCCAGTTCCACATGAAGAGGAAGTGACACTGACGTCTTCAGAAGGTCCGGCTGACCCCTGCACACCTGGATCACAAACCTCAGGAGCTCCCTGGTGTGAGCCATGGCAAATGGGACTGCTACTATGGTGGAGATGAATTTCCCCACTAGATAGGACAGCTTCTTGGCTGGAACTGGATCAAGAGCCAGAACAGCAGATATCCTGTGGGCGATCTGGTGAGCCACTTCCTGCGTGAGAAACACCATGCTCTGCCAAGTGGCTCCAAAAGGGACTGACAGCGCAGGCGCACGGACGTCACTGTGACGAGATGTCCGTGCTTCCTGTTCCAGTAAGCATCGGTAAAACGGCAAAATCTTTGGAACCAGGTAATATTTCTGGCGACTAGCACTACTAAGCAGCTAGTCGCCAGATGAAGAATGAATGAAGGTCAAGTTATTGCGGGGTGGTAGTTCCCCTTTAAGACCCAGAATGTACAAAAGATCTCCAAAACATTGATTGCTTCACTAGGAGTTTGCAGACCTCTAGGATCAAAGGGCATTTTCACTTATCTATGGTGCAGTTGATTAGCTACAGCATTGCTTCTCCTTTCTTCTTTGCACATATGGCCCACTGTGAGTTAACACTTTGAATGCTGGGTGGGTGACATGTATTGCTCTGAAATGTGTTGCTCACCCTTCTGGCACTCAAAGGCTTAAGAATCATAGTCTGACACGCGCAAGACTAGAAAATTCTACTAGTTTGTGACTAGAAAAAAAAATCCAGCTGAAAACAAGACTTGTCACTTGGGAAACGTGTTAAAAGCTCAGATAGGATAACCAAATCACATTATATAAATACATGTTCATCTAGGGGACGTTACTAACTAGTTCACCCAGAAAATAATCATTTTACATTTACTGGCTCTGTTCCGTGGGTGTTAAGAAATTAGGAAAAAAAAAACCCACCTTGGTCCTAAAGGAATTACATGCTGCAAAAGTGAAGAATGCAATCCTATGGTAGTATTCAGCAGGAAGAGAGGAGCAATGCTACGACAAAGTTGCTGCACTGTAGGGAACATACGAAAAAATTCCAGTTATTTAAAATTGGGCTTTAAACCTCTTGAATGTTAGAAATAAATGCTTTGGATGCATCTCTTGTGTTAAATGCCCATTTAAGCCAATCATTCGGAATCATCATTTGTCCCCTATGGTACTTGAGAATATTGAATATGGAGCCAGGTGGCTGCATCACACTACTTTTATGGCAAATGCTGCATATAGTTTTTAACCAGAATAGAAATACACTATCCCTCTTGATGTGCCACCATCCAACCAATTGGGCCTTATGAAAACAAACAAACAAACAAACAAAAAAAAACCCAAACAAAAGCAATGTGGAGGAATTCAGGAGAAAACCAACACCATCTTTACAATATAACATTTAAAATGGGACTTAACCTCTTGAATGCCAAAACTTTGCAATATATTTGATACCTCTAGCACTCAAGGGGTTAAAATCAGTGGAAACATTTATTTATTTCCTTCTGTGTAATAGGTTTGCTTCAGAACTGCACCACAATGCTTTTTCTACACAAGGCTCAATATGCCCCCAGCAACTCTTGAGGGAGAGATGCTTAACTGGGAGCTATATTATTTAGTTGTATGACCTATTCCTTGGCAGTGTCTACACAATGAGGTCTATTTGGTCACTGTAAGAGGAGGCAGGAAGTGAAGCATTTTGAGGTGCACTTTTTGATTCCACTACAATTCTGCATCTACATCAGGGACAGTCAACACTTGCCTCTCCGTCAGCTGAAGGCTACAGTTCCCATCATCCACAATATATTGTTACAGATGGTGGGAATTATAGGCTCCAACAGCTGGAAAGCCAAACATTACTCCCACCCCCGGACCTAAGGAAGCTTCAGAGAGCAGAACTGGGATCTGCAAGCAGGTTTCTTTCTTGAATTATTCTCTCTGTCTATGCAGAATGTAAGCAAATAGTGTATGTATTGTCTAAGTAATAAGTTATATAACACAAAATATTTAAAAATAATAATTCCCACTTTAACACCTTTACCACAACAGGGGACACACTGTACTGGATGATGTTGCTGCAAGAGGGATGTGGAAAAAGTAGTACATTCTCTACAGGCCTAGGATAAAAGAGAGTTTCAGATATAAGGATCATGTTTCCCCAAAACAAAAACATTCTCACTTGGCACTCAGTTTAGCATCAGGACTGAACTCAACTACTTGTCTATTTATGGTATTCTGTTTGTGGCTTAATTGAGCACACGTGGTGTAAGGCTGATACCTGAAGCTCTCTTAAGAGGCAGTATTATATAATACAAACTTGCAAAATGAAGAAATGCCAGCAATTAAAACAATTACACCTAGTGCACCAGATCAGTCCAACATTCCTGAGGAAAATGCATAAACCACAGGAATATCAGAAATGGGGAAAGTGATGTATTCAGCAAAAAACTATATTATACCAAATTCACAACAGGAAACACATCCAGTCCTGTTAACTTAACCCATTCAATGCCACAGGCTTGGCGGAATATGTTGTACCCTCCTGGACAGACACATTTTCAGCATTTTTGCCATCCATCTGTTTAGGCATTATTCCAATAAGGCGGTGCTATATGGAGAAAATAAAATTGTTTTGGGTACATTTCCACCACTTCAAAAATACTAAAATCTTTGAAAACTATGTAATACCCTGCTGTATTCAGTACTTTTTAACAACCCAAGAAAAATGGCACCCAATTGGTATGGGTTCACATAGAACAGAGCCTGACAAATCCCAGGTACCAGGTCTGATTGGAAATTAGGAATTGCTTCCTGGCACCTAAGATTTCCCCTTCATGGCAAAGCTTCAGAATTATTTTTGAAGTAAAGGAAAACAAAACAAAACAAAACAAAACAAAAAACAAAAAAAAAAAAGACCTGTCCCTCTGGCTATAATATCTGCCTACCCCTCTAAATAGTTTGCTGTTGAACTATACCTCTATGTCACACCTCCTCACAAAAACAATGGGCTTCGAGAGACCTGAATGAATCATAGGGGACCCTAGCTGTTGTATAATGGAACAGACAAACTGAAAAAAAAATCAGCATGAGACCAGAACAGAGATCAACATTTTTTAGGGTATAGTTCCCTTTTTTAAGAGAAGCATGCAAAAATATGAGACTCTATAGCAGTTATTATATACAATCAAATATCTAGGTTAACAAGCTATTTTAAATATCTCCACATACATTTACATAATTATTTAAGGTCTACCTGATTGCAAAATATCAGGTAAAAGATTACTATGTTTGGTAGCAGGTCACATTTCTATTATTTAAAGGGATAGTAAGTAGTTTGCAGAGTCTTCTTTATATTAAAAGTAACAGATTGCTTTATGTGTAAAAGCATACTTGTATGTAGTTCAAAACTTAAGTGGAGAAGGCTCCCCCGTCAGCCCCTTCTGGTTGCCTCCCACTGAATCTAAAATCTGGACATGAGGCCAGACGGCTACAGCGAGGGACAAACTTCAGTAAGTATAAGGACTCCCTAACCCCCTTGATGAAGGAAGGCAAGATTTCCCTTTGCATACTGATGAAGCCAGAAGGGGCGAGCGGGGGAATCTATCGCTTATTAACATTTTAACTACACGCAAGTAAGCTCCTACACATAGTGCAATCTGTTACTTTTATTATAAAGAAGACTCGGCAAACTAATTTTATAAAGAGACATTAGTATCCCTGTAACCCTTTGAGTGCCAGAGAGTTATCCAACGCATTTCAACACTTCTCTGGCCCTCACAGGGTTATTAATATTTGATTGAAGGGATGGACTGGCCATTCCAGAGGGCTGCATATATCCCTGGGTCTTAGTTTGGAAATTCCTGACCTACAGCAAAAAATTACCAAATGTGATATTATCTTTTTTGCCTTCTTTTGGATCAACGATGGTAAACAGGAATAGGAAAAGGGTTGAACTAGATGGACGCAAGTCTTTTTTCAACCTAAATTACTATGTTATCTTGCTTTTGTGGACCAGAGAGTGTGCAGTGTAATGCAAAGCAAAGCCCTCTGGTTCTTAACTACACCTATCTCATGTATATATACATGATCTAAAGCAAGGGGTCTTAATTATCCTTATTTTGTATCTATCCAGCATATAAATAATTGCCCAAGGGCGCTCCTGTGTGCACTGGGGCTCCTCTTACATAAAAAAAGTGTAAAAAGTCGTATCTCACCAAGTCAGCGCAGCAACAGTTGCCCTGACTTCTGCTACATATACACACAGCAAGCCATTGTGCAATTTACAATTTTGTGTGTGCACAGTTTTGTAGTTCAAGAACCACACTCACAGGACTTCCAAAAGATAAAATGTGCTATTTTATTTTATTGACATTTCCGCCCTACTCTGGACCTTTGTCAAGATAGTGCTATCTTGACAAAGGCCCAAAGTAGGGCCGAAATGTGATACAATAAAATTGCACATTTTTTACATCTTTTGGAAGTCCTGTGAGAGCGGTTCTTGAACTAAAAAAAAAAAAAAAAAAAAAAAAAAGTATAAATAAATAACACATACACACACCCCTTGGTTAGGACAGTACAATTAAGGAAAATTAATGTAAGTATTTCTATAGTTGGGACACATCTATGAACACATCCTGTGGAACCTTTCTGCACCTGAATGTTCAACATATCGTCGGCACAGTTACAGTCTGTGTGTAAAAAAGTAAAGGAAAAATGTATTGCCTCTAGAGCTGGCAAAAAATTGGAGCAAAACTATGAATAAAATATACAATTGCCCCAGTGCAATCCTTTTGTTGTTCAATTTGCAAAAATGTACATGTTTATGGACTTTTGTGTTCCTAGACTGAAAGTTTGCAAGAAGGTTCACAGTACCAGTCCCTGAAATATTACAGTTTGGAAATTGTATTGCACACCTTTTAAACAGGGACCCTACATCACGTAAAAATACATCAAACCACTATATGTGATATTCCAATAATTGTGAGAATTGGATGAATACTTTTTGATTGAAAAAAAAAAAAAAAAAACAATCATGGGCAGAATCATAATATGATTTTCTTCCCAAAAATTCATATTTACATTACCCAAATCATATTATGTAGAATATACTTAAGTTTGGTACCAGAAAAGAGAGGATTTTAGTCTTACCTGTTAAATCCTTTTCTTTTAGTCCATACAGGTTACTGGTAACTTTGGGTAGGTGATCAACCCCTTTAAATAGGCAGGAACAATTCTGCTAGCCAATCAGCTCCAGAAAGATTTGAGACACTATTGTCTAGGTAGTGAGAAGGAAAAGACGACTCCTGTGAACCCAAAAGGACCCCCATATTCTGCCACAGGAGAGCCAAGCATGGTCCCTTGACAGGGTGGAAGACCAGTAACCTGTATTGACTAAGAGAAAAAGATTTAACAGGTAAGACTAAAATCCTCTTTTCTCTGTCGTCCAATACAGGTTACTGGTAACTTTGGGATGTCCAACCACTGAATTTCCCAGAGGCGGGAAGTAAGGAAAGGACCAGGCGCCAGGCCCCCAAAATCACCAGAGCATATATGAACCATTAGATCAGGGATAGCCCAACAAAAACAACTTAAGTGTCAACGGACACTGAACAGGGGTAACACCACCCCAGGAACTGTTACACAGCACACAGAACTGGAGCCTACAGGGCTCAAAAGAGAAGGAAGCACCAAAGTACAGAAGAAGATCCTAGACAGGCAAGACCGCCTCCAGGATCTTCCACCCAAAGCTGGCGTCAGCATATGCCAGCACATCAACACGGCAGAGGTTCGAAAAGGTGTGACCAGACGACCAAGTGGCAGGCTTGCACAACTGATCAGCGAAGGCCTGATTCTTGTAAGCCCAAGAAGCCCCAATAGATCTAGTTGAATGATCTGTGACCCAAAAGGGAACAGGCTTCTTCCTTAGCTCGTAAGCCTTACGAATAACGGACTTGATCCAAGACGTAATAGTCACTTTGGATGCAGGTCTCATTTCCCTGGGGCCCTCAGGAATGACAAACAGCGCGTCAGATTGTCTAATGGACTCAGAGCGATGCACATAAAACTTGATACAATGCACCACATCTAACAAGTGAAATCCTTCTACTTGTCAGAGTAAGGGTCAGGGCAGAAAGGAGGAGCCCCAATCTCCTGATTAATGAGGAAATCAGAAACCACCATCGGGAGAAACTTCTGTGAAGTGCGAAGTACTGCCAAATCTTAGTGAAACACCAAAAAGGGTGGTTTACAAGACACAGCATGCAACTCCACGACACGGAGAACGAACACGATCGCCAGGAGAAAGGCCAATGTACCACATCAGCAGACGTAGAGGAATAGTAGCCAAAGATTCAAAGGGAGGGTGCTGAAGGATGCCCAAAACCAAGTAGAAAGCCTCAGGATGCAGTTTCCACTCTCCGCTGTGCACAGTGTGTCAACTGAGGAAGTCTGCCAGGACGTTGTCTACGCCGGGAATGAGAACCAAGGATATGGAAGGAACATATTCCTCTGCCCAGGACAAAATAGTCTTGGCCTCTAACCAAGCTGCAAGACTTCTTGTTCCACCTTGCTTGTTGATGTAAGCCACTGTCGTGGCATTGTAGGACTGAACCCGGACTAGGCAGTCCTCCAGCTGGCACGTCCAGTGGCGAAGGGCATGTAGTATCGCACGAAGCTCCAAGACCTTGATGGGAAGGAGATATTCCTCCAGAGACCACCATCCTTGAGTATTCAGGTGACCCAAGACTGCTCCCCAGCCGGATAGGCTGGCATCCGTTGTCACCATGGTCCAGAAGGACATAAGGAAAGGCTTGCCCTCCAGCAGATTGGAGAAGTTGAGCCACCACAACAGACTCAGTTCCACATGAAGAGGAAGGGATACTGACATCTTCAGGAGATTCGGCTGACCCCTGAACACCTGGGTCACAAACCTCTGGAGTTGCCTGGTGTGAGCCATGGCAAACAGGACTGCTGCTATGGTGTAAATGAACTTCCCCACTAGAGAGGACAACTTCTTGGCTGGAACTGGATCGTGAGTCAGAACAGCGGAAACCCTGTGGGCGATCTGGTGAGTCACCTCATCCGTGAGAAACACCATGCTCTGCTGAGTGTCGAAGAGAAGGCCCAGGAAGCCCAGTCTCTGGGATGGAATCCACCCATGATGGGCGAGTGCATGAATGCAGTCCTCGAAACTCCTTCAGCAGCAGGTTCAGAAGGGGCTTTCAGAATCAGGTTGCCCATGTGTGGAGTGACTCTGATGCTGTTCCGATGGAGGAAGGACACAAAGGCTCCCAAGGACACGACTGAAGACTTGAGGAGCTGTAGTAAGACCAAAGGGAAGAGCAGAAAACTGAAAATACCCGTGGTACTGACGGCTCTCTGGATGAATAGTGATATGCAGACAGGCATCCTGAAGATCCAGAGAAGCAAGGAATTCCCCAGGGGACATGGCAGCAATCACCGTCCGTAGGGACTCCTGGTGATAACGAGTCTTGACCACAAACGAATTGAGATCCTTCAGGTCCAAAACTGGGCGACAACCGCCGTCCTTCTTGGAAACCACAAACAGGTTTGAGTAAAAACCCAAACCCCTGTCCTGAACAGGAAACTGCTCCAGAACCACCTTGTCCAGAAAGGCCCGATGGTGCTGTTGAACAAACGGCGTTTCTCTGCACCCTGAGGAGTGTGAGAAGGGAAAAACCTGAAGGAAGGAAGAGAGGTGAAAAGGATCCAGTATCCCTCTGCCACTACCTGCATAACACAAGGGTCCACCACAGAGTCCTCCCAGATGCTGCTGTAGTGGTGCAGATGACCACCCAAAGCAGAGTGGGGACCTGGGTTTGGCGAGTCATGCTGCTGAAAGTGTGGTAGCCTTAGGCTTGGTGGAGACCTTAGGCTTCCATTGTGGTTTGGGATTGGAGGAGGAGCGCAGAGCTGGGGGAACCGCCTGGTTCGCCTGGCATGTCTCAGTCCAGAAGCACGAGAAAGCCAATTGTGTTTGTTAAGTGTCTGCTTCCTGGAAACCATAGGCAGGAGGGTACTCTTACCCCCTGTGGCCTCACTAATCAGATCCTTAAGATCTGGCCCAAACAAAGTGCCCTGAAAAGGCAAGGAGAGCAATGCTTTCTTAGAAGCAGTATCAGCAGAACAAGAGCTTGTCTGGCAACCACAGACATAGTGGAAACCCTTTCCACCAACAGATGTCATCAACGAGGCAGCAGATACCTAATGCTGATCTTCAGAATGTTGGCAAGAAGTCTCAAAATGCAGAAGCAGGAGTTCCCTGATGAACTGCAAGCATGAGCTGTTCAGTCCAAACTGCAAGGGTCCTATTTACAAGGACACAGAAAATGCTGGACATATGGAAGTACCAGAGGTGGCAAAAATGGACTTGAGGGAGGCCCCAAGTTCCTCCGCAGACCAGTATTTAAGAGCAGAGGCATCAGCAACTGGCAAAACAGTGGACTTAGAAACCCAATGAGCTAGCGTCGCATCAGAAAAGGGGGTAAGGCTTAGCCAACTCCTTGGAGACAGAAGGCTTTCTGTCAGGAAACTACCACTCATCAGACACTAACCGGTCAAGAGTGGGGTTAGGTGGAAAACAAGTATGGGGCCATTTGGGCTCCAGAAGTACATCAGAGTGGTCCGAAGAAACCTCTTGAACCATGGGAATGTTTAGGGTGTTTAATATGGCTCTGATCAGGCCCTCAGCAGAGAGATCAGGGTCAACCTCAAAGGGGGTCTCCAAAGAATTGAGATGGGACCAGTGCAGAACATTCCTCAGCGTGAGTATCCACCAACAGTTCCTCATCAGAGGAATCTGATATGTCAGGTACTCCCTACAGTTTCAGTAGGGAAGATCTGACAGAAGTAGGGGTCTGCCAGGAGCGGAAGACCCCCTGTAACTGGGATGAAGAGTTGTGTGTACCGGAGGTCTCTAGTAGCAGCCTAAACTCTTGCACCCAAACTGGCTCTAATGCATGGCTGGAGGTCCCTGGGGGAAACTCAGGGACAACAGAACATACTGGGCATAAATGACCTGAGAATTCTCTAGGCAACCCAGATTGACATGAGGATGAATGCGCAAAGGGGGGACACAGAGACCCCAGCGTCCTTAGTCTTAGTCCTAGCCCCTGGCTCCAAAGGAATAGACATTCCCACAGCGTCAAAACGTTCAAAGTATAAGGAAATACCCAAATACAGTGTGTATTATTAAAATTTCACCCCAGAAATCTGTAAAATACACTTATCAGGCAGGCTAAGGGTTAATCCGCTGAGAAGAGAAGGGGGAGGTCCAAGCCCTGCATAGGATACTCATTCTGGGAAGGCACAAAAAGGCTGCCACGACAGGAAATGTAGGTTTTCCCAGAAAAAGTACCCCAACTGTAACCGAAGCCCCCTGGGCCCCCCAACACACACTAAACGTTGACCGGAGAGTAGAGCAAGGGCAGATGATTAAAATAAGCCTTCTCTGAAGTCGCTACGTTGAGCGGTTGCAGAGAAATGTCCCAAACTGTACAGTCCCATAGAAGTGAATGGAGTCTATGCGGTAGAAGCGCGCAAACACAATTTTTGCAAAGTTGTAACTGTGAAGTAAATTTGAACCAAACATCACTAAAACATGTTACCAGACCCAATAAACACTGAACCCAGTAGGGAAAGTGCTCAAAACCCCCCAAAAGATGCTAAACCAGCAACCAAAGGGTTAAGTTACCATAGAAACTTGCTCCAAAACACCCAACAGACATACAGATAAACCCAATGAGTGCAGGAGTCTGCAATAGGAACTCCAAAGGAAAACCCCTGTGCGGAGGGGCACTGTGGGACAGCACTCAAAGGGTTGCTCACCTTTCCTACAGATCTTCTGTCTTCAGATTACCATTTATCAAGAAGCCGCCTCAGTGGGCAACTCCTGGAGAAAGAACTTGCAACCAAGATTTTCCCCCCAGGGCTTAAGGTCCACAAAAGCATCTGGTAAACTGAGCTATCCACATTTGGGTGATGGGAATTGTCAGTGATGGTAATACGCCTAATGGTGGTATTCCATATCTAACAGAAAATAATAAAAAGCTAAAACTATAGTAGAACTGTTCTCTTGCCTTGTGTCTTCACCAAGGAACACATCTTACTGGAGCTGATTGGCTAGCAGCAGCCAAGTTGGGAAGGTAGGCTCCACTTAAAGGGGCTGATCACCTACCCAAAGTTACCAGTAACCTGTATTGGACGACAGAGAAAAAGCCCAATCTGTCCCAAAAAAAGAAACAAAACAAAGCAAGTGTTTTAACAAACAAATAGCAAAAAAGTAAACATTTCACTGGTCGTTAACTCTCACTCTATACCTGGTCCTTAAGGGGTTCAAACGACAGTCACACTCCTTTATCACTTTACATAGTATACACTTGCAGAATATGTAAAGACAAATTGACTATACTGTATTCATATTTTTTTTTTTTTTTTTTTTTTTTTTTTTTTTTTTGTGTAACACTATCATGTCCTGGACAGGGAGAGATCTGAATCTGTTTTTGGAAAGGAGCCTCAAAAACATGCAGGCAATTTGACTTTTGCAAGTGCATATGTGTGTGTGTGTGTGTGTGTGTGGGGGGGGACGTGGAGTGTCTCTTCAAAAGGGTTAATTATTACATCAGGATTAGTTTATCACAAAAGGTTTATCAGTATTGTATGGTGCATAAAATCTGTGTTCTTCCTGGCTTTAAAGGACTGCATTTGGTCATCTCTGCAATAGTATACAAAAGGAGTAGGTGATTCAGTTCAACAATGCACAGAGTGCCATAGACGTACCAAATCCTTAGGCAATAATGCACCATGTTTATATAAACTTAAACCCTTCTGCATGCCAGGAGAGGTACCCAACGTATTGCGTTGCAATGCATTGGATTTCTTTCTGGCACTCTAACGGTTAAGCAATTATAGGGCACAACAACTGCACCATAAGTATAAAAAAAAAAAAAAAAAAAAAAAAAATTTATATATATATATATATATATATATATATATATATATATATATATATATATATATATATCCCCTATGATTTAAAGAGAGCTTTAACTCCTTGGAGGCTAGAGGTCTACAACACATCCAAATGTGCTAGAAATACTGAGCTGCCATTGTGCGTGCAATATATCTGCATCTTCCTCTTATTCATTTCCCCATTGGTTCTCCTTCCAATTTCTTGATCACTTCTCTGCAAGGCTCCCCTACTTTCTCTCATCTGATATTACCAATTGCATCCTTGTTGACATCAATGTACCGATGTTGCCATCTTTCAGAGTTAAACTATCTCAACCTGATAAACAATTTCCATTGGAATCTGTTTACTCAACACAAAAAGTTACATATAACAATAAGATCCTCACCTTAATCCGCTCCTCCAGTGGACCAACTCCTCCACTCACTAAGATGGTCATTCTCTAGACAATGAGAAGGATAGGGAGAGAGTGTGGAAAATGGCAGCGGTGGTACTCGTTAAAGGGATAGTAATACTTGAAAATAATTGTATTTTATATCGTAGCCCTTAAAAAAATATGAAAAATCATATGTCTTATCTCCCAAACCTTTATGGTTTGTGAGATATTCATATGCAAAATATAGTAAAGCTAGTTGAACAGCCCGTTACATGGGCCACAGTGCCACTGCCACCCGGTAGCAGGGCAGTCAGCTGCAGTGGAGACTGCCCGCGCCACGGCTGATACAGAGCTGGACGTTCCTTCTGAGCGCCCAGCTCTGTATCAGCCACGGCGCGGGCAGTCTCTACTGCGCATGACTGCAGCACGTGCAGCAGTGTCTACTGTGCATGTCGCGGCGTTACACACAATTTAGCGAATTATTATATAGGATGCTCTTTTCCTGGCTGTTTCAGCCAAGTCTGCCATCTAGTGGACAGATCTGGAATTCGGTCTGCAGAGCAACCGGCAGCTCTTTAGCAGTGCCGAGATCACGATCTTTGAAAAGAACTACTTAATTGGAACTATCTACAAAGTGTGCCTGGCTTGAAAGCACACTTTGTAGACCATTCCAATTAAGAAATTCTTTTTAAAGATGGTGATCTCAACACTTCTGGAGAGGCACAGCCGGTCCCGGGACCGGATTCCAAATCTGAAGGGTGGAGCAATGACGTCACTCCAGGGGAAACTTTACTTCTGAATATCTCCCAAACCTTTATATCATTTTTCATGTTTTTTAAAGGGCTACAATATACAATAAACTTATTTTCAAGTATTACTATCGCTTTAAGCAGGGTCTCCATCAAGGAGGACAGGAGGGACTGCTGTCCCATGTCAGAACAGGGGCCTGGGCAAGTGTGGGCAGGCTTGGATTAAAAGGAGCAGTACACTTTCTTTTGTTAAAAAATATATATTATATGGCATTTCCTTTTGAGTAACAGAAGGGTGTTCCCACTGCTGACAGATGCATATTTCCAGAGTTACTACAGTTTAAACCCACGTTTATTTACATTAGCAGTGCCCTCTAGTGAACAAATTCCAATTAGGTCTCCCGTTACATTCTTATGGAGAGGAAAGTCATTGACTAAAAGTTCTCCATAAAATGCGATAGAAACTGCCTGTCAGAACTATCAGGAAGTAAATAAGCAGTAAATTCATTTCTATTTATTTGAACTTTTGTAACTTCTGACAGCAGTGGCAGTGACCTTGTTTTACTCAGCAGGAAAAGCTCTATAACCTATACATTTTCAAAAAAAAATGTTTACTGCTCCTTTAAATAATCTCCCCGATGCAAATACAGCTTTCTTGGCTAGCTCTCTTGTGGAACTAGTAACAGACAGAAGCAAGATGGAAATGAGGTGCATGCCGGCGCTTCACCTTGAGCCTACATTAGAAAGCTAGAATCAAACATGCTCTGCATCACCTTTGAAAGGAGCCATGTTTGACTATAGCATGCCAGACAAGATGAAGCCCACATTTCAACGCAAATGCTGGGACACCTATGCTCCTGTCGGTTACTAGTGCCAGGAGACAGAGCTAGCCAAGAGAGTTAGGGAGTAGTTTTTGCCCAATACATAACTGAAGCATGTGCTTTTTACCAGGACCTCAGCTCTCACTTTCCATGGATATGATGATGTCCCACTGTAAAAAGTTATATACAATACAAATCATCCCCCACCCCAAAAACACCAGAGATATATTTAAACCCTAGTCCTACTACCTTCCAACAGTTTGGTAAATATAACAGAGCAATTGCATTGCGGACCCCTCTGGCACTCAAAAGGTTAACCCCTTTGTTATCAGGAAGGTCTCCAGCACATCTTACTTTTACGGTTATTAAAGTCATTAATTATATACAGAGTTACTGTTTGCAACGTTTGTTAGAGAAATGTAAAGCTGACAGTTTTTTGCCCTTTAATGTCCATATTTTAACCATACTATCTTACACCATAATTCATTACAAATATATATGAATGTCAGAGTTTTCTGCCTCTCTTCTGAATCTATCAAACTGCCAGCTTAAAGATATATCAAAGTTTCCACACCAAATGCATATTCATTTTTTTGCCTTTTTAATCCATGGCCAATTAAAAATGTTCTCTTTGCCAAGTTCTACCTGTACCTGTTTTTTTTTTTTTTTTTTTTTTATTATTGTCTTCCTATATATACACGTGCCTAGGGCTGGAGATATGTACACATACTACCCAAACTGTAGCCTGAAATGTCCCCAGAATCAGATGAACATATAAAAATAGTCATAGGCTCCAGCAGCGGGTAGGGCAATAAGTATAGGTAATGATCTTCCTGCATAGCACACCTGTACCTTGAATGAAATGATGATCATATTTCTTTTGAAGCTTACCCATAAAATTATCTCCTGTGATCTCTCCCGTCCAGTCAATTCAATGCTGAGTTTCCCCAGTTCCGGGTGGTATTACAATGGGCAGCGGTAGGTATTATAATTAGGATGCATCTCTCCCATCCTTCTGTTTCGGCAAAGTAGCTCCCCAAGTCGGGGTAGCTGTGACAGTGGGCAGAGGCGAGTGAACGATCAAGGTGTGTCTCTTCTGTTCTGCTGTTCCAATGTATGAATAAGCAGGCAGATATATATTTATTTTATTTGTTCTTTCTTATTGTATTCATTTACTGCTCTACTGGCTACATTTCCAGCACAGTGATGGGAAGGACTCAAACAAAAAAGACCATCTTTCACTACCTGCTTATTCACAAACTGGAACAGAAGAGCCGCACCTTGCATGTTCACTCACCTCTGCCCACTGTGATAGCTACCAAGACTCGGGGAGCTACTTTGCCTGCTTATCCAAGTGCTAAAACAGAAGGAGGTGAGAGATACACCTCAATTATACCATTTACCTCTGCCCGCTGTAATACCACCCTGAACTGGAAAAGCGCACCAGTCAAGCTGCAGCATTGAATTCACTCGTAGGGAGAGATCACATGAGATCATTTGAGTGTAAGCTTCAAAAGCAATATCATCATATTTTAATTCAAAGTACAGGTGCTATCCAAGAAGATCATCACCTATAGTTATTATCCTGCCCGCTGCTGGAGGTATGACTGTGAGCAGTTACTGTTTTTAGAAGTTCATCTGAATGTCATGCATCCTTAAGGGGCCATATATATCTGGAAGAGAAGTGGTAGAATTATTCTCTCCTGACTAGCAGATGGTGCAGTTACGTTGTTGTACGGAACTAAAAAGGTCCCAATCTGATGTGTACATTTTATTTATTTTATGTTTACTTTTTATAATTTGTTTTTTAACATATAGGCATTAGAGTATTGACTTATTCTAGCCTTTGGTTCTGCTTATATATTTTACCATGTACACGGTCCTGTTCTCTCATTTAACTATTGTACAGCACTGTAGAATCTGTTGGTGCTTTACAAACGATAAGGCTAAAATGCATTTGCTCTCACCACTACCTAAAAACACCCCTACCGCACAAGTAAAATAACTGTTTGACTACTAAAAGTAAGAGACAGATGAATGTGCATGAGAAAGAACTGCAAGCGAGAGAAGCAAGAGTTTGGGATTATGTCCAACATGGGTTTGGGAAAGCCTACAAAGTCAGCCGCATACTGAACACATCATATTTTCTGCCATAAAGACATACACACACATTGTAGCCAAGTCCCACAGGCAGTGCATCTTCATTAGTGGCTTCCGCAGATTTTCAAGGGAAGGTAATCCATAAAAATAGGTTCTCTTTAATATATAGTAAACTATTTTAGGATGACTGATTGCAGTCACTTTCGTTAAAAAAAAAGCTAGTGTTTAAGACTCAGTAAGATCACTAAGACAAGTGAAATATCTGCTGGATGGAAAGTTTCGTAGGGTTACTGGCTACCAGAGCATGGTCATTGATGCCTGGTCAAAGAACCGGATGTTCTTTAAAAAGGGAGGGGGTCATTTAAAATAAAGTTTACTATAAAACCAAATTGTTTAGAAAAAGTGACTGGAATCGGGCACTGTAAAATCTATTGACTACAGTTTAAAGCAAACCTATTTTTAAAGGTTCAGTAAAGAGTACGTAGCAAGAGACAGTCTCCTTTAGTTTCAAGGCCAAACCGCTATAGGAACTGAGCTCCATAGCTTAAAATATTCCCATTCACTCACAGATTGAGATGAAGTTCTTCGTGATGGGTCATGGCATTACTTGGCAGAACTTCAGTCCTCGCCATAGAAGCCCAGTTTTGGAGAATATGCAAACAATGGGCTTCTATGTACAATATAGAAAACATCCCATAAATGCCTAGTGCTGTGTTGAAGTCACCTAGCCCTGCAGGGGGACCTGTGTGTGAGAGGGAGCCCATGGCTGTTAGACAGCCTCCTTTATTTAAAAGTCCACTTCCTATATCTCCCTTTAAATCCATTTAACCATTACCTTCTCTTTCAACACAAACCTGTTTTATGCCATGGGCATCTCCACAGTCAAATTCATTACCATGCACGTGCGTTAGACATCTTTCTAGCATTCAAGGGGTTCACAGTCCAATTTAAAATCATTGTGAATGTTTCTCCCCTATGGTGCAGATGGTTTGAACAGAAGGCCTACTGGAGGAATTTTTGAAATCAAAGATACCTTTATTTGGCCTCAAAGAAATGAGCATACTGTGTAGGGAATTAGCATGAAGTGTCACAAAAATAATCCAGTTTATTTTAGAGAAAAAAAGCCAGATATAACATATAAGCAGATTCCCTGTATCTATAAAACAAACTAAACATCTCTCTTTAGGGTGGCAGTGCCACATTATGTTCGGGCTTGGCATCAACTGTTCTTTATATATAAACTCAGCTACCTGTGGAATATGTGGAATTCCATTGCGATTCCACTGAAACCAGCACTGACCAAACTAGTGTTTAGAGACACGACCGTGTGACCAGCACCATGAAAAATAATACCAAACTCATGCGCCCCCCCCCAAGTACTATGAATACACAAACTTTAGGCGAACCATGTTAACAGGGCCTTAAGGAGCTATAAACCCATAACTGGTGGATTATATGTTTTCCCCTGCTCCAACCTGAAGGAATAGAGCATCAAGTTCTCTGACATGTTGTGTTGGAGACCATTCTGGTCTACAAGGGCTTAACTGAGAGGTTCGTTCAATGGTGCAGTTATTAAACATTAGCTAACACAGCTGAGTACAGGATGGTCACAGGGATCTGAAAGAAAAGCATTCTGCTTCTTGATTCTGCCTAAGGTCTCACATATTTCAAATACTTGACACAGGCTCTGCAATTCTTTAAAGGCTTTGTTTTAAGGTGGGATGTAAGGAGACATTGACCCTCTGTCGTGTAACGCACACTTTTACATCAGAGGCAAACACATTTTTCAACTTCTTATAACCTCAAGTGTTTATAAAAGAAGAATTTTGCTCTCTCTGGGCCATATTCAGGAAGCTAAAAAAGAATAAATATTGGAGAAAACTAACTATATCATAGGGGTGCAAACTGAAATTCCCACAAAATTCTAATCAGTTTAAATTGGGCTTTTAACATCATCAATGCTTGCGATGTCTTCAAGGAGCTGAAGACCTTTAGCATTCAAGGAGTTCAGATCCCACTGAAATAAACTGTAATTTTAATTTCACCATAGCTTCACTACTTAATTAAAGGGATAGTAATGTCTGTGTGAAGAACGCTGCAATCCTTCTTTGTAGTGCATATTACGGATACGTTACTTTAGTAGTGCATACCACTGATCCATTACGAATGCTAATGTTGGAATAATATTATAAATGACCCCCTCGTGCCACTTATACTTATGTGATCCTTAGTGCCTCAAAGCTGGAAGCTGATCGCAATGTGGGACAATGTTCTTTAACCCCTTCGCGTCCTGTGACGTACCCGGACCGTCATGCTGGTCCGGCACTTAAGGACCAGTGACGGTCTTGGTACGTCACGTACTTTTACTCACCGCGCTCCTGCAGGAGCGCGGTGAGTAATACCGTGGACTGAAATTGATCACTCCAAGTCCTCCTTTCGATGTGCCGCCCCACGTGATCAGTCACGTGGGACGGGACGTCGAACTCGTCTATCTGGTCCTTAAAGAACCAGACACCGCGGGATCGTCGGACCCTAAGGGGTTAAGTATACGGAAAAACCTGCAGGGTTTTCCTTATACTGAAGGAAAGCAGATGGTGCCTCTTAGCCATCTGTCTGGTCAAGCAACTGGATTTCAGATCTCAGGGGATGTGGCCTGGAATACTGAAACAGGGAGTGAGGGGGCCAATTTATAATAATATTTCTGAGACAATAGAGCAATTTCAGCATTACTTAAGTAATGGATCAGTAGTATGTACAACAAGAAAGGATTGCAGTTTTGCTCACACTGAAACATCACTATCCCTTTAAACAATATTGTTTCTGACTGTTTTATTCCTTTTATTATTCATAGCTTCCCAATTTCTTAAAGAGATAGTAATGCGTTAAAATAATAACACGTAGTATTGTAGCTAAGGAAAAAAGAAATCCATCGGAGTAAGTCCTATCTTTCAAACCTTTGTGGTTTGAGAGATAGAACATTTTAAATGTCCCCTCTCCCTGCTGTCAGCTGTAAAGCTGAGAGCAGGAGAATCGAGTCTACAGACTCAAAGTGGCTCTTCAGCAGAGCCGTGATACCGAAATCTAAACAGAACTACTTCATTGGAACCAGGGCCGGATTTCTCAATAGGCAGACTAGGCACCTGCCTAGAGTGCCAAATTTTGAGGGATGTCTCAGCTGTGCTGGCCACACCCACATTCTAAATTGTGGGTGGGGCCAGAGCAATCTCTGTATCAATGCAGTATCTTATACACCCCTTTACAGGTTGTTATTTAAACATCAACGATGGTAAACAGGAATAGGAAAAGGGTTGAACTGGATAGACGCAGGTCTTTTTTCAACCTAAATTACTATGTTACTCTTGGATGCTAGTGAGATCTCCAACGCATTGCGATTGGTTGCGTGGTCATGTGAGGAGTGGGGTGTGACCATGGGCGGAGCTAAGGTTGCCCAGAGTGCCAAGCCTAGGGGAGCCTGGAATGTAAATCAGGCCCTGACTGGAACGGTCTACAAGGCGTGCCTGGTTTGCAAGCACACTTTGTAGACCGTTCCAATGAAGTAGTTCTTTTCAGATTTGCTATCTCGGCTCTGCTGAAGAGCCGCCTGAAGGTCCCCGGACCAGGATCTCTTGCTGTCAGCTAGACACTGATGTCAAGGAAGGGGGAGGGAGAGGAGTACTTTAAAACGTTCTCTCTCTAAAACCATAAAGGTCTGAGAGATAGGACTTACACCAATGGATTTCTACTTCCTTTATCTACAATACTACTAGTTATTATTTTAAACTATTGCTAACCCTTTAAAGGGATAGTAATACTTCGTTTTAACTTTATTTTATTTTGTAGGCATTAACAAAACATGAAGAATGATATAAGTCTTATCTCTCAAACCTTTATGGTATATGAGATATTCACAAGCAAAGTTTCCCCCTCCCGCCCCTTTTACCTACTGTAAACAATCTCTTCTAGATGTGGAATGCAGTCCATAGACTGGACAGATAACAGAAGGGGACACTCTTATTCCTATGAAAACAATGAAATCCCTACCCCCCTTGACAAGCTTTTCAGGTTTTTCCCTTATCTTAATTGAAGATTGTCCATCTCTGCAGTCTACCTGGGCAGCTCCCTTCTGCCCTGGCTGAGAAGTGTTACATCAGTAAAAGGGGCTGGAGAGGGACACTTCGCTTGTGAATATCTCTTAAACCATAAAGGTTTGAGAGATAAGACTTATATCATTCTTCATGTTTTTTTAATGCCTACAAAATAAAATAAAGTTAAAACGAAGTATTACTATCCCTTTAAGTAAATGTCTGTTTAGTTTGTGCCATAGAAATTACTGGCTGATCGGAAATATGGGGAAACTGTCACGACTGTAACAACAAGAACTGAATCAGTACTGTAGATAACACTATCTTCATTAAGATACACAACGTACAGAATGATTCGGCAACAGCAAGTAAACAAAACAATATAGACATCAGGAAGAATAGTGCTGCTGTTGTGGCACCGAACTGAACCCCAGAAGGCAAGGAGGAGATAAGCCGCCTCAGGTCCGTACCTGAGCAGTTTACAACAGGTCCGCACCTGTATAAACTACGTTCCTGAGTAAGACTAACTGTGCTACAGGTCCGCACCTGAACGCACCAGTAAACGGACAGAAGCAAGGAGAAGTCTGCCAGAGCCACTGATAGCACCAGACAGGTTATCCACTGAAGCGTTGGTATGCTGGGTGCACAGTGGACAGAGTCCAGGTAACACCAAAGTGGGTAGTCAGACAAGCCAGAACATACACCGAGCAGATAGTCAACCAGAGCCGCAGGTCTGCACCACATTGGTTATCGGATTAGCCAGGGTCATACACGGAGCGGGTAGTCGGACAGAGCCACATGTCAGCACCAGAACGGATAGTCAGCCAGGCCAGAGGTCATACATAGGGGAGGTAGTCTACCAGAGCCACAGGTCCACACAAGGAGAGATGTCAGAGTAAGCCGGGGTCATACACAAAGCGGGTAGTCAAACAAACCAGAGGTCGGCACCAGAATAGGTAGTCAGACAAACCAGGTAATGCAATAAACTCAAACCAAACTGCACTGAACACCACGAAAGGGTGATTGAGCATAGTATCCAGACAGTATTTGAGCTTAGGGTCCAGGAAGAGAATGAGGAGTCAGAATCCGTGCCACTGCCCCTTTAAATGGAGCACATGTTCATACCCTTGGACGTGCGCCCATTAACTGTCACAGACCTGCGCCAGAACCCAGCGCCCAGGAAGCGGCCGAACCACCACAACCTCATGCAGCTGGAGCCACCAGTGCGTCTGGAGCCTCCGGAGGAAGCCGCTGTCGGCTCGAGCAGCCGCCGCACAGGTGCTCTAACAGAAACTGAAACATAACATTACCAGCTGCTATTTTTGTAACTGGAAGAAAAGAATGTCAAGGAGACAAGAAGACATATGTATAAATACAAAAAAAAAAAAGCGTAGCCAGTATTGGGTAAATTAACTGTACCCTAGGAAACACTGAAAAATGCTCATAGATTTAAATGGAGCTTCAATGCTAGAGGTCTCTGTTACACTAGTTTTAATTGTTCTCAATGGTATTTTTGTGCTCCAGAATTTCTAAACACACACTAATTATAACACAAAACTGAATTTCTTCATTATACAACATATTTTCAACACAAATACTTACACTAGTTTCCGTTTAATGTGTATTCTCTAAAAGAATACAAGACCTGAACCACTAAAATTATCTAAATAAAGGTGTCTGTAAAACCAAGTCCATGCTTCTGGATGGGTTTGGATACAAAATCTAGCCTATAATGTGAGCCACAGTGTGAGGACTCAAGCAATTACCCTTCACTACTGTAATAGTCTAGTCATTTAAGGAACACCGACACCAAATCATAAGGAGTGCCCCTGCCAGAATCACTGCAGCACTCCAGGGATTCAGTTACTTTTTCTTCCCATCCATTTGCTTTCTCTCTCACTTGTATTCAGCTGTTCTTTCCCTTTTTGTGCTCTGCCTCTTCTTCTCCCCATTCCATCCTTCCATTCAGCTCTTCTTTTCTTCTCGTCTTCTTCTTACCCTACCTTTAGTTGCTCTGCCTTGTTGCCTTTACTCCCTCCCCATCCTTATGATTTGGTGCCAGTGTTCCTTAAATTACTAGACTATCACCCTTCACTACTGTAAGGGTTTTCTCCTCCCCAAGCAGCTCATTTCTGTTACACCAACAGGAGTGACTACATGCTCAGTCAGGAATGGGAATCTGGCCAACTCCTCCCTACTGCCACACTGGGGTTTTATTGGCAGCAATAGCCTAGGCTATTTATTTTGATATATATACACACACATCACAAACATGCAGTATACAGTGTTCGACAAATACTGGGTGCCATGTCACCAATGTGGCTAGTAATCGGGACCTGGCCCCCAGCAAACTTGATCTGCATGTAGGGGAAGTAGTTTCCTTACACTGCAGGGAAAGTTTTAATACTACATTATACATGATTGCTCCCATGAGCATGAGAGTGATCGTGTACATAAAATAAAGTAAAAAATGCATATAGTGCAGTATCAAAACATTAAATAATAATCAGACCTTGGAGGGGGGACCCCAGTCTTGAAGGATCCTTGGTCAGGCTGTGTATCTGAAGGAAAATGAAGACCAAAGAGTGGCGCAGGAACAAAACAGCAGCCCAGTCAAAGTCCTGTTCGCAATCCCATTGAGAATCTGTGGCACTAGTTGAAATTTAGTCTGCAAGAAACATCAGTCCAACCTGAACCACCATGAGCAAATCTACCAAGAAAAATGGGCAGAAATCACTCCAACACTGTGTGCAAATCTGGTACATACTTACCTCAAAAAAAACCAAAGCATTTATGGCAGCGATATTTAGTATGTGTGGGAGCTGAATAATTAAAAAGCCAAGAGATTTCATTTTAATTTTTCATAAAAGTATCTCCCAGCATTAAAAAAAAAAAAAATAGATTATGAGTTTCAGTGTTTTAAAATGAAACAAACAAACAGAGCAAAACATCAATGTACCATTTATAGTTCCATAATAAGAGATAATTGGTCAGGAGTCTGAACACTTTTGCAAGGCTGTGTATTTACATGTGGAAATAGAGACTGTAGTTGTATTACATTCCTTGAACTTTCAAAAGTGAGTCATCAAATCGATCAAGCACGTGTGTAAATTACTTCTTAACTGTTTCAGTGCCGAAGGGATGACTAAGGCATTAAGAAACAATGTGTTGAGATGCCTCTGACACTCAAAGGCATAGGAAGAGTGTGGTTTTTATACTTTATGGGAAAATATAAAGCTCTCCAGCTTTTAGAATGCTATGTTCACAATAGCAGCTCCTTTTAGAGACGTTTGATGTGAAAGACTTGCATTAAGTGAGAAATAAGTGTTTACTGCATTTTGCATGCGCTTTTGTGACAAGGCTTTCCTTTGTTTTGTCCCCCCTCCTTTCTCCCAGCAACCCTCTCTATAAAACAATAGAAACACTGCAGAGGGTGGGTAAAAATCAAAAACAATGTTTACAATTGTATAGTTATTCCATTGAAACCCATATTATAAATTGCAGGGGCAATAAACAGGCTGTTGGAGTAAAGCTGAAGATAGCGTGAAGCAGGTTGCCCTATCAGAGTAGTCCATTTAAGTAGACTCATACAACAAAATTGCACGTAACTCATGCATATATCTACTATAATGTTGCCTGTATAAACAAGCCCTAAATTCACTGAACAGATTTGTATGAAAAATCGGTGCTTAAAGGGTTACATTTTTCCAATTTAAAAGAAGCACTAACATCCCCCTACTAACACCCCTTAACACACCCTCAGATACCTCAATCTGAGAAGAAAATCTTAATGGCTACAATGAAATGATTTCTAAGAGGACTGGTCCCTCAAAATGAATCTCTACTTTGTACTTCATATTATGTTCTCCAAGGCAAACAGGATTCTTTGCTGTAGCATTCAAGGACAGCAAACTGCTCTAACTGTAGTCCTTTCTTCCTAAGATTTCAGTAGGAACAGTTTGGAGCCCAGCAAAAAGAATCATCTTTGCTTTCATTAACATGGTATCATTTAAAAGGGGTAAAATTCATTTCCAGGAACTAATTCACACATTTGATTTATAGTGGTCACAAGTATTTTATTCCCAGATTAAACCCTTCATGACCAATGATGTGCCAGGACCGTCACAGAAGTTGGTGCTTGCATGTCATGGGTTAAATAACAGCGAGCTTGAAGGGTATCCAAAACTGCTGCCTTGATGGGCCACTCAACAGCGCAGACTGTATCAGCCTCATAAGAATCTCCATATGAGAAGGAAAAGTCCATGTCCTCATCATCCTTTAAAGGGATAGTAATACTTCGTTTTAATTTTATTTTATTTTGTAGGCATTAAAAAAACATGAAGAATGATAAAAGTCTTCTCTCTCAAACCTTTATGGTTTATGAGATATTCACAAGCAAAGTTTCCCCCTCCCGTCCCTTTTACCTACTGTAAACAATCTCTTCTCAGATGTGGAATGCAGTCCATAGACCAGACAGATAACAGCAAGGGACAATCTTCTTACAGTGAAAACAATGAAATCCCTGCCCCCTTGACAAGCTTTTCAGGTTTTTCCCTTATCTTAATTGAAGATTGTCCCTCTGTGCAATCTACCTGGGCACTTCCCTTCTGCTTTGGCTGAGCAGTGTTACATTAGTAAAAGGGGCGGGAGGGGGACACTTTGTCATTGAATTACTATGGAACTACAACTCTGACAGAATTGAAAGAATACTCCCCAAAGTCCAAATACTATAATGATTAATTAGAGCGGTTTTTATTATGAAACATTACTATCCCTTTAAGGTCAGTGGTTCCTCAGAGGATACCCCAGTAATCTGAGTGTTCTCCCTGAATACAGATTCAACCTGTTTAAAGGTGGGAAAGGGTTTCCAAGAATGGAGAACCCCCTAAACTGAAGAAGGGCTTTGTTCCACTGAGGAAAGCTGTATTTTAGCTCAGACAGGCCCTTGTTCAGTGCTAGAGGGGCCCGGAGGAGTCGTAGGGGCCACAACATACGAGAATTATGGAGACCCAGTGTATTCCCTTGGAAGCCCGGTATGGTATGAGGAACAGTGGGTGGGTAAGGGGAGTAATGGAAGCCCCTGAATCCATAGCCTTGGATTTTCCACCATATGCCCCTTAGAGTCAGACATGTTCAACACAGAGTGTCTAAATATCTCCAGTTTAAAGCAAGAAACACCAAAAAAATACGTATTTGGTATGTAGCTGGTTAAACTGGAGAAGAGAGAAAGGAGAGTCAGAATCTCCAAAGGATAAGCAAGGTAGAATTAAGATGGCCACCAGTAAGTGTGTCAACCAATTACGAATTATACTATTATGTGAAAGTCATAGCCAAGCTACCTTACATTCTGCTACATACCAACATTAGTCTGCTTGACTCCCAAAGATCAGGTAAGGATTCCTTTGCATCAGTTCGCATTTCTTTTCCCCCTGTATATAAGTTAAATGAAGGTCCAGACTGATTATACCTGCGCCACAAATGGCTATCTCCCAGGCCTTACGTCGGCAATCCCTGATGTAGTCCATTTTCAATTCTCTATAAAAACGTATCTAAAAACTTAATATTTTGAAACAACCACTTTAAATTAATGGGAGTGCCTTAACCCCTTGGATGCTAGAAACCAGTACATAGCAACATGCTGCATAGCAGATGTCTCTAGCATCCTAGATTTAAAACATCTATACTTATTCCATCCACTGATGTAAATCATTGGTTCTCAACCAGGGTGTTATAGCACTTTGGTGTGCCATGGGCACCAGATTAGGGTTCCCCACTTTTTTCATAAGGATTAACAAAACTGTTAAGTGTAGTGTATATCTGTAGAGATTTTTTACATACAATAGGTTTCTTCTTGTCATTCTGTGAGACCTAATAACTACAAACATGTATATAATATTCTTCTCTGCGTTAAAGGGATAGTAATGGCGGATTTTTACACAATTTAATATTTTAGGTATTAAAAAACAAATTGATGCAAATCCTGTCTCTCAAGCATGCATAGTTTGACATATATATGCTTCTAAAGTTCCCCCTCCCTCCCCTTTCACAGACCTCAGCATCTAGCCGACAGAAGGAGATCCTGGTCCCGGGACCGTCAGGTTGCTCTTCAGCAGAGCCGAAATATCACTATCTAAAAAGAAATACTTCACTGGAACGGTCTGCAAAGTGTGCTTGCAAACCAAGCACACTTTGTAGACCGTTCCAATGACGTGTTTATTTTTAGATAGCGCTATTTCGGCTCTGCCGAAGAGCCACCGTTGGGTCGGGCGACCTGAATCTCATGCTGTCGGCTAGATGCTGAGGTCTGTGAAAGGGGAGGGAGGGGGAACTTTAGAAGCATATATATGTCAAACTATGCATGCTTGAGAGACAGGATTTGCATCAATTTGTTTTTTAATACCTAAAATATTAAATTGTGTTAAAATCAGCCATTACTATCCCTTTAGGCCCATTAGATATTGCCTAGAAACGGTAGGGGCTCCTTTAAAATTCCCAAATGCATGTTAGGGGTGGCCTTGAGAGAGACAAGATGACAAAGAGACCACTGGTGTAAACACAGATGGAGATCTGGACAAATTTTAACATTGTGTCACCCTACCCCATTCATGTTAGAAGTAATGCAAAAACTAACATATCTTCTAAACAGCTGTGGATCAGTTTTTTTTTTACTTCAGATTACTTACAAAAAGTGAAACCAATGAAGGATTTCACTGCAGATGAAATCAATTGGAGCTGAAAAGCAGGAGTGAGGCTAACACAGGAAACTGCCACACTTCCTGCCTTTGTTACCTCTGGGTCAGTGTCAAACACAAAGCTCACTCTATACAGTACATTCTTGAGAGCTATGCAAGCAGCCTAAGGGCACATCCAGTCATAAAGCCACAAGTGCATTGCATTCCAATTATATCATTTCCAAATGCTTTGTCTAATTCACTTCTTTACTGCCAGAAGGGCCTTAAACATATTTCTATGCAATATGGTACATGAGAATGGCCACTGCAACTAAAAGTAAATATAAGGGATTGCATTACAACTTAATTTCTATATTTTACATCTACAGACAAAACACTGATGCTAGATAAAAACAAGTTGGCCAATCTCACGTGCCCATTCAAAGTTACTGCAGTGGGGGGTCATGCACCAATGTGGAATGCAGAGGAGATAACTTCTGCAGTGTGATAAACTGTCCAATTTCTCTGTTACTGTATGGAGCCTATGCACCAAGACCTCTCCAACTTGATCTGGAGAGAGGGACTGGAGCATTCCACACTGGATAAGATATTTACGTTTTATCATGTGATTGTGCACCCCCCCACACACACACACCGGTATTTATAGGTCAACGTTCAAAGTCAGTATTTACATTTTACTGTGTCAGTTTCTACCACATCTGTTGTGTGCCCATTTCAAACAACTGCTGCCCATTCAGAAAATTATTACTCTGGGTTTTCTTCCCTCTAGCTTTTAACCCTTGCGTGGCCGGCAATTAAGGACAACTGACTTTTTTTCTTTTCAACTGATTCATGTATGTCATGGGTCCAATAGGCACATTCTACACATGACATACACGTACAACCATTGTCCTTAAAGGGATAGTAATTTGTTTCAAGAAGGTTTAATATTATACTTATTCAAAAAATAAACCGAAGAATCTATGTCTTGTTGATATAAAACTTTTATAGTTTTCCTGTAATATCCTTCTAAAGTTAACCCCTCCCCCCCCCTTTTACCAATGTCCGTGCTCTAGCTGACAGACTTAGATTCTGGTCCCGGGACTGGGCGGCTTCTCTGCAGAGCCGTAATAGAGTGGCATACAAAAGGAATCTTCATTAGAACAGTCTAGTTTGAGGCAGGCACACTTTATAGACCGTTCTCATGAAGATTCCTTTTGTATGCCACGCTATTACGGCTCTGCAGACAAGCCGCCCGGTCCCGGGACCAGAATCTAAGTCTGTCAGCTAGAGAGTGGATGTGGGTAAAAGGGGAAGAGGGGTAAACTTTAGAAGGATATTACAGGAAAACTATCAAAGTTACATCAATAAGACATAGATCCTTTGCTTTATTTTTTAATAAGTATAATAGTAAACCTTCTTGAAACAAAGTATTACTATCCCTTTAAGGGGTTAAGGACCAGAGGGGAGTGCAACAAATTGCATCGTATGCCTCTCTGGTCCTTAAAGGGTTAGAGAGATAGTAATGTCTGAATATTAATTCATAATCAATTATTCATTATACCATTTTAAAGCAAACAGTACCAGTCCAAGTGTCCTTAATGTTCTATTCTTCCATTAAATTTTATTTTAAAGTGCCCACCTCCCATCCCTTTTCCATAACTCCCGTCAGATCTGAAATCCGGTCACTTGACCAGTCAGATAGCAATGAGGGACAATCTTCTGTCTCTCAGTATAAGGAAAACCCTGAACATAATGAAGCGAGGCAAGGAATTAAGGAGATTAACAAGCCATGCACAAGGTTACCATGCGGATGGGTATGCTGTGAGCCTAACAAGGGAGATGGCTGCTGCTTTAGATGTGCATTAGGGTTTCAGTGGGGGCCTCCATCTGACAGAGAAACCCCTATTTTAGGAGTCTCCAGGATGCTTTTCCTTACATAGAAGTATAATAGAGGCACTTTTATATACTTGTGTTAGTGTCCCTTTAACAGGGTGATGTCACTGTTATAGCCATGTCTCATGACTCAGCCCATCTAATTTGCTTTGTAAAACATGGAACAACTGAACAAACAGGATCACAAAACCGTATCAAGATGAATTGCTCCAAACATGAGAGTTCCTGGGGAAATCTATCAAGCAGTTGACAATGCAGAATACTTACCTGGAAATTGTAAATATTTTGTTTTGAATTAATTACAATTGTGAGATGCAGAAAAATAGTGCTGGTATGAACTTGGACAACTGTAGCCTCAATTAGGTAATCTAAATAAACAATAAAGGGGAAAATGTAAAAAATATTTGTGGTGCAGTTGGTTTGCTACATAATCATCTTTTCTTTGTGCATATGGCACCATAAGAGCAAACTGAATTTAGTGTGGTCTCTGATTAAAGTCTTTTTGGAGACTAATTAAAATGAGCTAAATGTACATAGGTCATTTTGTGAATCGTTTTTCTTGGCGAATAAGATAAGGTTGATTACACTGCTAGGAGTTACTTCATTCCACAGTTATTACACTTCAAACATGTCTTTGCACAATATTTTTCCATAAAACTGTAATAATTATTATATTTACTGTACCACTAACCCACCTAAGCACTATGTCCATAACAATACAACTAGTGAACATGAATACAGAAATTACATTTAACCCTTTGAGTGCCAGAGTGGTACGGAATGCATTGCACTCAAAGGGTTAAAACGTTTCTACATACAATTCACTTAAATAATGGTTGCTGTTCACCCCAATCGGATGTTTCATTACACATCCAGATATAGCACTTATTGTTCACAACATGACTTGTAAAACAAAATCAGTTTTACTAAACCTCTTGAATACTTTCTCCCGCTGTGTGAGGTTCTTATATTAGTATTACAGTGTAAACTACTTAAATGTACTGAAAGTAATTCTGTTATTCATTGCAGAAACTCCTACCAACACAGCCTCTGATACAATGAGAGCACTAAACTGGAAAGGTCTGTCAGTCACACTGAGGCCGAGGTACTAAAGAAACGTGGTGCAGTTCAGGACCAAACAAACTGCACCACAGGGACAAAACAAAAATCTCAACTGAATTAAACCGGGCATTTAACACACTGAATGCTAGTGATCTCCAAAACAGTGCGAAGCAATTTGTAGGACAATTATTGGTTTCAAGCGGGTACAAGCCTCTTTTAACCCTTTCAGTGCCGGAGGGGTAGCCAATGCATTGCAAAGCATTTGGCACTAAGAGGGTTAAATTAATGAACTTCTAGCGTTTCCATGTTCCCTATGGGACAGATGTCTTTGCTCACTTGTCTTTGGCATATTACTAGCCTCATTCAAAAATCTGACAAGTTGCGGTTAACCAATTATGAGAAAGCTGGGCGAGCAACGTATAGCACCGCATCCTCGGAGTGTCAATTAGATGATCGGATTATAATCCAATTCCAAACTCGATGAAAAGACTGAGTGTTCCAGCTCCTTGTGAGGATGCACATGCACGTAATTAACACCTACCTCCGCGCCATCATAATCCAATCTTAAAATAACCCGAAATCAGCGATGATTTATATCCAAAACAAATGTCGATTTATAAATCCATCCGGAGGCAGACTTCCCGATGACATGCGTATGGTTGTCACTGTTACAATCCTAGATTAGTTTGTAAATCCTCGCTGGGTGTCACAGACCAGCTTGAAAACTGCATCACTATTTGGCAGGAAGGTGCTCAGGAATTCGCGCAGGCGCGTCTGGCTCGGTTTCGCCGAAACTCAACCACAATCTACAAGCGATCACTATCTAGCAGGGTCTTTTAAACTTGGCCCCGAAATACCTCGCCTCGATCTGCCCTGTAGCGCTTCAAACACAAATCCATTTATCTGGTAAAAGACCCAGTCATGAAACTCGTAAACATCAGGAGAAATAAAACATATATACTCAAAGGGAAAGCTTGAGAGTCACTAATACATTGGATATATGCATATGCATTTGTTAAATATACAGGGGTATATAGACATACACGATCAGGCACCAGTACAGTGACTAGTCACAATAGCGGCGACTGAGCTAATATACAACTCACAGCCAGGCACCGGGAATCAAGACTTCAGTTTACTATTCCCATTATCTCGGTGCCATAAAGATGGTCTGCGACTCTTTGCCTTACCCAAAAATATTGTTCATGTCCGCAAATCAGGGACCCGGTCAGAGATATCAACAGGGTTTAGTTTCATTCGTCATAATCAAATCCCTCCTCCAATAATATAAATACAAACACACAGGTTCCAGAAATAATCGTTAATAATAGCCCTCAAAACCCGAAATACAAAACCAATGAAATCACTGCCTACAATTAGTCCATCATATCATTCAACTGCCCCACTGGGGAGAAATAATTAAAAAAAAAAAAAAAATATATATTATATATATATATATATATATATATATATATATATATATATATATATATATATATATATATATATATTTGAATGGGGCTTTTAACTCTTTCAGTGCCAGATGGGTATGCAAGGCGTTGATTACACCTCACACCTAAAGGGTTAATCCACTGACTGTTAAATATGTTTCGTAATACCTATAAAATTCAAGAGGGGTTAATAGACCCAATTAATGGGATTTGGGAATTTAGATGTGTCCAGTTCTTCTTAGTACATTGGCTTCATAACCAGCGCTGGAAATTTCCACTAGTAAAATTATTATTTTTTATATATATATATATATATATATATATATATATATATATATATATATATATATATGAGCAAAGGCAGAACTCACAACAAACTGTTCATATGCCTGGGTGTCTGGATCAACAAGTTGCCTTAATAAAGATCCCAAGAGGGGACTGAAACGTCCATTAAATAAAAAGAGTTTTTTATTTTTTCACAAGAAGTCCTGTGAGTGCTGTTTTTTTGTCAAATTATATATCTCCAGCAAAGCAGTAAAACATGACAATATTTCCTGTGCTTGTAACTTTTCACATTCTGACTAGAGATTCATTAAAGGGATAGTAATGTTTCGTAATAAAAGCAGCTCTAATTAATCATCACAGTATTTGGACTTTGGAGAGTGTTATTTTATTTCTGTCAGAGTTGTAGTACAAGAGTAATTCAATGACAAAGTGTCCCCCTCCAGCCCCTTTTAGTGATGTAACACTGCTCAGCCAGATCAGAGGGAGGTGCCCAGGTAGACTGCAGAGAAAAGCTTCTCAAGGGGGCAGGGCTTTCATTGTACTCCTAGGAATAAGAGCGTCCCCTTCTCTTATCTGTCTGGTCTATGGACTGCAATCCACATCTGAGAAGAGATGGCTTACACTAGGTAAAAGGGGCAGGAGGGGAAACTTTGCTTGTGAATATCTCTCAAACCATAAAGGTTTGAGAGATAAGACTTATATCGTTCATGTTTTTTAATGCCTACAAAATAAAATAAAGATAAAACAAAGTATTACTATCCCTTTAATGTTTTAATGGTACAAGCACAGAATGGAAAAGGAGTGCTATTCCTCAAGAGAACCATTCAAAAACATGAAACCAAAGAAAAATACTTTCATTGTATGTTGACAACAGTCAAAAGGCTTGTTAGGTTTATTGAGATATCCATGTGCTTCACCCAGTTATCCTAGGTTGCAATACACATCAACACCTCCAATACTGCATGTATGAACAAGCTGTCCTGTGGCCCATAGGCCACATTACACAACAAAGATTTTGCCATAGAAGAAGCATCCAAGTGGCAGCATGCTTTGGTCTGCGAGGTAACAATCACCAATATAAAGCGCACCACTGGTGATTTTTTTTTTTTTTTAATTTAATGCAGCATTCAAAATGCTGAACTTAACCAAAAGAAACAGCAGTGTAACGATGGGGACCATCAGCAGAATTTTCATACAAGCTAGAGTGGAGGTTGCAAAACTCATCTCAAACTCCAACGAATGGCATATCCACATGGGCATCAACATATAACATATGTCTGGCACTCGAGTGGGACAGCCATTTCCACTCCCCCTGGGATTGTCAAAGAAACGCAGGAGAAAGCAAGAAAAACCATCACAGGGGCTACAACTATTTTATTTTATTTATTTATTGTTTTTTTGTAGCTTGTATGCAAGATCCCTAAATTTATCTTTGGAAAAGGAAGAAATCACTTTCACCCTGAAAAAAATCAGACCCACATCTCCAAAAACAAGGCACCGCTTTGTAATTAATTTTATTGTCAAACACCCCAACACCCTAACACACCACTGTTCAACAGTAACAAAAAAGGTAATAAAGCATCATGAACACCATGACCCATATTCTGCAAGTTAATCACATGTAGTTCTGGAGGAAACCAAATGCGTCATAGGGAAGAATGTAACATTTTCCATTGACTGAAATCGAGCTTTTTACCCCTTAATTGCTGGAGAAGTCTGTAACGCATTGCAAATGTGTGGGCAATTTTTATGTATCCTAAGCATTAACTGACCTTAGTCAGTGTTCAGGATGGATTAAATCTACTTGAGACAAATGTCTGTATGAGCAAGTGCCTAATCTGCTTCCCATGGCAACCAGTCAACTGACCATTCAGCATCTTTAATGGAGCAGGGGCTGATTTCAGGTAAAGGTATGGTGGGGGGAGATATTAAACATGAATATCTTCATCACTTAAACAAATTAGTGTTAGTGTTTCAATGACAAGTCATACTCTTTAATACCTTGTAATGTATTAGAAATTAAAAACAAAAGCACTGATTTCTCTTCATTAATAATCAATGAATTGAGAGCCTGTGTATTCTGCAGCTCTGAACAATGGAGTAACAATGAAAGACAGCAACCATAGAAACAATTATTACACTAAAAAGAAGAGGTAGTGATATACCAGCCCAGAAAAGCTAACAATCTACAGGATCAAGAGACTGATAAATATTCCCAGTGAGTCCTGTGAACTCGAGCAGTGTGACTATCAAGCAGAATACACTGGACACAGAGAGGGCCTCAAACAATGAGAATATGTGGTCCTGAATAGCTGAATCTTTAGTGCTTTGGAAATTGTGAAGATGTGCAAAAATCAAAGACATAACTACATGCAACACCCCTGAACCCTTTGAGAAGCAGAGGTGTGTGCAGTGTATTACTTTGCAATGTGCAAAAAAAGTTACCAAAAAAAAAAAAAGATGGGGTGATCAGCAAAACATAAAAACTGGCACATTGACTAGATATGAAGAAATATGTATTTTATTCAATGTTTTTGGGACCAACAGAAAAACTTGCCCAACTGCAAGTATAAGTGGAGGCTTAAATTATTGAGACAAAATGACTACCAATACAATCTAGCACAGAGGTTCTCAACCCATGCCCTCAGTGGCCACTAACAGGCCAGGATTTAGGAATTTCTCTGCTAGAACACAAATGTGTTGATCAGAAGCTCAGTCACATTGATTAACTCACCTGTGCTCTTAAAAGTTCATTCTCAAATCCTGGCCTGTTAGTAGCCACTGAGGGCACGGTTTGAGAACCACTGATTAGCATCTAATGGTTGTTCCCACCCCTGCAAATACAGACAAGTGAAGTTTGGCACTGTAATCAAATCAAATTTGAAGGGCTGTGTGTATATTATAAATAGTATACAAGAAGGTAGAAAACAGACAGATCCAGATATACACAGTGTCAATGTAACAGGGCTCATCAATACTTTATTAACAACATTAACAGATAGTGGGTACTTCACTCACCCCGGTATAAAAGCAGTTAATCATTATAATGTTTCAACTGCAACAATTCAATATTCCACAACGCTGGAACACCGTTGCAGGATCACAGCGATTCCCCCTTCAACTCAAACAGCAACTGGAAGAAGGCATTCACAACATAGGAGTTGTAGTAAAATACAATACAGTTTATTGATGGCATAACATTGAAAGCTACAGAAAATACAAAAAGGACATAGCAGACAGCACATCCTTAGACACCCAACTCATTTCGGACCTGCCAGTGCTTAATCATAAGCTGCTTTACTTTACTACATCTCCCGTGTTGCAGATGCCTTCTTCCAGTATACAAAAAGAGATTTGTTGGATGAAATAAAAAGAGACGCTCATGCTTTTTAGTAACTGACCTGCTATGTTCACACAAATGACAATAACCAACCTTCTTTATTTTCCTAACAATACTGTGACTGGGGTGAAGGACTCATGAACATCCCAAGTCTGGGACAGTCACAAATTATTGGCCGACTCCAACCTGGAACTACGTTTCAACCTCTCATATTCATTGTGGAAACTATCTGCATGGAGGCCCATAAAGGACAGTGCAACTCAACCTTGTTGATCCTCTCTTATGTTCAACACAGAAAGTAGGGACATTGTACAGTGCTGCAACAGTCTGTATACATACAAAGTGGTAGATACCAGTGTGAACAGCTTGATACAAGCAACCATTTTAGGTGTACATTACTAGTACAGCTTTGTTCAACATTGCATTAACGCGATTAGTGAACAAATACAAAAATAAAGACTGCTTGTTTTGTTTTAAGTAAAAGAGGATCAATTCTGGAGCATACAAACTGCACCATAGCTGGCAAGTATTAATTTTAATTTACTTAAATGGGGCTTTTAACTCCCTTAAAGGGATAGCAATGTTTCACAAAAAAGCAGCTCCAATTAATTTTCATAGTATTTGGACCATGGAGAGTGTTATTTCAGTACTGTCAGAGTTGTAGTTCAAAGGTAATTGAATAATAAAGTATCCCCCTCCTGTCCTTTTTACATGGTGTAAGACACCTCCCCTCAGATATGGAATCTAGTCATGGGACCAGACATCTCACAGCAAGGGACAATCTTCTTACTGTGAACATAAGGAAAACCCTGCCCCCTTGACAGGTTTTTCTTTTATGCTAATTGAAGATTGTCCCTCTTTGTGATACATCCGGACAGCCTTGCTGCTCCGAGGTGAGCAGTGTTACATCAGTAAAAGGGGAAGGAGGGGGTACTTTGTCATTCAATTACTCTTGAACTACATCTCTGACTGTATTGAAATAACATTCTCCACGGCCCAAATATTGGTATCAATAAGATTGATTGGAGCTGCTTTTATTGTTAAGCATTACTATCTCTTTAATGCTAGAGAGGTCTCCAAAATACTGCAAAATGGCACACTGTACTATCCCCCATATTTTAGATATTTGCAAAATAATTTAATAGCCCCCAGGTTAATCTCTCAAACCTTTATGGTTTGAGAGATAACCAAAGGCAAAGTTCCTCCCTCCCCTTTCCCTGAATTCAGCGTTGTACTGACTGCAGGGATATCCGGTCTGACTTTCATCAGGCGGCTCTGCAGCAGGGCAGCAATCACGTTAGTGAAAAAGAATTATTTCACTAAAACGGCCTTCTACGTGTGATTGCAAACCAAGCACATGTAGAAGACCGTTTCAGTGAAATAATTATTTTTCACTAACGCGATCTCGGCTCAGCTGCAGAGCCGCATGCCTGTCATAAGACAGACTTCCCCTGCAGTCAGTACAACGCTGACTTCAGGGAAGGGGGACACTTTACCTTCGGTTATCTCTCAAACCATAAAGGTTTGAGAGATGAACCTTTAAAGGCTCTTTCAGATGGATGACAGAACTGACGCAGCCACCTTCGACAGTTGTCACCCACGTGGTTGGCTTTCCACAGTCCAGGAGGTCTACAACCGATACAGAAAGCAGGAGGGTGCTTCTTCCAGTCTGCCCACATGAGCATTAGTCAATATGATTTATTGACTCAACCTTCACTGGAGTGAAAACAGTAAAGTTGTAGCATGCTGAACTTTGCTGTGTTCCTAAGTGGGCACAATAAAGTTGCAGCATGCTGAACTTTGTCGAGTTTCACATGGGTGAATATCACCTCATATGATCTTACCTTAGTCCAGAAAGAGGTTATTTTCTGAATATGTGATTAATTAAGGAAGCGTGCTTTATCACTCCGATCTGATAACAAAGCTCTGCTGACATTCGGTTCACAAGTACTAAAATAATTTAAATCTCTAAAATGATTAAAAGGAATGAGAACATCTAAAAATGTAACTGAATTAGGCTTTTCTACATTCTTTCACTTTCTTTTATTACATTGTTGCACTCTTCCTGATTTTTCTGAAAAATTCAGATACTAACCTGGCAGGGACATAGAAATGTTATAAGACAAAAAAAAAAGGTACAGGCAATTTGACTTTACATAGCATGCACTGAATATGTAAAGTCAAAAAGGCACTTTGCCATTCACTAATTATCCCGTACTTCATGCTTCGATCCATGACAATTCTGTTTATACGAGGCCTAAAATCTAGCCTTGCACATGCTCTGAGGAAGTAGACATTCTTGCCCTTTGCAGGTATCCCACTTACTGTACAGGATTATATGTAATTGAGCTTAGACAAGATAACTACATTTTTGAATACAATAGCAGTGGGAACAAATCATACATTAACCCCTTAACGAACAGCCGTTCGGCACGGTCAGTTAAGGACCAGGGAGCATTTTTTTTTTTTTTTGATCCATCCGCTTCCGGACTCCCTGAATGGCGTGCAGTCTCGGGGTGAGCCCGGAATTCCATGACGGTCATAGTACGTAATGGGTCGTTCAGTCAGATCGACCCTTAACGATCCTTGACGGTCATAGTACATCAAGGGGTTAACTGACTTTAATCCCTTATGTACCAATAAAAACAGCACAAATGTTAAATAAATGCTCTATAATTATGACAATTTAGGAAAGTACAAGTTATGTGCAGTTTAAATAGTTGCATTTAGACCAGAGCTGTCCAAGTTCAGTTCTCGAGGGTCACCAACAGGCCAGGATGTAACTAGTTCCATCATTAAGCTCAGGCGAGATAATCAGTGGCTCACTTATTTTGACTGACTCACCTGTGCTTAATCAGGGAATTACTTACATCCTGGCCTGTTGGTGGCCTTTGAGGACTGAACTTGGACAGCCCTGATTTAGACAAAAAAGTGCATAGGTAACAGGTCCACTTTAACCTATTACTTTCTGAGTGCAGAATATAAAAAAGCATTGCTCACCCATCTGGCATTCAAAGAGTGAAAAGAGGGGAAAAGAGGGGAAAAAAAGCCACCTGAGACACATGGCTCTTAAAATTGTGTCTCTGTCTACTAAACTTTGGAGATATTTTATAAACATCTATATAAATAGAACATTTCACTGGTTCCTAAGTATTCTGTCTTGCTTCTACAATTATTATATATTTTTGTCCATGCACCAACAGTTTGTTCCAGCATCCTGTGCTGTGGTCTTTCCATCACTCACATTTACTACTACTTAACTTGGCTGAAGTTCCAAACATTCCAGCAACAGTAAGCACAAGTTATGAGCCTGTTCCATAAGACAGGTGGGGGCACTGGCAGACATCTATTATATGAACAACAACTGAAGGAGAGACGTAACTCACTTACATTCAGACAAATGCTGGTTTCTGGAAGTTTGTGCCTAGCAGAGCACGTAAAGGTCCCCACAAACGATATCCGGTCTGACTTTCATCAGGCGGCTCTGCAGCAGGGCAGCAATCACGTTAGTGAAAAAGAATTATTTCACTAAAACGGCCTTCTACGTGTGATTGCAAACCAAGCACATGTAGAAGACCGTTTCAGTGAAATAATTATTTTTCACTAACGCGATCTCGGCTCAGCTGCAGAGCCGCATGCCTGTCATAAGACAGACTTCCCCTGCAGTCAGTACAACGCTGACTTCAGGGAAGGGGGACACTTTACCTTCGGTTATCTCTCAAACCATAAAGGTTTGAGAGATGAACCTTTAAAGGCTCTTTCAGATGGATGACAGAACTGACGCAGCCACCTTCGACAGTTGTCACCCACGTGGTTGGCTTTCCACAGTCCAGGAGGTCTACAACCGATACAGAAAGCAGGAGGGTGCTTCTTCCAGTCTGCCCACATGAGCATTAGTCAATATGATTTATTGACTCAACCTTCACTGGAGTGAAAACAGTAAAGTTGTAGCATGCTGAACTTTGCTGTGTTCCTAAGTGGGCACAATAAAGTTGCAGCATGCTGAACTTTGTCGAGTTTCACATGGGTGAATATCACCTCATATGATCTTACCTTAGTCCAGAAAGAGGTTATTTTCTGAATATGTGATTAATTAAGGAAGCGTGCTTTATCACTCCGATCTGATAACAAAGCTCTGCTGACATTCGGTTCACAAGTACTAAAATAATTTAAATCTCTAAAATGATTAAAAGGAATGAGAACATCTAAAAATGTAACTGAATTAGGCTTTTCTACATTCTTTCACTTTCTTTTATTACATTGTTGCACTCTTCCTGATTTTTCTGAAAAATTCAGATACTAACCTGGCAGGGACATAGAAATGTTATAAGACAAAAAAAAAAGGTACAGGCAATTTGACTTTACATAGCATGCACTGAATATGTAAAGTCAAAAAGGCACTTTGCCATTCACTAATTATCCCGTACTTCATGCTTCGATCCATGACAATTCTGTTTATACGAGGCCTAAAATCTAGCCTTGCACATGCTCTGAGGAAGTAGACATTCTTGCCCTTTGCAGGTATCCCACTTACTGTACAGGATTATATGTAATTGAGCTTAGACAAGATAACTACATTTTTGAATACAATAGCAGTGGGAACAAATCATACATTAACCCCTTAACGAACAGCCGTTCGGCACGGTCAGTTAAGGACCAGGGAGCATTTTTTTTTTTTTTTGATCCATCCGCTTCCGGACTCCCTGAATGGCGTGCAGTCTCGGGGTGAGCCCGGAATTCCATGACGGTCATAGTACGTAATGGGTCGTTCAGTCAGATCGACCCTTAACGATCCTTGACGGTCATAGTACATCAAGGGGTTAACTGACTTTAATCCCTTATGTACCAATAAAAACAGCACAAATGTTAAATAAATGCTCTATAATTATGACAATTTAGGAAAGTACAAGTTATGTGCAGTTTAAATAGTTGCATTTAGACCAGAGCTGTCCAAGTTCAGTTCTCGAGGGTCACCAACAGGCCAGGATGTAACTAGTTCCATCATTAAGCTCAGGCGAGATAATCAGTGGCTCACTTATTTTGACTGACTCACCTGTGCTTAATCAGGGAATTACTTACATCCTGGCCTGTTGGTGGCCTTTGAGGACTGAACTTGGACAGCCCTGATTTAGACAAAAAAGTGCATAGGTAACAGGTCCACTTTAACCTATTACTTTCTGAGTGCAGAATATAAAAAAGCATTGCTCACCCATCTGGCATTCAAAGAGTGAAAAGAGGGGAAAAGAGGGGAAAAAAAGCCACCTGAGACACATGGCTCTTAAAATTGTGTCTCTGTCTACTAAACTTTGGAGATATTTTATAAACATCTATATAAATAGAACATTTCACTGGTTCCTAAGTATTCTGTCTTGCTTCTACAATTATTATATATTTTTGTCCATGCACCAACAGTTTGTTCCAGCATCCTGTGCTGTGGTCTTTCCATCACTCACATTTACTACTACTTAACTTGGCTGAAGTTCCAAACATTCCAGCAACAGTAAGCACAAGTTATGAGCCTGTTCCATAAGACAGGTGGGGGCACTGGCAGACATCTATTATATGAACAACAACTGAAGGAGAGACGTAACTCACTTACATTCAGACAAATGCTGGTTTCTGGAAGTTTGTGCCTAGCAGAGCACGTAAAGGTCCCCACAAACGATATAGTCTGGTCTGAGGTGGAAGTCAGTATCCATTTAAAAGGGATAGCAATACTTAATATGTAAAAAATATATATTGTAGTGTTTAGCCCCCTAAGTAAAACAAGGGTATTCCCCCTGCTGAAAGGTATTTTATTAAAAAGTTGTTAAAGCTCAAACTTGATTTTTTTTAGGTGCAGTATCACATTGGCTTGAGATTGTTCAGTTGACCATAAACATCCTTAGGATGGTGTAACAACAGTGCCACTGTACAATTTCAGGCCACTGTGATACTGCACCTAAAAAAAAAACAACTCAGGTTTGAGCTGAAATACTTTTGAATAAACTGTCAGCACTGGGAGTTTGTTGTTTTACTTAGGGGGAATAAATACTATAATATATATATACTTTTAACATATTAAGTATTATTTCAGCAGTGGAAGTATCAATGTTTTACTCAGGGGGATAAACCATACAACATATGGTTTTTTTTTGTTTTTGTACGCATTAAAGGGAAACTTTACCAATAGTACTACTATCCAGTATAATTACCGCATTAGTCAGAAATTCTACTTCTGTCCAGAATGGACACCCAGACAACAGCGCAAACATGTTTGCTTACAGACACTTGTGCAGTCAGTCCCAGTCTCCTCTAGGAGGCGTTGCATGATACTGAAAGGTACCAGAAGGGACTGACAGTGCAGACGCTCATTTGCCTCTAAAGCGCTGTTGCCTGGCTGTCAGTCTCGGCAGAAGTAGGATTTCTGACTAACGCGATAATTAGGATGGAAGATAGTAATAATGGTATGCTTATTGCTAGATGGCTAATTATTGGGGGCACTTTATCTGGGGTGATAGTTCCCCTTTAGTTATTACCATCCCTTAAATGTAAACTATTTACTCATTTCCTTTAATTGTTCATATAAAGGACATCTGCCAGCATCCCCCACTTGTTCCTTCGCATTTCTGTCTCTAGGAGGATTAATTTTGGATATCCTTCATTCTTCGAGGAGCTGCAGAGTAATTTCTGTAGCTACTGAGCGGAGGAAGTAAATATCCTCCACCCGATTTGGCTGTCTGTTTCTAACAAACATTAGAATTGTGAGTACCCAGGTGTTTGGTGGAGATTTATGAGAGAATAATACAGTCTACATTGTGAGTATCCCTCTATTTTTTGTGCTGTACATATACTGCCTTAAGTAGAGCAAATTGTGGCTGGATTCCTGGAAATTCAAAATTTAACAAAAACAGAGAAAAAGAAACAACCTGAGCAAAACCAATTTGTGGGCACACAAATCTAGGGCTTTATGCATAAACGAGAAGTGAAGCAATTCTGGAGTAAAGCAACTGAACTATTGGGCTCAAATAAACATTCCAAAAATTCTCACATACTTCAATAGAGCTTTAACTGCTTGAATGCTAGAGTTGTTTCCAACGCAGTGAGCTGGAGGCTAATCATTCAAGGGGTTAAAATTCCAAATTAAATTAAAGGGAATTTTTATTTCTCCACTATGATCAGTTTGCTTGCCCCATTCACATATCTGTGGATTGTGCTCAGTGTACTTGTTTATTTACTGATTCAAGGGGTAAGTTACAGGGATAGTAATGTCAGTATAAACAGTATTAACTATATGGTAGATACGAATAAGTGCAAGTACTCTCTTTTAATTGTATCTCTGAATCCGTTATGGTTTGTGAGATATAGGAAAATAAAGTTCTCCCCTTCCTGCTTGACGAGCTGTAAAGCTGTCAGAAGCAGATTCTGGTCGCTTGACCAGACGGGGCTCTTCAGCAGCACAGATATAACGATATCTAAAGATAAACACTTCAACAGAACGGTCTACAATGTGTGCTTGCAAACCAGGCACACGTTGTAGACCATTCCAATTAAGTATTTATTTTTAGTATTGCTATGTCGGCGCTGCTGAAGAGCCGCCCTCTGATCCAGGAACCGGAATCTGCTTCTGACAACTTTACAGCTCGTCAAGCAGAAAAGGGAGGGAGGGGAGAACTTTATTTTCCTATATCTCACAAACCATAATAGTTTGAAAGATACAATTAAAAGAGAGTACTTGCACTTATTGGTATCTACCATATAGTTAATATTTTTTTCTGACATTACTATCCCTTTAACTCTAAGGCAGGGATGAAAATCCCAGAAGTAGGAGAGCCCAGGAGCATAAAATGTAACATCTGGCTCCATGTTTTTTCTTTCCTTCAACATGTATACTTCTATGCAGTCCTGATTTTCTAAAAGGAAAAGTACCATATCACCTGATTCTTGGCGGACAAAGAAAATAAAAAATGTAGAGTCACTGATAAAATGTATCAGGTCACAAACATAGATTTACAGGACTGCTGACCTGACTGAAAAATCAGATCTGAATCTATTTATATACACTTAGTAACTATCTCCTACAACTCTTAGCTGGTCCCTACAGTAAGGAGTAAATTTATGTAACCGGCCATCTATAATTCTCGGTATTAGACCAGGATATGTTTAAATGTCTTGATCATTTCAACGGAGCTATCAGACTACTGCCTTTTATAGACAAAAGGGATTTTTTGGCTTTTTTTTTTTTACATCTTGGGGTACTATTAGAAATGACGTCCAAATGGGTTATTTGCCTCCTTCTGGATCAACAAAGATAATATGGGAATGGTCTTTTTTAAAACTCATTAACTATGTTACTATACATGTTAAATATGTGAGACACATTGCGTTGCAGACTCTCTGGCACTCAAAAGAACAAATTCATAAAAAAAACCATAATACGTATCCATTCATAATAATGAATCCATATACACATGCCAAAATGCAGAGCAGTTTACTATTCCACCCATATCCGCAGGTCACTGTACCACTACATCGATTCATAAATTCATCATATTCAACATTCCTCCTATACCCTCTGAAACGAAATCCCTTTGCCACCCCATGAATAACTACAGAATCCCTCCGTTCGGAATCCTTAAATAATTTTCCATAGAAAACCACAAACCGCTCAACCCAAAATGATGGATTGCTGCACTCCTTAATTCACAGACCCAGGTGTGATTGTATTAATACACCCATAAACATGTATGTCAAATTACTGCATCCATATTACCTGTACCCGTCAACTCCTATCTACATATCTATGTACAACTACATTCATGAACATACTCACACCCTAAATGCGTGCATATATATAGCCCCTATTAGCTTCACCCCTCATCAAAATCCTCACACTGTGAACTCTCTCTAATATGCACATCCATTTCAATGTCGCCATAGACCAAAATAGCATTTACTTTCCCATCTTCACGATACCAAGTGCCCCCACCCTCTATATTCCACAGAAAGAATGATTTCTCTAACACTGTAATCCAGCCCCATGTTTCCTCTGGAATCTAGGCCTGCCCCTCGCCATCCTCTCACACGCCCCATCCCCCTGCATGGAAGGAGCGAACAGGCTACTCTGTACTCTCACCCTACTCCCGGTATTTCCAGGCCACACTCACCGGGTTCTGGTCAGGCTGCACCGGGGCATCTCTCCATCCAGTCACCGACGACCTCTCCGCCCGCCCAGAGTTACTGTCTGTGTACAGCGGAAGTGACGTATGATGCTGGAACGCAGCGATTCACCCTACTAACTAGTGTGTGCAAAGTTGTAGGGCAAATGCGAGTGTAAATTGCTATCATTTGTTACAAAAATGGGCCCGTACATGGGCAAAAGACACATAGAGGAAAAAGCGAGGCCATTTTAGAGCAAACCAACTGTGCAACCGGGTAAGAACAAATTCCCATTGATCTAAACCGAGATTTTAACGCCTTAAACATCGGATCAATGCTTTGGAGCCCTCTGAAATGAATAGGTTAAATCTCCATTTACATTAATGGGAATGATTGTTCCCATGTATTTTTAATTGGCTAAAACGTTATGAGCGTTATATATGTATATGTTAAATATGTAGGCGTGAGTAATGTTTAATCTGCATTTTCAGTATATTGTATTAGGTTTCTGCTTGCATCACTGTATATATTACCATGGTCACCACACTTGTGACAGCATATGTGTGACAGCCCAAAGGAAAAAGTGTCCCAGACTTTTTAAAATATTGACAAGCATGTAGTGACAAGACAGGAGCTTTCACATGTTTAATGCGAATAAAAACATACATCAGAACATTTCAAAGATATTTCCAAAGGCATTTTCCCCTGGGTGTTCACATCAAATGCAACACAAGTGATCCATAGTATGTGTTAGCCAACACAATATATTGTATGCAGTTCTATACACACACACAAAAAAAATCCCACCTACCAGGTGATAACTATATGAAATAATATACATAAGCAATATTATCTTTTTGGGAAGCTCATATCCTATTAACATTTTAATGGTAAACTTAGGGAATACAGGGTTGAAAGGAGGATCCAGGGGCAGCGAGAAAAAACAAGGGATTGCCATGGGATTTAGTAATGGTTGGCAGATATGTAAAAGGACATTGGGCTCCAAGCTGGTCAGTAGAACAGAGCTGCTATAAGTAACCCTTTGAGTGCCAAAGAGTATCACAGTAGCTCTCTGGCACTCAAATGGTTAAAGGTTGCTTGACATCCTCTTATCCACTTTAGGCAAATCAATGTTGAAGACAGGAATTATATATACAGCATTCAAATCTTTCATAATAAGCAGACCATGAACATTCTGAAACATTAACCCCTATTATTCCAGTAAACAACATTATGGGTAATATGTCACGGTTGTAACACAGGAATGCTTTAATCAGTCATCAAATAACCCTTGACATTTAGGATCATATTTCCCATTAAACAGAAAAGGCAACCACCGAGGGCACCACATTTTTATGGGTGTGTCAGCCATGATGCCCAGCAGGGCCGGATTTACATCCTAGGGGCCCCTAGGCACAACACTCTCTGGCGCCCCTAGCCCCGCCTTTACCCCACCCCTAACCACGCCCCCTCACTTAGCCACACCCTATTTCGTGGCCAAAGCCTTTTTAGATTTAATTCTTCACAGTACTGTGGCAATTTTCCAGAGATAGTTGTAAATGTTATAGATAGGGATGGGGTATATACAGCAAATATAAAAGACAACATAAATGACTTTGACTAGATATATAGCCTGCCTTTTCCCTGTGTTTAAGTTTCAAGTAATGGGAAGATGCGGGTACAAAAGATCAACCCAATATTGAAAAACCAAGCAAAGATTACTTATACACAAAGATTACTTATACACATAAATCATATCCATATTGGCCACACCTATTTTAGGGTGACAGGTCTACTTTAACCCCTTAGGGACCCTTGACGTACCAGGACCGTCAAGGGTAAATTTGCTCGAAAGACCCTTGACGGTCCTGGTACGTCACGTACTTTTTACTTACAGCGCTCTACCGGGAGCGCTGTAAGTAAAAATAGGGCATGAAATAGACCGCTCCAAGATCGGAGCGATCTGTTTCAAGCCCCATAGTGGCGCGCCGATACACGTGACAGGTCACGTGTACCGGCTCGTCAAAGTGCCCCTATGCGGACGTTATGGGACAGAAATGTCCCATAACGTCCGGTCCTTAAGGGGTTAAAGGTGTTAATAAAACGCTGTACGATATACAAACAAACTTATTTATCTCTTTATTGCCTCTAAAACCCTTTAAGGGCCAGAGGAGCATGCAGTGGATTGCAAAGTAATGTGTTTCACACACATCTGGTCCTTAAAGGGTTACAAAACCTCTTCTATAGTCTCCTGCATGTGTATATAACATATATACACACACATTCAGTACGTGGACCTCTCCTGTAGTAATTCATTATGCAAAATTAACTTTAAGAACTTCTAGATTGTTCCCAAATTCTCACTCCCCCACACTGCTACATGTGCACACACCTGTACCCCCGCCCACAACTCACCCTGTCAGTGCAATATATATAAGTTAAACACATGAATGTACCCTTACTTCTTATAGGGTGATCTTATAGGGTGATCTGAACAAGGCAGATTGTTGCCGTTTGCACCTATCCAGAGAGTGATAGGTTGGCTAGCCATACACACACATACATGCGCCCACATACACACTGCCTTACAAGCCTGCACTCTCCCTAAGTCACTCAGCAGTCACTAACGACCCGTCAGGTGTCACCCGGTGCGGTCCGCACCCGCCGCACCACCTTCTGACACCACTGCCTGCTGCTGCCACCGCCACTCGACAATAACTCTCCAACTCTCCTGCACATGTTAGTTTAGCCCATCAGCTATGCCGCGCACCGTGCTGCTGCTGCCTTTGTGCGTCGGCAGCATCGTGACATCACAGGAGGTCCCATTCAGGCGGAGATGTGACCAATGAGCATGGAGGCAGTGGCACACAGGCTCAGCAGTGCATCATATGGGGTGGCCCAGGCGGCCCCGCCGCAGGTACAAGGCAAACGGTACAGCATTATTATCATTATGCATCCTGGGGCCATAAAGTGGGCAGGATGGTGGGCGTGACAGGGCCATTGCCAGGCGCCCCTGAAAATCGGGCGCCCTAGGCAAGTGCCTTGTCTGCCTATTGGTAAATCCGGGCCTGATGCCCAGTGTAATCTCAATGCTATATCACCAGACACACATCCTTGATTTAAGATGACCATTTAGTGTATATATGGCTGTAATGTCTATTTTATAAACTAATTTGAAAATTTACTTGCCAAGATATATATGGCCAGTACTGGTTATCACCTTTAATTTGTTTTATATATTTGAAAAGCTTCATTGAAAGCTGCTGTGTCATGTTAACCAAAGGTCCAGCAGATGCAAAGTTTAGGAAATATTCACACTTGTATTTCTGGAAAAAGTGAAAGTCCCCTGAAACTGCACACAGCGTCATTAGTGCATACAACATCACTGAAAACCTTCACTAGCATATGGAACGTCACTGAAAAGGCTTCAATAGCATATGACACATCACTGAAAACCTTTGTTAGCATATGATATCAGTGAAAATGCTTAATTAGAATATGAAATGTCACTGATGCTGAATGGGTACCGCAATTAGCATACAGTACCAACTAGGAATGTCTCCTTAACTGTACATTTGCTGATCTTTTGGCTTATATGACACACAGGCAGCTTTTAATGCAGTTTTCAAACATGCAAAATTGAATCAATGTGAAAGGTCCACTTTTGTGTTTGTATGTTATGCAATAAGGGTATTTTCTGTAGCAGAAAACACGGCATGTGTATGGGGGATGGAGTCATGTAATGAAAGAAGGTTTCATCAAGGATAGGGCTGTAGCCTTTACTGAGATGTAAATCTGGCTCCGTTAAAATGCAGAAAAGCTGAAGATATTCATTCTTGAGCACACACACACTCAAGGCTTTCATACCTGACTTTCTGGTGGAAACGGCATCAGTCCTGATGCTACAGTAGCAAACAAAGCATGTAGTAGATTATCCTGGACTCATGAGAATATGGCCAGTCACCCTAATATCTTGGTGTAAGCTCAAGGTCAAGCCATTAGAGACATACATGTATTCATTGCAAAGATGGTATCACTCAGGATATAAGGACACTTGACCAGATACACATTGAAGTAAATAAATATTTTGTATCAATAATGGCAGTCCTGGGTCTAATTCAATTCCAAATATGCAGTTTTATTGTGTCAACTTTTCAGTCATTTGATTGACTGTGTTGAAACAATATAATTGCACTTTTTAGTTTCAGTTATGAGTCCCAAGAGTGATATTAAGTGCTCGAGAGATAAAGAGAAGTGACAAGTAAGGATTTTATCATGAGTTGAGTATGGTGTTTGACTTTTGAATTGTGTCTGTGGTGAATTGTAAGTAAGCCTGAGCTAAATCAAGGGTGGGGTCCCCATCTGTTGTGAACTACAAATCCCTTCTCATAGACAGATGAATAGGAATATACTACTAGACACTTATTTTTAGGGTTTATCTACATGGTGACAAAGTAACTCAATTCCAGCTGCAATACTTTTAGGACAGAAGAGTGCCATAGACAGCCCAAGGTACCATTTAACTCCTTTAAGATTTCTTCTGTGTCCCCAACCTGTTTTTTTGGCAGATTTGAAAGAAGAGCATGGCCGATTTAATGTTCTGTACTACACACACATACTTTCACTGTAAAACCACAAACTCTTCTTTTTCTCCACAATGTATCTTCCATCATTCTTCCACTCCTCCACCTTTATCTCCTCTCTTCAACTTTGACAGATAATTAAAACCCCTTTTACTGCTAGCCAATACAACAAAAGGTTAAACATAATGAGGCTGATTTTCTAAGTTTTTTTTTTTTTTTTGCACAGGCTACATGATTGCACTGCACTATAGTTGAGGTCAAGCCATTTGTGTTCTGGTTTCTTAAATTCCCCCAATGATCCTGCTGTATGGGAGACATGGTAGAAGTGTGACAGATGGCTGGCCTATGTAGGATAGCTCATTGGTTAATGCAACAGCTGTAGAATCTGTTCAAACTTCAGGGTCACAGGTTCTAGTCCTGTCAGTCATCCAGCTCATCCTTTTATCCTTCTGAGGTAGATAAAATAAGTAACCAGTACATACTTGAAAATGAAAGACAATCTCTGTGTATGCTTCATGGTAAAATACTTTTATTACAAAAAAAGAGAAGTAGTATGATTGGCAGACTCTCTTGTAGACCAGCCAGTCATTATAGATTGTAAACAGGATTGCAGTCTCCGTTGTCACCAGTTTTATCCGAGTGTAAATTAATCATATCATGCCACAGCATCTATATCACACAGTATTGCAGTGGTTCTCAACCTGTGGGTCGGGACCCCTTAGGGGGTCGAAAGACAATTTGCCAGGGGTCTCCTAAAAACCATCAGATATTTATATTTCGATTCATAACAGTAGCAAAATTACAGCAATAAAGGAGCAACGAAAATAATTTTATTGTTAGGGGTCGCCACAGCTTGGGAAATTTTAACAAAGGCTCGCAGCACTAGAAAGGTTGAGAACCACTGCAGTATTGGAAAAAGCTACAGTCACATAAGTACATCTGTATATGTATGTAGGTAGTATTTTGGTGCACAAATGTCACTTTTGTTGTGGAAAAGTAGTTTTAAAATCTGTCTGCAAGGGTTTCTCTTGGCAATATGTTACTATGGACATCTAGTGGCCTACTGCTAAGCAGTATAATGTCCCTGGGAATAGTTATGTAATGTTTGTAGCCCTTCTAGGTGGGAAGAAACCACATACATCATCCTACATATATGGCTTAACTATAAAGTAAACAATAAGGCAATTCTTGAACAAAATAAATACACACTGGGGGGATGTACTAATGCACTGGGAGGTAGGCTTCCGACTCATGCATGTACTAGAGCATATTATCATTTGAATAGAGTGATAATTAATCAGATCTCCAGCTTTTGGGGACTACACCTCACATCATCCTGCGCTAGCCATTGCCTGGTTAGGAATGATGGAAGTATAGTCTCAAGTAGCTAGTGGTATGACAGTTGACTACCCCTACTTAAAGGGACACTGACACCTAAAACAACTTTGCTGAAAATAAATCTTAATTACTAAGCTAATTAAGGCATGCTAATCAGACACATCCTGCTATAGCTCTACACTACCTACCTACCAAATGTCTTTTCTCCCTTTATAATGCTAGAGAAGGTGGAAAATGCATTGCTGACTAGTGTCATTGAATGGAGGATGACAGAATGGGCTTGCACAGTATGTTTTAATTGGCATGATCTATAAGTTTAAACATTTCAAAAACGAGTTTTCTATGTAAAAATCGTCAATACTACATATAAGTGACTTAATTTTTTAATGTATATTCTTTATTCAAGTTTTCTTTATTACAAAACATAACATAGATAATAGAACATTAAAGGGATAGTAAAGTTTCATAATAAAAGCAGCTCTAATTAATCATCATAGTATTTGGACTTTGGAGAGTGTTGTTTCAATTCTGTCACCGTTGTAGTTCAAGAGTAATTCAATGACAAAGCATCCCCCTCCCGCCCCTTTTACTTATGTAACACTGTTCAGCCAGATCAGAAGGGAGGTGCCCAGGTAGACTGCAGAGAGGGACAATCTTCAATTAAGATAAGGGAAACACCTGAAAAACTTGTCAAGGGGGGCAGGGCCTTCATTGTTCTCATAGGAAGAAGATTGTCCCCTTGTGTTATCTGTCTGGTCTTACAACCAGATTCCACATCTGAGAAGAGATGGCTTACACTAGGTAAAAGGGGTGGGAGGGGAAACTTTGCTTGTGAATATCTCTTAAACCATAAAGGTTTGAGAGATAAGACTTATATCGTTCTTCATGTTTTTTTAATGCCTACAAAATAAAATAAAGATAAAACAAAGTATTACTATCCCTTTAGGACAAATTACAACATACAAATTCCATCACATATATAAATATAATCACAATCTCATTAGTATCCCATTGCTTCTAAAATATCCCAAAATTATAACTATACTTTTTGTCATATCGGCTGCCCTCACCTCCGATGGATGCCTCTTAGTGTGGGCGCACTGGGAGTTCCGCAAGTCACTTCCAGGTTTTGCCATGACACTCAACCTGATGCCTCATGCGGGAGGCTTTCGGGGACACTTCCGAGTTTCTGCCGACGTCGCTGGTTGTGACGTTAGATGCACTCAAGGCCTACGAGAAGCCCGGTCAGGCAGACCTCAAGTGCTCTAGTATTGGGGCTCCTTCCTGTTCCTAAGCTTTTTTTTTTTTTTTTTTTTTGCCTTTTCCTTCTCGTTTTGACCCAGGCCTGTCTTCTCGATTTTGATACTTGTCCAAGAAACCCTGACCTCGGCTTGTTCACCATTTATGCACCTTTTTGGCCAGCCCTGACCCTTGGCTCGTCTTACCATTTTCGCTCCTCCGTCGCCGGCCCTGTCCATTCTCTTGTCCTTGACTCTTCTTCCTTCTCGCCCCTTCTTCGGTACCTCACTTCAGTTTTGTTTTTCACCTCCGTTTTTTTCTTGGTGTTTAGCTGGGCTCACATTCCTTCTATTTATATTATTTACAGCAACATGCTACCAACTGTACTCTCCTTGTTGTACAGTTAAGTTTTCAGGTTGCTAACACTAACACTTTTACATATAATTATAATATCAAGCCATGCATACAAATGACCGACTATTCTGTAAATACATTATACCACATCAACTACCTCTCTTCAGTAGCATAATTTCTATACCGTTCCATACTTATTTGATATGAAACCTAATTTTTTTAGCTCCTGCCAAGTCGGAATACTCTGATACTTCCATTTTCCTCCGTGTCTCCTTCCCCGGCGCTTAAAATAAATGGGTTGCGTCCCCCGCTAGCTGGCGCTTACTCCTTGACCCGGAAATTATTTAAACCACTTCCCCTTCTCCTCTCCAGTCTTTTTTTACTCCAGCTGGTGGCGGATAGAGGGACATAACGTCCTGCAGAATTAAACTAAATAGAATAACATACCTGGATAACGGACCGCAACGGAGGTCCGGTCCAGGATCAGATCACCAAGGACGCAGTTCTTTCAGAGCCTGGATCTGGAGGACAGGAGCGTAGCGAGGAGTTACTAGTAGCCCAGGCTTCCCCCCTGTCAATGGTGGGCACGGGCAACAGTGGTGAAAGCTGGATCCGGAGGAAGCAAGAGGAAGGGTAAGTCCTCCTATTTAAGCTTTCTCCAAATTGTGGAAGGGGCAGGCCTCTGCGTTCCACCATTGAAACGCACGCCAATTTCAGCATATATATATATACCCTGAGTTATATCATGGTCTCCATTGCTGTGTAATGTATTTTTATGGCTTATTGCTAGTTTTTATTTATATTTAAAATAAAGATTTGTTTTTAAAGTATTTGTTACCATGGCTACTCCTAAGCCTTCCTCTTCAAATTCAAAAGAAAAAGCTGATCTGAAAGAAGACAAAACTCCTCAGAAACTAAAAAGTTGTTCTGCCTGTGAAACAAAAATCCCTGCTTCAGAACCTAACAAATTGTGTCAGGAGTGTATGAAGAAAGCTTCAGAGCAAGAAGTTCCAGCTCAATTCCAACAGTTTCTTGCATGGATGAGAACATTCATGCAAGAAACCTTTAATTCTATTCAAAAATCTCCAGCATGTAAGAGAGCGAGAATAGAGAACCCAGAGGAGGGTACATCTTGCAGGACGGAAGAAGAACTGGATAGCGTGCAGGATTTGCTGTCCATTTATTCTTCAGAGGAAGAAGGTGAGATTATAGAGAATGAAGGATCATTCAATTTAGATAAAATGGAACCATTCCTAAAACATCTGCGTAAGACCTTAGGACTTACGGAAGAACAGAAAGAACAGGATGTTTTGGATACAGCCTTTCTAGGGAAAAGGAAGGAAAGTCCAGTGTTTCCAGTACATCATTCAGTGTCTGATATTGTCAAGGCTGAATGGACCAAAGGACAAGAGAGTAGCAGTGCCTAAAAGATTCCAGAAGATGTATCCTTTTAAAGAAGAAGACTCTGCCACATGGGTAGCTCCACCTAAGATTGATACTGCCATATCCCATATTTCAAGAAGAACGCTTATTCCAGTGGAAGACGGTTCATCTCTTCATGACCCCATGGATAGAAGAATGGAAAGTGCTTTAAAGAAACAGTTTTCCTTTTTGGGGCAGAACATCAAAGTAGTGACAGCACTTACATGTGTATCCAGAACAATAAGAATATGGTTGACGGAGTTGGAAGAAAAGGTAGAAACATCGGTATCAAGATCCAAACTCTCAAAAGACGTGGCCTTGATCAAGGATGCAGTAGGATATTCATGTGATGCATCTATGGATTCTATTAGACTATCTGCAAGAGCATCTTCATTGTCAGTAGCTGCTCGTAGGGCCTTATGGTTGAGGTCATGGAATGCTGATTCATCATCAAAAAATAGACTGGTTTCATTGCCCTTTGAAGGATCCATGTTATTTGGAGAGTCATGGGAGGAAATAACCAAAAAAGTTATCAGGAGGAAGAAGTGCCATGTTACAGCAAGATCGCAGAAACAGGTCATCTCCGTCACAAACAACTTACTGGTCAAAAAAACTATCCTTTCGTGACTCAAGGAAATTTCAACAGAACAGATCGTTTGACAATAGAAGGCAAGTCTCGGCACAATATTTCAGAGCAGGGTTCAAGAGGGAAGGAAGCCCCACGAAGGAATCAAGGGAAAAAAGATTTTGCATGAGGATCAGCGGGCCCCCTCTCAGATACCAGTGGGAGGTCGTCTGGCACAATTCCTATCCGTTTGGGAAAAGGAGACAAGATTAGTATCACGGTGCCCGTGATTTGCTGCAGTTCCTTGTCTGTCACCAGTAGGGGGCTTCTATTGGCTGTCTGCAGATAGCCCGCCTCTTATTGACTATTTAAACCTGGATTGGGCACCCTTTGAGTGCCCTTTCGTGTTGTTTCTGACCTTCTTGCTATCACTATGCTAGTGATAGCTGGGCCTCTGTTCCAGTGTTCCTGAGTTCCTGATCTCATGTGTTCTGAGTTCCTGATCTCTACTGTTCCAGTGTTTCCTGCATGCTGAAGTACTTCCAGTCCTGGTTCCGGCCTAGTCTCTGGTGTTGCAGTTCCTGCTGAACTTCTTCTCTGCTGTTTCCTGACCTGACTGATCGTTGTTGGTTCCTGTCATCGCATCGCCTGTCTCCTGTATCCTGGCGACCTCCTGCCTGGTCGCGTCGGCGACTCGCTTGTTACACCAGTATGCGGACGCTGGTTTGCTCCTAAGCCTTGCGGCTATACAAACTTGCTTGTTACACCAGTGTGCGGTCACTGGTTTGCTCCAAAGCCTATCAGCTATACAATTCTGTGTTAGTCCCAGCGTGCGGACGCTGGTTTGCTCCTAAGCCTTGCGGCTATACAAACTCGCTTGTTACACCAGTGTGCGGTCACTGGTTTGCTCCAAAGCCTATCAGCTATACAATTCTGTGTTAGTCCCAGCGTGCGGACGCTGGTTTGCTCCAAAGCCTTGCGGCTATACAAACTCGCTTGTTACACCAGTGTGCGGTCACTGGTTTGCTCCACAACCTATCGGCTGTACCATCCTGTGTTGGTCCCAGCGTGCGGATGCTGGTTTGCTCCAAAGCCTTGCGGCTATACAAACTCGCTTGTTACACCAGTGTGCGGTCACTGGTTTGCTCCAAAGCCTATCGGCTATACAATCCTGTGTTAGTCCCAGCGTGCGGGCGCTCGTTTGCTCCAAAGCCTTGCGGCTATACAAACTCGCTTGTTACACCAGTGTGCGGTCACTGGTTTGCTCCAAAGCCTATCGGCTATACAATCCTGTGTTAGTCCCAGCGTGCGGACACTGGTTTGCTCCAAAGCCTTGCGGCTATACAAACTCGCTTGTTACACCAGTGTGCGGTCACTGGTTTGCTCCAAAGCCTATCGGCTGTACAATTCTGTGTTTGTCCCAGCGTGCGGACGCTGGTTTGCTCCAAAGCCTTGCGGCTATACAAACTCACTTGTTACACCAGTATGCGGATGCTGGTTTGCTCCTAAGCCTTACGGCTATACTAACTCGCTTGTTACACCAGTGTGCGGTCACAGGTTTGCTCCAAAGCCTTGCGGCTTTACGATTCTGTCAATTTGCCATTACCATCTGACTGCTGCTACTATCTCAGGGCTGCCCTGCCCGGTATTGGTAAGGCCGGTAGAACCTTTTGCCACATTCCATCTGAGGTTGCCTTACCCGGTATTGGCAGGGCCGGTAGAGCCTACCTTATGAATCTATTGAGGCTGCCTTGCCCGGTAAATTGGTAAGGCCGGTAGAACCGTTATGCGATTCCATCTGCAGGTTGCCTTACCCGGTATTGGCAAGGCCGGTAGAGCCTAACATTCTATTACTTCAGACTGTCCTGTCCGGTATATTGACAGGACCGGTAGAGTCTGCCTTCTGTCTTGTTATATTCTGAATATATCTGTATGTATGTGGTTGCCATCCTACGTTATCAATTTATTATTTCAATAAAATTGATTTTTACCTAAAATTTGTGTCTGAGAGTCATAATAAACCGTGACAATTAGGCAGTTGGACAAGCCAGATACTGAAGAGGGGGTATCCGCTGGAATTCAAAAAGATCCCAAACATCAGAGTTTTCAAGTACTCAGACACCTCAGAAACCATCAAAAGGAATTATTCTGGACAATGCGATAAAAGATCTCCTAGAAAGACATATAGAGAAAGTTCCGGACCACAAAAAGAAGAAAGGGATTTACTCCATTATTTACCTGGCACCGAAGAACACAGGAGGATTCAGGACTATTTTGGATTTGAAATTCTTAAACACATTTTTGAAGTACAGACCGTTCAAGATGGAGTCAGCGACATCGGTACTCAGTATAGTGAGACCAGGAGCCTTTCTTGCATCCATAGACCTGCAGGAAGCTTATTACCATATACCCATGCTCAAGAAACATCGGAAGTTCCTGAGGTTTTATTACAAGAAACAACATTCACAGTTTAGAGCTCTGCCTTTCGGACTGATGTCAGCCCCAAGGGTATTTACGAAGATACTGGCAGTAACCTTGGAACAATTAAGAAGAAGAGGCATCACAGTAGTTCCATATCTAGACGATCTGTTGATAATAGCAGACTCGAGAATGCAAGCAATGCAACATTTAGAAGAAACGATCAGTCTCCTGGAAAAATTAGGGTGGAAGATCAATCAGGAAAAGAGTCAGCTGTTTCCAAAGCAATATCTGAAGTTTCTGGGAATGAAGATAGATACTCTAAGATGCAGAGAATATCTCTCAGCCCAGAGGAAAAACTGCATCATTCAGAGAGTCAAGAAGATCAGGAAAACTACATATATATCAAAAGAATTCATGTGTCTGTTGGGAACCCTCACATTAGCCATTCAAATAGTTCCATGGGCAAGAAACCACATGCGACCAATTCAGAGATGGTTCCTGGGAAAGTGGAACAGAAATTCAAAAGACATGTCCCAAAGAATAAAAGTACCGGATTGTCTGAAGGTAGAGTTAAAGTGGTGGACAAAGCCAAAAAATCTCGGGAAAGGACTCCCTCTGCAGGACCCAGTATGGCAAGTGATTACTACAGATGCCAGCCTGATAGGATGGGGAGGTCATTACAATAACAAATGTGTTCAAGGTCTGTGGTCAAGAAAGGAAAAACACCTGCACATAAATCAGCTAGAAATGAGAGCACTAGCATACTGTCTTCAAAAGTTCAAAAAACAACTAAAGGGAAAACATGTCAAGGTTCAGTCAGACAATTATTCGGTAGTCATGTATATCAGAAACCAAGGGGGAACTCACAGTCCAACCTTGAGCAAAGAAGCATAAAGAATACTAAGATGGGCAGAGAAGAACTTAGCAGGAATCTCAGCGGTACATCTACCAGGAAAGAACAACGTCAAAGCAGGAACCTGATAGATCCTTGGGAATGGGCTCTGGACAAAACACTGTTTCAACAAATAGTGCAGAAATGGGGGAAAATATCAGTAGACCTGATGGCATCATATTCAAATTGGAAATGCCAAAGATTCTTTTCTCGATGGTTCCACCCAAAAGCTCTGGGTACGGATGCCATGAAATTCAAGTGGAATTACAAGCTGGCCTACATTTATCCTCCAACGCCCATGATTCCTCAGGTTTTAAGGAAGATAAGAAAGGACAGAACCAATGTAATATTAATAGCTCCCAACTGGCCAAGGAGAACCTGGTACTCGGAACTGGTGAGACTATCTATAGATACCCCATGGGAGTTACCATGTTGTCACAATATTCTGAGTCAGGGACCAGTACTTCATCAGAACCCACAGTTCTTGAAGCTGATGGCGTGGAGGCTGAAAGGACGTCCTTAAGGATGAAAGGCCTATCCGATTCAGTGATTAACACAATTTTCTCAGGAAGGAAGAAATCTACTTCAAAAGTTTACTGTAGAGTTTGGTCAGTTTTTAGGGAGTGGTGCATTAAAAATAAAATATCAAGAGAAGCGATTTCTACAGCAGTATTATTAGATTTTCTTCAAAAGGGATATGAGAAAGGACTAAGACCAGCATCTATCAAGGTTCAGGTTTCAGCAATTTCGGCGATCATGGCAGAACAATATGCAGAAGATCAATGATAAGAAGATACCTAAGACCAAGGATAAGAGAAACTATGCCAACTTGGGACTTGAATCTAGTTCTTAATTAGCTGATTAAATCTCCTAAGTTCGAACCTATGGAGGAAGCATCCTTGAAAAATATCACTTTGAAGGTGGTATTTTTAACGGCAATTACCTCAGCCAGAAGGGTTGGTGAACTCCAAGCTCTATCTCTCAAGCCTCCATATCTGGCAATTCACCCAGACAAAGTAGCATTAAGAACTAAAGCAGGTTTCAGAACCAAAGTAGTTTCTGATTTTCATATGAATCAGGAAATAGTATTTCCCTCATTTTTTCCTAACCCAAATGGACCTGATGAAATTGATTTACATAAGCTGGATATGGTAAGAGCCATTAATACATACTTAGAAAAAACTAAGTTAATAAGAAAATCCAATTCCTTGTTTGTTCACCATCAAGGGAAATTCAAGGGTACAGCAGCTTCAAAACCATCCATTTCTCACTGGATTGTAGAATGCATTAGAACAGCTTATTTAGAAGCAGGAATTGAACCTCCTAAGTTAGTTAAAGCCCATACTACCAGGGCCGTGGCTACATCCTGGGCCTTGAAAGCTCTGGCGTCACCAGAAGAAATATGCAAGGCAGCTACATGGTCATCAGTTTCTACTTTCATGCGTCATTACCAATTGGATATTCAAGCAACTGAGGACACAAGGTTTGGCACAAGGGTATTACAAGCAGCAGTAAATCCCTGAGAGGTAAGACCTGAGTTTTCTTCACTATGTATTTGCATATTAGTGATCGTAGATGTACTATGTTATAGGCTCAGATGTATACATATGTTACATATGTAGTGTGTTTCTTCTATGTATATTTAAGTATATGTATGTATATATGTGTGTGTATATATATTATATACCCTTAATTATATTAATGCAATTTCGTATATTGTTATATGGTGGTACCCTCCCGTAGTAAACTGCTATGGGAATACCCATTTGTTTTAAGCGCCGGGAAAGGAGACACGGAGGAAAAGGTGAAATTTCTTACCGTTATTTCCTTTTCCTCCGTGTCTCCCCACGGCGCACCCCCCCATTAACCTCTAAAAGATTCTATATGTTATAGCGATGACAAAAGCAAACTGGGCAGGTGAAGGGGAAGTGATTTAAACAATTTCCGGGTCAAGGAGTAAGTGCCAGCTAGTGGGGGACGCAACCCATTTGTATTAAGCACCGTGGGGAGACACGGAGGAAAAGGAAATAACGTTAAGAAATTTTACCTTTTCTGGCTATCAATAATTTGGCGGCCAACAAAATATGAGTTACAAAAAACACTTGAGATTTCTTAATTCTTGACCATCCCAAATGTAACAAAAAGGCTTCCATATTTCTAGGGAAATTCATTATTTCAAGGTCCTCAATAACCTCTATTACCATATCCCACATTAACTTAATTTTCCTACATTCCCACCATATATGTGTGTGCAAGAACCAATTTCTTCCCTACATCTCCAGCAATAAGGGGAACATCTGGGGAACATTCAAACAACTTGAGTTGGAACCAAATACCATTTCTGTATTAACTTATATTTTACCTGCAAAAGGTCCAAACACTGGGCCTGCTTCTTACATTTAGGTAATATTCCCAACCACTCTTCATCCTGTATATCCCTCTTCAACTCTTTAGACCAGTTTTTCTTATTTTTTCCACCTAAATCTTTTTTTATATTAAACACTAGCCCATGTAGGTAACTTTAAAAGTGCTTTCAAAAGTGTTCACTTATTTTTTAGGTGTTAGAGTCCCATTAAATATATGATGGCAAGCACACACCATTGTTAAGACTTTAGAAAGTTGGCTGTGCCTTTTGCCTAGAACTCACCCATTCTTTCCCAACTTGCTGTACAGATCACATAAATCTGCAGCTAGGCAACAACAGTGCCGTACTCTGTGTTAGTGTGAGCCTTCTCTCCTTTATATAGACTCCCCAGATAAGCAGGTTTGCCAACACAGGGCTTCTCTGGGAAGGAGAGAAAACTCTCATGAGCACTGAGTAAAGAGCTGATGCCACCTAGCTGCAGATATCTGGGATTTGCATATTAAATCAGGAGATAATGGTTTAGTTCAAAGCTAAAGGTACTGTCAATTGTTTAATAAGGCCTTTTACTGAAACTTTAATGAGAGAAAGGCCTGATTGCCTCCACATAGCATGTCAGGGAAAATGGAGAAAAGTTCCCCCAGTTCCCCTGTGCCATTTTAGTACATAAACAAAGGTCAGTGGAGAGGTACACCCCTAAAATGCCCATATACTTCCCCACTGCCCTCCCATGGCACAAGCGTCATACAGAAGACAAATAGCATAAGTAGCTTGGTAAGTTGGTGTTAGACATGATTATTATTAGGAAATTGTTTCCAGTGTCTACTTAGAGCAACACTGCTTTAGCACATACCCTGTATGTAACAAATAAACTCTTCTTTTAATTCATATAGCACCTTTAACCCACTGGTGCTAGAGAGGTCTCTAACCCATTGCTCTGCAATAATTTGAATACCTTTCAAGTATCCAAGATGTTAACTTTATAAATATTGTAAATTTGTTTAGCCCAAACATTTTACCACTTTATACATAACCCCCCACCACCACCACCACCAGCAATGTGCACCATGTGGACATATGTGCTGAAGAGTTGCATCCTATTTAGCATAAGGCAAGGGTACTGTGCAATTTGGGAAAAGTGCAAATAAATAATGAATGGTTTACATGCTAAAAATGAACAGGATAGACTAAATGATCTGGACAATCATAGCTTAGAGGAGAGAAGAGAGAGGGGGGATATGATAGAAATGATCAAATACATAAAGGGCTTCAACAAAGTATAGGAGGGAAGTACAATTCCAAGTAATATAAATGTTAGAAAAGTAAACATTGTCTAAAACTAGATGGACAGAGGCGGAGATGTAATTAAAGTACATTTTACCTCACTGAGTGGGTATTAGATAATTGGAATATCCAACCAGTATAAGTTGTAGAGTTTAATAAAGTGAGGAACTTTAACCCCTTATCAGCCAGTGGTCCAGGGACCACTTTGATCATTGTCAGCGTGCTGGCACATGTGACTGTTTACATGTGCTGGCGTGATGAACAGGAGTCTGAAAGAGGCCGCTCCAGTCTTGGAGCTGTCAGTTACAGACCCTGTTTGTGCTTACAACCCTCCAATAGGAGAGATGTAAGCACAAAGCTTGTGACATGCCAGGACCACCTCCGATCCGTCAGGGGAAAAAATGACGTCACGGTCATTAAGGGGTTAAGCATGCATGGGATAGACATAAAGCAATCCTGAAAATAAGATGAGATCAAGGACAAATAAGGTCTGAGGTTTTCGCAGTAGGAAAAATTGACGGATTAGATTGGACAAATGATTCTTCTCCTGCCATCACATTCTAAGTTTTTACGTTTCTAGCACCAGTGTCATCTGCTCTGTGCTCAAATTTGAATCCCAGTAGGATGCTTATTTAATGCATATGAACCACCTAGTAAGTAGCATAATCAGGCATGTGGCTGATATAGTGCCCTGAAACTGACTAAAACTGTTTTATCTATTAACATGAGTAAGAAATTCTATGGGTTTATTGCGGTACACACAATTTTGTTAGGGACAATGGGCCTTATTCAGGAATTCTGGGGCAAATCAACTGCCCTAGAGTTACCATATGTCTGAATTTTACCAAAAATGTACCCTTTTTGGAGGCCTCTATGTCTATCCTCTTGAAAGGGTTAATAATGTCTTTTTCAGAGTTGTTTACAGTCTTCTTTATATTACAAGTAATAGATTGCTCTATGTCTAAGTCCTTACTTGCTTGTCAAAAGTTATGAAGACATAAAGATCCCTTGTCTGCCCCTTCTGGCTATGTCACGCAGAAGCTGCAGTCTGGTCAGGGCAGCTGCGGCGAGGGACAAACTTCAGTAAGCAAATGGAAATCTTGCCCTCCTTCATCAAGGGGGGCAGGATTTTCCTTATACTTACTGAAGTTTGTCCCTTGCTGCAGCCGTCGAGTCGCACAACCCAATTACAGATTCAGTGGGAGGCAGCCAGTAGGAGTGGGTAGGGGATCTTTATCTCTTAATAAATTTTGAGGTACTGCAAGTTAGGACTTAGATATAGCGCAGTCTGTTACTTGTGATATAAAGAAGACTCGGCAAACTACTTTTAAAAAGACATTGCTAACCCTTGAAGTTCCCTTCCAATGTCAACGCGATGGGGCATTTTTTTGTACCCTGGAGACTGCACACATTTTCAGCATTTTGCTATCCATCTGTTTAGGTATAATTACTATAGGACATTTTCTGTTATGTATGTTAAACTATATAATTATTCTTCCAGAGCAATTAATCTTTTTCATGGTACCTCACGTGAATTAAAAATTGCATTGTGCAATGTTATAATGTCATAAATACAAACATGATGTAATAATGTGCTTATTTTGTTAATATCATATATTATATATAAAAAACATTTGTTGGTTGTAAAAGTGTTCATTCTTTTTGAATTCCCTCCATCCCCCAAGTACACCCGTACCAAATATTTATGATTTTACCGACATGCATGACCTGCCCTGACCCCTAATTAACTGTTGATAATTATATAAAACCACATATTTCCAGAAATTAGACTAACTTACAAATCAGAAAATGGCATGTTTCTCCCTACACAAAATGGCCAGGCAATGATTTTTTTCTTTTAAATTAAGGATTTTCAGAAAGCTTTCAGAAATGTACACTTAAGTCACAATTTACTGTACAACAATGTAAGCAAGTTTAGCATAAGAAAGTATGAAATGTGATTGTCACATGTCTTCTGATATATATAGGCAAACAAATGTATGTCCTTGCCTGGGACCCTACATAACAAAATTTTGCTTGAAATTTTCATGGAGATAACCTAAATACACTAAACATAGTTTGAATGCTTAATTAACCCCATAGCAATAAAATAAGCCCCTCAAATAGGTATCTTACTACATCAAATAAGGGGCCACTTGCCTTTCTAACAATAGCCTACTGTGTACAGATGTCTCCAGATGATGGCACTATAGGAAAAAAATAGGCAGTTTGTTTACATTCCTATCACTTCAAAGGTACAGAAATCTTAGAAAACTATAATCTCCTACTGTATTCATTAGCTGCTGCTCTTCCTAGAAAATACAGTAGCACCCCATTTGTATGCGATCTCATAATGTAGGGCCTGGTTGAACATAGGGTGTTGTCTTCCAGCAATTTTAGCACACACAAACTAGTAGCACAGTAAACTCTAACCCCTGCCTGCCATTATCATGGTTCAAGAAAAGTTGTCATTGACTTGGTAAGAAAAAAAAATCGATCTATATTTTTGAATAGCTGACACTCTATAATTCATTATCCGTGAAAAAATAATGCGGCCTTCACACGTATTGCCCACTATTGAAAAAACTTGGACGCCCAGATGTAGGGGGCTCCACAAACGCAAATCTTTACCAACTACAATTGTTCATGTTTTTTACATTTTCCAAATATGACTTCCCTGTACTAAAATATGTGTACCATCTACAGAAATTATGTGCCATTTTGGAAAGAAAACAGTCCTCTTCGTCATATGAGGTGTCCTTACCTTTCCATTCCTGCTTGGTATGTACAGATGTTTCCAGAAGATGAAGAAAATAAGATTTTTTTGCATTGCCACTCCCTCAAAGGAAAGACAATATTTAAAGACTATGGAATTTCCGATGGTATTTGTTAGCTTCTGCTCTTCTGATAAAAATGGCACCCCATTGGTATAAACTGACATAATCTAGAGGGGAGAAACAAATCTACATCAACTACAATTTCTAGTTTTCATACATTTTTCAGCTATGACTTTCCTGTATTAAAATCTTGGAAAGTAGACAACCAGCCACATGAAATGATAGATCATTTGCCTTTCTAAGAATAGGCAAGTGTGTACAGCTATTTCCAGAATCTGGTGGTACTGGAAAAATATACTTAAAGGAACACGTCAAGTGAGTTATTCAAATCTCCTGTATACTGGCATGATTTCCACAGGAAAATGTCTGCAGTGACTTTGCCCTCCACCATATTCCCCGCACTCCTACCTGTACACCCACCCTCCGATTCGCCTCCTCCCTCTCCTTCCCATACACTACGACCTACACCTTCCACGTCCTCCCTTTACACCCCCCCATTCGCTGCATCCTACACTATAGGGTACTATCCTGCATAAAAAGAGGTATAGATGCATGGGATGCAAATATAATTCTACCTCTCTTGATAAGGTTTTATCTAGAATATGGAGTACAATTTTGGGCACCAAGTCTTAAAACACTGGGAGTTGGAGGCTATGCTAACGTTCATATGGTTTAAAATCTCCATTTAAGTAAATGGGAATTTGGGGAATTTGTAGTTCTCCCCAATAGTACAATTGGTTTGCCCCAGAACTTCTCCACTTTTCTTTTGAACATATGGTGCAAATTTGAGTCCCAATGAGGCTGCAACATATTGCTCTGAAATATACTGCAATCAAAGGATTAAGCTAAGGTATATGTGCTTGAAAGAGTAGTAAACTATCATTCTAAAAAACAACGAACAGACATATATGTAGGGCTTTTCTTGCCCTACAAAGGTATTCCCACAATTGGGTGATGTACTTTTCCAGAGTTACTACAGTTCAAAAAGCTTTTTTACGTTAACAGTAACACATGGTGGTGGGGAATACATTAAAGGTCAATAAGGGGCCAGCTTGGCAGTCTTGTATCGTATTTGTATGGATGGCATATCAACAGTATACACTAAGATGTCTTCACCATCAATTCTATGTGATTTCATGATGAATCTGCCATGCCTTCGAAGGATTTACGATTTTACACTGACTACTTTAACAATAGTTCCCTTGCATATCCAAATGCTATTTAATGAGCCGTGGTTGTATATTAATGTGGGTGTGTTTAAATGTTAATGTGGCACGTCGCCACAAGCACTAAGCTTCAATATCTGCTTTTGCTATCAGAGTTCTCAGTCCCAACTTTGCTAACAGAGGATGGCAATGTTGAGATGTTCCTATAGCTCCATATGGAGATAGAATACTGTTTTCTGTCTCTGTTAAAGAGCAGAGATAACAGATGTCCTCCTGTAACCCTTTCAGTGTCTTCCATGCCTTCGCTTTATTCAGCTGGCAAATTCTGACAATATGTTATTTTTATTAATAAAACTCTCTTGATCCTTTAAGTGAGTGTATTTTGTGATGCTGCAATCTGGGATGCATGTATATGTTTTCCTCTCCTGGCTGATTTTATGCAAATAAGCAAAATAAAATGGCTAATTTTTACATTATAGAGTATTTTATAATTACTCTCTCTATATTATGTAATATAAATATATGTAGAAAGAAAGGTCAGAGATGCTCAACTAGGCTCACGAGCTAGCAAATACATGCAAGAAGCTCACTGGGACTGTGTCCTCTCGCCCATGGTGCAATCTCTTTTAGCTCACCAGTGCCATATACAGAGAGGAAACCTTTTGAAGCATATCATACCGGTCCTGCCAAATGACAGTCCAGCCACAAAATGCCAGACAGTTCCTCTCTGAACAAGGGGAACAGCTAACCACAGACGTACGTTTCGGCCTTATTAGGCCTCATCGTTGAGGTGCAGCTGATCCCTCCAGGCACTGTGAGCAAGGGGTCCACGTCTGGATTCCCCCCATTATTCTTAGGGTGACTAATCCCAAGAGCAATTTGCATATGTAGAAAGAAACGTCAGAGATGCTCAACTAGGCTCATGAGCTAGCAAATACATGCAAGAAGCTCACTGGGACTGTGTCCTCACGCCCAGGGTGCAATCTATTTTAGCTCACCAGTGCCATACACAGAGAGGAAATCTTCTGAAGCATATCATACTGGTCCTGCCAAATGACAGTCCAGCCATGAAATGCCAGACAATTCCTCTCGGAACAAGGGAAACAGCTAACCCCAGATGTACGTTTCAGCCTTATTGGGCCTCGTCGGTGAGGTGCAGCTGATCCCTCTAGGCACTGTGAGCAAGGGGTCCACGTTTGGATTCCCCCCATTACTCTTAGGGTGACTAATCCCAAGAGCAATTTGCATATGTAGAAAGAAAGGTCAGAGGTGCTCAACTAGGCTCATGAGCTAGCAAATACATGCAAGAAGCTCACTGGCACTGTGTCCTCGCGCCCAGGGTTCAATCTCTTTTAGCTCACCAGTGCCATATATATATAAATATATGCATGCATTTAAAGGATAACTATCAGCTCTCAATAATAACATCTCTATGGCCAGAAAATTCAAATGGTGCACATGAATTTTGCTCTTTCATCTTCCATCAGTCCTGGTTGTTATGTTAATGGAGGCGGACATCACAGTTCTTGTAGTTTTTGCAAACTGAAGCTGGTATTAACCCTTTAAGGACCAGAGAGTTTGCAATGTCGAGATGCAATGCATTAATTCCATTCTGGTCCTTAATCTTAACCCTTTATCATAGCAATGAGCTGAGTTTGAATGCCTGTAATCTTGGTCATGACAGATTCATGGTTATGACATCAAGGACTTGACTGAAGATGTTATCTCTTGAACCAAGCAATAAGTGAATCATTCATAGTGGCCATTGAGATTTTCTGGCCATACTAAAGTAAGGTGGGGCTTATTATTAGGAGGCTCTACTTTTCCTTTAAATATTGTAATCTCCAAAATAAGACTGCTAAAGCAAATCAAGAAGTATTTTAAAATATGCAGTGAGTCCAAATAATTAATCCATATATATGTATAGATTCATGGTTAATTCATTTCCTTACCTGTTTTCATCCTTTCATCTTTTTTTACTGACTAGCAGTATTCTTTTTCCCCCATAGGCTATTTCTGTTGTAACATAGCTAACTAGGATTACGTGACTGCAAAAACTGAAGGCCTATTAGCACAGCTGCCAAGGTTCCCATGGTAAAATGATCTTTTACTTTCATCAAGGGAATTGTCTAGTAGGGTACATATGCAAAAGACACTGACTGGCTGGATGATTCATTCATTTATACAAGGATATCAAAGATCTGTTCTGATTCCAAAGCCTCACACACCAGGTAAGGAAGGGTGATGATATGGCAGAGGGGAGTAAAAGAGCTGAGACAAAATTTCCTACTGATAAGAAATGGGGTCTTATTCAGGTACATAAAGAGGAGCAATTCTGGAGCAATTCATTTGCACCATAGGGGAAAATTAAAAATGTCCATAATTCCCATTGTTTTAAATGGGCCTTTTAAAACCTGCTGGACAGCTCATTGAAAAGCAGTGTGTTGGAGGCCTGTCAAGTATTCAGCTAATTGAAAACCCTATTTAAAACAGTATAAGTTTTAATTTGTCCCATGTGGCACTGTGTGTTTGCTCCTGATTTGATCCTGTTTTCTCTGTGCATAAGGCCCTTTGAGCTATATTGAGGAAGATAAAGAGGTGCAATTCTGGAATAAACCAACTGCACCACCGGGAACAAAGAAACATTGCCAAAGTTCCCAGTGTTTAAATGGGACTTTTAACCCTTTGAGTGCCAGAGGGGTACATATCACCTCTGGCACTCAAAGGGTTAACTCTTTGAATGTTGTCTCAGATTCAAGGGGTTAAAATCCTCATTTAAATTAATGGAATTTTTATTTGCCCTTTATTGTGCATTTAATTTACTCTGTAAAGGCTTAGTATCCACTTTTCCATAGTGGGGTACCTACCAGGTCATTTACACTGGACTGGCCTCAAGTGACCACCAGACAGACCTCGACCGTGAACTACTGGAGAGGAGAGGCAGTGGAAGACCTCCAGGTACAGCCAGCCTATAGCAGCTGTTTTATGGCAGTGACATGGATGGAGAGTAAAACTTCCACCCAATGGAATGGGTCACCGTGGAGCAGGTATCGTCCCCGCTTCCCCAACATCCACACCAGGTAGGTCTGAACTCCCCTGGCATGTCTCTGCAGACCAGGTATTGTCCCCGCTGCTCCAACATCTCCACCAGACAGGCACTAACCTCTCTGCCATGATATCCCACTACCTTTAACATGGCACTTTTGGCTGCATAGGCCTAGTGTTTTCAACCTTTCCTCCTCCAATAACAGAGCCCAAACATCTGCTTCAGGACTGGAAAACAGGCAACTGAGGGTTTTTTATTTTATTTTAATAAGTGCAATGTCTGGCCTTTTACAGCCTACAGTTAATGTCGGGTGATACTACAAAAGCATAGTAATAAAATACCATAATGTGTAGAACACTGAAAACATAACATTAGATTGACAGGCAACACAATACTGCTGTGCACTGCATGAACGAATCAATGGTGAGTACATAGGTAATAATGTTTTTACCAATAGGTGGCAGCACTGTTCTTAGTCACCCAATACTTCCAAACCAGGGCTCAACCAATAGATGATGACAGGGAGCACACAGGACTTTGGATTTGGGATGGCAGTACCACTGTTCATATAGACAGGATCATCACACACACCATTTCAGTTTGTGGAGCAGTAGTAGCCAACCCTGGTCCTCAAGAGCCACCAGCAGTGTAGGTTTTCAAGATATCCCTGCATGAGAATAGGTGAACAAATGAAAATGACAGACACTAATTAGTCTACTTGTGCTCCAGCTGGGATATCCTGAAATAATGCATTGTTGGTAACTGTTGAGGACAAGGGCTAGCTACCCCTTTTCTGGAGCAATGCATTGGAGAGCTCTATAGCATTTAAGGTGTTAAAACCCCATTTAAATCTTAGAAATTTTAATTTCATAGGGTGCAGTTGGTTTGTTCAACAACTGCACCTCTTTAGCTTGATGTGAGAGTAAGTGCCAAGAAGCCTTATTTCCCCCGTGTTCCCTTCCATGGTGGTGAATACAAATGGGTTGTCCCTTCTACTAGCTGGCACTCAACTTACACCCGAAAAATATAAAACTCACTTCCCCTCTCCTTTCCAGTCCTTTTTTACTCCAGCTGGTGAGAGTAGAGCAGGACAATGCGTTCTGCATATTTAATATATTTTATATCTATAAGGAAGTCTACGGTACCTTGCTGTGAGCACTCCTGCCAGCTTGAACAGGAAGCTCAGTCCCCTGACGCCAAAACAGCCGCCTGGGTGATCTACATCCAGAGGAACAAGGAAGGTTGAGCTGTAGCCGCATTCCTCCCCAGGAGGGTGGGTAGAGGCAGACGTTATGCACGGTGAGCGTCAAGCGTCGCTTGTGGGTTGAATACTGGAGAAGCCGAATGTTGGTAAGCCTTCTCATCATTATAGTATCTGGATAATTGTCTGACAGGAAGGCCTCTGCGTTCCACTGTGAAACGCAAGCCTAAGCTGCTATTTTCAGCCCTCTATATAAGATGGTGAAGCAGCGTGCTCCCATTATTACTCCTTCCTGATTTTAGATATATCCTAATAAAAGTTACTTTTTAAATAGTTTGCTCCTGAGTGAACATGACTACCCCCAAGCCTTCCTCGTCAGGAGTCAAAGAAAAATCATCTGAAACCAAAGATGACAAAGTTGCACAGAAGCAAAAACTTTGCTCAGGTTGTGAGGCAAAAATCTCCTCTTCAGATCCTAGCAAGTTTTGCCAAGACTGCCTTAGTAAAGCAGTGGTATCCAAAATAAAATACCGAACAGTCACTTCCAGAATCAATCACTCCCAATAAATAAGCACTCACCAAGCCACTTTAGGACCGGAGGACCCGGTGCAGCTCTCCACAATCTCAGCCATGATTCCACAGACAGGAGGAAAGCGCACCCGGATCCACCGAATGATTCTCAGCCAAACCAATGAGTTTAAAAAGTCCAGTACTTTATTACAATCTCATAAAAGCATCCATGAATGAATATATGCACAAGATGCTCAGGACTTGTCTAACGCGTTTCGTGGCGCTATACCACCACTTAATCATGGGCTTACAACAAATCAAACAAAATACCATATATTTGAACAAAATTTGAAAAAGGATTAACCAATCTGAAAGCCTTACCCGCCGCGCGAACCCAACCTCCATAGCACTGCTTCTGTTAAGCCGATACGTCTCACAATAAACGTCATCACCAAATATCAGCGACCACGTGACCTCAACACTAAAGGATCACATGATCGCTGCAGAACATATCAGTCGGCAGATCACGTAGTGGAAGGCTAAAAAGATTGAAACATAATCCAAAAGTAATAACTATTCATTATAGCTATCAAGTTACAACTAAAAATAACAATAATTCCAAAAAAAATATAAATAAATGATATTATGTATAAATATGAGAACAATTAATCCCATGTGATGATTAAAGTGTAAGTACATAAGAAAATCTAATACTCAGTGTACTAAAGTATGTGATACTACATTAAAGCCAAAATATAATAATGTAGGCAGCTAAATATGTCAATATTGTGCTGAATTAATAAGAAGAAAAGTGCAATATGAGAGTAATAAAACTCAAGAAAAATAATTAAACTAAATATATGCTACTAATTTAAGTGTGTAGGATGAAAAAACACCCAATGGATCAATAATTGAAAAATATGTATATAGGAAAATTTATTATCTCTAAATAAAACATATATATAGCCTAGATTTATTTAAATAGCCTATGTAAAAAATATAATTCAATGTCTTATGAACAAGGACACATCATGTTCAGAATTAAGACCATCTGGAATACGTGGTCTACTTGTACGTCCCACATACTGCTTATTACAAGTTAAACATGTAATTAAATACACAACATCTGATGTTTTACAATTTATATACTGTCTTATTTTAAACTTTTTGTCAGAAACAGAACTCTGGAAGATGTCCCCAACCTTCACATAATTACAAGAGATGCAACTTCTAGCACCACATTTATACATACCCCTTGTAGTCAGCCATGTGGGAATCACTGATGGACTACTATGGAACAAACTTGGTGACAACTTACTACCCACTATTGGTGCCCTTCTTGCTACAAATTTACAACCACCACCTAACACTTTCGTCAATCTCGCATCTCTCATTAAAATAGGAAGGTATCTAGTGACAATCCCTCTTATTTGATTAAATTCCACACTGTAAGCTGTGACAAAACAAACTTCATTCTGAGTTGTCTTACTAGTTCTTAGTTTTCTATCCTCTTGATTCAGCAAAATACTCTGATGCGTATTTGCTGCACAATCTCTTGCATGAAGCAACAAATCATGTGGGTACCCCCGCTGTTTAAAACGTTCAATTAATATATTCGATTGTTTCTCGAATTCAGAAAGTTTAGAACAATTCTTCCGTACTCTGAGAAACTGCCAATAGGTATACCCCTCAGCAAATGTTTCGGATGGCATGATCTAGCGTGCAACAGCGAGTTACCCGCACATGGTTTCCTATAAAGAGTAGTTTCAATATCCATCTCTGACAAGGTTCATTTAAGATCCAAAAATGAAATCTCCCATTCCTGAAATTCAGAGGTGAAGGTCAAATTGAAATCGTTGATATTCATATAAGACACAAATTCCCCAAACTGTATTCGATCACCCATCCAAAGGAATAACAAGTCATCAATAAAGCGCCTGTAAACCCTGAGGAATGACCTAAAAGGGTTCTCCACTCCAAACACACGGGACTCTTCAAACCAACCCATATAAAGGTTAACATAAGATGGGGCAAAAGTAGCTCCCATCGAAGTCCCACGCGTTTGGTGTTGAGGTCACGTGGTCGCTGATATTTGGTGATGACATTTATTGTGAGACATGTATCGGCTTAACAGAAGCAGTGCTATGGAGGTTGGGTTCGCATGGCGGGTAAGGTTTTCAGATTGGTTAATCCTTTTTCAAATTTGTTGTAAGCCTATGATTAAGTGGTGGTAATATCGCCACGAAATGCGTTAGGCAAGTCCTGCGCATCTTGTGCATATATTCATTCATGGATACTTTTATGAGATTGTAATAAAGTACTGGACTTTTTAAACTCATTGGTTTGGCTGAGAATCTTTCGGTGGATCCGGGTGTGCTTTCCTCCTGTTGTCCTCCTGCTAGTAAAGCAGGATGTACCAGGTCAGTTTCAACATTTTTTATCATGGATGCAGTCATACATGCAGGAGACTTCTAATTCAATGCAGAGATCCCCAGTACACAAAAGAAAACGAGCAGGGGATCCTGAGGAAGGGACATCACACACATGGAGGAAGGGGATTTGGACAGCATCCAAGACCTGGTATCTGACTATTCATCAGAAGAAGAAGGCGAGATTGTTGAGAATGAAGGATCCTTCAATATAGACAAGGTGGAGCCTTTTCTTAAACACTTGCGCAAGACTCTAGGTTTGTCAAAAAGAGCAAAACATATTGGATTCAGCTTTCTTGGGAAACAAGAAAACCAGTCCAGTTTTTCCAGCACACCAATCAGTTTCAGAAATCATCAGATCTGAATGGACCAAAGGTGATAAAAGGGTCTCAGTACCAAAGCGTTTTCAAAAGATGTACCCCTTTAAGGAAGAAGACTCAGCACCTTGGGTATCGCCCCCAAAGATTGATGCAGCAATATCTCATCTCTCCAAAAGAACAGTCATTCCCATGGAGGATGGCTCCGCCTTGAAAGACCCCATGGAGCGTAGGATGGAAAGTGCTCTAAAGAAACAATTTTCCTTTCTAGGACAGAATATCAAAGTCACCACTGCCCTAGCTTGTGTTTCCAGAAACATCCGAATATGGTTAACTGAATTAGAAGAAAAGATAGTCTTCGATTTCAAGATCAAAACTCTCAAAGGATGTAGCCACTATAAACGATGTCGTGGGGTTTGCATGTGATGCCTCGATGGATACCATCAAGTTATCAGCTAGATCCATTTCTTTGTCCTTTTCTGCCAGGAGAGCTTTATGGTTGAGATCTGGTGCAGACTCATCATCAAAGAACAGGTTAATTTCCTTGCCATTTATGGGGTCTATGCTATTTGGAGAGCAGCTGGAGGAAATAACTAAGAAATTATCTGGAGGAAGAAGGCCTCTGTTAGCTCAGGATCGAAGAAACAGGCCATCCCCTTTGCATTTCTCCTACAGACCTAGAAGACAGCCCTTTTGTGAATCCAGAAAACTTCAAAACAGATCTTATGATCCTAGAAGACAATCCTCAGCACAGGGATTCAGAGCAATTTTCAGGAAGGAAGGGCCCCAGTAAAAGCAAGGAAAAAAGAATACTCATGAAGATCAGCGGGCCTTTTCTCCAGTGCTATTGGGGGACGTCAGAATCTGGAGAAAGGGTATCCGCTGGACTTCAACTGCATCCCCCAAATGAGAGAGTTCAAAACATCAAAGGTCCCTCAGAATCAAGTAAAGGAAGCTTTACTGGACAAAGCGATACAAGAACTTCAAAAATGCAACATCGTAGAGAAAGTCCCAAGAATTGCAAGGAAGACAGTGATCTTTTCAATAATTTTCCTGGCTCTGAAGTCAACAGGAGGATTCAGGACAATATTGGACTTGAAATTCTTAAACACCTTTTTGAAATACAGGGCCTTCAAGATGGAAACAGTATCTTCTGTGCCCAGAACTGTGAGCTCAGGGACCTTCCTTGCATCCATAGATCTACAGGATGCATATTGCCACATTCCAGTACGAAAGAAACACCGAAAGTTTCTAAGATTCAACTACAAGCACAAACATTGGCAGTTCAGAGCCTTACAATTCGGTCTCACCTCAGCTCCAAGGGTATTCACAAAACACTGGCATTAGCCCTAGGAAAGTTAAAGGGATAGTATAGTAATACTTCATTTTATCTTTATTTTATTTTGTAGGCATTAAAAAAACATGAAGAAAGATGTCTTATCTCTCAAACCTTTATGGTTTGAGAGATATTCACAAGCAAAGTTTCCCCCTCCCTCCCCTTTTACCTAGTATAAGCAATATCTTCTCAGATGTGGAATGCAGTCCATAGACCAGACAGATAACAGCAAGGGCCAATATTCTTCCTATCAGACCAATGAAAGACCTGCCCCCATTGACAAGCTTTTCAGGTTTTTCCCTTATCTTAATTGAAGATTGTCTCTCTCTGCAGTCTACCTGGGCACCTCCCTTCTGCTCTGGCTGAGCAGTGTTACATCAGTAAAAGGGGCGGGAGGGGGATACTTTGTCATTGAATTAATCTTGAACTATAGCTCTGACAGTATACTATGATGATTAATTAGAGCTGCTTTTATTATGAAACATTACTATCCCTTTAAGGAAAAAAGGCATCACAATAGTCCCATACCTCAACGATCTACTCCTAGTAGCGGATTCAAAGAGTCAGGCAATGAAGCACGTCCAAGAAACTCTAAAAAACCTGGAGTATCTAGGATGGATAATCAATGCAAAAAAGAGTCAACTAGCTCAGAGTTAGCGAATAAAGTTCGTAGAATTGGAGATGGATACAGTGAGGTGTTGCGCATACATGTCATCCCAGAGGAGAACCAACATCGTACACAAAGTCAACAGAGGCAGAAAAGCATATTTTCTGTCAGCAAGGGAGTATATAAGCCTGCTAGGAACACTGACTTAAGCCATACAGGTAGTCCCTTGGGCAAGATGCCACATGAGACCGGTACAGAGATGGTTCCTAAAAAAGTGGAAAAACATTCTGCAGACATGTCTCAAAAACTCCTGGTACCAATAAGCCTGAAGATGGAATTAATATGGTGGTCAAAGATCTCCAATCTCAAAAAGGGAGTATCACTAAGAGAACCAGTAAGACAAGTGATCACCACAGATGCCAGTCTGAAAGGATGGGGACGACATTGGGGCAACAAGAATGTCCAAGGTCTATGGTCCAGAAAGGAGGAGCTTCTTCATATAAATCACCTAGAGTTAAAGGCCATAGCTGTCTGCCTTCAAAACTTCAAGCAGCACCTAAGAGGAAAATCAGTTCTGATTCAATTGAGCAACTATGCAGCAGTAATGCATCTAAAAAATCAAGGAGGACCTCACAGCCCTTCATTGAGCGAGGAGGTGGAAAAAATACTGAAGTCACCAGAACGGAACCTACCAGACATCTCAGCAGTGCACATAGCAGGCCATCAGAATCAGATGGCAGACTATTTGAGCCTAAAAAAGATAAATCCAGGGGAATGGTCCTTCAACAACTTTATATTCAAGGATCTGGAGAGAAGATGGGGAAAGATGTCTCTAGACCTGATGGCATCAGCTTGGAACAAAAAATGCCCAAAGTTTTTTTTTTTTTTTTTTTTCTCGCTGGTTCCACCCACAGGCCATGGGAACAGATGCCATGAAATTCAAATGGAACTTCAAGCTGGCATACATATATCCTCCAACACCCATGATTCCCCAAGTCTTGAGAAAAATCAGGAAGGACAAGAGCGACGTAGTGCTAATAGCTCCAAACTGGTCCAGGAGAACCTGGTATTCAGAACTAGTGAGACTCTCAATAGACAGACCTTGTGAACTGCCAATCAGACAGGACATCCTGAACCAGGGACCAGTTCTATATTAGAATCCTCAGTAATTCAGATTAAAGGCATGGAGGCTGAAAGAACTTCCTTGAGACTAAAAGGTCTGTCAGACTCAGTGATAGACACTCTCTTCTCAGGAAGAAAAAATAAATCAAAAGTCTACTGTAGAGTATGGATCGCCTAGGTTTGAACCAATGGATCAAGTTTCTATAAAAAACCTCACGCTAAAAGTAGTGTTCCTGACAGCCATCACATCTGCAAGAAGAGTGGGGGAGATTCAAGCTTTGTCATCAAAACCTCTGTTTCTTACTATTCATCCAGACAAAGTTGTGCTAAGAACAAAAACTGGTTTTAGATCTAAGGTAGTCTCAGAATTTCATATAAACCAGGAAATTGTACTACCTTCATTCTTCCGTAACCCTGTAAGGGATGAAGAAAAAGACCTACACAAACTGGACCTGGTCAGGGCAATAACGGTGTATTTGGATAAAACTAAGAATCTAAGAAAGACATGCTCTGTTTATTCACCATCAAGGGAAATTCAAAGGCACTGCAGCATCAAAAGTGTCGGTTTCATGGTGGATTGTGGAGTGTATTAAGACAGCCTACCTATAAGCAGGCTTAGACCCTCCTCAACTAGTGAGGGCACATTCTACAAGAGCAATGGCTACTTCATGGGCCCTAAAAGCAGGGGCCTCACTAAAAGAAATATGCAAAGCTGCCACGTGGTCTTCCATATCCATATTTATTCGTCATTACCAATTGGACATTCAAGCACCTGTTGATGCTAAATTTGGCAGAAAAGATTATATATATATATATATATTTATATATATATATATATATATATATATATATATATATATATATATATATATATATATATATATTCAGTCATATTTGGAGATAGTTCCAGTTAAAGGGATAGTAATACTTAAATATTACTAATCCCCATATTTTAGCTATGGTAAAAAGATTTGATTTGCCCCCAGGTTCATCTCTCAAACTTTTATGGTTTGAGAGAAAACCGAATGCAAAGTTCCCCCCTCCCTCCCCCTTCCCTGAAGTCAGTGTTGTACTGACTGCAGGGGAAGTCTGTCGTACGACAGGCTTGCGGCTCTGCAGCTGAGCCAAGATCGCGTTAGTAAAAAAATAATTATTTCACTGAAACGGTCTTCTACATGTGCTTGGTTTGCAAGCACACGTAGAAGACCGTTTCAGTGAAATAATAATTTTTTACTAACGCGATCTCGGCTCAGCTGCAGAGCCGCGTGATGAAAATCAGACCGGATATCCCTGCAGTCAGTACAGCTCTGACTTCAGGGAAGGGGGAGGGAGGGGGAACTTTGCGTTTGGTTATCTCTCAAACTATAAAGGTTTGAGAGATGAACCTGGAAACAAATCAAATCTTTTTACCATAGCTACAATATGGGAATTAGTAATATTTAAGTATTATTATCCCTTTAAGAATCATTATTTTACTTATACAATAGTATTAATGTTTTGGTATTCACAAGATAGTTGCCGTATCATTACAACCTTACTTACCCTCCCATGAGTTACTGCTATGGGAAATACCCATTTGTATTCACCGCCATGGAAGGGGACACAGAGGAAAAGATGAAATTTCTTACCATTATTTCCTTTTCCTCCGTGTCCGCCCATGGCTCACCCTCTGCTTAACCTCTACCTATTATGTTTTACAGTTGTGGTAATAGCAGACTGGAGAGGAGAGGGGAAGTGAGTTTTTATATTTTTTGGGTGTAAGTTGAGCGCCAGCTAGTGGAAGGGACAACCCATTTGTATTCTCCCTCTTGGGGGGACACAGAGGAAAAGAAAATAATGGTAAGAAATGTCATCTTTTTTTTTCTATCTATGCTCAACTAAAGAGGCACAACATTATAGACCTGCTAACATATTTTTCTCTTGCATCCAATGTGGACCATAGGAACCATGGGGTAAAGTTCCCCTCCTCCAGAGGGATGGACACTTCAATAAAGGCAGGGCATTTGAGGTGGAGGCTCCCCTCTTCCACCCAGCTTTACCCCCTCCTCCTCAGTTTCAAGAGACCTGTCCTCATGATAGGTTGAATTAGACACTGCCATCTTAGTTGGACTTCTTTTGGGTTTTTAATTCTTAGAATATGGAGCTTCCATGAGCTGTCTCCCCTGGAGCTGGCTTCACCAGTTCATAGGTGTATTTCTTTACCTTTCCCTGTGGAGACTGACTTTTTCATAAGTCTATTTACTTAACTTCTGTGGTGTTCTTTTATTTAAATGGAGTCTGAAGACTGATAAGGTAACCAACTGAGTGCTATACTTTTTGGTCCCTTGTTTAGTCTGGCAACCAGTGTTATGTGGTGTTCTTGCCTGTGAAGCACTCCATTTTTCTAAGGTTGCTGTTTGAATTTCAGTGGGTTTTTTTTAACCCTTGGTTTACTTGAGCTGATTTTACACTGTTGTTTATGGGCTTTCTCTTTTATAGAGCAGATGTTTTGTTCTGTTCTCTTTTTCTGTTAATTCACTATCTATCATTCTATATATATGATTCTCTTAATCCCTTTAGCACACTGTTTCTCATGCCAGACTGGCCTTCCAAGGGAATATTCCGGTACCCTATGTCCCTCTTGCACTGTGACCCCCTACCACATTCCTCGAGCCATCTACTGCAGAACAAGATCCATTTGGTTTAAATGTCTGATTTATTCAGTTGCCTCTATCACTTCTATCAAGCGCATCTCCAACCTCTATCCCTTTTTCTTCTGAGTCTTTGTCGCAGCGGGCTTCTTCATCAGTCGTTGATACCCAATATCTTACCTTGCCAAAAACACCACTCTGCCTCTGTCAGATGCTGTGGCTTTTTAGAATCAGGCAGATAAATACCTAGATTCCTTACTGAAGACAAACTGTGGCCATTCTGTGACCCATTTTTGTAACTGCTTGTGTCACAAGGGCTATGGCTGTGTGGGGTGAACACTACTCAGATGCCTTCTTGGTAGCCACTCATAACACTTTATGAATTAAGATTTATTCAGATGACCAATATTCTAAAACATCTTTGGTATTTCTCCTCTTTGTGGGGAATTAACGCTTTTTGGGCCTGACCTGGATAAGGTAATTAGTAATGTTACTGGAGGCTTCAGATTTCTCCAAAGTGTACCTTTTTCCCAAAGAAAACACATTACCTCCACCAGTTTGAGGTGTCTAGGGTTCAACCTCCTCAGGACTTTTATGCCTGTCCTATCCCAAAGTCCAAATAGGCTTGGCAAAACAAGAAGTCTGTTCAGAAGCCTAAGGCTGACAAGCCCACCTCCGCATGACTCACAGGGGTCCTGGCCTGTCTCTACCTGTTGGGGGTCACTTTTAATCATTTTCAACATGCGTGGAAGACTTCAGTGACAGACCAGTGGGTTTTGCACGTCACTTTGGAAGGGTACCACATAGACATCATGATCATTCCGCCTCCCCGTTTGTTTTTGTCCAGATTTCCTCTGAACCCAGTTCAGGAGCATCTGTTCATAGTCACAGTGTGATGATATGACCCTGGCATCTCTGCCACAGAAGGTATAGCAGTTCAGGCATGTTATCGTCCGTGGGTTTCTTTTGCTAACCTTCACAGCTAACCGCTGTACTAAGCACTAAGACCCGGTACTTGGAGTCATGTATCCACCGGCAATGCAGGATATTCTACAGTGATAGCTCTGGTTCTTATAGGATATTATAGGTACCCCTTCTGCATATTAACATGGACCACATGTTGGACGCGCCGTCCATGGTCCATGGCGACAACATAATCAGTGTTGCTAAGCTTCCTTACAATCGTGTGCGGACCGCGCCAAGAAGTCTGCAACTTGTTTGCTGGGAAGTGTACCAGGATAAGGACCTTCTGCCCTGGGAAAAACTCCCTAGTCCGAGCCCCCCAGTCATACCATACCATACCTTCTGTTTGGTCTGAGCGGCAGACAGGTTCTGCTGGACTGGCCCAGTGAGCGCTTCCAACCTTTTCCTCAATTCTAACACATAGGGGACTACGGGCACCTCCTCATGGTCATAATCCCCCTCCCAGAATTCCCTCAGCAGGTCCAGGGGCCCCCGCACCCGCCGACCAAACAGGAGTTCAAATGGTGAGAATCCTGTGGACTCTTGTGGAACCTCACGGTACGCGAACAATAGCAAAGGGAGCAGCTTCTCCCAATTCGGTTCATGATCAGAGAAGCTCCGGAGCATGGTCTTTAAAGTACAATAAAATCACTCGCAGAGTCCATTGGTCTGCAGGTGGTAAGGAGCGGACCTGAGCTGCTTAACACCACAATGTTGCCAGAGCTGATGCGCCAGCTCTGACATACATTGAGTGCTCTGGTCAGATAGAACTTCTCTAGGGAACCCGACGCAGGTCAACACAGTCACCAAGGCATCCTCCACTGCGGACGCAGTAATCCAGGACAGAGCTACAGCCTCAGGGTATCTAGTGGCATAATCCACGACTGTGAGGATGAATCTCTTGCCCGACTTACTCAGGCAGGCCAAGGGCCCCACGATGTCTATTGAAACCCATTGAAAAGGAACTCCCACTATGGGCATAGATTGGAGTCGTGCCCTACCCTGTCCCTTCACTTTGCTGATCCTCTGGCAAGCATCACAGGAGTTGCAGAACTGAGAAACTGCCTGTGAGACTCGTGGCCAGTAGAAAGCCTTAGTCAGCCTAGCCCTGGTTTTGGTGACTCTCATGTGGCCGCCAGGGTCATTATCTGGGTTCGGCAATATGAGGGGACAATGAGTTGGTGGGTCACCTTCCACTCCTGTCCCGTCTCCCTCACACTGGTCTCCCTGTACAGTAGTCCCCCATCCCAGAAAATACTTTACACCTGTTGTCCTACCTCTCCAGTCTCTGCTCTTTCCCTCATCCCAGCCAAGCTAGGGTCTACCAGGGTCTCCTGTCTTAGTACAGTTGGGCCAGTTCAGGCGGTCTCTGTCAGGTCAGGGAGGTCTCGCCTTACCTGGTCCTTGGCTAGAGTGGGAGTACCGCCTTTGTGGGTGGAGGGCGGAAGGGTAGAGTTAACTAGTACAGAGTCGTTGTCCTGAACAGCGGCTGCCGGCATCTGTTGTATGTCCCCAGGGTGCCTGGCCTACCTTGTGAGGTCCCTGGTGGGACAACCGGGATGGGGTGCTTCGTGGGTCTCCCTGGTCGTCGGCAATGGGGCTGAAGAGAGCCCACGGCTGGGAAAGATCCATTCCCTGGGGGTAAATCTTTGGCTTGGGCAGCTTGTGCCCGGGTCACGACCTGGACAAAGTAGCTCTCCATGGGGCCCAGGTTGTTCCCCAACAATACATCCACAGGGAGGGATTTCAGCACTCCCACCTCCCTGTATCCACTGCCTGCTCCCCAATCCAGCCAAACATGGGCCATGGGGATTCAAAGTCGCCCTCCTCCGGTGACAGAGATCACCTGTCGTTGGGGCAAAGGCGAGACACCTCGCAACAAATGAGGCTTAATGATTGTCAGGAATGCTCCGGTGTCCCGCAGCCCTTCCACTGGGGTGCCATTGACCAGCACCTGCTGGTGGCAGCGGCGGCTTGGGTCATCTCCAGGCCACTGCATGGTCCTCACCGGCGTCACTTCCAGGTACCAGGTAGGCCAGTCCGAACAGTCATGGTACTGGTCTACCTCTGCTTCCCCTTCCTCCCCAACATTCTCCACCCCATACCCCCAGCAAGCTGGACAAACCTGGCAGGGGCAATAGGGCCACAGGCCCGGGAGGGACAATTCTTCACAAAATAGCCTGGGCACTGGCACCCATGGCAAACAAGCTGGTGCCACACCCTGGGACTCTGTGTGGGCCCAGTGGCCCCGTTGCTCCCTTTCTGGGATGCTGGCCCTGGCATTGGTCGCCGATCGGGAACATTGCTGGGGTCGTGAGGCAGAGTAGCTGGGGTACGCAGTCTGGCCTGGCTGCAGGAGGCTCCCGGGGGCCGCCAGTTGGGTTGGAGCAGCAGAGTGTAGTGTTGGCGCCATCCACAGCACAGGTACAATCAGTGGGACTGTAGTGGTCTTGGATAGCGCATCGATGCTGGGACCCTGTCCGCGGGTCTTGCAGAAGTGTTGTGCCAACTCTGCGGCTGTGGTGAGATGGCGATCTTGGGTCCATTGTCGCATCTCCAATGGCAGGATGGCATACAATTGCTCCAGCATCACCGCCTGCTTGCAGTTTTCCTGGGAGTACACCTCACTCCCTGTCCACCACCCCTCCAGCGCATGTCCAGTCTTCCAGACATATTCTGGGTTGGTGCCGTCCGGGGTTGGTCGTAGCTCTCGGAACTTTAGCTGATAGGACTCAGGGGTAACAGAGTACCTGGCCACCACAGCTCGCTTCACGACCTGATAGTCCCCCCATTCCTCACGGGGAATTGCTCGGCAAGCCTCAAGTGCACGTCCCGTCAGCCTCCCATCCAAGAGGGGTACCCAGTCTTCAGGTGGTAGGCGATTCAAGGCACACTGCCGCTCATAGTCCTGAAAGAATCCATCAATGTCGCCTTTCTCATTGTCGAACTTGGAAAAGCTATGGATGGAGACCTTGAGGCGGGTATTCGCTGGTTGGACAGATGGAGAGGCTGCCACAGGCAAGGACTCTGCTTGTTGTTCTCAATCTTCTCTGGCAAGGGCAGCATCTGCTTTCTCGATCAGGTCCAGCTCACTCGCTCGTCCTCCCATTGCCTCTCTGTACTCTTGGACCTTGTGGGCCAACCTAGCCGCTCGGGATAGGGGTGCGATGGCCTCCGGTTGCGGCTCGGCCATGGTTCATCCCTTGGCAGTACTCTGTGCTCTGGTGTGCATCACGGGGTCGTCTTAGGATCTGGAGGTCGCTGTAATGTAGGTTATCCCACAACGCTGCCACCAGTTTGTAATGATATGGCCCTGGCGTCTCTGCCACAGAAGGTATAGCAGTTCTGGCACATTATTGTCCGTGGGTTTCTTTTGCTAACCTGCACAGCTAATCGCTATACTAAGCACTAAGACCCAGTACTTAGAGTTGTTTATCCACAGGCAATGCAGGACATACCACAGTGATAGCTCCAGTCCTTATAGGATATTCTATCTATCTAGTCCCCTGGTAATTCTCTAAGAGTAACTGCTCTATAGTGGATGACAGAGGGACAAGCACGCTCCTTCTTGTTAAATCATGAACTGCTTTATTTTTTAACCAACACAGCATTTTAAACAGTTGAGAGAAAAAAGAGGCGGTCACCACATTGACATCACACAAAGGTTACAAAAGGGGGATGGGAAGTAGAAACTTTCAGCCTAGCAGCCACCCCGTATACATTCCCAGTGCATAGCTGTAACCATAAAACATCCTGTTGGAATCTCAGACAAAAGGGGGAGGGGAAGTGGACAATTTCAGCCTAGCAGCCCCCTTGTATATATTCTCAGAACCATAAAACACTCAAGCTGGCTGTAATCTGCAGATCTGAGCCTCTGAGTGGGGGAAGGTATTCTCTCTCTATACCATTCAGTATTAGTGTCCATGTGATCCCAGCCAGGGGGAGGAGAGGCTCCTCCTCTTGCGGCGTGTGACCTGTGACAGTCCTGTTCATCACACACAGTATCCTCCCTGCGGGAAAAGTAGGTATTGCTTCCCATTACAGCTCAGAAATTATTCACTGGATACTACTTCAGTCTTATTGTTGTTCCCAAGAAGGGCAGTGACTGCTGTCCTACTCTGGACATGATGTGTCCCAACCAATACGTGTTAGCTCCACACTTCACGATTGAGTTTTTGTGCTCTGTGGAATTTCTTGCCTCTCTGGACCTCCAGGATGCTTACCTACATGTTCTGATTCATCTGCATCATCAGCGTTTCCTGTGCTTTGCTTCACTACCGGGTCACTGCACTTCCCTTTTGGCCTAGTATCTGCTCAAAAGCTTTTCATGAAGGTCATGTCCCTCTGGAAGTTCACATCTTCGCTCAAGGAATATTCTTGACTCCTTCCCTGGATGACCTTTTACTCGAGGCTTATTCAGATGCTGTTCCACACTGGTCATCGTTGGTACCTTCCCAGATCCTTTATTTCTTAGATATTTCTTACTGTTGGCAACTACTAAAAATACAAGAAAAATGAATATAAACAGTGTATGTGTGGCAATCAGTGGGCAGAGGAGCCAGACAGTGGATGTGACAATTTGTAGCGACCAGTGGATATGTAGATCTGTGACTAACAGTGGGCAGAGGAACAAGGCTGTGGTGGTCAGTGTCTACTAGCTAGCAATTGAACAAGGCCATGGGGCTCTGCCAGTGCAACTGGAAATCTAACTATCACATCTGCTTTAATTCCCAGATGTACCTTTTGATTATAAGGCATGTACTTTCTAGTCGGATCCACTAGAGGGACTTGGTTCATATGGAATTTGTTGGAGCCTGGTTCTGGCTTCAGCTGTATGTTCATGGTTTTCTAGAATGTTCCACGCTTCCTGATTGGCCAGTTATATCAGCTCCGCAAGAAAGTATGCAAACCAGCCCACTGAGCCTCCTCCTTGCTCATTCAAGAGTCCAGTTTGTTGATTCCAGACCTCTCTTGAGTAATTATATGTTTTGTGTTTCAGACCTCAACTTGTTCCAGAGGATGATTCTGTCTCTCCTGTTATAGACTTTGGCCAGGCAACTACTCTGCTCCGTATATATTCCTTACAACATTTCTGTCACTTGTTTCCAGACTATGAATTTGTTTCCTGTGTACCAGACCTTGTCTCTGCCTTTGCAATGAACAAATCTAGACCAATACTTGGAAAGAATAGGTAAATGTGAATGATAGACTCCTCCAACAAGATACAGTGTGGCCAGGTGCTAAGAAGCGATTCTAGGGATCGGGGGTGGCAAGTGGAGGTTGCTTTTGAGTGGACTGTGCTGCGGACTTGCCATATAAAGGTATTAGCTGCAAAGCTAGATGGCACCCCCCTGAGGAGCTGAAGGAGACTCAGGATAATACCCTCAAAAACAAATTAAGCAACCACTGACCCCAGGGAGGAAACAACTTGACTGGATGAGCTGAGAACAGTAGACTAGGAATGTCCAGAGAGAGGTGAACTAGCCGGGTCATGGACAGTTCCAAATCAGCAGGCAGGATACAAGGTCAAAGGGCTATCAGGGTCTTACATGGTGGGTCCTTGGGTACAGCACCAAATCAGCATGCTGGAGACAGGGTCAGAGGGCTAGCAGATTCATACACTAAAGGACACTATAATAATGCAGGAAACAACAGAGTTAGAACTAAGCTGGAACATACACAGAGGATCACTAAACAGGATGCTAAGGGAGGCTATACTAATGTGTGAAACCTTGGCACACCCCTTCTAAATAGTGCTGACACCTGAAAGGGGAGAGGCAGATGGGAGGAGAGCGATGGAGGACCAGGAGGCCCAGACTAAGGGAAATGCAGCAAGAACCAGGCTCAGATGCTCAGCCAGTGTATGGCATTTTTGTAAGACATTTTTGGTGCCTCTCATTTTGTAAGGATGTTACAGACTTGGTACATGCCTGTTCTACTGGTCTGGTTAACAAGAGCCCTCATTCTAGACCAGTGAGTCTATTGCAGCCCCTTCCTGTACCTTCCAAGCTTTGTACCCATATAAGCATGGATTTTATAGTGGAATTACCTTGATCCCAAGGGAAGACAACCATCCTTTTGGTTGCAGATCAATTTTCTTGACAGGCTTACATTATTCCTTGGAAAAACTCAATTGGCCAAATTTTCATTAAGATAAGGTAAGCCATAAATTATCAAAATGCTTCAAACAGAGGGTCACAATTCATTTCTAGATTCTGGAAATCGTTCTGTGGCCACCTTAGGATCAATCTCCACTTCTCATTTTCATATCATCCCCAGACAAATAGAGAAAAAAAGCAAACCAAACTTAAGAACAATTCCTCCATTATTTTCAGACTAATTAAGTTGAGCTCCTGCCTTTGGCAGAATTTGCTTTTAACAACTGACATCATTCTTCCCTATGCTTTTCACCATTCTTTTCTGCATTGGGATACTACCTATGTATTTGACTGGAGCTGGTCCTCCATCCAGTACCCCTGTGGCAGATAAGCCTGGTCTTACACACCAGGGGGAGCTCCTTCGGGAGAGGGTGTGCAAGAGCCAGCTGTACCTGTTTCAGCTGGGAATTGAGTCAAGGGCCTTTTGGTGATAAGAGCTGTATTTTCAGGCTGGGCCAAGAGAGGCAATTGACTAAGCGGGAATTTGTTGGATCCTGGTTCCTGCTTCAGTAGCATGTACATGGCCTTCTAGAACCTTCCATCCTTCCTGACTAGTCAGTCATGTTAGCTGATCCCTCTTATTTAAACCAGTCCATGAGCCTCTTCCTTGCTCATACAAGAGTCTAATTTGGTAATTCCAGTGCTTCATGTGCTTCGTGTATGTGTGAATCTGTGACTACCAATGGACAGAAGAACAAGGTTAACTCTGGGGGGGGGGTCAACCAGTCTATGTGGGGATCTGTGACTACCAATGGGCAGTGGAACCACGCCAGGAGGCCAGTGTATGTGTGGCTTGTGACTACCTGTGGGCAGAGGAACAAGACTGGTGGGAGTCAAACAGTGTATATGGGGATCTGTGACTACCATTTGGCAGTGGAACAAAGTTGCAGGGCTCAGCCAGTGCATGTGGGGATCGGTGACTAACAGTGGGCAGTGTAACCAGGCTGGAGTGTCAGATAATGTGTGTGGTTCTGTAACTACCAGAGTTTACAGGGAACCCCAACACGTTTTGTTACTCCTTTGTCTGGGTGGCAGCTTTTTGGAATTTGCTGCTCACTTTGTTGCTCTTATTTCTCTGCTTTCCAATGGTACAAATGGAAGTTGTTTGTACAATATCAGTGATCATTAGGAGACAGGACCAGGCCCTGACAGGTCTTGAAAGGCCAGAGAGGAGACAAGCAACAAATAGGATGACCAATCTAGACACAGGTGGAGGGAGGGGTGAGAGAGAAGAGAGGAGGAGGTGGAAAGGAGCATACCAGGGACCAAGGGATTTCACTGAGCTTACAATTCAAAGTGTGCTACACTTGTGTACATACAACTGAAATGGTGTGACACTACAAATAATACAGAGCTTACCATTGAAATGGAGCTACACTAATGATACAACATGGCTTACAAATGAAATGCACTTACACTTTTGAGACCACAGATCTTACAGTGGAGCTACACTAGTGATACCATAGTGTTTACAACTGAAATTGAGCCACATTAATGATACCACAGGGTCTACATGTGAAATGGAACTACACTAGAGATACCATGGAGCTTACAGTTGACTAGTGCTACACTAGTTTTATAACTCCATTTCAGTTGTAATATCCGTGGATTTACTAGAACCTAAGTAATTTAATCTATTGAACAAAATAAGGGCCACATATTCTTAGAATATTTTCCCCTTTAATAATTTATGAAGCACTTGCCCAATTCTCAAATTGATCAAAAGTGGGACATTTCTGGGCCAACTCAACTGCACCATAGAGGACAAATACAAATTCCCAATCGTTAAAATTTGATTTTTAACTCCTTGAGTGCTAGAAAGGTCTGCAGCATAGCAATGCACTGGAGACATATCTAGCATTCAAGGTGTTAAAGGCCAAATTTAAATTAATAAGAATGTGTTATTATTTATCTGTATTGCAGTTGATTTTCCCCAGAAATGGTCCGCTTTTTCTTCATACATGTGGCCCTTTGTACTCATTTATAGAGCTTTTGAACATGCTTCACTAGGGCTCATGTACTAAGAAAGCATCAAGCAATTCTGGAGCAAAGAAGCTGCACCATGAGGAACAAATACAAATTATTATTATTTTTTTTTTAATTAAGAGTTTTGACCCCTTCACTACAAGAGAGTTCTCCAGCACTTAGCTTTGTAATGTATTGGAAACCTCTCCATTTAAATCCTTAGGAAAGTTTTATTACTGTTCGGTGCAGTTGGAGTTGCGCCACTTTTTCTTTGTACATCAGCACCACTGTTGAGTTTGATATGACTCACACTAGTCTAAGATCCTGCTCTGCTTTATTCTGGCAGTGAAGAATTCACAAGGCATTAGACTGAAAAACCACAAAAATGCAGATTGAGACCATGGTTTGCTGGGAAATAAATGAAGGTGGTTTAGGCTTTGTAAACATTAAGGATCTATTTTTTTTCTTCCATTCCTCAAGATATTACTAAATGTAACCCTTTGTTGGCAAGGGGGTTGTCCACCACATTGCAATTTAATGCATTGGATACATCTCTGGCACTCAAAGGATTAACGTTACAAGACAACTCAGGACGTTTTTACATAGACATATAGTGATACTTCTTCTACTTGCCACATTTGTCTTTATATTGTAAAGGGAGGTCAATGGAACTTATCACCTAAATGCAAATTTGGTGATTTTCAAAGAAGCTTCAAAATCATGTTTTTTATTAGCCCTTTTTTATTTAAAGACCTTTTTTTGAGTTAATTAGCTTTATAAATTATGCTAATGTAGGCATGATATGCAGGCTCTTTCTGTCTTTGCCCTGTATTAGCTCCCCCACTCCGTAGCACTGAAAGGTCTAACTGTCATTGAATAGGGGAGGCAAAACCCTTTGTCATGCAGATGAAAATACTAGGAATTAAAATTAAATTATGATTACATGAAATTCACAGACCTTTATGCAATATCCACGCAGTGGATGCAGGAGACTTTGTGGTTACTAATGTCAGAAGATGTAGGACTTAATGTGTCTGACTCATGGTAGAAATAGCTTTCCCTGAAATCCCCATGAGAAAAACATTTGGTTTTAAAGAAAATCAACTAAACCAACAAAACTCCTGAAAGTCTTTGTACTGAATCTGTGTAAACTACACCTATTTCATATGAGCAAAATGTTTTCTTTTATTGCCCAGTATTTGTTTAGCCATGATAGTTGTTATTGGATATGAAAAGTTGTACATTTATTTGTTGCTGTTTGTAACTGTCACAAGAACTACACCATGCGGGATGATACCCGCAGGAGAGGGAGTGCTAGAGTGCGCGGAGTAGGGTGCGTAGCTCGGCGTGCGGTGGCTGCCTGTACGGGTACCGTGCTGTGGCCTAGGCCGGGTATAGGTGCCAGCCGCAAGGCTGGATGACAAACCCCAGAGGAGCTGGGAGAGTGCCCTGGATGATACCCTACAGACAGCACCTTCTCTCCTGCGGGGGAGAGTGAATGCTGGAGAGCGCTGCGTGGGGTACGAAGCTAGCGAGCGGGGGCCTGGAGGCTAAGACTCTCCAAAGGAAGAAAATATATAGAGCACAGATTACTCTCCTAGGCTGGAGAGAACTGACCTGTCCTGAGAGTACCAAGTACTGGAATCGGCAAGCAACAGAGTAATCAGAGGCAGGCTGGGTCATACACAGGCAGGAACACTGGATACTAGAATCGGCAGGCAAAAGAGTAATCAGAGGCAGGCTGGGTCATACACAGGCAGGAACACTGGATACTGAAATCGGCAGGCAAGAGAGTAATCAGAGGCAGGCTGGGTCATACACAGGCAGGAACACTGGATACTGAAATCGGCAGGCAAGAGAGTAATCAGAGGCAGGCTGGGTCATACACAGGCAGGAACACAGGATACTGAAATCGGCAGGCAAGAGAGTAAACAGAGGCAGGCTGGGTCATACACAGGCAGGAACACTGAATAGCAAGGACTGCAATCAAAGACTAGACGTAGGTACACTGTAAGAGTGCACCAGTGGCAGTCCGGAGCTCCCTGAAGTAGGCGCCGTGGGATGACGTCACGACGCACGTGACGCGACATCGGGGTAAACCCGGAAGAGGACCGGAAGAGAGGAAACCCCATACTGCCGACGCAGCCGGAACGGGAGCGCGGCTGACACTGCCCCTCACCCAGGAGGCGCCTCCGGAGCCTACCTAGCAGGCCGATCAGGTCGGGAGCGGTGAAAGGAGCGCAAAAGGGCAGGCGCGTGCACATCCTGCGCTGGCACCCAGGACCGTTCCTCCGGACCATAACCCTTCCAATTCACGAGATACATGAGACGGCCACGAGACCGACGAGAGTCCAGAACGCCATCGATCACATACTCCTCCTGACCGTCCACAGTTACCGGTGCTGGGGGCCGAGGACCTGAAGAGGGACCCACAGAAGGAAGGAACCTCTTCAGGAGGGACACATGAAAGACCGGATGGATACGTAAACTGCGAGGGAGAGCGAGGCGGTACGATACCGGAGATAACCGCCGACAGATACGATAAGGGCCCAAATACTTAGGACCCAACTTCCCTGAAGGCTGAGCCAAGCGGATATGCTTCGTAGAAAGCCATACCCGGTCCCCCACACTGAATAGGGGTGCAGGAGTGCGCCGGCGATCGGCAGCAGCCTTATGGCGAACCTGTGCCCGTAACAGTGCTGCCCGCACGGTACTCCAGTGCTCTGTCATAGACCGTACCTTGTCTTCCGCTGCTGGGACCAAGGAAACCCCGGGAGCCAGGAGGAGTACGCGTGGGTTATACCCCAGGGCCGCAAAGAAAGGTGAACATCCCAGCGAGGAGTGATGGAGGGAATTGTAGGAGAACTCCGCCCAGGGTAGGAGACTAACCCAGTCGTCTTGTTGATGGTTGCAGTACGAACGCAAGTAGTGTTCCAGAGCCTGGTTCAAGCGTTCCGTCTGCCCATTGGTTTGTGGGTGGTAAGCGGAGGAGAAGTGCAGGGCTATTCCTAAACGGGCACAACAGGTCCTCCAAAACCTGGAGACGAATTGGGTACCTCGATCTGAGATGATGTGCAGAGGCAACCCGTGAAGACGAATGATATGAGTGATAAAGATGTCCACAAGTTCCGAGGAGCTCGGCAGTTTGGGAAGAGGTATGAAATGTCCCTGTTTCGAGAAGCGGTCGATGACCACCAAAATCGTAGTCATCCCGGCAGAGACCGGCAAATCCACCACGAAGTCCATGGCCAACTGGGTCCATGGAAGAGTAGGGACCGGCAGAGGTACCAACAACCCCACTGGACGGACCCGAGGTGTCTTCATCCTGGCACATACCGAACAGGATTTCACCCAGAGGGAAACGTCAGTACGGGAAGTAGGCCACCGAAAATAACGGGAGAGTAGCTCATGGGTTCGTTCCACCCCTGGGTGCCCCGCAACTCGGGACTGATGGGCCCAGGTCATGACTGCTTGTCTACAGTCCTCAGGAACGAGGAGTAAAGGATTGGGCGAGATGTCCGAGTCGTCAGGTGGCTGTGCCTTTCTGATGCGCTCGAGTAGGTGGGTGGACAAGGACCCCAGAACACATGCAGGAGGCACTATAGTATCGGGTACAACCGGTACAACCGAGGTTTCGTCATACAAGCGAGAGAGTGCGTCTGCCTTGAGATTCCTGGTGCCAGGGATATAGGAGATTGTAAAATCAAACCTGGAAAAGAACAGGGACCACCTAGCCTGTCGTGGAGTTAGACGACGAGCAGAGGCCAAGTACGCCAGATTGCGGTGGTCAGTCAGGATACTGATTGGGTGAGCCGCCCCCTCCAGTAAGTAGCGCCACTCCTCAAGAGCCAGCTTGATGGCAAGTAACTCTCTGTTACCGGTGTCATAGTTACTCTCAGCTGCGGTGAAGCGACGGGAGAAGTAGCAACAAGGGTGCAGAGTGCCAGAGTCTTTAGACCGTTGGGACAGAACAGCCCCTGCAGCAAGCTCCGAAGCGTCCACCTCCAGGGTAAACGGCAAGGAGGGATCCGGATAAGATAGGAGAGGTGCGGACGTGAAAGCCTGCTTAAGGTGCTGAAACGCATCCAGCGCCTCTTGCGACCAAGAGGTTGGATCAGCTCCTTTGCAAGTTAAACGGGTGATGGGCTGGATGATTGCAGAGAAATTCCTAATGAATCTCCTATAATAATTGGAGAATCCCACAAAGCGCTGGATGGCCTTCGTGGTCTGTGGGACCCTCCAGTCTACCACTGCACTGACCTTGTCCGGGTCCATGGTCAGACCCTCTGCGGAGATTACATATCCCAGAAATGGCAACGAAGTCTTCTCGAAGGAACACTTCTCCAACTTGGCATACAGATGATTATCACGAAGACGGGTCAACACCGTACGTACATGCTGGCGATGTTCGGCCAAAGTGGAGGAATAGATGAGTATATCATCCAGATACACGATCACGCAGGTGAGAAGCAGATCTCGGAAGACGTCATTGACCAACGCCTGAAACACCGCTGGGGCATTGCGTAAACCAAAAGGCATGACACAGTATTCGTAATGGCCAAAGCGCGTGTTAAAGGCGGTCTTCCACTCATCACCCTCGCGCATCCGAACCAGATTATAGGCTCCTCTGAGGTCCAACTTAGTGAAGACGGAAGCCCCCCGGAGACGTTCCAGCAGTTCTGGAATGAGAGGAAGCGGGTAGCTGTTCTTTCTCGTGATGGCGTTTAGGCCTCGGTAGTCAATACAGGGCCGCAAGGAGCCGTCTTTCTTTTTCACAAAGAAGAAGCCCGCTCCAGCAGGAGACGTAGAAGGCCTGAGGAATCCTCTGGCGAGATTATCCTGAATGTAGGCCTCCAAGGCTGCCGTCTCTGGCAGCGAGAGGAGATAGGTCCGACCCTTCGGTAAAACTGACCCTGGAACGAGATCGATAGTGCAGTCATAAGGGCGGTGAGGCGGCAGGACCTCCGAACGGGTCTTTGAAAAAACATCTGCAAATGCCAAATAAGGCACAGGGATCTGGGTGGAACCGTCCTCAACCGACGGGGAGACCGAGGAGACCACTGTGAGGGACGAAGGGACAGTTGGGAAAGAAAGAGTCTTCTCCTTCCAGTTGATGAGGGGGTTATTCCTCTCCAACCAGGGGAAGCCCAAGATAATAGGAGTGTGGGGCGAGTTGATGATATCGAACTCCAGCCTCTCGGTACGAGAAGGGCTCATGTGTAAACGGAGTGGTATTGTCTGTAGTGTAATGCGACCATCGCCCAGAGGAGAACCATCTACTACCACCACGCTTATAGGTGAGGCCTTAGACATGAGCGGAATCCCGTGTTGTTGGGCAAACGACTGATCCACAAAGACACCCCCAGCTCCGGAATCAACCAAAGCATCGTGGTAGATAGTTGTCCTAGCCCAGGACAACTGTACCGGGATCGTTAAGCGTTGGGTAGAGGGAATTGGAGGCTGACTTAGGGTGGATCCCTCCGAGCGCCCTAAGTCCGGTCGTTTCCCGGTTTGTTTGGACACGTACGAGCAAAGTGTCCTGGACGCCCACAATAGAGACATAGGCCTGTAGTGCGCCTTCTGGTCTTCTCATCTTCTGATAGCCGGGTCAACCGGCCGATCTCCATGGGTTCTACTGACGCATCGGGCGAGGACAGGGGTGCCTGAAACCGTGGTGCAAGACGGATGGGTGGGCGCAACACGGGGCGTCTGGAGCGATCCCTATCTTTCTCCTGGCGTCGCTCCTGAATGCGGGTGTCCAAGGAGGAGCAGAGGGCAATCAGACCCTCCAACGTTTCAGGTATGGGCCGAGTGGTCAGTTCGTCCTTCATACGGTCGCAGAGGCCATGACGAAAGGCAGCCTTCAGGGCGCTGCTGCCCCAGTCTGTGTCGTAAGCTAGAGTCCGGAAGGTGATAGCATATTGGGAAAAGGATTGCTGCCCTTGTTGCAGGTCCAGCAATGCAGCTTCTGCGGCTGCCTGTCTACCGGGAACATCAAACACGGACCGAAAGGCGGCTACAAAGGCATCGCAGTCATCCAGCAGGGTGGACTGACGGTCCATGAGCGGCGAGACCCAAGCCAGGGCCTGTCCTCGTAGCAGGGAAACGATGAAGGTGACCCGGGACCGATGTGCAGCGTAGACCTCCGGTTGACTCTGGAAGTGTAAACTACACTGATTTAAGAAGCCGCGCAACAACTTGGGATCCCCTTCATATTTGTCCGGCAAAGGCAGGCGTGGGGGCACGGAGACATGAGTCACCCTGGGGCCGGTAGCAGAGAGAGACGGCTCCGTAGGTGGGGTAGCGGAGAGTCCCGGTCCCTCCAAATGCTGCTGCATACGTTGGAGGAGAGTGGTGATGGAGTCAAGCTTATCATCCAGGTGCTGGATTTGTGTTGCGTGCTGTTTCAACACAGCAGCCTGCTGGAGGACTACCTGGGAGACCTCAGTAGGGTCCACCGACATGATTACGGCAGTGGCACTCTTACTAATGTCACAAGAACTACACCATGCGGGATGATACCCGCAGGAGAGGGAGTGCTAGAGTGCGCGGAGTAGGGTGCGTAGCTCGGCGTGCGGTGGCTGCCTTTACGGGTACCGTGCTGCGGCCTAGGCCGGGTATAGGTGCCAGCCGCAAGGCTGGATGACAAACCCCAGAGGAGCTGGGAGAGTGCCCTGGATGATACCCTACAGACAGCACCTTCTCTCCTGCGGGGGAGAGTGAATGCTGGAGAGCGCTGCGTGGGGTACGAAGCTAGCGAGCGGGGGCCTGGAGGCTAAGACTCTCCAAAGGAAGAAAATATATAGAGCACAGATTACTCTCCTAGGCTGGAGAGAACTGACCTGTCCTGAGAGTACCAAGTACTGGAATCGGCAAGCAACAGAGTAATCAGAGGCAGGCTGGGTCATACACAGGCAGGAACACTGGATACTAGAATCGGCAGGCAAAAGAGTAATCAGAGGCAGGCTGGGTCATACACAGGCAGGAACACTGGATACTGAAATCGGCAGGCAAGAGAGTAATCAGAGGCAGGCTGGGTCATACACAGGCAGGAACACTGGATACTGAAATCGGCAGGCAAGAGAGTAATCAGAGGCAGGCTGGGTCATACACAGGCAGGAACACAGGATACTGAAATCGGCAGGCAAGAGAGTAAACAGAGGCAGGCTGGGTCATACACAGGCAGGAACACTGAATAGCAAGGACTGCAATCAAAGACTAGACGTAGGTACACTGTAAGAGTGCACCAGTGGCAGTCCGGAGCTCCCTGAAGTAGGCGCCGTGGGATGACGTCACGACGCACGTGACGCGACATCGGGGTAAACCCGGAAGAGGACCGGAAGAGAGGAAACCCCATACTGCCGACGCAGCCGGAACGGGAGCGCGGCTGACAGTAACAATCTGATAAACCACATGACTGTGATATGACTAACAATTGGAAGGGTAAAGCCAAAGTCGGAGGTAAAAGGCAACTGCCTTTTAATTAATCAGTATTCTTTCTGGCAAAACCAAAATATACATCCCATTACAGTGATATTGGGAATACTATACACTTCAGGGCTCTTTCAGACAGGTAATAGAACTGTGAGTGGCACCTGTGACAGTTCTGTTGCTTTAGTTATAAGCTCTCCTGCTTCCACTGCTGTTCCAAAATGTAGAAGGGGTGTGTCTTTTGGCTGTCTCCCTCCACCCACAGTCCCTATCCAGGACAGTCTCCCCCTCCTTCGTTCTCTGTTGTAGCCAGATCTTTCACTCTGACTGTTTCTAATCTTCTTTCCCTACTTCATGTCTCTGTTACCTCTTAATCCCTCAACAAGTCTTTTCACTACCACACTGTCAAGCTGTCTGGATATTATGACCTCGAACTTTAAAAATACTGTCACTATAAGTCAAAAGACACTAGGATATGGTGCTCCTAGGGTTGACACCTTTTCTTCAAAAAAATACCGGTCAAGGCATTCCCTCCATAGACTTAACATTGGAAAGAAGCCAATTTTTTACCAGCCTGCTGGTAAAATACCGTCTGGGTGGCAACCCTAGGTGCTCAGGTGTAGTGCTTGAGAAAGTAGACAGAGCACTGTGCAGTTTTGTTGCAGCCTAAGTCGGGTAACGATACCAACCGCAAGGCTGGATAGCACAGACCAGTTGAGCCAGATTATGCTCAAGAAATGGTCATGAGTGGCTTTCTAGAACCAATTGCCAAGCAGTCGCAAACACGACTAGACAAGATATTAGAGACTGACTGCAGTTACAGGAACTGGACGCTAAGATGGGCAGCTGGAGTCAGGCTGAAATACATAGACTGGACACAAGGTGCAGTTGCTCGAAACAGATTGCATTGCAGGAATGGAGCACTAGTGGCAGTTTGGAGGAAACCAGCAAGAGCAGAACAGCTGGACAACCACATGAAAAGGACTTGGTTCCACAAGCATTTAAAGGTACAGGGGGCCACAAGCAAGCTCTGCTTTGACCTCACCTAGAGTATTGTGTGCAGTACTGGAGACCCCATCTCCAGAAGGATATGGATACTCTAGAGAAAATTCAGAGAAGGGCTACTAAAATGGTGACTGGTTTACAGGAACAGAAATATCAGGATAGACTAAAATATCTGAACAAGTATGCTTGGAGGAGAGAAGAGAGAGAGAGGGGGGATATGATAGAAACATTCAAATACATGAAGGGATTCAACAAAGTGCAGGATGGAAGTACATTTCAAAGGAGTAAAAATGTTAGGACAAGAGGCCATAGTCTAAAACTAGAGGGACACAGGTTTAGACTTAATGTAAGAAAGTTTTCCTTCACTGAGAGGGTAGTAGATAAGTGGAATAGCCTACCAGCATAAGTGGTAGAAGTTAATACAGTGACAGAATTTAAGCATGTATGGGTTAGGCATAAGGCTGCCCTGAACAAGACCAAGGACCAAATAAGGTTTTAAGTTTTTTCACAGTAGGAAAAGGGGCAGACTAGATGGGCCAAATGGTTCTTATCTGCTGTCAAATTCTATGTTTCTATGTTGGAGAAGGGTAGTGACAGACATGTTAGAGAAGGGGAGAGAGAGAGAGACATGTTGTAGAAGGAGACAGATGTTGCAGAAGGGGAGAGAGACACACCACATGTTGCAGTAGGGGACAGAGAGACACACATGTTGAAGAAGGGGATAGAGAGACACATGTTGGAGAAGGGAACAGAATGAGACATGTTGGAGAAAGGGACAGAGAGGGACATGTTGGAGAAGAGGGGGGAGACATGTTGGATAAGAGACAGAGAGAGACATGATTTGGAGACGGGGGAGAGAGAGAGAGAGATACCGAAGAAGGAGAGGGACAGAGAAGTTGGAGAAAGGAGAGCTAGACAGACGTGCATGTTGAATAAGGGGAGAGAGAAAGATAAAGATACACACATGTTGGAGGAGAGAGAGACATATTTTAGAAGGGATGGAGAGAGAGAGAGAGACATGATGCATCCTCCACGCATTGAAAGGTTTTAACACACACGCGCACAGTCTTTGCAAACCATTCAGAGGGTTAAAATGCGCCATATAACAAATTAGCCAGTAACAGCCACAGTTGCAGAAAGCTAAGTATATAGCAGCAATGTGTGTGAAGTGGCGCTCTGCACCAGTACAGCAATGCATGGTGTATTACCTGCAGGAGAGCTATGTACGATTTGTGGGTAATTGTGAAAAAGAGGAACAAAGTGGCAAAAGTGAAGGAGGTTGAGCTGTATGCTTCTTTTTTGTGTAGCATAGAGGTGTGAATAATTGAGGTTTTTGTTTTATTTTGTTTGGTTGTTTTTTTTTGTAATGAAGCAGCATAGTGACTTTGTGAAATGTTTTAGGAGTCTGTACCTCAATATTATTGTGCATTGCAATGCACATCTGTTACAATGTATATTTGCTTCTGCAAGGAAAGGAGCTACTGTGCTACTTTGTGAGAATGCCAGGAGGCAGGACCTCAACTTAACCCTCTGAGTGGCAGATAGGTATCCAATGCATTGCTGGAGCTGTGCCTGTCATGTACAGGTGAAAGTATGACAAACACAGCATAAACATACAAAATAAAAAAGATAATATATGCTACTTGGCCTGGCACCCTGATGAAGTGATGAGGTGACCAGGACGGCAGGTCGCACAGTTGCAAACATGCAGGCAACAGAGGAGGGTGAGCTGGGTAAGGGAAAATGGAAGGGGCAGGCACATTGGGAAATAGGGTGGAAGGAGCAAGCAAAGAGGAGAGTGGGGTCTGCAGAGTGTGGAAATGAATTCAAGCGGCAGAAGGCTTTCAGAAAAGGTGCATAGAAGAGGTGAAAGGGAGAGTAGGAAAGCAAAAGTAAGAGGCAAAGTGGTTACAACAGGGTCCGAGCTGTGTTCATGTTAGTGGCGTGACAGGGTGTGTAGGTCTTAAAAGAGAAGAAACCTACGTTCAGTCCAACAGGTCCTGGAAGAAAGAGGCTCAGCAGTGGAGGAAGTTGCTGCAATGTAAGAATGATGCCAATGCTGTGAACTGCTGGGTCACTCTGGACAGATGGCGGTGTGATTGAAATGGTTGAAACAAGCAGTTTCTCTTCTGATTAAATGGAGAGTCACTTGTACTGAACATAACCCACATACCTCTGGGAGCTGTGGCGAGACTAATCGCCATAGTGATGTGTATAGGACTGACTGTATCGGAAGTTCCACAAGTTGAGTGGTGAGACAATAAAAGAAAAACATTAGTTTCCGTTTGTGTTAAACGAGTCAGCCATGTTTTTTTTTTTTTTAAGTGGAAAAAGTGAAGTCAGGCAAAAACATTCCCATGTTTCTTACAGCCAGTGAATGTCTGCACCATGGGAAAGAAGTATGGAGGAGATATGAATACCTCCTCCTTTTTGCCGCCCTTGGGTGTTTGTCCACCCACTGGTGTGCGTGGTGGAGATGGAGAATTCGGGCACTCTCCTTTTATTAATACAGATATGGGATCTGTAAGTCATAAGGTCAACTCTTCTATTCAAATTTATACTTGTGTTAATTCCTTGTACATTTCTTCTTATATCCTGTTCTTCATGCTAGCATCTGTATGAGTTCTCAGTTTGTATTCTGAGGCCTAAAATCATAATCTTAAATACCACACCAGTTACCCGGGCAATTTGAAACACAGAATTATCACCAAGTCTGATAATAAATATTTCTCTGTCAACTTGCACCACTATAATGGAGACATACAGTCCCACTTCAGGTCACCCGATCAAATCTTCTATCTTCCAATCTCCGGAGATACATAAAAGAGAGAGAAGTAGAATCCTATTAGAATTAGTTCTGCTTCACACTTGCAACAATGTCAATATCCACTCACATGTAAGATTCCTGTACTCTACATTCACTGTTCATATGCTTCAATAGACCTTCTTAATCTCCACACCACTCAATTTCTTTTAAATGCACGGCTCCTTGGCAGAATACAAAGGAAATCACCGATCACCATGTATGTCAATAAATATGGAAAAACAAAACCATCCACTTACATTTAAGTAGACCTTGATCCGCTATTCATCAGTCTGCTGGTCTTTCAGCGTTATCAATGTGGTGATCCTTTTTCCTCCACTGGAGCCGAGAACTTTCTTCCTTTCTATCCTCTTAAAGATTAACCTTATAGTCACCTGTTAAAACCACAGGATATCATTATACTGAAATGAAAACCGGATAGAATATTAATATATATTTATTAGTAAAATACTATACTCATAAAAAATAATAAAACCTTATTGGAGCCGAACAAATCAGGGCAACACTACATGAAATTTCCCAAAGTGTTACATGCTCTCAACCCAGTGTTTGGCCACTATCCACCAGCTTATCGAATACACTTCTGGGCAGTATATAATGTTCTCCAAAATCATACACCTCCAACACCCCATGATTTTGGGAAACATATACTGACCAGAAGTGTGTTTGATAAGCCGGTGGATAGTGGCCAAACATCAGGTTGAAAGCATGTAACACTTTGCAGAATGGTGTGGTATTTGTCATTAAAGTGGATGTGTCAAATCTTATTCACAAAGCGTTATATTAAAGTTTATCCTCTTACTACTCACAAAATGTGTATGATTTCACCAACACTGTGTTATTTTGTATAAAAAAGTAACCTATACTTTGCCCGATCCGTGGAGCAGAATGCAGCCATCTTCAATGTGTAGCTCCCAAGAGACACCTCTCCCCCCCCTTGCATGCCTGTCAATCAGGCAAGTTAGTCCTTCCCTTTCTCAGCAGGGCGTGTGCATCCCCGTATCAGTAAGTATCTATCAGTGAACGCGCAGGCATGCCACATCTCAGGGCAAGGTGGGAGGGAGTCTGGGAGGGATCAGATGAGGGAAGGGAGGCAGCTTTCATTTTGCTGTGGTTACTGCGGTTAACCTTGGCCAGCACTGAGCAACACGTTGACGTCACCAGGGAATTCTTAAACCTACAATAAACTTGAAACGGGTGAGTTTTTTCAAAACGAAACACGGTTTGGTTAATGGCATATTTGTAACTATTACATGGAGCCAACTTGTATGTAGGTGACACATCCACTTTAATCTGTGAGTGACGGATATACCTGTGGCTGAATTGAGTATACAGTGAAGAGTTGGTTTATATATACACAGTACAGGAGAAGTCTCTATATTCATTTTTTTTATCTAATCTTACCTATGTTGTGGGTGAGCAGACATTTTTCCCTTTTCTATGGTTCCAGGGCTCCCAGCAATTCTTCAAAATGATCTGTGAATGGGCTGAAATAAGAGCAACACAAGAGCAGGGGGCACTAATCACATCCAATTAACTGACTATAGTCTTCATCTATAAATGCATCAGAATTAAATAAATGCCTTCTAGAAAATGTTCTTGGGAACCTAATATTTAAGCTCCCCGCATTGAACCCGACCTCTCGGTACCACTCGTGAAGTGCCCTGATATAATGCGCAGATCCAACGGTCCATCTTCCATGGGCCTGCACGAGGCCACGACCCAGATATGAGACTTGCACACCACATCTCCAGAATTTCCGGAGAGGCCAGGGTGGTCGAGGAAGGGAGCTGATGGAAAGTGAGGAGAAATACAGAGGTAGGGGGAACATATTCTGACTGTGATACACTGCAGACTATCTGAGGCCTACTCACTAAATACAGCCCTTGCCAAAAATACCACACTCAGTATCACAGTGCCCTTGATTCCAGTTGCTGAGCGACATTGTTACTTCCGGGTTTAATATTGCCTCATTTTTATTGGCTCTGGGATTGTGACTCCTCCCAGGGTTTGCCTTTATATACTCCCTCCTGTCATCCTTATGGTGCCCTTTCGTGGTGTACCCGTACCTAGCGTTTATGACTGCATGTTCCTGTTTCCGTGTATGAACCGGCTCGCCTGACTACGCTCTGATTCCTGACGCTCCTGTGATCCGATACCGTTGCTGACCTAGGACCGGCTGACTAACTCCGTGTGTACCAACCTGGCTTGGCTGAGTATTCGATTCCATTACCGACTTGGACTGGCTGACTAACTCCGTGTGTACCGACCTGGCTTGGCTGAGTATCCGATTCTGTTACCGACTAGGACTGGCTGACTAACCCTGTGTGTACTGACCTGGCTTGGCTGAGTATCCGATTCCGTTACCGATTAGGACTGGCTGACTAACTCTGTGTGTACCGACCTGGCTGGGCTAAGTGTCTGATTCCATTACTATCTAGGACTGGCTGACAACTCCGTGTGTGCTGACCTGGCTGAGTATCTGGTTCCGTTTCTGACGGGACTGGCCGACTACCTCCGTGTTTACAGATTGGGGCAACGCTGGCTTCTGATCTGTCAGGGTATGGACCCTGCATCTCTTTCCACCTACTCCCACTTGCTATACTGCACAGTGCCTGTCGGGCCTATCTACCCCAGTAGTCTCCAGGGGTTTGTGGGAGTCCGGTCACTCGCTAGTGTCTGTGTTGCCTCTGGTAACCATAGCGTAATAGGGTCAAGTCACTGCCAGACTCCTGCCTGTGTTGCCATCGTTAACCCTAGTGTACTAGGGTCAGATTAATGCCAGTGTCTGGTCTGTGTTGCCTCCGTTAACCCTAGCGTACTAGGGTCAAGTCACTGCTATAGTTCTGTCTGTGTTGCCTCCGTTAACCCCAGCGTTCTAGGGTCAAACCACTGCCAGAGTCCGGTCTGTGTTGCCTCCGTTAGCCCTAGTGTACTGGGGTCAGATCACTGCCAGTGTTCTGTCCGTGTTGCCTCCGTTAACCCTAGCGTTCTAGGGTCAGTCCACTGCCAGAGTCCTGTCAGTGTTGCCTCCGTTAACCCTAGTGTACTAGGATCAGATCACTGCCATTGTCCTGTGTTGCCTCCGTTAACCCTAGCTTTCTAGGGTCAGTCCATTGCCAGAGTCCTGTCTTTGTTGCCTCAGTTAACCCAAGAGTTCTAGGGTCAGGTCTCTGTCTGAGTACTGCCTGTGTTGCCTACGCTATCCCTAGGCTGCTAGGGAATTGCCTTGTGTCACCTAGTGGCGGTGTGGGGCTGTTGCGGTTATACTTATTCCTGAACCTGTCCACGGATCAAGCTTACAAAGTCCTAATATATCGCTACTGTGATATTCTTACATCCTGACCTGAGTCAGATCTGGAAAGTACTTGGTACGGACCTTATCTGGACCTGAGTAGGGTGATTGTTCTATTTATTTTCAATAAAGCTTGTAAACATTACCTAACTGTCTGAGTGTTCTTAAGAAACCGTGACACTCAGACAGTCTGAGGGACATATATATGTGGAATTTGTTACAAGTCTGTCTGTCTCCACACATGTCTCCATTGAGGATTTGGATTGCTTGTATATCTGAGTTGGTTGCCAGAACCTTTTCAGAGGCACCCCTCGACCTTCATAGCTCCCACGGACTTGACACTGCAAATCTCACAGTACACAAGGGCCTAATGGTGCCGATCTGGGCAATCCTTACAGATAGCTCCTTACTACCTGCTGCTGTTCAGTGTACCTGGACTAGAGAGGGCACTCAAATATATTGGAGGCTCAAGTCAGGGCACCATTCCACTGATACTCTTGCCAAACACTTCACAGTCCCTGAAATTAAGTGGACCGCTCTCAGGATAGTGTGCAAACAAAAAAACACACAAAGCATCAAAAGTAGAACAGATCCTACTTGCCTAAAGGTATAGATTTGTCAATATAATGTGGAAAATGTCCAAAAGATAATACATGAGATACCACAGTAAAGTTCAGAGTCTGTTGCTTCCAGACTCTGATCACACCTTCCAGTTTATAATAGTATAACTAAAACAAAAAAGAAGAGTGCAGGACAATCTGAGAGCAAAACCTGTATAGGTACCAAGCCTGTCTAATGTGCTTGTACTTACAGCACTGACGTAATGTCAGAGCCCAAAAGATGCAATGTATATATCCAGCCATTACTCAGGACTTCAAAGTCAGCCCGTTCCCAGGTCTCCCGGCAGTAGCCTCGTTATCGAAAATGGTATGTTCCTTTTTGATTTAAACAGCTCTTAAAAGCCTAAAGATCATTCTCCCCCTTAACTCCTATGAGATTTCTAGACAAACTAGGTGGACTCAGCAAATGTTCTATGAATGTGTGAACAAACCTCATAGGATTCTGGCAACTAATGTGCAGGCTTCCCGCCAACATTCTCAGATCTTGACCTTGAGGGATCTGTAAGGATGCTTACTACACGCTCCTAATGACATATAAAACTAATATACAACTAATTCCCTAACACCCATTCCCATATCCCACCTGTTGTCTTCAAGAACAATCTGGACAGATTCTTACAATATCTTCAGATATTCTCTATAGCTGATGCACACCGTAACTCATTAAAAGAGGAACTCATCTCAATAATAAAATCTTCTAATAATGCAAAAGCACTGGACCCAGATGTCTATTAAAATGCCTTATATAAAATATTTTGGACAAAACTACTTAACCTGTTGTTAGATGTGTTTATTGTTGTGAAGAGCAGCTGTGAGATGTCAACAGAGGTGTCCAGAGCTCACATAATGTGAATCCCAAACTTGGTAAAGACCCATTAGACTGCTCCGGCTATAGAACTCTCTCGGTATTAGACTTCAAACTATTTAGTAAAATTATTGAGAACAGGATGCCACCTCTACTCTGTAGACTAATTCACAATGACCAGGTGGCCATTATTTGTCACAGACAGGCAGGTGATAACACACAATCTTTAACTTCATACATACAGTGCACACCTCCCAAATAAAAGTTATTATTTGTGGTCTAAATGCTGAAAAGATCTTCAGTAGGGTAGACTGGTAATATCTTGAAGCTGTGCTGGATAGATTTGGAGGTAGCTTCCTCACAGCTATTAAATTGCTCTATATTTGCCCATCAGCCACACATCTCCTCCCAACAGGCACCCAAACTTCCTTCCAGATCCACAATGGAACTCAACAAGGATGCCCACTATCCCTATTACTCTTTGTCCTAGCTGACAGACCTTTAGCTATAAAAATACGAAACTATCCAGACACTGTTGGCATTAAATTAAGGCAAACCCATTATAAAAAATTTTTTTCACTGATGATGTCATTCTTTCTGTAACATTTCGCCAAGTATGTTTACACAATCTTTTTTTCAGTCATGCGAGACTTCCACTCTCTCTCACGATATAAAATTAAAGGGATAGTAATACCTGGATTTAATAAGGTTTAATATTGTTCATATGAAAAACATAAATGAAACTAAGTAAATCCCATTGCTTAACGTTGTGTATTTCAAAGGAGCAGTAAACTTTTTTAATGAAAAAATATATATTGTAGAGATTTTCCTATTGAGTAAATTAATGGTACTCCCACTGTCGAGAGATTTATATTTCCAGAGTTATTACAGTTTAAACCCATGTTTTTTTACATTAGCAGTGCCCTCTAGTGGTCAAATTCTAATTAGATTTTCTGTTAGATTCTAATGGAGAGGAAAGCCAGAAAAGTCAGAGACATACAGTTCTCCATAGAATGTGATAGAAACTGCCTGTCACTTCCTGTCAGTTAGAACTATCAGGAAGTAAACACAGTAAATTCACTTCCTGATTATTTGAACTGCTACAAGTTTTGAATAAAACATCTGACAGCAGTGGGAGTGACTTTGTTTTATTCAGCGGGAAATGCTCTATAAAATATGTGTTTTCATAAAATAAAGTTTACTGCTCCTTTAAGATTTATACGCTTTTAAAGTCCCCCCGCCCCTTTTACAGACGTCAGCACTCTAGATGACGGATCAAAATTCTGGTCATTTGACCGGATAGCTCTTCAGCAGAGCTGAAATAGCATTTTCTACAAAGAAATAAAGAAATACTTAATTAGTACAAAGTTTGACTTCGTTATATATATATATATATAATCGAAAGAGATGGATTGGATATGGTGCTAATATTGTATATCCCTCAAAGTAGAAAAAATAGAAATAAAATTAAAATTAATCTCTCAAGCATCTACTATCCAAAAGCCCAATAGTGCAAAACTTGGACCAGCAACAGTATAAAAAAACAGAAAAATGGAGAATGCTTGTTTGATCCAAAAAAAATTACACTTTACACTTTATTGTGGAGTAGTTACACTTACATAAATAAAATAGAAAATGGCAGTGGCACTCTCTAGATTCTTACAAATGCCAAAGAAAGGTGCACTTACCATAGAATATGTACAAAGTATAGTCAGCCTGGACCTCCAATGAGGAGACAGCACACGATGTAGTCTTCAGAAAGTGATGTTTTAATATGGCATTGCTTCAAATTACCAAACCTTTTCAGTCCCTCAATGGACATTCATATTAAAACACCACATTCTGAAGACTAAATTGTGTGCTGTCTCCTCACTGGAAGCCCAGGTTGAGTATACTTTATATAATGACATTGTAACCCTCAGTGACATCTAGTATCCAGCAGAGAACCCATTAAAACTTCCATCTTGTGGGTGGCATGTTTGAATTTGCCAAGTGTTTCATTGCTTTCCTCTCCATAGCACTTTAGGATCTGCCAGGTCGCATCTTTCAATGTGCAGGCTCACATCCAGAACAACCAGATGTGAGCCTGTGCATTGGAACCTTTAAAAGGCTGCCTGTTGGTGCTATTGGGCAGCCCAATTTAAAGACAACCCTGAATATAAGGCATTTTTAAGATTTGTAGGGCCAGTTAGGAGTGTAGTCATTACCCCTTTAAAGAGAGTTGAACAAGCAAACCACACTGTTTTCTGTGGCTTGTTTGCATGTGAAAATTTATTAATTTATTAATTTTAATGACATTAGGGAGGTAAAAAATGTGTCATAATTACATAATTGTGAATGAAAAATATTATATATTTGCTTGTTATGTGGCATTGTAACCATCCAGGTGTTACCAATAATGTGTTTTCACTATCTTGTTCCATTACAGAAAATAGATATAAATTTGTTTATCAGTCTGGTCCTGCCAACAGACAGGCCAACTCCAAAATGGCAGACAAATCTCTTCTTCACAAGAGAAACAACCAACCCCAGAATCAAGACTAGATTAGCACAGAGACGCACAGAGCTGCAGCTCCAGGCCTTTCGTAAATATAAACACATGTTCATCTTGGAGTCAGAAGCCTTACTGTTTGTACTACCAAGATAGCTCCCAGCATTTGGCAGCATTCAACCTGCTGCAACCTGCTGAGAGGGGAAGTTACCTCAAGTGTATTAAACATACGACCCCATCTCTCCCTCCTCTTTTTAATAGGTGTGGTCCAGCTCAAATTTCTTTTTCTCTTTTGGCTTTAACCTTTTGAGTGTCAGAAGTGTGCACAATGCATTGCAGACTCTTGGATCAAGTTTAAAGCATGCATGCCAGAGAATGGCCTCTTAATAAAAGTAAACTGTAACATTCATAGAGAGGCATACCACTGGAAATCAAATACCTGCCCATCTGCTTTTGCCATGGTTTTTAAATTTGTGTGTTGGAAGTGTATGAATAAAGCATTATTTTGATATATATTGTGCACAACTCTGTCACTCAACAGATAAAGAGTAGCCCTCTTCTTTGTTTGAGCAACAAAGTTAAGTTATGTGAATATAGAGTATCTCTTTTGAAGAGACAAGTTGCTTTTCTGTGGCAGTCTTCCTCACTTAAATATTTAGGAGTTTGTCTCACTGCTGATGTATCTAGCTTGTTTGCCCATAATTACCTGCCTTTGTTAGACTCTCTTCCGAGAGACTTGAGGAGTTGGTCCCACTTTTATGTATCCTGGTTTGGTAGAGCTAACTTGCTTAAAATTATTGTCTCCCCAAGTTGCTGTATCTTTCCGATTTCATTTACTGAATTCTTATCTCTCCAAGATACAATCTGTGTTTAATTCTATGTGTGGAAATTTAAAAAAACCCAGACTTAAGTGTTCTATCCTTTACAAGGAACCATTGGAGGGAGGTATAGGTCTTCCAAATGTCAACAAGTATTGGGCGGCATCAATACTTTCCTGTTGTAGAGACCTGAATCCTGCATCTAACAAGGAATGGGTGGAATCTTGGACCTGCTTGGTTCCTCAGTTGGATCTTTCCCAACTTATATTTCACAATGCTTGTTGAATCCCAGTAGAACTCAGTTCACAGATAATCCTCCGTACAATTATTTCAGTTTGGAAATTGTGGAACCTCAAATGTCATTTAGCCCCTTACCCTTCTCCATGCCTTTCGATACAGGGGAACCTGGACTTCCTGATGGGAGTAGGGCCCTCCAAGTTTAGCTCATAGGTGGCCAATGTGCACACTTTGGACCACCTATTCCTAGACACAGAATTCAGTGAGTTGGAATTATGGGTTCATGGGAGGCCTCGACTTGGGCTTATGGCCAAGTGCGACATTACCTGCTGGGTCTTATGATGCAGGATAGACTCATAGGGATCTCTGCTTACTGTATGACCCCTGACAAGTCTCAGTTTTCATTGTCCTAGAGCTACATGTTATTGAGGACTCCAGGAGATACTACTAAGTTGCTATTTATGATATACTGGGAGAGAGATTTACAGGTGGGTTGGACTGTTGAAACTTGGCGGAAGATATTTAAATTGAATCTCTTTTCATCTAGAGATGACAGCTCTTCAGGAGTGCTGTCATCAGGATATCTAACTATAATTACTTAATTGGTATGGTCTATAATGTGCGCCTGGCTTGCAAGCACACGTTATAGACCATTCCGATGAAGTAATTATACTTAGACATCACGATGACAGCGCTCCTGAAGAGCCGCCGTCTGGTCCCAGAAGCAGGATCTCATGATGTCCGCTATACAGGGGACACATGAGAAGGGGGAGGGAGTGGAGATCTTTATTTTCTTACATCTCTCAAACCATAACTGTATGAGAGATGGCAATGAGGGCGTTAAGTATGTTTTTATTCCTAGCATTTGGCTTAAACTTTTTCGGGGTGTTTACTATCCCTTTAATGCGGCTGATAGCCACACAATATTTTACATACGCCATTTTAAAAGTGAACCCCTACCATGTCCTACTGGAAGAAATGGAATCACATATACAATGACTCCCCCCCCACACACACACACCATGTCCCACTGGTAGCCATAGAATCTTATATATACATTGACTCATCCCCCATGTCCCAGTGATAGCTATGGGATCACAAATGCTAATATTTTAATATTAATAAAGTTTGGAGAGTCACTCCTTTCCTCCACTTTACCCTTGTCAGTTAACATCCAGTTTTAAGTGACCTTGTCAATGAAAGGATGTATGTGGACACTGTTCTATTAGTTAATGTTCTTTTCCTTTCTATTCCCTAGCATATAGGGCTGTATAATTCCCAAATTAGGTGTGCTTCCTTTACTGGCTTCCTAATTCATGTGGAGGTTGTCTTGATTTTCAGCCTTTATCTCACTAAAGAACTTATCTGAAGGTTATTTCTTTTATTATAATGGGAGTCTGAAGACTGAAGCGTGGTGAGTTTAACCAATGGAGTGCAATGATCCTAAATATGTGTCCTTTCCTTTGGTGTTCATTTCCATGTTAAAATTTTGTCTGATTTGCACTCTGTTCCTTTAGTTCTATACTACTTTCTCCCTTTAATTGCAAGGGTTTTTAACCCGTACACTGTTGCTTTGAAGCATTTTATTCTCTCTTTGAGTACCTTTTTTCTTTATACCAGTGAACTTGTCTGTTGAATCTCTCATCTTTTATCAATATTTCATTATGTTTACATATCTTATGTATTTTTAATAAAATTGATTGTGGTCCCCATGCAGCAGCCATTTTGGATTCATCCACTAAGCTTCTCTGTGACATATCTCAACTCTGTTTGCAACTAGGAGGCTTTGGGTGGGCTCATAGTTCTTTTGGGGAACCACACTATCTAGCAATAACATTACCTCTAGTTTTCAGGGGGGAGCTGTTCTTGAACTGTGGCATGAGAAGAGGTGGTCTTTGAGTACTCCTCTTCCTTTTTGTGTTCTGCATGCTGTGCAGATATGTGCTTTTTCATACTTATAAGTACTTTTTTTTGTATTTATCTACTCTTTTAACTGTCTTTTGCGCTACATTGTGGGATCTTATGACTATATCAGAAACCAAGGGGCACATGGTCAAGTCCAAGTCTAAAAATTCTGGGGTCCCCCTGACTTCTTTAAAGGGATAGTAATACTTCGTTTTATCTTTATTTTATTTTGTAGGTATTAAAAAGACATGAAGAACAATATAAGTCTTATCTTTCAAACCTTTATGGTTTAAGAGATATTCACAAGCTAAGTTTCCCCTTCCCACCCCTTTTACCTAGTGTAAGCCATCTCTTCTCAGATGTGGAATCTGGTTGTAAGACCAGACAGATAACAGAAGGGGACAATCTTCTTTCTATTAAAACAATGAAGGCCCTGCCCCCCTTGACAAGTTTTTCAGGTTTTTCCCTTATCTTAATTGAAGACTGTCCCTCTCTGCAATCTACCTGGGCACCTCCCTTCTGATCTGGCTGAACAGCGTTACATCAGTAGAAGGGGCGGGAGGGGATACTTTGTCATTGAATTACTCTTGAGCTACAAGTCTGACAGAATTGAAATAACACTCTCCAAGGTCCAAATACTATGATGATTAATTAGAGTTGCTTTTATTATGAAACATTACTATCCCTTTAACCTATTGCTCCTCATGACAAACTGGGATTCCATTGTGATGCTCTTGAGAGGTGACTAGCCTGAGAACAGGCAACTTTACTTTTGTTCGTGCTCGGAGCCTCTCACATCTTTTGGCTTGTTTCTGAGAAACACTTATGGTCTCTCCCTAAGTGTAAAGGGTAATCCAGATGTGGACCCCTTGCTCTCAGTGCCTAGGGAAGCCAGCTGCACCTCACTGACGAGGCCCAAACAAGGCCGACACATACATCTGGGGCTAGCTCTAGTTTGCGTGTATAAATATGATCCCAATCATCGGCAAACTAAAGAGGTGCAACTTTGAAGCAAGTTAACTGCACCATAAAGCACAAATAAAAATTCCCCTTGGTTTAAATGGGCTATTAACCGCTTGAATGCTGGATATCAGCCTCAATGGATCACATTTGAGACCTGCTAGACTTCTGTGAAAAATACTTTCTCCTTTATTAGGAGCTTCCTGCCATCTAGTGGCTGCACTCTGAAACTAAGTGACACTGTATTTGGTGTATGTAGTGGGAGCACTGCATAGAACAGCAACTACACTAATACATTATATAGTAAACACATTTTTTATATTGCATGTGCAAAAAAGAAAAACACACACACACAGATATATATATATATATATATATATATATATATATATATATATATATATACTAGCAGTGTGGGACGGCTAGGGAATTAATGCACACACGCGGATGCAAGACACACACACAGAGACACACACACAAATGCACACGCATGCACTGAGATGCATAAAGAGCGACACAGTCATACACACATACATGCAATGCACAACATGCAGACACAGAGTGTGATACAGACATGCAACACACACAGTGAGAAACACACAGGCACACACAGAGACACACACACAGAAGTGAGTCATACGGGGGTGACTTATGTGCCATTGTAATGAGTTTGTGTTTGTACTTATGCCTCCACTGTGGCACTCATTCATGTAGTTGAAATGCATGTGGTAATTGCACATACTATGGTGGAAGGTGGATCGTGCTGGCTCCCAGGGTGTGAGTAAGTGTGAGTGAGACTATGGTGGAAGGTGGATCGTGTGGGCCAACTCCCTGTATGATAAACATGCCCCCATTGAATCACCCAGTGGGAGCAGTAATGTCCCCATTGAATCACCCAATGGGAGTTGTGTCTCCTAATGAGACATAAATTATGTAATGAGGCATTCTGTGCAATGTGTGTGTGCTTTCTGAGGAGACATAAATTATTTTCTGTGTGTGAGGAACCATAAATTATGCAATGAGGCTTATTCTTTTATTTATATATATATATATATATATATATATATATATATACACACACATAAAATGCCTGTATGTGAATCAATAAGTTATTTGCATATTCAAGATTGCTGCAGTCCTTTGGGTGCCAGATGGGTGTGTGAAGCTTTGCAGTGGGGCTTAATACCCCATTTAAACTCAAAGGTTTAAACTTTTACAAACACTAGTAGAGTATTTGCTAAGGCAAACATAATTATAGTCTATAGGAACATTTGGACACTCAACTAAAGGCATATATAACATGAACAACAGATAATGTGTATGCAGTGTTACCCTAAGATATGTTTATTAAATGTAATATTTAACCATTTGAGTGCCAGAGAGGTATTCAATGCATTGTGATAACTCTCTAGCAAAAAAAAGCTTAAGGGCCAGGGAGCTGTCATTGTGCAACACACTGATTTGCACATTGATTTGCAAGGGTCTTTAACCCGTTGAGTGCGAGAGGGGTACATAACACATTGCTCTGCAATGCAGTACTCTCCAATTATTTTCTATTTAAATATATGAAAAACTGTTTTGGTTAGTCCTAGTCCACTTTCCAGTTTGTGTTTCATTTTCTGTTTTTGATATCCTAAAAATTGCCTTTTTGCAGTCTTTGAAGCACTTGTATTTCAATAAATAAAATGCTGTTCTCGAAGACTTAAATGGTTTAAATGTTCTTTTTCCTTGATATTTCTTTTCTTTAAGACCTAAATAGCATCAGTTCTCGTTTTTCCTTGTCAATTGTTTCTTTACATTTGCATTTACTCATATTAGTTGTGATCTACTTTTTATATTTGTTTCTGACAATTTTTCTTCTATTTTTCCTTTTAATTATTCATTCCAGTTGATGCTGCTAACATTTTTAAAGTTAGTCTTTTCAAAATTAAAAGTCTTGGTTGAACATATATATTTAAAAAAAAACTAAACTCAAATGAAGCCATGTTTTGACTGCTGCAACATGTAGCTATCTCTAAGCATGCTCACAAACCTGCATCCCTTAGATATTGGCTAGGTTGCATTACTCTACACAGTGACATAATCGAAGAGGCTGAAAAAAATACATGCGCCCATTAAGTCCAGCCCATGCCAAAGCACCCCTGTTGATCCAGAGGAGGGCAAAAAAATAACCCACTGAAGCAATTTCCAATTAAACCCCAAGTGGGTAAAAAATTCCTTCCTGACTCCAATTGGCAGTCAGATAGTTCCCTGGATCAACAACCTATCTGTATTGAAACCATCTGTCATAATTCTTAATATTGTTTTGTGCTAGATAGGTATCCATAAACTCTAGTTTATATTTGCATAGACAAAATCTCTTGTTAATTTTCATTTGCAATAATAGTTGGGCCTCATCAGAAAACCATTAATATTTGGTGCTTTATTTGCTTACCATTTTACCTTTTCCACCACTGATAACATCAGTTTATACCCACATCTCTACATTATCACCAGTTTCCTCACAAGTATCTTGCCTTAAACTTGGCTTTAGATCTGGTCTCTAATTCTTCTTTGAGGCAAAATATCAAGAAAGCCTTACACAACCTACTGTAACAATTTGTAGCAGATTTAGGAATCTGTTCTATTTCCAAAATCCTGAAAATTATTGAGACCTCCTAAGGGATATTCACTGAAATGTTTAGGAACCATATGAACTATAGACTGTTTTTTAAATCAGGTGATGATGTTCTCTCAATCCTTCACATAGGCATCTCATCGTATGGCTGACATGTTGGATCACGCATCTATACAGTACCATGTAATCAGGCATATCATCATGTTATAAGATTTTTATTTGCTTTTTATGTGTTTTTAAATGTTGTAAGATGTTTGGGCTCTCTCATAGAACTTTTAAATTTCCGTAATATGTGTCTCAAGTCTACTTCTCAAATAAAAGAATATTGTGTTGATTTCTTAGACTTATGCTTGGTTGGATCAGAATATCAATCTATAAATAGCTCCATTTTCAAAAAGGATGTAAGTAGGAACTAATATCTGTGAGCAGATAGCGGCCACCATTCCAAATGGATCACAAATATACCTTTTTGACAATTCCACCAGTTACACAGGAATTGCGGCAATATAGAAAATTTCAAAAAGTAAGGAGAGGTTCTCAAAAAACATTGGTCGTAGAATCAGCTATGAACAAAGCTCTACATTTAGATAGGAAAGATTTCTTAATTCCTAAATCCAAACATGATGGAAGGAGAAAAAAATCCTCCCTTGATTGTGACTCAGTTCAACATTTCTGCAGGTATTATTCAGGATATTGTTTCTAAACATTAGTGTATGCTGGTAGAAGATGCTTTATTACATACAAAAGAGCAAAAAACATCCACAGCTATATAGCACCTAGCTGGCCTAAAGAATTGGAGATCCCTCTGAATAAAGGTATTTTCGGATCTTCCACACCAGCAGGCATTTATAAATGTTCAAAACTAAATGCACAAATAAGGCTAGCAAATTTGAAAGTAAAACTAATCATAAGAGATTCCAAATTAAACATATTATAAGATGTGACACTACACATGTTATTTATGTGATATAGGCCTTGCTTCAATTGTGTGCTATAAAATATGCAGTAGGGCTGAATTGTCTACCGACCGGCAGAAAAAAATGTCTAAGTCTGTATTGACGTTAGGCCACAGAAAAGGACTTGTGGCCAAATGTCTGTTTTGTGCGTTAAGTTCCCAAAACTCATGCTAAGCAGCGTGAATAATGGGAACATCAAAGATAAAACTAACGATCGTTGCCTGAGATACTTTCAAGCACTGAATTTTAGCTCAAATAGTCACCCTCCCAAATACTAACCCTACACTATCCCTAACAGTAAATTGCCACACTACTACCCCTAACACTAGGCTAACACCCAGATCTGTGTTACACATACCTGTCATCCTCTGTCCGTCTTCTTCTTCAGTCTTCCTTCTTTTTTCTGTAATCTTCCCTCTTCTTCCATTCCATCTTCTTTCTTCTTCTGTTCCATCGTCTTCTATTCCTTCTTTCCTTCCTGTAAAATAAAGAAAAAGATACATTTCAAATCTGTGCCCCAAACATAACTCTGACATCTGTGCATGGTTTAACCCCTTTAGTGCCAGAAAGGTACAGAACACATTGCAGAGCAATGTGTTGCGTACCTCTCTGTCACTCAAAGGGTTAAGCATTACACAAAGGTCAGAGTTAAAACTAATACTATCCCATAAGTCTAAATTTGACTTTCACTTAAACTCTTCTCCATAAGTTTCTTACCCTATAGTTATGAGAGGACTTTTTATCAAAGCAATGGAAACATATAGAAGAAATCCTCACCAAAATCAAATCCATGGACTCCTCACTTAAAAGGTCACTCTCCTCATCAGATTTTAACAAGCTTTCCAGGCTCAAAGAAGCTCTTACCAGTCTTGTCAGAGACGACACAATAAAGTCCCATATGTGGCTTATAACATTTGTATATTTCTAATAATAATAAATGTGACGAGCCCTTGGCTTGCCTAATCCAATGCAAAAGGCATGCCACTGTAATGTGTCAATTAGATCTTCCTCCGATACTCTCTATAAAACTTTACCCCAAATAGCGAATTCTTTTAGGCACTTCTATAAGCATCTATAGAATCTAAAGCCAATCAACTCTCCATTCTTGGATCTTGGAGATTAGCTTTATTCTCTTTCTTAGAGAAAGCCAAATCTCCATCTCTTTCAGACGTAGACTCGACAACTGTTGAACAACCCATTTCTGAGCAAGAAATAATTAACGATATAAGATCAATGGCCCTAGTCAAAAGTCCTGGACCAGTTGGTTTCCCTCTCATATATTATCAGAAATTTCAAACTTCATTACTACCATATATGTTTAAATGTTTTAATGCAAATTTAACAGGATAACCCTTCCCACCACAAGCTTTAGAGGCTCACATCATTGTAATACCCAAAGTGGGTAAAGACCCGTTTAACTGTTTGCATTATAGGCCCATTTCTCTGTCGTCCAATATAGGTTACTGGTAATTCTGAGAGGCGATCTGCCCCTTTAAGTAGGCAGGAACATTTCTCTAAATGTATGCAGGGGGTGGAGCCTCCCTTCCCTCCTAGGCTGCATCTTAGTCAGCTAGCTCCAGAATGATTTGTTCCTGGGTGTGACAACACCAGGTGGAGAACATTTGTTGTTAGTTTTAGTTTCTTTTTTATTTTTCTGTCAGATATGGAATACCACCATTAGGCGGGTTACCATGATTGACAAATGCCCTTCGATGTGGCTAGCTCAGTATCCAGGTGCTTTTTGGTGGACCTTAAGCCCTGAGGGGGAAAATCTTGGGTACAAGTGCTTCCCCATGGATAACTCACTGAGGTAATTCTTACTACATGGTAACCTGAAGACAGAAGTTCTGCAGGAAAGGTGAGCTACCCTTTGAGTGCTGCAGGTCCACTTGTCCCACAGTGCCCCTTTGCTGGGCTTGTATTTGGGAGTTCTCATTGCGCTCTCCTGCACTCATTGGGTATATATGTGTATGTCTGTTGGGTATTTGGAGCAAGTTTATGTGGTAACTTAACCCTTTGTCTACTGGTTTGACACGTTTTGTGGGGTTTTCTGACACTTTCCTTACTGGGTTAGTGTTTTCTTAGTATGCACACATGTTCCCTGTATGTTTTTCATGTTTCTATCTCATATTTTAACTTTTATTAAAATGGTGTCCCGTGCCTTTAAGGCGCACTTTACCGCATAGACGCCATTGCTCCATTTACTTTCTATGGATCAGCAGTGTTTGGGATGTCTCTCTGCAACCGCTTCACGCAGCAACTTCAGAGTGGGCTCATTTTAATTGTCTACCCTTGCTCTATCATCCGGTTTATAGTTCAAGTGTGTTGGGGGGCTTCGGGCACTGCTTTGGGGTACTTCTTGGGAAAAACTACATTTCCCATGAGAGCTTGTTTCTAGTCTTTTTTTCTGATTGGCTTCTGTCACGGCAGCCATTTTGTGAGCTTTTCTCAGAGAGTATCCTACGCAGGGCTTGGGATCTCCTTCTCTCCTCTGCAGATTAACCCTTCGCCTGCCAGATAAGTCTATATTTAGCGTTTCTGGGGTGAAATATTAATCTAACACACTACAGTTGGGTGATTTATTATACAGTTGGTTATTTTGACACTGTGAGAATGTCTATACCGCTGGAGCTTGGGGCTAGACCTAAGACTAAGGAGGCTGGGGTATCAGCATCCCCCATTGCGCATTGCTCTTCCTGTCACACAGGGCTACCTAGAGAGTTCTCTGGTCATTTATGCCCAGCATGTTCTGAAGTTCCTGACAGCAACCCAGGGCCTTCCAGCCATGCTATTGAGCCAGCTTGGGTGCAAGAGTTTAAGGCTGCGACTAGGGACTTTAGGTCCACTCTACAACTCTTTCCATCCCAGATACAGGGGGCTCTTCAATTATGGCAGACCCTCTCTACTATCAGATCCTCCCTGCCTAAACCGCAGGGGGCATCTGAAGTGTCACGTTCTTCTGAGAAAGAATTGTTGCAAGATTCAGATGTTGAGGATGGTACTATTTTGGAGTCTTCTAGGTCCCTTGGGGACTGTTTTGAGTCTGATCCTGAACCCTCTGCTGAGGGCCTGATCAGGGCTGTATTGACAACACTCAACATTCCCTTGGTTCAAGAGGTCCCTTCTGATACCTCTGATGTTTTTCAGGAGCCTGCAAAGCCCCTTACTTATTTTCCTCCTAACCCCTCTCTTGACCGTTTGGTTTCTGACGCATGGAAAAATCCAGACAAGTCTGCTTCTGTGCCCAGGAAATTTGCTAAACTTTATCCCTTTTCTGAAACAGAACTGACTAAATGGGTTCATCCCCCTAAGGTGGACGCACCCATATCTAGACTGTCTAAATCTACTGCTTTACCTGTTTCTGATGCTTCTGCTCTGCAAGATTGAACTGACAAGAAAACTGAAGTTTCTCTCAAGTCCATTTTTGCTTCTATTGGCACCGCTATGTGTCCAGCTTTTGCTGTTGCGTGGGTTAACTGGGCTACTGCAGTCTGGACTGAACTACTCACTACGGCTATCCATCAGGATGCGCCTACTTCGGAGAAATTGCTAATATCTCTGAAGCGCAACACTATGTCTCTGCTGCTGCCTTTGATGCCATCCTCATGATGGCAAGGGCCTCCACTACCTCTGTGGTGGCCAGGCGTGTGCTTTGGCTCAAGATTTGGTCTGCTGACACTGCTTCTAAGAAAATCTTGCTTTCTTTGCCTTTTCAGGGTACTTCCTTGTTTGGGTCTGAACTGAAAGAGATAGTAATACTTCGTTTTAGCTTTATTTTATTTTGTAGGCATTAAAAAACATGAAGACCGATATAAGTCTTATCTCTCAAACCTTTATGGTTTGAGAGATATTCACAAGCAAAGTTTCCCCCTCCCACCCATTTTATCTAGTGTAAGCAATCTCTTCTGAGATGTGGAATGCAGTCCATAGACCAGACAGATAACAGCAAGGGACAATCTTCTTCTTATGAGAACAATGAAAGCCCTGCCCCCCTTGACAAGCTTTTCAACTTTTCCCCTTATCTTAATTGAAGATTATCCCTCTCTGCAGTCTACCTGGGCACCTCCCTTCTGCTCTGGCTGAGCAGTGTTACATCAGTAAAAGGGGTCGGAGGGAGACATTTTGTCATTGAATTACTCCTGAACTATAAATCTGACAGTATTGAAATAACACTCTCCAAAGTCCAAATACTATGATGATTAATTAGAGCTACTTTTGTTATGAAACATTACTATCCCTTTAAGGAACTAATTAGCGAGGCCACAGGGGGTAAGAGTACACTTCTTCTTTAAGAAGAAGTTGCCGTTTAAACGTAACCGGTCCTTTTGTTCCTTTCAAACTGAGACACGTTCGACAAACCAGGTGGTTCCATGAGCTCCGTGTCCCTCCTCCAAGCCCAAGCAGCAATGGAAGCCCAAGGCCGCATCAAATAACAAGGCTCCCAAGAATGCTTTGGCATGACTCACCGAATCCGGGTCTGCATCCCCCTGTGGGTGGTTGTCTGCCCCTCTTTCACGGGATTTGTGAGGCTTCAGTATCGGACCCATGGGTTTTACAGGTAGTGTCAGAGGGATACAAGATCCCTTTCTTTCCTCTTCCTCCTTTTCGCTTTCATCTTTCTCGCTCTCCTCGGGAAGTCAAGAATGGCCGTGTTTTCAAAGGCGCTATTCAGGCTCTTCTGGACAAGGATGTCGTGGAGCCAGTGCCTCCTTCGGACAGGGGTTCGGGGTTTTACTCAAACCTCTTTGTGGTGACCAAAAAGGACGGTGAATGCTACCCTATTTTGTATTTGAAAGATCTCAACTACTTTGTGATCAAGACTCACTATCGTCAGGAGTCTCTGCGCACTGTGATTGCTGCCATGTCTCCGGGGAGTTCCTTGCTTCTCTGGACCTTCAGGATGCGCATTTGCACATCCCAATTCATCAAGAGAGCAGGCGGTACCTGAGGTTTGCCTGCGACAGGGGTCATTTTCAGTTCTCAGCTCTTCCGTTTGGTCTGACAATGGCCCCTCAGGTTTTCCAACGGGTTCTGGGGGCATTGATATCTGCCCTTCATCGGGACGGCATCAGAGTGATTCCCTACATGGACAACTTGCTTTTGAAAGCCTCTTCTGCGGACTTCTTCATCAGCAGGTTCAAGCATGCATTCAAATCCTTACCCATCACGGTTGGATTGTCAACTTGGACAAGTCAGATCTTGTCCCATCCCAGCAACTGATCTTCCTGGGTCTTCTGTTCGATACTCAGAAGTGCATGGTGTTTCTACCGGACAAGGTAGCCCATCAAATTGCCCCCAGAGTCTCAACGATTCTATCCCGGGATCGGATCCCAGTTCCGAAGTTGTCTTCTCTGGTGGGGAAGTTCATTTCCATGATAGAGGTGGTTCCATTTGCCATGGCACACACCAGGGAACTTCAGAGGTTTGTGATACAGATGTGCAGGGATCGACCGGGTCATCAGAAACTGTCGGTCTCACTTCCTCCTCATGTAGAGTTGAGCTTGGAGTGGTGGCTGGACCTTTCCAATTTCCTGAAGGGGAGATCCTTCCTGATTCCCTACTGGACCAAGGTCACGAGGGATGCCAGCCTCTTGGGCTGGGGAGCTGTTCTGGGTTGCTTCAGCGCTCAGGGTAAGTGGTCCATGGAGAAGTCCCTTCTCTCTATCAACATCCTGGAACTTCAAGCAATATTTCATGCTCTCCATCATTGGGTGTCTCAACTGGAGGACTGTCCAGCCCGAGTGGAGTCTGACAACGCCACGGCAGTGGCTTACATCAACAGACAAGGCGGAACAAGAGGTCTCACCGCTTGGTTAGAGGTCAAAGCCATTCTGTCCTGGGCGGAGGTCTATGTTCCTATAATTTCTGCAGTGCACATTCCAGGCGTAGACAACGTCATGGCAGACTTCCTATCACAGTGCCTGTGATCTAGCTGTCACTCTCTTCTATGGTCAAGGGTGATTTGCTCACTTGGTTTGGCCCGCCCCTTGGTTTCCTTTTTATACCTGGCTCTTCCATCTGTCAGGTGCCCTTTCGTGGTGTTTCCGAGCCAGTTCTGTTGCTACGTTTCTGATTCCTGTGTACCGATTTGGCTTGCCCTGACCATTCTCCAGTGTTCCTGCTTGTGTATGACCCGGCTCGTCTGACTACCTTCTCCGGATCTCGACTCTGCTTGGCTGACGTTCCTGCTTGTGTATGACCCCGGCTGGTACGACTACCTCCTACGTGCTCCAATCCGGCCTTGCTGACTTCCTCCCGCAAGTTCAACCTACAGCGTGTTCCAGAAGACCTACGTTCCGGTTGTCGCCGCCGCGACATTATCATCCACTGTTCCAGTACTTGTGTGGCTGTCTTGCCTGGTGTTACTTCGTGCAGTGCAGTGTTACAATCGTGCAGAGCTGTGTACGCCTCACTCAGACAGCAGTGCTGTGCTACTGCAGAAAAGCCTTGTGTAAACGTGCCTTTTAACCCTACCAGTGCTGTCTCGGTCCCACTCTCCGTACTCCAGTGTGAGCCTCGTTCATAGTGAAACTCCTGCTGAGTTGGCCGCTCTCCGTCGGCAACTCGATACCATCCCAGTAGAGTGTTCACTTCTGATTAGGCCGGTTGGGCGCTTTGTCTCTCTCTCTCTCTCTCGTTGCATACACTGGGCGATTCCGTTATACCGAGTGGTGACGGGCACAGGCTTCAGCACTAGCATTCCGGTACTACTTCAGTTGGGCTTTGGGCCCTGTCTCGTTATACTCAGTCCGGTAGAGTCTGAGGAGGTTTGGGAGCTCTTGCACTGCAGGCCGGTTCGATACACGCCCGTGGGGCTAAGATCACTTGCACTAGCAGTAGCCATTCCAGTAGGTACGCCCGTGGGGGGCTATTGGGCACTGCTTTACTACACACCGTGGCGAGACAGTCCTTATCCACTTAATGGTGAATATTTCTTCAGCCCTGCTTATCTACACCTCGGGCGTGCCAAGCATCCACTTAAGAGACTGTTCATAATCAAGGACTTAACCCTCTGTGGTTACCTTAAGCTCAGCTTACTTATACCAAGGGCGTGCCAAACAGTTCCCTGTGAAACTGATATTTATCAAGGACTTAACCCTCTGGGGTTATACCCTTCCTCTGTGGTACAGTTGTACTGGTATTCCGTTTGTGCATCTAACTTTGTATTTTCCAGTCACTATCATTTATGTACACCCAACCGCCACTAGAGGGCGACCTTATGTGTTATTATTGCTAAATAAAACTGTGTTTTATTTTACATACTGGTCTGAGTGTCTTTAAAAAACCGTGACAGTACGAAAGGGCCAATGACCTCAGACAGTAAGGGCAAAGGTAACACTCAAAACATCCACTGGAGAATGGATGCACATGAGCAGCGCTTAGATCAATTGGCACTGGCTCTACAAACCCTGCTTGAGCGTACGATACACCTAGACAAGCCTAATCCGAATCCGGTGGTCTCCCCAGTCTTGACACCGGACAATCCGCCTCTAGCTCCTCCTACTGGCGTCAGAGGCTTAACGGCTACGGCGCCGTTACCGTTGAGATATGATGGCGAGCCTTCCCTATGCAGGGGCTTCATTAACCAGTTAGAGATCTATCTGGAATTAACGCCCCAGGCTTTTCCTAACGACCGGAGCAGGGTCGGTTTCATGATATCGCTACTAACTGGCAAGGCGTTGGCTTGGGCGAACCCCTTGTGGGAAGGTGCCAGACCTTGCACGCTGAACTTTAACGAATTTGTAAGAAAGTTCCGCCGTGTGTTTGAGGTACCTGGTAGAGTGGCCTCCGCTGCCAAAAAACTAATGGAGATACAGCAGGGCGAACGTTCCTTGGGCAGTTATGCGATAGAATTTTGGACCCTGGCTGCGGAGGTGGGCTGGAACGATGAGGCATTATTGGCAGCCTTCGCTAAGGGGCTCTCCGAAACAATTAAAGATGAAATTGCTGCCCGGGATGTACCCGGTGACCTAGATGAATTCATTGACTATGTAATGATCATTGACTCCCGTATCAGGGAGAGAAGGTTGGCACGAAAGGCAACTTCCAGGAAGCATGGGGTGAACTGCTTCTTTGACCCACCCTCTCCACCCTTTCCTCCTGAACACACGGGAGAGGCAGCAGAGCCAATGCAACTAGGTTTCACTAGACTCTCCAACGAGGAGAGGTCTTTTCGTAAAAAGCATGGTCTTTGTCTTTATTGTGGCAAACAGGGGCACCTTTTGCGCAATTGTCCAGTAAGGCCGGGAAACGCACCTTGGGGAACAGGCCCTAGGTGGTGTACAACAGTCCCCAGATCCTAACCTCGCTAAACCCACCATCCAGGTGACGTTCTCTTGGGCAGATTAGGGCGCAGACACCTTGGCACTAGTGGACTCTGGTGCAGCCGGATACTTTATGGACCAATCTTTCGCAGACTTGCACAATATTCCTCTATGCAAAAAGGAGTGTCCGTTGGCAGTAGAGGCCATTGATGGCAGGCCATTGGAACCAGCCTTTATTACTATGGAAACCATTCCTATCTCTATGTCGGTTGGGGCTCTCCACAAAGAGGAGGTTCAGTTTCAGATTATCCGCTCTCCTCACCATGCAGTCATATTGGGGTTTCCATGGTTGCTTCGGCATAATCCTCAATTTGATTGGCAAACATGCGAAGTCAGTGCCTGGTCCAATTACTGTAAAGAAAACTGCCTATCTATTCCTGTGAAAATTATGTGTACCTCCCCTGCTTTACCAGTTGAGTATGGGGAATTCAGTGATGTATTCAGCAAGGGGGAGGCTAGCGCATTGCCCAAGCACAGACCCTACGATTGCGCTATTGATCTGCCTCCTGGTGTGTTTCCTCCAAGGGGTCGAACTTACCCACTGTCTTGCGAGGAGAACAGGGCTATGGAGGAGTACATTGAGGACGCTCTGGGTAGAGGAATTATCCGCAAGTCTAACTCCCCGGCTGGTGCCGGATTCTTCTTTGTTAAGAAGAAAAATGGCGAACTTAGGCCATGTATAGATTACCGGGGGCTTAATAAACTGATGCCCAAGAATGCATACCCTATTCCACTCATCACTGAGTTATTTGACAGATTGAAGGGCTCTTCTGTCTTCACTAAACTTGATTTACGGGCTGCTTACAATCTACTAAGAATCAGAGAAGGTGATGAGTGGAAAACGGCATTTAATACCAGAACGGGGCACTACGAATATCTGGTAATGCCATTTGGCTTATGCAATGCACCTGCGGTATTTCAGGAGCTGATCAATGACATCTTGCGTGACATGCTTCAGTCCTGTGTGGTGGTATATCTGGACGATATATTGATTCATTCCTCTACGCTTTCCCAGCACATTAAAGATGTCACGCAAGTGTTGTCACTGCTCAAGGCTAATAAGCTGTTTTGCAAGTTGGAAAAATGCGAGTTCCATGTGTCACAAGTACCATTCTTGGGGTTCATAATCTCGAAGGATGGAATCGCTATGGACCAAGAGAAGTTGGCAGCGGTATTGCAGTGGCCTTGCCCTAAAGGGTTACAAACGATTCAGCGCTTTTTAGGGTTTTCCAACTATTATAGGAAATTCATACGCAACTTTTCCACTATTGTGAAACCCTTGTCTGACTTAACTCATAAGGGCGCTTCTCCCTCTCAGTGGTCCGAGGCCGCGGATAATGCGTTTGAGACCTTAAAATCTGCCTTTGCGTCTGCTCCAGTACTGTCCCATCCCAATCCCTCCCTGCCTTTTACGTTGGAGGTCGACGCCTCTGAAGTTGGGGTTGGGGCAGTGCTCTCCCAGCGTCCTGTGGGAGGGGGTAGCTTGAAACCTTGTGTTTTTTTTTCTAAAAAGTTGTCTAACGCACAAAGTCACTATGAGATTGGCGACAGAGAGTTATTGGCTATTATTCTGGCATTGAAGGAGTGGCGCCACCTGTTGGAGGGTACTAAGAACCCAGTATTGATCCTGACTGATCACAAGAACTTGACATATCTCTCTGAAGCTAAGAGGTTGTCTTCTCGTCAGGCCAGGTGGGCACTCTTTCTGTCCCGATTTAACTTTGTGGTATCATACCTTCCAGGGTCTAAGAACGTCAGGGCAGACGCATTGTCTCGTCAGTTTGCATCGGACACTGACAGGGAGGAGGAGCCGGTACCCATCATTCAGCCTGGCCGTATTTTGGCTACCATCCGCACTAGTATAACCTCACCTCTGGGAGAGGAGATTCTGGGGTCTCAAGCTAGGGCTCCACCTGAGACTCCAGTTGGCAAATGCTTTGTGGAGGAGCCTTTCCGTACCCGCCTTTTGGAGACCTATCATTCCTCTAGGGCTGCCGGGCACATTGGCAGGGACCAACTGGTATGGTCTCTTTCGCAATTATTCTGGTGGCCGACGCTCAGAGCCGATTGTTCCGCCTTTACTGCCGCCTGTGCCACATGTGCCCATGCCAAGACCCCCAGGCATCTGCCAGTGGGTTTGCTCCAACCTGTGCCTAATGGGGAACAGCCCTGGTCCCACATTTCTATTGATTTTATGGGAGAATTGCCTAATTCGAGGGGGTTTACTTTTATACTTATGGTGGTTGATCAGTTCTCCAAAATGGCTCATTTTGTGCCACTCAGAGGGCTTCCATCGGCTCAGGAACTAGCTAAAGTGTTTGCTAGTGAAGTGTTTCGTTTGCACAGGGTACCCAGAGTGGTGGTCTCTGACCGTGGGAGTCAATTCGTGTCCAGGTTCTGGAGGGCATTCTGTGGCATGATGGGCATTCAATTGTCCTTTTCTTCCGCCTACCATCCCCAGACCATCGGAGCTGCTGAGCGTGCCAACCAGGGATTGGAACAGTTCCTGCGCTGTTTCATCACTGATCATCATGACAATTGGGCCGACCTGTTGCCATGGGCGGAGTTTGCCAGGAACTGTGCAGTTAACTCATCATCCGGGAGCTCCCCGTTCTTAATCAATTATGGGTTTCAGCCAGGTTTGCTCCCGGATTCGTTTCAGTCTCAGCAGATTCCGGCTTTGGATGAGCATATGGAGCAGCTCCGTTCCACATGGGCACAGGTACAAAGGACCCTCAGTCAGTCCTTCCAGCGACATCAGAGGTATGCCAATCGTAGACGGCTGCCAGCGGTCTCTTTCCAGGTTGGGGATAGGGTATGGCTCTCCTCCAGAAACCTCAACCTGCAAGTCCCTTTGAATAAGTTGGCTCCCCGGTTTATTGGTCCATTTAAAATTATTCGCAAAATTAATCCTGTCTCCTATGCATTGGAACTTCCACCGTCTATGCACATTCACAATGTGTTCCATGTGTCTTTGTTAAAACCCCTGGTTTGCAATCGTTACACGACCACTCCGGTGGTTCCTGGGCCGGTGGATGTCCAGGGGCAAGAGGAATATGAGGTTCAGAGCATTATTGATTCTAGGCGACTTAGAGGGAAGTTGCAATACTTTGTCCACTGGAAGGGCTATGGCCCGGAGGAGCGCTCTTGGATTGACCAGAAGGACCTCCATGCGTCCAGACTTGTGCTCAATTTCCACTCCAAATACCCTCAGAAACCTAAGCCTCCAGCGGGGAGAGGGGGTCTTTGAGGGGGGGGGGTACTATCACAGTGCCTGTGATCTAGCTGTCACTCTCTTCTATGGTCAAGGGTGATTTGCTCACTTGGTTTGGCCCGCCCCTTGGTTTCCTTTTTATACCTGGCTATTCCATCTGTCAGGTGCCCTTTCGTGGTGTTTCCGAGCCAGTTGTTCTGTTGCTACGTTTCTGATTCCTGTGTACCGATTTGGCTTGCCCTGACCATTCTCCAGTGTTCCTGCTTGTGTATGACCCGGCTCGTCTGACTACCTTCTCCGGATCTCGACTCTGCTTGGCTGACGTTCCTGCTTGTGTATGACCCGGCTCGTCTGACTACCTTCTCCAGATCTCGACTCTGCTTGGCTGACGTTCCTGCTTGTGTATGACCCGGCTGGTACGACTACCTCCTACGTGCTCCGATCCGGCCTTGCTGACTTCCTCCCGCAAGTTCAACCTACAGCGGGTTCCAGAAGACCTACGTTCCGGTTGTCGCCGCCGCGACATTATCATCCACGGTCCCACTCTCCGTACTCCAGTGTGAGCCTCGTTCATAGTGAAACTCCTGCTGAGTTGGCCGCTCTCCGTCGGCAACTCGATACCATCCCAGTAGAGTGTTCACTTCTGATTAGGCCGGTTGGGCGCTTTGTCTCTCTCTCTCTCTCTCGTTGCATACACTGGGCGATTCCGTTATACCGAGTGGTGACGGGCACAGGCTTCAGCACTAGCATTCCGGTACTACTTCAGTTGGGCTTTGGGCCCTGTCTCGTTATACTCAGTCCGGTAGAGTCTGAGGAGGTTTGGGAGCTCTTGCACTGCAGGCCGGTTCGATACACGCCCGTGGGGCTAAGATCACTTGCACTAGCAGTAGCCATTCCAGTAGGTACGCCCGTGGGGGGCTATTGGGCACTGCTTTACTACACGCCGTGGCGAGACAGTCCTTATCCACTTAATGGTGAATATTTCTTGAGCACCGCTTATCTACACCTCAGGCGTGCCAAGCATCCACTTAAGAGACTGTTCATAATCAAGGACTTAACCCTCTGTGGTTACCTTAAGCTCAGCTTACTTATACCAAGGGCGTGCCAAACAGTTCCCTGTGAAACTGATATTTATCAAGGACTTAACCCTCTGGGGTTATACCCTTCCTCTGTGGTACAGTTGTACTGGTATTCCATTTGTGCATCTAACTTTGTATTTTCCAGTCACTATCATTTATGTACACCCAACCGCCACTAGAGGGCGACCTTATGTGTTATTATTGCTAAATAAAACTGTGTTTTATTTTACATACTGGTCTGAGTGTCTTTAAAAAACCGTGACACTTCCTCAGTCGTCACACACTCGACAGCGGAGAGTGGGAGCTACATCTCGAGGTGTTTCAACTCCTAACTCAGAGATGGGGGATGCCCCTAGTGGATCTGATGGCAACAAGACACAACAGGAAGGTTCCAGCATTTTGCTCTCGGTGGAGAGACTCTCTAGCTCTGGCTGCCGACGCAATGTCCTTTCCCTGGACATTCTCTCTGGCCTACATTTTTCCTCCTCTCCCAATGTTGATAAGGGTGTTACAGAAATTGAAAGAGGAATGTTGTCCAGTAATTCTGATTGCTCCGAATTGGCCTCGTCAGTCCTGGTATCTGGAGCTTCTGGCTCTATCAGTGGCGGAGCCTTTTCCGCCCCCCTCTCGTCCAGATCTTCTTCTGCAGGGTTACCTGTGGAAAGAAGATGTACATCGGCTCAATTTGACGGCCTGGAGGTTGAATCCTCGATTTTAAGGAAGAAAGGGTTTTCTTCCGCTGTGATGTCTACTATGCTTAGTGCCCGTAAGCCTGTTTCTTCCAAGATCTATCAACGTGTCTGGTTGACATTTGTTTCTTGGTGTGCTGACAGAGATCTGTCTCATGACTTTGATATTCCCACTGTCCTGTTTTTTTTGCAGGACGGTGTGGACAGGGTACTCAGTCTGAGTTCTCTTAAGGTTCAGACTTCAGTGTTTTGTGTCTTTTTTGAGAAACGCATTGCTATCCTTCCTGATATCAGGGTTTTCTTCCAGGGCATTGCTCATGTGCGTCCTGCCTTTCGGAGCCTGGCTCCTCAGTGGGACCTTAATTTGGTATTGGAAGTTGTCCAACGTCCTCCCTTTGAATCTTTGGCTACTATTCCTCTACGTCTCTTGACGTGGAAGATGGCTTTTCTTCTGGCAATTTGTGTCTGTTCGCCGGGTTGCTGAGTTGCAAACTCTGTCCTGTAAACCACCTTGTTTGGTGTTTTATAAGGATAAGGCGGTGCTTCGCACGTCTGAGGAGTCCTTACCTAAGGTGGTATCTGAGTTTCACATCAATCAGAAGATTGTGGTGCCCTCTTTCTGCCCTAACCCCTCCTCTGACAAGGAGAGAGATCTCCACTTGTTGGATGTGGTGCGTTGTCTCAAGTTTTATGTCCATCGCACTGAATCTGTCAGGAAGTCTGTATCATGGTGCCCGTGATTCTTGTGCGACATTCTGACTTCCGGGTTTGTGCTTTGCTGTCTTTTATTGGTGCTAGCTGGCTAGCCCCTCCCAGAGCTAGCCTTTATATACACCCTCCTGTCACTAGGCCGGTGCCCTTTCGTGGTGTGCCTGACCTTCCGTTATTTAGTGCTCCTGTTCCGTGTTGATCAGATTTCCGTCTGACCTGTCCTGTTCTGCTCCTGTGTACCGACCCAGGCTTTGGCTGACTACCGGTCTCTGTGTACCGACCCAGGCTTTGGCTGACTACCGGTCTCTGTGTACCGACCCAGGCTTTGTCTGACTACCGGTCTCTGTGTACCGATCCAGGCTTTGGCTGAATTCCTCTCTCCGTGTACTGATCCAGGCATTAACTGACTTATGCTATCTTGTTGCCCTCGCTATTATTGTCAGTGCTATCCGGTCACTAAGCGGTTACCGTTGCCTTCCCACTATACGCTCAGCCTGTGACTATCTGTGGCCTCCGTTAAGCACACCTAGTCAGTGCTATCCAGTCACTAAGCGGTTACTGTTGCCTTCCCACTATACGCTCAGCCTGTGACTATTCCCACTATACGCTCAGCCTGTGACTATCTGCGGCCTCCGTTAAGCACACCCAGTCAGTGCTATCCGGCCAATAAGTGGTTACTGTTGCCTTCCCACTATACACTCAGCCTGTGACTATCTGTGGCCTCCGTTAAGCACACCCAGTCAGTGCTATCCGGTCACTAAGCGGTTACTGTTGCCTTACCACTATACGCTCAGCCTGTGACTATCTGTGGCCTCCGTTAAGCACACCCAGTCAGTGCTATCCAGTCACTAAGTGGTTACCGTTGCCTTCCCACTATACGCTCAGCCTGACCTCCTCAGTTCCTTGTTGCACCAGATATCAGGCTGCCTTACCCGGTATTCGGTAAGGCCGGTAGAGCCTCCTCAGTTCCTTGTTGCACCAGATATCAGGCTGCCTTACCCGGTATTCAGTTAGACTGGTAGAGCCTCCTCAGTTCCTTGTTGCACCAGATATCAGGCTGCCTTACCCGGTATTCGGTAAGGCCGGTAGAGCCTCACTATTGTATTGCTATTTTGTATGCCCTGTCCTGTGTCAAACTTTATTACTGCTGTTTGTAGAGTTTGGACCCGAGAGGGGCCTTATGCACTTTATTCTGCCTAATAAAGCTTTTCTATTTTATCCTACCCAATTGTCTGTGTGTTCAATAAAACCGTGACAGTCTGACGCTCTGTTTGTCATTCCTGAGGGTCCTAGGGCAGAAAGACCTGCATTCAAAGTGACTATTGCGTCAGTTTTGTTGGTATCTCTGACCAGTTGGTTCATAGAGGTTCTGGTGACTTTGGGGGCCTTGCTCCTGGTCCTTGCCTTCTTCCCGCCTCTGGGAAACTCAATGGTTGGACATCCCAGAGTTACCAGTAACCTGTATTGGATGACAGAGAAAAGAGGATTTTAGTCTTACCTGTTAAATCCTTTTTTCTTAGTCCATACAGGTTACTGGTCTCCCGCCCTGTCAAGGGACCATGCTTGGCTCTCCTGTGGCAATACATGGGAGTCCTTCGGGGCATGCTCACAGGAGTCTTCTTCCCTTCTATATAGGGTGCCAAGACACATTAGCGCTTCTCTTAACATCTTGCTGCCATCAATCCTATTCTCTGCCTATTTCTTTACATGCGACACATCTTCCCTGTTAGAAGACCTCGACCCTGGACATGTGTATCAACATTATTAAATGCAGCAAAAGTCCTTATACCTATCAACTTGGGCTCACAGACCGTCCTTTCACTTTTAACCTGGCTGATCAAAGTTGAAAACTGTATCAGGATGGAACAACTCCCTGCAATAGCCAAGGACACTATGCCATTCTTCCTTAGTACCTGGGCTTTCTGGATCAATGCATACTCATCCACTTCCACGCCTAAGTTGGCTAATACCCCCAGTTGAGTATTATACTCCTTTCACAGTGCTACCTATGGGATCCTCCTTTAAGTGTGGTGGCTTCTTAATTAATATTACTTTCCCGCAGTCTCCATTGTGAGGCTTGTTTGGAGCACTAACTACTAAATACTGGTCTGGTCCCAATGCTTGTCTTCAGAAACAAGACCCCAATTACACGTTTAACAGGACTTTCTCCTTTTTTCACTTTTAATCCCCTCCCTCTCGCAACAGTCTAAATATCTAAATAGCTTACTTTCTACATATTTCAAGTATATACCTTTATCTGTCACATCCACACATTCATGATTCCATTTTTGTGTTTTCCTTCGGGGCTAGAGATACTCAAATATTATTTTACATCATCTGTGTATTTATTTTTACTCTCTGTCTCTCCTCTAAATGGACATAATGCATGTTTTCACATAATATTTTAGTTCTCTTTTATATGCCCATTTTCCTCATAATTTGACTTAAGTGTTAATCCATTGTTAAGAACCCTGCACTACTGTCAATACCAATGTTGACACAATGAATGGCTATTGATGTTGTCATCAGATATACATATTATCTGTACGTGCATTTGTTACTTGACCTTGTTGTTTTCTTCTTTTCCTCAATAAAGCTTTTGAAAACCTAAAAATAAAAAAAAGTAGAAGATGCCAAATGAATAAAAACATTTCCCCATATTTCCGCTAATAAGTAATATATGTTGTCCAATAGAAAAGTAAACTTTAGTGCCAAAAACTGATAAAAACAAACATACCCTTTTGTGTTCTCAACCGACAGGGGAATTGATGGAACCTGCTCGAAGCCTATAGACTGGGAGGTGCGTAAGCACACATCCCAGCCAATGGCTGTGAGTCATTTTGAACAGAGACTGCCCATATAAAAAGGAAGTCACAATGGAATTTTCATCACAGTTCCTCTGTGGATTTAGGTAGCTTCAGTCGCTTCTCTCTCTTCCTGTAATCCCTGGAATCATATATCCTGGAAAGTCTGCAGCAGGGTTTCATCCGGCATTCAACTTCACCTTTCTTTGTTAAGAAAAAAGACAGCTCACTGAGACTGTGCATCGATTACAGGGGGCTAAACGCTGTTACTCAGAAGAATAGCTACCCTCTGCCCTTCATACCTGAACTTCTGGAGAGGTTGCGCGGCTCTACCGTTTTCAGCAAGCTGCACCTTAGAGGGGCCTACAGTCTTGTTCGAGAGTGCAAAGGAGATGAGTGGAAACTGCTTTCAACAAGCGTTTTGGCCATTACAAATTTTGTGTAATGCCCTTTGGTTTGCGTAATGCCACGGCCGTGATTCAAGCTTTCATGAATGACATCTTCCGAGATCTTCTACTCACGTGTGTGACAGTCTACTTGGATGACATCTTAATCTTCTCCAAGACCTTGTAAGAACATAGGTTACATTGTCTGCACCGTACTGAACTGCCTCCGTGAATACAGACTGTTTGCCAAGCTTGAGAAGTGTATTTTTGAGAGGTCCACCTTACCCTTTTTGGGGTATGTTATCTCAGCTGCTGGACTCTCTATGGATCCTAGTAAACTTAGTGCATTACTGGACTGGCCAGTGCCACGCACTACTAAAGTGGGCAGAGGTTCATGGGCTTCTCTAATTACTATAGAAGGTTCATAAAGAACTTCTCTAGGATCATTCAGCCGATTGTCCGATTGACCTGTAAGGAATCGACCCTCGCATCTGGTCTCTTGAGGCTCTGCAGGTGTTCAGTACCCTAAAAAAACTTTCACCACAGCTCCCTGGCCTATCTGGATCCAACCCTTCCTTTTGTTGTAGTGGTGGACGCATCCAAGATCGCCACAGGAGCCGTTCTCTCCCAACACACTGACTCCACAGCCTCTCTTCACATTTGTTCCTACTTTTTTCGGTGCTATACCACAGCCAAGGGAACTATGACACTGGCAACAGGGAGCTGCTTGTTACAGTTCAGTACACTCAGACACATTAGATTTAAGTGAAAACACAGCTTTATTGAAGCACACAATGAATAACGTAACCCTCACGGGTCCAGTATAGCACAAACTGACACAAGACAGGTTACAATTAGTTACCCACACAGGTCCAGTAAAGTGCAAAACACCCTACTGACACAGGTCAGGTCAAAGATTGATACAGTGTATGAATGTCCAATGTTAACCAGTACAAAGCTGGTCGTAACGCAACTCAGACTAAATATTGCCTGGATGTGGTGGAAGTAATGGTGGACGCCCACGAACGACTACGGACTGGTCAGAACTTGTGCTTAAACGGAGGCCCTACCGGAGCAACCCAGCACCATGTGCACAACTACCTGAAAGGGTTAATGGGCAATATATAAATGGATGGCAACCAGAATCGCCCAACTGATCAACCGGAGACTTATAGCCCAAGGTGCGCAGCCCTACAGAACCCAAGATGGTAGTGGTATCGGAGGCCCCTTCCCCCGAAGGGGTTAATAGCGCTGTGGTCTGGACAACGGTAATCACCGGAGGTGCCCTGCTGAACATACACAGACTAAGCGAGTGCAACACAGAGTGGAAGCAGCGAGACTCTGCCCACTGGTCTAGTATGCAAGCAACCGGAACACAGAAACTAGAATCAGCAAGCCGGAACGCTACCCAACTGGTGGGCAAACAGGAATGATACGGATGAGCCACTGGAACAGCAGAAACAGGAACCACGCCAAGAAGAGTCGGTAGACAGTGCAGGAACGTCAGCCAGGCCAAGTCGGTACACGGAGCAGGATCCTCAGACACGCTGGGTCGGTACACAGAGCTGGGTCGTCGATCTCGCCGGGTCGGTACACGGAGCAGGAACGTCAGCCAGGCCGGGTCAGAACAGGAAGCAGGAACGTCAGCCAATCCGAATCGGTACACAGAATCAGGAACAAGAAAGTAGCGTGGTCAGGCTATCACAGTGCCTGTGATCCTCCTGTCACTCTCATCTGTGGCATACTCTGATTTGCTGAGTTGGTTTGGCCCGCCCCCTGGTGACCTTTTTATACCTGACTTCCACATCTGTCAGATGCCCCTTCGTGCTGTTTCTGAGCCAGTCTTGCTGTTGCTGTGTTCCTTCATCCGGATTCCTGTGTACCGACTTTGGCCTGTCCTGACTACGCTCCTGTGTTCCTGATCATGTTTGACCCGGCTTGTCTGAGAACCCTCTACGTGCCACGACCCGGCTTGTCTGAGAAACTCCTACGTGCTATGACCCGGCTTGTCTGAGAACCTCCTACATGCTACGACCCGACTGGCTGACTTCCTGCTTCGTGATCGACCTCGGCCTGTTCCAGCGACCTGCGTTTGCCTGTTGTCGCCGCCGCAACATTCTGACTCCTGCTGTGCTGTGCTGACATAGTGTGACCATTATACTCCGGTGTAATCCATCTCTTAGTGCAGAGGTTCCTTGCTGACTTGCATAAGCTGTGCTCCTTGTACCGAGCCTCCATACGCTTGCAGAGCTTAGTTTCCATACTGAGCCTGGGAGATTTAAACGTATCCTTTAACCCTTGCAGTGTCGCTTCTCTCTTGCCGAAACTCCATTCTATTCTTAGTGCCTCTACCCTATCAGTCTACTTCTGCTGAGTTGGCCGCTACTTGGACGGCGACTCCGATTCACTACTACAGAGTAGTCTGTCCTGTCAGTCCGGTTGGGCGCCCCAGGCCCTCAGCATCACGTTAATAACCGGAGGTATCCATTGCGGCTATTTGTTCTGAGTGGGTGCAAGGTTAGGCTCCAAGCTCTTGCAGGATCCGAAGGTCTATGCCCGTGAGGGCTATTGGCTCGTGTTGTGCTCACTTTGGTCTCCGGTTATACGCCCGTGGGGGCTAAAACGCCAGCTTTGCATCTCAGGCTAGTCTCCGATTACGCCCGTGGGGGCTACATACTCTTGCACTTGCAGTCTCAGTGGACTCTTTGGGAACGCCCGCGGGGGCTAGGTTTGGGTCACTGTTCTGCTAAACTCATTCTGGTCACTGAACACCAACTATCTTCCATTGCATGAACTCTGGGCTGTGCACATTTGCTCAGTTTATCACTACACCATTCGGGCGTGCCAAACCCCACAGCTGAAACGGACTGATTGTTCTCATTTACCCTTTAGGGACCAGTTCACTATTATCTGTACCATTTTGAGTATGCCTTCTATGCATTAAAGTGAATCTATGTGTATTGTGTATTCACTTGCAATTGCTGCTGTCACCTGTAGAGGGCTATCATTTGTACTCATTTTCATTCAATAAACGTTGTTTATTTTTACCTACTGGTCTGAGTGTCAAAACAAACCGTTACAGTACGAAAGGGCCATGACCTCAGACAGTAAGGGTGAAAGTAACACACAAAACATCCACTGGAGAATGGATGTCCATGAGCAGCGCTTAGATCAATTGGCACTGGCTCTACAGACCCTACTTGAGCGTATGGTACACCTAGACAAGCCTAGTCCGAATCCGGTGGTCTCCCCAGTCTTGACACCGGATAATCCGCCTCTAGCTCCTCCCACTGGTGCCAGAGGCTTAACGGCAGCGGCGCCGTTACCATTGAGATATGATGGTGAGCCTTCCTTATGCAGGGGCTTTATCAATCAGTTGGAGATCTATTTGGAATTAACGCCCCAGGCATTTCCTAACAACCGGAGCAAGGTTGGATTCATGATATCGCTACTAACTGGCAAAGCATTGGCTTGGGCGAATCCATTGTGGGAGAGTGCCAAACCTTGCACGCTGAAGTTTAATGAGTTTGTAAAAAAGTTCCTCCATGTGTTTGAGGTTCCTGGCAGAGCTGCCTCCGCTGCTAAAAGGCTAATGGAGATACAGCAGGGCGAACGTACACTGGGCGACTATGCGATAGAATTTCGGACCCTGGCAGCGGAGGTGGGCTGGAATGATGAGGCGTTATTGGCAGCATTTGCTAAGGGGCTCTCTGAACCAATTAAGGATGAAATAGCTGCTCGAGATGTACCTAGTGACCTGGATGAATTCATTGATTATGTAATGCTCATTGACTCTCGTATCCGGGAGAGACGGTTGGCAAAAAGGGCGAGTTCCAGAAACCATGGGCAGGGTAGTTCCTTTGACCCACCCTCTCCACCCTCTCCTACTGAGCGTCCAGGTGAGGCAGCAGAGCCAATGCAGCTGGGTTTCACTAGACTCTCAAAAGAAGAGAGGTCTTTTCGTAAAAGGCAAGGCCTATGTTTATATTGTGGCAAACAGGGGCACCTTTTGCGCAAGTGTCCGGTGAGGCCGGGAAACGCACGCACCTAGGGTACCTTGGGGGACAGGCCCTAGGTGGTGTACAACAGTCCCTAGATCAGAATACTGTTAAACCCACCATCCAGGTGGCATTCTTTTGGGCTGACAAGGGCGTAGAGACATTGGCACTGATAGACTCTGGTGCTGCCAGGTACTTTATGGACCAATCTTTTGCTGCATTGCACAATATTCCTCTTTGCGAAAAGCAGTCTCCGTTGGCAGTAGAGGCCATTGATGGCAGACCATTGGAACCCGCATTTATTACAATGGAAACAATTCCTATTTCTATGTCAGTTGGGGCACTTCACAAGGAGGAGGTACGGTTTCAATTTATTCGTTCACCTCACCATGCAGTCATTTTGGGGTTTCCATGATTACTTCTGCACAATCCTCAATTTGATTGGCAAAAATGTGAGGTTAGTTCCTGGTCCGAATATTGTAAAAAGAACTGTCTATCTTTCCCTGTCAAGATTATGTGTACCTCTTCCGCTGTGCCAGTTGAATATGGGGAATTCAGTGACGTATTCAGCACGGGGGAGGCTAGCGCATTGCCCGAACATAGACCCTATGATTGCGCTATTGATTTGCCTCCAGGCGCGGTTCCCCCGAGAGGACGCACTTACCCACTGTCATGCGAGGAGAACAGGGCAATGGAGGAATACATTGAGGACGCTCTTTGCAGGGGAATTATTCGCAAATCTACCTCCCCGGCTGGTGCCGGATTCTTCTTTGTAAAGAAGAAAAGTGGCGAACTAAGGCCATGTATTGATTATCGGGGGCTTAACAAGCTGATGCCCAAGAACGCATACCCTATTCCACTCATTACCGAGTTATTTGACAGATTGAAGGGCTCTTCTATCTTCACTAAACTTGATTTGCGGGCCGCCTACAATCTAATTAGAATCAGAGAAGGTGATGAGTGGAAAACGGCATTTAATACCAGAACTGGGCACTACGAATATCTGGTAATGCCTTTTGGCTTATGCAATGCACCTGCGGTATTCCAGGAGCTTATTAATGATATCTTGCGTGACATGCTTCAGTCCTGCATGGTGGTATATCTGGATGATATATTGATTAATTCCGCCACCCTCTCCCAACATATTAAAGATGTTACGGAAGTCTTGCTACGACTTCGTGAGAATAATCTGTTTTGTAAATTAGAAAAATGCGAATTCCATGTGTCTCAAGTACCATTTTTGGGGTTCGTAATCTCTATAGATGGAATCGCTATGGACCAGGATAAGTTGGCAGCAGTATTACAATGGGCTCGTCTTAAAGGGTTAAAAGCGATTCAGCGCTTTCTAGGGTTTGCCAACTATTACAGAAAGTTCATACGTAACTTTTCCACAATTGTGAAACCTTTGTCTGATTTGACACATAAGGGCGCTACTCCCTCTCAGTGGTCCGAGGCGGCTGAAAATGCGTTTGAGACCTTAAAATCTGCCTTTGTGTCTGCCCCAGTGCTGTCCCATCCCAGTCCCTCCCTGCCATTTACCTTGGAAGTTGACGCCTCTGAGGTTGGGGTTGGGGCAGTACTCTCCCAGCGTCCTGTGGGAGCTGGTACCTTGAAACCTTGTGGTTTTTTTTCTAAGAAGTTGTCCAGCGCACAGAGCCACTATGAGATTGTCGACAGGGAGTTATTGGCCATTATTCTGGCACTGAAGGAGTGGCGTCACCTGTTGGAAGGTACCAAGAACCCAGTACTGATCCTTACCGATCACAAGAATCTGACATATCTCTCTGAGGCTAAGAGGTTGTCTTCTCGACAGGCCAGGTGGGCACTCTTTTTGTCCCGGTTTAACTTTATAGTATCTTACCTCCCAGGTTCTAAGAACGTGAGGGCAGACGCCTTGTCCCAACAGTTCGCGTCGGACACTGAGAGGGAGGAAGAACCAGTACCTATTATTCAGCCCGACCGTATTATGGCTACTATTCGCACTAGTATAACTTCGCCACTGGGAGAGGAGATTTTGGGGTCTCAGTCTAGGGCTCCACCTGAGACTCCAGTTGGTAAATGCTTTGTGGATGAGCCATTCCGTTCCCATCTATTGGAAACCTATCACTCGTCTAGGGAGGCTGGGCACATCGGCAGGGATCAACTGGTATGGTCTCTTTCGCAATTATTCTGGTGGCCCACGCTCAGAGCCTATTGCTCCGCTTTTACTGCCGCTTGTGCCACCTGTGCCCGTGCTAAGACCCCCAGGCATCTCCCAGTGGGCCTACTTCAACCTGTGCCTAATGGAGAACGGCCCTGGTCTCATATATCTATCGACTTTCTGGGAGAATTGCCAGTCTCTAGGGGGCATACATTTATCCTTATGGTGGTTGATAGGTTCTCCAAGATGGCTCATTTTGTGCCTCTCAAAGGGCTTCCATCGGCTCAGGAACTGGCGATGGTCTTTGCCAGAGAAGTGTTTTGCTTGCACGGGGTACCCAGAGTTGTGGTCTCCGACCGTGGGAGTCAATTCGTGTCCAGGTTCTGGAGGGCATTCTGTGGCATGATGGGCATTCAATTGTCCTTCTCCTCCACCTACCATCCCCAGACCAACGGAGCCGCTGAGCGTGCCAATCAGGGACTGGAACAGTTCCTGCGCTGTTTTATTACTGATCTTCATGACAATTGGGCCGACCTGTTGCCATGGGTGGAGTTTGCCAGGAATTGTGCAGTTAACTCATCATCCGGGAGCTCCCCATTCTTAATCAATTATGGGTTCCAGCCATGTTTGCTCCCGGACTCGTTCCAGTCACAACAGATTCCGGCTTTGGATGAGCATATGGAGCAGCTCCGTTCCACTTGGGCACAGGTGCAAAGGACCCTCAGTCAGTCTTTCCAGCGTCATCAGCGATATGCCAATCGTAGACGGCTGCCAGCTGTCTCTTTCCAGGTTGGGGACAGGGTATGGCTCTCCTCCAGGAACCTCAATCTGCAGGTCCCCTCTAATAAGCTGGCTCCTCGGTTTATTGGTCCTTTTAAAATCATTCGCAAAATTAATCCTGTCTCCTATGCATTGGAACTTCCACCGTTTATGCATATTCACAATGTATTCCATGTGTCTCTGTTAAAACCCCTTGTTTGCAATCGTTACACTACCACTCCGGTAATTCCTGGGCCGGTGGACGTCCAGGGGCAAGAGGAATACGAGGTTCAGAGCATTGTTGATTCTAGGCGACTCAGAGGGAAGTTGCAGTCCACTGGAAGGGTTATGGCCCGGAGGAGCGCTCTTGGGTTGACCAGAAGGACCTCCATGCGCCCAGACTTGTGCGCAACTTCCACTCTAAATACCCTCAGAAACCTAGGCCTCCGGCAGGGAGAGGGAGTCTTTGAGAGGGGGGTACTATCACAGTGCCTTTGATACTCCTGTCACTCTCATCTGTGGCATACTCTGATTTGCTGAGTTGGTTTGGCCCGCCCCCTGGTGACCTTTTTATACCTGACTTCCACATCTGTCAGATGCCCTTTCGTGGTGTTTCTGAGCCAGTCTTGCTGTTGCTGTGTTCCTTCATCCGGATTCCTGTGTACCGACTTTGGCCTGTCCTGACTACGCTCCTTTGTTCCTGATCGTGTTTGACCCGGCTTGTCTGAGAACCCTCTACGTGCCACGACCCGGCTTGTCTGAGAAACTCCTACATGCTACGACCCGGCTTGTCTGAGAACCTCCTACGTGCTACGACCCGACTGGCTGACTTCCTGCTTTGTGATCGACCTCGGCCTGTTCCAGCGACCTGCGTTTGCCTGTTGTCGCCGCCGCAACATTCTGACTCCTGCTGTGCTGTGCTGACATAGTGTGACCATTACACTCCGGTGTAATCCATCTCTTAGTGCAGAGTTCCTTGCTGACTTGCATAAGCTGTGCTCCTTGTACCGAGCCTCCATACGCTTGCAGAGCTTAGTTTCCATACCGAGCCTGGGAGATTTAAACGTATCCTTTAACCCTTGCAGTGCCGCTTCACTCTTGCCGAACCTCCATTCTATTCTTAGTGCCTCTACCCTATCAGTCTACTTCTGCTGAGTTGGCCGCTACTTGGACGGCGACTCCGATTCACTACTGCAGAGTAGTCTGTCCTGTCGGTCCGGTTGGGCGCCCCAGGCCCTCGGCATCACGTTAATAACCAGAGGTATCCATTGTGGCTATTTGTTCTGAGTGGGTGCAAGGTTAGACTCCAAGCTCTTGCAGGATCCGAAGGTCTATGCCCGTGGGGGCTATTGGCTCATGTTGTGCTCACTTTGGTCTCCAGTTATACGCCCGTGGGGGCTAAAACGCCAGCTTTGCATCTCAGGCTAGTCTCCGATTACGCCCGTGGGGGCTACATACTCTTGCACTTGCAGTCTCAGTGGACTCTTTGGGAACGCCCGCGGGGGCTAGGTTTGGGTCACTGTTCTGCTAAACTCATTCTGGTCACTGAACACCAACTATCTTCCATTGCATGAACTCTGGGCTGTGCACATTTGCTCAGTTTATCACTACACCATTCGGGCGTGCCAAACCCCACAGCTGAAACGGACTGATTGTTCTCATTTACCCTTTAGGGACCAGTTCACTATTATCTGTACCATTTTGAGTATGCCTTCTATGCATTAAAGTGAATCTATGTGTATTGTGTATTCACTTGCAATTGCTGCTGTCACCTGTAGAGGGCTATCATTTGTACTCATTTTCATTCAATAAACGTTGTTTATTTTTACCTACTGGTCTGAGTGTCAAAACAAACCGTTACAGTACGAAAGGGCCATGACCTCAGACAGTAAGGGTGAAAGTAACACACAAAACATCCACTGGAGAATGGATGTCCATGAGCAGCGCTTAGATCAATTGGCACTGGCTCTACAGACCCTACTTGAGCGTATGGTACACCTAGACAAGCCTAGTCCGAATCCGGTGGTCTCCCCAGTCTTGACACCGGATAATCCGCCTCTAGCTCCTCCCACTGGTGCCAGAGGCTTAACGGCAGCGGCGCCGTTACCATTGAGATATGATGGTGAGCCTTCCTTATGCAGGGGCTTTATCAATCAGTTGGAGATCTATTTGGAATTAACGCCCCAGGCATTTCCTAACAACCGGAGCAAGGTTGGATTCATGATATCGCTACTAACTGGCAAAGCATTGGCTTGGGCGAATCCATTGTGGGAGAGTGCCAAACCTTGCACGCTGAAGTTTAATGAGTTTGTAAAAAAGTTCCTCCATGTGTTTGAGGTTCCTGGCAGAGCTGCCTCCGCTGCTAAAAGGCTAATGGAGATACAGCAGGGCGAACGTACACTGGGCGACTATGCGATAGAATTTCGGACCCTGGCAGCGGAGGTGGGCTGGAATGATGAGGCGTTATTGGCAGCATTTGCTAAGGGGCTCTCTGAACCAATTAAGGATGAAATAGCTGCTCGAGATGTACCTAGTGACCTGGATGAATTCATTGATTATGTAATGCTCATTGACTCTCGTATCCGGGAGAGACGGTTGGCAAAAAGGGCGAGTTCCAGAAACCATGGGCAGGGTAGTTCCTTTGACCCACCCTCTCCACCCTCTCCTACTGAGCGTCCAGGTGAGGCAGCAGAGCCAATGCAGCTGGGTTTCACTAGACTCTCAAAAGAAGAGAGGTCTTTTCGTAAAAGGCAAGGCCTATGTTTATATTGTGGCAAACAGGGGCACCTTTTGCGCAAGTGTCCGGTGAGGCCGGGAAACGCACGCACCTAGGGTACCTTGGGGGACAGGCCCTAGGTGGTGTACAACAGTCCCTAGATCAGAATACTGTTAAACCCACCATCCAGGTGGCATTCTTTTGGGCTGACAAGGGCGTAGAGACATTGGCACTGATAGACTCTGGTGCTGCCGGGTACTTTATGGACCAATCTTTTGCTGCATTGCACAATATTCCTCTTTGCGAAAAGCAGTCTCCGTTGGCAGTAGAGGCCATTGATGGCAGACCATTGGAACCCGCATTTATTACAATGGAAACAATTCCTATTTCTATGTCAGTTGGGGCACTTCACAAGGAGGAGGTACGGTTTCAATTTATTCGTTCACCTCACCATGCAGTCATTTTGGGGTTTCCATGATTACTTCTGCACAATCCTCAATTTGATTGGCAAAAATGTGAGGTTAGTTCCTGGTCCGAATATTGTAAAAAGAACTGTCTATCTTTCCCTGTCAAGATTATGTGTACCTCTTCCGCTGTGCCAGTTGAATATGGGGAATTCAGTGACGTATTCAGCACGGGGGAGGCTAGCGCATTGCCCGAACATAGACCCTATGATTGCGCTATTGATTTGCCTCCAGGCGCGGTTCCCCCGAGAGGACGCACTTACCCACTGTCATGCGAGGAGAACAGGGCAATGGAGGAATACATTGAGGACGCTCTTTGCAGGGGAATTATTCGCAAATCTACCTCCCCGGCTGGTGCCGGATTCTTCTTTGTAAAGAAGAAAAGTGGCGAACTAAGGCCATGTATTGATTATCGGGGGCTTAACAAGCTGATGCCCAAGAACGCATACCCTATTCCACTCATTACCGAGTTATTTGACAGATTGAAGGGCTCTTCTATCTTCACTAAACTTGATTTGCGGGCCGCCTACAATCTAATTAGAATCAGAGAAGGTGATGAGTGGAAAACGGCATTTAATACCAGAACTGGGCACTACGAATATCTGGTAATGCCTTTTGGCTTATGCAATGCACCTGTGGTATTCCAGGAGCTTATTAATGATATCTTGCGTGACATGCTTCAGTCCTGCATGGTGGTATATCTGGATGATATATTGATTAATTCCGCCACCCTCTCCCAACATATTAAAGATGTTACGGAAGTCTTGCTACGACTTCGTGAGAATAATCTGTTTTGTAAATTAGAAAAATGCGAATTCCATGTGTCTCAAGTACCATTTTTGGGGTTCGTAATCTCTATAGATGGAATCGCTATGGACCAGGATAAGTTGGCAGCAGTATTACAATGGGCTCGTCTTAAAGGGTTAAAAGCGATTCAGCGCTTTCTAGGGTTTGCCAACTATTACAGAAAGTTCATACGTAACTTTTCCACAATTGTGAAACCTTTGTCTGATTTGACACATAAGGGCGCTACTCCCTCTCAGTGGTCCGAGGCGGCTGAAAATGCGTTTGAGACCTTAAAATCTGCCTTTGTGTCTGCCCCAGTGCTGTCCCATCCCAGTCCCTCCCTGCCATTTACCTTGGAAGTTGACGCCTCTGAGGTTGGGGTTGGGGCAGTACTCTCCCAGCGTCCTGTGGGAGGTGGTACCTTGAAACCTTGTGGTTTTTTTTCTAAGAAGTTGTCCAGCGCACAGAGCCACTATGAGATTGTCGACAGGGAGTTATTGGCCATTATTCTGGCACTGAAGGAGTGGCGTCACCTGTTGGAAGGTACCAAGAACCCAGTACTGATCCTTACCGATCACAAGAATCTGACATATCTCTCTGAGGCTAAGAGGTTGTCTTCTTGACAGGCCAGGTGGGCACTCTTTTTGTCCCGGTTTAACTTTATAGTATCTTACCTCCCAGGTTCTAAGAACGTGAGGGCAGACGCCTTGTCCCAACAGTTCGCGTCGGACACTGAGAGGGAGGAAGAACCAGTACCTATTATTCAGCCCGACTGTATTATGGCTACTATTCGCACTAGTATAACTTCGCCACTGGGAGAGGAGATTTTGGGGTCTCAGTCTAGGGCTCCACCTGAGACTCCAGTTGGTAAATGCTTTGTGGATGAGCCATTCCGTTCCCATCTATTGGAAACCTATCACTCGTCTAGGGAGGCTGGGCACATCGGCAGGGATCAACTGGTATGGTCTCTTTCGCAATTATTCTGGTGGCCCACGCTCAGAGCCTATTGCTCCGCTTTTACTGCCGCTTGTGCCACCTGTGCCCGTGCTAAGACCCCCAGGCATCTCCCAGTGGGCCTACTTCAACCTGTGCCTAATGGAGAACGGCCCTGGTCTCATATATCTATCGACTTTCTGGGAGAATTGCCAGTCTCTAGGGGGCATACATTTATCCTTATGGTGGTTGATAGGTTCTCCAAGATGGCTCATTTTGTGCCTCTCAAAGGGCTTCCATCGGCTCAGGAACTGGCGATGGTCTTTGCCAGAGAAGTGTTTTGCTTGCACGGGGTACCCAGAGTTGTGGTCTCCGACCGTGGGAGTCAATTCGTGTCCAGGTTCTGGAGGGCATTCTGTGGCATGATGGGCATTCAATTGTCCTTCTCCTCCACCTACCATCCCCAGACCAACGGAGCCGCTGAGCGTGCCAATCAGGGACTGGAACAGTTCCTGCGCTGTTTTATTACTGATCTTCATGACAATTGGGCCGACCTGTTGCCATGGGTGGAGTTTGCCAGGAATTGTGCAGTTAACTCATCATCCGGGAGCTCCCCATTCTTAATCAATTATGGGTTCCAGCCATGTTTGCTCCCGGACTCGTTCCAGTCACAACAGATTCCGGCTTTGGATGAGCATATGGAGCAGCTCCGTTCCACTTGGGCACAGGTGCAAAGGACCCTCAGTCAGTCTTTCCAGCGTCATCAGCGATATGCCAATCGTAGACGGCTGCCAGCTGTCTCTTTCCAGGTTGGGGACAGGGTATGGCTCTCCTCCAGGAACCTCAATCTGCAGGTCCCCTCTAATAAGCTGGCTCCTCGGTTTATTGGTCCTTTTAAAATCATTCGCAAAATTAATCCTGTCTCCTATGCATTGGAACTTCCACCGTTTATGCATATTCACAATGTATTCCATGTGTCTCTGTTAAAACCCCTTGTTTGCAATCGTTACACTACCACTCCGGTAATTCCTGGGCCGGTGGACGTCCAGGGGCAAGAGGAATACGAGGTTCAGAGCATTGTTGATTCTAGGCGACTCAGAGGGAAGTTGCAGTCCACTGGAAGGGTTATGGCCCGGAGGAGCGCTCTTGGGTTGACCAGAAGGACCTCCATGCGCCCAGACTTGTGCGCAACTTCCACTCTAAATACCCTCAGAAACCTAGGCCTCCGGCAGGGAGAGGGAGTCTTTGAGAGGGGGGTACTATCACAGTGCCTTTGATACTCCTGTCACTCTCATCTGTGGCATACTCTGATTTGCTGAGTTGGTTTGGCCCGCCCCCTGGTGACCTTTTTATACCTGACTTCCACATCTGTCAGATGCCCTTTCGTGGTGTTTCTGAGCCAGTCTTGCTGTTGCTGTGTTCCTTCATCCGGATTCCTGTGTACCGACTTTGGCCTGTCCTGACTACGCTCCTTTGTTCCTGATCGTGTTTGACCCGGCTTGTCTGAGAACCCTCTACGTGCCACGACCCGGCTTGTCTGAGAAACTCCTACATGCTACGACCCGGCTTGTCTGAGAACCTCCTACGTGCTACGACCCGACTGGCTGACTTCCTGCTTTGTGATCGACCTCGGCCTGTTCCAGCGACCTGCGTTTGCCTGTTGTCGCCGCCGCAACATTCTGACTCCTGCTGTGCTGACATAGTGTGACCATTACACTCCGGTGTAATCCATCTCTTAGTGCAGAGTTCCTTGCTGACTTGCATAAGCTGTGCTCCTTGTACCGAGCCTCCATACGCTTGCAGAGCTTAGTTTCCATACCGAGCCTGGGAGATTTAAACGTATCCTTTAACCCTTGCAGTGCCGCTTCACTCTTGCCGAACCTCCATTCTATTCTTAGTGCCTCTACCCTATCAGTCTACTTCTGCTGAGTTGGCCGCTACTTGGACGGCGACTCCGATTCACTACTGCAGAGTAGTCTGTCCTGTCGGTCCGGTTGGGCGCCCCAGGCCCTCGGCATCACGTTAATAACCGGAGGTATCCATTGTGGCTATTTGTTCTGAGTGGGTGCAAGGTTAGACTCCAAGCTCTTGCAGGATCCGAAGGTCTATGCCCGTGGGGGCTATTGGCTCATGTTGTGCTCACTTTGGTCTCCAGTTATACGCCCGTGGGGGCTAAAACGCCAGCTTTGCATCTCAGGCTAGTCTCCGATTACGCCCGTGGGGGCTACATACTCTTGCACTTGCAGTCTCAGTGGACTCTTTGGGAACGCCCCCCGCGGGGGCTAGGTTTGGGTCACTGTTCTGCTAAACTCATTCTGGTCACTGAACACCAACTATCTTCCATTGCATGAACTCTGTGCTGTGCACATTTGCTCAGTTTATCACTATACCATTCGGGCGTGCAAAACCCCACAGCTGAGACGGACTGATTGTTCTCATTTACCCTTTAGGGACCAGTTCACTATTATCTGTACCATTTTGAGTATGCCTTCTATGCATTAAAGTGAATCTATGTGTATTGTGTATTCACTTGCAATTGCTGCTGTCACCTGTAGAGGGCTATCATTTGTACTCATTTTCATTCAATACACTTTGTTTATTTTTACCTACTGGTCTGAGTGTCAAAACAAACCGTTACACAGGCAGTCCGGGGTCATACACTGGATCAGAGCAACAACAGCTAGCACCAGGCATCAGGTACACCATGAAAGGGCACTAGCGGTGTGACAGCCTAGGGTATAAAAAGGCTTCTCACTAGGAGGACCAGAACAGAGCAGCCAATGGAAAAGCAGAATCCACAAGATGGACAGAATGTCGCCCTGATCACGGGCGCCGTTATACTGCTAGCCGTTAAGTTGGCTCTGGAGGAGTGGCGCTACCTGCTCGAAGGAGCTGTTCATCCGTTTACCATCCTCACCGACCACTACAACCTAGCCTACTTGGCTTCTGCTAAAAGCCTGACTCCACGCCAGGCTAGGTGGTCTCTGTTCTTCTTCAGGTTCAACTTCAAAATTTCCTACATACCTGGTATTAAGAACCTGAAGGCTCAGACCCCTTCTGTAGCTGCCTCGACTTCTTCACACCTCCTTACAGTACCTGAGCCTCTTTGCAACAAGGTCTTGTCCTGGGACCATCTGTCTCCAACGGCCGGAGATCCAGGAGTTGATCGTACCTACGATCTCCTAACATGATACTTCTGGTGGCCATCTTGTTGGGCTGACATTTCCTGTTGGGTCTCTTCCTGCCCTGTCAGTGCGCGAGTCAAGACACCTCACACTAGACCCATTGGCCTGTTATCACCTTTTCCAGTCCCAGCGATCCCTTGGACCCACCCGTCCATGGATTTTATTGTCGATTTGCCTCTGTCCTCTGGCAAGACCACCATCTTAGTGGTCATCACCGCTTTTCTAAACAGGGTCATTTTGTCTCTTTGGTGGCTCTGCCTACTGCAGAAGAGCTTGCAGATGTTTTCATCACTGATATAGTTCGGCGTCATAGAGTGCCTCTTCGCATCATCACTGACAGTGGGACCTAATTTGTCTGCAAGTTTTGGAGAGCCTATAGTGCCCATTTGGGGGTGGCCACCAGGCCACAGCCATGTCCTGGTGGCCACACTATGACATTACATACACAAATGCTATGAGGACGTTAAGACATACAAGAAGTGCATATAAATAAGTTCAACAACAATAAATTTACATCATATTACAATTTAAAATTCCAGAAAGAAATCACATACTAATAAAGAGTACCACAAACACTGACCAGCACCTAAAGCTACAATCTCACCCTATTGCTTTAAATAAAATATGGCTAACAAACATATATGAATATGAAAGCTTTTAACCCTTTTAGTGCCAGAGAGTTATCCAATGCAATATGTTGGATACCTTTCTGGCACTCAAATAGTTGAAAACACTTATTTATTACAAAGTGACAGTTCCATTGTAAACCAGTGCACTACAAAATGCCTTTTTAACCTTCTGAATGCCAGAGGGCTTACACCTGGGTGCACCCCTGGAAACCACATTTCAACTGTTTGACCAGGCAGAAAACACCTAGTCAAATGAAATGACCCTTCTGATCCATTTACATTCTGTCAGGACCTGTGATGTTACTGACAATATGCCCCTGACACACAGGTATTGCTGACACTCAGCTGGAAACCCAATGAGCAATCAGACAGTTATCCTCCAGATTTATACCGATCATTTCACTGGGACGGATGGGACTGTAGATTTCACCATTAACGCCAACAAATTTTGCCTTTAAAGTTATGTACCATTAAAGTACAACCATCAGTTCTAATGGGATTTATATAATTATCTCAAAGCTTCTCTAGTATAAAATTAACGCCTTGGATGTTGGAGGCCTCACAGTAGATTGGGTACCTTTGTGACAGCCAAGGAGTGAAAACAACACAACCCTGCACTCTGAATTTTTTTAATCTAACATACATTTGAGATATCAAAATGCTACCATTCTTGTTCAGTGTTTTAACTGCTTGAGGACCAGAGGGGTGCACAACACTTTGCTAAACAATGAACTGCACTCCCTTCTGATCCTCAAGGGGTTAACACAAGTAAGCAATTTTCCCTTGAACTGAACGGGCAATATAAATTACAAGACAAATTAATAACAATCCTGTTGTATGGATTACTACTGTACCACATGGAACACAAACACAATGCAATTGATCAAATGTGATTTTTAACCCCTTGGGTGCTTTCTAATGCATTGGGGACCTCTCCTTCATCCAAGTGGTTATTTTTTTTATTTTTTTTTAGTATTCTGCAATTATTTTGCCCCAAAATTGCTTCACTTTTCTCCTTACACATACACTTATATATTTTCTGCTATGCATTATCCAGCAATGTGACATGATTAATAAAAAAGTATATGCTGGGTTCACTGTGTGTGTGTGTGTGTGTGTGTGTCATTCAGGTTCAGCACTCACTCTCACTCATCCCAGGGCCATCTGAGGTTGAGGCTTAGGGGAGCAACTGCGACAGTGACTCACACCGCCCACCTCACACTGGCCAACCTCACACTGGCCCACACACACTGTCCCACTCACATTGCCCACCTCATATTGTCCCACTCATATTTCCCACCTCACACTGTCCCACTCATATTGCCCACGTCACACTGTCCCACTCATTGGCCCACTCATATTACCCACTCACATCGCCCTCCTCACACTGTCCCACTTATTTTGTCCCACTCAAATTGCTCACCTCACACTGTCCCACTCACATTGCCCACCTCATATTGCCCACTCACACTGTCCCACTATATTACCATTGCCAACCTCACAGTGCCTCACTTATATTGTCCCACTCACATTGCCCACCTCACACTGCCCACCACACATGTCCCACTTACACTGCCCACCTCATATTGACCACTCACATTGCCCACTTGTATTGTCCCACTCACATTGCCCACCTCACACTGTCCCACTCACATTGCCCACCTCACACTGTCCACTCACATTGCCCCCTCCCCACCTCTATTTCTCCCCCATCTCTATTTCTCCCCATGTACTTCTTTCTCCCCACGTGTACTTCTTTCTCCTACTTGTGCCTCTCTTTCTCCCCCATGTGCCTCTCTTTCTCCCCCATGTACTTCTTTCTCCACCTTGTGTCTCTTTCTTCCCTTTGTGTCTTTTTGTCCTCCTTGTGCCTCTTTCTGCCCCTTGTACTTCTTTCTCCCCCATGTACTTCTTTCTCCCCCTTGTGCCTCTTTCTCCCCTCTTTTGCTTCTTTTCCCCCTTGCACCTCTCTTTCTCCCCCGTGTACTTTTCTCCCCTTTGTAGCTCTCTTTCTCCCCTTTGTAGCTCTCTTTCTCCCCCATGTACTTCTTTCTCCCCCATGTACTTCCTTCTCCACCATGTACTTCTTTCTCCCCCTTGTGCCTCTTTTTCCCCCCCATGTACTTCTTTCTCCCCTTTGTACTGCTCTTTCTCCCTTTTGTACCTCTCTTTCTCCCCCATGTACTTCTTTCTCCCCCATGTGCCTCTCTTTCTCCCCCATGTACTTCTTTCTCCCCCATGTGCCTCTCTTTCTCCCCCTTGTGTCTCTTTCTCCCCCTTGTGCTTCTTTCTCCCTCTTTCTCACCCTTTTGCCTCTCTTTCTCCCCCATGTACTTATTTTTCCCCCTTGTGCCTCTTTCTCCCCCCTTGTACTTCTTTCTCTCCCCTTGTACTTCTTTCTCCCCCTTCCGCCTCTCTTTCTCTCCCATGTACTTCTTTCTCCCCCTTGTGCCTCTCTTTCTCCCCCATGTACTTCTTTCTCCCCCCTTGTAATTCTTTCTCCCCCTTGCATCTCTATTTCTCCCCCATGTACTTCTTTCTCCCCTTTGTACCTCTCTTTCTCCCCATGTACTTCTTTGTCCCCTTTGTACCTCTCTTTCTCCCCCATGTACTTCTTTCTCCCCCCCGTACCTCTTTCTCACTCGTGCATCTTTCTCTTCTTCTCCCCACTGCCCACACTGATGACATCTGCGGCAGAACCATGTCAAAAGCGGAGACGCAGAACAGAGGAAGAAAATACTAGCTTGCTCCACGCTGCGTCTCCACGCTGTCATCAGTGCGGGCAGTGGGAAGACACAGTAGCATCCGGCATTTAAAAAAAATCTCTGCAGTCTGCCCTATAATGGTGCAGCAGGGCAGGCTCCGACAAGGAAAGAAAAAAAACAACACCACAACTTGTACGCGGCTGATGGTCGCATGCGGCCACCATTTCCTCATTGATCATGGTGGCCTCACGAAAACACGCTGGTCGCTGCATGTGGATATGGTGGCCGCATTTGAGAACCGCTAATCTATACTATGGCCCTACCGTGCATGACTCTTGGCCTTTCAGATATTTCTCTAGCCCGTTTTCCTTGAAGAGTTCATGCTACTACCTGTAGCCTCTGTACTCTATCACCAGATCCTACTCTGCATTCTCTAGCCTTCACCCTCCCCTGCAGGAGAGCTGGTGCTGTCTGTGTACTCCCATCCTGGGCTCTCTCCCAGCTTCTCTGGTGTTAGCCAGCCGGCCTTGCGGCTGGAACCTTTAGTTCGGCCTTTGCTGCAGCATAGGTCTATTCAGGCAGTCTATGTACCTGAGCACAGCTCCCCAGCATTGCACCCCAGCACTCCCTCTTCTGCAGGCCACACACGCTTGACAGTATGGACCCCGCAGAGCCCTGATCGCAACATCATCAAGTCTGTCTGGGATTACATGCAGAGAGAGAAGTAACTGAGGCTGCCTACATACACAGAAGAGCTGTGGTTAGTTTTCAACGATGTTTGGAACAACCTACCTGCTGAGTTCCTTAAAAAACTATGTGCAAAAGGTGGTCACACAAAATACTGATTTGATTTACATTTTTCTTCTGTTCACTCACTGTGCATTTTGTGAATATAAACTATTAATTTGTCTATTTTTGAAAGCATCGTTACTTGACAGCATTTTTTTCACACCTGCTTAAAACTTTTGCACATTACTGTATATAGGTATACCCAGCCTGGGGTATCATGTGTAACAGAGAGAGACTGTACATTGTTTGCAGTAATAAGGTAATATTCTCTATGTAAGTTGGAGCTCTTTCTAGCTAATGAGAGTGCTCAAGCTTACACAGAGAAATCCTGTGTCATCGGAGGAGGTTGGATCGAGATGCTACATGGGGAGGGGCGCAGAGGAAGATTCACAGACTGTGGTGTAGAACTGGCCTATAGCCAGATCCAAACCATCAATAAATAGAGTGTATAACAAATCAAATACAGAGCTTATACAAAAGACAATGGCACACACTACGAATAACAGTATACTATAATTATTATACGGTACATGTCCCATAAGTAGTGATATAGGAATACTCAGCCTGGGGTATCCTGGGTAATAGAGAGAGACAGCACGTCATGTGAAGTAATCCAAAAGAAGAGGAATTTATTGATACATCATCAGTTCAAGGTGAGCCAAACATTTTCGGTCCTTCAAGTGGACCTTCTTCAGGGCAAAAGAGGATGAGACATCAAAATTACAAGTTTAAATACAATCAGATATTAAAGACACCCAATCACATGCTGCTGCGAGCTCCGTTATAGAATCACCTGAACATTGGCATCCTCGGGTGCTTCACAGTGTGGGCTGATGTAAAAGGAATGTATATATATATATATATACTATCAATGTGGGACGGCGTTGCCCGTCAGAATGTATAGGGAATTAATGCGCACACACACGGATGCAAGACAAACACATACAGAGACACACACGCAAATGCCCATGCATTCACTGAGATGCATAAAAATCGACACAGTCATACATACATACATACATGCAGTGCACAACATGCAGACACACAGAGTGTGATACAGACATGCAACACACACAGTGAGGAACACACAGAGACACACATGCACACACAGAAGTGAGTCATAAGGGGGTGACTTATGTGTCATTGTAATGAGTTTGTGTTTGTACTTATGCCTCCACTGTGGCATTCATTCATATAGTTGAAATGCATGTGGTAATTGCACATACTATGGTGGAAGGTGGATCGTGCTGGCTCCCGGGGTGTGAGTGAGTGTGTGTGAGTGAGTGGCATTCATTCATGTAGTTGAAATGCATGTGGGAATTGCAAATACTATGGTAGAAGGTGGATCGTGCTGGCTCCTGGGTTGTGAGTACGAGAGTGAGTGAGTGTGTGTGATTGAGTGAGAGTGTGTGAGTGTGAGGATGTATGAGTGTGAGGGTGTATGAGTGTGAGTGAGAGAGTGTGTGAGTGTGATTGAGTGCGAGTGTGAGAGTGTGAGTGAGAGAGTGTGAGTGTGTGGGATTGAGTGTGTGGGATTGAGTGTGTGATTGAGTGTGAGTGTGAGAATGTGAGTGTGTGAATTATTGTGTGTATGATTGAGGGTGTGTGATTGAGTTGTGTGATTGAGTGTGTATGACTGAGTGTGTGAGAGTGTGTGTGAGAGTTTGTGTGAGAGTGTGAGTGTGTGATTGAGTGTGTGTGAGTGTGTGTTTTTTGTCTGATGTGTTTGTGTCTGTGGTGTAGGAGCGAGTGGCAGCCATTTTGTTTTTTTAGTTACTTACATAGTGGTGGGCGGGCTGGATAGTGGGGGCAGGCCAACTCCCTGCATGATTTAAATCACTCCCCAACTGAATCACCCAATGGGAGCAGTAACTCCTCCTTACTTAACCCTTTGAGTGCAATGCGTTGTGTACCCCAGGGGCATCGCTAGGGGTGAGCTAAGGAGGCTGAAGCCCCGAGTGTGTCAGTGGGCAGCCCAGAATGTCAGACAATCAGCAGACTCACTCCTCCTACTGTTTATCCTGAGGCTGGCTGGCTGGCTAGCTGGCTGCTGTCCAGCAACTTGTAGGCATATATAGCTTGGAACAGCAGGCTGCTGCCTTACTCTATTCTCAGCTTCAGCCCACAGCCATCCACTCCACACTGGCTCTTCTAGCACTTCCTGGTGCTTTGCGATGAGGTCATCAACATGCACCTGAAGTACCAGAGGAGGCAGTGTGGAGCCCATGGCTCTACACTGAAACAGAAAGCAGAATGGGGCAGAGCAGAAGAGAAGGTATGAGGGACAGTATAGATGGGGGAAATATATGGCTACCAGTGGCAGGTAAACAAGGCTGGTGGGTGTCACATTGTATATGTGGAGAATTTGTGGGCTGGCTACCAGAGGGCAGGGGAACAAGGCTGGTGGGGTCACACAGTTTATGTAGGGAATCAGTGGCTACCAGTGGGTATTGGAATAAGGATGGTGGTGGTCATATAGTGTATGTGTAGAATCTGTGGCTTTCAGTGGGCAGGATAATAAGGCTGGTGGGGTCCACAGTGTATGTGAGGAATCAGTGGCTACCAGTGGACAAGGTAATAAGGCTGGGGGAGGTCACAGTGTATGTAAGGAATCAGTGGCTACCAGTGGGCAGGAGAGCAAGGCTAGGAGGTTATATAGTGTATGTAGATAATCTGTGGCTACCAGTGGTTAGGGGAATAACGTTGTTGGGGGGGGGTCACATAATATATATATGGAATCTGTGGCTATCAGTGGGCAGGGGTAAGATGCAGTTGGGAATCACATTGTGTATGTGAGGAATCTGTGGATACCAGTGGGGGCACATGCAGTGTATGTGGGGAATCTGTGGCTTCCAGTGGGCAGGAGAACAAGGCTGGTGGGGATGCACAATGTATGAGGGGAATCTGTGGCAACCAGTAGGCAGTTGTAGAAGGCTGGTGGGGTAACACAGTGTATTTGGGGAATCTGAGCGGAGAAACATTGCTATGGCTACCAGTGGAACAAGGCTGTGGTATCATAAAGTTTATGTGCGTTGTTCTGTGGCTACCAGCGGCCAATGGAAAAATGCAGGCAATCAGACAGTGTATGACTGGCTACAGGTAACCAGTGGAACAATGATGGGGTATCACACAGTGTATGTATGGTTCTATGGATACCAGTTGCCAGTAGAAGAAGACTGAGATATCAGTTCATGTGTGAGCCTGGTGCTACCGGTGGCAAACCACTGGAGTATCAGACAGTGGATGTGTGGCTAATAGGGGCTAGAAGCGCAAGGTTATCAGGCAGTGTATGAGGGGTTCTATGGCTACCAGTGGGCAATGGAACAATGCTGGGTATAAGCATACCTCCCAAGTGTCCCTCTTCGAGCCCCAAATCCGTCTGTCCCTTTCACACCCTGGTGTCCCTCTTTTTAGGACATCAGACTGTGTGGTGGGTACATAAATGTATCACATTGCTCCACAGCAATCAAACTCACATGAATGTTTGTTTAACCCCTTAAGGACCGGAGGTTATGGGACATTTCCGTCCCATAACGACCGCATAGGGGCACGTTGACGCGCCGGTACACGTGACCTGTCACGTGTATCGGCGCGTCACTATGGGGCTTGAAAGAGATCGCTCCGATCTTGGAGCTGTCTATTTCATGCCCTATTTTTACTTACAGCGCTCCCGGTAGAGCGCTGTAAGTAAAAAGTACGTGACGTACCATGACCGTCATCGGTCCTTGATTAGTTCAAGGACCGTGATGGTCCTGGTACGTCAAGGGTCCCTAAGGGGTTAAACATTGTTATATTTGTTTATACATTATCTGTGTAAATAAAATACTTTGGTGTTGCTCTTGATAATTTATTCAGTTACATCAATGGCTCATATGTATTAAAGCAACCTGGTTTTATTCTGGAGTAAACCAACTGCACAATAGGGGACAAATAAAAGTTCTTAAAATCCACTGTACTTGAATAGAGTTTTTAACCTCTTGAATGCTAGAGAGGTCTCCAATGCATTGCTTTGCAATGTATTGAAGACCGCTCTAGCATTCAAGGAGTTAAAACCCCTATTTAATGTGACAGGAATTTTGATTTGTTCCCTGTGGTACAGTTGGATTACACCACAATAACTTCAGTTAGTTAGAACAAAAATCAATGGCAAGAGTCGAACATAAAATGGCTTAATTCTTAACTCTTTGCAGTGCATTATATATAGATTAGTAAAATAAACATATATGTTGTGTAAGGATAACTCACTCCACACTATAGCGTTATCATCACTACCACTGGTAGGGTTGCCACCTTTTCTTCAAAAAAAATACCGGCCATGGCATTCCCTCCATAGACTTAACACTGGACAGAAGCAATTTTTTTACCGGCCTGCCGGTAAAATACCGGCTGGGTGGCAACCCTAACCACTGGTGGCAGGCACTCTGTTGAATTTTGCTGTGGGCTCTAGCCCCAGATCGTTTTGGAACCTAGAAACGCCCCTGGTGTACCCCTCTGGCACTCAAAGGGTTACGTTGAGGTAACATAGCAATATAACACACGGTGGCTCTTCAGTTGAGGCAGCATAGCAATATGCTGAGGGAACAAATAGAAAGTGATGTTTGAGGCTTGCCCTCTGTAACATACAGCAAAGCATCTTTCTCCCTTTAAGGAGAAAGGGCAGGAATCAGGAAGCAGGAAGTGGAGGAGTGACAGTTGAGACAGTTAGTGAGGTGACTGAAGAGATGAAGAGTTAAATAAAAGAGTTGCTATTAAGTTTATCCCTTAGTTTGTATTTTATGGGAACATTACACCCTCGTACTGAAGCAGAGTGTATGGAGGGTTACATTTATCTGTGGGAGGTGACACAGTGTGTTTGTGGGGTCATGGTCCTGAGTGAGTGTGTGTGTGTGTGGACCCGGAGAAGTTACTGAAATCCCCTACTTCAGGAGAAAGTGGCAGTTATATTTTTTTTGTCAGTTGGATAGTGGTGGGCGGGCTGGAGGGGGCGGGCCAACTCCCTGTATGATAAACATGCCCCCATTCAATCAACCAATGGGAGCAGTAAAGTCCCCATTCAATCACCCAATAGGAGTTGTGTCTCCTAATGAGACATAAATTATGTAATGAGGCATTCTGTTCAATGTGTGTTTGTTTTCTGAGGAGACATAAATTATGTTCTGTGTGTGCGGTACCATAAATTATGCAATGAGGCTTATTCTTTTATATATATAGATATATATATATATATATATATATATATATATAACATAAAACGCTAGTCTGCGAAGCTCCCTGTGTGCGAAACTGCACATGCGCAGCAGTAGAGACTGCAGGAAAGATGCAGTCATGTGCAGTAGGGACTGGCTGAATGCACTGATGTGGAGCGGGGAACTCCAGACAGCTCACCTCCTGTCTGTGCTCGTGGCTCCGGGGCAGCAGCTGAGGCTGCTGGGTGACACTTTAGCCAGTGTATACGGGCTTTCCTACTAGTATATATATTTGAAGTCCTTTGCAACTAGCCAGACCTGAAAAGTTACTCGCCACTGCAAGCCATAACATAGCCACCAGGGCTGAATTTCTACTCCCAGGGCTAAATTTTCACTCGCCATATTACAGTTGTAATCAAAATGATTCAACCTCCATTGCAAATCAGGTTTTTGTCAAAATTTCAGACTTTCAGCTGTTTGCAATGAACAAATCAAACACAAGCAACTGACATAGCTCAACATAACGAATGCTTCCAGTGGTTTCCCCAAATTCATCTGAAAATGCAACTTATAATGACTTCTCCAGTCTCAAAATTATTCAGCCCCTTCATGGCAAGCATCCTTAGCACTTAGAGCACACTTGTGCTGTTATGACCTGCTGCAAGCTAGATGCATAGCCAGACACCAGCTTCTGGCACCGTTCATGAGGAATCTTAGCCCATTCCTCATGAGCAATGGCCTCAGTAATATTCTTGGGTTTGTGTGCTGCAACCGCCTTCTTCAAATCCCACCAGAGATTTTCTATGGGGTTCAAGTCAGGTGACTGTAATGGCCACTGTAGAATCTTCCAGGACTTCATCTGCAACCAAACCTTTTTGGAATTTGAGGTATGCTTGGGATCATTGTCCTGTTGGAAGGTCCAATGACGCCCAAGCTTCAGCTTACAGATGGCATGACGTTTTCTCCTAGGATTTCCCGATACTTCAATGAATCCATCTTGCCTTCCACATGGTGCAGGTTTCCAGTGCCAGAAGATGAAAAGCAGCCCCACTGAACCTGTTCTGGACAAAGGTAGAGGCAAAGGGAAGGGGGAGTATATCTATGAACTTTTAAAATGTACTGATCCTGAGATCTTTGAAATACTCACCCTTAATATATCACTACTGTAGGCCAATATCAATTGTAAGATCTGTGGTATCACTAGTGTTACACTAGTTAAACTACAAAGCTTTCAACTGAAATAGAACTACATTAGTGATACACAGGGCATACATCTGAAGTAGGGCTACACTAGTGATACCACAGAGCTTACAGCTGAAAGCTTGTTACCATATGTTAATGTATGATAATTGTAGTACCCATGATTATTCAAATGTTAATTATGATTTCCAGTGACGTTTCATATGCTTAGGAAGCCTTTTCAGTGACGTGTCATACACTGTAACGGAAGCTAAGGACACCGGATTGTCCTTAGCTGTCGTTCTGGGTCTCTCCCTCTTGGATGCGGCTATAAGCGGGTAGCCTGGTAGGTGAAGTAGGATGGCTGGCTGGATCTCTGGAAGAACAAGCTGGAAACGTAGAACTCTTGGATGGGAGTCAAAGGGGACTACTTACACCATCCAAAAAGAACGACACAGGACCCTTCTCAATTCCAGAACAAACTCAAACTTTATTGTAAAAACCAGCTCTTTTAAATAGACTTGGTATACAATGGACAATGGATTGATTACAAAATGTACACAATAGTATCTGGCCACAGTACACATCTAGACAATGGGAACATAAACATGTGAATCCAAGTAAACAAAAGGCACAAAGGGGACTTTACACAAAAGAAGGGCATTCTACATAATTCAATCTTGCCGCTCCAATTCCTAGCCAATAGAGAGAGGAGTGACAAGATACAGTGGAATCCTAGTGACCAATCTGGTGACTCCAGCCTTGTCAACCAATGAGAAGCGGAGAGGTGTCTTGCGAGGCAGTCAATCGCTCGGATGCCTACTTTTTCCCATACAACTCTATGGAGGCCCTTTAAACTGGTCACCTGGGCGATGGCAGCTAATCCGTGGGCCACCTACTTTTCCAGAGATGTGGTGCCAGTCCCCTGGTACTCAGACCGAAGGGAAAAGCCAAACTAAAGTTTGTGACTTACAGCTCTTTAGTCCTTTGTTCTTGCAGCAATATATATATATATACTAGTTGACGAGCCCGTTACACAGGCCACAGTGCCACTGCCAGCCGGTCGCGGGGCAGTCATGTGCAGTAGAGACTGCCCGCGCCGCAGCTGATATAGAGCTGGATGCTCCAAGCTCTGTACCAGCCACGGTGCAGGCAGTCTCTACTGCGCATGACTGAGGCGTCACACACGTTTTAGCAAATTATTATATAGGATGTTCTCTTTTGGAAAACAAATTACGCGCTTAGAGAATCTTAGACCATGCAGAAATAAGAAAAAACATTTTTCTCTGTTTAGTTAAAAATAAATAGACACTTACCATAGAGTGTTGTGTGCTGCTAGTTATATAGGATTTCACAAGTCGCAATCCTGGTCACAATAAAGATGTCTGCAAAGTAAAAATAAACAAGCGCGACCACAACAACTCTAAGTGTAGATGTATTTGTACAGGTAGAATCCCAGTTCCCCAATAGGTGTACTCACATACTAGAGAGGTTAATCCTGCCTCTCAGTTTAAAGAGCCCACGTCTGATATTCACTCCAGACTGGTGATGGTACCACTATCTCTCAATAGGGATAATTGCATAGGTAAGTGAAATAATGTTGTTCCCAAAGTTAAACCACACATACAGTCAGGGCCAGCCCTAACATGGGTCCCGGTGGGTCCACGGACCCAGGCGGCACTTTGACTGGGTCGGCAACTTGCCACCCACTGTATGTCAGCCAGCCGCCAGGTCTGTGTCCATACTGTCCCTCCTGTGAGCGGCGCTCCTGCTGTGACAGTAATTAGTGTGGCTCAGCCTCAGTCTGTCAGCCTGACTGAGGCTGAGCCAGACTAATCACTGTCACAGCAGCCGTGCTTGGCAGGGTGTCTCCTGCAAAAAAAAAAAGCTTGCCGGCAGAGGCGCTGACTTAGCAGCCACTCTGCGGGCTGTCAGATTGGGCACAGACATCCTCCCAGGATGCCTCTCTCACTCCCCGCGCTGTACTGAGGTCAGAGCGCCGGGACTCACATGACCGGCCGGCGCTCAGACATCAGACCACGCGGGGAGTGTGAGAGGCAGCATGGGAGGATCAAGCTGCCTGCCATTAGGCACCAGGGAGTTGGACAACTGTGGGTGCTGGCTGGGGTGGGCAATGGGGCATGTCCTGGGGTGCTGGGGTAAGTCCTGGGTGGGCAATGGGGCATGTGCTGGGGTAAGTCCTGGATAGGCAGTGGGGCATGTCCTGGGGTGCTGGGGTAAGTCCTGGGTGGGCATGTCCTGGGGTGCTGGGGTAAGTCCTGGGTGGGCAGTGGGGCATGTCCTGGGGTGCTGGGGTAAGTCCTGGGTGGGCAATGGGGCATGTCCTGGGGTGCTGGGGTAAGTCCTGGGTGGGCATGTCCTGGGTGGGCAATGCGGCATGTTCTGGGGTGCTGAGGTAAGTCCTGGGTCAGCAATATGGGTGCTGGGGCATGTTTTAATGGGCATCTGGCAGTGGCATATTTAATGGGCAAACTGGTTGTGGCATATGGAGGGAGAAGAGAGACAGACAGAGGTTGGAAGAGGAGAGAGACAGACAGACATGGAGGAGAGAGACAAAAGAGGAGAAGATACATAGAAAAGAGACACATGGGGAGAGGAGAGACACATGTATGACATGGTGAAGAGAGAGACAGACATGGGTGGGATGGAGGGAGACAGAGAGACAGACATGGGTGGCTTGGAGGGAGAGAGACAGACATGGGTGGCATGGAGAGAGAGAAATGGGTGGCATGGAGGGAGAGAGAGAGAAACATGGGTGGCATGGAGAGAGAGAAAGAAATGGGTGTCATGGAGGGAGAAAGAGAGACATGGGTGGCATGGAGGGAGAGACATAGATGGTATTTTATAACTGTTCATTTTTTTACATCTTCAGCAGTTAGATAGCAATCTTTCACACAGGACACCACTTTAACAATTTCATAACCAGGGATGACTGCTCCTGTACAGTTAGATTTTATAACCGTTTGAGTACAGGAGCAGAAAATTCTAACCCTTTGAGTACAGGAGCAGACATCCCTGGTTATGAAAGTGGTGTCCTATGTGAAAGATTGCTAACACTGCTGCAATTGTAAAAAAAATTGACAGTTTTAAAATATCTAAAATGTGCAGTTCTTCCATTTGTCTTCACATTATACTAATTGCATAGGGAATGTAACTAGGGGAGTTGGTTGGCTTTGAAAGACCTGGGGCTTAACTCTTAGTTAGGCTGACCAGACCTCACCTTTAACCGGGGACACATAGGAAATAGACATATTTCAGGACTGCACTGAAATCAAAGCAGCCCTGCAGTATGTATTTTTCATATGTGTCCCCGGTTAAAGGTGAGGTCTGGTCACCCTGCTCTTAGTGTGCCAGAGGGGTAGGCAGCGCATTAAAATGCACTGCATACCCCTGCAATCAAAGGGTTAAATTTGCTTAGAGCAGCCATATGAGCATGTTTTGGTGGGTGTAGTTTGTGGGGGGCAGCATTTCATCCTTGGACCCAGGCAGCACAATGTGTTGGGCCGGCCCTGCATACAGTAAACAATATGCGGACCACAAAAGGAACTAGCAAATTGTATATAAGTAACAATGTGTAACCCTATCTATTAATAAAGGGTTAATACAAACTTTGTTAACTTATGTGAAGGGAAAAAGGCATCCCAACTCCCCAGCTAACAATAAACCAAAAGAAAAAATAAAATGACTTTTAAAATAGATATAGTATCTGATATTACCCACAATGGGAAAATGTCCTTTGCTCTACGCATTTTGTGGCGTTCACAAGTGCCACTTCCTCAGGAGCAGTGATTCCCATTGACCCTCGGTTCCCAGAATATATGTGATCGCCTGGCGCCAAAAAACATCCGTTTCAACCACAGGACGGAACTGTTCACTCCAAATGACATGCATCTACTTCCGCGTTCCACTTGTGGAATGCACTTGTCTGCATTGTATTATCAAGCGCACTGATCACGTGATCTTAATCACACTGCCGGCCGAAATGCATCCCATATTTTCAGGCAGATCTTAAAAAAGTATCCGTCCGCATCCTGGGTACAATCGCCCTCTATGTGAGTGATCACAAAACACTGTGCACCTAATCCAGTAGTCCTTTGCGAGAGAAATACAGATGTATTAATGCTTTAAATACTGGCCCATGCGATCTTTGCATACATCTCTAGATCTACATGGTCAATAAGAATTAAATAGATAAATATTCAAATATAAAAATCTTAATAAAATCTTATTTATGTGAACCGGATTGTACCCATTAATAATACAACAACTTATAAATTAAAAAATAAATACTTGTGGTATGAGGCAAATAGAAACTAAATGCATAGTTATATAAAAATATTTAAAAAAAGAATATATTTAGAAATAAAAAATTAGTTGCAAATTAAATATAATATTTTTTGGGGGGGCGTGGCCTGGCAGCCATACTGAATGGACGTGCTCTGTACTAGCTCCTGAGTCTACTACTCAAAATCCCACCCCATCGGATAATATTGGGGTTTTTCTTTTATGGCACTACTCCTAATGTATTGCCTACTTCTTGAGCTACCTGGGAGTACCTATATTGACTAATTTGGACGTCGGAGGTCGGAGTTTGGTGTGCTTCCTGCCTAGGCTGCACATCATCGGCCTTGTGCTGCGGATGAGACCGCTCCTCGAGTTCCTGTACTCTACTTACTTACGCGAACCTGGAGTACCTGCTTGACTACACGGATAAAGTGCTGGTGGGATTCCTTGCATCCTCTGTGTCGGTTGAGCTGGACGACCGGCTGTGGCGGGACTTGTGCCAGAAGCGGCGGAGTGGAGATACTGATATAGGGGCACTGAACGCTGCCGCGGGAGAAGACCCCTAGTCACTGCATATTTGAGGCTTACTATTTTCTTACTGGCCCTTCTGCAGTGGGACACCCTGGTGAGCTATTATTGACTATTTGCTGCCGGTCGCGCTCCCTCCCCCCCTCGCCCTCATCGTCCTTTTTGTTATTTTCTATCCCAGTTCCCTTACCCTTATCCTCCTGTTGATCTCCGGTGTGCTGTATTGTACAGCGGACCTTACAAGTTTGGGAAGGCCTTTTGTTTATTACCCACTTGAGCATTGGCTGCTTCAATGTACCGAACAACTCAGGTGTGGTGAGACTATACTGGGATCTGCGATGCCTGTGGGGATCTACATACCGTACCTACGTGTCAAAATACTACTCCATATGTAACTTGTTACGCTAGGACTGTCCCATTTTGTGTCCTATACTACTGTTGCTGGTCCTGTTGCGGGCCTTTTGATATTCTGCTACTATTTGTTGACGTCACTCTACGGCATCACCCTCACTATGGGTAAAAAGTCTGGTGAATATAAGTCTAAGCTAAGCAAATATGCTAGACGCCAGTTAGCAGATAATGAGATGAAAGCAATGCTGGAATCGCCTGTGGAGTCAGCATCGGCCTCGCTGACACATTCTTCTGAACCAGATGACACCACTACCTCTCATTTTACAGAGCTTATGGCGGCAATAACCAACTGTCAAAATGTTCTGACAATCAAAATCGACACTATTCAAACTGAATTGAACCTACTTAGAGCTGACCAACAGGCCATGCGCGAGAGGGTTCAAGATACACAGCGCAGGGTGTCTGCAGTTGAGGACTCTCTGCCCCAGGTATCAGAAGATATTAATTCCCTCAAGCAACAGCTTCAGATCTTGCAGCGTAAATCTGACGACCTAGAAAATAGGTCTAGACGTCACAATATACGTCTGCTGGGGTTTCCGGAGAGAGTGGAAAATCGCAATCCAGAAGAGTTCCTTGAGAATTGGCTTACATCTACCTTGGGCCGAGAAGGTCTCTCACAAGCCTTCCTTATTGAAAGCGCACACCGGGTGCCGACGGTGCAGCCGCCACCAGGTGCTTCGCCAACGCCTTTAATCGCTAAAATTCTAAACTACAGAGATAGGGATGCGATTCTACGGTTGGCACGACAAAAAGGTGAGCTCACCTTTGAGAATCACAAAATCAGCCTATACCCTGATTTCTCTCCGGATGTCCAGCAGCAACGACGGCAGTTCTTGGAGGTCAAACGTCGACTCAGAGAGCGCAACATTCCATATGCTATGCTCTTTCCAGCTTGACTACGAGTTATACATGGTAACAGCACCCATTTCTTTGCAACTGAGGGGGAGGCCCGCACCTGGCTTGAAACATGTTAAAGTAACTTTTTCTTGTTGTAATCGGATGGAGGGCCGAGGAGATCCTTGTGGACCACAACCGCTTCAATGATGTCCTGGGATTCATAGGTTCATGTCCAGCCTACAGGAACTTATGCACATGCCCCTTTACTTGACCACAACTTCGTTGATGGCTCACGGACTGTCATCCCTGAATCATGCTTTTTCACTCTATAAAAGCTTTGCTGCCGGGATATGCTCCTGTGACTGTAAAGCTAACTTTTCAACCCTCTTTCCCTTTATGGTGTAAGCATTAGGTCTCAGGTATTGCAATATGGAGTTTTAGGTATCATATTTTCTGTGCAATAAGTGACCTGTTATATCTGTTCAATTACTGATCGTTTCTTATTACTATGCTGCATAGGCATTATCCTTTGAACTCTTTCCCTTCTCCCCCCCTTTTTTTTTTTTTTTTCTTTTCTTCTCTCTCTCTCTCCCCCTACTTTTTTCTTATTCTGTTTTCTTTTTATTACTTACTGCATAGCTGTGGTCGTGTGGTGGTACCTGAGTGGCAGGGCATACATTATGATGGGACATGAGTCTCTTATTGTAAGAACAATGTGGCCCAGTGTCTGGGTCTTCACCAACATGCCCTCCATTGATCCTGACACATGCACGGCGGTGCAGGTATTCTGTGTGCTCCATATTTTATGTGGAATAAACTACCTGTAATAACTTACATGTTTACAGTTCTCGATTTTTTTTTTCTCTTATTGTCCTATTATGTGTGCCCTGTTTGTCGTTCTTTGAACCCTGCCCCCCCCCTTTTTTTTTTTTTTCCATGACTGTAACCGTGTGGTGGTGCCTGGATGGCAGGGCATGCGGCATGATGGGATCTGGGCCTTTTATTGTAATAGCACTGTTACCTGGTGCTGGGCCCTAAATTACATGACATACTTACTATCAGTCCTGACACATGCTCTGCAGTACAGGTATTTTGGTTGCACCATAATTTCTGTGTAATGGGCTACCCATTACATGATCGCACTTCTTGATTTCTTCTTAATATCCTATTGTATGTGCCTTGTTCTCTGAACCCTTTCTCCCCCTTTTTTTTTTCTTCCCTTCATTCTCTTTTATTTGTTTTGCCTTCTTTTTTTTCCTTCAGTATTACATAATTGTAATCCTGCTGTTGTGCCTGTATAGCGAGGTGTGCAGAGATATGAGGTGTGGGTTTTGCCCTTTAGTATTTATAATCACTAGTGACATGATTGGCCTGATTTATGCTGGTCACTATCTATAATTGGAATTGGTATCATTATAAGAGACCTAAGTATTACAGCCCTGTAACTGGGCTCTGAGCTAAAAACTTTTCATCAATGCTAGCAAATGCACTGCGATACAGGCACCTCGACAGCTGGAATGATTTGTTATTTGTTATTTTACCTTGGGGCCTGTGATTTTATCTTGCTCTGGGTTGGTGCCTGGCTCGGCATGTGGGTGATGGGTTGTCAGCGCCATCTCTGTGAGAGCCTGGACCTCTTAGAATAACGCCCTGCCTATGGAAACCTTTGGGACGTTGTGCATGTGTTTCTCTGTTTGCACTCTGTGCCCCCCCCCCTTTTTTTTTTATACTATTCTACAATAGCAACTGCAGAAGTCATCCTTTCCCCTCTTCTTCTCCCACCTGGGTTTTTTTTTTTTTCTCCACTTGTTCTATTCTTCCTTTTCTTCTTTTCTTTCATCTGTGTGCATGGTATATTCTACTATCATACCTGGGTGGCAGAGCGTGTAGTGAGGTGGTTCGCTGATCCAGCCTCCCGACACAGGCACCTGTTTGTGACATGTTTGGCCTCTTTGGCTTTTGCGGATATACAAGATTGGGGAGAGTCCCTATTTGGGATTACTATCCTGTAGCTGTGTGCGGGGACTGGTACTTATATGCTTTCCATCTGTCCTATTTAATGTATTATGATGGCGTTTTGGACCAAATGGGACAGTTGATTTTTTTTTTTTAATCTTGTTACTTGTTGTTTGTTGCTCTGGATTTACAGCCCATACGTGTATTTTACTGTTGGGTGGTGGGGGGTGGGGTAAATTCTTATCAACATAGACCGATGACTTCTCTGTTTAGGGTTAAAGTCCTCATCAGGTTGGGGGGGATGGGGGCGGGGTGGGGGGTTGAGTTCTCTTTCCTGTGCTCGTGCGGATGGGTGGTCCCTACTGATTGGGCGGAGGGTGGATTTTGGTTTTATTTTTTCTTTGGTAGTGACTATGGCTAAGTATACCACTAACTTTCTCTCATGGAACATGAGAGACCTTAATGACCCGATAAAACGCTCCCTGATCCTGCAATGTGTTAAAAAGTATCACACTGACATCCTGTTACTGCAGGAGACACACCTCACTGGAAGTAAAGTACTAACTCTCAAGAAACCATGGGTGGGACATCATTATCATGCTACCTACTCTACACACTCATGTGGGGTCTCTGTACTGGTGAACAAACGTATCCCCTTTGAATTGGTTGAAATTAGGTCTGACTCGAGGGGACGCTATATATTTCTGGATTGTAAATTAAGGTACCATGCTTTGCGCCTGACATCCTACAGGAAGCGTTAGCTTTTATACTTACTAAACCTGGTCACCTGGTGGTGTGTATGGGAGATTTTAATATAACCTTACATCCACACTTAGATAGATTGGGAGGGGCGACCTCTGATTCTGTGAGCTCCAGGACCAGATTACTAGATTTCTTGGAGGATGCGAATTTGATAGATGCTTGGCGAACAACCCATCCTGTTGTTAGGGAGTTTTCTTGCCACTCAACCACGCATAAGTCCTTATCCAGAATTGACGATGTGTTTGTCTTGAGACGGGTTTTGCAAAATGCTTTATCTTGTCAATACTTGCCGAGGGTTGCCTCAGATCACTCTCCTCTTCCTCTGACTATTCAACTGGGGGCAGGCTCCTGGGACAGGACGTGGAGGCTGCAACCCTTTTGGCTTTCTATCAACTCTATTGCTGACGCACATGAAAAAGATCTGATATATTATTTACAGGAAAATGTAGGTACGTCCTATCAGGCAATATTCTGGGATGTGGCCAAGGCGGCTGCTAGAGGTTCCCTTCTTTCTCTTATTTCCTCTTACAAAAAAAAAGTAGGTGCGAGCGTTCGGGAAAGAGAGGATGAGTTGAAGGAGGCTGAGCCTCAATATGTTGAGAATAACACTTCAATTAATCATGATCAACTATTATTGGCTACCTCTAAATTGACTTTAGAACTTGCTTCTAAAAATGTTGAGTATATGTTCTATAAAAAACAAAACTATTTTGAAAACGGGGACAGAGTGGGTAAGCTGATGGTACACCTGGTCAAGACTAACGGGGGGAAACGTGAGATTGCTTCTCTTGTTTCTGAACACCACTCTTTGATTACCGATGCGAAGGGTATTAATGACGCCTTTTTGCAATTCTACTCAAGCTTGTATAGCTCGCAGATCAGGGTGGCCGCCGCGGATCTGGAGGACTATCTTGGGGGTTTCGGGGTGCCTTCCTTGTCCATAGATGATCGCCTAATGCTGGACTCTCCTATCTTACTTAGGGAGGTGACTGATGCTATAAAAACTCTCCCTCTTGGTAAGTCTACGGGGGGGGGATGGCCTTCCGGCAGAGTGGTACAGGCGGTACTCAGAAATACTGGCTCCACATTTGTTAAACACTTTTTACGCTGCGTTTGATGATTTTGCTTTGCCTGCATCGATGAAGGAGGCGGTGATTATAGTCATCCCAAAACCGGGAAAGGACCCCCAATTATGTGACTCATACTGTCCCATATCTCTTCTTCCGATGGATACTAAAATACTGGCTAAAATTCTTGCTAATCGTCTGAATCAGGTCATATCGACTTTGATTCATCCGGATCAGGCAGGCTTTATGCCTGGTAAGTCTACCTTTCTAATTTGCGTTGTGTATTTATACATATTCAGTCATCGCATCTTGATCACAAATCGGGAGCTATTGTGTCATTGGACGCTGCTAAGGCATTTGATTCTCTGGAATGGGAATATCTCTGGGCGGTTCTACGTAAATTTGGTTTTGGACCTACTTTTTTGCGTTGGGTTCAAGTACTATACGCCACCCCATACGCCAGGGTTCTGGTTGGGGGCCTATTGTCGGACCATTTTCTATTAGAGAGAGGTACGAGACAGGGTTGTCCTTTGTCGCCGGGTCTTTTTGCTCTAGCTATGGAACCTTTGGCAGTGAGAATCAGACAAGAGGCTGGTGTTGGAGGCCTCCTGGTAGGAGAACAAGAGGAGAAACTCGTGCTATATGCCGACGACATATTAGTGTTTCTGCGGGATGCTGGAGCCTCCCTTCGGAACGTTTTAGATATGGTTGAACAGTTTGGCCCCCTCTTGGGACTCAAGATAAATTGGAATAAATCAACTATGATGTTGTTGAACCCAGAGTTTGGCTATGTGGTCCCCCCAGATGTTCCTCTGATCTGTAGTGATACATTTAAATATCTTGGCCTTACTGTGGCGAACTCCCCTAATATCTATATCAAAGATAATCTAGACCCCGTAATATCACAATTTAGGGATAAGCTGTCCTCATGGGCTACCCTCCCACTTAATATTATAGGTCGGGCAAACCTAATTAAAATGATATTCTTGCCAAAATTCTTGTATGTCTTTCAGGGAGCACCGATACCAATTCCTAAAAAATATTTTAGCGCAATTGACAAAATTATCACTAAATTTCTTTGGTCCGGCAAATCTCCTAGAATAAAGCTATCAACTCTGAAGAGACCTGTGAACTTGGGAGGTATCTCACTCCCTGATTTTTACCATTATTATTTTGCAGCTCAAGCTCAATATATGATGCCGTATGTGTCTTCACTCTCTACTCATACGTTTCAATATATTGATGAACCTTATCTGAGAGGAGGCTACAAACTTGAGCACTTAGCAACTGTGGGCACCAATATTTGTTCCACACCTCTACTGGCCACCCAGACTTTATATCAGGTATGGTCGAAAGTTCAGATAATCGGAGACCATGAGGGGCTCGCTCCTTCTTATCCTTTGTGGGGCGGGGGAGGTCTCCCCCATTTGCGTGAACTGGACTTTGGCCCAGTCTGGTCCAGATTTGGTATTACTGAAATAGGTCATCTATATGTGGGCTCCACACTTAAGACATTTGAGCAACTTCATCTGGAGTTCGGCATTCCCCACAGACTCTTTTTCACATATTTGAGACTGAGACACGCGATCTCCGCCTTACACTCGGAAACGCAGCTTACTTTACGTGAATTTGCGTTGCTGAAATTGATGACTACTCGGCCATCTATCAAACTGGTCTCTTTCATCTATTCCTGGCTGAATAAATCTGTGGCTACGGACCTTACTACTCTTAAGAGCAGATAGGAGAGGGACGTAGGTGATCTGGAGGATTGGGAGTGGGAGATGGCGATCCAGGGACCTAAAATGGTAACGGCAACGGCCAGACATCAGCTTATACAACTAAAGATTCTGCATCGAATTTATTACACACCCACACGATTGTTTAAAATGGGTAAACTACCACGCGATAAATGTGTTAAATGCGGACAGGAAGCTGCTGATTTCATCCATTTGATCTGGCATTGCCAGACTCTACAGCATTTCTGGGGTGATGTGGCTGTGGTGGTATCTCGGCTGGTGGGGTGGGGGCTCCCTCTATCGCCCAAGATTTTTTTGCTCTCCGTGTTACCGGACCAATTACACATAGCTGGTGACTATACTCTTATAAGGGAGTTGTTGGTCATGGCGCGGAAGGTGGTGGCACTGGCATGGATGAGTGTGGACCCGCCGACTAAAGCATGTTGGATTAAACTAGTCAATTCTACTCTACGTCACTATCGAGGCGTTTACTTACATAGGGGTAAGCTGAGCAAATTTGATGAGGTGTGGGGGAACTGGGTCTCTTGTTTTCTTACCTAGGTTACTGTTTTTTTTGTTTTTTTTCCCCTCTCCTCCCTGGTGGGGGTGGGGGCCGCTTGTCCGCACGGGCGTGGGCTGGGGTTAGAGTTTTTTTAGGGGTAGTTATGTTACTTGGGGTATGTTGGTTGGGAAGGCACTGGGTGAAAAGTGAAAAAGGGGACAAAGTGATTCACCTGTATAATGTGACTGACTCATATTGTTCTTTTTGTTCCTTTATTGTGAAATTCATTTTTCGCATTGTCTTTTTTTTCCTATGGTGTTTCTCTTGGTCTTTAAAGATATTAATAAAAAAAAAACATATATAAAAATGTTTTAACTTATAAGTTGTTGTATTATTAATGGGTACAATCCGGTTAACATAAATAAGATTTTATTAAGATTTTTATATTTGAATATTTATCTATTTAATTCTTATTGACCATGTAGATCTAGAGATGTATGTAAAAATCGCATGGGCCAGTATTTAAAGCATTAATACATCTGTATTTCTCTCGCAAAGGACTACTGGATTAGGTGCACAGTGTTTTGTGAACGCTCACATAGAGGACGATAGTACCCAGGATGCGGACGGATACTTTTTTAAGATCTGCCTGCAAATATGGGGTGCATTTCGTCCGGCAGTGTGATTAAGATCACGTGACCAGTGCACTTGATAATACAATGCAGACAAGTGTGTTCCACAAGTGTAACGCGGAAGTAGATGCATGTCGTTTGGAGTGAACAGTTCCGTCCTGTGATTGAAACAGATGTTTTTTGGCGCCAGGCGATCACATATATTCTGGGAACCGAGGGTCAATGGGAATCACTGCTCCTGAGGAAGTGGCACTTGTGAACGCCACAAAACGCGTAGAGCAAATGACATTTTCCCATTGTGGGTAATATCAGATACTATATCTATTTTAAAAGTCATTTTATTTTTTCTTTTGGTTTATTGTTAGCTGGGGAGTTCGGATGCCTTTTTTGCCACACGTGCCTTTTTATAAGTTCTATGTGAAGTGATAAGGGTTTTTTCCCCCTCCCACAGGGATTAACGTGTTTTTTACTAATAAAGATACTATTTTATGTTCACCTTCACTTCACATAAGTTAACAAAGTTTGTATTAACCCTTTATTAATAGATAGGGTTACACATTGTTACTTATATACAATTTGCTAGTTCCTTCTGTGGTCCACATATTGTTTACTGTATGTGTGGTTTAACTTTGGGAACAACATTACTTCACTTACTTTGTTCTTGTAGGCCTGACAAGGCCTTCCAATAATGGACTATGGCCCGTTATAGTTCCCGCAACAGCTGCAAAGCTTCCCAGTAACAGCCTATGGCCCATTACAGTCTGTGTAGTTCAGTCTCTTTTTAGGGATTTTGCATGGCTCCTAAAAGAGCCCCCTAGTAACGGCCTGTGGTCTGTTACATTTCTCCCCTTTTCAAGTCCCAAGCCAGCGGCAACTTGGTGAATGGTAGCTTGGTGTAATATGAGAGGTTGCTCCCGCCTGCTTGTCCAAGGCCCGGCAAAGATTAAGTGGACTCAGGGGTCCAGCTACCCAGGCATAGCCTGTGTCAGATCTCACTGGGTCTGGGGCTATTGGCTCTGGATCTAGGGCCAGTCTGTGAAGGGGAGTCCCTTGAGGCAAAGAGGCTCCAGCAGTAATGGACTGGCTGGGGACACTTGTTCTGGGGGCCCAACACCAAGGATCCAGTTTGGGGTAACCCAGCAGGTAGGCAGAGGCATCCCCCCCACTCCCCCAGGTATGGGCCACAGAGCTGCGGGAGAGGACGGTGGTCCCACTCTCCAGGGCCAGGACAATGGTGCCGCTGGAGTGAACAGTGGTCCCACTCTCCAGGTCTAAGACAACTGAGCTGCTAGAGAGGACAGTGGTCCCACTCTCTAGGGCTGGGGCAATGCATGGATCTGTGAGGACCTCAGGGTCGCTCACCCAGTCAGGGGAAATGAAGCCCCTGAAGAGGACATCAGTCCCATTTCCCAGGGCCAGGATAATGGGGCCGCTGGAGAAGACAGTGGTCCCACCCTCCAGGGCTAAGGCAACCGAGCTGCTAAAGAGGATGGCGGTCCCACTCTCTAGTGCTGGGGCAACGCAGGGACTGGTGAGGACCTCAGGCTCGCTCACCCGGTCAGGGGAAATGGAGTCACTGGAGAGGATGGCGGTCCCACTCTCCAGGGCCAGGACAATGGGGCAGCTGGAGAGGACAATATTCCCACTCTCCAGAGCAGGGGCATCAGAGCCACTGGGGAGGACAGCGGTCCCACTCCCCAGGGCAGGGGCAACGGAGGCAATGGAGAGGACATTATTACCCGCAGTCAGCCCACCATTCTTGCCGACGGATTTCATCCCAGGAGGGACATTAGGCTCTCCATTCTCCTGATCACCGGGTCAGGGTGTCTCCACATTCCTATAAGTGTCCATCGCTTCTTCACCAGGAACTCTAGCTCCAGTCGGGCCCAAACAAGCCCATGTGTTCCAGAGCTGCCATGGCTCACCAGTATAATCCAAGTTGGTTAGGAAAATTATCCCACCGCTTGACACCAGTGTAATGGAAACACTAGGACGCCATGCTGTCCTGGGCCATTGTGCTGGGTTTCTCCCTCCTGGATGCGGCTACAAGTGGGTAGCCTGGCCGGTGAAGCTGGCTGGGACTCTGTAGCTGCATTCTACACTGAAAAAGGCTGGGCTCCTGATGTCAGCTACAAGATGGGTAGCTGAATGAAGCAGGCTGGTAGCTGTACCCCAAAAGGCTGGATCACTGCAGCTGGCTGGTATGCAGGAAGCTGGAACACTGGAAAGCTGGTCAAGTAAGCTGGAAATGCTGAATCACTGGAAAGCTGGCAACTGGAATGCTGGTATCCTGAATGGGAGTCAAAGGGGACTCTTTAAACCATCCAGGGATGAAGACAGGACACAGCTCTTAGTCCAAAACGACTACTGCACTTTATTGTCAAAAGACTGATTTTCACAAAGGAAAAAGAGACTGGCCGCAGGACTGAAGGAAAAGCCTGCCTTCCAGTCAAAAGTTGGAAGGCCACTGATTGAAAGGCTGCCTTCCAGTCAAAAGTAGGCAGGTCGCCCGTGTAATATATGCAAGAGTTTGGCATAGGTCTTGCAGGGAACAGGTAGGCGGCCTGGGGATTGGTCCCCCCGTCCAGGCATCTAGTGACTCACTCGGCCAGGATTGGTCTCTGTATTTTGTCACTTCGAATCCTATTGGTCAGGATTCGGAGTGGCAAGATTAAATTATGTAAAACTGCTTCACTGTGAAAGAGCTCCTTTGCACCCATGTGTACCCTTCCATTGTCCTTTTGTATCACTGTGTACCATTCTATTGTATCCAGCATAAGTTGATATGGTTAACTGTGTATAAAAATAGCTGATTTTGATTAACATTTCTTGAGAGGCCTGCCAAGACCTCCATGTAACGGCTTAGGGGTCCGTTACATATGCTAATGAAGGTTTCAATAACATTTCACGTGCTGATGCAGGTTTGGGCAGTACCAAAAAATGTTCGTTTTCACTTAGCTCAGAAATTAAAATGGACTGCTGGAGTTTTGGTTAACATGACATAGAGTCAGTTTTTAATGCAGTTTTCATATATGAAAACTTGAATTAAGGTGAAAGTTTCGCTTTTGGTATCACTAATGCAGCTCAAATTCACTTGTAAGCTCTGTGGTATCACTAGTTTAGCACCATTTCAAGCTCATGCTATCAACCGTCTTAAATCACAACTTTAATCACAATTACAAAATTAATAAAAGGGGTGGACTAGAGTAACAGTAGATACAGGCTACTTGATTGTACTTGCCCCAGGCTAAATATTGCCAGCCATCCTCTGAGTAGACTTCTGTTCTTTCCCTATCATTTCCTTTTTTTTTTTTTTTTTTTAAACAGGAAACAATTAGCGTAAAAATAATATATATTTTACTCTGCTAGTCTCCTGCATCTTCTATGGCTAACACATACCAATACTGAATAAATGATTTATAACAAGCCCAAATTATTTTATTTACACAGACTAAATATAAACACATATACTGATATTTAAACAAACATTAATGTGAGTTTAATTGGTGTGAAGCAAAGCGATACACTTATAGACACACTACACAATCCGATCTAAAAAGAGAGACACCAGTGTGGTAAAGCGGGACAGAGGGATTTGGGTCTCAAAGAGGGCATCACAGAAGGACAGTTGGTAGGTATGCTAATACGCATACCTGGGAACTCTCCGGATTTGCCCCGGAGACTCCGGTTCTGACAGATCTTTACCGGGTCTCCGGGGCAGAGGCAGATTCCTCCGGATGTGGGGAGTTTCTATTGAAACTCCGCCACATCTGCTCTTTCTAGGGTGACCACATTTCCCTTCTGCCATTCCGGGACGTGGTCACCCTAGTTGCCCCGTCATACCTTAAGTCCCTGGTGGTCTAGCGACGTGGACAGTGCTCTGTGCCTCCTCCGGCACAGAGCTGAGGCTCCCGCGCGCTGTGCTCAGTAATGCAGAGCGCTGGGAGATGATGTCATCTCCCAGCGCTCTGTATTACTAGAGCGCTTGCTTCCAGGTAAGCTGCATTGCCGCCCTGGATGTCAGCCTGCAAGCGGTGTGTCATATCATGGACGCCGCGAGCAGCGTCCATGATGTGACACACTGCTTGCAGGCTGACATCCAGGGCGGCTTGGCTTCATTCCGGGACACTTCATTGTCCCGGTTGAAGGGGACCCGGGACGCGGGACATAGCCCTGAAATAAGGGACAGTCCCGGACGTTCCGGGACCCGTGGTCACCCTAGCTCTTTCTCCCGCTGTTCCTCCTTCACCAGCCTTCTGCGTGACACCTTTTAGCCCTTTGAGTGCCAGAGTGGTACGGTGCATTCCGTACCACTACCACTCTGACACTCAAAGGGTTAAGCACCCCCCCACTTGCGTCAAGCCCCGCCCCTTTTTGACGCGATTAGCGTCATTTTTTGTCACCCCCCCCCCCTGCTGAACAGAGGACTCCCCTCCGGGAAGCCCTCACCTGGAAGTTCCCAAGTATGCTAATACGGTACCACAGTTTATCTTTTTTTTAACAAGTTTAGAATTTAATACTTGGCAATGAACGCTCATTAACCCTTTGTGTCTCAGAGGAATAATGTCTTGAACACGCTCTGACACTCAAAAAGGTCAACTGGGGTCGGTGAGTGCTGATGGACAATACTGGCTTCTCAATTCCCTTGCTCGTCCGTGGTTGCCCGTTACTAGCTAATGAGCCACTGCAACATGGATGACATTATCTTACTTCCCAGCGATCAAACGTGAGCTGGGAAGGATTTTAGAACGACATTCCGTTTAGGGCGGGGCGAGATTCTATTGGTCGCCTTTGGATCACATGTTATAGCATTAGGTGGGTGTATCGCTCCCTGCAGTCTCAGCTCCGTGTATAAGAGAGGTTGGCCCAGCCCAATTGATTCTGTCCTTTCTCTAGCTCAGGGAATAAGTACATACCTATCAGTGCTTCATTTAACAGCATCAGACAGCTTGCAAACTCAGCTATGGCACTGACCAGCGACCCCGTGTTCCAGAAACTTTCCAAGTGGTATGAAGCCCACCATGCCAGCCTTAACATGAGGCAGATGTTTGAGGCTGACAAAGACAGGTTTTGTAAATTCAGGTAATATCAGCGTTATTATATGAGAGGTGTAATGGAAATCGCAGCGCTATCGTTAGATCTCTCTTGTTCTTTATAACTGACATCTATTACTCTAGAAGGGAAAATCGATCGGGGTACCGTTCTGCAGATAACTACGGCAGGCAATATGTTAATATTTAACAAGATTGACTTGCGGTGCAAAATTGTGGTCTTTAGTCTAAATTGATTAGCAGTAAACTAACGTTTTATTTCCTGCTTATAACCGGCCATGTTTGCTACTCTGCACGACTGTAAAAGTAACCCCTTAAGGACCAGAGGGGTTCATATTGTGTTTTAAATCTTTTAAAGAGGTAAACTTTTTCTCAGTTGGGTTGAGGCGTACAGTGTAGTTTTCAATGGGCTTCTCCAAGCCGAATAAAATGCCATGTCGTTTTATTAATATGCAGGTATCGTCCAAAGGGAGACGAAGTTCACGTAGCTGGAGAGCAACGCATTGGCCACCGTTAGGCTCTACCTTGATTAATCTAATCTATTTCTTGCTTTTCGAAGTAGCTTCACCATAATGATGGTGATACAAATGTTAAATTACACGTGAGCATGCGTTGTTGGCCTTTTCCGTGAAGAAACGTGTAAGTGATGGCTGCATCACACTCTGAATCTCTCATCGACCTTGTACCCCTAGCTTGCTTCTGTGACCTTAATTCATCCTTGTTTAGTACGTGTCCTAGTGCACATCACTATGCAGTTATGCGTTCATAGAGAGAGCCCACGGTATAGTCATCGCAGTAAAGTTGTGGGCTGGTTTGGTAATCTGGTGATGCTCTGTGACCCTGAACAGGTGTCTGTAGGCTGTATGTAAAATTACTGTAAGTAAGCATACTAGAATAAGCCTTCGACCCACTTAGAAGAACAGTTATTCGCTGCTGGTACAAGCACAAGAAGACTAACGGACGACTGCATATTTAACCTAACTTGAGTCTAGATTCCACTACTGTTCATGAATGTTATCACTAGTTGTATTGCGTATTCCTATTAAATTATATAAAAACTGAGGATAACCCATTCTTACAGGGGTATAACTAGAATATATTGGGCAGGTTGTCTGATGGGACCATTGTGGATGCCGCCGCCCAACATTAACTGTACCCTTATAGTAAAGTGCTCACCACCTGACATATGTACTTCTTTTCATCTGTATATTGTTGACTGCTGTCCTTAACCCTCTGAGTGCCAGAGGAGTATGCAGTGAATTGCTTTGTAATGTATTGTGTATGCCTCTGGCACTCAAAGGGATAAGTAGGCAGAGGGATCTATACTTAAAGGGATAGTAATGTTTCATAATAAAAGCAGCTCTAATTAATCATCATAGTATTTGGACCTTGGAGAGTGTTATTTCAATTCTGTCAGAGTTGTAGATCAAGAGTAATTCAATGACAGTGTCCCCCTCCCGCCCCTTTTACTGATGTAACACTGCTTAGCCAGATCAGAAGTGAGGTGCCCAGGTAGACTGCAGAGAGGGACAATCTTCAATTAAGATAAGGGAAAACCTGAAACTTGTCAAGGGGGGCAGGGCTTTCATTGTTTTCACTGTAAGAAGATTGTCCCCTGCTGTTATCTGTCTGGTCTTACAACTAGATTCCCCATCTGAGAAGAGAGAGCTTACACTAGGTAAAAGGGGCGGGAGGGGAAATTTTGCTTGTGAATATCTCTTAAACCATAAAGGTTTGAGAGATAAGACTTATATCATTCTTCATGTTTTTTTAATGCCTACAAAATAAAATAAAGTTAAAACAAAGTATTACTATCCCTCTCAGTTATTGGGACGGTCAGTATACTTTGTGTACATAATTTGGACACTTAAACTGTGTTTGTGTATGGTGTCTGTTGGCTTTTGTGAATTATTCTTGCAGCCCAGTTCAATATAGTTACTTTACTAGAATCACATTCACCCAGTGTCAGTATGTGGATTAATGTGTAGCAATTCATGATTCTACCTCCTTGTCATGTGCCTTGGCTCTAAGGCCTCCACTGTGTAGAACAGAGGCTTACAATGTATCAAACTACAAAGTTCATTCTGAGTAATGTTTGCAAAATCCCATCTTTTAATGGGAATCTTAGAATTTGATCATTCTAAAGTAGATGTGACAAAGGATGCACGTTTACCCCTGTGATTAGTTTGAGACACCTCTAGCATGCAAGTGGTTAAAAGTCCCATTTAAGTCAAATGGAATGTTTGGTTGTCCCCTACGGTGCAGCTTTTAAACAAGAGTGACCAGGCAATTCTTCTCTGAACAAAGGAAACAGCTAATCCCCAGACATACGTTTTGGACTGATTGGGCCTTGTCTGTGAGGTGCAGCCGATCCATCTAGGCACTTGTGAGCAAGAGGTCTACTTCTGGATTCCTGCACTGCTTAAGTTGACCAACCCCAAGAGCAATTTGTGTATACAAAAGTAAAGATTAGAGCTGCTCAGCTAGGCTCATGAGCCTGCAAGGAGCTCACTAGGACTTGCTCTTGGGGTCTGTCACCCTAAGAGTGATGGGGGAATCCAGACATGGACCCCTTGCTCACAAGTGCCTAGAGGGATCAGATGCACATCACCAGTGAGGTCTAGTAAGGCTGGAACTTGCATGTGGTGTTAGCGGTTTCCCTTGTTCAGAGAGGAATTGTCTGGCACTGTGTAGCTGAACTGTCTTTTGGGCAGGACCGGGATGATATGCTTAAGAATATTTCTTTTGTGTATGGCATTTGTGGGCGAATGTTGCACCCTGGGTGCGGGACAGTCCTAGTGAGCTCTTTTCATACCTTTTGCAAGCTCATGAGCTTAGCTGAGCATCTCTGACTTAATCTTTTGCAGCTACTATATCAGGAAATACATAATTTTTTTTTTTTTTTCCCTTAACTCCTTTTAACCCCTTAAGGACTGGCCACACATGCACGGTGCGTTCACTTAAAGACCAGGGACCCCCCCCCATATTATTCAGAACTGCGTGCAGACGTGCAGGGAGCCTGGAATTCCATGATGGTCCAGGACCGTCATTGGTCCTTAACTGAAAACAAACCATGATGGTCCTGGACCGTCATGGGTCCTTAAGGGGTTAATGACAACAGGTGTTAATTTGCAATGCATTGTGCACTGCTGTCATTAAAGGGTTAAATAATTTACCTCGATGGCACTAACCAGGCAATGAACAGCCAAATGGCTTAAGGACAAGGATTTCTAACTTTCTTTCATTGCTAGATGTTTCAACGCTCAAGGGGTTAAAGTCCCCATTTAAACAAGTCGATATGCTCATCTGTCTGCCGTAGTGCTTTTTTACGTTTTGCCCCAGAACTGCTCATTTTAAGCATCTTGAAAAGGCCCGTAACTGTCTGGTGTTTAGACCCCCCCCCCGATGTCTTGTCTGACATTCTCAAATATACAAGCTTCTGGCTGTTCAGCAACACATTGTAAAAAGGATGGTTTGTAATTCCGTTCACTTGCCCATGTGCTACGTTTTGTGGGACTTAAGCAGTGTCTGTGACCTGAAGTCAACATTACATTTTACTGGATGGCTTTTGGTATACCATGCAAGAATTAATCTGTTTTTGTAGAATGGTTGACTGGAAGCTAGGTCTCTTTCTAAACTACTTGCAGTTGCAAAATCTTGTGTAACTTGGTTATTAAGCATTTTGTAAGAGGTGGTGAATTTCATGTTACAGGACAATCTGGCAACTGCAAAATCTTTTTATTGAATGCAATGTCATGCTTGCACAGCAGAAAGAGATGGTGACTTATGTTTCTATATCCATGTTCATACCTAGAGCTTCTTTGACTCCACTGCAAACATTTAGAACTTTTAAAAGGCAGAGGTGTGCACAACACTGCTCTCAATGCACTGTACTCCCTTCTGCCTTTAGGATAATTTGTGGTCCCCCTTCCTCAAAAAATATATTGCACATGCTTTCTACCAAAGTGTAGTTCATAGCTCTGGATCTTACAGTATGAGTTTTGCTCTGTCATCTGCAGGCACCAAGGTTGTTTTGGTGGCTGTGGTGTCTACCCTTTTGCCCTCACTGCTTCCTTGGTGCTAGCTGGCAGCTAGCAGTCCCATGTGGCAGGGTGGACACTTTTGGCAGTTTATGCCTTAGCGCAATGACCCATCCCTCTAAATTACTTTTGTGAAATATTTGTTTTCTAAAAGTACACAACACTTGCATTCTCTAAAGCAACACTGTAAATGGCAAGCTTCCCGGTTCAGTGTACTGAATGCAAAGAAAATGGCAACTACAGAATTTGCTATTCATAGCAAGATTTGTGGGTTTGTTACAGAGCTTATACATCTCCTTTCTATTCTAGAGCATAAACTTTAACTTTTTCTACCTGTCCTGCTTGTGATGTTGGTGGTGATAAGCAAGCTGACAACACTGGGTAGCAGGTGTCATTTCTCCAAAGCCTCAGGCTGTGGCCAAATACAATGTCTAGTAAATGGTGACACCCCTCTCGATCTGCAGTATAAGACTAGAGAGAGTCAATTTTCATAGTCTTAAATGACAAGGTTGCCTGCTTGTTGAGTCCTGTGAAATGGGTTTGCCCCAGTGTTAATCCACTGTAGCCTATGCCCCCTTGCCAAAAATGCTCAGGGCAAATTAAAGGCTTACTGTAACTTTGTGCAGCCAAAAATTTGACTTGTAATTATATAATTTTTTTGTGGCTTTTACAAGCGGAGTGGTGACAACTTCATTAGATTGTAAATTGTGGCCAATGAGTGCCAGTGTAGAAGCCTCTTTGGATGGGATTATCTGTAGAATTAATCTGTGACAGCCAATAGTCTCACGCTACAGTCTTGAATGGCAGTGTATATATAATGTATTTTAGAAGAGAACTTTGGACTGTCCCTTGATTCCGCACACGCCAATCATTAAGGGTACCCAGTAAAAGTAGATATTCCATAAACTGCCAACTCTGCCCTTTAGGAATACTATTCAAGACTCCTAGTTTAAAGCTCATATTTTAGTAACTATTGATGGATAGATATAATAAACCTATTTGGACACTTTCTGGCTTTACGCCCCCCCCCCTTTATATCTGACCTGTTGGAGGCCACAATGATATCACTGTTTGCCTACCGGTGTTCAAGCATTGAAACATTAAATATGTGCAGATCCTCACATTGCATGAGTGTATAAATGTTACCATTATGAGAACAGTTTTCCTGTGCAACCCCAAATTTCTTGAACTCCCTACCCCTCTGTATACATCTGGCACCCAGTCTTCTCACCTCAAACTCTTCTGCAGTGGTAGTTGTAAAGGTATTCCGTCACATCACTCAGCCACCCTGCATTATGAACAACTTGATCTATTCTATTTGCGGTTATAGTGATGTCCATTGTTTATCAATTCTGCCTGATTTGACTGCAAGCTCTTCTGGACATGAGATTCTATCTTTTAGTAGTCTTTCAATACTTCACTTACATGTATTGTGCTGCGTACCCAGTGGTGGAGGACATCTTAGTCCACATCTTGTGAAACTGGGAGGTTAGATCTGCAAATTTCATTATTGAGCAAAACTGCCAAACACCACCACTTTCTCAACTGCTTGTATGTGAAACAGAAGTATCACATGGAAACTGTGTTCCTGTTTGTAACAGAATCCAACTGCATTACTCTGTATTAGGTCTGTGGTGCACAAAGGCTACCACTGGAGCCAGACAGATAAGATATACATGTAAATCGCACCAAAAGTTAGTTTTTGTTTTTGTGTGTTTTTTTTTTATATATTTATAATATAATTTTAAATCAGCTGTCTAGCCCTTGGCAGGCTGTCTTCTAGTCAGCTGGTCCATGTAATTGGGGACTAGTAAGGTACTGTCTAGCCTTGCTAGTCAAAGTAGTTAGACATAACACCTGCTTGAAAGATGACTGATCAGCCCAGGGCTTATAATTTTAAGTCCTTTGCTACTAGCCAGACCTGAAAAGTTACTTGCCACTGCAAGCCAAAACATACCCACCATGGCTGAATTTCTATTCGCCAGGGCTAAATTTTCACTCTCCAATGGCTAGTGGCGGGTAGAAATTTTGAGCCCTGCATCAGCCATCTCTGATCCTGAGCAGGCTGTTTCATGTAAGGGCAGAACTGGCAGAATCATATGTAACTGCTTCTCTGCTAGTTCTGTTTCTGTATAAACTTGAAAGCCGGTCAATTCATTGTTATAAATACTTTAGTTATTATGGGGTTTGTGGGCATTTCATATCTCTATGGCCCTAAAAATGTTAAGGGAACGATGGTAGGAGTTTATGGTTCTGAAGTCTGAGTGCATTCTCTTCATACCTGCACTTGACCTCCACAGTTCTCCAGAATTATGCAAATCCCACAGCCAGATTAGTCTTCCCTCCCCCCTGCATAGCAAATTATCATACGCTACATGGCAGATTAATGGCCACACATAGCCAGACACTCTTCACCATAACATCACACCTTCGTTTATCTCCTGTAAACTTAGAACTAGCAATTAAACTGCCCACTTTTTCCTTTTAATTTGGATCAGTCACTTTACTCTGAATGCTTTCTGTGCTGGGTCTAGCCACACTGGCCTAGGAATCTAGACTGAGCCCATCACTGGAGATATTTATAGTGGCACAGCGACTGGGACCTTTGGTCTCGAACAGAACTAATGATACTGTGCAGGGAATTTGCATAACTTGCCACGAAAACAAACTAACTTCTCAAACTTACAGAATGGCTGGTATAACAGATTTCGCTTCTCTGTAAAACTTTCTTAAAGCAGAACTACCACCTTCACTAAAGTCACCCTGCAATACTTACGCAGGTGGCGGCTAGCTTTGTAGTCATTATTTTACCTCTCAAAAGTGCCCATGAATAAAGTTATCCTTAAGTTTCCGAGACTGACTACCAGGTTACTGCAGCCGTCCGGGCCAGTGCAATGCCTGTGAAGGGTGAAGAGGACTGACGGCGCAGGCACGCATTCAAGATGTCCGCGGTGCTGCCTGGCTTCCAGCCTTGGAAGCTTAAGGATAACTTTATTTGTGGGCACTTTTGAGAGGTAAATGATTACAAAGCTAGTTGACACCTGCATAAGTATTGTAGGGAGACTTTAGTGGAGGTAGTAGTTCCACTTTAAGGTGACATCGCCACTTTAAACTGGGTCTTTATAAAGGGAACAAACTAAACCTTGGTGGCCAAACATTCTCATTGCTATTAATGGGTCTTAAAGTGGAACTTTCACACTAAATTATGCATATTTGAAAGCTGCATTTAAAAAGCATGTGTATATATATATTATAGTCCAAAACACCAAATGTTCAGTTAAGGGCATATTCATACATATTGCCACATGCTAATTGCAGTACTTGTGTGGTACCAGTGATGTTTCATGTACCAGGAAACTTTCACTTTTCCCAGAAAAAAGTGTGAATATCTCCTAAATTATAACTCTGCAGGACTTTTTAGTTAATCTGACACACAGGCAGTTTTGAATGAAGTTTTCAAATGTGTAAAGAGAATTCAAGGTAAGTCCAATTGAATTCTAGCTGCCAACTCTCCAAAGAGGTTATCCATGAACTGATAAGTTTCCAGGATCCAGGTGTAAGTGTTGTGGTACAGCATGACATTTATACTGCTTGTTCAGGTGTGCTCAATGTGGTCTCTTCTTGTGCTGTAATAAAAAATTGCATAGCATATTCTTCAGAATACCGAACTATTGTGTTCAGTAAAATGTCTAAAATGACTTTTGTTGTAATATACATGATGGGTGGAATTTGACCTGGATACAGATCACGTAACTTCTAAGCTCTTGATTTGACAAATGTAAGAATGAGTTTGCATTTTTCATGAGCTGCTGTGATATAACTGGTGGGAAGTCTCTAGTGTTTCTATAATGCATACTAATGCAAAAATCTGTACACAGATTTTGAGAACTCTTGTTAAAATCTCCTAACTAAAACAGGATTTCCTTTGTCCAATGTGGAACACAGGAACCATGAGGAGGGGAACATTACCCTGTGAGTTCCTAGTTCCACAACATCTAGGAAAAGGATTTAATGGTGCATTCACTAAAATCCTGTTCACTTTCATCCAATGTGGATCACCAGAACCATAGCGTAAAGTCCCCCTCCTCATGATTTGTGTTCCACAAGGACTAGTAGAAAACTGCTTAACTGTAAGTTCACTAAAACTTATTCATGGGAGAAGCAACATAGGTAAAACGGTTCTTCTCACCATTCAAGCCATAAGTTGTAACCCTCTGTCACTCTAAGATACAGAGCATAATGTTACACTACAAGTTCCAAGTATCATCTAACACAAGTGACTAGATATTGAAAACCTAGGATCAATGAGTTTCTTTTGACAATGGTGGAACATGTGAACCATGGGCTAAGTAGCCTTCACTGGGAGTTAGGGCACTTGTACACAAAAGCTCTCTGGAGGAGACTCCCTTCCAGTGCTACTTAACCCCTGGTCAGCAGCAGCCTTGTTTGTATCCAGCTTCACAGGAAACCCTCTCCATTTTACTCTTGTGGTACTACTTATGTGGGAAGTCATCTCCACCCCAATATGGATGAGTCCTGTTGTCTCCTTTTCTTTTGCATGCAGAGCTGAAGGACACAGAAGGCACCTTCGCTACTAGTGTAAGGGCCTGCCCTGTTGAACATTGTGACTCTCCAGTTCTATCAGTCAGTGTTGCGATCCAGTGCCTTGTGATTCTTCATTCTACATTGGATGTCTTTAACACTTGAGAATAAAATTTCCATTTTTATACTGTGGTTGGGCTTGGATTGATCTGGTGGGCTTGTGCGTGCATCCCTCCAGTTGTCCTTCACAGCAAGGGATAATCTTCTTGAACAATGAAAACCTTGACAGGTTTTTCTAACTGAAGATTGTCCCTTTCTGCAGTCCACCTGGTCACCACCTTTCTGTTCTGAGTAGTGTTACATCAGTAAAAGGGGTGGGGATACTTTATCGTTCAATTACTCTTGAACTATAACACTCTCCATGGCCCAAATACTATGGAGATTAATTGGAGCTGCTGTTTTTGTGAAACATTACTATCACTTTAAAAGCTCAAGTTAAACAGGAACTTGTCTTCCACTAATCAAAATACCTATGTATTTTAAATTGTGCTTTTAAACCCTTGACTGCTGGACTCTTCTTAGTGCATTAAGAAGCTATGTGGAAACCACGAACTCTCAAGGATTATAACATTAATTTGGGGACCCACTTTCAGTGCCATTGGCTTGTCTCAGAATAGCTTCTTCCTAGCACAGGGGTAGATCATTGTTGGACTGAAACTTCCAGAACTCTTGGATGGCTGGGGATGATGGCAGTCAGTCTCTAACAGCTGGAAGTTCAACAGCTAACGCTTGTCCTAGTACACTAGCCTTACCTTGCTTCCAGATGTAGTGCAAAGTAACATGGTTCATGGCTGTTAAACTACAAACCTGTGACCCAAGCACTAAAGGCAGAACTACTCTATCAAATTCAACTGATAAGTATGTGGTGAAGTTTTGGCCCTTAATTGCTCCAACTTTATACAGTCTTATGTAAGACCCCCCCCCCCCCGATACAGATGTAACTGGCATTCTAGATATCAGTCACCCACACCAGTGTATTACATTGTGAAGAATAACTAAACATGTATTGTTAGGCTAAGTGGTGCCAATATATAATTATATTGTGTATATATTCTCAACAGCAAAACTCTGGAGACTGGAGATGGAGATATCTTAGTTGATTACTCAAAGAATCTAATCAACGAGGAGGTTTTGAAGCTGCTACTAGAACTGGTAAAGCCTCTATGTACAAACATTCTTGTAATTGTAGAAATGTATGAACTTTTCTGTTTTTGTCTCAACAATTAACAAACTTCATTCCCTTTTAAATGGCCATGGGAGGGTGGAAGTTCCTCTGCTATAGACCAAAAGGTGTGGGTAACATTCCTTTGCAATGCATTTCACACATCTTTTCACTCCAATAACTGGTTAAATGTTATAGAAAGGAGAGGATCACATACTTTCTGCCTTCAGTGCCACCTCTGACTAGTGGTGATGCTTAATAAAATGTACACTTTACCAGTATGTAAATGAGATGTATTCCTTTGACACTTGCATAGAACTGTACTAAAGCACTGAATGGGTACTATCTATGCGTGTGATGTACCCCTTCATCCTGTGGTCTAGGTAGAGTGTGGGAATAGTGTTGCTTGCTTTTGCCCTGACTTCACTCCATCAGGGCAAGTGGCCTGTAGTGCTCAAGCTTCCTTAGAGGGGGAAAAAATGCAATCCTTGTTTGGCTGTGGATTATGGAAGTCTTATTCGAATACTGGGGGTGGCTGGAGGGCGGAATACTTAACCTCCTTGAGGACCAGAGTAGTGGTTTAGCATAATGCTCTGCAATATATTGTGCACTCTGGCCCTCAATGAGGCTAACATAGTCTTTCGTTGTACAGTAGTGGCCAGCCTCTATGTAATTTACAGGCAAATAATGCTTACTGGACACTGTGCTGTGGAGATTTGCATCCACTCTAGCCAAAGACAAGGTCACTTCAGCACCAGTAATGCAGGTTTTTATCTTACCATCTAGTGGGACAGCTATGTAAGCAGACAGCATGCACGCTTTAGTTTTAGGACTTATTCAGAAAGTGGAGCAACTCTAAAGTAAACCATCTGCACAATAGGGGCACTCTATGTGCATTCAAGGAACTTGTTACCAACTCGTCCAGTTGGTATGCTCCTAAAATTGCTCGTATTGCTTTTTGAAGAAGTCCATTCAGTTATTTCTGTTAAAGGGATAGTAATGCTTCACAAAAAACAGCAGCTCCAATTAATCTTCATGGTATTTGAGCCATAGAGTGTTATTTCAGTACTGTCAGAGTTGTAGTTCAAGAGTAATTGAATGATGGTTTCCCCCTCCTGCCTCTTTTACCTAGTGTAAGACACCTCCCCTCAGATGTGGAGTCTGGTCCACAGACCAGACAGCTCACAGCAAGGGACAGTCTTCTTACTGTGAGAACAATGGAAACCCTGCCCCCCCCCCCACCCTTGACATTTTTCAGCTTATTCAATTAAGGGAAAATTGTCCCTCTCCTCAATCTATCTGGACACACCCTGCTGCTGCTCAGGTGAGCAGTGCTATATCAGCAAAAGGGGAGGAGGGGGATACTAGCATTCAATTGCTCTTGAACTACAACTCTGACAGAATTGAAATTACACTCTCCAAAGACCAAATACTATGATGATGATTAATTTGAGCTGCTTTTATTATGAAACATTACTTTAACAGCAGTATACTGCTGTACGGCAAGCCACCCTTTAGTGATTTTGCAATAACTGACCATGATCTAGGTGTCTCTAGTGTGTGGGGGAAAAAAAAAAAAAAAAAAGACACCTGATCCACCTTCAGTGTAAAGATTCTGCTGTTAATGGGAAGTCTCAATTGCTGGAGCAAACACATTCTTACAAGCTGCTCTCAGCATGAAGGTCATTCTGGATAGAACTTATGCTAATGTCCTATTTTTAAACCTTACAGGCCCACTCAAGAGGGGTTGAGAATGCCAGGCAGCGGATGTTTAATGCAGAGAAGATAAACTTCACTGAGGTACAGTGCTTAATCCATTTGCTTCCTGCAGATCAGCCACTCTGTTGAAAAGTACCTACTTCTCCTTCGTTTGAATGAGAGCCATATGAAACGAATAAAATATTCACCAAGGACCACACTTGGGAAACAACCCTTAGTGGTAAAACCTTCCTAGCTGCCTTTTTGTGATTGCAGCATCAGACTAGAGGAAGTTGACACTGGCCTTTGATAGAGAACTGTTGCATATTTTCAGGATATCATCCTTGCGTCAATTAAGTGACTCACTCACTCCTTCACCTGGACTCAAACGGCAACCCTAAAAATCAGTTTATACTGGAGGTAGCAAATACTAATATTTGACCTAAACATGGCTTTCTGGCATTTGGTGTAGGGATAAGGGTTCAGATGCTGTCAGACAACTTAAAATACAGTAGTTAAACTGATCTTCACTTTAAAATGCTACAGGATTGTAATGGTGAATGCAATGTTCACGTTACATATCAGATCTCAAATGCTCATTTTTGATTTTAAGTAGCAGTATAATTAATCTGTAGGAGTTCTACACACAGCAGGCTAATTCAGCAGTCCTTTTTTGGCTGTACTCAGAGTTGAGGTGTGTGTATAAATTTAGATAATGGTAGGCACAAAACACCACTTAAACTGTAATATGAAGGTTGCATTACTGGGCAAGGCCTTGGAAGCCATTTAATGACCAGAGGAGGGAAACGTTTTGCTTAGCAATGCATTGTACAACCCCTCTAGACATTTAACCAAGGACCAAACAATCTTTGCATAGGTAGAAGGAAACTAACTTTGGAATTATTTGGTAATTGGGCTTGGCCAAATTAAGAAAATAAATGAGAAGCTCCTTAAAAGTGGCTTCCAATAGGAATGGGAGGAGGAGACAGACCTAGTTAAACAGTGATTACCTGGCATTAGTCACTCTAAAACCTTACACCTCTGATTGTTAACTCTGAGCGAAGTAAAAGCTGCTGTTAACCCTTTGAGTGCCAGAGGAGTACGCAGCGCATTGCTTTGCAATGTGTTGCATACCCCTCTGGAGCTCAAAGGGTTAACAGACCTGAATGCTGTACATGTTTAACTTTTTTCCTAGCTGAAGTTCAGTTTCCAGGTGGCTATCTAGCTAAAGTCCGGTGTACCTACCCACTATACTTGCAATTCACTGGGTTGTTAGAATTAGAATGTGGTGCGTCCAGTAGTCACAGAAAAGGCACCACTTACTGCATTACTCACTTTATCCTCGCTAGATGTTTGTCAGAAGCCGGTTTGTGCAGTAGAGATGGCTACTTGCGCTGCAGTCATGCACACAGACTGCCCGCGCTGCGGCTGATAATGGAGAGGGGCTCCGAATTTAGAGAGGACTACGGTCTGAATTGGGAAAGCCCCACTCTATATCAGCCGTGGCACGGGCAGTCTATACTGTGCATGACTACACTGGCTGTTGCTGGGTGGCACTGTGGCCCATGTACACGGGCTCAGCTAGCTTAGAATAAAGCTAAAACAAAGTAACTACCCACACTTTAAAAGAGCAAATACAGCATATGAAAATCATCCTTTACAGGAAGTCATCACCACTCCACTTTGAGGGAGCAGCACAATCTTGTGAATTGACAGTGTATGCCTATTTATACATTTAAATTGGATAATGTGGTTGACTTGGAAGTTGTGTGTTAGTGTTTTTAGAAGGAAAAAAATCTAGTCGGTAAGCCTTGTTGTATTCTTCAGTCAGGCTGATGGCATCTCCATCCCCATACGGATGACTCATTAAGTGCCTCCATGTGTGCCCTCCCCCAGATCATCTCTTTGTGTGTGGTTTTTTTTTTTTTTTTTTAAGCAAATCTCAAAACTGTACATTACCTGTATTGTTCATTACAGCCAAGTAGTGTATTAGAATGCAAACTTCTGGCATACAAATAATGGAAATTCGAATGTATTTTTCTACATCAAGGCACTATAACATTGTAGCATGGAAATAGTGTTTGTATCCCACACATTACATGCAGCTAAAAGGGCACTGAATACAGAAACTTACATATGGAGTTAAATACAAACAAAAAAAAAAAAAAACCCACGCAGGCAAGCTACTAAATGGAAGGATGAAAGACTGGGACAGGGCTCAGAACCATCTAAGAGTAGATCTGTATCAATGGAACTGGTTAAATAACCCATGCTTTTAATTTACTCACCAGATATCCGATTTTATCAGCTTTAAGAATGGCAAATACAAAGAGGGACAATCTGGATGTCAAGCAATTTGAACTCTGGTCTTGGTATCGACAAGTTAGGCTCTCTAATTCACATTTGTATGATCATAAAAAGTTAACGTAATATGCAATAATAGTTAAAAATGTTCAACACCTTTTTGTGTCTTAGACACTTTTTATGGACTCTAAATAACCATTATGAACATACGTATAGAAAACAGCACTTGAATAACTTTCATTAGTAAAACTCTTGTTTGTTCCTGATCTGCGTCCTCATGCGCCTGTGTTAGTGCACATGTGAACTACAACAAGACTATGGCCTCTTCATGCGTTCCAATACTGGAACGCAAATCTGTCTGCCCTGAGAGAGCCCAATTAGGCTTAAAAATTGTTTTAATCCTAATGCCAGTCTCAGGGCACATTGATTTGTCTGATACAAAATGTGATGGACATTTTAACTATTATTGCATATTACGTTAAAATAAAACATTATGATCCTCAAAATTTGAGTTGGAGTTTAACTTGCTGATACAAAGATTGGTGTTAAAATCGCTTGACATCCAGACTGGCAACTGCAAAGAAGTCCATTCTTAAAGCTGAAAAATCCTTGGATAGCTGGCAAGTGACCGTAAAAGCTTGGGTTGTTTTAAAGGGGAATAGTCACCCTAAATTAGCCATCTAGCTATAAGCTTACCAGTAGTACAATTATCCATCCTAATTACTGTTTTAGTCAGAAGTCCTACTTCTGCCAAGACTCATGGCCAGGCAACAGGGCAGATATCTTTGCTTACATACATCTGCATGCCTGTACTGTCAGTTCCTGTCTCCTCTAGGAGGATTTGCATGGTACCTAAAGGCACCAGAAGGGACAGACGGTGCAGGCGCCTCTGAAGCACTGTTGCCTGGCCATTAGTCAGCAGAAGTAGGATTTCTGTCTAACATGGTAATTAGGCTGGATACTAGTACTATTGGTAAGCTTATTGGGTGGCTAATTATTTGGGGTGATCCCTTTTTAATCAATTCCATTGACAGAGATCTGTGCAGCAGAAAGGAAAGAGAATTCCACTAAAAACACACCATAGATCTAAATTAAAAATGGTGAATGAAATATAAGAAGCATCAAGCATAGAAGGGACCCCCCAAATCACCAAACTAGGTGAACTTAGAACAGAAATCAAAGAAAATCCTGCACTAATCAATACAGAACCTAAAAATAGTAAAACTCTGTATGGAGCACATATTAAACTTGTGTATAACTATATCCGAAAACAGATGCTTTAGTTGCATAGTTTGGCCAAAGAATGTATAAGCTTGCTTACTACACCAAGGTACCTCATTTAAAGAGTCCTACCAACTAAATGTACATATAAAAATCTTGAAAAAGCAGTCTTATGCAAAACCTCTATGGCTAGTTAAAACCTGATTTTTCAAATCACCCAACCCACCTCTATAATCTGGAAGAGATCTGCTAACTTAAACAGCAAAGGCTTGCAGTAAGTGGGAAGAGACCCAAAAGGACTGAACAATGATCAGCTGTGTTCCAGCTGGCACTGTAAACTGCATGATACCTGTATAAATTATTAAAGGTACACCCCAGCAGGAAAGCTAATAAGAGCATGACCAAACACTGCCTTTAAAAACACCCATTTAAGAGACTGTATGTTAAAGTTATGTATTAAAAAACAAACACAAAAAAATTAAGTGAATATTGCATTTCAAATTGGATATGGTGTAGAGAAGAGGCTAGAAAGGAGAGCTGTGTTCAGAACAAAGGAAAGAACTTGCAGCGCTAAACACACCCTAGATGTACTTATCTAAATGAAAAATGGAGAAGAGGCAAATCCCCAGACTTGTGGATACCAAGATTAGAAGTAAAATCACTTGACATCCAGGCTGGCAACTACAAATAAGTCAATTTTTAAAGCTGCTTAATTATTGCATGTCTGACCGTAAAAGCTAGGGTTATTTAATCAGTTCAATTGATACAGAGCTACTCTTAGATGGTTCTGCACCCAGTCCCATTTTTGTCTTTACTGTAGTCACTATGGAAGCAAGCACTTCCCCTGTTGCTGGGAACAAAGGGCAGCATTCCAAGAAAGGGGATCAGAAATTACCACTGGTCACTCATGAAACTACGTGCTGGATAAAAGAATTTGCCATTGGGCTATATAACTAATACTACGGGGACTTTTTTGCCTCTTTTCAACCTGGTACAAAGAGAGCCATATGAACTTTAAACTGGTCATCTATATATGCCTGATATTGGTTCCATTTTATAATTTGCTCCTATATTTTTAAATAACTCGTATATCACAAGTGCTTTTGAATTGTGTTTAGGTTATGCTACTTATTGATCCTATGAAGGTGGTGTACACTTGGTATCCATATAGGGTACACATAATGAACACATACCAAACAGCAGATCTCTAATCTAACATTCATTGCTACTAAAGGATGAACTGGATAAGTCCTTATGTCAAACTGACATACTCTACACAATATCAGCAGTGTGTATATAATATATTGTTACCATTGTTAGAATATTTATAAAATATACTATACATTATAAATGTTAAAACAAATTCTATGCTGCTGCTCATACCAAAGTTAAGAGTGTATAATATATAGGCACTTAATGGTCATCACTTCACATTATTCAAGAAGAGGAATGCATGGCTTTAATATACCATGGAATTGATTAATACAATGGCTTTTTTACGTGTGGTTTTGTTTCTAAATCTCAAACATTGATAATCTTGAGAACAACATAATGTTAAACTTAATCAGAGGAACAATTCTTTATAAGGAAATGAGAATAAAATATAATCTGTATCCCCATTAAGGGGTAAACCTCATTCCCATAAAATGATGAAGCTTACCACTTGCTGTGGAGTTAATTCCTGATGTGATCTGGAGGCAAGGATAGATGTATGATCTATGGATAATAAGTTCTATATGCCTCTAATCTATCAACATACTAGAAGTAGTGTTTGACACAAGTGAAAGGTACCATGGAAACTTTGACTATAAAAGCTCCTATTTAAAATGCCACCGATCCAAAGCAACATTCATCCTATTCAGATAGTATTCTGCTTAAACCGATTTTTCTCATCTTCTGTGGTAAAATGTTTACTTCCTCTATTTCAGATACCATTTTTCTGAAGTATTTGGTTACTGTATGTAACAATACCTTCTTTAGGATAGGTTCCCCTTTTAAATGGCTCTTTTATATCTTTATTATACATATTTGGTATTTGCCTGCAGCTACATCCCAGGAGACAATATTGTGAATCATCACCCCTGAATATTGGGGGACCAAACACTCCTGATTGCCCGAATCTGATTCTCCAGTTCAGACAGTTCTGGATATGTGGAAACGCTGGTCAGTGAGCGAGTATCACATAATGTGCAATTGGCTAAAGATTCAAGTGTGAATCCCCCCCCGGCAGCTGACCTTCAAAGTTTTAACACTGATTCTGGAGAGTGGTCCTAAAAAAAGGGATGAGAATATCAGACTTGCTTAAATCTCTTGGTTCTAATTTTGAACTATAGAACACTTTAAGAAACCTTTTTAAACTTAAAACTACAGAGTAGGCTTAAGAGGAAAGTGGACTGATGCAAGCTGAATTGTTGCTGGGGGAAGGGAGTCTTTGTTTTTTCTCTCCACTTGAGGCACCCCAATCACACTATAGCAATTTGCCAGTTAATGAAGGTCACATATACAAAACTTTGTATCTTGAGACTCTCAATAATAAAAATTAGTGTGCATATTTATAAATCCCCCATCTTCATAGAGAGGCACACACTAAGTTGGTGCTGTTGCACCCTGGTTGAGAAACATTAGGCTAAAAGATATTTCATGGTATCAAAGTATTTTAAGACTGTGCCACTCTAATGGGTATAGTAGCAAGATTAGGCATTCTACTATTTGAGCATGTGTAGACATGGCTGGTCACTTTTGACTTGGATAAGTAATTTTTTGGTGTTTAAGGATCACTGGAATTTGGGTTTGGAATTTGGGTGGGTTTGTATTGTAAAATGATGGATGAATTGTAAACTTGTTTGGGATTATTCCCACTTAACGTTAGCAGTTGCTCAGGTAGCCAGCTATATCTTAACTAGAAACGGTATGTACTTCAGGATATTGCTAGACCAATTGCATATCTTCATGTTCTCCATGTCTGGGGCAGTTAAGTGACTTTTGCAAACTCTTCACAAAGGCAAATGTGTAATGCATATTGGTACAATGTAGTTCTAATACAAGCACAATCATGTTCCAGCTCTCTGTTCATTAGATTAGCTTTAAAGCAATGACTTTGCAGAAATCTTTAAGGGAGAGGTTTAAAAATGAGAAGCTGTTGCCAGAACAGGTATATCATTTTTTTTTTTTTTTTTTTTTTTTTTTATTTTTTTTTTTTTTTTGTGATGTGTGGGTGTAGATACCTGCTTTTTGTAGATCTGCTTATTTTTTTTATTTTTTTTCCTCTTGTGTAAATTTACTGAGGCATTGGGCGAGGTAAGCCTTTTCAGACTTATCGTCAACCTGACTTCTATAGTGTTAGAAGGGATACATAACCTATCTTAACTAACTAACTTGTTTTGTTTTTAAACCAATACAGTTTCTAGAACACACCTGGAAAAACTTCATGGCTCTTTACTTATACAGACTTGAATCTAATCATACTTTATGCCAGCCACTGAGGCTACTGTGCTGTAAACTAAGCCTATTTTGTCTCCATCTCTAGAACCGTGCTGTTCTGCATATTGCTTTGCGTAACCGTTCAAATTCTCCAATCCTGTTGGAAGGAAAAGATGTAATGCCAGAGGTCAATGCAGTCCTGGAGAAGATGAAGATTTTCTGTCAGGTATATTTCTATTCCAGCCCTAAACATAGAATTGTCATGGGGCTGTCTCAAGAATGTCACTATTCAGTTATCACATTGAGTTGGGCAACTGTTTTGAAAGGGAAGGGGGGGGGGTTTACTCAAGTTTGACCATTCTTTATTTATAACTATGGTTTAAGATTTAGTTTGTTTAGGCAAACTAGCTACTCTGTATGTAAGGAAGCAGCATATTGGCATTACATGCCGGTCAGTACTGCTTATTTTGCATAAACAAACAATTCAAAATATCAAACTATAGCTTTAAAGGGATAGTAATTACTTCGTTTTTATCTTTATTTTATTTTTGTAGGCATTGAAAAAACATAAACGATATAAGTCTTATTCCCTTCCCTCCCCTTTTACCTATTGTAAGCAATCTCTTCTCAGATGTGGAATGCAGTCCATAGACCAGACAGATAACAGCAGGGGACAATCTGTTTCAGGTTTTTCCCTCATCTTAATTGAAGATTGTTCCTCTCGGCAATCTACCTAGGCACCTTTTAAAGGGATAGTAATGTTTCATAATAAAAGCAGCTCTAATTAATAATCATAGTATTTGGACTTTGGAGAGTGTTATTTCAATTCTGTCAGAGTTATAGGTCAAGAGTAATTCAGTGACAAATTATCCCCTTCCCGCCCCTTTTACTGATGTAACACTGCTCAGCCAGAGCAGAAGGGAGGTGCCCAGGTAGATTGCAGAGAGGGACAATCTTCAATTAAGATAAAGGAAAAACCTGAAAAGCTTGTCAAGGGGGGCAGGGATTTCATTGTTTTCATAGGAATAAGAGTGTCCCCTTCTGTTATCTGTCTGGTCTATAGACTGCATTCCACATCTTAGAAGAGATGGCTTACACTAGGTAAAAGGGGCGGGATGGGGAAACTTTGCTTGTGAATATCTCATAAACCATAAAGGTTTGAGAGATAAGACTTATATCATTCTTCATGTTTTTTTAATGCCTACAAAATAAAATAGTTAAAACGAAGTATTACTATCCCTTTAAAGAAAATATCACTGCCACACAATGGATGGGTTAGGCAAAATCTCACTGATTCTTACCTGGGGATATCCTTAAGTCTTGGCCTACTTCCTCCAGTGAGGAGTGAACATAAATGCCCCAATTTCGAGAGAGAGAGATTTAAAAAAAAAAAAAAAAAAAAAAAATATATATATATATATATATATATATATATATATATATATATATATATATATATATATATATATATATATATATATATATAATATATATATATCTCAAAAAAAGATCTAGGAGAGCGCTACTGAATAGCAAAAAATAAAAGTAAAAATACAATATATAAAGCAAATCACTACTAAAATTTAATAAAATCTACAATAAACATATAGAACACTGTGCAAAAACACCAAGAGATACTAAAGTCCTATTCTCCAAACTCTTATATAGTCCTCTGTCACAAGGAGAATGTTAAATACACTCAGACACAGTAAGGATAAAATAGCGGTATCCAGATGATGAGAATAGTATGCACACACAATAAGGTACGATATACCTCCCGTCTATATGATATTTGCGGGCAGGTATATATAATAATCCAGCCACCAGTCTCTAAGTCCTTATTGATATAAATGAGCCTTAAGAGCTGATGTTATAGATGCAAAAAAGTACCTCCCGTCTATTCTTAGATGTCCTCCGCGGGCAGGTATGCAATCCTCGGCAGACTCGGATGTAGATCTCTCAATGTGTCTATGCCGTTTTCGCGGGCAGGTATATCGGCGTGCAATACAATGTATCCGTATAAGTATCTGTGTCTGTGATATCGTTCCACAGTAATTAACAATGTATCTCCTTCAAAATCAAACAAACAGTCTCCATGTGCAGATAAAATATAAATGGAACACAAAGGCCCTCCAATCTTCTATATGTCTCCTGGTGTTGTATCTATTCAACGCGTTTCGTACCTCTACCGGCACTTCTTCAGGAATATCCAACCTACAAGTATTGGCGTCTATTTAAACTAGGTGCCGCATTCATTCCACTTCCTGTTAACTCTATGTAGTCTGATGTACAACATAATCATCATAATATATAAAAAAACTACTAATTCTGCTCTGGAGTAACCAGAAAGTGCTGGCAATATTCAAAGACACAAGAACAACCCCCAGTAAAATGAAAAATATATATATAAAAATATAAAAATAATATAAAAAATAATAAATAAAAATATATAACGATAAATATATTTATTTTTTATATTATATATTATTATAATATATTTTTTTATTATACATTATATATTTTTTATCGTTGTATATTTTCATTATTTTTTTTTATATTTTTTATATTTGTATATTTTTTTTATATATATATTTCATTTTACTGGGGGTTGTTGTTGTGTCTTTGAATATTGCCAGCACTTTCTGGTTACTCCAGAGCAGAATTAGTAGTTTTTTATATATTCTGATTATGTTGTACATCCGACTACATAGAGTTAACAGGAAGTGGAATGAATGTGGCGCCTAGTTTAAATACACGCCAATACTTGTAGGGTGGATATTCCTGAAGAAGTGCCGGTAGAGGTACGAAACGCTTTGAATAGATACAACACCAGGAGACACATAGAAGATTGGAGGGCCTTTGTGTTCCATTTATATTTTATCTGCACATGGAGACTGTTTGTTTGATTTTGAAGGAGATACATTGTTAATTACTGTGGAACGATATCACAGACACAGATACTTATACGGATACATTGTATTGCACGCTGATATACCTGCCCACGAAAACGGGAGACGGGAGGTATCTGCGGCATAGACACATTGAGAGATCTACATCTGAGTCTGCCGAGGATTGCATACCTTCCCGCGGAGGACATCTAAGAATAGACGGGAGGTACTTTTTTGCATCTATAACATCAGCTCTTAAGGCTCATTTATATCAATAAGGACTTAGAGACTGGTGGCTGGATTATTATATATACCTGCCCAAAAATATCATAGACGGGAGGTATATCGTACCTTATTGTGTGTGCATACTATTCTCATCATCTGGATACCGCTATTTTATCCTTACTGTGTCTGAGTGTATTTAACATTCTCCTTGTGATAGAGGACTATATAAGAGTTTGGAGAATAGGACTCTAGTATCTCTTGGTGTTTTTGCACAGTGTTATATTATATATGTTTATTTTAGATTTTATTACATTTTAGCAGTGATCTGCTTTATATATTGTATATTTTTAGTATTTTTACTTTTTTTTTGCTATTCAGTAGCGCTCTCCTAGATCTTTTTTTGTATCTATTTTAGACCCGTTCACTAGCGGGTCACTGGATAGTAGCGATCTGTATTCAGCATTTCATTTTATATTGCATTAGACACTGGGTTAGCTTGGCGCCATAGTTGGGTCATTTTCTGGCTATATATATATATATAATATTTATTTATATTAATATTATAAAAGTGAAAGAAATATGGCTGCTAAAACAGACTTTGTACTGTGCTTCAGCTTGGGGGGTATCAGTCGCTGCATGTGCTTTTAACACAAAGGATAACCTAACGATAGTATTTACCAGATGAAAGTAACTTTGCTTATGTTGGTGGGTTTGGCTCTAGATCACTGTTAGGGAGTCTGCTGTGCCTTGGGTGGTGAGGGGAGACTCACAGTGCCTGTTCCAAGTAATGGCACAGAAAATGTTATGCATTCTGGCAGTAGTATGAGGCTAGGGCAAATTGCCTCAGTCATTGCATTAGAATTGCTGACTTTTCTTCTGCATAGTTTGAGAACTGTGTTATCTGGGTGGGGCTTACTTCAAACCAATGCCCATTAAGTGTACAGGGACTGTATCCTCTCCGGTGTCATTGGTGAGGAACTTGCTCTTTCTCATCTCCAGGAAGAAACATTTCTGTCATCTAATATAACTCACAGGTACCATGGGGAGGCTACAGCTCCTCCCAGTGGGCTGGAACAATTCTAGAAAGAAGTGCAGGGGTGGAGCCTTCCCCTCCTCCATATCTGGCTACCCTAGCCACTCCCTGCCAGATAGATTTGTTCCTGGTTAGAGAGCTGCTTAGTTTTTAGTATTTATTACTTTTCATTGAGTATGGGGTGTCCAAATTCCCCCACTAGGTGGATTACCATTACTGGCTTCCCCTGGTGGATTGCCCAGTTATCAGGTGCTGTTGTGGATACTTTGCAGCCCTGGGAACGAATCATGCAACCTATATTTTCCTCTCCAGAAGGAGTCTCTCTGAAGCTCCTTCCTTCCCAATGGTAATCTGAAGAAAGAAGACCTGCAAAAAAGGTGAGCAACCCTTTGAGTGCCATGGTCCATTTGTCCCACAGTGCCTCTCCACACAAGTCTTTATGGAGTTACTTGTAACTCCTGCACTCATGCTGGGTAATCTGTCTGGGTCTTTGGAGCATTTTGAGCTGCCATACTTCTTGGGTTAAGGGACTTCATTCACATTTTCCCCTTGGATTTATGAGTTTATAATCTGTGTTGTTGTGTTTTCTTCTTCTCAACGGGGCGGTGCATGCTTTCTTGGACAAGGGAGTCCTGGCTCCAGTACCTCCCAAGAGATTGAGGTTTCTTTACAAGACTTTGTAGTTACCAAGAATGATGGTGGCAGTTGCCCGATCCTGGACCTCAGCTCTTTTGTGGTCCATAATCACAAGATGAAGCCTTTCGCTCTCTTTGCAGTGATGTGTCCCAGGGGAATTTCCAGCCTCTCTGGATCTGCAGGATGCTTACCTGCATGTTCCAATTCACCACTCGTCCCTTCGGACTCGCCACTATTCCTCAGGTGTTTGCACATGTATTGGGAGCTTTGATTGCTTTCCTGCACACCAAGGGAATTCAGGTGACTTTTTTTTTTTTTTCCTTCTTTTGGATCAACGATGGTAAATAGGAAAAGGGTTGAACTAGATGGACTCAAGTCGTGTGTGGGTTTTTTTTTTTTTTTTTTTTGCCCCCCCCCCCCCCAAACTAAGTTACTATGTTACTATGACTCTGTACATGGACGACCTTCTGCTGAAGGCTCCTTCCAGGGATCTCCTGGACCATCAGGTCCAGGTTATGTGCTCAGCCTTCTCATGCATGGGCAGGATTCTGAACATGGACAGATCTGCTCCAGTTCCTTCTCAGGATCTTGTTTTACTGGGTCTCTGGTTTGACACCTGTCAAGATATGGTCTGTCTGACAGAAGATTCTGTTCAACAGATCATGAACAAGGTGTCCCGTGCTCTGGAGTGGACCTCGGGGCCCGGTGGCCAAGATGATATCTACCATGGAAGCTGTTCAGTACTCCACCAGGGAGCTTCAGAGGTTCACTATCAGGGCTTACTGGGGGAATCTGGAAATCTTGGATCGTCTGGTCTCTCTTCCCCAGGAAGTGAAGCAGGACCTCCTCTGTTTGGTTAGAAAGCTCCAACCAGAGGAAGGGGATAACCTTTGTCCAGTTCTGGACTTTGACGACGGACGCCAGCCTTTACGACTGGGTAGCTGTTCTGGGTCACCTGGGGTTCAGGGATGATGGAATGTGGAGGAGACCCTCCTACCCATCGGTATTCAGGAGCTCAGTGATTCGCCATGCTCTGGTGTACTGGTCCTCTCCACTGACAGGCTGTCCAGTCAGAAAATGCCATGGCCGTGGCTTATATCAACAAGCAAGGAGGCACAAGAAGCGATTCCACTTGGTTGGCGGTTAAGGCTATTTTGGCCTATGCAGAATGCTTTCCTGCCATCTCCACCATGCACATTCCAGGAGTAGTGTTCTGGCAGAAGTCCTCAGTGGACCCTGGGGAGTAGGAGCTCCATCCAGAGGTATTCAATCTGTTGGTCCAGGAATGGGGTGCCTTGGATAGACCTAGTGGCTACCAGGGAAAACAGGAAGATTCAGATGTTTTGCTCTCGCAGGGGGATTCTCTGGTGTTTTGCAGTGGATGTCTTGTCCGTTCCTTGTCGGCTAGACGGAAAAAAAAAAAAAAAAAAAAAGCGCTTTCTCCTTTCTCTCATCCCCAGGGTGTTGAGAGAGGTTTGGATGGAAGGGGAATTGGTCATTCTGATTGCTCCTTATTGGATCAGACAACCTTGGTTCCAGACCTCTTGGCATTGTCTGCTAAGGATCTGTTTCCTCTGCTACGCAGACCGGATCTCATTCTCCAGGGTTACCTTTGGAGGGAGGACATGGCTGTTGAAGCCTCCATCTTGAGGAGGAAGGGCTTTTTTCCTGAGGGATCCACCATGATGAAAGCCAGTTCTAAGGCCTACCACAGGGTTTGGTCTACCTTTCATTCTTGGTGTGTGGACAGGGATCTGTCCTCACAGGAGTCTGACCTTCTGTCCATCTTATCCTTTTTGCAGGATGGTGTGAACAAGGGCCTTATTTCCTTGAAGGTCCAGATCTCAGCTGTCCTTTTATCAGAAACGCATTGACATGTTGCCTGATGTCAAGGTCTTCTTTCAGGGTGTCTCTCATGACTTTCCTGCTTACGCCTCCCACTCCTCAGTGGTACCTTAATCTGGTCTTTGACATCTTGCAGCAGTGACCTCCCATTGAGTCTTTGGCAACCATTCCTCTGTCTTTTGACGTGGAAGATAGGCTTTCTTTTGGTTGTGGTCTCTGTCTGCAGAGTTGCTGAGTTGCAGGCTTTGTCCTGCAAACCGGCTTTCCTGGTGTTTCGCTAAGGCTCTTCTCCGTACATCTCAGGAATTTCTTCCTAAGGTGGTCTGAGTTCCACATGAATCAGGAGACTGTTGTGCCTTCCTTTTTGTCCTGACCCTAAATCTAACAAGTAGAGGTATCTCCACTCGTTGGATGTGGTGCGCTGCCTTAAATTCTATGTTTACTGTATGGAGTCTGTCCGTAAGACGCCCTATTTGTCATCCCAGGGCTGGATTGGCTGCATCCAAGGTGACTTGCATCCTGGATTGTCTATCATCTGCAAGGCTTATGGGCTCAGAGGGAAACCTTTTCCCTTTCGCATTACAGCACATTCCACCAGGTCTGTTGGGGCCTCCTGGACCTACAAGAATCAGGCTTCTGCTGAACAGCTGTGCAAGGTGGCTACTTTGTCTGTGCACACCTTTTTGCCAAACGCTACCATGTTGATGATCTGGCATCGGCAGGAAAGTCCTGGAGGTAGTTTTGCCTGTCTAGGACTTTATCTTTCTTGTGCCTTTATTCATTAACTGTTTGAGCCCTGTTGGCTCTAGTTCTTGTTTGCTGTTAAGTTATTCCGTGTCCATTTACACTTCATTAGTTTGGGCTGTTCGGTGCCATGGATAGTCCATGGGGACCGGCACTTGTTCGTTTCCTTCTTCCCACCCTGGATGCTCAATGTTGGTACATCCCCTATGGTACCTATGGGTTATATTGGATGACAGAGAAAAGAGGATTTTAGTATTACCTCTTAAATACTCTTCTCTTAGTCCATATGACTCTCAGGTCTCCCTCCCAGTGAAAGGGACCATGCTGGGTCTCCTGTGGCTCAACATGGGAGTCCTTTTTGGGATAATCGCTTACAGGAGTTTTCCTATTGCTTGTTGGTAGACTTGTGACAGAAAAAAAAAAAAAACTGTCTGGAGGGAGTGGCTAGGGTAGCCTGATATGGGAGAGGCTCCACCCCTGCACTTCTAGAATTGTTCCAGCCCACTGGGAGGAGCTGTTGCCACCCCATGCTACCTGTAAGTTATCCTCTTCTAAAGTGCTATACCTGGCTGTCAGGTATAGTATTAAATGGAAGTGTGCCCCCTCCCCTTAATACCTTAATTACTATGGGGTGTGTACATAAACTGCCTCCTTTTCTAGGTATTAACCCAAGGCTGCTTCTACATGATGCAAGTCAATTAAATCCCAATCTTGTTAGAGATGGAGATCAGTCTGACTGCACAGGAGAGTCTACAGAATTTTTTTTTTTTTTTTTTTTTTTTTAAATATATGTATGGTGTGTACTGTAAGAATATCTTCTAATATATTGAGTGGGTGCACCTAAAGCAGAACTATCACACATTTATCCGCAAATCCATATGCACAGAGCGATACTTAGATCCATACTAGTATTATCCAGCGTTTGCAAAATCATACGCTTTCCTTGATGCACAGGCAGACATCTTGCTTTACTGGCATCTGTGCGCCTGCTTCGTCGGTCCCTTGCTGTAATTTTGAGGTACAATGGAACTTCTAGAGGAGACTGTGACTGACATTGCAGGCGCACAGATGTCTCTTTGGCAAGATGTCTGCTTTGATGCCTACCTGTTTGTCGCTGACAGAGTTGGATTTCTCAATAACGTCAATTATTTAGGATATGCTTATTATGTGCATAATGATCTGGGGGTAACTTTAATTTGTGTGACTCACTTTAAACTATGAAACCAGTTAAAAAAAAAATTTACATTGTCTCTGATTGGAGTTCCCTGCACTTGTTTCCAGAGATTTGTCAGGGATTCTGAAACTGTATATTAATAAAATGAGGACATACAGAATATTTGGTAGTGCAGAGCTAATGTTACATTGTATTACTGTCCTGCTTTGGTCTACTGACCAGAAAACTCTAGAAATGTATCCAGGAAAAAAAATTGAAGTGGGGGAGTAAAGTGTAGGCAACTAATTGTTCATATTTTACAAGTGTATAAAGGGTTATTGTTGCTTTTTAAGGGGTGTTTAAATTCTATGGTGCAAATGTATTAATGCCACTGTAACAGTCCTGTTGCAACCATCGTGCCATATGAATTAATATATCAACATTTCCGTTGTGTGTGTGTGTGTGTACAACAACTTTAGTGATTCTTCTAGGAATGGTATAGTCCCCTCTGACTCACATTCCTCAGATCCTCACGACTTGGACCAGCCCTGTTCATGCTGTCTGATGTTCCAGGAATGGACTAAAGAGTCCTGTTTGACTCCCATTCACTGGATCCCAGGACAGGCCTGGCTACCCAGCTACCTGTGTAGTGCCAGGCTTAGGTCTTACAGCTACAAAGGGGTAGCCAGGCTGTTCAAAGTTATGAGGATGATTTAGACTTGAGAAAGGGGAATCTCTCACGACAGCTTGTCTTCATGAAATGTTTTTCCTATAATAATAAATAATAATAAAAATATCCTTACATATTAAAATCCTCGTTCATATGACTTTATTTACAGAAAGTTCGCAGTGGTGATTGGAAAGGATACTCTGGAAAGGCTATTACTGATGTGGTTAACATTGGCATTGGTGGCTCTGACCTGGTAAGGCCTCTGCTAAATGGTGAGAAGTGCTCTGGGGCCATGCGTTCAAAAGAAAAAAAAAAATGGAGACATTCTGGGGCAAACTCTAAACATTTCATTGTTTCAAATGGATTTTAACCCCTTGAATGCTAGTTCTCCAACACATTGCAAAGCATTCAGGGGCTTACAATCTCCATTTAAATCTGCAGTTGGAGATCCTTGGCACTTTGAGAATTTGTTTCCCCTTTTGGTGCTTCTGACTTGCTACAGCACCTCCTTTTACTTTTATTGAATACAGCCTTTGTGACCTCCTATTTAATATTTGTATTCAACTTTTTTTTTTTTTTATTTTTTTTTTATTTTGCCTTCTAATTGTATTTCAGGGACCTCTGATGGTAACAGAGTCACTTAAGCCATATTCCAAAGGAGGCCCTCGTGTCTGGTTTGTGTCAAACATTGATGGCACCCACATTGCCAAGACTCTGGCTGAACTGAACCCAGAAACCACACTCTTTATTATTGCATCAAAGGTAATTAAAGCACTGACAAAGGGCAAGGTATTAGATTCATGTGTGTGGTGGTTTGTGTGTTTGTTTTTTTTTTTTTTTTTTTTTTTTTTTTCCTGCCAGAGATGTATTGCAGTGACAGGAATTGTAGCTTGCTTATCCCTTTTGAGTGCCAGGGAGGTAAGCAATGAATTGCATCCCCAGCTGGCACTCAGAGGGTTAATTCTACTGTACTTGTAGACTACAGTGAGTTCTGTATAAAGACAAAAACGGCATGAAAGATTTTTAAATATGACCTGTTTCTTTGAATTAGGCTTTCAGAGTTTATAACTTCATACAGAACTGCTTTTTGTCCCATTAATCTAAATGGCAGGGGTTTTTAAACTGCAGCTATTGGTTGCCTGGGGATGGTGGGAGTATAAGGTCCAACAATTGACTATACCTGGTTGTGGAGATAATGGCATTTTTCTGTAAACTGGTACTTTATTCAGCACTGATTTAACACTTTATAGATGAGGTGTGCAACATATTGCAAAGACGTGTTGGGCACACACCCCTGGCTTTTAAAGGGGTAAGCTGCACTGCTAAGAGCTTCATTAGAATGTGGTGCCACTGAAGATTATATTCCAGAACTGCATACAGTGGGTATTTTGAATGCTTTCAAATATGTAGACTCCACAACAGTGATTTACTCACTTTGGACATCTCTAATACAGGGATTTAATGTATTTGAAAGCTAGAATTCCTATTTCAGTGTTTTAAATATGGTGGAATTATGGCCACAATTAATCCAGTCCTTAAAACTTTAAAGACTGGGGTTGTGCAGAGCATTATGCATCCCATTTAAAGGGTTAAACATGCATTACATGCCCCCCCCCCCCCCAATATGTGTAACCTCTGGAAAATGTTGCCTTAGACTGTTTTTGATCAACTATTAAGCTGGGTTTTCAGTCAAGCTCTAATGATTACTGCAAATAAAACATGGAAAGATTGCTTATGCAAATGGTAACAGGCTACTTTGCGGAATTCATTTGTGCTGGATATTAATACACTTTCCATGGGGAGCCACTTAGTTCTGTTTTTAACAGTTTGATTAAAATTTGATGTATAACTACTTTTAGAATTAAATATATTTCCCCACATTGAGGTGTACGCTGCAAGAAAAATCGTGCAATCTAGTTAGTTTGACAAAAAGGTCCTCTTTTTAAATGTTTAATTCTTGTTTTTGAGAACACTAACTCCTCATAATTCAGAACTTGCCAAACTTGATCCTGGCAAGCACTTGATCATAGTAGAACTATCTGCTCAATCCTCTTGTAGAGCTGAGGATCATAGCAAACCTAGCACTTACCAATCCGTAATAAACATTGGTACCTTAACTTCTAAAGGACCGCTAATTTTACTGCAGAGAAAGTGGACCAAATGTAACCTACCCAGGTACAAGGAGTCTACATTCAGTTTTTGTTCCAGTGTGGAACACAGGAACTATGGGGTAAAGTAGTTCTCAAAGTGGTGGGGAGGGCACTTCCTTAAATAGAGCTCACTGGAGTCCTTTTCACTCCACACTCCACTTTAACGACATCTCCTTTGAGGTCACTTAAAACAGAGTGGTGCATCAGGGCAAAGATTCTTGGGGGCATTCCCACAGATGGCCATCTGTCTGGCAGCCACATTCTGATGTCTGTGGTAAAATTGCTAGGTTCTGCATTCTATTTGTCTGCCCCATTTTGCTTCCCTTTCCTACTGGAGGAAGCTGCTTTCATTGCTTTACTAAACATTTGTTCACTGTTATGGGCCTGCAGCCCCTAGAGTGCCTAGGTGGTACAACCTATGGGCTTGGTCAGCTGCTCCTGCTGTGCCAAGCCCAGGTTTTTATTGTATTTATTTCTCTTATATGGACAAAATGTGGCCACTGCATAAAGCCAGTATAATCTGCATGTAGGGCCTCCTAAAAATATTCTTGGAGATCAGTGGAGGTGATGCAGGGAAGTGGCATGGCTCTCCCGCTTCCAGGTTAGTGTGTGATGGATCTGGGGAAAGCGTTTCATGTCCTATCAGTATCTGATCCTGACCATTCCTATCACATACCCTAGGTAGGATGGAAGCAGGGGAGCCACACTGCTCCCAAGCATCTCCCAGCCAAATTGGTTTAGAGATCAGTAGCTGGGGGACAATTGATAGGGTTGTAATTATTCCCTGCCCCCCCCCCCCCCAAACACACACCAGGTCTCTGTTTTTTTTTTTTGAATGCTAGAGAGGTATTCAATGTATTTGGTTCCTCCGACACTCAGTTGTTTAATTTAGAAACGGGCACAATTTTTAATAAATAGTGGTAGAGGGGTGCCCAGTGCACACATACAACTCTCCTGCCTGGACCCTTTACAGACACCATATGCTGTCAGGACCCCTCCCCAAGCCTGGCTCTTCTGGTCAGCCTAGTCTCCCTGGGGGGACTCGACTGGTACGTTATCCCGCTTACTCTTTACCCCTTACACAGGCACTCCTATGTCCTTTTTCTCCTGGACTGGAGCCTGCATCAGTTATACACCTGAAATATTCAGTGTATATTCCTTCCTCTATTAAGGTGATCCTTAAGTCCTCGAACAGGGCCTCTTTGTCACGCCAACCCCCAAAGGCCACTTTTCATTTGGGGAGGGTGGAATTCTAGGGAAAACTGACCATTCTTGACTTCTAGAGGTGAAGGACAAAGACCCTGGGTCACTTGCAGAGGTCTTCTCAAGGCTATTTTTTAGAGAACCTGATAGTCTGAGGCTTCCAAATGGAGTTCTTCTTTCCCATATATATTTAAGAGATGCAAAAGGAGGCTGCCATTTTTCTTCACAATCCTTCTTTGCACCAGGTAGTCCTTGAAGAATGTGAAGTTCCTGAAACTCTTAATTTAAAGGACTGGATTCTGTTTAAAGTGAATTTTGTGGCCTCTTGTGCCACTTTATGGCCCACCTTTTGACGTGACAAGGGAAATACGCTTTGGAGGGAGCAACTAGATGGCTGTCCATGTGGACGTGCATAAAGTGTGTGGGTGGGGGGGTTTGTGGTTCTTGCTGCTTCTAAGGTCCTTGAAAATTAATGTGCATCTTAGGAAGGCAGCTTGATTTAGGCTCATTCCTAAACAGTCTTTTTGGTGTCTTACTCCTCTGTGGGACTTGAACTTGAAGGTGTTTTTTTTTTTTTTTTTTTTTTTTTTTTTTATGAAGCCTGATTTCATTCAGTTCTTGACTCCTAAGACTGGTTACTTTCCTAACATTGTGTCTGTTCAGCATGTGGCCTAACTACAAGCATTATGCAGTAAAGGTCCCTCTTATGCCGTAAATGGAATTGGTTGGTGAAGTGCCCTACCCATATGCAGTTAAATCTCCCAGCCTGTCCAACTCTTCACCCCACTCAGTTTGAAAAGTGGCTTCCCAAAGAAGCTGGCCAGTGCTTGTGTTTTCTTCATCTTCCTGTTGCAGAATATGGGGTTGAATAATCCCCTCCAGGCTAGCAGACGTCACTATGCAAAGATATCTGTGCTGTTTCCTGGCTGTCAGTCCTGAGAGCAGTAGGAATTCTCTAAAAGCAGGTAATTCTGGTGACTAGCACTACTGAGCAGCTAGTCGCCAGATGGGTAATTTTTTTTAATGGCATGTTTAGGCATGGTGGTAGTGCCACTTTAAATAGTCAGGAGACTTGAAAAAGGAGGATTTCAGGAGTACGCACTGCCTGACTATATGAGCTTTACGGCTCTGGGGTATTTAAATTCTTCCCCCTCCCATTACTTTCCATTATAACTTCTAACACTGCATGTCCTTCTCCCCACCAGTGCATGCTTGGAGCATTAGAATTCAATGGCAAGACTTCTCTTGCTTCTCTGCTGTTTTTTCAGAGGCCGTAAATGGATTTAAGTCTTGTAACATGCTTATTACTGGGGATCCTGGGGGGTGCTGCAGTGCACCATATGTTTCTGGGAGAGAAGTTAAACCTGGGCTTTTAAGCAATGGAGGAGGTCTACTCTTATTGGGACTCTGCTGGTACTCTGATTCTGATTACTCCCTCTTTCTTGCCTCAGTAGCACCTTGCAATCTAATTAGTACCATTTTAGGTTTTTGATACTTTGCATTCTCTATACTCATTACTTTTTTACTCTTGGAGCCTACCGATAGGGTGACATGGGCATGGGTTCCCTTTAACCTCATTAACACACTGCTCCTCATGCCAGATTGGTCTCTCTAGAGAGGTTTATGGTACTCTGGCTCTTGCTATTGGATTCCTCACCTGTAGAACAGGAGCCTGCGTGGGTTAATTCTACCCCCTCTGTTCTATCCCCTCATCTGTTAAGTGTCTTAGAATCTCAGTCCATGGGACACTGTGCTCCCCCAAAAGGCACTTTTTAAGTGCTCCCCCCCCCCCCCAACTTCATTTTTAAATATAGGTATTCCTTCCCATGAGGAAGGGAAGGTGATGTGGATGACCTAGACTTGCCCTGATCTCTTGGATTCTCATGAGAGAGACTGATGCTCCTTTTTAGTGTGGTATGTGTATATAATTAAATATATTGGACAAACTTTTACTAAAGGCTTCTGCAGAGGAGCTATTGCACTCTGGTTCAATCTTGCTTATCCATTCTGGAGCAACACAACTGGGTTCTCAGTTTCTAATCTTCTCTTTCCGTACCAGGTCCTTAACTTCGTATGAGATTGGACACCTGTCATGGCAAGGTCTGTCGGATGACCAGATCTGGTTATACCTTCAGGTGTCTCAATCCTTTCACGTTCTTCTGCAGTGGTGCAGGAGTATATGTAGGTACTGTGCAACCTAGTCTCTGCTGGATGCAGTCCCACTTGCAGCTGGAAATTCTCTGTAACTGGTCCAGATAAGTGTCACTTTTTCCATGTCCTGTTCCTCTAACAGGACAAAAGCGGACCTTCGTTGGTGGCTTAAATGCCTTCATCTGACCTTTTGGGCAGCCCCCTGTTATCCTGACTTGGGTTATTAGGCTGATAGTGTGAGGTGCAGCTCTCATTCACCTGACAATACAGGTTGTTTGGTGGAATAAGTGCTCTCTGACTCAGTCCAAAATTCTGGTGCTGTGGGCTTCATGGATCCCGGTTGCAGATCCAGTTGGACAGTGCAACGGTGGTCTCTTAAATCAACTGCTATGGAGGGAGCAGGAGTGCAGCCACATGGGACAAGGTTTGACTTTCAGAGGCTCACATGCAAGCTCTCTGCCAATCATACTCTGGGTGTATTGTGATGGCAAACTGTTGCCAGCATCTGTATCCCGGCAATTGAGTGCTCAATCGGAGTGTCTTTGACTTCAGAGATTGACTGTGGGATCTCACTGAGGTGGATCTCCTGGCTAAACTGCAAGCTTCCTTAGTTCTGTAAGGTCACAGGATCCACTAGCTGTAGTGGTAGGTGTGGGTGGTTTCCCCCATCAGGTTCCTCTAATTTTCAGGGTATTGAGGAAAATTGGAACGGGGTGTGCCAATGCTACTCTGGTTACCCCAGGAGGCCCCGCTTTTGGATCTTCTCAGCCTGTGTGGTGAAGGTGTTTTGGTCTCCTGTCTCAGGGCCTGCTTAACATCCATGTGGAGATGCTGGATTTGTCTTGAGGGTTGTGGTTGTGTGCCCCCCCCACCTCCGATTAGTTGCTGTCATTCTACAGGCTCTGAAGCCAGACTTGTCCCAGGCATATCAGAGGATAAGGTCCCTGATCTAAAAATGGGGTGTGGATCAGGAATGCCTATGACCTCATCTTCTGGTTGTCTTGGCCTGCTTTCTGGACAGTCTTCAGAAAGTGCTTGGTCTTGGTGGTTCTTCTGTTATCTAAGACAGGAGCAGGAACTTCACCTCTTGGATGTGATTAGGTACTTCTAAATACTTTGTTCATTTTGTGCAACACCTCCAGAAATCTGATTGTCATGCCTGAGGGCCCACATGTGGGCCTGGCTATATATAATACAGTAGCTGCTTGGGTCAAGGCAACAACTTGTCAGGTGTATAGTCTTATGAAGGCGCCTATGCATTTCACCAGAGAATTTTGCCTTCATGGAGCAGTTGTGCAAGGCTGTGAACAAGTCATCCCTTCACATGTTTGTCAAAGACTGGTAATGTGTGGGCTTCAGCTAAAACCTGCTTTTGGACAGAAGGTCCTACAGGTGGACTGTGTTCATCCTGGTTCCTTTTGGATCAGTACAATGCTGGTTCCTGCTCTGATTTGTGGAGTTGGTATCCATTGACACCAGAGGTTCATGTTGTGTGTTTTTTTTTTTTTTTTTTTTTTTCCCTCTTCTCAGTTCCTGTATTCCACAAAGGACATGCGAAAAGGGGTGTGTATGCTCTGATGCATCCTTCTCTTCATTGTGGAACACAGGACTTCACTCCCAGAGAAACATTTTGAGTTCTAGGAATGGGTCATTTAGGTTTTCTGGGTCCTGTCCTACACTTAATCTTAATCTTTGCTGTATGTTAAAATTTAGCATGCCTGGTGGGCTAAAGTTATGTAGGGAAGGATATTTTACTCTGTAGTTCGTTAGTCTACGTGGACTAAGAAAAAAGGCTTTACTGGTAAGTACACACATTCCCTTGGCAGCATTTGCTTCTACCCAGTATTACACTATATAGTTTTTCAAACTGGAGGCTTTATAGAAACTGTTGTGGTAATGCTATATCCAGGCCATTTAAAATAGCATTCTAGAACTTTTGCTGTAATTTGTGTGGATTTTTTTATTTATTTATTTTCTTCCAGACCTTCACAACCCAGGAAACTATCACCAATGCAGAAACTGCCAAGGAATGGTTCCTGAATTCTGCCAAAGATGTATGTGTTTTATACTTTTTATTTTGTATGTATATAATATGTGGATGAAGTGTTCATGCGTATATCTGGTGGAGAGGAGAAGCTATTATACAAAGTGTGTGTGTGTTCCGCCTCTTATTCTGTGAGTGCATAAATGGCTGTAACCTTTGAGTGCCAGAGGGGTACGGAACGCATTGCAAATCAGTGTTCCGTACCCCTCTGGCACTCAAAGGGTTAAAGAAACACAAAACTAAGCATGCCCCTATTACCAGTCTGTAATAAGTGGAGCCTCCTAAAGTGTTAAGTGATCTTTGTGTCTGTACCCTTCACACTCTTCATGTGAGATGAGGTGGCCTTTAGAAAGGCACCATTTACAGCTACTTCTGGGAGCATATTGACAAAGGTCATTATGTTATCCAGAAGCCTGCAATGTGTTCTCATTCAGATGGGGGAACCAGTTAACTGGGGGAGATGGCTGCTTTAGACTGCAGCAGTGTTCCAGTAAGAATGCTCCATCCGGGCTCACTGAACCCTTCAGGAAAATGTAGGCAGCTCCAGAATGCTTCACTTTAAATAGTTAATGGGGACATGATTTTTAGATATTGGTGTTACTGCACCTTAAAGGGATGGTAATTTTTCATAATAAAAGCAGCTCTAATTAATCATCATAGTATTTGGACTTTGGAGAGTTATTTCAATACTGTCAGAGTTGTAGTTCAAGAGTAATTCAATGACGAAGTCTCCCCCTCCCGCCCCTTTTACTGATGTAACACTGCTCAGCCAGAGCAGAAGGGAGGTGCTCAGGTAGACTGCAGAGAGGGACAATCTTCAATTAAGATAAGGGACAAACCTGAAAAACTTGTCAAGGGAGGCAGGGTTTTCATTGTTCTCATAGGAAGAAGATTGTCCCCTTCTGTTATCTGTCTGTTCTGCACTCCACATCTGAAGAGGTAGCTTACACTAGGTAAAAGGGGCGGGAGGAGAAACTTTGCTTGTGAACATCTCTTAAACCATAAAGAATTGAGAAAGAAGACTTATATTGTTCATGTTTGGGGTTTGTTTTTTTTTTTTTTTTTTTTTTTATGCCTACAAAATAAAGATAAAATTAAGTATTACTATCCCTTTAAGGTTGCCTATGAATGGCCAAAGCATTTAGATGTACATTGCTCTTTGATCAGCTTTGCAACAAAGGTGCAAGCTCCCAGTTGTCTTGAAAGATTGACTTCTGGTATGCCATGTTTGCTGACACTTAACCTTTTGGCTGTTCTATATTTAAAGGCTGGTGGCCTGGATCAGAGGATTGCTTTACATGCATAACTATCTACTGCAAGGCTGCTGCCAGTGTGCCTCTTCAGCCTTTTTTATTTCTTAAACTATTGCTTCAGTGGCTGACTACAAACTCTTCTTCCCACCCCCCCATTTAAAAAAAAATAAAAAATAAAAATCCCTCAAACCATAACTGATTCCTTATTTCATGCTGGTTGTGTTAGAGGGAGAGAGAGATGAATATTGGAGACGTCAGAACTGAATGCAAAAAGTGTGAAATGTGGTACATCAATCTGTTTCTTTTGATTTTAGCCATCTGCTGTGGCCAAGCACTTTGTTGCCCTGTCTACAAATGCTGTGAGTATCTGCTCAGCTGGACAAATTGTGATGTGTGGTTTTCAGTCAGATATCTTACTGTTCCCCCTCCTTTTCTTTTTCAGCCAAAAGTGAAAGACTTCGGAATAGACACTGCCAACATGTTTGAATTCTGGGATGTAAGTCTACATTTTGATATGGGAAGATGAAATGAGGATAAGCAAACTACAGCTTCATTGAGAAATAAATAACATCCTGGCTGCAAAAGCTTATAAAAGACCTATTTAATACTAGGTCTCTGGCAACTCTCAACATGGCATTGGAGACCTCCTAGGGAATTAACCATTTGAGTGCCAAGGAGGTATCCAACACATTGCAACACAGTGCAGTGGATACATCCCTGGGACTCAAAGGGTTGAAATCCCTCTTTTAAATTGCAGATTTTGAGTTATATGCAACCTATGGTGTAGCTAGCTTGCTCCAATTCTAAGTACAACAGCCCCTCTGTCTTTAAAGTATCACCCTATATGTAGCCATACAGATGGGTATCTGCACAGCAAACCTTACCCTGACTGTATTTGGATTGGCATGGAGCTTCTGCACTCTTCCACATCCATGTAGTAGAATTGATTGAACTCATTATCCACACTGAGCTAGAGAGATAAAATGTACAATTTTACTATATGTATTTAGCAGACTTCTCTATTATCATGTTTACATCTGCCTCTAGATCACCTCCTCAAAACAAACCACGTGCTTAATAGACCTGAATGATTCATGAGATGCACTTGTCTTTATCAAACTGTAGAGAAATGTACAGGGGCTCTGCAACAGAGCAAATAAACTATAAGTGTGCCTGACTGCTGTGGGAAGGACATTTGCCCAAATAAGATTATTTTAACCAAAATAAGAGCCATTTATTAGGGTATCACTCCCCTCCACTGAACAGTTGCCTTTCAAGCATAGATGCTACAAAAAATTGTTCAGTACCCATATCCATACTAACATGTGCAGCCTACTGCAGGCAATGGCATTACATGGCATCATTACAAAAAGATGGCTTTGCCAAGTGACAAATATATTAATATGTATATTTTATATATTTTTATATAAATTTAATTATTATATATTTTTTTTAATAGTTCTTGAAAAGACAGAAGTGCTCCCAATACTAGCTCAAGTCTGTCCCTTACTGTAAAGGCAGCTGGGTAGAAACATGAACTCTCGGCACTGCCAGATGATTCTGTCCCTGCTATTCTCAGCTTTAACCTTTTTACAGTTTGTCAGGGCAGCCGTCTAGCTGTACATCCTAAAGGTCGCAGAAGTTCCCTGTCACAAAGCCAATATTTTCCCTGCCACTATTATATTGTTGACTTAAGGCCTATTTATTTTGAGACACTGGCCTGAATACCCTAGACACAAAGTGGCTGACTTCTTGCTGCTTTCTTTCCTTTAGTGGGTTGGTGGCCGTTATTCTCTCTGGTCCGCCATTGGGCTTTCTATTGCCCTTCATATTGGTATGTATCCTGCAATTTTTTTTTTTTTTTTTTTTTTTTTTTTAATTCTCTTCTAACCCCCCCCCCCCCCCCCCCCCATATGTGCACATATACAAAGAGTGGAATCCTTAAATTTGTTAATTTCTTTAAGGCTTTGACAACTTTGAAAAGCTTCTGTCTGGAGCTCACTGGATGGTAAGTGCCCCCTCAACTGACTTTGCTTTAAAGACTAATGCCACCCAGTAACGCCCACTTGTCATAACGTGGACAGTAAATCCAATGGACCCCTTAGGACTCTCTGCAATGAGTAGATTTAAGCCTGCAGTTTGTGTGCCTACTCCATCTTTAAAGACTAGAGTGGTGTGCAACACATTTCAAAACAAAATTCATAGGGGCCACTGGGGTTTTCTGGGCATAGTATGGTAAGTGGGGAGATTTTACGTGTTCTCTAAAACAATGTATCCCCTACATCCTAGAAAAAATGCCTTAAACTCCACCTGTATTGAGGATGGATCCATTTAATATTTCTTTACTAGGACAATCACTTTTACAAAACTCCTCTGGAGAACAATATTCCTGTTATATTAGCCATGCTGGGTGTCTGGTACATTAACTTCTATGGCTCTGAGACTCAAGCACTGCTACCCTATGATCAGTACATGCACCGGTTTGCAGCTTACTTTCAGCAGGTAAGTTGTGGCTTACTGAGCCAAAAACCTAGTTTTAAGCACCTTTTTTTATTAGAATGTTTTGAAAGATTGTGTTCATCACTAGACAAGTTTATTTCTTTACTCTAGGGTGACATGGAGTCAAACGGAAAGTACATCACAAAGTCTGGGGCTCGTGTGAACTACAACACTGGGCCAGTGGTCTGGGGGGAGCCTGGAACTAATGGGCAACATGCATTCTATCAGCTCATACATCAAGGTGATTATTCTCCATTTATTAAGAAATGGTTACCTAATAACCACCACATTTGTTTCCCTCTTAGGGACAATTTAATTTTTTTTTTCTGTATAGTAAACTCATGGGCCAGAATATGCATGCAAAAGTTTCCTTTCTAGAAGCACAGTTCTGACACTGAATATCTTAAGACACTCTGTTAGATTAATACTAGAGCAACTGATCTGAATTAGTTTGGAGACAGTAGTGCCTACTGTAGTTATAGAAAACACAATATTTGAGACGGTATACACAATGTGCACACCTGCCCCGCCTGTTGACTCAGACAGGTAATCCATGCCTCTAGAACCCTATAGTTATTAGGAGTGGGAGTTTTTAATAAATCTTTCTCACCATTTGGTATATTGAAAGTAGTGGTAACACTTGAGAGTGTCACTTTAAAAATTGTAATACATTTTTCTCCCTCCAGGTATTTGTCTTGTAATGCTAGTATCTAATGTGATTTAGTAAAGAAAAGCAGTCTATCTCCAATGCCTATAAAGAGGTGGGGATGTGTGGGTTCTAGCCAATGAATACATGCATAGAGCCATCTGAATAATGAAATCCATTAAGGGTTGTTTAATGTTGTAATAGTACCCAATAAGAAAGTTGGGGAGGATGGCAGTGGGGGGATTTTGATGCTATCCTTTCTGTAAAGTGTAAGATTTTGTTCCAGAAGAATGGGATATGGAGACAGGAGTAAATGTAGTGAATTCAAATCAGTGGCCCTTTGAATTTCATTTAGATGTGTGAGGAGGTGATCTCAATACAATGGACATTTTGCGTGTGATGTGAGTTCTCTGTAACAACAAACGTGAAGGCTCAAGCATGTGGTAAAATTACATAGAATATGGTCGGTGGTGGTGTTTGATCTCAATTAACCATCTGTTGACTGTAGAGTATTGTTAAGTCATCTAAGGTTTGGTTCAGTAGTTTGTGTATTTGAAAAGACCGTTGTGATGGGAGGGGTGGCTCTGAGACTCTCCACGGGATTGCTGTCCACTTTTGTTTAGAGTATTTGCATGTGTGTGAACAATGCTTTGCCTGGAGATGGGAAAACTACATGGTTCCACTGGAGCCCAGTGGATTTCCTGTGCATAGTTTGCTCTTGACTGCCCACAATCTAATACATGGTATGTGAACAGTCTAGGAAGTTGATATACATAAGAGCTTTTATATGGATGTCTCCTGTATTGCCAGCCTCTGCTTATGTTAAAGGGTTAGATTGAGAGTGACTTGGGATTTGTGCTTTGGAAGCCTAGAGTAAGCAGGTTTAACACAGAGAGTGAATCTTTGATCTCTGTACCAGTTGATATAAATGATCTTTTGGGTAATCCAATCTTTTGCTATCCGGAGGTGGCTTGCTGTATTTGTGGGTAATGAGCAAGTTGAATCTTCCGTTTGGCTTGTACCATATGAATCCTTTGACGTTTACCATGACTTGTGAGAAATAAGGAACACTTAAAGTTCATATATGTTGAGGAAAAACAGACATTCTTCTGTCATCCAATACAGGTTACTGGTAACTTTGTGTAGGCAATCAGCCCCTTTTTAATAGGCAGGAACAATTATGAGAAGTGACTGCTGGGTGGAGCCTACCTCCTCTCCTTGGCTTGCAGCTAGCTAATCCCCAAACAATAAGAGTTGTTCCTTGGTCAAGACACAAGCAAGTGGACAGTTCTGCTATAGCTTTAGCTTTATTATTTTTCTGTTTAGATATGGAATACCACCATTAGGCGGATTACCATTACTGACAATTCCCATCACCCAGATGTGGATAGCTCAGTTTACCAGGCGCTTTTGTGGACCTAAGCCCTGGGGGGAAAATCTTGGCTGCAAGTTCTTTCCCCAGGAGTTGCCCACCGAGGCTGCTTCTTGATATATGGTAATCTGAAGACAGAAGACCTGCTGAAATAGGTGAGCACCACTTGAGTGCTGAGGTCCACATGTCCCATGCTTCACCTCCACACAGGGGCCTCTATTGGAGTTCCTATTACATACTCGTGCACTCATTGGGTTTATTCTGTATGTCTGTGAGGTGTTTGGAGCAAGTTTCTGTGGTAACTTAACCCTTTTGCTGCTGGTTAGCATCTTTTGGGGTGTTTTTGGGCACTTTCCCTGTTGTGTTCAGTGTTTTATTGAGTGGTTTTACATTTGGTATTCCCCTAGCTAACTTTGTTCCATTTACTGCATAGACGCCATTGCTCCATTCACTTCTATGGGACTTTACAGAGCGTGGTCAGAGACAGCTCATGTTTTTTGTTGCTCTGCCATCCAGTCAACGTTCTGGGTATGTTGAGGGCTTTAGGGGGCTTCGGGCACTGTTGGGGTACTCTCAGCGAAATTGTTTCCCATGAGCTCCTGCTTCAAGCGCTCATTTCCAATTGGCTTCCGTCGTGGCAGCCATTTTGTGTATTCGCAGATCAAGTATCCTACATAGGGCTTGGACTCTCCTTTCCTCCGCAGCTTAACCTTTTGCCTACCAGATAAGTCTTATTTTAGTGTTACTGTTGTGCATTAATTATCATACACGCTTTATTGTGGGTATTTTGATACTTTGACCGTTTAGACTATATGAGAATGTCTGTCTACGCTGTTAGACCTTTGGGCTAAACCGAAGACTAAGGATACTGGGGTGTCTGTGTCCTCCATTGCTCCTCATGTCATTCAGGGTTACCTAGAGAATACTCTGGTCATTTTTGCCCAGTATGTGCTGCTGCCCCTGAATCCCCTGCTGGGGCCTCCAGCCATGCACTAGAGCCAATATGGATGCAAGAGCTAAAGGCTACTACAAGGGACCTCCGGTCCACCTTACAACACCTTCCATCCACCATACAGGGGGTCTTCAATTTGTTGCAGACCCCTGCCCCTATAAGATCTTCCCTGCCTAAACCCCTCTGGGTGTACCTGATGTGTCGGACTCCTCTGAGGAGGAATTATTGCTGGACTTTGACTGTTTAGCTGTTCCTTCATCTCCGTTTTTTTGGGGACCCCTTAGAGGCGGACCCCATTCCCTCTGCAGCGGGCCTGATCAGGGCTGTGTTGTCCACCCTGAACATTCCCTTGGTGCAGGAGGTGTCTTCTGACCCCTCTGTTTTCCAGAGCCTGTTAGGCCCCCTGCCTGCTTTCCTTCTAATCCCACCCTTGACCGTTTGGTGTCAGAGGAGTGGAAATTTCCAGACAAGAATCCTTCTGTGTCTTAAGAAGTTTGCTAATTTTTTGTCCGTCTTCTGAAACGTCCCTTACTCAGTGGGTTCATCCCCCTAAAGTGGATTCCCCAGTTTCCAGGCTTTATAAATAAACTGCCTTACTAGTTGCTGATGCCTCTGCTCTTAAAGACTGGACTGACAAGAAGCTTGAGACTTCTCTCAAAGCTATTTTTGTGACTGGGCTCTGCCCTTCGCCCTACCCTTGCGGCTACATGGTTGTATAGGGCTGTGGCTGTTTGGACTGAATAGCTCAATTCTGCTGTCTGTTAAGGGGCCCCTTTGTTGCGACTTCTCACTAACATTGCTGAGGCTCAGCATTCTGTCTCTGCTGCCCTGTTTGATGCTGTGCTTATGGTAGCCAGGGCTTCTACCATGTCTGTGGTAGCCAGATAGGCTCTTTGGCTTAAGATCTGGTCGGCTGACACGGCCTCTAAGAAAGTTTTGCTGTCTTTTGCCTTTTCAGGTTTCTTCCTTGTTCGGGCCTGAACTCAAAGATTTCACCAAGTAGGCCACTGGCATGAAGAGTTCTCACCTGCCAGTGGTCCTGAGGAAGAAGCCACCTGTCAAAAGGAATCTGCATTTTTGTCCCTTTCAGGCAGACTCGTGCCAAGCGACCCAGACGCTCCCTCAGGCTCCGTGCTTGTCATCCAAGCCTAAGTAGCAATGGAGATCAAAGTCCTCCTCAAAGCCCAAGGCTTCCAAACCTTCTGCATGACTCTCTGAACCTGGGTCCCCGCAGGTAGGGGGCCCCCTACGCCACTACCTTTCAGCTTGGCAGGCCTCTGTGGCGGACCTATGGGTTTTACAAGTGGTGGCCTCGGTATACAGGATTCCCTTCACCTCTTCCACCTCCAAGGATCTTTTTCTTGTTCTCCCTTTGGGAGCAGAAAAGAGATGACTTTTTGAGGACGCTATACAGGCCCTTCTGAACAAGGCAGTTCTGGAGCCGGTTCCCCCTCAGGAGAGGGGCTTGTGGTTTCCAAGAAGGATGGGGACTGTCGTCCCATTTTGGATCTGAAAGATCTCAACTCCTTTGTGGTCGGGTCCCAGTACTACCAGGAGTCACTGCGCACTGTGATAGCAGCCATGTCTCCTGGGGAATTTCTGGCCTCTCTGGATCTTCAAGATGCCTATCGGCACATCACCATTCATCCAGAGAGTCGGCAGTATCTCAGATTTGCCTGCAACCGAGGGCACTTCCAGTTCTCTGCCCTCCCCTTTGGCCTGACCACGGCTCCTGAAGCCTTCAACAGAGTCCTAGGAGCTTTGATCTCCATCCTACATCAGAACGGCATCCGGGTGACTCCATATATGGATGTCCTTCTGAAGGCCTCGTCTCTGGACCTCCTTCATCAGCAGGTGCAGGACTGCATTCATGCTCTCTCCCATCATGGGTGGATCATCAGTTTGGACATCAGACCTTGTTCCTTATCAGAAGCTGGTCTTTCTGGGTCTCCTCACTCAGAGGGGGATGGTGTTTCTGACAGATGAAGTGGCTCATCAGATAGTACTAAAGGTCCAAGCTATCCTACCTCAGGATCCAGTTACAGCCAAGACGTTGCCATCCTTAGTGGGGAAGTTCATTTCCACCCTAGAAGCAGTTCCATTTGCCACACCAGGGAACTTAAGAGGTTTCTGAGCCTGGCCTGCAAGGGCTGTCCAGATCTCCTGAAAAGATCCCGGTCTCTCCCTCTTCAAGTTGAACAGAGTCTCTTGTGGTGGCTCAACCTGAACAATCTCCTGAAAGGTCTAACCTTCCTGGTGCCCTTCTGGACCACAGTGACTACGGATTCCAGCCTCTCCGGTTGAGGAGCGGTGTTGGGGCACTTAAGTGTCCAGGGCAAGTGGTCTCAGGAGGAATCTCTCCTTTCCATCAATGTCTTGGTGCTTCGGGCGTTATTTCATGCCCTACATCACTGGACACAACTGGAGGATTGCCTGGTAAGGGTGCAGTCGGATGCCACAGCGATAGCCTACATCAACAAGCAAGGTGGCACAAGAAGTCTCACAGCTTGGCTAGAGGTTAAGGCTATTTTGTATTGGGCAGAGGAGCATGTCCCTGCCATTTCCGCAGTTCATATTCCTGGCGTAGACAACATTCTGGCAGACATCCTCAGTCGACACAGTGGACAGCAGGGAGTGGGAGCTGCATCCACAGGTTTTCAACCTCCTCATTCAGCGGTGGGGTCTTCCATGCATCGACCTGATGACAACCAGACACAACAGGAAGGTTCCAACATTCTGCTTTGGCTGGGCAGATCCCATAGCTCTAGCAGTGGATGCCTTGTCAATCCCATGGACGTTTCCTCTGGCTTACATCTTCCCTCCTGTTTCCTTGTTCTTCTGAAACTGGAGCGCTGCCCATTCATTCTGATTGCTCCATAATGGCCTCGACAGGCTTGGTTTAGGGAGCTTCTGGATCTCTGTGGCGGAACCTCTTCGACTTCCCTCCCGTCCAGACCACCTTCTACAGGGTTACCTCTGGAAAGACTTATCTTCTGGCTTTGATGACATGGAGATTGAATCCTGAATTTTGAGGAAGAGTATTTTCTTCTGGTGTTGTGGCTACTATGCTTAGTGCCGTCAAACCTGTTTCCTCTAAGTCCTACCATCGGGTTTGGTCTACCTTCCTGGCTTGGTGTGCTGACAAAGACCTGTCTCAGGATTTTGACCTTCCTTCAGTTTTTCTTCCTTCAGGATGGTGTGGATAAAGGTCTCCGTTTGAGTTCTCTCAAGGTTCAGACTTTTGCGCTCTGGCCTTTTTCAGAGGCATCTTGCCATCATGCCCATCCGGTGTTTAAGTCCCCTGCTCCTCAGTGGAATCTTAACCCAGTCTTGGGAGTGCTCCAGCGTCCTCCCTTTGAGTAAGTCTTTGGCTACCATTCCTCTACGTAGGCCATCTTCCACATCAGCATTTCTCCTGGCTACTATGTATGTTCGCCGAGTTGTGGAGCTGCATGCCCTGTCCTGTGAACAACCCTTTTTTGTTTTTTCACAAGGACAAGGCGGTGCTTCGCACCTCACAAGAGTTTCTTCCGAAGGTAGTGTCTGAGTTCCACATTAATCAGGAGATTGTGTTTTTTTCCTTCTGGCCTAACCCTACTTCTGACAGAGGAGGGATTTTCATCTGTTGGATGTTGCGCGTTTTCAAGTTCTAGGTGCATCTCACTGAGTCCTTGAGGCAGTCTGACTTTTTTTTTTTTTTTGTCATTCCTGAGAGTCCAAGGGCAGGGAAGCTTTCTTCCAAGCTTGCCATCGCTTCTTGGATCAAGTCCATGATTCATAAGGCTTACGAACTTCGTAAGAAGCCTGTTCCCTTCAGAGTCACGGCTCACTCTGCGAGGTCTGTTGGGGCTTCTTGGGCCTACAAGAGCCAGGCCTCAGCTGATCAGTTGTGCAAGGCGGCCACTTGGTCATCTGAGCACACTTTTTCTTAACACTACCGTGTGGATGTCCTGGCATCAGCTGATTCCAGTTTTGGGAGAAAGATCCTGGAGTCAGACTTGCCTGTCGCTGTACTCTCTCACTTTTGAGCCCTGTTGGCTCTAGTTCTGTTCTGTGTGGTGTGTAACAGTTCATGGGGTTTGTTTTACCCCTGTTCACTGTCCGTTGACACTTTGCGGTTAGTGTTGAGCTATTTATGATCTGTAGGTTCATTGTTGCTCTGACTTTGGGGGGCCTACGCCTGGTCCTTGCCTTTCTTCCAGCCCTGGGGAACGTAATGGTTGGACAAGGTTTACTGTATTGGACAACAGAGAAAAGTAGACTTTAGTCTTACCTGTTAAATCCTTTTTCTCTTAGTCCATACAGGTTACTGGTCTCTCCCCCTGTCAAGGGATCATGCTTGGTGCTCCTGCAGCAGAATGGGAGCGGGGGGTCCTTTTGGGTTCATGCTCACAGGAGTCTTCCTTTACCTTCTTGCTACCTAGTCAATAGTCTGCAAATCGTACTGTTTGGGGATTGGCTAGCTGCAAGCTAAGGAGAGGAGGTAGGCTCCACCAAGCAGTCACTTCTCAGGATTGTTCCTGCCTGTTAAAGGGGTTGATCGCCTACCCAGAGTTACCAGTAACCTGTATTGACTGAGAAAAGGATTTAACGGGTAAGATTAAAATTCTATACTTTTTTTTTTTTTTTTTTTTTTTTTTTTTTTTTTAAATGAAGCTAATGCTTCCTAGAAGGAGTGGGAGTTTCTTCCAGGTTCGAAAATCGGTGGTTATTTGTGAGAATAAAAAGGGGAGGGGGTTTGAGACTATGTTCTGGGTTTGATGTGCACACCTAAACTTGAGTACAGGACCTAGATTTACTAAAGTTTCAAGACCGCTTAAAATGTTTGTCCTGTCGAAACCATGTCAAAGGCACATTCATAGTATTTACCAAGTGTCTTTGACATCATCACTCTGACAAAATATGCCCACATGGAAAACGTCTAAACCTGATTGGATGTCATTCATCACAGACAATGGCTCGTTTCCATATGGAAATGACTATTTTCTATGTGGAAATGCGAATGAGACCCTTCGTATGCAAAAGGGTGTGTTGATATGTTAATCTGACACTTCGACATATTCACTAAACACCTATAGCAGCCTCAATCAGTTCCCGCTTCTAGATAACAGATGAGAGTTGGTACCGTGTTAGCCGTAGAAATATAGGAGGCAAATATAGTTTTTGATACCTTTTTATTGGCTAACTAAGCAGATTTAAATGCAAGCTTTCAAGACCTTGGGTCTCTTCCTCAGGCATGTTATACAGTGGGAGAACATTTTTGCCAAAATGGGCACAGTGTCAAGGATACCATTTGACCACCATGGTTTTAACAACTAGAAAGTACAGACTTCTGTGAATCAGAAAAGCAACCTCGTACTTACTACTTGTGTAGGGTGCAGCCATTCGCGCCACCCAATCCCTGCATAGCGCTTCATGTTTTCATTTGATAGCTCTGTTCCAAGAGCCCCACCTATCTGTGTGGAAGTCCTTTTTAAATGCTTTAAGAATGCTTTGCTTTGCTCAACCCTCTGTCACTGGAAGGCTTAACATTCCACTGGAAGCAATGTAAGGACCCTATGCTCAAGAGGAGCAGTTGTAGCTCAAACCAGATCTTTCACAGGGTGAAGAAATCAGATTAACTGACTTAAATGGGGTTGTTAACCCCTTGAATGATTCCCCCCCCCCCAACCCATTGATTTGCAACATTTGAGGCTACTAGCATTTAATGGGGGAAAACTTGTTTAAATAGGCACTGGGGATTTGTTCAGGTTTCCTTGATGACTGACTGGTTTCTTCCCAAGATAAGCACTTGGAACTGCATTCAAGAATCTAGAGCAAAATTAAGGGATCCTATATACTGAATTTTAACCCCTTAAATGCTAGAGTTGGAACTTGGCATTCAATGGGTTAAAATCCCCATTAGAATGGCAATATGTGGAATTTTGTCACTTGTGGTGCGTGTGAATTGCTACTTCTGTGAGATGTAATCAGTAAGCTAGAGATGTGGTGGTTGTGTTTGTTTAAACGTAATTGCACCGTAAATTGAATTTTAACCCTTTAAAATGCTAAAGACCACCAATGCATCATAGCATACAAGGAATTTAAAGTTAGTAATGTCCAACTTTTTTTTTTTTTTTTTTCTCCCCCAATAGATTTGGAGAGGCTTAAAGATTCATTGCCACAATGGCAATGAGAGTTCAGCTTCCCTTGATGTCAGCCGACTCGGTGAGGCTCTGCAGCAGAGCCAAAATCCCGTTATTTCAAAATAATTACTTAATTGGAAAGGTCTGCAAAGTGTGCTTGCAAACCAGACACACTTTGTAGACCTTTCCAATGAAATAATTGTTTTGCAATAATGGGATTTCAGCTCTGCAGCAGAGCCACAGGCTGATCCCCGGACTGGAATCTCCTGCTTTCAGCTAGACGCCAATGTCAGGAGAAGGGGGGGGTTTGAGTGGTTTGAGAGATGGGGTTTGTGGCAATGGTCTTTTTTTCTGTCATCCAATACAGGTTACTGGTAACTCTGGGAGGCAATCCTCCCCTTTAAGTAGGCAGGAACATTTCTCCAAATGTATGTGGGGATGGAGCCTCTCCTCTCCCATCAGCTGCATCCCAGTCAGCTAACGCCAGAATGATTTGTTCCTGGGTGTGAACACACCAGGTGGAGAACATCTCATTAGTTTTAGTTTCTTTATTATTTTTCTGTCAGATATGGAATACCACAATTAGTCGGGTTACCACGACTGACAAATGCCCTCTGCAAAGTGGCTAGTTCAGTTACCAGGGCCTTTTGGTGGACCTTAAGCCCTGATGGGGGAATATCTTGGTTTCATGTGCTTCCCTGGGGATTACCCACTGAGGTAATCCTCTCTTTACATGGTGACCTGAAGACAGAAGATCTGCAGGAAAGGTGAGCCACCCTTTGAGTGCTGAAGGTCCACTTGTACCAGTGTCCCTTCATTGGGCTTGTATTTGGGAGTTCTCATTGCGCACTCAGGCACTCATTGGATGTTTTATGTATATATATTTGTGTGTGTGTGTGTGTGTGTGTGTGTGTGTGTGTGTGTGTATGTGGTAGTTTAACCCTTTGTCTGCTGGTTTGAGTAGTTTATTGGGGATTCTGTTACACTTTCTTTATGGGTTAGTATTTTCTCATGATGTACATGTGTTCCCTATATATTTTTAACCTTTTTATTGCTGGGGTTAATTTTCTTAAAACTTGTGTACCGTGCCTTTAAGGCGTACTTTTACCGCATAGGTGCCATTGCTCCTTTACTCTCTATGGGCTTACACTGTGTGGGACGTATCTCTGGAACCGCTTCACATAGCGACTTCAGAATGGGCTCATTTTGTTTGTCTACCCTTGTTCTTTCATCTGGTTTCATGTTAAAGTGTGTTGGGGGTCTAGGGGGGCTTTGGGCACTGCTTTGGTGTACTTTTTGGGAAAAACTACATTTCCATGATCGCTCGTTTCGCGCCTCTTTTCCTTTTGGCTTCTGTTGCGGCAGCCATTTTGCGAGGGTTTTCTCAGCGAGTATCCTACGCATGGACTGGACTCTCCCTCTCTCCTCCGTTGATTTAAACTTATCTGGCAAGCGAAGGGTTAATTTAAAGTTTCTGGGGTGAATCTTTAATCTCTCACACTTAAATTGGGTGATTTCTTGTCAGGGAGTTATTTTGACACTGTGAGTATGTCTATACCGCTGGAGCTTGGGACTAGACCTAAGACTAAGGAGGCTGGGGTATCAGTATCCCCCATTGCGTATTGCTCTTCCTGTCACTCAGGGCTGCCTAGGGAATTCTCTGGTCCTTTATGCCCAGCATGCTCAGAAGGTCCTGACAGCAACCCAGGGCCTTCCAGCCATGCTATTGAGCCAGCTTGGGTGAAAGTGTTTAAGGCTGCAACTAGGGACCTGAGGTCCACTCTTCAACTCTTTCCCTCTCAGGTACAGGGGGCACTGCAGTTATGGCAGCCCCACTCTACTATCAGGACCTCCCTGCCTAAACCACAGGGAGCACCTGATGTGTCTGATTCTTCTGAGGAAGCATTGTTGCAGGATTCTGATGTTGAAGATGGTACAGTTATTGAGTCTTCCAGGTCTGTTGGGAACCCTTTTGAATGTGACCCTGAACTCTCTGCTGAGGGTTTAATTAGAGCTGTACTAACGACTCTCAACCTTCCCTTGAGTCAAGAGGTGCCCTCTGATCCAACTGATGTTTTTCAGAAACCGGCTAAAGCTGTTACTTGTTTCCCTCCTAACCCTACTCTTGACTGTTTGGTTTCTGATGCTTGGAAGAATTCTGACAAGTCCTCATCAGTCTCAAAAACGTTTGCTAAACTTTACCCCTTTTCTGAGGCTGAACTGGCTAAATGGGTGCATCCCCCTAAGGTGGATGCGCCTGTATCTAGACTGTATAAATCTACTGCTTTGCCTGTGTCTGATGCTTCTGCTTTACAAGATTGGACTGTCAAAAAGTTGGAGGTTTGCATCAAGTTTATTTTTGCCTCTATTGGCACTGCTATGCGTCCGGCCTTTGCTGTGGCGTGGGTTAACCGGGCCATCGCGGTCTGGACTGAGCAACTCACCACAGTGGTCCGTCAGGACGCGCCTACTTCAGAGAAGCTACGTCTCCTTGCTAATATCTCTGAGGCTCAGAACTATGTTTTTGATGCTGTCCGCATGATGGCGAGGGCCTCCACCTCTTCTGTGGTGGCCAGGCGTGCGTTTTGGCTTAAGATTTGGTCTGACACTGCGTCCAAGAAAGTTTTGCTTTCTTTGCCTTTCCAGGGTACTTCCTTGTGTGGTTCTGAGCTCAAGGAACTAATTAGCGAGGCCACTGGGGGTAAGAGTACTCTTCTGCCCTTGGTCTTTAAGAAAAAGTTACCAGCTAAATGCAACCGGTCCTTTTTGTTCCTTTCAAACTGAGACACGTACAACGAACCAGGAGGTTCCATCTACTCTGCGCTCCTCCTCCAAGCCCAAGCAGTCCTGGAAGCCCAAGGTCGCTTCCAAGCCCAAGACTTCTTCTGCATGACTCGTCGAACCCGGGTCCGCATCCCACTGTGGGTGGGCGCCTCCACCTCTTTCGTGAGGTTTGGGAGAATTCTGTGATGGACCCAGGGGTTTTACAGGTGGTGTCGGAGGGATACAAGATCCCTTTCTTTTCTCTTCCTCCGTTTCGATTTCATCTCACTCGTTCTCCTCAGGATGCCGAGAGGTCGTCTGTTCGCTATTCAGGCTCTTTTGGACAAAGACGTCCTGGAGCCGGTGCCTCCTTTGGACATAGGTTCCGGATTTTATTCCAACCTTTTTGTGGTGACCAAGAAGGATGGCGGATGTCGTCCTATTTTGGACCTCAAGGATCTCAACTCTTTTTAGTGAAGACTCATTATCGACAGGAGTCTCTGCGTACTGTCATCACTGCCATGTCTCCGGGGGAGTTTCTTGCCTTCCTGGATGTTCAGGATGTGTATCTTCACATCCCAGTTCATCTAGAGAGCAGGCAGTAGCTGAGGTTTGCCTGTGCCCAGGTTTTCCAGAGGGTTCTGGGAGCGTTAATCTCCATCCCCCATCGGAATGGGATCAGAGTGACTCCGTATATGGACTATCTGCTTTTGAAGGCTGCGTCTGCGGACCTTCTCCATCAGCAGGTCCAGATCTGCATTCAAGTCCTCGTTCATCAAGGGTGGATTGTGAACTTGGACAAGTCGGACTTGGTTCCGTCCCAGCGTCTCATTTTCCTTGGTCTTCTGTTCGACACTCAGAGGTGCATGGTGTTTCTACCGGAGGAGGTAGCTCATCAGATTGCTCAACGGGTCTCCAAGATCTTGGCTAGCGATCGTATTCCAGTACCGAAGTTGTCCTCTCTGGTGGGGAAGTTCATCTCTATGATAGAGGCGGTGCCATTTGCCATGGCACACACCAGGGAACTTCAAAGGTTTGTGATCCAGACGTGCAGGGACCGAACGGATCATCTGACGCTGTCAATATCTCTTCCTCCTCATGTCGAGTTGAGCTTGGAGTGGTGTTACGGTTTTACTGACACTCAGACCGGGATGTAACGTAAAACACAGTTTATTGAAATAAAAAATGAACAACACTGCCCCTAGGGGCTAGTAAAGGTAAGAACAGGCAATATGAACAGAGGATGGAGTAAACTACAAACAGTAGTGCATAGAGGGTTAAGTGGAGCAACTGGTAAGGCTCAGACTAGATTGGCCAACGCCCAGGAGATATATAGCAGTCTATGGTAACAGTCTTTAAATGTAGATCAGGAACTCAGGAAAAGCTCTGTAACACTTTTGAAGCATAAACGGAATGAGCCCCTGTTGCCCTGAATGAGTATCGAGTAACCCTGCGTCTTCCACAGAAATATACCAGCCCTTGGGAGGCCACAGTAGAACAGAATTGCCCAAGCTATGAAGAGCCGATGCACAGAGTAGTGCAGTTGGGATAAAGCACTTTGAGCGAATGAGGTACTGCCCAGACACCCACACGGTGTCCCCCAGAATCCTTGTTGCAAGAGCGAATGGACTACCAGTGTCAACCAGCGTGATCACGATGCTCACCGGGCATCGAACAAGCGGAGCTCTGCAAGGACTGGTATAGCGTAAAGCGGAGGCTGAAAAGTGTAAAGGCTGAGAATCACCGGAGCTTGGCAATGTATCAAAATGGCACGTAATCGGAGGCTACCGGCAGTGCAAGGGTTAATCTGGTACATTTGAAAAGAGCAATGCTCAACGAGAACAAGGCAGGCAACCTTGGCTACAGCGTAAAGAGCGAGGAAACTGAGAACAGTCAGAATGTCGCCAGCGCGACCGGAGTACACAGGAGCAGCAGCCGGACAGGAGCAGTAGCCGGAACTGGATGACTGAGTCGCAGGAACACCACCGGAGAGTGGAACAATCACGGAGCAGGATCAGGAGCCAGAACCGGGTCGGATCACGGAGCGGAGTCGTCAGCCAGTGCCGGGTCGGATCACGATGCATGGTCGTCAGCCAGTGCCGGGTCGGATCACGATGCATGGTCGTCAGCCAGTGCCGGGTCGGATCACGATGCATGGTCGTCAGCCAGTGCCGGGTCGGATCACGATGCATGGTCGTCAGCCAGTGCCGGGTCGGATCACGATGCAGGGTCGTCAGCCAGAGCCGGGTCAGATCACGGTGCAGGGTCGTCAGCCAGAGCCGGGTCAGATCACGAGCAGGAACAGAAGGAGAGTCAGACTAGCCGGGTCGGTACACAGGAGACCCTGGAGATCAGTAACTAGGCGCAGCAACACAACACCACGAAAGGGCAATTGACAAGTGCCCAAGCCTCAGCATATAAAGGCACATCCTGGGCGGGCCAATCAGACTTCTCCAATGCAAATGTATATATACAGAGATTGACAGGGAATCACGGGGACCGTGATAAGTGGTGGTTGAACCTTTCCCATCTCCTGAAGGGGAGATCCTTCCGGATCCCCTATTGGACCAAGGTCACAACGGATGCCAGCCTCTCGGGTTGGGGTGCTGTCTTGGGTCGCATCAGCGCTCAGGGGAAGTGGTCCTGGGAGGAGTCTCTTCTTCCCATCAACATTCTGGAACTTCGAGCGATTTTTCTTTATTTTTCATGCTCTGCGCCATTGGGAATCTCAGCTGGAGGGCTGTCTGGTCAAAGTGGAATCCGACAACTCCACCGCTGTGGCTTACATCAACAGGCAGGGCGAGACTAGAAGTCTCGCCGCTTGGTTAGAGGTTAAGGCCATTCTGTCCTGGGCAAAGGTTCACGTTCCAGTCATTTCCGCGGTGCACATTCCAGGCGTAGACAACGTCATGGCAGACTTCCTCAGTTGTCATGTGGTCGACAGCGGAGAGTGGGAACTCCATCCGGAGGTGTTTCAGCTACTAACTCAGAAGTGGGGAGTACCCCTAGTGGATCTGATGGCAACCAGGCACAACAGGAAGATTCCAATGTTCTGCTCCCGGTGGAGAGACTCGCTAGCCTTGGCTGTCGACGCCATGTCCATTCCCTGGGCATTCTTCCTGGCTTACATCTTTCCTCCCCTTCCAATGTTGATAAGGGTGATTCAGAAGTTGAAAGTGGAGCGTTTTCCAGTCATCCTGATCGCTCCGAATTGGCCTAGTCAGTCCTGGTATCCGGACCTTCTTGCCCTGTCTGTAGTGGAGCCCTTTCCACTTCCCTCGCGTCCAGATCTTCTGCTGCAAGGTTATCTGTGGAAGGAGGATGTTCGTCTCAATTTGACAGCCTGGAGGTTGAATCCTCTATTTTGAAGAAGACAGGGTTTTCTTTTGCTGTGGTGTCTACTATGCTGAGTGCTTGTAAGCCTTTTTCTTCCAAGTTCTATCACCGTGTCTGGTCGACATTTGTGTTTTGGTGTGCTGACAGGGATCTGTCTCATGACTTTCATCTTCCCACTGTCCTAGCCTTTTTGCAGGATGGGGTGGATAAGGGGCTCAGTCTGAGGTCTCTAAGGTTCAGACTTCAGCGCTTTCTGTCTTCTTCCAGGAGCTCATAGGTTTTCTTCTAAGGCGTTGCTCTTGTGCATCCTGCCTTTCGGAGTCCGGCTCCTCAGTGGGACCTTAATTGGGTTTTGGGAGTTCTCCAGCGTACTCCCTTTGAGTCCTTGGCTACTGTTCCTCTACGTCTTTTGATGTGGAAGATGGCTTTCCTTCTGGAGACTGTCAGTTCGCCGAGTGGCTGAGTTACAGGCTCTTTCTTGTAAACCCCCTTATTTGGTGTTTCATAAGGATAAGGCTGTGCTTCTCACTTCTAAGGAGTTCTTACCTAAAGTAGTCTCAGAGTTTCACTTCAATCAGGAGATTGTGGTGCCCTCTTTCTGCCCTAACCCCTCCTCTGACAAGGAAAGGGACCATCACTTGTTGATGTGGTGCATTGTGTCAAGTTCTATGTCCATTGCACTGAATCTATTCGGAAGTCTGACGCTCAGTTCGTCATTCCTGAGGTTCCTAGGGCAGGGAGACCGGCATCCAAAGTGACTATTGCGTCATGGTGTAAGGCTTACGAATTACTGAATAAGCATGTTCCCTTTCGGGTCATGGCTCATTCCACTAGATCTGTTGGGGCCTCTTGGCCTATAAGAATCAAGCATCTGCTGATCAGTTGTGCAGGGCAGCCACTTGGTCCTCTATGCACACCTTTTCGAAGCACTAACGTGTGGATGTGCTGGCCTCAGCTGGTGCCAGCTTCGGGAGGAAGGTCCTGGAGGCAGTTTTGCCTGTCTAGGATCTTCTTCTGAGGTTCTCAGTGCCTCCTTACTGTTGAGCCCTGTTGGCTCTAGTTCAGTGTGCTGTGTAACAGTTCCTGGGGTCTGTTTTTACCCCTAGTTGGTGTCCGTTGACACTTCTGTTTTGTTGGGATCTCTGACCGGTAGGTTCATCGTGACTCTGGTGACTTTGGGGGCCTTGCCTGGTCCTTGCCTTCTTCCCGCCTCTGGGAAACTCAATGGTTGGACATCCAAGAGTTACCAGTAACCTGTATTGGACGACAGAGAAAAGAGGATTTTAGTCTTACCTGTTAAATCCTTTTCTTAGTCCATACAGGTTACTGGTCTCCCACCCTGTCAAGGGACCATGCTTGGCTCTCCTGTGGGAGTCCTTCGGGGCATGCTCAGTCTTCTCTCCTTTTCTGGTCAGTTATTAGTATCTAGAATCATTCTGGAGTTAGATGACTGAGATGCAGCTGAGGGGAGGCTCCACCCCCTGCATACATTTGGAGAAATGTTCCTGCCTACTTAAAGGGGTGGATCGCCTCCCAGAGTTACCAGTAACCTGTATGGACTAAGAGAAAAGGATTTAACAGGTAAGACTAAAATCCTCTTTTTGTTGGGAAACATGCAGACTGAACTCTTACAATCTAACAGGATTCATGTCATTGATACTTACAGGAACAAACTTTACTTCACCACTTGTTTACACTTTTTTTTTTTTTTTTTTTTTTTTAATTTTATTTTTTTTATTTTAATAGGAACTCGCATGATTCCCTGTGATTTCTTGATCCCTGCGCAGACCCAGAATCCAATCAGAAAGGGCCTGCATCACAAGGTAAGTGCAGTCATCTGCTTGGGCCCACTTTTCCTATATGGCATCATTGCATCACTACAAACAAGACCAAATCTGCATAGTGCTTTAAAGGGATGGTAACCCTTTTTGGCTCCTTCTGCAAGTGTTTGTATGACTTTTATACACTTTCAGGAATCTCTAACAGGGATAGGTGAGTGGGGAAGAGAAAGTATAGGTAATTTGACTTTACATATTTAAATAAATTAACCCCTTAACGACATGTGACTTACCAGGTACGTCCCGCAAAAACTGTCACTTAGTGACAGAGGACGTACCTGGTAAGTCACGGAAGTCCGCGTCTCCGTGCGGCTGCACGCCGCTCGGAGACTCCGGACTTCATTGAAGAAAAAAAAAAAAAAATGTTAGGCGGACGTTAACGTGACAGCCGCGTACGAACGCGGCTGTCACTAAGGGGTTAAAAAAATAAATAAAATTCAAGATTAATACAAATCGTAGGTCTTTCCTTCTGAGTACAACAAGGTTACTACCAGTAATGGCTGAACTTTAAAAAGTTTACTGTTGTGAGGTTATGATTGCATTTCATGGAGAACTGTAGCTAGTGACTCTTAACGTCCTTTCCTTGTTATGGCCCTCAACTGTATTTTAGTTTGACATGCCTGCTTTAACAAAACGTAATCCTGCCCAAATGTGCCAGTCTGCCTCTAGATTGAAAGCTCTTATGAGCAAGGCTCTTTTACTATATCTCAAGTGTCATGTGTTTGCAGCGAAGGTTGTTTGACACCTCCCAAGTTCTAATTCTTCGTAAATGTATGGGGCGGGGGGTGACACCCAGTAATTCTAATATGTTTTTAGATACTCTTGGCCAATTTCCTTGCACAAACGGAGGCTCTAATGAAGGGGAAAACGACAGAGGAGGCCAAGAAAGAACTGCAGGCGTCAGGGCTTAGTGGAGACGCTCTGGAGAAACTCCTTCCACACAAGGTACACCTGACTTGCTTCTCCAAAATTTATATTGTGCTTTACAAGCAATTCTATTCTGCAGGAAAAACTGTTCATATGGTGAATTCTGTATCCTTCAGACATTCTGCAACAATACCTCTACCAGGAAACAGTGAGTGGAAGACTGCAACTAAGTGCAGTGTTTCAAGATGCTCTAGCTCAATGTGTGGGGGTATTTACATCACACATTTTTTAATAAGCTCATGCATCCTTAACTTCCTGGTTGTGGGAGAGCAGAATTTGCTTGCGTTTCCTAAATGGAGATGTGCCAAGTTCTGTAAGTTTGAGAGGTCCCCATTAACAATCACTAAAGTCAAGTAGAATACATTTTGGGACAATACAACTTTGAAACTACTGGTGCTGTTTGTGTTGAAAGTGTAATATTGCCTGTAGTTTATTCTGGGAAGGCTAAACTCTATTTACCCAGCCGCTGGAATAGAGTAGCTGCTCATAAGTGAGTGACCTGTGGTGTGTGACCAGACTTCCCATACTGCACCAGGAGCACTTTCCTTTAAGTGGACCTGTGACACTAACAAGTATTGGTTTCAGAGAAATACAATCTTAATGTTCTAGTCATTTTCTTTGTAAAAATATTGAAATGTAACCTTATTTTGATATGCTAATATGTTTGCATCAAATTGAACTTATTTTGTATGCAAGTGTGTGGCCTCTGAGTAGATAAATTCAGAAGTGTGTGATGTAGTATTACCCTAGCACAAACTACTTAGCTAAAGTTCCCCACTGTTAATCCGATTTTGATTGTTCAAGCCATCCATTACAAATAAGGGGCTACTAAAAGAGAAGCAGTTGTTAGTTCTGTTTTAACAGCTTGAAGACCAGAAGGGTGCAAAATGTATTTGGAAGAAATGCATTGCACACTCCACTGGCCTTAAAGGGTTAACATTAACTACACTGGGGGTTACAGGTCCACTTTATCATGCAGCTGCACCATCTTCATTTTGTCGTAGTATTGTATGTCCCCTCCATCTGTAGCCTCTTGAATGCTAGTCTATAGCACTGTGTCAGTTTGAGACTTTTGGCATTCATGGTGATAAGTCAATGTGTGTTTAAATTTTGTGTGTAAAATTTTGGAAGATAGTTGACAAACTCCTAATCTTCACAGTAGGAAAAATGGCAAATTGACCAATGGGTTCTTGTAGTTAATAACTTGATTATACTAATCTTGCATTCCTTTAATAGCCCCTACGTGTCCAGTAATGGGTAGTAGATGTCTGGCTTTTACTTGGTGCTAAAAACTGTAGCATATTACCCCTGGCCCCTCCTAGCATTTCATTTTCCTGAACTATAGAGAAGTGATGTCCTTTTTAAGTATTTACCTTTTTTTTTTTTTTTTTTTTTTTTTTTTTTTATTTCATTTCTTGTGCTCATTTTGAATAATTTAATTGGTCTGTCTAATTGTGCCTTATAAATGTAATTTTTTTTTTTTTCCTCCCCTTTTTTTAAAGGTCTTTGAAGGAAATAGACCAACTAATTCCATTGTCTTCACAAAGCTGAATCCATTCATGCTGGGAGCATTAATTGGTAAATGATGTAATGCAACTTGCAAACTTGGCATGGGGTGTTTTTTGAGAAGGGAAACTATAATTTTATTTAATTTTTTTTTAACTATTCCTCTTTTCACAGCCATGTATGAGCACAAGATCTTTGTTCAAGGAGTCGTGTGGGATGTAAATAGTTATGACCAGTGGGGGTAAGGAGCTTCATATTCAAACTTTACATGACTGTGTATGGGGTAGAAATCCTACTCAAGAATAGGATAAAGAATGCACTCAACTGTAACTCTTCAAACAATCTGTTTCCTAGTTGGTGCTTGTCTTTGTTCATGTTGTGACCACTTAAGCCAGATGCAAAAAATGTATAGGACATTACTACATATTGTTTGCCCTGTTTCTTCCAACGATCCACTAACTAGAATAGGAACGCACATGTTTGAGGCTCTCCTCCTTTGTCTCTTGGTTTAAGTTTGTGAACTAGAATTTCCACCCCGGGTTGGGCCACCTCCCTCTTATGGGTCTCTGGCTCTGTCACCTCCCACACTGACAATATCCCACAGATGGTACTGAGCTTAAGACAGTCATTCCACGCTATTGCCCCTTGAGATGGGTAAGGGGCAAACTATGAAGCAAACCATCTTGAATCTGCTTTGTCCTAAAAATACATATTTTGGAAACTCATACGAGATTGTACAATATTTAATAAAGAGTAAAGGCCCGCTTTCCATCCAAAGTGGTGTGAAAGCTTAACTACAACGTTTAGTGACCAACTACTGGCATTTCTAGTTCTAGATTATAGTATTTAGTGTGTTTAAATTCTGCTTTATTATGAAAATTGACTATAGATGGCTTTAGTGGTTTTAACACTTCCTGTCACTACCTAGTTGCAGGATTCTTGTCATGTAGGACCTTGTCCTTCCACCCTCTTCACTATGTCAAGGGTGCTATAACATGGAAGGACTGTCTTTGGACCATTATCTATATGATATGATTGTGTGATCCAGAACACCGGAGCCTGGGGTGGAAATTCCAGAGCACACAATTAAATGAAGGCTCTGGGCAGCTTCAAACATGAGTATCGATCTGTTCATGGTTTTGGGTTAGTGGCAGCGATCTTGGAACATCATAAGAAAATACTATTATTGTTTGCTGTCTTTTACATATTAAAAATTGTACCTAGAATACTGTGTGAATCTGCAAAAATGTGTTGTGTTTGAGGGTCAGAGGTATCAACACATTACAGCAATGTTCCAGTGCACCTCTGGCACTCAAAAGGGTAACTTTTTAATGGGCCGAATACTTTGACTAAAAGTTTTGCAATTCCAGATCATCTTGACGGTCTGTACAAAGTGCAGACTTCACGCTTGTAACAAAATATGCCAAAACTAGTAGTTTCCTATGTTTACTTTATATTTAGTGATTTTTATTAGACCCCTCCCTTGGTGCACAAGCTTCTCTGCTACTAGTATCTAATTGAGGTTAACTGATTTTTATGGGTATTGCCCAGAGAAGTCTGTGTCGGTTTAATACTTGGTAATTCTTCTGGCTTGCTGCCTGCATAACCCTAATTGGTCTGCTTCTTCCTACTTCTACAGAGTTGAACTTGGGAAGCAGCTGGCAAAGAAAATTGAACCTGAACTGGAATCTGATGCTGCCGTCACTTCTCATGATGGGTCCACAAATGGGCTTATTGGCTTCATTAAGAAACACAGAGGCTAAAACCTAGAATATTCCAAACTGCTGCTTATGTGTTTGCACCTTTGTCCTGTTTTGGCTTTATGCAAAAGGCACTTTTCTGATGTAGTCTGTTCTCTTGTACTTGTAATACTGTCTTGATTTGCAAATGGTCTGTGAAAGAAGCAAGCACTTATTCTTATGGACGGTTTATGCAGGTCCAGTTCCTGACAAGAATGACTGACTGAGGCAATCCATAGTATGAACAAAGCCCACTGTCTTTAGATCCCACCACCAGACTAGTGTTTTATCTGCCTCTCAGACTCTTGGGATTTTGTGCAATCTGTGTTCTCTGTGCAAATGTCTGTTTTACAGAATAAAAAAAAAAATATAATTGCCGCATGGCCTCACACTTTTCTGCCAGTTATGTATTCAGATAATGTCTCCTGTGGTGTAACCAGTTACAGAATCTGTAACTCCACTCTAGAGGATCCCCTGTTTTAACAGTACTTTTAAGGTGTCACAAGTGCACATCTGCTTAAACGAATGAATGCTTGTGAACTTTGTATTCCGCACACTGCATAATACTGTTCCTGGCACTTTTGAATTAATTGTAATGCTTTCATGTGTCAAAGGGCTTGGACTCTTCTTCCCCTCACTCACTTTATTTGGCTACATTACATGAGCCAGCATAATTCAACAGCCGAGTATCAATGACTGATGAAAGTGAGTGGTGATTTGTTTTGTTTTTTTTGTGTTTTTTTAAGGAATATGAACTCCTAAAAACTGATTACTTACTGGCGTGTGGGAAAAAGATTGGCACAAAGTGGTGTGTGGGCTTCCACATGGAATCTGCCACCAAAGTGTACACATCCAAACATGCATGAATAGAATTGCAAACTTAATCTGATATATGTACAGTTAAGTCTCCTTGAATACTCTGTTGCTGTTCCATTGCTAACAGATTGTTACACTTGCCTACAGCGTTTCTATTCAGGGCCTCTGGTTCTTGAAGGGATAAACCTTCTTTGCTCTAATCTGATGTGAAATTCATTGCTTTGATCGATACTCTAATCCTTTAGGGGTTTAGCTTCATGTGCTTACTTGGTTGCCTATAATGTTTTGCAGCCCTGCTTCTCTACTGTGATCAGAGCACCAGCAGATAGTCTGTGTGGCACATTTTGTAAGGAATTGCTCTGTGGGGTGTGCAGAATCTTCATGTCCCAATGCCCTTGCAGAAGCCTGAGGCTGAGATGTTCATAAGTCGTCATGATGGGGGGGGGGGGGAAAGCGGGATCATGACTTGGTGGTAAAAGGACAATATATTCAGAAGTAATGCATTTGATGATGAATGTTGCCCTTTAAAAAAAAAAAAAAAAAAAAAAATTGATGATAAAAATATCTTTGATTTTGTCTCTCTAGTACTGATTCTCACTCCTGCTAACACTACTTTAGTCTTCAAGTTTAGATTTTTTTTTTTTTTTTTTTTTTTTGACTGGGGAAGAAAATACTGTTTAATATGACAAATATTTTTTCTGAAAATTCCTTCCAATATGACAGATTAAACCATCCCCACTTTTAAGACTACTTTTTTTTCTTTTTTGACAGAAATGACTGTAATATGTTTGAGAATTGACAAACCGTGGTGTAAGAACATTTATTATGATTCAATAATTGGGCTTGGCATCTAGATGTCTGACAATAAGGTCCGTGTATTCCTCAATATGTGAGCCCATTTCTGGGACTAGAGCAGAGGTGATGAATTGTTGGATTACAAACTGCAAATCAGCTGCTGGTGATGGGATTATAGTGGCAAAAACCTAGAGGTCCAGTTGACAGATTGACAGGCCTGTCCTATATGTAGGACTTTGGTATGAAATGTGTAACATTGTTTGAATGGTAGAGATTGTCAGGAACAAGTTTTAGAACAACCCCCTCTCTTCCATCCAGTATGGAACACATGTACCGTGGTGTTTAGTATTTATAATTTTGTTTCCGATTTGATATGGCGCTGTGTAATCCCCAGTTAGGTGGGTTACAATCACTGGGCTCTTTCCATGAGTGGGATTGCCCAGTTCACGGGTGCTTTTGTGGAGCTATTCTGCGCTGTGAAGGGAATTTTTGCTGAAGAGTTTTAAATCTTGATAGGGTCTTTTGACCCTGTCCTATGGTGGTAACCTGAAAGAAGACCGGTGAGTAACCTTTTGAGTGCCTTGGTCCACTTTGTCCCAACCTGTGTTTCATTTCCATACAGAGGCTGATGAGAGCCCAGGTTAACTCTTCACTTGCCAGGTAAGTTAATTTTTAGCCTTTCTGGGGTGATTTTTTTTTTTTTTTTTTTTTTTTATCTGGATGACAGTATCTGGGTTCCCTGTTACTGTAGGACACCTCTCCTGTTAGGATGGCAGATCAAAAGGGACATGGGGTTTGGCCTAAGGCTACGGACTCTGAGGCATCTTTAAACCCCCCCCCCCCCCCCCCCAGCTTATTATTCCATATGCCAAGCGGGGCTTCCCAGAGTACAAAGGTCACTTATGCCTCTCATGACTGTGGCCCCTGTTTCTCTGCCAGGGCTTTCCAGCCATGATCAAGAGCCACATTAGGTCAAGGACTTAAAGTCCCCTATGGCACAGTTTCCTCTCTTCAGGGGGGTCTTCAGTCTTGGAAGCCCCCCACTTCCTTCAGGTTTGTGGCCCCTAAGGCCTCTGCATTCTTGATCTGAGTCCTCTGAGGAGGATTCTTTTGAAGTCTGAGGATGGTGATTGTGCAGAAGGTGCTTCATCCCATACTTATGGTGACCCCTTTGAAGCTGATCCTGAGCCCTCTGCTGAGGGTCTCATTAATGTGGTCTTGACTACCCTTTAAACTCTGTAGTGCCACAGTCTACTTCGGATGTCTTCCAAAGGCATAAGTCTAGTACCATGTTTCAGCCTAATCCCACTCTGGATCAGGTTATCATGGATGAGTGGAAAACCTCAGATAAGCTTCTTGCTCTAAGAGGTTGTCTAAGCTGTATCCCTTTTCCAATGCAGCTTTGGATCAGTGGGCTGCACCTCCTCAGGTGGATCCCCCCCCATTTCCAGTTCAAATCCACTGCCTTTACCTTGGCGGATGCCACGGCACTTAAGGATCTGACTGAAAGGAAGCTTGAGACTATCCTGATGTCCACTTTTGTGGCCATCTGTGTCTCTTTGAGGCCTACCCTGGCATCTGTCTGGGTTACCAGAGCCATTGCTGTTTGGACTGAACAGCTTACTGAAACTGTCCTGTCGACGGTATCCATGAAAGGGTTAAACAAGAGAACCAATTAGGTTGGATATCTTCACATAAATAGATATCATTTTGAAAACTTTACACAATACTAGGTATTGACACGCTACTTCCAACTAAAGAACAGAGTAAATAATCACGCATATTTGTGCAAAATTATGTATGTATGTATATTATAGTGAATACCAATTTCAATAGATACACAGTAACTCAAACCACAATTATCACCATTAGGATTACCAGCAATTGATGGATTAACCACACATAGGTATGTTCAGAGGTATTAAATTACAATAATTGAACCCAGCAGCATAGAAAAAGATAATTGATCCTTACAATTAATTAAAATTACAGTTGGCAGCAGCATATATGAATACATCTGCCCCAGAAGCTGTATAAACTATGCTAATTGAGGTTTAAGGTAGGTTGTCAGGTGAGTACGCTTTTATATTAAGCCAAGTCCTCTGACAATTTCCTTATACCATATGCAATAGCAACATTTAGAGAAACTGGTATAAAATCCCAGATTTAGATAACTATAATTTAATTATCTACGGGTTTCAAATACTGCATACATTCTGAATAAAACCTATAAACTGCAATTGATATAGTCCATAATAGATGATACCAAGAATATACTTGGAATCAATCCAATAATATATGTCTAGACAGTATGCCAACTTCATGCAACATATATCCTAAACATGACCATAGCAATCCTATGTAAAACCTACAGGGTACTCCAAGGGTTAGTCCACTTTTTTAATATAGGATGCCACACCCAAGATGGCGACTTCTTTTGTGAGTTTGTTTAAAACTTCTCACTGTACAAAAGTTTAGACCCAAAACACACAAAGAAATCCAAAGAAACACCTCAAAATAAACAAATAGTTGAAGGGTTAATAAATTCAAATAATTCCCCCGGATCAAATATTAGCTATAACAACCTTTCTAGGAACACAGTATATTCTAGAAATATCAACGATTATATTAACTAATTTGACCTATATAGGTCTCACTGCTATAAACTATTTACATTTATCTGGCAAAATATAACTATTTACCAATTAATGAATTCTGCTTAATTCAGATTGACTACAGCCATTATAGCTTATTATAATTGGTCACAATTGGGTGGCCAGTCAGATTTAAGACAAATTATAAGAAATTATGTTTCTTCAGATATAGAAGAAATATATATTTGATTCTGAATTTTGCAGAAATAAAATAAGGAAAGATATAGTTACCAGTCCAGTAAGTGTTTCTTATTATATCTTTACCTGCCAGCCAGGTACACTTCAGGAAACAGAACAGGAATTCAAGCCAGGAAACCAAGAGGAAAAAGACCCCTTTCTCTCTCAAAAATTAAATATTATAATGTAAAACTACCCTTATCAGAATCTCTTCTGATTGGATAAAGATCCATTTCATTATGCAGTGACATCAGAATATATTAACACAATGTTTCTCACACATGACACTACCAAAATTCTAGTCCAAACACTCATGTCCCGTCTTGACTACTGTAGCTCTTTACTAATCCCACTACAGTCCGTAATGAACTCTGCTGCAAGACTAATCTACCTCACTCATTACTTTTCTGACACCAAATCCCTCTGTCAGTCCCTACACTGGCTCCCATTAGCATACAGAATTAAATTCAAAATTCTGGTGCTTACTTATAGAGCCCTCACTAACACTGCACCACACTATACTGCATCTCTCATCTCCAAATACACTCCCTCTCGCCATCTTCGCTCTGCACACGACCTTCTCTCCACAGCTCTTATCACATCCTCCCACTCCCGCCTACAGGACTTCTCCCTTTCTACACCTCAGCTCTGGAATTCCCTCCCCCACCCAATCAGACTCTCCCCCAGCCTTCAGATCTTCAGACGCTCCCTGAAAACTCACCTCTTCAGGGAAGCCTATGAACTGCCTCCATAAACAAAATCACTGAGAATCACCCCTTGCCTTGACCACTGCACTCAACAGCACTTCTCACTCCCACCCACTGACTGGCAGGTCAGGTGGCAGGAGACACTTACACCCAATAGCATTTACTCCTTCTGTGTCATACCTACCTTCCTCTAGACTGTAAGCTCTCACAAGCTGGGTCCTCTGATCCTTCTGTTCTCCACATTTGATTGTACTATTTAATACCTCTGTATGTCTACTCCCTACTGTAAAGCGCTGTGGGATTTGTTGGCACTATATAAATAAAGATGAATAATATATTTTTGGAAATTCCTTAAAACACTGGTAATAATGCTATATAACCTGGAGATGGCATTCTTACTCTATATTAAAATTCACACCTAAAATTACACTTGGTCTGTGTTCTCAAAAAAAACAGGAATTTGGGGCGTTATCATACATCAAATATGTTGTCGTGCCAGACTTTCATACATGGGCGTATACTTCATCCCAGATTTTCACAGAAGATAATGATTCTGCTTCAGACTTATTGTCTGGGAAATAGTCATCAATCTGCCTAAAATTCACCCCGATATTTTCACTCCCATATTGAAGCAAAGAGCCATTGTCTGAACATGAGATCATTACACTCCTCTTAAAAATAGACTTTCAGGGAATTTGGCTTTACAAGAAAATTTTAACAATTTCCTCCCCATCATGGCAATGTATCTGACAGTCTGCAAGGGTGCCCCTAAGGAGGACCATTTGTCTATTCTAGCCAATATATTTGAGGCTCAGAATTATGTGACTGTTGCTCTCTTTTGATGCTGTCAGGTTTGAAGCTAAGGCTTCTGCCTTTTCTGTGGCTGCCAGGCACAGACTGTGGCTTAACATTTGGTCTGCTGACTTAACTTCTAAGAAGTCACTAATTTCTCTCTTTTCAGTGTATGTCTTTTTGGGCCCAAACTGTAGAACATCATCAGTGAGGCCACTGGGGGTAAGAGCACTTTGTTGCCTGCGGTTCCTAAGCGCCCTTATATGACAAAGCCGTGCAAATGCCAAACCCTGGTGGGTGTCAGGTCAGTACCCTGTGCTCTACCCCCAAGCCCAGGCAGCAGTGGAGATCCAAGTACTCCTCCACTAAACCTGCTTCGGCACGTCTCGCCGAATTCTGGTCCGCATACACTGGTAGGTGGTCTCCTGCATAACTTTTCAAGCATTTGGGCAAGCTCTGTTGTAGATCAGTGGGTATTACAGATGGTTTCAGGAGGCTACAGAATTCCCTTCACATCCCTCCCTCCCTTCACATTCTTCCTTTCTCGTCCCCCTCAGACTCAAGAAAGGTTGTCTTTATAATGGGGCTGTGCATGCTCGCTTGGACAAGGCAGTTTTGTCTTCGATTCCTTTGCAAGAGAGAGGTTTAGGTTTCTATTCAAACCTATTTGTTCCCAAGAAGGATGGGGGCAGCCATCCTATTCTGGACCTCAAGAACATCAATTCTTTTGAGGTCCATACTCGCTACAAGATGGAGTCCTTGCTCTCTCTCATTGCAGCAATGTGTCCAAGGGAATCTCTGGTGCCTCGATCTGCAGGATCTGCACGTCCCAGTTCATCCAGACAGTGAGAAGTATCTCAGATTTGCTTGCATTCTGGGACAATTTAAATTTGCCTCTCCTCTCTTTGGGCTCACCACTACTCCTCAGGAGTTTGCACAGGTCTTGGGCTCCTTGATTGCCTTCCTGCACACAAGGGGATTCCGGTGACTCCATACATGGACGACCTTCTGCTGAAGGTACCTTCCGGTCCAGGAATGTGCCCAGATCCTCCTCCCAGCATGGATGGATTCTGAACATGGACAAGTCTGCTCTAGTTCCCACTCAGACCATACCTTGACAGGTGTCGAACCGAAAACCCAGGAAAACCAGATTCTATCTGACAGAGGACTCTGTTCATCAGATCGTGAGCAAGGTGTTCTGGGCTCTGGAGTGAACCTCAGCCCCTGTTTGCAAGTTCTCATCCCTTGTGGGCAAGATGGTATCTACCATGGAAGTGGTTCCATATTCCATTGTGCACACCAGGGAGCTTCAGAGGTTCAGTATCAGGGCTTAATGGGGGAATCTGGAACTCCCTGGAATGTCTGGTCTCTCTTCCCCTGGAATTGAGACAGGACCTCCTCTGGTGGCTGGATAGCTTCAACTTGAGGAAAGGGAAACACTTTGTTATAGTGTATTGGACTCTGGTGATGACGGACGCCAGCCTGTATGGCTGGGGAGCAGTCCTGGGGTTCAGGGATGGAGTGCGGAGGAGACCTTCCTGCCAATCCACATTCTTGAGTTCTGAGTGATTCACCATGCTATGGTTTACTGGTCGTCTCCTCTTAGTGAGTGTCAAGTCAGACAAAGCCCACGGCCACATCAACAAGCAAGGAGGCACAAGAAGCACTTCCGCTTGGTTAGAGGCTAAGGCTATGTTAGCCTGGGCAGAAGAACACGTTTCTGGCATCTCCGCCGTGCATATCCCAGTTATGGAAAACGTTCTGGTGGACTTTCTCAGTCGCCAAACACTGGACCCCGGGGAGTGGGAGCTCCATCCGGAGGCCTTCTGAACTGTTAGTTGAGAAGTGGGGTCGCCCCTGCATAGACATGATAGCAACCAAGGACAACAGGAAGGTTCTGCTGTTTTTGCTCTCGCTGGGGGGACCCTCTGGTGTTTGCAGTGGACACCTTGTCTATTCCTTGGCTTTTTCATCTAGCCTATGTTTTTCTTTCTCTCAGCACCCTGGGGATGAGAGATTGCCTCCCACTAGACCAGGCAACCTTTGTTTCTAGAGCTGTTGGAGCTGTCTGATCAGGATCAGTTTCCTCTGCCACTCAGACTGGATCTCCTCCTCCAGGGTTACCTCTGGAGAGAGGATGTGGGCAGCCTGGCTTTGATGGCATGGCTGTTAAACCTGCATCTTAAGGAGTTGATTTCTACTGTGATCCAAGCCAGGAAGCCAGTCTCCTCTAAGGCCTACCACAGGGTTTGGTCTACCTTCCATTCTTGGTGCGTGGACAGAGATCTGTCCTCGCAGGAATTTGATCTTCCGCCTATCTTGTCCTTTTTGCAGTATGGTTTCAACAAGGGCCTTAGTTCCTTGAAGGTCCAGACCTCGGCTCTGTCGTGTGTGTTTGTTGTCCCTCCCCAGAGACTCCTTGCCATGTTGCCAGATGTCAAAGTCTTGTTTCAGGGTGTTGCTCATGCTTTCCCTGCCTATAAGACTCCCACTCCCCAGTGGGACCTTAATCTGGTCACGGGAATTTTGCAGCAGCCTCCTCTTGAGTCTTTGGCTACCATTCCTCTACGTCTCCTGACGTGGAAGATGGCTTTTCTTTTGGCTGTGGTTCCTGTCCGTACATTTACTGAGTTGCAGTCTTTGTCCTGCAAACTGCTTTTCTTGGTGTTCCATAAGGATAAGGCTGTTCTCCGTACATCCTCATGGTACCTGTGAGTTATAGTGGATGACAGAGTAAAGAGGATTTTAGTTTTACCTGTTAAATCCTTTTCTTTTAGTCCATATTACATACAGGTCTCCCACCCAGTGAAAGGGACCATGCTGGGTATCCTGTGGCTGGATGTGGAAGTCCTTTTGGGTTCATCTGTCTTAAATCTATCTGGAGGGGAGGGGCTAAGGTAGCCTGATGGAGGAGGCTTCAACCCTGCACTTCTTTCAGAATTGTTCTAGTCTACTGGGAGGAGCTGGTGCCACCTCATTGTACCTGTATGTCACATGGACTAAGAGAAAAGGATTTAACAGGTAAGACTAAAATCCTCTCTTCTAATCTATACCCTTTGCCAGATGAGGCTTTGACGTAGTGTGCTTCTCCTCTTACTGTGGATCCCCCTGTATCACAGCTGCAGAAGAACACCACCCTCCCACTGGCACATGCGTTGTGATTTGAGTAGCCGGTGGCTAAGGGCTAGATTTTCTTCTCAATGCCTCCTTCTGCCACTGGGGCATCACTAAGACCTATTTTCACATCTGTCTGAGTTAACAGGTCAGTTGCTTTTTGGGGTGAGCAACTTTGAGGCTCCAAGTGCTGATGTTGCCATGGAGTATTTATTGGTTCTCATGGCTAACACCACGGAGGCCAATTCTTATGTCGCTAAGGCAATAGTTGATGCCTCCAGATATTAAGAGTAGGCCTTCACCTTTCTTTTTGCTGTGCACCACACTCTGTGGCTTAAGAATTGGTCTGCAGAACAATCTTTTAAGAAGTCGCTGGTCTCCTGCATTTGTTGTGTGTGTTTTTTTTTTTTTGTTTTTTTTTTTTTGTGTTTCTCCGCTTTTGTCTATTTGAAGACCTATTGAAGTTTGAGCACACAGAACCTACTGAATTCCTGGGACGGAAAGCTATATGCCCAAAATGTGGTTGCAGAAGTAGACACTCTGAGAAGCCAGACCATTTCTTTTGGAGGGGGAACTTTTAAATTGCAGGTGAAGATGATCCACAGTTTCCCTGGTCCTACACAGCTGGAGGATGGCTTTGTTTTGTTAGGATCCCCGCATATCTTTGATTTCTAGGGCTGCCGTTGGTGCCAGCTTGCCAGGGCCCGTGAGTCCCTGAAGTCCCCTGGATCTGCATGCTTTTGGTTTTGGCAGAACAATTGACACATTTTGATATATTTCTTTCAAAAGAAAACATAACAGGGTTATACTGTGTATTTGTATTAGTAGGCAGAAACAGAAAGGTCTGATAAAGACTACCTTATTTGGCAGCAGGAAGCTATATAATTCTGTCAATGGGTTGAACTTGATAGACTTGTTGTGGTGTTTTTTTTTTTTCTTCCTACCTAATTTACTATGTTACTTTTGCTTGCCAGGGGTAATTATTCTAGGACTTCTTCTTTTCAGTCTCATACTGATTGCTCCAACAGGCTCATGGCAGCATGGGATTGTGGTCCTCACTCCTGGCACTTAACTGTGTTTATGCTTTCCAGAGTTTGAAAACCTTCAGCTTCCTGATTTCTCTCTGGACCAGTCCTACAGGAGCTTCCTTTGCTGGAATGCAATCTGAGGGACAGTGCTATTCATACTAGGTCTTTATCATGGTGCAGGTTTGTACTTTATATATTTTTTTTTCTTGCTGGTATTCTGTGGTCTCCCAGGTTGTTTAGCTAAGTTGGCCCCCTTTAAGCCCCAGTCTTCTAAGGAAAAGGTTGGAATGTCTTCAACTTCCAAGGAAGATAAAGCTAAGCCCAGGTCATGGTCTGGTTGTGATGCCAACATTCTTGTTCAGATAGTCTTGGCACAATTTGTCACGGTCTTTGTAAGGTTTTCTGGCAATGATATGCAAGCCTAGTTCCAGGAATCTCTGTCATGGCTGAAGGTATCCATGCAGGATACCTTCAACTACACGTGTGATAAGTTGGAGGTAGAAGAGAAGGGACCTATTTCAGGACATATTTGAATCCAGATTTAGAGAAGCCGAATCTGAGGTCTCTTCAGTTGAGGAAGGCAAAATTCCAGAGGACCCAGGATCCCTTAATTTGGACAAAGTAGACTTTGGACTGCTCCTTGTGGCTGAGTCTTCTAGCGATTACTGTCCTATTGACATGTAGGCCCAAAGACTGGTGAGTAACCCTTTGAATGACATGGTGAAATTTGGATCATACTCAAGTTATTGGGCTATCATCTGAGGCAGAATTAGATTTCCCCCTTGTTTAACACTCCACATCCTTCTGGAAGAATGGAAAACTTCAGATAAGAGACCCGAAACCCCCTCTCCTCCCCAGCATCACTTCTTTCACCTTGGACTATATTAACTAAAGAAAAAACTCTTGCCACAAGAGGTCCTCATCCCAGAAGTCCTTTCTTCTCCATATCAGAAACGCAAAAATAACTTTATTGGTAAAACGCCAGCTGACACGCCTTTGGTGCCTCAAGAAGGCAAATGTACTCAGAGCTGAGCTAGGGCTGAGAGGTCATCCAATGTAGAGGAAAGGTGCTTTAGACTAAAACAAAGGCAGGTATTTAGTTTGTAACACACACAGGAAGTGTGGTTTTAAAGCTATGAAATGCTTTACTTTGGTGTTGTGCTTGCAGACACTGTAACTGCTTGCAAAAAGTAGTTTCCCTTCTCCACTCAGTCAGGATGATTCTGCTATTTACTGAATATAATGTAAAAACTATCGAGCCCACAGAATGGGGAAGGGCAACTCTTAAGCCAGTAGTCTGAGCTAGAAAACCCTTAAAGAATAATGGTTCCTCAAGCAAGAGGTAATCCTTTAACGATGTTGTGGTCACCTGCAGATCTACCTCATGGCACTAAGGGAAAATGGAATACTTTCCTCACCACCCCAGTTTCTTTAAGACCAACCAGAGATGGTGGACTCATTTCTCCAGACATGGACCTTCCAACTGGGATCTCTTTCACCTTCTGAGGCTTTTTCCAGCAGTCCTAAAAAAAATATAAATAATTTGACTGGGCTTCTTTCTTTCTATGAGTGCCATATTGCCTAAAAGTGTTCTTGGTGTAGATGCTATGCTTTCTTGCTCTGAAGAAAGACCTTATACATAAATAGGCAGTGTTTCACCGTGAAGTCCTTAAATGGACTCTCACAGCATAGTTTCTGCATAGGGATGGGCAAAAAGTTCGGTTTAGTTCCCTCTTCTATCCCCCCCACCCCCCTTGTAACATTTGCTTTTTCCACAGGAATTCCAACCCATAGAAAGGAAAAAAAAAAAAAAAAAAAAAAAACACACCCCTTATTATAAAAACCTGGAACTTCCTTTGTTACTGCACGAATAGGAGAGAATAAGAGCAGAAGCAGAGCGAGACACAGGTTGTTTGGAGTGCTGGCTAGCATCAGGAGAAGCTGGAGGCCCACTGTTGCTGCTTCTGAATCAGAGGTGAAGGAATCCAGCAGCAGCAGTGAAGGCAGCCCAATTTCTCAAGTCCCCCAGCATTGTGGCTAGGGCTTTCTGAGAAATATAATCAAGAAGATGGACACTTGATAGTAGTATTAGCATCAAAGCTCAGCTGCCGGTGCCTGCTCTGCTGCACTGTGCTGCATTCTGCAGTGATGACAAACATGACAGAGGGTCCCCTGCTGCCATCACCAAGCAGTGCTGAATTGCAGCAAGAGAGGTGGTGGTGATGAGGAGAGTGAGTGTGGTGGAGCAGCTCATGTGGAAGAGAGTATAAGGGGTTTTGACAGAAAGGAATGGCGAAAAAGAGAATCATTTGGGAATGGGCATCTCCACCACCAGAAGTGACATTCTGGCATTTGTGGCTTCTCAAATTTCCGCTGTGGAGTAGTCAGCATCTGTGGCAGCAGAAGGTTGATGATGACTGGGCTATTGTCCACAGATCACCATGGGATTGGGTCCAACAAGCAGCTATATGGCACTAGAACAGGTATATGTGGTTCTACTTGCCACCGCTTCTCCTAGCAGTAATGGCACTTGCCCAGGCCATTGCAAGTGCTTCTGAAGAAAGCCATTCTTCTTCACCTCTCCCCCAATTGAAATCATGAGGGTAGGAATATGTTCCCTTGGGGCAGGCACAGTGCATTCATCAGTGTCTAACTGTGCACTAGGTGTGGTAAAGTAGTGAAAAGGGGAGGGAGGGAACACACTTTGGCACATCTGCCCTCAATAAGAACATACAACATAAATACTTTGGTATTTGTTAAGCATGTGCAACCCCCCCCCCCTCTAAAAAAAAAAAAAAAAAAAAAAAAAAAAGAAACCGAGTCCCCCTGTTACTGTACCTTTTCTCTACCCATGTGCACAAAGAATGGGGGAGAAAATCCTAGCCTGGTACTTTGATTATGACTGTTCCACCTGTGTCCTCATTGTCTTCTTGTGCTAAGGTGTGGTCACCACTCCATCACCCTAAGGGGTCCTCTTCCTCCTCTGCAGCACCAATGGTACCTACCTCATCAGCTGATAGTCTGTAGATGTAAGAATCTGGTAGTTTCTCTCCACAGATTTCACATTGTGTGGTGCACTGATCACATGATAATTTGATGGAGCGCAATCAAATGCAAGATATCAAGGAAGGTCTGCAGATATTCCATCCAGCTGCACATGCTAAGCTAAGTGGCCTAATCTTCACCCTGCTTAGCCAGAATTACATCAGTAGCAAATGCTAGAATGTCATTAGTGGTGGGTGCCGTTGTGTATTTCTGGTGGTAGTTTGCCGCCACCATCTGGCATTGCTGACACTAGACCGTTAGTGTATTTTTCAGGGTTTTTTTTTTTTTTTTTGTTTTTGTTTTTTGGCAAGCCTAAGGCCTGCAAACAGATTTTGCAATTTTTTCAAGGCTAGCGTTGTAATATTTTGAGGGTTTCGCTTTCAGTAAGCCTACAAAAATATTTGTCAGGCTTTTCTTCTTGTAGTCCTGCTGTTATGTTAACTGTTATTTACAAAGAGATGAATAAAAAAAGATAAAAAAAAAAAAAAAAGTTACACTTAATGTGGCAGATATGTATGGTGATGGTGTGAGATATATATATATATATATATATACATTTTTATTTATTTATTTTTTTTTTTTCAACAAGATTCATAGACATGAATGCTAGACAAATTATTTGCATTATCATGTTTGGATCCAATTTAACCTTGCATTAATATTATTATTATCAATCAGTGGTGTTAGTAGTGGTGCCAACTGTGACATATAGTAGCAATCCTTCAAATCCCTCCTCCTCCTCCTGCATGCCATGAGCTTCCCCCTGTCTTATGTGATTTTGTCCACTTCTACTTCCTGACAGTCAGATATTGTTAGATGTGGGTTCACTATACTCTGAGCTGCACGCAGTAGAACATCACTATCATTATATTATTCATTAATAATATCCATTGATATTGGAACTAATCATTTCATCTTAATTTCATTAATTCATTGATTTCCATTATGGACGCAAGGTTCTGTTTTTGATTGGTTGGTTCAGGTAGACATGTTTCATCATTATTATCATCGCTTCTTACTATTGATTTTGTTTCTGGATTTTAATTGCTCAAATATACATACTCAAATATATATTACATTTTATTTTCTTAGTTGCAGATTTTCTTTTCCTTTATCACCCATTGCTAGTTCTTTTATGAATTATTTTCATGTCAGGATAATTATTCTGTCCCTATTCAGATTTTCTTTTCACTGTATTCCATTGTACTACTTGTATTTGGTGGCTTCTGTTTGTAGCCTTTTACTGGGGTTTCTTTGCACAGCTTCCTCCCTGGTTCTTAGCTAATTTTCAGAAAAGACACCCCTGCTAAAAGCACATAGGGAACCCCTATCCTCATAACTCCCATACAACTCCGAGGGCAGGCCATATTCCTAAGGAGCCTTCCCATGAGGAAAAGGTAACAGAGCATCCAGCACCTCTTGCAATTCAAGGGAGTGATCAAGCAGCCACTTCTCTGTATCAACAAGAACTGGAAAATCAACATGTAAAAGGTAGCTCTGAAGATATAAACCAGAATACAATGCACTTGATCAATATTGATCTTGATGGGCAAAAATATTAATACCCCTAGGCATCTTTGCTTGTACAGAGTCAGACATTCCAACTGATTTCTCAAACAGTTTATAAACAGACAGAGTGCTCCTTTTCAGTGGTGAAAGACTGAGCCTTTTCATTTCAGCTAATTTTCTAGCCATGACATCATCTTTCACTCTCCGCTTCATCTGTATCAGATGAAAAGGATGATGCTGGAGAGATCAACATAATCATCATAATTAGGTCATCCTCATCATCGCCCGCTGCTTCATCCCTTTCCTATTCATCTAGGCTTTTTGAAGACTTAAACAATTTATTTTTATATTTCCTCTTAGAGAGATTTTGTGGACAAAGTTGTGGCGAATGAAGACTGGCGTTTTTACTCTCACTGTCAGGCACAGCAGTTGGTTGCACTGCTACACATTCCTTTGCCATGCCATCAGCACGAGAATGTGACTCGTCATATTAAGTGTTATTAACCCCTTAAGGACAGCCGATCACTCATGCGTCCGTCACTTAAGGACCACAGGCCTTCTTTTTTTTTTTTTTTTTTTTTTTTTTTTTTAATGCGGCATCCAGTTCCAGGCTCCCCTAATGATGTGCAACCGCGTGTGGAGCCTGGAATTCCATGACGGTCCTGGCACGTCATGGGTCCTTAACGCAAAACAACCCATGATGTGCCAGGACCGTTGAGTCGTTAAGGGGTTAAATGGCTTATTAATATTGCTGGTGGTAGAGGAACTTTGTCACTTTTACAAACAGCCAACACAGGACTCAGGAGAAGAAGAATCATCATCATTTACTACACATGCTGCAGCAATCATGGCAACCCTGCCTATGAAACACCTTGTCCTGGTCCCATCAGGGCATTTTCCAGTATCCCACAGAACTAGTCTTTTGTTGGTCTTAGATGGTACAGAGATCTTAAGTGGATTTCTAATAGATTTACTGATGGGCTTTGGAGAACCAGAGAGGTTAAGAAACAATGTGCTGTATCCAATAAGCTACATATAAGGTGCAATTACAGATCAAAGCAACTGCACAATGAAAACATTCCTAAAATTCTCACTGATTTAAATAGGGTTTTTAACCCCTGGAATGCTAGGGACATCTCCAACACATTGATTCAGGAATGGGAATGTCTGATATAATATTTATTCTATGGTATAGTTCGTTTTCTCCAGAATTTTACCTTTTTCATTTATCAAATACTGCGATATCCTTTCTTAAGCACAGTCAAGTTAGTCAGGTAACTGATCAGTTTTATTGACACTTATACTTAGAGGAAGTGTTACTTTTCCAAAATCTTTCCTCAGTGTGAGCCTCCATCTTGAAAGGTTTTGTATGATTATTTCTCCCTGCTTATGTATTCCACTCTTCTAGCAGCCTAAAAAGGTAGAGAAAGGTGATTTTTTTTCTGGACATGTGAGTAAATTATTATGCAGGCTTTATCAGACAGGTCAGAGAATAAATCTGGGATTACAGACCCCAAATACTTTACCAAAATTTTCTAAAACCATTACACTGATTTGGAATAAATAAATAAACGGACAAGGAATAGACAGTTTAGAAAGATTCCTTTAACGAGACTGCGCTAGAAGATGACAGACCTATGTTAAACAGGTATTCCTTAAAGAGGAAATAAATCCTTAGAGATAAGTGGCTCTTAATTTGTTCAGCAAAAGTCTTTCATATGTTGCTCCAGCACAAAAAAGACGGGTTGTTCAGAGCTTTCCCCTTAGCTTATATATATATATATATATATATATATATATATATATATATATAGTACATTTGCAGCAGAGTAGTTTGTTATTACAACTTGCTTCTGGCCCTCAGTGAATTAGATTATTGCATGTTTCCAGCCCTCATGGACTAAGGTTCCCCATCAGTGTAATAGTAAATTATGGCAATAAAATGAAAAATAACCATGGGTGCTGGTTGTAAATTATACAGTATCTGAATAGGAAATGTGCATTAATAAATCGGGCATGATTACAAATAAATGGATTGTGGATTTTTTCTTGCTGCCTTTATGTTCTTCTACATTCTAGGCACTAGAGGGCACCATGACATCATGTTTTTTTCCATAATATTTGCTTTAATGGGTTTATGCTGAGAAACTGTATGCTCAGAAACCGTTTCACATGATTTTTTTACTATAGCAAATAATATACAACAATTTTGTGTGAGAAATTTAATGCTGAATATCAGGATCTGAAAAGGATTCATTTGTGCCAGTAATACATACATCCAGAGTCAAATTTGAGAATTAAAGGGACAGTAATAGTTTTACTTTTATTTTATTTTGTAGGCATTAAAAAACATGAAGAACGATATAAGTCTTATTTCTCAAACCTTTATGGTTTGAGAGATATTCACAAGCAAAGTTTCCCCTCCCACCCCTTTTATCTAGTGTAAGCCATCTCTTCTCAGATGTGGAATCTGGTTGTAAGACCAGACAGATAGCAGCAGGGGACAATCTTCTTTCTATGAGAACAATGAAAGCCCTGCCCCCTTGACAAGTTTTTCAGGTTTTTCCCTTATCTTAATTGAAGATTGTCCCTCTCTGCAGTCTACCTGGGCACCTCCCTTCTGCTCTGAGGTAAGCTGTGTTACATCAGTAAAAGGGGCGGGAGGGGGAGATTTTGTCATTGAATTACTCTTGTACTACAACTCTGACAGAACTGAAATAACACTCTCCAAAGTCCAAATACTATGATGATTAATTAGAGCTGCTTTTGTTATGAAACATTACTATCCCTTTAACTTTCATTTCTATGTGATCAGTAAATGTTTTTCCCTTTATATAGTGTAGTATACTGGCCCTCTGGATTCAATTCTTGCATGTTTCCAGCCCTTTTGGAGTAAGGTTCCCAGTCAGCGTAAAAGAAAATTATGGCAACAAATGAAAACTAACCATGGGTGCTGGTTGTAAATTATACAGTATCTGAATAGGAAATGTGCATTAATGAATCCAGCATGATTACAAATACATGGATTATGGATTTTCTTTCTTGCTGCATTTATGTTCTTCTATATTCTAGGCACTAGAGGGCACCATGACATCATGTTTTTTGCATAATATTTGCTTTAAAGGGTTGATGCTGAGAAACTGTATGCTCTGAAACAGTTTAACATGATATTTTTTTATGATAGCAGATAATACACAACAATTTTGCATGAGAAACGTAATGCTAAATATCAGGATCTGAAAGAGATTCTTTTGTGCCAATAATACATACATCCAGACTCGAATTTAAGAATTACCTTTAATTTCTATGTGATCAATAAATGTTTTTCCTTTTATATAGTATAGTTTAAAGTAGATTTTGACGGATGAAAAAAACCAGCTGGTCCATCTAGTCTGCCCATTTCCGTAACTAATTAAAGGAGGAGTAAACTTTTTTTATGAAACCTATGTTATAGAGCTTTTCCTGCTCTGTAAAACAAGGTTTCTGCTGTTAATTGTTTTATTCTAATGTTATAACAGTTCAGAAAATCAGGAGTTGAATTACAGTGTGTTTACTTCCTGGAAGTTCTAACTGACAGCATGACTCAACACTTTCAATCACATTCTAAGGAGAACTGTTTGTCAGTGACTTTCCTCTGAAAAAGAGTGTAACAGATTAGTTATTTTTAATATCCCCACTAGTGGGCACAGTTAATGTAAAAAAAGAGTTTAAACTGTAATAACTCTGGAAATATGCATCTCTCAGCATTGGGAGTACCAGGAAAAGCCCTACAATGTATATTTTTCATAACAAAAGTTTACAGCTCTTTTAAAATACAGTCTAACATACTCAGAATAGACATGTATATATCATTTTTTTTTTATTTTCCTAACAGTATTTGTCCATACCACCTCTGCTGGGAAGCTTTGCCAAGAGTCTTAATCTTTCAGTAAATATTACTTACACACATTACCTTAGAATTTTCTACCTTCTAACTTGAGATCATGACCTCTTGTTCCAATATCCGTATTTTTCTAAATTATGCTTCCCTCCTGAACTATATCAATACCTTTATATATTTGAAAGTTTCTATCATATCACTTCTTTCCCCTCCTTTATTCAAAGCTGTACGTAGTGTATTCTGGTTCCATGTGTCTTCAGACCTTGCACCATTTAGGTAGTGCTTATTAACTGAATCCAATGTATTTATTTATTTTTTGTTTATGCCGTCTTATTAAAAGATAAAGTAGAGTAGAGAGAAATCAGAAAGTACCGTCATACAGCAAGAAAATAGGAGCATATGGGAAAAAAGCCATCTTCATCATACATCAATTAGTGTGTTAATCTTGAAAATGCCAGTCTGATTTTAGTTGGATTGAGCCTTGCCTTTTTTTATTGGGGACATTAAATGGAAGATGCGTTGTAGCTGACTGCAGGGGAAGCCTGTCGTACAACAGGCTTGTGGCTCTGCAGCAGAGCCGAGATTGCGTTAGTAAAAAATAATTATTTCACTGAAACGGTCTTCTACGTGTGCTTGGTTTGCAAGCACACGTAGTAACCGTTGCAATGAAATAATTATTTTTTACTAACGCAATCTCAGCTCTGCTGCAGAGCCGCCTGATGCAAATAAGACCGGATATCCCTGCAGTCAGCTACAACACTGACTTCAGGGAAGGGGGAGGGAGGGGGGAAATTTGTGTGCAGTTATCTCTCAAACCATAAAGGTTTGAGAAATGACACTGGGGACAATTAAATTATTTTTAACATGGCTACAATATGGGGATTAGTAATATTTAAGTATTACTATCCCTTTAAGGTCTTTGAAAACTCTTGCATGAATCTCATCTGGACCTATAGATTTATGTACTTTCAGTTTTGTTAAAGTTAGTAACACATCATCCTCTGTAAACATACTAAAGTACACTGGTTTAACATTAAAAGTTCTAATTAATCATGAGGGATCCCCTTCTTCAAACCATTCTGAAAAGACTGAGTACAAGTAATTAAAAGAGGCGAGTTGGTACCGTGTTAGCCGTAGAAATACAGAAGGAAAATATAGTCAAGTTGATACCTTTCTTGGCTAACCAAGTAGTTAGTTATCCAATAAAGGTACCAGCTTGATTATCATTACTCCTAGGAGGCAAATAGACAGAGTTCTTCCCAAGACCCTCCAGTTTTTACATTTACTTACTGGGACTCTGTAGTCAAAGGCTGATTCTTCAGTGGTGAGACGTTTCTTATGAAACTCTGCCCACTTCTTCTCCTTTCCACACTGTCCCTTCCCATCCACTTTATGACATTGCTTGTTAAGCCCCGCCCCCTCATGATTAAGTTCAACCCCTTTTGTGACATAATTCTCGTCATTTATATTCCCCCCCCAACCCCTCTCTGGATGAGCAAGAAGCAAAATTTCCCAGGCATGCTTATCCCCCTCTCCACATAGCTACCATTTTCTGACCTTAATGTTATACCTTCTTTACTTTTTCTCTTTTCACTAATATAACTAAAGAAAGTTTATGTGGTTCTGTGACTTTATTATTTTCCCTTCTGCCATGCACTTAGCATATCTTATAATGCGTTAGTCTCCCCTGAGATTAACATTGTAAATTTTTCTGTATTCCACATTTTTTATCTCTTACAATAACTTCCACCTATTTAGTGAACTACATTGTATTCATTTTACTCCTATGGTTTCTGCACACCATAATGCATGATTGCTAAGGATTTATTTACATGTTCACCCATAAGAGAAAAATCTTCTAAATGCTCAGACCTTTATTTTAGTACTCATAGACATTACCAGTATATTAAACCACACTGACCGGTGATCACTGGTCCTCAGGCTCTCACCCACATAAACATTTGGAAGTTTAAGTCTATTGTTTCCTTGTGAGTTGGCTTCTTTACAAGGAATGCAGGATGTCCCGACTCCTTGATGATACAGTAAATGGAACATGACACATTTATATTTATCAATTCAGTGTATTATCTAATGCTTCATCGTGTCCTAGAGGTCTATAAGTTACTCCAAACAACCAGTTCAATATTTACTGAAACACTCCATACCCTGTAATCATGTAGAGACTCTGTTATCCTTTACATAAAGAACTTCTCTTCCCATCTTCTGTCTTTTCTGTGACGATTGTTCTCAGGCATACTATGTCACTAGATTCAATGGAAAATGGCTCAGTTATACCCTACACACCTTAACTTATCCTAGTAATTATTGTAATTAGTTCAGGAAGTTATTCCCTAAGCTGCTAACATTTGTACACATACTAAAGAGATAATGTCTAGTATTTTTCCATTTACATTTTTGGTTTTATATACTCTATATTTGTATTACACTTTCAACTAACTGCAATATCCTTTTCCTCATCACCAGACAATCTGCTCCATAATCTTTGTCACCGTGTGTGTTTTGAGGGGGAGGGGGCTATAGAATAGATTTGGATACCCCTTATTAAAGGGATAGTAATACTTCATTTTAACTTTATTTTATTTTGTAGGCATTAAAAAAACATGAAGAATGATATAAGTCTTATCTCTGAAACCTTTATGGTTTAAGAGATATTCACAAACAAAGTATCCCCCCCCTGTTCAACCAGATCAGAAGGGAGATGCCCAGGTAGACTGCAGAGAGGGACAATCTTCAATTAAGATAAGGGAAAAAGCTGAAAAACTTGTCAAGGGGGGAAGGGCTTTCATTGCTTTCATACAAAGAAAATTGTCCCCTTCTGTTATCTGTCCTGTCATACAACCAGACTCACATCTGAGAAGAGATGGCTTACACTAGGAAAAAGGGGCGGGGAGGGGAACTTTGCTTGTGAATATCTCATAAACCATAAAGGTTTGAGAGATAAGACTTATATCATTCTTAAAGTTTTTTTTAATGCCTACAAAATAAAATAAAGTTAAAACGAAGTATTACTATCCCTTTAAGTTTAATTGACTGATAATGTAGTTTCTAAATTCCTGACTTAATTCCCCTGCTCCCCTACCAGAGGGATGTAAACAGATGTGGAACATATGCCATATGACAAGACTGATGGATCGCACATCTAAGATTAACCCTTGATGACCAGTGTAGTATGCAACACATTGCTTTGCAACATGTTGCACATACCTTTGTTCACTGAATGATTAACATTATCTATTAGTCTTCATTTCCTCCCCTTCTGGGCAGAAGCCACTAGCGGCCTCCTCAAATCTTTTCTTAGCTTTCCATTAAAGTGGACCTGTCATGTTACCTTTGTTTTACAGAGAAGGACACTTTGCCTATATGTTATACTAACCATTTTCTTTAAAATAAATGTTTTTTCATTAATTAACCTTTATATCTCAATAGGACCGAGTGATTCTTTTCCTTGCACAGTGTGCTAATTGGTTCTGGTCAAGGTCAAACTTATAGCTCACTGTGCCATCAGAAATAACCCCTGGCTTTGCCTGGATTCATTCATAGCACACTATGTAGTAATAGCAAAAGCACATAAACTAAGTAGCGTAAAGTGCCAAACTGTGTCACCAACAAATGACAAATAAATTCCTAATGCAACAAATGCAGTTTTTAAAATTCACAGTACATTTGTACTGGATCAGGAAAAGAAGGGACTATCCAACTCACAAATGAAACTTTCTAATTTATTAATTTATTTAGAAAATGTTTTACCAGTAAGAATACATTGAGATTTCTCTCGTTTTCAAATATGTCCAGAAGAGCTTTTGCAGTAAAAAGTTACATATTTACACAAATAGAGAAACAGTATATACATATAAACATACATGCAAAAAATATACATATTGTTTTTAGATACAAATGAGCAGTTATATTTAGGGATTCTAGTCTGAGGTGAAGATCTGGTTTATATGGGTAGGTTATTCCAGGATTTTTGAGCTCTGAAGGAGAAGGCAGATCTACCTGCGTGGTATACTCCATGAGATGTTAGCAGTGGAGTGGACGTTATAGTTGGTATGAAGAACTGGAGTGAGCATATTGCTCTGGTAGTCTGGTAGCTTTCCAGATGAATGTTTGTATACTAAGCAACAAAGGTGAAGGGTATGTCTAGATTTAAGTGTTAGCCAGTTTAGTTCTTTAAACATATCACAATGATTGGGAGTGTCATTACATTGGAGGACAAAGCGGCATAATGAGTTATACAGATTGTTGAGTTTACCAAGATGTATTTGAGGAGCAGAAGCATATACCATGTCCTCATAATTTATGACTGGCATTAACATCTGTTGAACAATGTTTTCTTACCAGGAGACTTAAATAGGATTTGTCTTTAAAAAGAACACACATTTTTAATTTATCAATATGAAGACCAAAAGTGAAGTTGGGGTCAAGCCACATACCAAGATATTTGTAGGTGACAACCAAGGCCAAGTTACTATGTAGACTTTGTTGTTACAGTGGTTAGATGGGTATTGCAGAGGTTAAGCGCTTTATACCAAATACCATTGTGACTGTTCTGTCCAGGTTTAAGAACAGTTTGTTTTGGCTATCCATCTTTCAGCTTTCAGAGAAATCATCATACGGCGTCAAGCTGCAATATGTTCTGATTTTTAGCATAGATTATCGCGTTATCTGCATACATGTGCACAGAAGATGCTTTGCAAACCGTGGACAGATCATGTAAATAGAGAAAATAGAAGAGGGCCAAGAATGGAGCTGTGGTAATACCACTCTTTATTTTGAGCGGAAGGAAAATATTGTCACAAATAGACTTACCAGAATATTTTGGTCTATTGTATCAAAGGCCTTTGCAAAATCTAGGAAAATAGTTCCAGTGAGTTTGACATTTTCACTGGCAGTGTAGATATCACTGTATACTTTTAAGGGCGGCAGTGACTGAGTGTAGATGAAATCCTGACTGAAGCAGGGTGAAGAAGCTTGATAGTCAGTAATACTTGTTTAGTTACATGTGGACACATTTTCTAGGTCTTTAGATAATGTGGGAAGTAGGGATATTAGTCTGTAGATTGATACTACATTTCTATCCCCACTTTTGTGGATAGACATAATTCTCTCCACTTTCCAGGCTTTTGGCATATACCTGAATAACAAGGAGGCATTAATTAGGGATGCAATAGGATGGGCAGTGGCCGATACACTGAGCTTTAGTAACATTGCTGGTAGTTGGTCAGGCCCAGATTGTGAGTTAATAATCATTTAATTTAATAGAATAGTTATAATAATAATAATAGTAAATATTACAATATATTTTCCCCACCCCAGTATGCGCTTGATGTTGGGGGACAGATGGTGTAACACTAAGGTGGTACATCATCTCCAACTACCCCCATACTACAATGGGTCTGAAGGTGATCCCCGTCATCTTGATATCACACTTTATTGTGGGTTTGTTGGTAATACCCATACTTTTCATAATTATCGCTCAAGAAACATCTCTATAGGTACTCCCATTGAGTTGGGATTATACCACCTCGTATGGCCATATAGCCATATCCCCAGGGTGGGGGAAATAGCTAGAATAGTCACACCAGTCGGAACTACTCATCCCATGAAAGGAAAACCTTACAGAACATGCTAGTTTTCTATATATAGCACAGGCAATGGCATTGAGACCTACTGCAAATACATTATTTACTTTAGTGACCAAGCAAAAGTGAGAGGCTATTGCATACAGTTTTGAGACCCCAGTTGTTCACGCCACTTGAAGATCCACACATATAAAAAAAAACCACAGTGTATGTTTACAACAGAACAAAGTGTTCAATAAATCATGTGACAGATAATACATGTTTCCCATCTGAGAAAGAGGGACTTCAGTCTTTGTCAACATGTAGTCAATACACCACTGACTTCCCTGTTGAGGATGCCTTTCCCAACTGTATCCATGAATTCTTGCACCAGATACTTTGAGACTAGGGAGCCTGCTTTTCCACACAACAGCCTGGTTTAATTAGCTTAATTCATGGGATTTCCAGAGTTAAGCAGAATGAAGCTACATCCATGATAGAGAACAGGACATCTGACTTCTATTGGTGTGAAGCCAATAGTGAACCTCCGTGGCAATGAACCTTATGCTGTCACATATTATCCATTGATAGTTTGAGATGTTGATGTAGTTACAGGGTTGAGGGATCAGAGGTCTTGGAAAATATGATGCTCCATTTTCCGAAGGTCACCTTCAGCATTTGTCTCACCTTTTTAAGGTTTCCCTCCTTATGTTGAAAATAATGAAGACAGCAAAAACTTCCCATGGGCAGTCTCCTGTCTGGAGTCTAGCACACAATGCCTTTTGGGCAGTTCATCAATTTGAAAAGGAGCCTGCATATCAGAGAGCAGAATTTTCTCAGATAGTCCTCTGATTCCAAAGCCCTTATCCTAAAAGTTGTTGAATTGGAGCTTTAGCTTTTCATTCTGGCTCTTTTGAGAAGAAATTGCTTGTTGTAGGAAGTCTGACTTTGAAAACATTGTTTCCTTCCCTTCCTCCAAATTCTGTACTTGGCTGTCTAGATGGAGCAGATCTTGGTGGATTTAACCAGTGTGACCCTTCCAGACAGATCTCAGCTTGGTGAAAATGTTGTCAACGTTTGTATTATACATCAGATGTTGAATGTTATCTTTGGAATTGTGGTGATTGCTGGCCATGGTCATGCACAGTGAGTTCCCCAAAGGCAGGAAAGCTGCTATTTGAGTCTCTATCGACTTTTTCTTGCAGTTCTGACACAATTGTATTTTGTGTAGTTATAGCTGAAGTAAACAACTCTTTAATGTTAGATTTTTAGACTAAGGCTCCAGAATGGCCAAATCTCAGAGGTCTTTGTTGCACTGGCAGGAGAGGAACTAATGTGCAGCCATCACAGTTATCTGCCAAGACAAGCCCCTCGAGATCTCCCTCTTTTAACTCTCACCCTATCCTAGCATATATGCTCACATGTGGGATAACCATATTTAGCATCATAATATTTAACTGTTTCCCTCCACATTGTCCCAGATCTTTCATGACAAAGACACTCAATATGCCCTCCCTGCAACAAATTTCCATAAACAGTCTGTTATCACAGCTTTATCTGCGTGAGAGCTAAATGAAAACAATAGGATTGTTCCATTTGAACTTCTGTAATGCAAATACTCCCAAGACTTGTGAGAAATATTTTCTGTTACAACTCCTTTTCAAAAAGTATATCACAGCAGGCAACTCAGCTTGAGAACATGGTAGTTAACAAGAAACTTACAAGCAGACTGCTGAAATGAATTTATAATATTTTAGTTGACTCTTCAACTTTTAAATAACAAACCAGATTAAGCACAAGCCTGGAAAAAATAGGCTCAACTTTAGACTCCAAAGATTGGTTGAATATCCTGAAAACCACTTCCTCCTTATCTGCCCAAACTCTTCAGATATATATAAAGTATTATACAAATACCAGATATCCCCAAACATCAAAAATCTATTTACTTCCAATGCTTAATTCAGCCAAATCCTTAATTCCACTAAACTGGTAGAAATCCAGCCTACCGACTTTCTCAAACTGGCTGTTGTGGATCAGAGATCAAATTACTCTGAAAAGACTATCCCTGGTAAAGCAGGGCAAGTACACTTGGGTACAAAACTAGTACTTTACAGATGGTTCAAATCTATTAAATGTAGGCTGACCATATTTCCTTGAGACAAAAATGGGACGGGGTGTGGGACAAACAGACAGTGGGACTCCGTCACTCCAAGTCCGATCGCAGTAAGCTGCAAGCAACGAGAACGCGTTTGCTCCGTCTCTTACTAGCGGTGTTCTCTCTCTCTGTCCAAAAAGCCTGCCTCTGAAGTAAATTGTAACTTCCTTTCATCATCACTCACACTAGTGGTTTTACTGTGTTTACTGTATGCATTGTTTACCATAAAGTCTTATAACTCGTCGTCATATCACTGTCTAAGAGACTCTATGGTAATTTAGACAGTTATGAGTCAGTCGAGTCATAAGACTCTATGGTAATCGAAGAGTACAGTAACACAACAGTAAAACCACTAGTGTGACTAAAGGAAGTTCCGATTTACTTTATCTTATGAGAAATAAAGAAGCCACGTTCAGTTTTTTACAAAAAATGAAAAACTATATATAAATATGTTATATTAAAAATGGGACAAAATTGACATTTACATTAAAAAGAAGGGAGAGTCTGGAAATATGAAAAAAACGGTACTGTCCCTTTTAAAACGGCACATATGGTCAGCCTAATTAACTGAAGAGGTATGCCAAGTGGTCCTCCTACCTATTAATATTTGATAAGAAATACCAACCTAACCCTTTAACCACTGATTTATTGGGTAATTTCCTTGTACGTGTATTTACCTCCCTGATTCAACCCCTACATTTTACACCAATAGCCTCATCCCTATCCTTTCTCGAATTTGCCTTCATCACACGTTCTATGTTATTATTAACCATTGAAAGGTATCACCTTTACATCACTCTTGTCAATTCTTTGTCACAATAGTACATTGAATCCCCTCTACTTTTATTACAATTAACTGTACACTACACTCATTTACAAAATATGTTGGACGAGACGTGCATTGTCTTGATTCTTTGGATATCTGTAATAGTGCTTTTGGTATTGTATTTTGTATTATACCTTCTCAGTCCATTCTGAGCTCAATAAAAATAAAAAAACATGCATCTTGATTATACACCCCTTACCAAATAGCTCTGCAACTCATTGAGACAGACAGTAACAGACTGAGACTATGGCTTAATAACATAGCAATAAAAGTACTTAAAGTAAATGCACTAAAATTGCAGCACAGCAGTTTGTTTCAGGCTATTGAGAGTTGAAGTCCCCAACAGCTGGAGGTCCAACAATTGACAATCCTTGGTATAGGCATGAAAGCAAATTGACCAAGATGAGCTGTTTTCATGGTAGACTTTTTAAATACGTCAAATAAAAATAATTTATAAAACACCAGTGATACTTGACAGTGATAGAAAAGGGGTGTAATGAATACAAATTATATGGTGCACAGAGGCAGATCAATACAGATGGTGAGAAACCCACATGAGAGTGTATTAGAACTTTCCTTAATCCCAGAGTTGTTAGAGATAACTTCAACACAATGCACTGGAGATATTTCTAGTATCTATATAGTTTAACTGATTTTGTTTTATTAATGAGAGCACTCAGACTTAACTGTTTGAGTGCCAGAGGCATATTCAATACATTGCAAACAATATTTTGAGCACCTGTCACCCAGGTACTTAAATCCTATTTCCTTATAGAATCCTTATGGTCCATATATATTAAAGCATGCTGGAGTTATTCTGGAGTGAACCAACTGCACCAAAGGGACAGATAAAAAAAATGTAAAACTAAATTGGACTTTTAACCCCTTGAATGCAAGATAGGTCTCAATGTATTGCAAAGCAATGCATTAGAGACCTCTCTACATACCTGGAAACATTGTCATACCTCCCAAGTGCCCCTCTTTAGGAGGGACAGACCCTCTTTTAGACCCAAATCCTCTGTCCTTCTTTCTCATCCTGATGTCTCTCTGTGTAGGAGATCAGACTGTGTGGTGTGTATATAAGTGTATCACTTTGCTCCACAGCAATACAATTCACATTAATGTTTGTTTAAACATCAGTACATGTGTTTTTAAACTAGTCTGTATAAATAAAATACTTTGGTCTTGTTATGAGTCATATATTAGGCTACACAAAGAGGTGTCAATTGGTCATGAAATAGCCTAAAAATTATCGGTAATACCCCACCACCACCACCAGTCTCACCCCAATCAATACCCCCTAAAACACAAGTGTCCCTCTTTGGCAATTTGAAATGTTGGGAGATATGCTTTGTCTTCTGTAGTCCCAAGAGAGGGCTCATGTGGTGCTGGTGAGAGGATATAATATAAATGATGCTATTTGTGTCACAAAGGGGTGGGACTTAATTGTGTGTGTGGGGATTAATGGGCTGTGCAATAAAGTAGGTGGGAAGTGGACAGAACAAAGTGGGAAGGAGGACATGTGGTAGGGCAGTGGGAGGAACAGGATGGGAAGACATAGAAGTGGGCAGAGTTTCATTAGAAACTTCTCAACATCGGTGAATCAGTCTCTCTCCCCGGAGACCAAGTCATTCACTACAAAACTGGAGTCTCCAGAGAGTTCCCGGGTATGCCTCTCAAGCATTAAAGAGGTTAAAAACTATATTCATGTGCATGGAAATTTAGAACTTTTTGTTTGTCCCCTGTGGTGCAGATGGTTCACTCCAGAATAACTCCAGCTTGCATATATGTACAGCCAGTGTTTCAAAGTAAAGTGGAGTAATTCTGGGGCAAACCAAATGCACCACAGAGGGAGAATGCAAATTATCCAAATTCTCATTGATTTTAATGGGGGTTTTCAAACCTTTTAATGGTAAGCAATGCACTGAAAACCTCTCTAAGATTCAAGTGGTTAAAATCAATGGGAATGTTTATTTATCCATTATGGTGCAATTGTTCCAGTTTTCTTAGTACATTAGCTTCAGTATATCTACCATGTGTTTAAAGTGAACCTACCACCCTAAGATTAGTTAAAATAATTTTAAAGGGTAATTATCACATTTTAATAAGTCTTCTCCTATGGCATGATATTTCATAAAAAGTTCGGGTGATATTGTGCAGATCTAAAATGGCTCCTATCAGGTGTTCAGAAAACTGACTCCCTGGGCTGGGACACAACACGGACTCGTATGGCTTTCAGCCACAAACCCCTGGGCTCCATGTGCAATCTCAGTAGATCCTCTGTATCAGGCTTTCAAGAGTTTATGGGCTCTGAGAGTGAAGGTCAAGCAAGACTAAACTGCACAGACCACAGGCCAATGAGTCTTGCAATTTATTCTTCTCATGGGACCAATGTGGAAGCCTTAGGGGTCTTGTAAGGTCAGTCTGGGATTTTCCTTTCTTCCCTGACTTATTTAAAGCTGGTCTGAGCTTGTCTTTGAGTACGTGCCTAGTAGTGTTAAGTGCTGTTTTTCTTGCTATTGCTATTTGCATATTTGTGATTTAGCTTCCTGCTCAGCCCTTTGGTACTGTGCATTGGATTCTCCTGCTATTCAGCTAGTTGTGACAAAGCCTATTAACTTCACTTCATGCTCAGCCCTTTGGTTCTAAGTATTGGATCCTCCAGCTGTTTGCCTAGTTGTAACCTGACCTGTTGGCTGTACTTCCTCCTCAGCTCTTTGGTACTAAATATTGTATCCTCTTGCTGTTTATCTAATTGTGACCTAGCCTGTTGACTTCTGTAGCCTGTTGGCCCTTGAGTACTAAGTATTGGTGACTTTGCCACCTGTGTTTACCAGTGACCTCCTCTACTGGCAAACTATGCCTCTGTGTTCCAATCCAGTCTTCACTACATGAGTTCACCAGTGACCTCTGCCGACTGGCGAATGTTAAGTGGATTCTTGTTCAGCCCTCTCTTGCATCCTTGTCACAGATTCCTGCTGACCATTGTCTGCAGTTCCTCCTACCAACTTCTCGGTGCACTCATTCTTACAATTCTCTGGCTCAGCTGGGGAGGGACATTCTGACTTTGTGTCCAGCACCTTTACTGCCAGTTTCAACAACAGCAAGGGTGCACCTAAGAGTTGGCAACGATCCCCAGCTACATTCCCTAGCATTGTTCCCTAGCAGCTTTCACTCTGCAGACTTGAGCCAGCAGCTACTGACTATCATTACGGGTATCTTCTCAGACCCTAGTTCTTCACCCTCATTGGTCCTGCTGGGTCTCACAATGCAGCCCTGGTTTCTTTGGTAGGCCTTCTCTCAGGACCATATATATGATAGTTGTCCTTTATAAGATAATTAAATCTGCCACTATGTTGTGCTAACTATATCTTTGTAATGGAAGTAATTTTTAAGAAATTAGCCTTTATTTGTTGGTGGCAAAGTGTTGCACCTTATGCTAATTAGTCTTGGTGCTGGATCAATATTGCCACATACTGTGCTATAAATGAACAGAACGAAGCCCACAAGCCCTAATTCAATTCTAATAAAGCGAGGGAAATTTGGCCTCAAAAATAGCTAATTAGCATATTTTGCAGGGAATTGGCATTGAAATACAAAGATTAATTTAACAAAGTAATTATTTTATAAAAATGGCTAGTACTATATACGTATATATAGGCAGATATTAAGTGTCTACAAGACAAGAAATGCATCATCTTTTCTGTCTGCTTATGGTTATATGCTAAAATTACTGAACGTAACTGCAGCTAGGCTTCAGATGTGTACGCTTTTCAAAATTCATAGAGAAATCAAAGTTTATGATGATCAAACCTACATTTTATCTAGTGCCTATATAATGACTAACAGAACATATCCTGTTTTCTTTTTCAAAGACATGGTGGTCTTTTGGAGCTACCCCCTGACTCACTCTGGTGCAAAGTTAAACAGAGCCCTTTGTTAGACCTGATTGTGACATAATCCTTTCAGTTTGGCTAGTGAAAGGAATACAAACATGGATGCTTCCCTAGCCCTGCTGGGCTGCCTTACTGCACCTTTAGAATATACCACCATAAAGAAATGCATGGGCTTTGTGCTCTTTTAATGCATAGATAGATTTAGTGTATCAGTTCATTGTTATAAGTTCAATCAACTAGTCCAATGAACAAACTGTAGGACTTAGGCAGCATTGTACTTTTTAGTGACAGCACTGTATGTTTGTACTTTGTTTGTCTGTTTGCTCAAGTCTTTTTGAAGAAACCAACAAGGAGATCAAAGGTACGAGTTTGGAGTTATTTTAATCAAGTGAAGAAGGATCAGGTTAGATCAAAGTGCCAAGAGACAATATATAACTGGGTGCTGTCTGCACATTAGTAGATCTTTGACTTGGAAGATGGGAAAAACTTCCTGGCCCACATATTATGTCAGCAGTAGCCCTCACACATACATTGTAAATATAGGTATTTCTAGAAAACTCAATAGATAATTTTTATAGGACAGTTTGTGGGACAGGAAGCAAAATTATTTTTTATAAAAATGCCCTGATAAATCGAAAATTCCCTACCTTTGCACTCATCAACCATTTCAGTTACTATCATAATATTTTAATTGATATAACAGGTGCCTTAATCATGGTACATTGTGATCACTCTTCAGGGACATCAGTAAGTATGGGGCTTGATTCCAACATATATACTAACAAAAGAAGAAGTCATGTGACACAAATATTGACGCCCTGGCACACACATATACACCCAGGGTGGTAAGGAGAAGTTATTCAAATCTCATCTATGCTGCCTGTCCTTTTGGTCCAACTATGAGGCTTGATTTTGACTGGAGTGGCCAGAGTCACACCTGTCAAAATCTCTGCAAGGAGATGCAGGGGCTATAATGAACACATGCAATACACACAATACACACGCAATTCACAATACATAAAATACACGCAACTCATAGACACAATGCATACACACACATAACAAACACACAATGTACACAATACACAGACACACATACACACACACAATTACACAAACAATATGCACGCAATACATGGGCAACGCAACATGCACAACATAAACATATGCAAGACACAATACACAAAATGCTATACACAAAACTCTATATGCAATATGCAAAATCCTATGCAAAATTATATGCAAGAAGCAATACACAATATTATATACGCAAAACACTATCCACTCTATGCAATATGCAAAGCGTTATAGAAAATACGCAAAATGCTTTCTTCAAAACGCTATACACAAAACGCTATTCTCAAAACTCTATACTCAAAGCTCTGTACAAAATATGCAAAACACCATTCGCAAAACGTAATATGCTATCCAAAAAACATTATACAAAATGCTATATGCAATACACTATACACTAAACATTCTATGCAATATTCAAAACGTTATGCCTAATAAGCAAAACGCAATACGTGAAACAATGGATACCATACACAATACACTATATGCAATACGATACATGCAATATACAAAATGCTATATACTATACACAACATGCTATATCCAAAACGCTACATGCAATATGCTATTCGCAATACGCTATTTGTGAAATGCGATTCGAAAACTCTATTCGCAAAATGCTATACGCGAAACACTACACACAATACGCTACCTGCAAAACACTGTATGCAAAATGCTATACACAATACTCTATACTTTATATGCAAAATGCAATAGACGATATGCAAATCGCAATACTCAAAGGCTATACGCAAAATGCTATATGTTATACTGCAATTGATATATTCTTTAAGCAATACCCTATACAAAAAATGCTATCCGCAAAACGCTATACACAGCTATACGCAAAACTCTGTATGGAGTATGCAAAATGCCATTTTGCAAGACGTTATATGCAAAACCGAATGCAAAAAAACACAAGATGCCAAATGCAATACACTATACCCAACACATTATATACAGTATGCAAAACACTATAAGCGAAATGCACTATGCAAAGCTCTATATGTAAAATGCAAAACTATACGAACACACAATACGCAAAACACTGCAAGCAATGCGATATCCGCAATATGCTGTTGCAAAAAGCTACATGCAAAACGCTATCTGCAAAATGCTATTCACAATATACTAATTGCAAAATGCTATATGCAAAATGCTATACACAGTAAGCTATACTCTATACACAAAATTCTACAGGCAATATGCAAAATGTTATAGGACAAACTCTATCTGCAAAGCGATTTACGCAATACACTGTTCGCAAAATACTATACACAAAACGCTATATGCAAAACGCAATGTGCAAAATGCTATACACAAAAAGCAATATACTATACTATACACAAAATGTTACATGCAAAACACACACTATATGCAAAACACCCCAGAATTCCATTGCAACGCCTAATGAGTGAGGTGAAATACATAATGGTGAATCCACTTCACCAATATGTATTTCATCTCCCTCCTTATGCTTTGCAGTTTGATGGAATGACGCTGGTAGGGTCACTCCATCACATTGGAACACTCAATGACGCTAGTAGCGTCACTCCATCACATTGGAACACTCAATGACGCTAGTAGCGTCACTCCATCACATTGGAACACTCAATGACGCTAGTAGCGTCACTCCATCACACTGGAACACTTATTCACAGCTGAACACTTGAGACTAAGGCCAAAGTCATTAGTTTGTGTTTTAAATAAATATTTCTGGGTAACATTTAATCCATCCAGAATAAGAACACATTCTGTGGCATTAACCCTCTGTATAGAATACCATATATAAGATGTTTGGTCAATATGAAGGGGAGCGTGAACACGCTCCCATGGAGAGCTGTGAGGGAGGTGGGAGGAGAATCTGAGGACATCATACATCCTGCTGAGCTCTGCCATACTTATCTTGTGCTGCAGAAAGCGGAACTCCTTACGTCACAGGGAAACTGAATTTCTAATATCTAATAAGGTATTTCGTTTTTCAGGGGAAAAAAATCACCAATCTATAACCCGCTTTAGTAGAGGAGTGAAATAAGCTAAAGTGTCTTGGCGTGAAATTTCTCCTTTATAATAAAGTCACTATACAGTGTTTTTATTGCCAGTTAAAGAACACAGAACTTTCTAGATTTTAATCAATGTTTATTGCTGATGCTTTTGTATTAAGAAAACCTGTTGCAATTATGAAGCAAATCATTTGCGCCATACAGAACAAATACAAATTGCCATTTATTGAACTGGGATTGTTAACCCTCTGAATGCTAGAAATGACTAAAAATAATGACTTTGGTGAGATATAATATACAAAGACATATATGCATGCATACATACAGTATATACACTCGTGACACAGTTCTGCCCATGTTCAGTTTTGGCCTCTACTATTAGGGGTCCCTGAGGCTAGGGTTGGAGACCACTGCTCTAATGGGCCTGCAGCTACAGTGAACATTTCTGCAGTGGTCTATTTGGGGGACAAATGGCATTCCAAATACTAAAAATCACAGCAGACCTGGGGACAATGCCTCTATGTGATTATCAGTTGTGCTATGCAATTCAATCTCAATAAATTCCTTCACTGTCAAAAGAAAATTTCAAAGAATTACAATATTTAATTGCTAATCATCAAGGCAAAGTGCATGCAATGTCTTACTAGGTGGCATCAGACCATATTATTGCTTCATACTTGTTATAGATGTTATTTCTGTGTTTATTAAACAACAAGCATCAGACCACAAAAAAGCAGCATTTAAGCATATGGATAAAGTTTTATGAAGACTTTCTTGACACTTCTCTGCAAGCCCTTGTTAAAATGCAACACAACCGGCTCAGGGCACAGTGATTAGTCTATAACAGGGGTTGGGAACCTCTGGCTCTCCAGCTGTCAATACTACAACTCCCATCATCTCCAACCATCCATTGACTGGTTGGGGATAATGAGATTTGCACAGCATGTGGTAGAGCAGTGTGGAATGTCAGTATCTGGCTGGCATGCCTGCACTTACTGTCCATTATCATAGACTAGAAAATAAAAAACGTTAAATAACATATGAACTATTGTTTTCAATTAAAAAAATAAAAATATGTAACAAATACAGCTGATTTTCAAAGTTCTTTAAAAACCACCTTTTTGTTACAAAGTGAAATTGTATTTTAAGGCTACACTATGTTAACAGTTTGTCTCAGGCAAGGTAAACAGTAATCAGTGAACAGGAAGCTTTTATTTACCCCTCTCCTGTTTTGTTTTTTCCATCTGCAAACACTAGAGGGGGGAATAGAGTACCAAACTGCAGTACACTCACAGTCATGGTCCATATCTTCTTTTGTACATTGAAGGTAAGAATATATGGCTCGAATTAAAGAGGTTCAACACCAAAAAAAACCTATCTGAAGGTTCGGTTTAAAACGGCAGTTTTAAAAACACGGTGGACAATAATATAACCTCCATTGAGACCACTGGAGCAGAGATCACAAGAACCATTCAAAGGCGTGCAGTACTACTAATGAACGGTAAAGTAATACATTTAACACATTTAATTTAAGACCCAGTTTTCTTAGTCATAGAACACATAACGGCAAAAAAACCCAAAAACACACAGTCGGACAAAAAAATGAAACAGAGAAACAGCAGCTCACACAACCAATAGCACATGTACACCTATGCAACATTAACCCCTGCAAAGCCAAGATAACACACAAACAATGGCCATACCCCACAAAAAAGTGTCGGACACACTAAAAAAACCCAGCAACAAGGGCTCCAAAAATCATACCAACACAAGCCATCACAATATAGCACGGAACAACGGGGGTTAAAACACAACATGTACACCTGTCAATCCAAACCAACTCAAGCTCCCCTGTGCAACATCACCAGCCAGTCGAGACACAACCTGCACCTGACAGTGGCACAGCAATCAGAACACATCAGAATATAAACAACAAACACACTGGCAAACACTTACTTGGACAACAGACACCCTCCCATTGGTCATTAGCTACCTCATGACCGTGTCTGGACCACACCCCACCACTGACTTAAAGGGACTACACACCCTCCTCAGATGTGGTGTATTTACACTGAGACCACTCAGAGAGAGAGAGACAGAGAAAGAGAACAAGTATTATTATAATACTTACACTTATTGATGCAAAGACTGCAGAGAAGAAGGCATGCAAGGGCAACGGATCACCAGCAACTCCCAAGCACACCTGTCTAACAGCCTTCACCGGTTGTAAGTGCGGCTGAAGAGCCACACAGAAGCCCAACCCCACCTGGTGGACAATACTTGCCAGCAGCACCACAGCTACCGTAACACGCTGCTCCACAGCTGCCAACGGGACCCCTGAAGTAGCACAGGGTTGACAGTTGACCAACAAGGCCCAGAGTATACCGCACGAGGGTCATGTTCGATGATGAGGTGATAGATTACTACAGGTTGACAGTGCAAAGCATCATTGACCTATATGAGGTCATCAAAGATGAGGTTGACCCTATACACATCAACAGCTATGCCCTATCTGGATTGCAGAAAATGATGTGTGCAATACATTCATGGCAACTGGAACCTTCCAATCCATAGAAGGTTATGCATCAGGCATGTCCCAGCCCACATTTTCCGGGTACTGGCTCAGGTGCTGCTAGCCCTCAAAAGCAAGGCCAGTAGGTACATCCACTTCCCCACCACCAACATGGAGTGGACACATATAAAACAGGACTTTTACACAAGGGGAGGTGTGCCCAGGGTCCTGGGTGCTATAGATTGTACACATGTATGCATCAGAGCTCCAACACACGAGGGACATCTCTTCATCAACAGGAAGAATTTCCACTCCATTAAAGATGTATTTAGTACTGGTGCATTCATCAATGAGCGAGTACGGTACCGGACTGTCTCTCCCTCTCTCTCCGCATACAGACTGACAGAGCAGAGCAGAGAAAGGGGGTGAGAGAGCCCGGAGCAGTGGTCAACTTTTATATTTTTATATATATATATGTACTGTGCTGTGTGGACAACGTGGGTGGACAGTGTGTGGGGGACAATGTGTGAGGGACAATATAAGGTGGACAGTGTGTGTTGGACAATGTGAGGTGGACAGTATGTGTGTGTGGGGGACAATGTGAGGTGGAGGGTGTGTGTGTGGGACAATGTGAGGTGGACTGTGTGTGTGTGTGTGTGTGTGTGTGTGTGTGTGACAATGTGAGGTGGACAGTATGTGTGTGTGTGGGGGACAATGTGAGGTGGACTGTGTGTGTGTGGGTGGGACAATGTGAGGTGGACTGTGTGTGTGTGTGTGTGTGTGTGTGTGTGGGACAATGTGAGGTGGACAGTATGTGTGTGTGTGGGGGACAATGTGAGGTGGAGGGTGTGTGTGTGTGTGTGTGGGACAATGGGAGGTGGACTGTGTGTGTGTGTGTGTGGGACAATGTGAGGTGGACTCTGTGTGTGTGTGTATGTGTGTGTGTGTGTGTGTGTGTGTGTGTGGACAATGTGAGGTGGACAGTGTGTGTGGGGGACAATGTGAGGTGGACAGAGTGCGGGGGACACTGAGTGGAATGTGTGAGGTGAACAATGTCTGAGGTGGACAGTGTGAGGTGGACAATGCAGAGTGCAGGGTTGTGGTATTTTCACTCCGTGGCTGTCACAAAGGCACCCAATGTACTGTGAGGCCTCTAGCATCCAAGGGGTTAATTTTATACTAGAGAGTCATTGAGGGAATTAAAAAAATCCCATCAGAATTGATGGTTTGGTTTTACTTTGATAGTACCTAAGTTTCAATGTAAAAGTTTAGAAAGGCTGAGGCAAAACAACCACTTGGAAATGATAGAGATCTTCAATGCCTCTCTTTGCAACGTGTTCAATACCTCTACCATGTAAGAGTTAAAAATTCTATTTTAATCAGCTGAAATATTTATTTATTGTATATGGTGCAGGATTTTTTGTGCCAGTATTGCTCCATTTTTTTATTTTTACATGTGACCCAGTGTGCTGTGCCAACTAATATCAGAGTGGGGTTCTGTGACCCAGTGCAGCCACACTAGCGCTGAGGAGAAGTACTCTGCCACTCCTCTTGATAGTGTTCCTGAATGGCAGAAAGTAATTGTGGTTACCCTACTCCTCATTTGGTCAGAGGACAGCCCAACAAAGGCATTGGATTCTAGTACGTGGCAATTTTTGAATTTACATCTGCTTGGTCTATTAGTTTTCACGACCAGTCAGGTCCTGTATTCCAAATGTTCAAACAAATGTTGATATCCGGTTGTACAATGGCATCTGCGCACACACCTGGTAGTTCCTGAAAAAGAAGCTATGAAACAAGCAGCAAATACAAGCCCCCCACCCGATCTGGAGGTAGTGGAGGGATAAAAAGGAGCAGCGGAAGATATAGATTTCCTCTGTCTACCTACTAAGACTGTCTTATACCATTTGCGCATGTAATGTCAGTGCGGCCACCACAACATGGCTGTGGCCACAGCGGCAGCCACCAGAAAAAATGCCTTGAGAACCACCATTCTACAGTATCCTTTTTTAGGTTATATGTACCTTTTGGTTGCTCCTACAAATCCTCAATGCATATCGGTACTGTGAACTGATCCATGTGGAGCAGTGAATATTAACCCTGTTGTATTGTCTTTGTTGTTGGTTAACCTTTGGAGTACAAGAGGGGTAACCAATGCATTGTAGAGCGATGCACTGATCATCCCTCTAGCACTCAAAGGGTTAGGTGCTGACTTCCCTGGTGGTCCATGGATAACATTGTGGAGGACCATTAAGGATCTTTATTAGTGTTGAGCGAGCATGCTCGGCCGAAGCTCGGTTCGGCTCGAGCATCGCTCTGCTCGGCACATGGCGGTACTCGTACGAGTACCGCATGTGCTCGCCCGCCATATTCGGGTCTCCTCCCCGCACGTTTCGCGGCTGCTGCGCAGCCAATAAACGTGCAGGGAGGCTCTGACATCAGTGTAATGCCAGCAGCCATGTTGGCTGCTGGCATTACACTGATTGGCTGGCCAGAACCCGTGATCGGGTGCTGTATAGCACCTGACCAGCGAGTTCGGCTCAGTCTTAGCCAGGGAGAGATGAGGATAGGAAGGGAAAGTCAGTGTAGGGAGAAGAAAAGCGAGTTTGTTAAAAAAAAAGACCCAAAAGTCCTTTTTAGGACTACTGTGTGTGGGGGCAGCAGTTTATTTTGTTTGGGGGGGCAGAGATTTAAAAAAAAAAAACTTCACATATTCTGTTCACTGTGTCTAGCCGCAGATTAGCAGCACATTCTGTTTAGTGTGCAAAGTTGCAGATTAGAGCACATTCTGTTCAGTGTGCAAAGTTGCAGATTAGCAGCACATTCTTTTTAGTGTGCAAAGTTGCAGATTAGAGCACATTCTGTTCAGTGTGCAAAGTTGCATATTAGGAGAACATTCTGTTAACTGTGCAAACTGTAAAATATCAAAGTCACATATTCCATTCACTGTGCCGAGCCGCAGTTAAGAAGCACATTCTGTTTAGTGTGCAAAGTTGCATATTAGGAGAACATTCTGTTAACTGTGCAAACTGTAAAATATCAAAGTCACATATTCCATTCACTGTGCGTAGTTGCAGTTAAGAAGCACATTCTGTTTAGTGTGCAAAGTTGCATATTAGGAGAACATTCTGTTAACTGTTCAAACTGTAAAATATCAAAGTCACATATTCCATTCACTGTGCTGAGCCGCAGTTAAGAAGCACATTCTGTTTAGTGTGCAAAGTTGCATATTAGGAGAACATTCTGTTAACTGTTCAAACTGTAAAATATCAAAGTCACATATTCCATTCACTGTGCGTAGCCGCAGTTAAGAAGCACATTCTGTTTAGTGTGCAAAGTTGCATATTAGGAGAACATTCTGTTAACTGTTCAAACTGTAAAATATCAAAGTCACATATTCCATTCACTGTGCCGAGCCGCAGTTAAGAAGCACATTCTGTTTAGTGTGCAAAGTTGCATATTAGGAGAACATTCTGTTAACTGTTCAAACTGTAAAATATCAAAGTCACATATTCCATTCACTGTGCGTAGCCGCAGTTAAGAAGCACATTCTGTTTAGTGTGCAAAGTTGCATATTAGGAGAACATTCTGTTAACTGTTCAAACTGTAAAATATCAAAGTCACATATTCCATTCACTGTGCGTAGCCGAAGTTAAGAAGCACATTCTGTTTAGTGTGCAAAGTTGCATATTAGGAGAACATTCTGTTAACTGTTCAAACTGTAAAATATCAAAGTCACATATTCCATTCACTGTGCCGAGCCGCAGTTAAGAAGCACATTCTGTTTAGTGTGCAAAGTTGCATATTAGGAGAACATTCTGTTAACTGTTCAAACTGTAAAATATCAAAGTCACATATTCCATTCACTGTGCGTAGCCGCAGTTAAGAAGCACATTCTGTTTAGTGTGCAAAGTTGCATATTAGGAGAACATTCTGTTAACTGTGCAAACTGTAAAATATCAAAGTCACATATTCCATTCACTGTGCCGAGCCGCAGTTAAGAAGCACATTCTGTTTAGTGTGCAAAGTTGCATATTAGGAGAACATTCTGTTAACTGTTCAAACTGTAAAATATCAAAGTCACATATTCCATTCACTGTGCCGAGCCGCAGTTAAGAAGCACATTCTGTTTAGTGTGCAAAGTTGCATATTAGGAGAACATTCTGTTAACTGTTCAAACTGTAAAATATCAAAGTCACATATTCCATTCCAGGCGGGTAAAAAGGGACGGGGAAGTGGACGTGATCCTGATAGTTCAGGGAGCGGGTCAGGACGCGTAGAAACTGTGCCTGGTGCCAGAGCACAAGACAGAAAGACATCCACCATACCTAGCTTCATGTCTCAGTTTACAGGGCGTCGCAGGACATCACTCTCGAGGTCCGACCACTGCGAACAGGTGGTCGGTTGGATGTCAGCTGATACTGCTTCCAGTCGGTTAAGCACCACCCTGTCTTCCACCAAGTCCACTCTCAGTAGCCAAGAGTCTGGTCAACATAATCCTCACCCTGATCATCCTTCCTCCCACCATAGAGGATCTGGTCAAAGAAGTGATCCCACACTGGGATATAGTGAGGAGCTCGTCTCATCACCAATCCTTAATTTGAACCTCTCTCCAAGCACGCTTGCAGAGGAACATGACATCTTGTGCCCTGATTCACAACCTCTAGAGGGTACCCAATCACAAGAAGATGACAGAGGTGAACGGCATTTAAGGTCAAAGGAAGTGGATGATGATGATGATGAGACACAGTTGCCATTAAATCAACCACTATTACTGTCTCAAGACCTTGATGAGGAGGATGATATACAGTTGTCAATGACTGAGTATGTGGTGGGATCAAGACATGAGGAGGATGATCAGAGTGAGGAAGTGGAGGAGGACTTGGTGGACGATGAGGTGACTGACCCCACCTGGGAAGGTGTAGAGCCGAGCGATGACAGCAGTCCTGAGGGTGAGCCATCTGCAGCACCGCAACAGGCTGGAAGAGGCAGTGGTGTGGCTACAGAAAGAAGGCGGACCGCACCAAACCGGCCCGCAAATGTTCCACGGAGCACCCCCTTGCGTAAATCTACCTTGCCAAGGGGTAGGTGTTCCGCGGTATGGCGTTTTTTTAAGGAAAGTGCGGACGACAAAAGAATTGTAGTTTGCAACCTGTGCCACACCAGAATGAGCCGAGGCATGAACACTAGAAACCTCACCACCACCAGCATGATCCGACACATGGCATCCAAGCACCGTAATAAGTGGGAGGAACGCCCGGATCGCCCATCTGTGTCTGCAGGCCACACCACTGCCTCCTCTTCCCCTGTTTTCTGTGCCGGCCAATCGCCTGTCGAAGGCGCAGGCCCGCATACCTCCCGCCCTGCACCTGTACCATCTGAAGCACCATCAGCGACCACATCCACTTCCCTGTCCCAGCACAGCGTCCAAATGTCGTTACCCCAGGCATTTGAGCGCAAGCGAAAATACCCAGCCACCCACCCACAGGCCATAGCACTAACCTCACACCTTTCCAAATTACTGGCCATCGAAATGCTGCCATTTAGGCTTGTGGAGACTGAGTCCTTCCGCAGCCTGATGGCAGCAGCTGTCCCTCGGTACGCAGTCCCCAGCCGCCACTACTTTTCCCGGTGTGCCGTCCCCGCCTTACACCACCATGTGTCCTGTAACATCACCCGTGCCCTGACCAACGCAGTTACTGGGAAGGTCCACTTAACGACTGACACATGGACAAGTGCTTGTGGCCAGGGACGCTACATTTCCCTGACGGCACACTGGGTGAATGTCGTGGAGGCTGGGAGCGACTCGGACCCTGGGATGGCACAGGTGCTACCCACGCCGAGGATTGCGGGCCCTACCTCCATCAGGGTTTCCGCCAGCACCTACGTTATTGGCTCCTCCACCTCCGAATTCTCTGCCCGCAGCGCCACTCACCCGTCAGCCGGTAGCTGGAAGCAGTGTAGCACTGCAGTGGGGAAGCGTCAACAGGCCGTGCTGAAGCTGATTTGCCTTGGGGACAAACAGCACACGGCCTCAGAGCTGTTGCAGGGGATTAGTCACCAGACCGAGCAATGGCTCTCGCCACTCAACCTGCAACCAGGCATGGTTGTGTGTGATAATGGGCGTAACTTGGTGGCAGCTTTGGAGCTCGGCAAGCTCACACACGTACCATGCCTAGCGCATGTATTTAATTTAGTGGTTCAGCGATTTCTAAAAACCTACCCCAATTTGCATGATCTCTTGACCAAGGTGCGCCGCGTGTGTGCACATTTCCGTAAGTCATCAACAGCTTCAGCCGGCCTGTTGAAGCTGCAGCAGCGCTTACAATTGCCAGCTCACCGGCTGCTGTGTGACGTGAGCACGCGCTGGAACGCCACCTTCCACATGTTGACCCGGCTTTGTGAGCAGCAGAGGGCAGTAGTGGAGTACCAGCTGTTACACGGTCGTCGCTTCTCCGTTCAACTTCCTCTAATCAGAAGTGAGGAGTGGGAATGGATGTCAGACCTCTGTGAGGTTTTACGCAATTTTGAGGAATCGACACAGATGGTGAGCGGCGATAACGCTATTATCAGTGTAACCATCCCACTTCTGTGTCTACTGAAATGCTCGCTGCTCACAATTAAAACCGACGCTTTGCATGTGGAAGAGGTGGAAATGGGGGAGGAAGAGCTTACACAAGGTGATAGCCAGAGCACCCTCACTTCGTCTTCTCAGCGACAATTGGAGGAGGCGGAGGAGGAGGAGGAGGAGGAAGACACGGTTGCCTCCGCTACAGAGGGTAGCCATGGAACTTTAGTTCCATCTCTTCAGCGTGGGTGGGCAGAAGAGGAGGAAGAGGATGAGGAGATTGAGAGTCATCCTCCTGGTGAGGACAGCGAAATCTTGCCTGTTGGTACTCTGGCACACATGGCTGACTTTATGTTAGGCTGCCTTTCCCGTGACCCACGCGTTATACGCATTTTAGACAACACGGATTACTGGGTGTTCACCCTTCTGGACCCCCGCTACAAAGAGAATTTCTCATCTCTCATTCCTCCGGTGGAGAGGACAAGCAAAATGGTGCAATACCAGAAGGTTCTTGTCGAAAAATTGCTCCAAAATTTTCCATCTGACAACGCTGGCGGCAGAGTACGTGCTACCTTGGCCAACCGAGAAGGGGAGAAAAGGGGAGCACACAGCAGTTCCGACAAAGGCAGGGCAACACTCTCCAAGGCGTGGGACACCTTCATGACACCCCGCCAGCACCCTCACCCTGATGCGCAGCCTAGTGTCACAAGGAGGGAAAAGTTTTGGAAGATGGTGAAGGAGTACGTAGCAGACCGTGTCAGCGTCCTCAATGATCCCTCTGTGCCTTACAACTACTGGGTGTCCAAGCTGGACACGTGGTATGAACTGGCACTCTACGCCTTGGAGGTGCTGGCCTGCCCTGATGCCAGCGTTCTGTCTGAGCGGGTATTTAGTGCTGCTGGTGGCATCATAACAGATAAGCGTATCTGCCTTTCCACCGAAAATGCTGATAGGTTGACACTTATAAAAATGAACAAGGCCTGGATTTCCCCTGACTTCTCCACTCCACTGGAGGAAAGCCCCGGGGGAACATAAAGTCACTTTATATATGTTATTTACAATGATGGGAATACTCTGTATTCCCATTCACCCCTTCAACCCAAAAAACGGGTATATGGTTGACTCTCTTCCATATGCCCAGTGATATAATTTTTATATAGGGCCAGCTCACCAGCGGGCCCAGTGATATAATTTTTATATAGGGCCAGCTCACCAGCGGGCGCAGTTTGACAATTTTTGTATAGGTCAGCTCTCTAGCGGGCCCTCTCATATAATGTTTTATAGCGTCAGCTCACTAGCGGACCTTCGCATATAATGTTTAGGATGGTCAGCTCCGCAGCAGACCCTCACCCATAATGTTTTAGATGGTCGACTCAGCGCACGTTTTCCTCTTAATCATGGCCCCAGTTCAGAAAAATCGAGGAAATTTTTGGGAGAATTTGCCTCTGCGCACGTTTCCCTCTTAATCATGGCCTCAGTTCAGAAAAATCGAGGAAATTTTTGGGAGAATTTGCCTCTGCGCACGTTTCCCTCTTAATCATGGCCTCAGTTCAGAAAAATCGAGGAAATTTTTGGGAGAATTTGCCTCTGCGCACGTTTCCCTCTTAATCATGGCCCCAGTTCAGAAAAATCGAGGAAATTTTTTGCAGAATTTGCAGATGATATACAAGTAAATATACAGCAAATACTGTTTGGTAACAATTTTTCGCCTAAAGTCGTTTTTATCTTCCTTTTTGTGTGTTTTACGGTCAGTCTGTAAAAATGGCGTACTATGGGCGAAAGATCGTTCCCAGCAGCGATGTTGGAGTCCAAGATGCATCCAGACATCCTCCCTATGCTGTCCCTGAACCATTTCTGTGGTGTTTCCATCATTTTCTGCCCTTTTCCTATGGACCAGGCACCCTCCCCTCATCAGAGCAGGGGGTGCCTGGTGTAATGCTCGAGTCCTCCCATTGACTTCAATGGGGCTCGGGTGCTCGGCCGAGCACTCGAGCCTCCGGGGGCGCTCGGTCAGAGCACCCGAACACCCGAGCATTGGGGTGCTCGATCATCACTAATCTTTATCTGAAAACTTGTTGGCAAGTATTGTTTGTGTGGATTGTGTTGGGTCAACACAGCAATGAGGGGGTTAAACTGGGACTTAAACATGATTGGGGCTGGTTGAGCCTTCCCATTTGTGCTTGTATTGTCCAGTATTCTGTCCTTGTTTGAACCCTCTCAGTGCTGTGTTGGTGCAGTTGTGTGGATCAAAGAGGGCCATGTGTTCAGGTGTGACTGTGTTGGGCTGCAGTGGTTATGAAGTTTGGTGTGGTGTCTAGTTATATAATGATGCACTTACCGGTAGTGTGGAGGCTGCTTTCGTCCCCAGTGTCAGATCCTCAATGAACCCCTCAACAGCCGTTGATGACAGTTTCTACCTCTGCATCTCCTCCCAGGTGTTAAAGGTGATCTGGGCAGGATCACCTCTGGTGCCTCAGCGTGCAGGGCAACCTCAACCATCTTGTTCATTCCCCGAGTGTTCTTTTGTCGAATCCTTGCTCCGGCTGCAGGTGGACACTGCATTAACCCTACTGAGGACCTGACTCCAGGCAACCTTCTTCCTAGTTGCCAGGCCAGGGACACTCTCCCTTGGATAGAGGATACTCTCCCTCTCCAAAATGCTTTGGACAAGGGCCCCATTCTCCTCGCAGATATAATGAGGATCCCTCAGCCTTTTCTCATCAGCTCTAGCCTGTGAGGTGTTGGTGCTGTGGCTGGAATGTCCTGCCTGTGCTGCCCCTGACTGTGTGGGGTGCTCCTCGACAAATACCCCTCATCCTGCTGTCAGTTCTGTCCCTGTCCTTCGTGTCCCTCTCCTAGGCCGGGTGCCCCTCTGCCCAACAACTGACCCTCCTCTCCCACTCCTACCCTGACCAGGGATGCCCTCCTGACTTTCCTCCTCTCCTGCTACTCTCCTCTTCACTCTCTCTTCCTCTCCTCACCATCATGCACCCACTCACACTCAAGCACTCTCACAGGCCCTCACACATTCGATGACACTCACTCTCTGTCATTCTCTGATTCACACTATCAAAATAAGGGGAAAAAATGTGCAATGTGCTATAAACAAAAAGGCTATGCGCGTGTGTTTGTATGCATGTATGGCAAATGTGCAAAGTTGTATTATGTGTTGCTGTAAGTGTACCACATCTCTTCACTCCAAACTCCTACCTTGCTCCAGTGAATGCTCCTATCTCTCTCTCGCACTATCACTAGCCTCCGCTCCTGGTCCTGTGCTCTAGCTTGCCAAAACTCGAAACACAGACAAGGTACGTCAGTTATTTGTGGGTATATATAGGTTTATTTGAATGTATGTGATACTTTGGTGTGTTATGATTGGCTGTGGGTATGAAGTTGTCTTGAGAACAACCAAGGTTGCTAGATTACGTCGACCATTATGTTTTTCCTTGACTTTAGACATTGTGTTACATGTATTTGTTGGGCCTACGCTTGTTAGAAATTCTTGTAGACTATGTCGTGAATATGACGTAACACATATATTATTACCGAACATTGGGCTTTTTCATTTTAACAGCGTTTTTTCCGGCCTTCTTTAAATCGAGCCCATAAAGCTTTATTCAAATACTGGTTACACTTTATTACACTTGTTCTTCAGCAGCCTGATGGAAGCTGCTTCCAAGTAAGTGCAAGGAAAATAGTTTCCCCAATGTAATGGAAAACAGCACATTTATTAAATATTATATACGTTAAATTATTTCAACATGTGGGAAAGATGATATATCTGCAAATATTACAGTCTAGTCTTTCATATAAAATTACCTTGAATTTAAAAAATGTTGTTCCTCTAAATAATGAATAGATAACATTACAGATGAGAAGTGCTATGACTGGTTTAACGTAAAGATTCCCCCCGAAGACTATAGTGACATCCAGAGATAACACTATTGATAAAATTACCAAATCCATGTTAATGAGAGATTGTGATTTATTACAACCATCTGCTGCAGTTCTTATTAGTGGACACTAGAGGGCTCAATGTCACTTTGAGACTGTTCCACTGCACTGTCCCAGAACTGGAATACATTTATTAATAGTGAGGTGAAATAATTTAGACTTTGAGCTGTTGATTCACTATATAGTATGGTTTAACACAATCTAAAGACCATGGGATCTAAAGAGGGGCAATCCTGGAGAAAATCAACTACTTTCTAGGGGAAAATATGATTTTAATGGGATTTAATGAATGAATGAATGAATGAATGAATGAATTAATATGTTTATTTATATAGTGCCACAAGTTTACACTGCGCTTTACAATTTAAGGGTTTGGATAATACAAGGTGACAAGTGCTTAGGAAAATGAAATGCTGTAAATGGGGTCCCTACTGGGAAGCTTACAATATGAAGTGGTAAAGGGAGAAATACAGAGAACATAAGGGTTAAGTCTAGCATTTAACCAATCGAATGCTGGCAGACGCCAATGTTTTGTACTGCTTTTGAGATATCTTTATCATTCAAGGGGTTCAGAATACTTTTGAATACTAGAAATGTATCCATTTTAATGCAAATTAATGATTTGGATACCTCTCTGTCATTCAGAGGGATGAACCAATGGAGATTTGTGGAAACTGGACAGCAAAAAAACTTTTTTGAGCCTTTTTCCTTCTGCCATCACATGCTGGCTGGTATACAAAAATACATACAGAATAGCCTGCAAACGGGGCCGGTGCAAGGATTTTTGTCCACACAGGCGGAGGTGCATTTTGATGCCCCTGCCACCAATCCCCAGACCCCCCTCAGACCCAGCCACAATCCCATGCTCACCCCAACCTTGCCACAATCCCCGGCCCGCCAGCATGGTTCCCTTGCCTACTATTAGCCACATATTGCCAAAGCAAACTGATGCAATCTGTGCCTCCTTCTGCACAGACCTCTGTAATGCTGGAGCTCCCGCACGGTTCTCAGTAATGTAGAGCGCTGGGAGATGATGTTATCTCCCAGCGCTCTGCATTACTAGAGCGCCGGAGAGGGAGATCAGCTGTTTAAGGTCTATGCTGAAGAAGGCACAGACAAACTTGCTGCGGGCACCAGGCAAGGGGGTCGCAGGGGGAGTCTGGGTCCCTGGAGTGATGGCCTCCTATTGTTACACCAGTGCATATGCGGCTGAAGCAGAGCAGCACAGCTCTGAGAGAGAAGGCAGAAAATGTAGCAGTCAGATGCGGCTGAAGTCCTGACCAAGCCCACGTTGTAGTGAATGGGCCGAGAAGGGGAAACAGGAGTCAGAGCACTCACCTATGCAGCTACCTCCAAAGGGGCTGAAGCAGGAGAAGCAGATGTGGTGTGTGCGTCTGACATCACTGGCCGCATCCGCTCATCATGTCTGACTGGACTGGACTGCTGCCAAGAAAGAAACTGCCAGGATAGACGCCACAAGGGAGCAATTGGTAGCGTAAATCAGTGCTCTACGCTCCCGGCTCATGGCAGATATATAATAAATAAATGAGAAAAAAAATAATAATAAAAAAAAAAAAAAAATTCTCAGCTCCCCCCCATTTTGGTGCCCCCTCCTCTGTGGCGCCCTAAGGAGGCTGCCTAAACAGCCTTATGCAAGCACCGGCCCTGCCTGCAAAAGGCCATTCTGCTATTAGTTACTAGAAGAATGAAAGCAAAGCTGATTGGTATCCTTTTAAAAAATCTCACATAAAAGAGCATGCAACCTTTCAACTCAGTAAGCATGTCTCCATGGTTAAATTGGCGACATGAGAATCTCGCGTTGCATGACAGCGCAAGATGCTCATGTTGCATAGTCAAACATTGCATAACCGTAACTGCAACTCCCATCATGCTCACCTGTGCATCGGATACAACACTGCAATATATGTGTGTGCCGCCACCCTTCACATATACATTCTTATCCTCACATTTTGATATACAGTGCCAAAAGAGACCCCTGTAAAGTAATGCTGTAATGGCATTAACATTTATTCATGGCATTATTGCTCAGCGCTGCTCCGGGTTCTCTCCCCTTCTCTGCGTGCAAACTGACAGAGAAGGTGAGGGAGACCCTGGCGCAGTACTGATCATTAATGCCATGAATAAATGTTAATGCCATTACAGCAATACTTTACGGGTCTTTTGGCATTGAATATCAAAATGTGAGGATAAGAATGTATATGTGGCAGCACACACATATCTTGCAGCGTTGTGTCTGATGCGCAGGTGAGCATGATGGGAGTTGTAATTACGTTTATGCGATGTTTGACTATGCGACATGAGAGTCTCACGCTGTCATGCAGTAAGATTCTCATGTCGCCATTTTAACCATGGCAACATGATTACTGTTTTGAAAGGTCGCACACTCTTTTGCGTGTGACCTTTTAAAAGTGAACCAAGCTGATTTGTCCATCTAGATAGCATACCTCCCAAGTGTCCCTCTTTAGTAGGGACACTCCTTCTTTGACACCCAAATCCCTCTTTCCCACCCTGGGGTCCCTCTTTTTAGGTGATCAGACTGTGTAGTGTGTATTTAAATGTATTACATTGCTCCGCAGCAATAAAACTCACATTAATGTTTGTGTAAATTTCAGGATATGTGTTTATAATTTAGCCTGTGTAAATAAAATACATTGGTTTTGTTCTAAATAATTTATTTAGTTAATGAAGAGATATCCGTAGGTCATGAAGTACCCTAAAAATTCCTGGCAATGCCCGGTCCACAAGCTACGCCCCCCTTGCAAAACCCCTAAAATGCAAGTGCCCCTCTATGGCCATTTGAAATGTTGGGAGGTATGGGATAGTCCTTTCTAGACTCAACAGCCCTGGGAAAAGGCCTATGTGGCTTACACAGGCTACAGCCACCAAAGCCACCCAGTGTCCCCATGTACACTCAAGCCCCTTCCCCACACTTACACAAGCCCACTTAACCCCTCTGATGCCAGTCATCCTACAACAAATTGTTGTGCAATATATTGCAAACGGTTTGACACTGGGGGGGTTAACCCCTTGAATGCCAGAGGGGTGCAGAATGCATTGCTTTGCAATGCATTCTCTACCCCTCTGGCACTCAAAGGGTTAAGTAGCCAAAAATGATACCTATACTATCACTCCAACCACATAGTCTAAATGGACCCACTATTAGCTCCTCCATTGCCAAATTTGCTAGGAACACATTGCAAACAATGCTTTCCAGCTGGCCCAGCAACTGTGGGTTAAACTTGCTAAAATAAAGCATTTGTTTAATTCGCTTTTTAACGCATTTGTAAATTGTCCTGTTCAGATATTATTAATTTAATTATGTTTGTGCTGTTTCTACTGAAAGATAAGAACTAATGCCAGTTAATTGATTTGGATTTTTGCCAAATTGCTTTTACTGATAATCTTGGACAATCACTGTGCGCCCTGGAAAAGGCAGGAATGGCTGCTCCATCAGAACTTATGTAAGATTAGGTTTTAGGCCTCAGAAAACAGAGTAAATTTTATAGATGCAAATAAGAAATACAAAGGATTTAAAGGGTTAGTAATGGCATATATAAATAAAAAGTATTATTGTAGATATTGAAAAAATAAATCCATCAATGCAGGTCCGATCTCTCAAACCTTTATGGTTTATATCCCTCAAACCTTTATGGTTTATATCTCTCAAACATTTATGTTTGAGAGATATAAGGTGATAAAGTTCCCCCCCCCCCTCCCCTTTCATTGACGTCAGCATCTAACTGGCAGAAGAAGATCCTGGTCCTGGAACCGGCAGGTGGCTCTTCAGCATTTCCGTGATAGCAGTATGTAGAAAAAAATACATCATTGGAATGGTCTACAAAGTGTGCTTACAAACCAGGCACACTTTGTAGACCATTCCAATGAAGAATTTCTTTCTATATAGCACTATCTCGGCTCTGATGAAGAGCTGCCACGAGTTGGCCGACACAAATCTCCTTCTGTCAGCTTTACAGCTGACGTCAGGGAAGGGGGAGGGAAAAAGGGGAACTTCAAAACGGTATATCTCTCAAACCATAAACGTTTGAGAGATCAGACTGGCATCGATGGATTTATTTTTTCAATATTTACAATAATACTTTTTATTTATATATGCCATTACTAACCCTTTAAGTGTTTATAACCCCTGTTCATTTTCAGGTGTTCCTTCAAATAAATACAATTGATATGGGGTCTAAAGTTCCTGTATTAATAAAAAAAAGAATCTTGAAGGGGTCCCTAGGAGTGTACCCCTTCCACCCCACCCTGCCCCACCATAATGTGTGTATTTACAAAACATACACTCACCTTGGTGTTGGAGGTACATTGTGGAGGGCTGGATTGGCGACACATCCAAAGGGTTAAATAATAGCTTCAATAGCTTATTGTGAAGAGGTACTAGGTACATGGTTTTATATTTCAGTTAGTGTCACTTTAAGAATACATTCAATGTTAATGTGAATTGGGTAATGAAATCCCACACATGACACAGAGGCTAATGCTCTAAGAAATGAGCAATTCTGGTGTAAACCAAGTGCCCCATAGGGGAGAAAATAAAAATGTGCACAATGCACAATTATTTAAATGAGGATTTTAACTCCTTGCTGCATTATGGGTTAGAGACCTATCTAGCTTTAAAGAGGTTTGAACCCCATTTGAATCAAGGGGAATGTTTATTTGTCCCTTGTGGTGCAATTAGTTTGCTCCAGAATTGATTCATTTCTTCTTGCTATATTAATTTCACAGTCAGTGATGAACCTGTCAGGAGGCACCTGAACCGAAACAATAATCATTAGACTCTAAGTAATTCTAAAGCCAACAAATTGCATGTTACATATTGTACACAATGACAAACCCACCTCTAATCTCCACTCCAGAATTTTGAGATTTACAGATCCAGCTGCTAATCTCTGTTTAACATTTACAAAAACAATTTGCAGAGCATAAGTAGGTTATGCAAGGAATTGTAGGATACAATATGCATCTAATTGAAACGCAACACAATTATCTTTGGCAAAGTCCTACTCAAGTTCAGATCAGGTTCATTCATTGTCATCGGAGCTGTGTTAAAGGAGACCTAACACCGCCTAATAAATATAATAAATAATAAATGCGGCATTCCCCCCTCCCAATCCAGAGGCTGGTAGCCAAGCCACTCCTGCACTTGGCCACCGCCGCAGCCGGACCTCGCAATCCGTAACCCAACCGCATCCGGCTGCCCGAACTGGTGGAGCCCTGTGCTCCACACCCCCCTCGCCCTGCGCATACCTGGTGCTAGCCACCTTTTCTCTGGACCTTCAGCACACCTGACCACAAAGTCAGTGCCTGCTGCTGTACCGTGACCCAACCTAGTGGCTAGGCCTGCATCCTTCCTGCCATCGCCGAGCCTGACCACAAAGTCAGTTCCCAGCTAGGCCCTCAAAAACCATAACCTTCTGGGGTGCTTTCTCCTCCCCTCTGGCTCAGGGAATGCCGCATTGCCGCCACCCAAAAGCAGGCAGAAGTACACCCCTCTGCCGTCTATTACCACCAACCCATTTGACACTTCTCAATTGCATCCTTCAAACCGGAATTAAATATATCGAAACCTATCTTGGACAGATGCACTCCATCCCCTCTGTACAACCCTCTGCAGTTATGATGCAACTCCGTGTGTGACACAGCAACAAAACCCCCATGATAACACACAAATTTCTCCATGGCTCTATTCACCCTACTCCTGATGCGCTCAATGGCTTTAACGGGGTGCGGGCCTCGCCAAACCAGCCTGGGGACAATACTGGACCATACCACCGTAGCTTCTGGCCATTTTGTCTGCACCCCCTCAATCGCCTTCTGCAGTGCAAAGAACAAATATAACGATTTCAATTCGGTCAAGTCATTGCCCCAGTGTGTATTATGACGAGGTCTTGCTTACCCCATCGGCTATGCGCAGTCTGAATCAGCAACGGCCAATCTCTCAGCCTCATTCCCCTTTTCCCGAGCCATCGAATGTCTGTGTGTTCTCTTGGCAAGCCTAGCTGTGTACCGTAAGTTCTAGCTTCTGCCCTCTTTTCTGCCCAGTGTACAAAAGAGTGCCCCATAATCAGAACCGATGCTCTCCGACGTCGTTCTTAAAATATAAAATTCATGTTACCCATCATTCCACTACTGGCCTAATGTACTTCCTATACACCCCTGATTTCCAATGGCCCACCCTCTTAATCTTCTCCCCGCTCATACCGGCTCTGGCCCCTTCAGTGGCTGCCCCAATCCTGAATGAATGTGATCCAAACAGACTGGGATCAAACGCTGCCTTTTCCAACGCCTTCCTCAAGACTGCCCTGAACTGAAACATAGTGAGGGGTAGACCATCCCTATGCATCAAAAACAAATTCCCCCCTACTGGCCGAACTGCCATATAATCTTTAACTGCCGCCACTGGGCATGTCACGCCCCCAACCGCTACTAATGACAACCACTTGCCCCTTGCCCCCTGGTCCGTCTTAGAGCGATGAATACAACACAACACCACTTCGTCTGAACATTGCACCAATGTATGTTACAGGCCATATCCCTCTGCTTTAGTAGAGGGTGCTACCAATTCCCCTAATCTAAATGCCCCTACAAACGCTAGCGTAAACGCTGCCCTAAACAATACTGCCTCAAAGTGGTCCCTGAAAACTACTCCTAATGCGCCCACTAACCTACCCAACCTGTCCCTAGTTATAGGCTGCCGTTTGTCCTTCCTCACCATTTTCTCTCTCCCCCAACCTCTCATTATCCTTGGCACAACTAAATCCTTTGTAGAGTCACCCCCTCCCTTAATCTAGGAACAAAATGTAATTGCTGCCAAAGCCCCTTGTACCCTAGCCTTAGACACAAGCAAAAACAGGTTAGTAGTAATGTGAGGCCAGCCTAGCTTTACCTGGCAGGTGTGAAAATCCCGCCCCCTACCTTTTCCCGCCAGCCTTGGAGGGCCCAGCATGCTTCATCCTTTGTCTCCCCTCTCCCTCTTGCATGCTGGTCCCCCCACAGCCGCCATTGTAGCGTGCCTGGGGGCGAGCACCTTAATGGCGCTCGCTCCCAGGCAGTCGCTGTCTTTTAACTTAGGCACATGGATGCAAGGGCCCATGCCTGGGATACCATTTCAATTATGGAGACTAGAAAAAAAAGTGTGATGAACGCACACCGAGACAGAACAAAATGAAGCTTTTTGTTCAAGGCTTGATAGCCTCTCAGGTGTCACATTTTTCACTCCCAGGTGCCATTGCAGAGAGAAAATTTCCATATCCATATCAGACTGGTACTGCCCTCAGAGAGTCCTGTTCCGAAATGTCAGGCATATTCTCTGCTCCCTGCACATAGTAATCTTATGTAAGATAATGCATTCTGCCTGCTTCATTTTCGCAAACTGCCAGTAACTAACTAAATAAATAACAATCATGAACAACTCCTACCAGAATGTGGTGTTATGGGGAAAAACTAAAAAGACTATTTTACACTCGTCCCTTCAAAGATGCTACAATCTTTCAACAACATGAGATTTCCTAGTCTATTAAGTACCTAGGGCCAGCCAGAGAAAAATGGTACTGCAATGGTATGCGCTGACATATTGTCATACCTGGGAACTTGACAGGCAGTGCTACCCGGAGGGCAGCCCTGTCAGCGAGATATGGGAGGGAAATTACAGGATTCGCATCATAAAATGGACGGGGTTTAGTCGCGAGGGGGGCGGGACAAAAAAAAAGACAAAATATATATTGAATGAGGGTAAGAGGGCGGGGAATGGGAGGAAATGGGGTGGGATGGAGAACAAAACCGGAGAGTTCCCAGGTATGCATATTGTACTGGGTTCCAGAAGCTTTGGCTACTAGAGGAGCAGGCAGTATATGTGCGATTCCATGACTACCAGATGAACAAGGCTGGGGGGGGGGGTCAAAGTGTGTGTATGCAGGGGTCTAATAGTGGGCAGTGGAAACAGGCTGGTGGGGGAGTAGGGCTCAGACAATGTATGAGGGGATGTGTGCCTTCCAGTGCACACTAGAACCAGACTTGAGGGTTTGACAGTCGTGGGACCAGGAAGGGGAGGGAGGGTCAGATAGTTGTGAAGGGGGAAGTGGACAGTGTATCCTTGTCTTAAAAATAAACATGTGAAAACAGTACTTGCTGCTGTGCAGGAATATTCCAACAAAAAGTGTAAATTTCTGATTTTTCTACCTTTTTCATTGCATTGAAAGCAATATTAAGCATGTATTTTTCTTCCATGCGGAGTTTCACCTATGTATTTCTGCCATGCAAGTATAACAGTAATGTCAGTGTCCTTCATGTTGTGAGGATGTGCTTGGATAGGTGACAAGGTGCCACATTTTCCATGGGAATTCTTGCTCATAGAGAAACCCATAGATTGTCTGCCTTTTCGTTATCACCACAGAATTCCTGTCCCCAATATAGAAAAAAAACTGGAATTTCCTGCCATGCAGCATGATGTAGACTAAGCAGAAGTGAAAGAGAGAGAGAGAGGAAAATAGGTTTTTGGAAAATAAAAAAGAAGCTGGAGGGGTGCTAATGATGTGGAGAAATCCAGCAGCAGAAGCAGTAGTTAAAGAATGAGCCCAGTTACTCGCCCATATACCAGCCCCAGCATACTGCCCAGGGATCTGGGGAAATATATTAAGAAGGAGGTTAATGGTTAATGCAGCTGTGTGCAGTAGCAGCAGCACATTGCAGCTGCCTGTGTCTACTAAGGCTGTCACTGTGCCAGCTGTAATAACAAGTGTAATTATTTGTCACCACTAACTGGAGAGAAGCAAGGGATAACTCAGGTGATAACTCAGAGGATGCGGGTGGTGTAGAAGAGGGCATGAGAGTCTTCTTGGCTGAAAGCAATTTAGAATGCGAAAGAGAGATGCAGTTGGGAATGGACATACCCACCACCACCAGCTGAGAAGTAAATCTGTCACCATGGGACTGGGTAGCTGTGATATGGCACTGGTGGTTGTAAATCAGGTTCCATTTCCAACTCCTCCTCCTAGTACTAGTGCTATTACTGAGCCAGCAGTAGCACCTACACCAGAAGAACAATCATCTATACCTCCACCCTAAATTCATGGGTGTTGGATAATTTTTCCCTTGGGGCAGGCACAGTACAATAGTCAGCAATGACACTCTGCACAGTGTTCAACAAGTTTGTGATGAGAGGAAAGGAGGGATCACATCTTGGCACATCTGCATATGCAATTTGACCACATTAATGAAACCATCACCCAAGAAACCCAGTCAAGTGCTGGTGTCGCTGTGCCCCTTATCCCTCTCCAACAGTGAAAATAACATGGGCACAAATCCCAAAGAAAAGGGTGTGAGGCAAGTGAAATCAACCACCAGAATGTCGACAACAATAACAATTATTGTTTTCTCCTTGTGCTTGGGTCCGGGTCTGGTATAATATCCCTATTTTCCTTATGGTCCTTCTCAACTGTGCCTCTGTTGCCACAAGTACCAACCCTAGCCAAAATGTGAAGATATGGCAATGTGTCTTTAAACATTGCACCTTGTGTTGTATACTGACCACACATCGCAATGTGGTGGAGACCAACAGAATGCAGAAAATAAGGGAACATCTGCAGACTTTCCATCCTGAAGAATATGCCAGGTTCATGGCAGGGAAGGCTCATTATTTTTAGTGAGTTTTGTGAGCCATGGGGGAAGCGTCAATTGCCAACCACCCAGTATCTTGTATTTTGTGGATCAAACAAAGGCTATAGTGACTGACACAGTAGCACCTGTGTCTGAAAGTACTCCCATGGAATGTAAAATTTTACAAAATGTTAGTAGTTGACATACTGCCTTATTTTTGTTGTTGTTGAAAACCATGGTTTTAAAGTACTGATGTCCTGTGTAGCTCCCCTCTGGCATATCACATGCTGCAGATGTTTGTCAGGGAGGGCTGTGCCAATATTACACAAGCAGGTGGTTAGTGTAGCTGGCAAAACGTTAGAAACATTATATAGCGAAAAAGTTCACTTGACCACAGATATGTGGACAAGTGGTCATTGTACGGTCTATATTACCGTTACTGCTTACTGGGTATACTTCCTAATACTAGGCAGCAACAATATGAAACATCAGGTCACTGCTAACATTGCCTCTGGCTCTGATGCTAGCAATAAAGACCAGCTGCAGGGTATCCAATGCCATCAGCATGCCACTTTGTGCATGCATAGCTTTGAGAGATGAGCCCACAAACCTGTAGATGTATTAATTAAATTGTATCAAGTCATTTAATAATGGTTTTCACCCCTCTCCTAGAAAGTTGACTTTGTGTCCACTAAAAATGTATCCAATATAATAGCTGCCTTTATCCATATCCTAAGTCTTATTGTTACTTGGTTTTTCTCAGAATTTGACACCCTCAAAGTAATGCTAAATATCGCCCTCAAAATGTATGCTCATTTTAGCTGATCCTACAATGCTCACACAGTGCATTATATTCCATACAAGAGTTCCCTATCACCAGCTTAAAACAGAAGTCATTACCAGGTGGAATTTCACATTATACATGTTAAAACATTTGTATAAGCATAACAAGGACATTAGCAAGTATACCATGCTAAATTGGAAGGCTTCATTGTCATTTGGCAGCTAATGTGTGACTTATATGAGCTGCTGAAGCCTTTTAAAGAGGCAACATTGCTGGTTTGCTGTACAGGTACAGGAATCAGTGAGAAACTTCCACTAATATATTAATTAAAGAAAAAAATAAAGAGCACAGGTAATGATTCTTATAATAATGACCACACAGACATAAACCAGCGCCAACTAATTCCGCAGCGCTGTACAATTGGGGAATAGACATACAGAGGTATTAAATAGTACAATCAGATGTGTAGAACAGGAGGATCAGAGGGCCCTGCTCGTGAGAGCATAAATTTCTTCTGAATTTGTGCCAAGGTGTACGCAGCAGTACTCCAAGGAATCTTATTCTGTGAAAACATAAAAAGAAATTCTTACAGAAAATTGCATTGTGGATGATGAGAGAGAGAAATGTAGGGACAAAAAATTACTAGAAAAATAGTGAGAATGAAGAAAGCAAATCAATATATTCTCAGCATCAGCAACAACAACAATATTACAACAATTAGTAGAACACTTTACATCACTAAAGAAAGCAACTTATGTGTCTTAGGGGGTGGCAGTTTAACATTTGTGGTGGTGGTGATGGCACTGGCACATCTCTATGGCACTTGTTCCTAGAATATGGATTGGTTACTGATTCATAAGATCTCTGTCTAGCTCCAAGAAGTGGTCCCACGCATTGTATGTGAAATGGTTTTAGCATATCTGCAAGATACCTGTTCTTGGCAAAATGATGACCCATTTGAGTACTAGCAAACAAAACAGTGTGTGTATACAGCACATGTGTGTACTGCAGTGGATACCCTTAGTAGCCTACCAGCAAAAGTTCAGTCAGAGCAGGTTTTCATGCAGCTGCTCATATCATCAATGACACATCTATGTAGCAGCAGTGTCAGTATACTTACACTTATGTGTCTTAGGGGGTGGAAGTTTAACATTTGTGGTGGGGATGATGGCACTGGCACATCTCTATGGCACTTGTTCCTAGAATATGGATTGGTTACTGATTTATAAGATCTCTGTATTGCTCCAAGAAGTGGTCCCACTCACTGTACATGAAATGGTTTTAGCATATCTGCAAGATACCTGTTCTTGGCAAAATGATGACCCATTTCAGTACTAGCAAACAAAACAGTGTGTGTGGACAGCACATGTGTGTACTGCAGTGGATACCCTTAGTAGCCCACCAGCAAGAGTTCAGTCAGAGCAGGTTTTCATGCAGCTGCTCATACCATCAATTACACATCTATGTAGCAGCAGTGTCAATATACTTACTCTTTTTAAGAAGAACCAGTAACTCATACCATATGAGTATCATGTAGCTGAAATTGAAAAAAGAAAGAAAAACACAAGACAGAATAAAATAGAGCACATGCAGAAACAGCAGCATTGTGGAGGATGGATTTACACAGCTGGCACTGTTGACACCATCTATAACAGTTGGGACCAGTCCTATGAACATTGATGAATGGCAAATAATAATGCAATGTTAAATTGGAATTTTACAAGATACTGCTTATAGTTTGTCTATCATTCATTTCCACTCATAGTCATCATATTTTATTCATCACTACCACCCACATCCAGCACAATAAATTCAACTTTTATTTTTTATTATCTCTATGTTGTTGAACAGTGTTGAGATAATTTCCTGCTATCTAGTGTATGGGTTTTCTGTGGTTTGATTGAGATATAAATACAGTCTAGTCACGATCATGTGACATACAATACAACAGGCCTACACCAGCATGGTGATAAAGAAAGGGGGACAGATGTACTGTTGAACAGTAACTTTATAAAACAAGCTTATGGCAGTTGTAACATAAGAAGGTTTTTAACAGTGGGGTTAGTCAGAATGTGCCATTTATTGCCATTCATTAAAACAAATGACCCAACCTGATTTGAACTTGGCATTTTATACAGGATGGTCAGTCTGCAGATGTGCCCTCATCCAATGAATTCTATTGGCCTCAACTTCATTACCGTGTGGTCACTGTACCATACAATGTGCAATGAGTAGTGAATTATTGCCAAGTTTGTCTACAGATTTATTGTCTGCCAGTTGTCCTGGTGGAGAATTTGTCCATGTCATTGCCGCTGCCAAAGAGGAACCTGATGGAGCTGGGGTGGAAATTCAGATATTACTTCTAGTAGCCCACACCCTACAGCTATGTATATATTAGTCAAATGATGCGGTTAACATTTTATGGCAGTGGGGGCACAGTGCTCTTCATAGGGTTGTGCTAAATGGGCTTTATTAGCTCAGATGTACCAAGATGTGACACTTCTTTTCCCCTGTTCACAACCTTGTTATAGAGTGTGCACAATACAGTTGGGGATGATTGCACTCTTCCTGCACTCAAGGTAGAATATACATACACCTAAAATTTCAGTGGGGGATCTCCTTGAATGATCATCTTGACTGCACACCCTCCCCACAGATGCAGCTCTAGCAGTAGGAAGTCTAACATCCACCTGTCCTATATCACTGCTGGTACGTCCACTACCACCACCATAATAGTCTGTGGTGGGGATGATGAACATACTCCCACCAGTTCTCAGCATGGTGGACACACCAGCCTGATCCTGTTCCATCATTTCATGATGCTGGTGGGACTGGGAATAAGTCAGTTTGACAGTGGTGGTGGTGAGACCCATTCCAACCACGTCTCTTGCCCTCTCCTGACTTGTATAAGCCAGGAAAGCTTTCATTAGGTCACCACTGGTACCACCCTCACCATCAGCAGCAGCACCACCACTGAATTTTACCTCCTCTCTTGCTGGTGGTGGTGGTAAGTGTAATACAAATGTAGGAGGAGCAACTGGTGTCACACTTGCAAATACAGAATCAGGCTCAGAGACATGCAGCAACTTTGATCACCCCAGGGCCCTGGGGACGTGATGGCAGTACAATCTGCTGGGGTAGTGATGTGAAACTGATGGTTTCTGAGTCACAGAGGACATGGTGGTGGTGTTGGTTGCAGCAGCACTATCTGTTCATGGGCTCTGGAATCTTTCATTCATAGGGGATATGGTGCTACTTATGGACTCTGGAGAGTCTCAGTCACTAGGGATGTGATGGCAGCAGCACTGTCTGGTGGGCTCTGCTGCTGACCACTGCTACTAATAGAACTGCTATGGCTGCTTCTGGATTCCACACACACGCACACACAGAGAGGTGTACTGGTGGTGTTTGCTAACACTCTCTTACTGCACAACTACAATCCTTCTGCTTTTACAGCTCTCGTTGTTTTTACTACACCTCTTAGAACAGTGGGACGTTCTGGATTTTATAGTAGTGTGTTGGAAATTATCTTTGCCATAGAAAACAATCAGGAAATGGAAAAGTTCGGTGCTGCTAGCAGAATCCTTATGACTTTTCAATGTATGTAAAATTTCCCTCAAAATGTGGCAAATCATGGAATTCCCTCCAAAATGAACGCAAATGAAAATCTGACTTTTCTCCCCTCCCTAGTCTGGACCTATGTCACAGTGTAATAAATTACATTATGCGGTATGGTGATATAATTTCACATTGATTTTTAATATATGTATTATTACATAGCCCTGTATTGCGTACATGGACATTTGTTTCAATTTCCAGTTTATACTTATAAACAACTTATTTTTCCTCATCCATATTCTGCATTTAGAACTGTAACTGCTAATGGTTTTGGAGCACATCACAATTTAAATAAGTGAAAGATTTTGGTTTAGATTAAGATTTGAATTACAGCTTTTTGTCTTACTGCATGTCTGTCATACAGTTTAGACTGCATGACAACATAGACAACATTTCATAATAGAAAATAGTTTAAAATACAATTACAGATGTATTTATGTTGTTTAATATCAAACTGATTTTCAAACAACATCAAATTGGTAAGAAGTGATCACAAAGATCTCCTTTTTATATGTGCCAAAGAAGCAGTGTATATAACTCCTATACTACTAGCTGTCCTTGGGTTCCAATCCATCCTATGTGATAAATGGATGTGCCAGAGATGTAAAGGGTCCTTATATCAAAACAAAAGTGGGGAAATTCTGGGTCAGACCAATAATATTATAGAGGACAAGTACCAATTCTCATTTAACCCTCTGAGTTCCAGGGGGTGTCCAGTGCATTGGACACCCCCTAGAACTCCAAGGTTATTTTTTTTTAACACACTGAATGTTAGAGATGTGTCCCATAGCATTGCAAATCAATATGCTAGAGACTCCATTAAAATCAACTGGTTAAATTGGAGAATTAGTACTGGCCCCCTACTGTGCCGCTGGTTTGCCCCAGAATTATTCAATTTTTCTTTGAAATATAGTGCCTTAAGAATTGGAATTAGGATTTGTCTTTGAGTGCCAGAGTGGTGCCCGATTAATAGCTTCTTCAACATGTTGGACAACCCACTGAGTACTAAACCAGCTACGTGACTGAGAAACTTTGTGAAATAAAGGTTCAAACTGTCTCCTTAGTGTGACAGCTACAATATACTACTACTTAGTTGTTACTAGAGTAGTGACAGGTTCAATTCATGACTTGGAGAGGGGGCAGTGCTTCGTGGACAGGGACAACGCAACTGCTGCCTTGCCGGCTGCCTGGCGAAGTGACACTGGTGGCTGCAGGCCAGGAGGAGGAAGTTCGGCCGTGAGTTGACTTTGTTAATTGATTATTGTAGTGCTGTATGCGGTGCCTGACTGACCAGTAGCAAAAATTAACCTTGAGAGTGCCAGGGGTGAGCAATGTATACCCCACTCTGGTACTGCAGGCACTGACTCAAAGGGTTAACCCTTTGAGTGCCAGAGAGGCATACCTGGGAACTCTCAGGGTTTGACCCTAAGACTCAGGGTTTAGACCCAAATCTCAGGGTCTCAGGGTGAAGGGCCAAATTCTCAGGGTGAGAGCGATATGTGATACCTACTACAAGATTTGCCACCATTAAATGTTTCCTTAGTATCTAAACTGGTGCCATTTGTACCAGAAAAGCAGCAGGAAATGTCCTGTTGGTCTTATTTGTGTTTAGGCAGTGAGATCTCTAAGTTGTAACTTGTTAAAGGTTCCTTGCGGACAGATTGGAACACCTCTGAGTTAGAACAAGCAGGTAGGTATTGCATAAAATCTACATTATAGGAAGCTGTAAGGGTTAATATTCCAAAGATCTCAGGGTCAGCTCATTTGGAAAGTTCCCAGGTATGCAAAGAGGAATCCAAAGCATTGCCTCTCTGGCAATCAAAGAGTGAATGGATGTTTCCTTAAGACTTAAAAAAAAACCCAAAATAAATTGTGCACTTGTAGCTGATGTTCCCCAGTGCTTCATCCTGCATACCGATAGGGCTGCTGACTATACCCAGTATCAGACATGTCCAGCTGCAACATTAATTGTGCCTTGACCATGGGTCCCTGACTCCCCCCTCTGGTAAATGAGGGCTTAATTCTTCAATTGTGCAAATGTCCATTAGCATCCTAGGAGTAACTTTATCATCAGTCAGCAAAGTGCAAACAAAATATACCCAATTACCTTCTTTCTGTTGACAATAGGTTAAGAAGGTAAGTGAATGAGTTACCTTCTTAACCCTTTGAGTGCCAGAGGGGTACACAACGCATTGCGTACCCCACTGGCACTCAAAGGGTTAACCCACTGTCAATGGGAAGAAGGTAATTGGGTATAATTTGTTTGCCCTTTTGCTGACTGATGATAAAGTTACTCCTAGGATGCCAATGTACATATACACAATTGAAGAGACACTTCTTGTGAAGAGTTAACTCTTTGAGTGCCAGTGATATGCAACTTATTGCTTAGGAAAGTGTTGTGTATACTTGTGGGGTTTGTATACAAGTGTACCTTAATGGTTGATTAAACTTCAGACTATGTGTTTCTAAATCATACTCTCTAAATAAAATTCTTTGGCCTTATGATAAATCATTTATTCAGTTACATAGATAGGTGTCACTAAATCATGAAGCAACCTAAAAGCTTGTGGTAATGTCCTACCCACCAGCCACCCCTCCAGCAACACCACCTAAAGTATCCCTCTTTGGCAATTTGAAATGTTGGGAGGTATGGATTTATTGGGGCTTTTAACCCTCTGAAAACTAAAGCGGTCTCCATCACATTGCTTTGTAATGCATTGGAGACCTCCCTGGAATTCAGGGGGTTAAATGTGCCATTTAAATCAATGGGAATCTTGATTTTCCACCTATGGTGCAGCTGGTTTGCCCTGTAATAGTTCCAGTTCTTCTTCATAAGCCTCAAATGTCTTTTTTTTCATGACATAATTTACCCCTGGCTTCTTACATGTTCAGCTGTGATTTTGCCTAAGGTAAGGGGATATCTAGAGAATGCTTTAGGTAATAATTTTAAATTCTATCTTTCAGGCATAGGCAAGCATAATAAAGTTCAAGCTTTTGCCCCCAGGTTCACAGAACTGTGTCCTTCAGAAATCAAAAACGACCTGATTCTTAGATAACCCTTGTTCGTGACAGTGGGATCATCTTCCAGAGCTATCATAAATCTTCAGAGACGTGTGTAAGAGGAATGCCACACAGGGAGAGAGAGAGAGAATGGCAGAAATTCCACAGTAATAGAATCTATTGATGGATAAGATGCCTTCAGTATAAAGAATTATTGTGTCCGTCCCATAGCTTGCTTTGAAGTTTGACAGCCCTTTCATGCTGCATACTTTTGAATATTACATAGGGAAGGGATTTTATTAAAGCACAATACTGTATTTAATTATTTTTTACTAGCGGTATGAATGATCCATTGCAAAGATAAATGGACCACCATTAACCTGTGGCCATCACATTTTTAATTCCAAAAACTTCAGATATGTCTGGTAAACAAAAGGTCATGTGTAGATTTCACTTCCAGCATTGTCTATTTATACCTTGGGGGAGATTCACTAGGAAGTGATAAAGAGGTGATAGAGTGTCCAATTCCTATGTTATTCTATGGATCCTATGCACTAAGATTTCTTCAGCTTTGGAGATCTTAGTGCATAGGCTCCATAGAATAACATAGGAACTAGAAAAGTGATAAACTGGGGAAGTCATCTCCACTTTATCACCTCTTTATCACCACTTAGTGAATCTCTCCCGTTCTATTTATATATGTGGTTATCATTATTTTTTCTTTTTTTAGCTATTTTTTCTATATTTTCATTGAGAGATAATATACACTTAGGACTGGAATTATTACCAAACAAATTAATAATGAATTATATCAATAACAGAGAAGCATTACTTATCTAAAAAAATATGCCTCATTCTTAGAACAATGCAATTTTATAAGTGAATGTTCTAAGATTTGAATCAAAAGTGTCCAACATAATGTCATAAGCACCAGAATCAACAAACACCATTTTGTGCATCCATACTAATGGGGTTACATGTTTTCTAGCTTAACTGAGGGAGATGGTTTAAAGGGATGGTAATGTTTCACAAAAACAGCAGCTTCAATTAATCTTCATGGAATTTGTGCCATGGAGAGTGTTATTTCAATACTGTCAGAGTTGTAGTTCAAGAGTAATTGAATGATAAAGTATCTCCCTACCGCTTCTTTTACCTAGCGTAAGCCAACTTCCCTCAGATGTGGAATCTGGTCCTGGGACCAGAAACTCTCAGCAAGGGACAATCTTCTTACTGTGAGCATAAGGAAAACCTTGCCCTGTTGACAGATTTTTCAGGTTTTTCCCTTATGCTCACTGAAGATTGTCCCTTTCTGAGATCCATCCAGACAGTCTCACTGCTCTGAGGTGAGCAGTGTTACATCAGTAAAAGTGGCGGGAGGGGGATACTTAATCATTCAATTACTCTTCAACTACAACTCGGACAACTACTGAAATAACACTCTCCATGGCCCATATACTATGAAGATGTATTAGAGCTGCTTTTATTGTGAAACAGTACTATCCCTTTAAATAAACAATCTAAGGCAAACAGAATAATAGACACTTCTGCTTTGCTGTCCTGAGCACTAGGTAAAAAATATGAGGATGACTGGATATATTTTATATATGTATACTAATAATAAATAGGAAAATTATGTGGTTATGTTATACATGCTTCCTATATAAACAAAAAAGTGATTAGATAAACTTTACCCCTTAATGACCCATGACACGCCTGGCATGTCATGGAATTCTGGGATGGCAGTGCCACTGCACTCTGCTCTGCCATACCAGAATGCACTGGGAAAAAAAAAGGTCCATGCTCATTAACGGCCACTCACGTGACAGATTGGGAGGTCGTTAAGGGGTTAAGGTGAATCCAATTATAACAAAACTTTCACTAAAGCCACAGTTCTCACGCATGAAAGCAGAGAAATCCAGGTTACATCCTTGCAACTTAACTCCATACCCTCATATCCTTTGTTGGTGACATTGGAGAAGTCACAAATAACATATCTCATTACATCACAAATAACCTCATCAGTGACATCACTGGAGGCATCACAAATATTGATAACAGCATAAAGATCTCTTCAGTGAAACTGACAGTTATAAGCTGTAATGTCAGTACTGGGTGATGTGCAGTGCTCTTAGGGCTTGATTCATTATCAACCTTTAAAAAAACCAAAACAGCCGACTGTAGTTTTTCAAGCACAGTAAGCCATCCAATTACCTATGCTATGACAATCTACTGAAGGACAAATACTTCGGGGGCAAAATTTGCAACGACTGGAAGCAATGAAAAAAGTATTTTGAATTTCCAATTCAATTCCATGGGTTGGTTGGTAACATGCGTTAAGGGACTCCACTTTATCACCAAAAATACGTGCCTACAAAAAGTAGGTGGAGCGTCTCCTAACACATGTTTAAAACCACATACGATGGATTTGAAGTGTAAAAAAAAAAAAAAAAACCTTAAAAAAAACCTTAAAAAACAAGTGACCAGTAGATGTTTTGATATGGGGCCCTAAGCCCTGTATCAATACATCCAAATGACTGAAAATATATGCACAATGTAAATAAAATTAACCGTATGAGTAGGGAATGCTCTGCAATGCTGGCATTCACAGGGTCAATTGCCCTAAAGCTACCACCATCTCATGAAAATAAACACTTACCTGTAAATCTGATGTCCAGCGGAATCTTCAGCACCATGGTCATCCAGTATAAATCTTTTCTGTAATATTCTATCATCTTCTTTCCTTTCATCTTCATTCTTCTTTCTTCTTATTCTCATCCTCTTATGAAATATAATGTCACTATAAATAAAAAAACAAATGTTCAAATTATAGATGCCCCCATATATTTGCAGCAAAGATATGCAGGCCATAATTGTACACCGCTGCTACCACTGCCACCACTGGCAGAGGCGGCAGGAAAGTAGAGCAAAAATCCCCCCCCACATATAACTCTTGGTGCGTTGCCCGAGCCATACTGAATATATAAAATGTGATGCTCTTGAGCTGTGACTAGCCGGAGAACAGGCCATTGTGCTTTTGTTCATGCTCAGAGCCTCTCACATCTTTTGGCTTGTTCCGAGCCATACTGAGGAACATTTGAACAAAGAATTTCTTTTATATGGCCAGTCTCTGTTCAAAATTCTTCCCACACTACAATTGTGTCACAGACAATGAGTAAATAATACACACGACACAGGTACAGTGAAGTTTAACCAGTTAAGATTAAGATAAGCAAGAGTAAGCACTTCCCCAACCTTAGTAGGAACAGGCGTGAGGACAGTGCCGAGTCCACTACCCAAGGATTGGCACTGAACTGTAACCGTTTCTCAGTAGCCTATAGAGATAGATGAGAGCAGAACCAGGCTTGGTTGTACACCAGCAAATGGTAACCTGGAATGCAAGGAAACCTGATCACTGGAGTGACAGCTAAATTCCCAGACACGAGACAGGCAGACAGATGTGACTCTACCACGGAGTGGTAGGAGGAGCGACACAGAGCGTAACTAGTACTCTGAAAGTACTAGGTAGGCAAAGGGCGGAGGCAAGAGAGTGGACCGTAAGCAGCCGCAACACAAGTAAGTATGTGAGGACAATACTGTACGTAGGCTACAGAACGGAGGGTTATGCAACAGGCCTAGGAAGCAACGGATACAGTGGCATAGGATGGAGGCAACGAAGCGAGAGGCAACCAGCAACTCTACCACGGAGGTAGCAGTTGCACTACACCGATGGAGAGCGCCCACAACTAGCTCAGACAGGTGGTAGTCAGACTGGAGCGAAGGACAGCACAGAGCGTAAGTCAGACAAGCCACAGTCAAGAGCCAAATCAGGTAGTCAGCCACAGCCAAGGCCAAAACAGAACGGGTAGTTGAACAAAGCCACAGGATCAATCAGGAGTAAACACGGTAGCCAAGCAAGGGTCAAACGAGAGCAACACTGAAGAAACACGCAGATACACCACGAAAGGGCAACAAGTCCTAGCCTCAATGAGGTTTATAAAGCAGCAAAAGAGGCGGGACCCAATTAGGCCCAACAAAATAGGCCCATAAACAGGTGTCGGTGCCAGTGCCTGTAACATGACTTTAGCAATGAGGAAGTGGCCGGAGGCCATGCTGGCCGGCGGCCATACAGAGGTAAGAGCACAGGATCGCTTAGGCCTCAAAGGGAGACTGTGATAAATTGGCTGAGATGTGGGGTTACACACCTCCCAGCCAATCAGCTTCTTGGGGGGGGTTTGTCATCCTTCCCGCTAGAAGTTGATTGGCTCGAAAGTGTGTAACCACACATACCAGCCAACTGTAGCATGGGAACCAGTTTGAACAGAGACTCGCCATATAAATCCAGTCTCTGTTTAAATTTTCCTCAGTATGGATCAGGTAACAGCCCGATAGATATCTGTGGGGGGGTGGGGGGATTTTTGCTCTGCTTTCCTGCCACCAGTGACTGCAGCGGCTGTGATGGCCTGCATATCTTTGCTGAGCATATCTTTGCTGAGCATATCTTTGGGGGTATCTATAATCTGAACATTTGGGTTTTTTTTTTTATAGTGGCATTATATTTCGGAAGGAAGATAAGAAGAAAAGAAGAATGAAGATGAGAAGATGGAAGATAGAATATTACGTCTAGAGAATTACAGTGGATGACAGCTAAGTGTTAAAGCTATGGGTTAATGGTAATAGGATAGTGCTAGGGCTAGTATTGTTTAACTTTATTGTTATGGGTAGTGTAGGGTTAATGTTTGGGAGGATGATTGTGTTTTAGCTCACGCTTGGTGTTTAACACTCAACCACCGAGAGTTAGCTATTTTCTGTAGGAATCCAATTGCCCTACCAACAGGAACCACCACGAGCACTGGGACACAGAACCAGACATTTGGCCCAACGTTCGTTGTATGTTTTTTGTTCTCAAATTTCACGCTAAATACAGTGAAAAGTTATAACATTAAAAGAAACAAGCTAATGCTAGGTGTTTGACATCATATCACACACAAAACATGAGCTCAAACACAATTACCCTCCCAAACACTAACCCTACACTACCCCTAACAATAAAGTGAAACAATACTAGTCCTAACACTATCCTATTACCTATACCCTATAGCTTTAACACCTACCTGCCATCCACTGTAAATCTCTATCTGTATTCTTCTATCTTTCATTGTCTAATCTTCATTCTTTATCTTATCTTCATCCACTTCCAAAATATAATGCCACTATAAATAAAAAAGAGATGTTCAAATTATAGATATATGCAGCAAAGATGTTTTTTAACCCCTTAATAGAGGTTATTGAATCGAGCCCTTTATGCATTTTCCTTGTAGTATAGTTTTTCTGTTGGGTGACAAGGTGCAGAGTTGATAAACATTATGTTGAAGTATGTGTCCTTGTCAGTGTGGGTGTTAAATATAGAAATGATACTGTTGTTTGCTGTTTTTGTACTAGATGAGCATTATTTTGAATGGTTATAGGGGAACTATTTGGTTCTGGGTATAAAGGCGTAGTGTTGCAGTAGCAGTAGAAGAGTACTTTGGTGTAGTATTTATTTGTTTTGATGCAATGCCACTAACAAAAGTATAGCTGAAATGTTTCAATGTCAGCCTTTCTAGTTTTGTATGATATCCATGATGTCATATGAAATGTCATTGATAATATGTGTGATGCCATGTCTGATGTCATCAACACAGCACATGGGAGAGTAAATTTGGAAGAATATAACATGTATCTTGTGCATCTGAGTGAAAACTATGGCTCCAAATGTTGAAATTGGTGCAGTTGGATTTCTCCAGAATTGTAATGCTTTTCTTAAAGTGGTGCAATTCTTCAGCAAACTAACTGTACCACAGTGATCAATGAAAAGCCATGCTGCATTAAATTGAGCTAGAGAAGCCTCTCAACTGCTAATGCTAGAGAAGCCTCTCAATTGAACAGTGTATTTTGGGGTCAGTGACTACCATTGAGCCAAGAAATTAAGCTTGGATGGCAGAAATGTACAAAAAAGTACTAAACATATGAGTCCAATATCATCCATCAGCAGTAGGTGGCAGCCTACCATAACCTAAATAACCCTACCTATAGTATCATTCTCTCTTCTGATCATGTGTACCAGTTATAGGCATAAATTAGCTTGTTTGTTTGTTTGTTTGTTTGTATGTTTGTTTTTTTAAGTTATGGCCATAAATCATATTTGTATAATGTATTTATTTATTTATTTTATTTCAACTCTAATATAAAAAAACATAGTATACTCATCAGGGCACTCCTCCTTGCCCGTTTTAGTGAGAATCCAGCGGTATAACGATCTGACAGATTAAGCGCCCAATGTAAGCTGCCTGGTTAGACTTTGTGAAGTAGATTCCCCACAAAATGGCTACAGACTGCTATCTGATATAGTAATAAGAGCACAGCAACAGACAATGCAGATATACCACAAGGCAGGTCCCAGTGGGCCATATGCTAGGGAGCGGAAACTAGAGTATGTCGCTAGCTGGCATCCTAGGCCAAGTTAGAGATGCTGTCCGCAAGGCCAGATTAGTGCTGACCGGAGGAGCCAGCCCACGCCCCGGATGACAACCCAGAGAACCTACTGAAGTCGAAGAGGATACTGAACAAATAATCCACCTGCAGTATAGTTGTAGTTGTTGTACAGGAACACTGAGGCCTGAAGCTTGACTGAGAAGATAGAGAACAGCACAGTGGATTTCGGACTGGAGGTCAAGGAGATAGAACCGCACCAGGGTCAAGACAGTGGGGAAGTCAGAGAAGTCAAACCAAGAACACATGGGAAATGCAGTACAAGGCAGCAGATGGAGGAGTGGTGAATTCAACATTGTTAAAGTCTGTAACAGGATATCAGGGTACCAAATTGTAGAACAGGAGGGAGGTCACAGGAAGAGCCAGGTCACTACACAAGATAACACTCAGGAACAAGACAGGAAACCCATGGTCATGACCTGAAATGGTTTGATCGTGCCCTTCCCAAAAGCACAGAGGCTCTATAAAGGATTAGGGCAAGCAAAAGACAATGATCTGGATATTAAGAGAAAACAAGTGAAAAACCAGACAAGGAATTACAAAAAGCAAAGTAAAAGGGACAGAACATGACAACAGGCTAGTTTATACTGTAGATCTGACTAAATATATCATAACAGTGCGAAATGCAGTGGTGTACTCCAAAATGCATATGTCATGCCTTTATTCAAAATGGAAACATGATCTCAGCCTCATAATTACAGACTCCTAAGCTTAATACAAATAGTGTGAAAATGTCATTAGGTGATGGAATTCAGGAATATCTATTGGACAACAAGATTATAGGTGGGAACCAAAGTGGTTTAATTAGGGACATATCCAGCTGAATAATTTACTTGCTTTCTATGGAAAAGAGAGTTGAAATGTGTAGCAGAGTAATACAGTGGATGTAGTTTACTTGAATTTTATAAACGCTTTTGATACTGTGTCAACTGGAGTGTGGAAATTAAGCCTTTGTCTGATAACTTTGCCCACTGTAGGAGCAATATTATATCATCAGTTGGCAATACTCTCTAGATACTCACCCTAATCTTCATCCCAAGCTCCAGAGAAACCAGGTGGATTTTTGTAACAGAAGCAGCCTATCTCTGTCCACTGGATCCACATCTTAAACAATTCTGTGACAAGTGGTCACTGAAAGTAGTGCGTGTCTGTGTTTATGATTACACACAATTAAGTAAATGATACACTCTGATATTTCTTCACTGCAGGTGAACCATGGATGTTTGACAAACCAGGAAACACTGTGGACATCCCAGATATACAGCAGTTTCTTATGTGGAATATGTTCTTTTCCAGTGGTCTTGCAGGGTTAGGTTAAGTTTTAACTTTAGTCCTTGGCAATCCTGAACAGGCTGGGTAGTAAGTATCAATGATGATTAAGCCCTGGTAGATAAGACATACAAAGATATCCTAAGAACTGGCCCTGTGTTTGCTAGAGATGGAAAGCAGGGTTGCAGATGTGTATAGAGTCCAGGGCATTAAAGTGTTCTCTACTGAAATGCTTTTCTTTAACACAAGACAGTTAGGGTTGGAATTCATTGCGGGGGATAAATGTCATATTTGGGTTGTTTCATAGATTCCTATTGAAGTCTATAGGGTCATTTTTAGAAAAAACTGTGATATAGTTATAACCTACAATGGGATCCAGCCCTAAAATATTCAATATATTACAATTAAATAACTTTATCCATTATTTATTTATCATTCCTTAAATGATTAAGGAAGATGTGATTTAGCACCACCATTGTTACTTACTTCTTAAACCCACTGGCTACCAAAGTCCATAGTAGTCAGTTGTAATCTTCTGGGAGCGAAATAATTAACTGTTCAAAGAAATCTACAAGTCATCTTACTAAAAAATGGAAATACAGTAAAACCATCTGGTTCTTGATCAAGATGGTTAATTATTATATAGTCCCATTAACTCTTGATTGCCAGTTCCTAAACTCATTATGTGGCAATGGGATATGCACACTTCTAGCACTAAATGGCATATATGCAATAATAATAATGATAATAATGTAATATTTTTAATACCAGATGTCATCCAATGAAATTGCATGGACACTCATTTGGCACTTAGTTAAAACAACAAAAAAAGTTTCTTAAAATCAGGAACACAGGCTGGGTGTACAGATTGGCCAGACCATGTTTTTCAGGGAGAGGATATGAGAAATGACTATTTGCTGGTACTGGAATGAGCGTATTTGGTACTTGGCAGTGACATTCTGTGTGACTCACTTCAATGCCTTGCAAGATGATTATTCCTGTAAGATTGCCAGTCAGATAACAATAACAGGTGAGATCTAGCATGTTATCTACACTTCACATGCTTGGCTGTTGCAATCCAAAAGAGCCCTGGAGGTATAATAAATAAATTTAGTGGAGCAGGTATACCTTCATAAAATGTTGTTTGATATTCATGTTCCCCAGTTAATCTACTCTTAATAGCATATAAAAACGTATCTTGATCCAAGTTACAATCTCTTAATCATCATATTTACTTATGTGTGTTTCTGAATGGGTACTGTGGATTGTTTGGTAGACTGAGCTTTATGCACAAATGAGAAAAAGACTACATCAGAGTCACACTAACTACACTAGAGAGGAGAAATAAAACTTCCAATTGCTTTAAATTGATTTTTAACCCCTTGAATGCAAGAGAGGTCTGCAATGCTTGTGGGATGTAATAATGTATTGCTCTGGTGATCTCATGTAATACCAGATAGAAAAGGTGCAGTACCAGCTCTTGGACCTGGCTGAAAATCAGCACTGGACAGTAGCTAATACTAACAGTAGCTACAAATCTCTTGGTGTACAGTATGCAATAGTATGATAAACTCAAGTCTGATTTTTCAGCCAGGTTGAAGATCTTTTACCTGTTACATGGTATATAAGATACCCTCACATACCACCAGCAGGGCAGTGCACCGTTGCAGAATGAGATTACCTGTGTTTTAGGACCCCCACAGGTAAAACAGAGCAAAAATAAATCTGTGGTTGCATTTGATAGAATTGGTGAGCAGAGAATGTGGCATGTTGCTATCTCAGATGCTGAACAGACAGATTTCAATGAGAGAGACAGCATGACCACGTTATTTAGTGTGATTTTGTGAATTCATGTGCAGCATCACTATAGTGTGGATTATGTTTATTCTGAACTGAAGAGTTGATAGGATCATTACATAAAGTGGTGTGCATCATTATCCACTTATAGACACCCAGGGGGAGATGCACTAAGATGTGATAAATAGGTGGTAAAGCAGAGATCACTTCTCCAGTTCCATCACTTCTCCAAGTCCTATGTTATTCTATGGAGCCAATTCATTAAGATTTCTCCAGCTTTGGAGATCTTAGTGCATAGGCTCTATAGAATAACATAGGGACTGGAGAAGTGATATCACTGGTGGAGAAGTCATCTCCACTTTATCACCTCTTTATCATGCCTTGGTGAATCTCCTCCCAGTGTCATAATGTAATATCAGTGTAAAAACGTCCAGGCTTATACAAAGTAGTGAGCATCATTGCAAGTGGAAAGACACAGATTCAGTCATCAATATTTGTACAGTGACACCATGTGCTGTTATACAAAGTGGAGTAGGAACCCCCAAAGTGATTATACAGAGGAATGTCATCCTTTTAAGTTTATAAACGCTTATTCTTTTGGCTTCTCCACTGTCAAACTGTGAGTTACAACAAATGGACTCAGATTCAAACTTGTCATCCATCATTGTCACATAATTCACATTTTCATTTAAAGAATTGCTACTACTTATTGCAGTACTGACTGACTGATAATACTAGGAGAAGAGCTACTGGAAGAAACAACTTTGGATTTGCCATGATGTGCCGTTGACATTTCCTTACTGCCTATAGCAAGAAAACAAGTTAACATCACAGATTGACAAGCTTTTCTTGTTGCTACTTTCAAAACGATGACCACTAGTAATTGAGGGAAGAAAAATAGTCTTATTTGTCATGATGTTGATTAGTGATGATCGAGCACCCCAATGCTCGGGTGTTCGGGTGCTCTGGCCGAGCACCCCCGGAGGCTCGAGTGCTCGGCCGAGCACCCGAGCCCCATTGAAGTCAATGGGAGGACTCGAGCATTACACCAGGCACCCCCTGCTCTGATGAGGGGAGGGTGCCTGGTCCATAGGAAAAGGGCAGAAAATGATGGAAACACCACAGAAATGGTTCAGGGACAGCATAGGGAGGATGTCTGGATGCATCTTGGACTCCAACGTCGCTGCTGGGAACGATGTTTCGCCCGTAGTACGCCATTTTTACAGACTGACCGTAAAACACACAAAAAGGAAGATAAAAACGATTTTAGGCGAAAAATTGTTACCAAACAGTATTTGCTGTATATTTACTTGAACTATCAGGATCACGTCCACTTCCCCGTCCCTTTTTACCCGCCTTCTTCATATTAAACGGAATATATGCCGGTAATCTGCGGCTAGGCACACGAAACAGAATGTGACGCTAATCTGCGGCTAGGCACAGTGAACGGAATATGTGACTTTTATTTTTTACACTTTGCACACTAAACAGAATGTGCTGCTAATCTGCAACTTTGCACACTAAACAGAATGTGCTGCTAATCTGCGTCTAGGCACAGTGAACGGAATATGTGACTTTTATTTTTTACACTTTGCACACTAAACAGAATGTGCTGCTAATCTGCAACTTTGCACACTAAACAGAATGCGCTGCTAATCTGCGGCTAGGCACAGTGAATGGAATATGTGACTTTTATTTTTTACACTTTGCACACTAAACAGAATGTGCTGCTAATCTGCAACTTTGCACACTAAACAGAATGTGCTGCTAATCTGCAACTTTGCACACTAAACAGAATGTGCTGCTAATCTGCGGCTAGGCACAGTGAACGGAATATGTGACTTTTTTTTTTTTTAAATCTCTGCCCCCCCAAACAAAATATAACTGCTGCCCCCACACACAATAGTCCTAAAAAGGACTTTTGGGTCTTTATGTTGTTCAAACACACTTTTCTTCTCCCTACACTGACTTTCCCTTCCTATCTTCATCTCTCCCTGGCTAAGACTGAGCCGAACTCGCTGGTCAGGTGCTATACAGCACCCGATCACGGGTTCTGGCCAGCCAATCAGTGTAATGCCAGCAGCCAACATGGCTGCTGGCATTACACTGATGTCAGAGCCTCCCCGCACGTTTATTGGCTGCGCAGCAGCCGCGAAACGTGCGGGGAGGAGACCCGAACATGGCGGGCGAGCACATGCGGTACTCGTACGAGTACCGCCATGTGCCGAGCAGAGCGATGCTCGAGCCGAACCGAGCTTCGGCCGAGCATGCTCGCTCATCACTAATGTTGATGTGATGTGCGATGTGGGCCATTGAAAAGCAGGGAAGTATCAGAAAATTTACAGCAATGATTTATTAGTGGTTTACACAAGTCAAAAGAGAAAAGAAATCTGTTTATTTGAGTGAATGACTATTCAGATGCTGAAGGAGGGATTTTAATTCCTGTGGATGTGTAGAGTGGACCAGTCAATGGCTAACAACCAGCCTGGAGCAGACAAAAGCATTTACAAAAGTGTAAAATTGACAGAACTGTATTGGTTAATTCCAACTCTAAACTCAATATTACTTTGTTAACCCAAAAGATGGTAAATGGAGTGAATATATATATCTATTCAGATATTTTCAGATAATGTCTGTGAACTTGTAGAGTGGACTAACAAAAGAGTGAATTTCTATTTAAGAAATTAGCAACAGGTTTATTATAGTCAAAAAATCTATACAAACTGACAGAACAGGAATAATTACAGTTCATACCCCACTTATAGGGGAAAACCCAGGATTTTCAAAGGAGGTTTCTAAAAATATAGAAAGTATGAAATGAAAATACCTAGAATGGATTTTCTGCAATTCTTTACCAAAACCCTTTGTGACTGCAATTGGATAGGCCAGGAATGAGCAACCTGCATCCCTCCAACTGTTCCTGGACTACAACCTTCATCATTCTCACCGAGAAAGCTGAGGATAAAGGGAAATGTAGTCCAACAGATGTTATGGACTGCCTTATCCCATGGCAATCCCATGCCTTATCCACTTGGAACTTTACACCTGTATTTAAGACGAGGGGAACTATTCTGTAAGTTTGGTACTCAGACTCGAAATATAAGTGTTTTGTTTCTGCATTTAATTTGCTTTTTTTAACCAATCAAATAGCAAGAAAAGTTATCACGTGATGTCCAAAACAGCACACTTGCTTTCCTTCATTGCTTAGTGCATTCCTATCCATGTCACTGAACATCTGAACAAGGCAAGATAACTTTTTTGGGGAGGTCTGCTGGATGTATCTCTCCCTCTAACTCATTTTCTCTCCTGCTTCCCCCACATTATCCACCTTCTTCTCTCTCCACATCCTTCTCCCTCCTACATTCCACTGAGCTCTCCCCAACCTTCTCCCACTTTCCTTCTCTGTCCAACAATCCATTCTCAGTCTTAGATTCTTCCTCCATCTTTCACATTCTCTCTTGTATCCAGACTCATATTCTTTTAAGCTCTCCTGACCATACCTTCCAATACTCCAGCACCCTCTCACTCTCCAATACTCTAACTACCTTGCTCGCTCATGCTCTGCCCTGCTTCCACCCATTATCTCTATATGCGGCTCTTCCACCTTTCCATTGCCCCTTTTGTCCGTCCACAATTTGTTCCAGATTTTTTCTAGGTTCCCCAAAATCGATCCGCTAAAGGAATCATGGGTGGTTCACTCATTCCTGCCTCAGGTGACCGAGAACCACTTATCTTTGGTCATTTGTAGTTATATTTTCTGACAAAGGAATAATCATCATAATGGACCTTCTGTGTGTTACTAATAACCAACAACAACTTGTGACTCTCCTGTTTCCAAAACTTCCATTGATATAAATGGGTCTTTTCACAAAGCATCTCTCTAAAAGTCAAGTTGTCAAAGCGGAACTACCACCCAATAAGTATATTGGCCCACATAATTGCACATCTGGCGACTGGCTGCTCAGTAGCGCTAATCGCCAGAATTATTACCAGATAAAGGAAATTGCTATTCTTCATGGACTGATAGCAGGACGGAGCACGGACATCTTGCCATAGTGACGTCCGTGCGCCTGTGCTGTCAGTCCCTTTTAGAGCCGATCGGCTCGTAGCAACGCCTCCTAGACCTGGCTGGGACTGACAGCGCAGAAGCACAGATGTCACTATGGCAAGATGTCCACGCTCCTTCCTGCTGTCAGTCCATGAAGAATAGCGATTTCAGTTTAATCTGGTTAGAATTCTTGCGATAGCGCTACTGAGCAGCTAGTCTCCAAATGTGCAATTATGTGGGCCAATATACTTATTGGGTGGTAGTTCCCCTTTAAAAAGACCACTTGAAATTTTAATCCCTCTATGGTTCAATTGGTTTGTGCCAAAATTGCTCACCTTTTGCATTCTCTGTACGATCCTAAGTCTTCTCCCAGTTTTAATAAAACTTGCTATTTTGCTTTAACCCTTTGAGTGCTTGAGGAATACCCATGCATTGCTATGCATTGTGTTGGATACCCCTCTGGCCATCAAAGGGTTAAAGGAGTAGTAAACTTTTGTGTATGAAACTATATATGTTGTAGTGCTTTTCCTGCTGAGTAAAACAAGGGTGCACCCTATGGTGGGAGACATTTCATTCAAATGTTATTACAGCTCAACCTTTTTTTCTAAGCTTTCCAATGCAGTTCTCTATTGTGGCCATCAGATGGTGTTATTCCTCTCACAACCATAGTCAGTGACTCACGCTCATCCACTGAGTGCATGAATTTGCACAATGCAATTCTCTATCGTGGCCATCAGATGGTGTTAATCCTCTCACAACCATAGTCAGTGACTCAAGCTCATCCATTGAGTGCATCTGGACACAGGATTGTTCTGCTACTGCTATAAGTCATAGCTGTAATAACTTTTGAATTAAAAACGCTCTCGGCAGTGGGTGTACCCTTGTTCTTCAAGAAAAGCACCATAACATATATTTTCCTTTAAAATGCTTTCATATATGTGAGATGATCAGTGATATGCATTTTTGGGTCTTTCTAACTTGTTAACTATGAATAAAAATACCCCCTCCCCCCACACACATATACATACACAAAATTAAGAATAAAAAACATAAACAGCAACACAGATGGCTACTTGCAAAACAGTTTAAAATTAGCAAAACAAAAAAAAACTGATGCATCCTTAATAAAGTAAAGGGTTTTTTGATTTTAAGAAAAGAGCAAACTGAGGTTTTGGCAATTGTAATGAACAGGAGCTACTGCAGCTTGAATAAATACTATGTATTGTACTCTGGCAGAAAGCAATAACTGAGTTTAATACTCCTAGAGAGTGATGCACAGATGTCTGTTCTCATCCTAAAAACTAGGTAGAATCTCTATGAATAAAACATCAGTCTACAAGGTCAAAAAAGTGCCTCAGCTTGCTGATTAGACTGTTGGATTGTGGTATGAAACACTGATACATAGTGCTTTATTCTGTGAGCAGAAAGGCAGATCTGGCAGTTTTTACATTGTTAAGTCTTATTGCTGTCAATGTAGAAGGGGAAAACTGCCAAATCTGCTTTATTTCTAATGAAAAATAACACCCAAAGATTTTGGCAGCAGATAAAATAAAAGTTGGGCTATCTAGGCTAGGTTTGAGAAAACTGTGTCTGTCCAGCTGTTATTGGGATATAAGTACCTCATCCTTAGCCATTTGTGGATGACTGAGAGAATGATGGGACTTTAGTCCAATAAACGTTAGAAAGGCACAGTGGCTGATATACCAAGGAATAATGGTGCAATTCTGGAGTTAACCTAGGTCACCACAGGGCATAAACAAACATTTCCAAAATTCCCATTGCATTGGATAAACTCTATGGCACCCAAACAGTTAAGTGGGGATTTAGCTGAATTGCACTTCTTTGTTAGTACACAAGCCCCGCAGTTTGCCTACATGTGATGAATGAATGCAAATATATATTTAAATAACTCCACAAGTGTACACAATGCTTTACAATTTGGGAGTTCAGACAATGCAAGGTTACAAGCGACACACTAGTACTGCTCAGAAGTTTAGAATCTGAAGTGGTTACATACAGACTACATAACGTGAAGTGCAGAATACAGTGCTAGAGTTATGGTCAGGATAGGGGACACATAAATAAAGTAAGTAAATTGTAAAAGCCTTGGATGTACAATGTCAGAGCCTTCTAGCTTGTTGAAGATTTGTGGAGGAGGTGTAATAAAGTATAAATACAGAGGAGCACATTATGATGAATATTGTACCATAAAAAAATCCCCATACCTCCTGATTTGTTTGGGGAATCAGAAAGGTAAAAAAGAGGGAAATGTTTTGAGAAAATGGTAGGGGACAATTTATGGGAAATGTGTGTTTCTTGAAGAAAGATGATATCTGATTCTAGTCTAGAGTACCAGGTAAAAGCAGTGCGCCTTTTCGCAGAGGAGGTTTGCCCATTGAAGGTGTGGGATATCCAAGTAAGGGTGGGAGAGGAAGTGAAGAAACTCTGATTTGTGATGGTAAGAACAGAAGACAGGAGAGGGAGAAAGAAGTGATGCGACCTGGCTACTGTGAAGGTCAGCAGTCCCAACCCAGGACCACTTTCACAAGTTATATCGTAAGGAATGTGATCCCCAGGAAGTCTGGGAAAAGGTAAGAAAGAAAAAAGGAAGCGAAGCGGGAAAGATTGGAAAAGGGCAGAGGAAAAAGGAGAGCATATAACAAAGTGCAAACAATAGAAGGAGAGTCAAATAAAAGGCAAACAATCTTAAAGAAATCTTCTCTCAACCCAATGTAATCTACAGAGGGTTGATAAATGTCATTAAAAAATGTATCATAGAAGGATCTGCTATTGCATAATGTATGTTTTTGTTTTTTTAAACTCAAGTTTATTACATTTTTGTCAAAGATGGGGGGAGTAGGTTACAGAAAAGGAAAAGGACTCTGGGTAAGGTGGTTACAACATGTTGCATATATGGCAGTAAAAGTAACTGTAACCCAAGCCATCCTAGACTCAGTATGAGTAGTAAAGTACTGAAACACACTGGGTGAAGTGCACCTCCCTCAGTACCCCCCCTCCAGCAGGCCCACCACCAATTAGGGCTATTCAACCCGAGGCAGGAAGGGGCCGGAATGGGAGAAATAGGAAAGGGACACCTTGAAAGCAACGGAAAATAAGCGTGTATTTACACCTGCAGCCCCCCTGGACTTGAGATTATAAATACTGTTAGCTTACTGATTAAGCCAGATGAAGAGGTTCAAGTATCAAGGAATTGCTGGGCCCAGGGTAGTCTAATCGATTCCTTCTCAATGACACAGCAGAGTGGAAGTCCGCTGACGGGTCAGTTTATGGGCAGCTTAGATGGCCCCTGTATATATATATATATATATATATATATATATATATATATATATACATATACATAGAGGGTGTGAGCGGCCACATGAGAAACGGAAGGGACGGAAGAGATAGCAGTCAGGAGAATAATAGTATAGTGCTAGCAAAGAGGGGAGAGAGGCCACTGTACCTACTGCATGGACCTTGGTAGGTCAGAAAGACAGAGAGGGAGAGAGAGAGAGAGTAAAAAAAGGGAGTTGGGAAGAGAACACAGGGGGTATGCAGGAGGAGGAGATATGCTGATGGAAATAGGTGGGGTAGAGCCAGGATCCAACCATGTCCCACTTCATAGTAAGAGATGCTGGCCGTGATATGTCATCAAAGCCTCCCAAGTCTGTATTTGAGAGAAGGGATGTCAGTATTTCCATGGAATAGATTTTCCAAACTGCCCCCAGCAGACGATCTGGAAGCCTAGGCTGCATCCAGTGGGAGGCCAGAGCATTCCTAGCAGCTAAGAGCATATGCGAAGTCAAGTGCATGATATTGTTTGTTGCCTCTAGGGGTCTCAGACCCAGGAGGAACCACCTGGGGTCTGGGGGAGAGGGGCATGACATGCTCATGGACACCAGTGAGCCCACCATGCCCCAAAAGTCCTTTGCCACTGTGCCAAATGTGGAAGAGTCCCCCCACTGCTTGCTGCAGCTCAGAAAGCACAGAGGGGACTGTGCTGGGTAGACCTTATGTAAGCATTCAGGGGACAGGTACCTTCGATATAGTAGGAGTTTGTAGGACCTCTCCTTGTGAATAACGCAGATGGAACTCTTGGCCTCGGTGGCCCAAATTTTCTGCCAAGACTCCAGAGTGAGTTCAGAGCCTGTGTTTGCCTCCCAGGCCAGCATGTACTTGGTTTTACACATAACTATCAATATACACCCTGCTAATAATCGTCACACACCCAACATTGTATCTGCTTACCTATCAGATGTAGGTTTCCCTACCGTAAGTAGAGAAGACAAGGAATATATTTCAGATGAGCTAACCCATGCAATAAAACAGTTAAAGGCAGGCAAACTTCCTGAGCCAGATGGTTATTCTGCAACCTCTTATAAGGATATTGTTTCATTATTAAGCTAGGCTTTTAACCTTTTGACTGCCAGAGAGGTATGCAATGCATTGCTTTGCAATGCGTTGTGTACCCCTCTGTCACTCAACAGGTTAGATGTCTTTCAGCGAATATCTGTAGAGTTAAACATGTGCTTCAAGCTAATCATCAAAGTAATCCCTAAACTGGGAAAAAATCCATCCCAGAGTTCTGATTTCAGGCCCATACCTTTCCTCAAATGGAATGTCATGCTATACAGTAAAGTACTCGCTAACAGAGTAAATATTATTCTCCCAAAGCTAGTACATGCAGATCAGGTAGGCTTAATTCTGGCCATACTGACCCTATGGCTTTTAATATTGATTATCTGTATCATCTGAAGTGTTGACACAACATTTCCTAATTAATCACATGGTGACATCTGTTTGATTTCCTGGTATATATAACCCAAACAGGAATGAAGTATAGATGTTTTCATAGCAACTGATGATTTTACAGGTTTGGACCATTCAGGGATTTGATCTCTGGGCTGTTTGAGAGAGTTTTCTGCTCACTCTTGGTAGTTATTCAGATGTACAGACTGCAGTGTTTCAATGGGAAAATAAGGCTTTTTCAGGAGTCCAGCTCACAACGTGTGTGACAATGTACACTGTTTCATTTGGGAAAACCTCATGAATTGTAAAAAGTCACATTGAGAGCCAAACTTGGCTTGAATTCACCAAAAATTATAGGAGCTGGAACACAAGGTGTATCTTTAGCAAAGTATATGTATGTTTACATAACGTATTGAATGCACAGTGTCTCGGGTGCAGGCCCCTTCCTCGGGTGTATATTGTACCTTCAATGCCCTAAATAAACATGCATATATATTTTTTTAAATATACATATTGTGTCCTCACCCCTATCTTTTTCTGCTGGATGTTCGGCTGAGTGGAATTAGCATTGTTGTGAAGGCCTGTTTTGCCCCAGGAAGCATGAGTCTTATAGAGTGCTGGAGTATATATCAGACCTGGCTTCAGTGTAATCATGGAGTTTCTTCATACAGTATCTTTCTGAAAAGGATCTATGGAGGAGAGTTGTAAAGCTGGAGATATAAAGAAACTATCTGAACAATTGTCATAACGAGATATAAGACTATGTATAAATGTTTAGTGACATTTTTGCTAACTGCTAACTTCAGTCAGTTGACATTTTTGAAGAGTGGAGTAGAAATAGTCTATAATAATAGTGTTGCAAAGTTTTTAATAAAGAAATGTTCTGATTACACCAAAAAGGCAGTTTTAGTGATTAAAGGGATAGTAATTCTTAACTCCCACTGCTGAAAGGTGTTTCATTCAAAAGTTATTAATTTTCAAAGTTGAATTTTTTAGGTGCAATATCACAGTGGCCTGAAATTGTACAGTGGTGCTGTTGCTACACCATCCTATGGAGATTCATAGTCCCGGGACCAGAGCTGTCCATAGGATCATGTAGCAAAAGCAGCACTGTACAATTTCAGGCCACTGTGATATTGCACCTAAAAAATTCAACTTTGAAAATTAATAACTTTTGAATGAAACACCTTTCAGCAGTGGGAGTACTCTTGTTTTGCTCAGGGGGATAAACCCTACAACATATTTTTTTTTACATTTTAAGTATTACTATCCCTTTAAGTCTTAACTCCAAGTATAACCTGTTCTTAATGTATATAGTGACCTCTGTGCATGCGAAAAATATTCTCAATTGTGAATTTTCTCAGAATATTCTCAGATAGACATATTTATGAACTTCCCTTTATGTCTTTATAAAAATGGCGTTGTGAATTTTAGGGACAATTCTTAAACGTACACTAAGAAGGCTTTTTATACGTCTGCCATGATGTCCCACAGTAAAATTGTGTATTTTCGACTTCTGTTTTTCTACTAAAAAAGAGGAGCGTCTCTTTAATACAGACAAAGGAAGGCTCTGCCCTCCCCCGGCACTCATCAAGCGAGATGAATAATACAAAAAGCAGCCTTGGACAATTGTTCTTCTCTAATGCACAAAAGAAAAGAAGAGTAATTCTGGGTCAAGCCAACAGAATTATAGAGAACACATACAATTTACCAAAACTCCTGTTTATTTAAATCTGTTTTTTTAAACTCTTGAATTCTATAGAGGTCTCCAACGTGAATTCAAATTCAAGAGGTTAAAGGAGCAGTAAACTTTTTTTATGAAAAAATATATATTGTAGGGATTTTCCTATTGAGTGAAATAAAGGTACTCCCACTGCCGAGAGATTTATATTTCCAGAGTTATTACAGTTTAAACCCGTGGTTTTTTTACATTAGCAGTGCCCTCTAGTGGTCAAATTCTAATTAGATTTCCTGTTAGATTCTAATGGAGAGGAAAGTCAGAAAAGTCAGAGACATACAGGTCTCCATAGATTGTTATACAAATTGCCTGTCACTTCCTGTCAGTTAGAACTATCAGGAAGTAAATACAGTAAATTCACTTCCTGATTATTTAAACTGCTATAAATTTTTGAATAAAACATCTGACAGCGATGGGAGTGACCTTGTTTAATTCAGCAGGAAATGATCTACAAAATATGTATTTTCATAAAAAAAGTTTCCTGCTCCTTTAAACACCCCATTTAAATCAATACAGTACAGCTGGTTTGAAGCTGAATTATTCTATTTCTTGTTTCTGCTTAATGCCAACAGACTTTATACAAAGAAGTTATGTCGAAACTCTTTACCCCTTAAGGACAATGAAGGGCTGTGCAACCCAGTGCTTAGCAACGCATTGCACACCACTCACCACTCTGGTCTTTAAGGGGTTAAAGGGAGAGTAATCCTTTATTTTGACTTTAGATATTCTACGAGTGTATAACATGTAAACTTAAATTACCTAGTATACTTTTATTATATTTTTTCAACTGTTACCAAAAGATTTTTATACGTTTAAGTCACTGACAGTAAGCTCCCTGGATCAGTGTTTTCAGAGAGTTTTCTGGCCAGTCGATCATCAAATGCTCAGTATGCTTTCATGTTTGCATTGCATCTTTTTTACAGTGTATCACCAGGCCTTCTTTCATTTACCCTTACAGAATACTCTATGGAAACAGCTATTCAGGAAGCTCACTGTAAAAGACAGAAAAGTGTAAACATTTTGGTTAAGATGAAAAAAGATAATTAACCCTCTGAGAGCCAGAGGGGTGGGAAATGCATTGCAAGTCAATACGTTGCATACCCCTCTGGCATGCAAAGGGTTAAAACATATATTCAGTGCCAGTTTACTTAAACTCCACTTGCAGAATATATGAAGTCAAAATAAAATGTTACTGTCCCTTTAAGCCCCTGCATACTAGAGTGTACTCCAGTATTTTGCAGAGGTGTAGAATCACAAAAAAGAAGCATCTATTTATACTAATGAATTTACTGCTCCATAAGCACATTAAGGCTATTTTACCTCTTGGATGCTAGTAACATCTCCAACAATCACTATGCGTCAATGTCTCTACCATCCGAAGAGTTACATAAAATTCCCACCCAGAAGCTGGCATTTTATAAATATTTTTAGTTAAGATGCTGCTTATTTGCAAGATTTCCCAAGAGACTGTGGTAAAGATCATTTCAGACTGGACAGTGATGCTACTTACACCAACTGTCAGTAGCTGTGTCATGTGCTCATGAGTAAGTAGCTTTCATTTCTTCAACTCAAATCCGCTGGCTCTCCTGTCTCTTGCTAGTCTTTCCAACCACAATGCACACATCCCAGCTGCCAGACAGGAACATTGACATTACTAAGAGAGGAGAATTTTAACCACATATCCCCCCTGTGCTTTGTTGGTTTTTAATATGCAAACGATTAGTTCAAATGACAGGGTTGGGAGGATCATGGAACTAAAGTTCTGTCCAAAATATAACCAACTTTTCCATACTTTTGATCACTGAATAAAAAGAATAACATTGTATTTAATGTGAGTTTTTTGCCTCATAATTCCCATTGTTTTTTGTGTTTTTTTTTTTAAATATTCTTTTTTCAATCATTTTTTGATTTGGTTGTCACAGCCTTCCCTGCAAGTTGGATGCAGGTGGGGTCCCAATTGTAACAGACTACAGGGTCCACATTAGGAGGAAAGGAAACTTCCTGGATTATTCTGTAATAAAGATGTGATCTCTTATGTTGCGAATTATGGGTAGGACACTAGGGCTATATGCATCATGGCCTACTCAAAGCCATAGTTCCAGTTAATCAAGGTGTGACCAGATGGAATAATTTAGAACTATAACATTTGAAATATTGATCACTGTTTTGTACATTGTGTGACATTTGGTAAATCTGGGGGACCAGACTGCAGAGTAGGCTGTTAAGTCCATCACTCTGACTTGTTTAAAGAATACTCCATGTGCTAAGGAATGTGAATTGACTCCTGCTGTGCTTCATTGACCAGTCAGGGGAGGTTATTATGGACCATTTAAAATATCCCTTTTTCAAGCACTAATTTGTATTCTTATCTTGATAAGAGTGTCTGGAAGTGTATTTTGTTTTATCAATAAAGGCTGTTCTGTTCTACCCTCCTTAATACAAGTCTCGGCTGTATTTCTGGAGGGGGCGTGGGCTGGGGATTCTCACCTTAGCCACTGCAGGAGCGAATTCACTTGCCTCGCCGGTCTACTGGTGTAGGGCCTCTGGAAACCCCACCTAGGATTCTGCAGCTAAATTCACTAGCTCTGCCGCCAGGGGGCAGCATCCAGTTGTTCCTGCCTGAGTATCCAGGACCTCCAGGAAGCAGGAAGGATCCAGCCGGCCGGGGAAGAGGGGCAGCAGCAGCAGTGGTTCAGGAACTGGCGACCCCAAATTGGTCCGGTAAATCCTGGTACAGTCACACAAGGGATAGGAAAACTCTAGTCATCAGATACTTTGAAGTATAATTGTCATCATCCTCAACTAGTCAGTGGTAATTGTAGTTAAAAAAATAATTGCTTGAGGTCTGCAAATTGCACTACCCTGCTTTACGCTATTGCATAGCTGTTAATGGTATAATTAATAGTGTTGAGCGAGCACCCCGATGCTCGGGTGCTCGGGTGCTCTGACCGAGCACCCCCTGAGGCTCGAGTGCTCGGCCGAGCACCCGAGCCCCATTGAACTGCATGGGGCGACACGAGCATTACACCAGGCACCCCCTGCTCTGATGAGGGGAGGGTGCCTGGTCAATGCCCCCCTTCATCTCCGCTATGCCCCCTTCATCTCCAAATGCCCCCTTCATCTCCGCAATGTCCCCCTTCATCTCCGCTATGCCCCCTTCATCTCCGCTATGCCCGTCTTCCACAATGTCCCCCTTCATCTCCGCTATGCCCCTCTTCCACAATGTGCCCCTTCATCTCCGCTATGCCCCTCTTCCACAATGTCCCCCTTCATCTCCTCTATGCATTGTCTTCCAATGTGTTGGTCATACACCTAGCACTCAAGGGGTTAGGTGCTGACCTCCCTGTTGTTTAATGTACAACATTGTGGGGGAACATAACCGATATTTGCATGACAACATGATGGTGAACATTGTTTGAGTGCAGTGGGTGTAGTTGATCAAAAAGCAATGAGGGGGGAAAACGTGGACTCGGAAAGGATTTGTTCTGCTTAACTCTTCAAATTTCTGCTTGGATTTTCCAGTATTATGTCCTTGTTTGAGCCCTCTCAGAGCTGTGTTGTGAACTTGTGTAAATCAATGCTGGCCATGTGTTCAGCTTCCACTGTGTTGGGCCATACTAGGTATGAGGGTTTGTGTGGTGTATATCAATGGAATGATGCACTTACTGGTTGTGAGGAGGGTGCCGTCCTCGCAAGTGCCACATCCTCCAGGAACACCATGAACAATTGTTGCCGACAGACACTGCATCAGCATCTACTCTAAGGGGATGTGACTGGGGGTCTGGCAAGCTCTCCCATTTTATTTTTGACTTGCCTCTTGCAGTCTTCCCACAGCTGCTTGATGGACTCCAGGGTCCTCTTGCAGTTGGACACTGCATTGACCCTGCTGAGGACCTGGCTCCTAGCCGCCTTCTTCTTTGCTCCCAGACCACTGACCCTCTCTGTTGGGAACAGGATGCTCTTGCTTTCCAATATGCTCTGGACGAGGACCCTATTCTCTTCGTAGGAGTACTTTGAATCCCGCAGTAGCTCATCATCACCACCAGCCTGGGACATGTTGGAACTGTGTGTATCAGGCCTTGTCTGTGCTGACCCTGGCTGTGTAGGGTGCTCCACGATATCTACCCCTCTTCCCATTGGCAGTTCTCTCCCTGTCCTCTGTGTACCTCTCCTTCCTCAGCTACCCCTCTGCCCAGCTGGTCTCTCTCTCCCACTCCTTACCTGACTGGGGATGCCCTCCTGACCTTTCTCCTCTCCTGCTACTCTCTTCATCCCTCTATCGTCCTCTGCTCTCCCTGCCATCACACACTGACACTCAGGCACTCACACAGGACCTCACAGGCTCCCAACTCCTTCTACCTCGCTGGAATGTATGATCCTCTCTCTCTCACTAAGAGTAGTCCCAAATTGTTTGATATTTTCGCTGAGACTTTGTGCTGGATCCTGTCGAACATCTGTTGCACCCACATGGTCATACACTATCTAGATGATTTCTTCACCATCGATCCACCAAATATCACACCAGTAAGATTAGGACATATCACCAAGTTATTTTGAGAGATCAATATTCCAGTAGCACAACACAAATCCAAAGGGCTGGTTACCACCTTGTGCTTCTTGGGTATACAGCTGGACACAAAACTCATGTAGGCTAGTCTGCCCCTAGACAAACTACATCACATTCAAAATAGGATTCATCATTTTTCCTTGATCAAATCCTGTCAGAGAACAGAATTACAATCCCTTCTTGGCACATTAAATTTTGAGATGAGGATTATTCCTTAGGGACGCTCTTTCATTTCATACCTACTAACTCTGCTTTCTGAAGGATGAGGATCAAGTGAGACCATATCTCTCGACACTACGATTACATTCGATCTCACCATGTGGGCATGGTTCTTGAGAACTTGGAATGGCCATTCCATGTTCATTCCACAAGCCTCCTTCACATCTCCTTCAGTCACCACAGATGCGGCAGCACTGGGGGGGGGGGGATTGCAGCCATACACTTAGATCACTGGATGGCAGAAGTATGGCCGCCAGAGATATTGCAGATCCCTAAATTCTACCATACCTCGGCCCTGTTCAAATTATACTCCATCATAGCAGCAGCTGCTACATGGGGGCAACTGTGGATAGGACATACTGTCAAATTTAGCAGTGACAACCAAGCAACAGTGCACATAGTTAACAAAGCTAAATCCTTGGACAGTGCCATCATGCCATTTGTGAGGAAACTCACATGGTGATCACTTTACTTTAAGTTCTTCATGGAATGTAGGTACTTGCCAGGTAAGGTCAATCTCAAAGCTGATGCACTGTCTCACTTTAATTTTCAGGAGTTTTGCAGAGTCCAATCATCAGCAGAGACTCACCCTACCCCAGCACCTCCAGTTCAGTCACTGATGTTGGATTAAACCATTTCCTGCAGGGTGCTAGAACACTGATTGACAAGGCCCTCTCAGCCAATACTCGTAGAACATACAATAGAGCCTGGGGTTATTTCAAAAGTTTTTGAGGCTCTATTGTCCTAGTCAATCACTTTTGTAGAGACCATACAAGCATTCATTGCCTACTGTCATTTCTCGCTCAAATTAGCTTTCAGCACCATTAAGTTATACCTGGTAGGCATGCAACATTTTTGCCAGATTAATCATCCCAACGTATCCCCACTACTATCACAACATCCCACTAAGTTACTGCTTAGAAGTATAGAGAAGGCAGCCCCTGAGAAATCTGTGTCACGATTACCTATAGACAGAAGACTATTCCAGAAATTGTGTGGATCACTTAAAGTTGCCCCTTACGTGTTTCAGACCTCTAATTCTATATTAGCAGCCATGTTCCTAGCTTTTTATGGGTTTTTAAGACCAGGGGAGTTTTCGGTCAGTAGTCACCCCACAGTGTACTTGCGTATTTTAGACTTGAAATGCTTCGGTGATCATTGCACCTTGACATTACAATAGTCAAAAACCAATCAGGTAGGTCCCCCTTCAGACATATATTACTACCCCACTCATAATGCCTGGTGTCCAGTAATTTTCCTGGACCCTATTTACAATCATTGGGAAACACAGCAAAGTCTAACCCATTATTACCAATACCACGGGAAACCGATTACCACGACCAAATTTACACATTACATACGCATACTCATTACCCAGCTAGGCCTCAATCCCAAGGCATATTCAGGACATTCTTTTTGCATTGGGGTGGCCTCCTCAGCCTCCAATCACAACAATCCCACACACATCATCAAGAAACTAGGTTGTTGGAAATCCTCCTGCTACACTACGTACATACCTTCACCAGTGATAGAAGTCAGACAAGCTTTTCAAGTTTCGATGCTATAATTCCTCCAGCGTAAATATGTATGTATATCACGAGTTGGTGTCATTAAAGGTGTTGCATTATCACTCAGTTTTTCATATATTTTTGCCCTCTCTTAGGCCATTACCTCACGTTGGATAAGAGCACATATCATCTGACTTAGCACCTTCACGGCCACAGATCAGCCTGACCACAAATATAAGGCTATTCTTAGCCTTGAATTGTGGGAGGGCATAAATAGCAGCATCAGAGGCAGGCATAGACTTTGTTGCAAAGGGTGGTCAGGAAACCCACCCATAACCCTGGCCCAACTATATCAGCTCATGCCTCATCACACTCTTCAAAGTAGGTCCTCTCTTAGACCATTACCTCATGTCGGATAAGAGCACACATCATCCGACTTAGCACCTTCACAGCCACAGATCAGCCTGACCACATTAAAAAATATGTTGCATCTTCAAAGTAATAGACATGTTGTGTAAATCAAATGATACAAACCCCAAAAAAATCCATTTTAATTCCAGGTTGTAATGCAGCAAAATAGGAAAAATGCCAAGGGGGGTGAATATTTTTGCAAGGCACTGTATAGGTGTATTTGAATGTAGTTGATACTTTAGTGTGTTGTGATTGGCTGTGGGTTTGAACTTGTCTTGACAAGGCATCCTCACATCCCACATTGTTGTCTCCTTAGCGCAAGTAATATAAAGAGGATCATTTTTTACATAGGCAGCTTAGTACATAGGCAATAGGCAGGTGCAGTACAAAAACATTGTTTCCAGCCCCTATTTTATAGTAAAATTGTATCAGTACGTCCCTTATATTGAGGCTGACACAATAGGAAGAATTGTAGCAATTCTGGTGGCTATACAATTGCAAAATAGCAAGCAATATTATAGCCACCAGAATTGCTACAATTCTTCCTAGTGTGCTTATGGGAAGTCAGCTGGCCATCACTGAATTACAGCAGTAGATAATCTGTGGACCTATAGATGTTGTCAGACTAACTCTCATCATCATAAGCAACTAGCCACTGGCTGTCTGAAGATGATGGAAGTAATGTCAACATCTGAAAGATTATATGTTACCCGCTTCTGCTTTAGGGTATGTCAATATCCGGCTTTCATTTTGTACCATATATATATATATATATATATATATATATAGATATATATATATATTAACCCCTTGAGGACCAGAGGGGGATGCAACTCTCTTTGGTCCTCAAGAGATGAGCTGCTTCCTGCATAGATTTTACATTATTTAAAGTTAAGCTTTAGCTTGAGCCTTTAATATAAAGCATTATTTTAAGTAATTTTGATATTATAAAATATAATAGGAGATGCCCGAATAGGGTGCCTTGGAGTGAAAGGCGATTGACCTTACCTGGCAAGTACCTACATTCCATGAAGTACTTAAAGTAAAGTGATAACTATGTGGGTGGGGCAGACACACAGTGGCGCTGTTGTTACACCATCCTATGGAGATTTATGGTCCCGGGACCAGAGCTGTCCATAGGACCGTGTAGCAACAGCGCCACTGTACAATTTCAGGCCACTGTGATATTGCACCTAAAAAATTCAACTTTGAAAATTAATAACTTTTGAATGAAACACCTTTCAGCAGTGGGAGTACTCTTGTTTTACTCAGGGGGGTAAACCCTACAACATATTTTTTTTTACATTGTAAGTATTACTATCCCTTTAAATTGAATGTCATATTTCATAGTTTTGTTGTGTTTCAAGGGGTGCAAACTTAGAGCTGAATGTGCTTTTTTTTAGCTGGTGTTTCTTCATAGCACAAGTTATTGGATTGCTTACCATGCTTAAAGAAATACCATTGGCTGTTTTTTTTTGCTTTGGGATAATTGAATCGAAGGCCTGTATCTAATAACACAATGAACTTTAAGTTTGGTCTCAAAAATAACTAATTAGCATATTGTGCATCAGTATAATGTGTGTCGCTTTCTCAAAAAATGATTTATGTTAAACAAAAATTGGGTGTATAACATATAAGGAGATTTTAATTTTCTGAAGCAATTTAAATGTGGTGACAGGTCTATTTTAACACTAGATATGTTATCAATAATCAGCATATGTAGGAATTGACCCTGAAATTCAGGGTTTTGACCCAAATCTCAGCATTTTAGGGTGAAAGGCCAAATTCTCAGGGTGAGATAATCCAGTGATACTTACCTAGTGCATGATCTGCACCGCTTAACTGCTTCTTTAGTCTAAACTGGTGCCTTTTATACCAGAAAAGCAAAGGGAGAAGTCCTGCTTGTCTAGTGTGTGTTTAAGCAGTGATACCTCTAAGTTATAACATATTACAGGTTAATTGAGGAATGACTGAAGCCTTTCTGGGGTTGGATCAAGTAGGGATATATATGACCTATAATATATTTATGGATGGCTCTAAGGATTAATATTCTAAAGAATTCAGTGTCAGCTCATTTTGAAATTTCCCAGGTATGATCGTCAGTGTTTGCTGATTTTCCTGCATGAGTCTTGGCAGTCAAACAATAGAATTCTGGGTGGCTGATAATAAATTCCATGTTTTTGTGAGAGAGCTGAAGTCTGTGGTAATCTAGTGATAAGTGAAAGTGCCTCCCAGTGAGTGCAGCTAGGCTGTTATGTGGCTGAGGCCATAATAACCCTGGAGTGAGGTACGTTGACAGCCTTGAGAACACATGGTCATTAACAGCTCTTAATACAAGTGTATATGTCTATATATATTTCCTCCTCATGTTCCAGGGAATGTAACTATGTGGGTGGGACAGACACACTCGATACATAAGCTTGCCTTAACATGAATTTGTAACAGTGTGTGAAAGAACAAAATATCTATTTCTGTAATTACTTAGCCCTTTAAGTGCCAGATAGGTATCCAATGCATTGCAATACCCTGCACTGCATACTTTTCTAACACTCAAAGGGTTAATAGCCAGAATAATCTACATTAATCCTTTACTGCACAGTACTGAAATATTTTAGTGGCTAAGGGCCTTATACAGAGCAAAAAAAAAAGAACAATTCTGGAGCAAACCAGCTGTGCCATAGGGAATTTCCCATTAATCTAAACCCATTGAATGCTAGAGAGATCTCCCCATTTTCAAGGAGAATAAATTAATTTAAATTAATAGGAATTTGGGGAATTTGTATTAGTGCCCTATGGGTTTGCTCTAGAATTGCTCCTTTTTTCTTTCTGCAAAGGGCCCTGTGGCCGAGATTCCATTCCTGCAAGAAATATTTGCTGAATGGCTATTTTTCTATTCAGCAGATATTTCCAGCTGGTCAGTTCTGCAATGACATTCTGACCAAGGGTCAGAACTTAATTACCAATCTGCATTTTTTCCTAAAAAATGCCCCCTTGTTATCCTTTTGAATGCCGAAATATGCTCCAAAATGACCCAAAGTAAAGCAATGAAGCCCAAGGAAAGTGGCAGGATTTCTACTGCTTTCATTGGGCTGGATCAGGCAGAGGAAGTCAAGAGGGGCAATAGACCATCCTGTCCCCCATCCTGATCCCCCATGTAGCTGTGCACCGTCCCCACATCCCCGTTGTTAACCCAAAATTGCCAGCAATCGCTTTGAAAAGTAAAAAAAAAAAAAAAAAAATGCCACACCATACACAGACATGATTAACCCCACCATTACACGTTGCAGCAATCTTGCTGCAATGCCAATGGAGGGGTTAACCATCACAAGTAAAAAAAAAAAAAAATACACCCCATCATCACAATCCCCCCCACCCAAAACATGATTAACACCTCTGTAGCCATGGTAGCCTCAGTTAGCCGCACTGACAATTAAGGAATTAATGAAAAAAAAATGGGATCAAGTCACCCTATATTATTTTTAGTGAAAGATTGTGAAAAGAACAAAATTAATAAAGGGTCCATAGCAACCATATTAATAAAAAAAACACCTGGAAGGGGTCCCTTGGCCCCTTTCCCCACCCCCAGTGTGTGTGTATGCATTTTAAATCATTTACTTATCTAGATGTTGGAGGTCCAGCAGAGTCTACGATACCCTGATCCTCCACATCAGTAAGCTACAAAAATGAAATAAATTATAAAACAAATCCCTAAAAACCTGCTGCAATATATGACCCCTTCCTCAAGTGAATCAAAGGACAGAGAAAGGGGTCACATATCAGGCATGCATGACACTTCCCCCTTAGCACAGAATGACTGGAAGGTGAGGTTACTCCAGGGCACATTCTGTGTCCTGCAAAATCAAACCTCCCAGCCAATGGGAGAATGGGAAATATTTTAAAAGGGATCAGCCATAGAGCAGTGTTGCAATCTGCCTGAAATCAGCTCTATGTGTGGGGAGAATGGGCACCCACATATTTCCCACAGCTATATTCAGTGCTGTCATGCTGCTTCCACCTCCTCTTTCCCTATGTTTCCTTCTGCTAACCCCCTCTCCTCCCATGCTTTCGGTTGCTGCCTGCTCTCATCTCATGTTTTCTGCTGCTGTCTAATCTCTCCCCATCCTGATATCTCCTCTCTCTCCATGCTTCACAATAAAGTATACCCTCTCCTCCATGCCTCTTGCTGCAGATTCCTCTCTCTTCCCATAATTCCCACTGCAGTCCATTTCTCCACATGGCTCTTGACTCATACTTTTCTCTCACATGCTCACTGCTAACATCTCTTCTCTTCCAATGCTTTCTGCTGCCACCACCGCTCTTCCCATTCTTCCTGCAGCCACCTCATCTTTCCCCATGTTTCTCACTTCCACCTCCTTTCTCTCTTCATGCTTCTGACTGATGCTTCCTCAGTCCCATGCTACCGGGAATGGAAGCAATATGGCTGTCCAAGACCTAACCCCTCTACCCTGCTCTTGCCCCTTTCCCTACCCAACCAATCCCAGGCAATCTTTTGGTCTCCTAGGCTCTCACCTTTCACAACGACATGCTACCCTTCCCTTACTCCCATTGTTACACTCCAGGGAATTCTTGTCTTAGGTATTCGGATAACCCAATAAATCAGCACACACACACACACAAAATTTGGGTAAGAAAGGCCACAGCTTTATTTTACAACATGTGATGCCTTTACCATCTGTAAGGTTATGAGCTAGCCAAAACCTTTAGCCCAAGCCTGGACTCTAACCTTTTAACATTAATCAACTTTCCCAATACCCCAATGGTGTCTCGGTAACCCAGATAACTCAGGAGTCAGAACGTATAATATAAAACTACCTTTATTCAAGACACAAAATAAGGTATAACAGCGGACAATTAGGAACAGGCAGTAGGTCAACAGACAAGCTACCACTACTATCAGAAATAGTAGGCTGCCTAGGATAGACCTCTCTGCTGAGACTAGGCCAAAGCCACTGGTAGTCTCTGCTGGAACTTGGACTGGAACAGTATAACTCCTACCAGGAACACGAGTAGATACTAACTCACGCCTGCAGTAAGTACAGATGATAGTCACAGAGCCCCAGGTCTTCACCAGATGGATGTCCGTGGGAGAGAGGCTACAAAAGAGACAAGCTGGACAGAGCCACAGGACAGCACCAGATGGGATGGTCAGACAAGCCTGTTCATACATGGAGCAAATAGCCAGAGCCACAGGTCTGCACCAGATTGGTTGTCGTACAAGCCAGGTAATACACAGAGCCCAAACAACAACTGCACTGGAACTCCACGAAAGGGCAACTGAAGTGGTGTCCAGGCAGTTTAAATACTGATGCTCTGACAGGCAGAGCAATAATTGTACAGTGCCTTTAAAAAATCTGGGTCCCGACATCACCAGGGAATCCCTGTGGCACACGTCTTACTCTCAGATGCAGCAGGAGCCGCCAGGGGGAGCAGTAAGGAGATCGGTCGCCCAGACACGTACCAGGGCGCACCGGTTCTCCCAAAGAATGCCAGACTAAAAGCAAGACTGATTTATGTCATAGCCTAAGAAACTCACCCAAAACAGCACCACAATCAAATTGCGCAGAAGTTCAAACCACACAGGCTTAGTAACATCCCTACTCCTTGACGGTTTGAACCAGACAGACAACCAAGCCATCCAATTACTGAAACCTGATGGGGACAATCCCTGTTACTCAGTGACCAGATTAGCCAGAAAAACCCACATAGCTTGCAAATATCTTCCCGCAAGCCCCCAGTCAAGTCTAATTCGAGCCATTCCTCTCACACTTTTCAGTACCGTGCCCAGGTGGCCTTTGCCAATGAGTTCTGGAACCATGCTTTTATCCTGTTCACGCAAGCTCCCACAAGCAATCCAGGCATTTTTCCACAACTTCCACTGCTGCCAGGAAAGCCTGTTGGAACTCCTTCTGAGGCAAATGAGAGAGGGCATCAGCAGGAACATTAAGAACCCCCGGCACATGCAATGCCCTGAAAGAAACGTCAGGTCTAAGGCAATGCAGCACTAAGTGCCACAGCAACAGAAGAACCAGACCTGAATTGACTGACCACCTCAATTGCATCCATATTATACATATGAAAGGTAACCTTCCTGGCCTAAGGGCAGGTCTTGAAAGCTTAAGCATCACAAGTATTGGAATTAAGATCAAGAAAACCTATGTTTGCAATCAAACTGACTGAAAACCACTATGCTGGCCAACAACATTGTCACCAATAGTCCGAGATCGCCCTGTAGCCCACCAGGCTTACTGCGTATGTCCACAAGTCCAGCTCAACACTGGAAATGGTCGGTTCCTGCCAAAAAAAACTACAAATCCTCCCGCAAGCACTGTGTAATGTGGATGAAATTATACAACTTCTGTACCTCTAGCATCACAAATGCCAGATGCCTAACCACAGTGCCAGTGGCAGGAGAACCCACCTGCCACAACAGACCTGTGAGTGGAGACAGAAGATGACAGGAGAAGATGACCATTAGCTGACCAAGGTGCTGAAGACCCCTCTGTACATCAGGATGGTTCACTTTGAAAAGGTTGCATTTAAAATATCTGCACGCCGCAATCAACATGTTTCCTGGATGAAAAGGGTGACATGTGAATCTCGCCCTGCATATAAGTGCAGGATTCTCATGTTGTGCTTTTGAAATGTTGCCCGCATTGACTTTGCCTTAAAACGTCGCCCGCATCAACTTTACTGCCCACCTACATACCTTAGCTGTAACCCTTTGTGTGCCTCTTACCTGATTGCTGCTCCATCTCTCCCTTCTGCAAGAACAGTGTGGAGGCTATAGCAGAGAGATTCTGCTGTGTAATGGAGCTGTAATGAAGATCCTTCTTTGGGGTTGGGAAACTGAGGAGAAGCGACATGCTTAATGCGCACTTGGAGCCAGCAGCCTGACCGATGTCAGCTTGTGCATCTGGAGGAGCAAGTGTACAGTGGTAGATTGATCAGGCAGCCTAGCGAGGGGCAGACACTGCAGCACTCACCGAATGCCTCCCTGAGCCAGCCACTAGAATTCCCCATCCTTCCTTTGACTGCCCTATTTGTAATTAAAAGAATCAAATGACTCATATTTGTATTTGCATGATTCAGTCAACACTGTGGTGATATTTTATGGAAGAACATCTCTATGTACCTCTATCTGCACCAGCCTCTCTTTCCCCTTTTCTGCGTGCTCCCAGCAGATAGAGGTACATCACGCAGAGAAGGGGAGAGAGAGAGTCCGGAGTAGACAGAGATGTTCTTCCATAAAATATCACAGCAGTGTTGACTGAATCATGAAAATAAAAATGCAAGTAATTTGATTCTTGTAGTTAAAAATAGGGTAGTCAAAGGAAGAATAGACTGGCAGCTCCACAAAATTAGCAGTGTGTGTGTAAAGTGGGATTGGGGAATTCTAGTAGCCAGCTCATGGAGGGATTCGGGGAGTGTCAGGCTGCTGGCTCCCAAGGAGCATTAAGCATATCACTTAATACCATCAGAACAATTGTCAATGACCTTTGGCAATGGTGAGGCACATTATACCATTATTCCCTCCCTTTCTTACACTGTACAACAGCAAGAGACAGCTGTCGTTAGGATAATGAAATAGAGTGGAAATGTGGCAACATGAGAATCTCGCGCTTTCATGCAGTGCAAGATTCTCACGTCACCTGTTTGATCATGGCAACATGGTTAGTTTGCCTTTATGTTGCACTCTCTTTTGCATGCAACATTTCAGGGCTACAGGTAAGTGTTTCTTTTCAGAGGATTTTTTTTTAACTTAGTTGGATTTATCCTGTGAATGCCAATGGGGTATGCAGTGCTGTGCAATACATTCATACCCCACTGGCACTCATAGGGTTAATTCTACTAACATTTGATTCATTTTTTGACTACTTTGGATACATTGAAATGGGGCTTAGGGCCCCATAGCAATGCATCCACTAGTCACTTAGCTTTTTTTTCCCTTTTTTTTTTCCACATTCAATTCCTGCTTCGGCAGGATTAAACATGCATTAGGGGACTATGAGGCAAAAAAACTGGGTGCACATTTTCAATCTAACGCATGGAATTGAATGAGAATGGGATACATGTTTTAACGGATTCCAGTGGGCGAAAACTTTAGAGCCCGGTGTGTTTTTTTTAGCTGGTATTTTTTCATAACACGGGTAATTGAATTGCTTACCTGCTTTTAAAAAATGCTAGCTGGTGTTTCTTTTTTTTTTCTGTCAGCCACATTTGATTCAAGGCCAGAGTGTTTGGAACATATATATGAATGGTGGAGGGGCATATCCTTCTTGATCTTCCCCCTGCCTACATTAAAAGCTCCCGCAGACTTCCCACCAAGACAAGGAAAAAGTGCATTAAAGAAATGGAGAAAGACTGAAAATAATCTTTGTTTGCTCCAGTCATCTCAGGTTTATTGAAATCATTGTGAAACTCCTGAGTTGTAGTTGTGGAAACTAGAGTTATTTATATGTATGCTATAGAATGTCTTTCAAATATATAAAGTATGAGATTCTATTTTGGATTAAAATGGTCCCCCTGGATTGACTCTATAAGAGAAACAGGAGGAGTGTACTTGTATCTAAATGGTTTAAATAGTTATTATCTTATGGTACAAGAAGCATAGGAGAACCTTGCAGGACAGTGGGAAGTACCTCAAATCAACTTGCTTTCCTTTATATTTTATATTCAGTTTCTTTCCATACTGTATCTTTTTTTTCGCATGCTTATGTTATTTACCATTTCACATGGAAATGGTATATACAATGGGTTTAAATAGAATATATCATAGAAAATGGATATAATGAAAGGATATGTAAACATAATATTCGTTTGAAATAATCCTATGCATAATGACTTCTCAGTGTTTGAAGTTTATTGTTTAATAAAAAAAAATGCCAAACCCCCCCAAAAATGTTGATACCGACAAAGCAGAACAAAACCCTTCTGAAGCCATTCACAAGTTTGTCTCAAGTGCCTCAAAATAATCCTTTCTGACCCTATAATGGCAATTAGATTTTTCCTTGCCTATGTTGAAAAAATGAAAGATGTTTAAAGAAATAAGAGAAAAGATTCAGAGTAGAGACAATATGAGAGACTGAAGAGGAGAAATGTTTAAAGTTTAGTTCACACAGGTGATTGGAAAGTTACAAAAAAAAAAAAGGTGTAAAAAGTTACAATGTACCTCCATTCTTGACCATCAAGTGTTTCAGGAAGAGTCTTCAATTATGGAGTGGCAAAGTCTATCCATGAAGTCTCTCCATGTTTGACGTCTCTCCTTGTAACACTTGATGGCCAAGAATGGAGGTACATTGTAACTTTTTAAACTTGATTATTCCAATAAAGCTTTATTGATTTTAACACTGAATACTACCTTGCCTATGGCTGTGCAAATTTTTCTGGTTTTGAATTTTGTATTATAAGGAGTCTATGGAGAAGCTCTTTCATGTGCACCTAAACCATAACTGTAATATTGTGTCAATGAAGACTGTGACAGGACTGTGTTTATTCATTGTTGAACCCGTTACAATTGGAAGTAAGAGCTGCTGAATCCAGTGCTGTTTGTGATTAAGCTTTGCTTAGCCCGGCTTGGTGTCAGGGGGAGGAGAGTGAGCCAGAACCGCATATAATGGACCCTTACTTTCTGGCAGTGGATCCTCAATGTGTCCTTGTGCATGTGCGTGGTGACCTGTACACAGGGCCGGCGCTATCATAAGGCAGGACAGGCAGCTGCCTTAGGGCGCCACAACGGAGGGGTGCCGAAAAGGGGGAAGCTGGGAATTTTTAAATTTTTTTTTAAAGCTATATATTTGCCGCGAGGGAGTGCTGATTTACACTAACAAGCTCTCCCTCACAGCATCTATGTGACACTCACAACGCAGAGCGACCCAGGCTCTGTAGTAATACAGAGCGCTGGGAGATGACATCATCTCCCAGCGCTCTGCATTACTGAGAACAGCACGGGGGAGCTTCAGCTCTGTGCCGAAGAAGGCACAAACATCTCTTATGGCACATCGCTAGACTACCAGGGACTCAAGGTAGGGGATCAAGGGGCATGTGGAGATGAAGGGGGCATTGTGGAAGGGGCATTGTGGAGATGAAGGGGGCATTGTGGAAGGGGCAATGTGTAGATGAAGGGGGCATTGTGGAAGGGGCAATGTGGAGATGAAGGGATCATTGTGGAAGGGGAAATGTGGAGATGAAGGGGGCATTGTGGAAGGGGCATTGTGGAGATGAAGGGGCAATGTGGAGATGAAGGGGCATTGTGGAAGGGGCAATGTGGAGATTGAGGGGCAATGTGTGTATCCTGTTAAGCTTATTTTTGTATTGTTAAAAAGGGAAAAAACTGTTGGAGGTGAATGGGTTGACACTAGAGCTGTCAAAGCAGTCAGACTGGAGGCCACTTAGTATTTCTAGAAGTCTGGTAGGTCAAATCCCCTTAGTCTGAGAGAGAGAGTGTGCTTAGTCTGAGAGAGCGAGAGAGAGTGAGTGTGTGTGCTTAGTCTGAGAGAAAAGAGTGTGTGCTTAGTCTGAGAGAGAATGTGTGCTTAGTCTGAGAGAGAGAGTGTGTGTTTAGGGTGAGGTGGGCAGTGTGGACAGTGTGTGGAGGTGGGCAGTGTGGACAGTGTGTGGAGGTGGACAGTATGGGCAATGTGGAGGTGGGGAGAGTGTGGAGGTGAATATGTGGACAGGGGAAAGGGATTGTGGCAAGGTCGGGGGGGGGCAGGGGATTGTGTCCGGGTCGGAGGGGGGGCATCAAAATGCACCTTCGTCTGTGTATACAAAAATCCTTGCACCGGCCCTGCCTGTTCAGAGGGTAAGCTGGTTCAGCTCAGGCTCAATTCATGTCAAAGTCTGGCCAGATCACCCAACTCTTACTCTAATACAGTACATTATACATTCCAATCAACATATGGTGTATGTTATTAGCACAGCAATCCAGCACTCATAATGTAATTCTAGAGACTAAATGCAATGTGAAACATTATGCAGTATTCAATCTAAGTGTAAACTGATCCAAAGTGGCTCTCCATCTGGTGGTAGACAAATATTAGAAGCACAAGAGCTTTTTTTCTAACTTAATCAACAACACGATTTGGTGTGTTTCATCTATCTTGATCAATTCATTTCATGATCAGTCAAAATAAAAAGCAAATACCTATCAACAAGTGACCCTCCAGCAGGCTGATGGCTTCTTAAAGCAACTAAAATTTAGGAAAATCAATATTAAACACACTACTGTATTTAATCAGAAGAACATCGATTAAACACATGCATTGGACACCTCTCTGGCATTCAAAGGATGAAAAGCTGCATTGAAATTCCTTATGTACGGTTGATTTGCTCCAGAACTGTATCACTTTATTTCTATATCAGTCTGAGAGCTGGTAAAGAACAGCTACAATGATTTCTGATATCAGAAAGGATGAATTGCTCTATGATGGAGGCTCTCGGTCAGTGTTACCCCTAAGATGAGCACCAAAGATTAACACTGCACTGAAAGAGTTAAAGGAGTAATGAAAAGTATGCAGGGCTACATGGTGCATCTGTTATTCCAATATAACCCTGTATAAACAGTCCTATTTTTTTTCTCAAACTTTTTATTGAGTCACAAAGTTTTTCTTTTCCAAGACAAAATAAATATATACCATGTAAATATCAAACACCTCTCCAAGAGTGGAAGCAAACAACTTAGTATCTGAGTGCATATCATAGCTGTTATAAGTTGCATTACACAATACATTTGTTCAGTACCTAAACAGACGAGAAAAAAGTCCAAGGCGTGAAGTGAGTGAGCTATCAATTGTTTGTGGTCTTATTGTTGAGGCTCAAGAAATTAGTTCTATGGTGATCATAAACAGTGCAGCTAGGTTGTGATGGTTGGCACCAGGCCAAGCAACCACCCACCACAGGATATAGAGGAAGAACTTTTCCAATTCACGAACATAGGGGGAAACTCTGTGAATCTCTATTTCTTAGTTTGTTGGAAGCCATTCATGTTGTGTATTGGAAACTGGTGTAAAACTGCTTTTGGATTTCCTTAGGAAGTGTTTTTATAAAGGGATCCCATACCAGCATACATTTTACTGCCTCCCTCATCCAGTGGAGCCAGAAGACCTTGCTAAAGGGAACAATCTTATCCGGGTGGAGAGTTAACTGTCCAGTTGGTCAAGATGCATTTAATTGGAATTAAAATTACTATGTGTATCAGTTTCACAGTGTTTTTATTAAGTGGCATTGGGGTGCACAAACCCCAAGAAGGAACATGGGATCATTTGTATGCAATTCTGTTCTACACATTTTTCCAATATAATGTCAGATTTTTTACCAAAAGGTATATATTAGGGGGTATTACCACAAAAGATTCATAATGTTAGCCTGGGGTTCCCTGCATTTGGGACACTGGGAGCAGTGTGTTAGTTCTATTTTATGGAAACAACAGGAGAGGTATATGACGTATGAATGAGTCTGTACTGGAGTTACTGTAAATAAATTGGTGTGCATTTAATCTGCCTATAGAAGCTTTCTAGAAGTAAATCCATGCGTATCCCTCTGGCACTCAAAGGGTTAACTGTGTGGGGGCACCATATGTTGGATTTTACTGGGGGGGAGGCAGCATGTCAGAGTTTATGTCAGATTTCTACATTATGGTGCAGAATGTCATATTTTAAGTGGGGGGGGGCGCAGAATGTTGGATTTTTACATTGTGTGGCAGCATGTTAGATATCTGTATTATGGGGCAGCATGGGGGACATCAGCATTCTGAGTTAGCCCCACATACACTGCCTGATATCCCCCAGTCTTGTTTCCTTGCCCTGGCAGTGCCCATGGGGATTTGTGGCTACAAGTAGGCAAAGGAACAAGGCTGGGGGTGTCAGACAGTGTACATGGGGATCTGTGGATACCAGTGGGCAATGGAACAAGTCTAGAGGCCAGACAGTGTACATTGGCTTCTGTGGATACCAGTGGGCAAGGGAACAAGGCTAGAGGGCAGCTGTGGCAACACATCCACATGGAAGCTCCCTGACCCCCAACCTTGTTCCTTCGGGAGTGCACAACATGTATAAAATATGATACAGAGATGAGGGGATGCTTATGTACTGCTTGGTGTACTTATTAAACCCTTTGAGTGCCACAGGGGTGTGCAATGCACATCCTTATGGCATTCAAAGGGTTAAGGGAGTGATGCTGTTCATGGTGCTGAAAGGATCCTCTCCACTCCCCTACTGACCATAGTAACAATACTTCAGAACACACATCATTTCCCCTTCTTGCTATCTTCATTAACCCTTTGATTGCCAGGAGACGAGACAATGTATTGTCAATCAATGCATTGCTTATCCCTGTGGCAGTCAAAGGTTGTGTGCTGACCTGTTTGTCACTCTATGTATGACATTGTGATACACATAACAGTTATATCTTTGACTGACACATAATGGTGTGCATTGTATTGGTGCTGTGCATGATGTTGTTGTAGACAGCATGAAGGGGGTTTAACAGGCACTTGACCATTACCATTCAGGCTGGGTTTGTCAAATATTCTGTCCTTGTTTGACGTCCCTCCAGGCTGTGTTGCTGAATTGTGTTGTGGAATGCTGTCCATGTGTTCAGGTGTCACTGTGTTGGCCTGTGTATGGTAGGTGTCAAGTTTGGCATTGATGCACTTACCAGTGGTCTGGAGGCTCCTTTCATCCCCGGTGTCACTCCATCCAGGGATCCCCTGCACCGACATTGCAGATATTGTCCTGTGCACAGCGTCCTCCCACTTGCTGTAGTCCATGCTGGCAGAATGCAAAGCCTCCTGGCCCATCTTCTTCTTGACCTTTGCTTTGCAGTCGGCCCACCCCTTCTTCACTGCATCCAGTGACCGGTTGCAGCTGGAAACAGCACTGACAGCAGCGAGGACCTCCCTCCATACGACCTTTTGCTTGGCCCCCATGCCGACAACCTTCCTCCTGGGGAACAGGATCCTATCCCTGGAGATGATTGCCTCCACCAGGATGAGGTTCTCCTCCTCAGTAAACTTGGGGTCTCTCGCCCTGTCCTCCTCCTCACCCACAGAGGTTCTTTGAGAGCCCTGACTCAGTGTCTCCAGCCCTGCCTGTGCTGGCCCTGGCTGTGTTGGGTGCTCCCCATGGAATACCCCTCATCCCACTGCCATGTCAGGCCCTCACTAGGTGTGCCTCTTCTACTGGTAGTCCCCCTCCTCCCCAGGGCTCTCCTTCTCCTTCCCCTACCCTGACCAGGGATGCCCACCTGCTCCTCTTCCTCCTCTCCTCCTACTCTCCCCACCCCTCTCTCCTGTCCTCCTTTCCATTCCTCTCACCTACTCACACCCAGGCACTCACTCAGGCCCTCACACACTCACTCTCTGTCACTCACTTGCACTCACAGACTGTATGTGTTTTACTAGCAAAAAAAAAATATGGCCTGTGTGTGTGTGTATGTTTGAATGCATGAATTTGGTATGTACAAAAGTGTATTATATGTATTATGGTGTACCAATTCCTCCAACTACTTCTAACTATTGTATGTATGCGCCTCACTACCTGTCTCTCTTTTACTAGACTCCGCTCCTGGGTCCTGTGCTCTAGCTCGAAAGAACGTGATACACAGACAAAGGTGCGTCGGTTATTTTGGGTCTATATATACTTTATTTGACTGAACTTGATACTTTGGGGTGCTGTGATTGGTTGGGGTACTAGGAAACGTCGGATGTTTCGCTTGTTTCTTTTATTGGGACGTTTCTCATGTTGTTTATCGTGTGTTTTGCAATGGAGATGAGGTCAGATTTTTGGCGAATCCAGTTTTGAGTTTTCTTGTGTTTTGTAGGCCTTCGCACTTTAACCTTTCTGGGTAAGGAAGATTTGAATCGGTCATTACCTGGTCTTGGTTAACTCACAACGGCATTTTTTTCCTTCACGTTGGTTTTAACTCCAACATTTGAATCAAGCCCTAAGTTCCTTAAGTACCCTTGGGTGTATACTGTCAGGTCCAGGTGCTTTATTCACCATAACCCTCTCCAGTCTCTTTTGGACCGTGTCCTCAGTAAGTCATGTAAAGGATGGAGGAAATGACCATATGGGGCAGCAGAGAAAATGCTCTCAGACCTCAGGATTGTCAGACATTGGGTGATGTGCAAGAGAGGGCATCCCTTCCACATTGACAACAGTTTGAAAACCTTGTATGCTAATGGAGACCTTCTCCCCTCCACTTGCATCCCTAAACTTTAGTGCATATGGCAATATGTGTCTACATTGAAATGTCAAAGTGCTTTGATCACATCAACCAAATCATACAGCTACAGTATCTACACTGTTTTGTTCCCATGTTAGCATTAAATGGACCAGGGCCTCCAGGAAATCTAAAAAGGCAATGCTTGTGCTTCTACTATATAAAGTTTTATAGCATGTAGACATTTTTTCATTATTTTTCGAAATATTACCGGTAGTTATACTCTCTCCAGGGTCATGGATACTATGTATGGTTTTTCCACCTTCGTCAGCCCTTATAAGAGTGGAGAGAAGTTTGCCCTGTTTTTTAGCCTGTTAAAACTGTCTGCAAGTTTGTGTGCTTTGCTTAAATTGTGCCGGAATGTGTTTCTGAAACACAGCTGAAAAGGACTGGATGGTTGGATCATTAGGGGCATAGAGATTAGAAATGATATATCTATAACTATTGAGCATACATAATATAATTAAATAACAACCTTCATGATAGTGTATATTACTCGTTTGCCTACGAGGATGGCCACCCCTCTCTTTTTAGAGGTATATGATGAAGCAATGCATTACCCCACCCATTGTTACTTTAGTTTGTGGTGTTCATCCTGTGTGAGATGTGTCTGGTGCAATAATACCACATGGGCATAAAATTGCAAGATGTGTGAAAGATTTTGCTTCCTTTTGATGGGGGTGGTTATCCCATCCATATTCTAAAATATGATTTTAAACAGATTAGATTGGGTAGTGTATGTGCATGTCAGGTGTTTATCCTGTGTCCAAGGTAGGGAAGGATATAAATGCTTAGGTGTTTATACCATAATATAGAAGAGCCTCTCCCAGAGAGGAGACCCCTCTACACAATTCATGTTATAAAGGGATAGGAAGGTGGTATCCCCAGGGAAAGAAGTGAGGTACAAGACCACCATAATTTGCATAACAAAAAGCATACAATATGATAACAGTCAATATAAAAATAACCAAATTAACCTTTTTTCAGTAAACTATGATAGGAGACATCTGTCCCATTATAGACTTAGCTTAGCCCAGATAGCTAATTAGTTCTCTATCATTATAGTTCCTACCTTCCTTTCCTCTCATCTATAATCCCTCTAACTCTTCCTGAGTCCACCCCCCCAAAATAAGAGAAAGGGGTGTAAGGGGGGACAGTGCAGTCCATCAAAGATGTGTCAATATGCTTCTGTGGAAGAAAGAAGCAGGTTCAGCCCACAATGCCTCCCTCAGAGAAGATCCGTAATGTTGCCTGGTATTGCAAATGATCTTTACCTCTCTCTCATGTAAGGTTTTGCATATTGGAATGAGCTCTCTACTCTTTAGATAAACCACTGCTGAAAACTCTTGAAATAGCAGTAGGTTTCTATCAAAATTATGTTGAGGTCCATGTTTTCTGTATGTAGTTAGAAGCTTTGTTTTATCTTGAATGATAGAACTTTAAATATGCCAGGTTGGAACCTTTGTGTGTTAGAAAAACTAACAGCTCCCATTCTGAGTGCTCTTTCAATGGTGCAAGCCAGAGTAACCTCATGCTCAGACAACAATTTTGGTAGAGTGTTGGAGAGAATTTCCCACAGGTCTGTACCTTTGATAAATGTAGGAAGGCTAATCGCCAGAGATTATTTCTCCTGCTATGATTTTGGAGGTCTTCAAGCTTGTCACTGAGAAATCTGTTAGATATGGATATTGTTATTAGTTTGCTATCATAGTGTAGATGCATTGTGTTCGTAAGAGGCCATTCTATGTTCCATTTCTCCAATTTTACCCTCTTAAGTTCCTCAAGAATTTTGCTAACTGAGAACTGTAGGCTATCAAATGTTTTCTCTATCATCAATGAAAGCATTTCCATCAGCTCTAGCTGTGGCTTCAGCCAATTTTGGATCCATATAATCTTGTGAATCCTGTGATTTCACCAAAATAAAGGCATCCAGTGTCTGTTGGCCCATAGCGGCACTAGTATTAGTTTCTTTCTTCTATCTTTTTTGTGGAGTTATTCCTGTGGCTCATAGTCAGATTGGTGTGATTGTTAAGGATTTTGAGGTCACAGTTGCTGCTAATTCATAGGTTGACTTAGTCTTGCATCAGGAATAGGACATGTGTGCAGTTTTAAAGAGATAGTAGCAACTGAAACTTCAACATCAGGAGAAGCAACAACAATTGAGGAGGTGGAGAGGTAGGTATGGGGCAATCAAGAAGGCTTCAGTAGTTTCCACACTGCTGTTGCACCAGTTGTAGTGGAACTGTGGAACACAAAGACCATATATTGTCCACTCTCAGGTATACAGTTAGTTGTGTCAGTGAAGCACCTAGATTTCTCCATCAGCCACAGAAATTACATTTTGCCTTGAACTGTTAGGGGTGCATCTGAGATGAAGAGTGTTTGCTTGTATTTTCTTTCAACAACACTTGTGCTTTTCTTGTTCTATTTTACACTATTAAAATATTATCTTTTTTTCTCCTTCTTCACCTCGACCCCCCCACCTCTCACCCTTCTTCATCCCTCCACATCAGTCCTTCCTCATATTTTGTCCTTTCTTCTACAGTACTCAAAGAGACAAACTTCCCTCATCTCTCGTTTCCTCTATGACATACATGTTATAAGCATACTTTGGTACCATGCCTGTTGTAGGTCCACTATATATATAATAAACATTTTCTGCCCAACTGGCCTGTTATTTGTGATATTGGTTAGAATGGCATATGTGCCATGTTGAGCAGCATGTTCTTGCTTTTGCAGCTTATCTGTCTTAGTGCGAGGTCCTCCACCACGAAATGACTCTCCTCTCCTGAGAAATCCAGGCTGTGGATCACCTCTCTTTGCTAGGCCCGGAGCCCAGGAAAACGTCAGAACCCACCAATAATGGTATGGGAAGACCTGATGAGGTTTGCTGAGTAAGATGAGTGTTATCATGGCTAATCAAGGTTCAAGGGAGAAGCATAATGGTGGATTAACTGGTCTTGCTGCTGGAGCTCAGCAGCATAGCAGTTGTACACTCGCCACCACCCCCGACCGTGCTCTTTAACTCTTTCAGTACTGGGTCACTCATCTTTGCTCATCTTTGAGGAAACACTCCATTAGTGCTTATAAGAAGTAATTTTTCTGAATCTGAATCTCTAGTTGCAGATGTGATTTTGAACAGCATCGGATTAGTAAATAGCCCCATATCAAAAAACTTGGGGACCTCAGGTTTCCCACCTCTGCTCTAGACAGGCCTATATGGCACTTATGTACAAAAGCAAAGAGGAACAACTCTGGAGCAACTCAACTGCACCGCAGGGAAACAAATGAATATCCCCAAAATACACATTGATTTCAATGGGGGTATTAATTTTCGAAACAATGCATTGGAGACCACTCTAGCTGGGGAGTAACTACAAGGGGTGCAGTGGGTGCCTGGACTCAAAATCCAAGGGACCCCCCCATCTTCCGCAGGGTACAACAGTTTCTAGTTATGCCACTGTGTAAACATATATTTATTATGATTCAAAAACAATGTTTGCACAAGGGTCCTCAATGACTAGTTATACCACTGTCTCTAATATTAAGCAATTGAAAACTCCATTTAACATTTTAGTGCCATAGAGATGTCCAATGTGTTGGATTCCTCTTTGGCAGTCAAAGGGATACATCTGTGGGGATTTTTAGTTGTATTTCTATGGTGCTATTGAATTGTTCCAGAATCCCTCCTGTCATTCCTCCAACCATTCACATATATCACAAGATTCCTTTTTTTGTGCAATACCTGAGTAATACTTGCCTAGTTTTAACTCTTTTCTTCCAATAACATATAACCCAACCAAACAATTACATTTCAGGGTTGGCATGACTGCATTAGCAGAAGCAATTTAGAAAGGAAATACCTAAATACGTCTTTTATAACACACAGAACTCAAATCTTTTTAATGCTGCGCCAACCCTGTTATTTGTGTTATTAATATTCATAGGCAAAAGACATTTTAATGGACAAGTGGAGAACAAAAAATACAATGGTAAAAATAAAAAAAAAATGTTTTGAAAGCACTTTAGTTTGCATAGCAACCTGGGTAATGCCTGTGCATTAAAGAACAAGTTGCTACTAAGTGACTGTGCTATGCTCAGGCAGATAAAAGTACCCCGCAATGCTGTGGATGAAAAGTCAAGAAATGAATGTGTACGTCCCGTAGGGACAAATCTTCAGCATCCTCAGGGAAACTACTTAGGATTATAATAATAATCAAGGTACTGTTGTGCAGCTGCAAATAGTCAAAATATCATTCAAATTATCTGATTTAAGCACATACAAGTGACTGCATGCTGCAAATGCCCATTTTGCCTGTAATTAGTCAGCTGTGAACAAAGCTTCATTATTGTACACTGTTATTAATACAAGGGAGCTGTTGTCTTTTATCACTGTGTTTGCATGTGTTGTATGTGTGTAAGATAGACTGTCAGCTGTCATGAGCAGGGTCCTCTGATCCTTTTGTCTTCCATGTTCCATTTGTACTATTTAATATCTCTGTATGTTTATTCCCTGTTGTACAGCTCTGTGGAATAAGTTGGTGTAATATAAATAAATAATAATAATAATTATGTACATGCAGCTTGATTACTGCACTTAGACCTTGGCATATGAATCATGTGGTTGTACCCAGGGTTATATAAGAACAAATGTGATCATTTTGGTGCATATACATACATTCCTCCACTGTTAAAGCAGAACTATCACCCTATATTAAGTTCCCGCCATTAATTAAGTATATGGTGATTAGGTTAACAGCACTATTATGGGGCACAAGTACCAAGTTCTGAAATAATCCGCCTTCTTCTGAGACCGGCGGCCAGGCACGCACGCAGACAAGTTGCCTTAGAGACGTCTGTGCTGTCTGTCCCAGTCTCCTCTAGGAGGCATTGAATGGTACCTTAAGGTACAGTAAGGGACTGATGGCGCAGGTGCCCAGACAGCTCTAAAGCAAGAAGTCTGGCTGTCAGTCTCAGAAAAAGGAGGATTACTTCAGAACTTAGTACTTGTGCCCGATAATAGCGCTGTTAAGATCCTAATCGCCATATGTCTAATTATTGGGGGGACTTAATATAGGGTGATAGTTCCGCTTTAATAGAGGAGCAAGCCTCACCTATAGCATTAGCGGGGAAACGGCTTCACTTTACTCGTTAGTACATAGGGCTGTATGTCCAAAAGAAAAGTAGAGTAATTCTGGAGCAAACCAATTGCACTATTGGGGAGACCTAAAAATTGCCATCAAAAGTAATGCATTGTAAACCTTGCTACCTCTCAAGAACAACAACCCTTCAGAGGTGCATATACCATGTTGACCATGCCAAATAGTTGAAGCTGGAATTGAAGGAAGACATTTTGGTCAAAATATAACATTACATAAACACATCAAGCATAATATCACAAACCTCTTTTACTAGTCTAACCCTAAATTCCAAAGATAATAATTACAAACATGCTTCACCTATCTAACAGAAAAATAACACACAAACTTGAACATACTAAAATAATAACATATATATGTGTCGAAAGAGCATTTTAGAGCACAATAAACAACATACCAATGGGGGGGGTTTGCTCCAGATGCTGACTCCCAAAGAGGAAGTGGACACTTCTTCCTCTACAGAAACAGCGCTGCCTAACTAAATCGCCCCTATCTACCTAAGGGGCGATTTATATTCCCATCCAGTGCATATATATCCCTTTTTATATAGTATAGTAACCTACTGAAACTTTGAGTGTGAACAGGCTGCAGTGGTGAAAAATACATCAGCTTTTTATTAGAGTTCTATTGAATGCAGAAAAAATATTATTGCCATTTCAATTTCATAATTGAAAAACATTTTCTTTTTTTTTTAATCAAAAAATATTCCAATGCACGTGAGTTATGTTTAACCATTTACTCTATAATGAGCACAATCTCTTTTGATAGTGTGACTAATCAACTATATCTATTAACGGAACTGGATAGTGTGAGAAGATGGCTTTTTAACCCCTGCAATATACATTTACACGTTAAAAATGGTTAATGGTGCCTTTTGTTTGTATAACGAGCCAATGAATTATTTACACAAAGAGCTGAGCCAAAAACAAGAGGTCATCCATTAAGACTAGAGGAAAGGTGCTTTTGACTAAAACAAAGGCAAGGATTCATTACAGTAAGGGCGGTAAAGCTATGGAATTATTTGCCTAGGCATGTTGCTTTCAAAAAAGCAATGGATGCCTATCTAGCAAAGAACAATATTGAAAATTATGACAGATGGCTACAAAGCAGATAGGATGTTGATCCAGGGAACTATCTGACTGCCATTTGGAGTCAGGAAGGAATTTTTTTACCCACCTGGGGCTCAATTAGAAATTGCTCCAGAAGGCTTTTTTTTTTTTTTTGCCTTCCTCTGGATCAACAGGGGTGTTTTTGGCATGGGTTGGACTTGATGGACACATGTATTTTTTCACTCTCAACAGCTATGTTACTGTGTAACTCAGGGCTGTCCAAGTTCAGTCCTCAAGAGGCACCCACAGGCCAGGACATAAGTATTTCCCTGGTTAAGCACAGGTGAGTCAGTCAATGAATCAGCCACTGATTAACTCACCTGTGTTTAATCAGGGAAATTCTTAAATCCTGGCCTGGTTGCCCTTGAGGACTGAACTTTGACAGCCCTGCTTTAACCAGTTCTTTGTCCATGCACAGATATTACCTCCCAAACCAAAGGTTTTTAATGTGCAGAAACCTGTGACGCACAGTATCAAAGGCTTTCCAAAATCCAAGCATACTTCATCAACAGCAATACCCTTGTCCAAGTTACTACATACCCAATAAATATATATAAAATAAAGAAGCTTGACAATGTTGTTGGTCATCACATAATCCTGAATACTCACTTGTCTATAATTTCCCGGTTTTGATCTTGCCCCCTTTTTGAACACTAATACTACATATATTTTCCTCCATTAAAGGGCACTATGCCTAGTGATAGTGAATCAATAAATAAAGTAAAATAGAGGGAATTCTGTGAGTTTCACTGTTTGTCCATCTCCTGCCATTATTTCTTCCTTTGTATATCCAGAATAAAAGAACGTGCTTAAAGGGATAGTAACACTTAAAGTGGAACTACCACCTATTTTAAAGTTTATGTCATCTAATCCCCTATCTGATGACTAGCTGCTCAGTAGTGCTACTCGCCAGAACAATTACGTGGTTAAACAGAAAGAGACCCTGCTCCAGGGCTGACAGGCAGTAGAGTGCGCAGACATCTTACCATAGTGATGTCTCCGCACCTGCCCTGTCAGTCCCCTTTGGAGCCGAACAGCATCTAGCAATGCCTCCTAGAGCCGGCTGGGAGTGACAGAGCAGGCACAAAGACATCACTATGGCAAGATGCCTGCACGCTCTACTGCCTGTCAGCCCCAGCGCAGGGTCTCGTTCTAGTTATCCAGGTTATTATTCTGGTGACTAGCACTACTAAGCAGCTAGTCACCAGGTGGGGAATTAGATGATATAAACTTTAAAACAGGTGGTAGTTCCGCTTTTATAACTTTGAGCTGCAATAACTTTTGAATATAACACCTCTCAGCGGTGGGAGTACCCTTGTTTTACTCAGGAGGATAAACGTTACAATATTTATGTTTTAAATATCAGTTACTATCCCTTTAAGGCATAAGCCATTTCCTTATACTCATTCATTAATTAATCTGCATACAATTCAGTGTACCAGAAGGAGAGTTGTTGAGCAGGATGCAGGCAACAGATATGCTAGGATAAGCCATTTGACCCAGTGTAGTATGCAGAAGAAAGAAAAGTGCATCTGCATTAACCCTTTGAGTGCCAGAGGAATTTGCAAAGCATTGCTTTGCAGTGTGTTGCGTACCCCTCTGGCATTCAGAGGGTTATACTGGAGGACACTAGTTGGATTAGCATTCCTCCTGTATGTCTCAAGCTACCAAATCCACATCACCCAGATGATCTAGGATCTCCTATGATGCTAGCCCTAGATCAAGGCTTAAGGTCATAGCAGGTGGTCAATGCCTTAACATCCAGTGCGATCATACTGTTTTATTCATGTGTGATTGTGATAGCAAACCGTGGCCTGGTGGCAGTAGTCACCATCTAGGTCTGGCATTGGCTCGCTGTGCTGTACTACACTGCAACAGAGCCCCTCATGTTGGCATGGACCCCAAGGACGAGCTTAGGTTTTCCAGTGCATAATTCTGTTCTGTTGAATGCCAGTGAGAGTGCAAAGTATGGCAGAGCAATCAAAAGCAATTAATAAACAAGAGATATGATTAAATAAGCTGAAATTAAATAAGCTGAAGAGGTGCAATTCTGCTGCAAATCAACTGCGTCATAAGGGAGAAATAAAAAATGCCCACATTTGAAATTATTTAAATGGATCTTTTAATCCCCTGATTTCTAGAGATGTTTCCAGCACATTGCTTTGCATTTAAATAAAATTGCATTTTCAGTTCTTTCCTATGGAGCAGTTGGTCTGTTCCAGAATTGTACCTTTTTTGCTTACTGAATTACACCTACATTCCCTGAAGCCAACTAGCAGGGAACACCTCAGTGTCAACACTTTGCCCTGTTCAAGTGTTCTGCTTTTAACCACTGGAGAAAAAGTACAATACATTAGTTCAGTTAGAAATAGCCTACTAAAAGACTATACAGCAGGAATTCTTTATAATCGCTAAGTCTACTGTAATCCTGGAATGGAATGTCAGCAGGAAAAGCTTGAACTGAAGCAGCACTATCTTGATGAGAAACTCTACAAACATTATTATGTGTATTTGTATGATGTACTAGAACTAATAGTAGAATAAAATATATTAGAATTAATACTATAATATAGTTTAGAATTTTATTTCTAGGGTAATCACAAGTCAGCACCCACTGGAGAAATACTTGGGGCCCATTGGGAAACACTGAGGAACATCTGCTGGGAGCTATTTTGAATAGTTACATAGTAACATAGTAAGTTAGGTTGAAAAAAGACTTGCGTCCATCTAGTTCAACCCTTTTCCTATTCCTGTTTACCATTGTTGATCCAAAAGAGGCCAAAAAAACCCTCAATATAGCAATTTCAAATTCTGCCTTGAATGGGGGAAAAAAATTCCTTCTTGATTCCAAATGGCAATCAGATTTCTCCTTGGATCAACAAGCCCTAACTAAATATTAATCTCAATACTAATGTACATAGCCCTCTATGTTATGCTCTTTTAAATATGTATCCAGGTCCTTTTTAAAGGCATCTAATGTATTCGATAGCACCACCTCCTCAGGCAGTGAATTCCATACCTTTATTGTCCTTACTGTAAAGAAACCCTTCCGCTGTTGTAGATTAAATCTCCTTTCCTCAAGTCTAAGCAGGTGATCCCTTGTACTTTGTACTGTTCTGTTAATGAACAGGTCTTTGGAGAGCCCTTTGTATGGGCCCTGAACATATTTATATATTGTTATCATATCCCCTCTAAGACGCCGTTTCTCTATTGTGTACAAGTTTAACTTTTCTACCCTTTCTTCATAACTAAAACTTTCCATTCCCCTTACTAGTTTTGTAGCCCTCCTCTGCACTCTCTCTAGTTCCATAATGTCCTTTTTCAGAAAGGGCGCCCAGAATTGAACAGCATATTCTAGATGGGGTCTTACAGTGGACCTGAAAAGAGGCATAATAATATCTTCCTCCCTTGAGTCAATACCCCTTTTAATACATGCCAATATCTTATTGGCCTTTGCAGCTGCCAGCTGGCACTGCATGCTACTGCTAAGTCTATTGTCTACCATTACTCCCAAATCCTTTTCATTTGTAGATTTCCCCAAAGAAACACCATTTAAACTATATGTTGCGTTTTTATTATTATACCCAAAATGCATAACTTTACACTTGTCTATATTGAATCTCATTTGCCATTTGCCTGTCCAGTTACTCAATTTGTCCAAATCCTCTTGTAATGAAGACACATCCAGTTCAGACTTTATTGCCCTACTTAATTTTGTGTCATCGGCAAACACTGATACATGGCTCCCTATGCCCTCTGGGAGGTCATTAATAAACAAATTAAAAAAGAAGAGGACCCAGGACAGATCCCTGAGGTACTCCACTTATCACGCTTATCTGGAGAACTTGCCATTTACTACCACTCTTTGCATTCTATCTTTCAGCCAATTTCCAATCCACACACAAACATTTTCCCCTAGGCCTATTTCATTCAACTTGTACAGTAACCTCTTGTGTGGAACCGTATCAAATGCCTCGGCAAAGTCTAAATAGATCACATCAACCGCCGCTCCTAAATCCATATTATTACTCACTTTTTCATAAAATGCGATCAAGTTAGTTTGACAAGACCTGTCTTCCACAAAGCCATGTTGGCTCCTGCTAATGATATTCCTGTTCCAGCAGAATTCCTGAATATATTCCCTTAGCAACCCTTCAAACAGCTTCCCTACCACAGATGTCAAGCTTACAGGTCTGTAATTTCCTGGCTGTGACTTTGATCCCTTTTTAAATATGGGCACCACATCTGCTTTACTCCAATCCATGGGCACCATACCTGAAATAAAAGAATCCCTGAAAATCAAATATAACGGTCTGGCCAGGGCCTGGCTTAGCTCTTTAAGTACCCATGGGTGTATATCATCTGGCCCCGGAGCTTTGTCTACCTTAACACCATTCAAATGTTTTAACACTTTTTCTTGTGTTAGCCAGTCCCATGCTTACTATGACTGTTCTGTAAAAGTAGTTTGTAGATTCTTGTCCATTGGGTCTTCCTTGGTAAAAACAGAAGAAAATAAATTATTTAAAATATCTGCCTTCTCTCTGTCCCCCTTGACCATCTCACCCCTTTCAGTTAACAAGGACCCTACATTATCAGACTATAATTTTTTGCCATTAATGTATTTAAATAATTTTTTGGGTTGCTCTTGCTCTCCTTAGCAATATTTTTTCATTCTCCAGTCTAGCTAACTTAATAGCCTTTTTACAGGTTTTGTTGGCATTTTTGTATTCTGCAAATGACTCTGCTGATCCCTCAGCTTTATAATGTTTTCATGTTGCTTTCTTGTTATTTATTTCATGAATTACTTCACTGGTTAGCCACATTGGTTTTAATTTGCTTCTTTTGTATTTGTTTCCAACAGGGATAAATTTATATGTGTATTTTTGCAATGTTATTTTGAAGGCATTCCACTTACCTTCTGTGTTTTTTCCTGAAAATATTTTATCCCAGTCAACGAGACCAAGGGATGAATTAAACCTGATAAAGTTGGCCTTTTTAAAATTCAGTGTTTTGGTGGAACCCATACGAAATTGTTTTTTTTTAATTAATCTCAAACGATACCATGTTATGGTCACTATTCCCCAAGTGCTCCCTAACTTGGATGTTAGAGATAAGTTCTTCATTGTCAGTTATTACCAGATCCAGACACGCATTCCCTCTGGTTGAGGTCTGCACTAGTTGAGACAAAAAATTGTCATTCAACAAGTTCAGAAACTTACTGCTTTTAGCAGAATTAGCTATTCCATTTTTCCAGTCTATTTCTGGATAATTAATATCCTCCATAATTATAGTTCTCCCTATTTGAGAAGCCTTTTCTATTTGTATTAATAGCTGTGATTCTTCAAGGTCACCAATGTTTGGTGGTTTATAACGAACACCCACTAATATTTTCTGGGCAGTTTTACCCCCAGTGACTATTTCAACCCACAGGGATTCCACATGTTCACTACTGTCATCACATATATCTTCCTGCAAATTAGGCAATAATGCTGGTTTGACATACAGACAGACCCCACCACCTCTTTTTTTGACCTGTCTTTTCTAAATAACATGTAGCCCTCCGAATTGATTGACCAATCATATGTGTCATCCCACTATGTTTCTGTTATGCCAATCAAGTCATAGTTTTCAGATTCAGCTACCAGCTCCAGTTCCCCTATTTTACCAGTTAAACTTTTGGCATTTGCAAGCATACAATTTATGCCACTGCTATGTTCCATTTGTGATTTCATTTTGATGTGGTTTATAGGCTTCTCCCTATCATCTTTACTAACTCCACCCCCAGATCCACCCACCTGGTTATTAACTACATCGCCTTCCCTTTCTATACTATCTAGCCCAGTATTTATTGGTCTCTCCCCCCCCCCCCTTAGTTGAAGATGTTCTTGTTAAATGGAAGAGGAGTCAACTCCATCCGTCTTAATTATTTTAATTACCCATAGGGATCTAAATTATAGAATATAGAACATATTTATACATATAAGACCACTGTGATATTATGGTATTATAGTTGGCTCTGGAGTAGGATTCCCTTAACTGGTAATTTTAAAAGGGGAACTTATGTATTTTAACCTGGTGTATAACCATCTCCATAGACTGGCCAGTAATGCGAGCCATACACTTTTATGTAAGCTTTAACTGGGCCTAGAAGCCAGTCAGGATAGGGACATGTTGCCAGGTTTTTTATGTTTCTAGATAGCCCTGATAGAACAAGCAGAAGCTATCCAGCCATGTTTATGATAGGAGGTGAGACTATGGAAATCTGTACCAGCAGTACTATGATGGCTAGACTTGAATGCCTGCAGTAAAATAACCAATTTGCAGCTGAACAACTGGGAAGAGAATTGTGAATTACAAAAGTCTTAGTATCTTTGATAGTGCCTTGTGTGTTGACTACATCTCACGTCATCCCCAGGAAGCCATCAGCTGGCTGAGTATGATGGGAATTGTATGCCTGCACTTCTGGGAGGCCTCAGGTTACCCATCCTCTGTCCGCTCTGTTAACACTGAAGCAGCATAGTGATCTATGATATACTGTGTGAACTGGATATATGGCATAACATGTAAAGACCACGATATAAGATTTTGTAAATTAGAGTAACCATCAGAGTACTGAGATTAAGATAGGGACAATAAATCAGTAGTGGATGGATGATGACCTCCAGAAGACATCTAACAAAGTAACTGAATTAATATTCATTCCACAAGCACTATAATAAAGAGATCCTCTGATTTTATATACCATCTGTCAATTCCAGCATGATCCAGCCATAGTGACAACCTGTACTTGTCATTCTCCCTCACGTTTACTTATAAATGCCCCACAATTCTGTCAGATCTCTTGTTATATACTGCCCTGAAACACTGCAGATGGACAGCAACATAGATGTGTAACCAGGGTATGGCAATTTAATATGCATTCAGCGTATGTATTCCTTAGATTCATTTCCTGATCCTCAGAACATTTGAAATAGAAACATACAGAATTTGAAATCACTTTATTTAGCCATTTACTGCCCGAGGGGTGTGCAATACATGCTTCACAATGCCTTGAACACCTCACTGGCACTCAAAGGATTAATTAGTGGAACATTATATGGGAAGGTAATCCTTGCCTTAATGTGCCCAACTGGCTTGATAAGTGGTGCAACACAGATATGATAGGGGCTACTTGTGGCACTCAGAGGCTTTTCTTGTGATCCCCAAACTTATCTCTGGTTCAGTGCAGAAAGAAGTGTAGTCTCAGTTTTTTCTCTCAAAAAATACATATCCTTTCTCCTTTACCTCACAACATACCTCTGGCCATTTTCTCACACATCCATCTCCTACTTCCAAGGAAAAGTATGGTCTCTTTGCTGCTCATGATTCTGACATAGGATTGTACATAATGTAAGGCCCATTTTAGGTCTCAGGGCCTGCATATTCAGAGCATGGACTTAACCTGGTGGTAGAATCCAATATTGTTTAGCCAGTCAGTAACAGTCCATTTGATTAGCTTGCCAGTACTTAAACTTAGTTTGTAGGGGTGTGCGAAAAGTGAGAAAAATTTCCTGCATCACTTTTCGGGAAAAAAAAGGATGATTCTACTCTTTTTTCACGAAAGTTTTCTCTTTTTCTCCAATGCAAAATTTTCCTCCTTTTCGCCTATTCCAGCAAATTTTTCACCTATTCCAACACATTGTTCTCCTATTCAAACACATTTTTGCATAGTGTAACACATTATTTGCCTATTCAACACATTTTTTGCATATTCTAACACATTCTAACACATTTTTCTCCTATTCTAGCACATTTTCTCCTATTCAAACACATTTTTCCCTATCCCAACACATTTTTTCCTATGTTTAATAAGGTGCAACATTTCCCAGCACAATATTATTTCTTTTGAGGGCTGTAGTGGAGAAATAAGTAGCAAGAAGTCAAGGTTTTCAGTCCTACAGTAACATATACCTTGAAAAATGTGTTAACATGCAGAGTGCCTTTGTCCTTTGCCCACAACACTTCCTGTTTAAGTGACACTGGCATGTATTCATGATGATGTCAAGTGATTAAAAAAAAATAAAGTACAAACTACAGTATGGCAGATGCTCTGTGATTGGTGGGACCTTGACAAACTGCATCCACTCTGGGAGGAGAGGGATCATCATCATTTATTGCACATGCTGCAGCAATGATTGCTGCAGTCAGTTTTTGTACTACTATTTTACTCCCACATCCATGCACTGCTCCAACTTTCTCCCTTCCACTTATGCATTTGGTAGATATTACTCAACTTCTGTGTGTTGTTACTCTCTACAGTACACAACTGATGGAGTGTGATGTCATGCATTGGCCCTCAACAAAATTCTCAATGTCATCTGCTTTCTATCAAGTCTGCCTCAGTCACAGAGCTCACAGTCAGCTGCCTAATATATTTATTTGTTTAACTATACATGTTTTTTTATTTTTATATATTTATTTATTTAATTTAAGTTGTCCATCATATATTATCACAGTTAGTCCCATATATATATATATATATATATATATATATATATATATATATATATAACTTAAAAACAAAATCAACAACTTCTTTCCCCAGACTTCCCCCTCACAGGTAAAATCAGCAAGCAATTTGGACCCCAGCTGCCAGTGTCTTGACAGTTAGTCACACCAAATTATGGGGTATTTTGGGTCAACCTCCTTCCTCCCTTCTTCTCCCCATTGTGCCCCCAGACTCCCCTATTACAAAGAACAAATGTCCTACTTAAATGGCTCCCTAAAACTAAGCTTCAATTCCCCTTTATTTGCCTATCTTCATTAGCTCAATGTCATGGTTTGCAAGCAAAGACAAGAGTCAGACAGTAAAGTAAAATTCACCTTTATTAAAGTAAGTGTAATAATACCAATACTCAGGATGGAGCAGAGGGTAATCAAGAGACAGGGACTCTATCAGAAATAGTAGTATGTCTCCAGATCCCAGAACTGCAGAGACTAAGTTGAAGCAAATGGTAGTCTCTAAGTCAGAGATGAAGAGTAGGCCAGACGGTTCCTCAAGGCTGGAAATCGGAAGATGACTGACTCACACCTGCAGCCAACCCGGAGACAACCGTTGCCTGAAGGTGAGACAACTAATGAACCTACTGACTCACACCTGTAGTCAGTATTGTCAGAGTCTGCCAGAGCCAAAGGTCTGCACCAGATAGGATATCCGCTCAACAGGAGGAAAAGCAGAAGTTAGCTGGACAGAGCCCCAGGTCAGCACAAGATGGATGGTCAGACAAGCCTAGGTCATACACGGAGCGGGTAGTCAGACAAAGCCACAGGTCTGCCCCAGATTGGGTGTCCGCTACGAAGGGGCAATGCGAGAGAGTAGTTAGACAGAGCCACAGGTCAGCATCAGGATGGATGGTCAGACAAGCCTAGGTCATACACGAAGCGGGTAGTCAGCCAGAGCCACAAGTCTGCACCAGATTGGGTGTCCACTATAAAGGTGTAATATGAGATAGTAGTCAGACAGAACCACAGGTCAGCACCAGGATGGATGGTCAGACAAGCCGAAGTCATACACGTAGAAAAGAAGCAAAAAGTAGAACTGTACTGAACACCAACGTAAGGGTAACTGGATGAAAATCCAGTTCCTTTAAATACAAGGCACCAGGAAGTAGATGGGATGAGCCAGACCAGAACCCAAAGTATAAGAAGATAGCCTGCGTCAAACACGCTTTTTTTCGTCCGTAATTGATGCATCTCGTCTCGAGATGCATTGCACTCTAGAACAACCGATGCGTCATTTGGAGCATCTGAATCACCTAGCGCGAGGACACAGGCGTCCGCTACTGAAGCCAAGCATGCCCAAGCCCAGTCCCAGAAGCGATGTGTGGGATGACGCAGAAGCATCAGTAAGAGCAATACAATTCCAGTGTCAGCCGAAGCGGAGACGCTGGATATAGGTAAGCTGTGACACTCAAAAACATGCCACTCTCTCCTCTCACAGACACAGAATGTCATGAGGTGGTGAATAATTTTTCTACCCATTGCTTTCAATAAGCTAGGCAAAAAAGTGGGAAAAAGCAGGAAAACTGCACTTTTCACAGGAAATTTTTCACCAAGCGGAAAGTACCATTATTCGCCGATTTCGGTTTGAGGCAAAAATTTTCGCCCATCCTTATTAGTTTGATACCACGAAGTGTGACTTAAATCAGAAGTAACACCTCATATCAATAACTCCCCCACTTAACTTACTATGGACAGAAAATCCTTATGACCCCTGTGAATGCTGCCCTTGTGCCTTTTTTCAAGAGATATTTTATGTGAATTGTCGGCCTGAAGAGTTGAGTCTCACCTTCCAATCAGTGACCATGAGGCTTCTTGACTGCCATTTCTAAGCGTGCAATAACCATCTCTCTCAAATGTCCAGCTATTATTTCATGTGTCATATCAACAGATACCTGCCAGATCTCACTAGCAAAATGCACCAAATGTGTTTTCTCATATGTATGTGAAAAAATTATTATTTAAGAGGAAAGGTTTTTTTTTACTTAAACAAGGGCAGGGAATTTTTTTAACCAAGGCAGTAAAAATGCTGAGTTTGTTGCCTCAGGAGTCCTTGTTAGTAGAAAATGTAGCTACTTTTTTTAAAAAAAAGGATTGGATACTTTTTTTTACGTAGAACAATATAGATAATTATGACAGCTGATTTCAATACAGATGTTGATCCATTGAGATATCTGACAGATTTTTGGAGTCAGGAAGGATTTTTTTGTCCACTTCGCGCATAATTGGAAGTTATTTCAATTGGCCTTTTTTTCCTTCCTCTGGATCAAGGTTGACAGAGCAAAGTTTGAACTTGATGGACATATCTTTTTACACAATCATCAGCTATGTCAGTATGATACTATGTATTCAATCAATCCTGGATGTCATGTATATGGAGGAGGACATAATAGTTGAGACTACAGAGTGTGAAAGCTTACTAAAAATTACCATGTGCTGTGGCTTGAGTTTTCGTCCTATGGTCCTGATAGCAATTTTCAAGTCCACCTCCATGGTCCTGACATCCAGGACTGGCTGAAGATGTTATCTTTTGAAGAAAGGAACAAGGGCAAAATTCATAGAGGACACTAGGTTTCATTGGTCAGAGTAAGGTATGTGGAGCGTTATTATTAGTTGTTACTTGCCCTTTAGTTGCCTATCTTAAATACTATACTTAAATACTTGTCCACTGTTGCTGATCACTTAAATATTTTTATGTTGGCCCAGAGCATCACACTTTATTGTATCATGTAAAAAATCTAAACAAATAAAAATATTTATGCATTATGCTAGCCTTAGACTTCAGTGCTAGCAAGCTATGTGTGCCTGCCCCAAGGCCATCACTAGAAAACTGGCCAGCACCACATTTCCTTCACCATATTAATAAATGTTCTAGACTTCTGGTGTGATAAAATGCCCACAGACTGACTTCTTCTCTTACGTTTTGCACAAGAGACATTAAGTGGCATCTTTATGGCGTATATAATTGGTAAATTGGCATTAGGCAGAGCTTTGGGACTTTTCAGCAATTCCACATGTTAATTTAGTGAGTAATTCAGTCGTTCTGTTACAGTTCCTGTTATATGACTTGAAGACACTAAATGCCTTATGTATAAAGGTAAAGTGGTTCAATTCAGATGCACCTTGGAGAGAAAATAAAAATTCATATTGATTTAAATGAGGTGTTTACATCCTTGAATACTGGAGATGCTTGCAACACTTTGTGAAGAAATGTTTTAGAGACCTCTCTAGCATTTGATCTGTTAAACCCCATTTAAATAAAATACAATGTTGGAGATTTTTATTTGACCTGTATAGTGATGTTTGGTTGCCTCAGAATTGCTACACTTAACTTTTATATTCAAAGCACATTGGGGAAGATTTATAAAAGTGGCCTTAATAGAAAAGAAGTGTTAACATGGCTGTAAGTTTTTCACTGGTATTTAAAAAAGTATTAAGAACAGGTTAGGAGGACATAACACCATGTAGTAAGTTTTGTAAAAAAAATGGAGTAAGGAAGTTTGTAAAAAGTGGCACAGCAAATTTATAAAGAAATGTCCCTATTTGCGACAATTTAGTGATACAATTTCCACCAAATATTAAAGGCCATGTCTGACCAGTTCTTTTTCTTTACATTTATATGTAGTTGCCTGTGGGAGTGGTCGCAAGCTGCATATAAGGGCTGACAGAGTTTCAGTACCTTTTGGATGTCCACTCTATGCAGGCACATAGGGCAAGTCTTCTCTTACACTTTTTAAACATTGTTTGTCATTTGTTTTTAATTGCACTCACGGGTACCTTCATGCATACAAAAATAAAGGAAAAAGGGTCCCCCTGCCCAACTCGTTATTACCATCATTCCTCAGGGGTTCTTAGTTTTTAATTTTTGTTTTTAATTTTTTTATTTTTAGATAGGGATTTCAAGTGTTTAGAGTAGGACTTGCCACACTTGAGGAACCTTGGCGTGGTTGGTAAGCTTAAACCTCGTTTTTGGGCCTAAAAATGTAGGCACTAATGCCTCAAATTTATTCATAGTATTAAAATATGCCTAATACAGGGCATACTATTCACATTTAGACTGGAGGAGCGCAGGTTTGCTGTCTGTTACATTTATAAATGTAACTAAAATACATTATAAATACCATCACTCATAATAAGGAATAAGGACATTTAGGATCCGTTCGCAAAAAACAAAAAAGAACGCTTTTAATCTCCTCCTTAGGGCCTCCTGTATAAAACCAAACTAGATCAGTTCTAAGGCACACCATCTGTGTGATTTCAATGGGAATTTTAACCCCCTTGAATGCTAGAGGTCTCCAACCCATTGCTTTGAAATACATTGGAGACCTCTCTGATATTTATATTTTTCTCACCGTGGCCTGGGAGGGTATCCTATTGAAATGTCACCCTCTATTTGGCGACCATTAAAAGGGTGAGATCATAAAATCACCTGCATCAAAAGGGTGACATCACAATGTCGCCGCTTCAAAAGGGTGACATTCTGATGTTGCATGCTTAAGGATCGCCAAATGGAGGACGACATCCATGCTGCTTACTGACTGGTGACATCAATGCTGCTTAAAGGGATAGTAATACCTCATTTTAACTTTATTTTATTTTGTAGGCATTAAAAAAACATGAAGAATGATATAAGTCTTATCTCTCAAACCTTTATGGTTTAAGAGATATTCACAAGCAAAGTTTCCCCCTCTCGCCCCTTTTTCCTAGTGTAAGCCATCTCTTCTCAGATGTGAATCTGGTTGTAAGACCAGACAGATAACAGCAGGGGACACTCTTCTTTGTATGGAAAGAATGAAAGCCCTTCCCCCCTTGACAAATTTTTCAGCTTTTTCCCTTATCTTAATTGAAGATTATCCCTCTCTGCAGCCTACCTGGGCACCTCACTTCTGCTCTGGCTGAACGGGGGTGGGGGAACTTTGCTTGTGAATATCTCTTAAACCATAAAGGTTTGAGAGATAAGACTTATATCGTTCTTCATGTTTTTTTAATGCCTACAAAATAAAATAGAGATAAAATGAAGTATTTCTATCCCTTTAATACTCAATTCAGAGTGTGGGCCAGGACAGTGCTAGGGTCATCCATTTAAATAATGTAACTTGCTATTCTTTGTTTGATGGGTACAGTGAGGTTTCACATTCACTCAATCACAGTACTTAATACTAGCTGGATTTGGTGGCTGGCCTGATGTAGGCCTGCATTAACAATTTTTGATCCGGTGTTCCAGATTTTATAACAATGTGTGTATAACAATATGTGCATGCCACTCTCCTCGGGCACTCCTCTCTCCTGCTTTCAGTAACATAGTACATGAGTGTAGCAAGGGGTAGTGATAGAGACCTGGGCAGTGGAAAGAGGTACAAAGGAGGAGAGAGGCACCTGTGGAATTAGGATGTGTAAGTGGAGGAGGGGTTAAAAGAAGAAATGGAGAAGAAAGAGAGGGCAAAGAGAGAACTATGCATGGGTGGAAAGAGGGAGAATATTGGGGTGAATTGGTAGAAATGGCTGGTATTGAGAGACATGTCTGTGGTGGGAAAGAGACCTGGGGGGGCAGAGAGGATTGGCTGGGGAGATATAGAGACCCGAACAGAGTGGTATGCACGTATTGTTATAAAATCTGGAACACGGGATGTGGTTGACATTCTGATGTCGCCCTTTTGATGCAGGCAACATTATTAACAAATTGTTAACAAACAGAGTACGACGTTTCAATAGTAAACTGATTGGGAGACATGCCATGTAGGACTAGAGGGGGTGTTCACTTTATGTACTTAATTATTCTGGCGTTGGGCTTTTAGGGATATTTTTAATATTTATTTTAATCGTGTTGGACAGGTAAATGATATGGATGGAAGACCAGCATGTCATGGACACCACTGGACCCCCAACAGCAAGATGAGTATATTTATTTGTCAAACATGTTCCATACCTGGTGAATGGAATGGCAAAAGTCCTGGGGACTCCTTCCAGATTTTTTTATTCAATTAATATGGGGGCTCTGGACCCTATATTATTTCTTTTTCTTTTAACTTCATCCTCAGGGATACCTTGGACATTTTCCAGACTGATTTGGGGACTCCAGACCCCGTATCTATCTTTTTTTTTTTTTTTTAACTTGGGCCATGTATGTTTCAGTATGATTTTATTTTTTGGCTTTTGATTTTTCTCTTGAAAAGGAGGGAATGACAGTGTCTTTCATTTAACAAAAAAAGTGTCTTATGGTATCAGGACTTACCATCCTGATCTGTTCAGAAAGTGAACATGGAGGGGGGTAACTTCACCCCCCAAATATTTATTTAAGGCAATTTTGGCCTTATATCCTTATATCCTTATATCCAATGACTGACTAATGTTTAAGAAGTTTACCCCTCCTTTGCTGGACCTGCTCGAACACATTGATTGCAATGTGTTCCCAGCCAATCGGCCAAATGGAGGGGTTATTGGTGGGCCCATTTAGGCTTGTGGAAGGTGTTGAGGTACTGTATGTTTATTTGCACAGTTAACCCATTAGATATCAGATACTTTACAACGTATTGCACAGAAATGCACTTCAAACTTCCTGGCATCAGAGGGATTAAGGGGTTCTTCTGTGAGTGTGGGGGTGGGGGCTTGAGTGCACATGGAAATCCTGGGGGGCTGTGGTGATCGCAGCTTTCGGAGGCCTAATGGTACCTTTTCAAAGGCTCAGCAGTTGGGAACTGCTGAGTCAGGCAAAGCCTGTCTAGCTGAAAAAGGGATCCTTTCTGCTACAATGTAATAGAAGAATGGCTGTTTTTGGGGAATTTTTCTTGATGTACACCTGACTGCAAAATTCAGTTAACATATCAGACATAATGAAATATGAAGAACTGAAAAAGTGCTGAAAAAGCCTGGTTCTTTTTTTGGCCAGACTTCGATCCAGCTTTAATGTAATCCAGTCCTCTGTTTAATAAATTTGGCTGAAAACACTTGTGAACTGCAATGTAATGTAGGCCTTTTTTAGAAATGTGTAGACTATGCATACTTTTTGCTGATTTTATTCTTGAGATCACCTCATCCAAACCAAATATTTTTCAGCTTGGGAATTGTAATTAGCTGGTAATTTTTGCAGCCATGACTTCAGAAGGTTGTTGAAAATCTGATTTGGAAGCAATGCATTGCTGGAACGGGTTCACTTCTGGAGAAAGGATTTCTTTCAGTCTCCAGGCAGATGTGGAGACAGGATAGATGCAAACAATGGGTTTTTTATATGCTAGGTAACCTTTCATGTCATTGGTTGACTGCAGGCTTCCAAAACATTTGCTTTTATTGCTACTTCTAACGAGCTGTAATGACACGGCAGTGAGAATCACAACCTACAGTGCATAGCAGATGAATTCCTTCTGAAAACATAAGTGGATATGTCATCCTAAGGACATAATCATCCTTTTGTAGGAACGCATGCCTAAATAAGCAAACCCTGACAGGGGATTTTTGTGTCAGACTTAACTGCAAATATGTGTTACACTTTATTGTAGTCTGCCTATTTAATAAGTTCAATTCATCTTTAACCCCCAGACTGACAAAAGAACTGGCAAACTGACAACCCATTGCTTTGCAACATTCACCTTAACTATATTTGAAAGTTACAAGGGGTGTTTTGTTTAATTGACTAATTTATTTTGCTTGTTAAAACAGCAGTGCATTGGATACCTTTCTGCACTCAAAGAATTTTAAGGGCCCCAAATTCATATTGATTTAAATGGTGCATTTAACCACATTGTGTGCATTGGCGAAATCTCTATCATTCAGTGGGTTAGAATCCCATTAAATCCATAAGAATACTCATTCATCAACTATGGTGTATTTGATTTGCCTCAGAATTGCTCTTCTTTAGATTCCTGAAAACGCCCACCGTTATGGAAAGGAAGCAACTAGTTTTATTAACAACATACATGTGTAGGGCCTTGGGTTTCTCTCTCTTCAAGTCCCTTAGCTAGTGCCCCCAGCAAGTGAAAGGTGCATTTTATGAAGTGACACCAGAAAGCTACCTGGCATCTTATCAGGAGCCATGACTGCTTTTGCCAAATATTTACTTTTAGATATGGTTATTTTTCTTTCTATTCCTTTGCGGCCATTTGTCTATCTTTTTCTCAGGTAGGGGAACCTGGCTATACTATTTTCTTTTGGGTGGAACACAGAGTAGGAAATCACAACCATATACCCACACACACACTTAAAAATTCATTTTCAGTATTTAACAATGTTATTCCCCTCGTTAAACTCAAGAAATGTAGGAACAAATGTATGCAGTTAACAGTAGTTTTACCATTTTATATAATACTATATGCTATTCTGTCTAACATGAGCTATCTGTCTGTAAAAATTCAAAGCATTTCAATAAAAATCATACTCCAACTCAGTCTGCATCATGAAACAATAAATGGAATAAGGCTTTCTCAGGATAGGATATATTTAAATACAGTCCTGTTATGAAACACAGATCTCTTATAAAAGTCATGTTAAGGTGCTGGAAGTATACAGTAAATAGAAAGGTTATTCAACTCTGCATCTTCATTAAGATTACCACCTCATAATTTTAACTTATGAATAGGTATGGGAGAAAATATTTTCCACAGGCAGAAATAAGTGTAAAACAGCCCACTTTGCTTCTATAAAAAGGCCATTACTTGTTGCTGCCTTCTCTCATTGTATTTTGATGCTGTTGTAGATAAGTATATATCATTTTCTCACTGTATGATTTTTAATTTCTCTATTTGATTTGCACTTTATTTTTTGACCCCTCAGCACTTTGACTTGCTATCACCTTTTGTGTGTGACTATTTTGCATTTATACTTTGAGGTGAGTCAGCTGTGAGTCCATTTGAACAGAGACTGCCCATATATAAAGGCAGTCACTGTTCACATTGGAACAGGCATTGGCCCATAAGGTACTAAGGGGGGGTTTCTGCTGGTGTACCCTTTCTTAGCTGCCGCCACCGCCACTTACAGCAGCAGAGAAGACACTGGGACCATATGAAGTTTTTAATATTTATTTGGGCACTTCAGTTAACCTTTTGTTTTTGGAGAACATTAGAATTACATAGGTTTACGGGGCTATTAATGCATTCTATAACTACCATACCCTGTCATCTGGCCATTGTTTAACCCTTTGAGTGCCAGAGAGGCACGCTCTGCAATGCGTTGCATACCCCTCTTGCACTAAAGGGATTAATCTATACACAGATCACAGGGTTATGTTTGGACACACAAAATTTCATGTTATTTCTTTTATTTTTTTACAGGCATGATACAACAGAGACAAGGAAGAGAGGAGAAAGAAGAAGGAAGACAGAAGATTAGAAATAAGTAGAAGATAGAAGAATAAGGAGGCAGTAGCTGACCAGGGTGCTGAAGACCCCGCTGGACATCAGGATTAATGGTGTTTCTTTACAGGGGCTGTTGTTAGTGCCTTAGTCTTATCAACCCTGTGAGGTTAATATACCCCACTGGCACTTATAGGGATAATTCTACTAACATTGGACATGTTTTTTCAGTGCTTTGGATTTATTTATTTCAGGCTTATGGCCCCAGATTTAGGGATTTAGGTTGGTCTAAAATTTCCCACGATCCCTAAACGGATTTTAATGGATAACACAGTCAATTGAATGGCATGTTGCAGCATTTTTTTTTTTTTTTAAATGGGCGAAGATACCTCTAACTTTATTGCCCAACAGGTTTTGTTTCTTTTCTGCAGCCATTTTTTCATAGCACAGGTAATCGAATAGCATACTGTGCTTGAAAAAATGCCATCAGCTGTTTTTTCAGCTGTCGGACCTAATTGAATCAAGGCCTGATGGCTCATTGGCCTATGTACTCCATGAGCACCAAGCAGAGGGCGGTTGGGAAGTGTCCAAGCTTTTCAGAACATTCCTTTCCTCTGTTCTACTCTTTAAGGACAGAGAGTTGTGCAACACATTGCATGCTGGAATAAATTTGCTCAATATTCCTGCATATTTTATGAGAGGTGCCCTGGGCTTGTGGGCAGTAAAGTCTTAACGATGACAGAGTGTGTACGCCAGTATGCACTAATGCCATCACATGCTCTAGTGCACATCCTGTGGTGCATGCACTGAATATGGAGGCTAACATCAACAGAGCTGCACTGGCAGATTTGTATATTCCCCCAGAGTGTCGTACCACTTAATATATGCTGTTATAAGGACTTAAATATTCTGCCACATATAAGGGTCAATTAGTCTGATGTTACCTGGAGATGTAGATGACAAATAAAAGGCCCAGAAAGAGACTAATGGTATATATCGTATGAAAACATTGGTACCCAACAATCTAAATTGGAACAATGACCTAAGTTGTGTTTTAAAGGAGTAGTATACTAGATTTTATTTAAATTGAATTAAATGAATAGCATCTTCATATTACAGATTTGAAAAAGTATTTTGACTAATGTTTTCAATAATTTATAACAAGCTGCACTTGTTAGATTACATTGTGTTTTAATGTTATATGTGTTTTCTGAATACATGCATGTTAGGACCAGTTGCGTGCATTACAAGGTCATATACACACAATTGAAGTCTCTCTAACTCCTGAGTGTGTATTTTTTATATTTATTTCAATAAATTACATCTGAATAAATGGCAAACTTTAAAAGTTCTTTGCACAGAAAGCAAGAGACAGAAGAGTGATCTTTGCATGTCAACAAGTAAATATTCAGAAACACTCACTCACATGGCCTTTTTTATGGTACAAGGTATCCCTGGGCTCCCTTTAGCTATATAGCACCATATGTGTACACAGCACTTTACGGTAACAGTAATAGCACAATTCAATAAATACAGAACAGGGATAAGAGCATCAGGATAAAGTGTGATCATTGAATTATTAGCAGAGGATACCAAATTAATCATATATAGGGAAGGGGACCTTGCCCCAAAGTGCATACAACTAATTAGTAATTGTGACAGTAGAAGGAGGATGATAAGTGAATGTACAATGCATCTGTAAGGGTAGGGCAGTATGAGTTTGTGACTGCCTGTGCGCACAAGGCTAACACTGTTACTGAGATGCCTTCTTGAGTAGGTGAGTTTTTAGCAGATGCTCAGGGCCATATTTCCCAATAGGCAGAGTAGGCAACTGCCTAGAGCTCCAAATTTTGAGGGGCTCCTCAGCTGTGCAGGCCACACCCACATTTGGAATTGTGGATGTGGCCAAAGCAATCTTAATGCCCCTGCACCTGTTGTATACTCCTTAACAGGCTATTATTTAACCCCTTGGATGCTAGAGATCTCCAATGCATTGTTATAGGACAAGGATATTTCTGTGCCAAGAAACAGTGGATGGGACTGGGGGTGGGTCATGTAAGGAGTGAGGTGTGGCCATCGGTGGAGTAAAGGGTACCTAGAGTTCCTTGCCTTGGGAAGCCTGAGATGAAAATCTAGCTCTGACAGAGATAATGCAGCACAACAAATTGCAAACAGCACATGAATTAATCAAGGCCCTTTTGTCTTGTAAATTAGCAGAGGCAGGTTACGTTGCACTGCTGTCCAAACAACCAAAGTTAATTGCAGGGCCCTGTATACAAATATTGTTCTGTTTTAGACAAGGGGTTGGGGCACCTGGAAGAGAAAGCAGCAAAACAGGGTAATAGTGTTGATTCCACTGATAGTAAACTAGATTTACTGTATATCAGGATCTACCCCAAGCTGGTCAGGGACTAGAACCACCAAAGTAATACAGTGTCACTGTCTGGAGCACAGGCTGCTTGTCCTATATGAATAATGCTACTTGTACCATTTGGTTTTAAGTGAACCTGGTACTTACACAACTTTTAGGCTCAGTAAAACATCTATTTAAACTGTCTATAACTTGTGCTTTTTGCTTTGCCAACTGATTCGTCGTTTTAGAGATTATATTCCTCAACTACTCAATCTCAGCAGATCTTTGTTCTTCAATTTGTTTGGGTATAGCTGCATAAGTATTTACATGTCTGGAAACTACATTGACAAAATCACCTCTTTCCACCATCTTGGGCTGCTAAAAAGTCTCGGTTTCCAACAGAGAGAGTTTTTTCTTCAATTCTGAGCCATTTTTGCACCCATTATGCTCCATTTTTGGGTCAGTTTTGCTTAATTTTTTTAGGCCTGTTTTACAATGTTGTTTTGCTCCTTTCTTTGCTCTGGTTTTTTTTTTTGCTCCATTTTCTTGCACTAATATCTCTAAAGTTGGAGAAATCTTAATAAATTGGCTCCATAGAATAAAATAGGACATGGAGCACCATTTTCTGTTCTCTACAGAGAAATCTTAGTTCATTTCCTCCATAGAATAACTTAGAGCACCATTTTTTGCTCAATTTTATTTCTCTATTTTTGGCATTTTTTTGTTCAGTTTTCTTGCTCTGTTTTCTCTCCATTTTCTTGAAATAAGATCTCTAAAGTTGGAGAAAATTTTACTATTGTTATATATGACTTGGAACACTGTTTTTTGAACCATATTCTTGATCAATTTTTGCTCCTATTTTTGTTTTGTTCGTTTTTTGCTCCATTTTTTCTTGCCCCATTTTCTTGCCCATTTTTTGTTCCTTTATTTAAACTGCCTATAGCTTGTGTTTTTTTTTCTTTGCCAACTGGTTCATATTTTAGAAAAAAAAAAAAGTCTCAGCAGATCTTTATTCCTCACCTTGGTCGGATTAAGCTGTATAAGTATTTACATATCCAGAAAATACAATAATAAATTCACCTCCCTGTATCATCTTGAGCTGCTAAAACTATCATTTTCCAACAGATAGGTTTTTCTCCAATACTGCTCCATTTTTGCACCCATTTTGCTCCAATTTTTGGCACCTTTTTTGCTCCAGTTTTTGGCCTGTTTTGCTCTGTTTTTTTTTTTTTTCTATTTTTTTCTTGCACTACGATCTCTAAAGCTGGAGAAATCTTAATACATTGGCTCCATAGAATAACATAGGGCTTGCAAGGAGCACCATTTCCTTTACTCTGTGGAGTTAATGCACTAAGACTTTGAAAGCTTTGATGTTTTCTTGCTCCATTTTCTAGCTCTGATCTTTTGCCCCATTTTCTTGCAGTAACATCTCTAAAGTTGGAGAAATCTTTAGCATTGTTATATAGGACTTGGAGCACCATTTTTTGTACCATATTCATGACACATTTTTTTGGATTTTATTTTTTTCTTGCTCTGTTTTCTTGATCCGATTCTTGTTCCTTTTTGCTCCTTTTTTATGCTCAGTCTTTGTTCTGTTTTCTTGCACTAAGATCTCTAAAGTTGGAAAAATCTTAATACACTGGCTCCATTTAATAACATGACTTTAGCATTGTTATACAGGGCTTGGAGCACCATTTTTTGCTCTGTTTTGCCAAAGTATGAGCTTAGAATACATATAGTGCTTGTTGGGGATTCTCAAAGAATGATCTCCAGTCATTCCTTTCCGAGACACAATACATTGCTGTGACTGCTTATCAGAATGAAGAGATTACAGCACTTAAAATTAAGCAAAATCCATTTCCAAAGGCATTTCATTATTCAAAAGAAAGAAGTGATTATATGAATATCCTGGATGATGGAGTAGATTGTCAGCAGTCCGGTGACTCTTAGGTAGTTGGGTGATTCTAGGAATGGGGGGGGGGGTAACTTTTAGAGTCTTTGTTTAAAATGTAAATATATTTTTATAGGTTCAATTTTTATAATATTAGATATTTTTGGTCTAATTTTTGAGAAGTGGAGTTCTGGACTAAGACCCAATCTTCTATTTTTTTTTTCATTTTGCTTTCTTAGATAAATGTAAAGCCTCATAATGGTTAGATATTTAAGAGGTGGGCATTATTTTTTGCATTGTCTGGTTTATTGTAAAAGCAGACATATAAGTGTTTATTTTAAAGGAAGTATTTGTGTGAACAGGTTCTTAGAAGTTTTTAGGTTTGAAAGGTCATAAGAGCATTGAGTAGAATTGGTATTCCCCAAATAATTACTTTCTGGGATTAGAACTATAATTAGCACACACTAATAAAACTGGCACTATATGAGTGCCACAGTGGTTGGTGCTGTGAATGAGTGAGTGATAATAATACTTGAATGCCAGTACTTTTAGGCAGAAGAGACTCCAGAGAGAATATAGTACTCAGACATACTGTATCTGTGCCTGATCTGCACTGTATAATTTAGTACTCACTGCTTGATTTTTCAGTATTGGTTTGATCTTTCGTACCAGTACCTTCCCATTAAATTGTTTTTAAACACGGGGAAAGAGTAGGCTACATACCTAGTAAAGATCACTTATGGTTTCTGTATGTGTGCTGTATATACCCCATCCCTATCTATAACATTTTCATCCAAATCTGGAAAATTGCCACATTACTGTCAAAAATAAATCTAAAAATGTGTTTGACCACAAAAGAGGCTGCAGTTAAATGAGGAGGCGTGGTTAGGAGTGGGTTCAAGGTGAGGCTAAGGGCACCAGAAGGTACTGTGCCTAGGGGAGCTTAAGATGTAAATCCAGCCCTGGAGATGCTTGAAGGTGATAAATGTGGACGATAGGTGAATGGCGATAGGAAGTGAATTACAAAGTTGAGGGTCAGCCAATGAAAATGTTTGCAGCTGAGGAATGGTTCGAGTGTAGGGAGTAGATAGATGGAATTCTTGAGAGGAATACAGGTAGCTGGAAGGGGAATAGCAAGAGTTAAGAGCAGAAATGTAAGAGTGTGTCAAAGAAGAAAAAGACTGAAGGAGAGAAAGATTTTGTATGAAATATGATACCTTATAGGTAGACAGGATAGGGATTTCAGGAGCAGATGAGAGGGAAGATATCTGGGAGCAAGGGTAGTTATTCTTGAAATTGCATTATGAATAGACTGAAGAAAGATGAGAGACAGGAAGACCACACAGTAGAATGTTGCAGTAATCTAGTCTAGAGAGGATGAGAGCCTGAGTGAGATTTTATCAGTTGATTGCCATTGAGGGCCATATTTAGGCAATATTTGTAATGAAGAAGAGGCAGGTTTTGGTTTCAGCTTGGAGGGGGAAGAATGTAGGGTAGAATCAAGTATAACACCAAAGCAATGTCCTTTGGTTACAGAGTGAATTATATAACTGATATCTGTGATGGAGAAAAGGGTTTAGGGGCAGTGTTTAGGAGGAAATTCAGAAAGGTCTGTCTTAGCAATGTTTTACCACTGATTCTCTCAAAGTGATGCACAAGGACATTGGTAATTAGCAGCAGACAAGATTTAAGGATTATCACACACTTTTCATGTTTATCATCTGCTCATCAACTGCTTCATTCCATTATAACATCGACTAGATCCCTTCTTAACCTATCTCTACTACATTATTGACACCAAGGATAATAGGTAGGATTGCACCTTCTACAACTGAATAAGGATTTCTATATCTAACTGACTTTTATGGTTTTAAGAGTATTTTACAGGACATTGTGTACCACATATATTTTTCATAGGATTGTTTTGAATACTCTGTCAAATAGGTGCATGATTTATATTTTGCGCTATCCAGTGTTGTCTATATGATATTTAAACTCTGCATCCTGCTAAATGCCTCAGGGGGTCTACTGAAGGGACACCCCACATTGGGCCTATTGGAGCGAGCATGACTTGTCATTGGATGGCCCCAGTGCAAACATTATTTTGGGTCCTCTAGCAGAGAAATATTCTCCCAGAGAAGTAACTAAAGTTTATTCAGCCCTGGGGCCTCCTTGAATGCTGGCTCCGGTACAACTGCACCCTATACGCCCCCTGTAGTTTTGCCCCTGATTAGACCCAGAACTGTAGGAAACCATGACCTCATTCATCAAGTTAAAGAGGTGCAGTTCTTGAGGAAATAAATTTTAACAGTGGGGAAAAATTCCCATTAATTTAAATGGACATATTTAAAAAAATGATTTCTAGAGAGGGCTCCAACACATTTTTTCACAATACCCTCTCTAGCATTCAAAATTAACTGAAAAGCCCCATTTGAACTTCTGAACCTCTTTAGCTTGATGAATAAGGACCTCTCAGTAAAACTTCTAGCTACATGTAGGTTTCTGGATGTTTCTGACTATGTTGTATTCAGCTGTTTTCACCAACTCATTGATCTCTTGTTATAAATCCTGTGGTATATAATGGACCTGAAACTGCAATCAGATAGAGGGGATTCCTACACAGTAGATAGCTATTGTCTATTCGTTACAGTAATAAATACATCCAATATATTCCTCTTTGTAAAATGGCAAAGTTTATGAATCTTCTGTGTTACCTAGGATCGAATGTCCAAAAGAAAGTTGGAGGTGTTCTGGATCAAACTAATGGAATGATTGGAGGAAAAATACAAATTCTACAGATGGTTTGCCCCAGCATTCTTCTACAGTTATTTTCACTATAAGGCCCATAGTGATAAGGTTGATGAGATCCAGGATACTACCCTCCATTTGAAAATTAGAGTCAGAAGGATTGCAGAATGAGTAGCAGATAACTGAATACTTATGTGTGACTGTATAATGCTTCCACGCATTGTACATATTGTGAACATATTATGTACACTAGTTTTCAATTTTTTTCAGAAGGAATTGGAAAATGACAGCTTGCCGCCAGAACTTTGGACTTCGTGTCTAGTGTAAGAGGAATTTGGGAGCAATATCTTTTACTGTCTTGTATAACAGCTTGCACCCACCTGTTGTTGGACTACAATTTTCATTATGTTCAGTCTCTGATTGAATGAAGATGAGGTGAGATTTAGGGTAACCACAGAAAGAGAGAGACAAAGGTTGACCACCCCAATCAAAGGGCCATATGCATATGCACAAAATAGAGCAAACCAACTGTATCATTGGGGACAAATATACTTTCTCAAAATGTAAAATGGGCTCTTAAAGGGATAGTATTGTTTCACAAAAACAGCATCTCCAATTAATCTTCAAAGTATTTGAGCCACGAAGAGTGTTATTTCAGTACTGTCAGGGTTGTAGTTCAAGAGTAATTGAATGATAAAGTATCCTCCTCCCGCCCGTTTTACCTAGTGTAAGCAACCTTCCCTCAGATGTGGAATCTGGTCCATAGACCAGACAGCTCACAGTAAGGGACACTAATTTTATTGTGAGAACAATGAAAACCCTGGCCCCATTGATAGGTTTTTCAAGTTTGTCCCTTATGCTAATTGAAGATTGTCCCTCTCTGTGATCCATCCTGACAGTCTTGCTGCTCTGAGGTGAGCAGTGATACATCAGTAAAAGGGGAGGGAGGGGGATAATTCATCATTCAATTACTCTTGAACTGCAAATCTGACAGTACTGAAATAACATTCTCCATGGCCCAAATACTATGAAGATTAAATGGAGCTGCTTTTATTATGAAACATTACTATCCCTTTAATCCCTTGAATGCTATAGATTAAAATCCTGTTTGAAATCAATGTGAATTTGTGTTTCTCCTCTGTGATACAGCTGTTTGCTCAGAATTGCTCCACTTCACTTTGTTTGTTACCTCAAGGCAGAGGCACCCAACCAGAGAATATATGCAAATTAGTGACATCATAATCTTGATGCCACAACACATAAATGTGCCATTCCATACCTGTTGGACACCACTGTCCTAAGGCTACAATGTTTCCTGTACATTCTATAAAATTCTGTAGAATGCATCTTTCAAAAGCAACCATTGTTATGAGGGATGAGATACTGTAGCAACTGCAATGTTTATTTCCTTATTCAAATGCCACTTTGTCCAGGGAAACTCTTGAAACTTGTTGCACAAACCTGCTTGAAAATGTAGACGCAACATCTGTTAAAGGTTTATGTCATCTAGCTAAAGAGATATTCAGAGACTCAGAAACATTAGAGACAGCAATAGACCTGATGTGTTTAATGAGGTCAGAGGTCAAGTGCTTGCAGGCACCCACACAGTATAATTTCCTACGCTAATGGATCTTGTTACTGTGCTTACTCATGACCACCGTAAAGGAGGAAAGCCAATACGTCTTGAATCATTTACATGGAGAGCACTGACTGAAGCTTCTATATACTCCATGAGTATATCGATACATTTGTAAGGCAACAGATGACTCATTGCAAAAGGTTACTTCAAAGTACATTAAAAGTGGGCATAAATCTTGAAGAGGTCAAAAAGTCAAAATTACTGGTATTCCAAAAGCAAAAAATAACATAGAACCTAAGGGCAATATTCTCTGCAGATACACAGCAAATGGAAATTCTCCAAATTCCCATTGATTTAAATGAGGCATTTAACCCTCTGAAAGCTTTGCATCATGTTTGGAGACCTTCTTAGCATCCAAGCGACATTAAAATCAATGAAATTCTTTTACTATCCCAAGGTATAGTTGGTTTGCTCTGGGGTTACTAATTTCTTGCTTTCTGCATAAATAATAAATGTAAGAACCAGAGGTCACGCTTTAAAGAAGAAGAAGGGGGAAAAAAAAATAAATGGAATTATTAGAAATTGTTCCATTATAGAAATGGAATGGATTCAAGAACTCACCTCACAACAAAGTTTGCTTGAGAAGATGTGAGTCAGTCAGAATGGCTGAGCAACTGACTGAGGCACTTGTGCTTAAGTAAGGGTCTTCTTATATCCTGGCATGTTGGCAGATCTTCAGGACGGGTGAACTCTGCTTCAGTAAAGTAATTGAGTTTCCACCTTTTCGTCAAAAAAATACCGGCTATGGCATTCCCTCCATAGACTTAACATTGGACAGAATCCAATTTTTTACCGGCCTGCCTGTAAAATACCGGCTGGGTGGCAACCCTATAAAGGAATTTTCTCTGCCTTGCTCATTGGCCAGAAATGTATTAAAGGCCACAACGGCCTTTCATGTGCACAATATAATGGCCTTTTTTTTCCTTTACAACACACCCATTTATCTGTTGTATTTTTGACCTTTTTTATAGTTTGTTTCTCCATTATTTTCAGTGGGAGAAATGTACTGTAGCCAAGTGCAAGGATTATTACATTGCACGTCAAAAGTACATTTATCAAAGTTGATGTGTCCGTTCACTTGTGACAAGTACAGGCCAGAATCCCTTAGATCACCCGATGGATGCCAGTGATGTCACTAGCAACCAAAGTATTAATAATTCTAACAGTGGTGTAATTAGTCATTGGAGAGCACTGGTTCAAACAATCATTTAGGTGAATTAAAACAAACATCTTTTCACAGAAGCACAACTAGAACCATTTGGACTTGAGGGCCAATGGGGCTTTCTTGGATGCTGCCCCCCCCCGTAGATATGCTCCTGAATTCTTATAGTAATTCTGATGAAATCCAACTGCAGGATGTTGGGCAACTACAAATTCCCATTGAATTAAAATGAACTGTAGCATTAAAGGGGGTTTAAAACAGTGGGGATATTTATTTGTCCTTTATGGTGCAGTAGGCTTGCTCCAGATGTACTCAAGTTCTTCTTTCATCTCCCATGTGTACAGTTGGTTTGTTCCAGAATTGCACCTCTGTAGCTTGATGAAAACATCCCTTTGTACCCATATAGCCACTTAAATAGATATAGTGGCGTAACTAGATGCCACCGGGCCCTGGTGCAGAAATTGCCATGGGCCCGGCGGCCCCCCATCTTCACATTGCCCCATGTCCATCTCCTACCTCCATCACCCGCTCCCGCACGGTTTTCAGTAATGCAGAGTGCTGGGAGATGATGTCATCTCTCAGTGCTCTGCATTACTGGAGCGCCCGGGAGATCAGCTGAGCTGCTGCGGGCACAGGCTGCAGGCGAGTGGCGATGGGTTTGCAGGGGGCGGCCGGGCCCCTGGAGTGACAGGTCCGGTCGCAGGTGCGACCCCTGCGACCCCTATTGTTATGCCACTGAATAGATATCCTAAGTATATCTGTGAGTCACACAGTGACAAACAGATTGCAAGCTCTTAGGGACAGGGCCGCCTTCACATTTTACATGCACTTACTTGACTATTCAGCACTGCCAGCTTGCACAACAATATTGGCAGAATGCAAGAAAATTAGGGGAAGATTATTAGTGTAAAAGTGTTACTGAATTGCACTTTTTTAGGCATTAACATTTGCGCTTTTATTGCCAGCTGGTTTGAAAAAGTGAATGTTGGCAAAATGTCTTCTTTTTTGTGAGAGGATTAACAATTGTACTTAAGTCAGCAAATAATTTAAAGGGATAGTAATGTTTCACAAAAACAGCAGCTCCAATTATTCTTCATAGTATTTGGGACATAGAGAGTGTTATTTCAATACCGTCAGAGTTGTGATTCAAGAGTAATTGAATGATACAGTATCCCCCTCCCGCCCCTTTTACCTAGTGTAAGCTACCTCCCCTCAGATGTGGAATCTGGTCCACAGCTCGACTACCGTGAATAAACAAAGGATACAGTGAAGCAATATCAAAAAAGTTTAATACTAAATTTAGTATTAAAAGTTTTTGATATTGCTTCACTGTATCCTTTGTTTATTCACGGTAATCGAGCGCTGATCTTTTTTTGTACGATACATGTGCTATTCAAAGTTAAGGTCTATGTTTTTTGCATGAAAACGTGCAATTGCCAATAGCGTATAAATGTATGTTGTTCAAAATATAGCTAATGCTTCAATTTCTTGCCTGCTGCCCTATGTATGCTGTTGTCAGTATATAAATAAAACAATGCCTACATACTTATATGCATTCATACAAACACATATAGATCAATCACTTCTTGTTATATGCTTGTAAACTCATACTGCATAGCCATTGTACCGTTGTATTATTGCAGTTTTGGTGACAATTATTATGTACCAAATACAACCATAGCACAGATGAGTATTTTACCACACTGATCCTTCATTAAGCTAACAAATTATATTTGATAAAGGACTGGCTGGACAAGGCACTGTTTTGGCTTGGTTACACTGCATGTGTAAAACATTCACTTAGACATGCAGTAGGGCTGGAGTGCTGTGGAATTTGTTCCGTCTTTATATATGGATTCTTCTCGGCAGGAAGTGCACTGCAAGCTTTCTCATTTCTGATTATCCATTCAGCAAGGCATTCTCATCACTTTAGTGTCTTGCAGCAGACTAAGAAAATTTGCCCTGGGGGAGTGAGTATTTTACAGTAACTAATTCAGACTGAGTCAAATCTTTTACAGCCCTGAAAACATGTCATCAAAGCTCATACCGTTGGGAGGTAAAGAATGATGAATTTCACCTTTTCTCATTTGAGTTTTGTTAGCCTGCAGACAGAAACTTTGGCACAGGGGATCATTTCTTTATCTACTGACATCAAGGAGACTGATGTTTAAAAACATATTTAGAAGCTAAAAGGTATTAACATGAAGTGGGTAAACCATCAGATGCCAATCAAAGTACTAATACAGTTTTAGGAACATAAGCCATCTTTTTTATTCTTTAATATCTACAGTCTGAATATTTACTTTTTATAATGCTTTAGTATTACAATGGCGGTTGATGAGGTATGCTATGGTAATGGCTTTAAAACTGTTGTACTGTTTTTATTAAGCTAGATATTCTAAACTACTTCATACTTAGTTTTGGGGAGGTAAAAGATGCTGATGTTCCCCACCTCCGTCAACATCTGTCATTGCCGTTAACACACATACAGTGAAAGTACAATCCTGTATTCTACTGGTCCACACTATGTACCAACATACTCACTCTGACATCCTGAGCAGCTACAACTGATATCAAGAGCCTTTAATTCTGTCATCAGGTGGTTCAAAGCGGAACTACCACCGCTAAGCAACTTTGTTTCTAATAATTCCCTATCTGGCGACTAGCTGCTTAGTAGCGCTAGTCGCCAGAATTATTACCTGGTTATGGAGAAATATGCATTCATCCTCGGCTGACAGGCAGGACGGAGTGCGGACACCTTGCCCTAGTGACGTCCGCGCTGTCAGTCCCAGACGGCTGTAGGAAGGGACTGAGAGCGCAGGCGCTCGGACATCACTAGGGCAAGATGTCCGTGCTCTGCCCTTCCTGTCAGCCGAGGATGAATGCATATTTCTCCATAACCAGGTAATAATTCTGGTGACTAGCGCTACTAAGCAGCTAGTCGCCAGATAGGGAATTATTAGAAACAAAGTTGCTTAGCGGTGGTAGTTTCGCTTTAAGGCTGAACTACTTATAAATTACCAAAAGGAACTGTTACATTAAGCTTAAATGCAACAACACTTGTGTGTGTGTTTGTGTGATTGTGTATTATATGCATTGCAATGCATTGAATGCATCTCTGGTACTCAAAGTGTTAAGCTGAAGGACTCCAGCTCATTCAGACAGCTGATTGATGTATTCCTTCCATTTCACTGAAAAATTGTTACTATATTTCTCCATCTCTTTCTCTTTTGTATATTGTCTTCAGCTCTAGGGAGTTCAGTCTCTGCAAGATGCCCATCATCATGTCATCAAAATGTACTCCTCAATTGTAAGTTACTTATCTGAATTGTTGGAATTTAAAGCATTAGGATAACTATGTTAAACAGAATAAGACTTTGGGAAAGTACCTGGTGTGTATGTGTATGGCTGCAAGCACAAACAAGTCTTTAAGTTCCTGTCCTTGGATTAAAAGTAGCATCATGTCTTTGGTGTCATAAATCAAAAAGTCCAAACTTGTTACTGACAAGTGAAATCTCATTAGTTTAACATTCCTTGTCCCAATATGTTGGAGCAGATATTGCTATGTGTTTCTGTGGTAACACCTCATGTCTGAGTAATGAATGAGATCATCACCCTTTGCCTTTTTGGAAAATGTGCTAAACAGCACACAAGAGGGTGCTGATGGGAATGGAAGCTCTGAGAGGACATACTTAACCTTTCATCTGCCTCAAAGAAATGTGGCAATGGATGCAGCATTAAAGGAGAACTAACAAGTTCTAATAACCCCCCAAATACCTTCCAATGGCCAGAAGTTCCTGTTGGTGCCTATAATTTCATGTCATGTTCATGGAGACAGATACGACTGTTGCTAGCAGGACTACAAGACCTCAAACTGTGCTCACTACAAATAGTAATCTTAACCCTTTAAGGACAAAAGGGGTGTACAATTGTATTGTTTTGCCAGCAACAGCCTACATGGACATAACATCCAGGACTTATTGAACCAAGGCACAATGAGAAAGTTTGCAGGGTCCATTAAGATTTTCTGGACATGCTAAAGTAAGTGAGCATTATTCTTGTGAGGCCTTAGCTTCCTGTGCTGCAATTTTAAAGGAGAACTATTTGATGACTGGTTCAAAAACAATTTCAGCCCTTCTAAACTTATGTCTGTTTCACATAAATGGCACATTTAGGGCCAGAGAGTATTGTCAACTTTAAAAAAAAAAAAGAATATTGTAGCTATTTAAAAATTAAGCAAATGACCCCAGCCCCATCTTTCAAACCTTTATGGTGTGAGAGATATTCGGCAGTAAAGTTCCCCTTCCCTCCCCTTTCCCTGACGTCAGCGGTCTAGCTGACTGCAGGGGAATCCGGTCCTGGGACTGTTGGAGGCTCTTCAGCAGAGCCAAGATTGCGCAAGAGAAAAATAACTGCTTCATGGGAACGGTCTACAAAGTCTGCTTGCAAACCAGGAACACTTTGTAGACCGTTCCAGTGAAGTAGGAGGGGGGGGATTTACTGACGAATATCTCTCAAACCATAAAGGTTTGAGAGATGGGACTGGGGGCATTTAGCTTAATTTTTAAATAGCTACGATATTCATTTTTTTAAAAGTTGACAATATTATCCCTTTAAAGGCAGACGATAGCCAAAGAAACCAGGGTCAGGTGTTTTTTGTATATGCAATAAGCAATTTAAAGGACCATCTTATGAACAGCTAACGGCAGTTCTCTAATTCATTCAGCCGATAATCTTACGTGCATTCTGACCTATGGAACAAGACTCTCCAAAGCCATTTAAAGGAGTGCAGCACTGCTAACGGCAGAAAAAATGATATATTTAACTTCCAAAATTAAGACCCAGTTTTGTTAGCTGTAACACATAAAGGCAAAAAACCCCAGCCAGTTGCAGAAAATAAAATAGAGAAACAGCATATAGCACAAGCATGCTAATGGCAAAATTAACCCTTGCAATGCCAAAATAACACACAAACCATGCCCATGCCCCACGCATAACTATCAGGCACAACACAAAAATCTAGCAACACCACAGGGACAAGGCCTTCAAAAAGAACACCAACACAAGACATCACGACATAGCACGGAACAATGGGGGTTAACACACAACACGGACACCTGTCAATACAAAACAAGCTCACCTGTGCAACATCAACAGCCAATAGAGACACAACCTGCACCCCACAATGTCACACTCTCAAATGAGAGACACACACCATTCACAACACAGCAGATTTTAAAACTCAAACACACCTGCAAACATTTACCTGGACAACAAACACCCATTGGTCATCACTCACCTCATGATCACACCTGGGCAATGCCCCAACACGGTCTTAGAGGGACAGCCTACCATACTCACATGTGGCTTGTTTTCCATTCAGGGAGAGAAGAGAGACAGAGATAGTGAGAGAGAGACAGACAGAGCAAGATAGAGCGAGATAGAGACAGACAGAGAGAAACAGAGAGAGAGAGAGAACAATAAGTATGTTCACATACCTATTGATGTGAACATACTTCTGGTTTGACATATCTCAGTACATAGGCTACATTAACAAACTGACTAACTGGATAAGTGATATCACTGGAGAAGTCTTTTTCAATCTTATTTTAACATTAACACAACTTATTGGATAAGCCAACGTAAGATGTCAATGTGTAACACCCACATTGAAATCTTAGGGTAATCATTGGGTTAGCCATTAAGTTAATTTCACAATCAGAGCGTGAATCACAGCCTGTTTGGCTGCATGTTCTATCTATCCTACCTGTTACTTCTTAGCTAAGCCAAATAGCTGTTTTGTTAACCCCAATAAACCACAACAATTGATGCAACTGAATGTTCGCAATGTTGCAACTGTTGTTATGCTAAGGTCTAGGTATCAGTTGTTCAAATCCAACCCACACCATGGCTATACAACACTGTCATGTTGTTTGGCTTCAGTGGTGGATTACAAGTTGGATTTGGACAACATTGCGTGTGGTGTGTGTGCTAACCCATGTTAAAACATTCTACAACCATTTAACCTGGGCAGAAGTTGTGTTCACTGCAGACAAGATTGAAAAGCAGAATTTTTTTTATCAGGGGGAAAATTCACAATTTGGGCTCTTAATTTATTTATTTGTTTTTTGGGGGGATGGGGCTTTCCACTTGCTTCCAGAAGTGGATGACCTGGTTGACTGCCTCATCACCCTTCGACTTGGTGCAGGGGTTACACTGAAGGGAGAGGTGGGTGCAGTGGACCCCTCCATTGACTGCTGCTCCCTCTGCATACCCTGGTTCTCCCTGCGGTTGTGGTCTCTCACTTCCACCAGCAGCTGCCCCATCACGTCCATCATTCCAGTTCTGTACTGGCACAGCTTGCTGGTCAGGACTGTGTGCTGTACTTCTAGGGCATGGAGGGTGGCTGTGTTCCTCAGGGAATCCCTTTGGAGCCTTCTGAGGTTCCTGTTTGTCCTCTGGGATTCCCTGAGCTGCTTCCCCTGTAGCACCAGGCACTCCGCCTTCATCCCCCTGCTGCGTGCACTGCTGGAGTAGGATGTGCCTGGTGGTGTTGCCTCACCTACGTCCTTCTGTTGTGGTGGAGAGGCTGTTGCTGGTGGAGAGGCTATTGCTGGTGAGGTGGCTGTTGCTCGTGCTGGTGGAGATGCTGGTGCTGGTGAGGTGGCTGCTGCTGGTGGAGATGCTGCTGTGGATAACATCTCTGTCCCTACCACATTCAGGGACTCTGAGCTGCCCATTGATCTCTCTGGTGTTGGTGGGGGGTGAACTCTTCCCTTGTTTGAGGGCACTGGGGATCCCCAATCAGGCCCAGGTGTTCATAATCCAGTGGCCAGAGGTCATACCTTGGCCACTGGTAGCTTCTTGGCCCCCACCTTGGATCATACTTGGGCCCATGCTGGGGAGCCATGTAGGAAGGTAAATCCAGCCTTTGATTATATGGGCCATATAGAGGGTTGGTCACTGTCCCAGGCATCCAGTGCCTTCCTGGTGGTAGTAGTGGTGGTGGCGCTGCAGGGTAATACCTTGTGGAGGTGGACAGCTGCATTCACCTTCCCTCCTGTTGCATCCAGTCGCTATAGGAGGTAGGTAAGGTGGTGCAGAAGGTAGAGATGGTGGGTATGGTGACCTACGGCTCATCCTCTCCTCTGGATAATCCTCACTGGGGCATGACTCTGCCTACTCCTCTATGGGCTCCTCCTGTGCTGAAGGCCAGTATGCTGTGTTGGGAAATTACATGGTGTGATTAGTAAAGTAAGCAATGACAGAATGAATGCAAGATTATGTAATTGACATGTGAATCTCTGAGTGTCATGATGGCATCCTATGCATTGTGTTACGATGCATGGAATACTACCCTGGCAATCACAGATTGATGAACTTGACAGGATCCTGTACATGAGGACTGTTCAAGTTCATTCCTCAAGGCCACCAATCAGGTTAATAGTGAATGATTTCTCTGATTAAGGCCTGTTGTTGTTTGGATCAGTAGCTCCATGTTTCAGAGTGACCCATCCTTGCTTAATCAGAGATATTCATCAATCATGGCCTGTTGGTGTGCCACCTGCAGTGGTTGATATTTGGTTCTCGTGTGTGTCCTGCAAATAGTGGATGGTGTAACACCCATCCATGGCATCACCACTCCTGAGGATCCATGTGTAAACCAAATGTATGATATTACAGTTCCAGTGAGAGCAAATGATTGCATACACAACACAAAGGCCTACTTGGTTATCATTTAACTCAACACTGTTGTTTATTTTGAGGCTTGTGTGTTGTACATACACCCAGTTAGTCTCAGTGGCAATGTGATGTGTGACCTGATCCATCTTTTTTGTGTTTCAGTGAGCGGTGATAAAGGCCTGATGAAGTGGAGGTGAAGTGGAAGGGATGATGACTTCTCCAGTGATATAATTTCTCAATTTCCAATGTTTTTCTGTGGAGTCTATACACTGATACCTCACAAACTTGAAACATGTTACTGAATAGTTTCCATAGACTAACATAGGAATTGGTGAGCGATGGTATGGAAGGGTTACCTTCACTCCATCATGTCTTTTTCACTGCTAATGAAATTCCACTGTGTAGCATTTAATCGTTAAACTGTCGACTTGTGTTTGTTGATGGTTAATTCTTTGAGTACCGGAGGGGTTGCCAAAGCATTGTTGAGCGATGCGTTGATGATCTCTCTAGCACTCAAGGGGTTATGTGCTGACTTTCCTGTGGGTACATGGGTGACATTGTGGTGGAACAATGATGATCTTTAACAGACAACATTTTGTGAAGCATGGTTTGTGTGTGATCAGCAAAGCAACATGATGATTAATCTGGGACTTTGGCAGATTTGGGCCTGGTCAAACCTTGCCATTTGTGCTTGTATTGTGTCCTGTTTTTAACCCTCCGAGTGTTGCTGCATTTGTGTGGATCAGTGATGGGCATGTGTTGGGGTGTGACTCTGTTTGTGTGTGATGGTTGTGTCGGTTTATGTGGTGTGTGGTTATGTGATGATGCACTTACCGGTAGTGTGGAGGCTCCTCTCTTCCCCAGTGTCCGATCCTCCAGGGTCCCTCTCAACAGCTTTGGCCGACACATTCTGCCGCAGCATCTCTTCCCCGCTGTTGAAGGTGATGTGGGCAGGGGGATAACCTGCGGTGCCTCGGGCGTACATTGCAACCTCCCCTATCTTCTTCTTGACCACCCTCTTGCAGTCGCCCCATCTCTTCTTCACCAACTCTAAGGTGCATCTGCAAATGCCCACTGTGTTCACCCTGCTGTAGACCTGACTCCAGGAAGCCTTCCTCCTCATAGCCAGTCCAGGGACCATCTCTCTCGGGTAGAGGATGCTCTCCCTCTCCAGGATCACTTCCATGAGGGCCCTGTTCTCCTCGTACATGTAGCGAGGACCCCTGAGCCTCTCCTCCTCAGCTCTGGCCTGTGAGGTGTCAGAACTGTGGCCTGAATGTCCTGCCTGCGCTGCCCCTGACTGTGTAGGGTGCTCCCCAACAAGTACCCCTCATCCCACTGACACATCTGTCCCTGCCCTCCATGTGCCTGTTCTAGGCTGGGTCCCCCTCCACCCCGTGGATCTCCCTCTCCCACTCCTAGTCTGCCCAGGGATGCCCTCCTGACCTTCCTCCTCTTCCACTACTCTCCCCATCCCTCTCTCCTGTCCTCCTCTCCTCACCATCATTCACCCACTCACATCCAGGCACTCACACAGGCCCTTACAGACACACTCGATCTCACCTCAACTGTACGTGTCCCTCTCTCGCTCTTTCACTAGCCTCCACTCCAGGGTCCTGTGCTCTAGCAACACAGACAAGGTGGGACTGTTATTTTTGGGTATATATAGGTGTAGTTGAACATATTTGATACTTTGGGGTATTGAGATAGGGTGACCACATTTCCATTCTGCCATTCAGGGGCACTGTGGTGACCGGAGTACTACTCTCCAGCTCTAGGTCAGCTATGTGTAAGGGGTCAGTATACATCACTGGACATCAGTGCGCAAATTGCTCTTTATCTGGCATACCATAGTGTTCTAAACACTAGAGGCAGAACTCTCCATTGACTGCTGTGACAGAAAGCAATGCCTGTGGAGGGCTACAAGATAATATACATCATACCCAAAGCCTTAGACTTGTATTACACTACAATAAAGTTGCACTGCAGCTCCTGTTTGATGTCAGGACCAAGGCACAGCTCTGTCTCTAGTACTTACAGCTCTGTCTGGAAGCCATTTTCTTGTAGCCCAGCAGAGGCAATGGACAGTTCTATTTCTAGTGGTTAGATACTTTATTCAGAGACTTTCTATTGTTCCTAATGGGGGATGCCCAGGACATGAGACACACATATACATTCCGGGACTGTCCCTGGCTATCAAGGACATGTGATCACCCTATCTTGGGATTGACTGTGGGTTTGAATTTGTTTGTGCATCAATCAGGGTTGCTAGCCAACGTCGGCCGTTATGTTGCAACTTGACTTAAGACATGTTTTATAGGGTGATTAGGATGCACGATGATGCGAAAAAAGGTTCATCACTGGTTTTTGTGTTACGTATTTTTGTTGTGCCTATGCTCATTAGCTATTCTTGTAGACTAAATGTCAGTTCTGACGTAAATCATTTATTATTTGCAGACGATGTGCCTTTTTCACTTATCGACCATTTTAGCTCATACCTTTAAATCTGGCCTTCATTACTTTATTAACACTTTAAATATAGAGATGTATCTTGAAGTCAAGGGATTAAGAGTGTAAACATGGAAACTGATGCAAAATATATTTTCATCTCTACAGCTTGGAGACAACCTTTGAGACACAAAGCATTGGCTGACAGGTTTTAAATTAAAATGGACCTGTCACCTTAAATTTACTTAACATATTTAAAAACTTCATTCAGAACTGTGTCATGTTAACCAAAATTCCAGCAGATGTGTAGTTTAGGCGATATCTGCCTTTTATTTCTGTGGAAAGTGAAAGTGAACATTTCCTGGTATTGCATAAAGCTTCATTAGCATATGAAATGTGACTGAAACCTTCATTAGCATAAGACATGTCACTGAAAAGGCTTCATTAACATATGACATGACAATAAAAACTTAGTTAGCATTTGGAATGTCACTGGGACTGCAACAAGTGTGAATATCTCCTTAACTGTACATTTGTTGTTTTTTTTGGATAACATGACACATGGGAACATTTTTAATTCAGTTTTCATATATGAAAACTTGAATAAGGGTAAAAGTTCCACTTTAACAGTAATGTTCATTTGCATTTCCCCTTGAATGCTAGAGTTCTATAACAAATTGCATGGGTTTTAAAGGCTCCAGTTACGTCAATTGGAATTTGGAGTATCTTTCCTTGTTCCTTGTGGTGCAGTTGGTTTGCCCAAGAATAGCTCCAGTTCTTTGAATTGAATGGATGCTAAGAGTTTTAATGAAAGCAGCAGTGTGATTATATCCTATGCTTAATGAAAGCAGCAGTGTGATTATATCCTATACTTAATGAAAGCAACAGTGTGATTATATCCTATCCTATTATATCTTTCGAGTGTATTATTGTTATATACATGTTTAAAATGTATATGCTGATTGGCCACCATAATTAAGGCCCAGATTCCATTACAGTTGATTAGCTCTTCAGGATTCCTAAAAACTGATTCATCCATAATTTTTCACTTCTGCTACTGAATTCCGGAGCTTGACAAAATGCCAAAAACTGTACATTAAAGGGCACACTGAAATCAAGATGAATTAAAATAAATATATGCTACCAACAACATACTCTGAACAACTTTTTACACGTATTCATACATTCATTCATGCATAACAATGCATTGTACAACTCTATAATAGTCATGAGGTGTAATGACACATTTACATTAATAAGAACTCATGTTCGTTTACTGTAGTGCTGTTGTTTGGCCCAGAATTGTTTGTCCCAAACCATGAAGAGCCCATGGTTTAATACACTGTCAATTGGGCAGTTACTACATATGGATAATACCCGAGTCAGGGAAAAGTCAGGTGTGGGCTCACCATCTGTTGGAGTCTATAACACAACATCCACAATTAGACATTGGCTTGTAGGGGGTGCTTGGAATAGATCACAGCAGTGGTGGAGCCCAAGGCTGATTATAACCCACACCTTGGAATAGACCATGTGTACTAATTGCTCAACCCCGGGTGTGCTCAGGTTTGGGCACTCCTGCTATTGTGGACTGCAGCATCCAGAAATCAAATTCCTAGCAGAGGATTCTGGGTGAAGTGGGCCCCAACAGCCTCCCTTAACTTAGGCAACTTAGGAATATGCCATATGTTCTAAGGGACCAAAACAGGGTACAGTCAGTCTTGGGCTCTCTATCTGTCATGACCCACAACTCCCAGCATACCTAATTAGACAATGGCTAAATTGGAGTGAATGAGCCTTGTGCTCACAGATGATGGGGTCTACAACTCGTGCCATCCCCTACTTGCTGTCACTGTTTCCCAAAGATGTTCAGGAGTCAGTATGGTAAAGTTAAATGCAATTTTATTGAAAACAGAAAAGTAGTGTACAATATATACAAAAGGAACAAACAGAGGGTTACAAGCCAGTGAGCAATGCTATCTGGAATAGTAGGCTGCCAAACTAGACCACTCTGCTAGAGACTAGGCCTCAGCCACTGGTAGTCTTGATAGGAACTAGGAGCAGGAACAGAAACAGGAACACAGGATCTTGAGCTGATGTCGCTGGAGTACTGACTCACGCCTGCAGTCAGTATGGAGCAATAACTGACCCATGCCTGCAGTCAGTATGGAGCACTAATTAGGGTGTCTGCTAGGTACAAGGGACAAACGTAAGAATAGTCAGACAGAGCCTCAAGTCGGCACCAGAGAGGGTAGTCAGACAAGCCAGGTCTTATACAGTTCTGGTAGTCAGCCGGAGCCACAGGTCTGCACCAGACTGAGTGTCCACTTAAGGGATAATCAAAGAGTAGTCAGACAGAGCCAAAGGTCAGCACTAGATTGGATGGAAGACTAGCCAGGTCATACACAGATCCCAAGAATAGAACTGCTAGGAACAACAACGAAAGGGCAACTGAGTCAGACTCAGGCTGCCCTTTAAACCCCTCCTCAGGAAGTAGGTAGGAGGAGCAGGCTCAGAGGAAGGAAGTAGGTAGGAGGAGAACACAGGAACCATGGCATAAATCAGAGGCCTGCTTCACTCTGAAGCCTCATGCCTGCAGATGACGCGTTTAATGACGCAGAGAGTTGCTGGAATCAAGGTAAGCTGTGACACTTGCCAATGGCTAGCTGGGAGTTGTAATAGAAAATTGCTAGTTGGCAGTACAGGGAGTTGCTGGACATAAAATCTGGAGAGCACACAGTTGAATACACCCAGTATTGCTACTTTAGTATATAAAACCTATTCTTAATTTGGGGGGGTATCAGCCTTGGGATTCTCAGCTCATGGGGTCTCCCATTCCTAACATCTCCTACTATCCAATTGCTAGCTGTTTGTTGTGAACCCTAGCAGCTGAAGAACACACATCATGTATTGGACCCTTAGTACATATGGATTATTCCAAAGTCAGGGTGAAGTCAATCTTGAGTTCCCCAGGTGCTGTGGTCTTGGTCTTCCCACATCCACAGCTAGCCAATACCAAGTAGGAGGATGCTTTAAGTTGTAGACCCCAACAGCTTGAATACACCCTTGCCATATGTACCAAGGGCCCAATGTACGGTGGAGTCAACACCCAACTAGCCAGTACCTAACAGTGTATCCTGGTAGACATAGGACTGAACAGCTTGGGAACCCAAGCTTCTTTTCCCCAGTGATCTAAGAATAGACCATATGAACTAAGGGCCTAATACAGAGTTTATCTCAACCTGTCTTTTCCAGCTGTTGTAGTGCAGGACTTATGGCATCCCTAGCTAACCATGGGCTACTTGGGTATGCTGGGAGCTATGAGACACAAAACCAAGAGAGCTCATGGCTGACTACTCTCTTGATTTGGTACCTTAGTACATATGGTTGATTCCAAATCCAGGGGCAGAAAATTCATAATTTCTGTAAATTGTCCTTTTAACCATTAGAATGATAGAGAGGTCAATGAATTGAGCTCAATGAAAAGCAATGCATTGTAAATGTCTCTAATATTTAAGGGGTTGGGGCTGGATTCAATTGCAAATGATAAATGTTAATATCTGTTTTATCAATTTTTTTCCTGCTGAAGTCTATGAGGAAAGCTAGAGATAAAAGCAGTGATAAAATTAGCACCTGCAGTATAATCCAGCCTCAAAAGAAGTGTACAACAATGGCAAGTACATACATAAGGTCTTCACTGAACACTTTACTGTATGAAAAAAAGGCAAGCAGATATAATTTTAAAGTTAACTTTATCTTCCTATGCTTTCAACAGGAATTTTAGCCTGAGCATGAGCACAACATCTCATTAAATGGTTTGCATGGGGCAATTGTCGCATGAATGCAAAATCTAAGTGGACATTGCAAACAGCCATTTTGGCAATGGCATGAATACAACATGTTGGAATGTTGCAAACATCCAATTTTTCTGAATGCAAAATCATGGTGAATGAAGACATATGTGATCTGGATTCTATTGAAGTTGATAACATTGTCAAGGATTGTAATTATAAATATCCTCCATAGATGTCATTGGGAATCTGTGAGATGTAACCAGCAATAATTGCGAAGTTAGGCCATCTGTGTATAGAAAACTCCAAGTATCAGGGGCCATATTTAATCATCAAGAAAACCAACTGAAGCTTATGAGAAAAATGAGAAATGCACAAACATCTAGATGTTGCTGTTAACACCATGAATGATACAGGGTTCTCAAAGGCACTGCAGTATGTTGCATTTGAGAAACAAAATAGAAATATCTGGCACCTGTGCTAGCTTAAAAAAGTCATAACGAGGAAAATATTACCCATTTGCCTGGATATGAAAGAGATAAGCAACGCAGCAGGGACCCAGACCTTTTTATTTCCCTGTCCTGGAAGTGTGCTTCACCTGAAGAGGGGAATTAAAAGGCTCATCCCTAGGCTACCCACAGGGTTGAAGTGGGAGTAGAGGTGGAGTAACACCAGAAGTAACAGCCATGGAGGAGGTCTTCAGCAGGCAGCAGTGCAGATATGGCTGTCTCTGCTCTTCATATGGCTATGTAGTAGCTGGCAGAGTCATGGATGAGGTGGACAGTGGTGCAGATGTTGTTGGGTGCAGGGTCCATAGCTGGTCCAGTAAGTCATGCACCTGATGGATTTACTTTAGAAATATCTCCCTCTAGGTAGCGAGCATCAAAATGGTGAGATCAGAATGTCGCCTGTACCATGTGGGCAAGATCAGCATATTGCCCGCATGAAAAGGACGATATTCTCATGTCGTCATTTTGATTATCGCACCCTGCTGACTACTACTGCCATACATCCCCAAGGACTGGGGGTAAAGATAGAGAGTGATGTTGCTGCAGCCCCCTCTGCACATGTAACCACTGCAAGCATAGGCTTTAGCATCTCAATCTTTTCACGTTTATACATGCAATGCTTTTTTTTGCAGGAAGAAGATTAAGTGGAGATCTGTGTCCCACAACGTGGACCAACCTATTTTGCATACCTTTTTTTCATATCTGTAATGGCTGTGACAATTTTAGCACATGCAGGTAATTTAAAAAAAGATAACTGGTAAGTATAGTATTGTACTCCTGGCATCTCCTACCATATGTCAACCCATACCAATAGGGTATCATTTTCCTTGTTTTGGTATACTGAATACAGAAGCAAATTTTAAGGTTTTCAAATATTTTAGTATCTTTGAAGTAAATGTAAATAAATATTTTTTCCTATAGCACCAGCGTAAGGTGAATAATTTTGTACACTATCCTAAGGTTAGAAAGGCAAGTGACACTAATTTGATATGATTGGTGGTCTGTTTTTCAGTATGGTGTATTTTGCCTACCTTTTCTTCATTTCTGTAGTTGTCACAACCATATTTGAAAAAATGTATGAAAAATGAGAGATTGAAATTAGTGTTGTTTACCAATGGGGTGCCTTTGTTCTTGGGAAAGCACTAGCTAATAAATAAAGTAGGAAATGTAATATTTTTCAAAGATTTAAATACTTTTGAAGGTGTGGAAATGCAATTAATTGCATATTTTTTCCATTAGTACCATTTTATGGAAACTTTTTTCACACTAGGCTAGGATTAGAAAGGCAAGTGTCCCCTCATTTAACGCAACTGGATATCTACTTTCATGTAATGTATGCTTTTACGGGTTTAAAATGTGGTTGTGGTACTTAAGCTTTCAAACTGTATTTAGTGCATTTTGGTTATCGTCATTAAAATGTCAGTAGTAATTCTGTTATGTGTTGTTGCCAATGTGAGACCCCAGGGAAGGACATACATTTGTGCACCTATACATATTGGGTATCAGCATACTTAGGAGATATGTGGCATACATGGCAAAACATAATATGCACCATTTAATCCCATTTGGGGGTGAGTGACCCTCAGAAGCTGTCTATGATAGGATGAAGATCACTTGCTAATTTCACTCACAAAGTAATTCATGGCTTACAGTGCAGTGAGAATTTTAAAATAAGCCTTTCTACAGAGCATGACAGTTAACAGTGAGAAAGAAAGTTCAGCAGGGCCGGACTGGGAATAAAAACCAGCCCTGGAAAAAATTGCTTACCAGCCCCATAGCACTGCGTCATTATACCAGCCCCATAACATTGTGCCATTATACCAGTCCCTCTTAGCCCCCCAACCTCCTGTGTCACTCTTACCCCCCATCTCCATGTCCCTCTTAGCCCCCCAACCCCATGTGTCACTCTTACCCCCCAGCTCCATGTCCCTCTTAGCCCCCCAACCCTCTGTGTCACTTTGCACCCCCAAAACCCCCTGTGTCACTCTTACCCCCCAGCTTCATGTCCCTCTTAGCCCAACAACTCCCTGTGCCACTCACTCATATCCCCCCATGTCACTTTGTACCCCCCAAACCCTCTGTGCCACTCATAACACTTAGCCCCCCAGCTCTGTGTCACTTTAGCCCCCCCAGGCCCCAGCCCCTGCTGTGTCACTCACTTTAGTCTCGCCTCCCAAGTGTTTCCCATCCCAACCCTGCCCTGTGTCACTCTTTTTGTTATGTGAATGTATGTGTACACCAAGCACTGCACAGAACAGAATCTATTCTTTCCTTCCTACCACAAGTTCCACAACGGTATATCGGCCAGCCAGGGACCAGGAAGCCACCTCAGTCCTCCTCTGTCCTGCTGCACAGTCTGCTCCTGCTCCCGCTCAGACTCTCTCTCTCTCTCTGGCTGTAGCCTTCATTTCCACAATGTCATTTCCACAATGCCCCTTCATTTCCACAATGCTCCCATCTCCTACCTCGAGTCCCTGGTGGTCTAGCAGCGTGGCATGACAGATCTATGCCTCCTTCGGCACAGACCTGTAGAGCTGAAGCTCCTGCGCGGTCCTCAGTAATGCAGAGCGCTGGGAGATGATGCCATCTCTCAGCGCTCTGTAGTACTAGGGAGCCTTGAGCTTCAGCTGTTTCAGAGAAGAGTTGCTGCGGCAGGCGAGTGGCAAGGGGTCAATCACTCACTCATTCACTGCAGCCAGCGGATACGACTTTCGCGGCCGCGGTCCTTCATCTTGCTTATGGCATATTGTTGTTTGTTTTTTTTAAGCAGTGCAAGCAGCCCCAGGGGAAGTCCAGTGCAGGCAGCCTACCAGGAATTTTCCCTGTATCCCGGTAGGCCAGTCCGGCCCTGAAGTTCAGTGTTAATCTCAGATACATACAACCAGAATGAAAACCAGGTTGTAAAGATTCTCGAGTTTATACTGCATGCATTTCATTTCTCATGCATGACCTTGGTCGTAGGCAAATTAAAATAGGCTTTGTACTTGCATGATGACAACTTTACACAGATCTGAAATAGTTCTGCACAACCAGAGTTATCACTCAAATGCACAAAAGCAAAGGGATACAGGTTATGTTCCTCAGACTTAATGCCACTACCCATGTGCTTTGCTGATCACATCAGCTATGACATCACAAATTACATCATCAATGAAATACTGATGATATCACACATGACATCACAAGTGACATAATCAAATACTTCAAAAATTACCTATCAATGGCATCGCCGGTGAAATAAGACATATTGGTAGCATCACAAATTATTTGTGCAATGTTAATAAATTAGGATTAGTAGAGATTTTATGTTGTTAATTTCATGTAGATTTACATGTTGATATATAAGCATCTTGTCGCACTGTATGTTCTTCTTGGCATTGTGGGTGTTAAATGTGGAAATCTGACTTGAGTTTTTTTTTTGTGTGTATCCATTCTTGTAGTTGATCATTACTCTGAGCATTTATAGCAGTCCTGTTTTGGTGGGGGTAAAGAAGTCTAGTGTTGCACTAGCACTAGAATAGCAGTTTGACATAGAAATTATTAGTTTCAGTGCAATGCCATTGCAATGACAGTCCATCTGGTTTTGGATTTTGGTGCAATATCAGTATTTTGTAGCAAAATGCCATTTTAGTGGAGTACTATTTTAGATTAGTGTTAATAGGTACAGTGCTAGTAAGGTGGTGTTTATGACATGCTGGTGCAACAAAAGAATATACAGTGCTATAAGGAATGTCTTGTGGCACACTGTCAGTGTTTTAGGTTAGTGTTGCTGACTCATTATATTTGATGTCAGTAAGCTAGAGTAGAAATGCATTGCTGGTAGAGCAATTGTGTAGTGTTGATACACTTTGATTTAGAATATTAGTAAGGTAATTTGAGATGTTACTAATAATGGCATTGGTGGGATCATTTGTAATTATCTTAATTATTCAATTTGTGATGTCACATGTGCTGTTATCAGTATGTGTCATAAACTAGATGGTAACTAACAGGGTAACCGGACAGCCAATACCATAAACAAGAATAGTAGACTCCTCCAACAAGGATCAGTAAACGAGGAGCTAGCGAGCAAAGCTGGAGAATGTAACTGGGATACGTAGGCCTATCTAACATTCAAAGGTTAACCATTTGAGTGTCAGAGGGGTACGCAATGCATTGCTTTGAATGTTAGATAGGTCTCAAACTCTTTGCATTGCACTGGAGATCTCTCTAGCATTCAGGGAGGTTAAAGAAGCAATACTATTTTTAATCAAAAAATATATAACACATTTCCTATTTTGTAAAACAACAGTACTTTCACCACTAGGAGACTTTTCATTCCAAAGTTATTGCAGCTCAAGTTTATATTTTACTCAAATTGTTAGCAACAGCCCTTGTATAAATGCAAGTTATTAAATGCATTCTATGGGACAGCTTGCGTCATAGACTAAAGCTCTCCATAACAAGTTATAAGTACATCGCCATCTGGTGGACACAATGGAAGATTGCAGTTTAATATTAAAATAGGTTTATGCTATACTAATCTCCCAGCGGTGACAGTGTCCTTGTTTTACTTAGAAGGGAAATAATTAATATATGTATTTTGTTAATTTAAAAAGTTTGTGGCTTTTTTTTTTAAAGTCCTATTTAAACAAAATGGGAATTTTGGGAATGCTTACTTGTTCCCTGTGGTGTAGTTGGTTGCCCCACACTTTCTCTACTATTCTCTCTATGCATGTGGCCCATTAACTAGTAATCATGTTAACTTGTCTCAGTGAATTAGGGAAAACTGCACATAACAGCAGTACACAAAAAGATCCAGATGATGTGTCCCTAAACAGTTCTCTTGGCAGCCAGTTCTCCTCTTAGTAAAGATGTCTGGGAACGTACTAATGGTTCACATATGGATCCATTTAGTGAACTTTCACTAAACACTGCACCTGCCACTGAGAGATAGGAGATATGGAAAGAGACTGGTAATATGGTTTTCAACAGGATGATGATAAATGGAAGTGATAATACAATTACTCTATATAGAAAAATGCTCCTCTTTTTATTGTCTCTGTGAGGTTAATGTACTAAGAATAACTGGAATAATTCTGGCCCAAACCAATTGCACCATAGAGGTAAAAAAAAGTCTCCAGTGTGCCCAGGATATCAATTTTTTATTGCAGGTTCATGCCAGTACTTGTACTAGCCATGACTATCAAGTTTCATGACACAATGAGGCTAGATTTTACACATGTTGTTCTCCTGACCCCATTTTAATTATTGACTTTACTTCCTCTCCTTAAAGTGAGGGTTGAGGCAGGGGTCTGCCAGCATCCCTTCACTAATCCAGGGGTTGGCAACAAGGGACCCATGGTTTATATGAATAGTGTGGTGTAGTGTACTGGAAACAGGATGACTGATGTACCTAAAATGAACCTAACATCAGTCTGTCTGTTCTTGGTGCATGAGCCCATCTGTGTTTTTGGAATCTTGGGCCTGGGAGTACAGTTCCTGAGGCTTAATTAAGGTAGGACACCAAGGTGGGTGATACCTTCTTTATCTTGAGTGTATAATTACTGTGATTGATATTTGAGAGTGATTTTTAAAAAGAGTCATTTAAACTTAGTCTGCCTTTGTCCTTGATGGTATTGTCTCAAGATGGATAGTTGGTTTAATCTAGACTTACTCTAGCCAAGTGGAGGAGGCCCTTTGATGAAGATATTACACATAGCCCTAACTATTCACATCCCTCTACAGACTCTCAGGATCCCTTCATCAAGAGATAGGTCAATGAAACAAAATACATAGGAATATAAGAAACTAGGAAGGGGCACTATAGTAACAACTATCACAATAATAATAACAACAATAACATATATACGTGACATTTTGCTCATGTTTGAACAATCAGTACTTAAAGATAGTAATGTTTCAAAATAAAAGCAGCTCCAATTAATCTTCATAGTATTTCAATACTGTAAGAGCAGTAGTTCAAGAGTAATTGAATGATAAAGTATCCCATTCCCGCACCTTTTACTGATGGAACACTGCTCATCTCAGAGCAGCAAGACTGTCCGTATGGATAGCAGAGAAGGACAATCTTCAGTGAGCATAAGGAAAAACCTGATAAACCTGTCAAGGAGGCAGGGTTTTCCTTATACACACAGTAAGAAGACTGTCCCTTGCTGTGATCTGACTGGTCAAAGGACCTGATTCCATCTGAGGGGGTGGCTTAAATTAGGTAAAAGGGGCGGGAGGGATATACTTTATAATTCAATTACTCTCGATCTACATTTCTGACTATTGAAATAACATTCTCCATTGTCAAATACTTTGAAGCTTAATTAGAGCTACATTTTTGCGAAACATTACTATACCCTTTAATCTGTAACTTGAGTAATCAGAGTTCCTAGATTTGGTCTCAATTTTTCTATGGTTAATCAGTTTTTATCAGTAGCCAGTTTGTTTACTCTTTAGTAACATAGTTGATGAGGCTAAACAAAACATTCATCCATCACGTTCACTTCATGCCTTATCACCTTTGTTGATCCAGATAAAGGCTAGAAAACTTCTACTGAAGCCATTTCCAATTTAGTCCCAAGTGGGTAAAGAAATTTGTTCCTGATTCCAGATGGTAGTTAGATATTTCCCTGGATCAACATCTTGTCTGCTTTGAAACCAATATTGTTCTGAGACAGAAAGAAATCCATTACTGTTTGAAACAACTACAGTGTCTGCATACACAGCCTCCTGATGTAATGAGTTGCATATGTTTACTGCCCTTACTGTAAAAAATATAATTGCCTTTATTTTAATCAAGAGTGTCTTTCCTCTTATGTTAGTGCATGAAATCTTTTTTTTTAATAAAGTTTCTCAGAGCATTTTTCTATTAACTTTGAATGTATTTGAAATGGTAATCATATCTCTATATAAATTAACCCAATTTGATTAAGCTTTCTGGGTAACTCAGATCCTCCAATTCCTTTATCAGCTTGTTGAACATTTTTTCCATTTTCTAAAGGGATAGTAATACTTCGTTTTATCTTTATTTTATTTTGTAGGCATTAAAAAAACATGAAGAATGATATAAGTCTTATCTCTCAATCCTTTATGGTTTATGAGATATTCACAAGCAAAGTTCCCCTCCCCGCCCCTTTTTCCTAGTGTAAGCCATCTCTTCTCAGATGTAAATCTGGTTGTAAGACCAGACAGATAACAGCAGGGGACCATCTTCTTTGTATGAAAACAATGAAAGCCCTTCCCCCCTTGACAAGTTTTTCAGCTTTTTCCCCTTATCTTAATTGAAGATTGTTCCTCTTTGCAGTCTACCTGGGCACCTCCCTTCTGATCTGGCTGAATGGGGGGGGGATACTTTGCTTGTGAATATCTCCTAAACCATAAAGGTTTGAGAGATAAGACTTATATCGTTCTTCATGTTTTTTTAATGCCTACAAAATAAAATAAAGATAAAACGAAGTATTACTATCCCTTTAAGAACTGGTGCCCCAAACTATACTCCATATTCTAGATGAGGCCTTATCATGAATTTATATAAAGGTAAAATTAAATTCCTTTCCCTTTCATATATACCTCTTTTTATACGATTGTACTCTGTTGGCTCTTACTGAGGCTGAGGGGCACTGAACACTGCTGAGAAGTTTACTGTCCATCAGTACTGCTAACGTTTTCTCCAACAAGGATTACCCAGGCAGTTTCCCATTTAGTAAATATGTATCATGATTGTTTCTGCAGCCCAAATGCATAACTTTTCATTTAACTATAGTAAATCTCATTTACCACTTTGCAATCATTCACTCAGTTTATCCAAATATTTCTGCAGAGAAAACCATGCTGCTCTGTATGTATTTCTTTACATGGTTAAGTATCACCAGCAAAGATTTAGGCAGTACATTCAATATCCACTTGCAGATTATTAATAAACAAATTAAAAAATATTGGGCCCAGGACTGAATCTTGTGGCACTCCACGTACAACTTTAGACCAACCTGAAAAGGTTCAATGTTAAACAACTCTCTGCATTCTATCATTTAACCATGCACAGATATCACCTCCCAAACCAAAGCCTTTTAATTTATGCAGTAACCTGTTGTGAGGCACAGCAGGCACGTGCACACATAGACACGAAGGGTGGTTTGAGCACCTGCCCTTTTTGTCCAAAGTGCCCTTGTGCCCTTTTAACAAAAAAAAAAAAGTTGCCTCGCCGCCCGCTCTAACCCCCCTCACACCACCAAGTCAAGTCTGTGCCTCCTTCAGGACAGACCTATAGATGCTGCGCTCCCTCGTTGGCTCTTTAGTATTACAGAGCGCTGGGAGATGACATCATCTCCCAGCGCTCTGCATGAAGAGAAGACCGCGCGGGAGCTCTAGCAGCTACAGGTCTGTGCCAAGGGAGGCACATACAGACCTCTCCTGCCGCTGGACCACCATGGAAGAGGTAGGAAACAGACACTGGGGGGGCAATGTGGAAATGATGGGGCAGTATGGATCTGATGGGGGGCAAGATAGAGATGATGGCAATGTAGAGATGATGGGGCAATGTATGTGAGGGTAAGTTGGAGCTGATGGCAATATGGAGCTGATGGGGGGCAATATGGAGATGATGGGGGCAATGTGGAGATTAGGAGCATTATGGAGGTGTCCAGTGGAGATGGCCAATGGTGGGGGGCGCTTCACATTTCTGTGCCTACAAGCTTCTGAGATATCAATTCTTTTCTTTTTTTTAATATATATTATGAATAAATAATTATGAGAAGTGCCCTTTTTTTCATTTGAGCCCCTGCCCCCCATAATGTCTGTGCACGTCCCTGAGGCACAGTTTCAAAGGTTTTAGCAAAATCCAAGTATACTGCATCAACAGCAATGTCTTTATCCATGTTAACACTTACCCTTTTGTAGAATGCAAGTAAGTTAATTTGACATGATCTATTCTTCATAAAATCATGCTGACTCCTCTTAATAATTGTGTTGTTCATCACATAGTCCTGAACACTCAGTTAATAAATATCTTACCCACTTCAGAAGTCAAGCTCACATATCTATAATTTTCCTGTTTAGATCTTGACACCTTTTTGAATAATGGTACTACATCTGCTTTCTGTTAGGGGCCAGGAACCAGACAGACACAAAAATATGAAGTGCAAAACACCTTTATTAAAACAACAAAAACAAGCAAAGCAAAATCGTGATCCAGAAGCGTAAACCAAAAGACAAGCCGGGGTCAGGAACCAAGACAGGTACTCAGCCAAGCCAGGGTCAGGAATATGGAGATCAGTGATGTCACGAACAAGTCATGCACAGGAAATCAGGAATGCAGTAGAACACTCTTGCAGACAGAAGCAAACACAAGGGCAACTATATAGTGAGCCAAGCTGCTTTAAATACCCTGGGAGGGTTGGCTGTTGGCTGATAGCAGTCAGGTGAGCAAACACAGAGAAGTCACCTGATTCAGCCTGATTCATCAAAGGGAAGGCAGCAGTAATGGATAACAGAGTAGTACGTTAGCTCAGACAGTAGAATCAAGCAGCAGAGAAAGAGCAGCTCAGCCAAACCTTGACAGTACCCCCCTCAACGATACCCCCCCACCAGCGGGGCAGGACCAGGTTTATGGGGAAAGCGTGCATGGAAAGCACGGAGGAGGGTTGGGGCATGCACGTCTGCGGCTGGAACCCATGAGTGCTCTTCTGGACCGTAGCCCTTCCAATAGACCAAATATTGAAGACTCCCTCAGAACCTATGGGAGTCGACTATGGAGAGAACCTCAAACTTCTCATGGCCATCAACAAGCAACGAATGGGGTTGAGGAGTGACCATAGTGAAATGATTGCATACCAGGGGTATCCGCAAATTGGGAGGAAGGTCTAAGGCATAGGCCACAGGGTTCACATGCCGGAGCATATGGAAAGACTCCACAAAGCAGGGAGCCAGTTTCTGAGAGGGCTGTCGGAAGTGGAGATTTCTGGAGGACAACCAGACCTTCTCCCCGACCTGGTAGGAGGGTGCAGGTAGGCGTTTACAATTGACCTGAAGCTCCTGGGATTGTTGTGAGTGTTGCAATGACTCTTGGACTTGCACCCATGTGAAACGGATTAGCTGGAGATGATACTCCCTGGGGAGAGAACGAATCTGGAATCATGGAGGGTTGATACCAATAATTCACCATGAAGGGGGAGAGCTGGGTAGAACCTAAGACAGCACTGTTATGAGCAAACTCTGCCCAAGGTAGCAGGTCCGACCAAATATTCTGATGGTCTGAGATTGCTCCAAGGCCTGATTAGCCCTTCCCTTGGCCCCATTTGATTCCGGGTGATAGGCCGAGAAGAAGGGTATTTGGATACCTAGTTGAGCACAGAAGGCCCTCCAGAATCTCGAGACAAACTGGCTACCAAGGTCAGAAACTATGACTTGGGGAACCCCGTGTAGCCGATAGACCTCTTGGACAAAGACCGTAGCCAACTCTTTAGCGAATGGGAGTTTTTTGAAAGGTATGCAATGAATAATTTTAGAAAATCAGTCAACAACCATGAGGATGACTGTGTTACCATTAGACAAAGAGAGGTCGACTATGAAGTTCATGGCAAGGTATGACCATGGCTTCTCCCCATTGGGTATGGGTTGGAGAATGCCCACTGGAATGTGATGGGGTTATTTGGTCTGAGCACAGACTGGACAGGAAGTGACAAAGGCAGAAATATCTTTGTTAAGATCTGGCCACCAAGAAAAGACGGGAAACTGACCAGAGGAGCTGGTTCTTACCGGGATGCCCTGCTGACTTTGTATTATGGTATCTGGAAAGTACCTTGGTACAGAGGTTACTAGATACAAAACAACGTCCAGAAGGAGTCTCAGCAGGTGCATCTACCTTGGCTTTCCATATTTTTCTCCCCGTGGGGACATGTTATGCTAGTACGTATGGTGACCAGTACTCGGTCCGGAGGGATAATAGGACTAGGAGGGCTCTCCTCCTTAGCACCCGAGAACTGTCTGGATAGGGCATCAGCCTTGACATTTTTGGTGTCCGGCATGTACAAGACCGCATAATTAGAATGGGACAAAAGTAAAGCACATCTGGCCTGTCTTGGAGTCAAACGCTTAGCTTCAGGCAGGTGTGTGAAGTTTATGATCTGTGAGGATTAGAATTGGCACTGAAGTTCCTTTGAGCAAATGCCTCTATTCTTTAAGGGCTAGTATTATAGCCAGCAACTCAAAGCCACCAATTTCATAGCTGCACTCTGGTTTTTATAGATTCTTCAAGAAATACCCACACGGATGCAACTGGCTCTCAGGAGTAGGATGTTGAGACAGGAGGGAGTCTACTCCTGTCTCAGATGCATCGACCTCAAGTATGAATGGAAGCTCGGGTTTCGGGTGTGCCAAAATGGGCGCCTCGGCAATGGCAACTTCTAATGCCTCAAATGCTTTGATGGCCTCCAGAGACCAGTGTGTGGAGTTACCGTGTTTTTTTGGTCATGTCGGTAAGGGGTTTTACAATGGAGGAAAAATTGTGGCTAAATTTCCTGTAGTAATTAGCGACCCCGAGGAAACGTTGAAGGGAGCAGAGACCTATGGGTCGTGGCCACTCGAGAACAGCCAAGAGTTTCTCAGGGTCCATAGTGAAACCGACCTCTGAGATTACGTACACCAAGAAGGTGATCTTTTTGTGGTGGAACTCACATTTTTCTAATTTGCAAAATAGATTATTATCTCTTAATTTTTGCTAAACTCAGGCTACATCTGCGTAGTGGCTTTCCATGGAGGCGGAATGGATCAGAATGTCATCTGAATATACCACCACGCATTGTTGGATCATGTCCCGGAGGATGTCATTTAAGAATTCCTGAAAAACCGTGGAAGCATTGCAGAGACCGAAGGGCATTACAATGTATGAGATACAGGGTCCCAGTTCTCCACTCTTTTTCTTCACAAAGAAGAATCCAGTCCCAGCGGGAGAGAAGGACTTGCGGATGAACCCCCGGGACAGCGCATCTGCAACATATTCCTCCATGGCCTTATTCTCTGCGACAGAAAGAGGGTAGATTCGACCTCGAGGAGGTATGGCATCCGGTTGCAACTCAATGGTACAATCGTATGGGTGGTGAGGTGGGAGCTCACCAGCCCGGCCCTTATCAAATACATCCTGGAACTCCTGGTACTCCTCAGGAAGCGAAGAGACCGGGGATGTGGTTAGCATCTTTACCAATTTTGCTAGGAATGTCTTGGAACAGTTGGGTGTCCATGCCATGGCTTTGGCCCTTGCCCAATCGAATGTGGGATTGTGTTTCCGCAAACATGGATAACACAAGACCACAGGATAGTGAGGAGAGTGGATCACCTGAAATTGTAAGGTTTCGTGATGGAGAGCTCCTACAGCCATAGAAAAAGGAACAGTTTCGTGGGTAACCTGAGGCGGCTGTAGGGGTCTGCCATATATCACCTCAATGGCAAGTGGAGTGGTATGGAGCTGCAAAGGAATGGAGTGCTTCTGGACGAAGGCACTGTCGATAAAGAGGCCCACTGCCCCAGAGTCAATAAGTGCCTCAGTAATAATGGAACACTCGCCCCAAGAGAGCCCAACGGAGACTAGAGGATTATCCCTCTGGATAGAGGGGGACGCTGAAACGCCACCTAAGGTCTGTACCCTATGGGACCTTAGGTACGGGCATTTTCCCTGCCTTACTGCAGTAAAGTCACAGGCCCTCCATCCTCCTAAAGGCCCTTTCAGCAACCAAAAGGAAAGTGAACCCAAGCTGCATGGGCTCCACATCGCCTGAAGTCTCAAGACTAGGAGGCGCGGGAGGAGAGGGAGGCATGGGTGGTGATGAAAAGCTCAGGGCTAAAAGGATGGGATGCCTCCGCAGGTGCCCCCTGAAGGAAGGTCTCTCATGGATACAGGAGTCAATCAAGATGCAATATGAGATCAGTTCCTCTAAATCTCTGGGGAGGTCCCGGGCTGCAATCTCATCTTTAACTGTATCCGAAAGCCCATTAGAGAAAGCACCACAAGAGCCTCATTATTCCATCCAACCTCTATGTACCCTGGTGGATGGACATTAGCTACTTGTCAGCTGAGGTGGAGAGGCCCGGTACATCAAATACCCTTTTAAAGGATGCCACAAACTCAGGGTAATTGTACACTATGGATTTCTGCATCTCCTAAAGTGGGTTAGCCCATGCCAAAGCCCTGTCAGAGAGTAAGGAAATCACAAGGCCCACCTTACTCTTATCAGATGAAAAGGACTGTGGTACCATCTCCAGAAAGATACCGACCTGGTTCAGGAAACCTCTGCACTGGTTAGGGTCACCCCCATAACGCTGGGGAAGCGGGGCGGACCAGTTATGCCTCTAGCAACATTGGAATCACCATTGGCAGTTGGAGCGGCAGCAGCTATGGGGCAGCCTGCGCCAGGGGTTGCTGAGGTGGTGGAGCCAGATGCGCAGTATGGAACAACAAGGTCTGGAGGGCTAATGCAAACTGGTCCATGCACTGGTCTACCTGGTCCAGCCTGAAAAAACATTCAGTGGATTGCCTGAACCTTCTGAATTCATGGCCCTTGTGTACTGTTAGGGGACAGGAACCAGACAGACACAAAAATATAAAGCGCAAAACACCTTTATTAAAATAACAAAAGCAAACAAAGCAAAATCATGATCCAGAAGAGTAAACCAAATGACAAGCCGGGGTCAGGAACCAAGGCAGGTATTCAGCCAAGCTGGGGTCAGGAATACGGAGATCAGCGATGTCTGGGGAGTCAGGAACCAGAAGGGACGTCAGAGAAAGCAAGGTCATGCACATGAAATCAGGAACGCAGTAGAACACTCTTGCAGCCAGAAGCAAACACAAGGGCAATTAGGTAGTGAATCAAGCTGTTTTAAATAACATGGGAGGGTTGGCTGTTGGCTGATAGCAGTCAGGTGAGCAAACACAAAGAGGTCAGCTGATTCAGCAAAGGGAAGGCAGCAGTAATGGATAGCAGAGCAGTAGATTAGCTCAGACAGCAGAATCAAGCAGCAGAGAAAGAGCAGCTCAGCCAAACCTTGACACTTTCCACTTATCACAGGGCACCGTGAATCAATAAATAGTAAGTATACTGGTCTTGATATTACTGAATTAAGTTTCTTAAGTACATGTGACATTATTTCATCAGGTCCGGATCCTTTATTCACCATAATCTTTTCCAGTCTGGAATTTTTCCCTTAATAAGCCATGTTCACAATGGAAGACATTTATTCTCCCTGTTTGCCCATAGTCTGCCATTATTACTTCTGTTATATATGCAGAAAAAAATAAATTGTTTAAGGTGTCAGCCAGTGCTTTATCCTAACAAATACATTCACCTGTCTCATTTTAAGGGGACCAATATCAACTGTAACCTTTGTTCCATTTATATATTAGCAGATATGTTTAGGATTTTTCTTTTGCAATAATGTTCTCATTTTCAGTTTTAGCTAGTTTAGTTGTTTGTTTGAAGAATCTGTTGCATCATTTATATGTTTTAAATGATGATCTAACCTTTAAGTAGAAAACCTCTCTGTTAATGTCATATTGGTCTTAGTTTGCTCCTTGTGATTTTCCCCAATGGTATATATTGACCCATATACTTATCTAAGAGCATTTCGAACAAATTACATCTTTCTTGTGCATTTTTATCTTTGAAGATTACATCGCAGCAAATGTCCTTTAATAAAGCTTTTAGAATTGTAACAATAACCTTTGCATTTTTTGATTAAATCCTTGTTAATAGTTTTTTCATAACACAATTCAAAGGATACCTGTGACGGATACCACCCCGTACCCTCCTCCAAAATTCTACTTCTTTAGCCCAGGACAACACTCAAGAATTCCACCAGCCAGGAACCAGGATCATAGCTCCAGTCGCCCAGTTACATGGGCAAGACTCAGTGTAGGGTGAAAGCACTCTGGATACAGCAATTTACCCCCAAGCACCAGGCAAGACCAGTGACGAGTGATCCACACATATTAGAATACAATAGGAAACAGGTGACTGCAGACCACATATGAGAAGACAATGGGGCTGGTGGTGGAGGGGAACATAACACAAAGAGGCACAATGGAAACAATGGCAACAATACACAAGTTATACAATGGGGCCTCCACAGGGGGGACAAAGGACTGTAAACAGCAAACATGATTACATCACACATAATTACTTCACTATATAATTAAATGACAAACATCAGACCAGAGCATAATTCTCTCAACAAATACACTACCCTGTTCCTGTGCCAGTCTGTAGGGTGGGGGCTGGGCCCCAGGCCCCTTCAGAAGCCCAGGGCACTGATGCTTCCGTGACAAGGGGCAAAAAGGACAGTGATTAGTTTTAGGGGGAAACTATACCCTGTTCCAGGGCCAGGTCCATAGTCTGTGGGCAGGAGGCTGGCCCTCAGCTCCCTCCAGGAGCACCAGTGATGAAGGGTTCTGTCACAGTACCATATTTTTTTTTGCTGCTACCCAAATATTGCCTTACCTCTAGGACCAGAGATGCATCATTTCTGTTTGGCTACTCTACTACTTGGGACTTCAAATTGTTCTTAAACATGCTTAGAAAATTATTTCCTTTTGCTGTGCTGAAAGTCATATTTCTCCAGACAATTTCAGGGTAATTGAAATCTCTCATTATTTAACATTTCCAGACTAGAAGCCTTTTCCATTTGCAGTAATAGTTTGCCTTCTTCAAATTCAGCAATATTAGGTGGCTTGTAGCAAATGTCCATTAACATCATTTTATTCTTATATATTTCAAATGAAAAGGCTTCTACATTGTCACTGGACCCTTCATTAATATCTTCCCTTATACTAGATTTTAGGGCATGCTTCACATACAGATATACCCCACCACACACTTCTGTTTACCCAAAGCCTATCATAGCCGATTTATTTGTATATATGGAAGAAAATAATGGTTAATGTGTCAGGCATTGCCTTATCCTCACAAATTATTTTACCTGTCTCAGTTTTAAGGGGCCCATTAGCAACCTTCATCATTTATATACTTGTAGAAGTTTTCAGGATTTTTGTTGCTCCTCATTGCAACTCTTTTCTCATTTTCAATTTTGGCCAAACTAATTGCTTGTTTGCAGATCGTATAGCATTTTTTAAAATAATTTTTAAATAATTCATCTAACCCTTCTGACATAAATAATTTAAAAGTTTGATTCTTACTTCTAATTTCCCTCTAAAAACCTCTTTGTTGAGCCATAGTGGGCTTATTTTGTTCCTCTTGTAATTAGTTCCCGATAGTATATATTGACTCGTATATGTATACAAAAGCATAAAAGACAAATTCCATCTTCTTCTGCATTTTATCTTTGAAGATCACATACTATTGAATATATTTTACTAATACTTTTAGCATTGTATAATTAGACTTTTTAAAGCTGAATTTTTACATAAACCCTTGATAACAGGTTTTACATAACAAATTTCAAAGGATAACATATTATTGCCACTACTGCCCAAATGCTCCTTAACTTGCTTATTGTATGGTATTTAACAATTGTTTGAGAGCATTAGGTCTAGAAAGGTCTGATTTCTAGTTGGCTCCTCTACCAGTTGGGATCAAGGCACAACAATACCAGCAATCATGATTGTGGTAGGTACTCCCATCAATGTGATGTATCCAAAGACCTCACTACTCAGCAAATGGCAGCAGTAACAATGGGGAGCACCAATAAGAAAAAGTAGAAATACATTGAAAAATACTTGTTTTTGTGCTATAAGTTAATCATTTTTTAATTAAAAAAACAGTGTAACCTAATAAATAAATAAACAAAGGTTGCTGATATACAAAATAATAGTATATATTTTTGTAGCACTACACTGTGTTAGACAGAACAACTATTTTCTTTCAACATATGCTATTAATGTGGCAGCAAACAGAAGTTCCTTTTAATCCTGTTCATTCTTGCTTAAGTCTTATGATAAAAGGTAGTTGCTATCTAGAAGGTATGAATAGCATCTCGTTCACACCTCAGCCCATTAATTTTTTTTGTAGTAGCTTAAAAAGCCTGCAGGGTTTATCAGAGCAGAGAAAAGAAATGCTTGGGTAGGGGAGACTAAGCACTTCAATCAGTTTATCAGCACATTTTTTGGCTGGGACATGTTCTCACAGAGCTGGAAGCTGGATTATTTGTGTTCAACTTCCTGACTACATTCCGAACAAGATATCTCTCCCCACAAACGCAACCCCTTGCAAAAAGGCCACAGTCATTTTGTTTCAAGTCTCTTTAGTGAGTAAATCTAAATGGATACTTTGTTTAGCTCTGTATTGGCCCCTTAAGTGTGGAACCAATCTCACTTTTCTCTGTTTGCCAATAAAAAGTGAATTTAACATTGTGAACTAGTTGTAGCAAATAACACAAAATAAGATGGCTACATAATTGTATAAGTTTAGACACCACAGGTCAGTAGTCAAAAAGCTACAAGTTACAATTTTGGGGCAAAGCAACAGCACCATATGGTGGGATGGAAAGCACGCGATTATTTAAATGGGGTTTTAAACCCCTTGAATTCTGCAGAGGTCGTCAATGTATTCAAGGGATTAAAAGTACCATTTAAATAATGCAATTTTAACATTTGTATTTATCCCTTATGGTGCAGTTGGTTTGCTTCAGAATTGCAATTCTTGAAACAGCCACTAGTTTTCACAGCTGTTACAAACAGATATAACAACTCAGATTAGGCCACGTCTCCATTTTGTTCAATTGAGGGGAACTAAGACAAAATAACTTATAATGGGTTAAACATTTTTAAAAACATACTTTCTTAGCGACGGTTAGGGTTAGTGGCCTCACATCAGACAGTTTTAGTACTACCCTTGAATATTTTCACAAATAAAAAAGGAAAAACAGACGAACCAAAAATAGCACACAGTAGTAATAAACAGCCCCCAAAATAGTATCAAAACTAAACTGCTAAGTTAAAAAAATAATTGAATGTCATTAACCCCTTAACGACCAGCCGCGCAGGCACACGGTGGTCACTAAAGGACCACTGAGACTTTTTTTTTTTTTTTTTTTTAAGAATCCGATTCCGGAGTCCCCAAACGGCGTGCAGCCGCAGGGGGAGCCCGGAATTCCATGACGGTCATAGTACATCATGGGTCGTTAAGTCAGATTTACCGATGACATACTATGACCGTCAAGGGTCGCTAAGGGGTTAAAAAATTAACAATAAAATAACTGATATGTTTAAGTCATCAAAATGCCAGGACCCATACACAAAAAATTATAGAAAACCTATAAAAATGGTTCAAAACATTTCCCCCCATAAATATAGTGTGCAAATAGTATCATAAGTGGACATTATACATCAATATCATATCTTATCAATATGGATTAAACCAAATCTGAGCCAGAATGATACTTTGAGAAACACCGTTAGTGATCGCCCAATGTTCATAGCTAGGAAGGCCCATAATCTATGAGAAAAGCTGATGCATACTGAATTTAGGGGATCCCCTCAGGTATGAATTGGTTAAAGGGATAGTAATGTTTCATAATAAAAGCAGCTCTAATTAATCATCATAGTACTTGGACTTTGGAGAGTGTTATTTCAATTCTGTCAGAGTTGTAGTTCAAGAGTAATTCAATGACAAAGTGTTCCCCTCCTGCCCCTTTTACTGATTTAACACTGTTCAGCCAGAGCAGAAGGGAGGTGCCCAGGTAGACTGCAGAGAGGGACAATCTTCAATTAAGATAAGGGAAAAACCTGAAAAACTTGTCAAGGGGGGGCAGGGCTTTCATTGTTTTCACTGCAAGCAGATTGTCCCCTGCTGTTATCTGTCTGGTCTTACAACCAGATTCCACATCTGAGAAGAGATGGCTTACACTAGGTAAAAGGGGCGGGAGGGGAAACTTTGCTTGTGAATATCTCTTAAACCATAAAGGTTTGAGAGATAGGACATATCATTCTTCATGTTTTTTTAATGCCTACAAAATAAAATAAAGTTAAAAAGAAGTATTACTATCCCTTTAAATAGGACTAAAATATAAGGTAGATATAGATGGGTTCATCTAATGCTTGCAAATTTATGTCAAACAAAATAATTTTTTTAATGTTGATGAATCTAAGAAATGTAACATGCCTGAGGAAGAGACTTAAGATATCTTCAACGTTTGCATCCTAAATCTGCTTAGTTAGCCAACAAAGGTATCAACTTCACTATATTTGCCTCCTTTATTAAATGTAAGAGTTGTAGGGTCATCTGAAGTGTCTATGTAACCTGATCTATGTTAGTAAGACTATTAGGGAGTTCAGACACATTCTAGAGCATAAATGTGATATCCAAAATAAAAACATAGGCAGCTCTGTAGCCAGAGACTTTTGGAAGGTCCATGGTGGGAATTTTGAAGGGTTGGCTTTGATTGTGCTCGCCTGTATTCATTTAAGCCTCAGGGAAGGGGATCAATCTTTTTGGATTTTTACACTGAGATCAATGCATCCAAATGGATTGAACAAAGAACTTAAATGTAATATGTTTATTTAGATATTATAGATATATCTATATGAGTGTTTGTAAATGGTTCCTAGACACATCAAGGCATTGATATGATATTGATGTATACTGTTCACTTATGATATTATTTACAGATTATATTGATGTGTGGGATTCACACATCTCACAAATCTACCAACATCCTGGTAGAACCAAGGGGTAGTCCAGTTGTAAGGGATGGAGCTGTCCCACCTGTCCCAACCGAGTCCCCTCCAAAGAGGAAGCAGGAAGAAAAGGGACATGGCATTACCGGCAGATCCCTGGTCGCTCTCTCTTAAAGTCCTCCGAACACAGTTGCACACAAAGAAGGCCCACAACATGGTGGGGATGTCTGGCACCGCCTTTCCTCCTTTGTGGGGCTCCTTGTACATAACTGCACGCTTCACTCTGTCCATTTTGGAGCCCCAGATGAAGTGAAACACTGCCCTTGTGATGTGATATAATCAGTGACATTGAACCAGAAGTCTTTCATTTCTGCCTTAAAGTGATAGCAATGTTTCACAAAAACATAAACTCCAATTAATCTTCATAGTATTTGAGCCATAGAGAGTGTTATTTCATTAATGCGAACGTTGTAGTTCACGAGTAATTGAATGATAAAGTTTCCCCCTCCCACCCCTTTTACCTAGTGTAAGCCCCCACTCCTCAGATGTGGAATCCAGTCCATAGACCAGACAGCTCACATCAAGGGTCAATATTCTTACTGTGAGAACAATGAAAACCCTGACCCCCTTGGCAGGTTTTTCAGCTTTTTCCCTTATCTTAATTAAGATTGTCCCTCTCTGCAGTCTACTTGGACACTCCCTGCTGCTCTAAGCTAAGCAGTGTTACATCAGTAGAAGAGGCGGAGGGGGATACTTTATCATTCAATTCCTCTTGAACTACAACTCTGACAGAATTGAAATAACTCTCTCCAAGGCCCAAATACTATGAAGATTAATTAGAGCTGCTTTTGTTACGAAACATTACTATCCCTTTAAGTCTACAATGTTGGCTGTCCTATCCCATAAATTTTCATTCAAACGGCATCTCTCTAAATCAAACTATCTGGGCATTTCTATCCACATGTCACTAGAGTACTTTTTTCAACTGAACAATTCTATTCTTCTCAATATTTTTTTTTTCCAAACCACCCACCTGGTTAAGGCAAATAATCACCTAGGTAGGCAGAATAAACTCTATATTAAAAGGACCATCTTACATAGATTTTGTTCATTATAGATATATTCCAAAAGTATCCTCAGCTCATTCCCCAATGACCTTAAGAAATTATGTTTCTACTTCATTTGAGAAAACCACAAGCCTAGACTTAATCTAGCTCCCTAAATCTCACTGCACTGGGGCCTGGGAGACCACTGGTTTTCATATATAGCATAAAATTTCTCCTCCACCTCTTGCATGTCTCTCTTGAAGCAGCAGATCACTATTCTCTCAGCTTAAATACAAATGTAATAAAATTATTCATTTTTCCAAATCTCTTTCCCCTGATTTCACTGAACATGGCCTCTCCACTTCAAAGGATGTGTTGTGACCCAACCAGTAGGAAACAGTCTGTGCCACTGTAATTGCTTGGACCATTTGCTGTTGGTCCTTTGTCTTGTATGTTGTGATTATATTATCCTTGTGACTCACCTACTGTATCCTGTCTGCTTATGTATTGCAATGTGGTTTCTGTGTATAAATATGTGTGTTTTGGTTGAATAAAGTCAGTCTTATTCTGAACGAACAAGGAGTCCTGGAGTCTTCTATTGCTTATGGTCTTAAGTGTTCCCTCTGATACCCATCTGCTCCAAGTATCCTGAATCATCGACCGCCTGCTGCCAGCTTCCTGAGACCCGACTTCGTATGCTGTCAGGCAGCGACGTGGACGCCATCTTCTGTTTACTGTGTTCCAGAAATCCTGCGACTGTGAGCTACAGTCAGATCAAAGTCATTCGACCTTCCTCGGCTCCTGCTACATTTTCCTGTTATCCATTCAACCGGGAGTAGAGGCCTTACTCTCTACGGCCTATGGTACCAGTTTGCAACCCAGTTCTGGCTGTTCGTCCCTTTGACTCTTTCCCTGTTCACCTGGCTTTCCTCCGACTCCGACACAAAGTAGACGCCACTACCACTTTGTCGACTTCGACACGGAGTATGCGACACAATTGTGTTCGATCAGTCCGTCCATTTGCTCGACCGGTGCATCCAACAGCGCCAGTCCGGCGTCGAGAGGGAGAAAACCGGGGAACAACGGAGGAAGGCGACACGGTCCTTTCTTGCTTCCGTTAAAACCACCTTCTCCTAATCTCTCTGCCATAGTCCCTTGATTTAAAGCCATATGCACACCTTAAAATATAATTAATTCTGGCACAAGCCATATAATCCAAAGGTGACACAAATTCGCCATATTCTAATTTTATGTAATTGGGTAGTTTAACACTTTGAGTGCCAGAAGGGCATGCAACACACACCTCTCTGGTCTTCAAGGTGTTAACTCTTTGAATGCTACAGAGGTCTACAAAGCATTGCAATGCATAGGAGTCCTCTCTAGCATTCAGTGCTTTAGCCCTATTAAAGGGATAGTAATGTCAGAAAAAAAGTATTAACTATATGGTATATACAATGAAAAGAGAGTACTTACACTTATTCGTATCTCTCAATCCGTTATGGTTTGAGAGATATAGGAAAATAAAGTTCTCTGGTCCCTCCACTTTCTGCTTGACGAGCTGTAAAGCTGTCAGAAGCAGATTCTGGTCACTTGACCAGATGACTGAAATCTGCAGCTGTCAGCTAGATGGCAGACTTGAGTAAAACAGCCAGGAAAAGGTAAATTTAGCAAATTATATCTCCCAAACCATAAAGGTTTGAGAGATAAGACTTACATTGATGTTAATCTTTTTTTAATGTATACAACATTAAATCAAATTAAAATTAACCATTACTAACCTTTTAAATCAGTAGGTATTTCTGCTTGTTCCCTGTGGTGCAATTTGTTTGCCCTGTAATTGTACCACATTGTCCTGGCCCCCTACCCTCTACACCTCCCAGTCTGTCTAACCTTATCTACAGTTCTAACTCCTTCTCTATTCTAATATCCCATAGTACAGCAAAAGGTTATGTTTTCATGTTCCTAAGCCAGTGATGATTACACAATGTATTATGTTACTATAGAGGGTGACAGCTAAATCTGTATGTTATGATGCCATTTAATGTGTTATTTTCTTCTACAGCTAGTTTGTGTGTTTAGCATTGTCCACAGGTGTTATTTCTATGCATGCACATTATACAGCAGAAATGATGTACTGTATATGCCTTGATGGTCAATAAAACTTTATTTAGAAGAATTCCAGAGGAATAATAATTAAAATCCTGTAATGATTGATGCTCTCAATGAAAGGAGGATTGGGAAACTCGGACATTCCTTTTTAATGTTACAAAATATTTAACCTCTTATGGCACTATTATGTTTAGCATGAACAACTGCAATTTTCTGATTTCCAAAACTAAAATATACTTTCTAAACATGGAAAAAAATGTTTAAAGGCAGGCCAACTTTGTAATTTTGCATTATTTTGTCTCTCAAATCCCCGACAGAAATGTATTTAGTAGTTTTATGGTGTGAAAAGAGCAGACTGGTTTCTAAATAGCTTTTTAATCCTTTTTCTCAAGCATGTATGAAATGGCAGATACAGAGATGCATCAGTAAACTATAGGGCTCAGTTACCAATTATCTAGGAGTAATAAACATTCAGCAAAGGCATTTAAAGCTTATTGTTATCATCATCATCACACTATATAAAAATTTAATAATCAGAGATGTCTCCCACCTCTGCATTTATACCTTACATCGGTTTATGTCATCCATCTTTCTACCACAGTGTTCTTGTAGATTGACCTTGGCTTAGGTGCAGTGATGGTGCCCGTGTAGGACGTAGCATTAGCCAGTGTGTGCAGCGCCTGAGGGACCTGTTCCTTATGAAAGATTTGCATCATTGGCTGGTAAATTCCATTTTCCTGTGAACTGCTGCCAAATCTTAATGTAATCAGACCTGGGCAACATAGCAGTGAAATAATCTGTAACCAATCTATATAATTGCCTTACAGTCTACAGGAAGTATTCTGATGAAGAGAGAGCTGATTTTCAGCCGGCCATGCCAGGTCTGTGGCCCTGCACCTTTTGTTGGTGACCTGGTACCATTTATAAGTGACTATACATTTTTTGGCACTTTGTCTACCAAGAATAAGGTGACCTGGTATCTTTATTTTTAGACAAGCACCACTGGGCGAGGTCTACAACACAAACTATGTATGGCTTATTTAGGGAACTCTCACTCATAGAATGGGATAGAGGATGCAGAAACCAGTTGCTCCCACTCCCATTAGAGCCACAATACCAGTACCTACAAGCAACACATTGTGTCAGAAGCACCAGATCAAAAGATGTGGGGCCCCTTAAACCATGTGTGTGTATGTATACCTTGCTTTTTATTACTTCTCAGTAATTTCCATGGTGCTACCTGGAATTATCCACCCTTTCCTGCATACTTTGTTCGCCATTGTTTTTGCCCTTTGAATCCCATCTAGGCCCTTGCTGGGCTGCCAAACTTAGTGTATGTCACAGCTATAGTCACACAAGTGGCTCTTATTGGTCCCTCGCCCCCACCCAAATCACCATAGCAGTTTTCACCGGAGAGTCTCTAGCCCTTTGTGTGCTGGTGGAGGGTGGTGTAAAGTATGGCTCTGCAGCGCGTTGTACATCTCTCTGGAATGAAAAGCTTAGATTGATTTTGCAATAGTTGCCATTTTAATGAGAACAAGTGCATTTTTTCCTCATCTTCATTAACCCTTTAAGAATCAGAAGGGAGGACAACGCATTGAGAAGCACCACCTTTGTACCTTTAAATGTTAAATATTTTAGCAGGTATTCTACTGAGACATACAATAGGATTTACCTATGTATATGTACTAATAAAAATGTAGTGAATTAGTTAAATATGGAATTACAGTGAAATGCTGAAAAAAATCTAATTAGATGTTTGATCATGTGGACAGAGAACATTTCCTTCTGAAGAGACAAAAAAGCCTTCTGCTGTTTAAATGTGTCATCTGTGCAAGGCAAAAGCCCCAAGAATTTAATTCTTCTCAATTAGGTAAACTGTAATGGCATGTATTTATGTCATGTGCAAACAACCCTTTAAAAGCAGTTGCCAAGGTTTGCAGATCTGATTATAACACTTGCATAGTTATCTTACATGCCTTTTCATTACTTCTGGAAAGTGCAGATATAGGGGAAATGAACTATAATTCATTCATAGCAGTGAGTCCCAATCTTTTTGATACAATGCCTTCCTTATGGTTTTGACAAAACCCAAATACCCAACTTTTTTTAATGGGAATACATTGGAACTGTTACAAACATATTTAGATGTGTGTGTGTGTGTGTGTATATACATATATATATATATATATATATATATATATATATATATATATATAATTCTGTGTCATTTTTTTGTGCTGAGGACAATTCTACAAACCAGTGTACCGTATATAGACTCCATGCTAATCATATTAATATCACAAGTATGAATATGGCAGATTGTGCTGCTCCCAACTGTTCTTTGAACCACCATAGGGGGGCATGCATGCCACCTTCCAGGTTGGTAATTGAAAAATTATTACTGAAAACTAAAATCTTGTTCACCTTTAACCCTTACTCTGTCTGTGTACCTGTACTTCCAATGTCCTTTACCAGAACCTGTTCCTGAGTCTCAGACCTGTGTTCCTGTCTGTATTCTTGTTTTTGTCGTCAGTGGACGCCTTCCATGTGGCATCCGATTATCGTACTGCTGCTCTCCGTAATCTGTCTCTGTTCTATAGCACCACAGGAGGCAGGAAAAAGAATACAGATGTCCATTAGACTGCCACCTCTCTCTGTATTCATTATGTGGCACCATGCTCCATTTCTCTGAAGCCTTCTGTAACTAGTTAAGTTAACATAATAATATATTGATGAGGCTGAAACAAAGACATGCCCATCAAGTTCAACCCTTGCCATATCAACCTTTTTGATCCAGAGGAAGCAAAAAATCCATGTCGATGCCACTTCACGTTAAGCCCTTAGTTGGTAAATCAGTCCTGGCTGACTACAAAAGGCAGTCGGATATCTCCCTGGATCAACAGCAAAAGAAAGACCTATTTATCCTTAAAAAAAGATGTATCATATGTGAGTGTACTAAAGGAATTGAAGGGAAAATATGGTTGCACAAAGACATACTAAAAAGGCCAAAATTTCTCTGGCCCTCTAGTGTATAAAAAAGCCCTTGCCATCAAGGGGTTAACCCCTAGCATACCATTGAATTTTCCATAGATCTCTCTAGCATCCAAGGGGTTAGAATAATGTACTATTAAAAGCAAATGTATTTGAATACTAGCAGTATGGCATCAGTAATAATCCTTAAAGACCATGGGGGCTCTCTGGTCCTTAAAATAGGATTTGAATGTTCTTATCTGTTAAAGGGGAACTTTCACCCCGCAATAACTTAATGTTCCCTTACTGCTCACCTGGCGACTAGCTGCTTAGTAGCGCTAGTCGCCAGAAACCTTACCCGGTTCTTCAAATATATGCGTTTTAAAGGAGCAGGAAGCACGGACGTCTCTTCACAGTGACGTCGGTGCGCCTGCGCTGTCAGTCCCTTGTCAGTCCCTTGTGCACCGTACGGTGCACAAGGGACTGACAGCACAGGCGCACGGACGTCACTGTGCTTCCTGCTCCTTTAAAACGCATATATTTGAAGAACCGGGTAAGGTTTCTGGCGACTAGCGCTACTAAGCAGCTAGTCGCCAGGTGAGCAGTAAGGGAACATTAAGTTATTGCGGGGTGAAAGTTCCCCTTTAAATCCTTTTCTCTTTAGTACATATGGAACACAGGTACCATGAAGCTGAGTCCCTCCTCCTGGAGGGCAGGGCACATCACAAAAGACATTGTCTTTGGGGTGGAAACTCCCTCCTCTTCCTCCAGTTCGCCTTCCCCCCCCTGCCCACTAACTCCCAGAATACATCTGACCGAAGTCACACAAAAAAATGTAAGAAGAAAATCTCCTGGGACTAAGATCCTAAGAGGACTCCTTTGCCCAGGAAGGCAATACCATGAAGGTTTCTTTCTCTGGGCAGGAGACCTGTGTTCCATATGAACTGAAGAGAAAAGGATTTAACAGCTAAGAACACTAAAATCCAATATTTCTCTTACATCCAATATGGAAAACAGGTAACATGGGGATATACTAGAGCTTGGATTCCGAGGAGGGTTGGAATAGAAACCTGAAGAATGTTTGGGGGCTGGGACAGGCACAAGCACCTGTTTTTCCAGCAGACAGTCCATGACCTCTTGGAACAGTCTTGCCTTGTCTGGATCCCTTGATAAATAACCAATATGGAGGAAAGGATTTGAAATCTATGTGGTACCTTTCCGATATTAACCGCAAAACCCACCGGTCCATCACAGAGGATGTCCAGGTGTCTCGAAAAAGGCAGATATGGCCCTTGCAGGCAACAATGTATCAGGATTCTACTAGTCATAAAGTGTTGGGTTTGTCAGACTTAGCCTTTGAAGGTGATTGCTTGGACTGCCAGGGTTTTGCGGTGCATCTCTCTTGAGGGATTTGCAAACTTTGTGGCCTCTGAGACCCTTTTTGGCAGGGGGTGAAAAATATGAGCCTTCCTCACTAGAAAGGAACTCTTGGGCAGGCAACAAGATGCTCTTACCACCTGGAGCGTCACTGAAGATGTGTGCGGCATGCAACAACAGAAAAGGAGGAGGCCTTTGCTGAAACTCTGGTGGTGTCAAATATCGCCATAAAGACGTAAGTATTGGCCTCCTTAATGTTAGCTATCAGGACCAATAGGTTCACCTTGGCAACATCAGCATATGCAGCATCAGAAAGCTGCTCACAACAAATGGCAACTGTCCTGTTAATCCAGGCAAAGGCAAAATAGGCCTTAGTGCTGCCCCTGTACAGTGAAGGAGGTCTTTAGAAGAGAATCCAGGCTCTTATGCGCTGGCTCCTTGAGTCCTGCTGCATCTGCCAGCAGAAGGGTGATGTTTTTGCCAGCAGTGAAATAGGGAGATCCCTATCAGGAGTTTTCCACTCATCCATAAGGATCTGATTAAGAGTGGTATTAGGTGAAAACACAGGAGAAGAATTCTTACACCTCTGGAAAATGTCCACCATCAGAGGTGTCAGAGAACTGGAGGGTCTCCAGGACTGCTCTGATGAGCCCCTCAGTCGATGGGAGTGGATCAGCCAGGTCTTCATATTGTCCATCATCTTCCTCCTTCTATGAAGGCAACTCTTCCCCAGAGAACCCCAATAACATGAGAATGAGTCCTGGATACAGAGGCAATCTGTTTAAAGGTGGCATAGGTTGCCAAAAGTAAAGTACCCCACATGGACAGAGCAAGAAAATTGGGCCACTGAAGATTGCAGTGTCTTAAGCCATGCAGGCTCTTGATCGGTGCTAGAGGGGTCCAGTGGAGTAGTAGGGGCCACTTCACATAGTTCCTGTTAATGTGTCCCAAACTACTAGTAAAATACTAGATAATGTCTCCAAAACCCAGAAATGCATTTATCTGGCAAGCGAAGGGTTAATCTGGTGAAGGAAAGCAAGGAGAGTCAGCCACTGTGTAGGATAAACAAGAGAAGAGATGGCCACCAGAAAATTGTCAGCCAATCGGTAGAAAGCATGCAAAATGGGCTTTCTGGGGTATTTTATTTGATAATTACTTTTTTCTTAGAGGGTTCTATGTTATAATGCTTATTACGAGAGAAAGCTAAGAGAAAATTAAAGTGCGCTGTTTAAAATGTTTCAGTCTCGCACACGTCAGCTGGTAGTCAAACTTTCTTTGTTCCTCTTTCTACCATTACTTAAGTTTGTTCTGTGGAAACCCTTGTACTTCAGGAGATCATGGGGTTTAACAAAACACAATTTGAGAACCACAGCTGTAAGACAATGGTCTCTAAATAGAGGCTCATGAGCAACATGTTGTAGAAAAGCCCTTTCATGTGGTTCCCTTTCTGCTGTAGGATAAAGGCTTTTACATTGTGAGGCAGAAAGAGTGAAAAAAAAAATAAGAGGAAGAGAGAACTTGGAGGAAAGTGAAAACTGAGAGGGGATGAGAGCAAGAGCAAGATAAAAGAGAAAACAAAAAGATGGACTAATTACGACAAGAGAAGGAGTGGTAGTGGTAGAGGCAGTTGTTTGGGTTGATAGAGCTAGCTGTAAGCAAGGAAAAGGAGAAAGGATAAACATTCCACAAAACTGATTCAGATGGGTTTTAAAGTCCTTGAATGCTAGGGTGGTCTCCAATGTATTTAAAAGCAATGCCATGGAGTTAATATTCCCTTATACAGCAGAATTACTCTAATTCTTATTAGTACATTATTTTCTGAGAATATCAAGGTTTCCAGGTATTGGAACAGAATTAAATTGTGTCTTCCTTTTGCATTAATGCCACAAGCAATATAAAAAAGGTAAATAAAATATTTGCAGCATCACTGGGCAAATAAATTAAATTATTCTACAATATAATTAATTTGATATGTGCAGTCAGGATATGACTAATATCTGCCGGCTATTTCTATGTTTACTTAAGTGTTTGCACCCACAGGGCTCTTGTCTGTAGCACAAGCTCCTAAGTTGGCCGATGTTGGCAGGATGAGTGATACCTTCCAGTTTCAACAGAAGAGACAGGATGAATCTTGCTGATATGGGTGAGGCATATAGTTGGCAAATTTGTTCAAGATTTCATAGAGTTGATGCAAAGAGACAATCTAGCTCAGAAAAACTAGCGTGCATTAAAGGCACACTATCACCTAAACAATAAAAAAAACGTTGGTGATTTTGAAAGATCTTTCAAAATCAACTCTATGCTCTTTAGCCATTTTTTATTTACAAAGTAAGTTCATATTTATAGATTATGTTAATTATGGCATGCTGTGCTGACACTTCTTGGGTGAGATGTACTAAGGTATGATAAAGAGGTGATAAAGCAGAGATGACTTCTGCAATGATATCACTTCTCCAAGTCCTATGTTATTCTATAGAGTCAATGCACTAAGATTTCTCCAACTTTGGAGATCTTAGTGCATAGGCTGCATAGAATACATAGGAACTGGAGAAGTGATATTACTGGAGAAGTCATCTCAGCTTAATGACTTATTTATCACTCCTTAGTGCATAACCACCCGTATAGCTCTACATTACCACCTACACTCCCTGACACTGATAGCAGTGCATTGCCTTCTGTAGCACTGAAAGTGTTAAGTGTCAGTGAGTGAGGAATGTAATGTAGGTCTAAGACAGGAAGTGCCTGTGCAGGATTCCTTCATTAGCATAATCTATAAATTTGCATTAGAAATTGGCTTAAAACATAACAGTGAAAATGTAATATGACAAGCAGTGATCGGATAGCAGGTGCAGTTAATTGTGAGCAATAAGTGTATAACTTGTTTTTTTTTAATCAAAAATTGTATTGTAGTCAGTGTATTAATTTGAAGACAAAACATCATGTATATATCCCCTGCATTTGAATCTAGTTGCATAATCAGATAATCAGGCAAAAGGCTAGATTCTGTTGCAGAAGGAAAATGTAACAATGAGGCTACTCCTGTTTTTGTTTTGTTTTTTAAAAAAAGGGAAAGTATCACTTAATATGGAAAAAAAAAATAAAAACGTGTGAGTGATAAGAGCAAACAAGTGTACTCTTGCAGCTTGGAAATGCTTATTTCAAAAGTTATTATAGAAAAAATGGCTTTTTTTGTTCCATGATGAGATAGTTGATATTTCTGTCAATAAACATTTGCCACTAACAGCTCTTCATAGACTGCAATAGCAACAGGCCATGGACGTACTACATCAAAAAAGTACATTTTTTCTCTGTAACGTCACAAATGAAGCATCTGCAAGCAATGTGAGTGGCCATGTTTTACAATATAGATTATATGAAAAGGCACTCCAACATTGCCATTTCCCCTGCTAATATGTTCATGGTGCTATCTGTCAATGTGTCCAATACAATGCCTTCTAGTGGAGATGACTTCTCCAGTAATATCACTTCTCCAGTTCCTATGTTAGTGTATAGAACCTATGCACCAACAGGTCTGCAGCGTTGGAGATCTTAGTGCATAGGCTCTATAGAATAAATAGAAACTGGAAAAGTGATATCACTGGAGAAATCTTCTCCACTTTATCACCTCTTTATCACTTCTTAGTGCATAACCCTCAAGGTATTCAATACATCCTCTACCCAGGACAAACCAAGTAGACGTACAGCGTTAGAGGTAAAGAGCACTGAACCAATAGGATAACATTTATTGAAAAGAATAAAAGGGTTACATTTGGTCCTATCACGTGGGGTCCCACTGGATACTAGGAAGAATCTTCAAATCTGAAGCTTTCCAAAGTACTGTGTAGTTTGAAGTATGTTTTGGTCCAAGGATATGTCTCTTTAAAGATATGCCTTTTAGGAATATATATGTAATTGTTTTTTATATTTTGTATAAATAATGATGACAAAAGGTTTTAAAAAGAGAAACGAAGTTCTTTACATTTGCCCCAGTGATGACTTGCCCCTTTTGGGCTTCCGGAGAAGCATATGATCATTTTGATCATTGCTTGTCCTGGAAGCTAGGGGATATATGTTGCCAAGGGGTTAAAGAATGTTTCCCTTTCCTCTATTTTTGAACACGTGTTCCCGTAGAGGTAAGGGATTGAGGTCCAGGTGTATAATTGGAGGTGTAGAATTTAAATAGCCGGTAGCTCAATCATAAAGCACCATGGGTGGTGTGAAATGTGTTGTAATGAGATATCGGGTCCCGGCCGGGCACTTATCAGCAAAGCTGTGTATCGAGCTACCTGCTATTATATGTAAGTTTTTTACATTTTTATTTTGTATATTATTATTTGGATTAACTTAATTGAAGTTTTTGCAATACTCTGTTGAGTATACATATGTTAAAGAAAGACGTTTCAAATTATTGGATTTGATATAGTACATATTTTTATATATTATTGTAAGGTCGTTATATTTGGATACTTGCATTGTGGGGTTTAAAGGTGATGTCTGCTGTTGTTTAAATCACCTGCAGAACATTAACGTGCAAGTTTAACAGATATTTTAAGTTTTTCTGTACATTGTATTGAATAAAATATACTGATTTTTTTACCACATATATATATTTTCTGTGGCTTTCTCTGATAGTGCAAGCTAATTGTCCTGTATGGACTAGTAAGGGACATATTAATTGAGGATAGAGATAGTGTGTGTGATTTTTTTTTACATGTTACAGGGCTGAGTGGAAGGTCCTAGCGCCAGGTTCCCTGTTTGAAGTGAAATCTTGTACATTTACCCTGTGGTGGATATTTCAAGTTGTGGCACCTCTGAAACATTGGACAGCAGGGGACTTTCCTCTTAAGGACCTGGATGGTCGAGTCCCAGTGAGATCTGGGGACATAAATTGCATCAGCTCCTTCCTTATATATATGTTTATTGGCAAAATATGTTTAAGCTCACTTACCATGTCATGATACCCAGTTTCAAGTGAGTCCTATCTAATACACATAATCATCCCTATCTAAGTAAAAAAATACCCCCTGATGAATTCTTGGAACTAAACATGTAGAGCTTAGTACCTAGTTAAAAATATAATTTAAAATATCTTTATGATAAGACTCACCTACTTTCAAACCGTGTTGGTTTACAGTGAGTGGGTGGAAGCCCAAGAAGACCGGCGCTCCATTATTCCCCTTTGTAGGTCTTTTCCAAGCACCCCCACAAGTCACATGGGGTTTCTATATTACCTTGATTGCAAGAAGACATAGGCCACTTAGATAGGGATGATCATGTGTATTAGATAGGACTCACTCAAAATGGGGTACCGTGTTTATCGAGCATAAACATTTTGGCCAAACTATACAACGAAAACCTCAAATTTATTAACACAGTGGCTTAATATATGTTTTATACAGGGTGCATATTTGGATAATTTGCATGGCGGAGTGCAGGTAGGTATTCTGTTTTAAATGTGTCTTTTATTACATTTCTCCAAAATGAATTCTACCTCTTGCGAAATTATTAATATCACTGTTGTTTCCTGAATAAACTGACTTTAGAACTATGGTTCTCAACCATCGTGCCATGGACATAAACTTATGGTGCACCCTTATTTTTCCCCAAAGACTGACAAAAATGTGAAACCTGAGTTTCAAATGTGTATTTATGGAAATTGTTATGCAAAAAATACTTCTTGAATGTAAGACTAATGACCTCTAATATATTATAGGTACCCAAAAATCAAATATTAGGGTTCCTTGAGACAAACGATTGAGAAAAACTGCTTTAGAAAGGCATATGGATGCCATATAGGTAATCACTGCAATGTGAAGTTGCCTATCTAGCTTCCAAGTGGTTTTAACGCAATGCATTGAGTACCACTCTGGCACTCAAAGGGTTAATATGATCTATGCAGCATACAACTAATTAACTTAAGAAAGGATCAGTTAAGTCTGTGTGAAGCTCAGCAATGCCCTGCATATGAATGACAAAATAGAAAGGTTAAGACACCAAACAATTTAATAGAACTACAAAAAAACTTTATTGTAAAAAGCAAATTATAACATCTAGGTTTAAATGACACTTCTTGTTTTAAACATTAAATAACTTAAGATGATCTCAGATAGGCTTTTGTTCAGATATATAACTCTGTATTTCCCATTAAACACTGAAAATAATAGTAAAAAAAAAATAAATCACCACAAAACAGGGCCTCACGGACAACAGAAAAGAGGAGTAGTTCTGGGTTAACCCTTTGAGTGTTAGAGGGAATCCAAGATATTGCTGAGCAATGCTTTTGCATACTCATCTGGCACGCAATGGGTTAAACAAAATGCAACAGAGAATAAATATTTCCAAATGAATTAACCCTCTGAGTGCCAGAGAGGTGTCCAAGCCATTGCTTTTTCAAGGTGTTGTGCACGCCTCCAGCATTCAAGGGGTTATAAGTGGCTCTTAATACACTGAATATTAGGTCTCCAGTGCATTGACAAACAGTGTATTAAAGACCTCTAGCATTAAGTGGTTAAAGCGGAACTTTCATCACAATTAAAGTGCCCGCCAAATCTTTATTAACAGAGATACGCATATAAATACTTTTATTATGCTGAATAAGTCCGGCATTATTGAGAAATACAACTTGTTCGGCAGGCATCAGTGGCAGGTATCTTGCTGTAGATGCTCTGTGCTCCTGAGCCATCAGACCATTCCGGTACCTTAAGGTACAATGGAACTCCCTTCAACAATCCTGGAGGAGACCGGGACGACAGCATAGACTCACAGATGCCTTTTCGCCATGATGTCTGCGCTGCTACCCGCTGATGCCTGCTGAACGAGTTGTATTTCTCAATAATGCCAGACTTATTCAGCATAATAAAAGTATTTAAATACCCATCACTATGTTAATAATGATTTGGGGGCACTTTAATTTTGATGAAAGTTCTGCTTTAAAAGACATTAAACTCAATGGCAATTTATCTCATGTTTTGAAGTTGATTTGCTATAGAAATACTTCTCTTTTTTGCATGCATAAATCCCTAAGAGTTCTAGATAACAGAAAACCACAGTTAGAATTTAACAAGAATTTATACAAAAATAGTTAAACTAATCCATATTTGCACGTGTAAACTAATTACATGATATACAGACTGGGTAGATTATATATTTCCTAAAAAAAATTATCCAAGTTCTTGGAAGAAAACAAAGAAAATGAATATATTTATAGATTTTTTTTTTTTTTTTTAAGAAAAACTTAATTTAAGTCAAATAATATTCTACAGTTATTAAGTTAGTTATGATATATTAGGCAGTGATGCAGCCTGTGTATATTAGACTATTAAGACACTGGAATGTATAGATCAATATTTTTCCTGTATTGCCTTGTTGCAACAAAGTGATATTTCTTATTAACAAATTCACTGCCATCTCATTTCTAACTTACAATGGAAGATATATTTGTTTGGCACATCAAACATGTCTGCCAGTAATGAATACACATTTCTGCTTTAACCCTGTGAGTACCAGAGGAGGTATCCAAACATTGTGTTTGGATACCTCTCTGGCACTCTGAGAGTTAAGGCTGCTGATGAGAAGCTAGTATTTAGTGCATGGGACAAAGGCTACTTTTTAAAGGGATAGTAATGTTTCACAATAAAAACAGATCCAATTAATCTTAATAGTATTTGGGCCATGGAGAGGGTTATTTCAGTGCTGTTAGAGTTGTAGTTCAAGAGTAATTGAATGATAAAGTATACCCTCCCACCCCTTTTACTGATGTCACTGCTCAACTCAGAGCAGCAGGGTGGTGTCAAAGTGGATTGCAGAGAGGGACAATCTTCAATTACAATAAGGGAAAAAGCTGAAAAACCTGTCAATGGGGGCAGGGCTTTCATTGTTCTCGCAGTAAGAAGATTGTCCCTTTCTGTCAGCTGTCTGGTCTGTGGACCAGATTCCACATCTGAGGGGAGGTGGCTTACACTAAGTAAAAGGGGTGGGAGGGTGAAACTTTATCATTCAATTAATCTTGAACTACAGCTCTGATAGTATTGAAATAACACTCTCTATGGCTCAAATACTATGAAGATTAATTGGAGCTGCTGTTTTTGTGAAACACTATCCTTTTAAGATCATTCTTTCTGTATCAGCCGCGGCAGTGGCAGTCTCTACTGCGCATGACTGCAGCACACTCAGCAGTCTCTACTGCGCATGACTGCGGCGTTACGCACATTTTAGCGAATTATTATATAGGAGATATATATATATATATCCTATATAATAATTCGCTAAGTTGTGTGTAACGCCCGACATGCGCAGTAGACACTGCTGCGCGTGCGGCAGTCATGCGCAGTACAGACTGCCCGCGCCACTGCTGATACAGAGCTGGACGCTCCTTCTGTATCAGCCACGGCGCGGGCAGTCTCCGCTGCGCGTGACTGCCCCGCGACCAGCTGCCAGAGGCACTGTGGCCCGTGTAATGGGCTGTTCAACTAGTATATATATAATTCATTTTGCCAGAGATTATTTCAATGTATTAGCTTAATCACTTAGATGCTAGACTGCTATCAACCAAGGGCTTAACCCTTCCAGTTCCAGAGGGGAATGCAAAGCACTGAAAGGGAAAAGGACCTCTGTCATCAAATGGGTTAATTTCATATCCTTATTTTCTGTTCCACTGCATTACATTCTCATTGAGGCTGATGTCCTATGAAGAACTGTATTAATTCCAGAGCAAACCAAATTCACAGTAGGGTAAAGTGATTTTAATTAGGCTCTTAGGACTCTTGAATATTAGCAAGTTCTCCAAGCAATGTTTTTGACTTCTCCAGTATTCAAGGGGTTAAAACCCCTATTTAACTCAGTGGAAAATTGGGTAATCTTGTTTGTTCCTTATGGAGCAGTTGGTTTGCTCCAGGATGAATCCATTAGTGCTTAGCCCAATGAGTTGCATTGACTCTGTTCTGCATCTGATGTAATATATTCAAACACCTGCACCTTCCATTAATACAAAGAGCTTTTTAATTGACTTTTTGACTATAGAGGGCAATGCTGTTATGAGGGCTAATGACAAGTGCAATGTCTCCTTGCTATCCTTTTCAGTATGCTGTTTAAATCCCTGGAAACATCCTAAACATTTCAATCAAACATGGAGTTATTGCTTCAGTCCCTTCTGTTACTAGACAGATTGTACTGAACGTTTTCTAGAACAGAGCTACAATATAATCAAGTCTCATATAATAACAGAGGCTACTGTCATTCTGGGGTTAACCAGCTGCACTGTAGGGGCAATTAAACATTCCTGTGGATCTAAATAAGACTTTTAACACATTGAATGCTAGAGAGGTCTCTGGGTATTGTTTTTCTATGCATTGGAGACCTTTCTTGCATTCAATAGGTTAAATAACCCATACAAATCAATGAGGATTTTAGGGAGTATGCTACAATTGTCTAGTTCCTCATTTTGTTCTTTGTGTCTTTAAGATTGAGAGATGAGAAGAAGAAAGAGGGAAAGACAGCATAACCACAACAATTTTAAAGGGACAGTGTCACTTAATATTCAAAGCATATATATTGCTGGGTTTATCTTACCGAGTAAACCAAGGGTATTCCTAGTGCTGAGGTTTTATTCAAAATGTATTACAACTCAAACTTGAGTTTTTTGGGTGCAATATTTCCATAGCCTGAAATGTTATGATGGCGCTATTGCTACAGCAGCCTTTGGACAGCTATTGTCAGAGCATAAAATGTCATTACTGTTTTACATTTGTTTTAATTGGGAAGATAAACTCTGCATTATATATTTGTTTCCAAATTAAGTGATACTATACCTTTTTAATCCTTTGAGTGCCGGAAAGGTATCTAATGCAATGCTACCCAACTTTCTCATTCAGTGGTACACGTATTTCTGAGGCTGAATATATATACAGGCTTGCAATTTCAGCAGTATAACACAATATGTGAACGTGTGTATGCATCCAGATTGTAATATATATATCTATATATATATATATATATATATATATATATATATATATATATATATATATAAATAATAAATCCCTGGGTCATATTTATCATTGAGTCACTATTTTTTAGTTTTTAACAACTACAATATAGACATCCTATATGGGTTTGCAACCAGATATATTTATTTTCTTTGCAAATAGTTAACATTTTTGCAGTTTAATGTATACATTTTTGCAGGTTAATCGCTAGTTTTTGCAGTTTGCAATTATTGAATTCTAGGGATGTACACAACGCTTATGTTGGCATGGGATAGAGATTTTGTGCAATGTATGAGCTTTTTATAGCAGCAGAGGAAGAACCAGAGATGTACAGCAGGGGTAGTCAGTGTTTAGGCCCCCAGACGTAGGGGACTACAACTCCCACTGGCTTCTGGCAATGATGGGACCTGTAGTCCCCAACAGCAGGGGGTCCAAAGATTGACTACCCCTACAACTTATTTACAACACATTAATGGTCTGGTCCTGGAGTTTACAGAACTCCCCTTAAAGGGATAGTAATGTTTCATAATAAAAGCAGCTCTAATTAATAATCATAGTATTTGGACTTTGTAGAGTGTTATTTCAATTCTGTCAGAGCTGTAGTTCAAGAGTAATTCAATGACAAATATCCCGCTCCCGCCCCTTTTACTGATGTAACACTGTTCAGCCAGAGCAGAAGGGACGTGCCCAGGTAGACTGCAGAGAGGGACAATCTTCAATTAAGATAAGGGAAAAACCTGAAAAACTTGTCAAGGGGGGCAGGGCTTTCATTGTTCTCATAGGAAGAAGATTGTCCCCTTCTGTTATCTGTCCGGTCTATGGACTGGATTCCACATCTGAGAAGAGATTGTTTACACTAGGTAAAAGGGGCGGGAGGGAAAACTTTGCTTGTGAATATCTCTCAAACCATAAAGGTTTGAGAGATAAGACTTATATCTTTCTTCATGTTTTTTTTAATGCCTACAAAATAAAATAAAGATAAAACGAAGTATTTCTATCCCTTTAAGTGCAACTCACTGCAGTGAAATCTGTTACCTATCTCTAATGTTCAGTACTACAAATACATAAAACTGGACTGCATAGGAACATGTGAAGCCCAGCAATATGCATTATTCATAAGGTATGAGAACCCTGTGTATGGCTATTTATTCCAGTCTGACTGCTCCACATATTCTCAAAATATTTCCATAGTAGACATTTAAGCTGATGTATTAACAAGAACTGAAGCGAGTCAACAAACTACTCCATACAGGGAAAATGCAAATGTCCCAAACCACCATGAATTTAAATTGGACTGGTTATGCCCTAGCTAGTTTTACAGTGAATTCAAATATGTCTATATTTTGTACTAGCCATTTTCTGTAAATAGTTTGAGAAATGAACGTTTATGTCTTGACGGCACTTTATGCTATATCGCTACACAGTATTCTAAGGAGTTATTTTCCAGGCCACACTTACACCTCCCAGCGCTGTTAGAACTGGCCCAGTGAGTGGGCTCTGCCTAGATTCACACATAGGACAGGGGACGGTAATATTAGCCCAGCATATCAACCAATTAGCTAAAATTGTCACAAATAAATGTTAATTTCTCAAAAATGATTTACATTACACACAAATGGCTACAGGCACGTTTTTACTTCTTTTTAAAATTAACAGTTTATTCTGACAGATCCACTTTAAATTAGACATTTAACCCATTTGGAAGCTACAGAGGTCTCCAGCTCATTGCAGAGCAATGTATTGGAGAGTTCTTTAGCACTGAAGGAGTAAAGAGACATATATAAAGGTAGCATATCATTTAATATGGAAGAAGTATGTCCTGCTGCATAAAACATGGGTAGTACCAATGCAGAGTGCTGTTTTAGTAAAACAATATTGCAGCTCCTACTTGTATATTTGGGTGCAGTACCTCCATGACCTGGTAATATTTACAGTGGCGCTGTTATAGCGGTATGTGGAGAGCTGCTGTCGCTGACAATAATGTCCATAGATTTATGTAGTAACAGCACCACTGTAAAGTTTTAGGACATGGAGGTACTGCTCCCAAAAAAGTCAGTTTGAGCTGCAATAGTGTTTGACTAAAACATCTCTCTCCAATGAGGATACCCCTGTTTTACTCAGCAGCATATTCCTTGCAGTATGTATTTTTTTTCCAACATTAAGGAATATTATCCCTTTAAATTAATGGGAATATGTAGGTCCCCTATATGACAATTGGTTTGCCCCATCTCCAGCACAATTCATCATGCAAACACACACAGGGGAGTCTACAAATCCACCAGAGCACTCAAATCATACACCTGTACTTCTAGGGATAGATAGATAGATAGATAGATAGATAGATAGATAGATAGATAGATAGATAGATATTGAGAGAGAGATAGTTCATACTATTGCTGTAAAGTGATATTGTGATAATATGCTGATCTTGCAGCTCTCAAGATCAATAAAAAAATGCAATTCCTGAACATCTTCATGTGTTAACACCCATTTGGGTTACTTGGACAGGTAACCCAAACAGGCATGCAAAGGGTACAGCATACAGCAAATGACTCATTTACCATAAAGTGATAGTAATGTTTCACAAAAACAGCAGCTCCAATTCATCTTCATAGCAATTGAGCCATAAAGAGTGTTATTTCAATACTGTGAGAGTTGTAGTTCAAGAGTAATTGAATGATAAACTTTCCCCCTCCCACCCTTTTTACCTAGTGTAACACTGCTTTCCTCAGATGTGGAATCCAGTCCATAGACCAGACAGCTCACATCAAGGGTCAATATTCTACTGTGAGAACAATGAAAACCCTGCCCCCCTTGACAGTTTTTTCAGCTTTTTCCCTTATCTTATTTGAAGATTGTCCCTCTCTGAAATCTACCTGGACACTCCCTGCTGCTCTTAGGTGAGAAGTGTTACATCAGTAAAAGGGGCGGGAGGGGGATACTTTATCATTATATTACTCTTGAACTACAACTCTGACATAATTGAAATAACACTCTGCAAGGCCCAAATACTACGATGATTAATTAGAGATGTTTTTATTGTGAAACATTACTATCCCTCTAAGAGGCCGATCCTGCTGTGTGTACTGCCGCTGCCTCACTGGCGGCAGACGCGATGCAGTCTTGAGTTGTAGAGACTGCCCGACTGTTCGGGCAGTCTCTACTGCTCATGACTGCATCGGACTTCTGGCCTTTTATATTATAGGATTTAAGGGTACATCTATCTGTATATCTATCTATCTGGAACCCTGCATGAAAGTGACTGGGGCTGATGTAAGAAGAGAAAGTGGGTCAATTCTGGTGCAAATCAAATACACCACAAGGAATACATACAAAATTCCCATTGATTTAAATAGGGGATTAAACACCTTGAATGTGGTTCCTGAACCTACAGATTTGGCTGTTATGGAAACTTCAACCCAGTTAAAGGGAGACTGCAGAGAGGGACAATCATCAATTAAGATAAGGGAAAAAGCTGAAAAACCTGTCAAGGGGGGCAGGGCTTTCATTGTTCTCACAGTAATAAGATTGACCCTTGATGTGAGCTGTCTGGTTTATAGACTGGATTCAACATCTGAGGGGAGGTGGCTTACACTAGGTAAAAGGGGCCGGAGGGGGAAACTTTATAATTCAATTACTCTTGAACTACAACTCTCACAGTATTGAAATAGCACTCTCTATGGCTCAAATACTATGAAGATGAATTGGAGCTGCTGTTTTTGTGAAACATTACTATCACTTTATGGTAAATGAGTCATCTGCTGTATGCTGTACCCTTTGCATGCCTGTTTGGGTTACCTGTCCAAGTAAACCAAATGGTTGTTAACACATGAAGATGTTCAGGAATTGCAATTTTTTTATTGATCTTGAGAGCTGCAAGATCAGCATATTATCACAATATTTTATCATATTAAATGTTCCAATAATGGATTTTACATGATATTAAGTAACAATGGCCCATATTTATATACGCAAGGAGTTATTCTGGAGTAAACCAACTGCGCCATAGGGGACAGATACAAATTCCTTTTAAATATATATCTTGAATTCTAGAGTTCTCCAATGCATTGAGACTTCTATAGCATTAGAGGGGTTAAAATCCCTAGTCACATGCATGGAAATGTAGGAATTGTTATTTGTCCTGTATGGTGCAGCTGGTTTACTCCTGAATAACTCCAGTTTTTTATAAATATGGGTTGTAGTGTGACTGATTTGGGTCATTATCAGGAATCAGGAAGCCTTGTTGCGAGCTCCCAAAGATGCTGAACTGGTAGAATGTGATAAATCATACAGAAAACCTTCCAAAGCTCCTTTCCAATTCAGTTCAAATGAAATCCAGGCCATAGGTGGGCGTTTTTACATTGAAGTTGTTTGTTGTTTTTTCTTCCTTCAGTAAACTGAGGCAAAAAGAATGAATGAATAAAAGATAAAAAAAGACCAGTTCTAGAAGAACAGAATGGATTGTTATTTCCTGCAGTACATCTGGTGCAAACGATTACAGCCAAGTGCTAGGAAATTGACCAGCACATTTCCCCTGCCTTTTGTTCTCTCCTTGAATGTAAAGCAATGTGTTGGGAGCTGTATCTAGCATCCAATGGGTTAAAGGACTAGAATTCAACAGCAGATAAAAATCAATCTGTCTACTCATCCTGCCCCTTGTTAATGCTTTATGGAGCAGAGGTGGCATGTAATGCATTAGCACACCCCTCTGGCCCTTACAGGGTGCATTCTAAGACATATTCCACACATGCTCTCTGTTTACAGTCAAGGCAGATTTTTGTGTATCACATGCAATTTAGAATTCTACCATAGTTTTAGCTTCAGTCTCCTGTGTCTGTTGGGAAGATATACCAAGAACAACAACTTTTTTTGCTCTCTGTTCATGTTAAAAAGCATTTGTGATTTTTCTTTCTTTTACTAAATCCTAATGCCTGATGTTGCCATGGTATCCTGTGGTTGCACTGGGCTGAGTTTTAAGAATATACATTTTTTACCCCAGAAATGCATTATTTCCATATCTCCTACTGACTGACTGAACCAACATACACAGAAAAAAAAAATAACAAAAACACTCTGAAAGGGTAAATGAAAATGTAGGACCATATTTAATAAGCTAAGGAACAATTCTGGAGCAAACTCACTACACCATAGGGGACATTTTAACATCTTGAATGCTAATTGGGTTAGAAGCCCCATTTAAAGCTACAGGACTATATGGAATATTTTGTTCCCTATGATGCAAATCACTACAACTCAATAGTAGGCAACCTGTGGTATCCATTTGTTGATTAACCCTTTGAGTGCCAGAGGGGTACGCAAAGCATTGCTTTACAATGGGTTGCGTACCCTTCTGGCACTCATAGGATTAAGTACAACTCCCATCTTTGGCTTGCTGAGATTAATACGGGAAAGTTAACTCCTATAGTGCACTTGGTTTGCTCCAGAATTGCAACACTTCAGCTTCATGAATAAGGGTCTTATTCAGAGCATTAAAGGATAGGCTGACTAGACCTCACCTTTAACCGGGGACTGCAGGACTGCATTGATTTCAGTGAAGTACTGCAAAATGGCTATTTCCTATGTGTCCCCAGTTAAAGGTGAGATCTGGTCAGCCTATTAAAGGAGTAGTAAACTTTTTTTTATGAAAAAAAAACAAAACAAAAACATATGTTGAAGGGTAGTTCCTGTTGAGAAACATAAGGGTACTCCCACTGTTGACAGATGCATATTTCCAGAATTATTACAGTTTAAACCAATGTTTATTTACATTAGCAGTGTCCTCTAATGGTCAAATTCCAATTATTTCTCCTGTTACATTCTAACGGAGAGGAAAGTCAGTGACTTACAGTTCAGTGATAGAAACTGCCTGTCACTGCCTGTCACTTCCTGTCAGAACTATCAGGAAGTAAATGCACAGTAAATTCACTTCTGATTATTTTAACGTTTGTAACTTCTAAATACAACAGACTGACAGCAATGGGAGTGACCTTGTTTTACTCAACAGGAAAAGCTCTATAACGTACATTTTCATAAAAAAAAAAAGTTTACTGCTCCTTTAAAGAGGTGCAATTCTGGAGCAGACCAAGTGCATCATAGGGGTCATATTAAAATTTCCATCAATTTAAATGGAGCTCTTAACATTCTGAATGCTGGAGAAGTCTCCAATACACTTCTTTGCAGTACACTGGAGACTTCTCTAAAATTCACCTGGTTAAAATAGGGTTGCCACCCAGCCGGTATTTTACAGGCAAGCCGGTAAAAAATTGGCTTCTTTCCAATGTTAAGTCTAGGGAGGGAATGCCTTGGCCGGTATTTTTTTTTGAAGAAAAGGTGGCAACCCTAGGTTGAAAGTGGTTTATATCAATGGAAATTTGCGGAATACTTTTTTCCCTTGTCATGCTGTTGGTTTGCCCAAGACCTCCACCCCTTTAGGTTCCTAAATAAGGGCTTTAGTATCTTAGTGGTTTCCTCTGGCAATCCAGTTGTTGATGAACTACATCTCCATCATGTGCTGGCCAATGATCAGCCGAGGATGATGGGAGCTGGATTCCAACGTAACTGGCAACCTTCTAGGTCCTTGTGCTCTGCAGAATTTTCTTTTCAGTACTCAACAACCATCTGACACAGACTGAAATCAATTTTACAGCTCAGCGGAATCCTTATAATAAGAAGAAATGACTATGCCAATTGACAACAGAAACCTGTCACTAGGAAAGTGCAAGAGCCAAATCAGGGCTGCTACATCAATGCAGAATGTACTGCACACATCTCCCAGTGCCGTATGCCTAGTTTACATAAAAATGAGCCAAATGATTGGCCAGTTTGGATGCGTGTTCATTCTTGTTGTGCATTTATGGAGCTTCAATCCAAGAAATACATTGCCCACAAATACTTCTTTACATATGAAGCCATAATACAGCATCACAACCATAAACACTGTAGAAATAAATGCATTGGTGGTGTGCATAAAGTAGCTATGTAGTGAAGCCACTTAAAGGAGAAGTAACGCCTTCAATATGGTCAGAAAATCCTAATGAAACCCTCCCCCCCAAATGAATTTGCCCTTGGGCCCTTAGTTCAAGAGATAGCACCTTCAATCAGTCCCGGATACCATGTCCATGAAGACGGACAGGACAGCTGCTAGCAAGACCATGAAAACTTACTTGAGGGACTGGAGGGGTGGTCCTCAAAGTTTTAAGTATACTCTCATTCACTATGCCTGATTCGATATGAAAAAAACTGCCAATCACTGTGATGTCTACTTCCCTAGACATGACATGACTATCAGTGCCATTAGGAGAATGAAGTTACAGTATGGCATTGTATTACCTGTGCTGTGACTTTCTCCCACCAGTTAAAATGCATTATGGGTGCTAAATTAGCACATAGTGAAATCAATGGAACAGCACATCCATTTGCGATTCTATTGTATGCAATGCCTTAATGGGGTACATTTTCTGCCGTTAATTCTGCACTTACCAAACATAGGGTTTGAGTCCTTAACACATGTTAAAAAACCCACAGCTGAACAATAGAAAAGCAGTGAAAACAAACACACACACACAACTAGGCATCCATACACTAACAAACCACCTTCCAAAATGCTACCAATAAAAAAATAAAAAAGAATCCTTTGAGTGCAAGAGGGGAATGCAACACATTGCAAATCAATGTTCTAAATAACCCTCTGAGTCCCCACAGACCTAACCCTAATTTATGTCACCTGCCCCCTCCCTACATTTAACAAGTACAAGTACCTCGATGTCTGAGGATCAGTGGTGCAGTCAATATCCTGGTCTTCTGCATCTTCTTCCACACAAACATCATGAATAAAAAAAACCCCCAAACAAGCAATATCCTGCTGCCACCTCCAATAAATAAAATAAAAAAAAATCCCCCCACTTAGTCCTGCTCAGGCCTTTGCTTGAGCCAGTGTGAGCAAAAAATTAACAGGGACTGGATTTCATATGTCCAATCGCATTCAAATTATTTCTCATGCTACCAGCAAATCAGCATCTAGATGGAAAGGTCATGAGTGCGTGTATCTTCACCCATCCATCTAACCAATCATTGAACAGATGGAATTTGGCAGCAGGTATGTTTTTTTTTTAAATTCATGATGTTGGAAAGGATGTAGGAGGACTAGGGTGTCGAGGACAAAGCTGTCATCAAGCTAAATTATGTACTTGTTAAACATGTGGAGAGGAAACATGGGACATAGATTAGTGTTAGGTTGGGTGGGTTGTATTAGTAGTGTTAGGAGTAGTTGGGGGGGCAGGGTGCATTAAGAGTTGGTGTTTGGGAGGTAATTGTGGAACTAGTGCACGGTTAACATTTGACAATGTGTCAGTCAGTTAAAGTTAGCTAACTTCCTTTGATATTTCTACTTCTCATGCTATTTAGCATGAATTGTGGGATCAGAAAGCTGCAATGAGTATTAGGCCACAACGTGAGTTCAAGCAATCAAAGCTCGTTACACAGAATGCTAGCCAAGTATTAGGATTTCTACTGTACAAAGATCGGTGTACTGGACATAATGCATTTTAGCAGTAATACTTGTTTTACTGGGCCCAAGAGAATCGAGCCCCATGATGGATATTATCTATTGAAGAAGAACACAATGGTAAAGTTCATTAGGGAAATTACGATTTTCTGGCAATAGTAAGATATGTCTGTCTGTGTGTTATTATTAGGAGGTGGTAGTTCGCCTTTAACACCAACAGTATAGGAAGGAGAAAATAAAATAGAAAAACACCACATTTGCATATAACCTCTCAAGTAGTTTTGCCTCACAGTAAGTGTTGTAAGGAACCGTATTGAGAAGAGTGGGCAAATGTTTTATTGGAATGTCTGCACAATAACACAATGCTGGAGTTTGAAGTTGGTCGAAAGAACTGTAATGGCACTAAAAAAATTAAAGATTGCATCAAAATACCCTGTACTTCATACTAGCAAGTGTAAACATTATCTAAAATGATATACTCTGGGAAGATATTCATGCTTTGTACAGGACTCTAGGAACCATTAGCATAGCAATCTTGATAGGTGTCTCAGACGTGACTGAAGTATTGTCCGTTAACTAAGAGAAGAGCCTTTCTGAATAGGAAAATCTGCTTAATTTTAGAATTTAATAATCTAGAATTGCATTAATAACATTTACATATGCAAGCAAGGCATGTGCTCTTTAAATATATATGGTTCCATTTTCATTTTTGGTGTTCTTGCGCTTTAAAGACTTTGCTGTAATACAGATTTAGCCCATCATCATAGTTTTGGTGCCACACAAGATTTCATAGAAACAGAATCTGATGGCAAGTTGAGCCCTATTGTGTTAATGCTGTTAACAATGGCTGCACAACTCCTTTCAACAGAGGCTGCTATTGGGCCAACCTTGGTACAGTTAAGTTGGCCCATCTACTAAGCTATAAATGTTCAGATCCTTTACTCTATCCTGATCATTTTTAACCAGTAAACCAGTCACCATTTTAGTAGCCCTTCTCTGAATTCTCTCCATAATACCTTTATACTTCCGGAGATGGGGTCTCCAGTACTGTACACACTACTCTAGGTGAGGTCTAACTAGACATTTGTAGAGTGGCATTACCGCTTCCCTTTTTCTGCCACTATGCCTCTAGCTATACAACCCAGCACTTTGCTTGCTTCCCCACTGCCTGCCTAACTTTAAGTAATCAGAAATAATTACTCCAGTGACCCTTTTCTCTGTTTCACTGCCCATAATACTACATTCTACCACTGGATTTTTATTTCCCAAATGCATTATTTTAGATTTATCAATATTAAACTGAATCTGCAACACTTGTCCATCCTTATAATTTACCTGAATCATTTGCCATTTGGCTTATTCCCCCAGGAATGTCTACCCTGCTGCAGATCTTTGTACCATCCCATTCCAGTATATTGCTGGGCAGTTCCCATGGAATTACACTCCAAGCTATACACATGCGTAGCTACACATGCACAATGGAGGAGATAATGTGAGCCCCATTGCGTTAATGCTGCTAACAATGGCTGCACAACTCCTGCCAGCAGAGGCTGCTATTGGGCCAACTTTGGCACAGTTAAGTCGATTATTATATTTGGCACTTGTGCTCAAAACAGAGGTGTCATTAAATGTCCATACTTCAAAAATAAGAGGCTAAATGAAAAAACAAAAAAGAATATGGTTTCTCAGCCATACTTTGTTCTGCAATATTCCGATTTTTATTGGTTATGTTACTTGCTGCGTAAAATGCATTACTGATGTAAAATGAAGGAGTGATCACTAATAAAGAGTAATTGTCATGTCTAATAAATTTGCTCCTATGGGAGCAGACCATAAATAGCGCATGGCTGCTCCTTGCAGTCCCAAAATGGCTCCCATCAGCCATTAATGGGGTTTAGCTGGAATGCAACTTGGAAGTTTGTGTTTCTTAGCCAAAAACATCACTGGTTGCGAGCATAGCTTCCATAGTCCCTTAATGTCAGACTTGGGCACCCTTCACTCAGTTCTATACTATAAGGGTTGCTCACACAGGCCAACAAAGCTGAACTTTGAGATTTCATTAAGTTCAGTCTCTTTTCCTGGGCCCAATGAGGGACCACCAGTGTCTATTTTCAGACCACTCTTTCTGTTACCCCCCCTGGACCGACTGGCTCGCAATGCCTCTGTGAATTCTGTGGCAGGTCAGATATGACTAATCCTGATAACAGCTGTTTATTAATTCACTGAGTAAATCCTCAATTGTCAAACAATTTACAGAGGTTAACACTAAAGACAGTGGGGCAACTTTTATATAAATTTGTTTTAAAAGGATAACGATTATGACACAGTCATGTTTAAAGGGATAGTAATACGTCAGTATTACAAATCCCTATATTAAAGCCCTTGTAAAAAGGAACGTTTTGCCCCCAGTGTCATCTCTCAAACCATTATGGTTTGAGAGATAAACACTTCTAAAGTTGCCCTCTCCCTCCCCCGTAGTCAGCATTCCAGCTGACTGCAGGGAAGAGAGTCGTACGACTTTCAGGCGGCTCTCCAGCACAGCCTGATCTCGTTAACTAAAAAAAACCTTTCACTGAAATGGTCTTCTACGTGTGCTTGGCTTGCAAGCACACGTAGAAGACCATTTTAGTGAAAGTTTTTTTTTTTTAGTTAACGAGATCGTGGCTCTGCTGCAGAGCCGCCTGATGATCTCTGACCGGATTTCCCTGAGTCAGCTAGAATGCTGATTACGGGGAAGGGGGAGGGCAACTTTAGAAGTGTTCATCTCTCAAACCATAATGGTTTGAGAGATGACACTGGGGGCAAAACGTTTCTTTTTACAAGGGCTTTAATATAGGGATTTGTAATACTGAAGTATTACTATCCCTTTAACCTTTTTAGTGCCAGAGGAGTACACAATGGTTACGTACCACTCTGGCATGCAAAAGATTAATACTGATAGTTATTTTGTACCTGAACTATTTGTATTGCTTATACTAAATTTGTATTGCTTGCACATTGCTTCTTTAAAAAAAAAAAAAAAAAAAAAAAAAAAAATAACCTGCATTGCTTCGTTAAAATAAAAAACTTCATTAATTCAATATTTCAAATAATCTAAAGTTCTTTTTTGAAGCGCTGCATATTTTTGAGTACATTAATACAGACACAACTGGAGCTAAATGCATAAATTCAGAGAACTTAGTGCTATTACCTATTTGTCACCAGAGACAATCTTATTACATAGTTAAATGGATAGAAATACTTCATATGTAAATATATATATATTGTAATGTTTAGCCCCCTGAGTAAAACAAGGGAACTCCCACTGCTGAAAGGCATTTTATTAAAAAGTTATTGCAGCTCAAACCTGAATTCTTTAGTTGCAGTATTTCAATGGCCTGAAATGTTACAGTCGCGCTGTTGTTACACCATCCTATGGAAATTTATGACCATCTATTCAGAGCTGTCCATAGGATGGTGTAGCAACAGTGCCACTGTACAATTTCAGTCCACTGTGATATTGCACCTAAAACATTCAGGTTTGAGCTGCAACGACTTTTGAATAAAACACCTTTCAGCAGGGGGAGTTCCCTTGTTTTACTCAGGGGGATTAACCTACAAGATTTTAAATATTACTATCCTTTTAATGAGGCTGAAAAAAGACATGATCATCAAGTTCAGCCCATGCCATATCAACCCTGTTGATACAGAGGAAAGCAAAAGGGGAAAAAAAACAAACAAAACAATTGAAGCTGTTTCCAATTAAACCCCAAGTGGGTAAAATAATTCCTTCCTCACTCAATATCAGTCAGATATTTGCATGGATCAACATTGTGCTTTGAAAAGGTCATGATCTTCAATACTGTTCTGAGATAAAAAGGTAGCCATTACTTTTTTAATCCCTTAATGACCCTTGATGTGCCAGGACCGTCACGCCTGGTCAGGCACTTAAAGTGGATCTATCACATATAGAAAAGTAATGCTCAATAGTTAGAGCATTTAGCGAAAAAGTTAAACATGTTACTAATTTTTGACAAAACCCTGTTATCTGTGCAAAAATGTATGTTTAAAAGGTGCCCAGCAGCCTACTTCTGCTTGCCGCTGTGGCAAGCTACTTGCCGCACAGAGGCTGCTCCCGTCCCACTATCCAGCATCCTCCGATGAAGGAGCCTGTCTGTCTCTAAGCTGGAGCGATCTCATTGGCTAGATAGCGATCTCTGCCAATGAGATCGCTCCAACTTAGAGAAAGAAAACCTCAGTCATCGGAGGATGCTGGGTAGTGGGACGGGAGCAGAGGCAGTGCTGCAAGCCGGAAGTAGGCTGCTGGGCACGTTTTAAACTTGAATTTTTGCACAGATAATCATTTAAAAAAAAAAAAAAAAAGTTAACATATTAAACTTTTTTTGCTAAATGCTGTATCTAATGAGCATTACTTATCTATATGGGCTAGATCCACTTTAAGGACTGGTGACAGTCCTGGCACGTCATGGAATTCCAGAGTCGCCGATTGGCTGCCCTCCACTCTGCAACCCCTGAAATCCAATGCAACAACAACAAAAAATTTACAGTGGTCCTTAACGCCCGGCCTCACACAGAATCAGCCAGTTGTTAAGGGGCTAAAGCAATTACAGCATCTTCAAGCACGGCATCATGAGGCAAAGAATTCCATCATTTTACTGCTCTTACTATAAAAATCCCTGCCTTTGTTTTGGTTTAAAGAACCTTTCCTCTAGTTCTAAAGGGATTGTAATATGTCATTTATGTATGATATTGTAGGTATTGAATAAATAAACCAAAGTATCTATGTCTTTTTGCAATAACTTTCATAGTTTAAGAGTAATCTTGATCTAAAGTTTCCCCCTCCCGCCCCTTTTAGCTACGTTAGCGCTCTGGCTGTCAGACTTGGATTCTGGTCTGTGGACCACACTGGAGCGTCTGAAGAGCCAAAATAGCAGTGGATACAAAGGAAATCTTCACGACAACGGTCTACAAAGTGGGCATGGTTTGAGGCAGTAGACGGTTGTCATGGAGATTTCCTTTGTATCCAATGCTATTTCACTCTCTCCAGATGCTCTGTCCGGTCCACAGACCAGAATCCAAGTCTGACAGCTAGAGCGGTGACATAGCTAAAAGGGGCAGGAAGGGTAAACTTTACATTGTGATTACTCTTAAACGATGAAAGCTACTGCTAAAAAGACATATATGCTTTGGTCCACTTATTTAATACCTACAATATCATAGCACACATAAATGAAGTATTATACTATCTCTTTAATGGATGACCTCTTATCTTTGAATTGTATTTGTGTATGAATTTTGCCAAAAAGGCATATAGTTGTAGAAAGCAATAGTAAACAAACATAATTTAACAATGTAACTTTCAATGCCCATATAATGTATCCTTATGCATAAAAGTAAAGTGGGGCAATCCCTGAGCAAACCAACTGCACTAAAGAGGACACAAGGATTTTCCAGACTGTCAGATTTAAATCGGCCTTTTAACTCTGCGCATGCTAGTGTGGTCTCCAGTGCAAATCAATGGTAAATATTATATTGGTCCTCTGTAGTACAATTACGATAGTTTGCCCCAGAATTGTTCTATTTGCCTTTATACATTGGAAGACTTCCACTGTGCTCATCAAAAAAAGATGTTCAACCCCTTAACGACCAGGTGACGTGGTGCGCAGCTGGCCGTAAAGGACCACAGGGCATTTTTTGTTGTTGCATGGATTCCTGTCCATGAAGTTGCATCCTTGTTTTAAAGGAACATGAAAAACTCCTAATAAAAACACTCTCCACTTACTATGGCCAGAAAATCCTAATGACCTCTATGAATTTTGGCCTTGCTGCTTATTTTAAGCGATAACCACATCCACGTAGGCAAGCATGACTCATGCTGGCGGGACTTCCGGAACCCAAACTCCAGCTCAAACTGAAACAGGAAGAATGCATGAGCACCAAAGGAAGTGTGCTTGAGCCCCAAAAAAATAACTATGTGCAGTGGGCGGGGTTTGAGCTCTCGTAGTCCGGTTAGCACCTGCATGCACGTGACATCCAGGACTGAAAGGAGAGGTTATCTCTTGAACAAGAGTTCAAGGGCAAATCTCATAGGGAACAATAGGATTTTCTAGTTGTACCAAAGTGAGCGGAAAGTTATTATTAGGAGGTGTTAATTCGCTTTTAAACCATAGACACCTTAACAGTAATGAAAGAGCTCTGCCTGTTAAAGCTTGTTACAATTTAATCTTCTGGATGATGGAAAGCAATGAGCTGAAGATCTTTCTCACATGCAATGAGTTAAAGCGGAACTTTCACAGAAATTAAAGTGCCCCCAAATCATTATGCACATAGCAATATGCATATCAATACTAGTAATATCCTGCACAGGCAGGCATCAGCGCAGACATCTTGCGGAAAAGACATGTGTGCGTCTGGTCTCGTCTAGGATTGGTGAGGGGGAGTTGCATTGTACATTAAGGTACAGGAAGGGACTGACAGTGGTACAGCAAGATGCCTGCCTGTTCGTCTCGGAACAAATTGTATTTCTCAAAAAAACGCCATACTTATTTAGGGTAACACCAGTATTGCTAAGTGTATCTCTATGTGCATAATGATTTGGGGGGAACTTTAAAGCAGTACTTTCACTCAAATTAAAGGGACAGTAATGTCTCGTAAAAAATGCTTATAGTTTTGTATAGGTTAAAAAATTAAACTAAATGCCTCAAATCCTATCTCTCAAACCTTTATGCTTTGAGAGATATTTGCATCAAAGTTCCCCCTCCCTCCCCTTCTCCTGATGTTAGCGCTGTGCTGACAGCAGGAGATCCCTGTCCGAGGATCATCCGGCGGCTCTGCAGCAGATTTGAAATATTGTTATTTAAAAAGAATTGTAAAAGGTCTACAAAGTGTGCCTGGTTTGAAAGCACACTTTGCAGACCGTTCCAATGTAGTAATTATTTTCCAGTATCGCTATTGCGGCTTTGCTGAAGAGCCTCTTCATGTCTGCCGACACAGATCTCCGTCTATCAGCTTTACAGCTAACATCAGGAGAAGGGAAATTTTGCATGCAAATATCTCTCAAAACATAGCGGTTTGAGAGATAGTATTTGTGGCATATAGGTTTTTTTTTAACCTCTACAAAACTATAACCATTTATACATTATTGTCCCTTTAAAGACTGGTTGAAACGGCAGTAGATTTTGTGCCTTTCACATAATATTCTGCGTTCCCTTTTTTTTGTGTGGGTGTTTGGTTCAAACATTTTACTATTGCTTGTATAAATGTTCTCTCCTCATTCTTACCCCTTTGAGTGCCAGAGGGATACATAATGCATTGCAAAGCAATGCGTTGTGTACCCATCTGGCACTCAAAGGGTTAAATCTTTCGAATGGGTATGGATTGTTCCCCTGCACATTGCAGATCCTTATAGGTTCATTATGAAAAAAAAAATCTAGAAACTTAAAACTTGAGAAAGAAATATAAATGAGCAAGCAAATGGTATATTGAAATGTTTCTTTATTCTGTCTCCTGAATTATTTACAAGCAAATGATCTGCCACTGTTGCTTTGAAGTAGCGGATATTTAATTGTCTCCTTCCTCTAGCTTTAATGTACCAGTATTAGCCTGAAGAGAACTGCAAACTCTCTGCTTTAACTCTTGCATTGCACACCCTTCCAATCCTTAAAGAGTAACTGAATTAATAAGGTTACATTGGGTTTTTCTGCACTGCTTTTAAAAAACTGCACCTAAATTAATGTTTTGTTTTCTTTGATGATGATCGTCAATGATGTGAACCTCTAGTCCATGGATAGGCATTCTTAGGCTGGCTGGGGATGATGGGAATTGTAGTAGTTGCCCACACCTGCCTACTCCATTCTGGTTTCAGTATAAATTATTATTATGAGTCAAGGAGGGCAAAATCAATGCTTTGGGATAATTTCAAAAACCATTAGTGGCTAGGTGGGCTATGAAGAGTTTAATAAAGGTTTTACCTTGTAAGTGACAGAGGGGGTGCCCAATGTGGGTATTCCATCTAGTACTCTGAGGTTTAAGGCACTGGCTGTTTAGACAACATGCTCTCTCCAGTTTCATAATGACGTTGTTACTTGCGATAAAGTTTCACAATTGTGTTGGGATTCTACCTTAAACCCTTTGAGTGCCAGAAAGGAGTTAAAAGCATTACTTTCAATGCACTGGATACCTCTATGGCACTCAAAGGGTAAAGTAAGGTGAAAACATGACTTTAATACCAAATGATAATATGGAACCTTATGCACAAAAGAAAAGAGGAGCAATCATGGAGCCAACCAGCTACCATAGGGGAGAAATATTTATCAAAATGCCAATTGATTCAAATGTGCCTTTACTTTATGAATACTACTGTGGGACTCTAGTTAATTGCTTTGCTACACTTTAAAGAACCCTTTAGAATTCAGAGGGTTAAAAGCCCCATTTAAATCAAAAGGTTTTTTTTTGTTTGTTTGGCCCCATAGTACAGCTGGTTTGCTCCAGAAGTGCTTCAATCTGCAGTTCAATCTCTCCCTTTTAAAATATCTCTAAGCTTACTGGCAACTCTATGCACTGGAAGGAGTCATGTAGCAGCTTTTTATTACTAAGCAAAGTTTCTTTCTTAACAACTAACAATTGCATTAAATTACATTTCTTAAAGGGATAGTAATGTCCCACAAACAATATTCTTCAATTTATAGTCCTTAAAAAGTTGAGCACAGCACAAAAAAAAACATATCTCTCAAACCGCTATGGTTTGAGAGATACATGCATTTAAAGTTTGTGATTTCCTGCTTTCAGCTGTAAAGCTGTTAGCAGGAGATCCGTGTCGGCCAACATGGAGGCTCTGCAGCAGAGCCGCAATGGCATTACTTACAACAAATGACTTCGTTGGAATGGTCTAAAAAGTGTGCTTGCAAACCAAGCACACTTTTTAGACCATTCCAATGAAGTAATTCATTGTAAATAACTCCACTGTGGCTCTGCTGCAGAGCCTCCGTGTCGGCCGACACGGATCTCCTGCTGATAGCGTTACAGCTGAAAGCAGGAAATCATGAACTTTAAATGCATGTATCTCTCAAACCATAGCTGTTTGAGAGATACGTTTTTTTGTGCTGTGCTCAACTTTTAAAGTCTATAATTTGAAAAATATATTTTGTGGGACATTACTATCCCTTTAAAATTAAAAAACACCCTTCTTAATAAATATAGAATTGGAGAATTTATACCGAAAAACCCAATGTGGCCCCAGAAGCCTTAAAAATGTACAGTAAATTATTTTTTTGCCCTTTTATGAATTTCTCTGGGTCTGAAACTCAGCTGGCCTCATGTCTGATCATGAAAGGCAAACCTCCAAAAGAAGTAAAAACCATGAACTGAGAGGAATGGGTTGGATTTCAGCAGCTGCTGATACCAGAGTATAAGAAATTGAAAGCAAAACACTCATGTTGTTGCAGAAACACAACAAGCTTGTTGTACTGATATTTTTTATACATATAAGAATGTTAGGACAAATATAAAAGCAATATCTTTTATTTCCTTGCCTTAACAATGTCCTGTACTTGTTAAAAATTTGTCCTAGCAGACACTGCCCCTTTAATGGCACAGTAAGTGCCATCAAATCAGATGTTCTTGGGATTCCCTTTAAATCCTTTCTGGTTAGTGAGACTATGAACAATATCTAAATGCTGGAAGAGTCTAAAGAGGATACTTATGCAGGGTGTTACACACAACAAAAGGTTAAGTAGAATTTTTTTCAAAAAAGTTTTAAAAAGGCATGATGTATCACTGCATGCAATTCTTATCCATTTCTTCCCACATTTACCAGAAATGGGCCATCTCTGTTCACATCCAAATCTGATGTTCCTTTAACACAGTGATTCTCAACGTTCATCATCAGGGGACACCAAGAGGTCAGGTTTTCAGGATATGCACAATATCATATTAGTAGATCAGTCAGTGTCATTGATCTCCCTGTACTTAATCAGGGATATGCTGACCTGAAGGACAGCATTAAGAATCAACAATTTAACCGCTTGAGTGTCAGAGGGGTGTCCAATGCATTGTGAATCATTCGCAGGTTTTAGCCAGGTATAGGAAATTCATGGCTGTACAGCTGCTGTTGGTCTACCTCCCATCATCCTCAGCCAGCTGAGAAAGATAGGGCTAGTAGTTCCGCAACAGCTGGAAAGCCACAGCCTGCCCTACCCCAGAGTTAAGGGCTTTACAAGTGTATTGTACTCTCACCACACAGTCCTACCAAATACCAGTAATTTCTAGTCAGAAGTGAACTATTTAAAAGGATAGTAATGTTTCATAATAAAAGCAGCTCTAATTAATCATCATAGTATTTGGACTTTGGAGAGTGTTATTTCAATTCTGTCAGAGTTGTAGTTCAGGAGTAATTCAATGACAAAGTATCCCCCTCCCTCCCCTTTTACTGATGTAACACTGCTCAGCCAGAGCAGAAGGGAGGTGCCCAGGTAAATTGCAGAGAGGGACAATCTTCATTTAAGATAAGGGAAAAACCTGGAAAACTTGTCAAGAGTTGTAGGGGGGGCAGGGCTTTCATTGTTCTCACAGGAAGAAGATTGTCCCCTTCTGTTATCTGTCTGGTCTATGGACTGGATTCCACATCTGAGAAGAGATGGCTTACACTAGGTAAAAGGGGCGGGAGGGGAAACTTTGCTTGTGAATATCGTTCTTCATGTTTTTTTAATGCCTACAAAATAAAATAAAGATAAAACGAAGTATTACTATCCCTTTAAACATCTCTCCACAGTAGAACCAGATTTTTTTTCTCTTTAGGAACCAATGAAGGGAAGCATGTACAAAGGTGTATGTAAAATAACTGCAAACATGTTGGAGACGGTAGTTACATTTCAGGAGCCCTGGATCTCGATTTTTCCACCCCTTATATTAGGTGTATATGTACAGAAAAAGAGTGCTTCTTACAATCAAAACTACTATCCGAAAGAGCTTTTATATCAGAAATCCTGAACAATACTGGCTGACTGAGAAAACTCTTTTAAAGTAGAAGTGTACCTTATGAATAACTGGCTCTTCATGTGTTGAAAAGAAGTAATTACCTGGTAAGTGTCGTGCATACAGCAAGTCAGATATAATTATACTAATGTAAAAGCCAGTGTACACGGGCCAAGGTCCGGGTGATGTTAACCCTTTCAATGCCAGAGGGGTACACAACACATTTTTTACAATGCGTTGCGTACCCCTCTGGCACTCGAAGGGTTAAGAGGCAGGTCCTGCTCTGCATCCTGCCTCCGACACAGTCATGCACTGTAGAGACTACCCGAAAGCACAGAATGTTCCCGGCACAGAACTCCCAGCATTCTGTGCGTTAGGGCAGTCTTTACTGAGCATGACTGCTTCTGTCAAATATCCTAGTGAATTATTATATAGGATATGTATTAATTTGAATATGATCTCAGTTGTAGTCTACTCCGAGCTGTTTCAGTTTACAACCTAATAAAGGCCATTGATTTGTTTAACAGATTAAGAATCCCATATTCTTAAGGTATGGTTCCCCTTTGATTACTTCTGCCTTTGCCCAACAAAATAAAATGTAAGCTCTTGTGGGGGGGAAAGATTTAATAATGATCACTTCTATTATATACAACAATGTTTACAATGTGGAAAAATAATTAAGGAATGGTCAAAAGATTGTAAATTGATATAACCCAATTACAGCCAGAAAAAATGTTGCACTGCATCTGGAATCACAAATGGTTCTAGAGATAAGCAAGTTGTTTGCAGGTGATGACACCTTTTATTGGTCCAAAGGAACTATTAGGCTTGTTCACTGAAAAGTGTGAGCTTCTTCAACAACCTATTGCTATTCAGCGTGGCTCCAATAACAAAAAAGAGCCAGGAATCCTGTTTCAAATCCATAAGCTGTGCTTTCCTGACATTAAATGGGTTATTACAGTTTAAGTGCTCTAGGTATTTACCAGTTCCAAGACTACTGAGCATGGGTAATGGTTTTTGGGTATGTATCAGCTATAGCTACATGCCCAGGGATTCATGGGAAATATGACAGGACAATAAATAATTTTGAAAAGCGAGTTAAAATAATTATTTTCTACTAAAAAGTTTACTCTCCCCCAAGTTCTCCACCTCTCATGATTGGAGAAGAACACTAAAACCAAGCCTGTACAAAGGTATACCAAAAGAGTTAACAGATGGCAGACATTAATGGCACTTTTTCTGTTTGGGACCACTGTTTGATTAAATCTTCAATGCAAAAAAGGGGTGAGATTTCCACCCCTGGCAGCAAAGTGGTAACCCCTTGGAAGCTGGAATGGTCTCCACGCATTCTGAAGCACTGCACTGAAGACCTCTATACCATCTATGGGGTTAAGAAATCCTTATGTACACGTTGTACCAGCAAGTGTTACAACACACAATAATGTCTTTTTCCCCTTCTACCCTTGACATGGGCAGCTCCACTGCTCCTGGATATTGTTCCTACTCAGAGTTCTGTAACGTGCATTGGGTAGCTGGAAGGCTGATGCGGAGGGGTGTTAACACTGATACGCCTGATGTGGCAGCTGTGGCAAAGGAGATGTCCTTCCAAAGGATAGCACCGGTGGCCTTCTTCATCATTTAGCTGCAGCTGACAGTCCTGCAAGACACATTGAGAAGTGACAATCAGCCAATGTGAAATATATGCCCCTCCAAACCCATATATTTATTTTGTCCTACAGAAAATGCAGAAAGGTTTGGTTTTGGATTTCCTTTTTATTTAGCAACATGCAGTACAAGGCAGATTACAGCATTACAGCAGGGCAAAGCAACATTTCAAGAGACTAGCATGGCAATATACTAATAATTGCGAACCAGAGTATCACATGAGACCAGTAGTGCAATACACCATCATCAGATCAGCAGAGTATAACATGGGACCAGTAGTGCAATGCAACATTATATGATACCAGCAGTGTATTACATGAGGCACAATGCAATACACCATCACAAAAGGCCAGCAAGATATTAATTATTACATGAGGCAAATTGTCCAATACACTAGTACGTGAGGCCAGCAGAGTATTAAGCACTGAATAAGACATGAGATAAGTAGTGTAAAGCACCATTATGAGAAAACCTCAGTATTGCACAAGACCAATAGTGCAATGCACCATTACACTGAGACCAGCATGAGACAAATAGTGCAACACACCATTAGAAACCACATTGCATTATATTAAACCACTAGGGTAATGCACTATTGCATTGTCATCAGCAAAGTATTACATGGGAACAGTACTGCAATGCACCATGATATTAGACCAGAAGAGTATTACATGAAACCAGTAGGGAAATGCACCAAGATATTAGACCAGAAGAGTATTACATGAAACCAGTAGGGAAATGCACCATTTCATAGACACCAGCAGGGGAATGCACCATATATTGCTATAAAGGTGAATTACCTCACTGTGGTATATACTTGTATATTGCTCTCAGTCATCAACATGGAGGAAAATCCAGGGTTTCTGTCTATACAGAACAGATTAAGACCAGACAGCACCAGAAACTAACTGGCAGATCAATAGACAGGCGACGATACAGGGTGTAACATATTGTGTGTGTGTGTGTGTGGGTGACTATACAGGGTGTAACATAGTGTGTGTGTAGGTATGCATTTCTGCAAAGTCCACTTATGGTCATAGGTTACAATTTAATATGATAATAGCTGTACCAGAGATGTTTCATGTGCTAATTAAGCTTTTCAGTGACGTTCCATATACTAATGAAGCCTTAAACATAACAGTCTCAGCTTGAACAAGGTAATTACAAGCCAAGCTGCATATTCTGTTGCAGACACACAGAAATGTACCCTGAGGCTGCAAGCTCACGCTCTAATGACGGGACGTGCTCTTGCCCTTATCTCAGCCTTGCTATTCAAAGAATGCAGCTGTGGAAAGGGTTAAGCAAACAGAATGGTGTTAACCCACTGACTGCCATTGGCATAATCAGCACCTTGTACACTGCACTCCCTCTCTTGCACATGCACAGATACAGATATCAACCAGCACATTTTGCATAATGGATCCTTTATATTTTTACTGAACAGTAGAAACACAAATGTATTTGTTTGTTTAAAGCGGTAAACATAAAATTATGGTAAAACGGAAAAATATTTAGACTTGCCACCATAAGATTATGAAACAAGAAGGTATACTTTTGTGCAAGGGTACTCAATTTTTGAACATCCAGCTGTTAGGGACTACAACTTCAATCATTCCCAACCATCTGTTGGAGCTACAGTTGAGAACTCCTGCTTTAGTCCACTGATCACACTATTATGCTCTGTTACAAACATATACATTTTAACCCCATGGATGCACATATCTATCCAGTGCATTGTGTTAGACATGTCTTTAGCATCAAGGGGGTTAATAAAGTTTCATGTTGAAAATAAATATGCAGTTTCAGGGCAGTTTTGCTCTTTGTTCCTACTGTAGTTACTCATAGACACATGTAAACATCTCCCATACAGGGCTGGACTTTCACACAAGAATGTTACTTACTGACCAGGCTGCTATGATAATGAAATGGAAAGAGTTGCAGCCGGCAACACAGACCGCAACTGTGCCCAGCCAAAGCACAACTCACTGTGTGCCTGTGTGAAAGAAGCGCAAAACACATAATGTGTGTGTGTATGAGAGAGAAAAGCACAATTTGCTGTGTGTGCTCATAAAGCACAATTTGCTGTGTGTGCTCATAAAGCACAATTTGCTGTGTGTGTGTGTGTGTGTGTGTGTGTGTGTGTGTGTGTGTGTGTGTGTGTGTGTGTGTGCGAAGAGCACCACCCTGTGTGTGTGAAGTGCGTGTGGTAGCACAACTCAGTGTGTGTGTGTGCTCTCAGTACAACTGTGTGTATGTGTATTTGTGTACAGCAACTCGTGTATGAGAAAGAGAGAAGCCAACTCACAGCTGTGTGTGTAGCACAGGTGTGTGTGTGTGTGTGTGTGTGTGTGTGTGTGTGTGTGTGTGTGTCACAACTCTATTTAAAAAAAAAAAATAATATAAATAGTGTTTCAGAGGGACAACCTTTTGAAGCCTACACATTCCCACCCCAGCCCTCTGATCCACTCCTCCTCGCATACAGTATCTGACCCCCCTCCACCTGATTCCACTACTGTCAGATTCTACTGCCCACTGGAAGTTTCAGATCTCCACATACACCTCCCAGCCTGGTTCCACTGCCCACTATTAGTGAAAGACCCCTGCATGCAAAATTTCATCTCCCTGGCCTTATTACAATTGTAGGCATGGAATCTCACCAATACCAATGGGGTACCATTTTTGTCAGACTAGCACTAGGTATTGGATAGACTAAGAAATTCCATAGTGTGGAAACATTTTAGTATCTACGAAGTAACTGAAGTATAAAAAAGTATTTGTTTTTTTTCCTGTAGCACTACTTTCTGATAAGAGCTGTGCATACTATAGCGCCAATTTATGGGAACAATTGTGTACACCAGGGTTAGGGGTAGAAAGACAAACCACCCTCATTTGATGCGGATGAATGGCTAATTTCCAAAATGGTATGACTTGCATACCTTTCCTTCATATCTCTTATAGTTAGGACCATTTTAGTGCAGGCAGCCTATTCAAAAATTAAAATAGGTAGGTGTCATTTTGCACTTATGGCACCCCTGCGATATGTAAAGCCATATCTATGGCATACCATTTTTCTTGAAGGAGTAGTAGCTAATGAATACAGTAAGAAATTCCATCATTTTCAGAAAATTCTGGTACATGTGAATGAGTGGAAATGTAAAATATAACTAAATAAACAAGTTTGTTTTCTCCTGTAGTGCCATCTTCTAGAAACATTTGTGCACAATAGATTAGGGTAGAAAGGCAAGTGGCCCTCACTTGATGTGGTGGGTTATCTTCTTAACAAAATGGTATGCTTTGTCTACCATTTCTGCAGCTGTGACAACCATTGTAGCACAGGAAATTCATGTTTGGAAAAAAATTAAGAACAACATGACCTTGCAAGAGCCCTGCCTTCCGGGCTGGAGTATATGTTACCTCATGGGTTCCTGTGTTCCACATTGGACAAAAGAGAAAGTAAATTGTTATAAGTACAAAACTAAAACAGGAGCAATTCTGGAGCAAGTCAACTACACTATCTTGCAAAAAGGCCAGGACCATAGGCAGATCAAATTCCTGAGACAGGTCCTTGTCAGCACACCAAGATAGAAAGGTCGACCAGACCCAATGGTAGATCTTGGAAGAAACAGGTGTGCGGGCACTGATCATAGTAGCCACCACCCCAGAAGAAAAACCTTTCTTCTTCAATATTGAGGATTCAACTTCCAAGCCGTCAAAGTTAGCCGATGAACATCCTCCTTCCACAGGTAATCCTGTAGAAGAAGATCCGGACGGCAAGGGAGCCGGAATGGCTCCGCAACTGACAGATCCAGAAGCTCTGGAAACCAAGCTTGGCGAGGCCAGTAAGGAGCAATCAGAATGACTAGACAGCGTTCCAGTCGCAATTTCCGTAACACCCTGTGCAACACTGGGAGGGGAGGAAAGATGTAAGCCAGAGGAAATAACCAAGGAATGGACATTGCATCCACCACCAGAGCTAGAGGGTCCCTCCACCGAGAGCAGAACCTCGGAACCTTCCTGCTGTGTCTTGTCGCCATCAGGTTGATGTAAGGAAGACCCCACTTCTGAACAATGAGGGTGAACACCTCTGGGTGCAGCTCCCACTCTCCGCTGTCCCCTGTGTGTCGACTGAGGAAGTCCGCTATGACGTTGTCTATGCCAGGAATGTGCACTGCGGATATGGCAGGAATGTGTTCTTCTGCCCAGGACAGAATAGCCTTGACCTCAAACCAAGCGGCGAGACTTCTTGTTCCGCCCTGCTTGTTGATGTAAGCCACGGCCGTGGCATTGTTGGACTGCATCCAGGCTGGACAGTCTTCCAGCTGAGATGTCCAATAACAAAGGGCATGAAATATCGCCCGAAGCTCCAACACATTGATGGGAAGGAGAGATTCCACTGGAGACCACCGACCCTGAGTACTCAGGAGACCCAGGAACGCCCCCAGCCTGAGAGGCTGGCATCCGTTGTCACAGTGGTCCAGAAGGATACCAAGAGGACTTGCCTTTCAGCAGCCTGGAGAGGTTCAGCCACCATGACAAACTCAGTTCCACATGAAGAGGGAGGGACACTGACATCTTCAGAAGGTCTGGCTGACCCCTGCACATCTGGATCACAAACCTCTGGAGTTCCCTGGTGTGCGCCATGGCAAACGGGACCACTTCTATGGTGGAGATGAATTTCCCCACTAGAGAAGACAGCTTCTTGGCTGGAACTGGATCTTGAGCCAGAATCGAAGAAACTCTGTGGGCGATCTGGTGAGCTACCTCGTCCGTGAGAAACACCATGCTCTTCTGAGTGACGAAACGAAGGCCCAGGAATACCAGACGCTGGAATGGGACAAGATCTGACTTGTCCATTTTGATGATCCACCCGTGAATGCATTGATGAACTTGCTGATGAAGAAGTTCCGAAGAGGGGGCCTTCAGAAGCAGCTCGTCCATATATGGAGTAACTCTGATGCTGTCCCGGTGGAGAACGGACACTAAGGCTCCCAGGACATGGTTGAAAACTTGAGGAGCTTAAGGGGAACTACCACGCCACAATAACTTTACATTAATTAATTATTACCTGGTTTCAAAGATTTTCCAGTTTTCGGAGGCTCACAGTAGCAGGAAGCATAGTGACGTCCGTGCGCTGTCAGTCCCTTTTGTAAAGTTATTGCGGGGTGGTAGTTCCCCTTTAGTCAGACCAAAGGGAAGAGATGAAAACTGAAAATACCCTCGGTCTCAGGCAAATCTGAGATACTGTCGGCTCTCTGGATGAATGGCGATGTGTAGGTACGTGTCCTGAAGATCCAGAGATGCAAGGAATTCCCTCGGAGACATAGCAGCAAACACTGTCCATAGAGACTCCTGGTGATAATGGGTCCAGATCACAAAGGAATTGCGATCCTTCAAATCCAAAATGTGGCGACAACAGCCATCCTTTTTGGAGACCACAAAGAGGTTTGAGTAAAAACCCATACCTCTGTACTGAACTGGAACCGGCTCTAGAACATCCTTGTCCAGAAGAGCCTGAATAGCGCCACTGAACAGCCGGCATTTCTCCGCACCCTGAGGTGTATGAGGAGAGAAGTGAAAGGGAGGAAGAGAGACAAAAGAGATCCTGTACCCTTCCGTCACCACCTGTAAAACCTACGGGTCCACCACTGAATCCTCCCAGATGCTGTGGTAGTGATGCAGACGACCAACCACAGCAGAGTGGGGACCTGGGTTTGGTGAGTCATGCCAAAGAAGGCTTGGAAGAGACCTTGGGCTTCCATTGCTGTTTGGGCTTGGAGGAGGCACGTGGAGCTGAGGGAACAGTCTGGTTCGCCGGATGTGTCTCAGTCTGAAAGGAACAAAAATACCGATTACACTTAAGTGGCGTTTTCTTCTAGGGGACCAAGGGTAGAAGTTTACTCTTACCCCCTGTGGTCTCACTGATCAGATCTTTAAGATCTGGCCCAAACAAGGAAGTACCTTGAAAAGGTAAGGAGAGAAATGCTTTCTTGGAAGCAGTGTCAGCAGACCAGATCTTGAGCCAAAGAGCTTGTCTGGCAACCACAGACATGGTGGAAACCCTAGCCACTGAACGGATGGCATCAAATAAGGCAGCAGAAACATATTGCTGTGTCTCAGAAATGTTGGCAAGAAGGCACAACATATCCGAAGTAGGAGCACCCTGACGGGCAGCCATGGTGAGCTGTTCAGTCCAGACCGCAATGGCCCTGTTCACCCATGCTGCAGCGAATGCTGGACACATGGCAGTACCAGCAGTGAAAAAAAAAATGGACTTGACGAAGACCTTAAGTTTCTTGTCAGTCCAGTCCTTCGGAGAGGACGCATCAGAAACTGGCAAGGCAGTAGACTTAGATAGCCTGGAGATAGAGATAGGAGCATCCACTTTGGGAGGATGAACTCAAGAGGATGAGCAAGCGATGCCTCAGAGAAGGGATAAAGCTTGGCAAATTTCTTGGACACAGAAGGTTTCTTGTCCGGAGATTTCCACTCTTCAGACACAAGGCGGTCAAGAGTGGGGTTAGGTGGAAAGCAAGGGGCTTTTTAGGCTCCTGAAACATATCAAAGGGATCAGAAGGAACCTCCTGAACTAAGGCAATGTTAAGGGTATGCAAAACAGCCCTGATCAGGCCCTCAGCTGAGGGCTCAGGATCAGCCTCAAAAGGATCCTCAAAAAACTGAAAGGAGCCCACAGCAGAACATTCCTCAACATCTGAATCCACCAGCAGTTCTTCCTCAGAGGAATCTGATACGTCAGGTACTCCTTGAGGTTTTGGCAGGGAAGACTTGACAGTGGAGGGGGTCTGCAAAGAATGGAAGACCCCCTGTAACTGGGATGGAAAGAGTTGTAATGTAGAACTAAGGTCCCTGGTAGCAGCCTTGAACTCTTGCACCCAAACTGGCTCTAATGCATGGCTGGAGGTCCCTGTGAGACTCTCAGGTACATCAGAACATGCTGGGCATAAATGACCTGATAATTCTCTAGGTAACCCTGAATGACAGGAAGAGCAATGTGCAATAGGGGATACAGAGACCCCAGCATCCTTAGTCTTAGGTCTGGCCCCAAACTCCAATGGTGTAGACATTCTTACAGTGTCAAATAACCTTACAGTATAAGAAATCACCCAAGTACATTGTGTAGGATTAAGGTTTCAGCCCAGAAATCGCTAAAATAGACATATCTGGCAGGCAAAGGGTTAATCAGCAGAGGAGAGAAGGAGAGTCCAAGCCCTGCGTGGGATACTCGTTCTGTAAATGGCACAAAATGGCTGCTGCGGCGGGAGCCAATCAGAAATGAGTGTGTGAAGCAAGCGCTCATGTTTAATGTAGTTTTCCCAGAAAAAGTACCCAAACAGAGCCCGAAGCCCCCTGATCCCTCCAACACACTAGAAACATGAACCGGATGATAGAGCAAGGACAGAGAAGAAAAGTGAGCCATCTCTGAAGTCAGTAGGTTAAGCGGTTGCAGGGATATGTCCCAAACTGTACAGTCCCATAGGAGTGAATAGAGCAATGGTGCCTATGAAGTAAAGAGAGTCACTCAAATTTTACAAAATTGAAACCGTAATATAAAAATGCATGAATCACTAGAACATGTTAGGATACCCAAAAACCATTGAACCAGTTGGAAAAGTATCAGAAACCCCTCCCCTGCCAAAAGATGAAAAACCAGCAGCTAAAGGGTTAAACTACCACATAAACCTGCTCCAAAACACCCAACAGACATACAGATAGACCCAGTGAGTGCAGGAGTGTGCAACAGGAACTCCAAAGGTAAACCCCTGTTCGGAGGGGCACTGTGGGACATGTGGACCAGCAGCACTCAAAGGGTTGCTCACCTTTCCTGCAGATCTTCTGTCTTCAGACTATCATGTATTACAGAAGAAGCCTCGGAGGGCAACTCCTGAGGAAAGAATTTGTATCCAAGATTTTCCCCCCAGGGCTTAAGATCCACAAAAAGCACCTGGCTACTGAGCTAGCCACATCTAAGGGCATTGTCAGTTATTGTAATCTGCCTAATGGTGGTATTCCATTTCTAACAGAAAAATAAACATTTCTAAAACTATAGCAGAACTGTGCCCTTGCCTGTGTCTTCACCAAGGAACAAATCTTATTGGAGCTGATTGGCTAGCTGCAGCCAAGGAGGGAAGGTAGGCTCCACCCCCTGCATACAATTCCAGAATTGTTCCTGCCTACAATTAAAGGGATGGATCACCTACCCAAAGTTACCAGTAACCTGTGTTGGATGACAGAGAAATAAATATTTATTAAAATAGTGTGTGCTACATATAATTACTGTATATAAAACAGACACATGAACTGAGTGACGTGTATTTATATGAGTTTGGAATTCTAAAAATTAACTATATTGTCTGCTCTTATTTGCATGTTGTATGGAATTCTGGGAGTTCATTGGATACATGAGTGGGATTTTTAACTTTTATAGCTGTGTCTCTATGGTGCAGAGGGTTTGCCCTAGAATTCCTCTACTTCTGCTTTTATACACGTGGCACTGAAATCCTCTTCTTTGGTTCTGCTTTAACCCCTTAAGGACTGATGTCGTCCATGTGGTAAGATCAAAGCTGTCAACAAGGTGAATAAACTGCCTAGGCAAGCAGAGACATTCATTTCCAGGTGAACAGGACACCATATTTAAAATTTTAACAGGATGTGGTTCAATATTTGGCCAAATTATTTTGACAGAATTTGGAAGAATCCTTTAAAAACTGAGCTTGCTTTCACGCTGCAGCTGTATACACTTGCATAAAACAGCAAGTAAAGGGACTCATATTTGTACTTGGAATAGAAAAAGTGACCGCACTCTTCTGTCATTTGCATGTTGTAGTATGGAGTTCTGGGAATGCAAAGGAAACATTGTAGGCTTTGTATTTATTGTTGCAGACAGGTTTTCTCATCTGTTTCAGACATGTAAATTTATATTTAAGTGTATTTTATGTTCTATACACCTAATTCACTGGATTCTTTAACCGAGAAGAGTAAGAAGAGTTTTAATGTGCCTTTGTTAGATGTTTTCAAGATATATATACATACCATATTTTTCTATTGCTTGAAACAACAAATAATAAATTACTACTGTTAATTTATTACAGTGCTTACACATAGCATCAGCAAGAGATGATAATGAATAAGTGTGGAACATGAAGGAGGGGTTACAGACAATGAATGAGAGTCATGGTGGGGGAAGAGGACCTGCTGCTCACCTCACAGTGATAACACTCCACATGGTAATCCTTGTCCATTGATACCACTCTTATGGTCTCTTCAGATCCCTGATGGACAAACAAGAGCAACAGCATAATGGAACACTTCATAACCTAATAATAAAACTGACAATCTTGTCTCTTTCTGCAATACACTAATGACCTACAAAACATTTAATCCTCCACTAGGGCATCAATGTTAATTGGCTAGGGGAGGCTTTCTAGGTGCTGTTAGACTACAACTCCCACCATCCAAACAAGGCCACTGCATAGTAGTGGATAAAGGAAGTAGTGGTCTAACATCTGGATAGCTAATTGTCCTAGGTAAAGAAACTACTTACGTTAGACCCAGATTCCATTGCAGGCTATAACTTTATATACAAGTTTCCCTACTGACTTCAACAGCAATCACAGAGATGACATTTATCACATGTAATGGAATCCATCCCTCAGTTTTATAATATATCAATACCCCATACCTCCTTAACCACATGAAAGCTAGAGATGCCTCCAACACGTTTCTAAGCAGTATTTTAGAGAAATCACTAGCATCCAAGGGGCTAAAGCAACAGATTTACAATAGAACACATTGTGTGCTGGCAATAAACAATGTGTGGCTATTTAACTGTTTGACTAACACTCCAATTCCCTAGCTAAGGAGCTAACAGAGAGAAGGCCAAAGATTACCCACATATGTCATGGGCCAAAAACGAATTATGTACTTTGTAATCAGATGTAATGGGGTTTTGTGTGTACTTGCAGATACATTTTTTTTTTAAATTTTAGTCCATGAGGATCACAGGAACCAGGGGTGAAGGAGGGAAGGGCACTTAAAAAATAATGGTTTCTAAGGTGGAGACTCCCTCCTATATCTACTTTACCCCTGCCTGTACATGCTTAGTTTTAATGTACAGCAAAGGTGAAGGTGGGTAAGTACACAAAAATTCCCTTTTCACTTATGCCCTATGTGGAACACAGGAACCATGGGGACCTACCAAAGCATCCACTAAGATTTGAGTGAGGAAAAGAAAAACCCCTCAAAACATAGATCAGTTCTCACAGAAATGAACTGGTACAACATGAAACTCAGGTGTCAATGGACAACAATGCAAACTGAAGAACAAGAACTAGCCAGGTTACTAGACTACCCACATATGAAACAAAGCAAGCGGGACTGCTTCTAGTGCTGAATCTAATCTAACCCAATACACCTTTGTGTACTCACGCACCGTTGCAGATGCGGAGACATTGCCTTACACACCTGAATTCTTGAAATTGAGAACCCAACGATTTTGCTCCAAAATCGATACCCAAGCCTGATTCTGAATGAGCAAGATTTACTCAGAAGGAGCCTTTAGAAAAAGGTCATCCAGATAGGTAGTCAAGGAGATCCGTTGACAGTGGATGTAAGCCGCCAGGGCTGACATGACCTTTGTGAAGACCCTCAGAGTGGACACCAGCCCAACTGGAAGGGTGGTTCTTAATGTACTCAGACTTGAGGCAAAAATAGGCCTCAACACTGCCATGGTGGTCGCAAATTGCTTTGAATAAGGAGTCAATCCTCTTATTAGCCTGGTCCTTGAACCACACGGCATCCCCCAGAGGAAGGGCAATGTTCTTTGCCAAGCATGAGATAGGAAAAGCAATGGCAGGAGGCCAGAACCTCAGCCATAATAGGGTATAGCTTAGAGAAGAGTTTATTAAGGAAAAGTGTCCTATCAGGCGTTTCCACACATCCATAAGGATCTGGCCAAAAGTGTTACTGGGGGAAAAAGAACAAGGGAATTCTTCCTGCATCTCTCGAGAAAATGTCCAACATCAGAGACCTGAAGGGACTCCAGTACTGCCTTAAGGAGCCCCTCAGCAGAGGTGACCAGATCAGCCTCATAAGAACCTACATAAGAATAGGAAGAGGTAGGCACAGGCTTCCTAGAATGGAGGACCCTGTGAACTGAAGAAGGGATTTTTGCCATGCAGGCTCTTGGTCAGTGCTGGAGAGGCCCAAAGGGGTAGTAGGGCCCACAGCACAAAAGGAGCATAGAGACCCATAATATTCCCTTGGAAGCTCAGTATGGCATGAGGAACAGTGGGTAAGGAGGGGTGAGAAAAGTCCCTGAATCAATAGCCTTGGATTTCCCCATATGACCCTAAGGGTCAGACATGTCCCTGAGAGTGTCAAAATCTAGTAAAACTAGATTAAGTGTCCCCATAAATAAAGCCAGAACCCAGGAATACAAAAAAATGCACTTATCTGGTATGCAAAAGATTAAACTGGAAGAGGAGAGCAAGGAGAATCAGCTTCTGTGTAGGATAAGCCAGAGAGAAGTAAGACGACCACCAATAAAAATGTCAACCAATCGAAAGAAAGCCTGGGAAATGGGATTATGGGAAATGTAGACTTTTCTTATGCTTGTTGCCCAGCCATGAGTCTTAGTGTGCTCCTTGGACACTCAGAAAGCGGACTGGATGATAGAGCATGAAGGGTCAAGAAGATAACCGTTGTAGCCAAAACAGTTGCAGAGATATGTCCCAGAGAAGTTTCTTCCATAGAAGTAAATGGAGCAAAGATGGCTGAGGGTGGGCTACGGTTCTTAACCCTTTGAGTGCCAGAGGGGTATGCAACGCATTGCAAAGCAATGCGCTGTGTACCCCTCTGGCACTCAAATGGTTAAAGGATTCGCTACATTATAATTTATCCCAACTAAAAAAAATAGAGGAAAACACCCAAACCCCCCCCCCCCGGGGGGGGGAGGTGAAAAAAAAAAAAAAGAAAATCCTAGTACTGGGGGATAAGAAATAAGTGTCCCAAAGCACTCAACACACTAAAGTAGAACTGAAATGGTTAAACACAAAAAGGAGAGCAGCCATCTGTACATCAAGACCCCTCAAGAGAGAGAATACACAAAATGTATGGGACAGATCAGAATGGGGCATACAGTGGACCAAGGGTTACTCACAGATCTTCTTTATTCAGGCTACCATCATAGGAGAGGGCAGATTCTCAGCGAGACTCAGCCACAAGAAAGAGACAGGGCAAGAAAGGTCCGCAAAGCACCTGTGAACTGGACAATCCAACTCCAGGGAAGCCCTGTGATGGAAACTGCTTAATGGGGGACTACACAGCCCCACATCTAAAGGAAAAAATAATAAAAACCTAATATATCTAACAGGATGGTCACTGCACCTCCAACTGCATCACAAGACACATGAATTCTGGGAAATGGGAGTGGGGGCGTTTCATCTGGAGGAAGAGGAGGGAGCGTGCACACAAAAGACTGTCTTTTGTGATAGGCCCTGCTCTCCAGGAGGAGGGACTCAACCTCAACCTGTGTTCCATACTGAATATAAACTACAAGAAAAGTAGTTATAAATTTTTAAAAGTACTTATCTGACTGCAATGGTTTAAAATGACAGGATGGAAGGAAAGACCAATCTCTGTGTAGAAAGCAGCATCCAAAAAGAAGGAAGGTCAATCTAGGACCACCTTCTCCCCTTCCAGAAAAGCCTGGGAAGAACGGGCTGCTTGGAAATGTAGTTCCCCACATTTATAATTAGCGCAGTGGCTCTCCAGTCATCGCTAAAAGGCCCAGGGGGTGGGCTTAAGTGTACTGAGATCCACAAAAAGGTGAACAGTTTAGACAAGTTAATAGAAGTCTGCAAAAGTTAATAAAATTAAAGAAAGAAGAATGTAAACACTATTGCCAAGATAGGACTGAAACAAAATGGAGAAAAGCCCCATCCCAAGTTAAGAAGACAAAGAATTCCTACAACATGGAAGTGCATGGGTTAAATTACACTGGTGGTAGCTAAAAGGATAGGAACATAGAAGCATATGTAAAGGATGTGCTGCCAAAGCAAGCCAATTTATTAGAGTGCAAGTCAGGCTCCAGTTCCACAGAGAAATGTTTGACAGACAGAAAACTAGGGATATTCTGACAGAACCTGGGCACTTAGAAGAGAGAAACCTGTGTGTTTAGTCTTCAGGCTCCTACAAAGCAAGTAATCTACAGAAAAGGCTATAAGGAAAAAAACGTCCTCCATAGACTACTCAGGTCCTTCAAGTCTGTGCTCAGGTCATTCCTTTCAGGAATAGCAGACTTCCAAATAGGGGATTATACAGCCTCACATCCCAACAGCATACAAATAAAAAAGAGAAGGCTAACTAAGAGATCGTTTCCCTTGCATTCTACCTCTATGAAGATCACATTTATAACTGTGGAGGTAAAGCAGATATGGGAGGGTGTCTCTGCCTCAGAGACCTTTTTTGTTCAAGTGCCCTTCTTTCCTGGATAAGGGGATTTTACCCCCTCGTCCATGTGGGGTAAAGCGGATATGGGAGGGTGTCTCTGCCTCAGAGACCTTTTTTGTTCAAGTGCCCTTCTTTCCTGGATAAGGGGATTTTACCCCCTCGTCCCTGTGGGGTAAAGCGGATATGGGAGGGTGTCTCTGCCTCAGAGACCTTTTTTGTTCAAGTGCCCTTCTTTCCTGGATAAGGGGATTTTACCCCCTCGTCCCTGTGGGGTAAAGCGGATATGGGAGGGTGTCTCTGCCTCAGAGACCTTTTTTGTTCAAGTGCCCTTCTTTCCTGGATAAGGGGATTTTACCCCCTCGTCCATGTGGGGTAAAGCGGATATGGGAGGGTGTCTCTGCCTCAGAGACCTTTTTTGTTCCAGTGCCCTTCTTTCCTGGATAAGGGGATTTTACCCCCTCGCCCCTGTGGGGTAAAGCGGATATGGGAGGGTGTCTCTGCCTCAGAGACCTTTTTTGTTCAAGTGCCCTTCTTTCCTGGATAAGGGGATTTTACCCCCTCGTCCCTGTGTTCCACATAGGGCATAATTGAAATTGCATTAAAACCATTCTTGAAGTTTGCTTGCTGCCAAGCAAGTTTAATTCTTAATCATTTGGGTGCCAGAGAAGTATCCAAAGCATTGCACTGCAACGTGCTGGATACTTCTCTGGCACTCATAAGTGTTATATACGTCTCAGTCAGCTCTATACAATATTATATATACATATTATGAGCATAAATCAGGCATGATATAGTGCATGTCTGTTTTATCCCCTACACCAGCTAACAACACTCAATGAAAAAATACAGATGAGTTACGTACGGAGTCCCTTAACCAGTAGAGGGGAAAGTGTTAATAGTATCCATTCACCAATTCTAGTCATTAGAGAATGTTAGTATGTCATTCTGAAAGAACGAACCAAAAAGGAGAATGAAAGGGAAAATAAAAAAAAAAATCCTCCCATGGAATAAATATATTCAGTGGGTCCCAGGGGCCTGTGGTTGTTTAATTCACATAACTGAACCGGGTCTGATATTCTGGGACTTTGAAATAAATGCTCAGTTTGGAGGGGGAGGTGCCTGGGAAACACTGGAAGTCTTATTTTTGGCGGCCTGTACTATGTCCAACACAAACATGCGTGTACAGTGTCTGACGGCAGCAGTGCACGCAAAAAGGCTGGGTATGGACCAACTTGTAACTCTGTGACTTCCAAAGGCCTGTGCAATGCATTGTACAAACAGCTGGCACTCACAAGGTTAACTGTCCCTGTGAAAATGATACAATGAATTTCTGTCTAGTCAAGAAAGCAGTGGTTTCAACCAAGGCATATGGCCATGGGCATCAGCTTGGATGCCACTAATTCTATTAACCCTTTGAGTGCCAGAGGGGTACGCAACACATTGCAAAGCATTATGTTGTGTACCCCTCTGACACATAAAGTCCCTTTGGGCCATATTCACTAAAATAAACAGTAGCAAGTCTGGAGCAAACCAACTGCACACCACGGGGGGGGGGGGGGGGGATAAGCATTCCAAAAATTCCCACTGATTTAAATGGGACTTTTAATCCTGTGAATGAGGTCTACAGCACACTATGAAGAAATGCAATGGACACCTTTCAAGCATTCAAGGGGTTAAATGCCCCAGTGATAACCTCTTGGGAATGTTTGTCCCCTGTGGTGCAGCTGATTTGCTCCACAATTGCACCTTATTATGTTACTGAGTAAGGCTCTAAGCTCTCAATGTAACACACAAGCCTGTCTATCTAAGGTTGGTCTAGTGACAGCTTTCAGGCAATGTGGTCCTAATGTCACCACATACGCATTCTCACGCACACAGGTTCACACACACACACGTGCACGCACTCGGGCGCGCGCACACACACGCACTCACACGTGCACAGATACATGTGCAAACACACACACTCACAGTATCGGAAGAGGGCTGCATTGATCTAGGAAGTGGAAAACTGTGTTGGAAGGCAACTCTGTAAGCAACAGCCAAATCCCTTGTAGAGCTTAGTATTACATTTCCAAGTCCTAAGTCAAAGGAACAATCTGAGTGGTGCTTTTGGCTTCATCCTGCCCTGATCTAATAAGTGGAGTATGACAGATATAGGATATGACCTTTCCGAAACAATCAGCTTCCGAAAGCAAATGACATTTAATGCTGCCAAATCCGAAAAGTGGGGTTAGAATACTGGAGATGCATGAATACATCTCAAAACACACCTCTAAGTTAGAGGATGGTATATGCAGGTGAGACTTGTTTACTGTTCTGGTTTCTACCTGTTGAAAGAGCTTCAAAGCACTGCCTTGCTGCCAGACAGTAGGGGCATTGCTTGGTACTGTCTGAGAAATCTAAAGGCCCAGGTCTCATGTCCAAGGTCATGTTTTCACCTTAATGGTGTCATCTGGCTGTACACAGTGCACTGATGATGCATTATGGTGGCACAAGAACTAGGTCTTTTTGGATCATAGTAACACTTTGCAATCAGGTATAAGGTACAATGGCCCATATTTATAAAAGCAAACTAGGGTTATTCTGGACTAAACCACCTGAACCATAGGGGACAAATAAATATTCCTAGATTCCAATGCAATTGAATACAGTAGCTTTTGACTATTGATTTGACAGTAAGGTCTCCTACTGATTGTTCCCCAATGCATTGGCAACCCCTCAAGCATTCAAGGGGTTAAAAGCCCAATTTAATCTAACATGAATTTGTATTTGCCCCCCAATGTTGCAGTTGGTGTACTCCAGAATAACTTAAGGGAAGGAGATGCACTACTTTCTGATAAAGTGGTGATAAAAAGGAGATCATTTCTGCAGTGACACCAGATCTCCATATCCAGCGTTATTCTCTCAGACTTTAGGGATCTTAGTGTATAGGCTCCATAGAACAACAAAGGAGCTCTTTATCACCATCCATAGTGCATCTCCATTCAGTTGGCTTGTAGAAATATGGGCCCGTGTCCCTACTGTGCAACTGGTTTACTCCAGAATAACAATTTACTTTTATAAATATGGACTAACAGGACTTATGTATAAGGGCAGTGTGGAACAATTTTGAGGCAAACCAAGCACACTTTAGGTGGCAGGTATACATTCCTATTCATTTGAATGGGGCTTTTAACCCCTTGAATACTAGGTCTCAATGTGTTGGAGACCTCTCTAGCATTCAAACAGTTAAATGACCCCTTTAGATCAATGGGAATGTTTATTTGTCTCCCATATGGTGCAGCTGGTTTTCTGTCTGTGTCGGAGACCACTCTAGCATTCTTGGGGTTAAAAGCTCCATTTAAATCAAGGTGAATTTTTATCTGTTCACTATGAAGTTGCGTTAATTTTAGGCCTTTATACTAAGGCCCAATTAGGTTAACCTCTTAACCCTTTGAGTGCCAGAGGGGTACGCAACACATTGCAAAGCAATGCGTTGTGTACCCCTCTGGAACTCAAAGGGTTAATGAACAGAGAAGCTCACAACACATTAAGGTGTGATAAATAAGTGACAAAGCAAAACTGACTTTATCAGTGATATCATGTCTACAGTTCCTATGTTATTCTACGAAGCCTATGCACTAAGATGTCTACAGCTTTGGAGATCTTAGTGCATAGGCCAGTGGTTCTCAACTTGTGGGTCGCGACCCAGTCGGGGGTCGAATGACAATTTGCCAGGGGTCGCCTAAAACCAGGGCTCCACTAGCAGGGGTTTCATTTAGACGCCCCCAGCTGCTTGGGTAGCTTGCCCAAGTTGCAAACCAGAAGTATGTTTGTTACGGAAGGACTGGGGCCTGCGGAACTGCCGCACTGAATGAGCTGAGCAGCTGCAACACACAGCATTTCAGTGGTCCCAGAATGCAATACAACACATTGTCGTGCCGCTCGTCATGTTAATCATCCCAAGGACAGGCAACAGCAACAGGTAATGTTTTTTTTTCTGGCACTCAAAAACTGATAGGGGCAATATGGAGATGATGGGGGGCAATGTGAGGGCAATATGAGATGATGGAGGCAATGTGGAGATGATGGAGGCAATGTGGAGATGATGGTGACAAGTTGGAGATGATGGGGGGGCAATATGGAGATGATGGGGGCAATGTAGACGCGATGGGGGGCAATGTGGAGATGATGGGGCAAGTTGGACTTGATGGGGAGCGATGTGGAGATGATGGGGGCAATGTAGAGATGATGTGGGGCAATGTGGAGATGATGTGGGGCAATGTGGAGATGATGTGGGGCAAGTTGGAGCTGATGGTGGCAATATGGAGATGATGGGGCAATGTGGAGAGGATGGGACTCAAAGGTGATGGGGGGCAATGTGATGGCAATATGAGATGATGGGGGCAATGCGGATATGATAGTGACAAGTTGGAGATGATGGGGCAATGTGGAGCTGATGGGGGGCAATGTGGAGCTGATGGGGCAAGTTGGTCCTGATGGGGGCAATATGGAGATGATGGGGGCAATTTGAGGGCAATATGGAGATGAGGGGGCAAGTTGGAGTTGATGGGGCAATATGGAGCTGATGGGGGGGAAATGTGAGGGCGATATGGAGCTGATGGGGGGAAATGAGTGTGCATGCATGCAACAGTAATAGAGACAAAGACACATGCAACAGACACACACATATAGACACAGAAACTCCCGCACACATGCACTGACATACATAGAGTGAGATAGACACACACCCGCAATGACAACCCCCCCCCCCCCCCCCGCAATGACACACGTAAGAGAGAGACACAATCTTGACGTGAGCCATACATATTTATTTTGGGTGGGGGGAAATCTTGGGTGAGTTCCCACACTTCTTTTCCCAGGACTTGACCCCTGCCTAAAACCATCAGAATTTTTTTTTTTTTGTAACATAACAGTAGCAAAATTACAGCGATGAAGGAGGAACAAAAATAATTTTATTGTTAGGGGTCCCCACAACTTGGGAAAATTTATCAAAGGGTCACGGCACTAGAGAGGCTGAGAACCACTGGCATAGGCTCTATAGAATAATATAGGAACTGGAGAAGTGATATCACTGGAGAAGTAATTTCCACTTTATCACCTCTTTATCACACCTTAGTGGATCTTCCCCCACTTTGCTCAGATGAGCAGTAAAATAAAATATTGCATAGCAACTCAAATTATGGTGATCCATGTACATATACATACAGGACATTTACTAGAACATTTTACATGTAGTGACAGTATAGGTTTGGTTGGTTAACAAGCATTACCTGTGCTGGTAAAATTGGCTGGTTGCAGGAGGCACATTTAGGTGCGAAAACTCTAAAATGGCAAAAAAAAAAAAAAAAAAAAAAAAAAGTACATTTTAGAGCCTACCAAAGAAACAATTTCTTGGCAACAACTTCAGCTATCACTGTACTATCACTCACCCAGGCTTATACACAAAGAACATTGGGACAATCAACTGCACTAAATAAGACAAATAATTTCTCAAATCCACATTGATTTAAATGGGGCTTTTAACCCCTTGAACTACAGAGGTCTCCAATCCATTGAAGGGGTTAAAAGCCCCATTTAAATCAATGGAATTGTTTGTCCGTTGCAGGGCACCATTACTCCTCTGTTCTTTTGGGCACAAGGGTCATCATGCACGTTCCTACGTAGTAAACTCACACCTTGAGCAGAGCATTTCCCCTGAACATTATGGGCCGTATGCTCAAGGAATAAGTAGAGGCAATCTGGGACAAACCAATTACACTATAGAGGAGAGCTAAAGACTCCAGAAATTCTCAATTGATTTAAATGGGCATTTTAACCCCTTGAATGCCAGAGAGCTTTCCAACACACTGCTTTGGAGTTCAATGGAGACCTCTCTAGCATTCAAGGGGTTAAAATCCCCATTTAAACCAACTATTCTTTTGAACATACTGCTTTATATGTTGCAAATAAGAAGCATGGTGAAAATTATGTAAAAATAAATGATACCAATGAAAAGACAATTTTATGAACACTAAACTTGATACAATATTTAGCAAATAATAACATTAAAGTGGAACTACCACCGCTAAAAAAACTTGCGCTCCAATAATTCCCCATCTGGCAACTAGCTGCTCAGTAGCGCTAGTCGCCAGAATTATTACCTTGTTAAGGAGAATTATCCATTGTTCCAGGGCTGACAGGCAGGACGGAGCGCAAACATCTTTCCATAGTGATGTCTGCGCGCCTGCGCTGTCAGTCCCAGTTTGCTCTAGGAGGTGTTGCTAGGAGCCATTCGGCTCCAAAAAGGACTGACAGCGCAGGCGCGCAGACGTCACTCTGGAAAGATGTTTGCGTTCCGTCCTGCCTGTCAGTCCAGGAGCAATGTATAATTCTCCTTAACAAGGTAATAATTCTGGCGACTACCGCTACTGAGCAGCTAGTCACCAGATGGGGAATTATTGGAGAGCAAGTTTTTTAGCGATGGTAGTTCCGCTTTAATAGACAAGCCAACTGAATACCATTAACAGCAATTCTGGCACTCCACAGGATACCTATGTATCTTAAAAGAACCCTTACAAATAAAAATTAAACTGGGTTATCTATCTGTCTATCTAACCCTCTGAGTGCCTGAGGGGTAAGCAACGCATTGTTTTGCATACCCCTCTGCCACTCAAAGGATATATATCATGTACTTCAAGGTAGCATCTGTAAATATATTGATTATTATAGAGAACTAAAAACTTGCTTTTCTAATTCATATTCAGAAAACAGTGGCTCTAAAGCTGACATGTAACATATACTGTTTGTCTGTAAGCTGGAGTTGTCTCATTGGCCAGAGAGAGCTTCAGATTACAGGGAGAAATCCTCCGTCATTGGAGGAGGCTCGATAGAGGGAGGGGAGTAGAGGAAGAGTGACAGACTGCAGTGCAGAGCTGGTAACCGCAGAGTAATCTTTCCAAGTTTAATCTGGGCAAAATAACAATTTTTTTTTTTTTTAAATAAATGAAAACAGTATTCAATCTAATCGCTATGTACACTAACGTTTTAGACAAATATGTATAGGGGTGAAAGATTCCATTTACATCAATGAGTGTTTGGGAATTTTCCATTTCTTCCGGTATGGTGAAGCTGGTTTGCACCAGAACGGCTCATCTTCTGCTTCTTGCATAAGGCCTTAACCCTTTGAGTGCCAGAGGGTTAAGCAATGCATTACGCCTCTGGCACTCAAAGGATTAAAGTCAAATGCAGTAAAAGTCTTAAAACGGTACATCAACATTCACACAGGAAATGTAAACCTTTAAAGGGACAGTAATACTTGCAAATTACTAATCCCCATATTGTAGATTTGTTAAAAAGAAACTTATTGCCCCCAGTGTCATCTCTCAAACCCTTATGGTTTGAGACATGATAGCGCTCAAAGTTCCCCCTCCCTTCCCCTTCTCTGACTGAACGCTGACTGCAGGGGAAGCTGTCGTATGACAGTGCATCAGGAGGCTCTGCAGCTGAGCTGAGATCACATTTATAAAAAATAATTATTTCACTGAAACAGTCTTCTATGTGTGCTTGGTTTGCAAGCACACGTAGTAGACCGTTTTAGTGAAAGATTTCTATTTTATAAACGCGATCTCAGCAATGCTGCAGAGCCTCCTGATGCACTGTCATACGACAGCTTCCCCTGCAGTCAGCGTTCAGTCAGAGAAGGGGGAGGGAGGGGGAACTTTGAGCGCTATCATGTCTCAAACCATAAGGGTTTTGAGAGATGACACTGGGGGCAATAGGTTTCTTTTTAACAAAGCTACAATATGGGGATTAGTAATTTGCAAGTATTACTATCCCTTTAAGTGACTGAGAACATGCAAGAAAGTGATTAGTACAAATCACAGAGACTTTACAATGGAATTTACATGCTTAATTTAACACTAAGGACCATATGCACAAAAAAAAGGGGAGCAATTCAGAAGCAAACCAACTACCCCACAGAGGACAAATAACACTTGTCACTGATTTAAATAAAGCTTTTAACTCACTGAACGCTAAAGAGGTCCCCAACACACAGAAAAAAACAGGGTCAAAAGTCTGATTTAAAAATGCAGTGCTTCCCAGGACAAAACTGAGATAAGTACAGTAGCGTGTTAATGGGAGCATAGACATTAGATCATTGTTTTTATTTTTGTCCTAATACCACTGATTCATAAAAATAAGAAACTGTTTAACTAGCTTTTTGTGTTACGTTAAAATCCAGGGTTGGCTTTTGAGCATTCACTCCTTGAGAGCTAGAGTGGTATCCTACACATTGCAACCTCTCTGGCACTCACAGGGTTAATAAGAAGTTGTCTGCTTACTGGAGGAAAATCCCACCCCTCTATGTGGACATAAATGGTCTAAACCAAAGGCACTATAAACTATTGCCATGTTAGTTAACCCCTTAAGGACCGGCCGTGCACGCACGCGGCCGGCACTTAAGGACCACAGAGTTTTTTTGGTTTTTTTTTAACCGATCGGATTCAGGGCTCCCTGAACGGCGTGCAGCCATGCGGGGAGCCCTGAATTCCATGACGTACATGTATGTCCTTAATCTTTTAGGGACATCCACCTCGTGACATACATGTACGTCATGGCTCGTTAAGGGAGCCTCCTGATTTTAGCATGCCTTGATACTGAAGAAGGCACTGGAGAAAATCAGAAAAAGGCAGAACCCCCGCCCCCTACATGTCTTTTTTGTGAGGACACTTAGGCGTGCTGCTGATAAGCTCCCTATTGCTGTAATTATTTAAAATGTATATCCTGATGCTGGTGAGAGGGGGCTCAGTTGGTTAATGCACCAGCAATAGAATATGTTCATACCTCCGGGATGCAGGTTCTAGTCATGGCAAGGTCAACTGGAAGAGCTGACCCATCTGAGGCAGAGAGTCACTCTTCTGAGTCAGATAAAATTAGGACCCAGGACATATGTATCCTTCATGCTAAAATACTTTCATTTAAATAAAAAACAAAACAAAAAACAAAACAAAACAAAACAAAAAAACAACACTGCCTTTTTAAATCCAATGGAATCTTTTGAGTGGTTAGTTGTTGCATATAGTATTGTTGGTCAGAATCAGAAATGCATAAAATTCTCAAAGTCCAGTAATCCTGGGGTTGGTTCACCCGTAATGACCACATGGACATCATTCGGCGAGCAGGCACATGTGACTGATCACTGGTACCAGCTTGCAGAATGAGAGTCTGAAAGTTAGCACTTTGAACTTGAAGCAGCCAGTTTCAGACTCCCCTACTATGCCAGGACTTTTACTGGTCTTGGCACATCATTGGTAGTTAAGGGGTTAAGCATATGACTGCAAGCCATTCAACAACTTTTCTTTGTTTAAATCTGAATGTAATTGTTTAAGAGTAGAGAAGTGTGCCATGCATTGTGAAGAAACATACTGCACACCACCCTTGTCTTTAAAAGGCTAATCCAGTGTATGGACATCTGCACATTGACCTCCCACACCCCCACCTTGGATGCTACAGAAATAAGCAACACATAGCAGACCTCTATGGCATCCCAGGAGTTAACCCCTTAAGGACTCATAATGTGCCAGGACCGTCATGGGAAAACTTCCCTTAAGGGCCCATGATGGTTCTGGCATGTCATGGAATTCAGGGGTCCCTGCGTGGCAGCGCGCCATTCGGGTACTGATTCCATTCAGCAAAAAAATAAAATAAAAATGCCCCGTGGTCCTTATCTGCCAGCCATCCCTAAGGGGTTAAACATACTAGTAGTAGTAGTAGTAAAAGAACTGCCCATCCTTACGTATGGTAATCTTTGACACAGTAGATATTGTTCTCCACATCAACAGTGAAGGGAACGCCATCCAAACACTCGTTACACACCACACAGCGAAAGCAGCCTGGATGGTAAGACTTTCCAAGGGCCTGTAAGATCTTAAAACAAACATGCAGATTAATAGAGGCAGGAAGACATGAATGAGGATACAGAACATAAACTGCTGCAGATGTGAGTTTCCTTTTGTTAAGCAAGTTAAACAGTCAAGCCCAGCTTAGATGTGAGGTCAACTGATAAGGGAAGCCAAAATTCAAAGCAAAACCATGACCTTATATTAATTTTGGCTGAATAACTGAAAGCTGTCCTGTCTCAAATTATAATCCCCTACTTCTTATGTGTTCAGTTGCACATACAACAGAGGAAACAGACTAGAATTAAAATAACTAGGTGGTGATGCCCTGTTGATAGTGAACAGATTAAACATGCATACAGTAGGGGGTTTCCTGCTGAGTAAAACAAGGATATTCTCTCAGCTGGGAGATCATTCACTGAAATGTTATTACAGTTCAAATAATGCTTTTGAAGGTCTGAGTTCAATATTGTTTGACTGCATTCCATTTTACAGTAGCACCGTTTCTACTACGGCTTTAACAGAAGCACCATACTCCCATGTGAAGAACCTGATAGGGGGAGTTTGTTTCCAAGGCATTAGTGCAGTAACCACATTTGCTTTAATGTTGTTGAACAATTGCTTAGAGGCTTTCCCAGTTCATGCTGGGAAATGCAGGTGGGATAGGTCTAAAGTTAACATATAATGACTTGCTCTGGTAGAACACTCAGAATTGGACATTTTAAAAGTACTGTAAAATATCAGGTATAATATGCATCTGTGTATAATACGCATGTGTAAATTATACCTGAGATTTTAGGAGAAAACAAAAGTGCCTATGTATAATATTTACCTTTGTTTTTACCTCTATCTTGCAAAAAATATTATCTGTTGTCTTCTTCTCTGCCTCCACCCACTGTAATATTTGTTCTCACCTTCCTCTCCCTCTACTCACCCCCTCCTCAGGACATCTCTACAGTTGGCAGCATGCTTGCATTTGCCACCCGCTATGCTCTGTGAGGACCTGGTAATGCAAAATAATGGTAGTGCAATTTGAGGATCTGAAAGTCCCCACAGGGCACTACTGTTGTTCTAATGCGCTGATGACTACGCATTGAATCTACAGTAGTAACCTGCCTGGACTTCTAGTTCCTCTGAAAGCACTACCATTACCCTGCATTAACTGGTTTTCACATGGCAGTGGGGCAAGCCAGTGGCAAATGCAAGCATGCTGCCCGTTGCACAGATGTCCTCCGGAGGGGGTGATCTGAGGGAGCGGAAGGTGGGAGCATATCGAGGTTGGCGGAGGGGAGCAGATAATTAAAAACACAAACAAAAAAAACCTCTCTTGTATCACGCTTACCTCCGCCATCACACACGTCACATAACGTGAAAAGGGGCAAAACTGTGCGTATTATACCTGAGATTCTGCATACTGCAAGGCTTAACTTCTCAAACGGAGCTCTGCAGTATCCCATTTTTGAAGCGTACACCGATTAAGTGGTTACTTTATGCAAGACTCAAAGCTCTTAAAGGGATAGTAATACTTCATTTTAACTTTATTTTATTTTGTAGGCATTAAAAAAACATGAAGAATGATATAAGTCTTATCTCTGAAACCTTTATGGTTTAAGAGATATTCACAAACAAAGTATCCCCCCCTGTTCAACCAGATCAGAAGGGAGATGCCCAGGTAGACTGCAGAGAGGGACAATCTTCAATTAAGATAATGGAAAAAGCTGAAAAACTTGTCAAGGGGGGAAGGGCTTTCATTGTTTTCATACAAAGAAAATTGTCCCCTTCTGTTATCTGTACTGTCATACAACCAGACTCACATCTGAGAAGAGATTGTTTACACTAGGTAAAAGGGGCGGGGAGGGGAACTTTGCTTGTGAATATCTCATAAACCATAAAGGTTTGAGAGATAAGACTTATATCATTCTTCATGTTTTTTTAATGCCTACAAAATAAAATAAAGTTAAAACGAAGTATTACTATCCCTTTAAGAAGCAGTTTTAGAGTATTATGTATAGATAAAAGAGTAGCAATTCTGGACCATATCATATGCACCATAAGAAAAATAAAAATATCCACTAATACAGGGCTTAAAATTGGAAGTCCTTTGCTACTAGCCAGACCTGAAAAGTTACTCGCCACTGCAAGCCATAACATTACCACCAGGGCTGAATTTCTACTCGTCAGGGCTAAATTTTCACTCGCCATTGGCTAGTGGAAATTTTGAGCCCTGCACGAATACATATATGGGGCTTATAACCCTCTGCAATGCAAGAGGTGACCCCAACTTACTGCCTTGCAAGTTGATTTGTCTCAGAATTACTTCAGTTTTGCATATGGCCTTTTTGTCAGATACACTGATGTGATATCATGGGAGTGATGAAAATGTAACAGTTGATGATTAAAAGTAGGGTTTCTAGGCCAGAACGATTTTAAAAACATAACACCGGCACTTCTGTATTTACGCACTCTAAGGCACTACCACAAGCTTAACCCTTTGAGTCCCAGAGGGGTATGCAACTATGCATGCCTCTCTTGAACTCAAAGGGTTATTAAAAGGTGTACAATTAAAATGTAAGGATAGATTTCCTTTAAAGGGATAGTAATGGTTAGGTATGAATGTAACATTGACTCGTCTACATATTTTGTATAATGATGTGTACCTTTGTAATTGTCCATAACATTGCAGTTTTCTTTTTATTTTATATTAATGTGTCCCACTTCCAACAGCTTTTCCCTACGTCATTAGTCATCTCCTCAGATCTGGAATTCTGTCAGCAGACAGTACAGATAGCAGTGACGGACAATCTTCTTTCTATCAGTATAAGGAAAACCCTGCCTCCCTTGATGAAGGATGGCAGGTTTGTCCTTAAGCTGAAAGAGGACTGTCCCTATGATCTATCTGGACCTGCTTGCAGCTCTTAGGGGATGATTAGTGATGTATGGGGGACACTTTAATATAGAAAAGAAATAAAACAGCATTATGTACAAGTACAAAGGTACACAGAGTTATACAAAAGTATGTAGAAGAATCAGTGTTACACTCATACCTAATCATTACTATCCCTTTAAATCTGTAATCATGTATAAATTCATAAGCAGAATACTTAAACACATGACAGCTCTCAAAGGCAAGGACTTCAAGTAGGCTAAACTAACATGTTGAATCATACATTTTAGGCATGTCTGAGCAAGAACCCCATAGAAACAAGACATATGGTCAACATCACACCTTGGGCTACTGGAACCTGACATTAGTGTTCTCTGATTGTGAGTGCACCAGTGTGTTCTATTGCTCACATTAGGGAACAAATAAAAACCCACAACCTCACTGATTTTAATGGTCATTGTGTTGGAGACCTCTCTCTAGCATTCAAAGGGTTAAAAGTCCCATTACAATCAATGGACATTTTATTTGTTCCCTAAGGTACAGTCGATTTGTTCCAAAAAAATACTTGACTTTTCCTGTGGAAGAATGGTCCAATGAGGCCTTATCCACAATAGAAAGGATGAGCAATCATAGAGCAAACCAACTGCCCCATAGGGGGAAAATAACATTCCAAATGAGTTAAATGGGGATTTGAACCCTTTTTATGTTAGAGGGTTGTCCAACACAATGGCCATTTAAATTGGTGGGGACTGTGGGAATTGATACTTGTTCCCTATAGTGCAATGCATCAGAGACCTCTCGATCATTCAAAGAGTTAAAAAAAAAAATCCATTTTAATTAGTGAAAGTTTGGAGAATTTTGTACACCAATGGTGCAACTGGTTTGCTTCAGAATTGTTCCTCGTTTCTCTTGTGGATAAGGTGCAATCACGAGCAAAAATAAGAAAATGCTGGTAGATTCATATCATGCAAACCCTGGGTGGATTAGTATTGTAAGGACCATGGGTTTTACACATTTGCACTCAGGTGTTGCAGCTCTGCCGGCCATTTATTTCAATCATTCATGGAAGGGTGCCCAAAGCTTCAGGGATCTTTATTTATTCATGAGTATAGGGACCCAATGCCACTCTTTCAAATTAATAGTTTCACATTTTTTCCTCTGGATTGCGAGAGCTGTCAGGCAAAGGTTACAGGTGCCATTTCTTTCAATTAGAAGCCTCTGCAGAGGAAATTGATTTGAGCTTGTATATTATGAGCAGGCTTGGGTGAAAAGAATGTGACTTTATCAGGACATTTCAGGTCACATTAGATGGAAAATATATATTTCTAATAAACCTGTTGATCTGTTGTATGCTCATCACTGATTTGGTTGTGGACTGACTCACAGTGGTCATGTTAAGTAGATGGAAAATAACATTTGATGAAGCATATCAATGCCTAAAATAAACTAGAATTGTAAAATATTAGGCACTGTAAATAGCATCTGTTAAAAAAATAGTTATTTAATTCTAGATCCCTAAAAGTTAATCCTAAACTTACTTCTCTAATGCACGTTTAGCTGCCCTATACAGTCATTATGTAGTCAAATTAGTTCATGAAACTTGTAATGACTGGGCCAGAAGCAGTTTGCTAAGAATTCTTCAGAAATGCTTTTCTTTTATTTCCAGAAGTTTATACACAATACTGGGGATGGCTGGTACATATTGTTGGTGCGCATCTGGTCCCAAAACAGTAAACAAGCGCTACTCTTTTTAAAAATTCTGAATTATGAATGAATTAAGTCTCTTACTTCTATCTGTTGGGGGGGGGGGGGTCACCACTGTCCTTTTGTAAGATGTTCATAAAATTTAATTATGTTTTGTATTTAAGCTAAAGGGTACACCTTTCCCAAACAGTAGGAAAAAAAATAAATAAAAGTCACTGGTAAAAGAGCAGAAGGAGATTTGGAAGACTATGTAGAGAAAGGCATTCACAGTGATAACCAGTTCTTGACAAAATAAGCCAAATCATCTAACACAACAGGGAAGAAATACTTCCCAAATTCCCACCGATTTGAAAAGGGCTTTTAATTACTTGATTGTTAGAAAGGTTGATACCTCTGATATCTGTCATGAGCCTGCTCCATTCTGGTTCTCCTCAGTAGTCTAGGAATCAAGGGAAACTGAGGAAACCATATGTGAGGGGAAAATGCCAAGAAGAGTACTGAATTTTATACAGAGAAAGAGAAGGACCTAGAAGGACCATAGAAGATTTCTTGAAATTGAGGACCAAATTGTGTTGTTTTAGAACTGATACACAAGTGCGAATCTGAAGACGTAGATTCTTCTCTGAAGGAGACTTAAAGGGATAGTAATACTTAAATATTACTAATCCCCATATTGTAGCCATGTTAAAAAGAATTTAGTTGTCCCCAGTGTCATCTCTCAAGTATTACTATCCCTTTAAGCAAAAGCTTGTCCTGGTAAAGAGTCAAATAGATCCCTAGGGAACAGATATAAGCTGCCATAACCTTAGTAAAGGGGAGGGGGGCGAATTGAAAATGATGGTCTAGAAAGGCAAACTACAGGAAACGCTGCTGATATTATTGAATTGTAACACGCAGGTAAGCATCACTTATGTCTAGGGAAGCCAAAAACTCCTCTTTATACATGGCAGCAATGATGGAGCACAAAGACTTCATCTTCAACCAGACTGAGGACAAAATATATGAGAAGCTTTAAGCCCAGAATAGGATGGCATCCTATGAAAAGGTTGGCACAGAATCCTGGGATATGGGAGGTGGGTCCCCTCAGGGCTCTGTTTAATAGTGTAAAAAATTAGAAGCACCATAAGCTTCCTATGTTCCAGACCAATATGGCTACCGCACATGCCTACAGGTACCATGGCCCAAAAAAGAGATAGTGTATTAAACTAAGAATAAAAGACAGAAAAATAAAACAAAAGGAATCAAATAAAAAAAGATTATGAAGAAGACTAAGGATACAAATAAATGATAACTGCAGTAAAACTAATATGCAAGGGAAGCCTTATAAGAAAGGCACTGAAAATGTTAAAATTAAGAGAATGATACCTCTCTGTGAAAAACAGGGACAGAATGGGGGAACAGAGAAGTACCAAAAAGGAACCGAGTGCCAGTCAGACTAACATCACAGAGACTAGCAATGTGGCTACCACACAAACAAACAGGGACATACTTACAGGATATATGCACTTGGAAATAAGTAAGTTTGTCCTCTTCAGTCTTGTCTATACCAAGTTAAAGACTGCTCAGACCAGCTAAGCAGAGAAATGTGAGGAGAGGGCTGATAATGCAATATATCCTCTAAGTCAGGTCCCTGAAGTATATGCTCTGGTTTAAACAAACAGTGGAGGCTAGAGATAGGAGTCCAACTAATGGGAAATTAGAAAGCCCCATCCTAGCTGAAGAAGAAAACCATTACAGAAGGTTAACTAAGAGAACTGTTGTCCTACATCCACTCCTGTGGAGGTCACTTTTAAAACTGAGCATGCCTGGTGGGGGTAAAGTGGAACAGGAAGAGTCTCCACACCTGAGAGCCTTTTAAGGCAAGTACCCTTCCCTCCTGGCTGGAAGATAGCTTACCAATGATTCCCATGTTTATGTATTTATTTATTAATTAAGTAAAACAAGGTTACTCAGTATGATGGGAGATGTATCAAATCCCTAGAGTATGAGTTATATCAATGTATAGATAATGCTTATTAAGTCATGCTATGCAGGCATTTCCTGTCAGTGCCCTATATTATCTCGCCCACTTACCCCATTAAATGGGCCAATCTAACCTATCACCTGAAGTCTCAGGTGTCAATGAGTGGGACAAGTAATGTACTGCTAAGACAGGACATGCACTGTATGACAATTAGCATAATCTATGAAAAAAAGGCTAATACATCATACATATGATTTTGAAAACTTATCAAAATCAACAAAGTTGTTTTTAGGTGATAGTGTCCCTTTAACCCACTGTGTACCAGAGAAGTATCCAATTCATTGTGTTGCAATGCGTTGGATACACCAATGCACTGGGTACCTCTCTGGCACTGGATGGGTTAACCCTTTGGGGACCAGAGGTGTGCGTAACACACTGCTTTTTGAAGTAATGCACTGCACAGCCCCCCGGTCCTTAACAGGTTAAAAGGGCAATAAATAATAACATGTATGTATTCAAATGCTCTGTGACAATTTCTGACCTCTAAGAAATCTTTATGTAACCATCTCTGTAAAGGAGGAGGTTAGCACTCAGTATGCCGTCAGTAAGAAACCAAGTGTAGCCAGTATAAGAAGCATCCACACTTACCATTTCCATTATGAGATGACCACACACAAAACACTTGTCCGCTGTTTGTTGAAAACCGGAATACTGTAATGAAAATATCATGGAACATAATTAATGACTATTTCTTGATAACAAACTGAAAATTTATTGACTATAGGGGAAAAGAAAACCATGAGGGGTAATGGGGTCTTTATCACAGAGAAGGGCACACACAGCATTACAAGGATGCCTCTGGACAAGGATGATGGGAGTTGTATTCCAACAGCAGATATAGAGATACAGATTCCTCACCATGTTCTACTTTATATTCAATCTAGGTTCCTTTATTAATGAGGAATGAACAACCCATCTACCTTACTATGGCTACAAAACCACATGGCCCTATGAATTTTGCCCTTGTGCATTTGGTCAAGAGATAACATCTTTAGTAAGTGTTGGATGTGAGGTTCATGCAAGAAGGACATGGCAGTTACTGTTTTTTTTTAAACTAAAGCAGGCAGAGCAAAGCAATGCACAACCCTCCTGTCTTCAAAGAGTTGAGATTACCATGTGCAGCGAGCAGCAAATGAGGTCCTGTGGTTCTGCTATTAATTGTCATATCTACCTCCATGAACTGATTAGAAATGTTATTTTTTGAACCAAGGCACAAACTCGTAAGGTCCATTAGAATTTTCTGGCATTAGAAAGTGTGTGTGTGTGTGTGTGTGTGTGGGTTATAATTAGGAGGTGTTACTGCTATTTTAAGCAGTGCCATCCACATAAACAATACATACAATTTGTATCTCATCAGCAAATATATGGGATGTATGCTTCCGTAAACAAATACTGGAAAAGGCACTCCTGCTCCACGAGCTTACAGTCACATTTTAAAACTCAGAACAATCCTCATTTACTACTACTACCGCTACTATTACCACCACCCTACTTTAGATGTCCTGAAAAGCAAATGTGTAGTCAGAAAACAAGCTTCATGTGCCACAGGATAAGCTTTGTAAGGTCACACTGAACATACAGTTAGATCAACTTCTGGTTGCAATGTTAAAATAATGTCACCCTGAAGTCAGGAAACAAACAGGGCATGTGTACAATTAACCCTTTGAGTGCCAGAGGGGAATTGCTCTGCAATGTGTTGCGTATCCCCATGGCACTCAAAAGGTTAACACCAGATAAACAGTACTGCCACTGCCATAGGAACTGGCCCAGTCGTTTCCCTACAGTAAAGTCAGTCACCATATCAAGATAAGGAGTCTGAACCTCTCATTGCAGCCCATATTTACCAATTTTCAAACTCATCTGGGGGTACAATTTAATGGCTGTACAAGAAAAAAGTGGTGGCACAATGCTCTACTTTTCACAAAGACTTAAAATCCAGAATGTACAGAAGTAGAAATATTAGGCTTGTTTTGGAAGGATGCAATGGGAATTTTGTACAAAGGAAAATTCTGGGGCAAACCAACTGTACTACAAGAGGCATTTAAAATTCACATTGATATAAACAGGCCTCTGAACCCCGTGCAAAGCAATGTACTGGAGACTTCTCCTGTATTCAAGGGGTTAAGAGCTCCAGTAATACCAAATGTAATGTTTATTTGTCCTCGTGGTGTAATTGGATTTCTCCAGAATAGCACCAGTTCTTCTAAGTCCATCAGACACTCTGAGCCTAATATATTAAGCAGAACCAGGGCCAAACCAGCTGCACCACAGGGGATCAAGAAACATTGATAGAAAGTTGGCCTTTTAACCCACTGAATGTCAGAGACCCCTAAAGCATTGCTTTGCAGTGCTTTGGAGATCTCACATTCAAGGGGTTAAAACCCTATTTGAATCTAAGGAGATTTGGGGTGTGTTTACTTGTTCTCTATGGTGCTGCTTGTTAGCCTCAAAATCGCTCCATATCTTTTTAGTACACTGGCCTCTCTGAGAAAAAGAAAGAGCCATAATAGAATTCATAGAGAAATTCCAAGGTGGCCTATATAAAAGCCAGGAAACACTGAGCAGTCATATGCTGGAGTCACGCAGTCAGATAATGCCAACAAAGACAATATTTTTGGATCTGCAATGCATCTTTTTTACAGTGTAGAGAGGAGTTCTTCCTTTCTTATTCAAGCCACAAATCCCATGGTGTAAGCACTCTGCACACATCCTATCTGTGTGACCATCTGGCCAGACCATTTCCTGAGGTTGTGACCTAAGGGGCATCTGTAAACAGGTGGGGAGCCGAGTGGCCAGCAGGCAGCAGCAGATTAACAATAGTAAAGACTTGGCTAATGCTGAAACCCTGTCAGAATGAATGGAAACTGTACCATCTGGCTGTCATTTGATAAGAAATGTCAGAGAGCATTCTGTAGGTTATTGATTAACAATTAATTGTATTCCTAAAATTCTGAATAGTAAACTGGCTAAATAAATGTTATTTACAGTCAGGACATTTGACTCTGCAGTCACAGGACTTACGCAAAGCCACCACAGGCTTCAATTACTAATTGGCCTATATAAAATGTTATCTCATGTTCAAAAGAAAAGTGGAGTCATTCTGTGGCGAGCCAACTAGACCATAGGGGAGAAATACAAACTCCCAAAATACCTACTGATGTATCTTGGGATTTTATCCCATTTATAGCTAGAGAGGTCTCCAATGCAATGCACTGGTGCTTCTCTAGCATCAGTGGAGATAAATGCTATATTTAAATCAATGGGTATTTGGGGAATTTTCATTTCTTCTATTGTACCTCTGGTTTGAAGTAGAATGACTCCACATTTAGTTTAAAAGCATAGAAAGGATGCTAATAAATGTACCTCTGATTAATGTTCATATGTTTTGTTTCATCTTGCGATGTATCTTAATCATGCACGATTTGTAGTTCAAAAGTAAAAGTATCCCCATCCTGCCCCTTTTATCAAAGCAAAATGCTCCCCAAGCCGGTCCACACAGCACGCAGTGAGGGACAATCTTCAGTGAGTGTAATGAGCAGGGTTTTCCTTATGCTCACAGCGAGAAGATTTTCCCTCACTGTGAGTCGTCCAGTCAAGTGACCGGATTCCACATCTGCAGTGAGGAGCATGCAAGAGGTAGAAGAGGTGGGAGGGGATAATTTTAAAACTGAATTACTTTAGAACTAAAAGTCGACATGATTAGTATGCAGCGCAACATGAAACATAACATGAGTATTCATAGGAGCTACATTTATTGGAATACATTACTATCACTCTAAACATAGGGCCCTTTGAGTACCACAAGATCGCTCATTGGTGTACAATTCACTGGATAAACCTCTGACATGCAAAAGGTTATAGTCTTAAAGGTATAGTAATGTTTCACAATAAAAGCAGCTCCAATTAATTTTCATAGTATTTGGGCCATGGGGAGTGTCATTTCAATACTGTCACCCCTTTTACCTAGTGTAAGCCACCTCCCCTCAGATGTGGAATCTGGTCCTGGGACCAGACAGCTCTCAGCAAGGGACAATCTTCTTACTGTGAACGCAAGGTAAACCCTTGAAAGGTTTTCCTTGTGCTCACTGAAGATTGTCCCTCTCTGTGATCCATCTGGACAGTCCTGCTGCTCCAAGCTGAGCAGTGTTACATCAGTAAAAGGGGCGGGAGGGAGATACTTTATCATTCAATTACTTTTGAACTACAACTCGGACAATACTGAAATAACACTCCTCGTAGCCCAAGTACTATGAAGATTAATTGGAGCTGCTTTTATTGTAAAACATTACTATCCCTCTAACATCCTAATGGTCCCAATGAATTTTGTCCTTGTGCCTTTTATCAACAGATAACCTCTTCATCAGTCCTGTATGTCACGTCCACGGATGGACATGACAGTTACTGGCAGTTTTTGTTAAACTGACACAGAGGGTCATATGTTCAAAGAAGTAGCAAAATAGCTTTTGTCGTTTGTAATGACTTTTCAATGTACAGTGTCGTTGGGATCATTAATATTTTCAGAGTGTCGGTTGTGATTGGAAATATGTCGTTTGTCCTGACTGAAATTGTCGTATGTAACGGCAAAAAAAAGTCTTACCTAATGAAAAAAATGTCTTAAAAAATGTCTTAAAGGGATAGTAATACTTAAAATGTAAAAAAAATATGTTGTAGGGTTTATCCCCCTGAGTAAAACAAGAGTACTCCCACTGCTGAGAGGTCTTTCATTCAAAAGTTATTAATTTTCAAAGTTGAATTTTTTAGGTGCAATATCACAGTGGCCTTAAATTGTACAGTGGCGCTGTTGCTACACCATCCTATGGAGATTTATGGTCAACTGACCAGAGTTGTCCATTGTGTAGCAACAGCGCCACTGTACAATTTCAGGCCACTGTGATATTGTACCTAAAAAATTCAACTTTGAAAATTAATAACTTTTGAATAAAACACCTCTCAGCAGTGAGAGTACTCTTGTTTTACTCAGGGGGATAAACCCTACAACATATTTTTTTTACATTTTAAGTATTACTATCCCTTTAACAAAAAATGTCTTGACTAAAGACAAAAATTCTCAAATTCAGAACACAGTCCCTCCACTTTTTTCTTAACGTACAAATTTTGTCTTTTGCAAGACTTTTTTTGTCGTTAGTTACGACAAATTTTCTTTTCCTCTATACGACACTGCAGAATAGTTTAGCCACTCCCTTGCCCGTCAATTCAGGGGTTGTATTGTACACAACGGACATTACTAGTTTTTTGTCGTGTACTCTATAGAAAATACGTCGTTCATACATTCAATGACTTATTTTTGTCTTTCATACAACAATTTTTTGTTGTTATCCCTTTGAACATATGGCCCAGAGTGTATGAATCTGATTAACCGTTAAAGAACCAGAGGGGCGAAAGATGCATTACTAATCCTTACCATGAAAAATGGGCAGAATTTATCCTGTGGTTCTGTTAGCAACTATTATGTCCACAACCATGGACACGGCATCCAGGACTGATTGAAGAGTTTCCTCTTGAACAACTGCACAAGGGCAAAGCTTGTAGGAACCATTTCTGGCCATAGGTAAGGTAGGTGGAGGTCTTTCTTTTCCTCTACTTATTACAACATAAGGGAAGGTGTCTACTAGCAGTTCTGAAAGTGTTCTGGCTTTTATAATTTATGGAAAACTGCATTGTAAGCTACTAGTGGGCATCTGTGGTTCCAGCACCAAATGCTGCCCTTAGCTTTCCTGTCCTGTTCTCGGATGATACCCTGGGAGCAAGACAAGAACGTGTCCCATCATGCACCCCACTCTTTTCCACACATGAGAAGGAATGTTCACTCTATGGACAGTATACATTAAGCCCTTAAGGGCTTCACGCCAGTTCTGGCACTTAAGGACCAGTAACAATTCTGGAACATCATGGAATTCTGGGATGGCAGCGCAGCTGCATGCCGTTCGGCCATCCCAGAATTCATTGGGAGAAGAAAGCAAAAAAAATTCCATGGTCCTCAATGGCCACCCATGCACCGGATCAGGTGGTCGTTAATGGGTTAATAAGGAACAAAGACCCATATGTATTCGGGAGTAAACCAGCTGCACCATAGGGGACAAATAAAAATTCTGTTTGAGTGCTAGATAGGTCTCCACTGCACTGCCGTGCATTAAAGTGGTTAAAATTTCTATTCAAAAGCAATGGAACTTAGGATTTTGTACTTGCCTCCGGTGGTTTACTTCAGAATAACTCCAGTCTGATTTTATACATATGGGCCATAGAGCTATAAGCAAAAAAGGAAATAGGGCCTAATTCTGGGGCAAACCAACTGCAACATACAGGAGAAACAAGTTTTCATTGCATTAAATCAAATTATAGGAAATGGGAATGTGATTCCCTGGTGCATCTGGCTTAACCTATAATATCTACTCTTTTTCTTTGTATAAATGGCTCAAGTTTATCATTTTCATAGGAATGCAGATCATCCAACTTAAAATTCCTTTTTGGGGAGTCAAAATGTAGACCTCCCCCCCCCCCCCCCCTTAGCTATCTAGAGCAACATGAGTCCGATTGTGTAGCTCAACTTTATTGTGGAGAGGAAGGGTGTGAGAGAGAGACAGATATAGTCCTCAACAGAGCGAGTACATAAATGGAACAGTTGTGGTATGAAGTAAAAATTCCCTTTTTCTCTAATCCACGCACAGAATGTTTTCTCTTACTGACACCAAGTCCAACAAAAAGAATGTAATGTAATATTCATCACTTTCAAGGACTCGTGCCACATATGTTGTCCTTCAACTGAAAAAGATTGCCAATTGCTTTTGTAAACCTTTCAGTTTAGGGACTTTTCAATATGAATCATTTATTCTCTGTATTGTAAGGTTTGTTTAAAAGTAGGACTTTTCAAGAAGGGAAAAAAAGGTACTTCCAAAGCTGGAAGATGCTGCATTCAAATGGTACTGTAGCTGAAAGCTGCATCTTTTGGTTGCAGTACAGCTTCCATGGTGGCACTGCTGCTATAACATTCGTGATAGTGTCACTAACAAAGGTCAACAGTGAGCAGTAGCAAAATCACCATCCTAAAATGGCAGGAAATGGAAAGGCATTCAAAAATACAATTTTGGACTGTAATAACTTTTGAATGAAGCTTCCATGCTACCTTGTTTTAATTAACATGACGGAGTGTGTGTGTGTTTCACCTACTACATAACTTTCTTCTGGCAGTTAATTTGGTTATCACTTGCTGTATCACTGCATATTAAGGCATGTTTGCAAGGCGTGGTCATCTGTAGACTGCAGTGCAGATGCAGGACTCCCATATTTCTTTTTTCAAACAACTGATGCAGAGTTCTGAATGAAACAGCCTAAAAATAAGTGACCTCGTTCTTTCAAGGAATCTGGGCTATCATTTTAATTCTCCTGCAGGAGATGAGGGCTTAATGATTTGCGATGAAACATATTTGGAAAAATGGGTCAAATTGATGAATTTATGAACTGATGACTATGCACGCAGGGGCAAATCCACGATTCCCAAAGGAAGATTATGAAAAACAGCATGTATTAACAATACCAACAATTTTGTGTAATTCTGCATCCAAAGGGTGAGCAGGCTGCAGGCCCTCCAGCTGTTGTGGAACTACAATTTCCATTGGCTGAGGATTAAGAGAGTTGTAGTCCAAGAAAACTGACAGCCCACAAGTTTTGCAACCTGGTACAGACATACACACAACAGCAGCAATAATTGCTCATTATTGCTGTGCCATAGCTTTGTCACTCTGACCTGACTGGGGCAATTGACTGCAAGACGGGCATTCTAGAAAACAAAGTCTCCTCTCTGTTTGGCCAGATATGCGTTTGGTTTGCTGTAAAACCATAACACAAATAAGAAAAAGGCTAATGGGAATGGCTTTCTGCAGTTTTCTACTGTGATGCACATGAAAAATTTATTTTGACACATCAAGTACACATGCCAAATCAGATAATTGTGTTACAGTTAGCAGATACATGAAAGTTACTATACTTGAGGTAAAAGTAATCTTTCATTCAGGTAATGCTGGTTAGAACTTGACGGGCCAAATAAAGAAAAGGCAGTGGGATTTCCAAAAACTCTGTATACAGATTCCTTTACAAAACACCCTTCTAACCCACACGGTAAAGAGAAGTTAAAAAAAAAAAATAAAATAAATATATATATATATATATATATATATATATATATATATATATATATATATATATTTTTTTTTTTTTTTATTATTTTTTTTTTTTGACACTGACCAGCAATACATTTCCTTATTATACCAATAAAATAGATTGCCTGTCCCTACACTGTTGTGCAACACAGCAGGAAGTGAGGAGTGCAAGGGGAACCCAATTCCTCAAACCTCCTGAAAACAGCTCATGCGATTTCAAATAGCTTAACCCTTTTAAAGGGATAGTAATGTTTCAAAATAAAAGCAGCTCCAATTAATCTTCATAGTATTTGGGCCATGGAGACTATTTCAATACTGTCAGAGTCATAGTTTAAGAGTAATTGAATAATAAAGTATCCCCTCCTGCCCCTTTTACTGATATAACACTGTTCACCTCAGAACAGCAGGACTGTCTAGATGGATCGCAGAGAGGGACAATCTTCAGTGAGTATAAGGGAAAAACCTTTGCAATGCATTGCGTTCCTCTCGGACACTTAAGAGTTAAAGGGGAAATTTACCCTAGAACAGATTTAGAAAACCCAAGGCCCGCTAACTGTCAGCAGACTACATTATCCCCAACCAGTCACTGAATGGCCTCACACTGCCCACAACTGCCTTCATTTAACAGACTGACCTACTTAGGCAGGTGTAGCAAAAGAAGAAATGCTGCACTTATACGTAGAGAGGTTAAAAACAGAATTTATTGGAAAAGATCAAAACGGACACCACATAGAACTGAATGTATCATGCTTTTCGCACATATGTGCTTAATCATAGATGACTATAGTGATCTCTACTGAAGCCTTTAGGTCACACCCGCCATACTAAACAACTGGCTTCAAGGGGCGCTAGTCATTATCAGATTCTAAACTGTAACAATCAGCAGTGGTGTACAAGAGATCAAATTAACCATCTGAGTGCCAGATGGGGTACAGAACCTTTTGCTTTGCAATGCGTTCCGTACCACTCTGGCAGTTGAAGGGTTAAAATATTTTTTCTGACTGATGTGTGCAGCAAAATGTAAAACCTACAGGGGCTAAACAAATTAAGAGAGACATTTCTTGGGCATAGCTTCCCTTTATGTTCACAGAGGCCCATCAGGTGTTATTAGAATTAGGTCTTAACCCTTTTAATCCAGGAACCCATTGCAATACTTTGCGGCATGCTCTGGTGTTCTCTATGTGCTAAACCTGCTGAGTATTTATTTACAACACTGCTACGTTTCTTTACTCAAATGTCATTTACAGGCTTGTTCTGCACAAGAGAAAATCCTGCTGATCTTTCTTTGTAGAATCACTTGCAGTGTGTGGAATATGATTCTTTCATTGCCACAAATAATTAGTCACGAACTGTAAAACCAGGCTTTTCAAAATAATATTTCATTAACCTCCTCGCCCAAAGTGTTTATGATGTGAGTGGGTTCCCCCCCTTTCTTCCTGTGAACCCTGAGAGTTTATTTAATACGATGCAAACACTAGCCTCCTGTCCGTCTGCAAGAGACAGCAGATCTGCTGAGTTTACAATGCATAGTTGTGATAGAACTCCGCTAGTTAACAAAGCGCCTTTGTGTGCCCTGATGACACACTGCAGACTAACCAGTATTGCTTCTTACTGGTTCTGGTGCCCAGATGTGGGGGAAGACATTGGCTTTGCCAGCTTTCAAGCTGAAATTCAAGCTCGTGCCTTTCAATGGCCCCAATGTTTACTCTCTGAAATTACAGTCTGAATTCTGGTGTCTCGTATACTAGTACACAGGGCAATCTATGGGCCCTATTGAGGACACGAAAGAGCAGTAATTCTGGGGCAAACCAACTGCACTACAGGGGAGAAATAAATATTTCAATTTATTTAAATGGGACTCTATTAATTAGAAATGCATTCAATGGGTTAAATATTCCATGTCAATAAAGGGTAAATATTATTTAGGTGTTTGCTCCAGAATTGCTTTTCTTTAGGGTTTTGATTCAATAGGCTAAAGAGATGCAACCCTGAAGCAAACCAACTAAACCACAGGCTCAAATGAAAATTCCTATTAGGTTAAGCTTTTAACCCCATGAATGTTAGAGAGGTATTCAAGGGGTTACAAATGGCATTTAAATCAAGATGGCATTTAGGAATCCCCCCCCCCCCAAAGTGCTGTTGTGTTGCCTCAGACTTGTTCAGCTTTAGCTACAGGAATACAGCCCTATGTTTATAAACCTATAGAGAAGAGGAAAGCAAGATCTGATCCACTCAGCTGTTGACAGATTAAAATGATAGTAATGTTTTACCAAAACAGCAGCTCCAATTAATCTTCATAGTATTTGGTCCATGGAGAGTGTTATTTCAATACTGCCAGAGTTGTAGTTCAATGAATGATAAAGTATCTCCCTCCTGCCCCTTTTACATGGTGTAAGCCACCTCCTCTCAGGTGTGGAATCTGGAAACTTGACCAGACAGCTCTCAGCAAGGGACAATCTTACTGTGAGCATAAGAAAAGCCCTGCCTCCCTTCACAGGTTTAACCTTATGCTCACTGAAGATTGTCCCTCTCTGCAGTCTACCTGGGCACCTCCCTTCTGCTCTGAGGTGAGAAGTGTTACATCAGTAAAAAGGGCGGGAGGGGGATAATTTATCATTCAATTACCCTTGAACAACAACTCTGACAGAATTGAAATAACACTCTCCAAGGCCCAAATGCTATGAAGATTAATTGGAGCTGATTTTATTGAGAAACATTACAATCCCTTTAAAATCCCCATCATCCTCAGCCACATAAGAATAATGAGAGGTTTGGTCCAACAGCTGAATGGGAAAATCTTGCTCACACCTGCTTCATAGTGAATGTGTTGCAGTACCAAGAATAAGCTTACTGCCCCAGCCATCAGTTGTGCTACTACTCCCACTTATCTGGCAGGTGAAGGGTTAATCAGCAGAGGAGAGAAGAGAGTCCAAGCCCTGCGTAGGATACTCGTTCTGGAAAAGGTACAACATGGCTGCCGCGGAAGGAGCCAATCAGAAACGAGCACACAAAGCAAACGCTCATGGGAAATGTAGTTTTCCCAGAAGAGTACCCCAAACAGTGCCTGAAGCCCCCTGAGCCCCCCAACATAATAGAAACATGAACCGGATGATAGAGCAAGGGCAGACACGTAAAATGAGCCATCTCTGAAGTCACTAGGTTAAACAGTTGCAGAGAAATGTCCCAAACTGTACAGTCCCATAGGAGTGAATGGAACAATGATGCCTAGGCGGGAAAGTGCGCCTTAAAGGCGCAGAACTCAAATTTTACAAAATTGAAGGTGTAACTAAAAGACATGAAACATCACTAAAACATGTTAGGATACCAAAAAAAACAAAACACTGATCCAGTAGGAAAAGTGTCAGAAGCCCCCCCCCCAATGAATGCCAAACCAGCAGCTAAAGGGTTAAATACCACATAAACCTGCTCTAAACACCCAACAGACATACAGATAGACCCAAGGAGTGCAGGAGTGTGCAATAGGAACTCCAAATGAAAAACCCCTGTGCGGAGGGGCACTGTGGGACATGTGGACCTGCAGCACTCAAAGGGTTGCTCACCTTTCCTGCAGATCTTCTGTCTTCAGATTACCATGTTTAAAGAAGATGTCTCGGTGGACAACTCCTGGGGGAAGAACTTGCAGCTAAGCTTTTCCCCCCAGGGCTTAAGGACCACAAAAAGCACCTGGTCACTGAGCTAGCCAAATCTAAGGCCACTGTCAGTTATGGTAATCCACCTAATGGTGGTATTCCATATCTAACAGAAAAATAAAAAACTCCACCCCCTGCATACAATTCTAGAATTGTTCCTGCCTACTTAAAAGGGGCAGATTGCCTACCCAGAGTTACCAGTAACCTGCATTGGACGATAGAGAAATTAAAATTTAAAGTGTGTCCTGTACCCTACTTCCGAGCAAACTGTTCTTGCCGCAGTTTGCCGCACTGCCTCTGCTCCAGTCCCTCTACTCAGCATCCTCCAATGACGGAGGCTCTCTCTCTCTAAGCTGGAGCAATCTCATTGGCAGAGATCACTATCTAGCCAATGAGATCGCTCCAGCTTAGAGAGAGAAAGTCTCCGTCATCGGAGGATGCTGGGTAGAGGGACGGGAGCAGAGAAAGAGAGGAAAACTGCGGCAAGAGCAGTTTTCCCAGAAGTAGGGTACAGGACACACTTTAAATCTTAATTTTCGGACATAGAATGTTTTTTTTTAAGAAAATAATAATGTTTTAAGCTTATTCACTAAATGCTCTAACTAATAAGGATAACTTTTAAAAGGGTGTTAGATCCCCTTTAAGGACAATATGACTGTGCATATTGCTAGGTTCGTAAAGCATTGGGGGGGGGGGCAATGTTATTCACATGAAAGTTCCGCTTTAAAGTCCTCAGCTGCAGCAGAGCCTCTTTAGAAGCAGAGAGGTCACACCTCTACTTATTGAATTTGCACCTCCAATCATTGGGCTATGGCTTCATTACATCAGTGAATAGCAGCCCTGCTTTTTTTATGGACGAGGGTAGGAAAAATTTTTGGCTTGAGGGGCTGCATTTTGTTTCAACATATTATTTCAAAAGGCCATGCAAAGAAAATAACAGTAGGGTACAATTATAACAAAAACAAATCTGCACAAGCTGTAAGGGTTTTATTTGACACCTGCAGTGCAACACCAACACCTGATTTTCCTTGCCAAAACAATGTGCTCAGTCTGTGACTTAAATCCAATTTACCATAAAACCAGTCAGAGGGATGTATTTTGCCCATGTCTGTCCTAAGAGTTCTCCATTCCTGGAGAACTCTGTCCCAACAAAAGGACGCAAATTATTAAAATCAGGAAAGCTACCGTCACCCTGGCAAGCAGTCCCTGATGTTAGCAATCCACTGAATAGTAAGACTCATTGTATAATAGTATAATTGTTGGTGTAACCCTTTGAGTGCCAGAGCGGTGTACTCCTCTGCCACTCAAAGGGTTAATCCTCTCATGTCTTCTTATGGTTATTTTTCTTGGGATTATTGTTTTAGCGGAAGAGGAAATTATACATTACATATACTAACTCAGTATTAACAATGAAACATTGTAAACTTTCAAATACAATTTCAAAAACATGATTAGCGCACAATGAATTTCACAATCTGGTCCAAACCACTTGACTTACCAAGAAATCTTCCTCGCAGTAAACCTTCCCATTGACATTGTAGAAAGCTTTGCCCCTTAGTCTTCTCCCTGACAAAAAAGTAACAGTACAATTTACACTTTAGACCAGTGATAGGAAACCACTTAAAAAAAACAAAAAACCAAAAACACAAAAACAAACAAAAAAAACAGCCATTGGAGCTGATGTAAGGTGTCCAGTTTGCCAGAATCCACCTGGCCTGAACTCTGTTGCCCCTATCACTGCGATGCATACCCCTCTGGCACTCAAAGGGATAAACCTCTTAAATTGTTAGCAATGTGTTGGAGGTCTCTCTAGAATTCAAGGGGTTGAATGCCTCATTTAGATGGATATGGATTGGTTTCCAATTCACCTGGGGCAGAGTTAGTGAAATCTAACTTTTGTGTAAAAGCAGTAAATGAACTGTGGCTATCTGTTACAGTGTAAAAATAGTAAATGAACAGTGGTATATGTTACCGGGTAAAAGAAGTAAATGTGCACACTTGGGGTAAAGGAAAAAGTGCATGTGGGGTTTTCTAGAGTGACTTGTTCTCCTCTTTCCAGTGGTTCAGAGGACATGATTGGGGGTTCAGGGGAATAAGCCTCTTCTGAAGTGAATGCAGAATAATTACAAATAAATACAAGTCCCCAAGTGCCATAAGGCTGACCAGGAAACTGGACACTCCACTGGCACGTGGATGGTTAGTATAACAACCTTTTGAATGCCAGGAGGGTGTGCAATGTATTGAGAAGCAACATGGTATGCACCACTCCGGAAATCAAAAGGGTTAAAAGAAAATGCAGCATGGTATTTATGTCACTATGAGAGAATAATAACAGAGAGTGGCTCTTAGAAAGGACAGGCACTCTGCTGCCTCCATGGAATATGGAGGAAATAAAGACCAGACAGAGTAGAGCTGATTCACTCGAAGTTCCTCACAGTTATCTATCTCTCATATTGAAATAAATACCGTGCAGTCTTTACTCTTAAGGCATATTAACCCTGTGAGTGCCAGGAAATTGTCAACTATGTTGGACACACTTCAGGCACTCAGAAGGCTAAAGAAAAAAAAAACCCTGCTATTAGGTTGCAGTTCTCTCCACTCCCCAAATTAACCACTGTGAGTACCAGACGTGTACTCACTTTCCCCATATGGTATCACTAGTGTAGCACCATTTGAATTGTAAGCTCTGTGGTATCACTAGTGTAGCACCATTTGAATTGTAAACTCTGTGGTATTACTAGTGTAGCACCATTTGAATTGTAAACTCTGTGGTATTACTAGTGTAGCACCATTTGAACTGTACACTCTGCGGTGGCCCTAGTGTAGCACTATTTCAACTGTACACTCTGTGGTGTCTCTGGTGTAGCTTCATTTCAGTTGTAAGCTCTATGGTGTCTCTGGGGCGAGATGTTCAAAAAGCCATCATAATGAACAAAATTGGTGGATCTCGAGTTGGTGGTAAGAAGGACAATATCTGCAGAAGTAAATCGATCACATTTGAAAATGTGTCATTAAGATTTAAAAATGACAGTAAGATCTTGATGAACATTGCCCTTAAAAATTATGTTAAAAATTTTTCTTTGAAAAATTTTTTTTCAAAAAACAAAGACTTTTTTGTCTTTAAAACAACAAATTTTCAAATGCTTTTTTTTTTTTTTTTTTTAACCAGATAACTCTATAGTCATGCTTCTCATTCCCGATAACTACTTTAATCTGTCTTCTCCAAGTTTTGCCCATTTTTATTTTGCTGAAAAAAAATGACGATAATCAGACAAAAAGTGACGGTTAAAAGAATATTTTTTCTGAAAATATCTTACAATATGATGGTGGATTAAACCATGCCCACTTTTAAGACTGCTTTTTTTTCCCTTTGACAGATATGGCAGAATTGGATGCAAAAATATGATGGTAACATGTCTGAGAATTGACAGCCCATGGCATAAGAACATGTTTATTGTGATTACAGACAATTTAGTTACCACCACTTTTTGAACATCTCGCCTCTAGTGTAGCACCACTACAACTGTACACTCTGTGGTGGTCCAAGTGTAGCACCACTTCAACTGTACACTCTGTGGTGGCCCTAGTGTAGCTTCATTTCAGTTGTAAGCTCTGTGGTATCTCACAAATAATCAAGTTGACTATAAAAAAAGAATAATTAAAAGTTAATAATAGGACTACCACTTTATCACTTATGTTGTTGGTACAGGAGAAAAAGTTCCACCAAAAAGAAAGAAGGCGCACACAATCTGAGTATAGACTGTAGCAAGAAACTGTCTTTTTGCTATTGTTCTCTTTCACCAAGTGGGTTCCTTTCTTTTCAATTTGTCACCTCCTTCACAGTGAATGACACCTTATAATGGGTCTGGAAGTGTTAGCTTCCACTGGATAACCCCCAGTGATGGTACCTTTACATCCACTCCTTCCCCTCTCCTCTCCTGGGTCCTCGATGTTGATCAAGACACTTACCGCAGACTTGATGCCTTATTCTGCTGCCCTCTACCTAGGGCTGGTGATTTATCTATAGGACCCTATTGGCCTATGGGGACACAAGGTTCTGGACCAAGGTATTGTGATATACTCAATTATTTATTAAGAATCGAATATAAAATAATAAATACAATAAAATAAATATATATGCACAGATACCCAGGCTTGTCTGGGTATCGCTGTGGGGCGCGCTTGAGAGTTTTGCAAACTTTGTACACCTCTGCAAAATATCAGGAGAGGAAGAGCCCTCAACAGAGGCATCAGAGACCTAGAGGACCTCCAGGACTGTCTTGATGAGCCCCCTCAGCCGAAAGGAGTGGATCAGCCTCACAGGAGTCTCCACAGAAGTAGGAAGAATGCATGTCTTCATATTCCCCATCATCATCATCTTCTGAGGGCAATTCCTCCTCAGAGGAAACCCCAATAACCTGAACTGAGCACTGGATACAGGGGCAATATGCTTAAATGTTGGCAGTGGCTTCCAGGAATGAAGAAACCCCTGGACAGAGGAAGGAATTTAGGCCAAGTAGGCTCTTGATCGGTGCTAGAGGATAGCGTAGTATAGGACACTACACATGTGGAGCATAGAGACACTGAATATTCTCTAGGTAGCCCCAGAAAAAAGAATAACCCTAAATACACAGTAACTCACTTATTTGGCAAGCAAAGGGTTAATCTGTAGAGCAAGGAGAGTTACCCTTTGCATAGGATAAAAACGAGAGAAGTATGATGGCCACCAGAAAACTGACATCCATTCGGAAGCTTGAAAAACGGTCATTCTAGGTCCTGTAGACTTCACTGTTGCTTATTGCCTAGCAACTCCTACAACTGTTCATGGATTGTCACAGCCACCCTGGACACTCGGAAAGTAGACAGGATGATAGAGCATGAGGAGAAAAGAAAATAACACTCAATAGCCCAAAGTAGCAAATGGTTTAATCCAATAATATATAAGAAAAAGCAGCCATCCTCACACCAAAGCCCCAAAGAGAATAAAAACAGTGAATGCCAGAGCATAACTGAGCTCACACCAGCCCCTGTGTGGAGGGGCAACATAGGCTGGGACATAAAAGTGTAACTACAAAGGGGGTGCAGTTGTTGTGATTAGGCATGGTATCCAAAGGGCTCCATCAGCACCAGGGCACAACAGATTCTAGTAAAGCTCCTGGGAATATATTTGTATTTTAGGGGCCCTAAAACATGTTTGCACATGGACCCTACAATGACTACTTACACTACTGCATTAAGCCCTTAATACCTGAATTAATACCTTTAATAACATTAACTCCCCACCCCCAAACTCTCTCTCCCTCTTAATGGGTTTTAAAAATCCAAACAGAAGTGGAAGAGAAAGGAAGCTTGTTTCTAAAATAAAAAGTACTGTGTAGATAAGCAACATTCCTTGAGCCTGAGGTCACTGACTTGTCCTATTCATTAAGGCTGTGGTATAGGATTTGACAGCTAAGCAGGGAAGAGGGTGCTTTTCCTTCCCTCAAAAGAATGCTGGGATTTTATTTGAAATTTAAACTGCTCCAGACAAAAGGTGGGATCCCAGGCTAGAGGCCGCTGAGGTGGAGTACAGGATGTTCTTTGTATGGCTCTCTTTACATTCTGTCACCACATAGTATGAGGAGGACACAGACTCATCACATATGATCATATGAATGCCTTCCTCTGGACACGGACTAAATTGATGCTTTCCTTTGGGCACACTAGTCTTGTCTGTTATCTTGTGTTTTGCGTGCATGTTTACCTGCACATACCCAGAAAGAGCTCTAAATTGTTAACTATTTGAGTTTATTGCTGTAGAATTCTCTCATTACAGCAGTTTTTTTATTTGCGGTGATTGATTACATTATATACACACACATTCATTATATATATATATATATATATATATATATATATATATATATATATATATATATATATATATATATATATATATACACACACACACACACACACACACACACACACACACACACACACCTATACCTATACCTATACCTATACCTATACACATTCACAAATGTATTATACAATGCTATGGTGGTAAAGAGAGTCATGTTTAAAGGGACAGTAATACTTAAAATGTAAAAAATATATGTTGTAGGGTTTATCCCCCTGAGTAAAACAAGGGTACTCCCACTGTTGAGAGATATTTTATTAAAAAATTATAACAGCTCAAAGTTGAATTTTTTTAGGTGCAATATCACAGTGGCCTGAAAATGTACAGTGGTGCTGTTGCTACACCATCCTATGGACTGCTCTGGTCTGTAGACCATAAATCTCCATCAGCACCACTGTAAATTTAGGCCACTGTGATATTGCACCTAAAAAAATTCAAGTTTGAGCTGTTATAATTTTTTCATAAAATGCATGCTCAATGTAGAGAAGGGGAAAGAGAGATAGAGAGAGATAGAGGCAGAGCAGCGCTCAGGAAATCCACTTCACAGTGAGGAATGAAGGCAAGTGTCTTAAAGTTGGCCTTCACTTTGCTCCCACGGCACACGTGTAAGGAGTATGGGAGTTGTAGTACAATGAAAGCATGAGATGTTTTTCGGTATAGATCACTTAGCTGCAGCAAATGAGGGAGAAAGGAGTGAGGAGGGACAAAGTCGCACAAACCGCCACACTGGAAGGTGTGTGAGTCACTGCAGACATTTGCAACACAGCCTTATGATAGCAGATATTTCACCCTGCAAAATAAAGTGAGGCAAAAGTTGTGTGTGTGGCTTGGGTTTGTGTGTGTGGGCCTTGTGTGTGTGTGGGCCTTGTGTGTGTGTGGGCCTTGTGTGTGCGTGTGTGTGTGGGCCTTGTGTGTGCGTGTGTGTGTGGGCCTTGTGTGTGCGTGTGTGGGCCTTGTGTGTGCGTGTGTGTGGTGTAGGAGCAAGTGGCAGCCATTTTGTTTTTTTCCCTCACTTGGAGTGGTGGCGGGCTGGATAGTGGGAGCAGGGCAACTCCCTTCGGCCACTGCAACTCCTGTGAAAATCACTCCCCCACTGAATCACCCAATGGGAGCAGTAACTCCTCCTTACTGCCGCCCCTGGGTGTGTTTGCCAGGCACACAGAAGTCTTATATGTATATATATTTATTTATTTATTTTTTCTTCATGTTTACCACCTGGATTAAATAGTTCAGTATAGTTTTCTTGTTCAAAACTTCCAGTCTGCATAACAGTCTACATTTTACCTGTTGTATTCTTGAGCGGTTTAGGTTTACTTATTTTCTCTTCAGTGAAATCTCTAAAATATTCATCTTACTGATGTAAAAACAGAAAGTTTGTCTCTTCTCAATAGAGGTACAGTGGGATTTAATAAATATATAAATATTTTTTTTAATTACTCCAAATAAAGTTCTACAAGGTAGTTAAGAAAGAGAAAATTGTTTCTACATACCGTTATTTTTCTTTCCTGGCCATTTCCCACAGCAACATTCACCAAAGTGTTAAGTCTTCTCCCAGGAAGCAGTACAGGAAACAGACAAAAATTATAAATCCCACCCACAGAGTAAGCCAGAGGTCTAAGTTTCAAAGCCGAAAAGAGACAATTTTCTCTTTTCCTGGCCAAACATGGCAGCTGTTCACCAAATTGTAGTCCCCAAGAAAACAGAGGAAAAAAAAAAAAGAAAAAAGAAAGGGGGGGGGGCTGATACAGCATGACAGCATGTTGAGTAGACCAAGAGTTAAGAGTCCCATGAGCAAAACTATAATTTCTTATGAAGGTAGAGACCAAATACCATTCCGCTGCCCCACAGATGAGATCTACCAGGACTTCTGCTGTTATCCAGGAAGCAGAGATTGATCTAGCCGAGTAATTTGATCCCTTGTGCAACTGGCAACTTCTTGTCATGGTAGGCTAATGGTTGACCTGGAAGCTTCCTGGCCCTTTCTGTGACCTGAAGAAATAATGAAGAGCTTTGGGGTTCTTCTAAAGTAACTGGTCCTGTCTAGAAGGCGAAGATGGCCGAAACCTGGACTTTCAGAGTACTAAAGCTAAAACCCTCGATACCACCTTCTGTAAGAAACTGTGGCAGCTGTACCTCGAAGACTGCCAACACAGAAAGGGTCCGAGAGAGGAAGACCGCTCCGTTTATTAAGGGCCCCTCTGAAGCACAGCCCACAATGAAAGCTTAAGAGGAGCTCTAGCTCAATGGAATGAGAGCTGTAGTAAGCTAGAGGAAAATATATCACCCAAAGGGATGGTCTCCTACCTTGGCTTACTCTGTAGATGAGATTTATCATTTTAATTTGTTTCCTGCCATGCCTCCTGGGAGGAGACTCAACCATTTGGTGAATAGCTGCCATAGATGGCCAGAAATATAGATTAAAGGGGTACTGTATCTAGGAATATGTTGCTTGATTTGTTTATAAATTAACTTCCTTAGGTGGGTATCCTCTTGAGGACCAGATGGTAGTGCAACATATTGCTTCACACACCACTGGTCCTCATGAAGCAGTTAGGGGTACATTATATATATATATATATATATATATATATATATATATATATATATTTTTTTTTTTTTTTTTTTTTTTTTAATCTGCAGTTTCCCATATATAATCTCTACAGCTCTCTGCCTTCAGTTCACACTTCATCACAACAATGGGCTTCAATAGACCTGAACAAGTAAAAAGGGTAATTAGACTTTTCAGGTTTTAAACCAAAACAACTACCATTGGTCCGCAGAAGACAAATGCAAATTAAAATGTACATACAGAGAGACATGATTATTAGAAGGACATCTACCTACCTAAACTATTCTATTAAACAAAATAGGACTCATTATCACTAGCATATAATTTAAAACAATCCCAAGTGCAAGCGCAAAGAACACTCAAGCTGTGAGAAATCCTGTTCCAGTGCTGTCCAAGTTCAGTCCTCAAAGGCCACTAGCAGGCCAGGATGCAAGGATTTCCCTGATTAAGCACAGGTGAGTTAATCAGTGGAATCATTAAATCTAACTCACCTGTGCTTAATTGGGGAAATCTTCAATCCTTGCCTGATGGTGGCCCTTGAGGATTGAACTTGGACTGTCCTGTCCTATTCCAATAAGATGTAGTACTCAGCACAGTGATTATAAGGATCACTTAATTGTAAACTGCATCACAAACTGTGCTGTATAGGAATCCGGAAACACTAGGGTCTTGCAGCTTTTAACCCCTTAACGACCCATGACAGTCCAGGACCGTCATGGGTTGTTTTGCCTTAAGGACCCATGACGGTCCTGGACAGTCATGGGTTAAATGATAGTAGCGCGACTCTGTGCACGCTGCTATAATTAATTCCCGGCTAAGACTTCCGGGACCGGAGGATTCAGTCTCAGCCACTTTTACACGTGCCGGGTCATGGGATCGCTGCAGCAGCAATCCCATGTACCGGCACTGTGAATGAATGAATGAATGAGGCAGTGTTATATACTGCCTCACGTGTCTCTTCTCAGCCCTCTGTCCCTTACTATTAAAGTAAGGGACAGAGAAGCAGAGAGGAAACATCAAGTGGACAAATAAAATGCAGCAGCTGGGGGTATTAACCCCTTCACTGCTGTGCTGGAGGCTGGCTAAATGCAGGTCCATTTTTGACCTGCTAAAATTAACTTTTTTTTTTTTTTTTTTTTTTTAACAAAAAATGTAAATAAAAAAACATTTCAATAACCAAAATAGTAAGTGTGATTGTTGTGGAGCCATGTAATACATTTATACACACCACCAAATGTCATCAATAAAAAAGTGGGAAAATAGGGAGGTGGGGGGAAGGGACATGGGATTTTTCACCCAGGGGGGACAGTGACCACTTAAAACTGCCCATTTTGTATGACTGACCAATCATATGTACGTACATGTACGTCCTGACCGGATGTCCCAGGAGGACAGAGGACGTACATGTACGTCTCGGAAGTCATTCGGCATAATGCTGGAAAAAAAAACACGGGTGTTAAGTGCCGGCCGTGTGTGTGCGTGGCCGGTCACGGGCCCAAATGATCCCAAGAGTAAAAAAAAAAAAAAAAAAAAAAAAAAAAAAAGCTTTTTTTTTTTTTTTACAGTTTTCTTTAAAGGGATAGTAATACTTTGTTTTAACTTTATTTTATTTTGTAGGCATTAAAAAAACATGAAGAATGATGTAAGTTTTATCTCTCAAACCTTTATGGTTTATGAGATATTCACAAGCAAAGTTTCCCCTCCCGCCCCTTTTACCTAGTGTAAGCCATCTCTTCTCAGATGTGGAATGAAGTCCATAGACCAGACAGATAACAGAAGGGGACACTCTTATTCCTATGAAAACAATGAAATCCCTGCCCCCCTTGACAAGTTTTTCAGGTTTTTCCCTTATCTTAATTGAAGATTGTCCCTCTCTGCAGTCTACCTGGACACCTCCCTTCTGCTCTGGCTGAGCAGTGTTACATCAGTAAAAGGGGCGGGAGGGGGACACTTTGTCATTGAATTACTCTGGAACTACAACTCTGACAGAATTGAAATAACACTCTCCAAAGTCCAAATACTATGATGATTAATTAGAGCTGTTTTTATTATGAAACATTACTATCCCTTTAATTTTACTAAAATAAATGGTGGGCTATCCATATAAGTATGGCATCAAAAGAAAGCCCTATTTGTGCATTAAAAAACGGTATATAATTTTCATGGGTAAAATAAAGTACTTAGAGGGAAAACACTACTTAACAAAGACATAGTCAAAAAGGTCAGAATTGCTCCGGTCCTTAAGTGAAATCCACCTCAGATTTTCCCAGTCCTTAAGGGGTTAAAGGGGAACATTCACTCATAACATTTTCTTACCATAGGTTTAGTTAATAAAGTAGTAGTAGGAAAGCTGTTTTTTGTTTATTTCTAAATGTACGTACTTTTAAAGATATTGCATCTTCAAGCTGTGCACTGGCTGGAGGCGAAAGGTCCTGAAAGCCCAATTGAAGGAAGCAGGCGGCAAGTGCAAGCATGCCACCCACAGGGAAGATCTGCATAGAACAAGTTTTGCCTGCTCTTCGGGGACTTCACTTGGGCAAAGTAAGGGTTACTGTCAAAGGGATTAGCGCCGGGGGAGGGAGAGAAGATGTCTGCTAACACTATTTTTTCGTAAAAACTCTCGTGTATAATACGAACCCCCCCCTTCACATAAGGTGAAGTGGGGTAAAATTGTGAGTATTATACCCAAGATTTTATGGTGCTTTAAATTTTAAAAGGAACAAACTGATTTTTTACACCACAATTTTAGTCAACAGATTCTCAATTTAACAAACAGAATTAATATCCTTAAAGTGATAGTAATATTTCACAAAAAAGCAGCTGTGATTAATCTTCATAGTATATGGACCATGGAGAGTGCTATATCAATACTGTAAGAGTTGTAGTTCAAGAGCAACTGAATGATAAAGTACCCCCTACCACCCCTTTTACCTAGTATAAGACACCTCCCCTCAGATGTGGAATCTGGTCCAAGAACCACACAGTTTACAGCAAGGGACAGTCTTCTTACTGTGAGCATAAGGAAACCTTTCCCCCTTGATTGGTTTTTCCTTATGCTCACTTAAGTTTGTCCCTCTCTGCGATCCATCCAGTGTTGCTGCTCTGAGGTGAGCAGTGTTACATCAGTAAACTGGGCGGGAGGTGTATATTTTATCATTCAATTACTCTTGAACCAGGACTTAAAACTGGAAGTCCTTTGCTACTAGCCAGACCTGAAAAGTTACTCTCCACTGCAAGCCATAACATACCCATCAGGGCTGAATTTCTACTCGCCAGGGCTAAATTTTCACTCGCCATTGGCTAGTGGCGAGTGGAAATTTTGAGCCCTGCTTGAACTACAACTCTGACAATATTGAAATATCACTCTCCACGGCATAAATACTACAAATATTAATTGGAGCTGCTTTTTTTTGTGAAACATTGCTATCCCTTTAAACTAACCCAGTGGTTCCCACCCTTCTATAATTCTCAATAAAGTCAAGACACATATAGCGGGAAAATCTGTGACACATATGAAAGATGATGATAAGAGTAAAGACCAAACAAAAACAATTAAAGGATTTCTGAAGGTGTGACACCTTAAGCTTGGTATCAAAAGACGCCACTTGGGCGCTAATAGAATAGCCAATTACCACTCATTTAATATCCTTCATTTCTACTGCAAAAGAGCCCACAATGAGCTTCAGGCATCTCTCTGGCAGCACAAGTTAAAACCTAAGAATTTAAGACATGTTTTATAAACAAAATGGCTTTTATGATTTGAATGTATATGTTAAATGCTTAATGTTTCTTTTCAAATGATTATCTCATTTTTAAAGAGCCATCCTAGTCAAAAGACTTGTAATCCCTGCTGTTAGTTATTAACTCTTTAAGCACTGGAAGAATGTCTAAAGGAATCTTTAGGAACTCAAAAGATAAAACATGTAACTTGTTAAAAATAACTGGGTTTCCTATTGTATTGACCCTTTGAGTGCCAGAGGGGTACGCAACGCATTGCAAATTAATGTGCTGTGTACCCCAGGACTGGATTTACAATGTATAGAAAAATATCCTGCTTGTCCAGGGTTCTCTGAAAACAAAAAGAATGCTCTACTAAGAAATGGAACCAATCTGGAGAAATAACAGAATCTTAATTTGTTATTAGACTCTTAATTTCATTCAGGAAGTTAAAGAAGTACAGATCTGGGGGAAACCAACGACACCGCTGGGAACTAATAAAACTACCAAACTTCTAATTGAGTTAAATGGGTGCTAGGATGCTAGAGAGGTTTCCAACACATTCCATAGAAATGCACTGGAGACACCTAGCATTCAAGGGGGTTAAAAGCCACAGTAAAAATCAATAGATGTTTCTATTTCTCCCGTGTTGCTGTTGGCTTGCCTTCTGGATACATTGCCAGAAATGCATTGCTGCACGGCCTTCTCATGTAGCACACAAGGAGTTAACTGGCAGGTTCTCGCAAAGCCTTAATGTTTAAAGAAAAGACATTAGGCCGGTTCTCTCCTCTTGTTCTGAATGGAGTGCTGGTAATGTCTAGAATGAGTCAGGGGAGTAAATCTGATTCCATTCGACATGAATGAATAAGACCATTATTCGGTGCAGGAATTTAGATACTTTCCTGGCCGAAAAAAAAAGTATACTGGTCACAAACAAACCCAACCAATGCTGTCTTTTCCACCACATGCATACTGAGGCTGATGTACAAAGAAAAGTGGTGCAGTTCTGGAGCAAGCCACAGGGAACAAGTAAACATTCCCTTTGGTTTAAATGCTGCATTTAACCTCTTGAATGCTAGAGGTCTCCAGCTCTTTAAATCCTTTGAGTGCCAGAGGGGTAACCATAGCATTGCTTCACAAGGCACTGGATATCCCACTGTGGCACTCTGGGTCAGTAGTCTGGGCAATGCATTGCAAAATAATATGAAGCACACCCCTCTCGTACTTAAATGGCTAATGGGAATTTGGGGAAACTTTATTTGTTCCCTATTGTCTTTTTCCTAAGCAGCCACTACTGTATGCAAGAGAGTAAAAGCTCCTGCGCTACAATTTAGGAGCTAGCACTAAAATGTAAGAGGTTTGGCTCCCAGGCTCATGCAATTTTTCTACCCCTGTTTTAACACTTTATGCTAAAGAGTGGGGGAGGGTCCCATCCCTCTCATGTTTTAGCAGTTTGACAGTATGAAACAGATCGCGGATCCCCATCTCTATAACCTGAAAGGCCATTAGAGTGGTGGTGTTAAACTGTAAGGGAACTGCTTTTCCCATAGATATTAAATGTGAAGTAAAATGTCCACAGGGTTTAAAGGAACAGTGAATTGTTTCCTTTAAAGTAAAACAAGTCTACAGCATCATAAGATAAGAAGAAAAAAGTCAGCCCTCAGATGATTAAAGCGTTGATTTATTCAACACTTACGCTGCTGTTAAACAGAACAGGTGAGGGATGGTCTTATAATATTATTTATCATAAACTCTGTTCTGCATTGTATGGCTTGAGCAACAAGTAGCTGTACTGTCCAGAATGTAAGATCTGCTTATAAGACAATGCTATGTGCATGTGAAAAATGTTGAATGCAGAAATACTTATACCCTAACCTGTGTTGAAGTGGTGCAATATTGCATGGGAAAAGTGAATTTCAGTTGTCTGTGCAGCCGATTATTGTTTTCTTTAGTGGATTAAAACAAATGTACTCAGTGCCCTCTGGTGCTGTGTCTGTTCGCATGGAGTCCATACAGTTAATTTTTGTTGCATTCTATGGGAAAGAGAAGTCACTGACTGGAGTTCTCAAAAAAATATGAACGTAAAAACTCAATCATCTCAAGACATTTTGAACAGTTATAACATTTAAATAAAAGAATCCCATGAAATGGGAGTACCCTTGCAGGAAAAGACCTAAAATGCATGATTTTTTGATAATAAAACTTTGAAGATCATTTAATGACATGGTTATATAAACTCATCAAGAATGGCATATTAAATTGAAGATATGGGAATCCAGGTCCCGGTTTCTCACTCTATGAAGAGAAATCATAAAAGTGTGATACACCGCTCTTAGCCTACAATAGCCTTCAGATATCTACAGGTATTTATCCACGTTTTGCCTTATTTATTTTCCTTGCTTATGTAAGGCAGGTAAATACAGGAAAAATTGAGTAAATGCTGCCATAAACACAGTACATGTCATATGCATATGGAATACATCATGTCTACATGTGACCCTCCCCCATATTATTACAGTTAAAGCCACAGCGAGGAAACAATATGAGAATTTAATGATTCTCTGCTATAAAAAATTATTAAATTAATATGACATCCCTTTCTCTGTATCTGAACTACTGTAATAATAGAGTGGAGGTAGTCAGTTACCATTTTTCTACTGCATTCAACCCTCTGAGTGCCAGAGGGGTATGAAATGAGGTGCTTCTGGAACTCAAAGGTTTAAAAATTAAAATCAACATATTAAAAAAACTGGGAGGAATGACTAGAAATTCATTTATATAGTGGGAGGGGAAGAAGGAGGCAAGCTGTGGTAGTTTTAGATTCAATTAGAATACAATAAAGAAATCTGAACTCTAAAGACATTTTTAAAGGAGAGGTATAATTTTTTATGAAAACCTATATATAGGGCATTTCCGGTGAAATAAAAGAAGGCTACTCCCGCTGCTGTCAGTTGTTTATTCAAATGCAATAAGTTCAAAGTGTCAGGAAGCAAGTAACAGCGTCATTACTTCCTGAAACTTCAAACTGACAGCAGTACTGTCACATTCTATAGAGAACGGAATGTCAGTGACTCATCAATTGAATGCAACACAATTAACTGGAATCTGACCACTAGAGGGCACACTGCTAATGTAAAAAACAATATCTTAAACCGTAATAATACTGGAACATGTAACTTTAAGTAGTGTAACTAAACAGAAAAAGACTTGCATGTGTTACATAAAACCTTGTGAATGCAACACACTGCAAAGCAATGCACTGCATACCCCTAAAAAAAATTAAAAGAAGCAAACAATGCATTGATTTTTAACCCCTTAAGGACCCATGATGTGACAGGACCATCATGGTAAACTTATGTTAAGGACCAGTGACGGTCCTGGCAGCCATGGAATTCAGGGGTCCCTTCGCACACCAATCAGTGACCCCTGAATCGGATTATTAAAAAAAAAAAAAAAAGAAAGAAAAAAAGAAGCTCCGTGGTCCTTAACTGCCGGCTGCAGTCATTAAGGGGTTAAAAAGGCAACAGCTGTATTATAAAAACAATTTTAAAAAGTACAAGACACTGGTAATATTTAAGAACAATCACTTATTAACCATTTAATGACTAAAGGAGTGGGCAAAACATTGAAAAACAATGTGGTGCACAACATTCTGGTTCCCGCTTTCTGAAAAGTGTATAAAACATAACTGCATATCATTATTTTTTCTCCACCTTTTTATTTTAATTTGATTTTTACACTTTTATAGTACTTTCATTGTCTACCCCCATTGACTTTCCCAGATGTTTTTGTGTTGCAACAAAACATATGTAACATTTTGAAGGTGCAAAAAAAATGTATTAATTGTGCAAATGTATTTACTCTCCTGAATTAATAATTGGCACAAGAACCTTTGTCAGCATTTAGAGCCACAAGTCTTTCTGGACAAGTCTCTCCCAGTTTTGCACATAGGAATCCTACAATTATTGTCCATTAATTTTGGCAAAATTGATCAAGCTCTGTCAGGTTGTACTGGGACCCTTGGAAAACAGCAATTTTCAAGTCTTGCCGCAGATTCTAAATCAGATCCAGGTCAAGGCTTTGACTGGGTCATTCCAAGACATTCAGGTTCTTGTTTGTTTAACCATTCCAGTGTAACTTTGGTTGTATGTTTAGATTTATTGTTCTGCTGGAAGGTGAACCTCCACCTCAGTCCTATTAAGACTGAAAAAGCCTTTCTTCTCGAATTATTCTGTATGTGGCTCCATTAATCTTGCCCTCAATCCTGACTCCTCAATCCCATTCTCCACACACCATGATTTTGTACCACCATGCTTTTTTTGTGGGGATAGTGTTCTCAGGGAGATAAGCAGTGTTGGCTTTGTGCCACACACTCACATTGTTTTTTGCTAAGGCTAAAAAGCAAAATGTTAGTCTCATCAGACCATGGATCCATTTTCCACATCTGTTATGTCTCCCAAATCCAAGCAGCATTTGATATGTTTTTCTTTCCAGCAATGGTTTTCTACACACCACTTTTCCATAAAGCCTAGCTTTGTGGAACATTCAGGGGACAGTTACCCCATGGCCGGTTTCAGAAGTGGATCTTTCCAGCTCCTTCAGAGTTACCAGTAACCTCTTGGTTGATTCTATGACTAATCCCAGTCTGTCACTCTTCTCGACGGTTTTCTGTCTGGGTTCCCTGCTCCGTTTTTTCCCAGCCCTTGCGTGAGGCTCCGTCAGCCCTTGATGCCACCTGTACGCGCGGGAGATGTCCTTGTGTAGCCTTTTGTTTCCTGCAGTAGGCGTCTCATGCGACGTCTATATCTGGCTGTCAGTCCCTGGCTTCGGTGCACTGTTATTGTGTTCCTGAAGCCAGCTGGACCTGTTCTTGTGCTTCCCAGCCCCTTGTTCTGGTCCTGCCCTTCGTGGTAGCTTGCCTTGATCCTAGTTCCTCCTTTGCCAAACTGTGTACGACCCTGCTAGCTAAGACCACTCTCTTGCCTGCTGTTACCAACCCTTCTTGCCCAACTTTGTATGACCCTGCTAGCCAAGGCCACTCTTTTGCCTGCTGTTACCAGCCCTTCTTGCCCAACTGTGTATGACCCTGCTAGCCAAGACCACTCTTTTGCCTGCTGATACCAGCCCTTCTTGCCCAACTGTGTATGACCCTGCTAGCCAAGACCACTCTTTTGCCTGCTGATACCAACACTTCTTGCCAAACTGTGTATGACCCTGCTAGCCAAGACCACTCTTCAGCCTGCTGATACTATACTCGTTGCCAGATAGCCTAGTTCCCAGTCCAGTCTTCCTCTTTGGAGAGTTTCAGCCACTGTCGTGGCCTATGCCCCCAGCGACAATCCCTACTCACCGCTCCCCAGCCTGCACTCTCCCTTGCAGGAGAGATCGCTCTGTCTATTGTCAGTCTATCCTGGGCTTACTCCCACTTCCAGCTCCTCTGGGGTTACTGGCAACTGTAATCGGCCGTCGCTGCAGCAAAGCCTGACAATAGGCAGTCCATGCTCGACAAGCCAAGCACTCTAGCGACGCTCCCCAGCACTCTCTCTCATGCAGGATTCCTGCAATTGGGTGACACAGTCTTTAACTGGTCACTAAGTTTTAGTAGACAGATTTCTCTAAGCAGTCACAGTTATGCCATATTCTTTCCATTTTTTAATAACTGTTTTAACCCCTTAAGGACCAGCGGTCCCAGGATGTGTGGTTCTTTAAGGACCAGATAGAGAAGTTTGATGTGCCGGCACATGTGACTGATCATGTGTGCCGGCACGCCGAACATGGGACTGATAGTGATTGCTCCGGTCTTGGAGCAGTCAATTTCAGTCCCCACTACTACTCTCAATGCTCCCGCAGGAGCGCTATGAGTAAAAAATATGTGTCGTGCCAGGACTGTCAGTGGTCCTCAAGGGAAAAACAGCAGTGACGGTCCTGACACGTCACTGGAGTTAAGGTGTCAATGGTGCTCTGGGGGATGTCAACTGATTAAACACAAAACAGATTCCTGCTTATTCAGAAGATTCCTGCTTTATCCCAGATTTGTTGATTGCTCCTTGGTTTTACTGGTGCGGTTTGACAAATTAACTATAGGGCCATCCAGAAACAGGTGTATTTAATTGAAGATCATGTGTCCATTATCAGTTTGTGCTTTGGGTCAAATTGAGGGCCCAGGGGCAGTTTGTGACTTTTTCTCTCCTCCCCAAAATGACTAAACTGGAGCACTGCCTTCAGGCCAAGTGCTTTTGTGCAGCAAGATAGCTTCTGTCCTTCCACCTGCCGGAGGAGATGGGATTCTGGCACCCTGCATCTCGGACTGCTGCTGGGGATGAAGCTCTTCTCTCATGCATCCCTGTCCGGTTAATTGCTGTGCTGGGAGTGAGGTTCTGGCACCTCACAGGCCAACAGATCCATCTATAACTGGGGATGAGGCTCTTCCTCCATGCATCCCTGTATCGCTAGCTGCTGCTGGAGATGCATTTCTGGCAACCCACAGGACGGCATCTCTGTCTGTAACTTGGTCCGACTCACCTTCTCAGGAGAATCAAAGCGGCCGAAGAGGACTGTGGCCCCATACAGGGTGTCAGTGTCAACCTAGTAAGGATGGCAGTCCCACTCACTAGTGCAGGAAAGCCAGGGGGCTGTGAGGACAGCGGCCCCACCTACCAGGTCAGGGAAAACACAGGGGCTGGTGCGGACCTCAGTCTCACTCACCAGGGCAGGTACATTAAGGGGGTCAGTGAGGACTATGGTCCCACTCTCTGGGTCAGGGATAACAGAGGGGAGGGAGAGGACTGAAGTCCCATTCGGCAGTGCAGGCACAGCAGGAAACTGCAACATTGTATAAATATTTCTGCTTTCACAGTCCCCAACCAGAAGATCCCTGGAAACAGAAATTCAGGGAACTCCCCACCAGGGACAAAATTGTAGAGGTTGACTGTCTCTTTAAGGATTAGAGGGATTTGCAATACATTACTGTGCAATGTGCTGAATACCCCTCTGTTCCTTAAAGGGCAACCTTTTTGCTGAATCTAGTTTTGGGGCAGAAACTGTAAGTATGCATGGTGTGTTCAATACAGTCTTATTCCTAGTGGGAAGCAAGACATGATACAGGCCACGGGATAAGACTCTGAGGGCTATATTTGGTCCATGGGACACCAGGTGTTCTTGACTAATCCAATTTGTAGACATACTGTATCCGTTTAATTATTATTTTTTAGTGAAAGTATTTTACCAGGAAGAATACATTGAACTTGTCTCTTGTTTTCAAGTATGTCTTGGACTCATTTTATCTACCTCAGAGGGGTGAAAGGCTGAGCCGGCCTTGCCGGGACTAGAACTCGCAGTATTGCGGCTTGAACAGATTCTACACCTGGTGCATTAACCGACTGAGCCGTCTCATCATTATATAGTCTATGTCACAGGGCGATGCAGCCTATAAGACATTTTTATAATGTATTTATTTATTTTATAAAATGTTTTACCAGGCACACTAGATTTGAGATTTCTCTTGTTTTCAAGTATGTCCTGGAAAGACCTGATTTTTGGGGGCAAGTGCCCCCCCTGCATTGAAGTACCCCCACTGACATACCCACAAACTATGCCTGAATTTCACCTGGTTCTTTTAACTGGCTGACTTACAGATACAGTAGAGCAGCTATACAGAGAAATACACTATGCGTCATTCTACCAATGTAGAGAGTCAGAACTGATACATTGGTTATGCAGCTAAGAGAAGCCATACTTTACCTTCTGTCTTGTTCACTTGCATCTCAATTAGGAAGGGGGATTACAAACATGGCCAGGGGGTTTGTATATAATGTATATATAATGTGCTTGGTTTTGCGTAGAGATGTGCCCCTCAGGCCAAAATACTTGCACGTGTCTGGTCTATATCATTTAGACAGATTATTATATACTAGTTTTAAAGCCTGTGTACATGGGCCAACACTGGGGGTGCTGCAGTCATAAGCAGTACTGAGCGGGGTGCTCCATATCAGCAGTGGCGTGGGCAGTCTGTACGGCGCATGACTGCAGCGCAAGCAGCCATCTCAACTGTGCATGACAGCTTCTGACAAACATCCTTAGCGAATTATAATTTAGGATAATAGGATTTTAGTCTTACCTGTTAAATCCTTTTCACTTAGTCCATACAGGTCACTGGTACCATGGGATGTGTAGTCCCCTTTAATAGGCAGGAACAATTATGCAAATAATTTGCAAGGGGCGGAGCCTCCCCTCTTACTTAAGCCACCTGCTGGCCAGAGCCACCCATATTGATTTGAGACCCTAAACTGACCCCAGGTAAGCAAAAAGAAAGACTCCTGTGAGCATGCCCGAACGGTCTCCCACTGAATGCCACAGGAGAGCCAAGACTGGTCCCTTGACAGGGTGGGAGACCAGTGACCTGTATGGACTAAGTGAAAAGGATTTAACAGGTAAGACTAAAATCCTATTTTCACTGTCGTCCAATACAGGTCACTGGTACCATGGGATGTACAAACATTGAGCTGATCCAGAGGCGGGAAGTAAGGCAAGGACCAGGCGCAAGGCCCAAGTCACTAGAACCGTTAACCAGTTGATAACATAGCCCAAACTGTAAGTGTCAACGGACACCAATCAAGGGAACAATCCCTGAACTTAACACAGCACACGGAACACGAGCCAACCGGGCTCAACAGTAAGGAAGCACTAAGGATCACAGAGCGGAAGACCTACACAGGCAAGACTGCCTCCAGGACCTTCCTTCCAAAGCTGGCATCAGCCGATGCCAGTACATCAACTCGGTAGTGCTTAGAAAAAGTGTGCACAGAGGACCAAGTGGCCGCTCTGCACAGTTGATCAGCAGAAGCTTGATTCTTGTAGGCCCAGGAGGCCCCAATAGATCTGGTGGAATGGGCAGTCACCCTGAAGGGAACATGCTTATTCCTCAACTTATAGGCTTCACGGATGGTAGCCTTAATCCAAGAGGCAATGGTAACTTTGGAAGCCGGTCTTCCTGCCCTAGGCCCCTCAGGAATGACGAATAGAGCGTCAGACTTCCTGATAGATTCGGTGCGGTGAACATAAAACTTGAGGCAACGCACCACATCCAACAAATGGAGATCTCTTTCCTTGTCAGATGAAGGATTAGGGCAGAAAGAGGGAACCACAATCTCCTGATTGATGTGAAACTCAGACACAACCTTGGGTAAGAATTCCTTGGTAGTGCGAAGCACAGCCTTATCCTTGTGGAACACCAGGTAAGGAGGTTTACAAGACAATGCCTGTAACTCTGCCACCCGGCGTACTGACACAATAGCCAAAAGGAAGGCCATCTTCCAAGTCACAAGACGTAATGGAATGGAAGCCAAGGATTCAAACGGTGGTCGCTGAAGAACTCCCAGCACCAAATTGAGATCCCACTGGGGAGCAGGACTCTTGAAGGCAGGTCGAACATGAGTCACACCTTGGAAGAAGACTTTCACATCAGGAAGGATGGCAATCCGTTCCTGGAAAAACACAGACAAGGCAGAGGTCTGAACTTTGAGGGAACTCAGACTGAGCCCCTTGTCCACACCGTCCTGCAAGAAGGCCAGGACAGTGGGAAGATGGAAGTCAAGAGACAACTGCTTGACAGAGCACCATGTCACGAAAGTTGACCAAATGCGATGATAGATCTTGGAAGACACAGGCTTACGAGCACTGAGCATCGTCGACACCACAGAAGGAGAAAAGCCTTTCTTAGCTAGAATCGAGGATTCAACCGCCATGCCATCAAACGGAGAGAGTGAACATCCTCTTTCCACAGATACCCCTGAAGAAGCAGGTCCGGACGGGCTGGAAGTGGGATTGGATCCTTCACTGACATGGCCATCAATTCCGGAAACCAGGACTGGCGAGGCCAGTTTGGAGCAATCAGGATGACAGGACAACGTTCTCTCTTCAACTTCTGAATAACTCTGATCAATAGAGGAAGAGGGGGGAAGATGTAAGCCAGGGAGAAGTCCCAAGGGATCGACAAGGCATCCACCGCTAGAGCAAGGGAGTCCCTCAGACGGGAGCAAAACACCGGAACCTTCCTGTTGTGTCTGGTAGCCATCAGATCCACCACTGGCATCCCCCACCGTTGAGTGAGCATGCGAAACACCTCTGGGTGAAGAGCCCATTCTCCGCTGTCGACGGTGTGACGACTGAGGAAGTCTGCCATGACGTTGTCCACGCCTGGAATATGAACTGCAGAGATGACAGGCACGTGATCTTCTGCCCAAGACAAAATATCCTTGACTTCCCACCAGGCGGAACCGCTTCTTGTGCCGCCTTGTCTGTTGATGTAAGCCACCGCCGTGGCGTTGTCGGACTCTACTCTGACTGGAAGACCGGTCAATTGAGACTCCCAGTGCCTCAGGGCCAGCCGGACAGCTCGAAGTTCCAGAACATTGATGGAGAGCATGGATTCCTCCAGACCCCATTTCCCCTGAGCACTGAAGCGACCCCAGACTGCACCCCAGCCCCGAAGGCTGGCATCCGTTGTGACTGTGGTCCAATGAGGAACTAGAAAGGATTTCCCTTTCAAGAGATGAGAGAGATCTAACCACCAGTGCAGACTCGACTCGACATGAGGAGGAAGAGAAACAGACAGATGTTGATGATCTGGATGATTCCTGCACGTCTGGATCACAAATCTCTGAAGATCCCTGGAGTGGGCCATGGCAAATGGTACTGCTTCGATCGTGGAAATGAACTTCCCCACTAAGGACGACAACTTCGGAACTGGAATTTCGTCCATGTCCAGAATCCCAGCCACTCTGACGGCTATCTGGTGAGCCACGTCCTCTGGAAGAAACACCATGCATTGGCGAGTGTCGAACAGGAGACCCAGGAACAGAAGCCTCTGAGAAGGAATCAAGTCCGACTTGTCCAGATTCAGGATCCATCCGTGACGGTTCAGGGTGTGCATGCACCTCTGCAACTGCTGGTGGAGAAGCTCCGCTGAGGAGGCCTTCAGTAGGAGATCGTCCATGTAGGGTGTCACTCTGATCCCATCCTGATGGAGCACCGCTATCAAGGAGCCCAGCACCCGCTGGAAGACTTGAGGAGCTGTAGTCAGTCCAAAGGGGAGCGCTGTAAATTGAAAGTGTCCCCTGTGGCAGGCAATCCTGAGATACTTCCTGCTCTCTGGATGAATAGGGATGTGAAGATAAGCATCCTGAAGGTCCAGGGAGGCAAGGAACTCCCCTGGAGACATTGCTGCAATCACAGAGCGCAGGGACTCCTGGCGGAAGTGGGAAGTCACCACATAGGCATTGAGATCTTTGAGATCCAAGATGGGACGGGCTCCTCCGTCCTTTTTGGCTACCACAAACAGGTTGGAATAAAATCCTGAACCTGTGTCCCCCTGCGGAACCGCCTCCAGGACCTCTTTGTCCAAGAGATCCTGAATAGCGTCGTCGAACAGACGCCTTTTTGAGGGTTCCTGAGAAGGACGAGTAAAATGGAACCGAAAAGGAGGAAGGGAAGAGAAAGGGATCCTGTATCCCTCTGACACCACCTGAAGAACCCATGGGTCCGCCACTGACTCCTCCCAAGTCCGGCGAAAGATGCGGAGACGACCGCCTACAGCCGGATGCGGACCCGGGTTCGGCGAGTCATGCCGAAGCAGTCTTGGAGGTCTTGGCCTTGGAGGCAACTTTGGGCTTCCAGGACTGTTTGGGCTTGGAGGAGGAGCGCGTAGTGGGAGGACCCGTTTGGGCCGAGGAGCGTGTCTCAGTCTGAAAGGAACGAAAGGACCGATTGCGTTTGGCTGGAAACTTTTTCTTAAAGACTGAGGGTAGAAGAGTACTTTTACCGCCAGTAGCCTCACTGATCATTTCTTTGAGCTCAGAGCCAAAGAGCAAATTCCCCTGAAAGGGCAAGGAAAGCAAGGCTTTCTTAGAGGCTGTATCAGCAGACCAAATTTTCAGCCAAAGAGCGCGTCTAGCCACCACAGAAGAAGTGGAGGCCCTCGCCATCATGCGCACAGCATCAAAAGCAGCATCAGCAACATAGTTCTGAGCTTCAGTGATATTAGCAAGCAGCTGCAACTGTTCAGATACAGGCGCATCCTGGCGAACCGCTTCAGTCAGTCGTTCAGTCCAGGCTGCAATAGCCCTATTAACCCATGCCACAGCAAAGGTGGGGCGCATGGCAGTGCCAATAGAGGCAAAAATAGATTTAAGAGAGAGCTCTAATTTCTTATCCGTCCAGTCCTGCAAGGCAGAGGCATCTGAGACAGCCAAAGCAGTAGATTTGGATAGTCTAGACACAGGAGCATCCACCTTGGGAGGATGAACCCATTTTGCCAGCTCCGCTTCGGGAAAAGGGTAAAGTTTGGCAAACTTTTTGGAGACAGAGGAAGATCTATCAGGATTCTTCCATGCCTCAGAAACCAGACGGGCAAGAGTAGGGTTAGTTGGAAAACAAACAACAGGTTTAGATGGCTTTTTCTGAAAAACATCAGTAGGATCATAAGTGGATTCCTGAGTCAGAGGAAGGTTGAGCGTATTCAGAACCGCTCTGATCAGACCCTCAGCCGAAACTTCAGGGTCACACTCATAGGGGTCCCCAATGGACCTGTTAGATTCAATAACAGTACGTTCCTCAGCATCAGAATCCTGTAAAAGTTCTTCTTCAGAAGAATCAGTGATATCAGGAGCTCCTTGTGGCTTAGGCAGGGAGGTCCTGATAGTAGAGGGGGTCTGCCAGACCTGGAGAGCCCCCTGTACCTGAGAGGGAAAGAGTTGAAGCGTGGATCTGAGATCCCTAGTGGCAGCTTTAAACTCCCTCACCCAAGATGGCTCAATAGCGTGGCTGGGAAGCCCAGGGTTGCTATCTTTATCAGTACAGTTAGGGCATAGATCCCCCACATTATCGCAATCCAGCCCAATGTGGCAAGAGGAGCAAAACGCCATGGGGGTAGAAGACCCCCCAGCCTCCTTAGTCTTGGGTCTAGCCCCTAGCTCCAGTGAAGTAGACATGCTCACAGCGTCAATATACCCCACAACAAACACTATCACCCAGAAAAGTGTTAAAGATTAAAGTTTCACCCCAGAAAAGGTCTAAAAACGGACTTATCTGGCCAGCGAAGGGTTAATCTGGTGAGGAGAGAGAAGGCTCGGTCCCTGCGTAGTGTACTCGCCTTGGAAAAGTACCACAAAATGGCGGCCGTCATGACAGCCAATCAGAAACGAGCGCGAGCTAAGCGCTCATGGGAAATGTAGTTTTCCCTATGCAAGTACCCCAAACAGTGCCCGAAGCCCCCCTGAACCCCCTACATTAATAAAACACCAACCGGATGATAGAGCAGGAGCCTAGCATTAAAATGAGCCCACTCTGAAGTTGCTGTGACAAGCGGTTTCAGAGATATGTCCCAAACTGTGAATTCCCATAGAGAGTAAAGGAGCTCTGCTGCTGAGCGGGAAAAAGCCGCGCTTAAAGGCGCGGAACACCATTTTTAATAAAGTTTAGTAAAACAGTAAAAAGTGCCCAAACAAGCATGAAATACATGAGAAACATAAATAAATGAATACCCAATGCTCCAAAACTCAGAGAATAACACAGAAATTGCATAAATAGTGATAATGCAATAAAAACACCCTATGAGTGCTGGAGTGTGTTAAAACTCCCAAATACAAGCCCATCAAAGGGACACTGTGGGGACAAGTGGACCTTCAGCACTCAATGGGTGACTCACCTTTCTCGCAGACTTCTGTCTTCAGGTGACCATGATAGGGAGGGAAAGAACCAGAGGTAATTTCCCCAACAGGGGAGCTGCTAAACACAAGCTGTCCCCTCATCAGGTATAGGTCCACAGAAATCCCTGGAAGCTGCACTAGCCACTTCGGGTGAGGGCATTCACAGCCATGGTCACCCTCCTAATGGTGGTATTCCATATTTGAAGAAAAAATAATAAAACTCTAAGAAGCATAGCTGTTCTCTGCCTGGTGTGCAAGCACACCAGGAACAAATCAATATGGGTGGCTCTGGCCAGCAGGTGGCTTAAGTAAGAGGGGAGGCTCCGCCCCTTGCAAATTATTTGCATAATTGTTCCTGCCTATTAAAGGGGACTACACATCCCATGGTACCAGTGACCTGTATTGGACGACAGTGAAATATATTTACTAGTATGAAAGCCCGTATACACGGGCTAAAGTGCACCCAGCGGCCCCGGCTGCCCCAGAGCTGGGAGCAGAGACAGGACGTGAGCCGTCTGGACCGGGGCAGAGCGTTCGGCGAGTCTCTACTATGCATGACTGCAATAGAGACTTGCCGAACGCGCTGATCCTTAGCGGAGAGCTCCAGACGGCTCACAGTGAATCTCCCTGTGTGCGAAACCACACATGCACAGTAGAGACTCTCTACTGCGCATGTGCAGTTACGCTCACAGGGAGCGACGCATTCTACCACTTTATGTTATAGGATATAAAAATCACATATCTCATACATACATTTCCCTTTTCTCTCCTTACGCAGAATCACTGCACACCTTCATGCATTCATTTTCACTTTGTATTTTAGTACAACACCAGGTGTGGTTAACCTTTGGCCCTCCAGCTGATGTACTACAACTTCCATCATCAAAAGTCAGCAGTTATCTGACTGAGAATGATGGTAATTGGGTAGTCCAACAACAGTGGAAGGCAACAGGTTGATTATCCTTTTACAGCCCCTTTTCTGCTCTTGTAAAGAAGCTCTGGAACGGAGTATTAAAGGGGTATACTATGAAGTATATCTTAATGTGTTTAACTCTTTGAGTGCCAGAGGGAGCGCGATGCATTGCAATGCCTTGTGTACCCCTCTGGCACTCAAAGGGATAAGATATTAACCTAGTTAGGTATACTTAATACAACAGTTTACGGGATAGTAATGTTTCACAAAAACATCAGCTCCAATTAATCTTCATAGTATTTGGGTCATAGAAAGTGTTACTTCAATACTGTCCGAGTTGTAGTTCAAGAGTAATTGAATGATACAGTATTCCCCTCCTGCCCCTTTTACCTAGTGTAAGCCACCTCCCCTCAGATGTGGAATCTGGTCCTGGTACCAGACAGCTCACATCAAGGGACAATCTTCTTACTGTGAGCATAATGAAAACCCTGCCCCCTTGACAGGTTTTTCAGATTTTTCCTTACGCTCACTGAAGATTTTCCCCCTCTGTCATCCATCTGGACAGTCTTGCTGCTCTGAGGTGAGCAGTGTTACATCAGTAAAAGGGGCCGGAGGGGGACAATTTATCATTCAATTACTCTTGAAACACAACTCTGACAGTAGTGACACGGCCCAAATACTATGAAGATAAATTGGAGCTGCCCTTATTGTGAAACATTGCTATCCCTTTAAGTATATGTAGTTATATATTTTTTTGCTTTATATCTGCAGTTTCATGTATATAATGATCTCTACTAAAGGATACCTCTTCTAGATCACAGCTTCTCAGTAGACCTGTAAGCATCAACTGTCTTTACAGGTTTTAAACTAAAACAAACAGAAGACTACAACAGACATCAAATTACAATAAACACGAGTATAAAGATATGCCCAACTGCTGTATGAAGGACACCTACAAAGGTAAGGCCTTCTATTAAATTAGCCACTTATTCCTAGGATATAATTCCCTTTCTGGGTGCTTCTTATAAATGTGGCTGCCGCATATACTGGTGAAGAGAGGACATAAAAAAAAAGCAACTATTCCAGAAATATCACAGATTCCTGTAATAAGTGAGTAACTTGCGCTGCCGTTTAGGATGAGTATACATAAAACTGTTTTCTTCTGGATCAAGCCCAACTGTGGTCAATCTGAAGTTTTCTACTCCTCGTTCCCGGAAAAAGCTATTTGCTAGCTACTGATCTAGGGCACAATCCAGTCATCTCCTGTATATCCATTCTATTTAGCCATTAAAGGGATAGTAATGTTTCATAATAAAAGCAGCTCTAATTAATCATCATAGTATTTGGACTTTGGAGAGTGTTATTTCAATTTTGTCAGAGTTGTAGTTCAAGAGTAATTCAATGACAAAGTATCCCCTCCCGCCCCTTTTACTGATGTAACACTGCTCAGCCAGATCAGAAGGGAGGTGCCCAGGTAGATTGCAGAGAGGGACAATCTTCAATTAAGATAAGGGAAAAACCTGAAAAACTTGTCAAGGGGGGCAGGGATTTAATTGCTCTCATAGGAAGAAGACTGTCCCATTCTGTTATCTGTCTGGTCTATGGACTGGATTCCACATCGGAGAAGAGATGGCTTACACTAGGTAAAAGGGGTGGGAGGGGAAACTTTGCTTGTGAGGATCTCTCAAACCATAAATGTTTGAGAGCTAAGACTTCTATCGTTCTTCATGTTTTTTTAATGCCTACAAAATAAAATAAAGATAAAATGAAGTATTATTATCCCTTTAAGACAAAACCTGTATTGGCAACAGCATTGTGTTTAGTATTGGAAAAATCAAGTACTTTTTTAGTACACACATGATCACTAAAACAGGACAATCTCTTCTAATAATTGTGGATATATAACTATATTTAGAGAGTGAAAATTGAGGACATAGCCTTTTAAGGGTACAAACTGAAAAGTATGCAAGGCCTTAGTCAGGACACTGAAGTTTGGCAATTGTAGGGAAAATAAACTGCACTTTAGTGGACAAAATGAAAATTCCCATTGATTTAAATGGAAATTTTAACACATTGACTGCTAGAGTACTCCAGCAAACATGATACTTTTTCAATACATTTAACAAAATAAACATAAACATGCTAAATGTATAATTAAATGAAATGCATGAAATGTTGCTGGAAATTTACACTGCATTTTAAATTGCTACTTTATTCAGTTTGCCCCATTGAAGACATAAGCTTTCTTACTGCATTGAAGATTGCTTTGGTTCAGACCTTTGTCATTTTTACTGTTTTACTGGAGTTCCTGAACAGACACAATTTTTCCATACGTTGTATATAAGTTGGTGTGAAATATATGTATGAACCATCACTTATTGTGAGTAGACTACAACAACACTGGTGCCCTCCACCGATTTTTTTTGCGTGCTTCCCAGCTACAAAAGGAGGATGATATTGCTAATTTTTTTTATTAAATGAAAAGATTTAAACATCACTGCACACTTGCACTGCTTTTTAAAAATGCTACTTGATTATATTTACCCCATTGATACCATAATCCTTATTACCGCATAATGTGTTCCTCCTAAGAGGACTGTTCTGCCTCAAGAGCTGACACTTGATCAATGAACAGTGAAATATTGCAGGATATGCAATTTCTACGAAATCAAACATTTGAAAAGTCCTGCAAAAGGGACTTCAATCCATGCACAATGTAGCTGCAGGTGCTCTACTAACAGTCTAATGATGATGTTTTTATGACACATTGTTCTGAGTAGAGTGCCAACTAGCAAAAACAAGAAAACCACAGTTCTCTTCCAACTGGAATGCAAGGTGTATGCCACTTATCCCTAGTAACAAAAATGGAGGTTCAATTTTAAATGCTATTCTACACTGAGGTCCTTTAATTTATTTAATCTTCTGAATGCCAGAGGGGTGCACAACTCACTCAGATGCACCATCGCCTAAGAGCATGCATCTATATCAGTCAATGGTGTACACACACACACACACACTCACTCTCTCTCTCTCTCTCTCTCTCTCTCTCTCAAGAGCCCGTTACACAGGCCACAGTGCCACTGCTGGCTAGTCGCAGGGCAGTCATGCTCCTGACTGCGTCGTTACACACGTTTTAGCAAATTATTATATAGGAGATTATATATAAACATAACAAAAAGAGACAGAAAACAGTGAACAGTGTGTTGACAAGGTAACAAAGAAAGGTCTATGTTGTAACTGAAAGGGTAGAGTGTAGGAAATGGAAATGGGCAGGCCAGATAGCAAGAAGATCTGATGGCAGATGGAGTAAAAGAAAGGTCTATGTTGTAACTGAAAGAGTAGAGTGTAGGAAATGGAAATGGGCAGGCCAGATAGCAAGAAGATCTGATGGCAGATGGAGTAAAAGAAAGGTCTATGTTGTAACTGAAAGGGTAGAGTGTAGGAAATGGAAATGGGCAGGCCAGATAGCAAGAAGATCTGATGGCAGATGGAGTAAACAAATTTTGGAATGGATTCCACTTGATTCTAAATGCCCAAGAAGAAGACCAAAGACAATATGGGTAGACGAAATTGCCAAATTTGTTTGTACACAGTGGCAACAAAAGGCACAGGACCAAAGTTATTGGAAGATTGCTGAGGAGGCCTTCATCCTGCAGTGTATCAACAATGGCTGAAGATGATGGTGATAATTATCTATCTATCCATCTACAGTGAGGGAAAAAATTATTTGATCCCCTGCTGATTTTGTACGTTTTCCCACTGACAAAGAAATGGCCTGACAAATTTGGTTTGACTCTAGGAGCCAGACCAAAAATTCAGGAGCCAGACTCTGCATCAGAGGAGAACATTCTATTGGAGCCTAGTTATTTGGCTACCAATGGAACTAGGCTGGACTGTCAGGCAGAAATGTGATTCTGTGGCTACCAGTGTAGCCAGGCTGGGGGGGACTGTGTAAGATGGGGGATCTGTGGCTGCCTGGGAAGTGGTACCAGCCAATGAGTGACTCAATGTATGTGGGGATCTGTTGCTACCAGTGGGCAAGGGAACAAGGTGGGTGGATCAAACAGTGTACATAGGGATCTGTGGATACCAATTGGACAGGGTAACAAGGCTGGTGGGGCTCTGTACCTGTGGAACCAGCATGGGGAGACCAGAGCACGTGAGACCAGACAATCTATGGATGCACTGGGATTTTATTTATTATTATTGTACATTTTTTAAAGTATTTCTTTATTATGCCCCCCCCCAAATCAGAAAAAACACCTATATAAAAAAATGGCACAGTGGTCTCACAGTATGTGCAGTTCAAAATAAAAAATAAAAAAGTCAGATCTCGTGGAGCAGCATCAGGATCCCTTCTGAAGCCCCCTAGCACTGATTGCCTATTCAATGCTGCGACCAGAAAGGCAATTGGTGCCTTTCCTTTATCTTCTCCAGCTCAACCTGGCATTCTGTGTATGCCCAAGTTGAGTAGGATGATCTTCAAGACATAGATGCACCATGTGTGTCTTGAAGATCCTCCTACTCAACCCGGGCATACATAGAACACAGATGAGACTTTGTGGTGTGTAAATAAGTGTATCACATTGCTCCACAGCAATAACATTTAATAATATTTGTTTAAACTTCACTATGTGTTTTTAAATTACTCTGTTTAAAGGGGAACTATCACCCAAATAAAGTCCACCTTCCCCATTTAGGTATCTAGTGAAGAGCTTATCAATGAAACTGTTATGCAGAATAAAGACCGCATTAGTCAAAAATCCTCAGCCAACATTGATGGCCAGGCAAGGCACAGACATCTTTGCTTTCAGGCATCTGCGTGCCTGCGCCGTCAGTACCATGCAACGCCTCCTAGAGGAGACCGGGACTGACTGCACAGGCACTCAGATGTCTGTGCTGCTGTCTAGCCGTCAGTGTTGGCTGAGGTAGGATTTTTGACTAACGTGGTCCTTATTCTGCATAACAGTTTAAATACGTAAGCTTTTCGCTAAATGCCTAAATGGGAGAGGTGGGCTTTATTTGGGGTGATAGTTCTCCAAACTCTGAGAAGTCTTAGTGTTTTGGCTACTGGAGTAGTGATATCACTAAAGAAGTTATTTCCTCTTTATCACACCTTGGTGCATAACATCCAATATGCAATTGCCTTTTTTTCTTCAAAGCTCCAACACCAGTCCTGCTCCCTGCACATTAAAAATGCCTCATCTGGCCATTTAATGGACCGGGAGCTCTGGTTTCTGCTTCTCTCTTCCTCACAATTACAGAGAGGAGAGAGGCAGAGAATATTGGCAAAGGCAACTGTCATGCCACAGCAAGAGTTGGCCCTTGCAGGGCCCTGGTATGTATAACTTGTTTATTTTGTGTATTTTATTGTACCTTTTAAAGTGTTACCTCAGTTAGAAAACATCTCCAGAGCAAAATGTAGGGCTACTATAAAACATATTGGAAGATCTGCTCTGATGGAGGTCATCCATGGGACACCCAAATAACCTGAAATAGGGAGAACATGTATATATAGTGTAAAAAGGTTCAATACAAATATATATATATATATTCAGAATGCCCAGGTTTTACCCTTTTGGTGGGTACCAAATCTGCCATGGGAAGGTGTTCCTGCTATGAGTTACAAAAATAGTCACTCTGCAACCAGTTAGAGACAGCATGTTTGGTCTCCAGATATTCACACAGATATGAGGAATATGATTATTATAACATTATAGAGCTGTGCTGTGGGTTGCATGTTTTGGGAAGCCTTATGATTTTTCATGTAACTCTGAAGTAAGATCCCTGACAGGTCTGATTGAGTGGGCTGTAAACGGTCAGGCCAGACCCCTGACCCTCCCAGGTAATGCCCAGGGGCCAAGAACTCTTACAATATCGGTAATTGTATTTAAGGATTTCTTGTGTTTCACCCATTTTATTTTATGGACTGTTTTGCTAATAAATAATCTATTTCTGTTTGTTCTTTATTTCTATACTTTTGTAACCAGCACTGTGAAGCCTTTTTTCAGATTAAATTTTCAATTAATCAGCTGTTGTCTCTGTTCTCTAACATGAACTCTGAAGGAAGCTCAGTTAGAACACGCTACTAAAGGTTTAATTCTATGTCTGATTATTAAGGTGATTTTTACATTGTATTCTGTTGTGTTTGGGGTAACCTAAAACAGCCAGATATAAAGTCTTGGTGGTGGCAGCAAATTGTAATACTGGGGTGATAGTGCAGGAGGGATTTCAGGGGTTAATTTGGTGGTTGCTAAGAATAGTAACAGGTAACCAGGGGTCTAGTATTGTTAACCCTTTCACTCCCACACTCTCCCCACTGTCTCAGCAGGGCCTATAGCCTTCGCTATGGTGTGCCCCAGGTAACAATTAAGGATGAGGGACCAGGAGTGAGTGGTGATTTGCCAGTGTCTAAATCCTGTGAGACGGTGATGTCTGAGAGTAAGGGGGAGGAGGAATGGGATTTTCCTTCTGTAAAATGTTCCCTGGATGGGGAATGCAGAGAGCAAAGGCTGTGCTACCAGGAGGAAAGTGGGAGACAGGGAGGTATGCCAATGGTAGCAGGGGTAACATGTCAGCAGTATGCCAGGGCTGAAGCTGTAGAACAGGGGGAGGATGGTAACAACAGGGTCAGGTTGTCTGACCAGCAGGCAGAGAAAGGGGTAGACTTCATCCCACCCCCCAAAGCTCTGCCACTGGAAGCTGTACTCTCTGGTGCAGCCAGGTGGGGAGAGGGCAATAAGAATTTCCTGGACGCTCTGCACGGTGACCCCTCCCTTGAAAGGCTGAGACACTGTGCTGAGAAGCCAGGTGCTGACATGGATAGGCACTGGTTAAATTGGGAAAACCATATTTTGTACTGGGAGTCCCTTCCCATTGACATGCTGGGGCTCAGGGAGGGAGAAAGGCAGATTACATGGGAATGCAGATGGCCCGTCTTGTCAGGTGGGAATGGAGGTTAATGGTGAACAATTTGATCAGCCTGTGGATTAATCCCTCTTGTCCATCATCTTAAGGGGGAGGTATCATGCCAACGCATGAGTTGACCCTTGCAGGGCCCTGGTATGTATAATTTGTTTATTTTGTGTATTTTATTGTACCTTTTAAAGTGTTAGCTAAATTAGCTGATGAGATTATCTCCAGAGCAGGATGCAGGGCTACTATAAAACATATTAGAAGATCCGCTCTGATGGAGGTCATCCAGGGGACACCCAAATAACCTGAAATAGGGAGAACATGTATATATAGTGTAAAAAGGTTCAATAGAAATATATATTCATAATGCCAGGTTTTACCCTTTTGGTGGGTACCAAACATGCCAGGGGAAGGTGTTCCTGCTAAGAGTTACAAAAATAGCCACTCTGCAACCAGTTAGACCCAGCATGTTTGGTGTCCAGATATTCACACAGATATGAGGAATATGATTATTATAACATTATAGAGATGTGCTGTGGGTTGCATGTTTTGGGAAGCCTTATGATTTTTCAGGTAGAACTCTGCAGTAAGATACCTGACAGGTCTGATTGAGTGGGCCTGACCCTCCCATGTAACACCCAGGGAGTCTGGCCTCTTAGAAGGAACTGTGGAAAGTATTTAATATGGTTTTTTTGGATAAAATAGGGAATTTCTTTGTAACAACCGAAGGGGGATATACCATTAGAAGTTCCCAAGGACTCTTAAAATAGCAGTAATTGTATTTAAGGATTTCTTGTGTTTCTCCCATTTTATTTTATGGACTGTTTTGTCAATAAATAATCTATTTCTGTATGTCCTTTATTTCTATACTTTTGTAACCAGCACTGTGAGGCCCTTTTTCAGATTAAATGTTCAATTAATCAGCTGTTGTCTCTGTTCTCTAACATGAACTCTGAAGGAAGCTCAGTCAGAACACGCTACTAAAGGTTTAATTCTATGTCTGATTATTAAGGTGATTTTTACACTGTATTCTGTTGTGTTTGGGGTAACCTAAAACACCCAGATATGAAGTCTTGGTGGTGGCAGCAAATTGTAGTACTGGGGTGATAGTGCAGGAGGGATTTCAGGGGTTAATTTGGTGGTTGCTAAGAATAGTAACAGGTAACCAGGGGTCTGGCATTGTTAACCCTTTCACTCCCACACTCCTCCCACTGTCACAGCAGGGCCTATAGCCTTCGCTTATGACAGCAATGTTTACATATACTGACTTTATCATCATGTGGCTCCACTGGAACATATGCTCCAGTCCTGGAGCAGATAGTTAGCCTCCATTAACTCATGATGCACTACACCAGTCATTGTTCCTTAAAGGGATAGTAATACTTCATTTTATCTTTATTTTATTTTGTAGGCATTAAAAAAAAAAATGAAGAACGATATAAGTCTTATCTCTCAAATCTTTATGGCTTAAGAGATATTCACAAGCAAAGTATCCCCCCCCCCCGTTCAGCCAGATCAGAAGGGAGATGCCCAGGTAGACTGCAGAGAGGGACAATCTTCAATTAAGATAAGGGAAAAACCTGAAAAGCTTGTCAAGGGGGGAAGGGCTTTCATTGTTTTCATACAAATAAGATTGTCCCCTGCTGTTATCTGTCTGGTCTTACAACCAGATTTACATCTGAGAAGAGATGGCTTACACTAGGAAAAAGGGGCGGGACGGGGAACTTTGCTTGTGAATATCTCTTAAACCATAAAGGTTTGAGAGATGAGACTTATATCGTTCTTCATGTTTTTTTAATGCCTACAAAATAAAATAAAGATAAAACGAAGTATTACTATCCCTTTAAAGGAGCAAATTGTGTAATAGTCCTGGCATATCACTGGCCCTGAAGAGGTTAAGTGAAAGTCACGCAATCAGTTGCATCCTCTACCTATTTTAAAAAAGATGATCAATAGGTCTCCAGAGAGATTGGCAACCTGAAGCCCTCCAGCTGTTGAAGACTACAGTTATCAGCATCCCCAGCCAACCTCTGGCAGGCTGGGAATTATAGGAGTTATATTCCTCCATAGCTGAAGGGCCTCAGGTTTCCCACCCATACACTAGATAAACCAAACAAACTGGGTTATTTAGATAACAGAATGTGCTCTGTTATACTGCTGCCCCGTTGCTCAATTATAATAATTATATTATATATTGCATTTATCAAAGAAAAAGTGGAGCTATTCAGGAGCATGCACCCCTTCACTGCCTCCTAAACCCCCCCTTCTAAAACTGTAGTCTGGCTCCAATATGCTTGTCCACCCCTGGTACAAGTTTAAAGGGAATGTACAGCCTTGACAAAAAACAAGTTTAATCTTAAGCAGCAAGTGTTATGTCCCAAGTTGTCCAGAAACACCAGTGCAATCTTCCAATGTATAATGTATGTCTAGTCTGGGTCCCAAGTGAGAATAGTACAATAAGTAGCATGGAAGGAGGAAGGCTTAGTAGGCCATATGTATAAAAGCAGCAATTCTGGAGCAAATTAACAAGGAGTCAAAAATTAAAACTCCCCACTGATTTAAATGGGGGCTTTTTAATGCCTTCAATGCTATAGGTCTTTAAGGCATTGCTTCTCAGTGCTTTAGAAGCATTAAAGGCGTTAAAAACATTTAAATCAATGGGATATTTGGGAATTTTCATTTGTCCCCTGTGCTGCGGTTGGTTTGCTCCAGGATTGCACCAATTTACAGTGCTGAATAAGGACTCTTGTCATACCTGGTAGCTTTAAAATGATTTGTTTTAAAGTCATAATACCACAATAAGCACTAATTAGCTATGAAGTACCAGAGAGGTATGCATTGCGAAGCAATACATTGGCACGCAAAGGGTTAACCCTTTGAGTGCCAGAGAAGTACGTACCTCTCTGGCACTCAAAGGGTTAATACATAATATTAAAATATAAAATAAAATTACAAAATGATTTCATCCCAGTGGCTTTCAGTCTGAATATAGATGCTCTTAGTTCCAGGTTTAATGCTAAATGTCCTATTTGCATCCGCTGGGTGTACATTTAGAACACACCTTGCAGTTATAAAATGCCTTGGAGTGACCCCTATTCTAACACCTAATTATAAATCCTTGTGTAACTAAAATCAAATCAAATCTTTGGGCATTCAGAAATGATAATGTAATATCAGGTCACACGGGGTGTTTCAGTGTATATATCCCCCAATTAATTTTTCTGTTAGTGTTCCATAAGTCTTTTCTAAGTAGGAAAAAATGTTTGATGCACTGCATCGGTATTCCTAACCATATTACTATTATTTTCCATGATGGTTACTATCTAAATGGGAATACAATAACCTCCTTCTGCCAACTACAATCTCATGACTGCAATCAAACTACAAAATAATCAGATTCTGAATTGGAAAAAAAATCCCAATGCAAATGAGAGGTCCACAAAAATTTTAAGTGGTTAAGTGGCAAGTAACAGTTAGATATTAACGGTAACATAAATTAGAGCAGGAGCTAATCTGTGCTAATTAGGACACTGTTGCGTTTAAAAGTGTTTATGCAGTCACAAAGCAAGTCGCTTAAATAATACATTTTCCACATTGCCTGTTCACACGTTTAAACCCCACTGCAGCCAAGGGAATACGGTCTATATTGTAATGGTGCTGCCTGTTGGATAAACCATTGTTCTACTGCAGTCATGGCAGGTGATAGCCACTCAGCTGGGTTGGGATAAAGAGGAAATAAGACATAGACAGTTGAGCCGAGAGGCACATGATAATGTTCACATCATTCAATAAGCACCGTTTAGACAAGATTTAGTCAATCTTTAGACCTCCAGCTGTTGGCTGGTTTATGGATGATGAGATCTGTAGCCCCCAAAAAGCTGGAGGTCCATAGACTGACTACCCCTGCTTTAGGTAGATTGAGCACAAAAACACACATAATCTATTTTCCCTGCTCCCATCCTCAACATCATTCTCTCTCTCTCCTGCCTCGCACTCTCTCCCTTTATCTATTACTCTTACTTCCCTTCTCTATACTCACTCACTCTTTTCCCATCTTTTCCATCTTACATAAATCAATAACAAATACGGTACAAAAAAAAAAAAAATAAAAGTCAAATAGTGCAAAAGATATCATAAAACCCAGATTAAATAAATAAATAATTAAAATTTATATATATATATATATATATATATATATATATATATATATATATATATATATATATTTATATATATATATATATATATATATACTAGCAATGTGGGACGGCGTTGCCCGTCATGTTATGCAGAAATGTTATGATAGTGGAATATAGCGTAGGGTGTACGTGTCAGGTACACACAGTGATACACAGACACATGTGCAAACATACAAATATACAGGGGGACACACAGTGATAGACAGATGCATGCAACACACATACATACACACACACACACACGCACTGACATACACAAACAGTGACAAACAAATGCAAAGCAGAACATACATACATACAGTGTGAGCAGTGTAAGTAACATACCTCCCAACATTTCAAATGGCCAAAGAGGGACATTTGTGTTTTAGGTGGTGTTACTGGGGGGGCGTGGCTGGTTGAGTATTTTAGAGAATTTTTAACCCTTTGAGTGCCAGGTGGCATGCCCTCTGGCATTGAAATGGTTAAGTTACTCTTTGTGTAAGTGAATGATTTAGAAGAAGATGAAAGTATTTTTACACAGACTAATTTAACAGATATATACAGAAGTTTATACCCACATTACTGTGGGTTTTATTGATGTGGAGCAATCTGATACACTGGTATATACACCACACAGTGTGATCTCCTAAATAGAGGAGCAGAGGGATTTGGGTGTCAAACAGAGACTGTCCCTCCTATACTGTATAGTGCCAGTCCTTATACACAGACACATGCAGCCTGTATACTATACAGTGCTAGACCATTGTAGAGAATTTGTAACCCTTTGAGTGCTGGGGGTAAGCAATGCATTGCATCCCCTCTGGCACTGAAATGGTTACGTTACTCTTTCTGTAAGTTAATGATTTAGAAGAAGATGAAAGTATTTTTTTACACAGACTAATTTGTAATATATATACAGAAGTTTATACCCACATTACTGTGGGTTTCATTGATGTGGAGAAATCTGATACACTTATATATACACCACACCATGCAGTGGAATATGTTGGATACCTTTTTTTGCCACTGAAGGGGTTTAAAGAATGCAAAGAAAATGGACAATGTGTTGGCTTCCTTCAGTGGCAAAAAGGTACCAAACACATTACAATGGATGCAGAAAATAAAACAAAAGAAAAAGCACCCAATGGTATAGTAAAGCCAAAGTTTATAAATGTAAAATACAAGGATGGATCCTCACATAAATAATGGTCAGCGTGATCCAGCTGACAAACACAGAAGCAGAGAGTAAGGCCAGTCTCCACTCTGGGGATATCAGGTCAACAGGTACAAAACGGCATCCAAACTCGCTTCACGTTTAAATGCCGAAAAGCTACACACACTCACACATACACACACAGTCTGACACATACACACACACACACACACACACACACACACACACACACGCGCGCACACACACGCGCACACACACGCGCACGCACACGCGCACGCACACGCGCGCGCACACGCGCGCGCACACGCGCGCGCACTCACACACAGTGTCACATACACAATGATATATTGCTATTTGGGCTAATATGAAGTGTGTTATCACCCCTCTGGTACTGAAAGGGTTAATCAGGCAAGCATATGAGGCATTGTTGGGTAAATTATCGTTGAAGTTGATATTAACCCTTTTAGTAGCAGAGTGAGCAATACATTTGTTTGCAATGATGTCTTATGGTTGTGCCACAGAAATGGTTAAGAGTGTGAACAGTGTCCCATGATGTGAGGAGCTGGTGCTCAGTGAGTAAAGTAAGAGGCACGCGCACACACACAGTACTGCGATTAGTACTGTTAGATTTAACATGCTCCTTACGCAGAAATCAAGAGATGAGAGGCAGCCTGGAAGAGATATTTATTTATTTGAAGTGATGAAGCAATTATGTGTTAGGGGCCACCAAATTAGTAAACTCATACCTTTTGTGGTGGGTGTTGCTCTAATGCAAAAGTGACAACCAAGTAGTACTTGAGTTGTTGTTGGAGTACAGCACCATTATCGTCAGAAAGCCATTGGGCAGCTGAGGATGATGGGAGTTGAAGTCCAGTAGTAAGTGGAGAGGCACAAGTTGCTGTGAAATGCCTTCCAAGGCAGAATGTCCTTGCCACATAAATCATTTTATGAGGATGAATTGGTTGCTTGTGGTCATACCTTAGAACTTTTGAGGTGGACTCCCAGGAGAGGGGGGTACTGCTGCCGTGCTGGGGGAGATAAATGACACAGTGCATGTTAAAAGGGGTGGGGCTTATTCGCGAGTGGGGGTGGGGCTTAGAAAAGATGAAATAACTTTGAGGAATAGGCAGAGGAAGGTGGAGATGTTTGAATTAGTAGATGCTGGAGTGGATTTTGTACCTTGAGTCTGCGTAATGGCAATTAATGAAGTTACTCATGGTGCAAATTCTTTATATTATAAATAGATGCACAGAACAAAGGGATCTTCTCACCTCAAGAAAAGGGGTAAAAATGTGAAGAAATCCCATGGAAAGAGGCAGTGTAAGTGTGCAATGTGTCATAACGCAAAATGTATTGGACATGATAGGATAATCGGTGAATACAATTAACTCTTTGAGTGCCAGAGGCATACATAACGTATCAGTTTCCAATGTGTTGCATACCTCTCTGGCACTGAAAGGGTTAAAAAGAAACAGGCATGCTAATTCATGAATAGCACAATGGGAATTAACTACATATATAAACAGACGGCCAAAACTGCTGTTGGGCATGTCATCTTGCACAGTTCTGTGGTTATTAAACTGTTAAATGAAACGTATGCTTGCAGTCGGTCAGAGCTGGAGTCTTGTCATGTCTTTGTGTACAGTGCTGTGGCCCTGCATGGATCATTCTCCATCTTAGATGCCACATGTGTTCGCCTTCCCTGTACATAGTGGCTGTGGGAAAGAGGGTAGTGGCATGCCGATCCTGGAGCCCCTTCCATCAGGCACATCCTCCAGCTGTCCTAGGAGCACTGCACAACGGCCGCTGCCCGCGGTGTGTATATGGAGCAGGAAGTGCTGGGAGGTGTGCTGGCTAGAGAGCTGCTTCGTTGTAGAGGGGGAAGGTGGACGCTGCTGTGGGACTGTAAATTCTGGGTTAAATCATTTGTAGAAGAGCAGGTGTGTTTCAGGAGGCAAAAGGTGGCGACTGTGAAATTGTATGTGAATTTGTAGGACTTGGATGAAAGGTTTGAGTGGCACAGGCTTACGCAATGCCTAACTTGCTTTATCCCACTTACCTCGACCGCTGTTATGAAGAGTAATGTCGCGTGTAAAACATGGGAAAACGCCATGCTTTAATTGCACTACAACTCCCATGAACCTTAGACATCTTCAGTGGGCGGGATGAAAACGGCATTCTTATGAAACTTTATTGTCTTCGTTATAGTTAAGATAGCGACTTCACAGTGAGTAATGAAGACAATGAAGTGTGTTAAAAGCGCCGTTTTCATCGCGGCCACTGAAGATGTGTAAAAATTATGGAATAACAGTGACAATCAGTGGTCGCCAGCACATTGCGGGGCACCAGGAGTACTGCACGGCACAGTGTGCTACAGTCTGTCCCTCAGTCCCAGATCCCATTTCAGGGACCTGAAGCTGGTGGCAGTTACCCTTTAATTTCCAGAGAGGTAGCAAGGCATGGGTTTGTACCTCTGCGCAGTTAACACATAGTGGTACTGTAAATACTGAGACATGTCCCTGTGTGTGAGGAAAAGGCGGTACATGCGCTCTGCTCCTTTGTCCTGTCCTGGAAGTGGCTGCTCTCTTGCCTGCTATTTGGATAAAGTGCTCTGTGTGCATGTGTGGCTTGTATGTGTGTGTCTGTGGTGTAGGAGCATGTGGCAGCCATTTTGTTTTTTTGGTAAGTTGTACATTTGTGGACGGGCCAACTCCTTGAATGATTTTCCTAGGAGTACCAGTGGCCTTCGGCCACTGGTACTCTTGGGAAAATCACTCCCCCATTGAATCACTGAAACTCCTCCTTACTGCCACCCCTGGGTGTGTGTGTCTCCTGAGGAGACATAAGTTATGTAATGAGCCTTTCTCTTTTTTATATATAGATATAGAGAGTTTTAGTAATGTTTCAAAATAAATGCAGCTCCAATTATTCTTTATAGTTTTTGGGCCGTGTACAGAGTTAGTATCATTCTCTACAATGTGTAGTTCCACAGTAATCGAATTATAAAGTGTCCCTCTCCTGCCCCTTTAACCTAAGTAAACCTGCACAGCAAGACAGTCTGGATGGATCGCAGTAAGGAACAATCTTCTGTTGACATAAGAACAAACCAGCGCTCCTTCTTCAAGTGGGGCAGGGTTTTCCTTATGCTCATAGCCAGAAGATTGTCACTTGCTTTGAGCTGTCCAGTCAAGCGAGCAGATTCCACATGAGGGGAGGCGGCTTACAATATGTAAAAGGGGCGTGAGGGGGACACTTTATAATTCAATTACTCTGGAACTACACATTGTAGATAATACCACTCTACATGCCCCAAAACTATAAAGAATAACTGGAGCTGCATTTATTTTGAAACATTACTATCCCTTTATTAAAGAAATAGTATAAGATCCCTAGTTCTTAAGGTTATCTCTTAAACCCTTAATGATCAGAGGGGAGCGCAACACCTCTGGCCATTAAGAATTTAAAGAGATAAACATAAAAAATTAGAAAGAAAATAGGCAAGCATTACTACCACGCTCCTGTCACAGTAGTTATTTAGCCCACAAGTCCAAAAAAGCAGTCCTATACAAATGAACAAATATGAAATATGCTTTGCAATGCGCTGCGTACCCCTCTGGCACTCTCAAAGGGTTAACCTTCAGGATGCCAGACTTGTGTGCAGTGCATTGCAATGCATTGTGCACCCCTCAGACAATAATAAGTGGTACGGTCACCTGAATGATCTGAACAAGATCTGAACAATTGTACGTAGGTAAGATTATGCCAGTGAGTTAGTACTGGGCAGCAGGGAGTGACACTATATTTTGATGGATTTGAGAACTTTATATTTTTGAGGCGATAATGTTCCTTTAAATAAAAAATGGCTAACATAACAGGTTGTTTTGACAGCTCTTTCAAAATGACCTATTCGTTACAAAGTGACAATTCCACTTTACCACTTGCAGCTGAGCAAGGGGTCAGAGTGGTAACTCAATGTCCTCCTCCTAGCACTCATTTTAATATTCAGCTCACATAATAAAGCCCTTCTAGCAGCTGTGAGGCTGAGCACACTATGTCATTCTTATGTCTCACCATCCACATTAATGCGTGTACAGAGCAGCAATCACTCTTGTTATAATATACAGAAAAACAGACTAACCTGCTACTTGCTATATTTATATATTCAGGACAAATTTTTCTACTAATCAATCATTTTAGCATTCAATATTATAACGTCAGATTGGATTTATGCAAATGAATAAATACTAAAACTTCTCTCGTGTGGTATGTTGAATACTTAAAGGGATAGTAATGGCTGCTTTTAAGGAAGTTTAATATTGTAGATATTTGATATAAGTCCAGTTTCTCAAACATTTATAGTTTGAAAGATGTACACTTATAAAGTTCTTCCATCCATACTCTCTTTCACAACCGTCAATGCTCTAGCTGATAGCATGAGATTCGTGTCATGCGACCCGACGGCAGCTCTTCAGCAGAGCCAAAATAGCGCTATCTTAAAACAAATACTTCACTAGAATGCTCTACAAAGTGTGCTTTGAGCAACTTTATCAGCGTATATCTCTTAAGAAGAACAAGTGTAATCCTGGAACAAACCAACTGCAACACAGGGGACCATACCCACTACATACCCACTTATTTAAACAGAGTTTTTCACCCCTTGAATGCCAAATTGGTCTCCAACACATTTTGAGGCCTCTCTAGCACTCAAGAGGCACATTAAAGGGATAGTAATACTTCTTTTTAACTTTATCTATTTTGTAGGCATTAAAAAAACATGAAGAATGATATAAGTCTTATCTCTCAAACCTTTATGGTTTAAGAGATATTCACAAACAAAGTATCCCCCCTCCGTTCAACCAGATCAGAAGGGAGATGCACAGGTAGACTGCAGAGAGGGACAATCTTCAATTAAGATAAGGGGAAAAGCTGAAAAACTTGTCAAAGGGGGAAGGACTTTCATTGTTTTCATACAAAGAAAATTGTCCCCTTCTGTTATCTGTACTGTCATACAACCTGATCCACAAAAAAAAAAAAAAAAAGACCAGAAATTGCACATATATCTTAAAAATGAAAGGGCGGCTTCAGAACCTCTACCAAGAAATGAAATGACTGTTTTTCTCCCTGTCATGAGCATATAAATAGAACTTTCTGGCAAACATCTAATATTTTGCCCTTTGACTTTTGGCGTTAAAGTGATATCCTGTTACACACTGGAGCAATACACTGAAGGGGAAGGAGGACGACTAACAAAAGAAATGCTTCTCTCCCTATTGTCTTTAAAGCGGAACTATCACCTAAAATCAAAGTTTTACCATGCGTTTTAATATTTAACCCAACATTAGTGCTGTGTGTGTGTTCTTCAAGTCACCTGATAGTGGAGATATTTGCCCTGCAAAATTGGGCACTTCTGCATTCTGCGGGACTCCATGACGTCTCAGGACTTCCCAGGTGCCCCAGGGAGAGCGTTCACGCTTCCCTTCGAAGCTGGATTTCTGTGATGTAGCGTTACAGCAAACTCCGTTTACAATGCTACTGAGGTTGTATATAGTTGTATTACAGGTTGTAACCTCAGTAGAATTGTAAACAGAGTTCGCTGTAACGCTACATCACAGAAATCAAGCTTTGAAGGGCAGCTGGGAAGTCCTGAGACGGTACAGGGTACCGTAGAACAGGGAGCCCAATTTTGCAGGGCAAATATCTCCACTACCAGGCGCACACACACACACACACGCGCGCGCACGCACGCACGCACGCACACACACACACACACACACACACACACACAGCATTAATGTCGGGTTAAACATTAAAACGAATGGTAAAACTTTGGTTTTAGGTGACAGTTCTGCTTTAACCCCTTAACGACCAGCGGTCACGGGGTGAGTGGTCCTTTAAGGACCAGATAGAGAATTTCGGCGTGCCGCCCCACGTGACTGATCATGTGTGCCGGCACGCCGAACTGAGGGACTGAAAGAGATCGCTCCGGTCTTGGAGCGATCAAATTCAGTCCCCGGTATTAGTAATAGTACGTGACGTACCAGGACCGTCACTGGTCCTTAAGTGCCGGACCAGCGTGACGGTCCGGGTACGTCACCGGACTCTAAGGGGTTAATGCAAAGGCACAGATCCATTTTGCTACTACAAATCGATAACAAATGTTAGGTAGGAAAGGGGCATGTATACACTAACCTTTTATATCAGAATTCTTAACACTTTAAGGACTGGCTGCATGCGATCGCGGCCAGCACTTAAGGACCATGGAGCTTCTTTTTCTTTTTTTTTTGGGGGGGGAATTAGGGGCCTGGGCTCGCCGAATGGCATGCAGCTGCACAGGGAGCCCTGAAATCCATGACGGTCCTGGCATGTCATGAGTCCTTATCACACATCCAACCCATGACATGTCAAGACCTTAAGGGGTTAAGTCTTTCAATTACTGCAACAAAAATATACAGACAGGGCTTAACCCTTTTAGTGCCAGCAGGGAGTGCAACACTTTGCTGTGTAACACCTTGGGGGAGATTCACTAAGCAGTGATAAAGTGGAAATGACGTCTCTAGTTTATCACGTCTCCAATTCCTATGTTATTCTATGGAGCCTATTCATTATAATCTCCAAAGTTGAAGGAATCTTAGTGCGTATGCACCATAGAGTAATAATGGAACTGGAGAAGTAACAACAGGTAAAATAAGGATTATTAAGCTAGTCACCACCTACCGAAGTATGGCAGGGCGACTTTAGTTCAGGTGGTAGTTCCGCTTTAAACTTCTTTGTTCTTGATGGTGAGCTCCCTGGATCTGTTCAGTCCAGCAGGGCATTGATACAATGTAACAATATTCCTGGAGAACCGAGTACTCAGTATGCTCTCTTTTTACATTATATCACTGTACCTGCTTTCACAGTCCCTGACAGAAAGCTCTCTGGACCCAGATCCTGGCAGTCCAATATGAAGGACATGAAGGTGTAGTAAAGTACATGCAAATGGACTTTACATATTATGCACCTGCAAAATATGTATAGTGAAAATAAAGCATTACACCTTACATGCTAGTTTGTTCTCAAACATACTGCACAGGATTAAAAGCCCTGTTTCAATCAAAGAGAGTTTGGGGAAGGTTTGACCCTTTGAGTGCCAGAGGGGTATGCAACGAATTGTAAAGCAATGCATTGTGTAACCCTCTGGCATTCAAAGGGTTAATTATCCTCTACTGCGCAACTTTGTTTTCTGGCAGAATTGCTCTATTTTCTGTTTTTGCATGCAGCCTGATCCCTTAAGGACCAGAGGGTTTTATAGTTCTTAAAGGGTTAACCCACTGAGTGCCAGAGGGGTACGCAACGCATTGCTTTGCCATGCGTTGCGTACCACTCTGGCACTCAAAGGGTTAAAAGGCAATTATGATGTTTTACTCTCTCTGTTCCTATGGGAGAATTCCTGAAGAAAAAAAAAAAGCAGCAAAGGGCTCCTATTGGCTACTGGAGGGGTCAGCTGACCTTTACTGAATACAGTCCGGTAGTGTATGGATCTCAGCCACAGACTTTGATGATTACACACTCAGCCTCCATAAGGCTATGTGTGTTGGCATTCAACAAGACTGAACTGTGAGAGCTGTGTCCTCTCCCAGGATCAACAAGTGAGCCCAGTAGATCTCTTTTCAGACTTCCTGGTCATTAGGGGCTCACATTGCAGCGTCTGCACTATCCGGATGCTGGCTGCCCATTAAAAGCCATATACACAGTAAAAGAAGAACAATTCTAGGACAAACTAAGTGCATCATAGAGGGCAAATAACATTCTAAATTATTTAATCAGACTTTTAATGCTCGAATGTCAAAGAGGTCTCCACATCTATTCCCTATAGTGCATCTGGTTTGCCTCAAAATTACTCCACCTTTCTTTATTCACAAAGTTGTCTATACAGTCAGATTTGGGACATTTGCAGATCTGACTACATTACACCCAAATGAGCAAGTAACATTTGTATATCCCATACACAAGAAGAGATTCATTCAATGGGAAAGTGCAGCAGCGACTGATTAATTAAAGTCACATTGGAGGCAGCTGCCCATATCTAGGCACATATTTGTGGGCTTATTGCCATCACCGGCTTCTACTTGGCCACGTCACTGCAGGAAGGCCTATAAAATGCCCAAACTGGCCTACGCTCTACTTATATATCATTAAAACTGAGTTATTAAAGGGGACACCCAGTGTGCATGAGGATTTTACAGCATCATGCTCAGAATCAGGGACAAGACAGTGGACTGGGAAAAGTAAGCAGGTAGAAGCTGGATCCAGAACCATTCCACACAGTCAAATATCTGCACAGTAGGGGCCATAGGTACTAAGTAAGAGTGGAGCAGGTCTGGACAAACTGTACACTTGGAACAAAAATGCCTATTGACTTAAATTGTGGATTTACAATGAATTAGTGGCAAACCTAGCATTCAGGGGGTTAAAATACCACCATTAAATCAAATGGAATGTTTATTTGTACCAAACAGTCCCATACATGCTTTGAGGAATATGAGCATCAATCTGAACATTTATCTGATTCACGATAAATTATTTTATTGTCTTTTTACATTTTGGGATGGGCTTCTTAACACATTGCTGCCAGAGGGGTGTGCAACCCAATGCAAAGCAATGTACTGCATACCCTTCTTGTATTCAAGGGGTTAAAGTGTAACTGTCTCCTGCCCACATTCTTTTCCATCTTGAGAGGATTTGAATGCTTGTCAGTTCAGACAAATGAGCAAGTTATCTTCCTGTCAGTACTCTTCAATTTGCATAAACTGACAATTAAAGGTAGATCTCAAATTATTGTATTAAATTAAAGAAATGGTTAACACAAATGTTAATTTGAAAGCTCATTCAGTTCACCTGTTACAAAAAGAAGATTTTAGTCTTACCTGTTAAATCCTTTTCTCTTAGTCCATACAGGTTACTGGTAACTTTGGGTAGGCGATCCACCCCTTTATTTGGGCAGGAACAACTCTAGAAGTGAATGCAGGGGATGGAGTGTGTCAAGGAAGACCCCACTTCAGAACAATGAGGGAGAACACCTCTGGGTGCAGCTCCCACTCTCCGCTTTCCACCGTGTGTCGACTGAGGAAGTCTGCCATGACGTTGTCTATGCCAGGAATGTGCACTGCTGATATGGCAGGAACATGTTTTTCTGCCCCGGACAAAATAGCCTTGACCTCTAACCAAGTGGCGAGACTTCTTGTCTGCCCTGTTGTTGATGTAAGCCACAGCCGTGGTGTTGTCGAACTGGACCCGGACTGGGCATTCTTCCAGCTGGGGTGTCCAATGTCGAAGGGCATGAAATATCGTCCGAAGCTCCAACACGTTGATGGGAAGTAGAGATTCCTCCGGAAACCACCGACCCTGAGCACTCAGACAACCCAGGACCGCTCCCCAGCCAAAAAGGCTGGCGTCCATCATCACCGTGGTCCAGAAGGATACCAGAAAGGACTTGCCCTTCAGCAGATTGAAGAGGTCGAGCCACCACAACAAAGTCAGTTCCACATGAACAGGGAGAGATACTCACATCTTCAGAAGGTCTGGCTGACCCCTGCACACCCAGATCACAAACCTCTGGAGTTCCCTGGTGTGAGTCATGGCAAATGGGACCACTTCTATGGTGGTGATGAACTTCCCCACTAGAGAGGACAGCTTCTTGGCTGGAACTGGATCATGAGCCAGAAGAGCAGAAAACATGTGGGCGATCTGGTGAGCCACCTCTTCCGTGAGAAACACCATGCTCTGCTGATTGTCGAAGAGGAAGACCAGACGCTGGGATGGAACAGACTCTGACTTGTCCATGTTGATGATCCACCCATGATGGGTGAGAGCATGAATGCAGTCCTGAACCTGCTGATGAAGAAGTTCCGCAGAAGCGGCTTTCAGAAGCAGGTCGTCCCTGTAAGGAGTAACTTTGATGCCGTCCCGATGGAGGACGGATACTAAAGCTCCCAGGACACGGTTGAAGATTTGAGGAGCTGTAGTCAGACCAAAGGGAAGTGCTGAAAACTGGAAGTGCCCTTGGCCACAGGCAAATGTGAGATACTACCAACTCTCTGGATGAAATGGCATTGTGTAGATACGCGTCCTGAAGATCCAGAGAGGCAAGGAATACCCCCCAGGACATAGCAGCAATCACTATCCTTAGGGACTCCTGGTGATAATGAGTCTTGATCACAAAGGAATTGAAATCCTTCAAATCCAAAATGGGACAACAGCCACCATCCTTCTTGGAGACCACAAAGAGATTTGAGTAAAAATCCATACCTCTGTCCTGAACTGGAACAGGTTCCAGAACATCCTTGTCCAGAAGGGCCTGGATAGCTCCACTGAACAGATGGCATTTCTCTACGCCCTGGGGCGTATGAGAGGGGAAAAACCAAAAGGGAGGAAGAGAGATGAAAGGGATCCTGTACCCTTCCGCCACCACCTGTAAAACCCAAGGGTCCGTCATTGAATCCTCCCAGATGCTGTGGTAGTGACGCAGATGGCCACCCACAGCCGAGCGGGAACCTGGGTTCAGCGAGTCATGCAGAAGAAGGCTTGGAGGAGACCTTGGGTTTCCACTGCTGTTTGGGCTTGGAGGAGGAACTAAGGGAACCACCTGGCTCGCCAGACGTGTTTCAGTCTGGAAGGAACAAAAGAGCTGATTATGCTTGAGAGGCGTCTTCATCCTGGGGATCATAGGCAGAAGGGTACTCTTTCCCCCAGTGGCCGCACTAATCAGATCCTTAAGATCTGGCCCAAACAAACAGGTTCCTTGAAAAGGCAGTGAGAGCAAAGCTTGCTTGGAAGCAGTGTCAGCAGACCAGACCATGTATTAAGAAGAAGCCTCAGTGGGCAACTCCTGAGGAAAGAACTTGAATCCAAGATTTTCCCCCAGGGCTTAAGGTTCACAAAAAGCACCTGTATATTGAGCAAGCCACATCTAAGGGCATTGTCGGTTATGGTAAGCCGCCTAATGGTGGTATTCCATATCTAACAGAAAAAAAATTAGCTAAAACTATAGCAGAACTGTTCTCTTGCCTGTGTCTTCACCAAGGAACACATCTTACTGGAGCTGATTGGCTAGCTGCAGCCAAGGAGGGAAGGTAGGCTCCACCCCATGCATTCACTTCTAGAATTGTTCCTGCCTAACTGAAGGGGTGGATCACCTACTCAAAGTTACCAGTAACCTGTACTGGATGACAGAGAAATGACATTTCCACTTTACTATGGAAAATGGTGCATCTTAGGAAAAAAAAATAAAACCATAATATAAACTTTTCATTTCTAATAGATAGCAAAACTATTTTTTTAAAGTAATAGGTTTGCTTTAGTGTTTTTAATAATTTACCTTTAAACCCAGTCTTAAATAGTGTAAAGTTCAGTTTGCTTATTGCGCCAGTTTGCATGAAAGTCTATACCCAAATTTAACCAATTGTAAGCCACTCTGGCAATCAAAGTGATAAACTATGGTCAGGGAAGTTTATACATTCCCAAGAAAACTGGGGTTTAGGCCAATTCAATGCATTAATAGTGCACTAAGCAGCACCAACACATGCACCAAAACTGGCAGCTAGAACTAGTGCTTTAATCATGATGCCTGGGACAATACCTGGCAATGTCCCTAACTGTGGTAATGTAGCAGAAGAACAAAAGATGGGCATCCTTATCTCAGAGTAATAATATACTTCCAAAGTGCCATAACAATTTGAAAGTAATTGCTCTCAGGACTTGGTGACGGGGAATAGAAATTGAAAGCATACATATGCAATGTTTAAGCCAAAGTTTGATAAAGACCTGATTCTTGGCCAAATCATTGAATATTTATAAACTGAATTTGTGTTTGTATCCCCAAGTTCTGAGAGAGCCTATTGTCTCATTGCTATTGCATAAAGGACCTTAACCCTAAAATCGGAGCAATGCTGGAGCACCCCAACTGCACCACAGGGCAGTAAAACGTTTCCACTGATTTAAACGGATTTTCCCAACACCTTCTGAAGCACTCAGGGGTGCCATTTAGATCAATGCGCATTTTGGTCATCTTTAAACGTACAGTTAGTTTGGTGCAGAGTTGTTCCTCTTCCTTTGTGCATAAGGGCACTTATCATTTCCCTCCGTTTCTCACTACTAAATTAAACTCCAATTTCCAAGAGATGGGATAGTCCTTTAAGGACAAAAGTGGTGACATCGCAATACGCGAGCATGTCTCTGGTCATTAAAGGGTTAATGCAGGTTATCAGAGAGGCTCGTGATAGATTGTGAAGCAATGGAAGCAGAGGACTGCCAATAAAGCAATTTCCTTTCTTTGAATAGTTTGATCATCCTCACAGGAAAGCGCTGTTGTTTTGTTTCCTCTGCAGGATGATGGGTGGCAGGGCAATGCTTTTGTGCAACCACTGGAAGAAGAAGTGTTTCTGGCCAGGACTGCGGCAGCAGGATTGTTTGTGCTAAGTCTGAAGACTAAGCCTTTTCATCTCTAAAAGAGCTTGACTTCATGTCTCAAAAATGTACTGAGTCACCTTCTAAATGTCCTTTCCTAGGATCAAAAAGAAACAAACAAAAAAAATTGTGCCATGTGCAAAAAGAAAAGTAGAGAAACTGTGAGGCGAGTGAAAAGCAAATGGAGAACAAATAATAAATGATAAAATCCCTAATGAGTCAGCTTGGGTGTGTGTGAAGCAATGTATCTGAGACCTCTGCAGCATTCAAGGGTTAGGGACTTAATTTGCTCCCTACAGTGCAACTACCACTCTTCAACTCCTTGAGGATCTTAGGTTCTCAAGGGGTTAACTCTCTAGCTTAACAGTCCCTTATCTGAATCCATAAGAATCCTTACAGCCAACCCACTACATAAGGCTGTATGCAAAAAAGTTATAGGGATATGAATGCCAAAAACTGCCAGTGACCATAAAGTACAGTAAAAACCCTATTACCCCCATGGTATCTGCATCCAGCTCTCCAATGGAAACACAATCATTCGCCCATGTCTTCAGTAGTTTGGAGGCTAGCAGAAGCAGCCATACACAGATGTTGTCACTCTCTCCATGCACCTATATTCATCCCATTGTGAAGGAGCATAGGAACTACTGTCCAGATTTTTGTTGCACATCCAGTTTTTCAAATAGGAAGTTCCTCTGTGTCAACATATACAGCAGCAGGAGGTCAATAGCCCTAAAGACATAGGCTGTCTGGAAATGAGTGTCTTTTCCAACTATCAGTGTGTGTGGGTGGGTTCCTAGTTGGGAGCTGCACTCAAAGACCCCCCCCAGAACAATTTATACAGCACAACACACCGCAGCAAGTCCTTAGGAGATACAGGTTTAACCATTCTATTTTGGTTTCTTTAAAAGTGGAGCAATTCTGAGACAAAACAATGGCACCATAGGGGACAAATAATAATTTCCCAAATTGACTTCAATGGGGGGTTTTAACTCCCTGCATAACAGACAGGTTTCCAGTGCATGTTTTCTCAATACACTGGAGGGCGCTCTAGATTAGATCAATGGGAGTTTTTATTGGTGTGCAGTTGTTCAGCTGGTTTACCTCAGAATTGTTTCCCTTTATCTTGGTGCATAAGCACAGAGGGATTACGTATAAACATAAAAGTGGCGCAATACTGGGGTGAAACCATAATATCACATGCAGCAAATACAAATACCCATTGACTGAAATGGGGCAATGAACTCTCTTGAATGCTATAAAGATCTCTAACATCCAAACGCTTGCCTGAAAAGTAACCAATGCTATACGTTTTCTATCTCTCTGGAACTCAAATGGTCAAAGTCTATAAATATGACCATTGTTCTGCTGTACATCTGCCTTTATAGATAATCCATCCAGCTGTTGTCTGGCCAGTATGATGGGCATTGCAGTCCTGAACAGCTGGAGGGCCTCATGTTGCCCAGACCTGCTCTAGGACAAGACTGTAAAAAGACAGTGTGTGAGTGGAGTTTGTATCAAACAGCTCAGTCAGAAGGATTTTTTTTTTTGTATTTAATTCCAGTCCTCATGTGACCCCAGCGTTACAGGATTTAGTGTTTTTCTCACATAAAAACAGATGGATCAATCTGTAGAGCACTGGATTTTACAGACTCACATATACAAAATAAGATCTACCTTTACCAGGACTTGATAAAACATGTGACATGTGGAGGGAGACTGTGGAACATATTGTAGTAAACCTAGTAGCATCCATAGCTATCTGGTAAGTTTTATTCAGGAACATCACAGCACAGTTTGCTGGAAGGAATGTAGGCCCTTATACACAACAGTAGGCTGGAACCGGATCATATGAATTGATAATCTATATATCAAACTAAATGTATATCAACTCTCAACCACACCAACAAATGTAATTCCCATTTAGGGGCTTTTAACCTATTGCATTTTTATAAACCCATAATGTAGCTTTCAAGGGGTTAACCCTTTGAGTGCCAGAGGGGTACGCAACGCATTGCAGAGCAATGCGTTGCGTACCCCTCTGGCACTCAAAGAGTTAAAAAAAATAAAATAAAATATGCTCTGCTGTAAATTCATACGTGAAGTCCAACTACAATAAACACTTACAAAACTGTCTCTCTAGTACCTTCAACAAACACAAGAGGTTTTTTTTTTTTTGCCCATTAAGCATCCAATGTTTAGCACCTGGATAACCCTTTTAAAGGAGCAGAGAGCTGTGCTCCACATTGCTTCTAAATGCACTGCACATGCATCCTGTCCTTAAAGGGTTAATAAATATTAGAACTAAAGATTTTCAAGCTGATTCTTCATGGAATCAAATTTATAATCATAATAATAATAATACTGGTCACGTTACAAATATATGCAATGCTGTCAACTCAATGACACAGAAGCTACACTCTGATATGCTGCAATATTTTAATGGTGATACACAGCCAAAGCATAGACACAAAGTGTTCAGGCAGCCATTTGCCTTTTTTTTTCAAGCAAATAGTTGCCCAAAATGTAGTCTGCTTGTACTCTGGCAGTGTCGCCCCCAATAAATGACTGAAGCATATTGAGGGAAGTTTCTGTGGGTCTTTGAGTAATGGGGAAGTTTCCAGCACAGAGTCCACCACAGGAGTGAAGTAGTGCTCTTTGATTGTGTGTGTCAAATGTTATATACTGTGTTGTGATCATGAAAGTTGACCAGACTTCTAAACCGCTGAATGACAGAGCTGTAGAAAGCCCACCCCCCTTTGGCACAAAAGGGATAAAAGTGAACAATTCACTAAAAAAGGTGCTACTGTTAAGAGCCGCTTTCCCTCATTTCAGTGAGTTCCTCTCCAACCTTTTTTTTTTTTTTTTTTTTTTTTTTTTTTTTTTTGAGTGCCAGAGGGGTACGCAACGCATTGCAAAGCAATGTGCTGCATACCCCACTGGCACTCAAAGGGTTAACATTACCTGGACTTTAGCCCATGTACACAGGCTTTTACACTAGTTATTTAATATACTCCAAAAACATAGGAGCCAGGTGTGAAATCCCAGGCTTTAAGGATTATCCCACCCCTGGCCCTCTGTGCTTTACCACTGCACACCACTTAAAATGCTCTTACACCGGGGGGGGGGGGGGGGGGGGCTATGAACTAACTTTAATGAAAGGTGAGAATACTTTTCACTCGCCATATTATTCTATGAAGTCTCCTTTTCAGGTTGTTGAGATCTGTGCACAGGCTCCATAGAATGAAACAGGAACTGAAGAGGTTTCTCTACAGGAGTCTATTTTTAGGAGCCCAGACATGCTTTGAAACCTAATCATACTTACAACCCCATATATTCCCATAAACTCATTAACCCTTTCAGCAACAGAGGGGTATTCAAAGCATTGCAAAGAAATGAGTTAGATACCCCTCTGGCACTCAAAGGATTAAGGACCAGAAGGGTATGCAATACATTCCAGTATATGAGGCAAATGTTATTCACAGTGTTAACCTCTTCTTAATTTTCAGTAGTGGTTATGATAAAGGAGCAGTATAGCATTAGATAAGCATGTATCGAAATGAACTCCTTGACTTAAATGTAGATTTAACGTCTTAAGGACCTTTGATGGTCCTGGCATGTCATGGGTCGGCAAGCCATAAGGACCCATGATGTGCCAGGACAGTCATGAATTCAGGGCTCCCCGCTCGACTGCACGCCGTTCATGGAGCCCTGAAACAGAATCACAAAAATAAATAAATAAATAAATAAATAAATGGTCTGTGGTCCTTAAAGGGATAGTAATACTTCGTTTTAACTTTATTTTGTAGGCATTAAAAAAACATGACGAACGATATAAGTCTTATCTCTCAAACCTTTATGGTTTAAGAGATATTCACAAGCAAAGTTTCCCCTCCCCGCCCCTTTTACCTAGTGTAAACATCTCTTCTCAGATGTGGAATCCAGTCCATAGACCAGACAGATAACAGCAGGGGACAATCTTCTTACAGTGAAAACAATGAAATCCCTGCCCCCCTTGACAAGCTTTTCAGGTTTTTCCCTTATCTTAATTGAAGATTGTCCCTCTGTGCAATCTACCTGGGCACCTCCCTTCTGCTTTGGCTGAGCAGGGTTACATCAGTAAAAGGGGTGGGAGGGGGACACTTTGTCATTGAATTACTCCTGAACTACAACTCTGACAGAACTGAAATAACACTCTCCAAAGTCCAAATACTATGATGATTAATTAGAGCTGCTTTTATTATGAAACATTACTATCCCTTTAAGTGCCGGACGTTCCTTAAGGGGCTAATAAATCAGCACCTTTTGTCATCAAGAAGTCCTGTAAGTGCGGTTATCTTCGCTGTGTGTGTGTGTGTGTGTGTGTGCGCGCGCGCGCTACACATAAATCAATTGTACATTCATAATAAAAATAAAGACTTACCACAAGAGCAGCATGTGAAACAGTTTGTATGATAGAGGTTACCCATGGCTTGACAGGCTTGGCTTGCTCCATAAACACCCTTCCCACATTTTATACAGATACCTGCAGAGACAAGAAAGCAAATGCAAATTGTCAGCAATTCTCCCAGAGAAGCAGCAGAAAATCATTTCAACCACTTGATGCACCTCCTCGAGGGCTAAAACACAAAGACTCATTTCAATATCAAAGACAGGTGTGAATGTGCCTTAAATTAACAACAGGGAAAACAGAGGTGTTAGAGGGGAAAAAGAAATACGTGATTGTGGAATTGGCCAGAAATGTGCAACAGTGTAATGCTTTTAAGCACCTGAGGGCCTGATGGCACGCCTCAACGCATTGCTGAGCAACGTGCTACACACTCCCCTGGTCTTTAACCCCTTAAGGACCGGCTGCGCATGCACGGCGCGGTCACTTAAGGACGCGGGGAGCCCGGAATTCTATGACAGCCCAGGACTGTAATCAGTCCTTAACTGAAAACAAGCCATGACGGTCCTGGACCGTTGTGGGTCTTTAAGGGGTTAAACCTTTGACTACCAGAGGGGTACACAACACATTGCAAAGTGATGCACTACGTACTCCTCTGGCACTCAAAAAGTTAAATTGTACAAAATAGAACTGGAGAAACTCTGTTGTAAACTGAGCCATGGGGGAAAATACAAATCCCCACTGATTTAAATGGGGCTGTTAACTACCTGAATGCTAGAATGATCTCCAGTGATCTACTTTTGGCTAAGTTAAAGGGATAGTAATGTTTCACAAAAACAGCAGCTCCAATTAATCTCCACAGTATTGGGACCATGGAGAGTGTTAATTTAATACTGTCAGAGTTGTATTTCAAGAGTAATTGAATGATAAAGTTTCCCCCTCCAGCTCCTTTTACCTAGTGTAAGCCACCTCCCCTCAGATGTGGAATCTGGTCCTGAGACCAGACAGCTCACAGCAGGGGACAAACTTCTTACTGTGAGCATAAGGAAAACCCTGCCCCCCTTCACAGGTTTTTCAGGTTTTCCCGTATGCTCACTGAAGATTGTCCCTCTCTGTGATCCATCCAGACAGTCTCGCTGCTCTGAGGAGAGCAGTGTTACATCAGTAAAAGGGGAGGGAGGGGGTTAATTCATCATTCAATCACTCTCGAACTACAACTCTGACTATTGAAATAACCCTCTCCATGGCCCAAATACTATGAAGATTAATTGAAGATGCTTTTATTGTGAAACAATACTATCTCTTTAACAATGTCCAAACCAAGGCCCAATGGCCATTTGTGGCCCCGGGACTTGGCCAGTCTGGCCTTCGGGGCAAATTCTAGTCACCCATGTGATCTGAAACAAATCATAAAGATCCTTGTCTGATCTTTATGACTCAGGCAGTCATTTAATGCTCATCATGTACATTTATATCATCGAATGCAAGGTACCTTACTAGCCTAGCAATGGACTGCACATAATAGTCAGTATAAGGTCTAATTCTGTGTATTATGCAGCTATTGAAACACTTTATTTGCAAGCCTGGCCCATGAGAAACAAAATGTGCACACTCCTGCTAGAAGTGATTATATGCAACTCCTAAATTAGGAGTTGTTCCATGGGGAACTATTCTGTTATGGAATAATCCGCTAGAAATACATTTGATTACACTCTGCACTGTCCAGAGAATGCACTGCAGCCCCATAGCAATGCACAACGCTCTGAGGCTGATGAAGAACTGGAGCAAGTCTAGGGCAAAATAACCAAAGGAGACAGATAAAAAGCGCAATTAATTTAAACCCACTGAATGCTAGAGGTCCCTAACACTTTGAATTTAAATGAATAAGAAGTTTGATAATGTTTTTGTCCCCTACTGGTGAGGTTTGTTTGTTCCCCATTTGTCTATTGTCCAAAAAGCCTAAACATTCTTGCAAGTCGACACCTAAAGGATTCCTTTCCATGTTCTTTTCAACAACACATCAGAACGCTAAGGGGATTATTTACCAAACATAAGAGAAAGCAGCATACCACAAACTTTGTTCTCTTAGGTCCCTTTCACTTTGACATGGGTGACAAAGTATAACAACGCTACACTGCTAATGCTGCCCGTGGTGAAAGGTCCTATGCTGGACCATGGTGTCTTTCACACTGGTGACTAGCTCCTCGATCTCACCAAAGTACAGCATGCTGCAATTTTACTGCTTTCCCTCTGTATGCATTAATGATGTAGTAAGGAAAGTCTGCATGGTGGGCTATTGGGCTGTCTGCAGAACATCTACATGAGTGCTCGTGAGGTTGCAGTGCTCACCACAACCACCAAGGAATGGCCAACTTATGTGGGTGCCAACCAGTAATACTGCCTGGCGCTCAAAAATGTGAGTCATCTGATGCAACTCAGCAACTGATGCAAGTGAAAGAACAGAATTGTTGCAGGGGGCTGAAGTGGTGTTGTTGCCCATGTGAAATAGACCTTTAGCCTGGATTCCATTACAGTTGATAAATGTTATCACCGATTTTACCTCACACACTCCCACTGAAGTCTATGTTGACATTTGTAGATGAAACCAGTGATAATGTTATCACCTGAATTAGAATCCAGCTTTTCACTCATTAATCTTTCCTGGATTAAATCGATGACTGAGGTTTCATTCCTGGGCATCTTATTCTTGCTTACAGTATGCCAAAATATGGTTGATTTCCCATTAGGCAGAGTAGGCAATTGCCATGTGAAAGCATTGTTATTTGTGTTTTTCTCACCCAACACTGAAGTACACTGTGTATGAATATGATGCATCAGGGCTGGAATTTACCAAGTATAAATACAATATGCAATAAATCAACAAATAAGACTTATAAAAAAAAAAATAAAAAAAAATCAGGTGACAGATTTGTATACATTTCACAACATGTACGTTAGAGAGAAAATAACAGCAGACCAATCTGTAAATATATTATCAACATGGAAACAATAGCCATATGGAATGTGACTCAGAACAAACACTGGGCCCCAACCTTTTTTTTTGGGTTGTGACACATGTAGATGAAAACGCTACATTTCTGTTACATGTGCATCAAAAACAACACACCTCAATTAATATATATGCAATGGTTTGGTACACTAAGCTTGGTGCCACAACATATAAATGTTCAATGACATGCCTGCTGACAACCACAGCCATATAGTACAGGGAAGATTTACACATGCACAGTGTAGGCCACATGCAGAGAGATATGTTAAAGGGATAGTAATACTTCATATGTAAAAAAAACATATATTGAAGGATTTATCTTCCCGAGTAAAACAAGAGTATTACCACTGTTGAGAGTTGCTTTATTTAGAAGTGATCACAGCTCAAACTTGAGTTTTTAAGGTGCAGTATCACAGTGACCTGAAATTGTACAGTGGTGCTGACCAAGTTTAAGCTACGATAACATTTGAATAAAACAGCTCTCAGGAGTGGAAGTTTCCTTGTTTTACTTAGGAGGATAAACCCTACAATATAAATAATTTCACATATCAAGTATCACTATCACTTTAAAAAGACAGGTAACCATTACATGATAGTTCCATCTCAACAGGTCTGCTACACCGGGATTCTGAAAAGTGACCCCCCCCCCCAGTGCTCTCCTGATGATCCCGTAATAGCAAGTGAACTGACCAACTTCAAGTCTCCCACTTCAAGTCACATGGAGCAACAACGTTGGATCCCGTACACTGCTAAGGACAGTGGTTTTACAGCCTGATCATTAGCAGTCTATTGGGCTGAGAATGCACAACCCTCTTTGATGCATTCAGCCCTCTTGATAACAGTTTTATGACCCCGTCCACATGGCTGTCTGAAGCTGTTTTGAGGCTGCAATGTAAAAAGACTGGAGCTGCTCAAAGTCTTAGTAATAACCCATTTAATCACTTCAGTGCATAAGACATCTTGGGAGCTTTCTAGGAGTGCAAATTACTTCTCTGAAGATGTCATTGCAATCAAGGGGGATACTGTGTAGTTTGGGGGTCTTCATATTACTTAAGTGGGCATCCAGTGACAGGTTCCTTTTGCTGGAGTTGCCTACTCCTCCCATTAGGTTGGAGCATCACTGTGCAAAAGCAGTAACCCTACAAGATGGAGGCATAAGATGGATCACTGTGGAGGTTTTTCAGAAAAGGCTGGGGGAGGGGAGACCTATATCATCCGCCATATCATGGCCTTCAGACTCCCCTTTCCAGTGACACATCATATGGCAGGGTTCATGGCAGGTGATTGACCATGACCAAGAAAACATTTTTAAAACAAATATATAGTTTGCTGGAGAGGGCTCTCCTTTCCACTGATTTCCAATTTGAGGAGGATCATGACGGGTAACTACACAGTCACCTGGTAGGTACTTATACATTAAACAGCTGTATTTATTTGGTTGGGGGGGGCAGTGGAACTAAACGGTCCTTACCTCTGCTCCCCCCTCCCTCACTCTCATGGACACCAAAGTACCCGTATTTGAGAGGGTAAGAGTCTCCTCTTTCACAAAAGGGTACTCATTAAAGGTTTCCTCAGCTAGAGTCTCCCATAATCACCCTGCAACAGTTAAAAAAATAGCATTTAAAAATAAATTAATTTTTGGAAGGGAGTCTAAAAGAGCTCATACTGCCCCATGTTTTGATTCAAAGGGAACAAATATCCCCTTGCTTAAAAGGGAGAACCCCATTTTTCTTTCTGCCTGAGATTACTGTGAAGTGCTGGTGGAATGCATTTACCATTGGTGCACTAGGAGATATTCACCAAAAACATCTGCTGCTTATTTGGTTGCCAAATATACTCTGAGCAGTCACAGCTGTTTTAGGGCATGACTCTGCTGTCATACTCCTATGACATCCTTCAACTTCATCATGTGCTGCTGGAGTTCACAGGCTTGAGACAGCTTCCACAGCGATATGAAGAAGAGGCACATGGAATTATGTGCACATTCTAACAAGAACTAAGACAGGATTTTACAGGCTACGGCAAGGAAATTTTGGGTCACAATTATTTGTTGACATATTGTGTGTGCGTGTGTATGTAAAAAATTATTGAGCTTCTGTATTTATTAAACATTAAGAGAATAAAATCTGCTTATATTAAATGTGCATACATAACAGTATATATATATATATATATATATATATATATATGTATATATATACACACACACACACACACACACAGATTTTTTAAAGTTGAAAAGCTGATAACATGTGTCCCTTATGGGTCAGTGGGGTATGTTGAAGCCCATTGTTTGCTGCGAGGAAGTTCAACATATAGGCAGACTTCAGTAGAGATTACTACATACTGGAAACTACTGATCCAATACAAAATACATAAATCTGTATACCCATCTGCTTCTATAAACATCTACTAGGTAACTCAAAATAAGAGCCACTTATTGCTAGGATACAGTTCCCCTTTAAGCAAGGGGTGTAGAGTCAAGGAGGAAGACATACTGATTACATCAGAGCTCTTCTAACTCAGAAAAGGCAGTCAAGAAATTAAGAAGGAAGAAGCTTGGTGAAGACTTCAGCATGTCAGAACATGTTCCTTTCCACCTGTGGTTCTACCACAGTTTAGCTATACTCATTCTCAATTGGCCAGACAGCTGATTATTATGAAAAATGTAGCCCAACAGCAGCTGCAGCATAACAGGTTGCACAGCCCTGATCTAAACAATTAGTACATAAAAAGTAAGCATATATCAGCCAATTACAAACCAAATCTTAGATACTGAAGAGCTGTAAAATTGTGGTTATAGTAAATAATCTTCCAATCCTGACAGTGACACAAATTTATATAATGAGTCATTAGTTTACACTTGTACAATGAAGCACTACAGAAAGATCTGCTTAAAACATCTGTTTGTGTGAAAAGTTACTGGATATGTTTTCTCTAAACAGTAATTTCCTTTGTAACCAGAATTTAAAAAAATCTGCTATTAATTTGCTACTCTATGGAGAAGCTTTATCAAAGTGCATGTGTACAAACCCCTTCAGTGTCAAAGAACACCTTTCCCACAAATGAATCTTGCTTGAATGCTATTTTCTCGAATCATACAGTCTTTGAATATAATGTACTGCTACATTTTGTGTTGGCCTGAGGTATAGGAATGTTCAAAAGTAATATTTTGGGTTTGTGTTGGTTTAACACAAAAGGGGGATGTAAAACCTCTGCCTGAGGGTTTGTTCACACTGAGCACTGCAATTTCCAGGTTGTTTGTGTGGAGGCTCTGCACAGCTGCACTATAAGCAGATTTCCTCAGCTGCAACTTCCCTATGTTCTGAACACAGGAGTCTTGCAGCAAGCTGCTTCATATGTGGGTGACACAAGCACATGAACAATTCAACCTCGCACATGTAATGTACTGCACTGGTAACCTAACAGCAGAGTTTTCAGACATCATCACGTCTGTGAACTACCCATATGAGCAGATTCTAAAACTGTGCTGGGCTGTTCACCAAGGTTCAATGGAGGGAAAACACATAATTTGGATAGTAGGATCTGGGAGTGATAACAATCAACCCAGTTAGTCGTAAAACTAAACAAGAAAATGTATTTTATTTAGTTAGAAAGTGTTTTTCTAGATACAATACATTGAGCTTTCTTTGCTTTTTAAGCATGTCCTGGAGAGAATATATACTACAAAAGTTACACATTTATAAAGATAAAATAAAAATTACACATTAACATTTATATACAGTTGGATTTTAGTTTTACATACAAAAAAAAAAAAAAAAAAAAAAGCCAAGACCAGTACTATTCTTTCTTCTTCCAAACCATAAATGCATTAGATTCAGATGTCCCCTGCCTTTACTTGAGGCTTAGGTCCATATGCACAAAGAAATTGAGCAATTCTGAAGCATACTAATGCACTACAGGGGCTTTGAACTTCTTGGGGGCTATACACTAAGGCATGACAAAGAGGTGATATGGCAGATATGACTTCTCCAGTTACTATGTTACTCTATGCAGCCTATGCACTAAGATATTTCAAGTGGGAGAGATCTCAGTGCATAGGCTCCATACAATAACATAGAAGCTGGAGAAGTGATATCACTGGAGAAGTTATCTCCACTGTATCACCTCTTTATCATGCCTTAATGCATAACCCCTACTCAATGCTACAGGTCTCCAAAGCACTGAGAAGCAACTGGAATTTTGGGAATGTTTATTTGTCCCCTACGGTGCAGTTGGGTTTGATCTAGAATCCCTCCTCTTTAGCCCAGGCTCCCTGGTTCCTGGGATCTTTCCATCCAGAAATAAAAATTCTTCAAATTACCCTTGATCTGAATGGAGCTTTTTAACTGCTTGAATGCTAGAGAGGTCATCAGCACATCACTATAAAATATACCATTCTGGAGGTGTCTCCAGAATTCACAGAGTTCCATTGACATCAATTGGACATTTCGTTCCCCACACTTATGACATACTTGGTTTGGTTCAGAGTTGTTCATCTTCAGTGTCTGCATAAGGCTCTTACTACGACTCATACAGAAGCCTCCAGCAGTTCTATATGTGCTTCCCATGACAGAAGATTGCTAGTGTCTTGGCAGAAACATGAGGGTTGCTAAGACCAGCCCCAATACTCTTTAAGGCAGGGTGTAATGTTTTGTTGGGACAAGAAGTATCACCTCATCTATGGCATTCCTGAATACATTAAAATGTATTTGCACATCATGCTACGTTCATTTCTTACATTCCCTTTCACGTGAAAAGAAATGGAGAAACAAAATGTGACTTGCGCTCACAGGTGGTGGTGAAAGTGCTTACGGACTTTATTTATGTTAGGTGCGCGCACAAGCAGGCAAGCACAAGCACGCGCACGCTCAAAATCCAAATTTGCCTTTTAGCATACAATGTATTAAGCTACAAAATGTTTAAGAGATCAACATGAATGTCTTACACAATTTTTTCTGTATTTTAAAGCAAAACATCCTATTTATCCTCCATAGATCAAGTACATATCATCTTATAGATTTTTTTAATAGCAGTAACAGACAGAAGTTTCTAAACCATCCTGCCATCTACACCCATTATATCTGGTGCTAATGACAGAGTGTGTGCTACTGTAAAAGGGAGTAAAAGCAGCCTACTAGCTTGTGGCAAAATCCACCTCAGTCTAGCCCCCACGATCTCTGCCACCTGCAGATACATTCTGTATGTCACAAACACTAAGTTTCTTAAATGTGAATTGAGAATAACAAGCCTGTCAGTAGAATGACTGATTGTGACAATTATGGAACATGACAGTAATTTTAAAGTGAAGGGTTAGCAGTCATTTTTCAGCGTACAGAAAAGTAGAAACAAAATGTGAGGAAACTAGCAATTCTGGAGCAAATCAACTACACCACAGGGTAGAAATAAATATTCCCAAATTCCCCATTTTAAAAACAGTGCTTTTATCCCCTTGAGAGGTAGAGGTCTATAACTCATTGCTTTGGCAACCTCTCTCACATTCAACAAGTTAAAATCCCAATTGATAGTAATGGAGATTTTTACTTATCCCCTATATTGCAGCTGGTTTGCCTTAAAGGGATAGTAATGTTTCAAAATAAAACCTGCTCCAATTAATCATAATAGTATTTGGGCCACGTAGCATGTTATTTCAATTCTGTCAGAGTTGTACTTCAAAAGTAATTGAAAGATAAATGATCCCCCTCCCTCCCCTTTTACTGATGTAACACTGCTCACCAATCAGCAAGAATGTCTGGACAGATTGCAGAGAGGGACAATCTTCATTGAGCATAAGGAAACACCTGTCAAGAGGGGCAGTGATTTCTTTGTTCTCACAGTAAGAAGATTGTCCCTTGCTGTGAGCTGTCTGGTCCCAGGACCAGATCCCACCCCTGGCTTACACTAGGTAAAAGGGTGAAGGGAGGGGGATATTTTATCATTCAATTACTCTTGAACTACAACTCTGACAGTATTGAACTAACACTTTCCATGGCCCAAATACTATGAAGATTAATTGGAGATGCTATTTTTGTGAAACATTACTATCCCTTTAAGAGCTGCTGCTCTCCTTCTTCTTAGTACATTAGCCTCAGTGTCTATGGCATTCCTCAACCCTTGAAGACCAGAACCCCCCCAGTCCTCATCGGATTAACCCTTTGCGTGCCAGATTCCTATGCAACAAGTTGCATACTCCTCTGGCACTCAAAGAGTTAAGGATCAGAGGGTCTGCCCTGCTAGAAAGGCTGCAATGCATTCATCTGAAGTCTCAGGCAGTGAAGAGGGCAACCTAATGTGCATCTAGCAGACTATTCCATAACAGAGTAATTCCCCATGGAACAACTGCTAATGTAGAAGCTCCTTATATAATCACTTATTTGAGGCCCACCAGGTGACAAGTGAAAATTCAAGTACATGAAGGCATGCATATGTATTTTTTTAGGGATGCCAGGAATTAAGGATTCAGTTTTGGATTCAGGCTGAATACAAACTGTACTTGCAGTGTTTGTATGCAGTCAAAACGCTATGCTGTGCAGCTATGTCTAATGAGCACTGCTAGGCTACCTGGACTAGTATTAGACACATAACTCCTTGTTGTGCTCCCTACAACAGTCTTAGGGCCTATTAGGAAACTGATACCCATGTCTAACAAAGTATTTTAATACATTATTCTTGTCTTATGGGATTTGTTGAATAATGTTTAAGAGTATTCAGCCAAGTCAGAAAACATGCTGTTGGTGAATGCCTCACATCTGTATGTTTTATTAAAAACAAATGCACATATGACAGTGGAAATTCTCTTATTCCTCCAGAACTGGAACAACCCATTATCAGGCCGTTTTATATGACTGTTTGCACTGCACATGCAAAAACAATGATGTCTATCAATCGTTACTAAATTCAGGGTATTTTATGCAATAACATTTTTTTTGCAAATATAAGTTCCACTATAATAAATTAGCCAGATAAATGAATCACCATTTCCTTTAAGATGAGTACCTAGCATACAAGTACATATTACGAAATTGGATGTGGTATCTGATCTACAAGTGTCTCACTATGACTGATTTTCAGTTAGTGGAATGGTTTGATATTTCTGGTTTAGTAGTTGGGGAATCTCAGAGCTTTGTGTTCAGACTAGTCTGATAAAGTTTGCATAGGCAATATCCACATGTCAATATAATGTAAGGCAATGAAGGCATGGCAAAAAGAAACCAAAACATACAGACAAACTATGTGGCATTCCACATGGGCAACATGTATTGTGACTGTTGCAAAGAAATGCAAAATGCTGCAACTTTCATCCAACAGTGTGATTACACAGCTACAAATTTTTAGTACTGCATGTAGATCTGTCTTCCCTGTGACTTTGTCAGTTCTGTGTATTGTGAAAGAATGGGATACTGGAAAAAACTTGTGACACTGCAGCAATAACAATGTACCAATAATTCCAGTTTCTACTAAAAGGCCATGGTACAAGTCACCCATGTAAAAGAGCCTTCGGGCTGCCAGAGCATATCAATTTATACCAGACGATTGGAATAAATTAATAGGGAGGAATAATCATTCAAATTCTTTGATGATGGATGCTCCCAAACAAGGTAGAGCTTGGAATGAGTTTGTATGTTCTCACTGTGTTTGCGTGGGTTTCCTCCGGGTACTCCGGTTTCCTCCCACACTCCAAAAACATACTGATAGGTGAATTTAGATTGTGAGCCCCAATGGGGACAGAAACCAATATGAGTGTAAAGCGCTGCGGAATCTGTGTGCGCTATATAAATAAAGGATTATTATTATTAAAGGTGACAGTTCCTCTTTAACAAGAGATGGATCAATTCAGGAGAAAACTATCTGCACTGTAGATAACATACAACTGGTATTTTAAGCAGTTGAATACAATGTGTTGGAAACAATTATAGTACTCAAGGGTTTAAAAGATCTATTGAAATTAACTTAAGTCTGGGGAGATTTTTAGTTTCCCCTATGGTACAGCTAGTTTGCTCCAGACTTGGTCTGCCAATTATTCTTAGAATATCAGCCTCTATGGGTTTCAGAACAGTTTGGGGACAAGACCCAGACAAGCAAGGTTCCCACTGGGTCTCATAATTCCTAAAGTCACCTTGTAGTTAACACCAAAAGAGTGATTCCAGAGCAGGAAGCAAGATGGCAGAGTTCAGACCTTGTGAAATAAATATTATAACATCAGATCTGTTCAGTGCAGTGGTTATACATGCTTACACTATAAATATAACAAGATACAACTGAACAGTTTGCCCAACGACAAGACATTCTTAGATTTAGCTTACAAACATATTAAACCTAAGTATGCCAGCCTAATGTTATTCTATATGACTGTGGAACATTTCACATGGATTAGTAAGGGATGCAGTCCCTAAAGTTTATTGGTCTTTAAAAAATTCAATGTAAAAACATTTCTTATCTTTGGAGCTGGTTTCCTTGACATTTAAGGTTGGTTATTTGCACTTATCAAAGCAAATGCATTCTTCAGCTATCACCAGCATGCCAGCAGTCCCGGATACAGAGACAAGAAGCTTTTCTCAAACAGACTGCATTCATATGCACGTACAGGATTGGCTAAAAACTGCCCATAGGGCCTGTGTACATGCTCAGTCAACAGAGCAACACACAATTAATACAAATTTACAAGAGACAATTTTGTTGACCTGATAGAAGCTGATCAATGGCACTGAAGAAAAAAAACAAACAAAAACCACACACACATCAGAGTTTACACACATACACTACAGGTGCTACAATGTATCTTTTGATAAAACGGTATCATGTATAACTCCTGGTTTACTAGGATTACTTCTACCACTAAACTCAGACCAGCATGTTATACTGTGTTTTCCCCTCTACACACAGATTACAATAGTGTTATGAACATTGTACATGTGAAAACAATTCCAATTCCTCTGGAGAATCAGTTGAAGTTGTTACATCAAAGAGCAAATATTAGGATTCTTTGATGTAATTCTCATGACTAAACAGTGTTAGTGTGTGTGTGTGTGTATGCTCATGTGTATAAGTGTGTATAAGATATATGTGTGTGTGTGCACGCATGTATATGTGTGCGTGCGCATATATATATATATATATATATATATATATATATATATATATATATATATATATATATATATATATATATATACACACACACACACACACACATGCACATGTGTGTGTGTCTGTGTGTGTGCCTATGTGTATGCATATCTGAGTGCCAGAGTGGTGACCAACTCATTGTTAAGCAATGTGTTGGACACCTCCCTGGCACTCAAAGGGTTAAGGGTAAGTGTTTATGTGTGTGTTTTTGTGTGTGTGTTTTTGTGTGTGTGTGTTTGCGTGTGTGTGTGTGTTTGCGTGTGTGTGTGTGTTTGCGTGTGTGTGTGTGTTTGCGTGTGTGTGTTTGCGTGTGTGTGTTTGAGTGTTTGCGCGTGTGTGTGTGCGTGTGTGTGTGTGTTTGCGTGTGTGTGTGTTTGCGTGTGTGTGTGTTTGCGTGTGTGTGTGTTTGCGTGTGTGTGTGTTTGCGTGTGTGTGTGTTTGCGCGTGTGTGTGTGTTTGAGTGTTTGCGCGTGTGTGTGTTTGCGCGTGTGTGTGTTTGCGCGTGTGTGTGTTTGCGCGTGTGTGTTTGCGCGTGTGTGTTTGCGCGTGTGTGTTTGCGCGTGTGTGTTTGCGCGTGAGTGTTTGCGCGTGAGTGTTTGCGCGTGTGTGTTTGCGTGTGAGTGTTTGCGTGTGTGTGTGTTTGCGTGTGTGTGTGTTTGCGTGTGTGTGTGTTTGCGTGTGTGTGTTTGTGTTTTCTCCCCTTAACATGCTACTGAACTGTCAATTTCTCTCTAGGAGGTTCTGCCCCTTTAAGCTGCTATACTGTTATGTAAGACTGTTAATGTGAACGCAAGCAACAGAAACAATGAAATCATTTATTTGAGACACAAATCCCAAACGAAAGTCAAGTTTAAATCAGGGGAGGGCAACCTGTAGCCCTTTATCCCCCTGACCATCTGAGGATGATGGGAGTTGTATGTTGTCTAACAGATTTAGGGCCACAGGTTCTGTACCCCTGGATCTCGAGTCTATATTTCATTACGACATGAAGACAAAGTAACAGCTTATTCCAAACAAGATTTTCCCCTCTCATCAAAAATGACATACCTTAAAAAATCCTTGTGTAGCAATAAAAACCGCAGCCCTTAGATGTGTATTTGCTTGTCTTGGAATGTGATTATGGGAAAACGTGGGAGAGGCAGGGGAGGAGGGTGGTGATGGGGTGAGATTGTTTGGGCAAAAATGTTTGCTAGCCGAGCTTTAACCCTTTGCAATGACTGGCAGAACCACATATTATCAAAAATTTTCACACAAGAATTTATCAGAACCACTGAATCAATGTAATAGAGATTTCCGAGGTTCTCTTCTGTCTGAGGGCTCTACCCTCCTACAATACATAAGAACCAGGAACCAGCACTTTGCCTCACACCTGCCCCACAGGCCACTAGCACTACATCATGAGCTGGAGCCCTCTAACTAGCATCAAAGGGATTAAAAATGTATCAGTTTTAAATTATATTTGATATATTAATATATAACATAACATGCATTTGATGCAGATTCATACCAGTAAAGTAAAAGGCTAAATTGTATTGGAGTAAGGGATATTGAGGATTTCTGGCCCGAGAATGGGACATTCAGAAAATACATTTCTCTCTGTATTGTTTTGGCATCATATGAATTACAGTGAAATCCTATACCCTACACAGGATCTGCCTATCCCAGGACAGTGTGGAAGCCCAGATGGCATTGTTTTTATGAACACTTAACACAGATATTAGACTCTGCACAGGTATGTTGAAGGAAGCATCTACCAAATGGCACGAGTACTGTGAGACACATTCATAGCTCCTAGGCTACACTTCTCACAGAATCTAACTGCTGCCATCACTGTGAGTATGCTCTTGTTATGCTATCTTATGTAATTTATCATAGGAAATATTACATCATGAGGCTCCTTTGCACTTGTCTTTTTTTTTCATTTCTTATTTTAATGAAGAATAGCCTGTCTTTTGGGACATAAGCAGCACTGGCCCACTGGACGGTTCTTTTTAGAACAAATATTTGTATTTAGTGTGGAGACTTACCACATAACTTATCACTTTCTATGGGGCTGTGCACGTGTTTACAGTGGTTTTTGTTTTTTTACTTTGCACATATGTAAGTTTACAAAAGATGACACATTTTATTAATTGTTGTTTTTGCACTTGACATTTACTAAATGCACGTTGCACCCATTACACTGAGACACTCCACATCAATACCACTTTTTCCTTAAAGGGATAGTAATGTTTCATAATAAAAGCAGCTCTAATTAATCATCATAGTATTTGGACTTTGGAGATTGTTATTTCAATTCTGTCAGAGCTGCAGTTCAAGAGTAATTCAATGATAAAGTATCCCCCTCCCGCCCCTTTTACTGATGTAACACTGTTCAGCCAGATCAGAAGGGAGGTGCCCAGGTAGACTGCAGAGAGGGACAATCTTCAATTAAGATAAGGGAAAAACCTGAAAAACTTGTCAAGGGGGCAGGGCTTTCATTGTTGTCATAGGAAGAAGATTGTCCCCTGCTGTTATCTGTCTGGTCTATGGACTACATTCCACATCTGAGAAGAGATGGCTTACACTAGGTAAAAGGGATGGGAGGGGAAACTTTGCTTGTGAATATCTCTCAAACCTGTATGGTTTGACTTATATCGTTCTTCATGTTTTTTTTAATGCCTACAAAATAAAATAAAGATAAACGAAGTATTACTGTCCCTTTAACTGTATGTGATCGTTTTGTTTGTCTGTTGGTATCAGTTTGCCAGAAAGAGTCGGTAGCTCTTATATAGCATTTAAGACATCTGACCACATCTAAAGTAAGAAGGACTACCTCTTCTGATTTCATGGGTTAGCGCATAAGGAGGGAAGAATTCATTCTTGATTGATGTGGAAGGGGAAAACCACTTTAGATTGAGATTCTGCAACAATCCTTAAAACCACTTTATCTTTATGAAAGATTGTATCTGGAGATTTACAAGACAGAGCATTGAGTTCTAAGATTCATCTTGCTGAAAAAAATAACAGGGAGGAAAAGGGTCATACTGGTGAGATGCTTGAGAAGGAGACATATGATAGGGGTTCAAAGGGGAAGAGAGCAAACTGAGCGAGATCCGTGTAGTCCCTCCTATATGGCCAATGCTATCATGCCCTCCTATTGAGGCAAAGCATTCAGTGCCCAAGGCAGAAAAAGATTGAAGCTTAAAATGTAAGTGTATTTCAAATAGAACTGAGAGATATGATACTGGGCAGAGTAACTTCAATTCCCCTGACCATTTTGCTGGTTTCCTGGCCATATAAATTGATAAACAGAAAACAGGTCTTTCCATGAAAGTAGCTGCAAAATTCAGTGCATAAGACAATGACTGCAAAGAAACATAATGCACTGAAGTATTCACTGGGTTCAAATTACTGGTTCACTAACATGAGTGACACTGAATTAGATTGCCAAATAGAACAGCACTTTTCCACAATAAATAGCTGCAAAACTGATCAGCAAAGGAAAACATGACTGCATTCAGGTATTCCACAAAACATGACCGTATTAAAGGGTTTCACAGTGACCACTTTACTTGTTTCCTTCATTTGTAATAATGAGAAAAGATGAAGACAACACTTTCACATGAAAAAGGTGCTGCGGACAATGGCCAGTACATAAGAAAATGTAATTGTTCTTAAGTACTAACTGCAACTTGGAAATCCAAAACGTGTTTCCCTACACGCATGGAGTGAGACACAAAACAGCACTGCCATAGTATCCAATATAATTCATATCCTCTACGGCTCAGCCCTCATCTCTACAGCTCAGGCCTCATAGAAATGAGCTAACAAGAGGACAGTACAAGACTTGAACTGGAAAAATTATCCAGCCAAGTGAGGGCTTCCCTGCCAAATGTAATAAAAAAAAAAAAAAATTAAAAAAAAAGGATTTTTTCTGGCGGCCACCACAATGTCCTGGTGGCCGAAATGCGGCCACAGCCGTGTCATGGTGGCCACACTATGACATTACATGCAAAATGGTATACAAGTTCACATCATATTACAATTTAAACATTACAGAAATCACAGTATTAAAAGTGCCCCATAAAAGTGTCTTAAAACTAATGACTGGAGATCTATACTTCAATTCAGAGACAATAATTTTCTCTTCTAATACTACACCGCATGGAACACAAGCAAAATACAACTGATTCAAATGTGATTTTTAACCCCTTGGATGCTTTCTAATGCACTGGGGACCTCTCCAATCCATTATCCAAGCGGTTCATTTTTTAAGTATTCTGCATTTATTTTGCCCCAAAATTGCTTCACTTTTCTCCTTACCTCTGTCCCTAAAGTAGGCTAGGGCAACAGCAACAACAACCCTGCTCAGGGTCTCCAGCAGAGAGAATTTGCAAACGTAATCAGGGGCACACCACTGGAATAACACACCAAAAATGAAGTGCGTGGCTGGTGTGTGTGGTGTGTGGTGTGTGTGTGCGTGTAGCTAAGCTGCATGGTGAAATAGCGCGTGGCTGCTCGGCATGAGGTGACGTCACTACACCTGTAGGAGTCCAACGTCCGACCAGTTAAGTTGGCAGAAACATCACTGCCTTTCTGGATTCGTTTCCAAAGTTGCAGGCAAACATTTTTGTGCATTTGTGAGAAGCGAAGCCTTGTTCCACTGCTAGTCACCTAATCACACATACATTGTCACTACAGCCTTGTTCTACTGTCCACTGGTAGTCACAGAACCACATGGACACTGGCTGCCACACCAGCCTTGTTCTATTGTGCACTGTTGGCTATAGAACAACATATACATTGTCCACTAGTAGTGACAGAACAACACATATACTGTCTGGTACTTCAGCCTTGCTCCACTGTTTGCCATTGCTTACATCTGCTCTGGGGAAACATTGCATTTCTTCACAGGACCCAGTATGAAAACCACTGAATTACAGGATGGATGTAGTGCTACAGCTACAAAGGTAACAAATGTTGCAGATTTGGGATTATGTGCACATATGGGACAGCAAGGCTGATATACTGAGAAACAGGAGAAATTCTGCAGCAAACCAACTGTACCACAGGAGACAAATACAATCCCATTGTTTTTAAATGCAGCATGAAATCCTTTGAATGCTAGGGAGGTCTCCAACACATTGAAGAGTTTTGTAGCAAGGGTTTAAAATACACATTTAAAATCAATAGGTAACACATGCTTTCAAGTGGTGGCATCTGTAGATGCAGCTAGAGTCTGATTCCACTGATTGGCTGTATGTTTGGGAGGTGATACCAGGGCTTAAAACTTGAAGTCCTTTGCTACTAGCCAGACATGAAAAGTTACTCGCCACTGCAAGCCATAATATACCCACCAGGGCTGAATTTTTACTCGCCAGGGCTAAATTTTCACTCGCCATTTGCTAGTGGCGAGTGGAAATTTTGAGCCCTGGGGGATACCATCTTTTTGTATTGATATAAATTATATGAAATTAGTAAAATTCCTGTACTCATCCAAGTGAGCCAGTGTCCACACTAATAACATAGTATCTTTGTTATAGCAGAGAGGTGGGGCACTAGTCTGTTTTGTCCCCTATCCCCAGCACTATTTGCCCTGGCAATATAGGCAATGGTGATACTAATTAGGTCCTCTACTGAAATATTGGCATTGAAGTGTGGTGAACTGGAAGAATGTAGCTTGTTATATGTTGATGATATATTAGTTTACCTGGAAGATCCTTGTGGTTCTTTGGATTGTCTGATTAAACATGTACATTAATTTGGACAGTTTTCAGGTCTCAGTGAAAACTGGGGCAAATGGATCCTGTTTCAGATAGACCTGCGAGTGGCTGAGGTTTCCCCATCCCCTGGTACACTTCAAAAGGTTACCCAGTTTAAGGACATTGATGTTTGGATTCATGCAGACCCCTCTCAATATATTTTGCTGAATTTAGACTCCATTGTCACAGAATTTAAGGTTAAAGTGTACTTCTGGAGGAAATTACAGCTCACACTTATGGGTAGAGTTAATTTATTAAAATGGTACATCTGCCTACATTTTTATTTGCTTCAAAACATGCCAATAGCTGTTCCCCAAAACACTTTCCTCACCATTGATGCAATTATAACGAATTTGTTCTGGAACAACTCAGACCCTAGAATTGGAAGAAAAACCTTGCAGGCCTCCCTGTGATGCCGAGGCCTCACACTCCCTAATTTCAACTTATACTTCCTAGGCTCACAGCTCCTATTTGTTTCCTAGTGGTTTCAGGCTAATTTTAACAATCCTGTGGTGGTGGTGGAGGCTGCTGCTGTGTACAGGAGGACTGGGGGTAACCTATCTGGCCACTACAATTATTTGAAGTGTTGTCATGTTGTGGGGCAGAATTGGTGCTCTCCTCTGTTCTTCCAGTCTGAAGTGGTCAGCTAATTCCGTGCTGTGGAATAACCCATAATTGCCAGAGATTTATGATTTGCATAATTGTTATAATTTCTGAATGTATTTTAGAATGTTGGGTGATCTAGAGATCATCCAACATTGCTACAAATCAAGTGTACTGTTATTTTAAAGAGGGGATTCCTCTTCTTTCAAATGAGGGTACCGTGAGCTAAACAGGAGCAAAAAGGGCTGAGATCTTGGTACTTAAAGAGGCTGACCACCTCCACTGCTCCTCTAAATACATTAGTGGACTGGCTGTCCTATTAATTGACAGGCAAGTTACAGTCTCTGGTATTTACTGCTTTGTTATTGCACTGATGACATCCTTAACAGTATATACTGAGGGAGTCTATAGCTGTGTCCTTAGCAGCAAGCTAAGCTGGATGCACTCATGACATGTCCAGAAGCAATGTTTTACAATGAGGAACAAGAGATGAAATTAGTTGATCCAATACTCTAAGAGTAATCCCTCAGTTACACAATGGAAATCAATAACCTGGTAGACATCAGCTTAGCCTGATGGTGTCTACATCGATTCTTTCCCAGATACACAAGTCTTTACCATGATTAAGTAAGACATGCAGCATACTGTATAATACGACTTCAGACAGATTGTGAAAAAAACTCCCACAGTATGCCTATATTGTTATGCGGACCCAAAAATCAAATATGTTAACTCTTTAAAAACCTATGGGGAGTACAACACACTGAAACCCAACAAAAACATACTGTGAATTGAAAGCTTAGAATAGTAATTGCTTTACTAATTTATTTGTTATTTTGTCTACTCCATAAATCTGCATTATGTATTACATCTTGCATATACCGTATTTACAATTTTATATTGTTAACAATCCAACCCCATTCTGGTGACCTCAACATTTTGTTTCAGTGCAATGAGTTGGGCATTGTGACACTGTTTTGGCACTCAAGGGGTTAATGCTATGGTGTCTGACAGGCTGCAGTTGTATATTTCTCAAGTTGCACTGTACAGAGCCTCTTTCTTTCTTTCTCCAACACCAGTAAGGGTATAGCCTCTGTACCTTGACTGGCATCTCTTTTGATGGTGCATCCTCCACACCCCGTGACATCACACACTGCTCTGCTACCAAGCTGCATTGTGTTCTTCTAACCCAGTTTTAATGCAGTGTGAGGCTGGGGCAGAACATCCAATATCACATTACATCCAGACAGTGTTAATATAGTTTAAAAGCTATCCCTCCACCTCCCAGTCCCTGAATACTCCCACTCTAATGGCTGCAGAAGCAGCCAGACCAATCGTCAGAGTTTACATTCTATGTGAACTATGTATTCTATGTAAATGGTCAGAGTTTACGTTCCATTTAACCCACAGTCACAAACAATAAAGAGTTTGAAAGAGCATTACATGTGCTTTAATACTGTGTATTGCTTAGAAGATGCCTACAGAAGTAGTGAGCGACTTTTATATGTTCCTTGCAGAGTCACTGCTGGGTGTTACAGCAGTTCTTTAAATCCACCTAGTCCCCTACCACACATGCTAGATGAGTCCAATCCCATTCTTACCTACAATTCATTGCAGTGACCTGGAAACATTCAATCTTTTAGTCTGTTTCCACTACATACACAATAACGTCTTCTAATATTGCAGTGGTTACATTGTCATTTTTTTGGAATACACATGAGTATATTTGACACAGACAAATGGTGTATAAAATAACCAAATATATTTAGGTTTGTGTGTTTTAACAGTAAGTTTTAGGGAGGGAGGTATTATTCCTGCAGGTCAGTGGTGATGTCAGTACTGGCAGTCAAATGGAAGGATGCAATCTATGGTGCCCAAACCTGGCATGGTTGAGAGAGTAAGAAGAAAACCCCCAAAACACCCTGGTGGTTGTGACAAGGACTGGAGAGTGAGCCCCAAATGCTGGCTCCCTTATACTGGACAAAGAAGAAGTAAAGATTATACATAAATGCTGTGGTTTCAGTTATTGCAGAAAACCAGAGCTCAGGTTTACTAGGCTTCCTATACCACTATATACCTATATATTGTGCTAGGTCAATGTTACCATCTCTCCAACATCTTTTTCTTTCTGCATAAGGCCATTAAAGGGATAGTATTGTCAATTTAAAAAAACAAAAAAAAAAAAACAAACAAACCTCCAACCGTCCCGGGACCGGATTCCCCTGAAGTCAGCTAGAGCGCTGACGTCAGGGAAAGGGAGTGGATGGGGGAACATTACTGCCAAATATCTCTCAAAACATAAAGGTTTGAGAGATTGCACTGGGGGCATTTAGTCTAATTTTTAAATAGCTACAATATTCTTTTTTTTTTTTTTTTTGACAATACTATCCCTTTAAGTTGGATTAATAATTCTTTGAATTGTGCAGCCTAATTGTTTATCGCTATACTGCATTATCCATTTGAGTGCTAGAAGGGTGAGCAACCCTAGGTGTTTCTCACACCTCTGGCATACTAAGAGTTAACATACACATTTCTTGATTTTTTTCCCCCCAGATACACTTTGCCAAGTGGGAAATGTTCTTACAAGCCACCTGCAACGCCGGGAACAAATAAACATCCATTGATTTAAATGAGCCTGTTGGTTACCTCTCTAGCATTGAAGAAGACTAACACTCTGAGTGCCAGAGGGGTATGCAACGCATTGCTTTGCAATGCGTTGCGTACCCCTCTTGCACTCAGAGGGTTTAAACCCCTTAAGGATTGGCTGCGCACGCATGTGGAGGTCACTTAAGGACCACGGAGCATTTTTTTTTCAGGATCTGGTTCCAGGCTCCCCAAACGGTGTGCAGCCCCACAGGGATCCCGGAATTCCATGACGGTCCAGGACTGTCATGGGTCCTTAAGTGGTTAAAGGCAAGCTTAAATCAACTGGAATTGGTTTGTTTCCTAGAGTTAACCCCAGAATAGCTCCAAGCACATCAGCCTCAGTACTTTCCACAATCAAAACAACCCCCACCCAACTGACCACAGCTATTTATCTAACCCTTTACATGTCAGAAAGGTATCCAATGCAATGCGTTATATAACTCTGGAACTCAAACAATTAAGTAATTCCCACACTTACCAGTGACTTAAGAAGGGCTTTTAACCCTGTGTATGACAAGAGAGGTCTCCACAATGCACAGCATTCAGGGGAACTCAAATTCACATTTAATCCTTTCAATGCCAGAAGCTTGAGGAGTCTTTTTTTTCGTGTACCCTGGAGGCTGGACACATTTAACCCCTTTTTTGTGCCATAGGGATGAACAATGCTTTGCACACACCCCGGCAGCACTGAAAGTGACACTTTTGCCATCTGTTTAGGTATGATTCCTGTAGGTAACGTTCTAGCTATACATGGAAAACTAGAATATTTTTTTCCAGAACAAATTCAGCTTTTCCACTGTGAAGTAAATTTTGAATTGTGCTTCAGGCTGTAATGTCATCCTATATAATAATTCACTAGGATGTTTGTCAGAAGCCGTCATGCGCAGTAGAGACTGCCCAAACGCACAGAATGCTGGGAGATCTGTGCTGGGAGCATTCAGTGCTTTTGAGCAGTCTCTACAGCGCATGACTGCGTCAGTGGCAGGACGCAGGGCAGGACCGGCCTCTTAACCCTTTGAGTGCCAGAGGGGTATGCAACATATTGCTTTGGGTACACAACACACTGCAAAGCAATGCATTGTATACCCCTCTGGCACTCAAAGTGTTAACACCACCCAGACCTTGGCCCGTGTACACAGCTTTTAAACTAGAATACAATAAAAAAAAATAAAAAACTTATTTTGCTAACATTTTACACTAACATTTATGTTGGTTGTGAAAGCTGACATTTTTTTGCAAAAGCCCTGCATCAGATTATGAAATATGCACATTTTTACCTGAATGCACAGACTACACAGACCCCTATTTAAAGGGATAGTAATGTCAACAGATACACTGATATTTGATTGTTGAGTTTAAAGTTTCCCCCTCCCACCCCTTTTCACTCATAGTTCCCTCAGATCTGAAAGCCGGTCCATACGGATCACAATGAGGGACAATATTGTATGAATCTTTATAAGGAAAACCCTGCAACCCTTGACAAAGGGAAGCAGGGTTTGCCTTATGCTGATACAATAGTGTCCCCTGTTGCGATCAGACCAGACTGGCTTTCAGATCTGGGCGAACTCTGAGCGACGTGGTGAAAAGAGGCAGAAGGGGGAACTTTCAACTCAAATTACAAGGAGAATACAAGGATAAGGACTGTGAAAATGGTATGGTGGATTATACAAAAGTATATTGAACAACAGAATATTAATTTATCTGCTGGCAATACTATCCCTTTAATATGAGTGTGAAGGGTATTTTCAATTCTATAAACTAAAATGCATTTCAATGGTTCCATGGTAAAAGAACACCAAAACAGCCAAATAATTATATAAAAGCAAATATTTCCAAAAAAGTTGACTAACTCACAAGTCAGAACATGGCTTAAGTGTCTTCCTACACAAAATAATGAAGCGAGGAAATGTTGTTAAAAACTGTAGTGTTCAGAACGGTTTCAAATGTACACTAAAGTCACAATTTTCTGTTTTATATATTAAATGTGCTTGGCGCAGGAAACAAAAAAGTATGACATATGAATGCCACATATCGTCTGAGTAAAATGTTTATCAGTATATACAGGTGCACAAATCTATGTCTTTCCCTGCGGCTCCAAATTGTTAACAGCCCATATTTTGAGAAGACAATTTCATGGTGATAACCAAAATGCACTATACGTACTTTGATTTTTCCATTGTCTAATTTTGGACTGTGAAATCTTTTTTTTGTATGTCTCTTTTTCTGAGAAATTCTTATGTCTTGAAATATATTAAATCCCTTAATATATTTAAACGTTTTTGTCATATCACCCTTCGCCCTCCTTTCTTTCAAGCTGTACTTATTAATTATTTGAATATATTCTGGCACCCTGTGTTATAAAAACCTGGAACATTTTGCTGGCTCTTCTTTCAATTGCCACCAATTTCTTAATGTACTTCTTGACAATTGGTCTCCAGAACTGTACACAGTACTCCAGGAGAGGTGTTACCACAAATCTATAGACTGCCATTCCTGCTAGCGCCTCTTGCTATACAACCATGAACCTGGTTTGCTTTTTCCACTGCTTAATTGTATTGTTTGCCTATATTCAAGTCATCTGAACTAATAGCTCACAAGGCCCCTTTTCGCTGATATTTTGTCAGCACCATATCGTTAAGCCTGTATTCAACCTCTGGGATTCTGTGTCCTAGATGTGTTATCTTGCATATTTCAGCATTAAGCCTTAGAGCCTTATGCATTTGGTTTATCTCTTCTGGAGAGTCATCCCTGCTGCAGATTTTTGTATCCTCTCTAGAATGACACACTGTCACACGCGAAGGCTATAGGCCCTGCTGAGACAGTGGGGAGAGTGTGGGAGTGAAAGGGTTAACAATACCAGACCCCTGGTTACTTGTTATTATTCCTAGCAATCACCAAATTAACCCCTGAAATCCCTCCTGCACTATCACCCCAGTACTACAATTTGCTGCCACCACCAGGACTTTATATCTGGGCATCTTAGGTTTCCCCAAACACAACAGAATACAGTGTAAAAGTCACCTTAATAATCAGACATAGAATTAAACCTTTAGTAGCGTGTTCTAACTGAGCTTCCTTCAGAGTAGTGAGTTCATGTTAGAGAACAGAGACAACAGCTGATTAATTGAACAGTTAATCTGAAAAAAGGCTTCACAGTGCTGGTTACAAAGGTACATAAATAAAGGACATACAGAAATAAAGATTATACTTTGGCAAACCAGTCAATAATATAAAATGGGAGAAACACAAGAAATCCTTAAATAGAATTACCGATATTTTAAGAGTCCTTGGAAACTTCTGATGGTATATCCCCCTTCAGTTGTTACAAAGAAATTCACTGTTTTTATAAAAAAAAAAAAAAAAACATATTAAATAGGAGTCCACAGTTGCTTCTAAGAGGCCAAACTCCCTGGGTGTTACCTGGGAGGGTCAGGGGTCTGGCCTGACCGTTTACAGCCCACTCAATCAGACCTGTCAGGGATGCTACTGTAGAGTTCTACCTGAAAAATCACAATGCTTCCCAAAACATGCAACCCACAGCACATCTCTATAATGTTATAATAATCATATTCCTCATATCTGAACACCAAACATGCTGGGTCTAACTGGTTGAAAAGTGGCTATTCTTGTAACTCATTGCATGAACACCCCCCTCTGGCATGTTAACCATGATAACCAACACAAGGGTAAAACCTGGGCATTCTGAATATATATTTGTATTGAACCATTTTACAATATATTATATTATATATATATATATATATATATATATATATATATATATATACACACACACACACACACACACATGTTCTCCCTATTTCATAATATTTAACTGTCCCCTGGATGAACCCCATCAGAGCAAAGGGTCCAATATAGTTTAGGACACTCTGTTGTGCCCCGGTGATCTACTCATTCAGTTTCTGGTGATGTTATCTAGTCAGCTCATTTTATGGCCTAGGACTGGTGCACTTTGAAGAACATACAGTTCAGCAAACAAAACAAACAAACAAATGATACAACCCAGAGGGCCAACTCATGCCTTGGCATGACACACACCTTACCTTGAATACAACCAATGAATATTTTGAAGAAAACAGCCCTTAATACTGACCTCTGTGGCACTCATCCTTCCACTGAATGAATACCATTGTTTATGACATGTTAGATCATGTCCATCGGTCAATTATTTATCCAGTCAACTACATTTGAGTCTAGTCCTAAACTATGTATCTTATGTATCAGCTTCCTATTTGTTACAGTGTCAAAAGCTTTATTAAATCCAAATATCTTACATCTGCTCCACAAAAAAAAAAAAAAAAAAAAATCCAACCAGATATCTTTGGCAAAAACTTCCTGTTGCAAAGCCATGATGCCATTTATATTAGATGTCATTGGACTTCAGATATGCTAAAATTCTTCCATTCAATAGTGTTTCCATTGATTTTCCTACTACTGTCAAACTGATGGGCCTGTTATTGCCAAAGTGCTCTCTACTGCCCCAATATACCAGGACTCCAGAAACCATTCCTGAAATAAATAACTCAGCTAGAGGTGCTGCAAGCACAGATCTAATCTCTATAATACTCTTGGATAAATCTCATCTGGACCGGCGGGTGGAGCTAGCAGCCTGCGAGAACAGACGTGCTTTTTATTGCTCTGTAACTGGGATGCTATATTCATATAATAGCTACTTCTATCCTTTATTATATTGTTATTTATCTTGTGGTGAAGTTGCTCTGGCACTTTTTTGATGGTCTCATCCGAGAAACTTCTCTGAATTTGACTGGAAGGTGGTGGAAGGAAATGCAGAGTTCCTTGTTCCCTTCTGCTTCACCCGATGGCGTAGGTGGAATTATGGCGACCCCAGACTGGAATCAACGGGAGGCAGTTGACTTAACACACTCAGTGTGCTATACTACGACACCTGTTGTGGAGATCTACACTTGCCTTTCTGATCTATATTGTATACTCGCTCATCTCAGCTACTCATGAAGGAGGATATTACATGTCTGCTATCTAAAATAGACCTCAAGACTTTGGTGGCAGAGTTCCGAAGAGTGATACACGAGGCATTTGCTGCATTGCGCACCGCTACTGGGGAACACTTGCTTCCTGCTTCGTATATTACACCGGATGAGATAGCTGCGGTCCCGCAACACGTGGTGTGGGATGGGGTGCTGGAGGGCCACGAGGACCAGTGTGATACCACTGTTGGAGGAGTCTTGACATATACCTTCATTATATGCTGTCTGCCTCTGATTGCTCCTGTGCTACTACTGGTGGCTACTATGGGTGAGCAAACCTGCCAAGATCTGTTGGAGAAGTGGGCCTTTTTCCTATCTGCCTTGGGTGATCCAGAATTGGTTTGGGATGCCTATCCTTGGGACCCAGGGATACCTGCCAAGATCTGTTGGAGAAGTGGGCCTTTTTCCTATCCGCCTTGGGAGATCCAGAAATTGTTTGGGATGCCTATCCTTGGGATCCAGGGATTTTATGCCTTTATTTGTACTGAGACTCCCCAGGGTCTTCCACGAATCTGTTTTACTGTTGCATCAGAGTGCAGTTTTACCTCATTTTTGTTTACTGTTTGGACCTGCTTGTTCAGCTGTGGAACCTTTGGACGCTGAGGCAGAAATACTACATTCTTTTTTGCTCTACTAAGACTACTATCTGTCAGTTTCTGGTCTGAGTCTTTGTGAGGCTGGACGATCTGATCTACCCCTCTGAGATGGGTTGGACACTCTCCTGTGTGTGCTACTTCAGTTGGAGAGACATTGGGGTCCCCCCCTAGGGCCCAGGGGGGTTGACCCTGATCAGCTACTGACTTCTGTCATATTTTGTACTTTGTCTTTATGCTTTTTGTGTTTCAGACACTAGCCTCATGCTCCGATTTCATTGCCTCTAAATGTCCAGGAGAACTTTCCCATGTACAAGTGTCACCCATCATATCTGCAGAATCTGTCAGTTGTTTCTGTATGTATATTTGCTGCTCAGTCTTCGTGTTTAATGGTTGAGCTGAAGGTCTCGGGGAGGGCTGATTTTGGTTCTCTTTGTGACCTTTGGTTTTTACTCTGTGTAGGTCTGCCTACGTAATGTATACTGATGATGTTGAATGTGTTCCTTATATCTTGGAGTGTGATTCTTTTACTTGGCCTTACTATTAGTATGCATATCTTGTTCATTCTTGTGCTCCTTTCCCAGTGGATGGGGCATCACTTATTTATTTAGACATGTCCTTGTTATATTTTTCCTGAGTACATATTTATACTGCCCCCTGGGCCTTTGGCCACTCGTGCTTGTTCCAACAGGGGGCGAGACCCACCTGGTCCATTCCTCTGCCCACGATGTTTCTTTCCTTTCACTAGATATCTTTCTACTTTGAGGTGTAAGCTATATTAGCTGTCTCTGTCATGCTTTGTATATGTTCTTTATTGATCTTTAAATTTACTCCTAGGGCTTTCCTTCATGATGTAGCTCTTACTCTGTCAGATGATAGCCTCGAGTTTGGGGTTATTTCTATATTCATATATTTGCAATTTATGTTGCATACAATAAAGGTATGGAATTCACTGCCTGAGGAGGTGGTGATATCGAATACATTAGATGCCTTTAAAAGGGGCCTGGATACTTTTTTAAAGGAGCAGAACACAGAGGGCTATGTATGTTAGTATTGGGAGTAATATTTATTTTGGGCTTGTTGATCCAAGGAGAAATCTGATTGCCATTTGGAGTCAAGAAGGAATTTTCCCCCCATTCAAGGCAGAATTTGAAATTGCAGTAAGGGTGTTGTTTTTTTTTTTTTTGCCTTCTTTTTGATCAACTGCGGTAAACAAGAATAGGAAGAGGGCTGAACTTGATGGACGCAAGTCTTTTTTCAACCTAAACTACTATGTAACTATATGTGAGATATGTTTACTTGTCCCCTATGGTGCAATTGGACTACCCCAGAATTATTCCAGTTCTTCTCAGTACAACAGCCTCAACAAATCTGTATCAGACAGACATTTGCAATTGAATAGTGTTCCCATAATTCTGATAAATACTGCAGCAGCAGGAAGGTGGCATTAAAGAGGAAGTGTAACTTTGTAACTAACAGGAGATTTTGAAAAAGCTTTCAAAAGAATCTACATTTATGTTAGCTATTTTATAATCAAAACAATGGTTTATTAAATATTTACCTTACTTATTAATTCAAATATGCCAAGCATGCTACCCAGATACTAACATTCCACACTGCTCTCATCCCAACTGCTACTTCCTGCCAGGCAGTACTAGCTCATATGAATAAACTGACAAATCTAAAGTTCTCAAACTATTGTTTGAAATAAAGCATAATTAACATAAATGTGGATAATTTTGAATTCTCTATAAGAAAAAAAAAAATACATGTTTACAAATTGACAGTTCCACTTTAAAGGGATAGTAATACTTCATTTTAACTTTATTTTATTTTGTAGGCATTAAAAAAACATGAAGAATGATATAAGTCTTATCTCTCAACCCTTTATGGTTTAAGAGATATTCACAAGCAAAGTGTCCCCCTCCCGCCCCTTTTACTGCTCAGCCAAAGCAGAAGGAAGGTGCCCAGGTAGATTGCAGAGAGGGACAATCTTCAATTAAGATAATGGAAAAACCTGAAAAGCTTGTCAAGGGGAGCAGGGATTTCATTGTTTTCATAGGAATAAGAGTGTCCCCTGCTGTTATCTGTCCAGTCTATGGACTGCATTCCACATCTGAGAAGAGATTGTTTACAGTAGGTAAAAGGGGCGGGAGGGGGAAACTTTGCTTGTGAATATCTCATAAACCATAAATGTTTGAGATATAAGAGTTATATCATTCTTCATGTTTTCTTAATGCCTACAAAATAAAATAAAGTTAAAACGAAGTATTACTATCCCTTTAAGATCTGTGCTATACAAAATCCATCATGTGCACACAGTCTATGTAACTAATGTGACCATCTGTTTTTTCTTGGATCATTACTGGTAAAATGCTGACTTATCTCATCTCATCAAAGTTTGAATGTGGGAAAGTTGCGACAAGAACTTCAGAAATACCAGCCATGCCAAAAGTAATTATTACTTCATTGCTTCCATCAATTAATCTTCTTAAAAATAACAAATATCACCATATTTTTCACTGTAGGCGAGATATATTTGTATTACTTTTGTGTATAAAAAAAAAAAAAAAAAAAAGAGCCTAAGATTTGTGATAAAGTTAAATCTGAATTTATTGGACTCTTTCCCATGTCTGCATATTATGAAACGTAGTCCAGACATGCTACTATCGAATGGGCTGAGGACTGATAAGTTTCTTTTTTTAATATATAAAAATACATGGCATGATTTTGTTAGCTAGAAAAAAAGCAACTAGTTTTACCGCAGTTGCTGGTTGTTACATTGGTGTAAAACAGGGATTGGATATATAAACATAGTGGGAGTTGTAGTCTATCGAAACAACAACTGGAGGGCCACAGGTCACATCCTCATCTATTAGTATTATCATCATAACACATTAATAAAATGCCAACAGCTTCTGCAGCAATGTTCAACAGGTAGATAAGACAGAAGAATAAAGTACAACCCAGTACAATGGATACAAGCATATTTACAATCAACATTAACCCTTTAAGGAGCATATTGTAGTACAGGGGAGTGGTCCTTCAAGGATTAATATAATTTGAGACTTAAGGATAGGAAGGCCCTGCTCACTAGAGCCTACAATATATAGGAAGTGAGGTAAGTGAAGGTCTAAGTGCTTGGAGTTGGTGTATGGTCCAGCCACAACTGTTCTAGTGGAATGAGAAAAGTTACAGGTTCTATAAGGTACTATAGGTTCAAACGCTCATGTGGTAGGATCATTGAGGAGTTATGAAGAGTAACTGAAGATGGGTGCACAACGGACACGTTGAAGTTACAGGGAAGGGAGGTTTAGAAGTCTGTTCGATAACACAACAGACCTCTCATAAGCTTATCCATAGCTAAGAGACTTGTAATCCTTCCCTGTAATTTCCATGAAGAGATGCAATTTCAGGGCCCTTTCATAAGTCTGAATCCTAGAGGAAAGTGAGAGAGCAAGGTAGAAAGCTCCATAGTTTGATAGCAGAGCTAAATGTCTTGTAGAGACAAGAATGTGAGGTAGGAAATAGGAGTAGAATGGTTTGAGATTTGTACAGTCCTGCCACAGAACATCAGCACACTGTGGCGTTTTAAGATGAGGTCATAGAGAGGACACACATCACTTGAGGAGCAGAAATGACGAAAAAAAAAAAAAAAAATATGCAAAGGAACAAATTCAACTTTCCGGGCCCACCAAGCAAAATGTGCAAGTGAACCCAGACCTAAACACATCTAAGGGATTCAGAAGGTTATTTGGCATTAAAGGGATAGTAATACTTCATTTTAACTTTATTTTATTTTGTAGGCATTATAAAAACATGAAGAATGATATAAGTCTTATCTCTCAAACCTTTATGATTTATGAGATATTCACAAGGCAAAGTTTCCCCTCCCCGCCCCTTTTACCTAGTGTAAGCCATCTCTTCTCAGATGTGAATCTGGTTGTAAGACCAGACAGATAACAGAAGGGGACAATTTTCTTTGTATAAAAACAATGAAAGCCCTTCCTCCCTTGACAAGTTTTTCAGCTTTTTCCCTTATCTTAATTGAAGATTGTCCCTCTCTGCAGTCTACCTGGGCACCTCCCTTCTGATCTGGTTGAACGGGGGGGGGGGGTACTTTGTTTGTGAATATTTCTTAAACTATAAAGGTTTTTTTAATGCCTACAAACTAAAATAAAGTTAAAACGAAGTATTACTATCCCTTTAAGTTAACTCAGGGATGAGACAACCAGGGTCCCAGAAGGAACTTACAACTAGCAAGCACTTTAAGGCCATGGAGAAATGGTGATCTTAACTATCCAAGGATCAGAGTGGTGAACCATGCGCACAACTCTGATCCTTAAAAGGTTAATGTAGTCTTTTTCCAGATGCATGTGATAATACCCTGGCATTAACATTAATGAAAGAAACCGACATAGTAGGAATTAAAGGGACACTTCTAAAAACCTCTTTGCAGGTTATAACGTTGAACTCTAGACTGTGTGCTGATAAGTAAAACAGACTGTTCATTTCAGGTGCTTTCTGTCTCCATTTTACATCAGCAAAATATGCTCAACAGCTTACTTTCAGCAAACTACTTTAAAGGGATAGTAATACTTAAATATTACTAATCTCCATATTGTAGCTATGGTACAAAGAATTGAATTGTCCCCAGGTTCATCTCTCAAATCTTTATGGTTTAAGAGATAACCAAATGCAAAGGGGTGGTAGGGGGATACTTTATCATTCAATTACTCTTGAACTACAACTCTGACAGTATTGATATAACACTCTCTATGGCCCAAATACTATGAAAATTAATTGAAGCTGCTGTTTTTGTGAAACATTACTATCCCTTTATTTCCCTGTGAATATTCCACCAACCTGACATAATCTACTGACATCACCATGAATCCGCCGTACCTTTTACAGGTTTGCCATTTTGTTTGACAATGGCTCATTTATATGTTAATGAGGCACTTTATCACATGCACAAAGCTCCAATAGCAGCCTCTGCTTTCAGAGTTCACAGTCCCAGCTTTGCCTACTACTGTACCCCGAGGATGGGGAAGCTGGGATCTCCCTGTAGCTTTCTATGTAGCTACAGCTGTCGTCACATCCGTTAACTCTTCGACTGCCAGTGGTGTAAGCAACACATTGTATTGAAATGCACTGGATACCTCACTGATAAATGGTTAATATGGTGATAAAACAAAAAGAGGGGTATTGAACAAAAAGCCTCCAAGTGAAGTTTGTTTCCCACCGGTGCTATCTTCCACATCCTCCCCATGTTAGCGGATATGAGCCGATAGCAGCAGTGCTGCTTGCTAAAGTCACATACGCTCACATCAACAGACACACTGTGCAAGGCCAGTGGGGCTTAGCATTGCTGCCCTTTCGTAGTGTGTCTGGGAATGTTAGTAATGTGAAGCATGTATTAGCAGTACAGAAGTCAGACCCATATTTATGTGTGTTACTTTTGGGGCAGAAAGCATGGGATGAATCCATCAGCCCTATCATGATCATTTTACTCCAAATTCAGTGAATTGAGCCATGCTGGAATGGGCTCATCTCCTCTTAGCCCATTTATATTATATACTTTAACTTAAATGGGTAGTAATACTTTGTTTTATCTTTATTTTATTTTGTAGGCATAAAAAAAAAACATGAAGAACGATATAAGTCTTATCTCTCAATCCTTTATGGTTTGAGAGATATTCACAAGCAAAGTTTCCCCTCCCGCCCTTTTTACCTAGTGTAAGCCATCTCTTCTCAGATGTGGAATGCAGTCCATAGACCAGACAGATAACAGAAGGGGACAATCTTCTTCCTATGAGAACAATTAAATCCCTGCCCCCCTTGACAAGTTTTTCAGCTTTTTCCCTAATCTTAATTGAAGATTGTCCCTCTCTGCAGTCTACCTGGGCACCTCCCTTCTGATCTGGCTGAGCAGTGTTACATCAGTAAAAGGGGAGAGAGGGGGATACTTTGTAATTGAATTACTCTTGAACTACAACTCTGACAGAATTGAAATAACACTCTCCAAAGTCCAATACTATTAATATTATTTTTTTTTTTATTATAAAACATTACTATCCCTTTAAAGAGGAAGTAGACAATAGCACCAGTGGGAATTTGACTGCACTTGGAAGACTTTTAGGTTAATATCCTTATTTTTGTTCTATTACTATATTAACCATTTGAGTGCCAGTGAGGTATCCAATTCAATGCAATGCGTTGCTTACACTACTGGCACTCAGGGTTGAGTGAGGGCTGCTGTTCTTGGTGCTGAAGTCTGTATCTATCCTCTCTGCTTCCTTTCTTCCCTCCCCAACACATTAGCACCTTTATGTCAGGATGATATGCTAATGATCACAGTCTGTCACCCTCTGTTGCATCCCTAATTCTTAGCACACATGGCAATCACCATGGCATGGACCATTAGTGCATCACCCTCCAGGTATTCTTAGTGCAAAGCAATGCATTCCGTACCCCTCTGGCATTCAAAGGGTTAAGCGTAATATTTTTTTTGCAATCAGAACAATTCACACCCCAAAGGCCACAGTGGTAATAAAAAATGATGTAATGATTAGTTAGGAAATGAGTGATTGTGGAGGCAGGCCATTTACTGTAGAGAACTGCCCTCAGCATGCCTCAGCTGGAGTGGAAGCCCTTGTCTTCCTGCAGAGAAGCACTGCTTGTATATGCTGTATTTGCATGCATCACACCCTGAGGCACTAGCAAAATAATTATAGAATGTGACTTGTTTAATATAACACAAACAACGGGCAGCAGGTCATCACGGCTGTTATGTGTGAGCGAGACAAATTTCAGAGTAAAAATGACAACTTTTCTTTTACAGGCATCTCCTCCCAGCCTGGAAAGCTTCAGGCAAGATGAGAATAGCTCTCCTGCCATACTCTTGAGCATCTAGATCAGGAGAAAGCAATTAGCAGTCCACCAGCTGTTGTTGTACTACAGTGCCATCATTTAACAACAGGAAGTGAAGAATGCAATGAAAATCAACACATAAAAATTTCTATGTCCCACATTAGATATGAAAATGGAAGTTCCCCGATAATAACTATCTATGAGAGAGAGCGAGAGAGAGAGAGGGAGGGAGAGGGAAAGAGAAAGCAAGAAAAGCACTCTGTTGCCCATGGCCCCCAAATGCAGCTTTAGCATTCCCCCCATCTCCCAGCACCCCCCCCCAGCTCACAGCAGACACCTCTCCTTTTTACTTACTCATTGAGGCTGCAGTGCTGTTGCCGATTACCCACCCTGCACTCCTATGGGGCAGGTGAAGAGCCGGCCCAGAGTTAAAGCAGAAGGAGGCACTGCTGCCAGTGGCAGAGGAGAAAAGAAGCATTTTTTATATGGACTTGTAACTGTCTCTGTGTCTTCAGTATATATCCTCTCTGCAGCTGCCACTGCTCTGACAACGTGTGTGTTTATGATGCAGCATTCCCACGACAGAGATGGACTACCAGAAACTGAAGCCTTCAAACAAGGTAATCTTCAGTACCTGGCAGTAACATGTTCTCTAAGGGACTGCAAATGACATGGCCATCTATGCTTGGTTCAAAAATGAAATCAGACCACCTAGGAGGGCATCAGGACCCCTCCTGATATCCCCCTGGCATTGATCGCCCGTCCAATTGGTAGGCAAGCAATGTTGCAACCACAAAGGCAATCGCCTCCGTCCAATTACCTCCTCAACCCGGCTTTCTATGAACGTTCAAGCTGAGGACCTTCAGGACTCAAATGTATCATCAATGACGTTAGCAAGCCTTGAAGATTATCCTACTCAGCCCAGACATTCACAGATTGCTAGGCTGAGCAGAAGGAGGTATGGGAAAGTGGCGATAGCTTTCCTTGATGCTGAATTAGTCCCCTCTCCAATCGGACAGAATTGCAATGCCAGGGGGCATCAGGACAGGTCCTGATGTACACCCTAGGTCTGAATAAATAAATAAAAAAATAAGATAGCTTTGTACTACTGCCCACTTGTATCCACAGATCACCACATGCACTATGACACCTCCCCCAGCACTGTAACCTTGCTCACTGGTAGCCACAGATCCCCACATACACTGAGCCCCACACAGCTTCCGCTGGTAGTCAAAGAGCCCCACAAACACTGTATGACCACCATATTGGTTCTACTACCCACCAGTAGTCACAGAAATCCACATACAGTTTGATCCCACAGCCTGGATCCATAGTAATCCTAGCTCACAAACACTGTATGGGGGAGGTGGAGTGTACCGCATGCAGCAAATCAGCAAACGATCAGTGATTTTGACAAGAGTGGCCAATGGGGAAAGGGTGCAAAATGGCTGCAGCGAGATACACAGGAATGGCTACTCAAAACCACTGCAGCGAGACTCGCTGCCATCGACATCCAGAGATTCCCTGATGTGCACCGAGCTCCAAATAGCATTCGCTAGTGAATATTTATATATATTTATACACACACACACACACATAATATATACAAGAAAATACTCAAATATATGTGTCTTCTTAATAAAGACTTACTGCTGTTTTAAGTTCAAGGTTCCGCACCACTGACCTTCTCTAACAACTATTCATGTGAGTGTCAGTTACTACCATTGAGAAATGCAATACAATACACAAGACTGGTATAAGCCATAGAAAAAGCAGAAGACTGGAGACCCTTTACCTGTGAGACTTGCAAAATCTTTTGTATTGGGAAAACAAGTGGACAGGAATGTCAATTTAATCAAGACATCACAATGTGTGGTATTAACATCTCCCACAGGAGCCTGAATTCATTACATCCACATGGTAAGGAAGGGGTTAATACACATTTTGCAATGCAGCCTATGCACAATACTCCATTAGTAATCGTGCCTGGCTGTGCACATTGGAATGTGGCATTGTTCCTTGGCAGGAACTGAAGCACAAGAGAATTAAGAAAGCAAACAAACAGTTACTTTCTGTTCCTCTGCAGTGTTTCCGGAGATGTTTGAGCGTATTGCTCTCTGAAGTTCACAACTTCCTCTATTGCAGCCTTCCTTTTAGATGTCTTTAAAAAAAAACGGGCAGATGATGCTTTGCTCTAGTCTTGAGTGCAGAGACTACACCCCAGAGAAGAGAGGATGTGTTGCCGTGTAAACCATAAGAAATCTATAGCATTTTTATTAAAATGATGACGGTTGAAGAGAAAAAAAAAAAAAAAAAAAAGTTTATAGTACAATCTTTGTAACTGCAATTCCTATAAGAAAGCCATAACACAGCCAAGCAAAAGTGTGAGTGTGTGGGGAGGGGGGGCTGCGCCTCTGATGTAAAAACTCATGTTTTCCATTATGACTTTTGCTTTAAATTGGAAAACTAAAGTCACAGACATATAAAAGGGTAGGCAACCTAAGGCCCTGCAGATGTTGTTGGACTACAACTCCCATCATCCCCAGCCAGCCTTTTGGCTAGTCGGGGATGATGGGAGATGTAGCTCATGCACAGCTGCAGGGCCTCAGGTTGCCCACTCAACAACTAAATGGAGTAAAGTCTTAGTGTACAGTGATTAAGATCAGAATTAACGTCTCATGTTACAGAAAGCCAGAAATGACAGGGCTGGTGTATTCACAGAAAAGAGGTCTGCAATACATTGCCATCCAATCCCATCAGAAACCGGTTTAGCAACCAAAGGGGTCAACCCTTTCCCTGTGAAAGATTCCTAAATTAGTCGTAAATCAACCATCAAAACTTAAAAGTTACCAAGGGAAAAATAACAAATATAACTTGTGACATTCTTTTACAGGAATCACAGATATTTACTTCCTTCCCGCCCCAATATAGAACACTATTTCCAGAGGTCATTCCGCCTGGGAACCATGGAGCATGGACATCCGTCTTACTAGTGGAAGGGGTTGTCGCACACAAGGGATACAAGAAGAAAAAAAAAAAAAAAAAAAAAAAAAAAAACAGCAAAAAATTTATTTTAAAGAAACATTAAACCCAAGTTGTAAAAAATATATTGTGTAGCGGCTTTACATAGATTTCTATGAATATTGTAATATAAATCTATACGTATGATATGAAGAGCTCGGGGGAGGAGTTTGCAGTTCAATCCCCACTTTCAGTCATGTCTAGGCCTCGTTCACATGGGTGCATTTGTTACCACATCTTTGTTGCATCAGAACAAGGTCACCAATAAGAAAAGACTGTTTCTGTCACCCATGTGAAATACCACATAAAAATATCTATTCTGTGAAACTTTATGTTGCAACAAAGCCGTCCATGTGAACTATGTATAATGCTCTGTTGATTTTTGCTATAGAAGAAACATAAGCCAGGATTCATGAAGTGGCCTTAAGAGCAGCATATAATACTCTGTTCCTCATAACGATTATTTGGATATACCCTTGGGCATTTGTTAGTGATCAATTGGATGCTACCACTTTGTGTATGCGTGCAGGGAATTAAAATGAATAATGGAGTGCAAACATTATGGGGTTTGTTGCATGGTATTGAAATTCTGGTTAGTCTTTTGTGGTGATCTGTTGTACGTGCTGGTTGGGCTACTAAAGTGTGTTGCAGCATTCATTGGCGTCCGCTGGGAGGGGAAGCGGGCACTTGCTGTCCCCTACGCTTGCTTCCCACCCCCCATGTGGGTGCCCATGGCTGTGTATATTTTAACTTTGACTAAATATCTGTTAAAGTTGAAGAACCATAGGTGGCATTTTTATACTAGCGGCAGGCAAAATATGGCCAGTGGACCAAGCAGATTTTCCCTGGCCCTCATGTCTGTCTGACAGTAAACATACAGAAGTACAACTATACATGAAATATCACTTGTTTTTTTCTGCACAGTAAAAGGGATACATTCTATCACTAAGCAAACCACTGTTAGAATGCATCATCAAGCAATTGCAGAGAGACACAATGTACAATTGCGCTGTGCAACAGTGGCTGTATCAGTTCACTGTTTGATCCAATGGTTCTCAATCTTTCTTTGCTCTGTGTATCCCTAACACACAATCTGGAATTATCAGGACACCCCTCACCTATTGTTATTGGCCAAGGGCATAACAGTGGGTACAAAAACATAAACATATTTAGTTTTAGGTCTCACAATAAGAATAACAAAAAGTAAACTGTGTATTCCAAATTTCATAAACAAATATCAAACTATCCATAGAAAGAAGTGTATATATATATATATATATATATATATATATATATATATATTGAGAGAGAGAGTCAAGTAACTGTATAAAGCATTGCACGTTACTTGGGCATCCAAAAGGTTAATTCTCATTCACCCTGTGATGTCACTACTTTAGTCATTTTCTTCCTCGCCCAGTCATTGTCTAGACCTAGTAGTTAGTCCCTGGTTCAGATGTGTATGTGATCCCTTGCTGAAGTCTGTGCCAGAGAGAATACTGTAGTCATGATAAATGAAGAAAGGCAATAGAATCTTTTCCTCAGTGTTACATTGGGAGGTGGTGAATGCAATTACAAAACAAAGTGAGTTAGGCTGTTGAAGGAAAATAAGAGTACTGTAGAGAAAATTATTCAGATTCTGCACCAAAGGTTTCCAGTGTCTGTGTTAGAGTTGAGGTTTCTGACCAGTAACCTGTGACCTGCCAGCTATTGCTGGACTACAGAACATCATACTCAGCCAGCTGTTGCTTTTTAAGTGACAAACTGCTCGCTGAGGTTGATGTTAGTTATAGCTTATTAACAGCTGGAGGGCCTCAGGTTGTCCACCCCTGTTTTAACCCTTTGAGTGCCAGGTGCGTTGGATATCCCTCTGGCACTGAGAGGATTAAGAGACTAAGGGGCATATTTGGTACGCTAAAGATGAACAACTCTCTCAGGCAAACCAAGGGTACCTTATGTAACGCATAACAACTCCTAAAATACCCATCGATTTCAGTGGTGCTTTTAAATGTTAAAGGTCTCCAACACATTGCGAAACAATGCTTTGGAGACCTCACTAGCATGCAATGCGTTAAAAGCCCTATCTTAATCAGCGGGAATTTTGGGAAACTTTGTTCTCTGCCCCCATGGTGCAGAAAGTAAGCGCCAGATATGCTGATATTTTGCTTTCTGTGTATGACCCTATGTTGGATTGACATTTTTGAATTCTCTACTCCTAATTGTTCATCTCTATACTGATTTAGCCTTTGTAGAACCAGGAGTTGAGCAATGTGATGCAAGCCCCAGTAGAACTCATGGGATCAACAGCCCCAGTTTAATCAATGGGAACTTTAACATACCCCCAGTGGGGAAGCTGGATTGCCCCACAATTGCTCAACCTTATCTTTAACCAAGGGCACTACAGGAGACAAATACAAGTTTCCATTGGTTTTAAATGTGGCGTTTAAAACCTTAATGCTAGTTATCACTTTAAATAAGGATGCTTATAAAAATTTAACTTTGCACTACTGCACAGGTATTGATGCAACCCTAAGTGTCCTGCATGTAGATAGGTCTTCAGTCCATTGCTGTGCAATGTTTGGATACCTCTAGCTTTCAGGGGTTAAATGCAATTTTAGAGTGGAACTACCACCACACAAAAAGTTCCCCCAAAGAATTACCCATCTGGTGACTAGCTGCTCAGTAGTACTAGTCGCCAGAATTATTACCTCCTTACAGAGAAATTCTACTGCTCCCGGGACTGACAGCCAGGAAACAGCGCAGACATCTTTGCACAGAGACGTCTGTGCTCCTGCGCTGTCAGTCCCAGTCTGCTCTAGGAGGTATTGCTAGGTACCGGAAGGTACCGGCAGGGACTGACAGTGCAGACGTCACTATGCAAAGATGTCTGCGCTGTTTCCTTGCTGCCAGTCCTGGGAACAGCAGAATTTCTCTATAAGGAGGTAATAATTCTGACGACTAGTACAACTGAGCAGCTAGTCATCAGATGGATAATTCTTCGGGGGAAACTTTTTGTGGGGTGGTCGTTCCGCTTTAATCAAAAGTCCAAAAGATGCAAAGTTTAGCAGATATTCACACTTTTATTTCTGGGAAAGTGAAAGTGTCCTGGTGCAGCAGCAAATAGCTTCATTAGCATATGACACATTACTGAAAACGTTCATTAGCATATGACATGTTACGGAAAAGGCTTCATTAGCATATGAAACATCACTGGTACCACATGGGGACCACAATTAGCATACATTATTAATGCATATGGTAATAATTATGAATATCTCCTTAACTGCACATCTGCTGGTCTTTTGGCCAACATGACACATAGGCAGTTTTTAATGCATTTTCCCCAATATGCAAACTTGAATAAAAGTGAAAGTTCCACTTTAATCAATGCACATTTGGGGAATCTTTATTTGTCCCCTTTAGTGCAGTTGTCTTGCTCCAGTATCACTGCAGTTCTTAGTAAATCAACATATGTCTTTGTTTGCGGAGCATATTGTTCCCACACTGGAATGAAGAACTGAGCTCACCTTTGGCCTAGCAATTGTTGATGTTTTCTTTGCAGAAACACCTGTGGCATTGACACAACGAGCCAAAAGAATTCCTAGAATTTGCACTGAACTGACAGAATGGTCCGTTTCTTTACTACAAATATCTCCCCCTAACGGTATTACTGGCATATAAAATAGCAAGTCTTAAAATAGCAATTGCTCCTTGTATAAAAATAAACATATATTTTCATTGTATGTGTGCGAGTGAGTCTCTCACCGTATGTGTGCGAGTGAGTCTCTCACCGTATGTGTGCGAGTGAGTCTCTCACCATGTGTGTGTGTGTGTGTGTGTGTGTGTGTGTGTGTGTGTGTGTGTGTGTGTGTGTGTGTGTGTGTGTGTGTGAGATTCTCTCACCATATGTGTGTGTGATTCTCTCACTCTGTGTGTAAGTGTGTGAGTGTGTGTGTGATTCTCTCACTGTGTGTAATTTCGTCGCAGTGCGTGTGTGCTTTGGTCACATCGCATGCATGATTTGGTCACTGCGCGTGCGTGTGTGTGCGAGATTCTGTACGATTCTCTTACATGTTTGTGACTGTGTAATTCTCTGACCGTGTGTGTGTGTGTGTGTGTGTGTGTGTGTGTGTGTGATTCACTCACTGTGTGAGATTCTCTCACCTTGTGTCCTCAATGGAGGAAAACAAGTGCAACACATGAAACAGGAAACAAAAATGTCCATTGATTTGAATGGAACATTTAACCCCTTCAATGTCAGAAGTCTCCTATCATTGCTTTTCAATGCATCTCTACCATTCAAGGGGTTGAACAACCTATTCAAATTAATGGGAGTGTTTATCTATCCCCTGTGGTGCAATTAGATTACCCTAGAATTGCACCACTTTCTTAGTACATGTGTGTTTGGGGGAGGGGTGGAGTAGAACTGAGTTCACGAATATTTTAAATAAACACTAAAACTGAGATAATGTCAAAAATGCATTTAATTTTAACCCCTTAGATGCTTTTGGCCTCATAACACATTACAGCATCACAGAGGCAATATGCTTGTAAAGCTACTTTGCTGCCTTTCAAGTATTCTGGTGTGAGTTCTCCCATTGACTGAGATAGGATTGGACAAAAATAGATTTTGAAAGTGCCTCAAGTTTTGTGCATACAGTAATTCCCTCTGTAAATCACTTAAAATAGGAAATACGCAGCCATTTGCTCGCTCAGAAAATACTGGCCAAGCATTGCTTATGTATAGAGAGTCTGAATATTCCACAGAGCTTCACACTGGGGTGACACAAAACGTCAGTAACACTAGTACCAATTATTGTAACTGACAAAACCAAGAGATAGTGAGGTCTCTTTCCAGAAGCGCTTAGGTTCTGCATGTTCTAGTTTAGTGCTGAAAGCAAGGCGTAGTTATGATGGGTATCTAGATTACTTTAACTCTGAGTCCCAAAGTTTGTGTGCAATGGATTGAACACCTCTCTGACACTCAGGGTTAATGGCATCAGATCTTCTCTTACTTGCTAAAGAAAGCAATACTAAGCCAGACTGCGAGTTTAATTACTGTTGCCATGCCTCAGTTTAAAGTAAAGTAGTACTTATCACAATCCGTCTCCTGAGAATGGGCAGCACATGAAACCCCATGCCATGGCTCCAGGGTAGCGTCAGCACTCCTCTGGATGGCTCACTGTCTATAATTCACAAGCCACAATGCCTTATTTATACATCAGAAAGCAGTCATTATGTCTCACATCTGGAGTCATAAGACTGAAATTAGATTGGTTTCCCTTAGAATAAACATAGTGAGACATAGTAGAAAGCCTTGTATCAAGCCACTACTTGTTTTCATATTATCTGTGTGAAACTGAAGGCCCACTTGCTCCCATAAAGCAACACAAACAGCTCCTAATTGTGATTCTCTCTGTTATTCATTCCCTCATTTATGTGTATAAAGCAGGAATGGCCAGTTGTTTGGACTGAGAGCCATGTCTATGTTCTAATAAAAATATATACATACATACACACACAGATTTTTCTGCTTTTGGTTTTTCAAACCAAATAAAATAGCGGTCGATGAGAGATGCTGCTTTCAAACATTATTAAAAAAAATATATACATTTTTGGCTTTAAATTTAGGCCGTTTTCACAGTGGCAACTGAATCACAATTAATTGAAAACACGAAGGAAAAAAAAATAATTTAAATTGTTATTGCATCGTATGGGACTGTTCAGACTGGTGAAAAAGGAAGCAGAGGAACACATCTTGGAGCAAATTTTGGTCCGAGAGTGTTAGTTCAACTTTTGTTACTTTGTATTGATTTCACTTGTACCTAAACCCCATATACATCAATTGTAATCTTTATTTCTTCTCTATAATGCATTGGTTTGTTCCACTTTTGTCTACACATAACCCCAAGAATTGACTTCTAAAGCCAGGTATTCTTGGCATGACTAAACTGCAATGGGACATATTTACAAAGGGTAACCCTTGAGTGCCAGAGGGGTACGCAACGCATTGCTTTGCAATGCATTGCGTATCCCTTGGGCACTCAAAGGGTTAAAGTGGAGCAACTTTGGAGCAAAGTATCTGCACCGTTTACATCAATGCAAAATGGAATTTCTTTCAATGGGACTTTCTTTGATTTGTAGCAGTTGATTTGCTTCAGAATTGCTCTATTTTGGATTCATAAATATTCCCCAGTATGCATTAACCCTTTGAGAGCCAGAGGGGAATGCATCGCTTTGCTTCACAATGTGTTGCAAACTCTTCTGGCACTCAAAGTGTTAAAGAAGGTAAGGAATTCAAAATTCTATATAATGTATTACACAACACTCAAAGGGTTAAATTAGGAAGGAAAATGACAGTGTGAATGGGCCCAAGCAGACATTATATTTCTGTACCTAGTTGTTAATGATTAGGGAAGCCAGGGGACTGCTCAGTGATGGTGCTATGTTGGTCCAGTCCAAGCATAACTCACATGTGCACAAACTAGTACCAACTTTCACTCTTCCAGACCAGCAAATATCTTCCTGCAATTAAAATAATTCCCTGCTCAAGGGAACGGCAACATAGTGGACCTATTTAGCAGTGAAAGGGTTAAAACAGTGGCCACAGCCAGGAGGAATGCAACAGCCGAGGTTTTAAGACGTAAAAGAAAATCCACAGTCATTGTGTTTGCTTCAAACCCGACTGAACGTGTCCTTTGTGCTGTGTGCGTGTTGGATTTCCCCATTGTTGATGGCATCTCATCTTATGACCTCAAACCGTTCAGCGACTGAAAGGAATGAGCGGCTTAGGGGAAAAAAAAAAAAAAAAAAAAAAAAAACCTACCAAGTCCAAGCTGCAGAAAGAAAACAACCCCCTGAAGTCCCGGGATTAGATTTGGCTTCAGCCAAAGTATTCCATCTATGTGGCACTTCATTAAGTACTCTTTCCTACAAGAATTCTTACAAGAAACCAGGCCTATTGAAAGATCTACCAAAGCCACATCTAAACTACTAGCACCACTATCCTATTCCTTGATCTTGTGTCAATGAAACATACAATACTCTAACTAAATATTAGCTTGTTGCTTCCAATCTGTCCACAACATGTAAAAGGATAGTCAAAAGCCATGTACGCATAAAGTACAATCCTGACCGTTGAGTTAAATGTGCACTTGATGGGAATATCAGAACTAAGATATTAGAGCAGACAGGCCTTATGTAAAAATCCAGGGCAAACAACCGCACCATAGGGAAGAAAAACATTGTCAACATTTCCTTTGATTTAAAAAGAGCTTTTTACCACTTTATGTGAGAGGTCTCCAACATATTGTGAAGCAATGTATTGGAGGGGTTAAAAACTCCACTTAACCCTTTAAAGACCAGAGGAGTGTATAACACATGAAGCAATGCAATGCATAACCCTGTGGTCTTTAAAGGGTAAAAAGTGGATTTTTAGTTGTATTCTCCAGTGCAGTTGGTTAGTCCAGAATTGCCCCACGTGTTTATAAATAAGATCCTGCTGTGCCTACTTTTTATTATTATTAAGGTCAAATGCAGAAAACAACAAATCAAGTGAAAGATCCTACTAAATAATGTAAGTACCAATAAAAAAAAAAAAAAAACGTACAAAATATTGTATCCAATCCATAGCTGGGGATTTTGCTACATCGCTAGATATCCAATAGTGTTCCACAGAAAACCATGGCTCCCTGATGCAGCTGGAGGGGTTCCACAGAACCAATTTCAGTAATGGTGGATAGCGGATTAATATGATTAATTAATTGAGCTTACCTGTTATATTTTAGCCTAATAATTTTTGCAATATGTTGCACACCCCTGTGGGCCTCTGGCAGCAGACATGCCAGGGCTTCATTGTGAGCCCCAAAGCAGCACCATGGGAGCAGAACGGGATGCTGAGAAGGAATCCTAATGCTTTCCCAGGATGTTTCCCGTCCTGCTCAATGCAGATCCCATAGACCCTCAGTACTGAATTTCAGTGTTAATCATTGCAAATCTATCACCAATGTACATGCAAACCAGGAGTTTTCATACCAGCAGAAGGGAGGGCAGCTTACTGTCTCCCAATAAGCTGATAGGAGCTGTTTTGGGGCTGAACAATGCAGCCGCAGGCATCTTTTACCAAGTCTGTTTCCATTGGAATAGACTTACTAAAACATGATCATTTCCATTTAAAGGTTAACCCTTTGAGTGCCAGAGGAGTACGGAATGCATTGCTTTGCAATGCGTTCTGTACCCCTCTAGCACTCAACGGGTTAACACCAGTACCATCCAGCATTCAAATATATTTGTTATCGATGCTAAGATAACCCACTGAATATTAAATAAGTCGACAATGCATTGCAAAGCAGTGAGCTGATGGTCTCTCTAGCATCCACAGGGATAAAGGATTTCATTCATAAGGTTGATTTAAAGACAGCTTCTAACATACTGAATGCCACAGAGATCTTCCATGCATTTCTTTGCAATGCAATGATGACCCCTCTAGCATCCAAATAATTTACGAGTTCCACTGTTAGGTTTAAACCAAGATTTTGAGTGGAACTTAACCCTTTGAATGCTAGAGGGGTACGCAATGCATTGTGTACCCCTCTGTCACTCAAAGTGATAAGGGTTCAACACAGAGAGAGATCTGAGAATACTGTGAGAGTTGTAGTTCAAAAGTAATTGAATGATAAAGTATCCCCCTGCCACCCCTTTTACTGATGTAACACTGCTCACCTCGGAACAGAAAGGTGGTGTCCAGATGGCTTGCAGAGAGGGACAATCTTCAACTAGCACAAGGGAAAAAGCTGAAAAACCTGTCAAGGGGGGCAGGGTTTTTATAGTAAGAAGATTGTTCCTTGCTGTGAGCTGCCTGGTCTTAAGCCCAGATTCCACATCTGAGGGGAGGTGGCTTACACTAGGTAAAAGGGGCGGGAGGGGAATACTTTATCAATTACTCTTGAACTACAACTCTGACAGTATTGAAATAACGCTCTCTACAGCCCAAATAATATGAAGATTAATTGGAGCTGCTTTTATTTTGAAACATTACTATCCCTTTAAGGGTCAGAATGGCATATCCAATGGCCCATACATGGCCTCCAGGCCTTACTTTGGACATGGAATCAAGTCAAGTGTATCTATAAATGTTGGCATATACAGCCTGACAATTTGAATGGGAACTATGAATGAGTCTCTATCTCAAACAGGGCAGTATTCAATAAAATTTACCAGTGGGACAAAAATATTCCTAAAAGTCAAACTGATTTATACGTGGCTTTCAAAAGAAAAGCCAAACCTAAAATTAACTCTGGTTTTATATACACTTAAAGGGATAGTAATGTTTCAAAATAAAAGCAGCTCCAATTAATCTTCATAGTATTTGAGCCATGGAGAGTGTTATTTCAATACTGTCAGAATTGTAGTTCAAGAGTAACTGAATAATAAAATATCCCCTCCCGCCCCTTTTACTGATGTAACACTGCGCACTTCAGAGCAGCAAGACTGTCCGGATGGATCACACAGAGGGACAATATTCAGTGAGCTTAAGGAAAAACCCGAAAAACCTGTCAAGGGGGCAGGGTTTATTTTCCGTATACTAACAGTAAGAAGATTGTCCCTTGCTGTGAACTGTCTGGTCTTAAGACCAGACTCCATATCTGAGGGGAGATGCCTTACACTAATTAAAGGGGACCGGAGGGTGAAACTTTATAATTCAATTACTCTTGAATTACAACTCTGACAGTATTCAAATAACACTCTCCATGGCCCAAAAACTATGAATATTAATTGGAGATGCTTTTATTATGAAACATTACTATCCCTTTAAAGGAGATCTCTCACCCCTTTACAAGTAATGCTCATTAGTTAGAGCATTTAACGAATAAGTTTAAAACTTTACTAGTTTTTTTTTTTTTTTTTTTTGGGGGGGGGGGGGGTTTAAACGTTATTTGCTCAAAAATTAAGGTTTAAAGAGTGCCCAGCACACTATTTCTGGCTTGCCGCTCTGCCTCCATTCCCATCCCACTACCCAGCATCCTCCGATGATGGAGGCTTTCTGTCTCTAAGCTGGAGCAATCTCATTGTCCGAGATCAATATGTAGCTAATGAGACTGCTCCAGCTTAGAGACAGAAAGCCTCCGTCATCGGAGGATGCTGGGTTGTGGGACGGGAGCAGAGTCAGAGCGGCAAGCCGGAAGTAGGGTGCTGGGCACTCTTTAAACCTTAATTTTTGCGCAAATAACGTGACAAAAAAAAAAAAAAAAAGAATGTTTTAAACTTATTCGCTAAATGCTCTAACGAGCATAACTTGTAAAGCAATCAGAGATCCCCTTTAACTACCCTGTACTTTGTGCTAGTATCTGTAAAACGTATCTTCTGTTTGTTAAGGCCTACAATCTACTCCTACATACTCAATGAGGGAGCACACATTCCTGCCTTTTCCAGGGCTCCTATTGATAGTCCAGGATAATCTTGAATAGGCTGAGATAAGATATGAATTCAAGCGCAGTGAGCCCTAATCACAATAAATTAACTGACTTTAGGTCTTCTCTCTCAAAACAAACAGAGAAACAACATTAATTAAATGTTTTACAAACAAGATATTTTACACATGCATTAAAATTCAAGCTCAAATTACACTTTAGGGATGTAAAATGAATAAACCTGTCTTCAATGATAGCTGTGATATTTTAAATTGTATTAACATATTTCATGTTTTGGTGTTAGTGTTCCAATAATCCCTTGAGTGCTGCAGATGTCTCCAATACATTGCAAAGCACTGCTTTGGAATTTGTCCCATAAGATTCAGCTGGTTTGCTGCAGAATTGCACCTCTTTAGCTTATTGAATGTGACCTTCAGATCTTTCCCCAGAGCTTACACTCTAAACATGCCTTGGCCTCACATACCAAAAGACACAAACCATTAACCCTTGGATGCTAAAGACATCGCTAATGCATCTATTTGTAAGGTGTTGTAATCCTCTCTAGCAGTCAATAAAGGAATTCCATCCTTAACCACTAAATATGCAATCATTTAGCACTTCCCTAATCTACTGCAACAGAGGACTGGACACTACTTATCTGGATACAAACCCAATAGCAAGAGATAGATAATTGCTAAGTATAGCATTTTAATTTTGGATCCTTTGAGGTAGCAGAGGGGTGCTTAGTCCATCTCTTCTACTGCTATGCTTTGAACACTCATCTGGCACTCAAAGGGTTACCCGCATACGAAATAATAGTATTTTACAAAACAATGCAGTAGATGTTCACTCTGATTTCAGTAATTATACCTTTCCCAGCAATGGTAGCATACTACATGAATGCAGCATTTTTATCAAGTTACATGTATTTTCTTTGTTTTTTCTCCCAGTTATTAGGGATACATTCCCTCTAATATATATATATTAATACATTACGCCTTTACATGTCAGAGGGGTGTGAAATACATTGGAAAGGAATGGGTTTTCTAAATTCACTGGCACCCAAGGGGTTAAGTGATGGAGAGTGCAAGCTAGAATGCAAATTTAAGATCTAAATCGCAATCATACTGGGCAATGAAACTGTTGAACGTTTTCAGTGCAAGCAGGATGTTCAAAATATTGAACAATAATGGCTTGGACTTTCCACTGGCATTCAAAGGGTAAAGAGTGGGCTACACCACACTGACCTGAGAAATCACAGTATTTTCAACACTAGGGAAATCCGATTCCAAATGATTGTTAATTGAATTGTTGCACAGTGTTATATGACCAAGGACTTAAAAAGGCAGTGCCTCCTAGGACAAAACTGAGGTAAGTACTGTAACATAAGCAGAGAAATTAAATCAGTTCTGTATCCTTTTAGCCCCATAAAAATTGGGAAAAGTTTAAAACGCTTCTTGTGTTACTGAAGCAACAGGGGAATCTTTGCTCTCAATTTCTTCTAATGTAGTGATGCCAGCTGCAAAAATCCCACCCAGTCATATGGGCCATTTAGGTGTATCAAGGAGAAGCTTCCCAATGGTATATTAAGAAAAGCATTCCAAAGGCACTGTCCCTTTAAATCTCTGACTGCCAAAAGAGACAAACAAGTTTTGACACCCGTCTGGAATTCAAAGTGTTACCAATGAAAGTATATACTGTATTCAAATGTTTTCTCATAGTGAAGCCAATGTACTAAGAAGAGCTGCCACAGTTCTGGGGAAAATAACCTGCATTATTGTGGACAAAATAAAATCAGCTCAAACTTACATTTTTGGTACAGTATTTCCATAAAGCCAAATGTTACGGAGGTGCTGATGGTACATCAGTTTGTAGACAGCTACAGTCAGTGACAACAGCCCTCCATAGGCTGATCAGACTGTGTGGTGTGTATAGAAGTGTATCGCTACTCCACAGTAATAAAACATTGTTGGTATAAACTTCAGCACCTGTATACTGTATAAATTAGTCTGTGTAAATAAAATATTTGTCTTGCCTTAAATCATTTATTAATTAACGCAAAAAGGAGTGAATAAGTCATGAAATAACCTAAAAATTATCTGATAAGCCCCGCCCACCAGCCACACACCCAGCAACAGCACCTAAAACAAAAGTGTCCGTCTGTCCATTTGAGATGTTGATTGGTATGGCAATATTTAGATTGCCACTTTTTTCCAAGAGGACAAAAACCACATTTGAATTATTGGTAAATTGGGACATTGTATTTGTCCCATATGGAGCAGTTGGTCTTAGTACATCAGCCTCAAGGAGCTTCAGCATGTTCTTTCTACCCGAGAGCCTCAAGTTTATTGTACAGGACAAAAACATTCCAGGAAACTGAATCCACTATAGCTGGAAAGTTTCATGGGAAATAGACCAGAGACATAAGAAGGATTAATAGGCATTTGCCTCCTACTGCTGAGAAACAATAATTACACTAATGTTGCCTAATTAACATACAGTAGTATTCCCAAAACACAGGTCACATTCCAGACCACTGGTCTTACAAAGTTCAGTACAAAGAGCTGGTTTCAGCAATAGGTCTGGGGAAAAAGCAAGCTGATTACACCTTTTCGTGGACCAGTACAGTGTTCATTAGTTATAATCTGGGATTTCAAAATGTCACAGGTTTCTTCAAACCTATAATGGGAATATATTGAGGCTGTTGCATGAGAAGTGGAGTAATTTTGGAACAAACCATCTGCACCATATGAGAAAACTACTGATTTGAATATGGCTTTTAACACCCCTCAATGCTAGAAAGGTATCCAACGCATTGCAATGCATCGGAGATCTCGGCAGTATTCAATTGGCTAAAAACAATATTTTATTTGCTCCTATAGGGCAGTTGGTGTACTCCAGATCATCTAAGTACAGTGATGGGCAACCAGAGCCCTCCAGTTGTTCAAGGACTACACGTACCATCTTCCCCACCTAATGGCTGGTTGGAGATTATGGAAATGTTAGCCCTTGAACAGCTGGAAGGCCTCGGGTTGCCCAGCAGTGTCTTAGTAAATGCGCAGCATTATATCCTATTAAAATGATTACTATCCACTTTGGAATAGGGTGCTGATTATACAGCAACGCAAAAGAGAGAAATGATTGACGTCTGTTTCGTATCCATTCCACAATGATCTAGATGTGGCAAACTGCAACCAGATACATATTATAGTTCGCATAATTTAAATACATAATCTACTTACCAAAATATTCTTTTTTCATGTGCATCTCCAGCTCCTTCTCCAGTTCCAATGTGAGGGCTTCCAGCCTTCTCTCGGCTTGGCTGGGTCCACTTTCCCTGGATGGGGTGACTTGATAGGGAAGTTTGAACCTATGAACGGTAGCGGATCCTTTGGCCGAGCTGAAGTTGTAGGATGCCACAGTCCCAGAATTTGGATCAGGGTTTGAGGTGATAGGTTGTTGCTGCTGTTGCTCTTGCCTTGGAGGTGACTGGGTGAGGACTTTGTAGTGACAAGCTTCTCCTAGATCCTGCATAAGGTTCTCCTCTTGTACACTTGGCCCCAGCATAGAGGACCTGGGGGAGGGCACTGTGAGATCAGTGTAAGCCCCCATAGATCCCCTCGAGCTCCTGGAACTACGAGAACTATGGCTAGAAATACTGGACCGTGGGCTAACCATGGAAGGATTGCAGCTCCCCAATGTGGCAGACCTCCCTTCCTGTAGACACATACTTGACCTGGGGCTCACCAAACTCCCATGCCCTCCGACTCCATCTAAATCAGGGTTCCCTGTGGAAACATAACGTGAATCTGAGTAGCTGGACCTTGGACTAGTGGTGCAAGAGTATTGACTAGCTGTGCTGGACCGGGGACTGATGTGCCTCTGATCATAGCCCATGCTGATCCCACTAGTGCGGTTACTGCTGGGTTTGCTACCGCAGTCATAGCTATTCAAGCTAGCCCTAGGGCTTGAATGTTTGCTGGTATCACTGGTGGTGCTGGCATAGCTGGACCTAGGACTTAGTACACCACCTTCGTACTGCCCTAAACTAGATCGGGGGCTTGGGTATTTCTCTTGTTGTCCTGGAACCACCAGACTGGACCTGGGGCTGGAGAACTTGTCAACCGATAAGGCATTGCTGCTGATGCTAGACCTAGGGCTAGAGTACTTGCTGTGCTCCTGAGAAGAGGCTGAGGATGCCATGCTCGACCTAGGACTAGTGGCACCCAACTTCACGTCTTGTCCTGCCATACATGAATTACCCATCTTGCCTCCTGAGTACACCGCATTGATGCCCCCTTGCTTGGCACCGATAGGAACACCCTCATACGTGTTCCCACAGCTGTGTCTATACAGCTCAGCCGAGTACCTCTTGTTTTTCTCCGAAAACCCACTGTAGCATGGCAGGGCAACATCCGACTTGCACATGCCCTCATCTAAACAGCTCTGTAGGGAGCTACACCCCTCTGACCTGGTGCCATTTACAGACCTCAATTGAGCACCCCCTGGGTAAACTTTGTTCGGAGCCGGATAGGTGTCTGAAGAGGAGTGTGGCAGGTACTGCGTCAGGCTGCCATTTAGTTTCCTCCCCCTGTGATCTGCCATCGCCAACTGATCAGAGATCAGCATGTCCCTGGCCGTATATAGCCCGTCATTGCACGCCTCATACAGGGACAAATCTTCCATGAACTTACTGGCTTGCAGTGCAATGTCCTCTTCGTACTTCTCCATGACCTGTCTCCTCCCTTACCGAAAATCCGAGCTTTTGTAGAAATGCAATGGCTGAAGAATATCAGAAAAAAATCAAATGCCAACCGATAAAATCCTAAAATGCCCGCTCCAAATCTCCGCCTGGGCACCAGGGTAATGGCATAAAGGGATCCCCAGTGCTGGTTTTAGGGAGACTTGTGTAAGTTGTAAGTTATGCAGGAGGGAAACCTTAACATGCATCACACCCCTAGCATACAGTGCCTTCTTGTGTTTCCAGCCTAAGGGGGAGTCAGTGAAAGGAGCCCGGGAAATAAGAAAAAAAAATCCTTATGTCAGTTTGTGCCTTAACTAAGTTGATGTGCTTCAGTCAATGGCGCGCTGCGCGGAGGAATTTCCAGGTCTCATGTCCCTCGGTGTCTCTTTTCTTTCTTGTTTTATGTAGCAAAATGCCCAGGACTCCTGAAACAGGACCAGGGAGACATAAAGATGACACGCCAGGCAGATGGGGGTATGTGGGTCTGCTGTGAGATATGACGAAGAGAAAGAAGAGATGGGAAGGGGGAGGGAAGAAATGAGAGGAGGGACTCTTTTCTTTCTTTCTTTCTTTTTTTTTTTACTTGCTTTTTTTCTTCACGGGTAAATAATGCGCGGAAGGAGACAGGCGTTGTGCGGCAGAATGGAATGTGGTTAATGCTGCAGCCAAACAATGATTGTAACCAAGTCAGACTGAGCCCTGCACGGGGGCAGCCGGGCACTGAGTGTGTGCAGACTGAGTACACATACACACTGTGCGCAGGGGCAGCCTGGCACTGAGTGTGTGCAGATTCAGCACACGTACACACAGTGCACAGGGGCAGCCCGGCACTGAGTGTGTGCAGATTCAGAATCATCACACGTAAACACTGTGCACAGGGGCAGCACCGGGCACAGAGTGTGCAGCACACGTACGCACTGTGCATAGGGGGCAGCTGGGTACTGGGACTGCATATTCAACATCTATCCACAGTGTACTAGGGCAGACGAGCATTGGCACTGTGCATACGTGTACTTAGGCAGCTGGGCACTGAGGGCCATACATTTAAACTAGAGAGGTGCAATTCTGGGGAAAACCAACTGCACCACTGTGTTACAAACCCAGTCTGAGTTAATGGAAACTGTAATTTCCCCATACAGTTAAGTTGCTTTGCTGAGAGTGTAGATTGTGCACACATACACACTGATGTTTGTGGTTTGCTATCTTAACTGCACCACTCTTTTAGTACATGAACCTCCACTGAGACTGATGTTCTGAAGCAAACCAACTGCACCATAAGAGAGAAATACGAAATTCCCATTGACAGCTGAGGCATATAAACCCCTTGAATGCTGGACCTCAACACATTGCAAAGCAATGCTTTCAGTACATTTATATTCAGGAGTTGAAAGTCCCCCTTGAATCAGTAAGGATTTTGAGAATTTGTAATGGTCCAATATGTATCAATTGGTTTGTATCATAATTACCCTACATAGGAATATAGTTGATGAAGGTGAAAAAAAGAAAAGTGTCCCTTGAGTTCAGCCCATGCCAATTCATCCCTGTTGATCCAGAGGAAGGCAAAATAACCAAATTGAAGCCATTTGCAATTAAGCCCCAGGTGGGTAAAAAAATAATTCCTTCATGGCAGTCAGTTCCCTGGAGCTACATCCTATCTGCTTAGTAGCTAACTGGAATAATTCTCAGTATTCTTCTGTGCTATATATCAATTACCTTTCTGAAAGCAGTTACAGTATCTAAAAGCACAGCATTACGAGGCAAAAAATTCCATAACTTTACTGCCCTTACTGTAAAAAACCATGCCTTTGTTTGTTGAAAGCGCCTTTCCTCTAGTCTTAATGTATGACCTCTCTTTATTAGCTCAGCTCTTTGCATAAATAATTAATTGGATAGTTCTTTGTATTGACTGAATTAATTTGTAAATGGTAATCATATCACCCCTTAGACATCTCTTTTCTAATGTAAACAAACACAGGTTGGCTAGTCTTTCTTTATACCTCAGATCCTCCAATCCCTTTATCAGTTTTGTTGCACGTCTCTGCACTTTGTCCAGTTCAACAATATCTTTCTTAAGAACTGGTGCCCACAATTATACTCCATATTCTAGATGAGGCCTAACCAATGATTTATGTTGAGGTAGGATAATATTAGCATCCCTTGATTCTACATCTCTTTTTATGCAGGCTAGTACCCTTTTTGCTCTTGCAGCAGCTGAGTGACTGCATACTGCTGTGAAGTCTGTCTATCAGTACTCCTAAATCTTTCTCTAATGATGATTCACAAAGTAGTTTCTCATTTACTGTATATGTAGCGTGTTTGTTTCTACAGCCCAAATGCATAACCTTACATTTATCAACATTAAACCTCATCTGCCGCTTTTCTGCCCATCCACTCAGTTAATATAAATCTTTTTGCAGATAAAAACATCCTGCTCTTTCCTGTGTATTTCCTTTCAGAGCATAGCATCATTAGCAAAAATTGAGACATTACTTTCAACTCCCACTTCCAAGTAATAAACAAATTAAAATCATTGGGCCCAGGACTGAACCCTGTGGCACCCCACTTACAACTTTAGAACAATTTGAAAATGTTCCATTTACAACAACTCTCTGCCATCTATCGTTTAACCAGTTCTCTATCCATGCACAGAAATCACCTTCTGCAAACGCCAAGTAAAGTACATGAACAACAATTCCTTTGTCCAAATTACTACTTACCCTTTTGTAAAATGCAAGTATATTAGTTTGACATGATCTATTCTTCATAAAACCACACTGGCTCCTACTAATAGTATTATTGGTCTTCACATAGTTCTAAATACTGTCAGTTAGTAACCCCTTCTAATATCTTACCCAATATGGAAGTTATATGGAAGTCTATACTTTCCTGTGATGGATCATGCACAGTTATTCTTTGTACATCAGCCTTACTTCACACAGGGCATTTGGGTGCCAAGCTTGTACTGCATAGGGAAGCTATGCTTTGAGAGGGTATGGGGTAAGGCTGACATACTAATGAAAAGATGGAACAATTCTGGAACAAACCATCTGCACTGTAGGAGACAAATGAAAGTGTATAAACTTAACAGTTAATTTATAATGGGCTTTCAACCCCTTGAATTCAATGGATTTAAAAACCCAATTTGAGTCAGTGGGATTTTCTGCTTGTTCTCTACTACGTAGTTAGCTTGCCCAGGAATTGTTACAATTTTTATTAATAAATCAGTCACAATGCGCACATTGTGGCACATTGCGAGTTATATACTAAGATTATCTGGTTGCAAAATGTGGACCTAGTGCTCTCAGACAATTCTGACATGATAATCAGTATACAGGTAAAGGAATTCTTAGGCAGTAGTGACCACAATATGGTATACTTTGAAATTTGTTACTAGAAACCCAATATCAAGGGGTTAACAAAAAAGTCAATTTTAAAAAGGCTAATTTTACAAAGCTAACATCAGTATTAAAGGGCATTCAGTGGGATGTAATCTTCAAAGATAAAAATGCACAAGAATCATGGAACTTGTTTAAAATGCTCTTAGACAAATATATACCTCAATATATACCATTGGGGAAAAAGCACAGGAGGAGCAAATTAAGACAAATGTGGCTTAATAATGAGGATTGCAGAGAAATGATAAATAAGAAGCAGGCTTTTAAAGTCAGATGCATCATTTAAAAAATATAAAGAATGTAATAAAATCTACAAAGAAATCAATTAGGCTAGCTAATGAAAATGAGAGTATTGTAAAATAGAGCAAGACAAATCCTAAACAATACTACAAGTATATTAATAACAAAAACATTAAGGTTGATATTGGTCTCCTTAAGGCTGAGACTAGTGAATTGATTAGTCAGGATAAGGCAATGGCTGACACCTTAAACACATTATTTTCTTCTGTATATACAAAGGAAGCATTAATGACAGGCTATGGGCAAACAGACAAAACCACAGAATTTCCTCCATCATGTACATGGCTTACCATGGACAAAGTCCAAAAGAGACTGGAAAATGTTATGGTGAAGAAAGCACCTGGACCTTATTGTATACACCCAGGCATGCTTAATGAACGTAGTTCAGTAATAGCAAGACCATTATACTTAACACTAATACGAATCAATGCATTTTGTTTTATAGCTGCAACTATACTGTGCTTGAAATCCACAGCAGTGTTGCAATGTAAGTGTGAAAACTGCAAAAAGTAATCTCCACTTTATCACTGCTTAGTGAATCTTCCCCATAGTGTTTTTTTCCATATAAATGTGATATCAAAAGAAAGCTCTACTTGTGCTTAAAGAAACAGTATGCACATTTCTGTGGGTGTACTAAAGGAATTAGAGGGAAAATATGGTTGTACAAAGACAGTCAAAATTGCTCCAGTCTTAAGTGCAAACCACCCCAGATTTTCCTGGTCCTTAAGGTGTTAATTGCAAATAGTTTAAATGGGTTTGTTTTTGGTTTTTCTTGCCTTCCTCTGGATCAAGAGGGGTGATTTGGCTTGGGTTAGACTTGATGGATGCATGTTTTTTTCAGCCTCATCAACTATGTTACTATAGGTAAAATAAAAATATAGCATGGTATGTATCAAAGTAAAGGGGGAACAATTCTGAGTTGATATATGTTTTATGATTTACTAGTGTAAAAGCTCGTGTACATGGCCCAAGGTCCGGGTAATGTTAACCCTTTGAGTGCCAGAGGGGTATGCAATGCATTGCTTTGCAGTGCATTGTGTACCCCTCTGCAACTCAAAGGCTTAAGAGGCTGCTACCTCACTGCTCCATGTGATGCAGTCTTGTGTCGCCTCACTTACGCGATGCAGTCATGCGAATGTGTTCACAGAGGCAGCCAGGCACTGTGCATGTGTAGGATGTGTACATTATGCAAGCATAGGCACACGGGTCACATGCATAAAAATGTTGGGGCAAACGAAGTGCACCATAGGGAACAAAGAAATCTCTCATCAATTTGTTAGGGGATTTTTATTTGTCTATGTGATATAGTAGGTTTTCTCTAGAATCTTGTCACTTTTTTGTGCATATGGCTGGAAATGTACATGGGCAGCCAGGCAATAAGAATGTGCAGTATGTGCATATCAGTGTATTGTGCTGTCTGTGCACACCTCAACACAGTGAAGGGAATATACAATAGACCTCCACACTAAAATAAGTGAAAAGGACTGCTGTTGTGAGCTATGCCTGTCTATCACCAATGCCAGTGGTTCTCGTTCTTTTTTTGCTCAAGGCACCCCTAACACACAATCTGGAATTTTTTGGGCATCCTTAACACATTTGATGTACTTTTTCAAGGGCATAAAGAAGGATGCAGTACATTAATATACAATTATTCTTAGGTCACGCAATAAAAAAAAAAAAAACATTTTGCATAACAATTTCATAAATATACATTTAAAACCCAGAATTCACATTTTTTGTCAAATCTTTCATAGAAAAAAGGGACACCCTAAGTGGATGTCCGTGGAACTCCAAAATGCTTGAAAAAATGTCTTGCTTGTGCCTCTTGAGTCAAAAGATGATCAGTGTTGCAGTTTATGGGCGATTTCACGGCATGCTGTTCCTGTATGCACATTTTAACTCCATGTACCATAAGGACGCAGAGCAGTGGTGTAACAATAGGGGTCACACCTGCAATGGGGCCCACCACCTCAGGGACCCAGCTGCCCCCTGCGACCCCCGCCCGGCGTACGCAGCAAACATCTGAGGTCTGTGCTTTTTTCAGCACAGACCTCTAGCAACTGAGCTCTCCTTCTTCAGCACTCTAGTAGTAATGCAGAGCGCTGGGAGATGACATCATCTCCGAGCTCTCTGCATTACTGAAGACAGGACTAAGCAGAAGCTCCAGATTTTGAGGTCTGTGTAGAAGGAGGCACATACCTCTCCTGGAATGCCTCTGGACCACCAGGGAGGTAGGAGATGGACATGGGGGGGTTGTAAATAGGGCAATGTGGAGGCAATTGTAGCGATTGGGGACAATGTGGAGGCAATTATGGCGATTGGGGCAATGTGGAGGCGATTGGGGGCAATGTGGGGCAATTGTGGTCAGGGGGGCCCATGGCAGTTTTTGCACCAAGGTCCGGTGGCTTCTAGTTACGCCTCTGACACAGAGAAAATAAACTATAAAATCTCCCTTCTACTTTTCTATGGGACAGAGATGTGTGCCCCAGTATATACTAAAGTAGGGCGACCACATCTCACCTTTAACTGGGGGTACATAAGAAAAATGCATACTGATTTTGTCTTCAGTGCAGCCCTAGAATATGCTTATTCCCTATGTGTGTGTGTCCATTTAAAGGTGAGGTCTGGTCAGTTTATGCTAAAGATGTTTGTACATAAACAAATCATGGAATAACAAACCTATATATAAGCAGACAACAGGCAGGTCATCTATAGCTACATATCTGGCTCTGAGTGAGATGTTCTTCTTTATAATGTGAAACACACTCCTGAAAATGGAGTCATTTAGACCTTCTGTGCTTTGTAAGCCTGAGGGCATTTCCCTCAATATGCTGCCTAACTTAGGCTTTAATGCTAATGATACATACAAGGAAGGAAAGAAGGCACATGCTGTGTCTGTTTACCCTCACCTTTTTAGAAAGGTGCAACAGGGTGGGGGAAACACTATGAACTGTTTGAACTCTTAGTGACCCTATACCTCCTACTATCACATTCAAACACCTCCATTGACTTCTCCATTGACTCCCAATCTTGAAAGGTATTTCTGTGCAATGCATTGGAACTTTGCTGACAACTTTCAGGTTAACAATTTGTAGAATAAATACATTTATACTCCAACATTACTGAATTAGTTAGCTCAGTAAAAACAAATTAAATCAATATGGAGTTTTTGGACAGTAAATTAATTTAAAAGTTCCTCTGTAAAAATAAAAAATATAGGGTTTATTGACCCCATATCCACTCCCCTGCCTTGAAAATAACAAAATAAATGATTATGGAGTATATTGATCCTGTATTAATTCATACTGGCCTCCATACTAACAAAATAAATGAATTTGTGTCTCCTGATATTCATGTAGATTTGCCCCTCAAAATGAAAAAAAAGAATATGGGTTGTCTAGACCCCACATTAACACTCTGTATCCCAATGTAGAGACATCTACTCCTCAACCAATGACATGAGGAGGAATCATTTGGAAATTAATAATGACTCCATATTAACCCCTTCGTGACACAGGACGTACATGTACGTCCTGTGTGGCTGTCACTTAGTGACAGAGGACGTACATGTACGTCCCGGAAATCCGGCTCCCCACGCGGCTGCGCGCCGTTCGGGGACTCCGGATTGTTTTAAAAAAAAAAAAAAAAAATGTTAGACGGGCGTTAAGTGACGGCCACGTCTGCACGCGGCCGTCACTAAGGGGTTAATTATTTTGCAAGGGAAGAGTAGTATGTAGTCCCATAGCAATTGGTGTGCTACAAGTTTTCAATTCTTAATCAATGTTCATATAGGTGCAATGGTTTTGCATACACAATTATTACTTAAAACAAATTCTAGGTATTATTATTATTCTTTATTTATATAGTGCCAACTAATTCCACAGCGCTGTACATTTGGGAATAGACATACAGAGGTATTCAGTGGCGTAACTATAGGGGTCGCAACCGCGACCGGGCCCGTCACTCCAGGGGTCCCGGCCGCCCCCTGCAACCCCTCTGCCTGGCGCCCGCGATCTCTGTCTGACACTGCAATAATGCAGAGCGCTGGGAGATTACATCATCTCCCAGCGCTCTGCATTACTGAAGAGAACCGCGCGGGAGATGAACACACCTCTCCGGGCTCCTGCCACTCCAGTGAGGTAGGAGATGGGGGCATTTTGGAGAGGGCCAATGTAGTCGAGGGGGGCCCATGGTGCTTCTTGTACCAGGGCCCGTAGGCTTCTAGTTACGTCTCTGGAGGTATTAAATAGTACAATCAAATGTGGAGAACAGTAGGAATTGTAATTGCATTGCTATTTTAGGTTTTGGAAACCTATCTGCAAATATAACATGCAGGGACAGATTTCCTAATAAACAGACTATGCAACTGCTTAGAGCTCCAGATTTTGAGGGACTGGCCACTCCCATATTCTCACTTGTGGGTGTGGCCAGAGCAATTTCAGTGTCCATACACCAGATTTATATCCCTTTACAGGCTAATATTTAAACCACTTGGATGCTAGAGAGATCTCACGTTGGGGAGCTCTCTAGCAATCAAGGGGTTAAAGCTTTTTTTGGTTCTTGCTTGTTATAGGCCAAGGGTATTTTCTGTGCCCGGAAACAGTGAATGGGACAGATGGCAGGGTGGTGTGAGAAGTAGGAGGTGTAGTTCTGATTCACTTTACTCACTTGTAGTGTAGGCCAGTGCAGTGTCCCATGCTCACCAGATAAAATGCTTCAGGGGAAGTGTAATTGCCCTGTTCAACTGCACTCAAGCAGAGGAATTCTCAAGACCTGCCCTGTTAGCAGTCCCTTAAGAGAGGTTTGAGGACCACTGCTTAATGGGACAAATAAATATTTTCTTTTTATTAAATTGGGTTTTTAACTTAGTGAATGCAAGATTGTTCGCCGAGGTACTGTAAAGCAATCAACTACAAATCTATCTAGCATTAAAGGGGCTACACCCCATTTTAAATATTGAGCATTTTTATTTGTCCCCTGTGGTGCAGATTGTTTCTTCCAGAATTGCCTTACTTTAATTGTAGAAATAATCTTTGACTTCCATTTACACCCATTAATAGAAGCTCAGTCTACATTTCTAAATTACTCTCCCACTGAGGCATGTGGGACTTTAAAGGGATAGTAATACTTAATTATTACTATGCCCCATGTTGTAGCCCTTAAAATTCTGAATTCAACGATACCAGTGGCATCTCTCAAACCTTTATGGTTTGAGAGATATCCACTTTCAAAGTTCCCTCTCCCCTGACGTCAGCATTCTATCTGACAGCAGGAGAATCCAGTCCCAGGACCGGCGGTGGCTTTGCAGCAGTGCTGAGATCTCGTTATAGAAACATAAATCCTTCACTAAAATGGTCTTCTACGTGTGCTTGCAAAGCAAGCACATGTAGAAGACCATTTTAGTGAAGGATTTCTATTTCTATAACGTGATCTCAGGACTCCTGCAGAGCCGCCGCTTGCTCACTGAGAGGATTCCCCTTTTCTCAGCTAGACTGCTGACATCAGAGGAAAAGCCAAAAAGAGGGAACTTTGAAAGTGGATATTTCTCAAACCATAAAGGTTTGAGAGATGCCGCTGGTATCGTTGAATTCAGAATTTTAATGGCTACAACATGGAGGATAGTAATAATGAAGTATTACTATCCCTTTAACCACTGCTTATTGCTCATCACCCAAAATGTTTTGTCTGGTGTAGAAATCAAATGACCGATTAACAGTGATCAACTAGTTGACTGAAATGGCTTCTTTCACTTAATAAGTGCTGGAGCTGTCTGTATATGCCTGCTGTAGTATTACATTATCTACTACCATCTTTTTACTATTCCCTGTGTTTAAATTGCTCTGTGATCTTGCCAGACACCACAAGACACATACACTATGGGCCTTATTTATCAAGTTAAAGCAAAGCAGAGTAAGCTCCCTCTCCGGGAGCAGATGACCATAGAATTCTAGTGGTTCCTTTGATATATTTATGATGGCCTAGAGCCAGGGCAGCATTATGGGAGCTGCACTCAAGAACAAAGCACATCAAATGCACTGTGGTACTTGTAAACCGGGATGCAACCTTTCAAGAGGATCTCGTGCTGTCATGCAGTGCGAGATTCTCATGTCGCCATTTTTATTATGGCGACATGGTAACTACTTCATTTGGTTGTAGGATCTTTTGCGTGCTACCTTTTAAAAGTAAACCTTACCATGGATGGGGGGGGGGGGGTAATCCCATTGATTTAATAGGGTGATTTTAACCTTTTGAATGCCAGAGATGTCGCCAACACATTGGGGAACATTGAATTGGAAACATTTAACAATGAAGATGTTAAAAGCCATATCAAAACTGTTGGGTATTTTGGCGAAGTTTTATTTGTCTCCTTTGGTTAGGGTTGCCACCCAGCCGGTATTTTACCGGCAGGCCGGTAAAAAATTGGCTTCTTTCCAATGTTAAGTCTATGGAGAGAATGCCTTGGCCGGTATTTTTTTGAAGAAAAGGTGGCAACCCTACCTTTGGTATATTTGGTTTATTCCAATATTGCTACACTTCAGTTGATAAGACCCACTAGCAAATCAACTGCACAAATTAAATTGCCCAAATGCTATTGGTTTGTCCCATGTTTTGTCTTCTTTGCTTTTATACATAAGGTCCTTTGATCTTTATGTATAAAGCAAAGTCGAGCAATTGTGGAGCATGTCAACTGCAATATAATGTACAAATAAACATTCACATTTATTTAAATGAGGATTTTAACCAATTGACTTCTAGGGCGGTCTCCAATATTTTACTCCAAGCTGTATTTGATACCTCTATTGAACTGAAGCGGTTAAAATCCCCATTAAATCAATAGAAATGTGGGTAATGTTTATTTGTCTACTGTGGTATAGTTGGTTTGCTCCAGAATAGCTCCACTATGACATTTTACATACGATCCATTGTGTCTATTGCACCACGGTGTCTTCATTCTACGTTGTTTGTATTTTTGCATCGATATTGTTTTGTAGTGGGGCTAGGACAAATTATTCTTAGTAGATAATATATCAAGCTAACTGTAGCATACCTCCCAAGTCCCTCTTTTGGACCCAAATCCCTCTGTCCCTCTTTCCCACCCTGATGTCACTCGTTTTAGGAGATCAGATTGAATGGCGTGTATATAAGTGTATCATATTGATGTACAGCAATAAAACTCACATTAATGTTTGTTTAAAAGTCAGTATATGTGTTTATAAATTAGTCTGTGTAAATAAAATACTTTGATCTTGTTATAAGTCATTTATTAGGTTACACAAGGAGGTGTCAATAGGTCATGAAATATCCTAAAAATTCTCGATAACGTCCCGCCTACCAGCCACGCCCAAAGCAACACCCTCTAAAACACAATTGTCCCTCTTTGGCAATTTGAAATGTTGGGTGGTATGCTGTAGCAATTGAGTATGTATTTTATAGAAGTACAGAGACAGAAGCTGTAAAAAAAACAACAACAAAAAACTAAAATACCCCACATGATTTTTGGGATCAGGCTTGCCAGTTAATGCAGAGCATTCTGAAACTGTGCCCTTTTATGGGAATGTGACTTCATGAAGTGCAACTGTAACTAGTGTATGCTGACCAGAACGCCCCTTTCACCCATGAAATATTCATATGTCAGGGCTGAACTGAAAGAAAGCAGGGCTCCAGAATGCAGTTTTCATATATGCCCCCTTAAACTTAAACTAAGGCTTTCAGGTCAACCTGTAAAACTAAACACTTATGAAAAATGCATGTTAGAAGGCTACAGTCATTACAAATAAACTACAGTGTTTGCCCTGTGCATATGCAGCAGGCATTTTCATGTGCTTGATTTCAAATATATCATCTGCCAAAAATAACCGTAAATTAATACTAATTTTGGGAGGTTCTGCAGCAGCCATAGATAACTACTTTGCCAAATATGATTGACATGTTACTGTAATCATATGTAGCTATAGACACAAAGAAAATCTGGAGTAATTCTAGGGTAAACCAAGTGCATCATAGAGACCAAGTAATTGAATCCAATGTAGCTTTAACCCCTTGACTGATAGGTTAATGCATTGCTGACCTCTCAAGCATTCAAGGGGTTAAATCAGCATGAATTTTGGGAAATTTTATTTCTCTCCTATGCTGCAGTTGTTTCCCCAGAATTACTGCATTTTTCTTTTGCTTATATGGCCCATAGTGACTATTAATATTTTCATTTCTTTTTATGTATCTAATTACCATATTTATTAATATTTTTAAGATATACACAGCGTTCTTGAAAGACCTTAGCTTAGGTAATCGTGTGACTGTTAACTGTTTCCTCATGCAAAATAACAGCTGTCTGGTGTTGTTATATGGCGAATTTTCCCCACAGAGCCCAATTGTCCCTCATTGTCAATGGATATCCACATGCATTCTGTTGCTTACATTAGGGTCCTGACTTTTTCACATTGTTGACAGAACTGTTGCAGCCCCCCACTACAGTTCTGTTTACCGTTTTCTTTTATTCACCTTCTCATGCATTCCTCATCTGATCGGGTTGCATGAGGTGTGTCTGAGGCTAGTCTGCTTAAGAGCCAGCCAACAATGCTCATTTGAAATGTCTGCTATGCTGCTTTCAGACCTTCCTTACTACATCTTTACTGTGTTACTATGTGAAAGCAGTAAAGATACAGAGTGCTGCACTTTATTGCATTCACACAATGCAATAGTCACCTGTGTCAAAGGCACCATAGTCCAGCAATGAAAGGTTCACATAGTGCCCCATCTCCATTGCAGCATTGCTGCTTTGGCATACCTCCCAAGTGTCCCTCTTCAGGAGGGACAGTCCCTCTTTTAGACCTAAATCCCTCTGTCCCTCTTTCCCACCTTGATGTCCCTCTTTTTAGGAGATCAGATTGTGTGGTGTGTATATAAGTGTATAATATTGCTCTACAGCAATAAAACTCACATTATTGTTTGTTTAAATGTCAGTATATGTGTTTATAAATTAGTCTGTGTAAATAAAATACTTTGGTTTTGTTCTAAATCATTTATTAGGTTACACAAGGAGGTGACAATAGGTCATGAAATAGCTTAAAAATTCCTGGTAATGCCCTGCCCACCAGCCACACCCCCAGAAACACCCCCTAAAACACAAGTGTCCCTCTTTGGCAATTTGAAATGTTGGGAGGTATGGCTTTGGTGCTGTCCATATGAAAGAAGCCTTAAAGGCATAGTAACAGTTCATAAGACAAGTAGCTCAGAACTTTGAGCATATGTAATAGTACTGCTCCGTGATGTTCATGCACTAACGTATTGCTAGAAACAGTGTAATAATATGTTGAAGATGATCCCTTCCGCCCCTTTCCCTGACACAAGCATTGTAGTCTGAGAACTGACAGCGGATCCTATTGAGGGACAATCTTCTCCTTTGAAAAGGACGGCATGTTTTCCTTATACTGGCAGAGGGAAGATTGTCATTGTTGTGATCTGTTCGGTCAAGCGACCAGACTTCAGATCTAAGGGGAGGCAGCTTCTGAATGGAGTAATGGAGTAAGGGGCAGAAGGGATAATCTTGAACACATTATTACACTGTAACTAGAAAGTTTTGAATCTTATGAACATCGCGGAGCAGTATTATTACATACGTTCAACATTACTTGTCATATGAAATGTTACTATCCCTTTAAAGATTAAGGCATGGATTCTAATACATCTGATCATTTTATGAAGGTTTTTATCTACACAATTCTCTCTATAGACTTCAATTGGAATCTGTTCAACAAGATCAGCTGATAACATTTATCAATTCCAGTGTAATCTAGGCCTTATTTATCAATTCCAGGTTAATCTAAGACTTATTTAGCAGTATGGGAGATATGAGATTTATAAACATCTGCAGATAAAATAATAATACCGCTGTCATAAATAGGGTATTACGACTAAAGAAAAGTGGAGTAACTCATGATCAAACAAACAGGGGGCAAATAAAAACCTCTCATTAATTTTCTTTTGCATTCAAGGAGTTAAAAGACCAATTTAAATCAAGTTGAGTTTTGTTAATTTTTGTTTGTTTTTCAGGTGGTTTGTCCCACTTTGTCTTTAAAAAGTAGGGCCATAGAATTTTAACCCTTTGAGTACCAGTGGGGAGAGCAACGCGATGGGTTAAGTAAACTGGCACTGTTACGAAACATTAGAACTTTACCATTTCTTTTGCAATGTGTTCTGTCTCACTACAGATTTTTCTGCCACTTAAAGAGATAAAGCCCATAGAAATATAATTCCCACCCCTTTTGCACCCTTTGCTGTGAGTTCAAAGCCCCCATGGATTTGAGGGGTTAATTGTTGCTCACGTAGGAACATGTGTGTTTTGTTGCTTTCCAGTTCTGGGCAGTGTCACAAGTCAATATACCAGGGACATTCAGTCTTTACCTGCCTGGTTAAACATTAAGTAGACAGCATGCAAGGCACTGGGACTGAATGAAGGTCTCTAAACATATTACAAACAGGTGGCCAGTCCAGGATTCCTGACTGAGCTAATATATATTCTAAAATATATATAACTACTATATATCTATAGTAGATAACCTCTGGACCCAACATTAGTCCCATGCTCAGATCAATGCAGAATGAAGAAAAACTTGAGCCATGTGCATAATGCAATGGAGCAATTCTAGGGCCAGTCATCTGCGCCATATGGAACAAAGGTAGTTTTTAGTACTGAATATAAGTTCATTTTATAAATTATAAGGAAGAACGTAACAATTTTAAAATCTGATGTTCAACTGCAGGATATACTGGATATGGGGTGTAAGTTCATATGAAGAAAAGCTCCTACCCTAACCACAGCCTTGTCCCCAAATATGTTTGTGACCAGCAGAAGACTTTAAAATACTGGTTAACAAGCACTAGGATGTACATGTATGGGACTAGGGTATATACATCTTCTGATTTTATCAGGATAGGGACATTATTTTAGATCATAGGTAACTAGTATTGACTACAAAACTAAGAACATGGTAAATTTCACAAATTTACAAAGATTGTAATATACAGTACTGTGCAAAAGACTTAGGCAAGTGTGAAAAAAATGCTGTAAAGTAAGAATGCTTTCAAAAATAAACATGTTAATAGTTTAATTTTATCAATTAACAAAATACATAGTGAATGAACGGAAGAAAAATCAAATCAATATTTGGTTTGACCACCCTTTGCCTTCAAAAAGCATCACTTCTAGGTACACTTGCACACAGTTTTTTAAGGAACTTAGCAGGTAGATTATTCCAAGCATCTTGGAGAACTAACTACAGTTCTTCTGTGGATTTAGGCAGCCTCAGTTGCTTCTCTCTTCATGTAATCCCAGACAGACTAGATCATGTTAAGATTAAGTCTCTTTGGGGGCCATACCATCAATTCCAGGACTTCTTGTTCTTCTTTACGCTTAGTTCTTAATGACTTTGGCTGTATGTTTGGGGTTATTGTCATGCTGTTGAATAAATTTGGGGCCAATCAGATGCCTCCCTGATGGTACTGCATGATAGATAAGTATCTGCCTGTACTTCTCAGCATTGAGGACACCATTAATTCTGACCAAATCTCCAACTCCATTTGCAGAAATGCAGCCCAGACATTCAAGGAACCTCCACCATGCTTCGCTGTTGCCTGCAGACACTCATTCTTGTACTGCTCTCCAGCCCTTCAGGAACAAATTGCTTTCTGCTACAGCCAGACATTTTAAATTTTGACTCATCAGCCCAGAACAGCTGCAGGGTTTTCCTTATGCTCACAGTAAGAAGACTGTCCCTTGCTGCAACCTGTCCAGTCAAGAGTCCAGATTCCACATCTGAGGGGAGGCGGCTTACACTAGGTAAAAGGGGCAGGATGGGGATACTTTATCATTCAATTACTCTTGAACTACAACTTAACGGTATTGATATAACACTGTCCATGGCCCAAATACTATGAAGATTAATTGGAGCTGCTGTTTTTGTGAAACATTACTATCCCTTTAAGACACTTTTCTTTCACTGTCAACCTAATTCCACTCTTCCTGCTGGTGGATCTAGCATACATATAAGCAACAAAACTGTAAGTTTGGATATCTGCCACTAGATGACACTGTTGAGCTCTTGTGTGGTTTTTTGAGCAAAGGGCTTTTAATTTATAGATGCTAGGGCCCTTAGAAGACAGCCCTTCATCCAAACCAAGCCACATAACTTTCAGTAAATGTCTCCTGTGCAAATGGTAATGGAGAAAGACTATGGTAAAAGACTGCGGCAAGCCTTTATTTGAAACATTGTGCAACCTCTAATATTTAATTCTTCTGTACCTCAGAAGCTTATTTCGCAACAGAATCTTCCCCAACCCACAATGCCTCAACCTACTACACCTAAGCTTACTATACCCCTATAAAAGTCCTATATGGTGGCAAGTTTTCAGCCTATTGCCAAAGAAACTTAGATCTCTTAAAGTAGAGGAACGGGGTATTCTGGTCCATCTACCTCATCTGCTGTATACAGGACCGTATCCAAGAGATCATTCGAAGAATGATATAGGAAGACTCTTATGTTTTCTTTGCTGAATATAAAGAGGATGATAAACTCAAATCTGTGAATGATGAAATCTATCTACAATAAAAGAAATCTCACAAGGTATTTCCAGTCCGTAAGGTGGTGCCACACTCTAATTTCCTAGAAAAGCTCAAAGCTATTTTCCATTTGATCCAAAGAATACTGTGGTCTGAGACTGCAAGCCACAAGTAGATGTTCATGTGCCAAGATTATTTAAAATATAAACTGATCATGTGGAGGATGGATCAGGGATTAAATATCAGATGGACAAAAACTGGAAGTGGTTTTATGAAGGCTTTATAATGCAGGGGATGCATTTTTTAGATGAAGTGTTGCTACTACATGTGTGTTTAGAGAAGGGGTGTCCACGTTCAATGTCTAAGTTTGGTTTTCAAGGGCTACCAACAGGCCAGAATTTAAGGTTATCCCTGATTAAGCACAGTGAGTTAATGAGTGGCTCATTCATTGAAACTGACCTCCCTCAGTTTAAACAGGGAAATCTTTAAATATTGGCCTGTTGGTAGCTTCAGGACTGATCTTTAGTTAGTTCAGTTAGAAGTGTTTGTTTTTAGCAAGCTACCAAAAGAAAAAATGTTAAAATCTATTTCTCTGTTAAGACTGGCTTCAGAATTTATATATGACTACAAGCAATGCAGTGATTCCTACATGAGGGCATTCATGTTCAAATCACCATCCATTACATGTACTGGTCAATGGATTCTTCCCTTCTTCTGCATTTATGAAGAGAATGACACTACAGCAATCTCCACTTTGGATGCGCTTTATGTGGATGTGCAGAGCAAGTGCTACAGTGATCATCACAGAGAGTGTGTAGAAAAGCCATCCCTGTGGCTTTTTAGGCGGAGATGACATAAGCCTATCACACAGAGTGCTTAGTGGAACTGTCCCTCTGTTTGTTTTTTTAATGGCAATGACGTACATAACTCCGGTAGGCTAATTCCAGGCCGTGAGCAAGTCAGCCAGTGATATGGACATGTCCAAATAACTGCCTGTTGCATATTAGTGCAAAAGAGAAAGTTCCGAGTTGATTTGGCCATGAAGAAATGGGGGGGCTTCACCCCCCTACAATCTAATTCCCAAATCATCCCCCCACACACATACATACACTGGACACACTGATTCCTGGAGTCCTCCTTGCTGCCGCCCCAGGGTGTAGCTGACAGCGTATAGGGATAGGCTAGAGCAGTGATTCTCAATCACTGTGCCGTGGCACTTTGGTGTGCCACGGCACAGTGATTGAGAATTTGGTGTGCCACGGACATCAACTTAGGGTGTCCCATGTTTTCTATGAAGACTAACAAAAATGGACTTTTAAATAAAAATTTATAGAAATTGTTAAGCACATTGTTTCCTTTTGTTATTATGATTGTAAGACCTAATAATAACTGTATATTTATGCATTGTATCTTCATTATGACCTTGACAGAGTACATTAAATATGTTAGGGGTGCCCCGAATGTTCTATATGTCATGCTAGGGGTGCCCCAAACAAAAAAAAGATTGTGAACCACTGGGCTAGAGTTTATTCAGAATGTGTGAGAATGGCAGCCAGAACCATTGCACGTTCTACTGGAAGCTGTAGAGCTTTATGGCAATGTTCATCTAACTGGTCTTTTAAATGTAAACTATGTGGCATGCCTTTTGAAGAGAAGTATATTTCTTGGTTTAATTCTCAAAAAACATTTTTCATCCTTACAGGGTCTTTAAAAGGAATTTCAGAGACACAGAAAATGAGCCATTTTAATGTTTTTATTTCTTTATTTTTATATCGAGGATTAAGAGATATACAGAATAAAGAAAGTGGGGGTGAGGAAAAAAGGTGGGAGGGAATATGAGGGCTGAAACAGTACATACACAATGTAACAAGACAGCAGCTCTGCAAGATCACTAATTGCTAATGTTTATACATATTATACATAATGTTATATAATTGAACTACATGAGGTAGTATACAGAAGCAGTATACATAGATACACATCAAGTACACAGAGGTAAAGGGATAGGCAAGGGCAGAAATGGCTTATGCAGGAAATCACAGTCTTAAGGTGAGAAAGAGACCAGGGGCAGGGGAAGGAGAATAGCTCATCCTACCAACTATATAGGTTGGATTACCCCACCCCCTGTAGAAGTAAAAACAATACAGGAGGGGGTGATGCTCCAGAATATTTTGTAAATATGGATACAAGCTGCTGTCCTTTTCATCTCATAGATATCCCATATGATGCATGTAACAAGTATCATAGAAAGGATCCTGTCCATCTTCCACCTGTTTACCTAGGCATTCCTTGCTGCCAGATTAACATAGTTCACAAGCTTGTCTTAGGCAGGGGTTAAATGATCTAGTGATCTGACCAATAAAGAAGAGCATGTGTCAAAAGGCATGAGAACAGTCAGACAAAATTGGGTCCAGACCCAGTACAAGTCCAGTTCCAGAAGTTTCGACTTTAGGAAGTTTTTTTTAGAGAGAGCTGATCACCACTAAATTAAATTATTCATTAAATATGTCAAATTTCTGAGACCAGGGTGCTTATGCACTAAGGTGTGATAAAGAATTGATGATGTGGAGATGATTTCTGCAGTGTTATTACTTCCTATGTTATTCTATGGAGCCAACACAATAAGATCACCAAAAGATTGAGAAATCTCAGTGCATTGACTCAGGGGGATTAGAACATTAGAGAAATAATCTCCACTTTATCACCTCTTTACCACCTCTTTATCAAACCTTAGTGCATATTCTCCCTAGAGTTCATCCTTTGTAGTCACCATGGGACCTGAATTTAGGTCTCAAAGCTTTACTGAAAAGATCCTTTGAACCGATACAAACCTATATGTTGAAGAAGCTTTCTTTCAATACAGCCTTACTAGTGGCACTAACTTTACCCTGAAGAGTCAATGAACTTCAAATTATATGTAATTCAGTCAACACTCACTTTTAAGCTGCTGCTATTATTTGCAACAATGGTATATGCATTCTTCCACACGAGTCAGGATATCTGTCTTACAGCACTATGCACTCGTCCTGTGAATTCCAAGGAAGGATGTCCTCAAACACTAGATGTCTAACTTACAACCTAAAACAACATGTTGGTTTTGGCCCCCGCTGTTTGTCAACTTCTTTACAATGTACAAAGGTATAAAGGCTACTATTGCAATGGTTATGTTCAGCTATCATAGCTCCCAACATTTCATATGTCCAAAGAGGGACACTTTTGTTTTAGGTGGTGCTGCTGGGGTTGTGACTGATGGGTGGGGCATTACCAATTATTTGTAGGTTATTTCATGTCCTTTTGACACCTCTTTGTGTAACTGAATAAACGATTTAGAGCAAGACCAAAGTATTTTATTTACACAGACTAATTTATAAACACAATACTGAAGTTTAAACAGATGTTAATATGAGTTTTATTGCTATCGAGCAATGTGATACACTTATATACACACCACACAGTCTGATCTCCTAATAAAGAGTAACAGCAGGGTGGGAACGAGAGACAGAGGGATCTGGGTCTCAAAGAGGGACAGCTGGGAGGTATGGTTATGTGTCTATAACACATGACTCCCAAGTGTTCTTCTTTAGGAGGGACAATCCCTCTTTGAGACCAAATCCCTCTTTCCCACCCTGGTGTCCCACTTTTTAGTAGATCAGACTGTGTGGTATATATATGTATATCACATTGTTCCACCTCAATAAAATGCATGATCTTTCTCTAAATAGTTTCTTCAGTTACACAAAGAGGTGTCAACAGGTAATAAAATAACCTAACATTTCTCGGTAATGCCCCACCCACCAGCCATGCCCCAAGTAACTCCAACTAGAACAAAAGTGTCCCACTTTGGCCATTTGAAATGTTGGAAGGTATGATAACAGATGTTTGTAGCCGTAAGTCCAATAGAGCAATGTAAATAGTATGACATTTTTCTCTTAAAATATTGTATTTCTAAGAAAATAATCTGTCAAGTTCCCCTCATTCTTCTCTCTCTCTGACATATTAACTATTTTTGAAGCTTACACTTCTAAAGGGAAAGAACCAAGAGGATCAAAGCTGATTCAACTAATGCAATGGATGCATCTTGATCTACAAAAGTGCACACTTCCATGGTGCTGATATGCATATCTTGTATCCATACTTTTATAGAGCACTATAGACTTGAATTTCAGGAGAGGCTGCAATTGGCTGTAAAGTATTGCAGGCCATTGTATATTGATTCCTCACTTTTGTATCACTGTCAGCGGGAGTTACCAGGAGACTCTGAAGGAAAAACAGCATTTTTCTTACCTGTTATTAGTTCAAGTCTCATTTTGTAGCACACAGACTTCCTGCACTGTGTGAATTTTGCCATTAAAGTAATTTAAGTTATGTAGTATCTCTTTGGTGTCTGGTTCATCTCTATTAAAAACATAAGAAAAGGTGGGGGTGGTAAGTCTCTTGTCCTGTTCTACCTAGGGAGGCAGGGCTCTTTTAGTGTATGCTACCAAAGGAGACCTGAAGGAAAAGAAATCAACAGATAAGGAAAATTCTGTCTCTGTGTCAGATTATCCCTAGAGTTGATGACAACAGAAAGAAAATCAGTACTCACATTTTCTCAGTGTAAAGGTGTGAATGCAGACACATCAGCTCCCCATTTATCAAACACTTTGGCCAAGGGGTTGGGTTGTGTATTGAGGCGCAGTAAAGAGGAAGTTCAGTGGATGCACAATTCAGCAGGAACAATGACTGACTGCTCGGCTATTTAACACGTCTCTAATTACATCTTCTAAGAAACTTAGGACTACATTCCTTTGTACTTGATAAATGTAATAGCTAGTTTTATCTCACAGACTGACTATGGTTTCATCAAGAACATTCACTGTCTCCATTATAAGACTTTCCGTGTGAAAAGTACTACTAAGGCTAATTTCTTGCCCTCTTTTTACACCGCCATATGCGTTTATCTACCTTGAGGCTGATGTAGTAAAAATTAACTGAAGCAAGTCTCGGGCAAACCAACTGTACCATATTAAAATTCCAATCGATTTAACCCTTTAAGGACCAAAGGGGCGTGTAATACATTGTGAAGCAATGCGTTACACACACCTCTGGTCCTTAAAAGGTTAAATGGGTATTTTGACTTTTTGAATGACAGAGGTCTCGAATGCATTGCTTTAAAAGACCTATTTAACCCTTTGATGTCAGCGCTATTCAACGCATTGTTTTTCAATTCGTTGGATTCTTCTCTGGCACTCAGTGGGTTAAATCCAATGGAATTTTGTGCATTTATATTTGTCCCTTATGGTACAGTTGGTTTGTCTTAGAACTGCTCCGTTTCTACTTAGTACACTAGGAAATAAACTTGCTAACTGATACACAACTGAAGGTTTATCTTGTTCATTGAATGGGACAGCAGCAGTGCATAGCATACTGTTTTCCCATTGGTTAGTAAATGAAGCCTAAAGCAAGTGTGTGTGTGTGTTTAATAAGAATGTTTTATTAATAAGACAGTCTTGATACAAATGTCCCTATGAATCAAAGCCATGTTCAGGAAAATAAAGAAGAGCAATTCTGAGGTAATGTAACTTGTGCATTTGGTTTGCTCTAGAATTGATTTTACATACTTTTCTTTTTAAGATCCATACTTACTCATATTAGGTCCTTGAGCTCATTGTAAGAAGCTTCAAAACTCTGCTTTCATTATATATTGTAAGATCACTCTTTATAATGCTTACCGGGAACAAAAGAAAGACGTATTGAAATTCACAAGGAACAATACAACTGAAGCATTATACTCTGATCCTTTATATCATCACAGAGAGGCACTTCCCCTTCATACAAACCAACTTCTCTTAACTCTTTGAAGACCAATGAGGGCGTGCAGCGTATTATGAAGCAATGCACTTCAATCTTCTGGTACTCAAGGGGTTAAGCAAAAAAATGAAACATTAGTAATTCAAAGTATATTAAAATAGTATTAAGAAAAATTCTTGTACATCAAGTCTAAAAAGATTTACAGAAATGTGAGCCATTTTGTAGTTAATGGAATAATACTTTCTTCAAAAGTAGTATCTTTCCTTCCTGCAAGTCTTTTTATATTTGACTAGTTGAAGAGCTCGTGTACACAGTGCCAGACGGTCGCGGGGCAGTCATGCACAGTAGAGACTGCCCGCGCCATGGCTGATACAGTGCCAGCCAGTCAAGGGGCAGTTATGCACAGTAGAGACTGCCCGCGCTGCAGCTGATACTTTGGAGCGCCCCGCTCTGTATCAGCCGCGTCACGGGCAGTTTCTACTGCGCATGACTGCGTCGTTACAAACTTTTTAGCGAATAATTATGTAGGATATGTAATTAACTTTTATGCTTTTTGACCCCTTGAATGCTAGAGATGTGTCAGTGCAAGGTGGTAATATGTGTTGAAGAAGCTGCAGGGCTTTTTCCTTATAGCTAATTATGAAATGTGTCTAAACATTTCTGTATACATACACATACCTCCCAAGTGTCCCTTTTTAGGAGGGACAGTCCCTCTGTCAGACCCAAATCCCTCTTTCCCACGCTGGTGTCCCTCTGTTTAGGAGATCAGACTGTGTGGTGTGTATATAGGTCTATCACATTGCTCCACAGCATTAAAACTCACATTATTGTTTGTTTAACCCTTTGAGTGCCAGAGTGGTACAGAATGCATTGCAAAGCAATGCATTCTGTACCACTCTGGCACTCAAAGGGTTCAACTTCAGTATATGTTTTTATACATTAGTCTATGTAAATAAAATACTTTGATTATGCTCTAAGTCATTTATTTGGTTACACAAAGAGGTATCTATAGGTCATGAAATTACTTACAAGTTATTGGTAATGCCCCACCCACCAGACACGCCCCTGACAACACCCTGGCCATTTGAAATGTTGGGAGGTATGCATACATATGTTATAAGTTTATTATGGAGAAACAATGAATTTGAATTAACCCTTTGAGTGCCAACAAATTGCAAAACAATGCATTGCGTACCCCTCTGGCATTCAAAGGGTTAAGAGTACTAATAGTGAATAACTTATACAGGCGACAAGAAGGAAAATATTTGGAACAAGGTCACAGCATATAGTTTAGTTTAACAAATGACTTTGACTATGTGTAAGCACATTAATACATTTCAGTGCATGACTCCACCAGTGCACATGATCTAAATGAACAAACCCCTTAAGTCACCCCTATGGCAGAAATAAGGAAATGGAAGACTTTGTGCTGATTTCAACTATGTCTAGGTGCAGGGCCGGCGCCACCTATAGGCGAGGTAGGCACCGGCCTAGGGCACACTTTCTCTGAGGGCGCATCAGCCCCGCCGCCGCTTACCACATACTGCCGAAGTAAAAAAAAAAAACATATGTTTCGGTGCCCTCCCTTGGCTGGCTATTTTTTTAATGTAGCTCAGCGATACCTGTTTCTCTCTCCCCCTCCGCTCCTTCAATCCTGGACCAGGGTTGAAGAAGCAGAGGGGGAGAGAGAAACGGGCATTGCTGTGCTACATTAACCCTTTCAGTGCCAGAGGGGTACGCAACGCATAGCTTTGCAATGCTTTGTATACCCCTCTGGCACTGAAAAGGTTAACAAAAGCCAGACAAGGGAGAGCACCGGAACGTACTCATTGGGGGAGAGAGAGCACCGAGAAGAGTAAGTGGAAGGGGGGGCAAGAGGGGATAAATAATCAGAAGGGGAGGGAGAGAGTCAAAGGGGGGATCAGCAGTCAAGAGGGGGATCAAGAGTCAGACGGGGAGAGAGAGATTCAAAGGGGAGATCAGCAGTCAGGAGAGGGATCAAGAGTCAGATGGGGAGAGAGAGATTCAAAGGGGGGGGATCAGCAGTCAGGAGAGGGATCAAGAGTCAGACGGGGAGAGAGAGCGTGAAAGGGGGGATCAGCAGTCAAAAGGGGGATCAAGAGTCAGACGGGGAGAGAGAGAGTCAAAGGGGGGTCAACAGTCAAGAGGGGGGAGAGTCACATATAGAGAATATACAGTCTGTCACACTGATACACATATAGAGAAGCACACACACATACTTACACACTGATATCCGTACAGAGACTCACACACACTGACACACTTATATACATATAGGGAACACACACTGACACACACATACACATATAGAGAACACATTGACACTAAAACACATACAGAGGCGGGTCATAAATGGGTAGGGCACAAGGGGTGGAGCCAAGGGGTGGCAAAATTAGGTTTTGCCTAGGGTGGCAAAAATCCTTGCACCAGCCCTGTCTAGGTGCAGAGGAAAGGCACACCTCGAAACACACATAACCATTCACACTACCCATGGGGTGCAAAGTGGCCATTTTATCACATAAAAAGCTTTATACATTGTTGTTAGGTTAGTCCAGAACCACACAGTTCTTCTGTCTAGAAGCAACAGTTTGCTCTAAGGTATTACTTGGGATATCTCTTTTTTTCTACAAGCTTGTAACACTTTTGCTGACAAATATTTCACAGGTTAAGTTGACAGAAAAAGAGGTAAAGCAGAAAAATTGTCTTTAGGGTTATTTCAACAAAAACAAACAACAGCTCATGCTGAGAAAGACATTTACTTTATTTACATTCCATTGAGAATCATGGGATTTTTCTCCTTGGTATGTTTCAAAACACTCAGGCTGGTTTACTCAGAAAGAGGGGCAATGCTGGAGCAAGCCAACTGCACCATGGAGATAAACACAAATTATTACACATATTCTATCAACTTAAAGGGGATCCATCACCCTTATACAAGTTAGCCTCAACAGTTAGAGTATTTAGCGAATACGTTTAGAACTGTATTAATTTCATTTTTAAAATCTCAATTTGGCCGAAACTGAAGTAATAAATGCTGCCCTGCACCTGCTTACCAGCTCTGTAACCGTAGTTCGTCACTCTGCCTCTGCTCCCCTCCCTCTATCCAGCCTCCTCCAATGACGAGGCTTTCTGCTTGTAAGCAGGAGCTGTCTCATTGGCAGAGATATCGATATCTAGCCAATGAGATCGCTCCCACTTACACGCAGAAAGCCTCCATCATTGGAGGAGGCTGGATAGAGGGAGGGGAGCAGAGGCAGAGTGAAAGACTGCAGTTACAGAGCTGGTAACCGCAGATTATCTGAAAGTAGGTGCAGGGCAGCATTTATTACTTCAGCTACAGCCAAATAGAGGTTTAAAAAATGAAATGAATACACTTTTACACTTATACGCTATATCAGGGCTTATAACTTTAAGCCCTTTGCTACTAGCCAGACCTGAAAAGTTACTCGTCACTGCAAGCCATAACATACCCACCAGGGCTGAATTTCTACTGGCCAGGACTAAATTTTCACTCGCCATTGGCTAGGGGCGAGTGGAAATTTTGAGCCCTGCGCTATATACTCTAACTATAAAGGCTAACTTGTATAGGGGTTATAGATCCCCTTTAAATCTGGATTTTATCACCATTGAATGCTGGAGAGGTCCTCAACATATTGAGAAACAATGCTTTGGAGAACCTCTATAGCTTTGAGTTTAAGAACTTGAATTATTCTTTGTCCCCAATGAGTGCAGATGAATTGCTCCAGAATTTCTCTATTTCTGCTTAGTATATCAGCCTCATTATCTTTAGTATAACCCATTGAGTGCCCAAGGGGTATCCAAGACATTACTCCGACACTGAAAGGGATAATTCCAGTATTTAATTAGAGGAGGGGTAGTCAGTATTTTTATCTCCAGCTGTTGGGGACTACATGTTCCATCATTCTCAATCAGCTGTTGGAGGATTGGGGATGATGGGAGTTGTAGTTCCCAACAGTTGGATGTCCTACAATTGTCTACCCCCACAACAGAGGATTTCCTCTTTATTGCAAGCTTACATTTCAGAACCAGGTGGCACTGTATATAACAGCATACAGAAATCTGGCTTGTTTATATTGGTCATAGTTTGGTATGTTCAAAATAATTTAATCTTAACCCTTTGAGTGCCACAGGGGTATGCAACGCATTGCAGAGCATTGCGTTGCGTACCACTCTGGCACTCAAAGGGTTAACAAATATCACAATGAATAGCAGTCAGATGATTCATATATGGATCAGAATTGGGAACTTTGGGAAATGGTGTATAAAGTGTCTGTGTAATTGTCAAAAACAACATATGTATATATATAAACATTAAGCAATATTTTAACAATTACTAATGGCAATCACCTGACTTTTCTGAAAAGTGGAGTACAAATGGTCATGGTCCAAATAAGAATTGTTTTGCAATATATGTATAAAGACATTTGCTATTTGCACTAAGAATTATGCAATTTTAGTGGTTAAATCTTAAGCCAGGGATAACCCATTCATAACAGAAGAATATATACCTAGATGCAGATTTAATGACTATTCTTAGACTTACCACTATGCATTTTTTTAATAAATTTCCACATTTGACTCTTATGAATTAAAGCAAAGTGGAACAACTCTGGGACAAACCAACGTCACCATGGGTCACAAATTAAAATTCACTAAGATTACAATGTTTAAAATGGGGCTTTTTTAACCCCTTGAATGAGAGGTCTCCATCGCCTTGCTATGCAATGTTTTTGAGACATCTCTGGCATTCAAGGAGTTAAATACCCCACTGAAATAGATAGGACATTTTATTTGTCTCCTATAGTGCAATAGGTTTGTCCCAGAATTGCTCCACTTGTATTTTATATATAAGGTCAATTGATTCCTAAAATGCGAAAAAACACTTTTAAAGATTAAGCAAGTCTCATGACTCACATCTTCCTTCCCTGTATGCACACACACACACACTGTATGTCCCCAGTTAACCCTTTGAGTGCCAGATGGGTACACAACGTACTGCATCAAAAGGCTAACTTAAAGTGATAGTAATACCTGTATTAAAGTTAATCTTCGAGTCTTCTTTACTTTTTTTTTATAACACATAGCACTATATTTCATTACTTACATATTTGTAGTTCAAGACAGCGGTGTAACAATACGGTTTGCAGGGGATGCAACTGTGATCGGGCCCGTCACTCCAGCCCATCCGCCCCATCAACCCCCCCCACCCGGCAACCACAGCAAGCTGAGTTGTGTGCCTTCTTCGGCACAGACCTCTATTAGCAGCTGAGCTCCCTCCCTGTCTCTGGCACTCTAGTAATGCAGAGAGCTGGGAGATGACATCATCTCCCAGTGCTCTGCGTTACTGGAGAGAGGACCGCTCGGGAGGTCCAAGCTGCTAATAGATGTCTGTGCAGAACGAGACACAGACCTTTCCTGCCACACCGCTGGACCACCAGGGAGGTAGAAGATGGACACTGGGGGTCAATGGGGGCATTGTGGAGGTGGACATTGGGGGCAGTGTGGAGGTGGCCAATGGAGGAAATGTGGAGATGGCCAATGGGGTGCAATGGGTCAGGGGGGCCCCATGGCAATTTTTGTACCAGGGCCCAATGGCTTCTAGTTGCGCCTCTGGTTCAAGAGCTATTCAAGCTGAAAGAATCCCCTTCCTACCCCTTTGGCCACCTTCCCTTAGACATGGAATTCGGACGGAAGCAGCAAGGGACAATCTTCAGTCAGTAAATATAAGGAAAACCCTTCCCCCTTGATGAAGGAGGGCAGGATTTTCCTTTTGCTTACTGAAGATTGTCCCTCTCCATCTGGGCCAGCATGAAAGGATCAGTGACATAGGGAAAGGGGTGGGAGTGGGATCTTTTTGGCTTCAATAGCGCTTGAACTACAAATATGTAAGTAGCAAAATATAGTGCTATGTGTTTTAAAAAAAAGAAAAGAAGACTCAAAGATTAACTTTAATACAGGTATTACTATCACTTTAAGTACAGAAATAGGCATATGCTATTTTCTCAGCTATTCTTGCCTATTGTAGGGGAAATATTTTCAGTTTTAAATGTTTTTGATGATAATTTTTCCAAGGCAATAGGAAGCACAAAATTAATTTTGTGAAGGGCATCTCTGTGTGTGTAGCACAGTCAGTAGATATCCTGCTCCCTCTGATTAGAATGGGCTTTTCCAAGCAGCAAAGACATGAAAATAATGGAGCAAAAGGATAAATAGCAATAATAAATACAGTGTGTGACAAAGAATTTTTCATTGATTTTGTCCTATAGTAAATAGAGGTTATATCTGGATTATGTAAAGGTGTTCTTGGGAAGTATGTTCCTTTTTTACCTATAAATCCACAGGTAAATGAGGACCCTGATTACAGTTTTCCCATAAAGATCAATAATATATACTTATTTCATTCTTTATTAAGAATAATACTAAAAGGAGCCCTAAGGATGACCCCTGCACTTGAAATGTGGTCTTTGATGTCCCAGGTAACACATGGCTTAAAGGCAGGGGTTTGATTCTATCGGCCATATGTCTGTAGAGGAGTATATCTCAGAAAATACACTTTGGTGTGGATGCATGTAGTTGTGGATATTGTCTTCCCCATTCATATTTCACATGTCATTCATGAGATTTTTTTCAAGTTAAAAATCTCATAACTTGTCATAAAGACAGGGGCTATTCAAATTTTCTCTTCAAGCCATGTTAGGTATATAAGGATACACATTTGTTTAGATAAATTATTATATTTTGAGGCATGAGATATTGTCTAATATCAAGTTGTTTACAATAACGGTTATGATGGGGGGATTCATCTTTCGTCAAATGGCAAAATAAAATCATGGGATTTCCTTGCGCATCAGCCTTTTGCCTATTTTTCAATGGTCAGATTGTATCTGGTCATCATTTATTCATCAGTGAGCGATAACCAGATATAGCTTCGAGTTTGCAGATTGTATGTGTGTGTGTGTGTGTGTGTGTAACCTAGAAATGGCCACCGGTTTGCCAAATTTTCATTACTATTGATAACCAAAGTTATCAATGATTAAGTGATTAAATATCTGATACACTGTTCTTATCACTCCTTGATAAATTCCAGCCTATATGTGATATATATGCCTTTGTTTGCCATGGGTGCTAACTTTTCAGGCAGCCCTTTTGTTTTAATATTGTTTGGGAGACTTCCATATATCTAATATAGACACCTATCATAATAGTATCTTTACTAGGGGTACCCCTAATTGCTTTATACTTGATTTTAGTGATATATGTATATTTGTAAATGCATTTGCAAGTCTTTTGACACAACTGTATTTTCCTTTATATTTTTAGTTATACGTTAACCCTTGTACAGGCATACCCTTTTCAGGGATATGTTCCCATCTGTTTTGTTTTATGTATAGTTTAAAGCAGGGGTAGCCAACACTAGACCTCAATAATGGTGAGGAGTGCATGATATCTCTTTTTGAGAGCAGTTAGTCACTGATTTGTCCACCTGTAATAAAGCAGGGATATGATTGGTCCATCTGTAAGCAAGGATATCTTGAACATATACTATTGGTAGCGCTTGAGGAGCAGAGTTGACTGCCACATCTTTAAAGTTTTTAGTATTTCCACTACTTCAATAAAAGTTGAGCTTATTATTCAGTATTTTGGGTTTGAGCAGGACCTTTCATTTCAGTACTCACCCATATGTGTTCAAATGAAAATTTAAGAATTCAGGTGTAAACCAAGTAAAATCCTCAAATTCTTATTGATTTAAAATGGACCTTTTTGTACCCCTTGAATGCTAGAGAGGTCTCTAATATATTGCTTCCCAAAGAGACCTCTCTAGCATTCTGGAGTTTAATAGGCCCATTTAAGTCAGTGGGAATGTTTATTTTTCCCCTGTGGTATGTGAAGCTGTGTGCGTGTGTTTGTATCTGGGAGTGTAAATATGTGCATGTATGTGTGTGCGTGCGTGCTTGTGTGTATGAAGAGCCTAGAATTCAATTAGATCAAATTACATATGGAATCCTATACATTTTCAAAAATCCTTTAGAGAAATAGAGCACCTCAGAATCACACAAGAATCAAGCATGCTTCAGACAGTGATCTTGTGGAAGAAGATAGGCATTGTAAAAATGTGAGTGGATTTCCATACCCGAAATTAGGGCTTTGTGCCATTCCAGTACAGTATTCACAACAGTACTATGACTGACTTTACTGGATTCTTAAGATGATGATTATTGTTCTGTTGGTAGCCTACACTGTGTGCCAGTGCTTTTTAACAGGGTTTATAATTGCTATCACAAAGAGCATACAAGAATCAGGACTGAATCTTGAGGATTTTATGAGCTAACCGAAAAGGCTTTAGAGAAGCTAAATGAAAACTAAATATGGATGATAGTCAACCAGAGGATATAGTGCTTCTTAGAATCTGGGACACTTCAGGAATCACTAGCCCAATGATCCTTTGACAGAGACTTCTCATGAGAGGATTTTTAAGGTGCCTTATATTCCTGCATACCTGGTTAGGAACACCAAAGGCAGGATTAAGGCTTGTCACACAAATATTGCTTTTGGAAAATCATTTTCCTTCCACTCTGGTGATGGGCCTCTTCCCAAGGCAGGACATGAAACACATCTCCCATGACAAATCAGTGTTATAAAACAGCTACCGCAAACAACACAATCTGCACAAATTTTAACATTATATTACTGTTTTAGAAAGTCCATGGGATGCCATAAAAAGTTAAAGAACATGTCATTTATAAAAACCAAATACTCTATTTCTTTCATATTTTCATGCAGCGCACCTGGGAAAGAAAATATGTGCAGGTCTCAATCAAGTACTGCCTAAAGCACATTTTGTCTGAAACAGATTCTCCAGATAGCCACATATTCACTTTGCTGAAAGTTTGGACATTACTCCATGTGGCCTCCATGTCACCACACCACACAGTTGATCCACTGTAGCTTTTTGCCTTCCCAAGACATAAAACAAAAATGTACTAGAATGTGGTTTTTCCAATTCTGGTAGAGAGTTGCAAGGTAATGACTGAGGAGACTCATGAAGTTCGCAGTTAATATCCCAGATCTATTTTAAAATAAGTTTAATTCCTTGATAGTCCAAAAAAGCTGTTTTTATTAAATATTTTTCCTTTGAAGTAATGATTTCATGCATCTTAAAACAAAGAGTGTCACAATCCTCCCTTGTCATCTTATGAAGAACATAACATTGGCAAAAGGATTGTGGAACCGTGATTTAAAAAAAAAATCCAGAGGGACTGTTTGAACCACCTTCTCAGGATCAAATATGAATTATGTGTTTGTTTGCTTTTACAGAAGGTGCTTTAAACTTCCTTATTATACTTGATGAAATGATTGCAAACCAGAAGTGCTCTCTTGTTAATGTCAGTTGCTTCAGAGAGTATTTTCTAATAGTCTTGAATAGTACTCTCCAGAGTCCCACAAGAATGTTCATAACTAAAAGAATATGTAATGTAATTGCTTTCACAGTCCATAGTGTTGGAATAAACCTTAACTAGTGTGCTGTAAAATATCTGAAAGACAGCTATGGTGCAACTCTTGTGCAAGGAGGAGTTTCTGTCTACTTCCAAGCAGTCTTTCCAGGCTTTGCAGGTTCTCATAAAGTACCAGGTGAAGAAGGGATCTTTGTTGAAGTCTCAGTGGCTCATGAATTGACAGTTCCTGCAGTGCAGAGAACCAAGACTTTATTAGCCAGAAGTGAGAGACAGAGAACAACTCTTGCTTTATCGCTTCTTATTTTTATTAATTACTGCTAGGCTCATCATGGATGGAACATATATATGCTAGGGAAAATCCCATGTCTGTGTCATTGCATCCAACACATCTGCATATCTTCTGGAAAATCTGAACTTGTTGAGCTTTTTTTTTTTTTTTTCAGTCATGAGATTCATTTGATGAAGGTCCCATAATAAGTCTTGATTCAATGCCCATTATATAACTATATACTGCTGTGGATCAGATAGATTTTTTCAGTCATTTCACTTTCTTGTGAAGTAAACTGCCAATAATGCCGCCAAGTTGTTGGGCCAGGAGCAGATCCTGTTAGTAAAGAATAGCAAAGGGTGGCCTCCTGTTTTTCCATTATTTTTTCAGGCAAGCCACTACAATTAAATTGTCTTCACTTGTTTTTATTGCTTTATTGATGTTCTAAGAGTTTCCTAGAGATTCTCAATTCAGTTAACAGTGCTACATAATTTCGTAGAAAAAGAACCTCGTCAGGACTCTGTTTCTTTTTACAAATGTTCCCAGATCTTATTCTGAAATCTGTCAGCAGAATGATCAGAGTCACTGTCTGCCAGGCTAGTCTTGTCTTCAAGTTCTGTGGGTGTCTGTTAAGCAGAAAGGCTTTCAGTTGTATTAGAACAAACTTATTTTTTTACCAATGGGATTCTTCTCTTATGTTCCATACATTAAAAATTTGCTTCTGTAACATTGGACTATGACAGCTTTTATTAACCAATCTAAGTGCAAGAGAGGTATCCAAGACTTTACAATGCAATGCGTTGAACACCTCTCTGACACTCAAAGGGTTAAATTTGACATAAAGCCCTGTACATGTATTAAATCTCTTATCCAAATGTAATATGATTTAAGACATTTATGGATCTAATCTCTTATTGACTTTATTTTCTCATAGACGAGAAACGTTATCTCTCTCTGTTTGTGTCCAGAATGAAACCTAATCATTTCCCCCTCACAGTGTGTTACAGATCTAATTTATTCCATTTTGTTATTCTCATAAATCCAGCAAGATATTGATCACTCATGGTAAATGTTGTCTGTTAGGGACCACTGAAGTGTAACTATCACGTGTATCGTGTTTTTTTGTAATTGCTCAAAAAATATCTTTGGTTGTGTATGATTAATCAATTCCTGTGTTGTGTCTTGGTTTAAAATTTACATTTTCCTGTTTGTTTTTTTTTAATAATTTGTGTTGCTGAAAAACCTGTCAGTCAAACTCAGATTTATAGAAGCTTACACATATAAAGTGATTCTGTTACCAACACTGCTGTTGAAGTAATGTAACCTTTTCCAACTGATCAATATGTCTGACACATGGACACTTGGTTCAATATGGAGCCAGGAAGCTAGAAAGGAACGTTTTTTTCCTGCAAAGCCAAACCTGGAAATATAGTCTATAACTACATAGCTACTGCACAAAAACATAATATAAGCATTGCTAGAATATGAGTTGTCATTTTTACCTCATAGATGCCCTTAAAGACCCTATGTTATCACCAATTTACCGTAGAATCTTTGTGAACACTCATAGATCCTTTGACTGACTGAATACAGGTTTGTGAACTGGAACTGTTTAAATTTTCCCTCATCCCGGATAACAGTATCCGCTTGAAAAGCAGGGCATGCAACCTGTTTAACCATTTGAGTGCCAAAGGATTATGTAACTCATTGCATCACAATATGTTTGATACCCCTCTGGCTGACAAAGACTGGACCCTTTGATTGCCAAAGGGGTAAACAACATATTGCAAAGTAATATAGATTCAAAAAACCACTTCCGATGCTGAAACCAGTGACCATCCTCCGTGTAGTTAGTCACAAATATAAATCCACATTCTCTATTGCACTAAAAATTATGTATTTATTATCAAAACACCATACAAAACAAATTGCAATAAAAAATATATTCCCCAAATCAACTACAATATTGCTACAGAAATCTCAAAAAATACATAAAAAATGTCAGAATTAGGGATGGACACTATATTGTGTTCATGATGTCTCCTTTCTGTTATAATTTAAAACACACAAATATATAAAAAAAAACGTTATATCCCCTCCTTACCCATAGAACCCAACACACCTCCAACGTGACCAAGGTATACTGTATTCTACACTCCAAGGGCCAAATTACACCACTGTCCTATCTCCCAAGTGCCAGCCGTTCCAAAATCAATCGGAAACAACTAATACACCAAGCCGAAGGTAGTTGAAGTGAAAATATGCCGTTAGGCAGACCACACTCACACCTTGTAATCCACGTACTGGCGGTTATGTTTCCCAGGGCATAGGGGATATACAACCCCAATACTTTAACACCTCATTGCCTTTAAAAAATAAAAAAATAAAAAACAAAAATTAATAAAAAGAAAAAAAATAAAACACATAAAATATAAAAAAATCCAAGAAATATATATTTTTTCTCTCTGATCAGTCCAAAAAAAGGTCAATAACCTCGATTCCATTATTTATAACAATTACTCCGCGACGTCTGCTTGACACACTCAGGTGTCCATACACCTAGTTCCACTTTGAATTCTGCTCTGTATTTCAATGTACAACTGTATCAATTAATGATACAAAAAGGATCCTTCTTATATCTCGCTTAATTGTATCCAACAAAAAAATTCTTTTATGTTTAAATAAGACCTCAAAGACTCTCTTAATCGCAACTTGCTCAAACAAAACCAAGATACCTTTAAAGATACAACCTCCCACCGTGTATATCTCTATATACACATCTTATCTTCTTCTCTCATTCTTTTAATAAATATATACTTACATATCACGGTTGTACCGATCACTCACGGTTTCGATGTCCTCATATATTACTGCTTGAGGATAGTATCTTTCTCATAAATTCATCTGTCTTGCGGAGTCCTTTGTCTTTGATTTTTTTATATATATTTGTGTGTTTTACATTATAACATAACAGAAAGGAGACATCATGAACACAATATAGTGTCCATTTGAGGTCATCCCTAATTCTGACATTTTTTATGTATTTTTGAGATTTCTGTAGCAATATTGTGGTTGATTTGGAGAATATATTTTTTTTATTGCAATTTGTTTTGTACAGTGTTTTGATAATAAATACATCATTTTTATTGCAATAGAGAATGTGGATTTATATTTGTGACTAACTACACGGAGGATGGTCACTGGTTTCAGCGCCGGAAGTGGTTTTTTGAATCTATACAAGTTTTGAAATTCTAATAGCGGGGAATTTATATTTCCAGGCAGCAGTTACCAATGTCGGCTTTGTAATCCATATAGCGCCAATTGAGTTATATAACTTTTGACATTGCAAAGTAATGCATTGTGTACCGCTCTGGCACTGAAAGTGTTAAATGCTTAGAGCCATATATATATATATATATATATATATATATATATATATATATAGGGAGAACTAAAAATACCCATTAATTGCAAAGCAATGTGTTGGAGACCTCTCTATCATTCAAGGGGTGGGAGTTTGGGGAATATTTAGTTCTCCCCCTATTGTGCAAATCGTTTACCCTAGAACTGCTCCATTTTTCTTTTGAACATACGGCCTTTAGTCTGCTGCCTAAACCTTCAACCGTAAGTTCTACATTGCTGTAAATGAAGATCTTGCAGTCTCCTAAGAGGTTCAGCTGAGATGTTGTAGAGGTATTCCATTGTCAGTCTTAGCACAGGAATGCATGTCAGAATTGGATCACTAGATAGCATGTCCTGTAAATAATCATCTAATAATGGCAAATGGAAGTGCAAAGATTTTTCCCCAGAAGCTAAGGCTGTAGAAGTAAATTAATGTTCCAGTTTATTTTTCCATTGGAGATTTTGTCTCTTTAGCCGTTATATCACAGAAACCACCTTTGATGGTATAGTGGATTTGTGTATTAATCCCACGTGACACTCAACTTTCGGTGATGTCACTGTATCTTTTTACTTCATATTAGAATTAAGCCTTTGCATTTTTTAACATGGCTATGTTTTCTCATTCCTTCATTGTTGTTTTTTTTCTCAATCCTCATTGTTAGTTTCAACAAAAACATTAATGTGATTTGATCTTTGTTTTCTTCTTCTATAATAGTAGTTTTCACACTGCAAAGTGAAACTCAGGTTTCCCTGAAGCTGGGATTCCACAGAGCAAAGTTCAGAAATTGCAAACAAGTGAACAAGGCTGCGATGCATACGTCCTAACATTTCAAATGGCCAAAGAGGGACACTTTTATTTTAGGTGCTTTTGCTGGGGGCATGACTTATGTGATGGACATTACTGAGATGTTTTAGGTTATTTCACTACCTATTTACACATCTTTCTGTAACTGAACAAGTGATTCAGAGGAAGACCTAAAGTATTTTATTTACCCAGGCTAATTTATAAACAAATATGCTTAAGTTTTAACAAACATTAATGTTAGTGTTATTGCTGTGGAAGAATATGATACACTTATATACACACCACACAGTTTGGTCTCCTAAAAAGAGAAGACCCCAGGTTGGGAAAGAGGGACAGAGGAATCTGTGTTTCAGAGACGGACTGTCCTGACTAAAGAGGGACACTTGGGAGGCATGGGGAAGACAGACAATGTATGTGTGGTTCTGTGACTGCCAATGGATAGGCACAAGACAAACCAGTGCAATATCAGTGTCTTTTGTAAGGTGTGTTTTCAAAAAGCTCTACAATTTAGCTCTATAAGAAGAAAAAACAAACAGATACATTTACCTAGTGAATGTTACCTAATGCATTTTTGTCTAGTAATTCAATTTTACATTACCACTATCAACTAGCATTCAAATACATTACATATTGATACTAGGTTAACCCCTTGGATGCAAATGAGGTCTACAACAAATTGCTTCACAATACATTGGCGGCCTTAAATAAAGGGAAAATAGGAAAAATTGCCCTCCTTTATCTATTCCATCAGACTGAATGAAAGGTCTTTCTGCAATGAATTCTGTAACCATTGCTTAAAATGTCAGCGTGTGCTGTTATCATAACTTCCTACTGATTGCCAGTTCTTGTGCCAGAGAGGTATTGAACACATTTTGTTGCAATGCATTGGATACCTCTCTGGTACTCAAAGGGTTAATTATCCCCCCACCCAGACACACAGACACTACATTCTCTACTTCTGGAGGTAAAAATAAATAAATAATCAAACAAACTAAGTCAAGAGGAATTACAGCTAAAAGAGATATATGTGATAAATCCAGAATATCCTAATCATAAAGAAGTTGAAACTTCTGGCAGAAAGGACATAGAAATATGCCACTAGGCACAGAGTCCATGAGCTCTTTTGTAGCCTGAAGAAATCCCTGATATGGCGAGACATATTACTCAGGGTTCGCATCATAAAACCTATTTCTGGTAGCTTCTGGTAAATTATTGACTTAATTCCAGAAATCCTATTACATCACTTCTTGAATACAGATTTCACAAGCAAGTTGCTTCCTGTGATACTAAAACCCAGCACTGGAAAACTGCCACTGAGGCCCAGTTTGGCTCCAAGGGACAAGAGCCTCGGAGACAACAAAGAAAGACTGGTTAATAACCCACAGCATGCTATGCAATCATGCAAGGAAATACTATGCTATATATTTGAGCTTCTCCTACCACCCAGCCCAGTACAAAGGGAAAAATGCAGCTCCCCCCACCGAATGCTTTAATTTTCTCTCTGGTGTAGTACTTGAAGACATTAAGGAAATCTATATTATTCCCCATCCAGCAACTTGCTCAGGTTCCTGAAAACAAGAAGGCATTACAGTGAATCTAAGTTCTGTGATCATAACAACGGACTTTTTCTCAAAAGAGGAATGGTTTGTTTATAGAGAGAACATGTGTTGCACTGCTAGTTCTGTTGGAGTTCCAGAAAGTTCCAAACCTTACAATTCTTCCTTACATGCCTCAGGGAACAAAACATAAAGAGGGTGGTGACTACCGATACATGATCTTTTGCAGGGCTGGATTTCCCAATAGGCCAAGTAGACAATTGCCTAGCGCTCCACATTTTGAGAGGTGCCACATCTGTCTGGCCACACCCACATTCTGAATTGTGGGTGTTGCCAGAGCAATCTCAAAGTCCCTACATCAATTTTAGACCCCTTTACAGACTATTATTTTACACGTTGCAAGCTAGAGAGATCTCCAATGCATTTGTTTCCTTGCTTGTTATATAAGCCTAGGGTATTGTCTGTGCCAGGAAAAATTAGATTGAACTGGGGATGGGACCACATGATGAATGGGAGTGTGGCCATGGGTGGAGCTAAAGGTGCCTAGAATGCGTTGCCTAGGGGTGCCTGGGATTTAAATCTGGCCCTGATCTCTGGCTGACATCTCAAGAACTGGTGTTTGTATCCCTTATGACAGGGCTAGTCAATTATTGGACCTCCAGCTTTTGGGGACTACAACTCCTACCATATCTAACAGTTGACTACGCCTAACCTATGAAGATGTAGCAGAACCCAGAAGTGATCTTGTAACAAGCACACACCAGAAACAGGCCACAGCTGTAGGTGACTTGTGCAACTGAAAGACCACAGCTGCTACTGGAGCAGTAGATCTGTCAACAACTGTCTTGCTTTTTTGCTTCTGGACACCTGGTTGCACCCTTAGGAAGAATTGTGCCTGAGAAGTTCTAACTCAGCTGGAAACTTTACTGCACCAGTTTGTTGGGAACGAGGCATTCTATAGTGAATGAGATTATTAATATCTCCTCATTCTCAACCTACAGCACAATCCCCCCACACCACTGCTATCCAAAGCTCTGTGTGTGAGGTAATCTGTATTCCTGGATAGTTCCACAGCAGTATAGGACAGAATAAAAATAATATAGAATAAAGGATTATTTCCATATTATTCCCAGAGGAAAAAAGTGGTCAGTACTTTTCGCATGACAAATAAACAAATTATTCATAGATTACATATGGAGCTTTATGGTGCACAAGAAGAAAATTGACCCTTTGGGTGCCAGATTAGTATTCAACACATTGCAAAGCAATACACTGGATACCTTTCAGTCAATCAGAGGGTTAAACCTATATTGAACTGAAAGCTCAGTATTTTATTAGTGAAGAAATATGCATTTTTAAACCCACTGAAAGGAATGAAAAATAAGGAGTTGAAAGAGTTAACTCATATACTGATTTCAGATTGATATGTTGAAACAACCACAGACTGACACTTTGGGACATATGCATGAAACAAAATAAGTGCAATTCTGGAGCAAACCATATGCAACATAGGGGCTAAATTAAGCCTTGCATTGATTTCTATGGGGCTTTTTACCATTGGATGCTATAGAAGAAATGTGTTGAATACCTCTCTAGCCTTGAAGGGGTTAAAATCCATATGTAGATCAATGGAAGTTTGTTGCTTTTTTTTCTCCCCTATGGTGCGGTTGGTTTGCGCCAGAATTACTGTAGTTCTTAGTGCATCAGTCTCTATGGTCCAGGTTTATAAAAACAAATTTTAGTTATTCTGAAGTAAACCAACTGCAACATAGGGGACAAATAAAAATTCCTGTTAAATTAAATTGAACTGTTAACCCCTTGAATGCTAGAGTGGTCTCCAATGCATGAGACCTCTCTAGCATTCAAGGGGTTGAAAAGGTCTATTTAAGTGCATTTAAATGTAGGGATTTGTATTTATCCCCTATGGTGCAGTTGGTTTAATCCAAAATAACTACAGTTTCCTTTTACGAATCTGGGCCTTAGTCTTTAGTATATCAGTACAAGGACATGCCTTATATTTATAATTGTATGTATATTATTTCCTTCCCTTGTTCCTATTTAAAATCAGAAACATTAAAATACCTCTCTAGAATTGAAGGGGTTAAAAAGGTCTATTTAAGTGCATGGAAATGTAGGGATTTGCATTTATCCCCTGTGGTGCAGTTGGTTTAATCTAGAATAACTACAGTTTTTTTTTATGAATCTGGGCCTTAGTCTTTAGTATATCAGTACGAGGACATTCCTTATATTTATAATTGTATGTATATTATTTCCTTCCCTTGTTCCTATTTAAAATCAGAAACGTATCATTTATTTTTTGTACATGAGGCATATAGATATGTGTCCATAGTAGAGGAATTTGCCTCACCCACTTCGAAAACCAATGCCAAACCACAGGGCTGGTTCTTCTTTCTTAATATAGCTGGGTATATTCTTAGACGGAACATGAGTGTTCTGCTTTTTAACCCAGGAAATGCTAGAGAGGTCTTCAACTCATTGCAAATCTAAGGTTTCAAAAACAGAACATTCATGTTTCTTCTCAAAATATAGTGTAACCATGAGACTGATGAAGAGTGAAAGAAATGGTGTAGTTTGGATGCAAATCGACTGCTCCATAGCAGACAAATCAAAATTCCATTGCTTTAAATGAGTCTTTTAAACCATTTAATGTTCATCATCAATACCTTTTGACAGTGGAACAAGACTGGAGTGTCCGACAGTGCATTTGGGGGTCTAAGGCTACCAGCAGGACAGTGTAATAAGGTTGGGGTGCCAAACAGAGCATGTGCAATTCTGTGCACAGTGGAACACAGCTGGGATTTTAGACAATGCATGTGTGGTTCTATGGCCACCACTGGAACAGTGGAACAAGGCTGACCTGTCTGAAATTGTATGTGTGGATCTATGGCTACTAGTGGGACAGTGGAACAAGGCTGGGGTGTCACACAGTGTATGTTTGGATCTATGCTACTAATGTGGAACACGGCGCTCAGCTAGATCAAAAAGTATAAGAATATAATAATAAAAATAATAATAAAAATTGGACACCAAGATGTCATCACCAAAATCCCTCCAATCAGCAGCAACAATCCCTGGACCCGTGTGTATAATCCAAACCAAAAAATGAAAGCAAAGAAAAAACTTGGAAGAGCGCTCAATATATATACCCAATAATCAAACCAATGAGCTAATAACAGCATATAGGATATACAATATACATTTATTAAAATAAAATAAAAGAATGGAAAAGGTGGACACCAACACTAAACCACAACTGTATGTGTCCACTGTTTCCAATACATATGCATACAAATACAATTACAATATAAAACACAGATTCCTAATAGTGGTATCACTATACTAAAACCTCTAAATAAAGAGGGTAAAAAGTCTTATCCTGAATAAATACCTAAACGCTGTAGAATAAGAGTTTGAAGACCATACTAAGTAGAAACAAACCTTCTAGGATATCTTTGGCATGTGATGGGAAGAAAGAAGGGGCATATAGATGTAGTTCACAGAGATGTATTACATGTGATTATATTGCCCATGATACGAAGGAATTTAAAGATAGTAAGGGCAGAAGTCAAGTTATAAAACAGTATATTACATGTAATACAACATATGTTGTCTATAGTATTATATCTCCCTGTGGTCAAAAATATATAGGTAGGACAAAGAGACGTCTTAAGGATAGATTCTTGGAGCACAGGAGAAGTATCCTTAAAGGTGAGGAAAAATATCCTCTTAGTAAACATTATAAATATTATCATCACAGTGAGATGGATTCTACTACTTCTCTTGTGCCCCTCGAACATATACCGCAGAATATTTTGGGGGAAGATAGATTTAGAACTTGGTGTAATGGAGTCATACTGAATATATGAGTGTGACACGTTAATGCCTGGAGGACATAATGAAAAACTGGATGTATTTACATTTCTATACAGGATATGGATACTAGTTAGTGGGAGGTGTTCGACCAGTGCACCATGCCCCCTTGATAGTTTAGTGGGGACATCATTTGGTTTTAGGTAGGATACGGGTAAGTGGATATTAGGATTTGATTTAGGGTATCTATGGCAGCTATTGGGATTATGTGATTATTAGTGATGGGTTTTGTGTAGTTATTCTACACTAGGAAAGTTATATATGATATATGGATATTAAGGCAATTTATGGTTATTTATGGCAGCCATTAGGATTTATGGGCACTTTATATATGTATATTATTATTTAGTTATGAGTTCCATGAAGTCCTTGAGCACCCTTATATTAGCCTATTTTATTTTATTATTTTTTACTTTGTTATCTTTAATTTTTTTATCTTCATTTTTTTATTAATTTTTTGTTTTTTAATTATTATTATTATTATTATTATATTTGGTAGGTTGTTATTTTTGGCTGCTATGTGGAGATGTATGACCTCATTTCTATATTCATGTTATATTTTATACTATCTATATTATTTTTATTTGTAGGTTTTGTTATTACAGCGTTAGGATAGCAGATATAATAGAGGAGTAAGGGTTAATCTAAGAGTTAATAGCATTAATTGAGCATATGTTCTCACATTACAGCTGTTGATTATTAAGTCAATGGGACTATACATATATATATATATGTTTGTATGACAGTAATGGAAATGTATTATCCCTGAAAAAGTGCCCAGGTGGTACGAAATGCGTTGGATAGGAGTGGGGACCACTTTATTATTTACCAGCCTATGTGTATTGTAGCATTGTCTGGAGTACAGCAAGAGAGTCATCTGTTGTGAGTTTCCCTCTGCCCGCTATTACGATCTGGTTGGCTGTGCAGTTTTGATTGGCTGGAGATTCTATCCGAGAAAAAACGAGACCAGCCTGTGGAAGAGAATGTTGGCTGGGAACGCCAAAAATAGTTCTGCCCGCTTACACTTATGCCCTAATATTTATACCTAGGAGTGAAGTAGTTGGGGTTTGCCCTGGAGATATTCCCGGTGAGGTACCAGGAGATACAACGTGTTTCCACCGGAGGGGCTCCCAGGAGACACTGGGCAGTCTGGAGAAGAGCGGTGTAGTTGGGGTTACCCTGAAGATATTCCTGGTGAAGTACCAGGAGATATTGCAGGTTTCCACCGGAGGGGCTCCCAAGAGACACAGGGCAGTCCAGAGAGGTATGTTGTAACATCTACATTTGGGCAAGATAGTGTTTTGAACGGGAGAGCTAAGATCGTAGTTGCCTACGTAATACTCTTTCATATACAGATGGGAGAGGGATCTTTACCCTTAAGTGTGGAGGACATCTACAGCGTTTAGGCATTTATTCAGATAAGGCTTTTTACCCTCTTTATTTAGAGGTTTTAGTATAGTGGTACCACTATTAAGAATCCGTGTTTTATATTGTAATTGTATTTGTATGTATATGTATTGGAAATAGTGAACACATACAGTTGTGGTTTAGTGTTGGTGTCCACCTTTTCCATTCATTTATTTTATTTTAATAAATGTATATTGTATATCCTATATGCTGTTATTAGCTCATTGGTTTGATGTTTGGATCTATGACTATTATTGGACAATGGAACAAAGTTGGAATGTCAAACAATGTACATGTGGGTGTCACGGATTTAATGAACACTCAGACAATTTGGTAGGATAAAATAGAAAAGCTTTATTAGACAAGATAAAGCGCAACAAGGCCCTACACGTCAGGAGGTAGTACTGACAGAGGCCCCACTGAATCACAGGCTGAGCGTAGTGTAATGAGCTGACAACGGCAACCGCTAGTGACCGGATAGCACAGACTGGGTGTACGTAACGGAGGCCACAGAGAATCACAAGCTGAGCGTATTGTAATGAGCTGACAATGGCAACCGCTAGTGACCGGATAGCACAGACTGGGTGTACGTAACGGAGGCCACAGAGAATCACAGGCTGAGCGTAGTGTAATGAGCTGACAACGGTAACCGTTAGTGACCGGATAGCACAGACTGGGTGTATGTAACGGAGGCCACAGAGAATCACAGGCTGAGCGTAGTGTAATGAGCTGACAATGGTAAACGCTAGTGACCGGATAGCACAGACTGGTATCACGTAACGGAGGCCACACTGATACACAGGCAGAGAGTAGCGCGACAGGAGGCAACAAATATGAGAGGACTGACAACAATAGCGAGGGCAGCACAAAGAGCGTTAGTCAGCTAATGCCTGGATCAGTATCAGAGAGCGGTAGTTAGACAAAGCCTGGGTCGGTACACAGAGAGCAGTAGTCAGCCAGAGCCTGGATCGGTACACAGAGAGAGAGGTAGTTAGCCAAAGCCTGGATCGGTACACAGAGAGTGGTAGTCAGCCAAAGCCTGGGTCGGTACACAGAGAGCGGTAGTCAGCCAAAGCCTGGATTGGTACACAGAGAGCGGTAGTCATCCAAAGCCTGGATCGGTACACAGAGAGCGGTAGTCAGCCAAAGCCTGGATCGGTACACAGAGAGCGGTAGTCAGCCAAAGCCTGGATCAGTACACAGGGAGTGGAACAGGAACAAGGTCAGATGAAAACCGGATCAACACGGAACAGGAGCACAGAATAACGTAAGGTCAGGAACACCAAGGAAGGGCACCGGCCTAGTGACAGGAGGGAGTATATAAAGGCTAGCCCTGGGAGGGGCTAGCCAGCTAGCACCAATAAGAGACAGCCAAACACAAACCCGGAAGTAGGAATGTCGCACAGAGAATCACAGGCACCGTGATAGACTGTGTCTATCAATCTATCTATCTATATATCTATCTATGTGTTATCTATCTATATATGAGAGACAACAATAAACTGTGCCACACACCAAAATAGAAACCCACAATAACTTAGCTAAATGGTGCATATCCATAAATAAACATTGTATTGTTATACTCAGCTTGGGATGTCCCAAAGAGAAGAAGAGAAAGAGCTCATATTCAGATAAGCAAAAGCAAAGAAAAATGTATTCCATAGAAGTTGTCATTGTTGCTGAATGTTTTCGGTCTCAAATGAACCTTTCTCAGGGCAAATGAGGGTCATGAAACACTTGAAACCTTATATAGAATAAGTTAAAAGACTAACCCAATGAGAAACACAGGGTGATGCTAGAAATTGCATCAAAAACTTGGTGACTACAATTGCCCGATCTCTGGAATGCCATCACAAATACACCACATCACAGTTGCTTAGCAACCAGTACCCACAATATATACAAAATAAACAAAGTACACAGTATTGCCACCAGCTGAAGTCTGATAATGAATCAAATACACTATTAGGAACTAAACTCATTGATAAGAGAATAGTTATAGGAGAATTGTCTGCATCGTAAAATAGAACACATTAAATGGCAATAACTGGCGAATGCCGCTTATTCCATTCCCTAGGCTTACTTTCTCATGACACCACAAATGGAAGCAATCCACTCATTGAAGTAGTTGAATCTCGAGTACTTTGTGTTATAAGTCCCTTAGCATTGTAGATACAATCAATCTCATCGAGCAGACGTGGGCCCATTTCCATAGTTTATTCACAGAGTCCCAGTAATAATACATCCAACAAATGAGTTGCAGCTAGAAAGAGATCTATCCAATACCTCAGACTCAGTGACAGAGCCTACAATATAGAGCTAGAGTAGCAGCACTGGGGATAAGAGGTGGTGAAACTTGCCCATTTCCCGGGCTTTATTGTAAAGTCACAGCATTCGACTGGAACAGCCCATTCATTCATATGATTAAATCCCCAGTCCTCTAAATCACAAGTTTCTCTCTTTTCTTACAAAGTAAAACAAAAAATCAAAGGTACTGTCACTGCTGGACAATTTTTCATAAGCTCCAACATGTTTTGCATTACACAACAGTGCTATTTACTGTCCAAAAACTTGTTTTTATAATGCATTCTGTTCGCTTGAGTCACTGACTACTGTGTCCCATAGTAAGTGATAGGGACAGCATTATCTGGTGACTAGAATGAAAAACTGCAGTTAAACAAAACATTTGAGTTGTAATAACTTTTGAGTTAAAAATCTCACAACAATGTAAATAAACTTTTGTTTTACTCAATAGAGTAAAACAAACAGATAAAACTCTTTAACATTCTTTTTTAATTAAAAAGTGTACTGCTTTTGCCTCTTTCCTTTTTTTGTGTAATCTATTTAGGTGAAGCCCAAACTAAATCTATTTCTTATTTACTGTTTTTAAAAACGGTGTGCTTGCATGACATTAAGTATTTATATTTCCCCTAATACATTTTTTTGTATGGTAAAAAGATTATTTTTCAGCCACTGGTCCTATTATATACAGGAGACCTATCACAGAGATTACAGGGAATATAAATAAATATTTGGGATTTAGTCAGTCCCAACTGAATTAGGTGTGGGGGGAATAAGCCAGATGGTACCAGAAAATGTACTCCTTTGTCTAAGCTTTTCGGAGAGAAAATAAGCCAGGTGGATTTATTGAAGATCAGATTGCTCAGTATTAGACAAGGGGCCATATGCTTCCTCTAACATCCCCTGTCTGGGGTGGAACAGAAGCTTGTGACTGACTGGATATATCTCATTTAGTACTCCAAACAAGGTAGATCATTTACACATCTGCAAGGCAACGCAGTAGGCTGGTCTGGATATACATGTGTCAGTTTGTACTATGCTGTTGTTTCTCAAATATTTGAGAGAGGAAATAGAAAGTATAACCCTTTGACACCACCACAGAGTAATATATTGCAGACCCCTGTGGTAGTAAAAGTGCTAATAATTATGAATTTATAATCCACATTGTTTCATGTCTAGTAGCCAAATTATATAATATTGTTGTTCATGAGTGTGACTCAATATAGAGCTAAGCATGCTATAAACCAGTAAGAGGAATACAATTATTTCTTATTACAAGAGCGTCTCAAGTTTCTCTCAGGTTAGATACTTTAAAGGGACATTCCCTCCTGATAAAACCAAAGTCAATGTTACAGCACACGCAGAGGCTGATGTATTAAGGTGTTATAAAAAGGATAATCTCTCCAATGAGATAGTCACCAAATCTACTGAACACTAAGGGCCATATGTTCAAAGAAGTAGCGAAATAGCTTTTGTCGTTTGTAACGACTTTTCAAAGTACAGTGTCATTGGGATCATTAATATTTTCAGAGAGTGTCAGTTGTGATTGGAAATATGTCGTTTGTCCTGACTGAAATTGTCGTATGGAACAACAAAAAAATGTCTTAACTAAAGACAAAGATGTCTTAAAAAATGTCTTAACAACAAAAATGTCTTTAAAAGTGTCTTAACTAATGATAAAAATGTCTTAAGGACAAAATTTCTCACATTTAGAACACATTCCCTCCATTTTTTTCTTAACGTACAAATTTTGTCTGTTGAAAGACATTTTTTGTCGTTAGTTACGACAAATTTTCTTTTCCTCTATACGACACTGTAGAATAGTTTAGCCACGCCCCTTTATCCGTCAATTCTGGAGTTGTGTTGTACACAACGGACATTACTAGTTTTTTGTCGTATACTCTATAGAAAATATGGCGTTCATGCATTCAATGACTAATTTTTGTCTTTCATACAACTTTTTTTGTCGTTATCCCTTTGAACATACGGCCCTAAGTGAGAGACATGCTAGTGCATAAGCACCACAGAATAGCTTAGGAAATGGAGAATGTATCACAGTGGAAATGTTATCACCTCTTTATGAAGCCAAAGCACTATATGTTCAAAAGAAAAGGAGAGGAGTACTGGGGCAAACCATTTGCACTATGGGGGAGAATTAAAATTCCCTTTTATTTAAATGAGGATTTTAACTCCTTGAATGCTAGAGAGGTCTCTGGGAAATGGAAATTTTGGAAATTTTTAGTTATCCTCTATAGTGCAAATGGTTTGCCCCAGAAGTCCTCCATTATTCTTTTAAAGGAGCAGTAAACTTTTTATCTGAAAACATATTTATTGTAGGAAATTTCCTGTTGAGTATAATAAAGGTACTTCCACTTTTGTGTGATGCATATTTTATATTATTACAGTGTTTTTTTACATTAGCAGTACCCTCTAGTGGTCAAATTCCAATTAGTTTTTCAGTTACATTCCACTGGAGAGGAAAGTTAGTGACTTACAGTTCTCCATACAAAGTGATAGAAACTGCCTGTCACTTCCTCTCAGTTAGAACTATCAGGAAGTAAATGCACAGTAAATTCACTTCCTGATTATTTGAACTTTTATAACTTTTGAATAAAACAACTGATCACAGTGGGAGTGTCGTTGTTTTGCTAAGAGGAAAAGCTTTATAACATATACATTTTCATAAAAAAAGTTCACTGCTTCTTTAAACATATGGCACTGAGCGCGTAAGCCCTCTGGAGTAATTCTTTAGCAAACAAAGTGAACCGTGGGGGGCATATACACATTTCCCAACTTCCTTTTGATTTAATTAGAATGTGTTGGAGACCCCTTTAAAATGGGGGTTTTAACTCCATGAATGCTAGTGAGGTCTCCAACACATTACTTCCAATTAAACAATATGAAGCTGGGAAATGTCCTCCATGGTTCACTTTGTTTGCTACTCCAGAGGGCTTGTGCACTAAGTGTCATATGTTTAAAAGAAAAATGGAGGAATTCTGGGTCAAACCATTTGCACTATAGAGGCTAACTAAAAATTCTCCAAATTCCCATTTCCCTGAGACCTATCTAGCATTCAAGGGGTTAAAATCCCCACTTTAAAGGAGAAGTACACTTTTTTTTAATGAAAAAATATATATTGTAGGGATTTTCCTATTGAGTAAAATAATGGTACTCCCACTTCCTAGAGATTTATATTTCCAGAGTTACTACAGTTTAAACCCATGTTTTTTTACATTAGCAGTGCCCTCTAGTGGTCAAATTCTAATTAGATTCCCTGTTAGATTCTAATGGAGAGGAAAGTCAGAAAAGTCAGAGACATACAGTTCTCCATAGAATGTGATAGAAACTGCCTGTCACTTCCTGTCAGTTGTAACTATTAGGAAGTAAACACAGTAAATTCACTTCCTGATTATTTGAACTGCTATAATTTTTGAATAAAACATCTGACAGCCTTGGGAATGACCTTGTTTTATTCAGCAGGAAATACTCTGTAAAATATGTGTTTTCATAAAAAAAGTTTACTGCTTCTTTATAGGGGAATTATAGAAAATGGGGTTCTTAAAATGTTTACCGGAAGCAACTAACTAGGTAGTTGTCTTCTACACAATCAGGTAAATGTAACCATATATATTTTGCACAAACAAACTGCAGTTGCCTGTATATGCTGTGCACCATTTTAGGTTTGGCTGGGAGATAAATAGACATGACACAGGAACATCATGGCTTCATTGCTTCCATCCTATCCGGGTAGGAGTTGGCAGGATCGGGGAAAGCTTTCCACGTCATTTTCAGCAGTGACAAGGAAGGATTTCCCAGATACCTCTCACTAATGGGGGTAGGATGGAAGCAGGGGAGCCATGTTGCTCCCCTATGTCACCTCTATTGGCTGGGAGATCAGTAGCTCGGGGGATATCAGGGGGGGTCCTGATGCCTCCACGAGGTCTGAATGCAATCCTTTGATAGCCATAGAGGCATCTGATGCTTTGGATACCTCTCTGGCACTCAAAGGGTTAGAAATAAAAAAAATGCATACATAAATAACAGTAATTAAAAAAATAAAAACTAAAATAATTACAAAAGTTCCACTGCCCACTATTAGTTGCAGACTCCTGCCTTCACACTTTCACCCCCAACCTTCTTCCACTGGTAGTTGTGGAATCACACATATACTGCCTGCTCCTCAAGTAGCCATGCTTCTAGCACTCAATACACTATGTCAACCCAAACAAATGGGGTACCATTTTTCTCAGGCTAGTACTAGGTACTGAATAGACTAGGAAACCCCAAGATGTTGAAACATTTTAGTATCTTTCAAGTGACTGAAGTGTAAAAAGCATGTTTTACCCATAGCACCACTTTCTGGTAATAGTTGTGCACATTAACCTAGCAGTAAAAAGATAAGTGGCTTCTCATTTCATGCGGGTGAATGTCTGACCTTTTCTTCAAATCTGTAATGTTTATGACAAGTTTAGTGCAGACAGGAAATTTCACAGAAGGAAAGCAGAATGTATAGTTTTGTGCTTCTGGCAGCCCTTATGGTATGTTAACCCATACCAATGGGGTGCCATTTTTCTTGTGCTGGTAGAAAGTTCTAGTACAGCAGGAAATTCCACAGTTTTCAAAAGATTTTACTATCTCTGAAAAGGTGAAAATGTTAAAAAAGCATGTTTTTTTCTATATATTTATATTATTTGGAAACAATTGTGCACACCAGCCTATGGGTAAAAAGGCAAACAATCCCTTATTTGATGCAAATAAATGGCTAATTTCCAAAATGGTATGCCTTGCATACCATTCCTTTAAATATCTAATAGATAGGGAGCCTATCAAAAAATGAAAACTGGTAGAGGTCATTTTGTGGAACCCCCTACGGTATGTCAAGCCATACCAATGGGATGCCATTTTTCTTGTAGGAGTAGTATATAATGAAAATAGTAGGACATTCCAAAGTTTGTGGTACATTGAAAGGGGATGAAATTGAAAGAATTCCTAACTTTTTCCTGTAGCACCACTTCCTAGAAACATTTGTGCACACTTGGTTAGGGGTAGAAAGGCAAATGGGATTGTCTTTAGAGATGCACCGATACCACTTTTTATAAGACCGAGTACGAGTACCAATACTTTTTTCAAGTACTCACCGATACCAATTACTGATACTTTTTTTTTGCGGTCATTTGCCAGTTTTCCAAGCACTTAAAGCTCGCATATTATATATATATGCTTTAGGTACTTGGAAAACTGGCAAATGACCGCAAAAAAAAGTATTGGTGAGTACTTGAAATATATTTACACACACACACACACCACCTCTTGACTGTCCCCTTTTGCCTCTTTCTCCCCCTCTTGATTCCCACCTTTTACTTCATTCTCCCACTTTTCAGCTCCCTCCTTTTACCTTGGCTTTTTCTCTCCCTTTTGATCCCCCTTTGTCCCCCTCCTTGACTCTTGATCCCACTCTTTTGCCTCTCTCGCTCTCTCCTGATCCCCCCTCCTTTTTGCCTCTTCTTGTTCCCCCTCCTTTTGTCTCCTGATCTTTCCTCCTTTTGCCTTTTTTTTGTTCTTTTTCTTAGTCCCTTTTGCCTCTTTCTCCCTCTTGGCTCCCCTCTCTGTCTCTTTCACCACCCGCTCAATGTCCCATCTTGCCTCCCTTACCCTCCTCTGCCGGGTGCTCGCTGTTCTCTCGCGAGCCCCGGCAGAAGTCAGCGTCGGAGCATTGCCATGGTAACCCGCGGCACCGCTCCGACGCTACAAGAGGGAGAGAGGCAACCAGGGAGCATTGTGAGCAGCTCCCTGGGCTCCCTCACTGCAGCACTGACCCTGACACAGGGTATCGGTGCTGGTATCGGCCGCATTTGCGCGAGTACAAGTACTCGAGCAAATGCTGGTATCGGCACCGATACCGATACCAGTATCGGTATCGGTGCAACCCTAATTGTCTTCTTTCCGCAAAGGTGTGTTTGTCTACCTTTCCTTCATTTGTGTAGTTGGTACAGCCATTTTAGTACAGTCAAGTTATGTTTAGAAAATAAAGAAAAATGTGAACTTGGAGTTAGTGCAGTTTTGTGTTTCTAGTACCCTCTACATGAAATCAACTCACACCAATGGGGTGCCATGTTTCTCATAAGAGCACCAGCTAATGACTACAGTAGGACATTCCATAGTTTTCAAAGATTTAAGTATATTGGAAGTAGTGGAAATGGAAAAAAAGCTGTTCAGTTAATTAGAGGTCTGTGCAGGCAACGCTTGTAGGTAAAACTATACATATTTGGTATTTTTGTACTCGGGGGTTTAAAGCGGAACTTTCAGATAATAGCCAGTCACTATGCATTCATTAAATGCATGGAGACTAGCTTGAAAATATATGTCTTACCAAAAAAAAATACTTGTGTCTAAAGGAATCCGTCCCATTTCGGGACTGACGGGCAGGTTAGTGCGGTCTGTGCGCCTGCGCCGTCAGTCCTGTCCGGTGACCATATGGTGTAAAGCAGTCTACTCTATGGAGACCGGGACTGATGGCATATGCACACAGACAAGATGTCTGCGCTCTAGCCTCAGTTCTGGTCTCCAAACGGGACGGATTCCATTAGACACAAGTATTTTTTTTGGTAAGACATACATTTTCAAGCTAGTCGCCATGCATTTAATGAATGCATGGCGACTGGCTATTATCTGAAAGTTCCGCTTTAAAGCTTTTAAAAATAATTGAACATTTTACTACCAACATAAATGTGTGATATATAGTTTATGATAGTAATTTTTAAATATTTTTGAATGTATGTCATCATAGCTTGTCGCACAATGCAAAATTTAGTTTGTGAGACGCCATAAAAATCATACCTAAACAGATGGAAAGCAAAAATGCTGGAAATGTGACCATCTAGCATGGTGCAGCATATTTCCCAAGCCCCTGGCACTGAAAGGGTTAAGGAGGCTCAAGGTTGCCGAACAGTATGCTGTCTCCCGGGTGCTCGGGTTCGGCATGTTTTGGACAGGGCTGACAGATTATTGGGAGGGGCTGGAAGTGATCCAGCTGTCTTGGTACATATTGGAACCAATGACAAAATAGGAGGAAGATGGAGGTCCCTAAAGAATGATTTCAGGGATTTAGGGTGCAAGCTTAAGGCAAGGACCTCTAAGGTAGTATTTTCTGAAATACTACCTGTGCCATGCGCCAGTGCAGGTAGGCAGAGGGAGCTCAGGGAGCTTAATGCATGGCTCAAGCAATGGTGTAGGAAGGAGGGTTTTGGGTTTTTAGAACACTGGGCAGACTTTGCTCTTGGGTACAATCTATATGGAAGAGATGGATTGCACCTAAATGGTAGAGGAGCCTCTGTGTTAGGGGAGAGAATGCTAGGAAGCTTGGAGGAGCTTTTAAACTAGGAAAGGGGGGGGTGGGTATAGATAGCAAAAATGGGGTAGATAGAGCAGATAGGAACTGGGTCCAAGTAAATGACCAGGGGGGTGGAGAAAGGGTGGGGAGAAATTTAGTCAGTAGGGAGGAACTCCTAGTAAATGAAGGTGAAGAAAAAAGGCATGTAGGGATTAATATATGTAAAGACTTCAAAATCAATTGTATGCTAGCAAATGCAAGAAGTATGGTAGATAAAATAGGAGAACTAGAATTGCTGGCGGTTAATGAGCAATTGGACATAATTGGAATAACAGAAACATGGTGGAACGATGCACATGACTGGACTGTAAATATAGAGGGCTATTCCCTGTTTAGAAGAGACAGAATTAATAGAAAAGGTGGAGGTGTGTGTTTATATTTGAAAACAGAGCTAAATCCAGTTTTGCGAGGTGATATTAGTGAGGAAACTGGCCAAACTGTGGAGTCCATGTGGGTAGAAATCGAGACTAAATGTGGTGTGAAAGGTAAAAAAAAGTTGTTGGTGGGCATATGCTACAAACCACCAAATATCGATGACAATGATGAGGCCCAACTGCTATTGCAAATGAGGAAAGCTGCCCAGTTTGGGCATACTATAATTATGGGAGATTTTAATTATCCAGATATCAACTGGAAAAATGAGACCTGTCAGAGTGCTAAGGGTAGCAGGTTTTTGAACACGCTTCATGAAAGCTACATGTCACAAATGGTGGGAGCGCCGACAAGAAATAACAATGTATTGGACCTAGTGATCACTAATAACACAGAAATGGTATCCAATATTAAGGTAAGAGAACATTTGGGAAACAGTGATCACAACATGGTTACATTTGAGATCTGTCTGGCAAAGCAAAAATGTGTAGGTTCAACCAAAACTCTTAATTTTAAAAAAGCAAACTTCAAATTGTTAAGGGCCTCAATGCAACACATAGACTGGGATATGTTATTTAAAGGCAAAAATACTGAGGAAAAATGGTCAGAATTCAAATTTAGGTTGCAGAAATGTACCCAACTGTATATACCAATGGGGAACAAGTGCAAAAGAAGTAAGTCACAGCCAATGTGGTTAACTGCACATGTAAAGAAGGAAATGGCAAGGAAAAAAAAAGCATTCAAATTATTTAAGTCAGAAGGAACTGAACAATCTTTCTTAAAATACAGGGAGAGCAACAAAGATTGCAAAAAGGCAATTAGGGTAGCAAAAATAGATAATGAAACTCGAATTGCAAGGGAAAGCAAGACTAATCCAAAAAAGTTTTTTAAATATATAAATAGCAAAAAACTTAAGAGGGAGTGCATTGGACCATTCAAAAATGAGATGGGTGAGTTGGTTAGTGAGGATAAGGAAAAGGCTGATGTTTTAAACACTTTCTTTGCATCAGTATATACAAGGGAGCAAGGAATGGTAGAAGAGCCTCCGCAAGTATCAAATAAAACAATACAATTAATAGATATTGGGTTAACTCAAGGAGATGTCATGGGAAGACTGAACAAAATTAAGACCGACAAAGCACCGGGTCCTGATGGTATACATCCAAGGGTTCTTCAGGAACTCAGTGCAGTGTTAGCAAAACCCCTATATTTACTCTTTAAAGATTCTATTACCACAGGCTCAGTGCCACAGGATTGGCGAAGAGCTAACATAGTGCCTCTATTTAAGAAGGGAACTAAAACAGAACCTGGGAATTATAGACCAGTGAGTTTGACCTCTGTAGTGGGAAAACTATTAGAAGGCATAATAAGGGACTATATTCAGGATTACAACACAAAAAATAAGATCATTAGCACGAATCAACATGGTTTTATGAAGAATAGGTCATGCCAAACTAATCTTTTCAGCTTCTATGAGGAGGTAAGCAGCAACCTTGACAATGGCAAGGCAGTAGATGTAGTATATCTAGACTTTGCAAAGGCATTTGATACAGTACCACACAGAAGGCTGGTGTATAAAATAAGGAAATTGGGGCTAGGAGATAACCTTTGCAATTGGATACAAAACTGGTTGAAGGATAGGGAACAGTGTGTGGTTGTAAATGGAAAATTCTCCAGTATAGTTAAAGTGGAGAGTGGAGTACCTCAGGGTTCAGTATTGGGTCAGCTGCTTTTTAACATGTTTATAAATGACCTGGAAATAGATATAGAAAGCAAAATATCAATATTTGCAGATGATACTAAATTATGCAAAGTCATTAATTCAGAACAGGATATTTTCTCTCTACAGAGGGACTTACATACAATGTCAGATTGGGCAAACATGTGGAATATGAAGTTTAATGTGGGGAAGTGTAAAGTCATGCATTTGGGAGGAAACAATCCCAAGGCTACTTATAAACTTAATGGAATAATTTTAGGTGACTCGTTGCTAGAAAAAGACCTGGGTATCCTTGTCAACTACAAACTTGGAAACAGTGACCAGTGTCAAACAGCAGTAGCAAAGGCAAACAAAGTCCTGTCTTGCATAAAAAGAGGTATTGAAGCAAGAGTGGATAACATTATTTTGCCATTATACAAATCATTGGTAAGGCCTCACCTTGAGTATGCAGTGCAATTTTGGGCACCGGTTCTGAAAAAGGATATACTAGAACTAGAGAGGGTACAGCGGAGAGCAACAAAATTAATTAAGGGAATGGAGGACTTGACATATGAGGAACGACTAAACAAACTTGGTTTATTTACTCTAGAGAAAAGACGACTAAGAGGAGACTTTATCACATTGTACAAGTATATGAGAGGTCAATACAAGGATCTCTGCGGTGAGCTATTTATTCCAAGGCCTGCTCAGGTGACCAGGGGACACCTCTTGAGATTAGAGGAAAGGAGGTTTAAACTTCAGCAGAGGAAGGGTTTTTTTACGGTAAGGTCTGTCAAATTGTGGAATTCATTGCCCAGTGAGGTAGTTATGGCAGATACAATGGACACATTTAAGAGAAGATTAGATACATTTCTTTCAAAAGGGAACATACAGAGTTATACTGTTTATCAGTAGGCAGATCAGGAAGGTCTGATAAAGACTAATTTAATTGGTAGCAGGAAAGCTATAAAATTCTTAGTTACTGAGGTATGAAGCGAAGGTTGAACTTGATGGACTTGTGTCTTTTTTCAACCTAATTTACTATGTTACTATGTTACTATGTTGCAACATGCAGCTCCAATCTCATATTATTTCCAAAAAAGTTCACATGCACCATAGCTCACTCCAAGTGTGTTGTGTGCCACCACATATGGGAGTGGTGAGAAATGGAGTTCTGTGTTGTCCACCTGCCTTCTAAGCACTTCCACATAACTGCAGGCTCCTAGTAATGTTCCACCGAAGCCATGACCAGAAACACGTATGTTAGTTTAAAAATAAAAAGGTAACGTTTGAACTCGCATAGTATAAAACCACATTATATGTGCTTTAATACTATATCATGTTCATGGATGTTTGGGAGGATGTGAGTGTCCCTTTAACTCTTTGAGCACCAGTTGATTCCAGGAGACTTACTATTGAAATATCATGCTAGTGATAGCACTTGTCAAAACAGCAACTTAAAAATGTTGCCTGTGTGTTTAGGGCTCATACAAAATATTGCCCTTCAACTTAACCTAAGTACCTTAACCTAACAACTAACCTAAACTACCCCCAAACCAGACACTGACTGTAACTTCAAACCTAACACATACTAACCTAACAATTACAGCCCCTGACCCTAGCCTAACAGTTTGGAATACCTCCTCAAACCTAACAGAGACTGACCCTAACCTGAGCTAACAGATGCTAACGTAACATAACAGATGCTTACCTGACAGCATTCTGAAGGGCATCATCTTGCTGGTGCGATTATGATGCCTCCAACATTGTTGTGACTGCACCACAATGACGCTTGCCATGTCAGTGGCAACATTTCAATAGGATACTATTCCAGAATAGGTGTGGGCAGTAGTGGTGATATATCTGTAATCACAAGTTACTTATTAGGGCCCTCATCTGCAGTCATCAGCACTGCCTGTCCACCCATCCCCTCTCATCTACGACCCTAGATTCAATGAGTTGTGATAACATCATCATAGTGTGCTAACTCCAGGATCACAGAGCACCAGGACTGGGCATATGGCCTGGGGGCCCCTTTTGACATAGGTGCCCTTGCTGCTTCTACCCTCCACCCCTTTTTCACCTTCTCTCTTCTACTTTCGTCTCTTCAGTCTTTGCTCCCTTCTTCTTACTCACTTCCCTCTCCACATTCTTTTTCTTTCATTTCCCTCTCTCCATCCTCTTTTCTTGCCCTCTCTTCCGCTATTCTCTTCCTTCTTCCATTCATCCACCCATCCAGATTCTTCCCCTATCCTTCCATCTTCTTCCTTCTTCATTCCACTATCTTTCTCCCTCTCTCTAGCTTCTCCATCCATCATCTTCCTTCTATCCTCCTAACTACTTCTTCCTCCCTGACACTTTTTCCTCTGCCTCATTCGTCTCCATATCTCCCTCCAGCTTCTTTCACCTGCTCCATTCTTCCATTTCCTTTATTTCTTCCTTCCTTCTTGTAATATTACTTCACTAGTTACAAAGCCCGTATACACAGGCTGATCCGGAGAGGGAAGCTCTGGATGGCTCACAACCTTTGTGTATTCCCGGCTCCAGGGCAGCAGTGGAGGCGCTGGGTGACAGCCTGGGAGCACAGACAGGCTGTCAGCCTTCCAGAGCTCTCTGCTCCGGATCAGCCCGATCTGCAAGTCCCTACTGCACATGTGCGGTTACGCACACAGTGAGCGAAACATTCTAGGACTTTATGTTATAAGGATGCTTTTAAATTTGTCTGTTAAGCTCTGTGTACTTTAGCTCTATGTGCTTAAAGTTTCTATCATTTAAGGCAGTATTTCACTTTGAGTGTTTTGTATCCATCCTGTCCTTTCTTTTCATTTGTATGGTGTGTTTAAGAAAGTTCTTGGAGCGTGCAGCACAGCCATGGACACTTGGGGAATCATAACATGGATTTGAATTGTATACTGGGATTTTAACTTTCTTCTTATTTATTTGTATATTGTTCTCATTTATTTCATATGAATATTTATCATGATGATTATTATTACATTTTTGGGAAGGGGAGAAATTTGTATCACTTCATAAATATATTTTTTCCATATTTTGTAAGATTGGATGAAAGTAATGAAGTAGAGTGGGTGGACTCAAATGTAATACTCAGGAAGTGGGTTTTGGAAGTTGGTGTGATGATGGAGCTGTTGGAATTAATAGAGATTTCTGTTATAGCAGCAGTGGCAGGGAAAGGTAATATTATAAGATATGTTTTTAAACTAATCAGCTTTATTAGCAATGGAAATACATGAGGAAATTGGAGATAGACAATGATAGATAATGGGCAATATTAAGGAAGGGAAGAGATGATGGAGTTAAGGTGCATTTAAGTATCATCAGTATAGAGGTGGTATGAAGTTTGTAGGAATCAGATTACCAAGGAAGACTGTATAGTAGTGATGAGCGAGCACCCCAATGCTCGGGTGTTCGGGTGCTCTGACCGAGCACCCCCTGAGGCTCGAGTGCTCGGCCGAGCACCCGAGCCCCATTGAAGTCAATGGGAGGACTCGAGCATTACACCAGGCACCCCCTGCTCTGATGAGGGGAGGGTGCCTGGTCCATAGGAAAAGGGCAGAAAAGGATGGAAACACCACAGAAATGGTTCAGGGACAGCATAGGGAGGATGTCTGGATGCATCTTGGACTCCAACATCGCTGCTGGGAACGATCTTTCGCCCGTAGTACGCCATTTTTACACACTGACCGTAAAACACACAAAAAGGAAAATAAAAACGACTTTAGGCGAAAAATTGTTACCAAACAGTATTTGCTGTATATTTACTTGTATATCATCTGCAAATTCTCCCAAAAATTTCCTCGATTTTTCTGAACTGAGGCCATGATTAAGAGGGAAACGTGCGCAGAGGCAAATTCTCCCAAAAATTTCCTTGATTTTCAGAACTGAGGCCATGATTAAGAGGGAAACGTGTACAGAGGCAAATTCTCCCAAAAATTTCCTTGATTTTCAGAACTGAGGCCATGATTAAGAGGGAAACGTGCGCAGAGGCAAATTCTCCCAAAAATTTCCTTGATTTTCAGAACTGAGGCCATGATTAAGAGGGAAACGTGCGCAGAGGCAAATTCTCCCAAAAATTTCCTTGATTTTATTGAACTGAGGCCATGATTAAGAGGGAAACGTGCGCTGAGCTGACCATCTAAAACATTATGGGTAAGGGTCTGCTGCAGAGCTGACCATCCTAAACATTATATGCGAAGGCCCGCTAGTGAGCTGACGCTATAAAACATTATATGAGAGGGCCCGCTAGAGAGCTGACCCAATAAAACATTATATGAGAAGGCCCGCTGGTGAGCTGACCTATATAAAAATTGTCAAACAGGGCCCGCTGGTGAGCTGGCCCTATATAAAAATTATATCACAGGGCCCGCTGGTGAGCTGGCCCTATATAAAAATTATAGCACAGGGCCCGCTGGTGAGCTGGCCCTATATAAAAATTATATCCCAGGGCATATGGAAGAGGAGGAGGAGGATGAGAAGATTAAGAGTCAACCATATACCCGTTTTTTGGGTGGAAGGGGTGAATGGGAATACAGAGTATTCACATCATTGTAAATAACATATATAAAGTGAGTTTATGTTCCCCCGGGGCTTTCCTCCAGTGGAGTGGAGAAGTCAGGGTAAATCCAGGCCTTGTTCATTTTTATAAGTGTCAACCTATCAGCATTGTCGGTGGAAAGGCGGATACGCTTATCTGTTATGATGCCACCAGCAGCACTAAATACCCGCTCAGACAGAACGCTGGCGGCAGGGCAGGCCAGCACCTCCAAGGCGTAGAGTGCCAGTTCATACCACGTGTCCAGCTTGGACACCCAGTAGTTGTAAGGCACAGAGGGATCATTGAGGACGCTGACACGGTCTGCTACGTACTCCTTCACCATCTTCCAAAACTTTTCCCTCCTTGTGACACTAGGCTGCGCATCAGGGTGAGGGTGCTGGTGGGGTGTCATGAAGGTGTCCCACGCCTTGGAGAGTGTTGCCCTGCCTTTCTCGGAACTGCTGTGTGCTCCCCTTTTCTCCCCTTCTCTGTTGGCCAAGGTAGCACGTACTCTGCCGCCAGCGTTGTCAGATGGAAAATTTTGGAGCAATTTTTCAACAAGAACCTTCTGGTATTGCACCATTTTGCTTGTCCTCTCCACCGGAGGAATGAGAGATGAGAAATTCTCTTTGTAGCGGGGGTCCAGAAGGGTGAACACCCAGTAATCCGTGTTGTTTAAAATGCGTATAACGCGTGGGTCACGGGAAAGGCAGCCTAACATAAAGTCAGCCATGTGTGCCAGAGTACCAACAGTCAAGATTTCGCTGTCCTCACCAGGAGGATGACTCTCAATATCCTCATCCTCTTCCTCCTCTTCTGCCCACCCACGCTGAAGAGATGGAACTAAAGTTCCATGGCTACCCTCTGTAGCGGAGGCAACCGTGTCTTCCTCCTCCTCCTCCTCCTCCTCCTCCGCCTCCTCCAATTGTCGCTGAGAAGACGAAGTGAGGGTGCTCTGCACCTTGTGTAAGCTCTTCCTCCCCCATTTCCACCTCTTCCACATGCAAAGCGTCGGTTTTAATTGTGAGCAGCGAGCGTTTCAGTAGACACAGAAGTGGGATGGTTACACTGATAATAGCGTTATCGCCGCTCACCATCTGTGTCGATTCCTCAAAATTGCGTAAAACCTCGCAGAGGTCTGACATCCATTCCCACTCCTCACTTCTGATTACAGGAAGTTGAACGGAGAGGCGACGACCGTGTAACAGCTGGTACTCCACTACTGCCCTCTGCTGCTCACAAAGCCGGGCCAACATGTGGAAGGTGGAGTTCCAGCGCGTGCTCACGTCACACAGCAGCCGGTGAGCTGGCAATTGTAAGCGCTGCTGCAGCTTCAACAGGCCGGCCGAAGCTGTAGATGACTTACGGAAATGTGCACACACGCGGCGCACCTTGGTCAAGAGATCATGCACATTGGGGTAGGTTTTTAGAAATCACTGCACCACTAAATTAAATACATGCGCTAGGCATGGTACGTGTGTGAGCTTGCCGAGCTCCAAAGCCGCCACCAAGTTACGCCCATTATCACACACAACCATGCCTGGTTGCAGGTTGAGTGGCGAGAGCCACTGCTCGGTCTGGTGACTAATCCCCTGCAACAGCTCTGAGGCCGTGTGCTGTTTGTCCCCAAGGCAGATCAGCTTCAGCACGGCCTGTTGACGCTTCCCCACTGCAGTGCTACACTGCTTCCAGCTACTGGCTGATGGGGGAGTGGCGCTGCGTGTAGAGAATTCGGAGGTGGAAACGGAGGAGGAGGAGCCAATAACGTAGGTGCTGGCGGAAACCCTGATGGAGGTAGGGCCCGCAATCCTCGGCGTGGGTAGCACCCGTGCCATCCCAGGGTCCGAGTCGCTCCCAGCCTCCACGACATTCACCCAGTGTGCCGTCAGGGAAATGTAGCGTCCCTGGCCACAAGCACTTGTCCATGTGTCAGTCGTTAAGTGGACCTTCCCAGTAACTGCGTTGGTCAGGGCACGGGTGATGTTACGGGACACATGGTGGTGTAATGCGGGGATGGCACACCGGGAAAAGTAGTGGCGGCTGGGGACCGCGTACCGAGGGACAGCTGCTGCCATCAGGCTGCGGAAGGACTCAGTGTCCACAAGCCTAAATGGCAGCATTTCGATGGCCAGTAATTTTGAAAGGTGTGAGGTTAGTGCTATGGCCTGTGGGTGGGTGGCTGGGTACTTTCTCTTGCGCTCAAATGCCTGGGGTAACGACATTTGGACGCTGTGCTGGGACAGGGAAGTGGATGTGGTCGCTGATGGTGCTTCAGATGGTACAGGTGCAGGGCGGGAGGTATGCGGGCCTGCGCCTTCGACAGGCGATTGGCCGGCACCGAAAACAGGGGAAGAGGAGGCAGTGGTGTGGCCTGCAGACACAGATGGGCGATCCAGGCGTTCCTCCCACTTACTACGGTGCTTGGATGCCATGTGTCGGATCATGCTGGTGGTGGTGAGGTTTCTAGTGTTCATGCCTCGGCTCATTCTGGTGTGGCACAGGTTGCAAACTACAATTCTTTTGTCGTCCGCACTTTCCTTAAAAAAACGCCATACCGCGGAACACCTACCCTTTGGCAAGGTAGATTTACGCAAGGGGGTGCTCCGTGGAACATTTGCGGGCCGGTTTGGTGCGGTCCGCCTTCTTTCTGTAGCCACACCACTGCCTCTTCCAGCCTGTTGCGGTGCTGCAGATGGCTCACCCTCAGGACTGCTGTCATCGCTCGGCTCTACACCTTCCCAGGTGGGGTCAGTCACCTCATCGTCCACCAAGTCCTCCTCCACTTCCTCACTCTGATCATCCTCCTCAAGTCTTGATCCCACCACATACTCAGTCATTGACAACTGTATAACATTCTCCTCAACAAGGTCTTGAGACGGAAATAGTGGTTGATTTAATGGCAACTGTGTCTCATCATCATCATCATCATCCACTACTTCCTTTGACCTTAAATGCCGTTCACATCTGTCATCTTCTTGTGATTGGGTAGCCTCTAGAGGTTGTGAATCAGGGCACAAGATGTCATGTTCCTCTGCAAGCGTGCTTGGAGAGAGGGTCAAATGAAGGATTGGTGATGAGACGAGCTCCTCACTATATCCCAGTGTGGGATCACTTCTTTGACCAGACCGTGTATGGTGGGAGGAAGGATGATCAGAGTGAGGATTATGTTGACCAGACTCTTGGCTACTGAGAGTGGACTTGGTGGAAGACAGGGTGGTGCTTAACCGACTGGAAGCAGTATCAGCTGTCATCCAACCGACCACCTGTTCGCAGTGGTCGGACCTCGAGAGTGATGTCCTGCGACGGCCTGTAAAATTAGACATGAAGCTAGGTATGGTGGATGTCTTTCTTTCTTGTGCTCTGGCACCAGGCACAGTTTCTCCGCGTCCTGACCCGCGCCCTGAACTATCAGGATCACGTCCACTTCCCCGTCCCTTTTTACCCGCCTTCTTCATCTTACACGGAATATGTGACTTTAATATTTGAGTTTGAAAACTTAACAGTATTTCTTACTATTCTGCAACTCTGCAGAGTACACAGAATAGGCTGCTAAACGGCGGTGACACACACTGAATGGAATATGTGACTTTAATATTTGAGTTTGAAAACTTAACAGTATTTCTTACTATTCTGCAACTCTGCAGAGTACACAGAATAGGCTGCTAAACGGCGGTGACACACACTGAATGGAATATGTGACTTTAATATTTGAGTTTGAAAACTTAACAGTATTTCTTACTATTCTGCAACTGTGCAGAGTACACAGAATAGGCTGCTAAACGGCGGTGACACACACTGAATGGAATATGTGACTTTAATATTTGAGTTTGAAAACTTAACAGTATTTCTTACTATTCTGCAACTCTGCAGAGTACACAGAATAGGCTGCTAAACAGCGGTGACACACACTGAATGGAATATGTGACTTTAATATTTGAGTTTGAAAACTTAACAGTATTTCTTACTATTCTGCAACTGTGCAGAGTACACAGAATAGGCTGCTAAACGGCGGTGACACACACTGAATGGAATATGTGACTTTAATATTTGAGTTTGAAAACTTAACAGTATTTCTTACTATTCTGCAACTGTGCAGAGTACACAGAATAGGCTGCTAAACGGCGGTGACACACACTGAATGGAATATGTGACTTTAATATTTGAGTTTGAAAACTTAACAGTATTTCTTACTATTCTGCAACTCTGCAGAGTACACAGAATAGGCTGCTAAACGGCGGTGACACACACTGAATGGAATATGTGACTTTAATATTTGAGTTTGAAAACTTAACAGTATTTCTTACTATTCTGCAACTCTGCAGAGTACACAGAATAGGCTGCTAAACGGCGGTGACACACACTGAATGGAATATGTGACTTTAATATTTGAGTTTGAAAACTTAACAGTATTTCTTACTATTCTGCAACTGTGCAGAGTACACAGAATAGGCTGCTAAACGGCGGTGACACACACTGAATGGAATATGTGACTTTAATATTTGAGTTTGAAAACTTAACAGTATTTCTTACTATTCTGCAACTCTGCAGAGTACACAGAATAGGCTGCTAAACGGCGGTGACACACACTGAATGGAATATGTGACTTTAATATTTGAGTTTGAAAACTTAACAGTATTTCTTACTATTCTGCAACTGTGCAGAGTACACAGAATAGGCTGCTAAACGGCGGTGACACACACTGAATGGAATATGTGACTTTAATATTTGCGTTTGAAAACTTAACAGTATTTCTTCCTATTCTGCAACTGTGCAGAGTACACAGAATAGGCTGCTAAACGGCGGTGACACACACTGAATGGAATATGTGACTTTAATATTTGAGTTTGAAAACTTAACAGTATTTCTTCCTATTCTGCAACTGTGCAGAGTACACAGAATAGGCTGCTAAACGGCGGTGACACACACTGAATGGAATATGTGACTTTAATATTTGAGTTTGAAAACTTAACAGTATTTCTTACTATTCTGCAACTCTGCAGAGTACACAGAATAGGCTGCTAAACGGCGGTGACACACACTGAATGGAATATGTGACTTTAATATTTGAGTTTGAAAACTTAACAGTATTTCTTACTATTCTGCAACTCTGCAGAGTACACAGAATAGGCTGCTAAACGGCGGTGACACACACTGAATGGAATATGTGACTTTAATATTTGAGTTTGAAAACTTAACAGTATTTGTTACTATTCTGCAACTGTGCAGAGTACACAGAATAGGCTGCTAAACGGCGGTGACACACACTGAATGGAATATGTGACTTTAATATTTGAGTTTGAAAACTTAACAGTATTTCTTACTATTCTGCAACTCTGCAGAGTACACAGAATAGGCTGCTAAACGGCGGTGACACACACTGAATGGAATATGTGACTTTAATATTTGAGTTTGAAAACTTAACAGTATTTCTTACTATTCTGCAACTCTGCAGAGTACACAGAATAGGCTGCTAAACGGCGGTGACACACACTGAATGGAATATGTGACTTTAATATTTGAGTTTGAAAACTTAACAGTATTTCTTACTATTCTGCAACTCTGCAGAGTACACAGAATAGGCTGCTAAACGGCGGTGACACACACTGAATGGAATATGTGACTTTAATATTTGAGTTTGAAAACTTAACAGTATTTCTTACTATTCTGCAACTCTGCAGAGTACACAGAATAGGCTGCTAAACGGCGGTGACACACACTGAATGGAATATGTGACTTTAATATTTGAGTTTGAAAACTTAACAGTATTTCTTCCTATTCTGCAACTGTGCAGAGTACACAGAATAGGCTGCTAAACGGCGGTGACACACACTGAATGGAATATGTGACTTTAATATTTGAGTTTGAAAACTTAACAGTATTTCTTACTATTCTGCAACTGTGCAGAGTACACAGAATAGGCTGCTAAACGGCGGTGACACACACTGAATGGAATATGTGACTTTAATATTTGAGTTTGAAAACTTAACAGTATTTCTTACTATTCTGCAACTCTGCAGAGTACACAGAATAGGCTGCTAAACGGCGGTGACACACACTGAATGGAATATGTGACTTTAATATTTGAGTTTGAAAACTTAACAGTATTTCTTACTATTCTGCAACTCTGCACACTACACAGAATGTGCTGCTAAACTGCGGCGAAGCACACTGAATGGAATATGTGACTTTGATATTTTAGTTTGAAGACTTAACAGTATTTCTTCCTATTCTGCAACTCTGCACAGTACACAGAATGTGCTGCTAAACTGCGGCGACGCACACTGAATGGAATATGTGACTTTGATATTTTAGTTTGAAGACTTAACAGAATGTGCTCTAATCTGCAACTTTGCACACTAAACAGAATGTGCTCTAATCTGCAACTTTGCACACTAAACAGAATGTGCTCTAATCTGCAACTTTGCACACTAAACAGAATGTGCTCTAATCTGCAACTTTGCACACTAAACAGAATGTGCTCTAATCTGCAACTGTGCACACTAAACAGAATGTGCTCTAATCTGCAACTTTTCACACTAAACAGAATATTTTTTTTTTTTGTTTTTTTGTTTTTTTCCCCCCACACAAAATAACCTGCTGCCCCCACACACAGTAGTCCTAAAAAGGACTTTTGGTTCTTTTTTTTCACAATTTTGGTTTTTTTCCTCCCTACACTGCCTTTCCCTTCCTATCCTCAGCTCTCCCTGGCTAAGACTGAGCCGAACTCGATGGTCAGGTGCTATACAGCACCCGACCACGGGTTCTGGCCAGCCAATCAGTGTAATGCCAGCAGCCAACATGGCTGCTGGCATTACACCGATGTCAGAGCCTCCCTGCACGTTTATTGGCTGCGCAGCAGCCGCAAAACGTGCGGGGAGGAGACCCGAACATGGCGGGCGAGCACATGCGGTATTCGTATGAGTACCGCCATGTGCCGAGCAGAGCGATGCTCGAGCCGATCCGAGCATCGGCCGAGCATGCTCGCTCAACACTACTGTATAGCTAGAGAACAGTAGAGTGCTAAGGACCAAGCCTTGTGGTATCCAAAGAGAGCAAAGGGTGAGCAAGAGGTTCTATTAATGAGACAATAAAAGAGCAGCTTGAAAGGTAAAATAAAAACCAGGACAAGGCTGGTCGTCAAAGAGGTAGAGTGTTTGTTAGTGAAGGCGTGATCACCTGTGTCAAAAGCAAAACAACCCTCCCGCTAGGGGAAGGGGGAGCATGAATGATGGCTGACCCAAGTCTCATCAATCATTTATGAGTGGTTGTTGTTCCCTAGTGTTGGTCAGTTATTAGAGGCTGTAGTGAGCATCTCAACATTCAGTATCACTTGTGTGAATGATTTTCATGCTGGTGCATAAGTTGATGTGCACGTGAGATATGCTGAACCTTCCCTGTGTTCAGTGCAGAAAGCTGAGATGATTAAGAGTGCTGTAACAAAATTCATCTACCAGGGTGGTAGCCACCAGAGTGAACAGCCCATTCCTGGGCAATGTGTTTCATGGGTGCATTACTAGTGCAGGATTTGCAATGATCCCTTAGACTGATGTTAATGTTATAGGCCAATCCAGGGTGTAATATTAGTCAAGGGTAATTATACAATCAATTGCTAGCCAGATAGTGATCACAGATTCACGCCTTCAGAGAATAGATGTAGTGGAACTACAAATCAGGAGTTATAAATCTTTATATATTATGTAATATTTTGAGATGTACATGAGCATACCATAATTAATTATTAAGTGAATTAAGTTAACAATTAATCAACTATGTTGCATAAAAGTGGAACATACAATAACTACAATAACAATTTACCTTTTAGCATAATCTCGTGTACTGAAATGTGCTTTTTAGTTACATATGACAGTCAGTTTGCATAAAGTTATTTGTTTTTGACGTCTTGGATTGAAGTTTTCCATCTTACATTTCTTTTGTTATTTCTTCCACCCTCATCAGTAAATATTTATGGACAAAAAATACACTTAAAGATATGGTAAGCTTTATTTTGCTTATCAATAGTATTCTAATGGTTACATAAATATGTATGGTGAGGAGAGCAACACATACTATATTTTTTGTTACATATACAGAAGGTAAACAGAAGAGAATGTCTGCACATCAGATCCTAACTTTTGCCAATAAATAACTCGGGACTTACTTCTGATAATGAGCAGAGTATTAGTTAAATGTGTGGCCAAAAAGCATTGCTAGCTTCCCGCCAACATCAAGGCACCTCAGACTGGGCAAGTCCATATCTGCTGCAAATCTGAAGTGAACATGTTTTTAGTATAATGCAATTAAATGAAGTGATACTGTCTTTCCTCTGCTGTGAGCAATCCTTAGGGAGGGACATAAGGGAGGGATATTTTACCTTCTCTAACTGCAAAACCAGAGATATGATAAAATAATAAGGTAGAAGGAGCCAAAATACACACAAAAAATACACAAAGGACTTGCTGGTCAATTCTGTCAGGGACGTTAAAACCTTCATTAGGGCCAAGATGAGTTCCAGCAGGTATACACATCATTGTACTCTCATAATTCTGTTCCTTTGCCAGCATCCTTTGCAACAAGCATCGGTCACATGAACTCATGTTTTGGTCTAACGTTCATCGCAGGTTTCTGTTCCCACAACTCACTCTAAATAGGGTGAGTAGTGGGAACATCAAAGAAAACTAGCCAACGCTCGATATCGATTGACTGTGAATTAGTTACTGAGTCACCCTTCTGAACACTAACCCTAAAAAGTACCCCCCGGACCTCCACTACACCAACATTACCAATTAAATAAAATACCTTCCTAGTCCTATTATTAAACTACTAGTTGAACAGCCCGTTACACGGGCCACAGTGCCTCTGGCAGCCGGTCGTGGGGCAGTCACGCGCGGTAGAGACTGCCCGCGCCACTGCTGATACAGAGCTGGCCGCTCCTTTGGAGCGCCCAGCTCTGTATCAGCCGCGGCGCAGGCAGTCTGTACTGCGCATGACTGCAGCACGCGCAGCAGTGTGTACTGCGCATGTCGGGCGTTACACACAACTTAGCGAATTATTATATAGGATGATGGCCCATTCCCCCTCCCATACCTGTAACAGTAACTCACTTGCCTTGTAGTTATAGGTTGAATGGAATGGTGTTTTTTCACCCTGGCCCTACTGCGTCTTGCTCTTAAATAAAATAATAATATAAAAAAAAAAAAATATATATATATATATATATATATATATATATATATATATATATATATATCTTGCCTGCTTTACTTTTCCTGCTTGGGCTGTTGACAAATCCAGCGTAAGGAAAATATGAACACAGATAATAAGAAAGAAAAAGGGGGTTCATCATAGGGTAATAATTTCCAAATTATATGATATCTATGAGATGTATTAATCCTACTCACAATTTTAGAAGGCCACTACTAGTCCTTCACAGTGGTAATTAGGAAGTTTTACTGGCTCCACACAGATACTTTTAACAATATAGGCGATCCCCACTCTCTACAATGGTCTCCACCTCAAATAGAAGAAAAAATACCAAACACAACAAAGTAAAAAAAAAAAATATTTTTTTGTAGGGGCACTCTCACTATGTCTTACAGCTGTTCACATTTATCTCTAGCCAATACAGAATCTACTCACAGTTTATGTTGGCTAAGAAGAAACACAGGAATAGGATCCTGCCCCTGTTCAGGAACTCTGTAGATATGTCTACAGGTTATCAAAAAATGTAGTAAATATAATTAAAATAAAATATGGTCACGATACCAATATTAATAAGACTACAATTCTGACGAGTTGCTGAGCATATATTTTCATTTATATCAAGAATAAAAGCCAAAAATAATAAATAGTACATTCTCTTTTGGCTGGAGATAAATGTAATCAGCTATAATTTAGAGTGATAGTGTCCCTACAAGAAGTTTGTTTTTTATGAACAAAAATTGGCTTTAATATGGCCTATCTCTGTTCATATTGTGGCTGGAATGTGGAATTACTCAGGGCACGGAACATGAGTAGCCTCACCTCCCTGCTACTTAGCATCTAGCAGGAGAGGTCACGGTTGCGATACACATATTGTGATCCCTCCAGCTAGCCAATCATTGAATTGTTGATTAAAAACATAATTTTATACAAAATGTAATAAAAATAAACAGGACATAGTGTAGAAACACGGTGCTAGGGGCCCACATTTCTATATTCAGTGCCAAACTGATTTTATTTACATTTCAAATAAAATTAGACCATTTTAATTAACAACTGACTAACTTCTTATATAACAATGTCTATTTGAGCACTCCCTTCCTGTTACCTTCCCAACTTTTGTCTAATACACATTTGAGAAGTGTATAAATTCAAGTTTAATTCGTTGTCAGACAACTTATGTATCAACATATTTACCACGGAGTGCTTTCACATTTTAAATATCGGAAACAAGGGACAAGATTGATTTACAACCAATTTGTTTTTCAACTTATTACCAATTTAATAGTTATATAAGACAAAAATCTACTGTAGAGCAGGGGAGGGGGATTTAAGGCCCACCAGCAGCTGTTAAACTATGATTCCCATCTTCCCCATCCAATAGCAGTGCAACAACTTCTGAAGTGCCTTTGATATAGAGATCCATCAAAGAATATGTTTTAGCAAGTGTTTTTTTTTTTTTTTTTTTTTTTTTGTAAGTTAGTCATTTCCAGTTCTTATAAAAGAAACCAGGGTATGGTTTTGCTGAAGCAGGTACCGACCACTCCACTATTTGGGCTGCTTGCAGAAAGAAAAAGATGAACAATTCTGGCACAAGCCAATTGTACCACAGGGTGAGAAATAAAAAAAAATTACCATTTATTTCAATGGTATTTGAATGTTAGAGAGGTCTCCAACGCATTGCCTCACCTTAGTACAAGAGAATTACTAGGACCAGTTGAGGATCGATATCTCAATTCATAAATGTTTGATTGGTACAAGAATGCTTAACCCCTTAAGGACCATTGACGTGGCAGGACTGTCACGCTGCCACATCATGTACTTTTACTCACCGCGCTCCTGTAGGAGCATGGTGAGTAATACCAGGGACTGAACTTGATCGCACCAAGACCAGAGCAATCTCTTTCAGTCCCTCACGTGGCACGTCACGTCAAAGTCTTCTATGTGGTCCGTAAGGGACAGGACACCCAGGACCGCTGGTCCTTAAGGGGTTAAAGAATAGCCATGCTTCCAGGCTGCTTATCATATAATGATATTAGTGGAGTGCAGATGTGTGATCGCTTAGATTGCAATTTGAGCAAATGTTCTGTTACTCAATACAAAGCTGAAAAGACATAGGGCAGAATTCTAGAAAGTAGAGCATTTGCTGTTTTGTGAAATCCACAAATGTATGCGCTATTTAGGATTGCTCACATTTTGATACAAGAAACATACTAACACCTTGATGCTGAATAGCACATGCTCCTAAACTAATGGCAACATTAGCAAATGCCCCTAAATTAACAGAAAAGTTAGTGAATGCCCTTTAATTAATGGAAAAGTTAGAGAATGTAATTAAATTAACGATAAAGTTAGCCAAACGTATGGAAATGTGTGCTAATTGTTTTGCTGAATTGGCGCAATAGAAGTTCATCATCTTATAAAACAACAGACATTTTAGCTATACCCACTATTTGAAAAGCATTCACAAAAAAGCGCAAATATTCTCTAATTCTGAAAAAACATTTGCAATTCAGTAACATTTTTGTTCGACTCCTGTTTGCCATCACAAGTACACTGTAAATAGTGATTATGAATGTTTCTTGCATTCCACCATAATTAGAAAGTAAAAGCACTTCACCTTTCTTTGAAGTAACGTATAAAATCATGAGGACACTGAAGGACAAAATATGGTCTAGCAAGTTTTGGGCCCAAGGCCCTTACTCACAGATCGCAAACCAACTGCACCATAGTGGAGAAATAGAAATTTCTCAAATTCCTAATGATTTTGATGGTGTTTTTAACCCCTTAAGGACCGGCCGCGCTCGCACGGTGGCTTGTAGCACATGTTAAGGGACTCTCTTTTTTGTATTAAAATAGTGCTTAGCAACCTAGGCATTGAGTTCAAGTGCTTTTCACATGCTGACACTATTTAAGAGAGCTGCCTATTTTATTGTCACTCTCTGTAGGTCGGAGGTCACTTAAGGGCCATGGAGCATTTTTTTTTTTTTTTTAGCTCCGCTGATTACAGACTCCCCGAACTGCGTGCAGCCGCGTGCGGAGCCCGGAATTCCATGACGTGCATGTACGTCCTTGGTCCTTTAGGGACCTCAACCTCATGACGTACAAGTATGTCATGGGTCCTTAAGGGGTTAACCCCTTGAAAGCTAGAGAGGTCCCCAAAGCATTGTGAAACAATGCATTGGAGACCACGCTAGCATTCAAGGAGTTAAAAGACCCACTCAATTAAAAAGGAAATTTCATTTGTTTCCATGGTACAGATGCTTTGCCTAGAATTGATCCAATTATTAATACATTAGCCTCAGTGAGTGGGATTTCTTAGTGTCTTCATTTAACACACAGAGTAAGACCTGAATTCCACCAGTATATCACATCATATTCAGTTTTTGCCAGAAAATTTAAGGTGGGCCAATTACACTAAGAACAAGTTAAACACTTGAGAAATAAAATAAGGTATAATCATAATACTACTCAAGCTACTACTTATAATAATAATTATAAATTATTATTATTAAGTATCTCAGGTATAATACGCACCTATGTATAATACGCAGTGTACATTATACCCAAGATTTTAGGGGAAAACAAGAATGCCTATGTAAAATACGCACCCTTGTTTTCCCTCTGTCAATCACAAAAAAAATCCCATTGCAGCACTGCTTCCCTCCCTTCCCGCTTACCCATAGCCCCCTGTCCCCCCCTGTCCAATTGCAGTGCATTGGATCTATGGTATTGCCCTTCGAGGACTTTGTGGTACTCACAAGACATTACCATTGGCAAGGCAGAAGATGTCCTGACAGGGCAATCCTGGAAGCAGGTGGCAGATGCAAGCATGCCGCTTGCTGGGACCCTGTCAGGCTGCAGCAGTTGAACAACAGAGGTGAACAGGAGGCTATGGGTAAGCGGGGGGGGGGGGGGGGCTGCTGCAATGGGATTTTTTTCCCTTGTGTACAATATGCATCCCCCACTTCACATAAGCTGAAGAGGGGCAAAACTGTGCGTATTATACTCAAGATTTTGAAGTAAAGTGTATTAAAAAATATACCCCTTAAATGATACAATGCCAGTCCAAGTTTTGGTAAGTACATCCAAAGAAACAAAAAACATTAAATAGCTGGAGTTAAACTAATTTGGACAAAACTGCTAAAAACAACAACAAACAGTATTTATGCACATATTCTTTTATTCAGTATTAGCCCTTTATACTGTGGCATATCAACTGCATGCACATTTAAATATTGGAAACAAGGGACAAGATTGATTTATTACCAAGGGGGTTTATTCACAAAGGTGTGATAAAGAGGTTATAAAGTGGAGATGGCTTCTCCAATGATGTCACTTCTCCACTTCCTGTTATTCTATGGAGCCTAAGATCTCCAAAACGTAAAGGGATAGTAACACTTACTATTTATTAAAATGTATATTGTAAGGTTTATCCTCCTGAGTACAACAAAAGTACTCCCACAGCTGAGATGTATTTTATTCAAAAGTTACTGCAGCTCAAACTTTAATTCTTTAGGTGCAGTGTATTAATGGCCTGAAATTGTACAGTAGTGCTGTATATGGCCTGAAAGTGTACAGTGGTAATGTGTCATGGTTTGTTAAGACTCTCAGATGCAAAGTTAGGTAAAAACACAACTTTATTGAAAAGTTTAAGAAAATCCCATAGGATCTCATACACGTACATACATATACTTAGAAATGACAGGAAAAGGCAGTAATAATAGCGAATTAGGCTCTACCGGCCTTGCCAATATACCGGGCAAGGCAGCCTGGACAGGCAAACGAGGAATAGGTGGCTCTAACGGCCCTGCCAGAATACCGGGCACGGCAGCCAGGACTGATACACTCAGGATGGTTGGCTCTACCGGCCTTGCCAATATACCGGGCAAGGCAGCCTAGCGGAACACAAGAAATATACAGGCTCTACCGGCCCTGCCAATATACCGGGCAAGGCAGCCTAACGGAATACAAGAAGTATACAGGCTTTACCGGCCCTGCCAATATACCGAGCAAGGCAGCCTAACAGAATACATCTAAATACAGGCTCTACCGGCCCTGCCAATACCGGGTAAGGCAACCCAAGATGTTAATGAAGGAAGGGTTCTACCGGCCTTACCAATATACCGGCAAGGCAGCCTTAACGGAAAGGTTGGCAACCACTGAGGCCTCAGTGACCGTCAGATGACAAGAACAGTCACATGGATGACATGCAGAGGCTAATTAAGCATAAGTGGCAAGCCAAGGAATAACAGGGAGCCACCAGTACCCGCGTACTGGGGAGTCAACGTAGCTGCCTAGGACTTGACAGCATAAACCAGCATGGAGCAAACCAGTACACGCGTACTGGGTAACACAGACTACAGTGCAGTATCAGCCGGGCGACAATGGTGCGAATGAGTACCTGCGTACTGGGTACGCAATTCAGTATCGAGGCAACAGTAGCAGTGAGGTAGTGGAGCAAACCAGTACCCGCGTACTGGGGACCCATTTGTATATCGAGGCAACAATAGCCGAGAGGTTGTGGAGCAAACCAGTACAGCGTACTGGGAACCGAATTGTATATCGAGGCAACAATAGCCGTGAGGCAGTGGAGAGATCCAGTACCCGCATACTGGGAACCGAATTGTATATCGAGGCAACAATAGCCGTGAGGCAGTGGAGCGAACCAGTACCGCGTACTGGGAAGCCAATTGTATATCGAGGCAACAATACCGTGAGGCTGTGGAGCGAACCAGTACCGGCGTACTGGGAACCCAATTGTATATCGAGGCAACAATAGCAGAGAGGCTGTGGAGCGAACCAGTACCCGCGTACTGGGAACCCAATTGTATATCGAGGCAACAATAGCAGAGAGGCTGTGGAGCGAACCAGTACCCGCGTACTGGGAACCCAATTGTATAGTGAGGCAACAATAGCCGTGAGGTAGTGGAGCGAACCAGTACCCATGTACTGGGAAGCCAATTGTATAGTGAGGCAACAATAGCCGTGAGGCAGTGGAGCGAACCAGTACCCGCGTACTGGGAAGCCAATTGTATATCGAGGTAACAATAGCCGAGAGGCTGTGGAGTGAACCAGTACCCGCGTACTGGGAAGCCAACTGGATAATGAGGCAACAATAGCCGTGAGGCTGTGGAGCAAACCAGTACCCGCGTACTGGGAAAACCAGCAAGGTTGGAAATGTCGCCTAGGCGACCAGGGAGCAATCGTTGATATAGGTGAACTGGGAAATGAGCGCTGCAGCAACACAGGAACCAGCATACACGCAGGTCAACTGGATTAGGAACGTCAGCGGGGACTGGCAGCAGGAAGCAGCGACACAGGACGGCTCCAACCAGATCAGGAACAGAAACAGGAACCGCTGAACAGGAGACTCAGGAACTAGACGATCTCAGGATAGCAGGAACTCAGCAAAGGCCCAATAAGCTCAGGAACATGATGAAAAATGCGAGCAGCATAGAGACAATACGAAAGGGCAACCAAAGGGTGCCCAGGCTCAGTCTAAATAGGCAATGCAGGGCGGGCTGAAGGCAGACAGCCAATGGGAGCTCCCTACAGGTAACTGACACTAAAAGGCAGCAATCACTGGCACCGTGATATAATGGCATTAAAAGATGGGGTTATGGTGAAGAGAAGACAGCTTAGGATCCAAGTTACCTGTCAACTTCACTTCTAAATTGTAGCTCATTTAAATAATAACTATTTGTAATGCAGCATTTGTTATATAAACATACATTTTTTAAACAGGGATCGAGAAAATGAATCAAGCGGTTCTGAAAACCATGCTACCATGCTACTGAGGCTGCAAGCTCAGTAGCATGGTAAACGGATCTTGCTATAACGTTAGCCCACAGAAAGATAGCTACAAAAGGAAGCATGAACAAGGTCCCTAGGGCAGCTGGGAGGGAGGTGGGAAGTCCTGAGGCGGCGTGCCGCACATATTGTGTGCCGCACATTGTGGAAGTGCCAGATTTTAACGCTGCATAACTTTAGTCCTAGGTCAGTAAGATTTACAAAAATCCCCTACGCTAATCTAGTTTTACATATTAAAGCAAATGGGCACAAGTTTGATGGATGTGAATGTTCCCCTTTAAGGCAGAGTTGACTCTTGATGCACCTTTTTTGATATAGGCGATTTTCTCCAATGAAACAATGATCTATTACTTTGTTGAAGAGACCTTACTGTCCTGCTGAAATGCTGCTGTCAGAACCTCTTGGTAAGCATCAAAAGAGTGAAAAACAATGGCCCTGAAACTGAGTCCCCAAACAGCCTGTACCTGCAAATTTGGCAGTTCTTGTGGAAACTTCAACCCATCTGCAGTCAATCCGTAAGGTGTTGTGCTGTAACTGTGTGCATCTCTGTGCTTTAAATACGCAATTATGTCAAATGGCTGGAAACGTTTTTATGAAAAATATGAGCATAGCAGGTTCCTGAAGGGTTCACAAGCTATTACAAATGAAGTTGAGCTAAATGCAAAGTATTGTTTTTGTAATCATTGTTTTTGCCAGTTTATTTAAAGCATGACATTTTGAGTCATCAAAGGTTTAAATTCAGCTCTGATCTATGAAATCTAGCACTACAACAGCCTCATGTTGTTTAAGCAGCAATGATCCTTTAGGAAGATGAGACCACCTTGAAAGTCACCAACGGCTGCAGTGTAACAACTGAACTTGCTATTTCCAATAATGTTCTATCGGTTGTGTGACTGACTCCCAAATAGTTGTGAAGAGGGCTCCCTAACATGCTAAATTACCTGAATGTGATGGCACAAATAGAAAAACGCTCCACATGAGCAATTAGGCTTGATGCAGACCTAATTTTACCAATAAAGATAACTTTTTTGTTTTAGAAAGACTTTGCCTAAGGCAATAGAACCTATTGTACTCAGCATACCCATCCATCCATATGTACATGTAGAAAAGGGTCCAAAACACTTCCCCTCACTCTCAGGTCCCAGTGCGGGATGCATTCTGGCAGCATCAATTGGGCCACCATTTTACTGGCCACCTCTGACCAGACATCACCACAGGTGACAGCCACTAGTCAGGGATTAAGGTGAAGAGGTCAACCAGAGGAGGAAGAAAACCAGCTAAATGGCCCCCACAAGCCAAAGAACTTGAAAATAAGCCAACGTTGAATGAAAAACACTCTAGAAGGAAAATGTATAATTGTGAAGTGAGCCCAATGTCTACAACAGCAAAGAGAGCTAATTAGCTGTGTTAAATAAAGTTGCACAAATTATAATAAAGTAAACTTTCACACCTTTGCTTGTATATGTACAATATAATCCAATGTGCCTTAATGACCCTTATCTTGTGTGTGTGTATATATATACATATATATAGATAGATAGATAGATAGATAGATAGATATACACTGTGTGCACAATTATTAGGCAAGTTGTATTTTTGAGGAGTAATTTTATTATTGAACAACTACAGTGCTCTCCGTCAATTCAAAATGTTAAGAAACCTTAAACCTGAATATTTAAGAAAGTAAAAGTGAAGTTTTGGCTTTCTTAGGAGAATATCTATGTGTGCACAATTATTAGGCAACTATTAGTGGGCAGATTTATTATGCAACTAAATTAAAAACAATAATTTTCCCAACGTATGTGTTTATTTTCAACTATTAAAATGAGAATACTAAACATATAACAAAAAATTTACAAATAAACATTTGTGACATTTCCAAAAAAGAGTCAGTGACCGATATAGCCACCCTTCTTTTCAATAACAGTCATAAGCCTTCCATTCATGAAGTCTGTCAGTTTCTTGATCTGTTGACGATCAACTTTTAGTGCAGCAGCAACCACAGCCTCCCAGACACTGTTCAGAGAGGTGTACTGTCTTCCTTCAGCGTAAATCTGCTGTTTACGAAGGGCCCACAAGTTCTTAATAGGGTTTAGGTCAGATGAGGAAGGGGACCATGTCATTATTCTATCATCTTTAAGGCCTTTACTGGCTAGCCACACAGTGGAGTACTTTGATGCATGCGATAGAGCATTGTCCTGGATAAAAATCATGGTCTTCTTGAAAGATGCAGACTTTTTCCTGTACCATTGTAAAAACTGGCAGTAGGTTTGGGAGTTGAGTTTGAGTCCATCTTTAACCTGAAAATGTCCAACTAGCTCATAGTTGATAATACAACCCACACTAGTACTCATCCTCCACCTTGCTGGCGTCTGAGTCGAAAAGTGGAGCTCTGTGCCCATTACTGATCCAGCCACTAGCCCATCCATCAGGACCTTCAGGAGTCACTCTCATCTCATCAGTCCATAAAACCTTTGAAAAACCTGTCTTCAGATATTTCTTGGCTCAGTCTTGACGTTTCAACTTATGTGTCTTGTTCAGTGGTGGTCGGGTTTCAGCCTACCTTACTGTGGTCATGTCTCTGAACACTGAACATCTAGTACTTCTGGACACTCCAGGTAGGTTTAAGTTCTGGAATATGACAGCACTGGAGGATAATGGGTTCCTGGTAGCTTCATGTTTGATTCTTCTCAAATCTCTGGCAGTTAATTTGCGTCTTTTTTTCTCAACACGTTTCTTGCAACCCTGTTGACTATTTGGTTCTGTGATCACGGCCCAATATTTTTAGCAATTTCAAGAGTGCTGCATCCCTCTGAAAGACTTTTTGACTTTTCAGAGTCAGTTAAATCTTTTTTTCTGCCAATTTTGCCTGAGGAAATGAAGCTGCCTAATAATCATGCACACTTTGACATAGGTTGTTCATCTCCTTAGGCCACACCCTCTCTCATTACACAAATACACATCACCTGATATGCTTAAATCCAATAAGCATTCAAGTTTATAGAGCTTGGAATTGGAAAATATGCATCAAAATGATGATATGGTCAAAATACTCTCCTAATAATTGTGCACACAGTGTATGTATATATATATATATATATATATATATATATATATATAAATAAATACAGTTCTGTGGTTGTAGACACGGCACTCACAGGATCTTGTTAAATTGTAGACAAATCACATTTATTTGAATCGACGTTTTGGCTGTATAAAACCGCCTTTCTCAAGATTTGATTTGTCTACACTTTAACAAGATCCTGTGAGTGCTGTGTCTACAACCACAGAACTGTATGTATCTTTTCTTTTTGACTCGTGCACCCAGGCATTAATATATGGGACAGAGAGTGCAGTCCAACACCTTTAGAAGATAGTGTATATATAAAATATTTCTTGGCTCAGTCTTGACGTTTCAACTTATGTGTCTTGTTCAGTGGTGGTCGGGTTTCAGCCTACCTTACTGTGGTCATGTCTCTGAATACTGAACATCTAGTACTTCTGGACACTCCAGGTAGGTTTAAGTTCTGGAATATGACAGCACTGGAGGATAATGGGTTCCTGGTAGCTTCATGTTTGATTCTTCTCAAATCTCTGGCAGTTAATTTGCGTCTTTTTTTCTCAACACGTTTCTTGCAACCCTGTTGACTATTTGGTTCTGTGATCACGGCCCAATATTTTTAGCAATTTCAAGAGTGCTGCATCCCTCTGAAAGACTTTTTGACTTTTCAGAGTCAGTTAAATCTTTTTTTCTGCCAATTTTGCCTGAGGAAATGAAGCTGCCTAATAATTATGCACACCTTGATATAGGTTGTTCATCTCCTTAGGCCACACCCTCTCTCATTACACAAATGCACATCACCTGATATGCTTAAATCCAATAAGCATTCAAGTTTATAGAGCTTGGAGTTGGAAAATATGCATCAAAATGATGATATGGTCAAAATACTCGCCTAATAATTGTGCACACAGTGTATGTATATATATATATATATATATATATATATATATATATATATATATATATATACAGTTCTGTGGTTGTAGACACGGCACTCACAGGATCTTGTTAAATTGTAGACAAATCACATTTATTTGAATCGACGTTTTGGCTGTATAAAACCGCCTTTCTCAAGATTTGATTTGTCAAGATCCTGTGAGTGCTGTGTCTACAACCACAGAACTGTATGTATCTTTTCTTTTTGACTCGTGCACCCAGGCATTAATATATGGGACAGAGAGTGCAGTCCAACACCTTTAGAAGATAGTGTATATATATATATATATATATATATATATATATATATATATATATATATAAATATATATATGAGATACACATAAGGAGTTAAGTATTAACAGATAAATAATTACAGATACAAGGAATATTTTGAAACTTAGATTGAAAATATAAATTATAGACAGCTTTAAGGACATTTAGACTATCCTATCACACTGAAGTCTGCAAACAGGGCCAGATAAAAAACAAATGCGGCTTCACATAAGCTTAACTCCTTAAAGACAAACCACGCTGGTCCTCAAAAGGTTAATTCTTACTAGCTATATGGGACTGATCTGTGCATGAAAGCTGAAGGCTATGTACCCATGCATGAAGTATAACTTTCAAAGGAAAAAGGCAGATTAAACCTTCTTATTCTCCATTTCCACTGGGAACCAGCATATTTCAGTTCCCTATTTTTATATCCTTCATTTTCCCACAAACCAAGAAGAATTTTTTGTTAAGTCACAGGATTTTACTGACGCAAAATAGAGTGTTTACAGGAAGGCTATTTTTTGTTGTTATGGTTATAAATGAGGTTATGTTGAGTTTTAGACTGCCACCTGCTGACATGTGAGCTAACATTACCAAAAATAGAAAATGGCTTTCTTGCATTAAACACTAAATCATTATAGAGAACACAAGCAGGCAAATATTTAAGTTAAAGGCTTATACTGGGAAGGAACAGGATAGTCAATTGTGGTCATGATAGATAGATAGATAGATAGATAGATAGATAGATAGATAGATAGATAGATACTCTATATATTATATAAAATATTTTTCTTCTTCGTCCAATTATATGGATTAAAATTTCTTTTGATTTAAGACCTGTGAGTATGGTCATTGGTATAACTATCTATCTATCTATCTATCTATCTATCTATCTATCTATCTATCTATCCCAATGAATACACTCACAGGTCTTAAACCAAAAGAAACTTGAATTCAAAGTGAAGAATTGCACGAAGAAGAAAAAGATTGCATATAATATCTAATCTATCTATCTATCTATCTATCTATCTATCTATCTATCGGCAAACAAATCACAGTGGCACACTAAAGCATAATACTAAATAATATACAGATCGGTGCTCATCCCCTAATGGGAATAATGACACATAATTAGCCAAAGCTCTGGGACAGCACTTGCAGAAATAAATTGATTGAAGCAAACAGACGTTTATTCAGATCTAACTACTACATGCCAAACATTTTAGGTCCGTGAATCAGGGTCTATGTTTGGAAACTGTAAAATTGTATATTTTACTCAGGTGAACTTGAAAAAATGTGGTGAAATGTTGAATTTAATGTAAATTTTTCAGCCCTATTATGGGCCTTGCTCCAGACAAGGTCATTGATATATAGTTGCAATATATAATTTCAAAACATATTTATAAGTTTATATATATATATATATATATAGTGAAATGGAGTTGCCTGTAACAGTCATACAGTCACGCACACACACTTCGTGACTTAGCAAAGTCTGTTAATGGCAAGGCCAGCAAAGCTGTGAATTGGGAGGGGGAGCAAGGATGTGAATGGCAGTTCAGCAAGGATGGCAGTTGGGGAGGGGTAGCAAGGTGGTAATTGAGAGGGCTAGAGAGGTTGTGAATGGGGTGGCCGTGAAGCTGGGAATGAGTGGCAGAACGTGGATGTGAATGGGGGGGCAGCAAAACTGGTAATAATGGAGTAGCATGGATGTGGCTGGAGGGACCGCTGGAGGGACCTTCTGTTAGAACCCCAAACTAGGTTCTGTGATGTCTGTCATACAGCCCACGTAGAGCCAGGGGTCTACTCTAGTTGCATTATATTTCTCTACCCACACTGGATTCAGCTGGAGGACCACACAAGAGGACTATGGGGAAGGGAGAGGGCAACTTTAGAAGCGATCATCTCTCAAACCATAAAGGTTTTAGAGATGACACTGGGGGCAATAGTTTTTTAGTAGTACTTTACTATAGGGATTAGTAATACTTAAGTATTACTATCCCTTTAACTTGCCTGGGTGTCAATCTTCAGGTAACACATGTGGAATAAGTTAAAAAAATGAAGGCACTTACAGGACTTGATGAAGGTGAATGAAGTGCGCTAATTTATTCCATAAATGTTTCAGCCCTCCTTGGCATGCTTACATCTTGATAAAGGCCCCAAGGAGGGTCGAAACGTTGATGGTATAAATTAGTGCACTTTGTTCAACTTCACCAAGTCCTGTGAGTGCCTTCATTTTTTGAACTTAGGCTGCTATGGAGATATATATATATATATATGTATGTATGTATGAGAAGAGATTGCCTCAACCTAACAGCAGGTACCTGTAACAGTGGTTGATGGATGTGAGGGCTCAGTGAGCTGTGTACCCCTCTGGCACTCAAAAGTTTAAACACATGAATGATCTCTCTCTCTCTCTTTCTCTCTGTCCTTTACAGGCAATAGAACATTTTACACAGCTATGAGAATACTGATATTGCTTTTAACGTTTCCTTGGCTATATCTATACAATTTTCAGAAGGTTTAATTCATGTGAAAATGGAGAGGAGTAGCATAAAATCCTTCTGTGACAGAAGTCATGGCAACCTTCACTGACGGATACTATTCTTTTTTCTGTAGCAGTGCTTCTCAGTCTGTGTACAGCAGAAACTTCACAGACATGCAATATGCTGTGCAGACATTAGCAAAAGCTGCTTGTATATTATCTACATTCTAAGTAACATTTAACCCCTTAGTAACCGGCTGCGCGCACACGCGGCCGGCACTTAATGCCCGCTGTGCATTTTTTGTTTTCAAAAGATTCCAGAGTCCCCGAACGGCGTGCAGCCGCGCGGGGAACTGGAATCCGAGGACGTACATGCACGTCCTCTGTCCTTAAGGGACATCTGCTCGGGACATACGTGTACTTCCTCAGACGTTAAGGGGTTAAAGGGATAGTAATACTTCGTTTTAACTTTATTTTATTTTGTAGGCATTAAAAAAACATGAAGAACGATATAAGTTTTATCTCTCAAACCGTTATGGTTTAAGAGATATTCACAAGCAAAGTCCCCCTCCCGCCCCTTTTTCTCTGACAGAATTGAAATAACACTCTCCAAAGTCCAAATACTATGATGATTAATTAGAGCTGCTTTTATTATGAAACATTACAATCCCTTTAATTTCACTTCCTATTATTGTAAATTATCCCCTTCCCATCTTACTGCTCTGAGCTGAGCTTGGTTACATCAGTAAAAGGGGCGGGAAGGGGATAATTTACAATAATAGGAAGTGAAATTAAAGGGATAGTAATGTTTCATAATAAAAGCAGCTCTAATTAATCATCATAGTATTTGGACTTTGGAGAGTGTTATTTCAATTCTGTCAGAGTTATAGTTCAGGAGTAATTCAATGACAAAGTATCCCCCTCCCGCCCCTTTTACTGATGTAACACTGTTCAGCCAGAGCAGAAGGGAGGTGCCCAGGTAGACTGCAGAGAGGGACAATCTTCAATTAAGATAAGGGAAAAACCTGAAAAACCTGTCAAGGGGGGCAGGTCTTTCATTGTTCTCACAGTAAGAATATTGGCCCTTGCTGTAAGCTGTCTGGTTTTAAGACCAGATTCCATATCTGAGTGGAGGCGGCTTACACTAGGTAAAAGGGGCGGGAGGGGATACTTTATCATTCAATTACTCTTGAACTACAACTCTGACAGTATTGAAATAACACTCTCTATGGCTCAAATACTATGACGATTAATTGGAGCTGCTGTTTTTGTGAAACATTGATATCCTTTTAAAGGGTCCATTGGTTAAAATGTCAGAACAACGCTGTATATCACTAAGCCTGTACTAAGTCAAAATAATATCTCTGGAAACACAATGGGGGAGATTCACTAAGATGTGATAAAGAGATGATAACGTGGAGATGACTTCTCCAGTTTACTTCTCCAATTACTATGTTATTCTATGGAACCTATTCACTAGCATTTCTTCAACTGTGGAGATCGTAGTGAATAAGTTCCATAGAATAACATAGGAAGTGGAGAAGTGATAAACTGGAGCTATCATCTCCACTTTATCACCTTTTTATCACCACTTAGTGAACCCCTTCCTTGAGAGCACATGGCAACCCCAATGCATTTTACATCCACTGTACATGCATTTACCTTTTAATACTAGACAGTTATAGTTTGCTTCAATGAATGAAAGGCTCTGGTGCAAGAACATAATTGAACTAGCACAATGCACACATTTAACTTCTATGGTGCCAGTGGACAAGAAGTGCATCACAGAAATACCAATTTGCAGCCAAGATGTTAATCTATAAATGTACAAAACTGGGGGCTGCCAATGTTACCATTACCTTCAAAACTGCACTACAATGCCATATTATAAGTTAATTGCGCGAGTTGTGACTATAAATGATAATAAGACCACTTATCATTTTAATTAAATAAGTTGACCTGATATCTGGCTGAGTCTGATGATATTTACCTGCTTAGTAGCAGCATGTCTTCAGGAGTCACCTTCACATTCTGTCCACAACCATGCAGCTGCCTTTGCCCACATGTACAGAGCAAAGTCATCCAGTGTGTTTGCATTGTGTATTCTGGTGGTGAGTGACAGTTTAGCAGTCACCACCACTAGAGTAGGAAATGTTGAGGAAGTTAATGTGATCTCCCGTTGATCCCTTCTCTTCATGGAAGCTGATGATCATCTAGGGTCCCCAATACAGCCACTGCTATCAACAAAGACTGACAGTGCAGCTTATCCTGGTAATGACCCAGAGCTCTGGAGATATGCAAGAAAATCAAAAGACCTTAGGTCAAAACCAAGTATGGTGTTGTTGAGTCTCCCTACTCCATGTGGCCCCCATGTCATGGTCCTCAGATGGTCAGCACAATACTGCACAGTAATCATGTCACTTGACTGGCTGAAAATGGTTAGGGAAATGTAGATCACATGGCATTAAATTCTACTACCATCCCAATTGACATATGGGTCTTCTATTTAATCCTTTAAGAATTAGGTGTGTGTGAGCGTGCAATACATTGAGAAGTAATGCTTTGCTTACTCCTCTGGTCATTAAATTGTTAAACCTATTTCCCATTCCTTATCTAGCAGCATAATAAACTTTGAACTTGGCCTGGTCCTGGAGGGAAGGATTAGGGGTGATGTAAGGCCATCACAATTGGTCCCATTTTAGCTCTGGGTCCTGGTGCTTTGCACTGCTTCCACCCCTGGATTGCTTTAGGTATATCAGCTAAACACTGAAATATAAAACAGCATGTTCTTAACTTGATTTTTAAAGGTGATAGAATGTTTATGAATTAACTGGAAACAAAAATAAACTGAAAGGAGGTAATATGTTTAAAAATATTCTAATCCCAATCAAAGTTTTTTTTTGAGTTTTTAGACTAAGCTTTAATTTAATCATTGTGACATTGCTCTTTTCTTGACAACAAGCAGACCTGCAGCCTGAGCAAGAGGTTAAAACAAAAAGTACTGCAGTCAACTGTGCCACTTGGCTCAGAATGGGACATAAAATGGTTCTCGGCACTCAAACATTACTAACCTATCTTTAGGCTCCCACCTCAACAGGGAATAATCTGTAAGAGATTCAGCCATGAAGAACAGAATTATCATGAAGTCAACCTCCGCAGGGAAAGGGTCTATAAAATTCCTGTGAACTGGGCAATCCAACTCCAGGGAAGTGTTACCACCTACTCCTGACCTATTGACCATGCAGTCACTGATTGGCTTAGCTCCCTTTTTAGAGGCGTCACTTCCCCTCTCTGACGCCTGTTTTTCAAACCTAATTTTTGAGTTGGCAAATGCATTCTGTTTCCAGACCTGTGTTTGACCTGTATACGTGCCTGACTACTTTTTGGATCCTCCCTGGTACCGTGCTGTTGGACTTCTGGCTGTTGACCTTGGCTTTCGCTGTGACTACTCTTTTGCCTTTTCCCTCAGGTGTCGTCTGCTGTGCTCTCCCGTTGCCAACCCGGTCTGCCTCTGACTCCGCCTCTCCCTTTCTTCCGATCCTGGTACTGCCTGCAACATCGTCCTTCCGGACTTGGCCTTGCACCTCTGCATCACCCGGTGAGTGCCTCCTATTGTTCAGGGCTTGGATTGCTCACCAGGCCCTTTCGGGCCCAATCACTGTCATAGTTAGACGGCCGGCGCCTAGGGCCAGAGCTCCCTCTTCCTTCTGGCTTCTTGTCAGCCGCACCAGTCTCAGCCTATTAGGTTGTTCTCCTCCAGCCCCGCTGCCAGCTGCCCATTCTTGCCGTAGATAGACGGCCGGGTAGGTTGTGTCTGGCTTGTTTGCGGGCTGCCTCCTGCCGCTGTCATTTTCTGGGCAGCATCAACCCTTCTGCGCTCCTCTGTGATTGCAGAGTGAAGTACTGGTGAGGTGCCTGTTTCTGGGTCCCAGATCTTGGGCCTACTACCCAACCCCGTGGAGGTCACTTTGATTTGTAATTGAGCCATCAGTTGCTCCTTCCCACACCCCTTGTGGCAGGATGCTGGCCTACAGGCAGTACCTGATCCTTATTTTTTGGATCTCTACTCAGATGCTGGGGTCTTCTCCAGGGCAAACCAGGAGTCTTGAGTCTTGTGGAAGTTCTCCTCTCTATCTCATTACCGTGCCGGGGGGGACTACACGGGCAGACCTGATTCAGGGTGTTTCTAATTTTGTTGTCCCTTTCTACCTTACCGGGACCATCAGCAGCCTCTGGCTACATACATGAATTTTCCGCATTAGGGGATCCTCTATCTAGTACCACTGATGGTGTTTCCAGTCTGAGGAGAACCCATCTTGGTCCCGGCCCTGGCTCAACCAGGGTCAGACATCTGGTTTTGCGGCCAGCACCTTTATCCAGCTACGGCTGAAGCAAGGGTTCTCCAACAAGACTTCTCAGTTTACTATCTGCTACTGCTTACCTTGGTTTCAGCATCATCTGCAGGCGTGAGGCTTGAAGCATGCAGCAGGCCTCTGTTTTATGTGTTTTCTTCCTGTAGTCTCCTCCTACCTACTTCTGCCCTCTGAACTGCTCCTCCTACCTACTTCCTAAGGAGGGGTTGACCTAGTTGCCCTTGCGTTGTTGTACAATACAGTTCTGTTTCCCTTGGGCTCTGTGTATGACCTGGCTTGTCTGACCATCCATTCTGGTACTGACCTGTGGCTCTGTCTGACTACTCTTTTGCCTGCTCCCATTGTGTAGTGGACACCCAATCTGGTGTGGACCTGTGGCTCTGGCTGACTACCTGAACTGTGTATGACCCAGCCTGTCTGTCCATCCATTCTGGTGTTGACCTGTGGCTCTGTCTGACCATTCTCCTTGTGCGTTCCGATTTGGCTTAGACATCCTTTCTGGTGCAAACCTGTGGCTCTGGCTGACTACCTGCTCCGTGTATGACCTGGCTTGTCTGACTACCCACTCTGGAGTTGACTTGGGGCTCTATCCACTGCGCTTCCAGCATACCAACGCTTCAGTGGATATCATCTCTGGTGCAAACCTGTGGCTCTGGCTGACTACCCACTTCATGTATGACCAGGCTTGTCTGAATATCCTTTCTGGTGCTGACTAGGGGGCTCTGTCTGTTTCCTCTGTGTGTCTGTCCCCGCGCCACAGACACCTATCCTAGAGCGGACCTGGGGCTCTATCAGACTCCTAGACTGACTGCAGGCTGAGTCAGTGCTAGTCCTTTGGGCATTCCGAATGTCCTCAAGCTCCAGTAGGCTGAGGCCTAGTCTCGGACAGTGTGATGGATCTATTGGTGGACTGCTATTTCTGATACAGTGCTTGTGTAACGGTTTGTTTGACACACAGACACAGTAGGTTTGGATAAAACACAGTTTTATTAAACAATTAAGATTACAATAACCCTCACAGGTCCTGTAATATACACTTAATATAGTACAGCCAAAAGACAGGTTATATATAGGTAAGCCCACACAGGTCCAGTATAAGGATAGAGTCCATAACACATTATACTGACATAGGTCAGGCGGATCTTGAAAGAGTCCCAGTGTATCGGTACTGCATGGGTTAATAGCAATCAGCGAGTGTAAACAGTCCCATTTGTAGTAAGGCCTGTTAAGAAGCTCGCCTAGGGTAGAGAGCTTAAATACGAGTAACGCCCAAAAATAAGTATAACAGGTAATGGTGAACTGCCTTAGCAGTAACGGAGGCTGAGCAACTTGAGTACTGCCGGAGCAGTAACGGAGACTAGGCCACGTGAACACTGCTGTAGCAGTAACGGAGACTGAGTGAATTGGACACTGCTGTAGCAGTAATGGAGACCAGGCAACTAGAGCACTGCCGTAGCAGTAACGGAGACCAAGCCACGAGTGCGCTGCCGTAGCAGTAGTGGATACTAGGCAACAGGAGACTGCCGTAGCATAAATGGAGACTAAGCCCTTGGATACTGATGTGGCATAAACGGAGACTGAGCAACTGAGGTTCTGTCATAGCAATAACGGAGTCTGAACCACAGCGACACTGCCGTAGCAGTAACGGAGACTAGGCCACTTGCACTCTGCCATAGCAGTAATGAAGACTAGGCGACTGAGCACTGCTGTGACAGTAACGGAACTGAGCAACTCGCCCTGGGAGGAAACCAACCGGGAGCGGATAGTGAGACAAGCCAATAGGAATGTCGCTGGGGTGACACAGAGGCAACCGAGACCAAAACTGCACAGGTGTCATGGACAGCAAGAGAGGATCACCGTCCTTAACCGGAGACCGGTAAGGGCGTGCAGGGAGGCAGCAGCCCAACCGGGCGGGTTCACACGGAGCAGGAACGTCAGCCAATCCAAGTCGGTATACGGAGAAGGAACGTCAGCCAAGCCAGGTCAGTACACGGAGCAGGAACGTCAGCCAAGCCAGGTCGGTACACAGAAGATGAGAAGCAGAATGGTCAGGCAGTCCGGGTCGTTACACAAAAAGGAGACGAGATGCAGAGTAGTCAGGCAGGCCGGTTCGATACACTGAGAGCAAACAGTAATCAGGAACAAGCGCTGGTACTGGAACACCTCGAAAGGGCACCGGAGAAGTTCCAGAACCCAGTATTTAAAGGCAATACTGGGCGGGACAATCACAGTATAGCCAACAGGGGTAGAGCAGGAGTGTAGACTGACAGAATGCCGCTGAAAAAGCACGGGCACCGTGATAGCTTGCCTCTGTGATCACCCTCTGTGTGTTATCTGTTTACGTGCATTACTGTTATTATTCTAATAAAAGAGTTTTACTTTACCGTACTGACTCCTGGTTTATTCCGGGGAACCGTAACACTAGCATCGCTCTTTATCCATCGTTCTTCAGCTCCTCTTCTCCACTGGTACTGGAAAACCTATCTCCGCTCTCGAAACCTGACCAGGGGAGTTAACAGGAAGCCAGTGTTGGGGCCTGCCCAATAGAGGATTACACAGCCCCATATCTGAAGCAAAAAATAATAAAAGCCTAGAAAAACCTAAGACGTTCTAGTGCATCTCCATCTTTTTGGATACAGATCACATGCATGGGATGGGCAGGGAATTGAGCTGGAGGAAGAGGAGGCAGTCTCCTTCCCAGAGCCAAACTGGAATAACATGAACCTCAGGTGTCATCGGACACAAACACAACAAACCAAGGAATCCAAAAGATTACTGAAAAAAAAAAGAAACCAAGGAGGACATTTACATAGACAGGACCACATATAGTACCTTCAGCCAAAGCCAGCACATTGACACTGTAGTGTTTGACAAATGAATGAAGGCACGACCATGTCACCTCCTTACACAATTGTTCAGCAGAGGCAAAAGAGGCATCTCCAATCTGGTGGAATATACCATAATCCAAAAGGGCACAGACTTTTTCCTGAGAACATATGTTTGGTGAATGGTTGCCTTAAACCAAGAACATATACACGAAAAAAGCAGAAGGCACCGAATATTGTAATTCGGTCACATAAACTGAGAAAAGCGCAAAGACAGATAAACACTCACAAGTATGAAGGTTAGCAAAGAATGAGCTGACAAGCGATATTATGGAGAAATTCACCCATCTCAGTTGGGGCACATAGGAAATCTGGTCCAGATATTATACACTCTGTTGAATCTGCTCCAGTTGTATAAAGGTTTATTTAAAATACAGTTAAAAACAATATAATACTCCCCCCTTTGAAAATGAGGCATTTCCCTTGGTACCATGTTTCGTGCATAAGATTTATATTATTATTCAATGCTTCTGTATCTGTTTCTCATGTTTCTGATGTCATGTTTAATGCACATGTATTGATTCTGCTTTTTCATCAATAAAAATTAAATCTTAAAAAAAAAACCAAAAAAAACAAAAGTGATGTCAGCCACAGCTTTCTCAAAACAAGTTCAAATAGGCTATAGAAAAGGAGCCACCAAACAAATGCCATTTAAATATCGTTATTCAAAACATAATTGAATGAGACAGACAAGTGTCTTGAGTTCGCACATCTAAGAGTAATATGCAGCTGGATTAGGTAGATGAGGCTCTGCCTCGTCCAAACATCAAAACGTATACATATCACAATCACATCAGTGCTTGGTGATAGCCCCAGAGGCACACCTCCAATACCTAAAATAAAAAACAGAGGGCCATCCCCATAGAGTATCAATGACTCAGTGCCCAGGCATTAGATAATCGAAACACATATAGCGTAACCACGATAAATAAGCTTATAACAGATAACAACATAATAAACACAAATAAAGAAAATAATTGGATCACATTCAAAATATTCAACCAAAGTTGATGTGTAAAAAACAAAATATGACTAAACAAAACATAACAAACAATAACCAAACTACTGGCCTTTTCAAAGTCAAAAAGGAACGACAACCACACTGTGGTATTGCACCATCCTCTCTCTCAGCAAGGGAAAGAGTTAAATATAACATAATAAAAATAAGTAAATATAAAAGAAGCAAAAACACAACTGTTGGCTCTCCCTATGCTGAAGGGGGTGGATGAAACAGATAAATTAGGCAATGCATGGACCGCCCTCCCAAGACAAAATGAGAGCAAAACTACGGTGTCTTGATAATGAAATATTTAAATACCTCAAATATTAAATAAAAATGAAAACATAACAACTAAATATTTGTGACTAATATATATATATATATATATATATATATATATATATATATGAACCTAAAAGTGTGAGGGATGAAGATGAGGGAAGAACTAACTTTAGTGATCAAACATAGTGTATGGTATATATAAGCATTTGTGAATGTGTGTGTGTGTGTGTATATATATATATATATATATATATATATATATATATATATAAATAATAATCAATGTATATATATATATTTAATGAATAATAATCAAATATAATGTGATATATATAGTATTGTACAAAAGTCTTAGTCAGGTGTGAAAAAATGGTGTAAAGTAAGAATGCTTTCAAAAATAGACACGTTAATAGTTTATTTTTTATCAATTAACAACATGAGTAGTGAGTGAACAGAAGGAAATTCTAAATCAAATCAATATTTGGTGTGACTGCCCTTTGCCTTCAAAGCAACATCAAATCTTCTAGGTACACTTGCACAAAGTTAGGGATTTTGTAGGCATATAGTCAGATGTATGATTGAACAATTATACCAAACAGGTGCTAATGATAATCACTTTAATATGTGGGTTGAAACACAATAATTAATGAAACAGAAACCAAATATGTGCAAGATATATGCACTAATTAATTAATAATAATCAGCAAATATAGCTTGTACTATGAATTATTACAAAAAAAGACAAATGACATTAGAACACTCCTAATGAGTCTTAGCTCATGTATTGATGCAAAGAAAGAATCCCTTGAGTAGATTCAACCATCTCATTTAAACCCTGTGGAAAAAGTGTAAACAAAAAATCCAATATGGCTCTAAGTTGTTCAACCTCTTTCTTCTATTATAATTACTAGATGAAAGAATGGGAATAATAACTAATGTTGTTGAGTTTGGATAAAGCTCTGAGTTGTGCCTCCAACATACTGAAGGCCACAACCACATTTGACTAAATAAATCACAAACAATGAACTGCAATTCATGAAACTCTTAATTTGAAAGGTATGAGAAGTTATATATGATGTGAATTATTCTATTTTATCAAATATAAAAGGGCAGGTAAGACAACCAGTTGACAGACATCTATGTGATCCTTTTACTATATTTCGAAAATTAGTGTATCATGGTCATGAGATTTAAAAATGTGCTCTGTTTTAATATAATATTGGACTCATCTCCCTTACAGGTTTTAAAGTGGCTGTGTGCTAAAGTGTCAGTAGGAGACAGTGAACTTTATACGCCTGTATCTCTTAAACCATAGCGGTTTGAGAAAGAAGTTTTTTTGCATATAGCTCAGCTTTTTAAGCTCTTCTATATGCAAACATTTTTTGTTGGACATTACTAACACTTTAAAATAAGTGCATATAGAGATAGTACCACTAGCTTTGCCTCTACATTCAATATCCAAAATATTAAACACTGAATGTTGTATATCTGAGATGTAAATTCTAATTTTCATAAATTGTCATTCATATAATTAGCCCTTTCAAATAATAGAACACAAAGTTTGCACCAATAAGGTAAGGCCCATATAACTTGGTTTCTTCAAGGAGCTCCATAAATAAATTTGCAAAACTCAGCACAAACTTAGCGCCCATCGCCATATTCTTAACAAATTCATAAAAATTATGAGTAAGCATAAACTCAATAGCTTTCAATATAATACAAATCTGGGTTGATGGCAGGTCCTGTAATAAAAATGTTTCACAGCTGCTAAACTACCGATATGAGGGATGTTGGACTATAAAGAGGAAACATCTGAAGTGATCCAGTTCAGCTTACCTGGCCAAACATATTCTCATAATAAAGTTATGAGATGAAAAAATCATGTAAAAATGACAGAAGGCCTAATTCTTAGTAGGTGAAAATCTACATGAGTTGATAAAATGGATGTGAGGGAATTAATTCTGGAAATAATAGGCCTGTCTGGGGGTGAAACAAGAGTTTTATGAAGTTGTGGCAGGTAGTAGTAATAGCTACTCTTGGTTGGTGGAAATAGAGAAAATCTCTCCTTTTCATCCAAAGGACTATAAACTGAGATCATCTATAAAACAAACAGTAGGATCACCTTTCAAAATGTAATAATAATTGGAGTCACTCACAATTATCTAAGGTAGTCTGCTCTATCTTGTATAACCACTGCAACCCCCTTATCAGCAGGCTTAATCATAAACGAATTATAATTTCTTAATGTTTGTATTGCTTTAATTTCCCCAACAGATACATTTGGATGCTTGAATATATTATTCTTCCTCATAGTCCTATCTTTGAGATCATTCATAACTAACACACCAAACGTGTCTACATAATTACCCTTGCACTGCATAGGGAAAATTCAGACTTGTGTTTCAACCTTAAAGGTACACTACCATTTAGGATAAAATTGGTATGTATCTCTACCACAGGTAAAACTTCATTACCTATACTGTCTAATAATAGGTCCATAACCAAAAATAGGATCAGTCAAATTTACACTTCTCCTTAGTGTTGCTTCCAGATGATAAAGAGTGAGCCCTAGAATAGTTCCAACAGATACATCATTTGCAACTGATGTGCCATTCATTGGTACCCTCTTTCTTGCTCTTGCATATGAATTTAGGACCAAATCCTAAGGGTACGATAGATATAATGAAATTATAATACAATACAATATATCAGATGACTATAAAGATAACATACCAGCACATATAGGGTTAAACGTTACATACAGTTATCCAGAGGTATAAGCTAGCAATGTTTGGAAGACCGCAGTATAGCAAGGGTTAATTGTTCATTACAATTAATAACAATATAGTTGGCGGCAGTATAAAAATACATGCCCCACGCTGTATGTACTAGGGCAACTAAGTGGCAGGAGATTTGTCACGTGAGATGTGCTTAATAAGGCCAGGTGTCACATAACAAATCTTTACAACCACATGCACAGAAGGTCCCAGATCTGCTAAATATAATTTAACTGTCTGCTGGATATAACACAGAATAATTAAATGCATTTCCCAGTAAGAATGTTGCATTACCACATTATAATCCTAAGCAATAATAATATTAATATATGGTTATAGAAAAGCAAGGATATTATGAATATATATCAATGCAACATATACCTTAAAGATTATAATTGCAAAATTATGTCTGTTACACAACACAGCACTGCAGATGTTAATCAGAACTATGGACAGCAAGAACCAGCCGTTACTCAATCCAAAATGGCATACAATGAAATTATCAAATAGAACAAAGGAATCTCTCACCAGAACCACATACAACAATAGAAACAGAAGGAAAACTTCCAAGACAGCAATACAGGGGTTAATAAAGAACACCAGATCAATGGAGCACAATGACAATCTCAGAACAGCTCTATGTGAATCGTCTGCAAATGTATGTGGTGGGTCTCAAGAACATCCCACAGCGTTCATATGCAGACTTACACACACAAAATAAACAAGTGGCTCTTCAGCTGTCAGCAATGCTAGCTAACTGTAACTCTCAATGATCTAAATTGCTATCAATCTGATCTCACTCTATTATGTCTATGACTAGACTGTGTAACTTCTAAAAATTATTTTAACTTTACAGCCAAATGGCTACTATGTAATAGTAGACTTGGCCACCCTACTGAGAACTGAGGAGTATACATAAAAGGCTATCCCAGAATAGACTCTATTATAATAATTTTAGAAGCATTGCAGTGCATATATCAAAACGAATAATATACTTTACCAATCCTAGATCAGGGAGTGGTCTCTCAGGCTCAAAGAGATTCAGCTTGGACTAGGTACAGCAACCAGAAAATTCAACCAAACAAAAGCCCTTATTTCCCCCTGCACAATGCTTATATTACCTAAACCCCCCTTAACAGAAAGGTACACCCATTCTTCTCTCATAGGTCACTCCTTACAGAAACAGAATATTAGGTAATCTCTAAGTTTCCATCAAGCTTTCTGATTGGTACATAACTTATACCAAAATAAATTACATATAAACTTGAAGGAAATAATCTATCATACCACTAGGTGTCAGTCTACTACCAGAAATCTTCAGGGAAGACCCTAGCCATCAATCAAAAATCATTAGCATGCAGATAAGAAAATAATTGGATGAGTAGCCTCTCTCAGAAATGTGAATTTAACCTCTTCCTACACAGAAACACAGGTACATCTCTCCTATACTACATACAATTCCTGTTCAAGCCAGGAAAGAGGCCCCTTTCAAGGATATTCACTGTATGTAAATTCCAAAATCCATTTCTAGAGAACTGAAACTAATCCCTCTTAAAAACACAGGGCTCATATATACAGCCAAAATAGTTTCTGGATAGCCTCTTAACCATTTCCTTCCCAGAAAAGGGCATACTCTCCTACAAGATTGTCTTCTAGATAAAAAAGAGAGCTATTTTCTCTATGTTCACCAACTGAGAGTAGCTATTTTACCACCTGGCAAAATTTCATAAAACGTCTTTCATATTTAACCCTTTGAGCACTAGAGAGAGTATGTAACACATTGCAAAGCAATGCATTGTGCACCTCTTTGGCAATCAAAGGGTTAAGTGATTATTTTCATCTTATAACTTTATTATGAGAATATATTTGGTCAGATGAGTTGTATTGGCTCACTTTAAATGTTTCATCTTTATATTCCAAAATCCCTCATAGCGGTGGTTTAGCAGTAATGAAACTTTTTTTTTTTTTTTTATTACAAGACCTGTAGATGCCATCAACCCAGATTAGTTTTATATTGAAATCTATTAAGTTTATCCTTACTTATAATTTTTTTGAACTATATAGTAAATATATTTACAGGTTAAGGGGATGTTGATGGGCAATAAGATTGTACAGAGTTATGCAAATTTGTTTATGAGGCTCCTTGAAGAAGCCAAGATATATGGGCCCAACCCTTTTGGCAGAAACTTGGTGTTCTATTGGCGTTATATAGATGACATCATTATATTTGGAAGGGTAGTCTAGAGGAAGCTCCATCTTGTGTTAAATTTATGAATGACAATCTCTGGAAAATGGAGTTTACATCTATAGTACACCATTTAGTGATTCATTTTTTGGATCTTGAACTTAGAGGTAAACTTAGCAGTATTATCTCTACATGTACTTATTTAAAGACAGTTAGTAAAAATAGTTATCTTGACTTCCATAGCTGTCATCATACAATAGCTGTGGAATGTTACATGTAGTAATTTCTATAGAATTAAACAGAAATGTACTTATATAGATGATTTTGACCGCCAATCTTTAAATCTTCAACAACGGTTCATTGAGATGTCTTATACTGTAGATTTAATCAGAGATTCCTATTTGAAGGCTTGAAAAGATAATTATAGTACCTGTACCCAGAAAAATAGATTCCAGTGGTAGATTTTCTAGTTGTCTACTGTTATAGAGTTTTTAGGAAACACTGGCCAATACTTTTAAGTGATCCTATATTAAAACATATACTCCCAAACACCCTAGAATAGTGTAAAAAACTCTGAAGAACACTTTAGCACCCAGCCACTTTAAACTCTGTAAGGGAGATGAGTAGGGGTGGACGAAAGGTCCCATTTTGTTCCAGGGAAAAAAATCCACGAACCACATAGTTGTCCACTTTTTTCATAGGAAAAAACTTTAGAGGTCTTAATGCATAGGCTCTATAGAATAACATAGAAATTGGAGAGCTGATATGACTGGAGAAGACCTCCCATTTATCTCCGCTTTATCACGTCTTAGTGCATAACCCCCCCACCAGTGAGATAATAATCTTGTCTTCAGTTAAAACCAGCTTCCTCAGAGGAGTGTAAAATTGTATACTAAGAAAGTGAAGAACCTGGGATGGAACCAGAGAAGATTTCTTGAAATTGAGAATCCAACCGTATTGCTCCAAGAGACATGCAAGTCTGAATCTAAAGGAGCAAAGTCTCCTCTGAAGGAGCATTCAGCAAAATATATAGGGAGTCAAGGAGTTCCCTAGTTAGTAGATGCAAGCCACCAGAGCTGTGATAACCTTTGTAAAGATCAGCAGAGAGGAGGCCAACACAAAGGGAAGGGTGGTGAACTGAAATGAGGGTCTTGAAAAGTAAATTGTAGGAATCGCGGATTATCTACATGGTCGAGAATATGCAGGTAACTGTCCTTTATGTCTACAGAAGCCATAAAGATCACAATAAAACAGCAGCCATTGTCTTTTTTGGGAACAATTATATGGATGGAATATAATCCAGTGAATCTCTTGTAAGAAGGAACAGGTACCAAGACCTACATATCTACCAGACTGCATCTAAAAACGGATAACTTTGCATGGAACTCTGGGCATAAATAGGCAACAGGAAGTAAGAGACAATGTCTATTTGTTACTTGCCCATGTCTCCCCCCTGGGCTTAGAGAGGGGTATACTAATAGAACTCTGAATGAAAGAAAGCTTGTCCTCTTCACTATCCGGGCTCCTATAGATAATGTAGATGTCTGCTCAGAGCAGCAAAAGAGAGGACTAGTAATGTAAGCCATCTTCTAACAGACGCATGCCCCTTATGCCTGTGGTCTGGTTCAAACCAACAATGGATTTTTTTTTTTTTTTTATAGTTTTGTTACAGCACCCAGGAATACACTCTCCTTAAGTTTGTGTGTCAGTGTAGCTTTGTCAATTTGTTAAACCAGAAGTTAAAAAATATTTGAATTAGTTTAGTGAGGAAATATTTATGACGAGGACAACACATATCAATACAATCTGAGCCAAAAGAACTGTGTGGATACTGACATCTCTTGTTCAGTATAAGGGAAAAAAAACAAAACAAAAAAAAAACAAAACAAAACTGGACAATGAGGAAAATAAGTGAAATTGTGACAATTAGCCTGACATGCAAAAGACTTGCTGCACTATAGAGCATGGTATATGCCCGAACTAGACAATACTACCACAAGGTACAGTTAATAAATAGTGGGAAGGCCTATAGTTTCTGGCATTTCTTCTCTGAATGAAAGTCTTTCAGAATTAATAGATGTGTATTTGCATCCCCTAGTTCGACTCAGGAGCTATACCAGGAAATCTGGACAAATATTGCAATTTATGAAAGATTGTAAAGTCGAAGGGGATGAATCATGGGGCTCTATGGGCATCACTTCGTTATATTCTATGATACCACATGAAGAAGGTATGTTAGCGATAGAGCATCATTTGGATACTTATAGTGACTACACAGTGGATCTGAAGACGTTTATTTTATCATCTATTTATTATCTCTTGAAACAATTATTTCAAGTATTACGATTGTTTTTATTTGCACACACGTGGTACCTCAATGGGGGCCAAATTTGCTCCATCTTTTGCGAACTTATATATGGGTTGGTTTGAGGAAATCCACGTGTTTAGCACTTCTAATCAATATCGTCCATATATACAAGTGTACAAGAGATATATAGATGATTTATTATTCATTTAGAAGGGTTCTCGGGAACAGTGAGTTGTTTGTACAATATATGAACCAGAACTCACTTAACCTTAGCTTCACTTCTGAATTTCAGGAAACCAGTATCACTTTTTTGGATTTGTCACTTACCTTGGTGGAGGATGGAATACTTACTTTAGTGTTTAGGAAGCCATGTGCAGGAAATTCCTTGCTACATGTGAGGTGTTGTCACCCGAAGCATGTGATTAGGGGTAAAATTGTTCTACTGATTTGAAATACCGACAACAAGCTGATATACTTGTTCAGCATTTTCTTGATAAGGGTTACCCTCTTAACATGATTATGAGTGCTTATCGGAGGTCTGAAAATACTGAAAGGTTATCTGTACACGGGCCAAAGTGCGTGACAGCATGTACCAGTGGCTTCCTGCTTTCACTGCGTTTGGGCAATCTCTACTGTGCATGTCTATCCTGCAGTGTCTACTGCGCATGTCTGTACTATGCATGACTGTATGGGACAAACATATATCTGGCGGATTATATATATATACACATATATATATATATATACACACACACACACATATATATATATAGAATATATACATACATACATACATACTAGCAAAGTGGGCACGGTGTTGCCTGTGGGGATTGAGTGCTTTGGGTGACTTCTTGGAAGATTATCTTAAGCCACAGTGTGCATCGCACACTGACAGAAAAGGCAGAAGCTTTAGTGGACAATATGACAGTCAATAAGAGGCTCAGAAACATAGTTTCTCTTTAATGTTGGCCATAATGACCAACAACTACTCCTTTGAGACATCAGCATGAACAGCTTCCACCAGCTGTTTACCCTGCACAGCAACAGCCATTTACCTATGCAGTGGCAAAAATAGGTCTACGTGCTGCTTCAGGGTCCACAAAAGCAGATCTGAAGATGGAGTCCAGCTTCTTGCCAGTTCCTTCAGAATCCTACTGCATCTGACAGAGGCAGAGCAGTAGTTTTAGCCAACCTGGAAATAGGGGTCTAGGGGTTAGTAGGGAGGCCCACAGCGCCAAAGAAAAAGGATACTGTTTAGAGGTTCACTACTAAAATGTCACCATCTATATGGCAACCAACAACATAGCATGTTAAAAATATCGCCTGAACCAAAAAGCCAAGATCAGATTGTCGCCCCAGTCAATAGAGTGACATTATCATATTGAATGCTTAGTGGACACCATACATGGTGACAGTTCAATGTATACTGCTGAATTATCCCCCTGAGTGCCTTTCACACATAAGGATCTGCTGGTACCTCCAGTTTCTGGTGTCCTGCTCCTTGGACTGGTATGAACTGTACACCCCCTGTTCTTTGTGCCCCTCACTGCTGCGACTCCCATTCCCTGGTGGTTCCAGTACGGTCAACAAGAAATGATAGATGTGTTATAGTCATATGTTTTTGGGCAGCAACTGATGACAGGGTTAACTCAGCATTATCAGGTACATGAGGATTGTTATGTGGGGAAGACACTCAAGGGGTTAATTCAGCATTATACATTGAACATTTGCCATGTATTCTGCAAACATTAAGTGTGCAATATCAAAATATCACTATTTATTGGGGCAACTTTCTTATCTTTTTGGTTCAGGCGATATTTTTAAAATGCCATTTTGTTGGTCGTCACATAGATGGCAACATTTTAATAGGATACCCTGTTTAGAGAACCTTTTATTGATGAACCATCTTTTATTATATTATATATAATTGCACAGATCAGCACTCACAGGAGGGAGGAAAAATATTCTCGATGCAACACTTATGAGTGGGAAGGGATTTTTAAGCAGGTATTCACAAGTTGTATTTTATTTGGTCCGTGAGGAGGTACAGTATGGAAGCTGTATTTGAGGTTTACAAAACATCAAATATAAATAACTGGAAACAATGCACAACATTTGCTTAGCATTGACGGCAGTACAAGCTGAGAAAGTACAGAGAAATTGTTTTACAGTAATGTACATAGCGCCTGCAGATGTCCAACCCATTCACTAGTGAAAACGTCCTGAAATTACTATAAAGAATGATTGCAGTCCTTTGCAACAGTGAAAGGGCTTTTGGTGTGGCACTTTGTGGAAAACAATTTGTGTCAGTTTAGGGTGTGAGAAATATTTAGCACTAGACAAGTCCCTTTTTTAAATCGAAAATAAAAATAAAGGATACATAAATAAGTGAGTTCAAAATGTTTTGTTATACCACAGTTTCAGTACTAAACCACTTACAAAAATTGTAACAAAAGAAAAGGATATCAAATATGCTACTTCATATAAGAGCCACAACACAGTTGTATGAACTTATAAATAAACATGGGTTTACTCATTTCACAGACAATGTAGAAAAGCGGTCACTAGCATGGGTGGAATTCAGCTCTTAGGACTAGAGGTCTAGCTCTAGACATTTAACACACCCCAGTAAAAGTCACATGACAAAAAGGGTTGGACTGCTGAAGAATACAGCTTAGTCAAGAGCTATGATGTCATCATCCTGCTCCTCTGGTAGCTCCAAGCGCTTCCTTTTGGTGCTAACAATATCATCATCAGACAGTTTTCTCTTGAGGCTTGTATTCTCCATGTTGACATCAGTATTGCTGGAGGAAGGACTTTCTTCATCGGAGTCTACAATCAACACATCATCTTGATCTGGAGCTTTAAAAAAAAAATCCAAGTTAAAAAAGTTTTTAAATTATTACATTGTTATTATTCTTTATTTATATAACTCCAACTAATTGTGCAGCGTTGTACAATAGGGAATAGACATACAGAGGTACAAGTACAATACAATAGTACAAGTCAAATGTGGAGAACAGAAGGATTAGAGGGCCCTGCTCGTGAAAGCTTACAGTCTAGAGGAAGTTATTTAAACATTATAATTCTTATACAATATATGTTATCTAAGCTAAAGCGCTGACCCAGCTTCCACTGGAGTTTATAATCTAGAAAAGAAACAAATATCCAGTATACCGGTGTTCCATTAAGCCTACTGGCCTATTTGCTAATCTGCCAGACAGACGCTGGCCCTTTCTTTCAGTATGTTCAGTGAAACATTGCATAGAAAAAAAGTGAACACACAGAATTTTTTTTTTTTTTAAAGCTGGTTTCAATGGAGCTCCGATCATGGTAAATAGTTATCACACAAAAATAAATCGTGAATGTCACAGGTCCCATAAATAATCCTCTTTCTCTTCAAGATGTCAGTAGAAATGAATAAAGATTGTCACTCAACCTCTGTATAGTGGGTAAATGGGATTTCCTTGCTTTAGTAAACAGAAACAATATTGTTTTTAGTTGGTTGGGGAGGGAACAATTTTAGTGTCTGTCTGCAGATGTTCTTCTAATGCACCTCAGCAACAATATCCTCCAAATATTAATGATTAAAATATTGAAATCGAGTCAGTTCCCCTCCCAATTACTTCATTATTACAAGTTTAAAAAAATAGCGTGAATGTTATACAAACAAATCTAAATTTATCCAAGTTGAGTAAAATATATATTAAAGGGGAACATTATCTTAAATTAGTCTCACTAAATGTGTTTATCAGAAGGACTTGTCTATTTAGAGTTCCTTTATAAAGTGGTCTATTTATTTGTTGCATAGTATCTGCAGTTTCCTGTATTTGATAGTCTCCATTTAGGTATGTATTTAGTTCACATCTCTTCAGAATAAACAAAATATATCATTTATCTGAATGAGATTAATCTGAGCGAAATCCCCTCCTGTGGCTTTTAAGAATAATGTAAAGAATGTCAAGCTAGTAAAATGTCTGTGTTTTGGTACAGACTACAGTAAGGTTGAATTGCAAAAGAATCCTGTATTTGCCTGCATACAAGGTAATCCCAATTGTAAGGCAACCCCTAAATTTCCTAAAGTTTGGGTGTGAAAAAAGTAAAATCTCCAAAATAAGGTGACCCCCCCCACCCTTATATTGGGGATATTCTTTCTTGATCCAAGAGGCAATGGTGACCTTGGAGGCAGCCTGATCCACTGTAGGACTCTAAGGAATGACTAACAGAAAGTCAGCCATACGAAAAGGCTCCGTACATAAAATTTAAAGGGATAGTAATAGTTCTTTTTATCTATATTTTATTTTGTAGGCATTAAAAAAACATGAAGAATGATATAAGTCTTATCTCTCAAACCTTTATGGTTTAAGAGATATTCACAAGCAACGTTTCTGCCTCCCGCCCCTTTTACCTAGTGTAAGCCATCTCCTTCTCAGATGTGGAATGCAGTCCATAGACCAGACAGATAACAGAAGGGGACAATCTTCTTCCTATGAAAACAATGAAAGCCCTGCCCCCCTTGACAAGTTTTTCAGGTTTTTCCCTTATCTTATTTGAAGATTGTCCCTCTCTGCAGTCTACCTGGGCACCTCCCTTCTGATCTGGCTGAATAGTGTTACATCAGTAAAAGGGACGGGAGGAGGATACTTCGTCATTGAATTACTCTTAAACTAAAACTCTAACAGACCTGAAATAACACTCTCCAAATACTATGATGATTAATTAGAGCTGCTTTTATTATGAAACATTACTATCCCTTGAAGACAACACACTCCATCCAACAAATGGAGACCTTCACCTTGTCAGACTTGGTGTCAGGACAAAATACAGGCACAAAAATGAGATATTGTAAGCACTGCTTTATCCTTGTGAAAGACCAGGAAAGGAGGTTTACAAGACAAAGCTTGCAATTCCGTGACTCTCTGCACCAGTGCCAAGAGAAGCGCCATATTAAGTTCAGAAAATGCAGAGAAATTGGAAGCAAGAGGTTCAAAGGGAAGCCTCTTTAAAACACCCAGAACCAGGTTAAGTATCCCACATAGGATGCTGACGTCAGGCAGGGGAGAACTTTGTAAGCAGTTATCTCTCAAACCATAAGGGTTTGAGAGATGCCGCTGGTGGAATTTTTCTTCTTTATTTAAGGGCTACAACATAGGGATAAGTAATTTTGTAAGTATTACTATCCCTTTAAGGCCTGCTGCATTTGAAAAATTAAGAGTAGTAGTCTTAAACCAAGCACAAAATTGGAGGGTCAAAGGTAGGTGGTGAGGCCCACTGCGCTAAGGCCGCATCAGCAAAAGGATACTTTTTAGGAAACCTCTTACTGATAAACAGCTGTTTGTCAGGGTTCTTCCATTCATACAGAAGAATCTGGTCAAGAATGGCAATACGCCTCTGGAAGACATCTGCAGAGGTAGTTGCGTCACCAGAGACCTGATGTGTCTCCAAAACTGCCAATGAAAAGGCTCATAGGAATGCCCACAGGAGTAGGAAAAATCCATATCATCATATTCTTCATCTCCCTCAGACAATTCCTCCTCAGAAGAAACCTTCAGAATCTGTGACACACTCTTAGAAATGCAGGCCACACATTTAAAGGTAGTGGGGGGCATCCAAGACTGAAGTACCCCTGTAGAGAGAAAGGGACGTGGGCTACTGAAGATAGTATTGTTTTGACCCAAACTGGCTCTTGATCTGTACTGGAGGGCCCCAGTGGAGTAGTGGGGGCCACAGCACAAGAGGGGCAGAGATTCTGAATACTCTCTAAGGAGCCCCATCTGGCATGAAGAACAGTATGTGATGAGGGTAAGGGAAGCTCCTAAGTCCCTAGCTTTAGATTTAGGGGCCTTAGTTTTATATTTACCCCCAGGTCCCCTAGAGTTTGACATCCTGCACAATAAAGTGTTCCAACACTAGTAATATCGCCTGAAAAAGCTCAAAAATACACTTATATGGCAAGTTAAAGATTAATATGGAGGAGGAGAGCAAGGAGAGTCTGTGTAGGATAAGCAAGACAGAGGTAAAATGTCCACAGCAAAACTGACAGCCAATCTGAAAAGAGCCCGTGAAACAGGCAGGCATTCTGTGAAAAGCAGTCTTCTCTGTTGCCTAGCAATTCCTACAACTTTGTGGAATGGCCACGAGCCCCCTGGACACTCAAGACATGGACCAGATAAAAGAGCATGAGGAGACAAGATAGAGCCCTCTCTAACATTAGTATCTTAAACAGTTGCAGAGACATGTTGCATAGAAGCATTACCCATAGAAGTCAATGGAACAAAGATGGCAGCAGGCTCCCATTCTTAGAGGGGACACTGTAGTATAAACAGTCGATCTTAAAATGATAACTTATAGCCCCAAAAACTGCAGGGAACATCTGACGGGAACATAAAACAAGGGTACAAGTGGAGGGGAAATGAAAACAAACCCCTCAAAGACGAGAAATTAAAATAACTCCAAAAAAAGTCAGTGAAAGGGTTAAGACAGAAGAAAAAAAAAGCAGCCTTCCATACTCCAAAGCCCATTCAAAGATAACAATACCCCGAAAGATTGAAAAGAGCCTACTAAGGCTCAGAATGCCCATGCATGGAGGGGCAACAGTAGTGGGACATAAGTGGACCAAGGCACACAAAGGGCGACTTAATGCTCTTCTGTCTTCAGGTTACCATTGAAGAGAGAGAGTAAACAGAGCCCCAGGAGACTCTGTTGTGAAGGAAAACTTGTCAGCAAGATTCCCTCCACAGGGCTTGAAAGGTCCACAAAGCACCTGTACATTAGTCAATCCACTCTAGGAAAGACCAGTAATTGTAACGCCCACCTAATGGGAGATTATACAGCCCCATATCTAAGTAGGAAAATAATACTATCAAAAAAAAACAAAAACTGAGACTATTAGCTTGCCCTGTAAGCTTCAAGCAGGACACACAAATTCTGGGTTATAGTAAAAGGGGGGGAGGGTTGAGCTGGAGGAGGCGGAAGGACTCAAACCCATAGTACCTGTATTCAATATTGGACGCAAGATAAATAATTATCAAACTTCTGTAAATGTTCAACACTTATGTAATATTTTTTTTTTGTTTGAAGATCAGATAACAAATCACTGCCGAAAATATTCAACAACTCAGACACACACTGTATTTTATTATGTATTATGGATGCACGCTATCGTCAAGTGAAATAGCCCAGGTGCACAATCCCATGGAGGATATATATACAGAGTAAGAAAAAGGAGAGCAGCACAAGTGAATTTTGCCAAGTTGTGGTTTGATAAGCGTGGTTCCCATAAAGGCTGGATGTTAGTTAAATATTGTGGTCAGACCTGTAACAATGTGGAGAGCCCTTACTGTATAGTAGTATTTAAAGACGACTGTTAGGGATACGTATTCCACCCCAATGTTCCTCCTCAGAATGCAACAGTCAGCTGGGAGACCACAGAAGGGTTTACATAAAGACACAGAACTTGTGAAACACAGCAGATAACTCCTACATGGTTTCTGCATAAATTAACACCAGAAAAGGATACATATGGCATGATGCTAATCATCCATTAGATTTTAATAGTATGGGAGGAGATAACCCCTTGGAGCTTTTCCCCAATAGGGAAGAATAATGCTTAGTCTAACCCTAGTATTACCCACTGATCTGGAGTGAACTGGGGGGGGGGATGACCAGCATAGGTATTGAGAAAGTAAATCCTAGAAAGAATGGAAAGCAAATCTGTCATAATTAAAAACAACAAACTAAAATTAAGGTGCCTCTGCAGAGACATCTTATGCCTCCTTAGAAGTTACTTACAGTAAAACAAAGTGAGTGGAGCTTAGAGGGCAAACTAGATCTAGCCTGCCTCCTTGTTTATCCACAGTCCTTGAATGCCCCATACCACTTGGATGTAAGACAACTAGGTTATCAGTCTGAATGATATTAGCCACAGAGTGAGACCTGCCCATTATTCTGCTAATTAAAAAAGCAATGGATGCCTATCTAGCACAGAACAATATTGAAAATGATGACAGATGGCTTCAATGCAGCTAGGATGTTGATCCAGGGATCTGACTACCATTTGGAGTCAGGAAGGTATTTTTACACACTTAGGGCTAAATTGGATATGGCTTCAGAGGGCTTTTTTTTTTGCCTTCCTGTGGATCAACAGAGGAGTAATTGGCATAGGCTGGACTTGGACACATGTCTTTTTTCAGCCTCATCAACTATGTTTCTATGTATGTATTCTTCTGAACAAATTAAGAGTTACTTATTTGAAGGGTATAGTTCCACTATAATTAAAAACAGATCTGATAATACTAAAGTGTAATGTAAGTCACAAGAGCTTTCCAAACGTCAGACCACTGGGTGGGTAACAACTATAGGACTGGAATTAGTTGAGTGGGGATTGATTGTAAGAGTTGTAGTACATAATCTAGAAAGCCACATGCTGCTCATCCAGTATTAAAGAAACAGTCACAAGACAAGAGTACATACCTGTGGAAGTGGAAGGCTGTGCCCCGTCATCACTACCATTGGTGATGCTTTTACTACCTTGTTCATTTTGTTCAGCTGGTTTCTGGGGGGCTTTTTCAGGAGCATCCCCAACAACTTCAAATTCCACATCTTTCTCTAATTCTTCACTATATAAAGAAAATGTAAAAACAAATATAAGAAAGTGAAAACCCCAAAGATAACTGCAAGCAAATCTTATCAGTAAACAGAAGCAAAATATTGACCCAAATTCAAAGTTCTGCTTATAGTAATCAGACACCCTTGATATAAAATCTGCAAATCAGTCCTGGAGCTCATGTCTAAGGAAGTAAGCATGGAAGCTGCTGGTAGTTTTATTTTCAAACCGAAGAAGGCATTAGCATGAACCCGTTGCACACCCCTATACACCTTAAAATGGAATTTGTTTGTTTACTTACACAACAAAACAGATAAAGGGATTGGAGGATCTGATTTATGAAGAGAGACTAACCAAACTGGGTTTGTTACATTACATAAGAGACCTCTAAGGGTGAAATGACACAAATACCATATACAAATATATTAATCTCTAAAATTCCAACGTGCACAAAAAATAAAGGGGGAATTTTTTTTTGACACTATATAATGGCTCCTACAAGGTAAAACACCCCCAAGTGTAACTGAAAAGTGATTAACCATAAAGAAATACCTTAGCACCTATTAAACCAGGGTGAAGTGGGCAACAGGCATATAATAAAATATAATTCAAAGTTATTCACTTAAAAACAAACACACACACACACACACACCAAAAAAAACCCCACAACAGATCATATAAATCTAGAAATAACAGTACATGATGATATAAAACTGACACCATACGTGCTAAAGCTGTGAAGAAATGCAAGAAACTACCGGGGTGAATTGTTGCATTTCTGTATACCTTTAGCACGCATGGTACCAGTTTAAATTATCACCTGTTTTGCAGTGGCTCTGCAGTTTTTGTAAAGGCCACTGTAAGTGGTTGGACGCGTTTTGTGTATAACTGATGTGTCAGATATTACTCTTTATATAGTTTCATTATTTGCTGTAGTGTTGCTTCTAAATTTATATGAACTATTACTTAAAATTTTTTTATGGCCATTTCCTTCTACACTTAATAGGTGATAAGGTATTTACTTAAGACTGTCTTTTTGAGATGTGTCCTGCCCTGCAAAGGGAGACTCAACACCACGGTACCTGCGTTCCACACTGGATGAAAGAGAAAGGAGTTTTTGATGAAAACAAAGGGAATTTTCTTTACAGTAAAGGCAGTAAAGTTATGGTATGCTATGTCTTAGGATGCTGTGCTTTCAGATTCTGTAGCGGTTTCAGAACAGTGAATGCAGAGTTTACACTAATCCACTGAATGCTAACAAGGTCTCGTTTGCATCCTATTTCAGACAAGCAAACTCAAACACAAACCATTCCACACACAAATAACCAGACGTACCTATGTAATATGTTGATCAGGAGGGTATAATCTTGAATAAAATCATCAGCTTGAAGTCTGCTGCCATTCCTAATACCAAAGTCAGATATGTTCCGGTTGTTGTTAGCTGTAATCAACAAACCATGGTTTAACACATAGGAGGGAGAAAAGTTTAATGTCTCCTCACACATTCACAGTTTAAAATGTAGGGGTATAGTGAGGTAGCGTAACAAAGAAAAAAACAGACCGTGTTAAAAGGGACAGCAATCCCCTATGGTGAAATTAAAAAAATTGTATATAAACTGCCAAGTAAAATGAGAATATAATCCCTCTGATGGGAAATGTTTGTGTGCTGCCACTGCTATCTGTTTAGAGTTTGTCTGGAATGACCAGATCTCCACAGCCAGTAATAGTAAGAATGCTAATCTGGCCATAAACCAATCTAATAAAAGCCTAGAGAGATACAGGACTGTGCACTAGTTACTTTTGAACAGAGCATCTCCCAGAAGTGAGGTGGCACTTCTTTTACCCAGCAAGAAACTCCCTAAAATATAGACTTTCATAATAAGAGACTACCTCTTTAAAATTAAATAAACTCCAGAACAAAAACATGTTTGTGTAATTTATGCATTATATACTTTATATTATGTGCAAGTATAACTGAAAATAATTACATAATACTGGAAGTTGCATGCCTTTAAGGGGAACCTACACAAATCAGCAACTCTTAATTTAACTGAAGAAGCCCTTCATACAACAGTCTGGTATAGCTATATTTTTATCTGTCCACAGGAACTATGCTTCTACCTGCTGCTCACTTTCCATTCATTATCTGAAGGTCCATGGTTGAGGCTTCTCTCTATACCATTTGTCGAAGACTACAACACTCATTATCACCAACCAATGACTGGTTGGTGATGATGGGAACTGTAGTCCCCAGTAGCTGGAGATCCAAACAATTGAATGAGAATCATGTGGTGCAGAGGAAGTCTGAATGTTGAAGCCCATTAAAGCAGAACTTTCACCTTCCTTACACCACCTTCCTAATATCTTTATTAATCTTACAGACATTCAATATAGAGCTTAAATTTAAAGAAATGTTCCCCCATGTCTGTACGATATCACATGCTAAGATGGCATCAGAAGAGAGAGAGCGCAGCCATCATGCCAATGTCCTTGTTAATAGGTTCCTCTGAAGGCAGAGCCATGCCTCCGTGGGTTGGATTTCTGTAGTGGGGGAGGAACTAATAAGCTGTGCTGTACAGTTTGCACCACATGCAGCTAGCTTCAGTTTACTGTGCACATGAAGATTTCTCTTTACAGTGTGTATGGGTATTAACTTAAATTGGAGTGAAAGCTCCTCTTTGACAAGAAGGAACTGTGAACGAATTGCAGACTTCAGATTAGACAACACAGGCAGCTACATTTAACCCTCTGAGTGCCAGAGGGATAGGCAATACATTCCGTACCCCTCTGGCACTCAAAGGGTTAAGTGCAAAAGAAATATACACCAGAGTGCCGTATGAATGACTCCTACATAAGACCTTCTGTTAAAAAAATATTTATTCCAAAAGGTACGATTCCCCTTTAAAGGGATAGTAATACTTCATTTTAACTTGATTTTATTTTGTAGGCATTAAAAAAACATGAAGTATGATATAAGTCTTATCTCTGAAACCTTTATGGTTTAAGAGATATTCACAAACAAAGTATCCCCCCCCTGTTCAACCAGATCAGAAGGGAGATGCCCAGGTAGACTGCAGAGAGGGACAATCTTCAATTAAGATAATGGAAAAAGCTGAAAAACTTGTTAAGGGGGGAAGGGCTTTCATTGTTTTCATACAAAGAAAATTGTCCCCTTCTGTTATCTGTACTGTCATACAACCAGACTCACATCTGAGAAGAGATTGTTTACACTAGGTAAAAGGGGCGGGGAGGGGAACTTTGCTTGTGAATATCTCATAAACCATAAAGGTTTGAGAGATAAGACTTATATCGTTCTTCATGTTTTTTTAATGCCTACAAAATAAAATAAAGTTAAAACGAAGTGTTACTATCCCTTTAAGATAATAAAAAGAACAGATGGCTAAAACAAAAAACATGCATTGGTCCAATCTTCTATACTCACCATCTGTTTCTCCTGCTTCAGAAGATATTAGGATAGTACCTTTACCATCTTCTATCTGAACATCAGGAGCGACCATGGCAAATTTCTCCTTTAATATCTAAATGGCATTCAAACAAATCGTGCACAATTAAACATGCAGTTAGGATAAAATGAATATTAAAGATAGCAACGGTAAGTACATTTCCATAACCTTTATATCCTTTTAAATCTAATGAAGAAGCTTTATTTTGTGTTTTCTTCCCTTTTACATTTTCAAAAAAGTGCTGCCTGCAGAGACTGTTATATGGAACTTCACAAAGCTCTAATAAAGAACAACTGAAGGCATCCTTGGGTATTATCAACAGTGATATGGGGAGCACATAAAAACTGCCAAAGTGGATATGTCAGCTTGAATTTTATTTTACCTATATGAAAACTTAATTCAAAACTATGTGTCATGTTAAAGCGGAACCATCACTGACAAAGTGACCCTCATATTATTATGCATATATTGATATGCATATCCATACTAGTATTACCCTAAAGAAGTCTGGCTTTGTTGAGAAATCCAACTCGTTCCGAAACGCACAGACAGGCATCTTGCTGTACCGGCACCTGTGCGCCTGCTCCGCCAGTCTCTTCCTGTACTTTAAGGTACAATGTAACTCCTCCTAGAGGAGACTGGCACAGACAGCGCAAGCACACACAGGTCTGTTTGGCAAGATGTCTGCCTTGATGCCTGCCTGTGCATCCCGGAATGAGTTGGATTTATCAATAACGCCTGACTTATTCAGGGAAATACAAGTATGGATATGCGTATCACTATATGTCTTCCTTGATGTTGTCTTGGGTAGGTTGTATAGCCTCGGTCAAGATGTCCCTTTTGCCTAAATTATTATATTTGTTCCGAATGCTACCAATCCAGGTTCCCACTACATTCTTTTCAGCGGCCCAGAAGGATATTTATAAATTCATCCATAGATTCAGACCTCCAGAATCGCTAACAAATGGCTTCTCCTGCCCACCAGGCAGGGTGGTCTGGGAGTCCCCTCCCTCATACATTACTATAGAGCGGCCCACATGTCCCATAACGTCCTTTTTCATGCCCCCCCCGGGGTGGTAGCATGGATGGATTTGGAGGATGCTCCGGCATCCCCTCACAGGATATGTGATCTTATGTGGCTCCCTCCGGCTACCAGACCATCTTCGTGTGGCTTCTTGCCTAGTACCAAATTGTCTCTTTTGATTTGGAAGTTCTTCGCTTATCATTTAAGCGTTGTCTCGCTTGGCTTTAGCTACTCCACTTAGGGCTTTGGAGATTTTGATCCCGCATTCCAGCTTTGCTTCATGGCACTCTGCAGGTATCTCCTTTTTGTATCTGATAGTTTAGAAGGGATCTCTAATGTCTTTTGATGGTCTGAAACAACGCTTCCGTTTGTCTAACAGGGATTTTTATAAATACCTCCAGATTCGACACGCTGTATCCCAATCCCTTCAATATGGGTTCAAATCCCACCAATGACAACATCTGCAATGAGTTTGTATGTTCTCACTGTGTTTGTGTGGGTTTCCTCCGGTTTCCTCCCACACTACAAAAAACATACTGATAGGTGAATTTAGATTGTGAGCCCCAATGGGGACAGGAACCAATATGAGTGTAAAGCGCTGCGGAATCTGTGTGCGCTATATAAATAAAGGGTTGTTATTATTATTATTATTATTATTATATACGGAAGCAGTCAACCCATTCACAGGGTATGATAGGGGCCTGTGTAAGCCCCCTGCGGCCAGTTAGGACCTTGTCAGTATGTTATGCTGCCCTTCTTACTGATGGCCTTCCGGATCGGTTTCCTTTCATGCTTGCTTGGGAAAAGCAGTTTGGCTATAGTATCTCAGTTTTGTTGCGGAAGAAGGCCCTCCTTGCTTCCACGCGAGCTTCTCACTGTTCGAACCATGTTGAACTCCTACAGAAGACACTGTATCGCTGGTATTTGGTGGCAGCGCGTTTGGTTCATATATACCCCTCAGCATCAAACTTAGGTTGGAGGGGCTGTTTGGGCATCGACACAATGGAACACGTGCGGTGGTCGTGCCCTGGTCTCCACAAATACTGGTTGCTTGTATTTGATTTGATACGGCAGGTCACTTCAATTCAGCTGCCTAAACCCCCGAGATATCGTTATTTCATATTCTGCCGGACACTTTGCCGCTACACATTCAAATTCTTATTGGGCATATTTTAATAGCCGCTATGGGCCTTCTGGCTCGGGGCTGGAGGTCTGCCATGATCCCAGGTCTACGGGAGTTAACCCAGTTAATCAATCACAATTTGACTATGGAGAAGAGAGGATTTTAGTCTTACCTGTTAAATCCTTTTCTCTTACAGGTTACTGGTAACTCTGGGTAGGCGATCCACCCCTTTAACGAGGAAGGAACAATTCTAGAAGTGAATGCAGGGGGTGGAGCCTACCTTCCCTCCTTGGCTGCAGCTAGCCAACCAGCTCCAGTAAGATTTGAGACACTAACTATTGACTAGAGAGTGGAAGGGAAAGAAGACTCATGTGAGCATGACAGGAGAGCCAAGCATGGTCTCCAAGTATGGACTAAGAGAAAAGGATTTAACAGGTAAGACTAAAATCCTCTTTTCTGTGTCGTCCAATACAGGTTACTGGTTACTTTGGGATGTCCAACCATTGAGTTTCCCCAGAAGCGGGAAGTAAGGCAAGGACCAGGAGCAAGACCCCCAAAGACACCAGAGCAGATCAGAGATAGCCCAACAAAACAATGAAGTGTCAACGGACACGAAACAGGGGTACCACCACCCCAAACAGTTACACAGCACACTGAACTAGAGCCAAAAGGGCTCAAAAGTGAAGGAAGCACCAAAGAACTGAAGAAGATCCTAGACAGGCAAGACTGCCTCCAGGATCTTCCTCCCAAAACTGGCATCAGCTGATGCCAGCACATCAACAGGTAGTGCTTCGAAAAGGTGTGCACAGACGACCAAGTGGCAGCCTTGCACAATTGATCAGCGGAAGCCTGATTCTTGTAAGCCCAAGAAGCCCCAATATATCTAGTAGAATGAGCTGTGACCCAAAAGGGAACAGGCTTCTTCCTGTTCCTTATTCCTTGTTTGTAAGCCTTACGAATAGTGGACTTGATCCAAGACGCAATAGTCAATTTGGATGCAGGTCTTCCTGCCCTGGGGCCCTCAGGAATGATGAACAGCACATCAGACTGTTGAACGGACTCAGTGCGATGTACATAAAACTTGAGACTACGCACCACATCTAACAAGTAGAGATCCCTCTCCTTGTCAGAGGTAGGGTCAGGGCAGAAAGAACGCACCACAAGCTCCTGATTAATGTGGAACTCGGAGACCACCTTTGGGAGAAACTCCTGCGAAGTGCGAAGCAACGCCTTATCTTGTGAAACACCAAAAATGGTGGTCTACAAGACAGAACATGTAACTCCACGACCAGGCAATCGCCAGAAGAGAGGCCATTTTCCACGTCAGCAAGTGTAGAGGAATAGTAGCCAAGGACTCAAAGGGAGGGCACTGAAGGACGCCCAAAATCAAGTTAAGATCCCACTGAGGAACGGGAGTCTTGAAAGCAGGACGAGCATGAGCAAGGCCCTGGAAGAAAACCTTGACATCAGGAAGAATAGCAATGCACCTCAGAAAGAAAACAGAGAGAGCAGAAGTCTGAACCTTAAGGGAACTCAAGCTGAAGCCCTTATCCACACCACCCTGCAAGAAAGCCAGGACCGTGGGCAGATCAAAATCCTGAGAAAAGTCCCTTTCAGCACACCAAGATAGAAAGGTCGACCAAACACGATGGTAGGCCTTAGAAGAAACAGGTTTGAGGGCACTAAGCATAGTAGCCACCACACCGGAAGAAAAAACTTTCTTCTTCAATATTGAGGATTCAATTTCCAAGCCGTCAAAGTTAGACGATGAACATCCTCCTTCCACAGGTAACCCTGTAGAAGAAGATCCGGACGGCAAGGGAGCTGGAATGGTTCCGTCACTGACAGATCCAGAAGCTCTGGAAACCAAGCCTGTCGAGGCCAGTACAGAGCAATCAGAATGGCTGGACAGTGCTCCAGTCTCAATTTCCGTAACACCCTGTGAAACATGGGGAGGGAAGGAAAGATGTAAACTAGAGGAAATTACCAAGAAATGGACATGGCATCCACCACTAGAGCTAGAGGATCCCTCCAACGAGAGCAGAACCTCGGAACCTTCTGGTTGTGTCCTGTAGCCATCAGGTCAATGCAAGGAAGACCCCACTTCAGAACAATGAGGGTGAAAACCTCTGGGTGCAGTTCCCACTGTCCGCTGTCCACTGTGTGTCTACTGAGGAAGTCTGCCATGACGTTGTCTAGGCCAGGAATGTGCACTGCGGATATGGCAGGAACATGTTCTTCTGCCCAGGACAGAATAGCCTTGACCTCTAACCAAGCGGCAAGACTTCTTGTTCCGCCCTGCTTGTTGATGTAAACCACAGCTGTGGAATTGTCGGACTGGACCCGGACTGAGCATTCTTCCAGCTGGGATGTCCAATGGCCAACCGCATGAAATATTGCCCGAAGCTCCAACACATTGATGGGAAGGAAAGATTCCTCCGGAGACCACCGACCCTGAGCATTCAGATGACCCAGGAACGCTCCCCAGCCGGAGAGGCTGGCATCCGTCGTCACCGTGGTCCATAAGGATACCAGGAAGGACTTGTCCTTCAGCAGATTAGAGAGGTCGAGCCACCATGACAAACTCAGTTCCACATGAAGAGGGAGGGATACTGACATCTTCAGAAGAACCGGCTGACCCCTTCACACCTGGATCACAAACCTCTGGAGTTCCCTGGTGTGAGCCATGGCAAATGGGACCGCTTCTATGGTGGAGATGAATTTCCCCACTAGAGAGGACAGCTTCTTGGCTGGAACTGGATCATGAGCCAGAATAGCAGAAACCCTGTGGGCGACCTGGTGAACCACTTTGTCCATGAGAAACACGATGTTCTGCTGAGTGTTGAAGAGAAGGCCCAGGAAGACCAGATGCTGGGATGGGACAAGATCTGACTTGTCCATGTTGATGATCCACCCGTGATGGGTGAGAGCGTGAATGCATTGCTGAACCTGTTGATGAAGTTTCGCAGAAGGGGCTTTCAGAAGCAGGTTGTCCATATATGGAGTAACTCTGATGCCGTCCCAATGGAGGATGGATACTAAAGCTCCCAGGACAAGGATGAAGACCTGAAGAGCTGTAGACAGACCAAAGGGAAGATCTGAAGACTGAAATTGCCCTTGGTTGCAGGCAAATCTGAGATACTGCTGACTCTCTGGATGAATGGCGATATGTAGATACACATCCTGAAGATCCAGAGAGGCAAGGAATTCCCCCGGGGACATAGCAGCAATCACCATCCGGAGGGACTCCTGGTGATAAAGAGTCTTGATCACAAAGGAATTGAGATCCTTCAAATCCAAAATGGGACGACAGCCACCGTCCTTCTTGGAGACCACAAAGAGGTTTGCGTAAAAACCCAAACCTCTGTCCCAAACTGGAACAGGCTCCAGAACATCCTTGTCCAGAAGGGTCTGGATAGCGTCACTGAACAGACAAGGTTTCTCTGTGCCCTGGGACGTATGAGAGGGGAAAAAACGAAAGGGAGGAAGAGAAACGAAAAGGATCCTGTACCCTTATGCCACCACCTGTAAAACCCACGGGTCCACCACTGAATCCTCCCAGACACTGTGGTAGTGACGCAGACGGCCACCCACAGCAGAGTGGGGACCTGGGTTCGGTGAGTCATGCTGAAGGAGGCTTGGAAGCCTTAGGCTTGGAGGAGACCTTGGGCTTCCATTGCTGTTTGGGCTTGGAGGAGGAACGTGGAGCTGAGGGAACCGCCTGGTTCGCCGGACATGTCTCAGTCTGGAAGGAACAAAAAAGCCGATTACACTTGAGAGGCGTCTTCTTCCTGGGGACCATAGGCAGAAGGGTACTCTTGCCCCCTGTTGCCTCACTAATCAGATCCTTAAGATCTGGCCCAAACAATGAAGTGCCTTGAAAAGGCAATGAGAGCAAAGCTTTCTTGGAAGCAGTGTCAGCAGACCAGATCTTGAGCCAAATAGCTCGTTTGGCAACCACAGACATGGTGGAAACCCTTGCCATCAAACAGATGGCATCAAATGAGGCAGCAGAAACAGTGCTGGGCGTCAGAAATGTTGGCAAGAAGCCGCAATATATCCGAAGTAGGAGACCCTGACGGACAGCCATGGAGAGCTGTTCAGTCCAGACAGCAATGGCCTGGTTCACCCATGCCACACCGAATGATGGACGCATAGCAGTACCAGCAGTGGCAAAAAAGGACTTGAGGGAGACCAAGTTTCTTGTCAGTCCAGTCTTTCAGAGAGGACGCATCAGCAACTGGCAAGGCAGTGGTCTTAGCTAGCCTGGAGACAGGAGCATCCATTTTGGGGGGGGGGGATGAACCCACAGAGCAAGCACTGCCTCAGAGAAGGGGTAAAGCTTGGCAAATTTCTTGGAAACAGAAGGTCTCCTGTCCGGAGGCTTCAACTCATCAGACACAAGGTGGTCAAGAGTGGGGTTATGTGGAAAACAAGTATAGGGCCTTTTAGGCTCCTGAAACACATCAGAGGGATCTGAAGAAACCTCCAGAACTAAGGGAATGTTTAGGGTAGTTTAAGACGGCTCTGATTAAGCCCTCGGCCAAGGGATCAGGATCAGCCTCAAAGGGGTCTCCAAAAAACTGAGAGGAGCCCACAGCAGAACATTCCTCAACATCCGAATCCACCAACAGTTTCCAAATACAGTGTGTACGATTAAAAATTTCACCCCAGAAATTGCTAAAATGCACTTATCTGGCGGGCGAAAGGGTAAGCTGCAGAGGAGAGAAGGAGAGTCCAAGCCCTGCGTAGGATACTCATTCAGGAAAAGGCACAAAATGGCTACCGCGGTGGTAGCCAATCAGAAACGAGAGTGTGAAGCAAGCGCTCATGGGAAATGTAGTTTTCCCAGAAAAAATACCCCAACAGTGCCCGAAGCCCCCTGAGTCCCCCCAACACACATAAAACGTTAACCGGATGACAAAGCAAGGACAGACAATTAAAATGAGCCATCTCTGAAGTTGCTACGTTGAGAGGTTGCAGAGATATGTCCCAAACTGTCCAGTCCCATAAAAGTGAATGGAGTAATGGCGTCTATGTGGCTAGAATTCTAGAATTGTTCCTGCCTTGTTAAAGGGGCAGATCGCCTACCCAAAGTTACCAGTAACCTGTATTGGACAAGAGAAACTGCACTTTATACCGGTAAACAAGATGTCATTGTATGTTCTTGTTTAGTCAACCTGGGAGTTGGGTGACCAAAAGATTGGTCCCCTGTAGGGTCCGTCCAACCCCCCCCCCACACTCTATCCCCCTTCCTCCCCTCTTCTGTTCTTTCCACCTGCCTTCCTCACTTTGCTTTTCCTTCTCTTCCTGTCCTCTTACCTAATGTCTTTCCTTCTTCTGTCCCGATATCTCAGCCTGGCATATCTTGTCTGTTTGTTCTCAAGTCTCATATGGGTGTACCAGCTAAGCGTACCAAGGTGATAGGATGGTGCTGCGGATAGCTGCACTCCAGTCTCTGCTTCCTGGTTGAGTCTGGTTACTATAGTTGGAGTGACTGCCCGTAGGGCCTTGCATTGTAACGACACCCCTTTTTTTTTTTACTTTATTCTATTGTTTGTAAAGTGTGATGTAAAAATTTTAAAATTTCTTTAAATGAAATTTAAAAAAAGTTCCCACAGATATCAAACATATGTTGGAGATTTTCAGAGGAGATAGGAAAGTATGAGCATATATGGTGGAGTTGCTGCAAACTACAAAAATTTTAGGAAATGATTAGTTCGACACTGTAACTGATAGGAGGTAAAAATATTAGATGAAAGCAGAATACGTTTTTGCTGCACTTGAATTGGCCAACTTTAGGTAAAGTGGCAAGATACTTGACTTTACATATTCTAATTGTAGCAAAGATGAGTCTAGCTAGACAATGGAAAAGCCAGGAAATTCAAACATGGCTGATACTTAAAAAAACACTTGTATTTCTGCAAATGGAGTTGGGGATTTGGTCAAAATTAAAGGTCTCCTCAGTGCCGAGAAGTACAGACAGATACATATCCATCATTCAGTACCAACAGGGAGGCATCCGATTGGCCCCATATTTATTCTGCAGCATGACAACGACCCCAAACACACAGCCAAAGTTAAGAACTATCTTCAGTGTAAAGAACAACAAGGAGTCCTGGAAGTGATTGTATGGCCCCCACAGAGCTCTGACCTCAACATCATTGAGTCTGTCCGAGATTATATGAAGAGAGAGAAGCAGCCGCGGCTGCCTAAAACCACAGAAGGACTGTGGTTAGTTCTCCAAGTGTTTGGAACAACCTACCTGACAAGTTCCTTAAAAAACTGTGTACAAGTATACCTAGAAGTGACGCTTTTTGAAGGCAAAAGTTGGTGATCACCCAATATTGATTCGATTTAGATTTTTTTTTGCTATCATTTTATTAATTAATAAAAATACACTATCAACATGTCTATTTTTGAAAGAATTCTTACTTTACAGCATTTTTTCCACATCTGCCTAAGACTTTTGCACAGTACTGTATATTATCCATCTCTATTATATATATTATATATATATGTATATATATATATATATATATTATATATATATGTATATATATCTCATCTCAACAGTTGTTCGCTATAGTTTGGGGTTTGTTTTTATCAGAAGCACTGAATATACTTGTTGTGTCAAGCCATGCCTACCTTATCCTGCAATGTCTGCACAGTCACACTATGGACATTTAATTTCACGGTTACTTCAGGTCTACTTGCACAAACATAACAGTTGGTGTTTGGTGGGTCCAGTGTACATGGTACAAGCAGCTTCTTTCTTGGATTTGGCTGTTTGTTCAGGAAAACCTGTCAAAACATACAGAGACATTACTTTAGTTGCCATTACAAGTCCCAGAATTAAAGCTCATGGAGGTAGCAAAAAGAAGAGCTTACGGTTCTACACTGTTCTATGTTTCCAGATAAAATCTTCAGACCTTCCAGCACAATCAGACCTGATATTACCGCATTGGTTGTAGCTATTGCTGGAATAATGTTGCCTGCCATAGCTGTAAAGCAAAACAAAATGTTACTTATTATGTATCACCAATGAGAGAATTTTAACAGCCAATGAACAGCTAAATACTTTTCTCTTAGTCCATAAAATCCCTTTCTTCCTGGAGAGCAGGGCACTTCTAAACAGAAGGTATCTGAAGTGAAGACTCCCATCTTCGCTCCACTTTACACCTGATTACTACGTTCAGTTTTTACATACAGCAAAGCCAAGAGAAAGCAGAAGTGAAAGGCAAGAAGGAAATGCCCTGAACACAGAAACAAAAAGGACACTCTTGTTTTCCCCTAAAATCTTAGACATAATATACACCTGCGTATTATACACAGGTGCATATTATACCTGAGATTTTACGGTACTGAATTCAGCAGATTAAGTTTCTGCTCCGTCTATTAGAAGAAGCCAAATAGAAAGAATGAAGAAGAGTTTCCCTGACGTGAAATTCTGAAACAGCCTTAGGAATAAAACCCCTAGGAGGATCACAAAAGGCAGAGTAGGCATGAAGTACCCTGGAAACAAATTCTCAACATAATCAAGAAATGCGGCGCTAGAAACGAACAGAAAAAGACAAAATCTGAACCTTAATTGAACTAAGACAAAACCCTTTTTGAACAATATTAAAGTGACAGTAATACCTCTATTAAAGTTGATGTCTGAGTCATCTTTACTTTATTGTAACACATAGTGCTATATATTTAATTACTTACAGATTTGTAGTTCAAACTCTCTTGAAGCCGAAAGGATCCCCCTCCCACCCCTTTGCCTGCATCACTGAGTCTCTCAGTCTAGTCCAGATGGAGCGCGGAAAGGGACAATCCTTCAGCAAGCAAAAGGAAAATCTTGCCCTCCTTCGTCAAGGGGCAGGGTTTCTTATACATACTTAATGAAGATTGTCCTTCGCTGCATCTGTCCGGTCCCATGACTGGATTCCAGATCTAAGGGGAGGCAGCCAGAAGGGGTGGGAGGGGGATCCTTTCAGTTTGAACCACAAATCTGTAATGAAATATAGCGCTAAGTGTTACAAAAAAAAAAAGTAAAGACTCTGACATCAACTTTAATACAGGTAATACTATCACTTTAAAGAAAAGCCAAAGCCACTGGAATCCCGAAAGGCCACTGTCATGAACCCCAATCAGCACACCACTGGAGAAGAGATACCAAACCCTGTTATAGGCCTAGGAAGAAACTGGTTTTCTAGCTTGGAAACAGTAGAAATGACAGCGTTCGTGAAACCCTTTTTCTTCAAGATGCTGGCCTCAAGGGCCAAGCGCCTTCAAAGCCATCTTCTCCACCTTAGGGTGGCATACCAGGCCCTGGGTTAGAAGGTACAGCTTTGAAGGGAGGGAATATATTCTACTATTGACTGATTGAGATCATCTGAAAACCAGGTGTAACAGGGCCATAACAGTGAAATCAGGACAGCTTGAACCCTCTCCATCCTGTCCTCTCAGCACCCAGGGAAAACAAGGGGCTGTCAGAGGAAACACATATGCTCCCATTCCATGGGATGGACGTGGCATACACCTCAAAGGCCAGAGGGTCCCTCAACCTGGCACAGAACAGTGGAAAAATTTAGTTCAAGTGAGAAGCTATCAGGTCCACTGATAGTAATCACCAACAGTGGAAGATCAGGTTGAACACACTGACAGAGTTCCCATTTTATGAAGTACAGATGCTAATGACTCAGGAAGTCTGACACTACATTTGTTATGCATGGAATGTGAACCACAGAGAATGTCACTACGTGAATGTCGATCCACTGGTGGTACCTCTGAACATTGGCGCAAGCTCACATGCTGCTGGTTCCTTCTTGGTGGATGATATAAGTGACTGTAGTTGCATGTTCTGACCGAATCCTCACTGGAAATCCTGATAGGGGCCAGTGAAGTAATGACAGGAGGATTGCTTGTAACGTCAGAACATTGACAGCTAAGACTCTTCTTCCTGGTCCAGAGGCTTTGGATCATCGGGGACCCAGGGTAGCACCTCTGCCAAAAGGCTTGTGTCCCTGGTGACCACAAACCACTCCTGGATGACAGGCTTATGTAGCAGCAACAGAAGGGACCACTGGAGCCACCAGTGAAGGTTTTTCTTCAGCTTTGAAGACAGGCATGACATGAGACAGGCGAGATTGGTGTTTGAACCAATTCCTGAGAACGTGCAATGGCAATTTCCTTGTGTGAAATTGAGCAAAGGAACTGCTTCCAGGGCAGATGCTAAGTAAACCCAGTACATTCAAGAATTCCAGCACAGTCACACAGGTGAACTTGTCAGTCTTAGGCATCTGAACAGTCTTCTTACCTGCCCAAACCGGTTTAGTCTTTGGAGTGGAGTCTGAGGGGGTTGAACCTACGCACACACTCGAATTGGGGCTGATGAAATCCAATGTCTTCTTAGGAAAAAAGGCACACTTAGGAGGGACTTGAAGCATCATGGAACTCTTGCCTCCAGTAGCATGACTGATTTCCTACTATAGGTCAGGGACAAATAACTGTTTGGCCCCAAAGGGAAGAGACACCAAGGCTTTCTTAAAAGATTGTGTCTCAAGATCTGGCTGGCTAACCAGAGTGCAATTTGCAGTCAAGGAAAAGGCAGAAGCTTTCCCAGAAAACCTGGACCCATCAAAAAATGATTCCGTATGGTATGCATTCGCCTAAAGAATTTTGGCAAGCAGCATCAACAGCTCATCCTTGGAAACGTCCCTGTGGATGGCATCTGAAAGCTGCTCACCCCAGATAGTCATAGCTCTAGTGATACAGGAAGTAGCAAAATTGGGTCAAAGGGTGGCACTTGTGGCCACAAAATTCACCCTTCAGGAAAGAATCCAAGCATTTATCTGCATGATCTTTAAGAGCCACAGCACTTGCCCAAAGCAGAGTGGTGTCCTTTTCAAGGAGAGAGATGGGGGATTAACTGCAGGCAGGGTAGCCCATTACATTAACTTTCTGCTGCAAAAATGACAGTTTAGGAATGCAAACTAAAGAATGATTAGACGTAAAAATTAGTGTCTCCAAGACGTGAAGTGACTCAAGGCCCACAACCTGATAAGTACCTCAGATGAGGGGCTAGGGTACTCCCTTGTAGACATCCCCCAATGACATTGAAGAATCTAATTTATTCCCATTAGTCTCTCCTTCCTTAGAGGAATCCCCAACAAATTGAGAATGACCCACAAAAGTAGGACAAATGGCTAATGGGGGGCATAGGACCCCCTTGAAGAGATGAGAGGGATAGAAGAAATTGAAAAGAACAGCCTTAACAAACTGGTTCCTGCTCAGCAGACGAGGGCCCAGGAGGAGAAGTGCGGGCCACAGAGCAAGCAGACATAAGACAACAGCATACTCCTAGAAAGCCAAGTCTGGCATGAGGAGCAAAGGGTTAGGTGGGTTAAGGGGACCCCAGAATTCTTGGCTTCAGATCTGCCCATGTGGCCCCTAGGTTCTGACATGTTCAGAAGAACTCCACTAAAAGAGGGCACAGTAGTCCAAATAGCAGGAAAGTACTCAAAAATATGTATTTGATTATAAGGGGTTACAACTACAGGCAAGAGGGAGAAACCAGTCTTCATAGCATGTGCAATCACACTGGAAGATGGCTACCAAAGGGCACAAACCCTCCCTAGAAAGTTCCGGAAACTGGGGATTCAATGCATTGAAATTTTGGTATGCATACAAAGCAAATTGTGGCGCTCCAGCCACTCAAGAGCAGCACCTTCCTGAGGCCTGGACAGGATTCCCAGCGCTGATCACTATGAAGAGCGGTCACAATTTATATGAGCCTAAATCTGACCCGTAAAAGATGAACTATAAAAGTATAGTATGTGAAATTAAATATGGCCACCCGATTGTAAAGGAGCCACATCAAATTTTTAGTCAAGTTAAGAGAAACAAAGTCAGAAATGAAAGTGTGAGCAAATCAATAAGAAAATTCACCTCTCTCTCTATAGGGAGGAAGAATGCCTCAAACCTTGCTAAACATAAGGAACAGAAGGGGTAAATAGCCCTCTCCGTTAAAACAGCCAGGGCTGACATACATGTTGAAAATAAAATAGTGGAATAGAGCGCATGAAAGGCAAACATCAGCCCAGTGGGTGCCAGTAGAACAGGGACATAAAACAGCACTGAACAGGCTAAAAACACCTGCAACTTCAGTCTCCCATTGTAAAATAATGAAGAGATTCAGAGAAACTCAGTGAGGTAAAGACTAGAGATTGAAGTCAAATGCCACAGGTTTAAGGTCTTGAAAATGAACCTTTGAACTGGGCAATCCATGAATAAAGAAGCCAGTTAATAGAATCCTGCCTAACGGGATTATACAGCCCCATATACTAAGAATTAAAATATAAAAGAAGGGAGCAATACACATACATCCTTTTTCTGTGGGAGTTCACTTAAAACTAAATGTAGTAGGTGGAGTAAAGCATATTGAAGATGGGAGTCTCCGTCTCAAAGACATTGGGGGGGTTATGCACTAAGGAGTGATAAACATAATCTTCTTCTATAAGAAAGTATTGTTGTTCTTACATTTTATATCAAACCTGCTTTTCATGTTCATACTGAAGATATGCATTCTGAGGTTAGCTGCAGCCGTGACAAAATCCATTGCAGGAGGATCATCCTACGAAAAAAGAAAAATGCAAATAATTCCAAAAGACAATGGGCCTTGTAATACGGCCAAAGTCAAAACAACTGTGCACTGCAGGGGACAATCAAAATCCCACTGATTTCAATGTGGCTTTTAAGACACTGAATGCTGGAGGAGGTCTATGCATTTCCTCTAGCATTCAAGGGGTTAAAAGCCCCATTTAAAATCAGTGGGCACTTTGCTACACTGTTCCATAAAACTGCTCAATTTATTTAATTATAGCTATACATCTATATCTAACTCATTGGCAAAACTAGCACTAACTTTTGTGAACTGATGGCTAACGGGACCACAATTTGAAAAAACCATGGAGAAAGGAATATCTGACTAATCTGTGGGAAGACATTTCCTTAAAAAATATTTGAACATATCTGGGACCAATATGTATATCCAATTATTTGGAGTATAAGGTCACAGGTGCCCGGGTCAGTTTAATTTTTATCCCTTAGTTATTTGTTACCTGCCACCTTCATGCACTTTATGAGGTACTGCTCACAGTACATTCTGTTTTCTGTTAATTTTTTTTTATTTTCTACTTTCTTTTCATTTTTCCCTTTCACTTTTAATTTTTTTTTTTGCTATTTTTACTTTTAGTTTATTGCTTACTTTTATTCTCCTTTAATTTCTAGTCCTTTATGTTTTTTCTCCTGGATTTTGGGAGGTGAACACACTGCAGGATACCCTACACTTGAGCTTCTTAGGTACTGTCAAACACCTGTGGATGGTGGTGCACGGTGTGCTATATTATAATGAAGCCCCTTACCATGGTCTCCTAAGAGCTGCAGTTTAGTGAATGTTTATTTTATCCTATCACGTGGGGATGGGGGATTCCTTATTGGGACTTCCTTTACCACTATTTTATGCTCTCCTCTGATCCACTGTATAAGTTCTCATTGTGTACATTACGATGGAGTGATTTAACGGTTGTAGTACAGTGACTTGTGTGTTGAAATTTGGGGAAATAGAGATTTGATTGCCGGCTGGATACCATGATCAATGATCTGCAATCTTATTGTTTCTCTCTTCAATAGTGAGTTGCAATCCATTGGAGTGCATTATATTTGTTGATGCACTGGAATAGTGGGACCAAAGTCTGCTGTAAAGGGAACATTGGCTTATGTGGATAGCACAATGAAGCAACCCCCTCTTGCTCCCCTTTATGTGCACCACAATGCATTGGTATATGTAGTAGCTATGGGTGGGGGGCATTAGGAATTATGCCCAAAAAATGAGCCCCAATTAATAGTCTAAAAGATTAGGCATTACACTCAATATTCAGTCCCAGGTTCTATCACAATGAATGTGATGTAAGGTGGTGGAGAGCATCACCATTCACATAACGAAGGAGACAATTTGTCTCCTTCTTGTGCACCATGTTGTACTGTTGTGTAGTTGTTAATGGCTTTGCCATTATAAAGAGGCGCTGATTAATCTTTAAATTGCTAAGAACTAGACCTCTAACAATATTTCCAATTACCGGGGTTTTTATCATATACATAATGCGTTGTGATGCGCACAATCACTCATTATTACAGTAGACCATGGCAATGAAGTGACAATGGTTGGCACCATAAATAGGATTATATTGAGCCATATGAGGAGCCGGGGATATTTCTCCTCATTGTGCTACGATGCACAGCAGCATAGTAACTGATCATAAGTGAGGGATACAGCATTTGCCTAATATTTGTATATTGCCTAAGACTTACTGTGCAAGGTCTAGCTTTACTTGACTTAGCGATGTTCCACTTGTATGTATGTAGATATTTTATATTATATTTCTTTTTGTTTCTATTTTAGTTATATTGTATATATTTCTGTGAAAGTTGTTGGCGTTGACATGCCTCTTTACTTGTAATCATGGTTTACACTGATACATAGTTATGGAGATGTTTTATCATACCTCTCCATACATACAGTATCTCACATAAGTGAGTACACCACTCACATTTTTTGTAAATATTTTTATTTTATCTTTCATGTGACAACACTGAAGAAATGACACTCTGCTACAATGCATAACACTGTATAACAGTGTAAATTTGCTGTCCCCTTCAAAATAACAACACACAGCCATTAATGTCTAAACCTTGGCAGCAAAAGTACACCCCTAAGTGGAAATGTCCAAATTGGGCCCAAAGTATCAATATTTTGTGTGGCCACCATTATTTTCCAGCACTGCCTTAACCGTCTTGGGCATGGAGTTCACCAGAGCTTCACATGTTGCCACTGGAGTCCTCTTCCACTCCTCCATGACGACATCACGGAGCTGGTGGATGTTAGAGACCTTGCACTCCCCCACATTCCGTTTGAGGATGCCCCACAGATGCTCAATAGGGTTTAAGTCTGGAGACATGCTTGGCCTGTCCATCAGCTTTACCCTCAGCTTCTTTAGAAAGGCAGTGGTCGTCCTGGAGGTGTGTTTGGGGTCTTTATCATGTTGGAATACTCCTCCGAAGTATGTCACAGTACATGTTGGCATTCAACGTTCCCTCAATGAACTGTAGCTCCCCAGTGCCGGCAGCACTCATGCAGGCCCAGACCATGACATTCTGTCGGTACTTACCCGGTCCGGGACTCCGTGCCGGGAGGTCCTTGGTGCCAGGTCCGGCTTCTACTGCGCATCTGCGCAGGCGCCAACGTCAGACGCGTTGCTACGTCGGCGTCATGACCTCTTCCTCTATTTACTGAGCGCACAGCCACGGACCGGCGCTCAGTAATCTGCGTTTCTCTGGGGGTTAGCAGTGTCTCTGCTCCTCCTTTCTAGCAGCTCCGTTTGTGCTCTCCTCCCTGGACCACCAGGCCAGTCCTTATCTGCTCTCCTCCCTGGACCACCAGGCCAGTCCTAGCCTGCTCTCCTCCCTGGACCACCAGGCCAGTCCTTGCCTGCTCTCCTCCCTGGACCACCAGGTCAGTCCTTGCCTGCTCTCCTCCCTGGACCACCAGGCCAGTCCTTGTCTGCTCTCCTCCCTGGACCACCAGGCCAGTCCTTGTCTGCTCTCCTCCCTGGACCACCAGGCCAGTCCTTGCCTGCTCTCCTCCCTGGACCACCAGGCCAGTCCTTGCCTGCTCTCCTCCCTGGACCACCAGGCCAGTCCTAGCCTGCTCTCCTGCCTGGACCACCAGGCCAGTCCTTGTCTGCTCTCCTCCCTGGACCACCAGGCCAGTCCTTGCCTGCTCTCCTCCCTGGACCACCAGGCCAGTCCTTGCCTGCTCTCCTCCCTGGACCACCAGGCCAGTCCTTGTCTGCTCTCCTCCCTGGACCACCAGGCCAGTCCTTGCCTGCTCTCCTCCCTGGACCACCAGGCCAGTCCTTGCCTGCTCTCCTCCCTGGACCACCAGGCCAGTCCTTGCCTGCTCTCCCCCCTGGACCACCAGGTCAGTCCTTGTCTGCTCTCCTCCCTGGACCACCAGGCCAGTCCTAGCCTGCTCTCCTCCCTGGACCACCAGGCCAGTCCTTGCCTGCTCTCCTCCCTGGACCACCAGGCCAGTCCTTGCCTGCTCTCCTCCCTGGACCACCAGGCCAGACCTTGCCTGCTCTCCTCCCTGGACCACCAGGCCAGTCCTTGCCTGCTCTCCTCCCTGGACCACCAGGCTCAGTCTCTAGCCACTCTCCTCCCCGGTCAGTCTATATTTCCCGCACCTCAGTCAGTGTCTCTCTTACTTTCTGGTGAGTTCTACCTTAGGTCAGACTCTCCCTGGGGCGGGTGGTGTTAGTCCTCTCTGTAGTTTGTTCTCCTGGGCCACCTTCAGCTCAACTGAAGGGGGTCATCTGGCTTCGTGGCCAGCATCTTTACCCGGCTTCGGCCGCAGCACAACACACTACAGGGGGCCTACGTCTGCTAGCAACGCACCCTAGCGTCGCTCCCCAGCTTCTCTCCACCTGCCCTTGTTGGAGGAGTCGCTTGTACTCCTTCTCTTCGGACCCAGGGCTTTCCTAGTCCTGCTTCTGGGTTCCTTGTCCTGGAAGACCTCTGTCACACTCCCACCACCATGCTTGACTGTAGGCAAGACACACTTGTCTTTGTGCTCCTCACCTGGTTGCCGACACACACGCTTGACACCAATTGAACTAAAAAAGTTTATCTTGGTCTCATCGGACCACAGGACATGGTTCCAGTAATCCATGTCCTTAGTCTGCTTGTCTTCAGCTAACTGTTTGCGGGCTTTCTTGTGCATCATCTTTAGAAGAGGCTTCCTTTTGGGACGACAGCCATGCAGACCAATTTGATGCAGTGCGCAGCGTATGGTCTGAGCACTGACAGGCTGACCCCCCCCCACCCCTTCAACCTCTGCAGCAATGCTGGCAGCACTCATACGTCTATTTCCCAAAGACAACCTCTGGATATGACACTGAGCACGTGCACTCAACTTTTTTGGTCAACCATGGCGAGGCCTGTTCTGAGTGGAACCTGTCCTGTGAAACGGCTGTATGGTCTTGCTCACTGTGCTGCAGCTCAGTTTCAGGGTCTTGGCAATCTTCTTATAGCCTAGGCCACCTTTATGTACAGAAACAATTCTTTTTTTCAGATCCTCAGAGAGTTCTTTGCCATGAGGTGCCATGTTGAACTTCCAGTGACCAGTATGACAGTGCATGAGAGCGATAACACCAAATTTAACACACCTGCTCCCCATTCACACCTGAGATCTTGTAACATTAACGAGTCACATGACACCGTGGAGGGAATATGGCTAATTGGGCCCAATTTGGACATTTCCACTTAGGGGTGTACTCACTTTTGTTTAGACATTAATGGCTGTGTGTGGAGTTATTTTGAGGGGGACACAAATTTACAGTTATACAGGCTGTACACTCACTACTTTACATTGTAAGTGTGTCATTTCTTCAGTGTTGTCATATGTAACATAAAATAAAAATATTTACAAATATTTACAAAAACGTTAGGGGTGTACTCACTTATGTGAGATACTGTATGTATGAGAGGGTGGGTTTGACTTCACTGGTGACATGGTAGGAACGATTTTGGGTGTTAAGTATTTTCTATAAATATAGGGGGAAATTGGGTATATTCTCTGCCCTCAAAAAAACTGCACACTGAAATGATGACAATTACATTATGCTATGATGAAAGTACATGTCACGGTCTCTGGCATTCACGGTGTTGAAAGCCCTATTTAAATCAGTGGGGATTTGGGGAGTTTTTATTTCTTTTCTACAGTGACGTTGTCTGCATTAGAATTCCACCTCTTTTCCTTTCCATTTAAAGCTCACTGCACTAGAGTCTAAGACTATAATGACTTCAAAAGCTTTGCTTTAATATGGTACATGTGACTGTTTTATTACAGAAGGAAAAACTGCAGGTGAACACAGATCACAAACTTAAAACTGACCTCAAACATAGCAGAAACCTTTGGAAAGGAAAACCTGGTCATGTTCTTTTCTGTACTGCATAGCTTAAAATGTTTATGTTATTGTTTTTTTTTGTAATGAGTAAATTACGGAGTCATATAAGGAGAAAAATGATCAACATTATTATTATAGTAGAACAAAAAGGTACTTTCATTACTGGGAGATTTTTCATTTAAAATGTGTTATCGCACAAATGTATAATTTTGCAATTTTGCAATAGTACCAAATTCTTTGCAAAACATTTTTTTTTTTTTTTAAATGTCAACTGCCTCACCAGTAACATGTCCACATCCAAAAATGCACCTCATGTCCCAGTGTGTTGCTGTCCTCTAAAAGCACTCTGTTAATAACCACAAGTAAGATATTGCTGTGGGTGGGTGCTATTCCAAGAAAAATGAATAACCTCACACAGTATGGCAGATCCCAACAACACCTGCTCCCCCCTCCCTGACAACATAACACACATCCACGATATATAGCTTTTATTAAAAGCTGTAAGTCTAGAAACAATATGCTCCACCTCACTTACCTTATCCCACACAAGCTCTGCACCATCTCCCTTTTCAGACAGTTGTTCTCGTAAGGTCTCAATACTTTGTGAAAATAGCTGGGCATAACTACTGGCATCAAGAACCTGCTGATCTTTTAGACCCTGTGTAGATGATTCATTTTGCTGTTCTGAAGGACACTTATCTAGGAAAATAAAGAATAGTTCCTAGTGAGATCCAACCTACATCTTTCAGCCACAATAACAGTCACGTGTCGGATTCAGAGGCATAAATATTGGCAAAAGATATAAAGCTCACATTGGCCTACTCATACGACAAGTAGCAATGCTTATTTAAAGCACTATGATTAAGTTTATTTAACAGATACCGGGGCGGACTGAACGGTCAGGCACTCTGTCGTGGACTGGGGGCCCACGACCAAGTTGGGCTCGCTGCTGTGGAAAGGCCCGCCGCAACTCCTGAGCTTCTTCTCTTCATTGAGTCTCCAAGACTCAATGAAATGAAGGATATACAGTACTGCACATGCTGGTGACCTGGTCGAGACAGCAGTGATGTAATCACAGCAGGGCCCTCTGCTGCTAGGAGCTGAGGGGAGGAGGAGGATAATGGGAACAGTGTGGTGTGTAGGAGATAATGGGAGCGAGGTGAGCACACCAGTGGGAGTCTGAGGGATGATGAGAGTAGTGGATGTGCTGCATAAAAGACAGGAAGTGTTTGCTGGGACTTCACCTTTGAGTCTTGTATTAGTGTACTAGATTCATACACGCTGCGTGCTAGTTTTGACAGCGCATGTCTGAATCTAGCGCGCTAATGCCAGGCTAGTTGAAGCTCCAGCATGTACCATGTAACAGCGTTTCCACCTGAATGACAGGACCTATCTGTTACTAGTGCCAGGAGACAGAGCTAACCAAGTGAGCTGAAGAGTAGAAGAGCTGCTATATCTGAGGTAACAATGTAAGTTAATCGAAAAACTAAGTCTGACATGAAGAAAAATTATACTGAAGGAAGTAAACCATATTTATCACACATGGGGTGCTAATAATCTAGTTAGAAGCAACTAAAAATAAGAAAAGCAGACTGGATTGTAATATAGCACTCCATTTCTCAATAAAGATATTAAATATATAACAATACTTTTATTAATATAGAATAACTACTCCAAAAGGTCTCCCCACACCATCTAGCCAACCATTCCACCCCTTTATACCCTTACTATTAAAACAATGTAGTAAAACACTATTCTGATTCCCAAAAACTCCTTAATACCCCTTTTAAATATTGTTACAAACCTGCAATAATCGTAACAATAGTAACACACTAACATTCATACACACTGACACCTATACACCACAGCGACACACACAATGACACATACACCTCCATTGCACAGACACACACACTGACACGTACCCCACAGTAACAAACACACTCACAAACAATGGGACATGCCACAGTGACAAACACACAGTCACTGGCACACCAGTGTCAACTTCACACAGTGGCACACACAAACATATAAAAAAAATTGACACACAGGGTGACACAGTGACCCCAACCCACACGTACTCTAACACATACAAACACACACATTTCCAGTGATACAGTGACCGTTTAACAGAGATACACATACTTTTTACACTGCTTGATCATTTATCAGAAGATTGATGTTGTAAAGTGAAATAGTGACAAAGACCAGTACATACACACTTTCAGGCATTTCTGCCTATCTGTAAATAAGTTCCTCTGCTGTATACAGTAGTGTGTGAATCACAAATGTAGCTCCATTTCAATTGTAAGCTCCCTGGTATCAATAGTGTAGCTACATTTCATTTGTAAGCTCTGTGATGTTACGTTTGAAACAAAGCAACACACGACACCACAGAACTTACAGTTGAAATTGAGCTACAGTTAGGGAAAAAATTATTTGATTCCCTGCTGATTTTGTATGTTTGCCCAGTGACAAAAAATGATCAGTATATAATTTTAATGGTATGTTTATTTGAACAGTGAGAGACAGAATTAACAACAAAAAAATCCTGAAAACCGCATTTCAAAAAAGTTATAAATTGATTTGCATTTTACTGAGTGAAATAATTATTTGACCCCTTTGCAAAACATGACTTAGTACTATGTGGCAAAACCCTTGTTGGCAATCACAAAGGTCAGATGTTTCTTGTAGTTGGCCACCAGGTTTGCACACATCTCAGGAGGATTTTTGTCCCACTCCTCTTTGCATATCCTCTCCAAGTCATTAAGCTTTCTAGGCTGATGTTTAGCAACTCGAACCTTCAGCTTCCTCCACTCCAGGACCTTAATGTGCTTCTTCTTGAGCCACTCTTTGTTGCCTTGGCCGTGTGTTTTGGGTCATTGCCATGCTGGAATACCCATCCATGACCCATTTTCAATGCCCTGGCTGAGGGAAGGAGGTTCTCATCCAAGATTTGACGCTACATGGAGACGTCCATCGTCCCTTTGATGAGGTGAAGTTGTCCTGTCCCCTTAGCAAACACCCCCAAAGCATAAGGTTTCCACCTCCATGTTTGATGGTGGGGATGGTGTTCTTGGGGTCATAAGCAGCATTCCTCCTCCTCAAAACATGGCGAGTTGAGTGGATGCCAAAGAGCTCGATTTTGGTCTCATCTGACCACAACACTTTCACCCAGTTCTCCTCTGCATCATTCAGATGTTCATTGGCAAACTTCAGACGGGCCTGTACATGTGCTTTCTTGAGCAGGGGGACCTTGCGGGAGATGCAGGATTTTAGTCCTTCACTGACTTACTAAAGAGCTCACGAGGGAGCTCTGCAGCTACAGGTCTGTGCCGAAGGAGGTGCAGACCTGACTAAGTAAGGGGTTAGGATAATTAAAAAAAATTAAAGATAGATCTCTCTCTCTCTATATATATATCTATATATATATATATCAATATATAAATAAAACGGGTCCCAATGACAGGCGCCCCTCTGTGGGGTGTGCCTGTAGGCAGATGCCTACTCTGCCTTATGAGAAATCCGGCCCTGGGTATTGTAGCTCCATTTCAGTTATAAGCTCTCTGATATCACTAGTGTAGCTCAGTTTCAATGGTAATCTTAGTGGTATAATTTGCCTTATTTCACAATATTAATGCATTTAAAAATTAGCAAAAGGGGGTGGGATGGCACAATAACTGAAGGGTGGGACTTAAATGTGGGAGGGGTATAATTGGGGGCAGGATAAAGGGGGCCCATGACCTCCATTTCACCCGGGGGCCCTGGGTGCTGTCAGTCCGCCCCAGAACAGATACTTTCCTAGGTAGGTCTCCATCAAAACATTAATTATAGCTACATACTTTAAAAGACCTCAGAGTGGTCTAGACCTGATTTTCATATGTTAATGGCACATAAAATAACTGGAGTGCAGGAGGCGCTTACAGGGGGTAAGGAAAATGAGGGAAATAAAAAAAAAAAAAAAAGTGTTGACTACTTCTATCAAGTTCCCTGCCCCTAGCTGGAGAGGCTTTGTTCTAATGGTCCCTGGGTCCCTAATAGGACGTGTGAAACTTTATCATTTAGGTTTGTCATCTTTTGCAGAACATTGCCAATTGTTTCAGTTTAAAATCTAAGAGAGGCAATTAACCCACATGAGTCATTCAAGTCTATGGAAGCCCATTGTTTTGGTGTGAGTGTGACCTAGTGGCACACTTCAACAGAAATTAAATTATATAAAAGAAACTGCTGATACAGTGCTAACCACATATAAATAGATATTACTACTGTATAAAGGACACTTAATTAGGTAAATCAACCTGATAAACAATTTAAGATGCACTTTTTCTGGGGTGCAACACCCTTTTAAATAATCTGACGACAACCCCAATCGTGGTATCAGAAATTATCACCAATCATGGCCTTGTAGCATACAAAGAGGTAGGTGCAGTGTGTTAAGCAACTTACCTTTATTCTGCATGCTGGCCCAGTCCAATGGCACTGGTGGCTTTCTTTTCCTCCAAAGTTTGTCCATTGTTAATAGGTATCTAATGTCATCTTTAAAAAGCTGCAAGATTAACACAGAAGATATGAACACCTACACCAATGGAATACCTCCTGCTTCCAAAAGCAGAGCCAGATAGTGTCCATAAGGCATTTTTTTTATTATAATGCAATAACTGGGAGAGCTTGTGTCAGTGAATACCGCGCTCCCTTTTAAATATGGAAAGAACAGCATCTGGTGACTACAATAGAACCTTACAGTTTATTTTGGAGTAATAAAATACATCACAAAACTATTGTCCAACTTATAATTAGCCCTTCTGAACAAACAGCTTATCCCCTCACTTAGTCTGAAGGGCTATGAGCATGTAAGTTCCAGTATACATTACATCACTGACTGTTTGAAACAAATTGACCAAACTAAGGATACCACTATACAAGGCTTAGTTCACTCCTGTCTTGCACCTTAATTAACAGGTTTTGGTGCTTCCTAGTGGAATAAAACAAATTACACTACTTTAGAACCAAAGTGACTGATGATGTTACTGACACCTGTACAAAAGCTGGGATAGCCCTAAAACCTGCACCATGTCAGTCCTTTTTTGAGAGCCCTGCCTAAGGAGATATGTTAAATGGTTACTATAGTACTTAAAGGAGAACTGTATCCAAGGCTTCCTCCAGCATACTGATTAAACAATACAATACTTACAGGAGGTCTACAAGTCTAACAAGTCATCTTTAGTCCAGCATTGCTGTTCCCACTGACCATCTCAGTACTACTTCTTATCCATTTACTTGGACAAACAAAACACACTGAACTGAACCACTATTAGGCCAAATTCCTCTGAACAAAAGGAACTGCCAGTGTAGAATGTGAAAACCAGATATCAGATTACCCGTGGGACTCCTCCATTATGCCTCATCTATAGTATAAAGTACAGGTACAACACTGTATATAGTTTACCTTCATCTAAACCCACTAAGGAACAGAAGTTTTGAAATGTAAAGAAATGTGCTGCACACCCCCTGGTCCTCTAAGAGTAAGATGATTTGATTAAATATGCTTGAATACATACAGAAAAGAAAAACATGTGTATTCAGCTGCGTTACCTTGTTGAACAGTTTTATGGGATCATAGCCTGTGGATTTTGCCCACTGCTTTGTAGAAACTCGCTTTATATCTCCATCCTCATTAGAAGCATTGGCTCTTTCAGCTGCTTCTGTAGGCTCCCCTATATGGGACAAAGGAAACTTCATCAAAATGACTAAAAACATTTCAGGAAACTACATTTAAACAGACAGATCTTTCAGTGTCTGGCTATCTACTCTGAATAGCTTAACCATTTGTGTGGCAGATGTATTAGTACCTTGTAAGCCAACATTTTGCTATCAGCATGTTTAGCTATGATTCCTGTAAACAGGTTTCTAGTTTCTTAACCCCTTAACGACCAGCCACACGGCACGTTGCAGTCACTAAAGGACCAAGGAGCATTTTTTTTTTCTTTTTTTATTCGGATTCCGGACTCCCCGAACGGCGTACAGCCGCAGGGGGAGCCCGGAATTCCATGACAGTCAAAGTATGTCATGGGTCGTAACTCAGATCTACCCATGACATACTATGACCGTCAAGGGTCGTTAAGGGGTTAAGGAAAACTATATATATATTTTTTTTTTCAGCACAACAGCAGCTTTTCAGTGTTGACTCACTTGAAGTATGTTTCACGCAACAAGCTACAATGTCATTAATATAAAGAAGAAATACATAACGGTCTAAAAACACACACGCGTTCAAATGAAAAGTGGAGCAATTCTGGAGCAAACCAATTCTATCATAGGAGACAAAACTTCCCACAGATTTTAAACAGGGATTTTATCCCTCCTGAATGCTAGAGTGGTTATATGTCCCATTTAAATAAAATGGGTATTTTAGAAAATTGTATGTGTCCCCTTGTACGGTTTGCTTGCTCCAGAATTATTTCTTTTGAACATATGGTCAAGATAAATGTAAGTTTATAGCTAAACCTTCAATCAGCTTAAAAGCCCTGCATATTACTGGTTTGTGGATACCAAATACGTAATTTTACAAGCACTGCCTGCATAGACCTCAGCATACAGAAGAGTATTTTTTTCCTACTGAAAATGGAAATGCAGTTGGCTAAATGGTAAAACTACCCTAAAGCATCTCAATAACAATATAAATGTATATATTTCCTGCAAGTTATCAGACTGTAATCAGCATGTCAGTCAATGAGATCGCTCCAGCTTACACAATGGATTCCTCAGTCAGAGTGGGAGGTGACAACTGAACAACTGGGAGGGGAAGAGAGAAAGATTGACAGGCTGTGGTACAGAGCGGTGCTGTAGCCTGTCCTGAACAGATGTCACCAGCTTATTTTTAAAAGGTAAAATCTCAGGCTCTACTGAATTACATGAAAAAATATAAGGATGGAAGATTAACTCAGATAGCATTTTAATATAAGAAGTACTTTAACAAAAGGTGATAGTTCCCCTTTAAATCAATAGAAATGTTTATTTCCTATGGTCCAGTTGTTTCCGCGGGAATTGCTCCAATTTAGTTTGCATACATATGGCACATTGTGTGGAACAGAAACATTCTAATGTGGGGTGTTGGAAATTCCTGCACCAGAAGAGTGGATCACTTTGTTGCAAGAATCAGCCTCACTGAATAATTTAGGGTACTGGATAATCTGCACACAGACAGGTCAGCTTTGTGACCACCAAACAGAGGGTGCTCAAAGGAAAATGTAAGCTATTCTGGATAACAACTCTATCACACAGGACAAATACAATTTTTTAAAATAGACGAATTTAAAATGGGACTTTCATTCATTTGAGAGCAGTAGAGAGATCTTTGATGCAATACAACGGCTCTCACATTTATGTGGTTAAAATCCACGTTTAAATAAATAGCATTTTTTAATTTTTCAACTTTTGGTTAAGTTGGTTTACACCAGAACAGCTACATTTCTTTTAACTCATGGCCCCAATGGTATTAGACATGTAAAAAACAGAACCTGTGCTTTATTCAAATGCAACTTTTAACCCACTGAATGCTAGAGAGGTCTCCAAAACATTGCTTCACAATGCGTTTGCACACTCTAGTATTTAAGGTAAAAGTTGCATTTAAGTCAGTTGGTTTGTCCTACAATAGCTCCATTTTGCCTTTATACATGCAGCTTTAGATTAGGGAATGTGTTACTGAACCATCCAGTAAGGAAACCGTTGACAATATACAGGTTCATACTCACAAGTGGCTTCGGGGTCAGCTGTATCCGGGGACACTTCCTGATCTGCATCTTCTTCACCAAATAACTGGCTACAGGGAACACACAAGGTCATATTTAAAGAATAGTCATGTTGACTATTGCCCATCATTTTGGAACTGGACCGCCCTTATGGGAGAGATTAGTCTAGTATGTATGTGGAAATTTTTCCTCTGTATGGCACTAGAAAGCTAAAATGTTATGCGCTTGAGCAGTGACTAGCACAGGCAACATTGCTTTTGTTCGTGCTCAGAACCTCTCAAATCTTTTGGCTTGTTACAACAAAGAATGTTCATTTTCAGTGAAGGTGATTTTTGCATAATTACTGATACTTCTCTCTTCGTTCTTGTAGAACACAAGAATCACGGTGTTAATTAGCAACCACTAGGAGACAGGACACCTGCAGTTAAAAGCTCTCTGTAGTAGGACACACCTTTCCAGTTCACCCACCAGCTTTTCCTCCAGGAGGGATGTCCTGCGTTCCAAAAGGAACGAGAGAAACGATATATTGGAAGTACACAAAAATCCCCATTTCTCATTCATCCTCTGCAGAACACAGGAACCATGGCGACATACCAAAGCTGATACAAACAGAATTCTAGCGAGTGGGAGAAAAATATACAATAAACCCAGTCTCAAAAGAGTCAAAACCAAAAACAAAATAATGAACCTCAAGCATTAAAAGACACTGCCGCACTAGAAGAAAGGTTACAAGAAAGAAGAAAAAAGTACCTACACAGGCACTACTGCTTGGGGGACATTTCTTCTGAAACAAGCCTCAGCCAAGGCCAGCACATTGACTCTGTAATATTTCCTGAAAGTGTGAAGTGACAAGTCCGTTGCTACCTTACACAACTTCTCTGAGGACTGTTTTTTCCAGGCCAGGAAGCATTCACGATTCTGGTGCTATGTGCCATTACCTGGAAAGGCACTGACATCTTTTTAAATGAGACAGGACTGGAGAATGGTCACCTTGGTTCAGAAATAGTAAAAAGTTAATCTGAGCCACAAAAAGATTCCCTGTGATAAACGCCAAATTTCAGACACTGAACTACATCCAGACAGTGGGGATACTGTTCTCACTTATTAAATGAAGAAGGGCAAATAGACAGACGCACAATCTCTTAGTTAGTATGGAAATCATAAACCCCCTAGGGAAGCAATAGTAAGCATTCAGAAACACCTTCTCTGCATTAAAAATTAAATCAGAAAGAAGGCTCTATAATACCAAGCCTGCAGTTCTACTACTAGCCAGACAGACAATCTATGTGGTCTTCAGAGGCAAGAAACAAAAAAAGTCAATGATTCAAAAGTACTTCTCCTTGACTGGGCCCATCAAGTGGTTAAACCAGATATCCATGGCTTTTGCCACCCAGACCATGGTCAAAACTGGGAGGAAAGCAGCTCCTGCACCCAGAAGTTTAGGCTTTAAAAGTGTATCCACGTGTTCATCCACCTGGTTCTTAAATGCTGTTGTATTAGCAACAGGTAGGGCTGTGTGTTTAGATAAATCATAGGGGGAACAACCACAGGAGGGGTGTCACAAAATTCTGAGGCAAAAAAAGTGGTAAAGAAGGGCAAAACTACCAGACCAGTGATGGTCATGCTCAAAGGACCCACTAAAAGGGTAGGATTTGAGGATATCATTGCTGAGTACAGCCAGATCAATCAAAATGACTGAGCTGCTGATTAACTCAACTGTTCCCCAGCAAGAGGACACTTAGAAAGAGCCAACCAGAAGGGATGATAACACACCTCATAAGGCAATAAATGGAAAAGAAAAAAATCCAACCCCTCACCCACCCAAAACACAACCATCTGAAGAGCAACAGAGGCCTACTATACTCTTGTAGCCAGGACCCATAAAACTAGTGGTGCTGATGTTGGGCAAGCCTCCTTGCCCAGACAGCTTCCATCTGCAAGTGTGCTCCTCCTAGTGGTAGCTACTTACACCAACGATTTGTTTGTTCCACAATGGACAACAGAGAAAGACTATTATTATACAGCATAACCTTGATTGTTGTCATTGTGTGGATTTCAAATGTAAATAATAAACCTCAGTATCTATGTACTAAAACGACAATACAATGTTCCATTGTCAGTGTATATATACTTTTCTTCATCATAGACTAACATGCACCCTCCTGTTCCCAGAGAATAAAGAATTAAAAAGCTTCCAGTGTTAAAGGGATAGTAATGTTTCATAATAAAAGCAGCTCTAGTATCTGGACTTTGGAGAGTGTTATTTCAATTCTGTCAGAGTTGTAGTTCAAGAGTAATTCAATGACAAAGTATCCCCCTCCCGCCACTTTTACTGATGTAACACTGCTCAGCCAGAGCAGAAGGGAGGTGCCCAGGTAGACTGCAGAGAGGGCTTTTACATAGTAATTTAGGTTGAAAAAAGACTTGCGTCCATCCAGTTCAACCCTTTTCCTATTCCTGTTTACCATCGCTGACCCAAAAGAAGGCATCTGACTCCAAATGGCAATCAGACTTCTCCCTGGATCAACAAGCCCTAACTAAATATTAATCCCAATACTAACATACATAGCCCTCTATATTATGCTCTTTTAAATAAGTATCCAGGCCCCTTTTAAAGGCATCTAATGTATTTGATAGCACCACCTCCTCCGGAAGTGCATTCCATACCTTTATTGTCCTTACTGTAAAGAAACCCTTCCGCTGTTGTAGATTAAATCTCCTTTCCTCAAGTCTAAGCGGGTGGCCCCTTGTCCTGTGTACTGTTCTGTTAATGAACAGGTCTTTTGAAAGTCCTTTATATGGGCCTTGAACATATTTATATAGTGTCATCATATCCCCTCTAAGACGCCGTTTCTCGTCTTAGAAACGGCGTGAATATCTCTCAAACCATAAAGGTTTGAGAGATAAGACATATCGTTCTTCATGTTTTTTTAACGCCTAAAAAAAAAAATAAAGATAAAACGAAGTATTACTATCCCTTTATGGGCTCTTTCTGATGAGGGACAGAAATGGCACAGCCCCTGTGACAGTCTTGTTGTCGAAGTAATTCACTCGCCTCTCTCCTGTGTTCCACCAAAGATCTGGAATGTAAGAGGGGCATGTCCTCCAGCCAGCCCAAGTGAGTGCCAGCTGCTACTTCTGGCTGGTGCCAACTTGAATAGGTTAATCATTGGAGGTTGTGATAAGCATCACAACTCCCATCTCAGCTTGTAGGAAAGGTCTGTCCACAGCCCCACATGTAGCAGAGCAGTCCTTGCTTTCTGCAACTTTACTGCATTCCCTCAGGAATGCAGTAAAGTAGCATCATGCTAGACATTGTTGCGATCACACAAGACAAAATTACTTGTGTGAAAGGCACACTGAGAGGCAGGCACACTTTGTAGACCATTCTAATTAAGTATTTCTTTGTAGACAATGTATTTTGGCTCTGCTGAAGAGCCGTCTGGTCAAATGACCAGAATCTCAATGGGTCAGCTAGAAAACTGACAGGAGTAAAAGGTGCGTGAGAGGGGAAGTTTATAAACTTATAACTCGAAATCTACACAACCTTAAGCAACGGGACTTATATTATTTAATACAGGGCTCTACATTTCCACTCTCCACTAGCCAATGGAGAGTGAAAATTCAGCCCTGGCGAGTAGAAATTGAGACCTGGTGGGTATATTTTGGCTTGCAGTGACGAGTAATTTTTCAGGTCTGGCTAGTAGCAAAGGACTTAACATTATAAGCCCTGTTTAATATATATATATTTTTTTTTAATATGAACAAAAGTAAACTTTATAAAAAGCAAGTATTACTATCCCTTTAAATAATACTACATGAAAAAATCCTGATAATGTAAACATTTATGCTTAATACAGAAGAAAATAAAAACACACATAATTACTTACTTGAACAAATATTTTGCCCATACAATACAGTGAATAGGCTCTGATGGAGTGTTGCGAATTGTACAGCCAGGGAATGTTTTCTGGGTTGGTTTAGGTTGACACTCGTAGCACTCAGTAACTCCCTAAAAAATTCAGGAAGCAAGAAGAATAAAATCAAGTAAATACATTAAAAAAAATATATAAAAAAATAATAATAAAAAAAAAAAATCTAACTTTTTGAAACAGTAACACCAAAAATATAATTTTTGTGTTGCTCACCAATATAGCCTGCTCTCATAGTGCATAAGGGACACAAGAACAATTAGCTTAACTTCCTTTCACTAGGAGGCAGACATTAAAGGGGAAAAATGAAAGCCCTTGAGGAGGAGGGAGATTCCCTCTGAGCCCTACTCAACCCCTAACCAGCTCCAACAAGGCAAACATAACAGAACCATGCGTTTCGGGTGTCCATGAACACCAGAACACACGAGTAAACAGACTTAGGGGGAAAAAAAATAAACAGATTTAAAATTGGTGACAAGAGTTACACAGTTGACTAATACCAAGTTTATTAAAAAAACTTGCACTCACCAAGGCAAAAATAGACTTCTTTCAACACATTTTTCTTAATTCTACAGAATCTACTTTGTAGCCTTGCACAGTTGCTCCACTGATGCACGATTCGAATACACCCAAAAAGCACTACTAAGTTCCCAGTCAAAATAAGCAATGGCTAAAAAGAAGTCCAGCTCCTCACGCAAAACACAGGCTACTCCCATGACAATCTTTATCAAACAAGTAAAGATATTGGTAGTAACAAATAAGGGTGTCCAGAGTATGGAAGAACTGATGCTGATGCAAATAGTGTCAGAGACATTGATCAACATCAAGAGTGCATAGTTCTGTACCTTCCAAGTAACAGATGGAGAGCAAATAGAAGGGTGACAGTTTTAATAAGATTAAAATTAGACATCCCTTGGCAAGAAAAATGTGCATAATATGAAAAACTGCATAGTAAGAAAATAAAACAGAAACTGAAAAGTGCACAACAAAGCATGGAGACTCTAGCATTGTATACAAGGAGGAATTTAAAATAAAGAACAAAAATGTGCGTCAAGGTAAGCCAACAGAAGGCCAATGCACACATTTTAAGTATCATTATCCCTTTAAAGAGGAATAATACCCTAGAACAGTGGCTCTCAATCTTTCCACGCTCAGGGCACACCAACTCACAATCTAGAATCTTCAGGGCACCCTTAACATTTTAGGAGTAATTTTTCAAGGGCATTATGAAGGATACAAATAAGAAATACAATTATTTTAGATCTCACAATCAGGGTAACATAAAAATGCCCATAAATAAAAATTTGGAACTCAACATTCACATTTTTTGTCTAAGTCTTCATAGAGAACATGAGGCACCCTAAGTGGATGTCTGTGGCACACCATAGTGCCAAGGAACCTGGTTGAGAATCACTGCCCTATTAATAAGCGGCTCTTAATTTGTTTAAAGCGGAACTACCACCAGTTTTAAAGTTTATGTCATCTAATTCCCCATCTGGCGACTAGCTGCTCAGTAATGCTAGTCGCCAGAATTATTACCTGATTAAATAGAACGAGACCCTGCTCCGGGGCTGACAGTCAGTAGTGCTCGCAGACATCTTGCATAGTGATGTCTTCATGCCTGCGCTGTCAGTCCTAGCTGGCTCTAGGTGGTGTTGCTTGGAGCAGTTTGGCTCCAAAAGGGACTGACAGCGCAGGCGCAAAAGACGTCACTATGGCAAGAGGTCTGCGCACTCTACTGCCTGTCAACCCCGGAGCAGAGTCTCATTTTTTTTTAACTAGGTAATTATTCTGGCGACTAGCACTACTGAGCAGCTAGTCGCCAGATGGGGAATTAGATGACAAACTTTAAAACAGGTGGTAGTTCCACTTTAAAGTGAAATGTGCCCTAGGCATAAGTAGCTGTTAAGTAGCTGTTAAGTTGTTTAACAGAAGGACTTGCCTTAGTAGCTGTCTGACAGAGCAGTATATCTATATGCTATGTTTTAGCCATTCTTGATGTCTCTAGTCCATTGCAAACTGTTTGTTTAACCCTTTGAGTGCCAGAGGGGTACACAACACATTGCTTCCCTTACAATCTATTTGGGTCTGTGCAAACCTATTGTTTACAGGTGGTGTGACCTAGACGCAGGTTCGAATGGATATCACTGTATATAGTATGTCAGAGGGTCTGCACTTTGATGGAGAGAGAGAAAAAAAAAAAAAAAATTACAGATTCTATCCAGAAAACATTTTGTTTGTGTATATATGAGGTTGTATTTTTAAGAACATGGGTTTCATTTCTCTAGAAATTGATTTTTTAGACTTTCATGTACGCAAATATCAAAAGCAGTGTGCGGAGGGAAATAGGGGCTTTGTTTGGCCAAATTACCTAGTTGCACCTGAATGAAGCCGAACCTCGCTGTGCCAGATACCACACCCTGTTATAGGATTGGTAAAGTATAATTAAAGTTTATTTACATAACACTGTATATATTTCCAAAGTTATTATAACCCAGTCTATTCGGAGTAGTTTTATTCTAATATTTCCTAGTGGATTTGGCCAATCTACGGAGAACTATTATACAGTAGCCATTTAGCTGTGAAGTTAGAATAAACTTTGGAAGTCATACAGTTCAATCACAGAAATAATAGGGTGAGATCAGATTGATAGCAATTTTAGATCATTGAGAGTTATAGTTAGCTAGCATTGCTGACACCTGCAGAGCAAATTGTTTATTGTGTGTGGATGTCTGCACAGGAATGCTGTGGGATGTATTGGTGTTCCACTGAAAGCATGTACAGAAGATTCACAATAATGCTCTGAGATGGTCATTGTGCTACATTGATCTGGTGTTCTAAATTAACACTTGCATTTGTGTCTGGGAAATTTCCTTCTGTTTCTCTTGTCTGTGGTTGTGGTACTTCATAGCTGGTTCTGTTTAATATTGCATTGTCTGCGTGGTGATATCATGGCGTGGTTTTGATCTGTTGGAATAGTCACAATTGTGAAAATCCTGACAGAACAAAGTAGCTTACGCCACTTTGGATTGAGTAATTGGCTGGTCCTCGCTGTCCATGGTTCTATTAACCCCCACTGCTGAGTTGTGTGCAGTCATGATTTTGTCATTATAATCTCTATGGTATATGTTACACTGATATTCATATCATCTTTGTTCTATATGCATATATTATTGCTTAGGATTATAATGCGGTAATACAAATTTTACTGGGAAATGTATTTAATTATTCTGTGTTACATCCACAGGTATGCATATTGAAAACAGAAGATACATAGAAAAATGTTATATTTAGCAGATCTGTGACCATATATTTTTCAGACAGGTTATTACTTCTTGCAATACTGTGCATGTGGCAAAGGGTTGTAACTTGACATGTGTTCCTATTGAGCATATTTTAAGTGACAAATTTCCTGCTTTTGTAAATACGGGGTGGGGCAAGTGTGATTACACTGCTACCTACAGTATTGTTTACAACCGAAAGGAACAATTAACCCCTGTTATGCTGCAGTCTTCAAATCTTGCTAGCTTATACCTCTGGATACCTATATGTAAGGTTTAACCCTATATGTGCTGGTATGTTATCCGTGTAGTTACCAGATATATTTGATTGTATTATAATTTATGACATATATATATATATATATATATATATATATCCTATATAATAATTCGCTAAATCGTGTGTAATGCCGCGACATGCGCAGTAGACACTGCTGCGCGTGTTGCAGTCATGCGCAGTAGAGACTGCCCGTGCCGCGGCTGATACAGAGCTGTATCAGCCGTGGCGCGGGCAGTCTCTACTGCACGTGACCGCCCCGCGACCGGGTGGCAGCGGCACTGTGGCCCGTGTAACGGGCTGTTCAACTAGTATTAGTATATATATATATATATATATATATATATATACACTGAGTGAATGGACTGTAGAAACAAACTTGCTACATATACAGTAAATGGGAAACAACTTGGGGAATCTTCATTAGAGACATTTAGGAGTGCTGACAGATTATAGACTTCACATCAGTGTGCAGTTTTACTCAGCTGCTGCAAGAGCAAATAGGGTACTAGCCTGCATAAAAAGAAGTGTAGATGCTAGGGACGCCAATATTATCCTACCTCTGTATAAATCCTTGGTTAGGCCTCATTTAGAATATGGAGTACAATTTAAGGGCGCCAGTTCTTAAAAAAGACATTGTTGAACTGGAAAAGGTGCAGAGACGTGTAACAAAACTGATAAAGGGATTGGAGGATCCGAGTTATAAAGAGAGACTAGCCAAACTGGGATTGTTTACATTAGAGAAGAGATATCTAAGGGGTGATATGTTTACCATTTACAAATACATTTAAGATCAATACAAAGAACTAGCCAATTAATTATTTATGCAAAGAGCGGAGCTAAGAACAAGAGGTCATCCATTAAGACTAGAGGAAAGCTGCGGAATTCTTTGCACGTTGTACTTGCAGATAATGCAACTGCTTTCTAAAAAGCAATGGATGCACAGAACAATATTGAAAATTATGACATATGGCTTCAAAGCAGATAGGATGTTGATCCAGGGAAATATCTGACTGCCATTTGGAGTCAGGAAGGAATTTTTTACCCATTTGGGGCTAAATTAGAAATTGGTCCAGAGGGTTTTTTTTTTTGCCTTCCTCTGGATCAACAGGGGGTGTCTTTGTCATGGGCTGGACTTGATGGACACAGGTCTACTATGTATCTTCTGAAGCACATCATACTGTTCCTGCCAAATGACAGTACAGCCACGAAATAACACACAATTACTCTCTGAACAAGGGAAACAGCTAACCGCAGACTTACATTTTGGCCTTTTTAGGCCTCGTCAGTGAGGTGCAGCTGATCCCTCTAAGCACTGTGAGCAAGGGGTCCATGTCTGGATTCCCCTATTACTCTTAGGGTGACCAACCACAAGAGCAATTTGCATACATAGAAAGGTCAGAAATGCTCAGCTACGCTCATGAGCTAGCAAATGCATGCAAGAAGCTCACTAGGATGATAGAGTGCAGACTGCCTAATATCTTAAACATGTATTGCCCCTACACTGACTTTCAGTTTAGACTTGATATATTGCGGACACAATAAGCTTTACTGACCTGTGTTACATTGACCTAAATTTCTTGCTTTATACTTATTCATACTTCTAGGTCTTCAATGATAGGCTTATCTGTAATTGGATGATTTATTGTTGTTCTAAGATTGCTCTGTATATTCACATGTATGCTGTATATCTTATGGCTTCATGCAAATGATTGTAATGCAATTATTTCTTCTCTAATAAACAATTTTAAAAGAAAAACAAACATGTATTGCCTGTTTAGCACACATGAATGTGGACACCTGCCCATCACAGCCATTGTGCCACACAACAGTCTACAAGTCTGAAGAAAAGTTCAAATGGTTAAATTTCAGTACTGTCTTTGACTTGTTAATGACTGAACAATCACTAGCATTAGGCTTGTAACTGCACACTTTTGTATGGATCAACTGATTTTTGGATTCATTTGTTTTTAATAACAAACAGGCTATAATCATTACTATAATGGCCTAGGACTGAAAAACAAATACAATTTTAGACATCCCTGCCTTATACTTTTCACCTCACCTACAGGTATAATTATAAAAAAAGAGGGGTGATCCGATGAACAACAAAGATTAAGAATGTTTTTTTGGAAAATTATGAAAGTAGAGCCCATGTGACAGGACAGAAATATGCAAAGACAAATAGATGTAACTTACTGAAATGGGAATCTGAACTAAAATTTGACTGGCCTGCAACTATAGATTCAAGCTTCACTACCAGACACCTCCTACAAAGAATCAAGTTTTAAGCAATTACGTTGATAGTACTATACTCCCACTAGATTAGCCAGTAATTAACCTACTTCTTCCCCTATCTGTTGGAGATGTAAAGAGGTGGGCTACGGGTACCATACATGGTAGACATGTCCACGGATAGTCTCCTTTTGGTGCCAAATTCTAGAGGGCCTCAACAAAATCTTCTCCCCTGATTTTCAATTAGACCCCCTTTTCTTACTCTTTTTTTTTTTTCCTCTAAGAAATCGGATTTGAGGAGTCTAGTCAGTTAATATTTAATTCCAGCAAACTGGAATCAATCTACTACATACTCCCTTATCTGTTGTCAAAAAAAGAGCACAATATATTAATATGGAAAAGACCCATGCTCTTGCAACTAATAACAGAGTTATATAATGATATTTGGCATCCTTGGCATTCATAACGGACTAAGTTATCTGGCCATTTTCCCGTTCATTGTCTACAGAGAGGTTCGACTACTGAGGTATTAATAAGAGTTAATTTTAAGCTGCATGTTGTGTATCACACACCTGCTTGTCCTCTATGTTGTTTTTACTATGTCTTTCTTTAAAGGGATAGTAATACTTCATTTTAACTTTATTTTATTTTGTAGGCATTAAAAAAACATGAAGAATGATATAAGTCTTATCTCTCAAACCTTTATGGTTTAAGAGATATTCACAAGCAAAGTGTCCCCCTCCAGCCCCTTTTACTGATGTAACACTTCTCAGCCAGGGCAGAAGGGAGCTGCCCAGGTAGACTGCAGAGAGGGACAATCTTCAATTAAGATAAGGGAAAAACCTGAAAAGCTTGTCAAGGGGGGCAGGGTTTTCATTGTTTTCATAGGAATAAGAGTGTCCCCTTCTGTTATCTGTCCAGTCTATGGACTGCATTCCACATCTGAGAAGAGATTGTTTACAGTAGGTAAAAGGGGCGGGAGGGGAAACTTTGCTTGTGAATATCTCATACACCATAAAGGTTTGAGAGATAAGACTTATATCATTCTTCATGTTTTTTTAATGCCTACAAAATAAAATAAAGTTAAAATGAAGTATTACTATCCCTTTAACATTCGTCCTTAAGATCAGTTTTTTTCTTTGCTCTCTTTTGGGCTCTGCTTTCCTTATTCTTCTATAGAAAAGATGAACCAGCACACTCAATCTCTATATCTGATAACTCATAATAAGTTCAAAAAAACTTCAACAATAGAAATGTCTGGTGCTGCAGGAAATGATCAGAAAGTAAAAAACACACACAGACACCCTGTCTAAAAAGCACTCAAAGACATAGTATCTATAACGTTGATAGAACTATGCGTAATAAGAATAAAACTTAACCTTTATTGAACATACAATTAAAAACAAAGAGGCGAAATAACATTACTGGGATAATGTTCTTGAAATATATCAATATAATTTATAATGCATATGATTCCTAAAGGTTATAGAAAAGAATTTGGAGGCTACCAAAGCACAAAAAATGAATTGCCTTAAATAAGCATAGCTTTCTATCAACTAGTATGTGAGAGCTATACTAAATACACCTCCAATATATATGCTGCACAATAATGAACCTAAAACAGGTTCAGCTGTAAATGTGCAGAGCACCTCAAAAAATCATATGAGGCTAAATAAACAAAAAATAGTGCTATTCTAACACCGGGGCACAATCCGGCTTGCCAAAAGAAAAAGAAGCACAATCCGGCTTGCCGGATTGTGCCCCGGTGTTAGAATAGCACTATTTTTTGTTTATTTAGCCTCATATGATTTTTTGAGGTGCTCTGCACATTTACAGCTGAACCTGTTTTATTGTGCAGCATATATATTGGAGGTGTATTTAGTATAGCTCTCACATACTAGTTGATAGAAAGCTATGCTTATTTAAGGCAATTCATTTTTTGTGCTTTGGTAGCCTCCAAATGCTTTTCTATAACCTTTAGGAATCATATGCATTATAAATTATATTGATATATTTCAAGAACATTATCCCAGTAATGTTATTTCGCCTCTTTGTTTTTAATTGTATGTTCAATAAAGGTTAAGTTTTATTCCTATTACTCATAGTTCTATCAACGTTATAGATACTATGTCTTTGAGTGCTATTTAGGCAGAGTGTCTGTGTGTGTTTTTTATTTCCTTATTCTTCTCCCTAGATTTATATACTGTTCATGGTTTATGTTAGTCAGTTTGCCTTTTTTTTTTTTTTTTTTTGCACAAGGACTGATACAACAGCTTTGGTCTCGTGCTGTTTCACCAAGATGTATCGACCATGCTGTTTAATAAGAGATACTGGATTATTTATATTGTTTTGAGTCATAAATTATATATTTTATTTATATATCTATCGGAGGTATGTCCAATTGGAGGCAAGCAGAAAATAAACAAACAAAATGGGACCTTTTTGTACTCAATCCCTTTCCTTCTTTTAGTGGATGCAGGGACAGTGGAATTATAGTTCCCACTGCTACAAGGCTGGGCACTACATAACCTTTAGCTGCCTGGCTCCTCTCCCAAACCACACAACTCTCAGAGTCTAGCAAGTGTAGTTTTCCATTAGCAAAAGCCCTCTAGAGAACCACTGGAATTAAAGGAAAAAAGGAAGGTATGTCGTGTCCCCCAGAGGACTGAAGAGAAAAGGATTTATTGTTGAGGGCAAGAATCCCAGAAGAAAGATTACTTTCCATGAGAGAAATTGAATAGGAATGAGCACCGCAAATCAGGGTCCATTTTTGAAAAAGGATGCATAATTTCAAATATCTGAGATATCTGAAATCTTTTTTTTTTTTTTTTTTTAAAATAGGAGTAGGAAGATAAATTCTATCAGACTGGATAGGCCAACCTATGACTGGTTGCAATAGAAAGGCCCAGGAAAAGATTAGCGAGAGAATCCTGTCCTGTAGTGGAGACAAAATTAACCATACACTCCCATATTCCTCCATTCATAAATGGCAGGCGCATAAAGGCACTGATCCTTGTCAGATGTGCAAGCCAACTAAAATGTACCCAGGGAGGATGCCCTGGGACTGTATGCTTGTTAATGGTTGTCTGACAGTGGAAGATTGTAACATTTCTAACAGCTGCAAATTTGGTTAACTTATAATAATTAGTTCATATCCTATCCACTCACTGCCAGTGGCAACGTGAACTGTGTCTGGTTACAGTTACCCAAGAAAGACTAAGGACCTTATGCAGGAAACTAAAGAGGTGCAATTCTGGAACAAACACAGATTCATATGTAAGAAAACTATTCCCACTGATTTAACCTTCTGAGTGCCAGATAGGTGTCTAACACTGCTTTGCAATGTGGTCTGTCCTCTAGCACTAAATGGGTTAAATCGGACCTAACTTTTTGAATAGTAGAGAGGTATCCAACCAATTTTTGTACATTTGTCCCCTACAATTCAGTGGGTTTGCATCAGAATTGCACCTCTTTAGCTTCCTGAATAAGGCCTTAAGTTAAGGTTTCTTATGCCATTTACCTGGTAAACACGTAGTTAGGAAGTGTTGGAAACTTTCGCTTTAACTAATAGATTCCACCAAAGAAGAAACTTTGAAAACAATTGATCTATCCAAATCACAATCAATCTCAGCAAACATACCTTTTTGATAACTGTAACCTGCCCTAGGTATCCAGCAGTTCCACTCTCAATCAGGGGAACGTCAGCAGCCAGGCACATTCTATTCACATGGTTTCGTGCAGCTAGATGGGTTACAAAGGGAAAATATTATCATCATGTAGGACAAGGCTGGGCAACATGAGGTCCTCTAGCTGATACTGGACTCCAACTGGCAGCCAACAACTGGTGGAGGATGAGGAGAGTTTTAATCCAGCACCAGCCTTTGGAGGGCCTCATGTTGTCCATCACATCTAACAAAAATATTATGAATAAAGTGAGATATAAGACACACAAGGGGAGTATATACTGACATTTAGAGTAGGCACACAGCATTTGAATTAAGTGGAGATTTCTATCAAGAATCTCTCAAACATCCATATATATATATATATATATATATATATATATATATATATATATATATATCTGGACATGGCCAGAAAGATTTTGAAACATTGACCCCCGCTGTAATCAAAGCCATAATAGGTCTTACCTCTGTTATCCAAGGCATTCATGACCAGTGTGAATTTTCTGAAGAATTCCACATTGTAGTCCTGACTGCGTTTTAAAAAAAAAAAAAGGAGGTTAACATGACTATAAAAAGCAGAGACATTTAGCAGTTAAAGGGATAGTAATACTTTGTTTTATCTTTATTTTATTTTGTAGACATTAAAAAAACATGAAGAACGATATAAGTTTTCTCTCTTCACAGGCAAAGTTTCCCCTCACTGACCAAAACAGTCAGGTCAGCAATCTAGCTGTCAGATTTGGAATCCGGTCCCCTGGCTGGCCGTGGCTCTACAGCAGAGCCGAGATCGCGAGATATAAGAAGGACTACTTCATTCGAATAGTCTACAAAGTGTGCCTGGTTTGCAAGCACACTTTTTAGACCCTTGCAATGAAACAGTTATTTTTATATCTTGCGATCTTGGCTCTGCTGAAGTGCCACTGGTTGATCTCAGGACCGGATTCCAAATCTGACAGCTAGATGGCAGACTTGACCTTTTTGGTCAGTGCGGGGAAACTTTGCTTGTGAACATGTCTCAAACCATAAAGGTTTGAGAGATAAGACTTATATCGTTCTTCATGTTTTTTTTAATGCCTACAAAATAAAATAAAGATAAAATTAAGTATTACTAACCCTTTAAATAGTTTGGTTATTTCACCAGCATATTACATATCATAACCTTTTAATGTTGCACCCCCACTGGTCCTTACATCAAATGACACCCATAAAATAATGATTATGTATGAAGATCTCAGAAAAATAATCTAAGTGGAGTACCTTAAGAAAATGCCTTTGGTACATGATAACAAATAGTCCGATTTATCTGTCTCTATTCAAATTATGGCTAACTGCTTAAATAGCAACTACCATGTTATAACAATTCTGTGCCTAAGAGAGCAGCCTTTATACCTATGCAAAGGCTGCAGTGTTGTTTTTTATTTAATTAAACTTCCATTGCCTATTTTAGTTTTAGGGTGGTGCTGTTCCTATCACTTACAATGGGAAGCCATAGCCCAAGACTCAAATGGTATCATAGCTTGCATTATTTAAGACAAACAAACAAAGCAGCTTTGGATTAAAAAAAATAAATGCCTTTACGACAACGGTACAGGCTGCTGACAAGTTTTAATAAAACCAACATTTTAGCTGTAATAGTGTTTGAATGAAAAATTTCACCAGCAGTGGGAGTACCCTTGTACCACCAAGCATGAAAAGCACCATAACCTATTATTTAATTACAAAATAAATAAACATTATTTCCCCTTTATCTCATTGAGTGTCAGTGGGATGCCAAATCAATGACTTGCAATGCTTTGGGTAACCCGGCAATCAAAGAATTAACCCTTTGAGTGCCAGAGTGGTACGGAACGCATTGCTTTGCAATGTGTTCCATACCACTCTGGCACTCAAAGGGTTAAGCTACAAACATTACTTAGTTTCATGACTCTATGTTTCCACTGTTGCTCAGAGGAGGCTGCTCTAAAAGGACAATTTATGCTACATTTTAGTATACACTACAGTTGCTAAATGTTGCCACTAGTTTTATCGAAACTAAAGTTAATGAAAAAAATGTATTAGGGTGGAAAAAAAAACCAAACAAAAATAGTTGATAAATCTGTCAAGTTAAAGAGCACCCTGGTCCCAATACCCACAACTAGAGCAATTCTGGGGCAAACAAAATGCACCATATGGGACACGTGGAGTACACGAATAGCTCATGTTTTCAAGATATCCCTTATTAAGAACATGTGTATCAATCACACTGACTAAACCACTAATTACTGTAATTAAGCAGGGATAACCTGAAACCTGCATTGCTGTGTGCCTGAGTGCCAACACTGAGAAACACTGCTCTGACTTCAAGCTTCGAGAATCCCACATTGGCTGTCGGGATGAATAGCATGGCAGCCACTGCCCACTTGGTTAGATTGCTCCTGTAGAAGACTTCCTGAAGGGAAGCTCTTTCAAGACAGCTCCCTATAAGTGATTTTGAAAGAGCTTTCAAAATAATACATATATTTTGTCAGCCATTTTAAGTTTGAAATATTTTGCTTTTTGTATGTCATTTTATGTACACTTGTTGGAATGCCAGCCACTACCATTCAGATATTAATTTCACTCTGCTTTCCCTCTCTACTTTACTTCCTGTAAGTCAGTACTACTTCATTTGTATAAACTGACAAATAAAGCTAAATATCTTAGACATTTTGTCTTGCAAACAATAATTCAAGACAAGTACAAGTGATTTTGAAAACACTTTCAAATTCAGTTTTATTACACAGCGTCAGTTCCACTAAAATCTAAAACACTGGCATTTCTTGCACTTATTTGGATAGTTAACATTCAAACCCAACTTACTTCATGATGCTGTCATGGTAGGCAGTAATGTTGGCTTCTGGGCAAAACTGCAGCACACTTTCCTTGGCTACCTGCAAAACCCAATCATTAACTCTTTAAAATTCAATTTATGATAAAATGCTACTGTACACAAACAAACAACACACATATTGGCAAACATCTTCCTGCACAGCCCTGCCATGGGGCTACTAATGACGATGCCTGTTTCTCTGGTAGTTTAACCCTCTGAGTGCCAGAGGGATAAAAAAGCATTGCAGAGAAATGTGTTGTGTATCCCTCTGTCACTCAAAGGGTTAGGGAAAAAAAAAGGGTGTTTAATGTTAGCTAAATCGTTCATTGGGTTTGAATTGCCCTTAAAGAGAGCAGGGGTGGAAAAAAAAAATCAAGGGAGTCTAGGCTTCTAAAATGTCACTTTTGGTGCCAAAATGTGCAAACATCTTATTCACATGTTTGTACGTGCACCCATACATTAGCACCTAAAACTGCCACTTGACTTTTAAAAATGTTGTATGGCTCCAAAGTGCACCCCTCATTTAGGGTAAGATACTATGGAAAGTATATATGCTCACCCCTCATTTAGAGTAAAATTTGCCAAAGTAAAATAACCCATCAGAAAAACTTGTACTCCAGCTGAATATGTTCAAAGACATTTCACACAACTGGCACAATCAACCAGCTCCACAGGAAAACACAGAGGAGGTCATCTCGCACAGAAAAAAACACTCCATGCATAACCTCAAAATCTAAAAATACTCAGAGGGAATTGCAAAGATACCCAAAAGAGAAATAAATTTGAAATAAAATCAACCTTTTTCGGCAGCAAACACACAGGACTAAATAAGGACTTGGAAGTCCTCTCTCATTACCAAAACTACTTCATATTGTCTCACAATTTCATTTTGGTTTTTTTTTTTGCATTTATGTTTGTGTATAACGGATCTCTTCCCCTCCCCACCCCCCCCTGTGATCCACCCCCTTCTCCACATTCCTTTCACAATGAAAGTAGTGTGATGTATACCTTAATATGTAATGCCTCTCTCATGGATGTTTCATTTTGAGGTTTTGTATTGCTTTTGACTTGATACAGGGAAGGTGTTACTATGGAAAGCTATTCCTGAAAACTGAATTTTAGTCCAATTAAAAAAGTTATTATCACATACTGTGAATCGCATCAGTTTCGCAACCACGCCAACTGTGCATTTTTGCGTCTCAGCCAGTGTCTCTCTCTGCCAGCATCTATCCCTCCCCCAGCCCTGTCTCTCTCTCTCTACTCCAGCCCCCATCTCTCTCTCTCCTCCCTTAGCCCCCATCTCTCTCTACCCATGATTGGCCCGAGTCTCCCTCCCTCTCCTTGGCCTGCGTTTCCCCCTCCCTCTCTCCTTGGTCTGCATCTCCCTAGCTCTCATGGCCTGGTCTCCCTCCTTCTCTCCCCATCCTGCATCTTCCTCCCTCACTAACACCCCTCCTTAGCCTGCGTCTCCCTCCCCCCCTCTCCTCTGCTTGCTTCTCCCTCACTCTCTCCCCAGCCTGCGTCATCCTCCCTCCTTCCTCGGCCTGCTTTTCCATACAAAATGGATCCACTGTATGTAAAAATGGATATAATACTACAGCTAATGTAACCCCTTAATGACGGGTGACGTGTCAGGAATGTCAAAGAAATCAACCCTTTAATGACTGGTGATGTCCTGGCATATCAAGACTTTCATGCTCGCAGCGTGCCTTAGGGAGTTCTGCGATCATGTTGGGGTGGCTGTAACATACTGCTCTAGGCCTGAAGAGTCAGTTTCAGCCTCCACCCAGTTGCTTGGCACGTTATAGCTGCTACAGTATATATAAAGTACACAATACCCTTTGCTTAGGACTGTGAGGCTATCTACCTTCCCAATACAACCATATGATTTACCTGTGCTTTTGACCTTCCAACATGCTTCTTTTGAAACAGAAACTGTCTGTTGAGGTTGCTGACATCAATAGTATCCAGATCAATCTAGAAAATAAACAACAGCTGCTTGAGTTTTTATTTGTGGAAAATAAAATCTTGCTACAACCAACAGTGACCAAAGAACATGAAAAACCTATTAGAAGAAAACATGAGCATGACTGAAGGCTGTATTCCACCGTACTTGATAACCATCACTAATTTTATTTAAAAATTCCCCCACAGACCTAAACAGCAATCTGTGAGATAACCCTAGAGATAACATATCGTCTGAAATGTAATCCAGCCCTGGATATGGATTTTAATATTAAAAGAAAATATATTCATTTTGTGGGTGGGAGTAACAAGCGAGGAGCAAAACTGATTGTGAGAGGTAAACAGGGAACAGAAAGTGTATGTGTGTGTGTACATACTGGTGGAGAGAGGTGAAGGATGACAAGCAGAGGTTTCAAAATAAGGAGTGGGGAGAAAGCCCACAGGTTGTAGAAAGGGAGGGATGCAAAGAGAGTTCACAGTCAAAAGAGGCGACAAACAGCAAGATAGTTGGAGAAGCGAGATGAAAGACAGAAGCTGCAGGGAAGGAGAGAAGCAAGGCTGCGGGAGAAATGGGGGGGTGTCGAGAAGCAAGGCTGCGGGAGAAATGGGGGGGTGTCGTGAAGCAAGACTGCAGGGAAATGGGAGCAGGAGAGAGATGCATGGCTGAAGAGAGAGAGATGCAAGGCTGCAGAGGGAGAGAGAGAGAGATGCAAGTCTGCAGAGAGAGAGAGAGAGGGAGATGCAAGGCTGCAGAGAGAGAGAGAGAGCGAGATGCAAGGCTGCAGAGAGAGAGAGAGGGAGATGCAAGGCTGCAGAGAGAGAGAGAGAGAGAGAGAGAGAGAGGGAGATGCAAGGCTGGAGAGAGAGAGAGAGATGCAAGGCTGCAGAGAGAGAGAGATGCAAGGCTGCAGAGAGAGAGAGATGCAAGGCTGCAGAGAGAGAGAGAGAGATGCAAGGCTGCAGAGAGAGAGAGAGAGATGCAAGGCTGCAGAGAGAGAGATGCAAGGCTGCAGAGAGAGAGAGAGAGATGCAAGGCTGCAGAGAGAGAGAGAGATGCAAGGCTGCAGAGAGAGAGAGAGAGATGCAAGGCTGCAGAGAGAGAGAGAGAGATGCAAGGCTGCAGAGAGAGAGAGAGATGCAAGGCTGCAGAGAGAGAGAGATGCAAGGCTGCAGAGAGAGAGAGAGATGCAAGGCTGCAGAGAGAGAGAGAGATGCAAGGCTGCAGAGAGAGAGAGAGATGCAAGGCTGCAGAGAGAGATGCAAGGCTGCAGAGAGAGATGCAAGGCTGCAGAGAGAGAGAGAGAGAGAGAGAGAGATGCAAGGCTGCAGAGAGAGAGAGAGATGCAAGGCTGCAGAGAGAGAGAGAGAGATGCAAGGCTGCAGAGAGAGAGAGAGATGCAAGGCTGCAGAGAGAGATGCAAGGCTGCAGAGAGAGAGAGAGATGCAAGGCTGCAGAGAGAGAGAGAGAGATGCAAGGCTGCAGAGAGAGAGAGAGAGAGAGAGAGAGAGAGAGATGCAAGGCTGCAGAGAGAGAGAGAGAGAGAGAGAGAGAGATGCAAGGCTGCAGAGAGAGAGAGAGAGAGATGCAAGGCTGCAGAGAGAGAGAGAGATGCAAGGCTGCAGAGACAGAGAGAGATAGATAGATGCAAGGCTGCAGAGAGAGAGAGAGAGAGAGGGAGATGCAAGGCTGCATAGAGAGACAGAGAGAGATGCAAGGCTGCAGAGAGAGAGAGAGAGATGCAAGGCTGCAGAGAGAGAGAGATGCAAGGCTGCAGAGAGAGAGAGATATGCAAGGCTGCAGAGAGAGAGAGAGATGCAAGGCTGCAGAGAGAGAGAGAGAGAGAGAGAGAGAGATGCAAGGCTGCAGAGAGAGAGAGAGGGAGGGAGATGCAAGGCTGCAGAGAGAGAGAGATGCAAGGCTGCAGAGAGAGAGAGAGAGAGATGCAAGGCTGCAGAGAGAGAGAGATATATGCAAGGCTGCAGAGAGAGAGAGATGCAAGGCTGCAGAGAGAGAGAGAGAGAGATGCAAGGCTGCAGAGAGAGAGAGAGAGAGAGAGAGAGAGATGCAAGGCTGCAGAGAGAGAGAGAGGGAGGGAGATGCAAGGCTGCAGAGAGAGAGAGATGCAAGGCTGCAGAGAGAGAGAGAGAGAGATGCAAGGCTGCAGAGAGAGAGAGATATATGCAAGGCTGCAGAGAGAGAGAGATGCAAGGCTGCAGAGAGAGAGAGATGCAAGGCTGCAGAGAGAGAGAGAGAGAGAGATGCAAGGCTGCAGAGAGAGAGAGAGAGAGAGAGATGCAAGGCTGCAGAGAGAGAGAGATGCCAGGCTGCAGAGAGAGATGCCAGGCTGCAGAGAGAGATGCCAGGCTGCAGAGTGAGAGAGAGATGCAAGGCTGCAGAGTGAGAGAGAGATGCAAGGCTGCAGAGAGAGAGAGAGATGCAAGGCTGCAGAGAGAGAGAGAGAGAGAGAGAGAGAGATGCAAGGCTGCAGAGAGAGAGAGAGATATGCAAGGCTGCAGAGAGAGACAGAGAGAGATGCAAGGCTGCAGAGAGAGAGAGAGAGAGATGCAAGGCTGCAGAGAGACAGAGAGAGATGCAAGGCTGCAGAGAGAGAGAGAGAGATGCCAGGCTGCAGAGAGAGAGAGAGAGAGAGAGAGATGCAAGGCTGCATAGAGAGACAGAGAGAGATGCAAGCCTGCAGCGAGAGAGAGAGAGATGCAAGGCTGCAGAGAGAGAGAGAGATGCCAGGCTGCAGAGAGAGACAGAGAGAGATGCAAGGTTGCAGAGAGAGACAGAGAGAGATGCAAGGCTGCAGAGAGAGACAGAGAGAGAGAGATGCAAGGCTGCAGAGAGAGACAGAGAGAGAGAGATGCAAGGCTGCAGAGAGAGAGAGAGAGAGAGAGAGAGAGATGCAAGGCTGCAGAGAGAGACAGAGAGAGAGAAATGCAAGGCTGCAGAGAGAGACAGAGAGAGAGAGATGCAAGGCTGCAGAGAGAGAGAGAGAGAGAGATGCCAGGCTGCAGAGAGAGAGATGCCAGGCTGCAGAGAGAGAGCGAGAGAGAGAGATGCAAGGCTGCATAGAGAGACAGAGAGAGATGCCAGGCTGCAGAGAGAGAGAGAGAGAGATGCAAGGCTGCAGAGAAAGACAGAGAGATGCCAGGCTGCAGAGAGAGAGAGAGATGCCAGGCTGCAGAGAGAGAGATGCCAGGCTGCAGAGAGAGAGAGAGATGCCAGGCTGCAGAGAGAGAGAGAGAGAGAGAGAGAGAGACAGAGAGATGCAAGGCTGCATAGAGAGAGAGAGAGATGCAAGGCTGCAGAGAGAGAGAGAGAGATGCAAGGCTGCATAGAGAGACAGAGAGAGATGCAAGGCTGCAGAGAGAGAGAGAGAGATGCAAGGCTGCAGAGAGAGAGATGCAAGGCTGCAGAGAGAGATGCAAGGCTGCAGAGAGAGAGATGCAAGGCTGCAGAGAGAGAGAGAGATGCAAGGCTGCAGAGAGAGAGAGAGAGATGCAAGGCTGCAGAGAGAGAGAGAGAGATGCAAGGCTGCAGAAAGAGAGAGATGCAAGGCTGCAGAGAGAGAGATGCAAGGCTGCAGAGAGAGAGATGCAAGGCTGCAGAGAGAGATGCAAGGCTGCAGAGAGAGAGAGAGAAGCAAGGCTGCAGAGAGAGAGAGAGAGAGAGAGATGCAAGGCTGCAGAGAGAGACAGAGAGAGATGCAAGGCTGCAGAGAGAGAGAGAGAGATGCAAGGCTGCAGAGAGAGAGAGATGCAAGGCTGCAGAGAGAGAGAGAGATGCCAGGCTGCAGAGAGAGACAGAGATGCCAGGCTGCAGAGAGAGACAGAGAGAGATGCAAGGCTGCAGAGAGAGACAGATGCAAGGCTGCAGAGAGAGACAGAGAGAGAGAGATGCAAGGCTGCAGAGAGAGAGAGAGAGATGCAAGGCTGCAGAGAGAGACAGAGAAATGCAAGGCTGCAGAGAGAGACAGAGAGAGAGAGATGCAAGGCTGCAGAGAGAGAGAGAGAGAGAGAGATGCCAGGCTGCAGAGAGAGAGAGAGAGAGAGAGATGCCAGGCTGCAGAGAGAGAGCGAGAGAGATGCAAGGCTGCATAGAGAGACAGAGAGAGATGCAAGGCTGCAGAGAGAGAGAGAGAGATGCAAGGCTGCAGAGAAAGACAGAGAGATGCCAGGCTGCAGAGAGAGAGAGATGCCAGGCTGCAGAGAGATGCCAGGCTGCAGAGAGAGAGAGATGACAGGCTGCAGAGAGAGAGAGAGATGCCAGGCTGCAGAGAGAGAGAGAGAGAGAGAGAGAGACACAGAGAGATGCAAGGCTGCATAGAGAGACAGAGAGAGATGCAAGGCTGCAGAGAGAGAGAGAGAGATGCAAGGCTGCAGAGAGAGAGAGATGCAAGGCTGCAGAGAGAGAGAGAGAGATGCAAGGCTGCAGAGAGAGACAGAGAGAGATAGAGAGAGATGCAAGGCTGCAGAGAGAGAGAGAGATGCAAGGCTGCAGAGAGAGAGAGAGATGCAAGGCTGCAGAGAGAGAGAGAGATGCAAGGCTGCAGAGAGAGAGAGAGATGCAAGGCTGCAGAGAGAGAGAGAGAGATGCAAGGCTGCAGAGAGAGAGATGCAAGGCTGCAGAGAGAGAGATGCAAGGCTGCAGAGAGAGAGATGCAAGGCTGCAGAGAGAGAGAGAGAAGCAAGGCTGCAGAGAGAGAGAGATGCAAGGCTGCAGAGAGAGACAGAGAGAGATGCAAGGCTGCAGAGAGAGAGAGAGATGCAAGGCTGCAGAGAAAGACAGAGAGATGCCAGGCTGCAGAGAGAGAGAGATGCCAGGCTGCAGAGAGATGCCAGGCTGCAGAGAGAGAGAGAGATGACAGGCTGCAGAGAGAGAGAGAGATGCCAGGCTGCAGAGAGAGAGAGAGAGAGAGAGAGACACAGAGAGATGCAAGGCTGCATAGAGAGACAGAGAGAGATGCAAGGCTGCAGAGAGAGAGAGAGAGATGCAAGGCTGCAGAGAGAGAGAGAGAGAGAGATGCAAGGCTGCAGAGAGAGACAGAGAGAGATAGAGAGAGATGCAAGGCTGCAGAGACAGAGAGAGATGCAAGGCTGCAGAGAGAGAGAGATGCAAGGCTGCAGAGAGAGAGAGAGATGCAAGGCTGCAGAGAGAGAGAGAGAGATGCAAGGCTGCAGAGAGAGAGATGCAAGGCTGCAGAGAGAGAGATGCAAGGCTGCAGAGAGAGAGATGCAAGGCTGCAGAGAGAGAGATGCAAGGCTGCAGAGAGAGAGAGAGAAGCAAGGCTGCAGAGAGAGAGAGATGCAAGGCTGCAGAGAGAGAGATGCAAGGCTGCAGAGAGAGAGAGATGCAAGGCTGCAGAGAGAGAGAGATGCAAGGCTGCAGAGAGAGAGAGATGCAAGGCTGCAGAGAGAGAGAGATGCAAGGCTGCAGAGAGAGAGATGCAAGGCTGCAGAGAGAGAGAGATGCAAGGCTGCAGAGAGAGAGAGAGAGAGAGATATGCAAGGCTGCAGAGAGAGAGAGATGCAAGGCTGCAGAGAGAGAGAGATGCAAGGCTGCAGAGAGAGAGAGATGCAAGGCTGCAGAGAGAGAGAGATGCAAGGCTGCAGAGAGAGAGAGAGGGATGCAAGGCTGCAGAGAGGGATGCAGGCTGCAGAGAGAGAGGGATGCAAGGCTGCAGAGATAGAGGGATAGATGCAAGGCTGCAGAGAGGGATAGATGCAAGGCTGCAGAGAGGGATAGATGCAAGGCTGCAGAGAGGGATAGATGCAAGGCTGCAGAGAGGGATAGATGCAAGGCTGCAGAGAGGGATAGATGCAAGGCTGCAGAGAGGGATAGATGCAAGGCTGCAGAGACATAGATACAAGCCTGCAGAGACATAGATGCAAAGCTGCAGAGAGAGATGGATGAAAGGCTGCAGAGAGAGATGGATGCAAGGCTGCAAGAGGGGGTAAGACATGCAAAGTTACAGGTAGGAGTGATGAGCTACAAAAATGGGAGTATGCAAGGTGGAGTTATGAGCTGCAAGGTTGGGGATATAATGAAGTGAAAGGCGGAGTGATAGATAAACTGTTAGGGGAGGGGCGTTATCTAGGATACAGCAACATTGGCGGGTAAATGAAATCTTCTGGAAGACAATGCGGCCTGATTTCAGCGGAAAATCATATATAACTCGCAATGACACTACATCTCAAAATGATTTTTCCCTGAAGATTACACTCCCGCCCATGCTCCCTTATCGCTTCCCATTACACCCTCGCCGTTTCCCGGTGTCCGCACCACATCGAGGTTGGTGAAGCCGGTCAGCACTAGGTTCTTCAGTAATTCGCAGCCAATGCCTCCCGCCCCTACTACAAGTAGCCGGCAGCTGGATACAGCATCCGCTAGTTCTTTACGCAGGGCCCCGGTTAAGGCCATCACTCCGGTACAGCTTGAGAAACACAGAGACTAAGCACAGGGTCCTACGGCCTCCACCAACAATGAGCTAGCGATCAAGATAGAGTGTCTAAGGAGTGTTGATGTAGTTTGAAGTTTTGTGCTGCCACCTACCGGCAGGAGAGCAGTGATATTTTACTAAGTGAGCTGTGCGTTTATTTGTAGTTTTTCTGACGTTGAAAAAGAAACTGACTGAGATGATAGAGCTCGGCCACGGTTTGTATGCATAGTACTTGGAGGGCTGCTTTAATTAATCCTTTGTGTGCCAGAGGGGTATATCTTTCTGGTACTCAAATATTTAATGCAATGCTAGGCAAAGCTCTAGCTAATATCCCTTCTACACACACAATCGTAAAAAAAAATTGATAGCGTCCACCTTCCCAGCCTGTTTCTACTGGTAGCCACCGTGGGAGTCCACAAAACAGTTTCCCACGGGGGGGGGGGGGGGGTACACAAGTCCCTAATATACACCCAGGCCACCTTACCCAGCCCTTTTATTTATCTGAGGTGTGTGTATGGGGGCAAGTGCCCATCTTGCACCCACTGTGGATGCCTGTAGTCCCCACATACATTGCCTGAACCAGAGCTTGATTCCATTGGTAGTCATACCTCCCACAGACATTGCCTCCCCCAGCCTGGTTTCACTGGTATCACACTCTCCACATAAACTGCACGTCAGCCTGGTTCTTCTGGTAGTCACAGCCCCCACATACATTGTCTGCCTGGTTCCACTGTAGTCACAGACCTACATATACTTTATGCCTTTCCCCTGGTTCCATTATTAGCCCCAACATATATTTCCCCCAACAGCCTGGTTTCAATGGTAGTCATAGCTCCAGTATGCATTGTCTTGCATCCCCAGCCTGGTTCCACTGGTACTCACAGACCCCAGATAAATTGTGTGACCCCCAATACCTTTCTCCAACAGCAGTGCGGAACACTAGTGCACCACTACCTGTTCTCCACATCTCTTTGCAAGGTCATCTCATTGCAAATGGGAAATAGAACATGTGAAATGGAGGAGAGGACAGGGCAGTAGTGATGTGCTACAGTTCTCTGCTCCTGGAGAAAATAACTGAAAAGAGGGCCCACCAGGATGATAGGAAATCTCCTGGTGAACTCCCTTTTCAGTTATTATCTTCATGCAGGGCCCATAGCAAATAGCCACTTTGCCCACTGAAAAAATTAAATACAAAATACTGCCTTTAGTTTACAGCCCAAATGCTGGCAAGACATTTGCTACAAGAACTCCTTTACAATTTGATTGCATGGTGCCTCAAACCTATGTACCAGGATAAAATGAAAAAAAAAATACATCAATGTTTCATTTCAACAATACTAGCAAGAAACTTTAACCTAGAAATGTAACTGTCCATCAGCTAGCAGTCAGGAGTACACACACCCACATATATATATATATATATATATATATATACGTTCAGGTTTCTCCATACATGTGAAAGATAATCAATACATGGACCCTTATCTCTCAGTGGCTATGGATGCAAGCTGCTCCTCACTGATGAGGCCCCAAACAGGCAGAAATATATTCCCTGGGTTAGTTGGTATTCTCGTGCACAGAGGACTGTTATTTAGGAACCAGCCCACCCTTTTTGCAGGATTAGTCTGAGATGCGCATACAAATTCTCCTCTGTTTAGGCACGAAAGAGCTAAATGCGATGCTTCTGAGTGGTGACTAGGTGTAAAACAATTTTTCTTCTCAGCAAATATCTCACATATTTTTGTCTTGGCAATATATATAGTTGGAGACATTTCAGTGCATTGGCTTCATAAAATAACATGACTATGAGTAATATCACTGGAGGAGTCCTCTCTGCTTTATCACCTTTTTATCACGCCGTAGTACATTTCCCTCCAAGGTTTTACTAGCAACCTATTTCAAGCACAGAAGAAAGAGTCAGGCCTTTATATCATTATAACATAGTTGATGAGGCTGAAAAAAAGACATGCATCAATCAAGTCTAGCACATGCCAAATCACCCCTGTTGATCCAGAGAAGGGCAAAAAAAAAACATTGACGCCATTTCCAATTAAGCCCCAAGTGGGTAAAAAATTATTTTCTGGCCCCAATTGGCAGTCAGATAGTTCCCTGGATCAACAACATATCTGCATTAAAGCAATTTGTCATCATTCTCAGTATTGTTCTGTGCTAGATAGGTATCCATTACTTTTTTGAAAGCAGTTACAGTTTCTGCAAGCACAACATCCCGAGGCAAAGAATTCCATAGTTTTACCACCCTTACTGTAAAAAAATCCCTACCTTTGTCATAATTGAAAGTGCCTTTCCTCTCGTCTTAATGGATGACCTCTCATTCTTAGCTCAGCTCTTTGTGTAAATAATTCATTGTATAGTACTCTGTATTGACCTTGAATATATTTGTAAATGGTAATCATATCACCCCTTTGACATCTCCTCTTCAGTTTGGCTAATCTATCTTTATAACTCACATCCTCCAATCCCTTTATCAGTTTTGTTGCACATTTCTGCACTTTTTCCAGTTCAATAATGTTTTTTAAGAAATGGTGCCCAAAACCGTACTCTGTATTCTAGTTGTGGCCTTGCCAAGGATTTATATAGAGGTAGAATTATATTGGCATCCCATGCAGCTATGCCTCTTTTTATGCAGGATAGTACCCTATTTGCTTTTGCAGAAGCTGAGTGACTCTACACTTTTCTGTGAAGTCTATTGTCTATCAGTACTCTTTAATCTTTCACTAATGAGGATTCCCCAAGTTGTTTCCCATTTATTGTATATGTGGCATGTTTGTTTCTAAAGTCCAAATGCATAAACCTTACATTTATATACATTAAATGTCATCTGCTACCTTTCTGCCCATTTACTCAGTTTATCTAAATCCTTCTGCAGAGAAAAAACATCCAGCCCTGTATGTATTTGCTTACATGGCTTAGTGTCATCAGAAAAGATTTAATAGTGGGAGTCAGAGACACTCAACTAGGAATGAGCCTGCAATACAAATTTGCAGGCTCTCTAGCTGTGGTGTCCTACCCTGGGTGCAGTCTCCTTTAGCACACTAGTTCCTTTCACAGAGAGAAAATATCCTAAAGCATATCATATGGTCCTGCCAAAACAGCTGTCCAGCCACGAAATGCCATGCAATTCTCTCCTGAACAAGAGAAGCAGCCACCCCAGCCGTACGTATCAGCCTTGTTGGGTCTTCTCATTGAGGTGTAGCTGATCTCTCTAGGCACTGTGAGCAAGGGTTCCAATGCTGGATTCCCCTATTACTCTTCGGATGACTAATCCCAAGGATAACATGCAAATGTAAATTGGGAATAAAAGACGCTCATCTAGGGACGAGCCTGCAATAGAAATTTGCAGGCTGTCTAACAGTGGTGTACTACCCAGGGTGCAGTCTCTTTTAGCCCACTTGTGTATTTCACAGAAGAGAAATATCCTAAAGCATATCATACTGGTCCTGCCAAAACAGCAGTCCAGCCACGAAATGCCAGGCAATTCCCCTCTGAACAAGAGAAGCAGCCACCCCAAACGTATGTTTCAGCCTTGTTGGGCCTCATCAGTGAGGTATAGCTGATGTCGCTAGGCACTGTGAGCAAGGGGTCCAATGCTTAATTGCACTATTACCCTTGGGGTCACTAATCCCTAGGATATTTTGCAGATGTAAATTGGAAGTTAAAGACACTCAACTAGGAAAGAGTCTGCAATAGAAATTTGCAGGATCTCTACGAGTGGTGTCCTATTCAGGGTGCAGTCTCTCTCTTTCACAGAGAGGAAATATCCTGAAGCATATCATACTGCTTCTGCCAAAACATCAGTCCAGTCACGAAATGCCAGGCAATTCTTTGAACAAGAGAAATAGCCAATCCCAGTTGTACATTTTGGCCTTGTCGGGCCTCATCAGTGAGGTGTAGCTGATCTCTCTAGGCACTGTGAGCAAGGGATCCAGTGCTGGATTCCCCTATTACCCTTGGGGTGACTAATTCCAAGGATAATTTGTCACCCCAAAAGGTAATAGGGGATTCCAGCATTGCATACGCCTCTGGCACGCAAAGGCATATATACACACACATATACATCCTATATAATAATTTGCTAGGATGTTTGTCAGAAGCCGTCATGCACAGTGGAGTAAGCACATTTGGTCAGTCTCTACTGAGCAAGACCGCATTGCGTGGAGCAGTGAGATAGCGGCCCGCTTAACCCTTTGAATGCCAGAGGAGTACGCAAAGCACCTGTTTGGCCCAGAGCTAGAGAAGGTTATAAGTCATGCCACTGGACAGAAATGTCTTATTGCCAGGAAATTGTTATTCTTTCTCTCTGTCCTGGTCCAGCTGACAGACAGGAGCATCAGCTTCATTGTTTGTATGCTGTTAGGTGCTTGAGGTGCTATGTTCATTGCAAACAACCCTTTCAAAAATATGTTTTGTTTCATGTAATTTCTGAGGGCCCTTGTATGGGCTAGGTTGCCTCTAAGGTGACGTGGATTCTTGTATTTATGAGTCAATTTGCCAGGTGTATGTTCTCAGTAAGAAACCTGTGCCCTTTTGGGTCATGGCTCATTCTACCAGGTTGGTGGGTGCCTCTTGGGCCTTTAAGAACTAGGCCTTTGTGGAGCAGTTGACATCAAACACTACTGAATTAATGTTCTGGCTTCTTCTGCAGCTAGGTTTGGTCAGATGAACCTACAGGCCACTGTGCCTGGGTAGATGTGCTTCTTGCTTTTCTTTTCCTTGGTTTTCTGTGCTGGTGTCCATTGACATCCAAGGTGTGTGCTATTCCAGTTTGTCTATGTTGGAACTGGTCTGTGTTTGAGAAGTTTTTCTATATCCACCTCTGGAATCTTGCTGGATGCTTTGGTGTATCCCCATGTTTCTTCAGTTCCACACAGGAAGTAATAGAAAAGGGGATTTTTATGCATTTATTGATAAATCATTTTCTCTTAGTACATGTGGAACACAGGAACCATTGAAGATAAAGTATCCTCTGGCCAGGACAGCAGGACGCTTGCATTAAAATGCTCTCAGAGGCAGAGACTCGCACCCTGCTTCACTTTACCCCCACCAGTCTAGCTCAGTTTTAAGTATAGTAAAGATCAAATAATCCAGAAACGAGGTAGGAAAAGTGTCACCTAGACTAAAAAACCCAAAAGACCCCCCAAATACACATCCAAAACTCAAACAGCTGTTTTTCCTCTGGGAGGGATATCCTGTGCTCCACATGGACTAAGAGAAAAGTATGTATCGATAATCACACAAAATCTCCTTTTTTAATTGGTGGAGGAGACTAATGTGACATGATATTATCGGATATATGGGGAAAATAATATTACTATGACCTAGTTGTCACGGATACCAAGGAAGACCCAAGAGTCAGACAGTATAGTTAACATTCACCTTTATTATAATTGTATAATAAAATAGCAAACATCTACAGCAAGACTCAGGAAGGAGCAGAGGATAAACAGAGGCAGAGACTCTATCAGAAATAGGAGGCTGCCTCCAAGTTCCCAGACTGCAGAGACTAGGCCGAAGCCAATGGTAGATAGGCACAGAGTAGACCCGAACGGTCTCTCCTAAGGATGGTAACCAGGGAGAAGACTGACTCATGCCTGCAGTCAGTATGGAGAAGACCGTCTCCCGTAAGGGAAGGCAACAAGGGAGACTACTGACTCACACCTGCAGTCAGTAAAGCTAGAGTCCGCCAGAGCCACAGGTTTGCACCAGATAGGATGTCCAATATTCCAGAGGCAACACATAGATGCTAGTTGGACAGAGCCCCAGTTCAGCACCAGGTTGGATAGTCAGACAAGCCAGGGTCAATACCCAGGGCAGATAGTCAGCCAGAGCCACAGGTCAGCACCAGATCGGTAGTCAGTCAAGCCAGGGTCATACACGGAGCGGATAGTCTGCACCAGATTGGATGTCCACTAGATAAGGGAGCTCGCACAGAAGATAGTCAGACAGAGCCACAGGTCAGCCCCAGACTGGATGGTCAGACAAGCCAGGGTCATACACAGGAGATCAGGAACAAACAACTTAGAATTGCACTGGACAACAATGTAAGGGTAACTGAGATAGGATTCAGTTCCCTTTTAAACCCAGCCAGGAAGTAGGTAGGTGGAGACTACCAGACCAGACAGCATAAGACTGAGGCCTGCGTCAATACACAGCCTCGCACCCGAAATGACGCATTGGGACAGAGATGCGTCCTTTACACTCTCCAACCCTGCGTCAAAATGAGCAACTGCATCGTATGGGAAGAGGACACGGACGGCCTCTGAAGGCACCAAGAGCGCCAAAACCTGACGCCCGGATTGACCTACAAAATGACGCAGAAGCGTCATTCCACTCCCCAACTACCCAGCATCGCCCGATGCGGCGGCGCTGGAATTAAGGTACGCTGTGACAGTACCCTCCCCTCAAGGGCCCCTTCTCCGTTGCTTGAGTTGGGGTTTGTTAGGGAAACGGGTATGAAATTTGCGCACCAAGAGAGGAGAATGAACATTCCCAGAAGGTATCCAGGAACATTCCTCTGAACCGTACCCCTTCCAGTGGATCAAGTATTGTAATCGCCCGTGGACCCACCTGGAGTTCAGAATGCTTTGTATGACATACTCCTCATGATTGCCAACCTTAACAGGAGCTGGCCGAACCGTACTTGAGGTGTACCGTTTACAGACCAGGGGTTTGAGCAAAGAAACGTGAAACACATTGTGAATGCGCATCGAGGCTGGCAGATCCATAACATAAGCCACAGGGTTAATTCTGCGCAGAACATGGAATGCCAGTTTGTTACAGGGAACCTGGAGGTTAAGGTTACGGGATGACAGCCAAACTCTCTCCCCCACCTGCAAGGTAGGTGCTGGCAAACTCCTATGGTCAGCCTGCCTTTTTTGCAGTTGCGCGGAACCAAGTAGGGTATGCTGTACCAGAACCCAAGAGGAACGGAGAGCCCTCAAATGCTCATCAAGAGCCGGAATTTCTTGTGCCTGAAAAACTCAGGAAAAACAGCTGGTTGAAACCCATAATTGATCAGGAACGGAGAACTCTGCGAGGAAGAGTTCATAGCACAATTCCGGGCAAACTCCGCCCAAGGTAACAAGGTAGCCCAATTGTCGTGGTGGTCAAGATGTAGCAATGGAGAAATTGTTCTAAGGCTTGGTTGGACCTTTCTGCCGCACCATTGGATTGAGGGTGGTAGGCAGAGGAGAATGCCAGCTGAATCCCCAACTGAGCACAAAAGCACCTCCAAAAACAGGACACAAACTGGCTTCCTCTGTCAGATACAATAACCCTAGTTATGCCATAGAGTCTAAAGACTTCTTTAGCGAACACCACCGCCTGTTCCTGCACGGATGGTAAGCCTTTGAGTGGAACAAAGTGAGCCATTTTAGAAAATTTGTCCATGACCATCAGAATGACCGTGAAGCCCATAGAAGCAGAAAGACCAACCATAAAGTCGATAGACAGATGTGACCAGGGACGTTCCCCGTTGGCCACAGGTTGGAGAAGACCAACAGGCAAATGTCGAGGAGACTTATTCTGAGCACAAGTCGTGCAGGCTGCGGTGAAAGCAGCACAATCGGATCTGAGACTAGGCCACCAGAATAGTCTAGATAAGGACCAAATCTGTTGGTCACACCCAATGTGTCCTGCTATCTTGGAAACATGATAAGTCTCAAAAAGTTTAATGCGCAACTGAACGGGGACAAAGCCCTCCCTGCGAGGTTTCCCAGCCGGAGCGGATGGTTGAGCAGTCAATATTTCCTCTCCCAGAGGAGAGGTAATGCAAGTACGTATAGTAGCCAGAATCTGATCGGCCGGGATAATAGGTGTAGGAGGAACCTCCTCCTTGGATAGGCTGCTAAACTGACGAGATAAGGCATTCCTTTGACATTCTTAGAGCCTGGGAGGTAGGAAACCATAAAATTGGACCTGGAAAGGAACAATGCCCATCTAGCCTGCCGACAAGCGTTTGACCTCAGACAAGTATGTGAGGTTCTTGTGATCTGTAAGAATTAAGATTGGAGTGCTAGTACCTTCCAAGAGATGTCTCCATTCTTTCAGGGCCAGGATGTTGGCCAGTAACTCTCTGTCTCCAATCTGATATACCCTCTCAGCCTTGGAAAGTTTCCTAGAAAAATAGCCACAAGGACGTAAGGCCTCTCCAGGAGCTGAGCACTGCGATAGGAGGGCGCCTACTCCTATCTTGGATGCGTCAACTTCCAGGATAAAGGGCAGGGTGGGATTTGGGTGCATCAAAATGGGAGCTGTTGCAAATGCTGCCTTGAGGTTTTCAAAGGCAAGAACCACACTGGGAGACCATTCCGAGGTCCCAGCACGGGTCATATCGGTAAGTGGTTTGACAACAGTCGAGAATATTTTTTTTTAATATTTGTTTTATTTTATACAAATATCATTGCATACAATTACTTTCAATTCATAATTACAAAACAATTATTCCTTCCATTATCTACAGTCTAAACCTATATCTTATAGCAACCTTTGTCATACACAGTCCATCTATTCCCTGCAGCACTTTGGGAGATTGCAATTGTCCTATCAATCCTGCCTCTGTCCAAGGTCTGTCCACCACCGTTCCATAAGGTCTCATTGGGCTATCTTTTTTAGCCATGCCGTGGCCATCTCATGGTTCCTGAATTAATTCAGATGAGGCCAACTTATTGCCCATTCCACCTTGAACTGAAAAAATAACTGTTTCACCACAGATAACCATGAGATTGGCCCATATTGTTTCCAATTTCTAGCAATTGTAATTTTAACTGTAACTACACAGTGAGTCACCAAGAATCTAACAATCCTAGAAAAATCATTCCAACCAAGGTGCAACAAAGCGGAAACTGGAGTTCTGACAAACATTCTCTTAGTCAACCTTTCTATTAGCTCAAAAATCTGTCCCAATATCTCTTTAATCTTGCCGCATCCCCAATATATGTGTAGAAATGTCATTTCAGCACACCCACATGGCCAACATTTCGATTAACTCTTTGGGTACATCATTTTAGTCCTAACTGGAACCAAATACCATATGTTGGCTAATTTATATTGCATCTCCAATAGATTGGTGCAATGAATATACTTAGAAAGTTTTATAAATACCTCACACCAATCCTTGTATTCAATCACACATTCCAAATCTTTCTCCCGTTTCTGCAACTGTGGTAAGCGAGACCGCTTTTCTTTTAATCTGATCATATTATGAGCCTTAGCAACTAATCTTTTTGTTTCCTTAAAGGGATAGTAATACTTAAATATTACTAATCCTATTGTAGCCATGTTAAAAAGAATGTAATTGTCCCCAGTGTCATCTCTCAAACCTCTATGGTTTGAGATATAACCGTATGCAAAGTTCCCCCCTCCCTCCCCCTTCCTGAAGTCAGTGTTATAGCTGACTGCAGGGGAAGTCTGTCGTATGACAGGCTTGCGGCTCTGCAGCAGAGCCGAGATCATATTAGTAAAAAATAATTATTTCACTGAAACGTTCTTCTACGTGTGATTGCAAACCAAGCACATGTAGAAGACTGTTTCAGTGAAATAATTATTTTTTACTAATGCGATCTTGGCTCTGCTGCAGAGCCGTCTGATGCAAATAAGACCGGATATCCCTGCAGTCAGCTACAACGCTGACTTCAGGGAAGGGGGAGGGAGGGGGGAACTTTGCGTGCAGTTATTTCTCAAACCATAAAGGTTTGAGAGATGACACTGGGGACAATTAAATTATTTTTAACATGGCTACAATATGGGGATTAGTAATATTTAAGTATTACTATCCCTTTAAGATCAAAAATTTCACGGATATATCCGGATCTCTCTGTGACATAGATGGGAGTTTTAGAAAAAAGATTTAATCCTTAAATACTTATATACATCCCAACTAGGCAGATTATATTCCTGCTGCAATTGGTAAACGGATTTTATCTCACCCTTCACAGCTAACTGACCTAAGGTTCCAGTTCCTCTTGATTTCCAATCTATCAAGTTCATCTCATCTATATTATACTCCAGACAATCCAGTGGAAGGAAATCAAAAAGTTTATTATTTATTCCAAGATCTTTCTTGATTGACTCCCAAGTGTGGAGAATCTGGTCTAATACCATATTACTCCCAAAATGATCTTTAATTTTCTTTATTCCAGAGCAATTCCATATTAAAGTATCCAGTTTTTTCCCCTTTGCTGCTTCCGATTCCAACATATACCATCCCTCATTCTTAGCCTGCAGCACCAGCATTCTATGTATCTGCGATATTATACTAGCAGTATATACATGTTTTATATTGGGGAAGATCACACCTCCATTATCTACAGTAATCTCTGCTGCAAGAGACTTAATGCCAGTCTTGGTTTCTTAGCACTCCAAATATAATTGTATCAAGGATAACTAATGTGTAGGAATTCTCAACTGTATTATCTGAAACATATATAACCATTTGGGAATAACATAAGATTCGTTCCCACCATGATAACTCGATTGGTTGCCAATATTTCAAAAGTCTATTTGTTTCTTTTAACAATTTCAAAAAAATGACTTCCATTGTTTTACTAACTTCCTTTACCATATAGACACCCAAATAGTTAAATTCTCTTTTTTCCCATATGAACCCATATTTATGGGTAATCTGATCAATTACCTGTTAGTCTAAATTATGTTCTATCACAATGGTTTTGTTTACATTTATTTTATAATTCAAAACTAAACTATATTTTTTCAATTCTTCCATTAGATAATTTAATGACTTTACTGGTCTGGTTACAGTTATTAACACGTCATTGTAACAGTTTGTTTGACTCACAGACACAGAGTTAAGATAAAAGCACAGTTTTATTAAATACAATAGTACACAAAGAACCCTCACAGTTCCTGTAATATAACACATATAGTACAGACACACGACAGGTTAATTATGTCCACAAAGGTCCAGCAAATAATAAGCAGACAAACAGTTTATGCTGACACGGGTCAGGCGAATGATAAGGTTTCCAGGTTCCAGCAATGCAGGAGTTAATGTTCAGAGGAAAGGAGAACAGTTCCATATGTTCTGGCAATCAACTGCATGAGAAGACACCACAGAAGAGTCCACAGTATACTAGGCCACTGAGGAAATCAGGAGAGCTACCGGTGCTAAACGGAGGCAACACTTGCAACCGGTTTTAATAAGGTGGATTGCAACCAATGGTAGAGTACCGGTGCTATAACGGAGGCAACACTTGGAACCGGTTTTAATAAAGTGGAGCGCAACCAATGGTAGAGTACCGGTGCTATAACGGAGGCAACACTTGGAACCGGTTTTAATAAAGTGGAGCGCAACCAATGGTAGAGTACCGGTGCTATAACGGAGGCAACACTTGCAACCGGTATTGAAAGAGTGGAGCAAATCAATTGTCATATACCGGTGCGGTAACGGAGGCAACACTTGCAGCCGGTTTTGACAGAGTGGAGCAAACCAATGGTAAACACAGAGGCAGCTCTTGCAACTGATTTAAACAGCGTGGAGCAAACCAGTGCAATATACCGGTGCAATCACGGAGGCAACCCTTGCAACTGGTTTTGATAGAGTGGAGCGAACCAGTGGAGTACACCGGTGCAATCACGGAGGCAACACTTGCAACCGGTTTTAATAAAGTGGAGCGCAGCCAATGGTAGAGTACTGGTGCTATAACGGAGGCGACACTTGCAACCGGTAGTGACAGAGTGGAGCAAACCAATGGTAATGTACCGGTGCGATAACGGAGGCAACACAGCAACCGGTTTTGACAGAGAGGAGCAGCCAATGGCAGAGTACCAGTGCACTCACGGAGGCAACAGTGGCAACCGGTATGGAACGGAGGACTAGGCCAGAGGCGCTCTGAGCAAATGAGAGACAGGCAAGCAAGGCACAGGTGCCAAATAGTAAGGCACCGGAAATCAGAATGTCGCCGAGGCGACTAGACCACAACGGAGAACTGCCAAGTCGGGATCCAGGAGCAGGAACGTCAGCAAGGCCGGGTCAGGACACAGGAGCAGGAACGTCAGCCAATCCGGGTCAGTACACAGGAGCAGGAATGTCAGCCAGGCTGGGTCGGTACACAGGAACAATCACTGGAGAGTAGTCAGGCAGTCCGGGTCAGTACACAGGCGCAGGAACAGGAGAGTAGTCAGGCAAGCCAAGTCGGTACACTGGAAACCTTAATACAAACGTAGAACTGGCACAGGAACACCACGAAAGGGCAGTGATAAGGTGCAGGAGTCCAGTATATAAAGGCAATACTGGGCGGGTTAAACACAGGGCAACCAATGAGGACCTCATACAGGATAACTGACAGAAAAATAAAAAACAAGGAATCACGGGCACCGTGATAGTCATCCGCATATAAATACATGTTTAATTCCTTTTTAGTACTAAACACACCCTTTATATTCCCGTTGTTTCTTATATTTATAGCTAAAGGTTCTATTGACAAAATATATAGGAGCGGAGATAGTGGGCATCCTTGCCGGGTCCCATTACTCATTTTAAACCACAATGAACACATATTTGGCCCAACTACTCAAGCTGAGGGATTCTTATACATCGACATTATTGCTCCATGAAACCATCCATCAAACCCAAATTTCCCCAGCGTAGTACTCAAGAAGCTCCAGCTGACTCGATTGAAAGCTTTTTCAGCATCAACTGACATAGTCAGCTGGGGCGTCCCTTTCCTGATCACGTCATCAAATATATCAATATATGTTATGGCACGGCGTTCTACCTGGGAGAAACCCGATCTGATCCAAGTCAATCACCGCTCCCACCACACCTTTCATCCTTTCAGCCAAAACAGATGCAAATAATTTTATATCTACATTCAATAAGGAAATTGGTCTATAGTTTGTAACCTCAGTGGGCTTCTTACCACTTCTCAATATAGGCAAACTGTTTGCCCAAACCATTTCAACCGGAAAAAACCCTTATTTAGCTATTCCATTAAATGTTTCCCTTAATTGAGACTTCAAATGTGTCCTAAAACACTTATAAAACTGGTTACTTAACCCATTAGGGCCAGGCGTTTTATAGCTCAGCGACTTGAGAATTGCTTTATCAAGTTCCCACTGATGGGTTTATTTAAAATCTCCCTTTGGGTGGATGAGATTCTAGGAATATCTGTCACCCACAAATAGATGTCCACTGCCTCGTCCGTTGCCTTTTGAGGTAAATTATATACTTTCCTATAATACCTGTTAAACTGTTCTCCGATATCGTCAGGATTCATATAAATACTATTCCCTTCCTCTAGTTTAGTTATTCTATTTATTGACCTCATCTTCTGTAATCTGTTAGATAGCATCTTGTCTGCCTTATTACCTCTTGTATAAAATCTGGCCCTTAGCTTAGTTATATTCTTACTAGTTATTTTTATTAATCTCTGATTAATTTGTTGCTGCAATTCAGTGATTTTCTGTGTATTTATCCTAGTGGATACTTTTTTGTTAACCTCCGATGCCTAATGGAGGAGAAGGTATAACTCTGCCAGTTCTTTCCCCTGTGGGCGTTTAAATCTGTTTTGTGGTTTCATTAAATGACCCCTAATAACAGACTTAAAGGCACACCAATTATTGGCATGAGATGTGTCTTCCACTTTGTTGTCTAGAAAATAATTATCAATTATTTCTGCCAAATATTTTTTATTATCTGTAAATTTTAATAGATAGTCAATCATCCTCCATGTTGTCCGGTTATTACTTCTCACTTGGTCCTTATAGACTATCTTCAAAATGCTATGGTCAGACCAGACATTTTCTACTATATCAACTTTCTCAACCTTTTTAAGTACAAGGCAGTCCCCCCACGCCATATCAGTTCTAGAGTACGAATTATGTACTTTAGATAAGTGGGTATAATCCCTCTCCTTTGGGTGTAATACCCTCCATAGGTCATATAAATCGTTCCTATTTAGACATCCATTTAAGGCGACAGCCTGTTTTCTAAGTCTCCCATCCACTTTTCTCTTAGTACTGATTTTCTTATCCATATTGACATCTAAGACACAATTAAAGTCTCCGACAACCATATACATCCCCTGTCGTACTTTCTCCACCTCCCTCAATATTTTGTTTAACAAACCCCCTGGAGATACATTAGGTAAATAAACGCTGACCAAAGTATATTTTTCTGTACCAATATTACACGCTGTTATCATATATCTTCCTTCAGGATCCAACACTTGATAAGATATCAGCCTGAATGGAAGCAGCAAGTATTATAGCCACTCCCTTCTTCTTGTATGTGGTTTCTGATGCATGTATTATCTTTGAAAACTTATTTCCCCCTAAATTTATCCTGTCTCTCTTTCTCCAATGCGTTTCTTGTATACAACAGATATCAACGTGCTGTTTCCTAATGTACTTATAAAGTATGGATCGTTTATAGGTTGTGATCAGGCCATGGACATTAATGGACATCAGGTTAACCATATTTGGAACCAATACTTTCTCCCCCAGTGCTGCACTAGAACAACATAAAACACTTACATAAAAAGGGACCATTCTACTGGTCCCCCAGCTACCCATCCCTAGGCTGACCATATTTCCCTGAGACAAAAACGGGACGGAGTTATGTAATATTCCGTATTTTATTTATCATGAAAATTACCAAAGAGTCTTAGACAGGTATGACTCATAAGAGTCTATGGTAATCAATGTGTACAGTAAAACCACAGTAAAATCACTAGTGTGACATGTTCGATTATATTGAATACCTCTTGCTCCTGTACTGCCTCAATATCCACACCCTGTGTCCACCTCCACACCCTGTGTCCACCTCCACACCCTGTGTCCACACCCATACCCTGTGTCCACAACCTGTGTCCACCTCCACACCCTGTGTCCACACCATTTGTCCACCTCCACACCCTGTGTCCACCTCCACACCCTGTGTCCACGCCCTGTGTCCACCTCCACACCCTGTGTCCACCTCCACACCCTGTGTCAACCTCCACACCCTGTGTCTACCTCTACACCCTGTGTCCACCTCCACACCCTGTTTCCACCTCCACACCCTGTGTCCACACCCTGTGTCCACCTCCACACCCTGTGTCCACACCCTGTGTCCATCTCCACACCCTGTGTCCACCTCCACACCATGTGTCCACACCCTGTGTCCACCTCCACACCCTGTGTCCACCTCCACACCCTGTGTCCACCTCCACACCCTGTGTCCACATTCTGTGTCCACCTCCACACCCTGTATCCACCTCCACACCCTGCCCACCCTGTGTCCACCTCCACACAGTGTCCATTTCCACACCCTGCCCATCCTGTGTCCACCTCCACATCCTGCCTACCCCGTGTTCACCTCCACAATGTGTCCACCTCCACACCCTGCCCATCAAGTGTCCACCTCCACATCCTGCCCACCTTGTGTCCACCTCCACACTGTGTCCACCTCCACACCCTGCTCACACTGTGTCCACCTCCACACCCTGCTCACCCTGTGTCCACCTCCACACTGTGTCCACCTCCACGCCCTTCCCACCCTGTGTCCACCTCCACACTGTGCCCACCTCCACACCCTGCCCATCCTTTGTCCACCTCCACACCCTGCCAACCCTGTGTCCACCTCCACACTGTATCCACCTCCATGACCTGTTCACCCTGTGTCCACCTCCACACCCTGCCGATCCTGTGTCTACCTGCACACCCTGCCCACCATGTGTCCACCTCCACACCCTGCCCACCCAGTGTCCACCTCCAAACTGTGTCCACCTCCTCCACATCCTGATCCTGCCCACCCTGTGTCCACCTCCACACTCACTTTTAACTTAAGCTGCCTCAGTCCGACCCAACTCCAGTCAGTTGCTGCAGTGCTGGGTGCTGCTGCCTTAGTCCTCCTGTCCTGATCCTGAGTACTGACTCTGCTGGTCTCCTCCTCCTGCTCCTCTAGCCTATGAAAGTCATTATCTGCTCTGGATAGCACTATGCCTGTATCAGTACAACAGCCTGTCTGTGTGCTCAGAACCTAATCCCCAAACTACACAATAACCATGTTTTCTGCTTTTCACTTCCAATCTACTATTGTCTGCTCCATTGGAATCCCAGCAGCATTTATGTTAGTTATGACCCTCTACCACCCATCCATTCTCAACAAATAATCTTTTCAGTGTAGGGGGTGTGCACTGCACGGTAGTGGCACGCACAAGGATAACACCTGCAGGAGCACCTTTCTACACAGCAGTTAATAAATAAACAACAACCTACATTTGCAAAGCATCGTAACCCTTTGAGTACGGGGGAAAGGGCTTGCCCATTACTATGGCATTCCAAGAGTTAACACCGATCAACCCAGCAGTGTAAATAAGAAACCACCTGCAATGACACGGCGTCTTTACATGTTAACATACAGCCTACCTGTTTATAGGTGATTTTGTGCATCGAGTGTAACCCTTTAGGGACCACAGAGGTGGGTAATGCATTGAGCACCCGTTTGGTCCTTAAAGGGATGCATACGCCTATGCTGTGCATTACAAAACATAGGTCACGTAACGATGCAGGTGCCCATCCAAACCAACAGTGCAGCGGTACTTGAATGAAGCACGGATTTAGCCCTAGTCCCTACCACAATCCACTCCTGAGCCTCTTTGCATACCAAGTCAGGAGGAGATTCCTGGGGCTGCGCGATCTCCTGTAGACCTAGTGCAGGGCTGGCCATATCCAGAGATCAGTCAGTACAGCTAATGATGGAGTGTCTGGCTCAGGGGGGAAAAGCTTCCTCCAACCCCTCTGTGGGCTGCTGTAGGGATAGGCTCTTGTCTTGCACTAGGTCGTGACGTGCACTGCCTAATGGAGTCTGTCTACGCGCCGTGCCTCAGAACATGCACAACCAATGAGAGAGGAGTATCAAAGCACTCCTCTCTCATTGGCTGCACTGCGGCAGTGTGACTAGGAAGGTACTGGACGGTGGGGCACAATTCTAATGCCGTCCGTATCTTTGTATTCCTTATCATCATGCGCTTCTGCTCTGCTTTTTGTTTTATATGCGCTGCGGGCTACGGGCATCACAAGCCGCCACTAATAACAGGACAAAATAGCAAAACGACGGGACGGCCAGAAAACATGTAAAAAACGGGGCTGTCCCGTTCAAAACGGTACACATAGTCAGCCTACCCATCCCCTCTGGACCACCTTCGGGGCCCCCCAAAGTGCTCCATTCGTACTAGACCCATTAGTATGGTTCTAGAGTTTTATAGGCCCAAAAGTGGGGGTGGCTATCCCTCCATCAGAGATGGAAATGGAAAGAACTCTTTAGATCGTTATTTCTTTATGTTCTATAGTGTTTCAACTACCAATTTACCCTTATCTGTCGACAACGACTACTCATTAGCCTCATAACTTAACTAAATTCCTAAATACCCAAATGTGAGTCTATCACCCCCTAACAGTTACTACCTACTAACTACTTATATAGATCAAATCTCTCCCAAAATTCTCATATATAATAGATTACTAAACCCATGTATACCATTTTAACTCTGCCTAAAACCTCATAGTGTTTACCAAACCCCTATTCATGAGGGAGGAGACACCCACTACCAGAAAATCCAGTGTGACTTCTCCTCCCCCAACGACATACTGGGCTTACCTTCTACATGCCCCTTCACACCATATTCATGCATTATATAACCCGCCCAAGCTTTTCCCATGAATTAATTTAAACTAAAACCCCAATTACATTGTGCGCTAAGTGAAGACCCCGAAAAATCAGCACAAATGAGAGTACTAAGCCCGAGTTCATATTTACCCCTTTCTAAAGTCTCACAGTGTCTACCCGAATAAAATAACTAATTCCAACTATTTATTTCTTCTTTAATTGAAGCTACTGTTTTGTTCAAATGCTCTAAAAAAAAAAAAACGTGGGTTATTACTCCCTCCATCTGTGCGTGATTTGATACGGAACGAAGTCGAGACATTTGTAATGAACTTCCATTAGTAATTAGCGAACCCCAAGAATTTTTGTAACGACTTAAGTCCTACAGGACGAGGCTACTGCAACACTGCTGACAACTTCTGGGGGTCCATGACCAACCCAGATGCAGAAATGATGTAACCCAAATATCTTGGACCCCTTTAAAGGGATAGTAATGTTTCATAATAAAAACAGCTCTAATTAATCATCATAGTATTTGGACTATGCAGAGTGTTATTTCATTTCTGTCAGAGTTGTAATTCCAGAGTAATTCAATGACAAAGTGTCCCCCTCCCGCCCCTTTTACTGATGTCACACTATTCAGCCTGAGCAGAAGGGAGGTGCCCAAGTAGACTACAGAGAGGGACAATCTTCAATTAAGATAAGGGGAAAAACCTGAAAAGCTTGTCAGGGGGGGAAGGGATTTCATTGTTTTCATAGGAATAAGAGTGTCCCCTTCTGTTATCTGTCCAGTCTATGGACTGCATTCCACATCTGAGAAGAGATTGTTTACACTAGGTAAAAGGGGTGGGAGGGGGAAACTTTGCATGTGAATATCTCATAAACTATAAAGGTTTGAGAAATAAGACTTGTATCATTCTTCAAGTTTTTTTAATGCCTGGAAAAAAAATTAAAGTTAAAACGAAGTATTACTATCCCTTTAAACAGTCAAATAATTCAGTAATCAGGGGTATTGGATAAGTGTTTTTAACCATCAACTTGTTTAATCCTCGTAAGTCAATGCATGGGCATTTCGGCCTTGCTCTCAGTGCCTAGGGAATCCAGCTGTGCCTCATTTACGAGGCCCAACAAGGCCAAAACATATGTCTGGGGGTAGCTGGAGTTCTCAGACAGAGCAGATTTGCCCATCATTTTGGAACTGGACTGCGCTTTTGGGCGGGATTTGTCTAATATGTATCTGGAAATTACTCCTCTGAAGTGGCACTAGAGAGCTAAAACGTAATGCTTCTGAGAGGTGACAAGCCATTGAGCTTTCTGTTCATCCTCAGAGCCTCTCACATTTTTTGTAACTCCTAACCTTACCCTGGAAGAAGGATAGCAATAGCTCTTTGAAAAGCTTAGGAAACTTATCATCAGCACACACTAGATAGCTTTTGGACATAAGTCCCAATAAGTTTTATGTATAAAAGCAATGTGAAGAAATTATGGGGCAAACCAACTGCATGAGGGACATATAATTATTCCCTTTTATTTGAATGCAGAAATGCTAGAGGTCTCTAATACATTGCTTTGCAGACAGCAGCATATTCTATTTGAGAGACTGATTGTGAGGCCCACCACCACATAGGGCCTTATACTCACCAAATATAAGCTGGAAAAGGGGTCATATATCTGCCTGAACTGCTCTGTACAATTTGAGGTCTATTTGGAAGAAGCATTGGATGAAGAAAAATGGACCACAATTTACAGAGGGATTCACCATACCTACTCTTCCTTGAGCCTGAAGGAACAGTCTTACAAAATGCTTCATGGCACCAATCTGGCCCTGAAGACTCTGTATATGTATCACAGCAATAACTTAGATGATTGTGCCAAAATGGGGGAAGAGCAGGGTACATTTTTCTACATGTCATGAACCAGTGGAGTTGTTTCTAAGATTGGAAGAAGGCAGAGTCACTGAAGGTTGCCAGGACAACACTTTTCCCCTCGCACTTTGGATGGCACTCCTGTGGAGATAAAAATATAAACTATCCAACTGGGATTAGTATATTATACCTGTGCTTCTGGGAGCATGTCAATAGCATCACACCGGTGTCAGCCGGCTATCATGTGGTCTGATGTAATCTGAGAGACTTAACAATTTTTAGTTGGAATGCCTATGTGCAGTCTCATAGGACTGACTGGAGTGCTTCATACTAGTCTGGTACCCATAGTCAGAGTATGCAGTGGAGGTTAACCTGCCTACAATATAACAGTTATGGCTTTGCATTTAGCTACTTTGGAAGCACTGCAGGCCCCCTTTTTTTCTTTTCACTTGCTCTCTCCCATTCCTTTTAATAATAGCAGACACACTGAGATCAATTACATTAATATTATTTGCACAACTGATATCCACTGCTATTAGATATGTTTGAACAAAACAAGGCAGCAGGCTGAGACCAATAAGAGAGCTGCCAACATTTTTAAACTGGGGGCTGGGAGGTTTGGCGGGATGGGGAAACCTGAGGATGATGGAGGACATGTGAGACATTGTGGTACATCAAGTATTGTAGTATACATACATGTGATGGTGAAATACATATAACACTGTGGTAGCACATATACATACAAGTGAATCTATACAAAATACTGGGTCCATGATGGACCACAGGTGATAAGACAGAAACATTCAAATACAAAGTGCAGGAGTGAGGTCCAGTTCAAAGAAGTAAAAATGTTAGGACAAGACAAGGACAATGTAAGAAGGTTTAACTTAACTGAGTAGATAAGCAGAAAAGCCTACCGACAGAAGTGGTAGATGTTAATAGCAGGGCTTATAATTTAAGTCCTTTGCTACTAGCTAGACCTGAAAAGTTACTAGCCACTGCAAGCCAAAACATACCCGCCAGGGCTGAATTTCTACTTGCCAGGGCTAAATTTTCACTTGCCATTGGCTAGTAACGAGTGGAAATTTCGAGCCCTGTTAATAGAGTGACGAATTTAAGCATGCATGGGAAAGACATTTGGCTGTCCTGATCATAAGACAAGACCAGGGACTAATTAAGGTTTTTACAGTAGGAAAAATTGGCAGAATAGAAGGGACGAATGGTTTTTATCTGCTGTCAAATTCTATGTTTCTACACAGCAATCCTGTGTGCTGTACATAAGGGGGACTGAAGGGAAAGAGATCCATAACCTCATTCCATCAAGTCTTTTCTGCAACAGGAATAATGTCACATTGTGTACCATTTTGTGTTCAGGGACTAGGTTCTCCTCTGGCACTCAAAGGGTTAAATACCAGTCTGTACAAATCTCCCTTTAACCCCTCAGATACTAAAGACATAACCAACTCATTGCAAACATTCAAATGTTCATTAGGTTCATATGCATAAACAATGGAAGCAATTCTGAGGCAAACTAGCTGTACCATATGGAGAAAAACTTCACTTTGCTTTAAATTGGAGGTTTAACCCCCTGAATGCTAGAGAGGTCTAAACACATTGCTGTACAAGGTATTGTACCCCTTGTTAGCATTAAAAAGCCAAATTTAATTAACAGAGAATTGTTCTTTTCACCCAAGTTGTAGTTGGTTTGTTGTAGGATTGCAACTCCTTATGAATATTGGCTTACGTCTTCTTCCTGTCCAGCATCTCTTCAAAGTTAGCTCTCCCTCACCTCCTGTCAGTGACCTATTCTCAGTACCCTTCAGCAGGGCCTCATATAAAGATATACAATACAACAACTTGTACCCTGTGACAAGTTCAAGGTTTATCTGTAATTAATGATCATGATTTAAGTTAGTTAAGCATATTGTTTCCTACAAAAGGGGCTTACACACCCTTGCTTCATAATGTGTTGCAATATGAAGTATTTATTTCCCAACTCCTTAATAATAATTATTGGTTTGATAGCAAGTATTTGTACATGATTTAACCCTCTGAGTGCCAGAAGGGTACGCATTTCGTAACAATGAGCTGATTACCACTCTAGCACTCTAAGGGTTAATAGCCATAACCTTGGGCAGTTTGAGTGCTGTGTGTGCATCCAGGCACTAGAGGGAACTGATGTTTCTAGTAGCCAATTACATTCATGTTTCAGACTTTCTAGTTGATAACAGTTTAATAGCCAAGCTGTTTCCTGATTTCATTCAGACTGTTACAGGTTTTACTCACTTAAGACATTGTCTGTGTTTGCATTTCGTTCACATTCAGCAAAGCCCCCTGCATCTATTTCAATGGGATCACTAATCCAAACACTTGTCTTGTCCTGCCTGATTCTGGAAGCCTATGGGACAGGTAAGACAAATATATGTAGAGAAATGCTAATATAAAATTTCTATTTTATTTCTATTTGCCCAGAAATATGTAACTTTGTATTGCAAATAGTTTGTGGGACGTACTTGAATATGAGAACTCTCAATGTATTCTTGTAAAACACTTATTCTAAATATGTAATTTAGTAGCTGTGTTGAAGAAACTAAAGAGTTGCAATTCTGGAGTAAACCAACTGTGATTTAGGGGACAAATGAAAATGCCCATTGATGTAATCATTTGAGTGCCAGAGTGTTGCCCATGCCCAGCACATTGCAATGTAATACAATATGCACTCAAAGGGTTTAATGGGGATTTAACCCTTTGAGTGCCAGAGGGGTACACAACGCAATGTTTTGCAATCTGTTGTGTACCGCTCTGGCACTTAAAGGGCTAACTCCTTGAATGTTGTAAAACGATGTGCTGGGGAACTCTAACATTTAACTGGTTAAGAAGCCAATTCAGATCAGTGGTAAGTTTTGTAATGTTCATTTCCCTCATGAGTACATATGCTGCTGTGAATGTCCTTATGTACTAAGAAAAAGTGAGCAATTTCTGGGAACAATTACAAATTCTATTTGATTGTAATGGGGCTTTTAAAGGGAACTATCACCACTATAAAACTTTGCCTAAAACTAAGTGGCATACTAGTGTCATTTAAAAAAAAAAAAAAAAAAAAAAAAAAATGTTGTTTGGACGAAATTAACCTTTTAAAGCCGATCCTGTGGCTTTCTTCCAGACAGACTGCGGGTACAGGTCTGCACCTCAGTCTGTCACTCTTTCTCTCCCACGGGACGTCTGGATCCAGCCTCTCTTGTAAGCTGGAGCACTCTTATTGCTAATTGCTAATTATGATAACGTAAATGGTAGAAATAAAATCAAGACTAAAGATCAGGAAATAAAGACTACTAATTATGTTAAAAAATATGGGAAGGTGAATAGATTTAAAGTAAATCAGGTGCATGGGAGAATTTGGGACAAAAAGTATTTCGAGAATAATTTGGAATTCGGCATGGTATTAATTACCAATTATTCTACCCAAGTATATAAGGTCATAAAAATCTTGAACCATTTTTGGCCTATTCTCAGCGAAGATAAGATCTTATGGAAAAATATTCCAGCTAAAGTAAGAGTAATATGTAGGAGAAATCTGAATTTGAGGAATCTGCTTGCTCCTACTATTTTGAAAGTACATAAGGAAAATAATAAGAATTTAGGTATTGGTTCAATATATAATATTGCGTCACCTGTGACAGGTTGGCACTATTGTGGACATTGTTCCGCTTGTGCCAACTGCCCTAAGAAAATAGATGTGATTATTGGTCTAAATAATAAGAGTCACTGTATTGAATATTTGCTATCATGTGGCACTAGCAGAGGGGTGTATGTCCTTGTGGTTTAAAATATGTGGGAAGAATGAAAAGAAAATTTAAGAAAAGACTCAATGAACATAAAAGAAACATTACTAAGGGAGTGTTAACCCATTCAGTCTCATGACACCTCGAAGAAAACCATGCAAAACATGCTAAATTACCTAGAGGCTTTGCATTTGATAGGGTTAAGTTAGATTTTAGAAAAGGGGACTTTGAAAAAGCCCTTAATAGAAGTGAGGCTTATTGGATTTACACCCTGGGGACTTTGTTTCCTAATGGTCTAAACGAGAGCATTGAATTGGCTCCCTTTTTGTAACATGTAAAATGTGAAATTGAAGATAGATGTGAACTACAGAAGTGTTCTGTTGTATGAAGCTTTTTATTATGTGTGTAAAAGTAAAGTGGAAAATAGAAGATATATGTGTATATGTATATATTTACAGCATTGTGACCTAGAGGGTTAACATGGTTGCAATTTGTGGATGAACTATGGTCCGTTTTTTCCCAGTAAAGGATCCGTAGAATGCAGCAACATTGTTGTCAAAGTAGTTAGCCAGTATGTTTAAATAGGGGGAATTTGCAACATCACCCACACACTCTAATTTTTCTGCTTGATAAAGCACCTTTGGTGCGAAACGCGTTGCAGTTAGAGGTTGTCTGTTCCTGGCCAGGAGAGAATTTGTGTGATGCTGCAAAAGATGTTCTTATGCTATATGTAAGTTTTTAGATTTATTTTCTTTTTGTGTATAGTTATCCACTATGTGTGGTTAGGAAGATCGGATGTGTTAATACTTTGTGTGTTATGTAACTTTTCGGTTTGCTGACACCTTTTTACTACCAGTTCCTCTTAGCCATTTATAGGTGTGTACCTTAGAGCCAGCAACTTGCTAAATATTTTCTTTACTTAAATATATATGATATGTTCTTTGTAGAACTTATATCATTTTCTGTATTGTCCATTATATACTTTTAATAAATACTTTTAGACATTACCTATTGTGATATTTGATTATGTATGAGAGATACTGGCCGGAGTTCTTAAATATTTAAGGTTTTCCAACTTGGGGTGAGAGATCAGCTCTAGACCATTATTGTTTTGCAGATGTTAATGCCAGTCATAGACTGAGGGGACCTAGGATATTCTCCTGCGCTGCAAATCCATCTTGATAAACTTGACACTCTGTATAGTTCATTATGCCACATTGCCCTCCAATGTAATTACACTTCCTATCACTGTGATATGTTTAAAGACCTAAACTGGCTAACACTCAAATCTAGATGTGCTGTTCATCTTTCTTGCTTAGTATATAGTATGAATATTACATACATACATACAACCACTTCTCCAGAAGGCTAGCGGACTACCTGAGCAGTATGCTCACTCCAGCTCTCCTTACTAGCTATATCATCCGCTCCCCCTGCTAACATCTCACTGAGTATACCACATTACAGGAAAGAAGTCAGTCCATCTGCTTTCCTCTTCAGCTCTCTGAAAGCCTGTAACAACCTGCCTGAAAAAAATCATATCTTCTTCCAGTCTAAAATCCTTAAAATAATAAATATCTAAAAACAACATGTAAATGTATATTTTTTTAGTATGTATGTGTGTGTATATCCTGTATAATAATTCGCTAAAAAGTTTGTAATGATGCAGTCATGCTCAGTAGAGACTGCCTGTGATGCTGCTGATATGGAGCAGGGAGCTCCGAAGTATCAGCGGCGGCGCGGGTGGTCTCTACTGTGCATGACTGCCCTGCGACCGGCTGGCACTGTGGCCCGTGTACACAGGCTCTTCAACTAGTATGTAATGTTTCTCTGTTTAAATCTGTAACTCTTTATTATAAACTCATCAGGACATACTTGAAAATGAGAGAAATCTCAATGTATTCTTCCTGGTAAAACATATTCTAAATAAATCTGCATATGATCCAATATATATATATGATATCTAAGTCTATGCACATAATCAACACCTTTGTAAGGAGGCTAAAGGTGCACAACAATTCTACAAACAAAACTGTTTATTTACAGTGGGGTCAAAAAATGCCCTGAAACATAAATAACGCATATGTTCTAAAACATGCTAATTTTACCTGTGAATCAAACTAATGAAATCAAAAGATGTCTAAAAATATTATTTGCACTGACATGTTGTGGTCTTTTTCTGTAGTACAAGTGCAAAAATCATTACTTTGTACATGAAACTAACTTTTAATCTGTTCTTTTCTTAGGACCTGAGGATGCAAATCCAATATTAGCTACAAAGTATGGAAAACTCCTAGGAAAAACAGTGAAGGTTTTGGGGGCAGATAGAGACATACATGCTTTTCTTGGAGTTCCCTTTGCAAAGCCTCCTATTGGACCATTAAGATTCTCTCACCCTCAACCTCCTGAGTCATGGAGCTCTGTCAGAGATGCAACAAAAGATCCACCTATGTAAGTTCCTACTCTGTAAAGTCATATAACCCAAGATATTATAAAGGGACAAGCATACAACTCTATAGAGTTATAGTTTTATTTACAATAAGGGCTTTATATTCAAAAGAAAACCATCATCATTCTGGATTGAAACAACAGCACTACAGATTACAAATAATTGACACAGTTCAAAGTGATTTAAATGGAGCTTCTAACCCCTTGAATATTAGAGAGGTCTCCAAGGAATTACAAAGGAATTAATTGGCAAGCTCTCTAATTCAAGGGTTTTAAAGTCCAGCTGAATCAATGGGAATTTTGATTTGACCTCTGTGGTGCAGTTGGTTTTCCCATGTTTCTACTTTTCCTCACAAAGTGCTAAAGGTATAAACATGACTGCCAAATGCACTTTTACAAACAACAAGACATTCATGAAAACGAAAACCACAGGTGGCGCCAATAGTGCCTTATCATACTATACAAATAGATTGAAATTGAAATAGCAATAACACTCACATTTGAGAACGGCTGTGTAGTAAATCTACATGTACACACATCTAAACCAGCGTACAGAGAAATTTCTACTGTCCCTGCTCGGTCTTATACTGGAACGATCACTCTTTCATCCAAAAATACAAATCTCCAAAAAAGAGGATATATCTTCATTCAAAATTCTTTAAAGGGATAGTAATGGATTGTTTTTAGTAAATTTAATATTGTAGATATTAGAAAATTAAATTAATTGCTGCCAATCTGATTTCTCAAACAGGTATAGTTTGAGAGATATACGCTGCTAAAGTCTCCCCCTCCCTCCCCTTTCACATACATCAGCCTCGAGCTGACAGCCTGAGATCCTGGTCCCGGAACCGGCCGACGTCTCTTCAGTATATATATTTATATTAAGCATGGAATTTGCTATTTGTATTTATTTATAGTTAATTTAGATTTTATTAATGTAAGGAATCTGATTTTCTGATACTCTCTTCTGAGAGACTTGGTAGATACTTTTGTTGCTTTCAAATTCTGTATTGACACTTACCTTTTTGTCATCTCCCAACAATGTTTAAGAGGTTAATTATACCTAAAATATTGAAAGGCATTAAGGTCAATCAACCCTTTAAATTTCACCAAGTACATAAAGAGTTAATTTGGTAGTTTCTGATCTTTCGGACTACCTGCACTAATTGTTCGAACTGATCCATAAAAAGTTAGCTGCGTTTAAAATATTTAAATATCCGAATAGCTTTAATGTCAACCAATCCTTTGAATTTCATTAAGTATATAAGAAGTAAATTTTTTTGACCGTTTGGACTTTCCGTACTAAATGCCCTAACTGACATTTGGTAATTGTCCAATCATGAGACAGACTGGCATTTCACATTCTCAGAGGCAAGCTTGTTTCACTTTCTTTTGCTTTGTTACCACAAGCCTTGAAGCAGCATGTAGCTGTGAGACGTATATCAGTGGTATATTTTAATTGTTTTTAATAAATTATTAAAGAATTTTGAATGAAGAACTAACTTGCCACTTTTTTGGAGAGTTGTATTTTTGGTTGAAACAGTGAACATTCCAGTCTAAGACTGAGTAGAGACGGTAGGAATTTCTCTGTATTCTTGTTTGCTGTGTGTGTATATGTACGTTTACTACAGGGGCATTGCTAGGTGTCAAAAAGACCTGGGGCTAGAGCCCATGGCTAAATTCAACAGCATGCCCGCCGCCCGCTGTAGTGACAGTAACCACATGTGCAGACATACACACTTAAATTTATGCAGTACCTATATGTACATATGTTATAAATATTTTTAACTGAGAGAGAAAGGCAGTAGACAGAAGAGGATAGAATGGGATTTAAGATACTGAACCATCACATACCCTCTTTCATCTACCTTTTTGGCAATATAGTAAGTATAAGCTACTGGGCCCAGGAGCAATATTCTAAGAGTGGTAGACACATGACAATGCATACACTGTTTGACACCCAGCTTTGTTCCACTGGTAGTCATACAACTGCACATACACTATCTGGCATACAGCCTTGTTCCACTGGTAGTCACAGAGCCACACATACACTGTCTGACCCACAACCTGTTCTGCTAACCACTAGTCATAACAGATACCCACATACACTGTATGAAACCCCAGCCTTGTTCCACAGGTAGTCACAGATCCACTCGTTGACCCCCCCCAACCTGCTTCCATTGCCCACTGATAGTCATACACTGATTCTACAGCCTAATTCTACTCTCTGTGGTAGTCAAAGACCCCACATACACTGTCTGACACCCCCCAGCCTTGATCCACTTGCTGCTCGTGTATCCTTTTGAAATGTCACTGCTAATGGGCAGATAAGCAAATACTTGAGAATGTGTATTTTGTAAGAGTTCTACCTGATTCAAGGTAAATGCATGCCATTAATTAAATGCTAAACCAGAACCCCTCAAATGCCGCACAGAGAGCAGAAGGGAAGTGACAACTTGGACAATGATGAAGGCACTCAATGCGGCATTTGAAGAGATGCCTCTCTGTGTAGAATTCACTCCTCTGTGCGCCATTTGCTCCATATACTGAGAGCTTTCATCTTTGCCCAAGTTGTCACTTCCCTTCTACTCTGTGCGGCATTTGAGGGGTTCTGATTCAGCATTTAATTAATGGTATGTATTGACCTTGAATCAGGTAGAACTCTTACAAAATACACATTCTCGAGTATTTGCTTATCTGCTGTACTTTCCATGAAAACTCTTTTTTACATAAAGAAAAAATCCCTTATCAGCACCAAACCTAATTCCTAGGAGATACAAGATGGATTTGTTGCTTATTACAGGAAGTCTAAATGATATCAAAGGTGCCGAAGCACCTACTTAAATAAAATCTAACTTTTATTAAATTTATTGTTAAAAACCTGGCAAATTAAAATAAAAAAACTCTCTCTTATGAAGGTGATATGAATAAATATTATTCCCATGGATTCTGTGAGAAAGTGTTAATAGCAATGAGTGCAAATGGTGGATGGAAGAATGTCAGTGTAGTCTTGCATCTGAAGATGCAACACAATGTCTGCTCTCCGATATGCGGTAGTACCAAATAATGTGTTGATGAACAAAACATTATGTATTAGCAGTGTGTCCATCTTTGTATTTTAAGCAATGCTTAATCCTTTGAGTGGCAGGGAGATAGGTAGCAATGCATTTCGTACCATAGCGGTGAAAGGGTGCAGTGTGTTCCTGCTGCATTTTGTGCGTGTCTATGATCACTGGCAGTGTCTGTCCTCCTGCGTGTGTGATCTATTTCAGTCTGTGTCCTCTTGCGGGCTTGTGTGTGATCTCCTGAAGTCTGTGTCCTCCTGCATGTGTGATCTCCTGCAGTCTGTATCCACTTGCGGGTGTGTGTGATCTCCTACAGTGTCTGTCCTCCTGCGTGTGTGTGTGTGTGCTCTCCTGCAGTGTCTGAACTCCGATATGCGGTAGTACCAAATAATGTGTTGATGAACAAAATATTATGTACTATCAGTGTGGGACGGCTTTGCCCGTCTTTGTATTTTAAGCAATGCTTAATCCTTTGAGTGGCAGGAAGATAAATAGCACTTTGCAATGCATTGCGTACCATAGCGGTGAAAGGTTGCAGTCTGTTCCTGCTGCATTTTGTGTGTGTCTATGATCACTGGCAGTGTCTGTCCTCCTGCGTGTGTGATCTCTTTCAGTCTGTGTCCTCTTGCGGGCATGTGTGTGATCTCCTGCAGTCTGTGTTCTCTTGCGGGCGTGTGTGATCTCCTGCAGTCTGTGTCCTCCTGCGTGTGTGTGTGTTATCTCCTGCAGTCTGTATCCACTTGCGGGTGTGTGTGATCTCCTACAGTGTCTATCCTGCTGCGTGTGTGCTCTCCTGCAGTGTCTGTCCTCCTGCGGGTATGTATGTGTGTGTGTGATCTCCTGCAGTCTGTGTCCTCTTGTGGGTGTGTATGATCTCTTGAAGTCTCTGTCCTCCTGAATGTGTCTGTGTATGATCTCCTGCAGTGTGTGTCTCCTCCAGCGTGTATCTGTGTATGATGTTCTGCACTGTCTGCCCTCTTGCATGTGTGTATGATGTCCTGCAGTGTGTGTATTCTCCTGCGTGTGTCTTTGCATGATATCCTTCTTTGTGTGTTCGTGTTTGTGATCTCCTGCAGTCTGTGTCTTCCTGCGTGTTATCTCCTGCAGTCTGTCCTCCTGTGTGTGATCTCCTGCAGTATTTGTCCTCCTGCGTGTGTGTCCTGCAGTGTCTGCCCTCCTGCATGTGATGTCCTGCAGTGTCTGCTCTCCTGCGTGTGATCTCCTGCAGTGTGTGTCCTTCTGTGTGTGATGTCTTGCAGTTTGTATCCTTCTGTGTATGATATCCTGCAGTGTCTGGCCTCCTGCATGTGATGTCCTGCAGTGTCTGGCCTCCTGCATGTGATGTCCAGCAGTGTCTGTCTGTTACAGTTGACAAGCAGAACCAGGAGTCAGACGGTATAGTTAATATAATAATACAGAAATGCAATATAATATATACACACAGTGGGTGATCGAAAAGGCGAGTACTGTATCAGGAATAGCAGTCTCCCAATGTCACCACCACACTGTCCAAGACTAGGCCTCAGCCTGCTGGAGTCTCGCGGTACGGTAACGCCCAAGAGTGATACTGACTCAGCCTGCAGTCAGTAGCTGGGAATCTGCGCACCAAGACAGGAGCGTGGACATCATCAGCTGGAATCCAGGAGCGCTCCTCTGGATCATATCCCTTCCAATGAATAAAATATTGTAAGCGCCCTCGTACTACACGGGAGTCCAGAATATTTTGAGCCTCATATTCCTCGTGATCTGCAACTATCACGGGAGCAGGACGGACAGGAGCGGAGGTAAACCGGTTGCAGACCAAGGCCTTTAACAGGGAAACATGAAAGACATTATGTATCCGCATACTGGCAGGCAGTTCCAACGCATTAGCCACCGGGTTGATCTTGTACAACACCTTGAAGGGACCAACAAATCGAGGAGCCAGTTTATTGCATGGGACCTGGAGGTGCAAAATTACGGCACGACAACCACACTCTATCTCCAATCTGGAAGGTCGGTGCTGGCAGACGTCTACGGTCAGCCTGCCTTTTTTGTCACTGCACTGAACCACGTGGGGTATGCTGTACCCGAACCCATTTGGAACGGAGTGCCTGCAAATGCTCATCCAGAGCTGGAATAACTTGTGCAAGGAAGGTTTCAGGAAGAACAGAGGGTTGGAACCCATAATTAATCAAGAAAGGGGAACTCTGAGTGGAAGAGTTCACCACACAATTTCTGGCAAACTCCGCCCAGGGCAACAGGGTAGCCCAATTGTCGTGGTGATCAGACACATAGCAGCGGAGAAATTGGTAAGGCTTGGTTCGACCTTTCTGCCACACCATTGGATTGCGGGTGGTTTGCGCACAGAAACACCTCCAGAAGCTGGACACAAACTGGCTTCCTCTGTCAGACACGATCACCTTCGGGATACCATGGAGTCGGAACACCTCCTTTGCGAATACCACCGCCAATTCCTGTGTGGATGGCAAGCCCTTGAGTGGCACAAAGTGAACCATCTTTGAGAATTTGTCCACAATCATAAGTATTGCAGTAAAGCCCATGGACCTAGGAAGGTTGACCATAAAATCAATGGATAAGTGAGACCAGGGGCGTTTCCTGTTGGCCACAGGCTGGAGAAATCCTACTGGCAGATGTCGGGGAGACTTATTTTGAGCACACGTGGTGCAGGCAGTGGTAAAGGCGGCACAATCAGAGTGGAGGCTCGGCCACCAAAACAGTCTAGACAAGGACCAGATTAACTGGTCGCGCCCAATATGGCCAGTGATTTTTGAAGCATGGTATGTCTCCAGGATTTTAATGCGGAATTGAGCCGGTACAAAACGTCTCCCACTTGGAGTCTCTGCTGGGGCAGATGCTTGGGCGTTGTAACGGTTTGTTTGACACTCAGACACAGTAGGTTTGGATAAAACACAGTTTTATTGAACAGTAAACAATAACCCTCATGGGTCCAGTAATATATGACACAATATAGTACTGACACAAGACAGGTTACAGTGAGATATACCCACACGGATCCAGTATATGCAAAGTACAACAACACAATGTACTGACACAGGTCAGGTAACTTTCGTGTGATTCTCAAGCTAGGCAGCACTGAATGGGTTACTATTAGGCCAGGAGGACTGACAAGCTATCCCGGTGCCCGTGATTGCTGGCTTTTTCTGTCAGTCAGTTGTAAGGGCTCTCCATTGGTTGCCTGTGATTAGCCCGCCCAGTATTGCCTATATAGACTGGGCTCCTGCACCCTTTGAGTGCCCTTTCGTGGTGTCTCTATGTCAGTGATCACCTGCCTATGGATTCCTGTGTCTACTGGGCCTGCATGTATCCTGTACTGCCCCAGTGTCAGTGTATCAACCCAGACAGCCAGTGACACTCCAGAGTGGTACCTGTTTCTGTTCCTGATCCGGTTTGGCTGACGTTCCTGCTTCCGTTCCTGATCCGGTTTGGCTGACGTTCCTGCTTCCGTTCCTGACCCGGTTTGGCTGACGTTCCTGCTTCCGTTCCTGATCCGGTTTGGCTGACGTTCCTGCTTCCGTTCCTGACCCGGTTTGGCTGTCGCTGCTGCTCCTGTATCCTGTTCCGGCCTGGCTGTCGCTCCTGCTCCTGGACTCGGATTGACATTCTTCCCTATGGACTATGGTCGCGTGGGCGACATTCTGACTACTGGATCCCTCCTTAAGTTGTACCTTTGGTACTAGGCTTAGGGTCTCCGTGTTGTCCAGTACGCGGTACTGGTTCGCTCCAATATCACACCGGTTGCTTGCTGCCTCCTTTACAGCACGGGTAGGGCCTCCGTGTTGTCCAGTACGCGGTACTGGTTTGGTCCAATATCACACCGGTTGCTTACTGCCTCCGTTACACACCGGTAGGGCGTCCGTCTTGTCCAGTACGCGGTACTGGTTTGCTCCAATATCACACCGGTTGCTTGCTGCCTCCGTTACAGCACCCGTAGGGCCTCCGTGTTGTCCAGTACGTGGTACTGGTTTGCTCCAATATCACACCGGCTGCTTGCTGCCTCCTTTACAGCACCAGTAGGGCCTCTGTGTTGTCCAGTACGCGGTACTGATTTGCTCCAATATCACACCGGTTGCTTGCTGCCTCCTTTACAGCACCGGTAGGGCCTCTGTGTTGTCCAGTACACAGTACTGGTTTGCTCCAATATCACACCGGTTGCTTGCTGTCTCCGTTACAGCACCGGTAGGGCATCTGTGTTGTCCAGTACGCGGTACTGGTTTGCTCCAATATCACACCGGTTGCTTGCTGCCTCCATTACAGCACCGGTAGAGCCTCCGTGTTGTCCAGTACGTGGTACTGGTTTGCTCCAATATTACACCGGTTGCTTGCTGCCTCCGTTACAGCACAGGTAGGGCTTCCGTGTTGTCCAGTACGCAGTACTGGTTTGCTCCAATATTACGACGGTTGCTTGGTTCCTCCATTACTGCACCGGTAGGGCCTCCGTGTTGTCCAGGTACACCGTACTGGTTTGCTCCAATAATACATCGGCTGCTTGCATTACCAACTTTACAGCTCCGGTAGGGCCTCCCTGTTTGTCCAGTACGTATTACACCGGTTTGCTCCACATTATTATCGTTTGCTGATGCTATCTCTGTTACAGCACCAGTGGGGCTCCTATACACTGTGTCAACGTGCTAGGCTGCCTTGCCCGGTATATTGGCAAGGCCGGTAGAGCCTCCTTCATATTGTTGTGCCAGTCTCCAGGCTGCCTTGCCCGGTATATTGGCAAGGCCGGTAGAGCCTCCTTCATATTGTTGTGCCAGTCTCCAGGCTGCCTTGTCCGGTATATTGGTAAGGCCGGTAGAGCCTCCCTAATCTTGTGTTGCCAGTTTCCAGGCTGCCTTGCCCGGTATATTGGTAAGGCCGGTAGAGCCTACTTCATCTCATTGTGCCAGTCTCCAGGCTGCCTTACCCGGTATTTGGCAAGGCCGGTAGAGCCTACTATATTGTATCATTGTTTGCTATACTATTTGAACCTGTTGTGTGTCTGTTTCATATATGTATGTTCAGGACCTGTGAGGGTTCTTATTAACTTTTCAATAAAGTTGTGTTTTTATCTTAACTCTGTGTCTGAGAGTCAAAACGAACCGTGACACAGGCCCTAATAGCGCGAGGCCCTTTAAGACTCTCACTCTTAAGAGAGCGCACAATATCGAGTAACGCCCAAATAGACAATGGAGACCAGAGCCACTTGTGGACTGCCGTAGCAGTAACAGAGCACTGGCAACGAGCCCAGAGAGGCACCCAACCGGAGACTGCACAGATAGATAGCTAGTGGACTGGCACCTACCCCGAAGAGTTAACAACGCTCAGACCAATGTCGACTGCATTATCAGGTGAACTGCCCTGAGGCGCCCAGAGTAAACCCAACCTCAGCGTGAAATGCAGGAAGAGGTCCAGCGTATCGTGGTGCACGGATGGAAGGAACACACCAGCAATGTCGCCTGGGCGACACCGACAATAACGGAGACTATACTGCAAGAGCATAGTGGATCGAGGTACTGTCCGTAGACAGAGAGGATCCTGAATAACAATCCCAACTGGGGACCGGATGGGGTGTCAGCAGGAGAGATGCACGGCCAAGGAGTCCAACCGGGCCGGTTCGGTACACAGGCAGGAACGTCAGCCAATCCGAGTCGGTACACAGAGCAGGAACGTCAGCCAGGCCGGGTCGGTACACAGAGCAGGAACGTCAGCCAGGCCGTGTCGGTACACAGAGCAGGAACATCAGCCATTCCGGGTCGGTACACGGAGCAGGAACGTCAGCTGGGCGGGGTCGGTACAAAGAGCAGGAACGTCAGCCAATCCGAGTCGGAACACAGGCAGGAACGAGATGCAGAGTAGTCAGGCAATCCGGGTAGGTACATGGAGATCACACGAACACAGGAACAAGCGCTGGTAACGGAAACACCACGAAAGGGCACCGGAGAAGTGACAAGACCCAGTATTTAATGACAAATACTGGGCGAGACAAAGTCACTTCAACCAATAGGCGTAAGCAGGAGTGGAAACTGACAGAATGTCGCCAGCATAGCACGGGCACCATGATAGTAGCCCCCTCTCAAAGACCCCCCCTCCTTGAAGAGGGGCCCGGTTTCAGAGGGTATTTGGAATGAAAACTGCGCAACAATCTGGGAGCATGGAGGTCACTCTGATCAACCCAGGAATGCTCCTCAGGGCCATAGCCCTTCCAATTAACCAAATATTGCAATTTTCCTCTATATCTTCGTGAATCAATAATGCTTTGAACTTCGTACTCCTCCTGACCCTGAACTTGAATAGGACCGGGGACCACAGGAGTGGTAGTGTAACGGTTGCATATCAAAGGTTTCAGAAGGGATACATGGAACACATTGTGAATCCGCATGGATGCTGGGAGATCCAGGGCATACGAGACTGGGTTAATTTTGCGGATAACCTTAAAGGGACCAATGAACCGGGGAGCCAACTTATTACAAGGAACTTGCAAATTGAGGTTTCTGGAGGATAACCATATCCTATCCCCAACCTGGAAGGAGACCGCCGGCAACCTTCTGCAATTAGCGTGGTTTTGATAATGCTGGAATGAATTACTGAGGACCCTCTGTACCTGTGCCCAGGTGGAGCGGAGTTGCTCGATATGCTCATCCAGAGCTGGAATCTGCTTCATCTGAAATTAGTCCGGGAGCAAGCATGGCTGGAATCCGTAGTTGATGAGAAACGGGGAGCTCCCAGATGATGAATTAACAGCACAGTTCCTGGCGAACTCTGCCCATGGCAACAGGTGTCTGGGTTGGCCACAATACAGACATAGTCCCTGCCTTTGGCAATGCGCCTGTTCCTCCTTGGTTAACTTGGTGAAACCTAGCTTCATTGGTTCACTACTTTCCCGGGTACGCTTAGGAGGCAAGGGAGGCATGGGTGGGAAATTTTGACTGGCTTGTCCAAAGCTTCTGGCCTGCTGCCTACGGTCTTTAGCCGCGAGTCTTTCACGGATGCGGGAATCAATTAGTATAGTGAAATCAATAAACTCATCTAGATCATTAGGCAAATCTCTGGCTGCCGTCTCATCTTTAATACGGTCAGCGAGTCCCTGAGCAAATGCTGCCACCAGCTCCTCATTGTTCCAAACTACCTCTGCTGCCAACGTACGAAATTCAATAGCATAATCTTCCACCGTACGAGAACCTTGTTGTATCTCCATTAATCGTTTGGCAGCAGAGGCGGCTCTACCTGGGACTTCAAACACTCTGCGGAAGGCACGCACAAACTCCCTAAAGTTCTTAGTGCAAGGTCTGGCAGATTCCCACAAGGGGTTGGCCCATGCCAGGGCTCTGCCCGTCAGTAACGATATCATAAAGCCCACCTTACTGCGGTCATTAGGAAAGGCTTGGGGAGTTAGTTCCAGAAAAATCTCCAATTGGTTAATAATCCCTCTGCACAGGGTGGGTTCGCCATCGTATCTTAGCGGTAACGGAGCTGTGGAGGTTAACCCTTTACACGAGGCCACTTGCGTCAGGGATTGAGCTCCCGGTGTCGAAACGGGGGGGACCACCGAGGCTTGAACCGGTTTATTAAGGTGAGCAGTATGCTTTAGAATGGTTTGTATGGCCAGTGCCAACTGGTCCAAATGCTGCTCATAAATCCATCCTCCAATGGATGCTTTGTGCATTACCTTCACCTGTACCGTCTGAGGTCATGGCCCTTTCATACTGTAACGATTTATTTGACACTCAGACACAGTAGGTTTGGATAAAACACAGTTTTATTGAACAGTTGCAGTAAACATTAACCCTCACGGGTCCAGTAATATATGACACAATATAGTACTGACACAGGACAGGTTACAGTGAGATATACCCACACGGGTCCAGTATATGCAAAGTACAACAACATAATATACTGACACAGGTCAGGTAACTTTCATGTGATTCTCAAGCTAGGCAGCACTGAATGGGTTACTATTAGGCCAGGAGGACTGACAGGCCCTAATAGCGCGAGGCCCTTTAAGACTCACACTCTTAAGACAGTGCACAATATCGAGTAACGCCCAAATAGACAACGGAGACAAGAGCCACTTGTGGACTGCCGTAGCAGTAACGGAGGACTGGCAACGAGCCCAGAGAGGCACCCAACCGGAGACTGCACGGATAGATAGCTGGTGGACTGGCACCTACCCTGAAGGGTTAACAACGCTCAGACCAATGTCGACTGCACTATCAGGTGAACTACCTGAGTGTTACGGTTTTTAAGACACTCAGACCAATAAGTGAAAATAAAATACACTTTATTAAAGTGAATGATGACACTTACGCCCTCTAGAGGCGGTAGGTAATACACAGATAATGTAAACTGAGATAATACAATGAAAATAGTATTAAGGACATAAATGCAAGTCAGTATGCACTAGGATGATATGGGCCCCAAAGGGGTTAAAGTCCAAATTATACTCAGTCTCAGATGTGGAAGTTTGACACGCCCTTGATGTTAAATAGACTGTGCTGTACAGACGAAGTTCATCAGGTGCTGAGGAACGAGTTGCCTTGCCAAGGTGGTAGATGATAAGCAGACTGGGTAACAACTTAGCCCCCACGGGCGTAGCTACAGGAACTGCTTAAGTATGTGCAAGTGCGAATAGCCCCTTGGGGCAGTATGGAAACCGGCCTGCAATGCAAGAGCTAATAGCCTCCTCAGGCGTAATCGAATGCAGTAATACTAGAGCCAGAGCCACTAGCCCCCGCGGGCGTAGTACCGGATAGCCAACACTGAAGCCTTTCTGCCAACACTCTGGGTATATGATCTCGTCGGTAACCAACACCGGAGAGCCTGTAAGCGCCCAAACGGCCCAAGCTTTGTGAACACTCTGCAACGTTAGACTAGAGTTGCCGACGGAGAGCGGCCAACTCAGCAGCAGTTTCACTTGTAACAAGGCTCGTACTGGAGATAGAGAGAGTGAATAAGAGGCAGCACTGCAAGAGTTAAAATGCACGTTTACTTGAGGCTTCAGCGCTACTGCAAGGCTCTGTAACGTTACTCGAGGCTTCAACGATACGCTCAGGCTCTGCAAGGAGAGGAAGGCCCACAGAATACACACAGCTCTGCACTAGAACGAGGCACAGCACTATTGAAGGAATCACCAGGCTAGGCAATGACACACTCGTGGGCATCAGAGACAGGAAAATGTCGCGGCGGCGACAACTGGAATGCAGGTCACTGGAACAAGCTGGAAGTCGATCTTCGGAGCAGGAAGTCAGCCGGACCGGGTCATACACAGGCAGGGACGTCAAACTAGCCGGGTCAGGATCCAAGGGTGGTCCGTAGACGAGCCGGGTCATACACAGGCAGGAACGTCAAACTAGCCGGGTCAGGATCCAAGGGTGGTCCGCAGACGAGCCGGGTCATGCACAGGCAGGAACACTGGAGAATGGTCAGGACAAGCCGAATCGGTACACAGGAACTCAGAATACAGAAACACAGCAAAAGCACACTGGCTCAGGAACACCACGAAAGGGCAACTGACATAAGAGATAGCCAGGTATAAAAAGGTCATCAGGAGGCGGGTCAAACTCAGTCAGCAAATCAGTGACATCCACAACAGAGAGTGACAGGAATCACAGGCACTGTGATAGTACCCCCCTCTCAAAGACCCCCTCTCCTAGCCTGAGGTTTGGGTTTCAAAGGATATTTAGAGTGAAAGCTGCATACTAATCTTGGAGCATGGAGATCCCCCTGATCAATCCAAGAGCGTTCCTCAGGGCCATAGCCCTTCCAATGAACCAAATATTGCAGCTTTCCTCTAAATCTCCTGGAGTCAATAATACTCTGGACTTCATATTCCTCTTGGCCCTGGACGTCCACCGGCCCAGGAATCACTGGCGTAGTAGTATAACGATTGCACACCAAGGGTTTCAGAAGAGACACATGGAACACATTATGAATGTGCATAGAGGGTGGAAGCTCCAGAGCCTAAGAAACCGGATTAATTTTGCGGATAATCCTAAATGGACCAATGAACCGGGGAGCCAGTTTATTGGATGGGACTTGTAAGTTGAGGTTTCTGGATGACAGCCATACCCTGTCCCCCACTTGAAATGAGACCGCTGGAAGGCGTCTGCTATTAGCGTGCCGTTGCTGCCGTCTGAAAGACTGACTGAGGGACCTCTGAACCTGTGCCCAAGTGGAATGAAGTCGTGCCAAATGCTCGTCTAGAGCAGGGATCTGCTGTGCCTGAAAGGAGTCTGGGAGCAGACAAGGCTGGAACCCATAATTCACGAAAAACGGGGAGCTCCCGGACGATGAGTTAACCGCACAGTTTCTGGCAAACTCTGCCCATGGCAACAGGTCAGCCCAATTATCATGATGATCGGAGACAAAACAGCGCAGGAACTGTTCCAGTCCCTGATTGGCACGCTCAGCGGCCCCATTCGTCTGGGGATGGTAGGCAGAGGAAAATGACAATTGAATGCCCATCTGACCACAAAATGCCCTCCAGAACCTAGAAACGAACTGGCTCCCATGGTCAGAGACAATCACTCTGGGCACTCCGTGCAGACGGAACACCTCTCTGGCAAAAACTATCGCCAATTCCTGAGCCGATGGAAGCCCAGCCCGGTAGGTAATACACAGATAATGTAAACTGAGATAATACAATGAAAATAGTATTAAGGACATAAATGCAAGTCAGTATGCACTAGGATGATATGGGCCCCAAAGGGGTTAAAGTCCAAATTATACTCAGTCTCAGATGTGGAAGTTTGACACGCCCTTGATGTTAAATAGGCTGTGCTGTACAGACGAAGTTCATCAGGTGCTAGGAACGAGTTGCCTTGCCAAGGTGGTAGATGATAAGCAGACTGGGTAACAACTTAGCCCCCACGGGCGTAGCTACAGGAACTGCTTAAGTATGTGCAAGTGCTAATAGCCCCTTGGGGCAGTATGGAAACCGGCCTGCAATGCAAGAGCTAATAGCCTCCTCAGGCGTAATCGAATGCAGTAATACTAGAGCCAGAGCCACTAGCCCCCGCGGGCGTAGTACCGGATAGCCAACACTGAAGCCTTTCTGCCAACACTCTGGGTATATGATCTCGTCGGTAACCAACACCGGAGAGCCTGTAAGCGCCCAAACGGCCCAAGCTTTGTGAACACTCTGCAACGTTAGACTAGAGTTGCCGACGGAGAGCGGCCAACTCAGCAGCAGTATCACTTGTAACAAGGCTCGTACTGGAGATAGAGAGAGTGAATAAGAGGCAGCACTGCAAGAGTTAAAATGCACGTTTACTTGAGGGTTCAGCGCTACTGCAAGGCTCTGTAACGTTACTCGAGGCTTCAACGCTACGCTCAGGCTCTGCAAGGAGAGGAAGGCCCACAGAATACAAACAGCTCTGCACTAGAACGAGGCACAGCACTATCGAAGGAATCACCAGGCTTGGCAATGGCACACTCGTGGGCATCAGAGACAGGAAAATGTCGCGGCGGCGACAACTGGAACGCAGGTCACTGGAACAAGCTGGAAGTCGATCTTCGGAGCAGGAAGTCAGCCGGACCGGGTCATACACAGGCAGGGACGTCAAACTAGCCGGGTCAGGATCCAAGGGTGGTCCGTAGACGAGCCGGGTCATACACAGGCAGGAACGTCAAACTAGCCGGGTCAGGATCCAAGGGTGGTCCGCAGACGAGCCGGGTCATGCACAGGCAGGAACACTGGAGAATGGTCAGGACAAGCCGAATCGGTACACAGGAACTCAGAATACAGAAACACAGCAAAAGCACACTGGCTCAGGAACACCACAAAAGGGCACGGTATAAAAGGTATAAAAAGGTCATCAGGAGGCGGGTCAAACTCAGTCAGCAAATCAGTGACATCCACAACAGAGAGTGACAGGAATCACAGGCACTGTGATACTGAGGCGCCCAGAGTAAACCCAACCTCAGCATGAAATGCAGGAAGAGGTCCAGCGTATCGTGGTGCACGGATGGAAGGAACACACCAGCAATGTCGCCTGGGTGACAATAACGGAGACTAGACTGCAAGCGTATAGTGGATCGAGGTACTGTCCGTAGACAGAGAGGATCCTGAATAACAACCCCAACTGGGGACCGGATGGGGCATCAGCAGGAGAGATGTACGGCCAAGGGGCCCAACCGGGCCGGTTCGGTACACAGGCAGGAACGTCAGCCAATCCGAGTCAGTACACAGAGCAGGAACGTCAGCCGGGCCGAGTCGGTACACAGAGCAGGAACGTCAGCCAATCTGGGTCGGTACACGGAGCAGGAACGTCAGCCGGGCCGGGTTGGTACACAGAGCAGGAACGAGTTGCAGAGTAGTCAGGCAATCCGGGTCAGTACACGGAGATCACATGAACACAGGAACAATCGCTGGTAATGGAAATACCATGAAAGGGCACCGGAGAAGTGACAAGACCCAGTATTTAAGGACAAATACTGGGCGGGACAAAGTGACTTCAACCAATAGGCGTAAGCAGGAGTGGAAACTGACAGAATGTTGCCAGCATAGCATGGGCACCGTGATAAGCGGCCAGTATCTCCTCTCCCAGAGGAGAGGTAATACAGGTACGAATCGTGGCCACAATGCGATCAGCAGGAATGATCGGAGAGGAGGGAACCTCCTCCTTGGATCTACTACAAAATTGGTGTGACAGGGCATCAGCCTTAACATTTTTCGAGCCTGAAAGGTAGGAGACCACAAAATTAAACCTGGCTAGGAATAATGCCCATCTGGCCTGCCGGGAGGACAGCCGCTTGGCTTCAGACAAGTATGTCAAATTCTTATGGTCCGTAAGAATCAAAATAGGGGAACTGGTACCCTCCAACAGATGATGCCACTCTTTCAATGCCAAAATTATAGCTAGCAACTCCTTGTCACCAATCTGATAAACCCTTTCCACCTTAGATAGTTTTTTTCTAGAAGTAGCCACAAGGGCGCAAAGCCTTTCCAGGAGCTGACCGTTGAGAGAGGAGGGCACCTACTCCAATCTCTGAAGAATTAACCTCCAGGGTAAAGGGCAGGGCAGGATTGGGATATACCAGGATCGGAGCTGCGGAAAATGCTGCTTTGAGATTGTCAAAGGCAGAAAGTGCATCAGAAGACCACTCTAACACTTTGGCTCCTTTCCGTGTCATGTCAGTGATGGGTTTTACAATGGTCGAGAAATTTTTTATAAATTTACGGTAATAATTTGCAAAGCCCAGAAATCTTTGAATTGCCTTCAGTCCATCTGGACGAGGCCACTGAACCACAGCAGACAGGTTTTTGGGGTCCATCTCGAACACAGATGCGGAGATAACATACCCAAGTAAGGTAACTTGGGTATTGTGAAACTCACACTTTTCCAGCTTGCAGAACAAGTTGTTTTCTCTCAGGAGCGAAATAACCTTGAATACATCCACATAGTGGGCCTCCACCGTTAGAGAATGGATAAGGATGTCATCCAGATATACAACAATGCAGCTTTGCAAAAGTTCTCTAAGGATGTCATTTTATGAATTCTTGGAAGACAGCGGGAACGTTGCACAGTCCAAAGGGCATGACCAGATATTCATAATGCCCGCTCTGGGTGTTGAACACTGTCTTCCATTCATGCCCTTGTTTAATCCTGACCAAATTGTAAGTCGCCCTCAAATCGAGCTTAGTAAAGATAGTAGAACCTTTGAGGCGGTCAAACAGCTCCGTAATCAATGGTATGGGATACGCATTCTTTACCATCTGTTTGTTTAAGCCCCGATAATCGATACAAGGGCGTAGTTCTCCGTCCTTTTTTACAAAAAAAAAAATCCAGCACCCGCAGGGGATGAGGATTTCCGAATGATGCCCCTCTCCAAGGCATCAGCCACATACTCCTCCATGACCTTATTCTGTTCCACAGACAGAGGGTACGTACGACCCCGCGGAGGGGTAGCCCCAGGCAAGAGCTCGATCATACAGTTGTATGGTCTATGGGGAGGTAAAGCTCCTGCCTGGACCTTGTTAAATAACTCGGAAAACTGCAAATAAGCCTCAGGTAGGCCTTGAGACTCGGCACAGGCAAGTCTGATAGGACGTGAAAGACACGACTCCTCACATTGAGTCCCCCAGGACAATATCTCACACGTGCTCCAGTCAATTTTAGGGTTATGTTTTTCTAACCATGGGAACCCTAATACAGTAGCATAATGCGGGGAGTTTATTACCTGAAACTTCAGGCTTTCCTTATGCAGAGCTCCCATGCTTATGGTAAGTGGGGCCGTCTCGTGGGTAATATGTGCTGGCAGCAGGGGTCTTCCATCAATAGCTTCAACCACCAAAGGAGTGTCACGAGACAGTAAAGGAATCCCAAAACGCTCAGCGAATGTGGTGTTCACAAAATAACCTGTCGCGCCAGAGTCTATAAGAGCAGGCACAGGGATAGACTTTTTGGCCCAAGATAGGACTATGTCCAGCAAGGGTTTAGCCTGAGAGGCTGTGAGATGCCACCTAAGATCTGTCCCCGACAGGATCTTTTGGTGCGAGCGTCTCCCGGACGTATGGGGCATGATTTCAGTAAGTGACCATTCTTATCGCAGTACAGACATAGTCCCTCCCTCCGCCTATGGGCCCTCTCTGCTGCAGAGAGTCGGGTAGCCCCCACCTGCATAGGCTCACCACCCATAGTGTCTGAACCAGGAGGCATGGGAGGTGAGGGAGGACAGGGTGGGCAAGAAAACTTTTAGGACATGCTGGTAGGATGCCTCCGCAGGTGCTCCTTAAACGACAGTCTCTCCTGGACCTGTGTATCTATGAGGATGACAAAGGATATCATCTCATCCAGACTGTTAGGTAGGTCACGAGCAGAAATCTCGTCCTTCATGTAATCGCAAAGCCCTTGGGAGAATGCAGCTATCAGGGCCTCATTGTTCCACCCTACTTCGGCTGCTAGGGTTCAAAACTCTATTGCATATTCCGCCACCGTGCTGTTACCCTGACGGATGGTCATCAGATATTTGGAAGCCAAGGTCCCGCGACCTGGCACGTCAAATACGCTTCTAAATGAGGCCACAAATTGAGAAAAATCATATATTATGGGTTTCTCCGTCTCCCATAATGGATTCGCCCAAGCCAGTGCCTTGCCCGCCAGGAGAGAAATCATAAGTCCAACCCTACTGTGCTCAGTAGGGAAGGCATGAGGAAGCATCTCGAGGTATATGACCAACTGATTAAGGAATCCGCAACATAACTCAGGTTCCCCACTATAGCGTTGTGGGAGTGGAGCGGATCCAGTTAACCCTCTGACCAGTCCTGCATCAGAGACGGTAGCAGCTGTAGGTGCCGAAGGAAAAACTGGGGTGGCCACCTGCTGTGGGTTGTAGCGTTCCCAGTGAGCGGTTCTGCCAAGGAGGGTCTGCAAGGCACTTGCCAACTGATCAATATGTTGATCCTGTATCACGGTGCCTGTGCTCCCTTGTTTTTGTTTTCCTGTCTGTTATCCTGTGTAGTGCTCCCATTGGCTGTCCTGTGTTGATCCCGCCCAGTATGGCCTTTATATACTGGGCTCCTGCACCCTCACGGTGCCCTTTCGTGGTGCTCCTGTACCAGTGCTAGCTTACTGCTCAGTGTTTCCCAGTGTACCGACTTGGCCTTCCTGCCTACTCTTCAGTTTCCAGCTCCTGTGTACCGACCCTGATTGCCTGACTTCTCTTCAGTGCCTGCTCCTGTGTATCGACCTGGCCTGGCTGACGTTCCTGCTCCCGTGTACCGACCCGGCTTGGCTGACGTTCCTGTTCCTGTGTACCGACCCGGCTTGATTGACGTTCCTGCTTCTTCAGCTAGTTGTCGCCTCGGCGACATTCTTACTCTGCAGGCGATCCGGTTGCACTTGCTTACTAGCCTTGAGTCAGTTCCGTTTCTGCTCCTGCAGGTTGCTAGTGTCTGCCTCCGTTACTGCTCCGGCAGTGTGCCTTTGGCCTAGTCCTCCGCTACTGATCGTACCGGTTGCAAGTGTCTGCCTCAGGGATTGCTCCGGTAGTCGCCATTGGCTTGTCCTCCGCTACTGCTCCTGCAGGTTGCTAGTGTGTGCCTCCATTACTGCTCCGGCAGTGTGCCTTTGGCCTAGTCCTCCGTTACCGCTCATACTGGTTGCAAGTGTCTGCCTCCGTTATTGCTCCAGTAGTCGCCATTGGCTTGTCCTCCATTACTGCTCCTGCAGGTTGCCAGTGTCTGTCTCTATTACTTCTCCGACAGTGTGCCTTGGGCTTAGTCCTCCGTTACTGCTCATACCGGTTGCAAGAGTCTGCCTCCGTTATTGCTTCGGTAGTGTGCCATTGGCTTGTCCTCTGTTTACTGCTCCAGCCAGTTGCAAGTGTCTGCCTCCGTTACTGATCAGGCAGTGCTCACTACACATCTGTTGTACTCTGGCAGTTCACGTTGTTCTGCTAGCCTTGGGCGACCTAAAGCTCACTACACTCATTGATGAACTTTAACTCCTGCAGTACCAGAGTCCTGGGAAACTTACTCCTCTTGCCTGACCTGTGTCAGTATATACTGCTTGTACCTTTATTTTGTACTGGACCTGTGTGGGCAATTGTATGATTAACCTGTCGTGTGTCTGTATTATACTGCCTGTATAGTACAGGACCTGTGAGGGTTCTTATTGTATTGTGAATACAATAAAACTGTGTTTTTATCCTAAACCATTGTATCTGTGAGTCGAACAAACCGTTACATCCTGATCCTGCATTCTGTCAAATATTCTCTGTAAAGGAGGATCACTACTACCGTCTGTTGTCATGACCCTTACGTACTGGTACGGTTGACAAGCAGAACCAGGAGTCAGATGGTATAGTTAATATAACCTTTATTATGAGAATAATACAGTAATGACTAATGCAATATAATATATACATACAGTGGGTGATCGAAAAGGCGAGTACTGTATCAGGAATAGCAGTCTCCCAATATCACCACCACACTGTCCGAGACTAGGCCTCAGCCTGCTGGAGTCTCGCGGTACGGTAACACCCAAGAGTGATACTGCAGTCAGTAGCTGGGAGTCTGATAGCCCCAGGTCAAAACTAGGAAGGATGTCTGAATATTGCCAAATGCAATACATCAAATGCCATACGTCAAACTGTGTATGCAATACGCCAGACTCAATATCCAGTACAATTCTATACGCCATGTGCTATGCATCAAAAGCTATACACAATACTCCACATGCCCAATGCTATATGCAACATGCCAAATGCTATACTCAAAGCAGTATAATCCAAATGCTATTTTTTTTGCATTTGGCGGATTGCGTATAGGTTTTGATGCATATCATGTGGTGCAAACACCAAACTTTATATATAACACGCCAAATGCTATATGCCAAACTCTATACGCAAAGCACTATAAGCCAAACGCAATATGTGAAAAGCTACATGACATGCTTTAAGTAATATACCAAACGCTATACTCAAATCGCAATATGCAAAGCGCTATATACTGTAAATCAAATGCAATATGCTGTACAACAAATGCTATGCTCAATACTCCAAAAGCTATACACTATAAGAAATACGCCAAACACAATACGGCATACACCAAATGCTGTACACAATATGCCAAATGCTATACACAATACACCAAAGCTATACTTGATAAGCTATACGTCAATGCTATAAGCACGTTGCTATACTCCAATTGCTATACACAACACACTGTAGCCAAATGCTATATGCAATAAGAAAACTGCTATATGCTATAGGAAAAACACTATACGCAAAATGCAATATGCAAAATGCTATTAGGCAATTTGCTATATGCAATACACTATCTGCACAATGCTATATGTAATACACAAAAAACACACAAGTTCTCAAGCTCATACACACATACAAACACACACACACACACACACACACACATACACATACAAACACAGGTTCTGGAGGGAACACTTTTTCAGCAAAATAGAAATACTTGACGAAGACAACTTGATTTAAATTTAGAGGGTGGAGCACTCAGACTTGATATGCATGAGTAATATGTTTCAGAAATAGTGACAGATTTGTGAAATAGCCTCCCAATGGAAGTGGACTATTATGGTAAGGACATTAAAAATTCCCGTGATAGATATCTATTTTATAGCTATATAAGATTGTACATTTTAATTAATTAGGAAAAAAGTCAAAAAGTCAAATCTGTTTCTACATTTGAAACATTTCAGACAATATCACCATCACCAAGGTTATAATATGCTAGAGTTTATGCAATAAAGCCAGTATGATATATTTGCCTAATTAGCTTTAGATAATCACTCCCAGGAGGGAAATGTTCAACAGGGCCTCAGCTCCACTACGGATTGTCTCAGTACCCAAACTGTGAGTACCTTTATGTCTGATAAATTATTACATAAACCCCATTCAGAAATTATTACATTTATAGATATACTATTGTAGATATGTTAATGTTGGTCTGTTCTACTTTGTCCAGGTGTATACAAAGTGTGGAAAGAATGGAAGATATAAAAGAACAAGCCAAGTCATCATTTGAATTGCCTCCAGTTTCAGAGGATTGTTTGTACCTAAATGTGTTTACACCAGCAGATCGAAAAAATAATTTTAAATTACCTGTAAGTTTTTATACTAAATGGAAATGGAACACTTTTAAGTTTAAGATCACACTGGTGATTTGACTGTGTTGCATTGTGGCATCATACTTACTTGCACTGTTCCTGCTTTCCCCTGAAAATTCTGTCACTCGTGAGAGTTACAGAGGTTGAGCTAATGAGCAGCCCATCGGGTTGTTAAAGGGATAGTAATACTTCGTTTTATCTTTATTTTATTTTGTAGGCATTAAAAAAACATGAAGAACGATATAAGACTTATCTCTCAAACCTTTATGGTTTGAGAGATATTCACAAGCATAGTTTCTCCTCCTGCCCCTTTTACCTAGTGTAAGCCATCTCTTCTCAGATGTGGAATCTGGTTGTAAGACCAGACAGATAACAGAAGAGTGCAATCTTCTTCCTATGAGAACAATGAAAGCCCTGCCCCTCTTGACAATCTTTTCAGGGTTTTCCCTTATCTTAATTGAAGATTGTCCCTCTCTGCAGTCTACCTGGGCACCTCCCTTCTGATCTAGCTGAGCAGTGTTACATCAGTAAAAGGGGCGGGAGGGGGACACTTTGTCATTGAATTACTCTTGAACTACAACTCTGACAGAATTGAAATAACACTCTCCAAAGTCCCGATACTATGATGATTAATTAGAGCTGCTTTTATTATGAAACACTACTATCCCTTTAAGCAATCTGATCAGGGGAGGGCCGGCAACTTGTGGCCCAGGGGGCAAATCCAATCAAGTGGCCCATTTCTATATCACTCAAGCCCACTGTCCAAGCCGACCCCCTTTTGTTAATTTTAAAATTGGCATTAATGTGAAGTAAGGCAAGTGATACCACATAGCTTACAGCTGAAAAGAGGCTACACTAGTTCGCTCCTACAAAGCTTACAGTTTAAGAAATGCTACACTGGTTATGCTATAGAGCTTACAAGGGAATGGGTTATGCTATTCAGGACCTGAATAGTCCTGAATAGTCCTTTGCTACTAGCCAGACCTGAAATGTTACTCGCCACTGCAAGCCAAAACATACCCACCAGGGCTGAATTTCTACTCGCCAGGACTAAATTTTCACTCACCATTGGCTAGTGGCGAGTGAAAATTTTGAGCCCTGGTTGGACAATAACTTCAAGTTTTTTAAATTGTCAGGCTACTCATTGACAGAATGGGTTGCATGACACTGATTTTCTATCTAGAGTGCATCATATGTGCTTGGTATACAGAGGAGAAAAGCAAGTAGAAAGAAAATTGGAATTATTCTTACTGGCTTTTTCTCCTTTGCTGTAAATGCTTCCGTGTTCCAAGAATGTGCCACTATCGGAGGTACACAATAAAGAGCAGACAAAATATGGAGCAAAGAAACAATGTTACTTTTATAACCTGTGGCAAGACGTAGCTGGTGCATGCATTCAACTGTTGGAAAGCATATCGATTTTCCCAAGTATACAGCCTTAAAGTATCTGAAGAAACATGACGGCCACCTAAATGGTTTTGGTGATTTAAAAATCAACCTGTAAACTCAAAAGCTAATGCTGATAATATAGCTCCTAAAGAGTATAAGACAGCATAAGAACATAGAACTTGTGCAGGGTGTGAAAATAAGCTGTCTCCAGCAGATACTGCTAAACTGTGTATAGAATGCGTGAAAAAGATAGCTTGGAATGAAATATCTTTCAGTTATAATTTCTGAAGACCTGTATGAAAGAAACTTTTTCTACATTGCAAGAATCCGCATAAAAAATACTGAGCACTGTGGACCATTTGCATTACCAGAGATTGAAGAAGAAAACTTAATGCCTAATGGACATAGAGTCGTCATTTTCATCTATAGAAGAGGGAGAACTGGTAGAAGATACTGGAAACTTCAACCTATAAAAAATTAAAGTTTGGGATTGACTGAAATGAGTAAATAATTAGACATCATGGATACTGCTTTTGTGGAATATAACAAAGCTCCAGTCTTCCCTATATACCAATCCGTCAAAGATATAATCAAGACAGGTTGGAGCCAAGGTGATAAAAGGACATAAATCTCAAAAAGGTTAATGAAGTTGTATCCCTTTGTGGATGAGATCTCAGCCTGAATTAAACCTTCAAATGAACTACCATACTGATGGAAGATGGAACTCTCTTATGAGATTAAATGGGTAAAATGCTGGATAATATGTTAAAGAAACAGTATTCAATGATTTGTCAGAATCTGAAATCAGCTACAGAAATGGCCTGCATATTACATACTTAAAGAATCTGGCTATCAAAACTGGAAGAAAAAATAAAATTATCTGTATACAGATCTACATTGTTAAAACAAGTAGCTATAATGAAGGATGCAGTTAACTTCTCATATGATGCATCCTTATACATTATATAGTTACTGGCACATCCTTCAGCTCTATCAGTGACAGAAAGTAATATGCTTTGGATCAAGGTATTGCGGTGCCCGTGATCCCTGCTGCAGTGTGGCGACATTGCTACTTCCTTGTTTCCGATTCTGGATTCTTATTGGTCCCAGGACCTGACTCCGCTCCGTCATGTCGTTAGTTGGGAGCCCTTTCATGGTGTACCTGAACCTAGTACTAGTTACTCCTGTTTCTCTGTTTGTGTATGACCCGGCCTGCCTGACGATGGTCCTGTGTATCCTGATCTGCTACCGCATCTGTTGCTGACTGGACTGGCTGAGAAACCGATCCGTTGCTGACCGGACTGGCTGAGAACTTGCTTCTGTTGCTGACTAGATTGGCAGAGAACTCGCTTCCATTGCTGACTGGACTGGCTGAGAACCCGCTTCCGTTGCTGACTGGATTGGCTGAGTTCCTGCCCCTGTTGCTGTATCATACTGGCTGCTACCACTTCTGTGGCGGTATTGCACATACAGAGTACCGGTTTCCGTGCTGTGTACAGTTGGGCTGAGTTACTCGCTTAAGTTGCTGACATGTCTGGATGATCCACTGTCACTGGCTGTGCTCACTCCTGGTTGATGGATATCGGCATTTTCCCTGGGCACATTATCACTCTGGTTGAACCTCGCTTTCACCCTAGAGTACTAGGGCCGGTTCACACTCTTGCCCTGCCTTACCGTACCTTTGTGGCCTGCATGATAGAGAGCCAGCCGAAGTGTAGTGGTCCTCGTGATCCGTACTACCGGACACCTGTGGTCAGTATCCGTGGTCTGTTGCCTCCATATTACTCTAGCATTCTAGGGTCCCTGCTGCCATATAAGTGGGTCGTTGCCTCCATTCTACCCTAGTGTTCTAGGGTTCCTGTTGTCAGTATCAGTGGGTCGTTGCCTCCATTCTACCCTAGCGTTCTAGGGTTCCTGCTGCCAGAATCAGTGGGTCAGTTGACTCCATACTACCCTAACATTCTAGGGTTCTGTTACGGTTTTCAGACACTCAGACAGAGGGTATGATAAAACACAGTTTTATTGACAGAAAATAATGAACAATATCGCCCTCTACAGGCACACAGTGGATAGCAAGGGATAAGTGCATAGGCCCTTAAAGGCCAGTATACTGGATACAGACAGAGTAAGATATATGTATAAATATATACAAAGGGCAGAGACAACGGAGGTAAGCACTCAATAGTTAACACAGAACTCGTCAGTCTCTGTTGTGGTGTTGGCACGCCCAAGGTGTAGATAAGGCTGCATAAGTGTGAGGAGTTCAATACAGAGTCTGTAGGAGAGCAATCGACTTGCAGACGGCAGAACTGACCCAGAATGCTAGAGCAATAACGGATAGCCCCCCACGGGCGTAACAAATGCCACCAGTACTATGGAAGCGTGAGTCGTCAGCCCCCACGGGCGTATAACGGAGACTACAAGCTGCAAGAGCGAGGATGGTTAGCCCCCACGGGCGTATAACGGAGACTGCAAGCTGGAAGAGTAGGAATCGAGCCCCCTCGGGCGTAAACGGAAACCAATCGTAATGATCGCTAGTGCCAAGTAGCCCCCACGGACGTATAACGACTCCACCAGTGCAAGTGCGCGGGCCAGGAGACCACCGGTATGGTACCGGAACAACTACTCTGCACGGATGAAAGTATGAGCCGCCGTCTCTCAGGCCCAAGCGGCCGGCTCAGCAGTAGTAGCGTAGCACTGCAAGGGTTAACCACGGCACCTGGTAGGAGGTAAGGCACAGCAAGGAATCGGCTCAGCGATCGGTATCGCCCTGATGGTAAAGCTTTGCAAGCTTAAGGAGACTCAGCTAGTAGTACAGCTCAGAAGCGTTAACAGCAACACAGTGACCCAAGGGTTAAGGTCAGTCAGAGCACAAGCGCGATTACAGGAATCAGAATGTCGCCCAGTGGCACAGCAGCAGGAACGTAGTCAGACTGGAACCGGGAACTGTGGAGAATCGTAGACAAGCCGGATCAGCAACAGGCAGGAACGTCAGCCAGGCCGGGTCGAATACCGGAGCAGGTTCGCAGACAAGCCGGATCAGCAACAAGCAGGAACGTCAGCCAGGCCAGGTCGGATAACAGAGCGGGTTCGCAGACAAGCCGGATCGGCAACAAGCAGGAACACAGGAGAGTCGTCAAGCAGGCCAAATCGGTACACCGGAAATCAGGAACACAGCGAGCAGCAGCAAGGCTCAGGAACACCACGAAAGGGCACCTGTCAGGTGCCAGCGGCCAGAATAAAACAGGTAACCAGGGGCGAGCCAACACAGCTCAACCAATCAGGGAGCAGCACAGTTGAGAGTGACACACAGGATCACGGGGACCGTGATAGGTTCCTGCTGACAGAATCAGTGGGTCAGTTGCCTCCATACTACCCTAGCGTTCTAGGGTTCCTGCTGCCAGTTTCAGTAGGTTCATTGCCTCCATACAATCCTAGTGTACTAGGGTTCCTGCTGCCAGTATCCATAGATTCCTTGCCTCCTTACTACCCTAGCGTTCTAGGGCTCCTGATGACACTATCAGCAGATCGCTGCCTCCATCTTACCCAAGCATCCTAGGGTTCCTGCTGTCTGTCTCTCAGTCCGGGTGCATTGTTCCGTTATACTGTTTCCTACCTGACCTGTGAAAGTTGTGAGAAGTACCACTATACTGTCTCCATCTGTGCTTGTGTGGGTTGGGGAAAGTATACAGCCGTTTATTGTTTCTTTATTTTCAAAAAAGCTATTTTAACTTTACAGTATTTGAGTGTTCTTCCAAAAACCGTGACAGAAGGTGTGAGAAACTGATGCTTCATCTAACAACAAATTGGTCTCTCTCTGCCAGTTGAAGGAGTTTACTTGTTTGGAGAACAATTAAGAACAATTAGAAGAGAACATCTGGAGGAAAAAGCTCCTTCTTGACTCACGAAAAAAAGAAATAGAAGCTTATCGCCTTCAGTGTCTTCCAGGTATAGATCTAGAAGGTTATCATTTTGTGAATCAAGAAAAAATCAACCCTGAGAAAAGAATATGAGCAGAAATGGAAAGGAACATCTCAAGGTGGAAGGGGAGGATCCAAGAGTCACAGGTTCTAGTACCTGCAAAGTCAGCTCAGCCTTTCATCCTTTTGAGGTAAATAAAATGAGTACCCAGGACATACTTGAAAATGGGAGGCCATCTTAATGTACCCTTCCTGGTAAAGTATGTTTATTTAAAAAAAAAAAATAGTTCAAAAGTTATTTCAAAGTTTCACCTACAGTAAGTCAGGAAATAGTTCCTCCACCATTCTGCCAGAATCCCAAGAATGACAAAGAAACAGTTTCATAATTTAGATATCGTTAGATGCATTTCAACTTACCTGGACAGAACCAGGGACTTTAGAATGTCTGATGCATTATTTGTGCATTTCTTGGAAAACAAAAGGAAACTGTAGCTAAAGCCTCCAGTGAAAGAAGGATCAGTGACTGCGTTATAAAATTCTATAATACAGAAGGTAAAGATCCCCCATAAAAATAAAGGCACATTATACAAAAGCCATCTCAACCTAATGGGCGCAAAAGGTGCCAGCTACTCCAGAAGAGATTTGTAAATCAGCCTCTTGGTCATTACTTTCCACGTTTATAAGGTATTATCAGAAGTATGTACTAGTATTGGCAGATGCAACATTTGGAAGAAAAGTACTATAAACAGTGGTAACAGATTGAGATTATGATATTTGCTTTTTCTTATAAATTAAAAAAAAATGTAATGCTCATGTTTTTTTCCCCTCCCCATATGGTACAGCTTTTGGATGCCCCTTATTTTATTGCCATGGATAGGACAAATATGAAAAGGTGAAAGTAACTCACAGATATTTCTCTTTCTTCTGTGTGCTTCCATGGCACACCCTTCCAAATGAAAAGATTATTCAATATAAACTGTCTTCTTCTACTAACTATGTGTTTTCTGTTATAGCTTGGACAAAAGAATAACAGCAGTAGGTAAGGGGGAGTGACCTTTTATAGATTTGATTGGTCTTACCAGCAGGAAGGTAGAGTCAAAACCCATATGTTATTGCTGTGGGTGGACACAGAAGAAAAAGAAATACAAGTGAGTAAATTTCACCTTTTTAGTTCGATATTGCTTTGATCCAGAATTGCTCCACTGCTGGTTGGATCATATGCCCCACTAGATGTATAATATTTATTCTTGTTGAACTATGGAGGATGCTGTCAGTGTCATATCATTTGGTTGAGGTTCCTCAAGATTTTAGTTTGAAGTATAGGTGTCAGTCTAGACTATATGTTGCACTGGCCATTTTTTCTGTAAAATAGTTTTTAAGAAATTAACCTTTATATGTTTATAGTACACTCTGGCTAATTCCATTTACAGTATGCTAATTATCTCTAAGACCAAATGTATTGCTTTTTTGTGCTATCACAAATGGCTCTTGTGTGTGGGTTCTGACTATATTCCCTCATAGCTCAATGTGTAGTGATATTGGCCCAGAAATAAACTAATTACCATAAATTGCCACACTATATTATAAACAAATGGCTAATGAAACATAGGCAGCTTTAATTGAATGTGCTCAATACGCCTCTGGAAAGCAAAAGGTTATAAAATAGTCTCTCAGCATGACTGGTACACTTAAAGTTTAATGTCCTATTTTATGCAGGTCATGGTGTTCATACATGGGGGAGGATTAATGAATGGAGGAGTGTTCCTGTTCGATGGATCAGCTTTAAGTGCCTATGAAAATGTTGTCATTGTACCAGTTCAGTACAGACTGAGCTTTCTTGGATTCCTTAGGTAAATATCAATTCAGTTGGAGCAAAGAATCCAGATCTTCATACATGTAGAAATTAGTCTGATTGCCAGTGCAAAAAGTATATCTGTTTAGTAGAGATTGGTGAAAAGCCCTGTTTTGTTCCTGTGGGAATTTTAGCAAAAAAGCAAGATTTTCCACTTTTCCTTTGGGAATTCCCACTTATAGAGAAACCCATTGATGAGAGTGATCATGATGGTGGAGTATCTAGTGTGGATGAGAGTATGAAAGCGTTTTTGGAAGAAAGTGACAAGGAATAGGAAAAAGGGATGCACCACCAACAGTGACATTGTGGAATTTTCTGCTGCTGTAATTTCTGCTGCTTACGTGTCAAAGGAAGACATTCATCTCAGCAGCAGAATGATGATAATAAGGCTAGCATACCACAGACCACCAAGACCACAATGAGACAGTTCTTCAAGTGGTGATATGGGATTGGGAGAGGATCCACATGCAACCAGCACTTCTCGTCCTAACTATATTGTTGATGCTGAGGCAGCAGCATCACCTTCCCTATCCAGTGAAGATGATTCTGGAGAAGGAGGAGGCCATTATTCTCCACCTCTTCCCTTCACAAATCGTGTGTGTGGGGGGGGTCCCATGGGACAGGCAGAGTGCAGTCATCAGTGACTGCACTGTGCACTATGTGTGATAAGGTAGCACTGCTGGCACTGGGGCTTCTTTTTAGGAAGCCTGAGACTTGCAAATAATTTATTTTTAGGGCTACCCTTTTTTGAAGCCCACAATCAAATTTGTTCAGTCCTAGATTTGCTGTAATATTTTGAATTTTTAACTTCCGGTAATCCTGCAAAACAAGTTTTTCATACTTTTTTTCTGTAAGCTTGCTGCCATGCTAACCATTATTTTAAAGAGATGAAAAAAAATTAAGGTTTCAACTTACTCTAAATGTGGCCAATGTGTATGGTGATAGTGCACTGTGTGATTGATGTCTAATTTAAGCTTGCATTGTTCTCTGATAATTGTCAAACATTAATGAGTGGTCATAACATTGGTCGCAACAGTAGAAGATGGTAGCAACCCTTCAAATGATTCTTAGATGGTAATAGATCTTGATTTATTTTTTAGAAATGTTAGTCTGCCACTACTGTTGCTTGATAGCTGTGTCCTATGATCATTTACACTAAAATCAGTTGCACTGAAAACCCTCTCAGACTGCACAGTTCCTGGTAGGCAACTAAGTATTTTCAAGGCAGTACTCATCAGTGCAGCCGACACACACAGTTTACTTTGCCAGGTAGTCAATGGGGTCAACATTTCTGTCTAGAATGTAGCTATACTGCAGTGATGTAGCCATCTTGCATGCAGTGGGACCACTCCTAGGAGCTACATGGTGTTCTTGTGTATTGGTTACCAACCCATATTCTAGGAGTAAGTTCCATAGAAATGTGTCAACACCAGCACCACAAATGTGAGCATGTGTCCCCTGAGACAAATTACTTTCTGTCATGATGATAACGTGTTAGGAAATATATTGGGAATGCCATGTTCTTGCTGCTGCTGGTATAAATACTTTACAGACTTCTTTTTCACCATTCATTTCTACCAGTTTTTTGGCACTCACTTTGTCTCGCTTATCCTCCACAATGCAACCCTGCACTTGAACTATAATCACATTGTTAAATTCTTTGACAGAATCTGATTCCTCAGGGAGGTGCTGCTGATCATCACGCTTTGTCACCAATTGATCACGCTATGGAGAAATTCAGAAATGTTATGTTTAAAGTAGGGGTACAGAAAAGTAACAAGAATCTATTCCTCATTTCGTTCAATGGATACTAAGAGGATTCTGCCCAAAGCATGCTAATACGTTCTTTAGTAGCTGGTGCATGTCTGTGTTGTCATTATTGTAAGATCAGCCATGCTCCTCAGTTTTACATGCAGTAAATACATAATTGGGAAAATCGTGGTAATTCCTGCCCCCACATGACCAACCAGCAAGCCAACCTCCTCAAAAAGATTCAGCAGCTCACATAGGGCACACATTAGTTGCCATTGCCCAGTTTACAAAGATGCTCCAAAGCCTTCCAGTTTTGCATTGTATTCTCGCTAATTGTCTTATTCTGCTCATAAAAATGCTCTAGCATGTACTATGTGGAATTCCACATGGTAGTTTCCTCCATTTTCAGCTGGTGATAGGGCATGTTGTTACTCATTTGTATGGAATAAATGTATTGAGAGTACTGTAGGAGCAGCAAAATGGGCACAGATTTTGTGGGTGGTATTCAGGATGTTTGATTCTGAGAGGGATCTAGTCACAACTAAATTTAGGACATAGGGCAAAGTGAGATACCACATGTAACTTTTATGTTAGAGCCAGCAGACAAAAGATCAGCTTTCAAGGAGCAGGGTACAATCCAATCTTCTATCAACTGCTTTGCTTTATTTAAAACATCTTTTTCTTTGTGTGATTGTCTCTCAAAACTCTGCAACCACAAAGTGGTTGGCTATGGTATGGGCAACCCTGTTGTTGTCCTTTGATAAAACTGCCAGAACCAGAGGCTGGATTTCTGGCTGAGACCTGATAGTGCAAGCTATTTTTGCCCACTGGTGGGAGCGACACCCAGTGAGTCATGTAGTCTCTTTGCCCACTTGTCCATCTTTTGTCAGGTGTATTTTCTTCCCGGATGAGATTCTTAGCCTTATGCCCAGTACACTAAGCACCTGCTTGTACAATCCTGACACAGCCGCCCTTGAAAAATAACTGTGGTTTGGGATATGCCAGTTGGGTCAACACATGGCATCAGTTCTTTAAAACCTCAGTTTTATACAAATGAATAAGGCAGTATGTCAACTGCCAGCATCTTGGCAATGTTACCATTCCATAGGCATACTTTGGGATTCTTTTTGTGAAGTTTTGACTCCTTCTCAAGAACTCAGTGTGGGTTATCGGTACATATCAGAAGAACTGTCTAACTTTTTATTGTTTTTACAAAATAACTCGTGGAGGTGGTGGGGTGGTGGCTGTATGTGTGGGCAGTCTAAGACTCTTGTCTTCTCCTACTACAAAATCAAAGTCCTACTCCTCTGCAGCAGGATCCATAGGTGTTAGTTGATGAAATAAATGAAATCTTGGCATCCATTCTGACACATCAACATCACTTCTAAGATGTGCCCCAGAGCCCAGAAACTTTTAGGAGTGCTTCTCTTGCTGCTAGATGTGGCACCTCTGACATTTTGATGGTATGTCTCCCAGTTAAAACTGTGGTTGTGTTTCAGGTTGGATCTCAATGAGGAGATGCCTAGGTGTGATCCTGATTTACCCCTGCTCACATGCTTCTTACAAAGGCAACAGATAATAACAAGTTTAGCCTTTGGATTGTGAGCTACATATCTCTATTCTGCGGACTTCGTAGACTGAGGGGTTCCTTAGGGGCTACTAATAGGGATGGGTCGCCTCAACACTGAAATAGGCGAGAACTGGCACTTCCCGCCTATCGAGAAAGTTCCCTTGAAAATTGCTGTTCTTCCGCTTTTTTCGCCTAGCTCATTGCTTTGAAATTAATGGGAAGACTGAATTTACACACAACACATAACACATTTATTTTATTTCCCACAGGAATAGTATAAAAGGGGTCTGAGGGTGTTGGTGGTGTCCGGGAAAAGAATCAGTTGAACAGGAAATTATTTTTTTGGTGGGGGGTTTGACTGGTTTTGTGGTGGGGACAGTTAATTAAAAAATAAATACAATAAAAAATAAATAGAGATAGGGTCCCCCCGACATAAGCTGTGACTGGGGCAGACTTATACTAGACTGGATAGAGTATTTTGTAGAGGATGATTTGTAGGACATAGACTTGTTGTTAGAGGTCCAAGCCCTGAGGAAACATTGATTTGTAGGGCTTAGTCTTGTTAGGCACAAGCCCTGAGCAAACATTGAGTTGTCAGACTTACACTTGTTATTAGAGGCCCAAGCCTCAAGACAAGCTTAGCACAAGCTCTGAGTAAAAACATTGGTTTGTAGTTTTTAGACTTTTTTGGCCCAAGCCCTGAGGAAACATTAATTTGTGGGAATATGGGTTGTTAGAGACCCAAAAAATCCTGAGGAATCAGTGATTATTTGTTGGACTCGGGTTTTTTAGAGGCATAAGCCCTGAGGAAACAGTGATTTGTAGGACATAGGCTTGTTAGAAACAAGCCCCCAAAATTTGATTTTATAGGCCTCTATGGTATATTTTAAAAACAAGCCCTGAGGGGAAAAAAAGAAAATTTGCCTTACTAGCCTAGTGCCAGAAGGTTATGTTATGGTGGCCCCTGTCAAATGCCACAGTGTCATTGCGGCATTTGTGACTTTTGTTCTTGATGCTGAGTGTCACAGCATACCTTAATTCGAGTGCCGCAGTGTCGGGCGATGCTGGGAACTTGAGGCCTGGTATGACGCTTCTGCGTCATTTCGTATGTTGCTCCAGACATCAGGTTTTGGAGTGCTTGGTGCCTTCAGCGGCCATCCGTGTCCTCTTCCCATACAGCACGGTTGCTCATTTTGGGGTTGGAGACTGTAAAGGACGCATCTCTGCTCCGATGCGTCACTTTTGGGCGTGAGGCTGCGTACTGACGTAAGCCTCAGTCTTATTCTGTCTGGTCTGGTAGTCTCCACCCACCTACTTCCTGGCTGGGTTTAAAAGGGGAACTGGATCCTATCTCAGTTACTCTTACGTTGTTGTCCAGTGCAGTTCTCAGTTGTTTGTATCCTGTTCTCCTGTGTATGACCTGGCTTGTCTGACCATCCAATCTTGTGCTGACCTGTGGCTCTGTCTGACTATCCTTTGTGTGCGCTCCCTTATCTAGTTGACATCCAATCTGGTGCAGACCTGTGGCTCTGGCTGACTATCCGCTCCGTGTATTGACCCTGGCTTGTCTGACTATCCAATCTGGTGCTGACCTTGGGTTCTGTCCGACTATCCTCTCTGTGTTGCCTCCTGACTTCTGACATTCTATCTGGTACAGACTTGTGGCTCTGGTGGACTCTAGCTTTACTGACTGCAAGCGTGAGTCAGTAGTCTCCCTTGTTGCCATCCTTTATAGGAGACAGCCTTCTCCTTACTGACTGCAGGCGTGGGTCAGTGGTCTACCTGGTTGCCACCTTTAGGGGAGACCGTTCGGGTCTACTCTGTGCCTATCTAGGTGAATGAGACTACCAGTGGCTTTGTCCTAGTCTCTGCAGTCTGGTGACTTGGAGGCAGCCTCCTCTTTCTGATAGTCTCTGGCCTCTTTTGTCACTCCTGCTCCTTCCTGATACGTGCTGTTATTGCTATATATATTTATGTATATATGATTCTAATAAAGGTGAATTTTAACTATACTGCCTGACTTGCGTTTTCCTTGGAACAGTGATAGTATGTAAGGGTCATGACTACAGACGCTAATGGTGATTCACCTTTTCATAACATCTTGGACAGGATGCAGGCCCAGGATCAACGTATTGATCAATTGGCCTTGGCCATGCAAACCTTGCTCAACCATACCACTCACCTGGAACACTCTCACTCACAACCGGTGGCCACTCCCGCTCCTTCCTTGGCACCGGCGGTTCCTACTGTCTCTGATGCAGGAGTGATCATAGTAACAGATGATTGTTAGGCTCTGCTCCCCTCTCACAAAGTTATGGTGGAGCTCCTGAGCTATGTCGCGGATTCCTGAACCAACCATACTGTAGCGGAATATGCTATTGAATTCCACACCCTGGTAGCCGAGGTTGGCTGGAACAATGAGGCTCTGGCAGCCTCCTTTTCCCAATGGCTTGGTGACTATATTAAGGATGAAATTGCTGCCCGTGATTTACCCAGGGAGTTGGATGAACTAATATAATTTCTCATCCTCACTGACACTCGGGTCCGAAAGAGACCCTCATTTAAGCAGTGCCTGCGGAGGCCTCCTTCCAGAATGACATCTCACTTAACTTGCCCACCCAGTCCTCCCTCGCCTCCTATGCCTCCTGGTCCTGACTCAGGGATTGGTGAAACAAGGCAGGTTGGGGTTACCCGACTGTCTATGGAGGAGAGGGCCTTCTGGAGGAGGGAGGGACTGTGTCTGTACTGTGGGAGACCTGGACACATATTGAGGTCCTGCCCAGTACATCCGGGAAAAGCTCACACCTAAGATCCTGTCGGGGACCGATCTTAGGTGGTATCTCTTAGTTCCCCAAAGTTCCTCAGGATAAACCCATTCTTGAGGTGGTCCTTTCATGGGCCAAAGAGTCTGTCTCAGTTCCAGCTTTGTTGGACTCGGGTGCTGCTAGCTAGTTTATGGATGCAGAGTTTGCGGCTAAGAATTTTATTGTGTTGCAGTCGTGCTTATCTCCATTGGCTGTTGAGGCCATTGATGGTAGACCCCTTCTACCATCACACATTACGCATGAAACCTCCCTGCTAACCCTGAGGCTAGGGGCCCTCCATAAAGAAAACCTGAAATTTCAGGTAATCAACTCACCTCATTATGCCATAGTCCTGGGGTTCCTTTGGCGCATAACCCTAGGATCGATTGGCGTACCTATGAGATATTGTCTTGGGCTCCACATTGCGACAAGTCTTGTCTCTCTCTCCCCCGGTGAGATTGGCATGTGCCAATTCTTCTGTCCTACCTGAGGCCTATTAGAGTTTCTCAGATGTGTTTAACATAGTTCAGGCCGGAGCATTACCTCTTAATAGGCCATATGATTGCGCGGTTGAGCTACTGCCTGGTACGACCCCTCCGAGGGGTCCTATATACTCTTTGTCTGTGGAGGAGAACAAGGCCATGGAGGAGTATGTCTTTGATGCCCTGGCTAGGGGCATTATTCGAAAATCCTAATCTCCTGCGAGTGCCAGATTCTTTTTTGTGAAAAAAAAGGACAGAGAGTTACGTCCATGCATTGACTTCCGAGGATTAAACAAGTTAATGGTTAAGGACTCTTATCCGATACCCCTGATTACTGAAATTTTTGACCGTTTAAAGGGGTCCAGGATATTCACTAAACTCGATTTAAGGGTAGCATACAATCTTGTCAGAATGAAGGAGGGTCACAAATGGAAGACAGCGTTTAACACCAGGAGTGGACATTATGAGTATCTAGTTATGCCCTTCGGTCTCTGCAGTGCTCCTGCTGTCTTCCAAGAATTCATCAATGACGTCTTAAGAGATCTATTACAAAGTTGTGTCTGCAGTGTTGCAGTGGCCTTGTTTGGTAGGACTTAAGTCATTACAAAGATTCTTGGGGTTCACGAATTACTATCGGAAGTTCATTAAAAATTTCTCGACAGTTGTCAAACCACTTACTGATATGACCTGTAAGGGTGGTAAGACCTCTGAATGGTCTCCCAGTGCGGTTCTTGCCTTTGAAAACCTCAAGGCAGCATTTGCAGTAGCTTCCATTTTGGTGCACCCGAATCCTGCCCTGCCCTTTACCCTGGAAGTTGACGCTTCTGGGATAGGAGTAGGCGCCCTCCTATCGCAGCGCTGAGCTCCTGGAGAGGCCTTACGTCCTTGCGGCTATTTTTCTAGGAAACTTTCCAAGGCTGAGATGGTATATAAGATTGGAGACAGACAGTTACTGGCCATCACCCTGGCCCTGAAAGAATGGCGATATCTCTTGGAAGGTACTAACACTCCTATCGTAATTCTTACGGATCACAAGAACCTCACATACTTGTCTGAGGCCAAACGCTTGTCATCCCGGCAGGCTAGATGGGCATTGTTCCTTTCCAGGTTCAATTTTGTGGTTTCCTACCTCCCAGGCTCTAAGAATGTCAAGGTGGATGCCTTATCTCGACAGTTTAGCAGCCTATCCAAGGAGGAGGTTCTTCCTACACCTATTATTCCGGCCGATCGGAATCTGGCTACTATACGTACATGCATTACCTCTCCTCCGGGAGAAGAAATATTGGCCACTCAACCATCCGCTCCGGCCGAGAAACCTCGCGGGAAGTTCTTTGTCCCCGCTCAGTTGCACATTAAACTTTTGGAGACTTACCATGCTTCCATGATAGCAGGGCACATTGGACGTGACCAATTGATTTGGTCCTTATCTAGACTATTCTGGTGGCCAAGTCTCAGATCCGATTGTGCTGCTTTCGCAGCAGCATGCACATCTTGTGCTCAGAATAAGCTGCCTCGACATTTGCCTGTCGGTCTTCTCCAACCTGTGGCCAACGGGGAACGTCCCTGGTCACATTTGTCCATCGATTTTATGGTTAATCTTCCTGCATCCTTGGGCTTCACGGTCATTCTGATGATCGTGGACAAATTTTCTAAAATGGCTCACTTTGTTCCACTCAAAGGCTCACCATCCACGCAGGAACTGGCAGTGGTGTTTGCTAAAGAAGTCTTCAGACTCCATGGCATACACAGGGTTATTATATCTGACAGAGGAAACCAGTTCGTGTCCTGTTTTTGGAGGTGCTTTTGTGCTCAGATGGGGATTCAGCTTGCATTCTCCTCTGCCTATCATCCTCAATCCAACGGTGAGGCAGAAAGGTCTAACCACGCCTTAGAACAATTTCTCCGTTGCTACATCTGACCACCACGACAGTTGAGCTACCTTGTTACCTTGGGTGGAGTTTGCCCGGAATTGTGCTATAAACTCTTCCTCACGGAGTTCTCCGTTCCTGATCAATTATGGGTTTCAACCCGCTGTCCTACCTCTCATCAACAGAATCCCTTAGCTGGGGGGTAGGTAACAATGATAGAGGTGGATTACCAGAAGATGTAGTTACATGATCTTCCCGTGCCTGTACTCAAGAAGCTGATGGCAAGCCAGGTGTTTTGCTCGCCATCGAACTTTTAGGTTCAGGCTGGATTTCTCTGTTCTTCTTAGATTTATGCATCAACTCTTGGTGATATTGGGGAGATACAGGGGGTACAGCAACAGTGACTCCCAATTTCCCAGATTTGGCTTTAACATGCTTCACATGAATGTCATGTTGTCTGTATTCCATGTGTGTTATCAGGGAGGTTGTGCCAAGGTGCATACCCTTCTTTTCCCTATTCACTGATTTATCAGTGAATAAGGAAGAGAAGGGAATGCACCTTGGCACAGCTGCCCTTCTTTTCCCTATTCACTGTTTTATCATATGTAGTGCACAGTGCAATTGCTGATGACTGCACTGTGCCTGTCCCTAGAAAAAATAATCCCACACCCATGACCTCATGGGGAGGGGAAAGGTGGAGAAGAATGGCCTCTTTCTTCTTCTCCACAATCTCCTTCACTGGCTGGGGCAGAGGATGATGCTGCTGTTGCCCTAGAATCAGCTCTACAACTAGGATCAGGATTATTGCTGGTAAGAGGAACCTGTCCTAGTCCCGCATCACTACTACTGGATCCCATTCCCACAGTGGCCACGGTGGTCAGTGGCACACTATCCTGCTCTTCATCGGCCTGCTGCCCTTGCTTCTCAGCAGCAGCAGGAATTACAGCAGCAGCAAACTCCACAATGTCACTGCATCTAGTGGTGGTGATGCCCATCCCCATTTGCCTGTCTGCCTCCCATTACTTCTTGCTTTCAGCTAAAAAGGTCATAAATGTATCTTTCACCTTAACTGCTCCACCATCAGCATCAGCCTCCTCCTTACCCCCCCAGTCCCTCCTTGCTGCTGCTGCTATAAGAGAGTCTTACTGGTTGGTGATAATGACAAATGTAACAGAGTGTCCCCTACTGTCACACTTGCCATCTCTTCTAAAGGTTTAGAAGACAGACTGGCAGCACTAGGAGCAGGCAGAGGCAGCTGCTCTGTGCTGATGTTAATACTGCTAGCCAGTTCTACCTTCCTCCGCATAATGTCCCAGAGGCACAATACTGGGGGAAGAGGACTTACAGGGTCATTGAGATGTTGTGGGCACCCTTGTGGGCGGCTTCTTGGCATCATAACTTTCACTTCCCCTTACACTTCAGAAGGGGGATCTACAACAATCACGCTAGTCCCCCCACCAGCTGCTTCATCACAATTATCATAACCATCAGCACCCCCAACACTTTCTAGCTGTTGTGTGGTAGTAGTGGGACTGCTTGGGGATGGCAAGTGTGACTTAGGGTCCCCTGCTGTCACACTCACCATCATCTCTTCCTCCTCCTGAGTATCAGAAGGCAAACTTGCAGCAGGCACCTGCTCACACTGCTAAGCACTTCTTCATGTGATGGTGGTGGTCAGTTCCTCCTACGACTCACTGGACCCATCACAGTCCTTCCAGCTCCTCTTTTTCTTTTTCATAGTGTTAGCCAACAGTCTGAGCCTCTGCTGCCTCTATTTCGCTATATAAATCACTAGTAAATTGCCTAGCACCCTATCTATCGCTCTGTCTGCTTAGTTTGTGTTTTACTCCCCAGAAACATCTACTTTTTGGCTTGAAAAAGCAAAGTACACATAAGTAAATGGGCGGAAACTATTTAGCCTTTGTAAAATATAGCGAAAACATTTTGGCAGAAGGTGAAAAATTAGAACATTTTAAAGGGATTGTTTAAGGTGGATTTTCAAGAAAAAAAAGTGGGCAACCATGTGTCACGGTTTTTTAAGACACTCAGACCATTGGGTGAATAAGAACACAGTTTTATTAAAATAAGATAAGGCAATAACACGCCCTCTAGTGGTGGTAAATATACACAGTGGTAATATATAGATACAATGGTAAATGCACAAATTACTTATAAGTACAATTACACAGTAATAGAATAGCGTATACCCCTCAGGGGTTAAGTCCTTGATAACAGTCAGTCTCAGATGTGGATGTTTGGAACGCCCAGGGTGTTATAAGGCTGTGCTGGAGACCAAGACTATCACCGGCTGAATACTGGACTGCCTCGCCACGGTGTTCAGTAAGAAGCACAAGAGTCCACGTAGCCCCCTCGGGCGTACCTACTGGAACTGCTTCAACTAGTGCAAGTGCAAAAGGCCCCCACGGGCGTGATTGGAACCGGCCTTCAATGCGAGAACTGCCAATCCTCCTCAGACTTAACCGGACAACGGGATAGCCCACGCTAGAGCCGACAGCCCCCACGGGCGTGATTACCGGAATACGAATGCTGATGCCTGTGCCTGCCACCAGTCGGTAAAGCGGAATCACTCAATGAACAAGAGAGAGAGTCTCAGGCGCCCAACCGGCCCAAACGGATGTAAACACTCTGCAAGGATGTGTGGAGCTGCCGAAGAAGAGAGGCCAGCTCAGCAGTAGTATTCACCGAGAAAGAGACTCTTACAGGAGTAGCGATAGAGTGGAACCAAGCAGCACTGCTAGGGTTAATTAGCACATTTACTCGAGGCTTTTCAGCGGTATAGCAAGGCTCTGCAGTCTGAGGGAGGCGCGTATACGCACAACTCTGCAAAGGAAAATGCACTGCACTGATCGGAGTACACCAGGCAAGGCAGTCACACCAAAAGCTGGAACAGCAGATAGAAATGTCGCGGCGGTGACAACTGGAACACAGGTCACTGTAGAAAGCAGGAGTCTTTCTTCGGAGCGGGAAGTCAGCCATGCCGGGTCGGAGCACGTAGAAGGCAGTCATACAAGCCGGGTCGTACACAAGCAGGAACGTCAGCCAAACCGGGTCAGGATCCAAAGGAGGTAGTCAGACGGGCCAGGTCATACACGAGCAGGAACACAGGAGAATAGTCAAGACAAGCCAAGTCGGTACACAGGAATCCGGAACACAGGAACACAGCAACAGTAACTGGCACAGAAACACCACGAAAGGGCGCCTGACAGTTGTGCTAGCCAGGTATAAAAAGGTCACCAGGGGGCAGGCCAAACCAACACAGCAAATCAGTATCTGTCATAGATGAGACTGACAGGAATCACAGGCACTGTGATAGTACCCCCCTCTCAAAGACCCCCTCTCCCTGCTCGAGGTCTGGGTTTAGAAGGGTATTTAGAGTGAAAGCTGCGTAGTAATCTGGGTGCGTGGAGGTCCCCTTGATCAACCCAAGAACGTTCCTCAGGACCATAGCCCTTCCAATGAACCAAGTATTGCAGCTTTCCTCTAAATCTCCTAGAATCAATAATGCTCTGCACCTCATACTCTTCTTGGCCCTGGACGTCCACCGGTGCGAGGACCTCGATAACCTTGTCAGCCCAAGCGAAGACCACCTGAATAGTGGGTTTAGTGGTGCTAGAATCTAGGGACTGTTCTACACCACCTAGGGCCTGTCCCCCAAGGTACCCTAGGTGCGTTCGTTTCCCGGCCGAACTGGGCAATTGCGCAACAGATGCCCTGCTTTGCCACAATAAAGGCATAGACCTTGCCTCCTAAGATATAATCTTTCCTCTTTAGAGAGCCTAGTGAACCCCAATTGCATAGGTTCAGGATTATCGATTGGTCGCTCAGGAAGAACGGGTGGTGTGGGTGGGTTAAGGAAGCTGGTCTGGCCATAGTCTTTTACTTTAGCCCTTTTAGCCAACCGTCTCTCTCGGATGTGAGAGTCTATTAGTAAGACATAATCGATATATTCATCCAGATCACTGGGTACATCACGAGCGGCTATCTCGTCCTTAATTTGCTCGGAGAGACCCTGAGTAACGGCAGCTAGTAAGGCTTCCTCGTTCCAGCCCACCTCTGCTGCCAAGGTCCTGAATTCAATAGCATAATCGCCCAGTTTGCGTTCGCCCTGCCGAATTTCCATCAGCCTTTTGGCAGCAGAGGCAGCCCTGCCAGGAACCTCAAACACTCGTCTGAACTTTCTGACAAATTCTCTAAAGTTCAGAGTGCAGGGTCTAGCATTCTCCCACAACGGATTCGCCCATGCCAATGCCTTGCCAGTCAATAGAGATATCATCAGACCGACCTTGCTACGGTCGTTAGGAAATGCCTGGGGTGCCAACTCCAAAAATATCTCTAGTTGATTAATAAATCCCCTGCAAAGGGAAGGTTCGCCATCATACCTTAACGGTAGCGGTGCAGATGCCGTTAGCCCTTTCGAATTGGCTGATGGGACTATGGATTGATTATCCGGTGTCAAGACTGGGGTGACCACCGGATTAGGACTAGGCTTGTCCAAATGTACTGTACGTTCGAGTAACGTCTGCAAAGCCAGTGCCAATTGGTCCATGCGCTGCTCATGAACATCCATTCTCCAATGGATGTTCTGTGTTTGACTTTCACCCTTACCGTCTGAGGTCATGGCCCTTTCGTACTGTCACGGTTTTTTAAGACACTCACACCATTGGGTGAATAAGAACACAGTTTTATTAAAATAAGATAAGGCAATAACACGCCCTCTAGTGGTGGTAAATATACACAGTGGTAATATATAGATACAATGGTAAATGCACAAATGACTTATAAGTACAATTACACAGTAATAGAATAGCGTATACCCCTCAGGGGTTAAGTCCTTGATAACAGTCAGTCTCAGATGTGGATGTTTGGAACGCCCAGGGTGTTATAAGGCTGTGCTGGAGACCAAGACTATCACCGGCTGGATACTGGACTGCCTCGCCACGGTGTTCAGTAAGAAGCACAAGAGTCCACGTAGCCCCCTCGGGCGTACCTACTGGAACTGCTTCAACTAGTGCAAGTGCAAAAGGCCCCCACGGGCATGATTGGAACCGGCCTTCAATGCGAGAACTGCCAAGCCTCCTCAGACTTAACCGGACAACGGGATAGCCCACGCTAGAGCCGACAGCCCCCACGGGCGTGATTACCGGAATACGAATGCTGATGCCTGTGCCTGCCACCAGTCGGTAAAGCGGAATCGCTCAATGAACAAGAGAGAGAGTCTCAGGCGCCCAACCGGCCCAAACGGATGTAAACACTCTGCAAGGATGTGTGGAGCTGCCGACGAAGAGCGGCCAGCTCAGCAGTAGTATTCACCGAGAAAGAGACTCTTACAGGAGTAGCAATAGAGTGGAACCCAGCAGCACTGCTAGGGTTAATTAGCACATTTACTCGAGGCTTTTCAGCGGTATAGCAAGGCTCTGCAGTCTGAGGGAGGCGCGTATATGCACAACTCTGCAAAGGAAAATGCACTGCACTGATCGGAGTACACCAGGCAAGGCAGTCACACCAAAAGCTGGGACAGCGGATAGAAATGTCGCGGCGACGACAACTGGAACACAGGTCACTGTAGAAAGCAGGAGTCGTTCTTCGGAGCGGGAAGTCAGCCAGGCCGGGTCGGAGCACGTAGAAGGCAGTCATACAAGCCGGGTCGTACACAAGCAGGAACGTCAGCCAAACCGGGTCAGGATCCAAAGGAGGTAGTCAGACGGGCCGGGTCATACACGAGCAGGAACACAGGAGAATAGTCAAGACAAGCCAAGTCGGTACACAGGAATCCGGAACACAGGAACACAGCAACAGTAACTGGCACAGAAACACCACGAAAGGGCGCCTGACAGTTGTGCTAGCCAGGTATAAAAAGGTCACCAGGGGGCAGGCCAAACCAACACAGCAAATCAGTATCTGTCATAGATGAGACTGACAGGAATCACAGGCACTGTGATACCATGTGGTTTTCACCCCTAGCTACTACTACTGCTGGGGCTATATATTGCTGAAATTATACTACTAGGTGTCAAAGGTTCTGCACTTCCAACAGAAGAAGAAGCAGTCATCATAGCTAGGGTTATGGATTTTGATGACCCGTGTTGCTGATTACTCAACAATAGTGTATGTAGCTTGTGATTGCACTTGGATGCGGGCGATGACTGACAGAATGACTGTATTTTATTGTCCAGAGTCAGACTTACCAATTGATTTCTCAGATAGTTTATAAACAGGCACAATGCTCCTTTTCAGTGGTGGAAAACTGAGCCTTTGCCTTGCAGCTAATAATTTGACCATGTAATCATCTCTCTCTCTCAATTTCTTCTGTATCTGAAGAAGAGGAGGTTACTGGAGTAATATATTTTAGATCAACATCTTCAATAATTAGGTCACCCTCAGCATCACCCACTGCTTCTTCCCCACTACTGTTATGTTCCTCTAGGCTTTTAGAACTCTGAAGCAATTTCTTTTTACTTCTCCCCTTAGAGGGATCTTCACAACATTCGCTACTACTTTCATGAACTGTGTTGTACTTGTTTGTCTTACTGTCAGATGCAGCAGTTGGTTGAACATCTACACCTTCTTCCATTATGTCATCAACACTACAATTTGACTCCCTATTAATGTAACAGGTGTTGGTGGTAATTTTCTTGAGACTTTTCAAACCTCCTCCCCAGCAGGAGAAGGATCATTAACTGCACATGCTGCAGTAACCATAGCTGCACTCATTTTTTGGACTGCCACTTTACTAAACATACCTGCTGTGTTGCGCCTACTCCTATCACGCTACCCCTGCTCCTAGTATGTTTGTCAAACATTACTAATGTGTATTTTAACATTGAAGTCCACAAAAGAACTGATTGTGTCTGATGTTGTTACGGTTTTCTGACACTCAGACAGAGTTTGAGATAAAACACAGTTTTATTAAAAAATAAAAAAATGAGGAACAGCGCCCCTAAGGGCCAGAATCGGTAATACAATACTGAGTGAATACAGGCTTGGTATAACAAGAGCAGGAACAGTGTAGCAAGCACAATATAGGGTTAACACCCAAGCTGTAGTCAGTCTCTGTGATGGTGATTAGCCAACACCCGGTATACAACAGTCCCAGGAGAAAATGTAGCAGCTAGCTCAAGCAGAGCGACCAACTGAATCACAGCCAGATCTCGGTCTGGAGATGCCCATGGGATAGGGTAACCAACTTAAATAAGAGCCAATGCCCCTACAGGGGTGAGCTACACGGAGTGATACTGCCTGAGCCTAAGGAGCCAGCATAGGAAGCACCCCTGGTGCGGTAGTAGTGTACACTGCGAATGCCAACGGGACCTGAGCCTCGCACCCCTTAGGTGCTGTAATGGAGGAAGCACTGCCCAAGCTGACTATTGAGCCAACGCACAACTGAGTGCGGATGGATGGACACATACACAGTGAGCGAATAGAACCGGAGCCAAGCACCCTTCCGGTGCTGACACGAAGCTTCCACTGCCAGAGTATAGGAATGCCCTTTGCACCACGCGGCGCAATGCAATGGATAACGGCAAACAACGGACAGTGACTCTGCAATGTATAGCTAGGCTCGGTATACCGGAAAATGCTCAAACAGTGAAAGAGAGGCTCAGTAATGGAGGCAACAAGCTTGGCAGGCGTAGGCAACGGCTCGGTTACACGGGAGCAATAGGCTCAGTAGTGTTAAGCCAGGCTCAGACACATAGGTACAGCACAGCAGTAATCTCTCGGCTCAGTAACGGAGAAAACCAACAGGCTCAGAAGCAGAGGCCACAGAGAAAGAAAGTGAGAACAGTTGGTAGTAACTGCGAGCAGGCTCACAATGTCGCCAGGCGGAAGATGAACGCAGACAGGAAGAATCACGGAGCAGGAATGTCAGCCAGTATCTGTTGATCACGGAGCAGGATAGTCAGCCGGAACTGGGTCAATCACGGAGCAGGAAGTCAGTCAGAACCGAGTCAATCACGGAGCAGGATCATCAGCCAGAACCGGGTCAATCACGGAGCAGGAAGTCAGCCAGAACCGGGTCAATCACGGAGCAGGAACGTCAGACAGAACCGAGTCAATCACGGAGCAGGAAGTCAGCCACAACCAGGTCAGTCACGGAGCAGGGAAGTAGCGTAGTCAGAAGAGCCGGGTCGGTACACAGGAATACTGGAACACAGCAAAATAGCGCAGGCACAGGAACACCACGAAAGGGCACCTGACAGGTGCCCTGACGCTCAATATAAAGGAACAGCCTGGGTGGGCCAATCAGCTTCCTCCAATGGACAAGCTCCAGCACAGAGAGTGATAGGAAAGCACGGGCACCGTGATAGATGTCTTGTCCTTAACAAAAATATTCTATCTCTTCTGGTATCTGTCTGTCTTAATCGCAGCTCATGTCAGAGTCCCTGTCTCTGTGTCAACTTTCAGTCAAACTATTTTTATTTTTTTACTGTTTTTATATATATTTACATTTTTTATTAACTATTTCTATCACCATAGACAAAACTAACAAAAAAACACACTCCCTGTGCAACTGCTTCTTACCCTCTTTGCCTTTAGCTAGTATCAAGAGGGATTTCAGCTGCTATTTTTGCTCTCTCTTTCTCCCAATATCACTATAGTTTTTGTTTTTTTCAGTACAGATGAGGATAGAACTTTCTATATATGCTGTCCACTCTTCTTCTGGCTGTTGAAGCAGTCTGAATCAGTTGAACGTGTCTGTCTACTGAGTGTTAGTGTGCTAAATATTCTGTCAGCCAGTTAGTATCACAGTCTCCCTAGGAAGCCTAGTGATCCTGTGCTTCCTTCTTCTTTTCTGCTGTTGGCCAGCATGATTGCTGGCTACTTCCGCATTTCTGACTTCACTAGAACAGGCTCTGGTACATGCGCTTGTTTATGGGTCAATACTGTTTTGCCTAATTGGTTCCCACCTTGATCAGCTCCTTTATAAATCTCCCTGGGCCTAGGAGTCATTGCCCTTACGTGGTGTTTCCATTAGTAGCTCTTGCGTTCTCTTTGTGACCCGTGCCTGACCTCCGAATCTGCTCTGTGTATGACCCTGGCTTGTCTGACTACCCACATCGGTTCTGACCTGTGGCTCTGGCTGACTAACTTGCTCCATGTTGACCCCGGCTTGTCTGACTATCCACAATGGTTCTGACCTGTGGCTCTGGCTGACTAACTCGCTCCGTGTATGACCCTGGCTTGTCTGACTACCCACATCGGTTCTGACCTGTGGCTCTGTTTGACTAATTTGCTTCTTGTAGTCTCCGGCTTGTCCGACAGCCCACATTGGTTCTGACCTGTGGCTCTAGGTGACTAACTTGCTCCTTGTAGTGCCTGGCTTGACTGACTACCCATATTGGTTCAGATCTGTGGCTCTGGTTGACTACTCGCTCCGTGCATTACCCAGCTGCATGACCATTCGCATCTGGGTTCCGTTGCTCTGGCTTGCTCGCTCCTTGTTGCCTCCGGTTAGTGATACCTGTAGGAGACTCAAGCTGTTGTATAGCTGGCTCTACCTGTGCTGACCATAGCATTTTTCCATCATCCTCCGGTAGAGCGCATTAGTATAGTGCTCGGCACAGTGTGCAGCTCTGGGTAGTAGACTGGGGACTATCTTTCTGTGGTCTGGGGTTGTGTGGGCATTGTTTACTGTATATTATCAATAAAGGTGGTTTTACTAGTTATACCTGTTTCTGACCTTGATTTCGTACTGATTACTGTGACAGTTAGTGACGGAGACCCAGCCAACTCAGGAAGGAACTTGGATCACAGCTGCCTGCATCTTCTCAGTCACACAAGATTGTAGGGTAAATTTCCTTTGCTCACTTCACACACCTCAGACTTCCTAACTGTAACGGTTTTGTAGGACACTCAGACCAGCAGGATAAAATAAAACACAGTTTATTAAAAGACAAGAAAGACTGCCCTCTATAGGCAATACAGAATAATTGAAATGAACAGTAAAGTATAGATGCCCTCTCAGGCCCAGTATACAGAGAAATAAATATATACTGTCACAGGACAGGCATTAGTAACATAAAGGGTACTCAATGGCTAAAGTACATAGAAATCAATCAGTCTCTGTTGTGGTGTGTTTGACACGCCCTAGAGATGGTAAAGGAGCGGTAAGTGGTGCTAGATGAATAAACACCAGTAGTAGAATAGGACAGAGACTACTGCTTATGCTGAGCAGGAACTGAGGCCAAAATACTCTGCTAGAGCTGATGAGCTAGAGCCACTAGCACCCCAACCGGTGCATGAACAGAGATCAAGTGCACTGCAAGAGCTAAGGATAATAGAGCCTCTAGCCCCCACGGGCGTAGTAACGGAGACAAATTATACTGCAAGAGCGGAGGATAATTAGAGCCACTAGCCCCCACGGGCGTTGTAATGGAGACTAATTACACTGCAAGAGCTGAGGATAATAGAGCCAATAGCCCCCACGGGCGTTGTAACGGAGACTAATTACACTGCAAGAGCTGAGGATAATAGAGCCAATAGCCCCCACGGCGCGTAGTAACGGATACCAATACACTGCAAGAGCTAAACTGACTGGAACCAATGGCTTCTCCCACGGGCGCTGTAACAGAGACTGACTACACTGCAATGCTTAGCTGGAAAGAGCCAATGACACCCACACGGGCTCTGTACGGTAACCAAGGCTCGACAAGTGTAGCGGAAGGCTCAGGGTAACGGCTCTGCAAATGTTAATGGAGGCTCAGTGAACGGAGACAGCTGCTCTGCAAGTGTTAACGGAAGCTGAGAAAATGGAGACAATTGCTCTGCAAGTGTTAACAGAGGCTTATTGAACGGAGGCACAGCTCTGCAAGTGCTAACGGAAGGCACAGTGCTCTGTAAAAGTAAACGGAGGCCCAGAGTAACGGAGGCAGCAGGCTCAGCTAGAGTAAACGGAAAGGCCCAGTACACAGTCAGCCCTGCCACAGCACAGCGGAAGTCAGAATGTCGCACAGGCGACACTAAGCAGCAAACAGCAGGAACACAGGCAGGGTCAGCAACGAGCCGGTTCAGATCACGGAGCAGGAACGTCAGTCAGGCCGGGTCAAATCACAGAGCAGGATCCTCAGACAAGCCGGGTCAGGTCACGAAGCAGGAACGTCAGCCAGGCCGGGTCAGATCACGGAGCAGGAACCAAGGAGCGTAGTCAGACAGGCCAAGTCGGTACACGGGAGGCAGGAACACCGGAACACAGCACACAGCAACACTGGCTCAGGAACACCACGAAAGGGCACCTGACAGGTGCCAAAGGCCGGGTATAAAAAGGCCATAATGGGCGGGCCAAACAAGCTCAGCCAATGGGAGCGCACCACAGCAAAGAGTGACAGAGGAAGATCATGGGCACCGTGATACTAACATAGAGAACAGCCAGCAGAAAGCAACTTGGATCTCAGCTGCCTGTCTCTTCTTGGTCACACAAGATTGTGGGATATGTGGGTTAAATCTCCTTTCTCCTTTTGCACACCCCTAGACTCCCCTAACACAGAGAACAGCCAGCAGAGGAAGGAACTTGGTCATCTGTCTGTCTGTCACACACAAGATTTTGAGGTATTTTGGGTAAATCTCTTTTTCCCTTCACACTCTCCTTAGAGTCCCTCAGATCCCCCCTAAACTATACCCAACTTCACTTTATTTGCCTATCCTAAACAGCTGAGAAATTGTGCTGCTTCCTCTACTGTTCACAAACACAGAATGACATGTTGAAGAACCCTGACAAACCCTTTTATATTATTCCTGCAGGAAAAGAAGGGAAACTTGCCATGAATATATATGTGTGTGTGTGTGCGCGTGTGCGCATGTCGGGTGGGGTGTGGGGGGGTTCAGTTCTACCACTGATTTCAGTGCAGTGAGCTTGAAAAGAAAAAGCTGAAAATCTGCACTTTTCACAAAAAAATTCCAGCTTGGCGGGAAGTGCCATTTTCTGCTCAATTTGCTTTTGAGGTGAAATATTTCAACCACCCATACTATGGAATCATTTGACTTCCAGAGATGTGTGCAAGACATTGCAGAGCAATGTGTTATATAACCCACTGTCACTAAAATTGTTAATGGGGAAGTTTAGAGTAAGGAGCTGCTTACTCATTGCATGTATTCTTCCTTAACCCCTTGAGGAACAGATGTCTGTGGAATGCATTTCAAAGCAATGTACTGCACAGCCCTCTGTTCTTCAAGGGGTTAATTTATTGAGTGCCAGAATGGAGTAGAGGATTGAAACCTGATGCTACGGACATGCCCCTGCCAAAAGCTAAATTTGCCACCTCGGTCTCAGGCAATGTATTCATTCTCTGTGACTCATTATAGCTATAGTTTTGGTTTTCCTTATTCTCCGCCCATGTTGGAGCAATAATTAAATCTGAAGGAAACAGATGTATATATATTTCTGATTTATTATTACATGCTTCTAATTAGTTACTTGGTGCTAGCACTGTTCATTTTCTGCACTAAGATGTTGGCGTACAAATCATGAGGCTGCACTTCGGGCATGTAGTAGTGTACACAATTATGATCATAGAGATCAATGCACATTCCATCATCATTAAGACTTTAATAAGAGGAAGCCCTGAATGCCTTTCCTATCCCATATGCAAGAAAATTTACTAATTTTATTGCAGTTTCCTCTCTTTCTTTACAGTAAATTGCAAAGAGGAAGGGAACACCCAAAATGGCCATACATCCCCCCAATGCTCTCTCCTTGAGGAGAGAATTAGATCATACTTACAGCAGAAATTCTCTTTTCATGGACATAATCCATGGTGACATTTTAATCCAGTTTAAAATACACTTCCCCCTTTCACTCCTCAAAGCTATAAACCAAGCAAAGCATAGGAAATTGGTGGTATAAGTAATGAGGAGGGGGGGACCAAAACACAAATGGAGAGAATACAGGTCTTCTTCAAAATAGGAAATTAAGAGGTCCAACAACTATCTTCCAGTCTACTAATTTAAAGGTTTGGTTTTGCACTGAGAAACTGATTATTCGTAAAATGTGATCTCTAGATGGAAGGATCCCTCATTGGTTTTAAAGGGTTAGTAATGTCTGTATCTTAAAAAAAGGTAATATTGCAGCTATTAGAAAATGAAACTAAACAACTCCAGTCCCATATCTCAAACCTTTATGGTTTGAGAGATATAGAAGGCTAAAGCCCCCGCCCCATCTGCTTTCCATGACATCAGCTGTAAGCTGACGGCAGGATATCCTGGTCCAGGGACAATCAAGCGGCTCTTCAGCAGAGCTGAAATAGCGCAATGTAAAAATAAATACTTAATTGGAACGGTCTGCATAGTGTGCCTACAAACCAGGCACACTTTGTAGACCGTTACGATGAAGTATTTCTTTTTACATAGCGCTATTTCAGCTCTGCTGAAGAGCTGCCTCGAGTTGGCCGACTTGAATTTGCTGCTGTCAGCTTTACAGCTGACATCAGGGAAAGCAGAGGGAGGGTGAAACTTTAGCCTTCTATATCTCTCAAATCATAAAGGTACTGGGGTTGTTTAGTTTCATTTTCTAATAGCTGCAATATTACCTTTTTTAAGATATAGACATTACTAACCCTTTAAGAAGTACTTCTACCATCTTCATTCCTCTGTAGATAGATAATAAACAGTATATCAAAATATGTCCACACAGGTACACCATAATGTTTCCAATGTGTTCACACATGGGCAAACCATAATGAACCCAAAGGCACAAAGGCAAAATACAGAGGGTCAAGAGAGCACACCAAGACAAGTGAACTACAGCAAAAGAGTACATGCAGGTGAAGCACCACGGCATCCAAAGTACACACTTGGGCATCACAATGCATCCAAAGTGCTCAAACACAAGGGCATCACAGTGCTCCCAAAGCAGGTGCACCACAGCGCACACACTTTGGCGCACCATATTGTGTGTAAGTACTCAGTTCTGTGCAGCATATAGTGAGTACAAGCACACCACAGTGCAGTGATAGTGAGTACACCTTTACCACAAGCAGCTAACAGCACACTCACTACCTTGCAGCAAAAGCATGATCATGCATAATACTATGTAGAAACACTCTGTACTTATGCCCCACAGTGCAACAAAGGACACACACACTTGCACCTCACTGCAGCAAGAGTGCGCACATGCATTCCAAACGGCAAGCAAGCACAGTAGATGCATGCACCATAGTGTGCACACATATGCCTCATAGAGTAGCAATAACACACATTCATGCACACATGCACACACACACACACACACACACACACATACACAATACAGTGCAGCTATAGCCTGTGCTCATGCGGACCACAGTGTATCCTTATCACAGTACAGCTATAGCCAGTGCTCAAATGGATCACAGTGTATCCATAACCTGCTCTCATGCACATTGTGTCAATGACATGTGATTGTACGCACCACAGTGCACCCATGATGTGCACTTGCACAGACCAGAGTACGCCTATGGTCTGCTCTTGCATGTGCCACAATGCTGCTATGGCCCACTCTTGTATGCACCACAGTGCGCCTATGGCCTGCGCTTGCATGTGCACCACAGTGTGACTATGGCCTGTACTTGCACGCATCTGTGTGGTTATGGCTTGCAATTGCATGCACCACAATGCACCTATGGTCTGCATTCACATGCACCACAGCGTGCCTAAGGCTTGTGCTTAGACACACAAACCACAGTGTGCCTATGACCTTTGCTTGCTTGAACTCACCACAGTGCACCTATGGCTTGTGGTTACATGCACTGCAGTGTGCCTATGGCCTGTGCATCCATGCTCCACAGTGTGCCTATGGCCTGCGCTTGCACGCACTGCAGTACTTATATGGTCTGTGCTTGCAAGCACCATAGTGTGGCTATGACATGCGCTCGCACATAAATCACAGACCAACCATAGCCTGGTGCATCCATGTAATATGTACACTCACAGTGCAGCAACAGGTTCATACACAGAAGCCCACAGAGTGGAGTCTGCATTTGGAAATGGAAACCCACAGAGTGAAGTCAGTTTTTGTACACACAAACCCACAGAGAAGAGTCTGCATTCACACATGCAAACACACAGAGCAGTGTTGGTGTTCAAAACGAAAACCCACAGAGAAGAGTTGGTGTTTACACCACCTGCACATATGCATCCACTGGTAGTATAGTGTTGGAACACGTGTATCTAGAAGTTTTCCCACTTTGCTGACTTCACACATATGAGGAAGCACATATACCGCAACACAGCCAATTTACTGTAGTAAATAAATGCTACACAAGTGCAGCCATAGAATGTACATGCACAGGCGCCATTGAGCTCACATGCACAGGCATCAGATACTGCAGCTGCACCCTCTAGGTGTACAGTTATAATACATGAAGATAGAACAAAGATACCAGATTTATCCAAAGATGAAAAATAATGAAGCCTCTAAAACTCAAGATGCCCAGAACGCAGTAAGTACATGGCCCAAAGCTAGCTGTAAGATATACAAACTCCTCTGAAAACCTGGTTATGATGGAATAGCTTAAACTAGGCTCCCTCGCAGATGAACATGATTGAAAAATGAAAACACCTTTATCTACACCCATCACTAGTATTCAGAGTCTCAGAGAGGAGACATGCTGTACTAGAAACAAAAGTCTGAAAGAGAGGAATACAAACAAACACACATCCGGCCTGAGGACAAGTAGAGCACAGGAATTTCAGTTCTCTTGGGTAGTGGTAGCTTATGGCAATGCTTTGAGCAGGGAGCACAGAAACCCCACACCTGTATATACATCCAGGTAATCCACATAACCAGAGGGCAGAAAATATATCTCATTTAAGTCCATATCGGCATGTAAGGCAGAGGCGAGAATGTTACTGGAAGAAACACCATTCCCAGCATTCCAATCTGCAACCATTTGGATTTATGCAGCAATACCCTGGCTGCTGCTGGGTTTCCAACCCACAGATCCTGATGGGAAGGATTTAGTTGGAGGTTCAGAAGGAGGGAGGATGAAAACTCTGACTGGGAAAGGGCAGAAGACACTGCCAGGTAAGCCTCAAAAGAAAACAGGCAGCTCTCAAAAGAGCCAGCAACTCTCACATACTACCAGTTTCAGAGGACAGAGAAAAAGACAACAGGTGACGGGGAAGGAAGTCTCTTATACTGTTTAAATTTTGTCCTATCACCTGAAAGGGGAGGAGCTAACTGACTGGTGCATGCTGCCATGAATGTCCAGGAAAGGAACATTTTTATGTATGATCTAATTCTCCATTTTTGCATCTTGCATCAAGGAGATGGCATTGGGGGATTGTATGGACATTTTGGGTGTTCCATTCCTCTTTGCAATGCACCACAGAAAAAATTGCAATTATCAACATAGATAGCATAGCACATGGCAGTTAGACAGGTGTAACACCACAATTGGTTTCATAGCCTATTTTAGCCCAGAATCTTATTAGTACATCTCTCTGATTATCTTGGTCATTTTTTTTTTTATTGCTTTGTTTAGTACTGGAGATGAACAAGCGCGTGGAAACTTTGGATTTTTGGATCAAGTCGCAGCTCTACAGTGGGTGCAGGAAAACATTAAGGATTTCGGGGGTGATCCACAGTCTGTCACCATATTTGGGGAATCCGCAGGTGGAGTGAGTGTTTCTGCACAGGTAGGTTCTACTCACTCAACCCACAAAATCAGAACTGCACACCAACAGTGACACAGAGCTTCAAAACCTGTGAATTTTCTTTTTCTATTTTGCACTGAAATAATTGTAGTAGCTAATGTTCCTGTTGTGTCCCATGTGAACACTTATTGATTTTGTTACTGATGTTCTTTAGTACCGAACTAGCACTGGGAGCAAATCGGAGGTTAGAATATGATAAACCTATTGCATTCAAGTGCCCATTGCTATTTTTTAAAATTAGAACTGTCCTCTGTGTGATTAGTTATTAGTTATGTCTTTGTATATACTCATATACTTTTTGTGCATTGATAGTAGTGGATAACAATCTGGAATTCAAACATTTTAGTAAGTATTTAAGTCTCCTGTACCAAACCACATCAATGATCAGGTGTCAGAAACCTGAAATCCACAAAAGGTGGCATTGCGTGTGGACCAAGTGGATTTATTCTGTCATCAATTTCTGTGTTTTAGCTAAACCCATAAGTGTAGTTGTAATTCTTTTTTCCATGTTTTTAGGTGTTATCTCCCTTATCCAAAGGTTTATTCCACAGAGCTATAGCTGAGAGCGGCGTTGCATTAATGCCTAGTCTGATGGTCAGTAAACCTGAAGAGGTCATGTTTATCCGAGATGTAAGTTTTCTTCTCTCCCAGACTCATAGGGTCATATGTTCAAAGAAGTAGCAAAATAGCTTTTCTCATTTGTAATGACTTTTCAATGTACAGTGTCGTTGGGATCATTAATATTTTCAGAGAGTGTCGGTTGTGATTGGAAATATGTAGTTTGTCCTGACTGATATTGTCGTATGGAACAGCAAAAAAAAGTCTTAACTAACGACAAAAATGTCTTAAAAAATGTCTTAACTAACAAAAAAATGTCTTAACTAAATACAAAAATTCTCACATTCAGAACACATTCCCTCCACTTTTTTCTTAACGTACAAATTTTGTCTTTTCAAAGACATTTTTTTATCGTTAGTTACAACAAACTTTCTTTTCCTCTATACGACATTGGAGAATTGTTTAGCCACGCCCTTGCCCTGCCCCATTGCCCGTCAATTCTGGGGTTGTTTCATACACAATGGACAATACTATTTTTTTGTTATATACTCTATAGAAAATATGTCTTTCATGCATTCAATGACTAACTTTTGTCTTTCATACGAAAATTTTTTGTCGTTATCCCTTTGAACATTTGGCCCATAGGATGCTTGTTGATGGCTACACCACCTCTTTCATTTTCTTTACATACACATTTTTTATAAATTAAATAAAGTGTCACCTGACTTGCTGGTAATCCTCCAAACATACTACAGAATGAGTAACAGGGGTGGATTCATCCTAATGAAAAGACAATGTTTGCTACCTGAAACTATGCCAAGAACAATTTATCAATAAAAACAGCATTCCACTTAGTAATACTAATTTTGTTATTATAGCATCTATATCTAGTATTCTCACTCTGTAGTTGGACTGCAACCCCCAAGATCTTCAGCCACATGTTTCTTACCCTGCTCTACATGCCCATATCCTAGTCAACAGTGAATGTGGGTCAGGTTAGCAGAGGGACTGGAAAAAGTGGGGATGGGGGAGCACTGCACAGTACTGGATATTGGGGTTTTAGGATGTAATTGGACCAATGGAAAAAATATTAGTAGCCTAATGTTTAGAGAAAGTAAGCAAGCTAAAATGACAGAACAGATTGAATCTTCTACCAATAACAGTCCTTCATACACTGGAGTTCAACCACCCGGACTTGTAGATTGGGGAAAGTCAGATACTGTTACAGAGCAAAAGAGGAGTAGCAGAGGGCAGGGCTTGTAGCAAACCAGCTGTTCGTTTTTGTACAAAATAGGCAGTGTCCAGTAATATGTAACAGATCAAGGCTTATATCAAACAAGCAGTGTAGGGTAACAGCACAGAAATGGGATGTTAACGAACAGTGTCCAGTAATGCCTTAGAGGAGAGCAACAAGCAGGCAACACAAATAACAGAACTAGAGCACACATCCAAATGACTCAATGAAGATATTGCACCAAAGCACAGGAAATCCTCCTTTAAGCAGGAGTTTGATATAGACCTGACAGGGAAAAGGTGGAGATAAGCAGGCTATTACTTCTCCATGAATTAATCCGTTTTTTTCTTGAAATGTATAACTCCAGAATCTATTGTTTCTCAAACCCAGAGCATAGGGCTTCTGAGTATACATTGCAAGTTTGAATCCGGATAGGGTATCTTATAATAGAGCTGGAGGGAGTTGGCGTTGAGGAATAGGATGTTGGCAAAAGAATAGGGGTCAGGGGGCAGCAAGAATGGATCTGGGAGAGGGAACAAATTAAAAAGGAATGAGGTAGATACAATGCATACATTTGGAGACATAAATAAGAAACACATTTTAAAGGGAGAAGTGCCACAGAAGAAATTAGGTGGTAGTACTTGAGAGGACTGAGAATACTGATAGGAATTGGCAATTCAGTCTCTAAGTTTATTAGTTATTTTGAAAGTGCTGAAAACATAGGGCCTTATTTATCAAGATTAAAACGTACAATTCTGGAACAAACCAGCTGCACCACAGGGTTGAAGTTAGATTTCCTCAAGTTTCCATTTATTTAAATCGGGCTTTTAACCACTTAGATCCTAAAGAGTGTATGAGACCTCTCCAGCATTCAAAGGGTTAAAAGCCACATTTAAGTCAGTTTACTTCAGAATTGCACCTCAAATTTACATTTGAAAACTTAATTAAAAGCTGGATATATGTCATGTTATCCAAAAGACAAGCAAATGTACAGTTAAGGAGATATTCATATGGTTCCATATGCTAATATATGCTAATTGCGGTTCCAGTGATGTTTCATATGCTAATTAAGCAATTACATGTGTTAATGGACACTTGTGTTTATGGGGATAGAAGCCATGCTTACCTAACCCAAGCTATCTGATTTAACTTTATAAAAACAATGGTTTAAGGTTGCAAGGTGGTTGTAGAACTGTAACAAACCACACCACTCCTATGGCCATAACACATGTACAGCTATCTCACCATGTAGTAAGTGATTTTATGACAAATGGGAATAAGCAGAAAATAGGCCTGGTTTGTTGCATTTTTTTTGGTACAGGATAATTACACACTTCAGCATCATTCATTTACATTTTGCTTTGCAGTTAGTGGCCAATATGTCGGCCTGTGATCCTGCTTCACTGGTAGAATGTTTGAAGGAGAAAACAGAAGACGAGATTCTTGCAATTGGTTCATCCATGGTATGTACTATGAGAGTTTAATTTTTTTATAGTCCATACTAGTGTAAAAGCCTGTGTACACGGGCCAAGGTTCAGGTGATGTCAACCCCTCTGGAACTCAAAGGGTTAAGAGGCTGGTCCTGCTCTGCGTCCTGCCGCCGACGCAGTCATGCACTGTAGAAACTGCCCAAAAACACAGAATGCTCCCAGCACAGAACTCCCAGCATTCTGTGCATTCGGGTAGTCTCTACTGCACGACTGCTTCTGACAAACCTCCTAGAGCTCGATTCTATTACCAGCGCTAAAAATAAAACAGACGCTATGTTTTTTTAAGTCAGTTTTTACTATCCTATTACCCGACTTGTGAAAACAAAACCAGTGGTAATTATACTTACCGCCAGTCTAAAAAAAGCCCGTAGGAAAAAACTAAAAACAATGTGCAAGTAGTATCCTATTACACACACTCAGTATTACCGCCTATTTTGTGGTTACATTTAAGTTGGAAATTCTGCTCCTCAGAGGTTGAGGTATAGTAGCCATAACGACAGTTTCAAAACCATCGTTGTTCGAACAAAAGCAGTGTATAATACAGTATACAGCATAGATATCCAACATAATAGAGTGCCCTCCTTCGACATATTAACCCCCCCTTATAAAAGTCGACTTAAAATGCTTTTTTCCACCACTTTAATTCGACAAATATTGTTCACATTAAACATTTTAACCCCTCCTCTTGAAAATTCGACTACAGTGCTCCCATGACTTTCTTTCACCATTTAAATTCAACATTTTTCTTCTCTTATTTTTTTCGACATGCCCTCGTATTTTGTTTTGCAAGATTAACCCTATGAGTACCAGAGAGGTAGCAATGCATTGCAATGTGTTTCCTACCCCTCTGGAACACATAGGGTTAAGACTGATTGAATTTCTTTTTGCTTGCCTCCAGCAGGAATACAATATGTATACATCTATATTAAATGTATTTCTTTGCTAATTCAAAAATAGTTTACTAATAAGAATAAGCCTGAGCTGAGAGAGAACTGTGTGGGCCCATGTGGTTACAGAGTTCTATAAACAAAGTCTTGCGGAACTCCTTGGCACAGAAAGGGTTAATGTACTGAAAGAATTAATGGTGTATGTGAAATATCAGTGAAGATAAAAACGAATGTTTATATTGTGACATGTATAAAAAAAAATGTGAGGTCAGACTCCGGCAACATTCCAGAGCCTGATCTTCGGTATTTTGACTAGATCATTACAGTATACAAATGTTCCATATTTACTGCCACAGGATTCAATCAGCTTTAACACAAAAGAATAAGAATGATTTGGGCATTCAGCGGTCTGATGCTGTTTTTGGGTTATTCAGGACAATTTATGACCCTTAAGTGTATGTGTCTATAGATCCAGTAAAGTGGGCACTCAAAACTAGATGAACGCTGTGTGTGCTCTTATGGGGCTTTCACCGCGCTAGTTGAAATACAATGTTGCCACTCCTAGTGGCAATCAGTGGGAACTCCCGTTTGATAGCAGGATGTAATGTATCAAGAATCCTGTCCTCTGCTGACCCCTAGGCTCTACCACAGCCTGCTACATTACATCCTGCTATTAAATCAGGGTTTCAGAAGCAATGGACAGCTCACTTTAAATTACAAACAAACCAAAGTTACCACTAAAATTCTACCAATATAAACCATATGCTGAGACAGTATGGGAAGTGTCAGTCAGTCTGGATCAACAACATACAAATTCATTCTAATACATTTTAGTAGGAGGTTAACTGCCAGGCTGAAAGTCCTCATCAAAAGGAGTCCATGCACTATGTCACCACTGGAACTGGAGCAACCTGCCTGTGGTAGCTTAGAGTCAAAATACTGTTCAAATTTACAGCAATACAAGCAATTCACAATCACTGTAGATAGTCATCAGACTTACTAGCCCTCATCCCAAGGGCCCCATTATTTCTCTTGCTTAATACAACTTAATACAACTTTATCTAGAGGTTTGCCATGATAATCCAGATCTAAAGCTCCTGTAATTCACTGGTATGACTGGATACTGCAGGCATCAAAGTGTTGCATTACCTTATTTCATAGAGCAACATCTCTTTGGCATCCAATAACTGGGTATACAGAAAAGAAGGTCATTATCAACCCACCACAACTTGCATCTCAAAGTCTCATCCATTACGTTCAGTAAAGATCCATAAGTCCATTGGAAATATAGCTCATTAAACATTAACAAAAATGTTGTTTTAACTAAATAATATAGAATTTGTAGCTGGCCCAAAAAAAAAAAAAAAAACCTACAGCACCTGGTATTCCCAGGCGGTCTCCCATCCAGGTACTATCCAGGCCAGAGCCTGCTTCACTTCCAAGTTCGGATGGGTTTGGGTGCATTCAGGCTTGTATGGCCGTAGGCGGAAGGAAGGCTTTCACAAGGCCCTTTGACTCCAATGACCAGATTCAATAAGCCTATAGAATTTGTAGCTGGCCCAAAAAAAAAAAACAAAACCTACAGCACCTGGTATTCCCAGGCGGTCTCCCATCCAGGTACTATCCAGGCCAAAGCCTGCTTCACTTCCAAGTTCGGATGGGTTTGGGTGCATTCAGGCTTGTATGGCCGTAGGCGGAAGCGAGGCTTTCACAAGGCCCTTTGACTCCAATGACCAGATTCAATAAGCCTATAGAATTTGTAGCTGGCCCAAAAAAAAAAAAAAAAACCTACAGCACCTGGTATTCCCAGGCGGTCTCCCATCCAGGTACTATCCAGGCCAGAGCCTGCTTCACTTCCAAGTTCGGATGGGTTTGGGTGCATTCAGGCTTGTATGGCCGTAGGTGGAAGGGAGGCTTTCACAAGGCCCTTTGACTCCAATGACCAGATTCAATAAGCCTATAGAATTTGTAGCTGGCCCAAAAAAAAAAAAAAAAACCTACAGCACCTGGTATTCCCAGGCGGTCTCCCATCCAGGTACTATCCAGGCCAGAGCCTGCTTCACTTCCAAGTTCGGATGGGTTTGGGTGCATTCAGGCTTGTATGGCCGTAGGCGGAAGGGAGGCTTTCACAAGGCCCTTTGACTCCAATGACCAGATTCAATAAGCCTATAGAATTTGTAGCTGGCCCAAAAAAAAAAAAAAAAACCTACAGCACCTGGTATTCCCAGGCGGTCTCCCATCCAGGTACTATCCAGGCCAGAGCCTGCTTCACTTCCAAGTTCGGATGGGTTTGGGTGCATTCAGGCTTGTATGGCCGTAGGCGGAAGGGAGGCTTTCACAAGGCCCTTTGACTCCAATGACCAGATTCAATAAGCCTATAGAATTTGTAGCTGGCCCAAAAAAAAAAAAAAAAACCTACAGCACCTGGTATTCCCAGGCGGTCTCCCATCCAGGTACTATCCAGGCCAGAGCCTGCTTCACTTCCAAGTTCGGATGGGTTTGGGTGCATTCAGGCTTGTATGGCCGTAGGCGGAAGGGAGGCTTTCACAAGGCCCTTTGACTCCAATGACCAGATTCAATAAGCCTATAGAATTTGTAGCTGGCCCAAAAAAAAAAAAAAAACCTACAGCACCTGGTATTCCCAGGCGGTCTCCCATCCAGGTACTATCCAGGCCAGAGCCTGCTTCACTTCCAAGTTCGGATGGGTTTGGGTGCATTCAGGCTTGTATGGCCGTAGGCGGAAGGGAGGCTTTCACAAGGCCCTTTGACTCCAATGACCAGATTCAATAAGCCTATAGAATTTGTAGCTGGCCCAAAAAAAAAAAAAAAAACCTACAGCACCTGGTATTCCCAGGCGGTCTCCCATCCAGGTACTATCCAGGCCAGAGCCTGCTTCACTTCCAAGTTCGGATGGGTTTGGGTGCATTCAGGCTTGTATGGCCGTAGGCGGAAGGGAGGCTTTCACAAGGCCCTTTGACTCCAATGACCAGATTCAATAAGCCTATAGAATTTGTAGCTGGCCCAAAAAAAAAAAAAAAAACCTACAGCACCTGGTATTCCCAGGCGGTCTCCCATCCAGGTACTATCCAGGCCAGAGCCTGCTTCACTTCCAAGTTCGGATGGGTTTGGGTGCATTCAGGCTTGTATGGCCGTAGGCGGAAGGGAGGCTTTCACAAGGCCCTTTGACTCCAATGACCAGATTCAATAAGCCTATAGAATTTGTAGCTGGCCCAAAAAAAAAAAAAAAACCTACAGCACCTGGTATTCCCAGGCGGTCTCCCATCCAGGTACTATCCAGGCCAGAGCCTGCTTCACTTCCAAGTTCGGATGGGTTTGGGTGCATTCAGGCTTGTATGGCCGTAGGCGGAAGGGAGGCTTTCACAAGGCCCTTTGACTCCAATGACCAGATTCAATAAGCCTATAGAATTTGTAGCTGGCCCAAAAAAAAAAAAAAAAAAAAAAAAAAAGCCTACAGCACCTGGTATTCCCAGGCGGTCTCCCATCCAGGTACTATCCAGGCCAGAGCCTGCTTCACTTCCAAGTTCGGATGGGTTTGGGTGCATTCAGGCTTGTATGGCCGTAGGCGGAAGGGAGGCTTTCACAAGGCCCTTTGACTCCAATGACCAGATTCAATAAGCCTATAGAATTTGTAGCTGGCCCAAAAAAAAAAAAAAAAAAAAAAAAAAGCCTACAGCACCTGGTATTCCCAGGCGGTCTCCCATCCAGGTACTATCCAGGCCAGAGCCTGCTTCACTTCCAAGTTCGGATGGGTTTGGGTGCATTCAGGCTTGTATGGCCGTAGGCGGAAGGGAGGCTTTCACAAGGCCCTTTGACTCCAATGACCAGATTCAATAAGCCTATAGAATTTGTAGCTGGCCCAAAAAAAAAAAAAAAAACCTACAGCACCTGGTATTCCCAGGCGGTCTCCCATCCAGGTACTATCCAGGCCAGAGCCTGCTTCACTTCCAAGTTCGGATGGGTTTGGGTGCATTCAGGCTTGTATGGCCGTAGGCGGAAGGGAGGCTTTCACAAGGCCCTTTGACTCCAATGACCAGATTCAATAAGCCTATAGAATTTGTAGCTGGCCCAAAAAAAAAAAAAAAACCTACAGCACCTGGTATTCCCAGGCGGTCTCCCATCCAGGTACTATCCAGGCCAGAGCCTGCTTCACTTCCAAGTTCGGATGGGTTTGGGTGCATTCAGGCTTGTATGGCCGTAGGCGGAAGGGAGGCTTTCACAAGGCCCTTTGACTCCAATGACCAGATTCAATAAGCCTATAGAATTTGTAGCTGGCCCAAAAAAAAAAAAAAAAACCTACAGCACCTGGTATTCCCAGGCGGTCTCCCATCCAGGTACTATCCAGGCCAGAGCCTGCTTCACTTCCAAGTTCGGATGGGTTTGGGTGCATTCAGGCTTGTATGGCCGTAGGCGGAAGGGAGGCTTTCACAAGGCCCTTTGACTCCAATGACCAGATTCAATAAGCCTATAGAATTTGTAGCTGGCCCAAAAAAAAAAAAAAAAACCTACAGCACCTGGTATTCCCAGGCGGTCTCCCATCCAGGTACTATCCAGGCCAGAGCCTGCTTCACTTCCAAGTTCGGATGGGTTTGGGTGCATTCAGGCTTGTATGGCCGTAGGCGGAAGGGAGGCTTTCACAAGGCCCTTTGACTCCAATGACCAGATTCAATAAGCCTATAGAATTTGTAGCTGGCCCAAAAAAAAAAAAAAAAACCTACAGCACCTGGTATTCCCAGGCGGTCTCCCATCCAGGTACTATCCAGGCCAGAGCCTGCTTCACTTCCAAGTTCGGATGGGTTTGGGTGCATTCAGGCTTGTATGGCCGTAGGCGGAAGGGAGGCTTTCACAAGGCCCTTTGACTCCAATGACCAGATTCAATAAGCCTATAGAATTTGTAGCTGGCCCAAAAAAAAAAAAAAAAACCTACAGCACCTGGTATTCCCAGGCGGTCTCCCATCCAGGTACTATCCAGTTTGGTTTTGGTTTTTTCAAAATCACCTAGTTGTTACAAAGTGACAGTTCCACTTTGAGATGACTAATTCCATGGTCCATTTATACCAGACAGAAAGTAAGTAAAAAATCCCCAAGCCTCCAACAGCTTTGGTCCTGTGCCTTTTGTTACCACTGTGTACAGACAAATTTGTGATTACCCATCTTGTCTTTGGTCTTTTTCTTGGGCTTTTAGTATTGATTTTAGCAATGTTGGCTTGGCGTTGCCCTTGCTGTTAATGAAACAATGATTGCTTTAATGAGTGGCTTGTTGAATTTTCACTGCTTAGCTGTTTGAGGTGCAAAAAGGTATGCACGCGTTGCAAAGCACTGACTTACACAACTATCCATCAGTGAACGTGTGTGTGTGCATGTGTGTGTTTACGTGAGCATATGTATAAGCGCGTGCGCAAGTGTGTTTGAGCAACAGAATGTGCGAACAAGAGCGTGTGTGAGCTTATGTGTTTTTTGTGTATTGCATGTAGCTTATTGCCTATACCTTGCCCATCCCTCTATTAACCGGATGTGGTTGAGGAAATGAAATGGTTAAACATGTGCTTCTCCAGTTGTTAAGTATGAAGTATGAGCGTCAGCCAAATCAATATGTACACATGGAAGTAATATGTATACCCACAGTATGTGGCAATGTAGCGTGTGTAAGAAACCTGCTGTTCTTTCAATATTACTGGACTATTGGCACGGCATTGCCCCTGCGGTTAATGAAACAATGACTGCATTAATAATAGGCTTGTTGAATTTTCAGCGCTTAGCTTTTTGAGGTGCAAAAAGGTGTGCATGCATTGCAAAGCACTGAGTTACACAGCTATCCATCAATGAACATGTGTGTGTGTGCGCATGTGTGTGTTTGTGTGAGCATGTGTATAAGCATGTGAGTGCGTGTGTTTGAACAACAGCGTGTGTGAGCTTATGTGTTTTTTGTGTATTGCATATAACACTTTGCGTATACTGTATTGCATATAGCTTATTGCCCATGCCTCTTGCCCATCCCGCTCTTAACTGGATATGGTTGTGGAAATGGTTAAACACGTGCTTCTTCTGTTGTTATTAAACTACAGGTATGAGCTTCAGCCAAACCATTGTGTTCACATAGAAGTAATATGTGCATCCCCAATAAGTTGCAATGTAACGTGTGTAAGAAGTCTGATGTTCTTTAGATATTACTGGACTATAACAAATGTAATGGTAACGCAGGCCCATATGTGTATACATGTAAATACTGTGTGCACTTTCATTAAGCACACCTGGAAACTTTCTCTTCTGGGGCTCCTCTGGTGCCGCTGGGGGATGTAAAAGAAAAGAATCTCAGGCAAAAATGTGTGGGACTTACTCGTGAATGGGGGCAGAGAAAGATCTAGGGACATAGAGATAAAGTCCTCAGCAGATGCAGGAGCAGCATGTGGCTAGACAGAGCGTGTGGGCAGAGGGGAGGCATGTGAGCTGTGTGCCCCCAGATTAGTGGCAGTAAATACAGGACCAAAAGCAGGTTCTATTAATAAATAAAAGGAACAGGCACACACTGCTTCTAAGATACACCTGACTCCAGAAAGGCTGTTTTCAGAGGCAGCTATAATTTCTTTAGAGGCCCTGGGACTTAGATTGAGAGTGTATGGTATGTATATTTATATATATGTATGTATGTGTGTGTGGGGGGGCATGTTTTGTTTCCTTCAGGCAGGAGTTGAGGGAGGGCAAACTCCTTGCAGAGATTTTGACAGGAGTAGCCAGGGGCCATAGTCAGATCGACCTACATCTCAATTGAAACCCTTGTAAATTTAGTCCCAGGTTCAGAATAATTAGGTCTCTATATGTGTTCTAATATGAGTGATGTCCGGTACTCCAGCACATTGCAAAACACTCAAATACATGTTAGTCAGTTGGAAGAGTGGTGCAATCCATTGCATGGCTCCATTGAAATGTGGGAAAACCAGTCACAGAAGAAAAGAATCAATACCACCCACAAAGGGAGGCAATGATTAACAAAAGAGGCAATTAGTGTGATGTGATAACATCCACTCCATCTCATTGACAACTAAGTGCGGTGTGAGTTGGTACCCACCGGAGAGAATAAAACGAGTTTTATGGGTACAAAAATTATATGAACAGGGAAGAAAAAGGATGCAGTAGTGTCTAGATGTGCTGCTATGTGTAACAGAGAAGCAATACATTTACATGTAATCACTCATGAATCCAACCCAGATAGATTAATTAGTAAATCCAATACTGGAGTGTACAAAAGACAAATATTGTAAGGACGGATATAGCTGCGCTATATAACTTGATTCCAAACTGAAAGAATAGAGGATAAAACAAATAGTCATACGTCAATATGTCTGTTCACTATTATTAATTTTGAATCTACCATATGGACAGTGGGGTCACTCATAATGTTGAAAGTTTCAGTCCCCAGTGAAGGACAAATGGCTCGACAATGATAAAGCACAAAGTATGCACCTCTAGATTGGGGCCCATGCAGACCACATGGTGGCCAGGTTATTAGAATCACTCTAAACACAAATAAAATGAGATATAATAAAATATAAAAAGGATGACATCAAACAGAGGTAATAGTGGGGTCCAAGACCGCTAAGTATCCCAAGTAGAATAAAATACCAGTCTCCCTATTGGAGGCCAGGTATCCCAGTAATGGCCCGCAAAAGAGCTGAATTAGATAGACGACACAATTTTTTTGGAAAAGCGACATTCACTTTTGAGCCTGAGAACTATCATTGTAGAACAAGTAGCACCCTTTAAAAGGGGTGGCAGTAGGGACCTCAGTTCGCTCCAGTGGGAGGCCTTTTGGAATTACTATGTGGACACAGTGTCACCCGGGGGCCTCAATGAATATCTCTCCTTTTCATCCTACATGTGAGGATATACGATGACCCCTCTAATTGCAACAGCTTATGGAGAGCATATTGATGGGGATCACTCTCCATTTTTATTATTATTATTATTTTTTTTTATTTTTTTTTTTTTGTCATCTTCTTCCTGTCTTTGTCACAGTATCCAAGGACTAATATTCTATACCAGTTGGCACTCTGTGACCAGGGATTCACAACCTGTTGAGTAAAGCATACTGTACTGCTCTCATAATTGTGACAACCCTTGGGACATAAAAATCAAAAATATACACTTGGGACATAAAAATCCAAAGGAGAAATATGCTTTTAAGGGTATTGTGCTGTCAGAGAAAACAGAAAGGAATTTGGGAGTAATTATTTCTAATGACTTAAAGGTAGGCAGGCAATGTAATAAAGCGGTGGGGAATGCAAGCAGGGTACTGGGTTGTATAGCTAGGGGCATTAGTAGCAGAAAAAGGGAAGTAGTCATGCCACTATACAGATCTCTAGTTAGACCTCACCTAGAGTAATGTGTACAGTACTGGAGACCCCATCTCCAGAAGGATATAGATACTCTAAAGAAAATTCAGTGAAGGGCTACTAAATTGGTGACTGGTTTACAGGGAAAGAAATATCAGGATAGACTAAAGGATCTGAACATGTATAGCTTGAATGAGAGAAGAGAGAGAGGGGATGAAACATGATTGAAACATTCAGATAAAAGAAGGGATTCAACAGAGTGCAGGATGGACAAGAGGCCATAGTCTAAAACTAGAGGGACACAGGTTTAGATGTAATGTTAGAAAGTTTTACTTCACTGAGAGGGTAGTAAATAAGTGGAATAGCCTACCAGCAGAAGTAGCAGAAGTTAATACAGTGACAGAATTTAAGCATGCATGGGATAGGCATAAGGCTGTCCTTAATGTAAGAAAAGACCAAGGACCAGAAAAGGTTTGAGGTTTTTACAGTAGGAAAATGGGCAGACTAGACAGGCCGAATGGTTCTTATCTGCCGCCAAATTCTATGTTTCTATGGGTTTGTATCAGTGCCCATCTATAGGCTGCCACTACAGGCTGAGGATCCCCGGCAAGTGAAGGCTGGGATACTTAACAGTCTTGAGCCACACTATTACTTCTGTTTTGATGTTCTTTTTATATTTAATTTAATTTAATTGTATTGCATTTGGAGTGATTCCACCTACATTTACCTATACAGGATGCGTAAGGTGGGGACCAGGGTACCCCGTGGTCTGCTTGGATCCCGATCTAGTGGTGCATATTTTGTGCTTTATTATTGGGGACAATTGTCTGTCAACATTATGAGTGACCCAGTTGTCCATATGGTACATCCAAAATTAATAATAGTGAACAGACTAGTAATAGCTTCTTGTAAACATACAAACTTGGGACTTTTACTTTCAATTAATTGACACATGAGAATCTATTGTATCCATGGCAATAGAGACAATTGGGTTTATGTCACCTCCCTCCAGCTGGTATAGGTCCAGTGAAAAATGTTTAAAAGGAAGCCCCAGACTTCACAGGGCAGTCATTTTGGTCCTACACAGCTAGGTCATGGGCAGTTGCTATGCCTACCATGACTTGGAGGAAGCTGGAGGCTGCATTTTCTTGAAGACTGATTTGGGGATATTCTCCTGAAGCCCTGGCTTCCCTTTCAGCTGACCAGGAAACGAATGCTGCTTCACTGCCATCTGGACTCCCTCCTTCCAGGAGGTAGCAAACTGGCGGTGTAGAGACGTTGTGTCGAGTGCGTTCCACAGTGGAATGCATGGATACCAGGCAGTGCGTTCGGGCCTGCATTACACATGGAGCAGGCAACCAGCACCAGGGGCAGGTAAGGGCCTTGTAGCCAGTCTTATTACCTTCCATGCATGTTATTTCCGGCAGGCCTCTGCATTTCAGGCTGGAATGCACGCCAATGGCCCAGTCTATTTAAGTCCGCAGTGTAATGTGGTTTTTGCATGACCAATTTTCCCTAGTTTTTTTTCTATTTTATGAGAATATTTATTAAAAGTTATATTTTATATTGCACAATATGTCTTCTGCATCTAAGTCTAGGCAAACTAAGGAGAAGGGGAGGGGCATCTGATTCTAAGGAAGACAATGATCCACAAAATATGAAGACTTGTTTAGGATGTGATAATAAAATTCCCTCCTCTGAAACTGAAAAACTATGCTCTGACTGTCTTAAGAATGCTGCATGCTCTGAAGTACTGGCACAATTTCAAGATTTTTTTACTTGGATGAAGACCTCAATCCAAGACACATTTACTTCCATGCAGGGGTCTTTAAGTAAAAAGCGTCCCAGGATCGAAGATCCAGAGGAGGGGACATCAGCCAGAGCTTTGGATTTAGAAGACCGTAGTATTTTATATAACCTGTCAGATTATACCTCTGAAGAAGAAGGGGAAATTGTCGAAGAAGATGATGGAACCTTTAGTACTGATAAAATTGAGCCTTTCCGGAAAAATGTATGTAAGACCTTGGAGTTGCCCGAAGAGCCTAAAGAGTAAGGTATCCTTGATACGGCATTTTTGGGCAATAAGAAAGAAGTACCAGTATTTCCAATTTACCACTCAGTAACTGAATTAATTAATACAGAATGGAAGAAGGTAGACAAAAGAGTGTCTACTACAAAAATACATGATCCACTGCTGACTAGGACTGGCTGACTACCGCTCTGTGTACCGATCCTGGCTGTGGCTGACTACCCGATCCGTTGCGGACTAGGACTGGCTGACTTCCGCTCTGTGTACCGATTCTGGCTGTGGCTGACTACCCGATCCATTGCTGACTAGGACTGTCTGACTACCGCTCTGTGTACCGATTCTGGCTGTGGCTGACTACCCGATCCGTTGCTGACTAGAACTGGCTGACTACTGCTCTGTGTACCGATTCTGGCTGTGGCTGACTACCCAATCTGTTGCTGACGAGGACTGGCTGATTACCATTCTGGCACTGATCCTGGCTGTGGCGGACTGTCCGATCCATTGCTGACCAGGACTGGCTGTATACCGATCCTGGCTGAGGCCGACTGCCTAGTGTCTTGCCAGTGCCTGTCAGTGTTGCCTCGCCAGTGCCTGTCTGTGTTGCCCTGCCAGTGCCTGTCAGTGTTGCCTCCGGTTACTCTAGGCTTCTGAGACTAGTGTCTTGTCAGGGCCTGTCAGTGTTGCCTCCGGTCACACTAGTCTCCTGGGACTAGTGCCTTGCCAGTGCCTGACAGTGTTGCCTCCGGTTACTCTAGTCTCCCGAGACTAGTGCCTTGCCAGTGCCTGTCAGTATTGCCTCCGGTTACTCTAGTCTCCTGAGACTTTCTGCAATTCCCGCCTTATTGGTAAAGCAATTACCTGAAGAGGATTAGCGAAAAGGTACATAAAATCAGTATCTTAATCCAGACCAAGAATAAGATGAGTAATTCCTCCTAGAGCGCAGACATCTTGTCTGTATGCCTGCACCGTCAGTCCCGGTCTCCATTGAGTAGACTGCTTTGCACCCTAAGATCACCAGAAGGGACTGATGGCGCAGGCGCACAGACCACACTAACCCGCCCGTCAGTTCCAAAACGGGACGGATTTCTTTAGACACATCTATGTCTAGTCGCCATGCATTTAATGAAGGCATGGTGACTTGCTATTATCTGAAAGTTCTGCTTTAAGTCAGCTGTCTGCATCCTCCAAGTTGAAGCCACTGGATCTAGTCCCTCTTAAACTTTTTACCTTGAAGGTGGCTTTTCTCACGGCCATTACTTCTGCTAGAAGAGTTTCAGAACTCCAGGTCTTATCAGCAAACTTTCCTTACATTATATTTCATCAAGATAAAGTGGTATTGAGAATGAACACTGAGTTCAGGTCAAAGGTTGTCACCCTTTTACCTCAATCAGGATATTGTATTACCATCCTTTTTTCCCAGTCTGAAGGGGAAAAAAGAGGAGGAACTGCATAACCTAGATTTGGCTCGATGCAAGTCTATTTATCTTGAAAGATCAAAGAAATTCAGAAAATTGGATTCCCTGTTTGTGCATTTTCAGGCAAAAGGTTCCGCAGCTTCCAAGGCTTCTATCTCTAAAAGGATCATCCAGTGCATATCAACAGCATACCTAGAAGCAGGGAAGGACCCGCCTAGAAGGCTTAAAGCACATTAAACTAGAGCAATGTCCTATTTACTGGTTGTGTAGATATTGCAGCTACACAACTAGGGAAAGTGCTTCTCACTATTCTTCCTTTCCACCCTTAAGACACTGCTTTGGTATATCCCACTTGTCTCTATCACAGTGGATAGAGACACAGAAGAAAGGGAGAAATTTTTTCTTACCGATATTTCCTTTTCTTCTGTGTCCCTCCACGGAGCTCTCTGCCCTTTAATCTTGTCTATAATTATGTTTTTCAGCTATGACAAGATGACTGCCAGTGGAAGTCTGGGGCTTCCTTTTAAACATTTTTCATTGGTCCTACACCAGCTGGTGGGAGGTGACATAATCCCACTTGTCTCTTTCGACGTGGAGGGACACAGAAGAAAAGGAAATATTGGTAAGATAAAATGTCTAATATTTTTGCAGTTTGTAATCAAGGTATATAATGGAGTCATATCTTACAATTTTTGTCTTTTGAACACCCCAGTATTGTGTTTACTAGGTTATCTATTGGGATTGGAGCCACTCATCCTCATCTTGAAAGTGCATCCCATAGTGTGTATCTATCTATCTATCTATCTATCTATCTATCTATCTATCTATCTATCTATCTATCTAGTTTTATTAGTCAAAATGGTCAGAATAACATGGTCGACATTTGATAAAGGTCTTATGACCGAAACGTCGGCCATGTTATTTTGAACATTTTGACTAATAAAACTATATTTAAAAAGACCCATGGGTGCTGCCCTCCTCCTTTCTTCATGTTCCATTCCTACTTGGGATTGTGCACGTGGGCAAGAAATTTTTGAGAGTGAGTGCTACCTCCCCTTCCTTCTTTATATAAAATCATTTTTAGCCATTGTGGATCCACTGCAAGATGAAGGCCTCCTCAGAAAGTTTCCAGCAATTTCAATGATGTGCTCTCTTTTGCCACAGTGCACCATCAACCCATCTTGTCTTTGGTCTTCTTTCCTTCTTTTTGTGTGTTTAGTATTTAGTTGCATCCATTCCACACTTTATTTGGTCCATCTGCCATCAGGTCTTCTTGCTATGTGACCTGCCCATTTATATTTTATGTACTCTTTCAAAGATGTTGTAAACCTTTATTTGCTGACTAATCCAGCAAAAGTTGATGTTCAGTATTTCTCTGTGCAACCATAAGTTTTTGTATGGTTTTGGCATCCTGTGTCCATGTTTCACAACCATATGTAAAAACTGGGAGGACATATTGGTCAAAAACATTTCACATGAGGCAAAATTACAAATTTGTTTTAAAGACAATACTACTAAGGTTTCAAAACACTTGCTATCCCAACTTTATTAATTGCTCAATTTCCATCATGGTGTCGACATGTATTAACACTTTCTATCGGTAAACATACTTGTGTACTTTTAGTTCTTCTCCATCCACTGTGCTTTTCCGTTGTATGGTAAATTCATTAAACATGATGGGTTTTTTGTTTGCTATTGATCTTCAGACCAAAATTTTCACTTTACTGTTGTGGTTTTTCAGTGCTATCTTGCAGTTCTTCGGACTACTGGCAAAAGAGAAGATATATAGATAATTTCTATTGTTCTAAAGTCCTTTTTTGTCCCACTTTAGTTGGAGGAAAACTTCTTCTAAACAAGTAAAATAATTTTGGAGAGATTGTGTCTCCTTGTCAGATGCATTGTGTTGATCTGAACTTTATCATTGTTGACCTTTACTGATGTAGTTGAATTTTCAAATATTAATTGGAGATATTGATGTAAGCCCTATCTATCAGAGCATTAGTTATTGTATGCTTTGTCACTGAGTTAAAGGCCTTTTCATAGTCATTGAAGGCTATGGATGATGGAAAGTGTTCATTAATTTGCTCTATAACTTGTTGCACTGTCTGGATATGGTCCATTGTATTGAAATAGCGTCTGAAGCCTTCTTTTTCATATATCTGGAAAGCAGAGGGTCACCTGAATTGTTGATCCCGATGGGGTTAATGTTTTCCATTGCGGTATAGTCTTTCCAGTTGGTTAAGGGATGTTTTGGATACTGTCCAATTAGTGTACATGCTATGTCATATATGTTTGTATTTTTCGGCGGCTTTGTTCTTCTTGTAGCTTCTAAATTGAGAAAGGCTTTATTGCTTTAAAAAAAAAAGCCTTGTGTTGCGAAATGCGTAACCGTGTAAGCCATTACATAACATTTTTAAACATTTTATTAAAATGTTATATTTTGCTTCATCTGAACAAACTGCCGTGTTGTTGTGTGGAGTGGTGTATGTTTGGACGCTACCCGAGTGGAGACAAGGTTAAGGTCTTCACATGTGCATTTGTCAGACTATCTGATAACAGTAGCCTGACCACGAAAAAATGTGAGTGCAACATCTCTTCTTGATATAATATCATACTTATTTATCACTGTATTGCATGATTGGGCGCTTCCTTTTTCTTTTCTTTTTTGGGTACCATGAAACATTTTTGAAGCCTGCTTGTTCTTTAGGTTGTGCCACATCATGTTTTTTGTCCATTCTTCTTTATAATACATTTATGTAGACCTTGCAGACGACTGGCCATAAGTTGCAGCAGTTTGTTAGATCTGCCTTTGCACCCTTTTTCCGCAATAACATAACTTCTGCATTTTTCCATGTTGCAGGCACTTTGTTTTGAAAACAGTTTAGCTAGGGATTTGTATAAGTGTTTCACCTTTAGCTTTTAACATTTCAATAGTGACTATATCAGGTTCATCTGCTTTGCCATATTTCATTGATTTTGTTGCAGCTTCTACCTCTTCTGCCCAAACTTCTACAACAGCTTCCACCTCAGGCACTGCATTCAGCTGTCTTTCATCCTTATAAAGATTTGGATAAAATTATTCCACTCATTTTAGAATTGATTGGTTAATATGTAACTGGAAATAAAGTCAATCGAGACAACCAACTGATCGAATTTGCAGAAGAACAACATTTGCATATCATGAATTCATTTTACAGGAAAAAAGCCCAGAGAAAATGGACACGAAAAAGCCCTAATGGCAAAACAAGTGAAATTGACTTCACACTTGCAGATAATAAAAAGATATTCATTTCCTGCTCACTCTTAAACTGTTTTAACATTTGGAAGTGACCAAGAGCAAATATAAAATATGACTGCAAGAAAGACAGTCTATTAAAAAATAATGCTGTCCAATTGCTTCAGTTTGCTGCAAGACCTTACCAACACAAACATTTCAATCCACAACTGCAAGGTCATTGAGACTATCATGGATGATGCCCAATCCTTTGCACCTACTGTGAAACAATAAAAACTAACCAGAATATCATAAACAGTTGCCAGAAACAGTTACCATGATGAAAAATGGAGGAGAAATTAAACATGGTAATATTCGAAACTAGGTAGAATATGTAGAAGTGTGCAAGACCATAAGGAAGATCATAAAAGAAGAAGCATGCAAGTTCAGTGTTGAGCTCATCAAAAGGACCCAGGAAGAAAATCAAGTTCTAAAGAAGGCAAAACAAGAGATGGCCACACACACAAGCCAAGTGTTTGCATTAAATCTTGAAGGGGAAGAATTGTATTCAAATCTTTATATAGATTATACACACACACAAACACAAGGCCTGAGGAGACTATACAGGGCCGGACTGTAAATACAAAGCAGCCCTGGGAAAAAAATGTATTGGCCCCTACCATGCAGCTGGTGTCTCCAGAGTGTATTGGTTATGCTGAGTCCCGCCCAGTCTTCCGTTTCAGCTTAAATATGATGGCTCCGCACTGTCTCCACATGTTCCGGATTCACTGAGGTCACCTCAGTACGCCCGGAAGTACATATGGAGGAAGTGTGGAGTTATCAGGTTTACGCTGGAAACGGAAGACTGCACAGGACTCAGCATAACCACTACCTACGCTGCAGCCTTATGCTAGCTCCGGCCATGGGGGCCCAGTCTGGAGTAATGTTAAGGGGCCGCGGGCCCCAGAAATGAAATTGAAACACTCTTTTTGGTGTAGTGGCTACACAGCCCGGCGCCAGATGCTGCAACCCACTGGTAAATTTCCCGGTATCCCGGGGGGCCAGTCAGGCCCTGAGACTATATATAAAGAGCATCCAAAAAGAGAGTATCAAGCACTCACAGGACTTATAAGGATTGAAATCAAACATATATTTTATTAATATGGTCAACGTTTCGGCCAGGCAACGCTGGTCTTCCTCAAGAGGTAATGCATGTACGTATAGTAGCCAAAATCCGATCGTCTGGAAAAATAGGTGTCGGAGGAACCTCCTCCTTGGATAGGCTGCTAAACTGGTGAGATAAGGGATCCGTCCTGACATTCTTAGAGCCTGGAAAGGAACAATGCCCATCTAGCCTGCCGGGACGACAAGCGTTTGGCCTCAGACAAGTATGTGAGGTTCTTGTGATCCGAAAGAATTAAGATCGGAGCGCTAGTACCTTCCAAGAGATGTCACCATTCTTGCCAGGATGATGGCCACTATCTCTCTGTCTCCAATCTTATATACCATCTCAGCCTTGGAAAGTTTCCTAGAAAAATAGCCGCAAGGACTTAAGGCCTCTCCAGGAGCTGAGCGCAGAGATAGGAGGGCGCCTACTCGTATCTCAGGAGCGTCAGCTTCCAGCGTAAATGGTAGGCGGGATTCAGATGCACCAAAATGGGAGCTGCTGCAAATGCTGCCTTGAGGTTTTCAAAGACAAGAACTGCACTGGGAGACCATTCAGAGGTCTTAGTACCCTTACAGGTCATATCAGTAAGTGGTTTGACAACTGTCAAGAAATTTTTAATGAACTTCTGATTGTAATTAGCGAACCCCAAAAATCTTTGTAATGATTTAAGTCCTACCGGACGGGGCTGCTGCAACTCTGCGGACAACTTCTGGGGGTCCATGGCCAACCCAGATGCGGAAATGATGTATCCCAGAAAGGTAACTTAGGGTTTGTGAAATTCGCATTTCTCCAACTTGCAATACAAGTTGTTCTCTCTTAGCAGTTGTAATACTTTGGACACATCCGAGCGATGAGTTAATGAAGATGTCATCCAAATGAACCACCACACAACTTTGTAATAGATCTCTTAACACGTCGTTGATGAATTCTTGGAGGACAACAGGAGCATTGCAGAGACCGAAGGGCATAATTAGATACTCATAATGTCTGCTCCTGGTGTTAAACGCTGTCTTCCATTCATGACCCTCCTTCATTCTCACAAGATTGTATGCCGCCCTTAAATCGAGTTTAGTGAATATCTTGGACCCCTTTAAAAGGTCAGAAATTTCAGTAATCGGGTATCGGATTAGCGTTTTAACCATTAACTTGTTTAATCCTCAGAAGTCAATTCATGGACGTAACTCTCCGTCCTTTTTTTCACAAAAAAGAATCCAGCGCCCGCAGGGGATGAGGACTTTCAAATAATGCCCCTAGCCAGGGCATCAGAGACATACTCCTCCATGGCCTTGTACTCCTCCACAGACAAAGGGTATATACGGCCCCTAGGAGCGGTCGTACCAGTCAGTAACTCAACTGAGCAATCATATTGCCTATGAGGAGGTAATGCCCCGGCCTGAACTTTGTTAAATACATCTGAGAAATTCTAATAGACCTCAGGCAGGACAGAAGAATTGGCACATGCCAATCTCACCCGAAGAGAGGCACAAAACTCGTCGCACTGTGGAGCCCAAGGCAATATCTCACAGGTACGCCAATCGATCCTAGGGTTATGCTCCTGTAGCCAAGGGAACCCTAGGACTATGGCGTAATGAGGTGAGTTGATTACCTGAAATTTCAGGTTTTCTTTATGGAGGGCCCCTACCCTCAAGGTTACCAGGGAGGTTTCATGCTTAATGTGTGATGGTAGAAGGGGTCTACCATCAATGGCCTCAACGGCCAATGGAGATAAGCGCGACTGCAACGGAATCAAATTCTTAGCCACAAACTCTGCATCCATAAAATAGCCAGCAGCACCTGAGTCCAACAATGCTGGAACTGGGACAGACTCATTTTCTCAAGATAGGACCACCTCAAGAATGGGTTTATCCTGAGGAACTTCAGGGGACTGAGAGATACCACCTAAGATCTGTCCCTGACAGGATCTTAGGTGCGAGCATTTCTCGGACGTACCGGGCAGGACCTCTAAATGTGTCCAGGTCTCCCACAGTACAGAAAAAGTCCCTCCCTCCTCTGGAAAACCCTCTCCTCCACAGACAGTTGGGTAACCCCAACCTGCATTGGTTCACCAACCCCTGAGTCAGGACCAGGAGGCATGGGAGGCGAGGGAGGACTGGGTGGGTAAGTTAAGTGAAATGTCATTCTGGAAAGAGGCCTCCACAGGCGCTCCTTAAATGAGGGTCTCTCCCAGACCCGAGTGTCAATGATGATGATAAATTATATTAGTTCATCCAACTCCCTGGGTAAATCACCGGCAGCGATTTCATCCTTAATATGGTCACCAAGCCCTTGGGACAAGGCGGCTACCAGAGCCAATTTTTCCAGCCGACCTCGGCTGATAGGGTGTGGAATTCAATAGCATATTCTGCTACAGTATGGTTACCCTGGCAGATGGTCATAATTAGAAGCCGAGCTTGCGTGACCAGGCACATCAAAGACACGTCTGAAACAAACTAAACAAATTAATTAAAGTTGTATATTATGGGTTTGTTCATCTCCCATAAAGGATTTGCCCAAGCCAATGCCTTGCCCGAAAGGAGCGAAATCATGAGGCCAACCCTACTGCTCACCTGGCAGTATCAGCTGCTGTCCACTGTCTCTGAGACAGACTCCTGCTGGGATTGAGACATTTGGACTTACAGTCAGGGAGCACTGACAAATGTGCTTGAAAAACTTACACCTCTGCCCGCTGCTTAATAAGTAAGATCTTTATCCGTGGGCAATAGATCCCTAATGATACAGCCGTGAAGTCGGGAGAGATTCAGTATATCAAGTGTGAATATCATCTATAAGGCACCTGCCCGCTGGATATTAGTTTATTTACGGTACAGTTTTTTTATACATGAGACTATTTTTTGAACATTGCACATCAAGGGGTTAATGCTTTTTTTATTTTCCCTTTTGTTTTTTTTATCATTTTTTATCCTTTTTTATTGTTATTAGTGAATTCACTAATTTAAGCTAGTGTTTCTAGGATTGTTTATTTTATTAAAGTGAATGTTATTTAGATATTTTGTATCCTAGGCTTTATGCATTAAATTGTCTTTGATAATTTCACTAGCGCTCTCCTCTCATTATTATTTTTTTTGTAGTTATTTATTCTGTGCACCTCCAGAACGAGGATTGCAACGACAATGTTTTATTAATTTTTTATGTTTTCATAACGGTTTCAGCGTATCTGGATAGGCGCCATTACCTATACTTAATGTTTGAAACAAAAGCAGTAAAAAGAAGAAAGCTCACAGCGCTTACTCACCATAAAATATCCATATCATATTATAATTTAATATAAGAATAAAGTTTTAAATATAGATGGCAGCAAGGAATGAGAGGGTTCTCCAGTCCCCCTAACATTAGGCCTAAACCCAAAAGTGAAAACACATACAAAAAAGACAGTCCTGCTCTCCTCTATATACTGTGAACATAAGTGCCCTGTATTTAGCATATGTAATAATAACTCTTAGTAAATCTAAGTGAAAATAAGTGGGAATTTTGTGCCACAAATTGGCCAATGCGTGTGTAAGCTTACCACCAACTCCAAGGTATCTCACTTTGCGGTAAGTCCTACTCTAATACACCTATAATGACCCTATCTGAATTAAAATTAAAAACAGACATTCTCTGAAGAAAGATTGCACTACATTGGGACCCAAAAGAAATAAAAAACATCAAAAAGATATTTAAAGGGTCCCCACTGGTGCGTTTATTATAACATCTTTCTTCAGAGAATGTCTGTTTTTAATTTTAATTCAGATAGGGTCTTTATAGGTGTATTAGAGTAGGACTTACCGCAAAGTGAGATACCTTGGCGTGATGGTAATCTTACACACGGATTGGCCAATTTGTGGAACGAAATTCTCACTTATTTTCGCTTAGATTTACTAAGAGTTATTACATATGCTAAATACAGGGCACTTATGTTCACAGTATATAGAGGAGCGCAGGACTGTCTTTTTTGTATATACTTATTGTTTGTTTGGATATATATATATATATATATATATATATATATATATATATATATATATATATATATCATACAAAAGGTGAGCACTCACAGGACTTAAAATAATGAACACTTTAATGCTGTCCGACATTTCAGTCCGGTAGGGACCTTTATCAAGAACAAAGTGTCAGACACCACGTCGAATATGGCAGGTGAGTCCTGAGTACCCAGGTGGAGGAACAGATGGCTCCTCCAACAAGGGATTACTGAGCGAGTAGCTAGGGTGCGAGGCTGGGGAGCGGAGCTTGGGCGCGTAGGTTGCCTAGGAAGGGGCTGTGCTGTGGTTGAGCCATCTAGTGATGCTGGCCGCGAAGCCAGATGTTGTAGTCCCAAACAGAGGAGCTGCAGGGCGACCCCGGATAACCCCACCCAAGACAAACTATACTAAGTAATCCCCAGGGAGAATAGGCTGACACTCCAAACAGGAACAGAGGTACTCACTCAGGAAAACGGAGGAAGAATGGTCAGGCAGAAATCCGAGTCATACACGGGCTGGACAGACTTGTCAGTAGGAGCTTGCAGAGGCAAGGTCAGGCAGGAATCCGGGTCATACACAGGCTGGACAGACTGGTCAGTAGGAGCTGGCAGAGGCAAGGTCAGGCAGGAATCTGGGTCATACACGGGCTGGACAGACTGGTCAGTAGGAGCTGGCAGAGGCAAGATCAGGCAGGAATCCGGGTCATTCACAGGCTGGACAGACTGGTCAGTAGGAGCTGGCAGAGGCAAGGTCAAACAGGAATCCGGGTCATACACAGGCTACTAAATAAGGCAGGACACTGACTCTAAACAAAAGTAAAAGACGCTATAACAATGCGTCAGGAATAGACTGGAGGAAGCCTAAGTAGCCCAGGACCGGAAACGGCATGAAAACGAGTTGTGGATGCCTGCCGAATGAAAGAGAGGAGACGAGAGAGGGATCCTGTTGACAACGCGCATTCGCAAGGAGCCAGGCCCGGAAGAGGGTGAAGAAAGACCCAACCGACCTAAACCTAGGAAGCCGCAATACTAGGCGGCATGGGAGCCGTGGAGGTAGGCGGCATGGGAGCCGTGTAGGTAGGTGGCATGGGAGCCGTGGATGTAGGCGGCATGACAGCCGCGGAGATAGGCGGCATGGCAGCCGTGGAGATAGGCGGCATGACACAAAGTGGCAAAGAAACAAACAGTGCTATACATACCTAATCGTGTACATGCTTACCTGACATGCAAACATTGTCAAACAAAGTGACGTGAGCATACACATAGTGTCCAGTGAATGAAAAGTGTGGATGAACAAGCGAGACAAGTAAAAAAAAAACCAAAAAAGTAACATGCTCCCCCTAGTGAAGCAACATTGTGTCAACATACTACAATGACAATATAATTGAGTGCAATAAAGTTTAATTGTGACACAATATAAATAATATATCTTCCTGTGAAACAGTGCGAGTGAAAATGCAAGTGATCTGATTGATCTCAATCAGAAGGTGACAGTGAGAATCTCCCTGTGAAATGTAAACAGATTATCCCTATTCAAAGAACAATATGGATCCATACAAAAGCGAATTGTAGCCTCTGAACAGCAACACATCGCACGATTGGGTAATTATACTGCATAATAATAACTTAGAAGTGTATGTCATCAGTGATTAAGATTATCTCAATGCACATAGAAAGGTGTTACTACACAGAAAGAATACAAAAAAATAAAAATGTAATTTTTTTCAAGTCTCACTAATAGAACAATCCCAACATGGAATACAAATCCTAAAAAAGAACCTTATATTGAACACCCTGGTGTTGGAACAATCTTGTTCTTAAAGACACAAACACTGAAGCAGTTCATTATTGAAAAAAACTACAAAAATATATAAAAAACCACAGGGCTAATAATTAATCCTTCTCCAAGACTCCTAACAGAATTTAACTGTAGGAGACAATATTTCAGCCAAATTTCTGCTCTTAGTCAAGATTACAGAGATAGTGTAAAACCTCAGTTATAATATGCTCCTGTATGTAATACAAAGGTGTAAATTATAACCAAGATTTTAGGAGAAAAAAATAATCATATGTGTATAATAGAGTAAAATTGATACCTAACTGACTGGCTAACTGAGTTGCTCTAGGATGCAAGCTTTCAGGATAACTGGGTCTCTTCTTCACTAGGTCTCAGTTAGTCAATAAATGTATAATTTTTATTCTACTAGTCTCCTGCTTTTTCTATGGCTAACACTGTACTGCATTTTACCCATGTGTATAATACACATCCTTGAGGCTGAAAAAAAGATGTGTCCATCAAAATTGGCCCATGGTGCATCACCCATGTTGATCCAGAGGAAGTCAACAAAACCCCATTGAAGCTATTTCCAATTAAGCACCAAATAGATAAAATATTCCTTGCTGACTCCCAAAGGCAGCGAGATATTTCCTTGGATCAACAACTTAACTGTTTCAAACCAAGTGTCCGAATTTCCAGTAATTTTCTGACCTAGAAAGGTATACAGAAAGCAGCTGCAGTGTCTGCAACAACTCCATCCCGAGGCAAATAATTCTACAACTTTATAGCCATTAAGTTCCTTCCTGTGAGGTCTCTCTCTGCCTTCTCTCTCTCTCTCTTTCTCACTCTATCATATATATATAAGCTATAGCTAATTATCTTATCTAACATATCTATCTATATAACTTTATCTATCTATCTATCTATCTATCTATCTATCTATCTATCTATCTGAAATAATAAATTGTAGTGGATCATCCAGGATGCACCCTACCCTGACTTTGTGGCAACTCTGCTTGGGAGTAGAAAAGTTTCCCCATCAACTCTTAATGGTCCTTCTTTTCCACATGTTATACTCTTCTATTCATTCTCTTCCCCTCGTTCCTCTTTTGATTATATTGTCCAGGGGAGACTAAGCAGAACCTATACATCAGAGCAATGATCTGGAAACTCCTTTTGGCATGCAAAGGATAAACTGATGAATATATTACTTTCCCAACACGTTTGTTACTCTCAATAGCTTCTGGTTCACTAAAGTGTATAATACCAAGGGAAAACATTAGGATTAAAACATCTTTTTTGTGTTTTGATTGATTGTGCACTTGAGCAATCACATGCCTTCTGTGTGTTTTAATTGAGAAAAAAAATCAACAACACGAAAAAATATACTAGGGAATTTTCAAGCAGGTGGAGCACAACAACCACAAAGACCAGAACAAATTATTTCATATTTCTTAAATTTTCACACGTGTGTGTAGATAATAAAAATATACATTTGACTGTTTTTAAATGCCCTTTCTTATAAAATGAAAACTCTTGTTTTTAGACATTATTAACTTTTTAGAACCCATAAAACCAAAGAATACAAACATGTTAATATATGCTTAGAAAAAAAATAAATTCAGCTTACAAAAGGTCTGCATAAAATACATTTGAAAGATGCTGTTATTGAGTGTCACTCATTAAGAGTTAATTTCCTCTTTGTATAGCAATTCACATTCATACCTGGCTGTGTAGATGGGTTGTTTCTTCCCAAACCTGTAGAAGAGATTTTGGCTGGCAAGGAAACCAATCGTGTTCCCCTTATGATTGGCGTTAATGAACAGGAGTTTGGCTGGCTGATTCCATCGGTAAGATATCTATGCTTGGTATCACTAAAGGTTATTTTAATTTGTTAAAATGTTAATGGAGAAAAATACACCATACATATTACCTTCAACTAAATAAAATGTTAAAGCTTGGTAGGTGTAAGGATAGCACATTTTGAGATAATTGTCTCAAAGTGGACCTGACATCTTAAGACAAGTATAGTTTGTTTTATAGAGAAATGCAATCTGCCTATATGTTTTACTAGCTGTGCTATTAGAAGTGATGCTAGTGTATGGGTGCTGTTTGGATTCATTCTTAGTAGTGTTTAGTACTCCACCAAGAAGGAAATAATTAGCATAAAGTACCACAAAGAAAGAAAGATTACTTTCTCAAGCTATGTATATTACAAACAAATGACCATTCATTGATAATGCACCAGCATATTCCACTGTTGGGCAACTCATTACAAGTTAACTACAGACACATATCACAACACAACTAATGGTAGAGAGGGCCCTGCAAGAACCTGCAATCTAGAGGGAGAAGGGGAACAAGTGAAACATAAGGTACATTCTGGTTGGATTCAGTTTCCATAGAGAGAAGTGAATGGTTTGGTCCACTACAGAGTTGATCCCCTAGGTTGGTGGAAAGGGCCAGGGTAATATAAAGTTGCTGTAGTTGCAGCTTTGAGGAAGTTGGAGGAATTGGGTGTAAGCCTCTTTGAATAAGCTGGATTTTGAGACAGAGTTTAAAATCTAAAGAAGTGTCTTATAGAGCATTGCAATGAGTTCCAGAAATAGGAGGCTACTCTGTTGTAATCTTGAAGTTGAAAGTGAGAGGTGGCGGAAAATAGAAGAACAATGCTGAAGATCATTTATAGAGGTTTGATTGGAGCGTATTCAGATATGAGTACTGATATGTATGTAAGAACGCTTTTGTGGAGGACTCTGTAGTAAGTGACAAAATTGTACCTTTAATGCTTCAGGATATATGGAGTCAGTTTAGTTCCTGAGAGAGCTGAGGTTGCTTAAAGATGTGGCAAGCGAGATGAGTTATACTAATGGCAAATTTCATGATGGACTGGAGTGGTGACAGTCTTACAAGTGGGAGGCTAGCTAGGAGGGTGTTGCATTAGTCGAACATGGTGAGGGAGAGGACTTAGGTTTTAGTAGTGTCCTGTGTGAGAAAATGTCTAATTTTCAAGATGTTTCAGACGTGAAAGTGACATTTGAGCAGTGAAGTAGAGGACAGTCAAAATGACGCCTTGGCAGTGGTGTTAAGTGGTAGGAGTTATAGTATAATTATTCACATTAATACCGATCTTAGGTAGGGGTACTATGGATGCAGTAGCATAAGAGGGAGATTATAAGCTCTATTTTTGATAAGATCCGTTTTAGGTGATGTTTGTACATCCAGCTGGAAACTGCAGATAAACAATTTGTGACATGAGAAAGTATAGTGAATATGATCTTGAAAGCCATAGGATGTTATACATTTCCCAAGAGATGAAGTATAGATGGAAAACAGCAAATAACCTAGGACTGATCTTTGATCTTTGTGGAACCTGACCTGAGAAAGGAGGTAGAGTGGAAGAAGAACCAGAAAAGGAAGCTCTGAAAAGCAATTAGTAAGGTAGGAGGAAAACCATGAAAAGTCTGAGAGGAGAGGAGATTTTGAAGGAGGAGCAAGTGGACTACTGTGTTAAAGACTACAAACTGATCAAGAAGGATTAGGAAGAAGTAACTCTTGGATTTTCCAGTGAATAGGCCATTAACATTTAGCTACTTTTGTGACAGCAGTCTCACTGGAATGCTGAATGTGAAAAGCAAACTATAAAGGATCATGCAGACTGTTAGAGTAGAGGAACTGGGTAATATTGCTGTGAACAAGTTGCATAAGACGCATGGAAGCAAAGGGAAGTAAAGAGAGAGAGAGAGAGGGCAGTATCTGTCAAAGGAAGTGGGGTCAATGGATAGTATAACTTTCACATGTTTAAAAGAGGATGTGACAATACCAGGAGAACATGTAGGCAGTTTTTAAAGCTCTTTTAGTATTTGTACCTGATTCACTTGGATTATTTTTAAATCACGCTAACCTTAACACCCGAGGACGGATGTCCCTTAAGGACAGAGGACGTACGTGTACATCCTCCATTTCTGGGTCCCCTGCGGCTTTTAAGTCCCTGCCACGCTCACTAAGGGGTTAAAGGGATAGTAATGTTTCACCAAAAAAAACCCAGCTACAATTAATTTTCATAGTATTTAGGCCAAGGAGAGTGTTATTTCAATGCTGTCAGAGTTGTAGTTCAAGAGTAATTGAAAGATAAAATATCCCTCTTCCACCCCTTTTACCTAGTGTAAATCACCTCTCCTCAGATGTGGAATCTGGTTCTGGGTTCAGACAGATCTCAGCAAGTGACAATCTTCTTACTGTGAGCTTAAGGAAAACCCTGCCCCCTTGACTGGTTTTCCAGGTTTTCCTTATGCTTATTGAAGATTGTCCCTCTGTGAGATCCATCCGAACAGTCTTGCTACTCTGAGGTGAGCAGTGTTACATCAGTAAAATGGGCAACAGGGGGATACTTTATCATTCAACTAGTTGAACAGCCCGTTACACGGGCCACAGTGCCACTGTCACCCGGTCGCGGGGCAGTCACGCGCGAGACTGCCCGCGCCGAGGCTGATACAGAGCTGGACACTCCTTCGGAGCGCCCAGCTCTGTATCAGCTGCGGCACGGGCAGTCTCTACTGCGCATGACTGCAGCACGCGCAGCAGTGTCTACTGCGCATGTCGTGCGTTACACACGAATTACCGAATTATTATATAGGATTACTCATGCACTACAACTCTGACAGTATTAAAATAACACTCTCCAGGGCCAAAATACTATGAAGATTAATTGGAGCTGCTTTTATTGTAAAACATTACTATCCCTTTAAGTTATCAGAGTGAAAGAGGACCTCAAGGTTCCTTTTGCCTCTACCATACACAATGTTACACTTCATTGTGCCTGAAACAACATAAGAAAATACAAACTCCTCTTGTTACACTGATTACTAAAGGCAATTATTTTGTTGTGCAAGTCTGGAGAAGTAATATAATTGTATTTTTAGCATCATCATTGCCATAATTTATTTATAAAGTGTCAATATATTCCATAGCACTGTACAAGACATAAAAAACACAGAACATGACACTGCATACGCAGCTTGACAATTATCAATATTTAAACTAAAGGAAAAGAAGGCTCTGCCCAATAGGAAGTGATGGCAAATTGATACAAAAGATGCAATGCTTTACTGTGGTCAAGGCAGGATGTGTGTACCCCAGCAGAAACTAAAAAGATATCAGGTGTCAATAGGGTGGTCAGGTGAGTTAGAAATATGGAGTTGAAATGAAACAGGATGAGTTCACAGAGATTACAGCAAGAAATTAATTTAGGATACTCTAGGAATATACATTGAAATGTTGTTTAGGGAGGTACATTGAGGTCCAGCCATGAAGCAAGATAAAATAGAAAATAATTGTGACATTGAAAGGTAAAAGAGTAGTTTGTTAACATGTGGGTGTTTGTTTTAGGGAGATGGGATTTGATTGTGATGTTATATAATATGAAATGCATTGCTGAAGAGGTGAATTGTCTTTTAAAGGTCTAGATTGTTCCTAGGTTTCCCAAGAGACCCAAAACCTAACGCATTTGCAGTGCACAGTGGGGAGATTAGCACCATTCGTACTCCAAGCTGTATCAGTATCTGTTAAGTTTTCACACCCCTGGGTATTGCAGAGTCTGTTGTAGCAAGGCAGGGCAGCCCTAACAAATCTTTGAAGCAGGCTTTAATTGGTGGTTATTAGAGAGAAGTGACATTACTTTTGTGCATACATATTAAAAGAGAGAGAATCATAGAGGACTTTATAAACCAGAACTATAATTTTAATTTTAGTTCTAGATCATTGGTTCTCATCCCATGTTCTCAGGGCCCACTAACAGCTAGGACTTTTGAATTTCCCCTCTTGTGCACAGGTAAGTCAAAGACTGGGAAAATCCATAAGTCCTAGCCTGTTACTGGGCCCTGAGTTACTGGGTTGAGAACAACTGTTCGAGATCTACAGGGATAACAAAATGGTTTTAGTGTTAGTAGAGCTATTGGTAAGAAATACATTTACCTGGAGGCAGTGTTCAAAGTGGGATGGATTGGGGAAGGTCATGAAAGAGGAATCCATGTAAGGAGGGTGTTGCAATAATCCAGATGGGAGATGACTGCATGAATTATCCCAAGAGGATCTTTGCCAGAGATGATTCAATATATTGTACTATTAAAATTATTGTGCTTTTGTGGACAGGTCCTAAATATAAGTGGATTACTAGAAGGAATGGATAAGGAGATAGTCCAGTCATTACTGAGCACATTTCCTCTCGTGGTAAGAGCTCCTGAATCCCTTTGTGTATAATACATATGTGTCTTCTGACTTAAAGCCTATGTTTAAAATGTGTTTTAGTAATGACTGTATATGTTTGACACACAATACAATATATTTCTGATATCTGTATCTTATGTGTTTATAAAGCACCAGTTTCTATTGCAGAAATTAAAAGTTCTTATAAAAATAATATCATATATATTGAAACAGATACAAATGGTCCAGAGAGTACAAGGTAAGTCAGTAGGAAAATATTAGTAGGTAGTGAAGCAGGACACCTAAATATCAAGTACCATCAATTGAAAATGTGGCAAAGGTGGACCAGATACAGAGTTGTAAACAACTGACAGGATATTAAAAAGGTACTTAGATGAGAATTATACCATCTGAATAAATGGCTCTTTATTTATCAAAAGCACTTGCCTAAGCAGGTGCCCTCCACACTGCAATCCATTATTTCTGTATACTGTTTTATTTGCATTTCATCTGTTTTAGTCTACTGCTAATTGTTTCCATTTATAATCTGACAAAAATGTATGTTCCTTTTGAATCATTCAGGTATATTGAATGTCATTTTTGTGAGGTGTGAACTAGAGGCAGACTTCAATAAAGATCATGATAAAGAAGACACTGTAGATACAATGCACAAAATATATAGAAACATATACCTGACTGCTGTATGAAGGACACCTGTCTGCTCCATGTATTCCTATGGTATAGTTTTCCTTTAATGAAATAATTGCACAGCAACAAAGTTAGTCTCTAATGGAAATGGAAAAGGAAATTAGGAACTGGAACAAAACTGAACCAATTGTAATGCTGATTGATTTTTTTAATCCATGGGTATTTGGGATGCTGTTATGTCCCTTATTTTGCAGATGTTTCCAGAAGAATTTCTCCACTTTTACTTGATACATAAGGCACATTATTTTTATTGCACATCTATCAATAACAGTTTCATTTTCTAGCTATAGGTGTCACAACTTAAATGTTGAAAACCATTAGATAATTCCACAGATACGGTACAGTTAAGTTTTTGTAGGATTGAGAGAGCGGTATGAAAGGAGAGGCTTGGGTCGCAATGAAAGGGCAATTAGGAGAATGAATTTCTCAGTCTTGTCCTGCAGTAAAATATATACATTAGATTAAGATGCTTTTTTTTCCACCAAGTTGCTTCAAGTTAAAATCCCCTGCATCCTTGAGCATCTATGGTAATGTAGTGTTTGAGTGTGTGCCTTTCTTACATTGCTCAGAGATGGTGAGATGACTTTTGTGACAACATGAATGTAACATCCTATATAATAATTCACTAGGATGTTTGTCACGATGCAGTCATGCTCAGTAGAGACTGCCCGCATTCGGGCAGTCTCTACTGCGCATGATTGCATCAAGTGAGTGAGGCGACGCAAGACTGCATCTCGTGGAGCAGTGAGGTAGTGGCTTCTTAACCCTTTGAGTGCCGGAGGGGCAATGCGTCGTGTACCCCTCTGGCACTCAAAGGGTTAACATTACCCGGACCTTGGCTTTGGGCATGGGCTTTTACACTAGTAGTGACATAGTTGACGAGGCTGAAGAAAGTCCAGCCCATGCCAAAAACACCCCTGTTGGTCCAGAGGAAGGCAACCCACACCCCCACTGAAGCCATATCCAATTTAGCCCCAAGTGGGTAAAAAAATTCCTTTCTGACTCCAAATGGCAGTCAGATAGTTCCCTGTATCAACAACCTATCTGCATTGAAGCCATCTGCCATAATTTTCAATATTGTCCTGTGATAGATAGGTATCCATTGGTTTTTTTAAAGCAGTTACATTATCTGCAATTTCAACATTCCAAGGCAAATAATTCCATAGCTTTACCGCCCTTACTGTAAAAAAATTCTGCCTTTGTTTTAGTCGATGACCTCTCGTTCTTAGCTCAGCTCTTTGTGTAAATAATCTATTGGATAGTTATTTGTATTGACCTTGAATGTATTTGTAAATGGTAATCATATCACCCCTTAGACGTCTCTTCTGTAATGTAAACAAACCCTGTTTGGCTAGTTTCTCCATATTACTCGGATCATCTAATCCCTTTATCAGATTTGTTGCATGTCTCTGCACTTTTTCACAGTTTAAAAATGTCTTTTTTAAGAACTGGTGTCCACAATTGTACTCCATATGCTAGATGAGACCTAACCAATGATTTATATAGAGGAAAGATAATATTAGCATCCCTTGCATCTACACCTCTTTTTATGCAAGATAGTATCCTATTTGCTCTTGCAGCAGCTGGATGACTCTTCACACTGCTCTGAAGTCTATAGTCTATCAATGTGGTTTCAGAAAAAGCATATGGTGTTCTATAATGTGTGTATTTTGATATATATATATATATATATATATATATATATATATATTCTCATTTGCCTTTATTGTCCCTTCTTCTGCCCATTAGTACTACTGGCTCTTCCAGTTATTTTTTAGACATTTCCTCAACGCTTGGAGTGCTTAGCACTGTCTAATAGGATGTTCTTGGGAGTCGGAGTGTGAAAGAGCATTCCTGTTTAATCCTGTAAATGCTAGGCTGACATTATGGTCTGTGGTTAACCATGGGTTTCACTGTACAAAATGTTTCCAGCTATGTTTTCCCTTGTTTGATGTATCTTACATGCGAATAAAGCTTTGATGTTATATACAAATCTGCTGGCCTTTCACTGTGAGTGTGGTAGATTTCTTGTTGGAGGAATGGGGTTTTCCTGACAAACTAGCACCCAATGTATGAGAAGGGGTGAGCTCAGGGACAGATTTTTCATTAGGCAGAGTAGGTCCTTCAGCTCCACATTTTTAGGGGGTCGGGCAAGGGCTTACTATACCCACAGTCATACCCTCATCCACCCATTCCCCACTTTGTTTAACAGTTATGAGAACAAGGACTGGGTAATCTTAATTATATCATCTGGTCTGATAATTCGCCTTCTTAAGTGTGAGTGTGGCTGGGAAAGGCTTCATGGTCCCACCCACTGATTCCTGATCTACTTTTTACTATGAGCAATGCTGAGTGGAACTTGGGATACCTGCTTGAATTCCACTGTGCTGAAGATTTAGTAATCCTCTTCCATTGCTGAGCCTAAGATTAAGTGATATTTTCATGAAACGCATCAGGCGCTTAGTGTCTTTGAATGTATATGTTTTGCAGTCTATTTGCTATTAGTTAACACATGGAATGATGTTTTTAAAAGGATAAATAAAAGTATTTTTTATTGAATACAAGTTGGATTTCCCGGGCTGTTGATGAATGGCAGATCCGTTGTAGCACCTCCTCCGGTGTCTTCTCATTGCTGACCAGTGTCCTATAGCTTAAAACTCACTCTGTTCTCACCATACCCAATTAAAAGCAGCTTGCCAACAGCATAGTGAGTTTAAAGGCACCTATTTATTATCCACAGGCTCACAAATGCACTTCTCAATGTGGGTTAATTACAGCAGGGACCTGCTTTGCAGAGTCTCACTGTGAGCTGTATCAGTCTGTCATGTCCCAGGTTAAGAGCAGATTTGAGTATCTACTGTTGTTTCCCTCCATATTACTGCTCGACCACTTTGCTACTAGAGGTGTATTGAAGACGTCTCTAATATCTACCAGGTTAAATAATCTGGTGCATCATTGATTGGCATCTTCTTCCATGTTACCTTGCCCACCCCACCAAAGCAGTTCCCCAGAAGTTAAGGGGAAGCTCAGAGCCCCAGATCAAATCTGACAGAGTTGTTAGTGGAGAGCATGCTGTAGTTGGTCCCAGGAAGCAGTGAGTGCAGAGATAAATGGTAGGTGCATCTTCAGGCTCAACATGGCTCAATTGTTGTGTGTAGTCTTATAACTGCTTCTCTGCTCCACGGTCATGCCATATTATGTTATGAACTCACAACAGAATTTATGTGTGAGTCAGGTACAAATATAGACTTCTACTGTGTGATTATTGTATTTTAGATGACTGGGGAGCAGAGTAGCCGTTAATCCTGTGAGTGCTAGTGATATTCTGTATTGTAGAGCAATTCAGTGCTCATGCTTCTAGCACTCAAAAGGTTATTCCGTTATGAGATCCAATAGAGACTAGAAGGGCCATGCCTGACTGGACACCAACGATGTTTGAGATTTTGTTTCCCTATCTACACTTACTTATTTTACACCGTTTGAACTCTTGTCTTTCTGTGTTCTCTCTGCTACCGCTTTCATTACTTCTGCCTTTTCCCTGTCTCTGTATCCACTTTCTTAGCATTATCTCTCTCTCCCCCTCTCTCTTATCCAGCTTCTTTTTTTGTATCACCTAGACCAGGACTGTCCAACAGTCCTGGATGTAAGGATTTCCCTGATTAATCACAGGTGAGTCAGTCAAAATGAACAAGCCACTGATTAACTCACCTGTACTATGTTACTATGTTACTTAATCAGGGAAATCCTTACATCCCGGCCTGTTGGTGGCCCTTGAGGACTGAACTTGGACAGCCCTGACCTAGTCCAAGTGAGGCCCCCCATCTGCTGCTGCACTACATCTCTCATCATTCCCTACCAATGGAGCACTAAGGGAGTTGTAGTCTGGCAGCAGATGGAGGGTCTTTCTTTGGCTCACCCCTGGCCTAACCCCTCTACCCAGCATCTCTTCCTCCTCCCACTCCTACAAATTAAATGAGTAGGGTTATGAGCAGGAAAGAGTAAGATCAGGGGCTAGGGACACCAAAAAGTACAGTGCATAGGAGCAGCTAAGTTGTATAAATCTGGGCCTGGGTGAATGCATTACTAGGTGTCATATACATAGCAATATAGGTGTACTTAGTATTTGATACAATGAATATAAGCCTTCTAAAAATGATGTGGATCTGTTGTCCGATGTGGAACACAGGGAACATGGGACAAGATCTCCTCCCCAGGGAGCTTAAAAAAAAAAGGTCTCTTAGGCAGAGACTCAATCCTCCTTTCTACTTTACCACTGCCTGCTAAGCTCATTATGAGGTGGCATGGTGAAAGCTCTCTTAGTTTTCTTTATTATTTTTATTTCTTAGTAGGGGGGGCTGTATATCCCCCCACTAGGCCTCTACTGCTGGCTTGCTTATTAACAGATTGCCCAGTGCACTGGTTCTTTTTACAGGACTGCATAGGTTGATTTGACTTATCAGCCTTTACCTTCTCAGAAGCTTATTCCTTTCACTATAATGGGGGGCTGAAGATTCATATCAAGTTAACCTCTTGAGTCAGGCTGACCATATTTCCTTGAGACAAAAATGGGACGGGGTGTGGGACAGACGGACAGCAGGACTCCGTCACTCCGTGTCCGATCGCAGAAAGCTGCAAGTAGCGAAAACGCATTTGCTCCTTCTCTTACTTGCGGTGTTCTCTCTCTCTCTGGCCAAAAAGCCTGCCCATGAAGTAAATCAGAACTTCCTCTCTTCGTCACACACACTAGTGGTTTTACTTTGTTTACTGTACGCATTGATTACCATAGAGTCTTATAACTCGTCATCATATCACTATCTAAGAGACTATATGGTATTTACCATAGACTTGAGAGTCTTAGACAGTTATGAGTCACTCGAGTCCTAAGACTCTATGGTAATCAATGTGTACAGTAAAACCACTAGTGTGGTGAAAGGAAGTTCTGATTTACTTTATCTTATGAGAAATAAACAAGCCGTGTTCAGTTTTTACAAGAAATTTAAAACTGTATATAAATTATATTAAAAACAGGACAAAATTGACATTTATATTAAAAAGACAGGACAGTCTGGAAATATGAAAATAAATGGTACTGTCCCATTTAAAATGGTACGTATGGTCAGCTTATCTTGAGTGCTACTGCTCCTGTATGTGTCTCTATATCTGGCATCCACGTTCATATGTTTTGTTGACTGCTGTGCACTCTCTTTTTCCTTCAGTATACTATACTGTTTCCCTGTGTGTGTTTTGGCTGACCTCAGATGGTAGTGATTTCAGTATTTTTTTAGTGATTTACAGGAGTTTTTAACCCCGGCATTACCTTTCCCTTGCTGGAGTGCTTCTCCCCCATTTAGGTGGACTGTGCCTTTATGGCATGGGCTTTCCTATTGATTCACTCACTCTTCCCTTTCCATTTAAGGTTTTTACACTTTTTACTGAAATTGGACACTGTTTTATTGAGCCCAGGGGCTCGCACGGTGGCCATTTTGGATTACATGGACTTAGCATTTTTGGGACATATCTCACCACCGGTGGCACCTTGGAGGCTACGGGTGAGCTTCTAGTGAGGTGTACTGTATAGCTACTCTCAGTGGGTTGAACTCTAATTACCAGTCCATTTCTGAATTGGTGGAGAACCATACCACATGTTTACATTTCCCCAGAAACTATTGCTTCTAAGGCCTTCTGGCATTGGAAGAGGTGGTCTCTGGATGATCACCTTCCTTTCTGGATTCTGCTTGCTATGCAGAGGCTGATCTCTCCATCCTGCTTGCCATATTAACTTCTTGCAGTCAGATAAGTACTTTTTCATACTTGTAAGTACTTTTTTCTGTCTTTCTACTATTTTGACACTGTTTTGTGTTGACTTCTATGTCAGAATATAAGGGACACATGGGCAAGTCCAAAGCTAATGATTCTGGGATCCTCCTAACTCCTTTAACCCATTTCTTCTCATGCCAGACTGCTCTTCTTGGAGAATACTCTGGTACCTTATTGTTTTCCTTGAACTATTCCCACTATACCACCTCCTCAGGAACTAGTTTGACCAAGGCTGATGTGTAGTGTTCGTTACCCCAGCCAGTGTGGGTTTGGGCCTAGGGTACCACTTCTCCAGGCACCAAAGGCATGTCCTCCCCAAAAGCCAAGCAGGCTTGGGCAGGCAAGGAAACCACTCAGAAGACTAACCCTAAGGCTGACAAGCCCTCTGCTCTAAGACTCAGATCCTGGTCCATCTCCACCCATAGGAGGTCACCTTCTTTTTTTTCTGGAACATGTGGGCCATTTCAGTGACGGATCAGTGGGATTTGCTGGTAATTTTGGGTATACAGACTTCAGGTCCCTTCCGCCTCACTGTTTTTCCTGGCCTGAGTTCATCGGGATCTTGATTGGGCTCTTATTTTTTTTTTGTCCTCCTTACTTGACATACTAGGATCCTTCTTCCTTATATGGAATGATTTCACCAAGTTTTACTTTTTCATGGGTCCCCAAAAAAATAGCAGATGTCATCTGTTTCAGTACTTACAGTGCCTCAACCTCTTTGTGCAGGCTCCAGGTTCAAGGTGAAATCCTTGAGCTCTATCATCATGGCTACATGACCAGAGGAGTTCCTAGCCTCACTAGATTTAAAGGATGCGTATCTGCACATCAAGATCCACCCCGGTCATCAGCACTTTCAACATGTTGCTTTTCAGCAGTCATTTTTAGTTCACTGCCTTTTGGTCTAGTATCTAACCAGATGGTCTTTAAGAAAGCTAGGTCTTCCTTTGGAGCTCATATTTGCACTTGGAGGATCTCGTTGACTCCCTACATAGATGAACTTTTACTTAAGGCTCCTACAAAAAAAATTTGCGTTCTCATATTCAGGAGTGCATCTCTATTCTTTAGCAGCAAGATTGAGTACTTAATTTTAAGAAATCTTCTCTGATCCTATCCCAGGTCCTTCATTTTCTCAGCATGCGATTTCATACGCATCAAAGAAGGTATTTCTTCTAGACAACAAGATTCAGTCTGTCTCTCCATGTGTCTCAGGCGAAATACTGGTCACTGACGATGGTGTGGGAGTACACATGGGTTCTAGGTTACCTGGTCTCTGCTCTGGAGGCAGTTCCATTTGATCAATTCCATGCATTGGAATTGCAACAGTAAATTCTTAGGAACTGGTATATTACAGCAGTGTTACCTGTCTTGTGCCATGTCTATGTCCTTTTGGATGAAGGAGGACCTCAATGGTCCCATCTGACACTGGGAATTGGATATCCATTTGTCATCCCCGACTGGATTGTGGTCCCCACACATGCCTACTTGCTGGCGTGGGATGCTAATTTGGGTTCCCTGATGGCCTAGGGCCTTTGGATCAGTATAGAGAGCCTTTTGACCATCAGTATCCTGGAGCTGTGGGTAATTCATATTGTGCTTTGCCACTGGTCTCAACCCCAGAGCAGATTAATTCCAAAAAAGTGATGGCAGTGGCTTACATCAACAGCCAAGGAGGAACGAGAAGTGTGGCAGCTTGGGCAGAGGTGCGAAGGATTCACTTATGGGCTGAGGCCCACATGCCAGTGTTGGCTCTCATGGCCTGTCATCTGAACTGCAAGGTTCCTTAGTTCTGTGCAAGGTTCCGGGATCCTTTAGCTTTTGCTGTGAATGCACTGACCATACCGTGGGATTTTCCCCTGGCACATGTGTTTCCTCCAGCCCCTCTGATTACCAGTAAGGATGGGTGAAAAGTAAAAAAAAAAAAAAAAAATTCACATGGGAGTTTTCGGCAAAAAAATCAACTTTCCACTTTTCTAGTGAGAATTCCATTCCATAGAAAATACATACATTTTCTGCCTTTTAGTCACTGCCAGTAAATTTCCAGCAGGTACTTTCACCTACATTTTCTAACGCTGCAAGATTTCCTGATGCAATACTTCTACTTCTGAACAGCTGAAAGTCCTACAGCAACATATGCCTTGAAAAAAATTGTTAGCAGGCTGAATGCATTTGTCCTTTTGCCCACAACACTAACCTCCTGCATATGTAAAACTGGCACAGCCATCCTTAAAACATAATTGTGGCTTGGGATATGCCAGCAGGCATGACATCAGTTGTTTATCGCCTCGTTTTTCACCAAAAGAATAGGGCATTATGTCAACCACCAACACTTTGGCAAGTTTACTATTCCACAGTTATACTTTTGGATTATTTTTCTGCAGGTTGACTCCTTTTTAAGAACTCCGTAAGTGTGGGATGGCAGTACATTGTGGAAGAATTGTGTAACTTTATTGTTTTAACAACATGAGTTATTGAGAAGGAGGGGATGGTGGCGGTATGTGTGGGCACTCAATGATTCTTGTCATCTCCAACAACAAACTCAGAGTCCTACTCATCTGAAGCAGGAGATATAGGTGTTATTTCAAATAAAGGGAATCTTGGCACTTTCTCTGACACTTTAACAGCACTTCTGCAAACTTTTAGCAATGTTTCTGCTGCTGTTAGTTGTGGCACCTCTGACACTCAGACCTATGGTTGTGCTTCAGGTGGGATTTCATTGAGAATATGTCTAGGTGTGATCCTGTTCCCCCCCTTCTCACATGCTTCTTATACACACAACAGATTAAACAACATGTTTAACGTTTGGATCGTGAAGGAAGTATCTCCATACTGTAAACTTGAAGTCTTCAGTGTTCTTAGATGGTTTATTAACCCTTTGTGTGCCAGCGGGGTATATGTGCCCCTCTGGCGCTCAGAGGATTAACACTGCTAGAGGGATACTCAACATTTTGCAAAGTGTTGCATACTCCTCTGGCACTCAAATAGTTAATGTTACTTGTGGTGTTGGAACTTTTTATGGTACTTTGACAAACAGACTCCTCAGGAGGAGAAAAATAATAATTTATTGCACATGCTGCGGCAACCATGGCTGCAGTCAGGTTTTGGACTACCACTTTACTAATATTTTCCTGCACTGCTCCAACTCGTTCCACCCTTCCCTTTCCCCTGGTACGTTTGCTGGACATAGTTAAACTAGTGTGTGTATTTTAACAGTGAAGTACACAACATAAGGGATTTTGTGTGATGTCTTGCCCTTTACAACATACTCTGTCTCTTCTAGTATTTGTCTGCCTCTGTCACAGCTCATGTCAGGGTCACTGTCTCTTATCGTAATAAAAAGAAAAACAAGAGAAAACTGCATATCTCTGATAGTAGCTCCTGTAGTTATGGCTCACACATGCTCAATACAATTGTCCTCTCAAGAGCAATTATTTAAACTTAGCCCAGGAATGTTAATCACTTCACGCCTTTAGACATCAATATAGATGTCTTTCCTGCTCGCTAGATGATTGCTTCATTCTGATCAATAGTTATCCTAATTTTGAAAGACGCACAGACCATTTTTTTCCTGTTCGCTTTTGAGATTAAACATTTTGCACATCCTTATCAATAACAGGAAGAGACTGGACTACATTGATGGTAGGTATTTCAAAGTAATTATTGCAAACAACTTTTACAGGAATGGCATAGTCACAGGGTCAGATTGAATAGGTGACCCATTGAATACCTGGATCTGAAGTGGGATGATCTTTCAACCAAGATGAGAGCGATGGATGTGGTGAGCTGGACATCCATTAGCTTGCTTGTAGCTCCTGAATCAGTGAGAGACCAAAACTTAATAAGCTCTTTGTTAAAAACTAGAGCGGAAAACAATTAGCAAAATCTACTTGATTGGTCTTAGAAAGTACTGATGTGACTATGTGCAGAGGTTCCTGTATATCTGGCTAGGGACAAATTGGGTGGAATTGCAGGAGATTGCCCTCACTGCCACAGTAAATTCAAATTAAAGGCTCAATTTTGAGACCTCCCTTGTGCAGAAAGGGTGGATCTATCAATCACAATCTTCATAGGATTTGGCGCAGGCTGAGAAAAGAAAGAAACTGATAGTCTGCCAGATTGGATCTAATGCTTGAGCTCTTCATGTCTCTCACTGAGGCATTCATTAATCTGGATAACCAAGATGACCCGCTCTTCCAAGAAGTCAGGAACACCACCTCTAGATATTTTATCATAAAAAAAAAAAAAAAAAAAAAGTCAATACAGAATTGATCTTTAAGAGCTGCATATTATGTCTGCCACATATTCTTAAGATGGACATCTGTCTTGCTAAAGAAAATGGAGTTCTGATTCAGAAAATAAAGTCCAGTGGAGGTCATTATACAAGGAGTTCATAGAATCAAAGAAGGGTCTGTAGTAACAGATTGTTCCCCAGGATATGGTGAAGGGTCCAAGTTGCTGGTTTACAGAAAGACCACTGTTTGTATTTTGATCTCCATAGAAACCTCGGAGGACTGAGGAGAAACAATAATAGGATAGCATAACTCCTGGACCTAGGTGTATAACTGTAACATATCCCCTTAAAATCAGTCAAATCCTGGGAGAGAACCAGCAGTATATTTTTGAAGGTGCAGGGTTTGTTGCAGGGCATTTTTAAAGGGATAGTAATACTTCGTTTTAACTTTTTTATTTTGTAGGCATTAAAAAAACATGAAGAATGATATAAGTCTTATCTCTCAAACCTTTATGGTTTATGAGATATTCACAAGCAAAGTTTCCCCCTCCCGCCCCTTTTACCTAGTGTAAGCAATCTCTTCTCAGATGTGGAATGCAGTCTATAGACGAGGCAGATAACAGAAGGGGACACTCTTATTCGTATGGAAACAATGAAATTCCCGCCCCCCTGGACAAGCTTTTCAGGTTTTTCCCTTATCTTAATTGAAGATTTTCCCTCTCTGCAGTCTACCTGGGCACCTCCCTTCTGCTCAGGCTGAACAGTGTGACATCAGTAAAAGGGGTGGGAGGGGGACACTTTGTCATTGAATTACTCCAGAACTACAACTCTGACAGAATTGAAAGAACACTCTCCAAAGTCCAAATACTATGATGATTAATTAGAGCTGCTTTTATTATGAAACATTACTATCCCTTTAAGAGCCCCTGAGTCCTTTGGCGAAATTCTGAATAGAGGCTCACATATAAAGGTTGACATGTAGGGTTGTAGCCTTTCTTTTTTTTCCCCTCCCTATTTGTGGGAAAAGCAGCCACATTTGCTTTTTGTATAGCCCCTCTCCTTCCTGACATCTAACCATATGATTACATTGGATCCTTCCTGTAAAACTGGGATTGCTGGGAACCCAATCTCAAAAATGAGACCCCAGCTAATGTCAGGTGTACCCTTGGATTAAAATGCCCCTGGTCTACTACTAAAACTGTGTATGGAGTGTGGGTTTCTCACAGAAGAACACCTAAAATTTCAATTTCACTGTAAACTGCAACAAATATCAAACATGCTTAGCGGCTAAGTGGAAGTTTTGTGAATTTTGAATTGTTCCCTGTGATGAAATTGGTTTGCTCCAGAATTTTTCCTCTTTTCTCTTTTGTAGGAAGCCCACGTTGTGTTTATCACTCAATGTTTGAAGAACTGACCTGAAACCCACTTCAGTCTATTTCCAGCTTAACTAATCACACTGTGTATATCTGTGTAATGTGCAATTTTATTTAAAAGGAGCCAACTTTCTCCAAAGTGGTACTATAGTCTTACAAGTAAAGTGACAAAAGATAAGCTTAGGTCAAGGTGAGAGGTACCGAGCACTATTTTGATAATAATATAGATTGGATTAGGGAAACTTACCAAAAAAGCATACAAAGTCAAATAGTGTCCACATCGTTCAGATTTTTTTTCCATCCACACATTTGAATTTTGTTTTAATCTTATATCTTGCAGGGTAAAATTTCCCATTTAATTCCTCTGATAATGGATGAGTACTTTGCTGACACAACTGATCCTTTTGAAATCCGTAACCGTTTTCTGGATTTGTTTGGGGATATAATATTTGTCATGCCATCTCTCAGGACTGCTAAATATCACAGAGGTATGTAATACAATCAGATTGCTTGTGAATAGATCATGAATTTATATGTCTCATACATGGCTTTAGGCACACCACCACTCATCATAAATAGTTACACATTAGGGGAGATTCACCAAGCGGTGATAACATGGAGATGACTTCTCCAGTTTATCACTTCTCCAATTCCTATGTTATTCTGCAGAGCCTTTGCTTTAAGATTTCTTCCATTTTGGAGATGTTATTGAATAGGGTCTATCAAGTAACATAGGAACTGGAGAAGTGATAAACTGGAGAGGTCATCTCCACTTTATCACCTCTTTATCACTGCTTAGTGAATATCCTCCATTATATCTTGTGTGATATTATTCAGGCATCTATACTATATATACTATAAAGTAGAAGCCGGTCATGTGACCAGCAATTCTCCAGATGTGCCACACACACCCTGGGGTGGTCAGGAGGAGGAGATATGCACCTCTCTTCCATTCACATGTCTCCAAGGATTAGAGGGGCGTGATTTTTACAGGAGGCCTACGGCCCCATGCGCACTCCTAGGAAAATCTCTGCAGCGAGTCACACAGGTTTGAACTTAGCTCTTCCCTGGACTTTCTCCCTTCTCACTCATTGTGCTCTACCCTATACTCATCCTCAACACTAACCTCTTCCTCTGAGTCCACATCCCAAAGAGGGCTGGCGCTACACACACACACAAACACACACTTTACAACACAGCTGCTTAACCCTCTCAATGCCACCGGGCTACGCAATGCATTGCTTTGTAATGTGTTTTCTACCCCTGTGTCATTCAAAGGGTTAAAGCCCTTGTATATATATCTTCGCTTCCATCCTTCTCTGTAATGTCTAGCATTCAGCACATCGCCTCTCCCCTTTTCATCTCCCCCGGCTCTCTCTCCCCTTCACTGGCTTGCTTTCCATACTTATTATGTTGCCTCTTCCCTTCTCTGCACCCCCGTCTCTCTCTCCCCTTCACTGGCTTGCTTTCCATACTTATTACGTTGCCTCTTCCCTTCTCTGCACCCCCGTCTCTCTCTCCCCTTCACTGGCTTGCTTTCCATACTTATTATGTTGCCTCTTCCCTTCTCTGCACCCCCGTCTCTCTCTCCCCTTCACTGGCTTGCTTTCCATACTTATTACGTTGCCTCTTCCCTTCTCTGCACCCCCGTCTCTCTCTCTCCCCTTCACTGGCTTGCTTTCCATACTTATTACGTTGCCTCTTCCCTTCTCTGCACCCCCGTCTCTCTCTCCCCTTCACTGGCTTGCTTTCCATACTTATTACGTTGCCTCTTCCCTTCTCTGCACCCCCGTCTCTCTCTCCCCTTCACTGGCTTGCTTTCCATACTTATTATGTTGCCTCTTCCCTTCTCTGCACCCCCGTCTCTCTCTCCCCTTCACTGGCTTGCTTTCCATACTTATTACGTTGCCTCTTCCCTTCTCTGCACCCCCGTCTCTCTCTCCCCTTCACTGGCTTGCTTTCCATACTTATTACGTTGCCTCTTCCCTTCTCTGCACCCCCGTCTCTCTCTCCCCTTCACTGGCTTGCTTTCCATACTTATTACGTTGCCTCTTCCCTTCTCTGCACCCCCGTCTCTCTCTCTCCCCTTCACTGGCTTGCTTTCCATACTTATTACGTTGCCTCTTCCCTTCTCTGCACCCCCGTCTCTCTCTCCCATTCACTGGCTTGCTTTCCATACTTATTATGTTGCCTCTTCCCTTCTCAGCACCCCCGTCTCTCTCTCCCCTTCACTGGCTTGCTTTCCATACTTATTACGTTGCCTCTTCCCTTCTCTGCACCCCCGTCTCTCTCTCCCCTTCACTGGCTTGCTTTCCATACTTATTATGTTGCCTCTTCCCTTCTCTGCACCCCCGTCTCTCTCTCCCCTTCACTGGCTTGCTTTCCATACTTATTATGTTGCCTCTTCCCTTCTCTGCACCCCCGTCTCTCTCTCTCCCCTTCACTGGCTTGCTTTCCATACTTATTACGTTGCCTCTTCCCTTCTCTGCACCCCCGTCTCTCTCTCTCCCCTTCACTGGCTTGCTTTCCATACTTATTATGTTGCCTCTTCCCTTCTCTGCACCCCCGTCTCTCTCTCCCATTCACTGGCTTGCTTTCCATACTTATTACGTTGCCTCTTCCCTTCTCTGCACCCCCGTCTCTCTCTCCCATTCACTGGCTTGCTTTCCATACTTATTACGTTGCCTCTTCCCTTCTCTGCACCCCCGTCTCTCTCTCCCATTCACTGGCTTGCTTTCCATACTTATTACGTTGCCTCTTCCCTTCTCTGCACCCCCGTCTCTCTCTCCCATTCACTGGCTTGCTTTCCATACTTATTACGTTGCCTCTTCCCTTCTCTGCACCCCCGTCTCTCTCTCCCCTTCACTGGCTTGCTTTCCATACTTATTATGTTGCCTCTTCCCTTCTCTGCACCCCCGTCTCTCTCTCCCCTTCACTGGCTTGCTTTCCATACTTATTACGTTGCCTCTTCCCTTCTCTGCACCCCCGTCTCTCTCTCCCCTTCACTGGCTTGCTTTCCATACTTATTACGTTGCCTCTTCCCTTCTCTGCACCCCCGTCTCTCTCTCCCCTTCACTGGCTTGCTTTCCATACTTATTATGTTGCCTCTTCCCTTCTCTGCACCCCCGTCTCTCTCTCCCCTTCACTGGCTTGCTTTCCATACTTATTACGTTGCCTCTTCCCTTCTCTGCACCCCCGTCTCTCTCTCCCCTTCACTGGCTTGCTTTCCATACTTATTACGTTGCCTCTTCCCTTCTCTGCACCCCCGTCTCTCTCTCCCATTCACTGGCTTGCTTTCCATACTTATTACGTTGCCTCTTCCCTTCTCTGCACCCCCGTCTCTCTCTCCCCTTCACTGGCTTGCTTTCCATACTTATTACGTTGCCTCTTCCCTTCTCTGCACCCCCGTCTCTCTCTCTCCCCTTCACTGGCTTGCTTTCCATACTTATTACGTTGCCTCTTCCCTTCTCTGCACCCCCGTCTCTCTCTCCCATTCACTGGCTTGCTTTCCATACTTATTATGTTGCCTCTTCCCTTCTCAGCACCCCCGTCTCTCTCTCCCCTTCACTGGCTTGCTTTCCATACTTATTACGTTGCCTCTTCCCTTCTCTGCACCCCCGTCTCTCTCTCCCCTTCACTGGCTTGCTTTCCATACTTATTATGTTGCCTCTTCCCTTCTCTGCACCCCCGTCTCTCTCTCCCCTTCACTGGCTTGCTTTCCATACTTATTATGTTGCCTCTTCCCTTCTCTGCACCCCCGTCTCTCTCTCTCCCCTTCACTGGCTTGCTTTCCATACTTATTACGTTGCCTCTTCCCTTCTCTGCACCCCCGTCTCTCTCTCTCCCCTTCACTGGCTTGCTTTCCATACTTATTATGTTGCCTCTTCCCTTCTCTGCACCCCCGTCTCTCTCTCCCATTCACTGGCTTGCTTTCCATACTTATTACGTTGCCTCTTCCCTTCTCTGCACCCCTGTCTCTCTCTCCCATTCACTGGCTTGCTTTCCATACTTATTACGTTGCCTCTTCCCTTCTCTGCACCCCCGTCTCTCTCTCCCCTTCACTGGCTTGCTTTCCATACTTATTACGTTGCCTCTTCCCTTCTCTGCACCCCCGTCTCTCTCTCCCATTCACTGGCTTGCTTTCCATACTTATTACGTTGCCTCTTCCCTTCTCAGCACCCCCGTCTCTCTCTCCCCTTCACTGGCTTGCTTTCCATACTTATTATGTTGCCTCTTCCCTTCTCTGCACCCCCGTCTCTCTCTCTCCCCTTCACTGGCTTGCTTTCCATACTTATTACGTTGCCTCTTCCCTTCTCTGCACCCCCGTCTCTCTCTCCCATTCACTGGCTTGCTTTCCATACTTATTACGTTGCCTCTTCCCTTCTCTGCACCCCCGTCTCTCTCTCCCCTTCACTGGCTTGCTTTCCATACTTATTATGTTGCCTCTTCCCTTCTCTGCACCCCCGTCTCTCTCTCTCCCCTTCACTGGCTTGCTTTCCATACTTATTACGTTGCCTCTTCCCTTCTCTGCACCCCCGTCTCTCTCTCCCATTCACTGGCTTGCTTTCCATACTTATTACGTTGCCTCTTCCCTTCTCTGCACCCCCGTCTCTCTCTCCCATTCACTGGCTTGCTTTCCATACTTATTACGTTGCCTCTTCCCTTCTCTGCACCCCCGTCTCTCTCTCCCATTCACTGGCTTTCTTTCCATACTTATTACGTTGCCTCTTCCCTTCTCTGCACCCCCGTCTCTCTCTCCCATTCACTGGCTTGCTTTCCATACTTATTACGTTGCCTCTTCCCTTCTCTGCACCCCCGTCTCTCTCTCCCATTCACTGGCTTGCTTTCCATACTTATTACGTTGCCTCTTCCCTTCTCAGCACCCCCGTCTCTCTCTCCCATTCACTGGCTTGCTTTCCATACTTATTACGTTGCCTCTTCCCTTCTCAGCACCCCCGGCTCTCTCTCCCCTTCACTGGCTTGCTTTCCATACTTATTACGTTGCCTCTTCCCTTCTCAGCACCCCCGGCTCTCTCTCCCCTTCACTGGCTTGCTTTCCATACTTATTACGTTGCCTCTCCCCTTTTCATCTCCCCCGGCTCTCTCTCACCCTCTCTCTCTGTTTATCGCCACTACTATTCTGGCATTCTCCTTCGCTGTGGTCAGTCCGGGAGCATGTTGTTTGTACCGACATGCATTGGTTCCATCTGATACTAAAGATTAATTGTCATCCCCTGCACTTTACAAATACTTATACATGGACAACGCTGTGGTATTTTTTACTTATAAAACATTCATTTTTGGGTAAGACTAGAAGCTTCATTTCTCCCCCACCTTGGAAGACTTTTAGCCATTTGAGATGGGCTGGGTAATGCCAAAGATCACTGGCCTTTGTGTTGGTCGTGCCACAGGCTCAATCCAGACAGCCACAGGGATCCTTTAACTGGTAAAAAAACTAATACAGCATTCTTCCTCTATGTATTACCGCAGCAATGGTGGAGTTAACTGTGTGTGACCCAAAATGGAGTGCAACGCTATTGTACTCCCCTCTGGTAGACAGATGGTTAAGCTCAGCATGAAAGTGGTTTGCTATGACTCCCCGTGCAAATACCTGATGAAGTCAGAAACGTGGCGACATTCTGGAGCAAACCAACTACACTACATGGAACAAATAACACTTGCAATGAGTTCAACGTGTTTTTTTTGGGGGGTTTTTTTTTTTTTTTTAAGAAACGTTTTTTATTGAATTTTCAAAAATACAAATACAATCATACATGAAATATGAAGATATAAGACACATTAGGTAATAAGCATTATGAATGAGTACCTAACACCAATGTGTTAGGTGTATAGCGGTGAAATCCCCCTCCCTCCATAAAACGATCTGTTGTACATCGACTAATCAGATATCTCATTTGGACAGCCTAGGGAGAGGATATATTGTGGGTAATTAAGAAGCACAATGTGTGGAATGCTGCGACCACCAGGGTACCCAGCATATCAACCTGACAATTAGTGTCCTAGTTAGAAGTCGTCAAAGAATATAAACAATATAAAACGCAAGACATAAAACAAAAACAAGAAACATGCGCACGCCTCCGTAGGGGCCCAACCATCCCTCCCCACTCCCAAAGCAAAGAAAAAAAGAATGTCAGGACAAAAGAGAAGGGCCACACACCCCCGGGGCCTCCCACCCATCATCCAAACAAGGAAAAGTGGAATCACCCCCCTCCACCACCTCCAACATGTATTCTAAGGCATTATCAGTTAATAATCTCTCCTCCATCCATGAAGTATATCTAAAGCAACTGTAAAAGACCGTTTGACAAGCAGCTGGTAAGGATTGAATAAAGGGGAATAAAGAGTGATAAAACGAGCACCCAACATCTCCTTATCGGAAAGAGCAAGTGTCCAATGTAGTCTGGTGAAATGAAACAATTTAAGCTTCCAGTGACAAAGAAAGGGGGGTTGGGGCGATATCCAAAGTGCAAAGATACATGTTAATGCCACCATAACAGCAAAATCAACTAATTTAATTTGATAGGACAATTACTGGGAGGAATTATCATAAACCCCAAGAAGGAAAGCTGTAGAGATAAAATAAATTGAGATCCCAATTTTTGTTGTGATGTAAAAGAAAACCTTGGTCCAAAAAGAATAACTATGTGGACATGAATAAAACAGATGGAGCAAAGTTGCATTAGAAACCTGACACTTAGGACAAGAGGAAACTGAAGCAAGGCCAATGCGGTGAGCTACCAAAGGAGTCACGTAAACCCCATGTAATAATCTATACCAAATGTCATGAAAATAAGCAGAAGGAGAGCATCGCAACCTGCGCAAAAAGCTGGACTCCAATAAATCCACTGTTAGCGTGGGTATGTCTACCAGCCAACCAGAAGAGCTCAAAGGGTTTAGATTTGCATGAGTCATGGAAAAGATAGTCCTATAAATACGGGGAGTCTTGAAAGATACCGCCGGAAGCTTTTTAATTACACAATCTAGCGGAGTTTCAGTAAGTTGGTTGGACAGTACCGGTAAAACTGGGCGTCTGACATCCCACCCTGAAAACAAGAATTAGGAATGAAAGGCAAAAAAACTGAAACATAACGTGATTTGAAAAGATGATATCTAATGTATTGCCAGCCTTTCACAGTCAATACCAGCAAAGGATTACTCACACAAGGAGAAGGAAGAACGGACAAAGGAGCATATAGAACATAACAAAGACTAAGTGATGGACAAAAACACTGATCTCTATCAGAGTCAGTATAAACCGTGGTGTTATCCAGCCAGTCTTTTGCATATCGAAGGAGACAGGCTACATTATAGAACCGCAGATGTGGAAAGTTGAATCCCCCAGACCGTTTAGGCTGTGTTAGTTTGGCCAAGCTCATCTTGGGGCTTTTTCCACCCCATATAAACCCCTGAAAGCAACGGATAAGTGATTGAATATCCAAAGCAGAAATATATAATGGTAGCATATGCATTTAATATAAGATGCGTGGAAAGACTATCATTTTAATTAAGTTAATGCGGCCAATGAATGTCAGGTAAAGCCTCCCAAGCAAGAAAATCCGAAGTCAGTTTAGCTAATAAGGGACCGAAGTTAGACTGATGAAGTGTGGAGATATCTCTGGGTAAAAGAATACCCAAGAACTTAAGATGATGAGTAGACCATTGTAATGGACAGGAAAATGGCAGGGGAGGAGGGGGTCGTGGAGAGAGCCACATTGCCTCAGATTTGCCAAAATTAATCCTAAAACCCGCCGCTTGTCGAAAGTTCTCAAAGATCTGCATAATAGAAGAAAGGACGGAGTGTGGGTTACGGATAAATAATAGAAGATCATCAGCAAATGCAGCAAGTTTAGTTTCTACAGTACCCACTCTGATACCATGAAAATCCTGTGATGTCAATAAGGTATGAAGTAGGGGATCCAGTGCTATATTAAAAAGAAGCGGAGATAAAGGGCAGCCCTGCCTTGTACCCCTAAAAAGGTGAAAAAGGGAGGAGTTGATAGAATTAGTAGAAAGTGTGGCTCGAGGGTTAGTATAAAATTGTTCAATGAGAGTATGGAACAATGGACCATAGCCCTGTATGTCTAAGTCTTGAAACAGATGAGGCCAAAGGATTTTGTCGAAAGCCTTCTCGGCATCAAGATTTATAAGTAAATTATGGTTGCAAGGGAAATCCGAGGATTTTATGAGAGCCGCTATTGCAGTACGGATACTGGTAACCAAATACCGACCCGGAATAAAGCCGGTCTGTTCCGGGGTAATGAGCTCAAGCAATAGTCGATTAAGTCTATTAGCTATAACTTTACTAAAGATCTTATAGTCCGTATTTAAAAGTGATATTGGTCGATAAGATTCAACCCGAGTAGGATCCTTCCCAGGCTTAGGTAATAGGACAATCCTAGCAAGGGTGAAGAAAGAGGGCATGACATGTGAGTCGAATATAGTGTTATAAAGAGATAGCAGCGTGGGAGAGATGTCGTCCCGCAGAATTTTATAGAATTCAGCTGGAAGCCCATCCGGCCCCGGGGATTTGGCATTATGTAAAGACCTGAACACCAACTCTAGCTCTTTGGCAGTGATAGGTTCTTCCAAGAGTGAGTGCTGGTCATATGTAAGCACAGGTAAAGACAAATGCTGTAAAAAATTAGATATAGCAGAGGGATTGTCAGGTTCAGGACCATATAAGTTGGTGATTCACTAGCGACATTGTTACTTCCGGGTCTACTCGAGCTGCATTCTTATTGGTCCTGCACTATGACTCCTCCCTGGGCTTTGCCTTTATTTACACCTTTCTGTCACTATACCGGTGCCCTTTCGTGGTGTACCCGTACCTAGCATCTAGTTGTTTTTGTTTCCTGTTTCCGTGTATGACCCGGCTCGCCTGACTACGCTCTGTGCTTGATGCTCTTCTGATCTGATCCCGTTGCTGACCTGGTCTGGCTGACTAACTCCTTGTTTACCGAACTGTCTTGGCGGAGTATCTGATTCCATTACCGACTAGGACTGGCTGACTAACTCTTTGTGTACCGAACTGGCTTGGCTGAGTATCTGATTCCGTTACTGACTGGACTGGCTGACTAACTCCTTGTGTACCGAACTGGCTTGGCTTAGTATCTGATTCCGTTACTGACTGGACTGGCTGACTATCCGTTTACACCGATCTGACTGGGCTAGTGTTGGTGGTCCTCCTGACTGGCTGTGAAGTCCGTGTGTGCCGACCTGGTTGTGCTGCTAGTTCCTTCGCTTACTGGACTAGCCTATTACCTCCGAATACCAAACTGGGAGACACCGGTCCAGGACCGGTTACGTTGCGTGCCTATCTCCCGCTTGCTTGCCGCTCCTACTGTGTCCTGGAGCCTGTGGGAGTTCCTGCACTCACCAGTGTCTGTGTTGCCTCCAGTAACCCTATAATACCTGGGTCAAGCCAATGCCACACTGTTGCCCCGTGTTTTCCTCAGTTTACTCTAGTGACCTAGGGCCGTTATATCGCCAGCATCTGGTGTCTGTTGCCTCAGTTAACCCTAGCGTTCTAGGGTTCAGTCACTACTAGTGCCACAGCTGTGTTGCCTCCGTTAACCCTAGAGTGCTAGGCTCTAGTCGCTGCCTGAGTCCATTCCGTGTTGCCTCCGTTAACCCTAGCGTGATAGGGTCTAGTCTCTGCCTGAGTCCATTCTGTGTTGCCTCCGTTAATCCTAGTGTTCTAGGGTTCAGCCGTTGCCAGAGTACTGCCTGTATTGCCTCCTTTAATCCTAGCGTTCTAGGGTCCCGTTACTGCCAGAGTCCTGCCCTTGTTGCCTCTGTCTACCCAACTCTCCTAGGGTCAGTCCTCTGCCAGTGTATTGCCAGTGTTGCCTCCGTTAACCCTAGAAGCATAGGACCCAGTGTCCACCTGTACACTATCTGTGCTGCCTTCGTTAACCCTAGTCCACTAGGGATTGCCCTTCAGTCACCCATCATCTGTGCCACCTAGATCTGGGAAGTACTCGGTACGGACCTTATCTGGACCTGAGTTGGGCTATTGTACATTTATTTTCAATAAAGCTTTTAACCTTACCAAACTGTATGAGTGTTCTTTTTCAAACAGTAACCAGCCGTGACAAGTACTCAACAAAAGCCACATTTATATCTGACGGGTCTGTTGTGATCGTCGAGTTTCGAAGCTGTATGCAATGAATAAGAGTAGAGCCACGTGAACGTTTAGTCAAATTAGCTAACAGGCTGCCTTGCAAATTAGCATTGCGATAGAAGTGAGCTGAATGTTTAGACAATTGAAGTTGCGTAGCCGTGGATAATACCGTTTCGTACGCCTTCTTAGCATCGAGATATTTAGAGCGATGCAGAGTCGAATCCTCAGCAAGGTAAGCAGAGTAATGAGCAGTAAGCGTACGTTGTAACTGTGTAAGTTTATTCACCATTTCCTTCTGAAGCTTTGTAACATAGGAGATAATATGACCAGTCAAAACAGCCTTTGCCGCTGGCCAAAACAGAACAGGATCAGAAGAATGAAGAGAATTTTCAGATTGAAACGCAAGCCATGCATTCCGTAGACTCGTACAAATATCAGGAGACTGAACCAGAAAAGAAGGCATACACCAATAGAATGACGAACGCACAGGAGGTCGAAAGGATAAGTGCAAAGTAACAGGAGCATGATCCGAGATAAGGATATCATGAACTTGACAATCAGTGACTAAAGGGAGAATAGCCTCTGAACCTAAAAAATAATCTAGTCTGGTAAAAGTATTGTGTGATTGAGAGAAGAAGCTATATTGTAGGATGAAGACGTTCAACTTGGTTTTAACCCACTGAATGCTAGATAATTATACAGCAAAGCAATCCGTAGGGATGTCTATTTGTTCCATGTGGTGATGTTGGTTTGCCCCAGAATTGAACATCTATATTGTACTACATCGCATACAGCATTATGTATAAAAGTGGAGCAGTGCAGTTGTGAAGCAAACCAACTGTATTGCAGAGGGCATATAAAAATTCCCCATTGATTGATTTAAATGGGGCTTTTAATGCCTCTCTATCATTCAAGGAGTTAAATGCTCCATTTTAATGAACTGGAATTTTTAGGTATCCCGTATGATGAGGTTGGTTGGCTCCAGAATTGTACTACTCCACTGTTACGACCCATGGTGCTTACCAAAGTTATAAACAGATATATATATATGTCCAGCTGGGAAGCACTCTCACTCAAATGACAAAATGCCCGGGTGCTAGGTCACCATGGGAGTCCATACAAACTATAGAAGAGAAAGAAGAGACGGCACACTCGGGACTTATCAATCATAGTGTTGTTTTACTTCATGTCAACGAGATGTGTGTTGCCACATCCTGATGAAGATGTGGCAACACACATCGAAACATTGACACGAAGTAAAACAACACTGTGATTGATAAGTCCTGAGTGTGCCGGCTCTTCTTTCTATTCTATAGTATATATATATATACTAGCAGTATAGGACGGCGTTACCCATTTGTTTTTTTTTTTTAAGCAATGCTGAAGCCTTTGAGTGGCAGAGGGGTATTGCAATGCATTGCGCACTCCTCTGACACTCAAAGGGTTAACGTGAACCTCACCGACACAGGACTTTTATATACTCTACACACATGACTGTGTACATTAAAATATATATATATATATATATATATATATATATATATATATATATATACACTCCTTTGTGACTCAGCTTCACATTAACCCTTTGAGTGCAAGAGAACTACGCAATTCATTGCAATGCCTTGCGTAGCCCTCTGCCACTCAAACGGTTAAGCATTGCTAACAAAACAAACAACGCCATCCTACACTGCTAGTAATGTATATGTAATGTCCCAAAACTACCAAATATTACCCCTATGGAATGGGAAGAAAGACACAGAGAATATTCTGCGGGAAGAAAAAGAGAGGGTGGGTTGTAAAGCATATTTAAAGCCAGGTTCAAGACTCGAAACAAACACAGTGATTTCCAAACAAGCAAAAAACAAAACAAAAAAATGTATAAACTTACCTGGAAGCAATTTCCAAATGAAAATTCATCCTTTAAAGTGGATCTATCACCACTTTACAAGTAATACTTATTAGGTAGATTACTTAGCGAATAAGTTTAAAACATTATTATTTTAAAAAAAAAAAAATTATTTGTGTGAAAATTAAGGTTTAAAGTGTACCTGCATCCTACTTACAGGTAAACTGCTCTTGCTGCAGTTTGCCTCTCTGCCTCTGCTCCCGTCCCTCTACCCAGCATCCTCCGATGACGGAGGAGTTCTGTTAGTAAGTGGAGCAATCTCATTGGCTAGATATCGATCTCTGCCAATGAGATCGCTCCAGCTTACCAGCAGAAAGTCTCTGTCATTGGAGGATGCTGGGTGAGGGATGGGAGCAGAGGCAGAGTGGCAAACTGCGGCAAGTAGGATGCAGGGCACACTTCAAATCTTAATTTTTCGTGCGAATAACTTTTTTTTTAAAATAATAACATTTTAACCCCTTAAGGACTACGTGACGTACTATGACCGTCACGGTCCTTATACCCTTAAGGACCAGTGATGGTCATAGCACGTCACATACTTTTTACTTACAGCGCTCTACTGGGAGCACTGTAAGTAAAAACGGAGCCTAGAATTAACCTCTCCAAGACCGGAGCGATCTCTCTTAGGCCTCAAAGCGGTGCGCCGGTACGCGTAACAGGTCACGTGTACTGGCGCGTTGGCAAGGATCAAAGTGGTCCTTAAGGGAAAGTAACTTCCCTGGACCGCTGGTCCTTAAGGGGTTAAACTTATTCTCTAAGTAATCTACCTAATGAGCATAACTTGTAAATTGGTGATAGATCCACTTTAATCATAAAGAGAGAACAGTGTGACAAAACAGGGGGCAGTCAATTGCTGGAGCTTCAGCTGTTTGAGACTACAAGTCTCATCATCGTCAACCGGCCACTGACTAGTTAGGCAAGATAGTTGCAGTTCCTAACAGCTGGAGATCTAAGAGTTGACTACACCAGTTGTAGAATGTTTGTTTGTATGGGAAAGCTAAGAAATAAAAAAATGATAACCATTTAACCAGTCAGTAGGTGCTCAAAGTGCCAAAATGTCCCTGTACAGAATAAGTTTTTTCCCCCCATAAACTCCTGTAAGAACATTACAAAAGTTGTACATAAAACAAAATAAACCCATAAAGCTCTGCCAAGGACTTAATAAACCAATATTAATAAAAACATAATCACAGCCAAATACGGCAGAAATCATTTTCTGTGATCAACCGTACGATCAGATACAAAAGATACAACCTTCACAGAAGAGACCGCATCTTTCTTAAAACAATGATTAACAAAATAAACAAATAATAGTTAAATATATGACTGTAAAGTGTGTTGCACTTCCAAACAAATATAATACAAGCATTCTTCTGAAAGGACCATGCATGGGGCTGACCTTTGTGAAGGGTTCTATTCGGAGTAGGAGCTAGAGGATTACCATAGCATTCTCTCTCCGGCTATTTCTTGCTTCATTGAAGCTCTTCCAGGTAGAAGCAGTCCTCCTTGTCCCCCAAACAGAAAATTGAAAGGACAGAAAAATCACTATTAAGCACTATTCCCACCCTTCTACCCTGTAGGTGATGATATACACATATAGGTGAGGTAATGGTCAAATTGAAAAGAAAATGTTAAAACAAAATAAACTGTTAAAACCTAACATTATTACTCCCATTAAAAGAACTGGCAAATTAAAAATGAAAACACATACCCTTCGATGTCTTCAGACTGACTGAAGCAAAAATTATGCCAATCAGAACTGTATTAGCACATAGCGTCCCAAACGCCAATCAATCCACCTCCCAAATATCACATCCAATAATGTTTCTCATAGGGGAGTGAGATGTAACAGTCTCAGCATCAAGTAACAGAAACTATATACTGTGTATCATTGTATAATGTTCCTCCAATCCTATCTATATGTTCTTCAGTGTTGGACATATTAAGATTGTGGTAGGGAGTAGTTTTATACACTCTAATTGTTATGCATGGGCCTTAAAAAGTGACCATTCAAAATGTGTAGATGCACATACATAATGCCAGTGGTTATGTCTGCAAAAATGATTGTAACGGCCCAGAAAAAAGAAAAATAACTCAATTAGAGTGAAAACATTGGAAAGGTAGTGAGAAAAACAGATCCACCTTTGCAAAGGAAGTCAGTAAACCATGAAAAATAAAAAAGCAATGGATTGTGTAACGCTCTGGCATTGAAAGGGTTGAAAAAAGCAAAAGAAATAGCATTTTGTTATAATTGCTCACTAAAATATAATTTTTTTTATGATACTTGAGTAAAAAATTATGTGAAAACACTCTTGTGACTGTAGTTAAAATAACTCAGACTGCATGCTAGCCCTTCATCCTTCTGAGGTCGATAAATGAGTACCATTGATTGGGTAATAATAACAGCTATTATTTCAGCTGCCGATTTGGTTAATTCCGAGAGCGTGCGCTGACAGCGCTTTGAGTCCCACTGGGAGAAAGGCTCTATATAAATACTAGTTATTATTACTAAAACTGGAGCTACATCATTGAAATGGCGTGCCATTTTGTACATCAATCATATGAACAGGTATGGCTAAAGTAAGTGTGATTGTATTTAATAGGAGTGCTCATGTTACGACAGAAAATTAGAAAAGGAACTTCTTTGTTTTGAGCACAATATCCAGTGTCAGATTGCAGCGTGGGTATATTAGGTAGTCTCCACACTGCCATATACTGGAAAATTTAATTAACCATTTTATTCCTGAGCGGGTTAGATGTGATATAACCCAGTTTTGCAGTTCCTTTTATTGAGGCAATGATCTAAGATTGTAATAGAAAATCACACTTGGCTCAGTTTAAGCAATTCGGTAGACCATTGCAGCTCATTGTAGTTCTTTAAAATGTATAACAGATGGACCTCTGAAGCAGGCACTTTTACTCCAAAACTCATTAGCTGTTAAACAGCGGTGTTCCACTTGTTTTTGTTGTGGGATTCCCCAGCTGGTTATGTGGGGTGCCCTTGACTGGCATATTCCTTTATCTATAACTGTTTAGCTGATCGTGTGCATAACAGAATTAGTGCTCAATAATGTAGCACCAATTTCAGTATTGATTCCATTTATGAGCTTTAGGGTGATGGACAGTAGTATTTCCAGATTCAAATAATACATGCTCACAGGTATGTAGAAAAAAAGAAGAAAAGAAGACGCTTCCGGTGCAATAACATCTAAATTATAGATCTACACTGACTCGTTTTAAATTTAAAAAATTCACTCACAAAATTGATGTTCAGTGTAACACATATATGCCCAATGAGGTCTGTGCAGAACTGATCTTTATACTGCCCCAACAGCAGTGTGGGTGTTCCAAATCCCCCTTAGATGTATCATCTGCGCTGCTCCTCACCTCAACCGCCTGGAAGCCAGAAACATGAAAAACACAAAGAAAACACGAGGGCACCCAACAGTGTTTATTATCCTAATGGCCACTATATGATGTTCATATAAAATATACAAGCAAAAACTGGTGTTTGAAAGGGGACATACATCCACTCTCAGCAACAAAAGCCTGCAGAGATATTAAGCCAGTCTCTGCTCCGGAACCCCAGGTAAAGACTGAAGATCAAACGAGGATCAAATAAAGTGCTGCTTTTAGTATCCAATAATACTTTTACTTTTTCTAATAAAAAAATATTTTCCATAATACATAGTTACATAGTAGTTTAGGTTGAAAAAAGACTTGTGTCCATCAAGTTCACCTCTTTTCCTATTCCTGTTTACCGTCATTGATCCAAAAGTACTCCAAAAAAAACCCTCATTACAGCAATTTAAAATTCTGCTTTGAATGGGTGGGGGAAAAATTCCTTCTTGATTCCAAATGGCAATCCGATTTCTTCTTGGATCAACAAGCACTAAAGAAATATTAATCCCAATACTAACGTACATAGCCCTCTATGTTCTGCTGTTTTAAAAAGTATCCAGGCCCTTTTTAAAGACATCTAATATATTCAATAGCACCACATCCTCAGGCAGTGAATTCCATACCTTTATTGTACTTACCTTAAAGAATCCCTTCCGCTGTAGTAGACGAAATCTCCTTTACTCTCATCTAAGCGGGTGACCCCTTGTCCTTTGTACTGTTTTGTTAATTAACAGGTTTTTGGAGAGCCCTTTGTATGGGCCCTGAACATATTTATATAATGTTATCATATACCCTCTAAGACACCATTTCTCTAGTGTGTACATATTTAACTTTTCCCCTTATTCGTTTTGTAGCCCTTCTCTGCCCAGAATTGAACTGCATATTCAAGGTAGGGTTTTACCATGGACCAGCAGAATAATATCTTCCTCCCATGAGTCAATACCCCTTTTAATATATGCCAATAATTTATTGGCCTTTGTAGCCACCAGCTGGCACTGTGCACTACTGCTAAGTCTATTGTCTACCACTACTCCCAAATCCTTTTCATTAGTAGATTTACCCAAAGAAACACCATTTAAACTATATGTTACATTTTTATTATTATACCCAAAATGCATAACTTTACACTTGTCTATACTGAATCTCATTTACCTGCCCAGTTACCCAATTTGTCCAAATCCTCTTGTAATGAAGACACATCCAGTTCAGACTATATTACCCTACTTAATTCTGTGTCATCGGCAAACACAGATACATGGCTCCCTATGCCCACTGGGAGATCATTAATAAACAAATTAAAAAGAAGAGGTCCCAGGACAGATCCCTGAGATACTCCATTTATCGAGTTTGCCCAATTGGAGAACTTCTCATTTACCACCAGTCTTTGCATTCTATCTTTCAGCCAATTTCCAATCCACGCACAAACGTTTGCACGTAAGCCTATTTCATTCAATTTGTACAGTAACCTTTTGTGTGGTACCATATCAAATGCCTTGGCAAAGTCTAAATAGATCAGATCAACCGCCACACCCAAATCTATATTTATCTGTTGTCCAATACATAACTGACAATGCCCTTAGATGTGGCTAGCTCAGTAACCAGGTGCTTTTTGTGGACCTTAAGCCCTGGGGGGAAAATCTTGGCTACAAGTTCTTTCCTCAGGAGTTGCCCACCAAGGCTTCTTCTTAATACATGGTAGTCTGAAGACAGAAGATCTGCAGGAAACGTGAGCAACCCTTTGAGTGCTGCAGGTCCACATGTCCCACAGTGCCCCTCCGCACAGAGGATTACCTTTGGAGTTCCTATTGCATACTCCTGCACTCATTGGTTATATCTGTATGTCTATTGGGTGTTTGGAGCAGGTTTATGTGGTACTTTAACCCTTTAGCTGCTGGTTTTGCATCTTTTGGGGGGTTTTCTGATTCCTTTCCTCCTGGTTCAGTGTTTTTTTGGGTATCCTAACATGTTTTAGTGATGTTTCATGCATTTTTATTTTACTTTTTCAATTTTGTAAAATTTGAGTTGAGTGCTTTACCTCATAGGCACCATTGCTCCATTCACTCCTATGGGACTGTGCAGTTTAGGACATATCTCACCGCTTAACCGAACAACTTCAGAGATCTCTCATTTTTCTTGTCTGCCCTTGCTCTATCATCCAGTTCATGTTTCTAGTGTGTTGGGGGGGGGGTCTGGGGGCTTTGGGCACTGTATGGGTAAACTACATTTCCCATGAGCGCTTGCTTTGCGCGCTCGTCTCTGATTGGCTCCCACCGTGGCAGCCATTTTGTGCCATTTCCAGAACGAGTATCCTACGCAGGGCTTGGACTCTCTTTCTCACCTCTGCTGATTAACCCTTTGCCTGCCAGATAAGTTTATTTTAGCGATTTCTGGGGTGAAACTTTAATCCTACAAACTATACTTGGGTGATTTCTAATACTATAAGGTTATTTGACACTGTCAGAATGTCTATACCGTTGGAGCTTGGGGCCAGATCTAAGACTTAGGATGCTGGGGTCTCTGTATCCCCCATTGCACTTCCTGTCATTCAGGGTTACCTAGAGAATTCTCAGGTTATTTATGTCCAGCATATTCTGGTGTCCCTGAGAGTATCCCAGGGACCTCCAGCCATGCATTAGAGCCAGTTTGGGTGCAAGAGTTCAAGGCTGCTACCAGGGACCTTAGGTCTACATTGCAACTCTTTCCATCTCAGTTACAGCAGGTCTTCCATTCTTGGCAGACCCCCTCCTCCATCAAGTCTTCCCTGCCAAAACCTCAGGGACTACCTGATGTATCAGATTCCTCTGAGGAGGAACTGCTGGTGGATTCAGATGTTGAGGAATGTTCTGCTGTGGGCTCCTCTCAGTTTTTTTGGGATCCTTTTGAGGCTGATCCTGAGCCTTGGCTGAGGGCCTGATCAGGGCTGTTTTGAATACCCTTAACATTCCCTTAGTTCAGAAGGTTCCTTCTGATCCCTCTGATGTGTTTCAGGAGCCTAAAAAGCCCCTTACTTGCTTTCCACCTAACTCCACTCTTGACCTCCTTGTGTCTGAAGTGTGGAAATTCCCAGACAGGAAACCTTCTGTGTCCAAGAAATTTGCCAAGCTTTATCCCTTCTCTGAGGCAGTGCTTGCTCAGTGGGTTCATCCTCCCAAAGTGGATGCTCCTATCTCCAGGCTAAGTCTACTGCCTTACCAGTTTCTCATGCGTCCGCTCTGAAGGACTGGAATGACAAGAAACTTGAGGTCTCCTTCATTTTGCCACTGCTGGTTCTGCCATGCGTCCAGCATTTGCTGCAGCATGGGTAAACTGGTCCATTGCGGTCTGGACTGAACAGCTCACCCTGGCTGTCCGTCAGGGTGCTCCTACTTCGGATATGTTGTGCCTTCTTGCCAACATTTCTGAGGCACAGCACTATGTTTCTGCTGCCTTATATGATGCCATCCATTTGGTGGCTAGGGTTTCCAACATGTCTGTGGTTGCCAGACGGGCTCTTTGGCTCAAGATCTGGTCTGCTGACACTGCTTCCAAGAAAGCATTACTCTCCTTACCTTTTCAAGGTACTTCTTTATTTGGGCCAGATCTTAAAGACCTGATCAGTGAGGCCTCAGGGGGTAAGAGTACCATTCTACCTTTAGTAGACTGCATTGTTCCGGCAGTCTCTACTGCGCATGTGCTGTTACACACACACAGGGAGCTTCGCAGCCTAGCAATTTATATTATACAGATGGGCACCACATCTGCTTTACTCCAATCCGTGGGCACCATCCTTGAAATAAAAGAATCCCTGAAAATCAAAAATAACGGTCTGGCCAGGGCCCGGCTTAGCTCTTTAAGTACCTGTGGGTGTATACCATCCGGCCCCAGGGCTATTTCTACCTTAACACCATTTAATTTGTTTTAACACTTTTTCTTGTGTCAGCCAATCCCAAGCATGCTGTGACTGTTCTGTAAAAGTAGTTTGCAGGATCTTGTGCATCGGGTCTTCCTTGGAAATACAGAAGAAATGATTTAAAATATCCGCTCTCTCTCTCTGTCCCCACTGACCATATCACCTGTTTCAGATAACAAAGACCCAACATTATTAGACTTTTGCCAATAATGTATTTAAAGAATTTTTTGGGATTGCTCTTGCTCTCATTAGCAATTATTTTTTCATTCTCCAGTTTAGCTAATGTAATTACCTTTTTACATGTTTTGTTGGCATCTTTTTATTTTGCAAATTCCTCTACTTTTTCAAAATCAACTGGCTAAAACCAGTCTTTCTTGCATTTGGACAGCTGATTTCAAAAAAAGCAGTCAGGAGACTGTGAAACATTAATCAAGCTAGCCTTTCTTTTTTTGCCATATATAATTTATCCTATTGTAATAGGGAAAATATTTTTTATTGAAAAAGGAAAAGTGTTATTGTAGACTAAAAGCAGTACTTCATTTGATTCTCATTTGATCTTCAGTCTTCACCTGGGGTTCCTGAGCAGAGACAGGCTTAATATCTGTGCAGGTCACAGGTAGTCTGAGTTATTTTCACTACAGCCACATGATTTTTTATTAAGTATCATAATAAAGATTTTTTTAGTGTGCACCTATTACAATATTTTCATTCTTTTGATTTTGTAATTAACCTGAGTCATGGTGTTATGGTAGCACTTAGGGGAAATTATAATGTGAGCAGCCATTATTTGGCTGATCAACATTCACCCTCAAATACATTATAGTGACGAAAGTGTAGTTTCTAACTCTTTGGTTTTAAACTAAACTTATAGGGCTTGATTCAAATCGAGCTGGTAAAAGTAATGGTAGGGCCAAAATGAGTGCCGGTAGGTACACACAGTTGTATGGTTTGAATTTTTTTGCCCTACCAACATGAACTGCAATGCGTGTTGGCTGCCAGAACAGGACTTGCAGCCCAACGTTCATCAAAGCTTTTTGTTCCCATTGAGTTAATGCTCAATGCTCGACACAGTGTCAAACATCGAGAGTGAACTAACAGTTACCCTCCCCCACCTTCCAAACACTCACCCTAACCCTGGTCCTACACTACACCTAACATTAACAATAAAGTTTAAAAATACTAGCCCTGACACTTTCCCCGTGACCCATACCCCATAGCTGTAAACCTTACCTGGAAGTCTGAGGTCCAGTAAGGTCTTCTGCACCCTGGTCTTCTTCTTTACTTCATGTTCTCTAAGCGCCTTTACTGTTATATTTCACTGTGAATGTTCTATAAGATTCATGTTTTTATTTTTTTGCAAATGTAAGAGTGATGGCTTTGGGTGCCAGTTTCAGAGGGTATAGAAATAGGTAATGGTTAGGGTGTCCTTGCTTCAAGAGATCATTTAAATGGATGAAAGGCTAAACACACGCCTTATATACCCTTCTTTGTCAATCAAATTAAAAAAATCAATTCTGTTAATCCTGATAAGTGTAGGAAACAAAGACATCTGCCTCCATATAATATGTGAGAAGATCTCACAATACCATTGGTCCAAGGTCTAAACCTAAGTTCAAGAAACATTTGGATTCACATAAATGAACCTATATAAAATTCAAACTGGGGTTAATAAATTATTGTATCCCACAATTATTATTCTGTGCAATAATATGCACATAAACAAAACATTTCATGATTAACTCTTAATTATTGATTGAAAAGATTGGGTACCCAAAAGGATATACAGCGCAAATAATGTTAAAACATATAAATATTGTGTAATTCAATAGAGGAAATTATCACTCACACAATCAGTTCTGTTGTGTACTTCACTGTTTAATATTGTCCAAAATATACCAATGGGCGACCACCCCTTCCAGAACCCTCATCCTTCCTCATCCAGTCTCTCTCCACACCCCCTTATTCCGTTCCCTCTCCCTTCTAAGCTGGTGAGATAGCTCAGTGGTAAATGCCCTGACTGCAGAGCCTGCTTCAAACCGCAAGGTTGAAGGTTGGATTCCTGGCAGGGTCAACTCAGCTCTTCATCCTTCCGAGGTCGATAAATGAGTACCATTGATTGGGTAATAATAACACCTATTATTCACATGCTGATTTGGTTAATTCTGAGAGCGTGCGCTAACAGTGCTTTGAGTCCCACTGGGAGAAAGGAGCTATATAAATACTAGTTATTATAATTCATCTGTCTCTTTAATTTCTTTCTAATCTCTTGACAGAGGCTTACATTTGCCCGTACTATGTCTGAGGTAACTGGACTTGACTCTTGCTGAACATTGTACGCTGATGTATGGAGTTTCTGAAAATCTGCTGAAGAACTTTGTATTAACAGTTTACCCTGTTATTGTATTGCCTGTGAGCCATTTATTCCTCAATGAATCTTTTTATTAAAAAAAAAAAAGTAGCAGTGCAGGCACATGCTAGTAAAGTGGTAGTTAAAAAACTGACTGCAGCCATAGGTGCTGCAGTGTGTTCAATAGATGATGATTACACTTCTTCTCCTAAGTGTCAGACCCTGTGGTATAAGTGGCTGCTACAGCCCAAATACAGGAAGACACAAACCAGTGAAAGAATAGATAGTATTTATCTAACTGCTGAGACACAGCTGAGGTAGATAGAGAGCCCCTGCGGATAGCGCAGAAGGGGTTATGAATGCCAAAGGACGGGGTGGAGAGGTCAGAATGGTCAGGGTCACTTAATGCCAGAGTATTGGAGAGATCAGCGTAGTAGTGGTCACAGAAGCCAAGGTCCAGGGACAGAGAAGTCAGCATGTTCAGGGTACAGGCCAGGTAATATATATATATATATATATATATATATATATATATAGGATATCCACACTGTAGCAAGGTTTAAGGGCAAATACATACACACAAGCAACAGACTTTGGTTTTCCTATGACCAAGTCTGCTGTATCTGACATTCTGTGTGTGACCTGGGCTTCCCTACGACCAAGTCTACTGTATCTGACTTTCTGTGTACGACCTCCGCTTCCTTACGACCAAGTCTGCTGTGTCCCACATTCTGTGTATGAGCTTGGCATCCACTTGGCTATGATTCTGCCTGCTGTCTCCAAAGGGCAGTGTTCCACTTCAACCTCCTCCTATTACACTGCTGATAGTCTTTTATTCAACTATATTTTCTCTAAACACAGAGTGATCTATTACCCAGCAGTGTGGAGTGTACCTATCCTGTCATCTGGCTTCCCTGATGGCAACGTTAACCCCGGCATCAGTCACAGCAAGGATACATCTCCACATTGCCATCGTTTCCTAGCATTGCACCCTTTTAGCAGGATCTAGGAAGAATATAGAGGACCCTTGCAGGACTTGTGAGAAGACCACTCTGGAGTAGTTCAGTAAATGATAGGAGTTTACAGGCAAAGTAACTGTAGGAGAAGGAAGTGTCCTCTAGCAATTCAAGACCAGAGTCTGTAGAAAAATATGCTATAGCTGTAGAAGCAGTCGGTATCTACAACTTCCTGGGTAGTGATATTGAGTCAGACTTGATTGTAGTGTTGCGAGTCCAGAAGATCCAACTGGAGGTTGTACAGTAGCAGTTGGCAACGGATAACCTCTCGAGTGGTGCTGCTGGGAGTTATATAGAGTCGAAAGCCTACGACTCTTCATGATACACCTAAGGATAGAATGGCAGTAATCGGACCTTTACAACTACTTTAGGTGAGACTGGAAGATGACCAACAGTCAAAGGTTTAACGTGGAGTCAGCGACTTCCTGGCAACTGATAGACAACTGGAGAAGTCGATGAAGACTTGGATGGTCAAGCCAACAGCAAGTGTCTAAACTGGGACCATCCGACCAGTTGTGGAGAGATTAGGTCCAGTTGGAGATCAACCTGTTGGGGGGAGGCTGGTATCAATCCTGCAGGCCATCAAGGTGAAACAGGCCCTGTGGATCAACCCGACTCATGGTTAGGTGGAAGATGAAGGAGTAGAGGATGAACTAAACGGATGTTCAGTCGGAAGGTCGTAGGTAAGCCAAAGTCAAGCTGGGAACATAACAGAAGAATGTTATTTGGCAATCAAGCCGGGTCGTAACGGGTAATCAAACTCTAGTGGATCAAACAGGAACAGAGGTTAGGAACAGGCAGAGGTTGATAATGGAACAGATGGACAGAGTTTCACCCTGTATACAATGAAGCTTGAAGATTAGGCACGGGAAACCAGAAACCATGGGGATTTAAAGGATTAACATCCAAACAGGAATGAGGGGGAAGGGGAGCAAACAAAAGGAATGACAACCCTACCCAGCACTCTCTAGCCTCCTAGTAGATCACTCTGGTGCAGTTGCTTCTTTCTTCTACTGGTCAATTGTTACAGGAAGAACATGGTATATATGGACCCAGCTGACCTCAACTGGTTTCTCAGGATAAAGTTTTGACTTCACATGCCTCACATCTGCAAAGTCTTGACTGCAAGCTGAACATAAATTTGGAGATTCTTCAATCATTGTCCATTAGCCAGACCACCACACAAGCCACCTCTACTCCCCCATTAGCTGCAGTCCTGACTACAACATCTGCTGTACAGTACAAACCTCCTAAGATTCCCCTTCCAGAGAGGTACTCATCTGAGTGCAGTGTGTTCTTGAACAAATGCCTCCTGCACTTAAAAACCCTTCCCCAGTCTTTTGGGATCCATTCTGCCAGAGTCATCTTTATCACATCTTTTCTGAAAGAAACAGCATTGGCATGGTTCTCCACTCATAGACGACACTGACATACCGCTTCTGTTGAGGCTCTCTAATGGAAATCCACCAGGGTAACAGTAGCTTGGCTTAATGTGCAGTAGAATTTGTACCCTCTCTTACAAGACTAACTGTAATAAGGGGGCATTAAAATCGGCTTTCCAAAAAGGTCTAAATGAAAGAATGAAAGATGCACTAACATGCCCGCATGATTCTGGAAGACCTTGAAGCTTTTATTACCCTGTGTCTAGAACAAGATTGTAGGATGCAGGAATGTCAGTATGAAAGGGATCATTACTACAATCCCGGACAGGGAAGAATCTCTAATCCCACCTCCGACCCCTCAAGGAAGAACTTCTAGGAAGGAACCTATGGAGATTGGAGCTGTCACTCATCTCTCTGAGGATGAGAAGCACAGACGCCAGACTCTGGGCCTGTGAATGTACTGTGGACAGAAGGGTCATCTCCTATACAAGTGCCCTACCAGCCCAGAAAACATCAAAGCTTGAAGGGTGATAAGGAGACCCCTTCAAGCTTCACTTCTGGTCCCCACAACTCTAACCACCTCATGGTCCTGGTCACCCTAGCATGGGATGGGGGATCAGTCTCCACTCTGCCTTCATAGACTCTGGAGCTGCTGTACTCTTCCTGGGCTCCGCCTTTGCCCACATCCATTGGATAGTGGTTAGAGGTAAGGTTACTCCCCTTCTAGTATCAGTAGTCGGTGTACAACCCTTGGGTGAGGGCCGGGTGTCTTTGGAAACCATTAATCTGATTCTCAGGATGGGCCTGCTTCTCCAACAGATGATTCTTTTCAACCTTATAGAGTCTCCAGCCTTGTCTATAATCCTGGGGCTTTCATGGCTCCGTCTCCATAATCCTGAGATTGATTGGAAGTTGGTACAGATTACGGTTTGCCAGTGGGAATGTATTTTATGGAACAGAGCTCCAATTGCTTCTATATCATGTGAATCCTCCCTGAAAAACATTGTCCTGAAGGTTTATTGGGATTATCTTGGTGTCTTTTCCAAACAGAAAGCAGAGATCTTTCCTCCTCATCATCCATACGACTGCCCGATTGACCTGATGCAGACCACCTAAAGTAAAGCAGAACTATCAACCTCATAACATTGCCCCCAATCCATTCCTAATATAGCGATAGGTAAAGCCATACTTTTATTATGATGAATAAGTTTGTGTTATTGAAGAAAATAAACTTCTTTTGCAGCCACCAGCGGACAACAGGTGCCTCTGATTCTGCTCTGTCTGTCCCGTTCACTGCCCGGATTGGCGGTGATGTTCGTTGGTTACCTTAAGTTGAATCATTACCGTAAAATCTCGGGTATAATACGCACAATTTTACCCCTCTTGACCTTATGTCAAGTGGGGGGTGCGTATTATACCCGAGAGTTTTTTTTGCAGACTTTAAAAAAAAAAAAAAAAGTTAGCGCTTTCTGCTCCCTCTCTCTCCCTGCATGATCCGGTGATAAAGAAAAGACTTACTTTTTGAAGCTGTAATTCAATATCTGTATGGTGTACCGGTATCTGAAAAAATATCCCTCTCTCCCATCTTCCCTGCGGGCGGCACGCTTGCATCTGCCGCCCGCTTCCTTCAAATCGTCTTTCAGGACCTTGAGATCCTCACAGGGCAATACCATGGGAGGAAGGTCCTGAAAACCGATTGAAGGAAGCGGGCGGCAGATGCAAGCGTGCCGCCCGCAGGGAAGATGGGAGAGAGGGATCTTTTTGCAGATACTGGTACACCATACAAATATTGAATTACAGCTTCAAAAAGTAAGTCTTTCTTTATCACCGGATCGCGCAGGGAGAGAGAGGGAGCTGGAAGCTCTAACTTTTTTTTTCTTTAGGAAGGGGAAAACAAGGGTGCGTATTATACATAGGCACTCTTGTTTTCCCTTAAATCTTGGGCATAATAAACACCTGCGTACTATACACAGGTGCGTATTATACCTGAGATTTTACGGTATACTGGTGGACAGATTTTCCCGGCAAGCTCATTTTATTGCTCTCCAGGGAATACCCTATTCCACTAACCGACATTTTTATAAAAGACATCTTTCATCTTCATGGTATCCCACAACAATTGGTATCTGATAGAGGAACCCAGTTTATTTCCCTATTCTGGAGAGCTTTCTGAAAAACAAATTGGCAAACAGAAAGGATTAGTCATTAGAGATTTTTCTTCAACATTACATCAGTGCCTACCACTCCAACTGGATAGATTTATTGACTTTGGAGTACCCGCTGTTGATGTTCGAGTTAAGAAGCAAGCACTGGGCAGCTATCTCCCATTAAATTTGCTGATGCATGAGGCTTTATAAAAGATCAGCAGAACGTCATAGAATCCAAGAACTAGTCTATCAACCTGGAAACAGACTTTTTTCTCTCTTTCTTTATACAGAATTCTGATCACTGATGGTTTTCCTTCTTGTTCAGTTGTTTGGTGTTCAAGTTTCGTGTGCATACACCTGAGGTTTATATGATACCAGTTAGTCCTGTGGAATACTGGTCTACAAACCTATATAGATATATATATAGATATATATATATATATATATATATATATATATATATAAATATACTGGTTTGTAGAAATGTCTGTGGAAAGAAAAATGATTGTATAATATTTTGGTTTCCTAAAAATATATTGCAAAATAAATAAAATGCAAGGTAATATAAAAAAAAAATGCATAGAAAGTGTTACATTTATTGCAATGAACAAATGGGTGGTTGAATATCCAGCTTTGGTGAAAACCAAAGGGGGTGCATCATCTGGAAATGTTTGGGAACCACCTAATAAATATATATTATAAATGATTGTCCTCTTTCATCAAATCCAGCATTCAACTCCACCTTTACTTTTTACTTTCAAGATTCTGGGCTTCCCGTTTACTTCTATGAATTTTGTCGCCGTCCTTCAATGTTTGAGAAGTTCAGACCAGACTTTGTTAAAGCAGACCATGGAGATGAAATCTTCTTTGTTATTGGAGGTCCATTCTTTACAGAAGAAGTACTTTACAAAAGTGAGTCAATTTATGATTATAATGCACTTCCATTGTTTTTTTTTAACCAGTGGAAATCTTATGTTACATGGGGTGCATTTAGTTTAACAGAATTGCTCCAAAAATTCCACTTGTGCTTAACATTTGCCTTCTCCATTTATAAGGTAATGCAACAGATGAAGAAAAAGTTCTTAGTAAAACAATGATGAAATACTGGGCCAACTTTGCTCGAAATGGGTAAGACCCCACCGATAATTGTTCTTGTAAAGCTAGATATTTATGATTTTTGTTGTGCATTTAATTCATATTCAGTGTCACTCAACATATTTCCTAATATTTTCTTCCCTTTTAACCTTTGTGTGCCTTGCCCCTCTGTGATGTCATGTTGCATGACTATTATGAGCAGATCCTTTTCCTTACAACTCAGAAGTCCTGTCTGGGCTACTAAATCTCTACAACTTGTAATGCCATACATTAAGTCCGGCATGTCAAACACGCAGCCTGCAATATATATGCCTCTACCATTATGAACTGTGGTCTAAAGCTGCTATCCTTCCTACCCTCCTGGTCAATGTTAAATACTTCTCAACCAAAGCGCCAATGAGTTGCAAAGCAATTGGTGCAATGCAGCTGACATTCATTTAACTGAAATAAGCATCAGTGTCACTAATTTCAGCTAAGAAATGCAGAGGGCATTGAAGTGCATTGGAGCTAAAGATAAATAGAAGTAGGAGCTAGGGTAACCTCACCAGACTGAGAGGAGCTTGCAGGAGTCCCCATGACATCACTAATGATGATAGAGATCACAAGAAGCTGTTCTGAGTATTGCCACTGTGTGCCAGGGCCTCTGTCTTTTTTAGGGACTTCATGATTGGCTGGAGGAATAGGAGTACCTCTCTGTCATTCATAGGGAGGGAGATATTTTATTTTTCGGAGAGCACTGTTTTTTTTTAAATGCACAAAATAAATGAACATGTGTGTTAAAAGAGACCCTTTATATAAAAGAAAAGTCGAGTAATTCTGGTGCAGCTGCACTATATGTGACGAATACACATTTACCAAAAGCCTTTTAATGTAAATGGAGCTTATTTTGAGCCATAGCATTCAAGGGGTTTAAAAGTCCCATTTAAAGCAATGGCAATTTATATTTGTTTTCTTTGATGAGGTTGGTTTGTCCCAGAATGACTCTGATTTAGTTTGGGACTAAAGGCCCTAACTATCTATCCCCCAGTGTTCCAAAATGGAATGTTGACAAGTAGACACTGAGAGTCGGTGTTGCAACCCTCTGGACACTCCAGTGTTGTGTATCCAGCCTTTAAATGAATTTCACATACCTACCCTAAGTTCCCTATACAAATGGATCCCAACCATATCCTCAGGGAATCCGAAAAATGCCATGTCTTTGTCCTGTTTCAGTATAGATAAGTTAACCAGAGGCTCAGTCACCGAATTAACTCACCTGTACAAACCATGGAAATCCTAAACAGATGGCCGTTAGGGGTCCTTGAGGACAGAGACAGGAACCACTGTAGAGGACTTAGGGCTGGTATTTCAAATTCAAATGATTCAAGGGCCCGAAACTCAATATTTCCATTTCAACAGGGCCGTAACATTGGCTGTTGGTGTCTACCTACCAACATTCCACTGCTCTATACTAGTTGTAAAAGGTACAATAAGATATGTTCTATAAATATTCATTGAGAAATGGGATGAATAGTAAACGTCCCAAAATGCATAGCACTTGGTATTTGGCATATTTTGCTCCACATGTTTTTGTTAAATTTACTTCTGTCACTTTCATTTTGTTGTTTGTTATAACATATTTTAGCAAATATCATGGTTCTATAGAAAACTAACAGCTTATCACAAAAGTATGATAAATAAAGACTTATTATAAGCCAACAATTGGGGAAATTCACTAAACGATAATAAAGAGGGGATAAAGTGGAGATGACTTCTCCAGTTCCTATGTTATTCTATAGAGCCTATGCACTAAGATCTCCAAAGTTGAAGAAATGTTAGTGCATAGGCTCCATAGAATAACATAGGAGTTGGAGAAATGATAAACTGGAGAAGTCATCTCCACTTTATCACCTCTTTATCACCGCTTAGTGAATCTCCCCCAGTGTGTGCCAATTCTGTAATCTCTGTTCATGGACTGAAGTTAATGCCCTTGTTCTTGTTCACTGCAGTGATCCTAATGGGCCTGGTCTAACAGAATGGCCAGAATATGACCAAGATGAAGATTATCTGAAAATTGATTTGAAACAGAAATCTTCTAGACAGCTAAAAGCTAGTAAATTAGCATTCTGGACATCACTTCCTGAGAAAATGCAAGAAATGTCACAAGAAAAAGAGGAACATGTAGAGCTTTAGATTTTTTGTATATTTTTATATGTTTCTTTAAAAACACTACCATATAAAAAGAAGACTTTTAAAGGCAGATACATACGTTGACTTCATCATGTGTAAACAATTTAGTAATGTAAATGCACTGAATTTATATTATTAAATGGAATTGATGCTTGATATGTGGTTTGACTTCAATTATTACCTTAATGTCTCCAAAATAGGGCATCATGTTGAACACTTTATTAACAGAACTATCTACCTTGTTGATTGTATTTTCTTTGCTGAGTTATATCTGAATTGTAAATCAATAATAAATGAGTCTACTAGTCTACCCACCCTATAATTTTCTTACATCTGGAAAGTCCTAAGCAAAACCCTGTCTATCATATCACATATGAAAATCCTGTCTTTCCCTCTCCCTGATCTGCTGCACACAATATAGTTCTCTGAAACAAGATCTTTATTGAGGTTTGACATGAGGTACACAGCTATTACTATAGATGATAGCTCCTAGTGCTATGAAAGTACCCCATATGAAAAAGGGAAACCCCTTGGTAATCTTGATAGTACATATGTCAGTTAATCAATCTCTACAAAAAAACACTGAATCTGAAACCCAGTTTCAGATGTTCCCCAAGCTCCTTCATGTATTCGTCTACCCTCATTCAAAACCAGGAATGCCGCTCTTTCAAAGAAGACTATTTCAAGAGTATGTATCTTAGATGGTAACCCAACAATAGAATATAGAACAGGGATTAGAAGAATAGGCTCTAAACAAATCCAACTCCACAAAAGAAATAGAGAAAATGATAGTACACATTAGTACAAAAATACCATTATATGAACTAATTAGCAAGAATCTAATCAACCAGCAATAATGAATTCAGTACAGTAAAAGGAAACAGAGTTCAACACTGGTTTTTAAATTCTTTTTTTTTTCAAATTACTTTTGTATGCTTCTGAGGTCTGCTTTGACCTAGAAAGTTAACCTTGTTTTCCCTTTAAAATGAAAAAAAAACCTATGAAGCCAGTAAATGCAATAAGCTATACTGGTCATTGAGATGACTAAGATGCAGATATCTGTGCTCCCAGTCATTCTGTCTGTTTGTCTTTATGGTTATCCAAATGAAATTGGAGGTCATATCTGAGATTGCAGCCATGGGTATCTGTATGAAGGCAGATTAAATATTCACCACAGGTGTGCTGACACTGCTGAGTCATTGTGAACTGCTATAATTTTTGTTTGAGTAAACTACCTTTTTATTGATATTAAGATCTCCAGTCTGAACAGGTTTACACTATGTGTTTTCTGTTTCTGATTGTGAAATAAAATAGCATAACATAGCAGAACACAATTTACCCACAGCAACTTTTAAAATATATAGTTTTTTTTTGGGGGGGGGCAATATGGATTGCCTACATCTTAGGGACCCTGTTGTCTACAGGTTTACAAAGACTCATGAGTGAACTCATGGAGACAGGAATGCTAAATGCAATCACTTTATGCTCTGTTCGCCATTTTTCCAACATTTCTGTTTTAAACCATGGGTTCAGCTTGTTTAACACTATTGATCAGACTTTTCACTAAGTCTATAACTGTCTTTACATAAAGTTTAATAAACTTTTTTCTTCTGCTTTTGTATTATTGCTAAACAAAATGCATATTTCTAAAGGCTAACAAACTAATAATTCAACTTTGTGGTCTATAAAAAATCATTGTGGTTCTCACACACATCAATCTCTGATCTATGTTGACAGTAACTCCTGTTGGCTCCTTATGGTATGTCTTTTGCTTGGGTTAAAGACGGCCAATAATGGCTTCTGTTCAGTAACTAATGTTAAGTGTTGACAGTACAGGTAGAGGGTAAATTTATGAAGCGCCCAGATGATGGCTAGTGCTTCCTTTTCGGTCTGTGCATAATTTTGTCCCGCTGCTGAGCGGGAGCAGGATGCAAACCCAAACAGCTGCTCAAAGCCATCTGGTAAGATGTGTGAAAGAACGGCCCCTAGCCCATAGGGGGAGGCATCACACGCCAAAGTTACTGGCTTGCGGAAGTCATAATGTATCAGAACCCTGGACTTATGCAGCATGTCTTTGGTTAGCTGGAACACTCGTTGACACTTTGTCGACCACCTCCTTGGGGTTTTTCTTCCAGAAGACAATGTAAGGGATGCAGGACCTGGGCTAGATTTGGCAGAAATCTATGAGAATAATTTAAGAGACCTAAATAGGATCTCGACTGGGAAACGTCTTGAGGTGGTGAAGCTTGTAATATGGCTTGTACCTTATCTCTGGCTGTGTGCAGCCCATTTTATCAGTGACATGCCCACAGAAATGTAGCTTTTGTTGAAAGAATTGGTATTTTTCCAGATTTGCGTGTAAGCCATAGTCAGAGCCTTTTTAGGACTGCTTGCACATTTTGTCTGTGTTTCTCATCTGTGGCTCCTGTGATGATCATGTCATCTAAAAAACATTTTTTGTGGGGTATATCAGCCAAAATTGTGTCCAACATGTGTTGCCAGATGGCAGGTGCAGAAGAAACCCCAAACACCATCTGACTTTAATGAAACAACCCCTTGTGAGTATTTATGGTGAGAAGTTTTATAAAGTCTGGATACACTTCTAGCTGAAGATAGGCTTGCCGTAAACCCAGCTTTGTAAAAGTGTTTCCCCCAGCCAGAGATGCAAACAGTTCCTCCAAACGTGGTAGCGGGTACTGTTCGATTTCCAGTTGGTTGTTCAATGTAACCAGGAAATACCCACGTAGTCAGATTTCACCAGGGGTTTCTTAACCCCTGGCATGATTGGAGATGCCCACTTGCTACAGGTGACTTTGAAAATGATTCCTTCTATCTGTAGCCATGTCAAACCTTATTCCACTCGGCCTCTGAGTTTGAATGGAGCTATTTGAGCTTTAGATAATTTTGGTTTTGCCCCTGCTTAAAGCGTAAGGTAAGTGGACATGCCCTTAGCTTTTCCTAGGGATGGTCTGAACACTTCCTGGAATTGTGCGCACAAGTCTCAGACCCATTCTTATGCTTCATCCACACTCCATGGTGTTAGGCGAGAGGTTGAGTATTCGCTGGCATACCCATCACCCATATCCAGGCTCTTCCAAATAAGGGAGGTTCCCCATTTTCTACTATATATAAGGGTACCTGATGACTGTTGCCCTTATACACTACTGTAATCCATGCGTACCCCTGTGGTTTGATCAATTGCTCGATGTAGGTTTTGAGCTGAATCGAAGTGGGTGCAAGTATCAACTTTAACTTTGATCTTTGTGCTTTTCTCCACATCATCACCAGCACTGCTGAACCCATGTGATCATCATCATGCTTTTTCCATTAATTTGGAGGTTCAACTGTAAGTCATATTGCTTATCTCCCAGCTCGTAAATGCATAGATGGGCTACCCATTCACCTGGCTCAAATGGTTCTTCGAGTTTCGGTTGGCTTTCCAAGAATGCCTCACTCCCCTGGACGATCCCCTCTGTAGTCTCAGCCCTCGTCAGACTTTACTTGAGATGGCCTCACTTAGAACAATTAAAACAGAGTTCATCCTGATTTGTTGTCACCATCTTATACACGAGGTTCAGTTCCTCAGAAGTGTGGGTTGTCAGTGCATAACTTGCACTTAGATGTGTCAAGTCTTTTTCCGCCATTTTCATGGCTGCTGCTATTTCCAGCACTGACCGGATTTCCCTTCGGTCAGCTACAAAGCTGAATTCAGGGAAGGGGGAGGGAGGGGGAACTTTAGGAGCGATTATCTCTCAAATCATAAATGTTTGAGAGATGACACTGGGGGCAATACAGTTCTTTTTAATATGATTTTAATATAGGGGTTAGTAATTATTAAGTATTACTATCCCTTTAATGTGGCAGGTATGTATAGTGGTGGCGCTGTAATTAATGTGTGTGTGTATATATATATATATATATATATATATATATATATACATACAGTATATAATTTTGTGATTCATAAGAATGAAAGATAGAAAAATTATTTGAATTATCCTGTTTGAATCCAATTTAATCTTGTATTATTATATTATTGTCAAACATTAATCAGTAGTCTTAGCAGTGGTTCTATTTATGGTATATGTTAACAGCCCTTCAAACTGCACACTTTCTGGTGTGCAGAGGCGGCTTTCCATGGCAGTACATGTCAACGCTGGCCACGCACACTTTTTTGTTTGTTAGTAGTCAATGGGGTCATCATTTTGGCCTAGCATGTAGCTATCTTGCAAGTATGCTGTAACAATCTCACATGCAGTGGGACCACTCCTAGAAGCTATGCAGTTTACCTGTTTATCAGTTACCAACCCATTCTCTGTGAGCAAGTTCCATAATGATGTGCCACCACAACCACAAATGTTAAGAGTACTGCCCAGAGGCGTAACTAGAAGCCACCGGGCCCTGGTGCAAGAATTGCCATGGGCCCCCCCGACCACATTGGCCCCTCATCCACATTGGCCACGTCCACATTGCCCCTTCATCTCCACAATGCCCCCCTTCAACTCCACAATGCCCCCCTTCATCTCCACATTGCCCCTTCCACAATGCCCCCTTCATCTCCACATTGCCCCTTCCACAATGCCCCCTTCATCTCCACAATACCCCCATCTCCACTTCATCTTCACATTGCCCCTTCATCTCCACATTGCCCCCTTCATCTCCACAATGCCCCCATCTCCAATTCACCTCCACATTTCCCCTTTCACAATGCCCCCACCTTCACATTGCCCCTTCATCTCCACATTGCCCCTTCCGCAATACCCCTGGCCCTACCTCCAGTCCCTGGTGGTCTAGCGGCATGGCTTGACAGATCTGTGCCTCCTTCGGCACAGATCTCTAGAACTGAAGCTCCCGCACGCCGCTCTAGTAATGCAGAGGCTGGGAGATGATGTCATCTCCCAGCGCTCTGCATTACTAGAGCGGCGTGCCGAGTGGGAGATCAGCTAAGCGGCTGCTGCGGGTGACGGGGTCGCAGGGGGCGGCCACGCCCCTGGAGTGACGGGCCCGGTCACAGGTGCGACCCCTGCGACCCCTATTGTTACGCCACTGGTGCTGCCCCAAGACACATGAATTGCTTTCTGTGGTGGTGATGATGATGAGGATGTGTTCAGAAAATGTATTATATGTTCTTGTTGATTTTGTTGTTGCAGATGTTTCTCATGGTAGAAACCTACTACTTTTTTTACTCTACTTTTTTATCTCTCTCATCCTCCACTATGTACCCCTCTACTCTGTCTAGAAGCATATTTTTATATGCTAAATTAATGAATATCACGGTATGTAGTAATACTTTTCTTTACCTTTTTTATTGGACTAACATTCAGCTTTAAGGACAAACTTTCAAGAGCTACAAGTTCCCCTTATCAAGTCATAAGCATTGTTGTGGGCTAATTTTCCCCTTTTATAAGATTTATATTCTTTATTGCTATACACACTCTTGTCCAGCCACACTAGGCTTAATTATGTTTAAAGGTCTTTCTAAAATTCTTGGCCTGAGAGAGATTGCAGAACAGGAAGAGACTTGCTAAACAACAAACCCATATGTTAAGAAAGATCATGAATCTGCAGTCTCTTCCAACAGACAAATACCACACTCACCTCTAGACCTCTAGAAAGGGGAAGCATGACACGCCACAATGACCCTTTATACAAGTTAGGTAATAATGTTTAGAAATTGATAGAGTACATTCACAAGCTGATAAGATTTGTCTAGAAACAGTTCATGTACATCCACAAGCTGATCAGGTATGTTTATAAACTGGCCAAGAGCCATATGTTCAAAGGGATAATGACAAAAAAATGTTGTGTGAATGACAAAAATACGTAACTGTATGCATGAATGACATATTTTCTATAGAGTATAAGACAAAAAACTAGTAATGTCCATTATGTACGACACAACTCCAGAATTGCTGGACAAAGGGGCGGGGCAAGGGCGGGGCAAAACTTTTCTCCAGTGTCATATAGAGGAAAAGAAAATTTGTCATATACAACAAAAAAATGTCTTGCAAAAGACAAAATTTGCACATTAAGTAAAAAGTGCAGGAAATGTTATATATAAAAACTATAATAATTGAAGTAAACACAACAAAAGCACAATCACCATACCTATATAGACATTTTTGTCTCTTGTTACGACATTTCAGTCAGGAATCATGCTACAATGAAAAAACAATATATTTCCGATCATAATTGACACACTCCCAAAATATTAATGAGCCCAACGACACTGTACTTTGAAATGTCATTACAAACGATAAAAGCTATTTCACTACTTCTTTGAATATATGGCGCCAAGTATATTCAGTAGCTGATCAGGTAATGATGATTGGATGATTGGACGACCTATCCTAACTAAAAAGGTAAAGAAGAACAGGAGTGACCCAATGTAATTAGTATTGAACAAAGAGAGGTACTAGGAAACAAGACTGGTTGTTGACTGGTATGTAACATCTTTTTATCTGCAAGCATTATCATATATATATATATATATATATATATATATATATATATATATATATATTCAGAAATGTTATGTTTAAAGTTGGGGTCTAGCAAAGTAACAAGAATGTTATCCTGCTTAATACTAACATGTCATTTACTAGCTGGTTCATGTCTGTGTTGTCATTATTGTAAGATTCATCAGCCATGCTCCTCAGTTTGTTCTGCAGTAAACATATCAGTAGAAGAATCTCACTAATTCACAACCCCAACAAGATCAACCATCAAGGTAGCCTCCACAACAGGTTTCAGCAGTTCACTTAAGTTTCACATTATTTTCCATTGACCAGGTGACAAAGATGCTTCCTCCAAAGCTTTCCAGTTTAGCATTATACACTCGCTAATGTACTTATTCCACTCAAACAAATGCTGTAGCATGTTCAATGTGTAATCTCCATTTGCAACTGGTCATGGTGCAGGTTGTTACATTCTTGTTTTGAATATAATGCATTGCGAGCACTGTAGGAGCATCCAAAATGGGCACAGATTTTGTGGGCGATAGCATCTCTCTGAGCATTTCAGATTCTGCGAGGAATCCAGTCACAACTAAAATTAGGATATTGATGAAGCAGGGTACATGCACCATGTCACTTATTCTCAAGGTAGTTGTTATGTTGGAGCCATTATCAACAGACACAAAATCAGCTTTCAAGGAGTGGGGTACAAGCCATTCCTCTATTACCTGCTCTAACACATCTGTTGCATTGTGGGCTTGTCTCTCAAAACTCTGTAGTGGGACAGTGGTATGGGCTAACCTGCTGCTGTCTTTAATAATACTGCCAGAACCAGAGACAAGATTACTGGCTGTGACCTGATGTTGCCCACTGGTGGGAGGGAGACCCAGTGAGTAGTGTAGTCATATAGATTGTACTTTGGCTGGTTGTCCACATAGCTGTTGTCAGGTGTATTTTCTTTGCTGTTTGAGGTTTCTAGCCCTTTTCCCACTACAGTAACCATCTACTTGTACAATTCTGGTACAGCCATCCATGAAAAATAACTGTGGCTTCGGATATGGCACCAGGGTGCTACACATGAAAAAAATGCTCTGTGGTCCTTAAGTGACCGCTGCAGAAGGAGGTGTTATTTCAAATTAAGGAATCTTGGCACCCTCTGACACATCAACAGCACTTCTAATTTGAGAACATTTAGAAGTGCTTCTGCTGATGACAGTCATAGCACCTCTGACATTTTGATGGTGTGTCTCCCAATCTGGCCTGTGGTTATGCTTCAGGTGAAATTTCAATGAGGATGATGATGATGATGTGCCTATGTGTGATCCTGCTGTCCCCCTCCTCATATGCTTCTTACAAAGACAACAGATAGCAACAGGTTAAGTTTTTGTATTATGAGTTCTGTATCTCCATACTGTAGACTGCATGGGCTGAGGGATTCCTGAGGGACTACTCTAGATGTTGCAATTGAACTAGTAACTGTCAAAGCCATCATAGCCATGGTTATGGATTTTGATGACATGTGTTGCTTATTACTCAACAATAGTGTGTGTGAATTTTTTCAGGATATCCCAGCTTGAGAGCAGGGGGCATAATTAGTGGCTCAGTAATTTAATTGGTCTAACTGTGCACTTTCAGGAGTATCCTGAATACATGCACTGTTAGTAATGCTTGAGGACAAGGGTTGGCTACTCCCTGCACTAATACTTCTCAGACTGAAAACCTCTTATAGCAGGGGTGCCCAAGTATGGTATTCAAAGGTTACAAGCAAGCTAAGACTTAAAGACATCCCTGAATAGGTACAGGTGGATCAGACAAAATGAATGAGCCACAGAATAACTCACCTTTGCTTAATCGGGGATATTCTTAAATCCTAGACTATTTGAGGACTGATCTTTAATACTCTTGTCTTAAAGCATATATGCTCCATAAAATAACAAAGGATTTGGAGAACTTATCACCCCCAAGGTGTTTTCAGGACCTCTGGAGAACACAGAAGAAGCACAGGAATCCACTAGATATCAAGCATGATCTCTAAGGGATCCAAATAAGGCTATTCACACTAAACACAGCACTCAGCTTCCTGTATGCTGTACAAGGGGTGTGTGTGTGTGTAGGGGTGCTTGAAGGGAAAGCTCCATAAGCTCACCCTCTCAAGTGTTTTCTCAACTCTGCTTTTGTGGTCAGGGACTAGGTTCGTCCTCTAGTGAAAAGGTTAATATGCCCCCACCCGCTCTCCCTCTCTCTCTCTCTCTATATATATATATATACTGTAAATCATATGTTATACTGTGAAATAGGTGACTTTATCTGACTGTATTTCTTGTGCCGTGTTAGGAGAAATAAATAATTGTAAAGAGTAAATAAATTAAAACGGCAGAGAGGTGTCATTGCTTTGGATACCCTTCTGGCATTCAGAGGGTTAAATACCAAACTGTACAAATTCCCATTTAACCCCTCAGATGCTAAAGACATCAAACTCATTGTCCCAAAATATGTGTAGTTATTGCAAGTATTCAAAGGGTAAATAAATGCCCCATAGGTAAAAATTTTACATTGATTTAAATTGGGGTTTAACCACCTGAATGCTAAAAATGTCCAAACATATTACTGCACTAGGTACTGTGCCCCTTGATAGCATTCAAAAGGCAAAATTATATAAAAGAGAATTGTTATTTCTCCCCAAGTTGTAGTTGGTTTGTTGTAGGATTGCAACTCTTTATGAATATTGGCTTACGTCTTCTTCCTGTCCAGCATCTCTTCAAAGTTAGCTCTCCCTCACCTCCTGTCAGTGACCTATTCTCAGTACCCTTCAGCAGGGCCTCATATAAAGATATACAATACAATAACTTGTACCCTGTGACAAGTTCAAGGTTTATCTGTAATTAACGATCATGATTTAAGTTAGCTAAGCATATTGTTTCCTGCCAAATGTGCTTACACACCCTTGCTTCATAATGTGTTGCAATATGAAATATTTATTTCTCAACTACTTCATAATAATTATTGGTTTGATAACAAGTATTTGTACACGATTTAACCCTCTGAGTACCAGAAGGGTATGCATTTCGTAACAATGAGCTGATTAGGGTTAATAGCCATACCCTTGGACAGTTTGAGTGCTGTGTGTGCATCCAGGCACTAGGGGGAACTGATGTTTCTAGTAGCCAATTACATTCGTGTTTCAGACTTTCTAGTTGATAACAGTTTAATAGCGAAGCTGTTTCCTGATTTCATTCAGACTGTTGCAGGTTTTACTCACTTAAGACATTGTCTGTGTTTGCATTGCATTCACATTCAGCAAAGCCCCCTGCATCTAATTCAATGGGATCACTGATCCAAACACTTATTTTGTCCTGCCTGATTCTGAAAGTCTATGGGACAGGTAAGACAAGTATATGTATAGAAATGCTAATATACAGTTTGTATTTTATTTCTGTGTATGCAGAAATATGTAATATTGTGTTATAAATACTCTGTGGTACATATATGAATATGAGAACCCTCAATGTTCTTGTAAAACACTTTTTTCTAAATAAGTAATTTAGGGTCTGTTTTCTGGAAGCTAAAGAAATGGCATTGCGGAGTAAACTAACTATGATCTAGGGAACAAATGAAAATCCCCAGTGATTAACTATTTGATTGCCAGAGTGGTGCCCGTGCAGCTGCCCAGTGCATTGCAGTGTAATACATTGGGCACTCAAAGGGTTAAAGGTGACTTTCAACCCCTAGAATATCTGGGAGATCTACAGCACATTGTGAAGCCTAACATTCATCTGGTTAAGAAGCCAATTCAAATCAGTGGTAAGTTTTGGAATGTTCATTTCCCTCAGTAAAATACTTTAACATTTTCAATACAATGTTAATGTATGTTAATTTTCAATTAAAAGTAGTGGGTTTAGGTATTGACTGCTTGATAGCCAGGAGCCAACAACAGAGCAGGATTTCTGGATCTCCTCACATTATCACAGGTTTCTGTCACAATAAGTGGGTCTACCAGAATGACAGAGCTGCAGATTGTTCCTGCGCAAATGTGTTGGCTGGTCCTTAGGGAGTGTGTGTGTGTGTGTGTGTAGTCCCATAGATATTTCAGCTGCTGATTGAAATATATGTCAATCAGTCAGTCTTGTATTTATGCAGTCTTACCAGGTCACACATGTTGTGTTTTTTTTTTTTTTGGGTGTGGGGGGGTTTGAGGGGAGTATGGTAAGATTTTAACAGATGTCGCTGATCACTTTATGAGGACCGTGTGTTCAAAAGAAAAGTGGAGGAACTCCGGGGTCAACCATTTACACTATAGAGGAAAACAAAAAATTCCCATCAAAATCAATAGTTATTTTAACCCCTTGAATGCTAGAAAGTGCTCCAATACATTGCTTTGCAATGCATTGGAAATCTTTCTAGCATTCAAGGGGTTAAAATACCCACGCAAATGTATTTTAATGTTTAATTCTCCCCTATTGTGAAAATGATTTGCCCCAGAATTCCTCCACTTTTCTTTTAAACATAGGGCCCATGACTAGATGAAGCAGAGATTGATTGCTGATTAGTGCTGAAAAGGTTTCCATTGATTGTGTTTTATTTCTTCTTAAAGTTGCTAGCAAATTTGTATTCTATACCATACATCCCCAAACATAAGAGAATATTTTGTATCAAATATGATTGTTAATATAGTGACCTTTTTGATTTTAACCCTCCTGTGGGATGCATGGATAACCTCTTGGAATACTGAAAGGGTTAAAGAACGTTGTACATTTTCAGCACTGGTAGTAACCTTTGTTGCTAGATGCTGCTGGGTGTGCCATGTAGATATTCCACACGACACAGAACACTGGGGTAAAGGTCTTACACTAGTACGCAGAAGGCAAAACAGTCAGCATATTTTACCGATGACATGCCAGGACTGTCACAGGTGTCTTTGCTGAAGTACCGATGTGTGGGTTTGTGTATTTGTACACACAGGGCCACATGTTCAAAGAGGTAGCGAAATAGCTTTTGACATTTGTAACGATTTTTCAAAGTACAGTGACGTTGGGATCATTAGTATTTTCAGAGAGTGTTGGTTGTGATTGGAAATATGTCGTTTGTCTTAACTGAAATTGTCCTATGTAATGTCAAAAAATGTCTTAACTAACAACACAAATGTCTTAACTAAAGACAAAAATTCTCACATTCAGAACACATTCCCTCCACTATTTTCTTAACGTACAAATTTTGTCTTTTGATAGACTTTTTTTGTCATTAGTTATGGCAAATTTTCTTTTCCTCTATACGACACTGGAGAATAGTTTAGCCACGCCCCTTTGCCCGTCAATTCTGGAGTTGTCGTACACAATGGACATTAGTAGTTTTTTGTCGTATACTCTATAGAAAATATGTCGTTCATGCATACAATTACTTATTTTTGTCTTGCATACAACATTTTTTTTATCGTTATCCCTTTGAACATATGGCTCATAGAAGTCAACACTCCAGACTGACCTAAGCTGCCCAGATATTGTTAGTAAATTATTTACGTATTAGTTACAAAGCCCATATATACGGATTGATCTGGAGCAGGGAGCTCCGGAAGGCTGACAGCCTGTCTGTGCTCACAGCCTGTCTGTCACCCAGCCGCCTCCGCTGCTGCCCCGGAGCCGGGAGCACAGACAGGCTGTCAGCCTTCCGGAGCTCCCTGCTCTGGATAAGCCCACTCTGCGAGTCCCTACTGCGCATGTGCGGTTACACACAGTGAGTGACGCATTGTAGGACTTTATGTTATAGGATGTTTGCTTATTTAATTAGTTGGTTGTTTTTTAGGAGGGTGGTCTTTTCATGCACAAAGTTTGTTAGAATAAAACTTGTCATCTTTCAGTTAAGAAGATTAAAAATACAATCTCCAGCTCAGTATTCCATGCAGCTTGGGATAGGGAGGAAACTTTTGCCCATAAACAGAAAAGTGCCAAAAAACCTGCACATTTTGCCTTCAGGGGAAATTCTAGTGAAAAGTGCCTTTTTTCCGCCATTACAACTAGCAACATCCCAAGCAATGGTAGCCAAAGAACATGTACACTAAACTCCAGCCTTGTCCCTTGGTAGCCATAGAACCACACATACAAGGGGGTAAACAAATTTCTTCCTGGATCCAAATGGTAGTCAGATATCACTCTGGATCAGGATCCTATCTGCTTTGATACCAACTATTGTTCTAAGCTTGAAATGTAGCATCCCGGGGCATAGAATTCCATAAATGTTACTGCCCTTACTGGAAAAGACCCTGCCTATGTTTTAGTTGAAAGTCTTTTCTTCTAGTTTTAATGGATAACCTTATTTTTTGATCAGCTGTTTGAGTAGATACTTCAAACTATATATAGCAAACAAGAAAGAAAAACCCAGTAAAGCTTCAGACCCACTCTCAATATTAGTGAGATGCTATTACTCGTAGAGTGATGACAATATGGGATGGGTACTAACACTAAAAATACAAAATAAAATCTAACTTTTATTATATTGCAGTAAAAGAAAACTTGGCGAATTATAAAACAAAAGCAATTACTGTATGTGTAGGTGCCTAAATCAATGGCTCTTACACCTGAGGTACCATTTTGCATGTGGTGCTAATGAATGCCATGGCTGTACTAGAATCTTGTACAGATAAGTGGAATATGCTGTATCCACATTAGTCTATCTCTGATAGACCAATATGATGATCTGAGATGGTTCAGTAATATGCTGCTTACTGAGTGAGTTTATGCATTCTATATTCAAGCGTCTTGAACTAGGAGAATTAGTTAACGTGAGCTCTCATATAATCATAGGCAATTGCTAAAGTATGTTCAGAAGCTCGAATTACAGTGGGTGCCTTCTCAAGTTACGTCTCTTAATAAGTAGTGCGAACACTCTATCTTATTGAGCTGATTACCTCACCTCTCTGTTAGTAAGTATCCTTGATAGACATATATTACTCTACTTGTCTCAATAGCACAACTACCTAGTCAAATACTCGTATCCTGCAGCCACAAAAAGTAGTTGGCTCAATAAGATAGTGTGTTCATTACTGAAGACATAACTTTAGAAAGAACCCACTGTTATTGGCACTTCTGAATGATTGCCTATGATTATGTGAGTGTTCACCATTATAGGTTATGTTCACTAATTATCCTGGTTGAAGACACTCTGTTTTGCTCTATACAATTACAACTTGCCATAGCACGTTCCCTTTAGTCCTAATCCTCACCTCATACAAGACCAATTGGCGGTGCACCATATATTGCCTATCCATAGATACTTCAAACCCCCAAGCCTTGTCCCATGGAATACACAGAACCATACGTTCTGTCAGCCTGGTGCCTTCCAGCTGTAGTAGCCTCCAACTCCTATTATCCCCAGTTATATATTCATAAAGATATCTATTAACTACAATGGTGGTCTGCCAGCAGTAGCATGATTGTCCTACATTTTAGTGGGGACAAAGTATACCAATCTGCTGTTTTTATTCTATTAATGACCCAGAAAAGGGAAAATTATATCAGCTTAACGCTATTTTCCTTTACTGCCTAGTTGTCATGGCAGCATTCACCAAAGGGTAAATCTTCTCCCCACCAATGTCGGGTCTCTTACTCCCTGGTGGTCCGATGCTACCTATCTTCCCCTCCCATGAGGGATTGAGTGTGGGAGGCCTATTGACGGTGGAGCATAGTGAGCCAGACATCCTCTGAGTACTTCTCTTTCTGGTCGGCGTTGGTGTGAGTGATGATGTAATCGCCCAGGTGCTTGCCATCCCTAAAATGGCGGTGCATTGTTCGAAGTTCTGCAAGCTGGATGGTGGAAGAGGATGGCATTTTTTTCTGCTAAACCCCTGCATATTAAAGATATTGTAGGGGTTATTTGGGCAAGATACTGGTTCTTTGCCTTGTTATTAGCATATTTTTGCTTTCTGTATTACCTAGTGCTGTGTGCTTCTCTGGAAATTCTGTTTCCCAGTTCCAGCGCTGTGGGAATTTTTTTTTGTTATCCGTTTTGCTGCCCTGCTTTTTTCTTACTTTGTCTCCTGTATTCTTTTTGCTTTTGATCCCAACCATGCTTAAAATATGCCATATTCTAAGGTTTTGGGGGTACGTCTTACCTAAGGTCTTGTTTATTATTTTAAAAAGAGTGATAAGTGGCTGATGCAACCTTTATTGTTTTTCCAGCCCTGGAGAGGATCTGTCTCCTTGACATCTTTCAAGTTCTTCTCCTCAAACCAGACTGTTCTTCGCTTGTGATAGAGAGATGATGAATGGCAAGAAGACCTGCAGATCCTAGTAGTTGGACCTGGCTAATGAAGCACCTTTGACCTCTTCCGATATGTTTCTTCTCCTCAAGCAGGAGGTGGTCTAGGGTCTGCAGGAGGTGGTTCAGCTACACCCATCCAAAAGGAAAAGGTTTCGAGAAGCAGGTGCTATTCTGTCTTCTTCAGAGGAGTCACTTAAGGAGTCCCAACAACCTCAGGATTTAAGTTTGTCATCCCATGAGGAGGAGGATTCTGAAGAGCTCTTGGGACTTGATGTCTCTCTGGTCGAGCCTTTGAGTATGGCAGTCAGGCAGGCACTCTACCTCCAGGAAATGCCAGAAAAACAGACTGCAGACTGGATGTTTTCTTCCTTCATGAAAAAGTCAGCTGCCTTTCCTCTGCATAAGGTGGTATGTGAAATAATTTCATTAGAATGGAAGAAGGCAGGTAGAAGATTCAAGCCAACAGCTTGGATCCAAAAGATGTATCCCTTTTATGAAAAAGATTGCCAGCTTTGGGATTTTCCACATAAGGTGGTATCACGGTGCCCATGATTGCTCTCCTTTTGTGTCTATCACCAGTAGGGGGCTCTCCATTGGCTGGCTGCCTTCAGCCCGCCCTGTATTTCCTATTTAAACCTAGCCTGGGCACCCTTTGGTTGCCCTTTCGTGTTGTCTCTATGCTGTTTGAGTCTACACATTGTTCCTGAGTATCCTGGGCCTTTGCTATGTTCCTGTGACCTGTGTTCGTCCTGTTCCAGTGTTGCCAGTTGAGTAGCTCCTGCTTCCGTCTGATCCGGTTGAGCCACCGCTTCCTGCTGCCAGACGCCGCCGTCGTTCCTGATTCCGGTTGATCGTCTGCATGCTAGTTCCTGCTTCCATTTGCTGGTTCCTGTCCAGTTCGCCTACAGTCATCTGACGTTCCTGAGTCGCCTTGGCGACATTTCCATCTTGCCGGTTATTCAGTACGCGGGTACTGGTTGCTTGACATCCACCCGTCTGTCTCAGTATTGTTAGCGTTCCACGTACAGGGTACTGGTTCGCTCCTCTAGCCACCCGGCTGTCTCAGTATTGTTAGCGTTCCACGTACAGGGTACTGGTTCGCTCCTCTAGCCACCCGACTGTCTCCGTATCGTTAGCGTTCCACGTACAGGGTACTGGTTCGCTCCTCTAGCCATCCGGCTGTCTCAATATTGTTAGCGTTCCACGTACAGGGTACTGGTTCGCTCCTCTACCCACCCGGCTGTCTCAGTATCGTTAGCATTCCACGTACAGGGTACTGGTTCGCTCCTCTAGCCACCTGGCTGTCTCAGTATTGTTAGCGTTCCACGTACAGGGTACTGGTTCGCTCCTCTAGCCACCCGGCTGTCTCAGTATCGTTAGCGTTCCACGTACAGGGTACTGGTTCGCTCCTCTAGCCATCCGGCTGTCTCAGTATCGTTAGTGTTCCACGTACAGGGTACTGGTTCGCTCCTCTAACCACCCGGCTGTCTCAGTGTTGTGGCATTCCACGTACAGGGTACTGGTTCACTCCTCTAGCCACCCGGCTGTCTCAGTATTGTTAGCGTTCCACGTACAGGGTACTGGTTCGCTCCTCTAACCACCCGGCTATTTCAGTATTGTTAACGTTCCACGTACAGGGTACTGGTTCTCTCCTCTAGCCAACCGGCTGTCTCAGTATCGTTAGCGTTCCACGTACAGGGTACTGGTTCGCTCCTCTAGCCATCCGGCTGTCTCAGTGTTGTTAGCGTTCCACGTACAGGGTACTGGTTCGCTCCTCTACCCACCCGGCTGTCTCAGTATCGTTAGCATTCCACGTACAGGGTACTGGTTCGCTCCTCTAGCCACCTGGCTGTCTCAGTATCGTTAGCGTTCCACGTACAGGGTACTGGTTCGCTCCTCTAGCCATCCGGCTGTCTCAGTATCGTTAGTGTTCCACGTACAGGGTACTGGTTCGCTCCTCTAACCACCCGGCTGTCTCAGTGTTGTGGCATTCCACGTACAGGGTACTGGTTCACTCCTCTAGCCACCCGGCTGTCTCAGTATTGTTAGCGTTCCACGTACAGGGTACTGGTTCGCTCCTCTAACCACCCGGCTATTTCAGTATTGTTAACGTTCCACGTACAGGGTACTGGTTCTCTCCTCTAGCCAACCGGCTGTCTCAGTATCGTTAGCGTTCCACGTACAGGGTACTGGTTCGCTCCTCTAGCCATCCGGCTGTCTCAGTGTTGTTAGCGTTCCACGTACAGGGTACTGGTTCGCTCCTCTAGCCACCCGGCTGTCTCAATATCGTTAGCGTTCCACGTACAGGGTACTGGTTCGCTCTTCTAGCCATCCGGCTGTCTCAGTATTGTTAGCGTTCCACGAACAGGGTACTGGTTCACTCCTCTAGCCACCCAGCTGTCTCAGTATTGTTAGCATTCCACGTACAGGGTACTGGTTCGCTCCTCTAGCCACCTGGCTGTATTGCAGGATTGTTAGCGTTCCACGTACTGGGTACTGGTTCGCTCCATAAGTCTCCCGGCTATTCTGTAGTTTGTCTAGTGTTCCACGTACTGGGTACTGGTTTGCTCCATACACACCTGGTTGCCACTATAGAGTTGTGGCGTTCCATCTGTGAGGGCACTAGTTAGCTCCACATCCATCCGCTATCTCTTTTGCTGGCGGCCTACTTACTGACTTAGACTCTGTGTCATCGTAGTGACTGTTGTTCCACCTTCCAGTCACTGAGGCTAGTGGTTGCCATTATCTCCTGTCAATTGGCTGCCTTGCGTGGTATTGGTAAGGCCGGTAGAACCTGTCCTATTCCTTGGGTTGCCTTACCCGGTATTGGCAAGGCCGGTAGAGCCAGTCTTAGCCTCCTGTCTAGTAGCTGCCTTGCCCAGTATCTTGGCAAGGCCGTATATTGGCAGGGCCGGTAGAGCCAATATTGCTATTGTCAGTATTGTATTCCTGTCTAATAAAGATATATGTGTGTACGTGTATGGTACCCTACGGGGTTGCATTAACTTTTCAGTAAAGTTGTGTTTTTATCTAACTCTGCGTCTGAGAGTCGTAACAAACCGTGACAGTTGGACACAGCGGTAGTTTGTCTGGCTCGAAATACCACTCACACTCTGGATGATGCTGCTTCTTTCAGAGATCCCCTGGACAGACGGCTAGATAATTAACTGACGTGGCTATTTCTTTCTGTTGGGTCTGCTTGTAAGTTGGCAGTGGCCTTACTCTCTATATCTAGGACTATATGGATTGATAATGTGTGGAACAGGCCATCATCAGAGAACGAAGATCTTTAGTTGTCGGTCTTACTGAAGTTAAGCTGGCAATGGAATTCCTTGTTGATTCCTCTATTGATTTACTCAAAATCCAGTCCAAGGCAATGTATCTTGTGGTAGCCACCAGAAGGGCTCATTGGCTATGATCCTGGAATGCAGATTATATCACTAAATACAATCTTTGCACTCTTTCCTTTACCTCTGGAATTATTTTTGGTGACCCTTTAAATGAGATTATAAAGAAGATTTCTAGTGGCAAGAGTGTTTTTCTTTCACAGGATAGACCGAACGCTATTCTTCTGTTTCTTCTATCACGAAAGTCCTCTAAGGAGATGTATTTTAGGGAATCCCTCTTCTACTTGCCAGGAAAGGAGCCTAACCAATCCCAAGCTATACATACCTGTCTAGTACAGAACAGTATTGAGAATTATGACAAATGGCTTCAATACAGATAGGTTGTTGATCCAGAGAACCGACTGCCATTTGGAGTCAGGAAGGAATTTTTTTACCCACTTGAAGCTTAATTGGAAATTGCTTCAATGTTTATTTTTTTGCCTTTCTCTGGATCAACAGGGCAGTTTTAGCATGGGCTGGACATGATGGACACATGCCATTTTTCAGCCTTGTCATCTATGTTACTATGTAACTCCTGAGATTAATGTCCTTGTTGATTCCGGCAGTAAAATGGGCCAAGTGGAACATGAGACCTCTACAGCACAACCTCTTAGATTAGTGGAAGCGTATTGCATGGTGTGAAAACTTCAGTAATCTTTCCAAAGGTCTCCCTTTAGGACACATAGTCTGGATCACTCTGACAACGGACACCAATGGAGGGGGCAATTTGCAACAATCACACTGCTGAAGGGGTCTGGTTGGAGGAGTTTAAGAACCTGTCCTCCAATATCCTAGAGTTGAGAGCTAATCTTCAGGCAATTCATAACTTCTGCCATCTGGAGGGACAACCGGTCAAAATCCAGACAGGCAACATTCGAGCAGCTTGTTATATAAAGAAACAAGGGGCAACCGGGAGCAACCTCATGCTGAAGGAGATGTTGCCAATCCTGAATTAGGCAATTTCTCATGCAGCTCTCCTGATGGCAGTTCATATTCAGGGCAAGCTCAAAGTTCAGATGGACTTCTTGAGCAGAACCTTTATAGATCCAGATTCCTGAGCCTTGAATTGGGAAATCTTTGGTCTGATTATTCATAAATGGGGTTTCCCAACTATAGATCTGATGGCTTTTCCTCAGAACCACAAAGTTCCAAGATTCTACAGAAGGAATTTCTGTTCGGAGGACCAGGGGGGACAGATGCTTTTGCGCACTCTTTGTTCCAGGAGATTGGATACATATTTCCTCCAGTTCCTGTAATCCCAAAGGTAATCGAAAAGATCAGAATGGACAAGGCAGAGGTTGTGGCAATTAGTCTGGTTTGGCCAAAGAGACCATGGTTTGTGGCCCTCAAGATTATAGCAGTTCAAGAGCCCTGGTTCCTCCTTTAAAGGGAAGACCTTCTGACTCTGAGTCATCCAGAAATCCACAAGCTGCATCTAGTGGCTTGGAGGTTGAGTGGCAATCTCTGGCCAGTCAAGGCCTTCTCAACAGAGTCATACCTTAATGAAGGCCAGGAAAAACTCAGCTTCTAATTCTTACTATAAGATATGGTTAGTTTTTTGTCAGTGGGTAGAGAACAAGGATCTGAGACCAAATTATCTTTCAGCCCCAGTCCTCCTTGCCCTCTTGACAGATGGTTTCCACAAAGGTTTAAGTCCCACTGACTTTAAAGTTCAAGTCTTGGCTTTTCCTGCTCTGACTGGATATAAATGGGCCTTTCATGAGGTGCTAATTCATTTCTTCAAGGTGGCAGCCCATCCGAGATCTCCAGTGAAGTATTTTTTTCCTTCCTAGGATTTGCCTTTAGTATTGGACATTCTGTCAAACCATTGTCTTCAGTGTACTTATGACTACTGTCCTTGAAGGTTACCCTTCTGGTGGCCATCATATCTGCTAGATGAATTTTGGAACTCCAAGCTCTATCCATTGTGGAACCCTTTATCATGTTTATTACCCAACATATGGTCCTCAGACCATTGTCTGAGTTCTTACTCAAAGTAATGTTGGGTTTCCATCTGACCCAGGATTTATACTCCATTTAAAAAAATCTCTAGAAGGAGGAGAAGATCCAAAATGGGCCAATTTGAATATGGTTAGATGCCTGGATCTATGTGGAAAGGACTACTTCCTTCAGGAAATCCAACAGGATTGTTGTTGTTCCTTCTGGTTCCAAAAGAGGTGAGCCGGCTTGCAGATCTATTGTCAGTCATAGTAACATAGTAAATTAGGTTGAAAAAAGACACAAGTCCATCAAGTTCAACCTTCGCCTCATACCTCAGTAAATGAGAATTTTACAGCTTTCCTGCTACCAATTAAATGTCTTTATCAGACCTTCCTGATCAGCCTTCTGATAAACAGTATAACTCTATGTTCCCTTTTGAAAGAAATGTATCTAATCTTCTCTTAAATGTATCCATTGTATCTGCCATAACTACCTCCCTGGGCAATGAATTCCACAATTTGACAGACCTTACCGTAACCGTGGCAAACATTTTCATTAATCCCTCCTAGGGATCCCAGTGTCATTACCTATATCCCCTTACTTCACAGACACCAGTTTCCTAACAAACCTACAGGAGATTAACGTTACTCAAACACTTAAGCTGGTAATTGCTGTCTTTATGCCTGTACTTCTACCTCCTTATATCCCCTAAAAATCACTAGTGACATAAAACTATCCTGAGGGACCCATAACTTTCAGGAAGAATAACTTTCCCCCAGTGGAATGTTGGAATTGGAGGAAGGTATGAAGTTGTAATTTAAAAAAAAAAAAAAAAATATTTCAATTGTTCTCTACCAGTCAATTTATTTTACAGACTCATCACAGACAAAACATATACATACTAGCATAAATGTCCCTGCATTGCCTGTGGTGTGTAACATCTAGACAACTGTATCCATGTCCTTGTCTTTCACTCAGTCTCACATATTCTCCTTCTTTTCTCTATCTCAGTCTCTCACAAAACACCACACATACAGGACCTGACTTCTAGACATAGGCTACATGCATAGTAAGCCACTTACTGTATGCATGCGGACACTTTGCTTTTATTTAATTGTCACCAATCGGATGACAAGGAAAGCTTGTTTGAAACTTGCTCAGAGTTCCCTACTCAGTGAACACAGCTCCACTGCGTATTCATCTACTGTGTCTATTTAGAATCTGTTATAGAAACAGCAATAGGTCCTCTCTCACCCAGTCTCCATTAACCCACTGTAGACCAGGTGTGTGGACTGCTTTGCTTGCTCACACCCCTGGTCCTCTAGTGGTTAACCAGCACTTGCTCGTCTGATATAGGCTCAATAAATATCCACATGTAACTACAAGAACAAGTTACAGAAACTCAAGAGGCACAACAGCAAATAAAATTATTCACCCCTCTGACTGCATGCCTTTGTGTCCTCTCTGGCCCTCATGTTCTTGGCCTTCCACGCAGTCACCCCTACATGCTGAAATTTTCAATACAAAAATCAGTAGGTTGAATTTAAAATGTTTGTCCAGCTCACTGTATGTACATGTATAACAAAACAACTTCTAAAATACAAAGCGTTTGTGAGTAAATGGATTGCATAGTTGTGTCAAGAGGATAGTACTTTCATTTCAGTAATCTTCACGGTTGATTTTTAAACATGAAAATCACAGTGGCCTGATGTTGTCAAGTGGCACTGTTGCTACACCATCCTATTGAGATTCATGGTGCTGGGACCAGAGCTGTCCATGGGATGGTGTAGCAACAGTGCCACTGTACAATTTCAGGCCACTGTGATATTTGATCGACTTTGAGCTGAAATCACTTTGTAATGAAACACCTTTCAGTAGTGGTAGTTCCCTTGTTTTATTCAGGGGGATGAACCCTACTACATAGATTTCTAAAACATATTCAGTATTACTATCCCTTTCAAACCCTAACAAGGGAGAGGTGATCAATGACACAAGAAAGTCACATGTGATCATATGTGTAATTGACATGTACACTAACAGGTGATCCTCATGGACATGGATTCAACGTGTCATCGGAACAAACATCTGGACCATGAGGGGTCATGCCATGGATGCTCATAGAGAGTGAAAACAGGATTGGAAGGTGCACTATGAACACAACAGTCATGCTATTGCTGACCCATCATCATACCCCTGAGTGCCAGAGGTGTACACAACACATTGCTCAGCAATGCTTTGGAGACCTTACTGGCACTTCACGGGTACAGCTTGGTTATGTGACACGGAGTGTACAATCATTGCTTGTCAAGGTGTTGTCTAGCCATCATGACCTTATGTGGTTTATATCACGGGTATGGCAAGCAGACATATGTATGTGTGAGTGGGCACACACACACTGGTGTGTAAACCAAGACCCATGAAACAGAGGAGCTATTTCATGGATCTCAATCTACATACTGATGAGGTGTGTGCTCAGGGTCCTTGTGACACACATACATGTGTCTGCTTGCCATCCCCTTGATGGACACGTCACATGGTCCTGATGCCTAGACAAGACATGGACAGGCAATGGAGTGGCATAGTCACTGTGCTACGCACACACAAACAAGTCAGCATGGCAGGCCTTCAGCCGGAGCATGAACAGTTGTAGCAGGTGACAGCTGTTGGACAGCGGCGCTTAGAGGAGGATGAGCCCTAGCCCTCTCACACCTTCACTTCCACTGTCTTCTTAGGTACAAGCATGTGTACATACTGGTGTTGGTCCGTCTCTCTGTCAGTGTCTCTCTCACACTACATCTGAGGAGGGTGGGCTGTCACTTCTAAACAGCAGTAGGGTGGTGTTCATGTGGTCATAATGGACTAATGGTAAGGTGTGTGTTATCCAGGTATTTGTTTTCTGGTGTGTCTGTGGTTAGTGGTGTGGTTATGTGTAATTGGTATGCACCTGTCAGGTGTATGTTTTGTCTCCATGGACTGCTGAGGTTACATAGGTGAGCTTGGTTTGTTCTCGGAGTGACAGGTGTGCAAGTTGTGTTTTGGGATAACCCCTGTTGTTCGAGGGGGGGTGTTGGGATGACTTATGTTGTGCTGCTTTGTGTCCCACCTGTCCCCGTGCGGTTGCTGGATTCTTCTTTGACTGTGACTTGTTAGTATGGTGTAGGCCAGTGGTTCACAACCAGGGTGTCATGTCATGTTGGTGTACCATGTGCACCAGCCCATTGTGTGTCACTTTTCCCATGTTGCTATGTTCTGCATTAGTGATTAGTAATATTCACTTTACACATTCTTTGGGGAGATGTGTGTATGGGACATATGATGCACTATATTCTTCACATTGTCATTGACACAGTGGGACCTGATGTTAGGCATATGTTGTTTTCTATGTGGGAATTTCCTTGTGCCTTGAAGCGGTGCCCTGGAACATCATGATTGCATATTAGGGGTGTCTTAGGTGGAGGGGTTGTGAACCACTGGTCTAGGCCTTGTTATATTTGCTAGGCATTGCAAGGGTTAATATCTGACCTCTGTATGCTTGAGTTATGTCCTTGAATGACCTGCTTCTCTGTTTTGTTTTCCTCAATGGTGGTTTTTACTCTGAGTTTTGTGGCTAAAAAAATGGGTGTTTGATTTCTGTCTGTAAATGTTGCAATTTAACTCACGTTATCCCTAACTCCAACATTTGAATGGCTCTGTGGTTAGCTTTTACATTGTCCTCAATGGGCGATATTTTGATCTTTTGGTGACGAGCGTTGTGTTTTCAAAACTGCTGTTATTTCTTACTTGTGGGAACATTTGCATGTCATACTTGACTTAACCACCGTCGCCAACATTTGGATTGAGCCCTAGATTGGCTAACACTTGAATTTAGATGTGCTATTTACCTTTCTTAGTTAGTAAACAATATAAATAAAGATACATACATACATAGCTTTCCAGAGAAGAGATTGTATCTACCACACTACTTGAGCAATATGCACACTCCAGCTCTCCGTACTATAACTTGCGCTCCACTTCTAACTACTCACTGATTATATCATACTGCAAGAAAGAAGCCTTGCCCTTCAGAGTCCTGAAAGCCTGAAAAAAATCCTTAAAAATAACTGTCTATGTATGTAAACACACTATGTATTGTATATACATTTTTAGTATGTATATGTATGTGTGCAAATTATATATATATATGTATTTGTGTGTGTGTATATATATATATATATAAAAATACATACATACACACACTCTATAATGGATCTTCAAGCACTTACAGGACTTATTTCGGCCAGTCACAGCTGGCCTTCATCAGGACGAAACACTGACAATTTATGTAATAAAAATATATTTTTTCTACTTTTTAACCCTTAACGACCCTTGACGGTCCTGGCACATCATGGGTAGATATGCGTTAAGGACCCATGACGTGCTAGGACTGACATGGAATTCAGGGCTCCCCGCGCGGCTGCACGCCGTTCGGGGAGCCTTGAACCGGATGAGAAAATAAAAAAAATGGTCCATGGTCCTTAAGTGATGGCTGCATATGCGATTGGCCATCCTTAAGGGGTTAACAAGTCCTCTGAGTGCTTGAAGATCCATTATAGAGTATACTTACAGCCACCTGATAGCACCCAGGCAGCTTTACCCCTAAAGTAAGAGTGCTTCCATTTCCTGCTGTACAGATATATGTATGTAAAAAGGGACACACATGAAAAATGCATACTACAGGGTTGCTTTGATTTTGGTACACTCCTGAAATATGCCTATTTCCTATGTGTCCCTTTTTAAAGGTGTGGTATGGTCAGCCTAATATATATATATATATATATATAGCTATATATATATATATATATATATATATATATATATATATATATATATAAAAGAATAAGCCTCATTGCATAATTTATGGTACCTCACACACAGAATATAATTTATGTCTCCTCAGAAAACAAACACACATTGAACAGAATGCCTCATTACATAATTTATGTCTCATTAGGGGACACAACTCCTATTGGGTGCTTCAATGGGGACATTACTGCTCCCATTGGGTGATTCAATGGGGGCGTGTTTATCATACAGGGAGTTGGCCCGCCCCCTCCTGCCCACCCACCACTATCCAACTGACAAAAAAATATAGCTGCCACTCGCTCCTGAAGTAGGGGATATCAAGAACTTCTCCTGGTCCACACACACACGGTCACTCAAGATCATGACCCCACAAAAACACTGTTTCACCTCCCACAGATAATTGTAACCCTCCATACACACTGTGTCACCTCCCACTGATAACTGTAACCCTCCATACACTCTGTGTCACCTCCCACAGATAATTGTACCCCTCCATACACTCTGTTTCAGTACGAGGGTGGTTTCCATAAAATACAAACTCAGGGATAAACTTAATAGCAACTCTTTTATTTAATCCTTTCATTGCCAGAGGGGTACGCAACATATTGCTTTGCAATGCATTGCGTACCCCTCTGGCACTCAAAGGGTTAACTCTCTTCAGTCACCTCACTGTCTGTTTTCAACTGTCACTCCTCCACTTCCTGATTCCCACCCTTTCTCCTTAAAGGGAGACAGATGCTTTGCTGTATGTTACAGAGGGCAAGCCTCAAACACCACTTTCTATTTGATCCCTCAGCATATTGCTACGTTGTCTCAACTGAAGAGCCACTGTGTGTTATATTGCTATGTTACCTCAGCTTAAGTAAGGAGTTACTGTTCCCATTGGGTGATTCAATGGAGGAGTGATTTAAATCATTCAGGGAGTTGGCCTGCCCCCAATATCCAGCCCGCCCACCACTATCCAAGTGACTGAAAAAACAAAATGGCTGCCACTCGCTCCTACACCACAGACTCACGCACAAGCCACACACACACACACACACACACACAGAGTCCCCAGGGGTCCCTCCACCAACCTGAGGCACACAATGAGCTGAGGGCGGGATCGGCTCCAGTGTACCTTCATTTCTGGTATCCACAACACAAGAATGCTTTCAACTCCTGGTGCACAATGTGCTTCTGCTGCAGGAAGCCCAGCTGCTTCATGTAGCTCGGAGGCAGGCAGGCCCAGTACCAAATCCTTCATGCTCCCCCTTCATGAAGCACAACACTCCACCCCGCAACAACCTGGTCATGTGGCCCTTCAAGGAGCTCTCTACAAGCAGCAGCTGGATGCGGCTATTACCCGTGGCTGAGGTGCTGGAGACAGACCATGCTGGGGCCACTCTGTAGTACACACTGTTACACACAAGCTTCGTCACCGCCGCTCTCTGCCTGCTGTCACACACCTTCATTGTGTAAGTACCCTGGCACAAAAAATATACATGCCGCACTATAGCTGCTCCAACAACACACACCATCCCTGCTCCAACCAAACACACCATCCCTCCTCAGTTCCCGCTCTCGGTGCCCGGGCTGCGTCCCTAGTAACGCTCTTGGCCGAGGCCTGGGGCAAGAGGTGTCTTCCTGGCCAGGGAGCCGGGCCGGCGGTTGTCTGGCAGCCTCTGAGTGTGCATGTACAGAGTCCACTTCAGGGACTGTGGACTCCATGACTCTCGCTACATACTGGGACAGCTGATTAACCCTTTCAGTGCCAGAGGATTAAGCAACACAATGAGCAATGCCTTGCCTACCCCTCTGGCACTTACAGGACCATAATAATATCTGTATGTGTGTGTGTGTACGCATGTATGTACATGTGTCTGGATGATCAATGTCTGTATATGTCACTGTATCTGTGTGTGTCTATGTGTGTGTGCAATATGATTCTTTCTGCTTCACACAGTACACAAAAAAACATCATCAGTCGATACAGCTAAATGAAATGCACAATACAAACAAACACAAAAAATTCTTACAAAATACCTTCAACATGCCCCCTACAACATTTCAAACAAAAAATGCTACGTAACACATACTCTACTACAATGACGGGCAACGCCGTCACATATTGCTAGTATGTGTGTGTGTGTGTATATATATATATATATATATATGTGTATATGTGTGTGTGTTTCTCTATTTAGATATGTAACACTTTACTGTAAACTCTGCAGGACATACTTGAAAATGAGAGAAATCTCCATGTATTCTTCCTGGTAAAACATTTTCTAAATAAATAAAATCTGCGTATGATCCAACATATATATACATGATATCTCAGTCTATGCGTGTAATCATAACACCTTTTGTGAGGAGGCTAAAGGTACAGAACAGTTCTATAAAGACCCTTAACTGTTTTTTTTTTGTTTGTTTGTTTTTTTTTGCAGTGGGGTCAGACAATGCCCTGAAACATAAATAGCACATATATTCTAAAACATGCTAATTTTACCTGTGAATCAAATTAATAAAATCAAAAGGTGTCCAAAGTCTTGTGAAAAATTATTTTCACGTACATGTTATTGTCTTTTTCTGTAGTACAAGTACAACAATCATGACTTTGTACATAAAGCTAACTTTTAATCTGTACTTTTCTTAGGACCTGAGGATGCAAATCCAATATTAGCTACAAAGTATGGAAAACTCCTAGGAAAAACAGTGAAGGTTTTGGGGGCAGATAGAGTCATACATGCTTTTCTTGGAGTTCCCTTTGCAAAGCCTCCTATTGGACCATTAAGATTTTCTCACCCACAACCTCCTGAGTCATGGAGCTCTGTCAGAGATGCAACAAAAGATCCACCCATGTAAGTTTCTACTCTGTAAGGTCATATAACCCAAGTTATTTGAAGGGGCAAGCATACAAATCCATAGAGTAATAGTTTTATTTAAAGCAATATGGCCTTTCTTTTCAAAAGAAAACTGGCATCATTCTGGATTGAAACAACTGCATTACAGGTAACAAAAAATTGCCAAAATTCACTATTAAGAAATTGGATGCAATTATATTGTAAACACAATTCTTAGCTTTCTTAGATGTGGAATCTTGTTACACTAGTATCCTTTATGACACTGGTTTCAGGCAGTTAAACATTTCTTGAAATACAAGAGGTGCTCATTATCAGAAACACAATATATTTGTAATTAACACCATAACATAATAATCCACCATGGATTTCTGCATACATGTGCACTACCCTCTGAATGCTGGTGGAGAGTATTAAAAACAAGCTCACACAGCCCCAGTAATTTCAGTACCAGATGCACCCTTTCACTATATGCTCACCGCAAACAGCTCACTAAATTTTTATGCATTTTACTACTTGCCTTGGCAAATGACATAGAAACCAAACCTGGCCCTCAAATAGCAATAAATGGCAGCATCACTTTTAAAAAGGTTTCTCTTTTATAAACTGCAACATACACAGTATACTGCCCAAAATGGATGAAGTAAAATTATGGTGTTGCGCATACAAACCAAAAATTCTTATTCTTACTGAATCCTGGTTAACCCACAAAATACCTGACACTGCTGTAGCCATAGATGGATACACATGCTTTAGAAAAGACCATGCAAAGCGAGGTGGAGGTATAATCATATACATTCAAGAGCCAATAAAATTACACTTCTAAATGACTCTGATAACTCTGATTCTTATGAATACATTGCTGGCAAAATTTGTCTTCCATACTCAAACAAATAATCATTGTTGGCATCTACAGACCGCCAAATACCCCAGCACATTCCCTTTCAGATATAGCTCAACACCTAAAGGAGATTGCCACTCAAAACAAGAAAAGCAAGCCGATGGTTCTTGGAGTCTTTAATATTAATTGACTAGACTCCAGGAATGAAAAATGTTGTTCATTGTTTAAAACATTTAACTTATCACAGCTAATATCCTCCCCTACTTGCATAAATCTTAACACATCAAACCATACCCTGCTAGACTGGATCCTTTCATCCTGCACAAGCAGAATCAAAGATTCAGGTGTAGTAGCAAATGTGTTTAGCGATCACTCCATAGTTTACTTTGTCTGCAAAATAAAACCCAGTCAAGTCATGTTCCAAAGTCATACTCACGAGATCATTTAGAAAATGTAATCTTCAGTACTTCTTAAACGAGTCAAGACATTTCTCATGGTATAGAATACACCAAATTCTTGCAGGTCTGTAATAACCATGCTTCACTTAGGAAGGTCAGGGTTAGGGGGCACATCTACCATGGGTCTCAGCTGACTTGATTCAATTATACAGTTTCAGTGATGCAAACCGGCTCCCCGTATGATCACACTACATACAGGCAATTAAGGAATACATGTACAAAACAAACAAAATTAGCAAAAGCACAATATTTTACTGTCAACTTGGAAAATAACATTTCAAAGCCAGACAATTTTTGGAAGGTTATTAAAAATATCCACATCCTGCATAACCATTCTCCCTTATTAAATATAACAATAGACAAAGCAACAATACAGTACCCCACAGTCACAGCCAATGCATTTAACAGCTACTTTGTTGGATGTGCCACCACCATGATTACACAAAACAAAGGGAACTCTGAAGTTCAAACGTGTACAGATCAGTCATTGGCACTTGTTTCCTGGTCCAATTGTGCAAATTAATTCAATTTAATGCCAGTAAATGAAAGCGAAATATATGATCACCTCCTCAACCCAAAAATGAAATCCCAAATTAGTCCTGACCAGCTACCAGTAATGTTATTAAAGCTCAGTGCCATGGTCACGGCCCAACCGATTGCATCTTTAATTAATGCCCCTTTGGCATCAGGGTATATGGCCCTAAGCCTGGAAGGTGGCTAGAGTTGTGACTATCCACAAAAATGGGGATAAAAATGTAGTATCAAATTACAGACCAATAGCCCTACTCCCCACTTTATCTAGAATTCTAGAGAAATGTGTACACCTGCAACTATATAAATATTACCTTTTGACCAAATCACTCATCAGTCACAGCCCTCCTAAAAGTAACCAGTGATATCCAGACATGGAAAATGGTGAACTCGCTGGAGCTATTTTCGTAGATTCCACCAAGGCCTTTGACGCAGTAGACCATAACATTCTTATAAGCTAACTCCAAAGCTCAGGATTGGGTAATAATTCTCTAAACTGGTTCCGATCCTGTTTATCAGACAGAATGCAGTATGTGTCAGTTGCTGACAATGACTCCCTTCCGCTGAAAGTGGAGTTCCCCAAGGCTCCATTCTTGACTCTCTTCTATTTTCTGTTTTTATAAATGATCTGCCCATGGTTTGCAAATCATCTTCAGTACACATGTATGCAGATGACACCATAATCTATGGTAATAACTCAAATATATCACAACTTGAAGCCATATTACAAAATGATTTCTGCAAAGTTGAAAGATGGATAGCAAAGAACAAACTGTTCTTAACCCCTTTGCGTCCAGTGACGTACCCGGACCATCACGCTGGTCCGGCAGTTAAGGACCAGTGACGGTCCTGGTACGTCACGTACTATTACTCACCGCGCTCCTGCAGGAGCGCAATGAGTAATACCGGGGACTGAATTTGAGTGCTCCAAAACCGAAGCGATCTCTTTCAGTCCCTCAGTTCGGCGTGCCGCCCCACATGATCAGTCACGTAGGGCGGCACGCCGAAATTCCCTATCGGGTCCTTAAAGGACCACACACCCCACGACCGCTGGTCGTTAAGGGGTTAAACACAGATAAAACGGTCACAATTATATTTGGCACAAACTACGTAATCTGGACAATAACCACTATCCACTGTAACAGAGTCTAATCATAAATTAGCCCCAGTAGACTTCTACAAATATCTTGGTATGTGGCTTGACCCCAGCCTCACTTTTGGTCTTCATATTGACAAATTAACCTCCAAACTTTATCCCAAAGTAAGTACTCTTTTTAGAAACAAATCCTGCTTAAGTACACTGGTGAGAAAATGTATTGTACAACAGATGTTGCTGCCAGCCATAGACTATGGTGACGTAGTATATGCCCCAGCACCAGAAATCCATCTTAATAAACTTGACACTCTGTATAATTAATTATGCTGCTTTATCCTCCAATGTAATTACACTACCCATCACTGTAATATGCTTAAAGAACTAAATTGGCTAACACTCAAATCTAGATGTGCCCTTCACCTTTCTTGCTTAGTACACAACCATTTTCTGGAAAACTACCAGACTACCTGAGCAGTATGCTCGCACTTTCTCTTCATACTAACTATAACCTCCTCTCCACCGCTAACAACTCATTGCGTATACTACAAATCAAGAAAGAAGCAGGACGATCTGCCTTCTCCTTCAGAGCTCCAAAGGCCTGGAACAATCTGCCTGAAATAATCAGATCTGCTCCCAGTCTAAAATCCTTTAAAGTAAATGCTTCTTTATATCAAAAAACAGTGTGTAACTGTATATAATTTGAAGATTTTATATGTATGTATATTTATATATGTATGCATGTATTTACAATGGTTTTCAATTCGTGTAAATATGTAACCCTTTACTGAAAACTATCCAGGACATACTTGAAAACGAAAGAAATCTCAATGTATTCTTCCTGGTAAAACATTTTCTAAATAAATAAATCTATTGAAATTTGTGCTTATCCAAATTTGATAACTGATACTTCCATCAGGTAAAAGGCACTGTGATGGGGAGAATTTGTGCCCCACATATGCCATTATTTATCTGGGATGGTGGGAGGCAATGCTCATCTTCACAGAGGAGATGGATAAATATATACTAGACACATAGGACTGTGTATGAGATTCATTGATGACATCATGATGGGTACTACAGAATTGTTTTATGAATATGTTACTAGAATAAATTATAAAATAAATTTGAAGGTCACAAGTGAAATTGATGCAAATGCAATAACTTTTTTTAGCTATGCATGTATAGAGAGGTTCTGGAGATTTAATGCAAACCACTCTACATAGAAAATGAACTGCAACTAATACCATACTTTAAGAGAACAGTGAGCATCCTTCATCAATAAAAAGGGGTATACCCACAGGTCAATACCTGAGGGAGAGGAGACTATGTAGTATTAAAAAAGAAGATAAAATACTCCAAAGTAGATTTCTTGAAAGAAGCTATAGTAGAAAAGTATTGAAAAATGCATATCAGAGAGCTCTTTCATCAAATAGAAATAATTACTTAACCCAAAAACTAGGCCAGAAGCAACTAAGAACTAATGAGTCATTGGAATGTTTAATTCACAACTTGCTGAAATTAGAGACATAATAGCCAAACATTGGCACATTCTTTGTGGGGAAGATGGTTTAGCACAAGTGCTAACAGAACATCCATCAATTACTTTTAGAAGATGAAGAAACCTAAAAGATATCCTAGTTCATAATCCCGAAAAGGATTCTTGGCTATTTGTGATTATAAAAGGCACTTATCCCTGTGGTGGGTGTTCCGCATGTAACTATATAGGCAAAGAAAAGACCTTTAGTAATCGAAAAGAACAAAAGATTTATCATTTAAAACAATTTATAAATTGCAGAGAGATAGGAGTGATTTATAATCTTGAATGTAGTTGTGCCAAGAAATATGTAGGTAAAACTATTAGATCGTTTAAGCAAAGAATCTTGGAGCATATTGGAGAAGTCCTCAATAAACTAGAAAAACCGGTGGCTAGACACGTTGAAATACCACACTGGAGCCAATTCACGTATTAAGTTCAAAGGCCTACATTAGAAGGGGTGACGTGGATCGCAAATTACTGTATAAGGAAGCGGAGTAAATCTTCAGACTGGGAACCCTATGGACTAAACGAGGGATTTTCTTTTGGCCTGTTCATTAAAGTTGTTTGAAAAATTATAGGATTCATTGTGGAGGGGATAGTGATAATGTGTCCCTGAAGAGCTTTTTTTCTCTTGGAATTTGACAGTGACCAGATCAGAATAATTTCCTTAGAATGAGAAGGAGCTTTATAGCTAGCTGTGGACTACACTCTTAGATATCCGATACATTGGGAAAATAAGATGATAGATGATAATTAAACCAATAATATGTAGTGTAATATTGAACATCAGATTTGAATCACAGAAGGTACTTGACAATGATGTATCAGGTATAATTTACATCTAAAAGTGAGAGGACAAATTGGGATTGAAGATAACAAAACCTCAGACATGGATCAGTTAAATAGAAGTATAATAGAAGTATAATGATGACAATATATTAAGAGTATGTAAGTGGATGCTCTAGAACTCAGGTACTTCTTGGAATCATTTGCAGTTCAAGATTCATATACTGTCCACTTTATATTCTTCCTGACTAAGGCAACAGTGAAACTCTGTACAAACTCACATCTAATAATGTAATATCATGATCTAAAACTAGGTTGAAGGTAACAAAACCTCAGACATGCTTCGGTTAAATGGAAGTATAAGAGTAATAAAATATTAAGGTTATGTAAGTGGATGCTCCAGAATGTTATATTATATTAGTATTGAAACTCACATATTTCTTGGAATCACTTTGCAGTTCAAGATTCATGTACTGCCCATTTTAGATTCTAACATAAACACACAGCTGCCCACTGCACAAACACCAAATCAGTCCATTATTAAAAACTGTAGAAAAATATTTTATTCAACAATGTTAAAAATAAACGGAGGCAATGGTAACTAGCACGGTTCCACTACGGTGGACGTCCACCGTAGACTACAATAGGCTGGTCAGAGCTTGTGCCAAACGGAGGCCCAACAGAGAGGTCAACACCAATGCTCTTGCTATGCCCCAAAGGGTTAATGTGCTTCACATAAAATGGATGGCAACCGGAAGCGCCCTACTGACCTACAGAAATGGTACGGCCAAGGTACTGGAAGCAACCACACTAGTATAGCAAGTAGATACGAGGCAACACCCCCAAAGGGCTTAATAATCGCAATGATCTTGATAACGGCAACCACGGGAAGCGCCCAACTGAACCCAAGTAAGACCAAGCGATGCAGCACGGTGTGAGTGGATACTGGCACACTGAGACTCTGAGCCACCTGGCAGGATCGGACAAGGTACCGGAGTACCGGAGACGTGAGACACACTCTGAGGGAACCGTGCAACCGTAAGCAGCCGGAACTGCCGGAGATAGTCCAGTTAAGCAAGCTGAGAGCAGGAACCACCGCCAAGCCGATTCGGTAACCAGCACAGGAACGTCAGCCAAGCCGGGTTGGAACAGGAAGCAGGAATGTCAGTCTCGCCGGGTCGGTACACGGAGCAGGAATGTCGGTCTCTCCGGGTCGGTACACGGAGCAGGAACGTCAGCCAGGCCGGGTCAGAACAGGAAGCAGGAACGTCAGCCAATCCGAATCGGTACACAGAATCAGGAGCAGAGACTAATGGCGTGGTCAGGCAGTCCGGGGTCATACACTGGTATCAGGATCGCAGAACTAGCACTAGGCATCAGGTAGACCACGAAAGGGCACTAGCCAAGTGACAGCCCAGGGTATAAAAAGGCTGTCACTAGGAGGAGCAATACAGCGCAGCCAATAGGAGAGCAGCAAAATAGAGATGGACAGAATGTCGCCCAGATCACGGGCACCGTGATAGTACCCTCCTCCCAAAGACCCCCCTCTGAGAAGAGGGACCAGGCTTCCGGGGGTACTTGGTATGGAAAATGCGCTTTAATCTGGGAGCATGAAGGTCCTTAGAATCCACCCATGAATGCTCCTCTGGGCCATAGCCTTTCCAATGGACCAAATACTGCAATTTGCCTCTGAATCTGCGTGAATCAATAATATTTTGCACCTCATATTCCTCCTGGCCTTGGATCTGAATAGGCCCTGGAGCCACTGGGGTGGTAGTATAACGATTACAGACCAGAAGCTTCAGCAGTGATACGTGGAACACATTATGAATACGCATGGATGGTGGAAGGTCCAGAGCATAAGACACAGGATTGATTTTGCGAATAACTGTGAAAGGACCAATGAACCGGGGAGCCAACTTATTGCAAGGAGTCTGAAGGTTAAGATTCTTAGAGGAGAGCCAGACCCTGTCCCCAACCTGAAAAGAGACCGCTGGCAGCCTTCTGCGATTAGCTTGGTGCTGATACCTCTGGAACGAAGCATTAAGGGTCCTGGGGTCCTCTGTACCTGTGCCCAAGTGGAACGGAGTTGCTCCATATGCTCATCCAGAGCTGGAATCTGTTGTGACTGAAATGAGTCCGGAAGCAGACAAGGTTGAAACCCGTAATTGATAAGAAATGGGGAGCTTCCAGATAATGAATTAACCGCACGATTCCTGGCAAACTCCTCCCAAGGCAACAGGTCAGCCCAATTATCATGATGGTCAGACACAAAACAGCACAGAAATTGTTCCAAGCCCTGGTTTGCACGCTCCGCGGCTCCGTTGGTCTGGGGATGATAAGCAGATGAAAACGATAACTGTATGCCCATATGCGCACAGAAAGCCTTCCAGAACCTTGACGCAAATTGGCTCCTGTGGTCTGATACCAACACTCTGGGTACACGGTGTAATCGAAACACCTCCCTGGCAAATACCCTTGCCAACTCCTGGGCAGAGGGAAGACCGGGCAAAGGCACGAAGTGTGCCATTTTCGAAAATCTATCAACTATCATCAGAATAAAAGAATGGCCCCTAGACACCGGTAACTCCCCCAAGAAGTCAATAGAAACATAAGACCACGGACGTTCTCCATTGGGTACTGGTTGTAGCAACCCCACAGAAATGTGTCTAGGGGACTTGGCACAGGTAGAGCAGTCTGCGGTATATGCCATGCAATCAGCACGCATGGAAGGCCACCAAAATAACTGCGTGAGTGACCATATTAATTGATTCCTGCCGACATGCCCAGCGGCCTTAGAAGCATGATAAGTCTCAAGGAGACGGGTGCGGAGGTGCTCGGCTACGAAACATTTACCCACTGGGGTCTCAGGAGGTGCATCAGACTGATTAGCAAGAATCTCAGACCCCAGGGGAGAAGTAATGCTGGTACGCAGTGTGGCTAGAATGCGATCCGGTTGGATAATCTGTACCGGAATCTCCTCCTTTTCTGTATCAGGGTTAAACTGCCTGGACAGAGCATCTGCCCTGACATTCTTGGAACCAGGCAGATAGGACACAATGAAGTTAAATCGTGACAAGAATAAGGCCCACCTAGCCTGACTTGAGGACAATCTCTTAGCCTCAGAGAGATATGTAAGATTCTTGTGATCAGTCAGGATTAGTACTGGGGTACGGGTACCCTCTAACAGATGCCGCCATTCCTTGAGGGCCAAAATGATTGCCAACAACTCCCTTTCACCAATCTCGTAGTGGCTTTGTGCACTAGTCAATTTCTTAGAAAAAAAACCCACAGGGCCTTAGAACACTCCCAGGGTCCACGCGTTGTGATAGTACTGCCCCTACCCCCGGATTCTGAGGCATCAACCTCCAAAATAAATGGCAGGGAGGGATTAGGGTGGGACAGCACCGGAGCAGAAGCGAATGCAGACTTAAGAGACATAAAGGCCTGTTCAGCCTCCTGGGACCACTGAGAAGGATCAGCACCCTTGTGAGTTAGGTCAGACAGAGGTTTCACTATGGTAGACAAATCTTTTATAAATTTCCTATAATAATTGGCAAAACCGAGAAAGCGTTGGATAGCCTTAAGCCCTTTGGGACGTGGCCACTGGAGGACTGCTGCCAACTTGTCCCTGCCCATAGCGATGCCATCCTTAGAGATAACAAAACCCAGAAAAGGTACCATGGGCTTGTGGAACTCGCATTTCTCGATTTTGCAAAAGAGTATATTCTCACAGAGTTTCTGCAACACAGCTGTGACATCCTTAATGTGTTGAGACAACCTGGCAGAATGGATAAGAATGTCGTCAAGATAAACAACCACACAAGACTGTAACATGTCACGTAGGATGTCATTAATAAACTCCTGGAATACTGCAGGTGCATTACATAGCCCAAATGGCATTACCAGGTATTCATAATGACCGGACCTGGTATTGAATGCCGTTTTCCACTCATCACCGGCTCTTATCCTGACCAAATTATAGGCGGCGTGTAGGTCAAGTTTAGTAAAGATGGAGGAGCCCTTTAAACGGTCAAATAGCTCGGTAATGAGTGGTATGGGGTACGCATTTTTAGGCATCAGTTTATTCAAGCCCCTATAATCAATACAAGGGCGTAACTCCCCACTTTTCTTCTTTACGAAAAAGAATCCTGCCCCCGCGGGCGAGGATGACTTCCTAATAATGCCCCTTTGCAGGGCATCCGCAATGTAATCCTCCATAGCCTGATTCTCCTTGCAAGACAATGGGTAAGCACGACCCCGAGGAGGAATGGCACCAAGAGGCAGATCAATAACACAATCGCAAGCCCTATGAGGTGGCAAAGCGCTTGCCTCCCCTTTACTAAATACGTCGCTGAATTGTCTATATTCAGCTGGCACTGAGGGGGAGGCACACATTATCCTCGTCCGGTGGGAGATACAGTGCTTATCACAAAACTCAGACCAAGCCTTAATTTCATAAGTTTGCCAGTTGAACCTGGGGTTGTGCATATGCAACCACGGAAACCCCAAAATGAGAGCATGATGCGGAGAACGGATGATCTGAAAATGTTGAACCTCGGAATGCAAAGCCCCAATATGCAACCTCAAGGGAATTGTCTCCATGGTAATCTGGGCAGGTACCAATGATCTCCCATCGATGGCCTCAATAGTTAACGGAGCCTCTTTCACCACCATAGAAATATTATGGGACACCGCAAATGACTATCCGTCCACGCCGGAATCGACAAGTGCCAGGGTGTCCACGGCTAGGTCTGCCCAGGAAACTACCACCTGTATGGTGGGCTTTTGACTGGTTGGGTCCAGGGACTGCTGAACACCACCTAGGGCCTGTCCCCCAAGGTACCCTAGGTGCGTTAGTTTCCCGGACGGGTAGGGCAAGAACGCAACAGATGGCCCGTCTGGCCACAATACAAACAGAGACCTTGTCTGCGGCGGTGCACCCTCTCCTCCTTAGATAGTCTAGTGAATCCCACTTGCATAGGTTCACTATTTTCGCCAGCTGGTGTTGGAGGTAAGCGAGGTGAGGGCGGTATGGGTGGGAAATTTGACCTTACAGACCCCATTTCTCTCGCCCTCTGCCTGCGGTCTTTGGTTGCCATCCGTTCCCTAATACGGGAATCCATTAGTATAGCAAAATCGATAAGTTCATCAAGGTCAGTTGGCAATTCTCGTGCGGCCGTCTTATCCTTCAATTGATCACAGAGACCTTGTGTGAATGCCGCTACCAACGCTTCATTGTTCCAGCCCACCTCTGCTGCTAGGGTACAGAATTCTATTGCATAATCCGCAACTGTGCGAGACCCTTGCTGAATTTCCCTCAATTGTTTTGCAGCAGAGGCAGCTCTCCCAGGAACCTCAAATACTCTACGAAACGCCCTTACAAACTCAGAGAAGTTCTGAGTACATGGTTTAGAGGTCTCCCATAGCGGATTTGCCCATGCCAGGGCTCTGCCCATAAGCAAGAAAATCATAAACCCCACTTTACTGTGATCAGTGGGAAAAGCATGAGGGGTTAATTCAAGGAATATTTCCAACTGGTTAATGAACCCCCTACCCAGGGTAGGTTCGCCATCGTACCTGAGAGGTAATGGAGTGGTAGCCGTCAGCCCTTTGTTAGCATTAGTTAGAGTACTAGACTGCACTTCCGGTGTCAGAACGGGGGGGACCACAGGAGCCGGTACTGGTTTATTCAGGTTCGCCGTGCGCTCAAGAATCGTTTGGACAGCCAAAGCCAACTGGTCTAATCTTTGTTCTTGGAGATCCATCCTCCAATGGATACTCTGTGCATTACCGACACCGTTACCGTCTGAGGTCATGGCCCTTTCGTACTGTTACGGTTCAGTATACTCAGACACGTTAGGCTTAGGTAAAAACACAATTTTATTGAAGCACACAAATAAATAATGTAACCCTCACTGGTCCAGTAAATAGCAACAACTGACACAGGACAGGTTACAAGCGGTTACCCACACGGGTCCAGTATGGTACACAACACAATACTGACACAGGTCAGGTAAAATCGTTATACAGTGTATGAGTCCGATATTACAGTGGAGCCACTGGCAGTGTGGCTATCAATAGCTGTGGTACAATGTTGCCTAACGCAACAGGAGGCGACAATGGCATAAGAGTAACGGAGGCAATGATAACTAGCACGGTTCCACTACGGTGGACGCCCACCGTGGACTACAATAGGCTGGTCAGAGCTCGTGCCAAATGGAGGCCCAATGGAGAGGTCAACACCAATGCTTTTGCTATGCCCCAAAGGGTTAATGTGCTTCACATAAAATGGATGGCAACCGGAAGCGCTCTACTGACCTATAGAAATGGAACGCCCAAGGTACTGGAAGCAACCACTCTGGTATAGCAAGTAGATACAAGGCAACACCCCCGAAGGGGTTAATAATCGCAATGGTCTGGATAACGACAACCACGGGAAGCGCCCAACTGAACCCAAGTAAGACCAAGCGATGCTGCACGGTGTGAGTGGATACTGGCACACTGAGACTCTGAGCCACCTGGCAGGATCGGACAAGGTACCGGAGTACCGGAGACATGAGACACACTCTGAGGGAACCGTGCAACCGTAAGCAGCCGGAACTGCCGGAGATAGTCCAGTTAAGCAAGCTGAGAGCAGGAACCACAGCCAAGCCGATTCGGTAACCAGCACAGTAACGTCAGCCAAGCCGGGTTGGAACAGGAAGCAGGAACGTCAGTCTCGCCGGGTCGGTACACGGAGCAGGAACGTTGGTCTCGGTGGGTTGGTACACGGAGCAGGAACATCAGCCAGGCTGGGTCAGAACAGGAAGCAGGAACGTCAGCCAATCCGAATCGGTACACAGAATCAGGAGCAGAGATTAATGGCGTGGTCAGGCATTTCCAGGGTCATACACTGGTATCAGGATCACAGAACTAGCGCTAGGCATCAGGTACACCATGAAAGGGCACTAGCCGAGTGACAGCCCAGGGTATAAAAAGGCTGTCACTAGGAGGAGCAATACAGTGCAGCCAATAGGAGAGCAGCAAAATAGATATGGACAGAATGTCGCCCAGATCACGGGTGCCGTGATACTCGATCCTTGGCTTTGTCTGACTACCGCTCTGGTTTTGACCAGTGGCTCTGTCTGACCTTCTCTGTGTATGACCTAGACCTTGTCTGACTACCTGTTCCGTGCTTGACCCTGATTCTGACTGACTACCCGCTTTGTGAGTTTTGTGGCTCTGGCTGACTATCTGATCCGGTTTTTACTTGTGACTCTGTCGGACTACCCGCTCTGTGCATGACCCCGGTATTGTCTGACTTCCACACTGTCTCAATCGGCTGTCGCTGTCTCTCGCTCCTTACAGCCTAGAGCAATCTGTACCTCCCTGGTACTGTGGTGACTGCCTTCTGCTCGGCAGCCTCAGGGTTAGTCTCACCCAAGGTATTGCTTTGTCATTCTAAGCTCCGGCATCCCCAGACTAGCTTTACCTCCTGGCTACTACCCGCTTGTTACCCCGGGCTTGCTCCAGTTACCTGTCTCCCTAGCTCTCTAGGCTTCCTCAAGTATTCGCTCAGTAGAACCATAGGCTGGTTTTACCGCCTTGCTGCCTTGGCGATCCGTGGGCAGAGATTGTAGCTCAGTGTCAGCTCCTGGGTAGTGGACTGACAACGTCCTCACGCCTGTCCCTGGGAATGTTGAGGAAGTGTATTCGTTCTTGTGCATTTATCTTAATAAACTGGTTAAATTAATCTGTACCTGTGTTGTGTGTTTCTTATCCTAAGTGTACTGTGACAGCAAACTGCGAAGTTGGGAGAGCAACCCTGTCTCAGTTGCATATACATTGAGAGCCTTTTCATCTGTATATGTAATACTATGGATATGGTGTGCCAAATTTTTGACGGCCACGAGGGAAGTCTAGAGATGCTCAACTTTGCTATATTTATATAGTGATTGATACATCTACCGTCATTGGTTCTACACATCTGATGAGATCTTACTACTAAGGCATCCTAAAACCCCTACAGTTTGGTGCTTCAGTAAACTGTGATCTTGTGGGGTGATTAACTAGATCATAAAACATATACCTAATGAGAGCACCAGTTAGGAATGTAGAGGTTCGCGAATGATCGACCCCATGCTATTATATCACTTTAACACTGGCTACTTTACCCTGACCAGTCACGGATTCATTAATGCATTCAGATGAACAACTTTTATTGCTGCAACAGCACTGCATGTCATATGTGATCATGGAACTACTTGTATCTAAGTGTAATAATATAGGCTTTTAATAACTGAGACTGTTTTTGTTGTTTTTAGAGCCTGGTTATCTATCATTCAGATTCAGGTTGTTATGTATATATTTTTTATTAATAAAACAAACAACAAAGTATGGCACAATACTTATAGCTCAGTGAAGATCATTTCATAAAAACATGAAAAAAAGAAAAAATACAATATATAGTATAATATGTCAATATTACACGTAATATATTCCTGACGTGTGCCAAATGGCCACTCGCTTATTACTCCACTTGTATGCAAAGCCTTCAAATAATGTCTCCTCAATAATGTGGTCCTTCAAAAAAAAACAAGAAATACAACACACATGGGACAGTATCATCTCATATAAAGCGATGTATTGGAAAAAACTGCACTTAAAAATATAGCCAAGTAAAGCATGTATAAAAACGAAGGGACACCTTCCCCTGCACTACCCCTGTAGATCTAGTCCTAAGTCTCCAGGTTTCTCCCATTGTCACAGCTCTAAAGTTCTCTCCGACTCGTCTCTATTCCTCTGGATAGGCTCAGTCTTCCAACAAAATACAATATTTCCTTTTCTCAGGTATCCAATGTGTTTCGGCTTTACTTGGCTATATTTGTGAGTGCAGTTTTTTCCAATACATCGCTTTATATGAGATGATACTGTCCCATGTGTGTTTTATTCCTTGTTTTTTTTTTTTGAGGGACCACATTATTGAAGAGACACTTATTTGAAGGCTTCACATACAAGTGGAGTAATAAGCGAGTGGCCATTTGGTACACATCAGGAATATATTACGTCTAATATTGACATATTACACCAGGGCTTATAATTTTAAGTCCTTTGCTACTAGCCAGATCTGAAAAGTTACTCACCACTGTAAGCCATAACATACCCACCAGGGCTAAATTTTCACTCACCATTGGCTAGTGGCAAGTGGAAATTTTGAGCCCTGTATTACACTATATATTGTATTTTTTCTTTTTTTCATGAAATGATCTTCACTGAGCTGTAAGTATAAGTATTGCGCCATACTTTGTTGTTTATTTTGTTTGTTCATGTGTGATATTGTTCACATTAGTGATTTAAGTTAAAGCATCACTTTGTTTATTTAAAGGTGAAGGTGCGCTGCCACATTTTTTTTTTTTTTTGTTCTTTTTGGGGTTTTTTTATATTTTTTATTAATGTATCCTGATTAATAAGAGGAATAACTATATAAGTATTTTAATCTAATGTCAAATAAAGTTTTTTGCAGCATGTCAGTTTTTGCTATGGAACTGGTCTCTGTGTAATGCGATATTAAAATAAGTAGTAACTTAATCAGAACTGTGAGTATACATGAACACAGCCCAAACTTAATTAATATAACTTACTTCAAATTTTCCTTTTGTAAAGAAATTAATTGGCAACCTCTCTTATTCAAGGGTTTCAAAGCCCAGCTGAATCAGTGGGAATTTTGGTTTGTCCTCTATGGTGCAGTTGGTTTTCCCAGAATTATTCCACTTTTCCTGTGCACATAAGATCCTAAATAGGGGTGGATGAAAATTTTTGACTCAAACTAAAATCAGCAAAAAATGGCACTTCCACATGGTGGAAATTTTCCCACGAAAAGTACAGTTTTTCTGCTTTTTTCGCCTGGCCCATTTAATTGAAATCAATGGGAAGACTGAATTTACACACAACACAGCGTATTTTATTTTATTTCCCACTGGCATGGTATAAAAGGGGTCTGAGGGCGCTTGTGTTGGTGCAGTCTGGGGAAAGAGACAGTTGAACAGGGAGCTTTTTTTGGAGGGGTGTTTGTTGATCTGGATTGGGGTGACCGTTAATAAAAAAAATAAATAAATAAGAAATTGGTAAGCAATTTGACAGGGACCCCCTGACGTAAGCTGTGACTGAGGCAGACTGATACTTGATGGGATATAGTATTTGTAAAGGATGACTTGTAGGACTTGGGCTTATTAGAGTCACAAGCCCTGAGGAAACATTGATTTGTAGGTCTTAGTCTTGTTAGGCCCATGCCCTGAGGAAACATTTATGTGTAAGACTTAGATTTAGGCCCAAGCCAAGCATTTGCTACTGCTGTTCTTGCTGCTCAGTTGTTTAAGCAGTATATCGATTAGGCAGCTCCAAGGGAATGGGATCAACAACAGCAGTCATTATGGTTGTTGATGATCATGGTTCCAGTTGCCACTGCTAGCTCCGCTGATGCTCCTGAGGCAGTGCCAGCACCACAAGTAGCCCCCACCACTTCAGGTATATGGAGAAAAGAAGTTGTCCAATAATGCTTCTCCTACAGCCCCGCCTCCAAAATCATGGGTGTGGTGTTGGAATATACATTTTCCCTTGAGAACAGGAAGGAACTGTGCTACTCATCAGCAACTTCAATATGCACAGTGTGTGTGTAGGAAAAAGGGAAGGACTGTGAACAATGGCCACATCTGCACTCACATCAAACAACTGGCGCAACTGTAACCAAACACCTTGTAAAATCAATAATTCACCCAGAAACCAAATACTGCTGCTGTCACTATGCCCCTTGCTAAGGACACATGACAACTTGCAGTCTTAATAATAATAATAATGAATCCTTCCACCAGCTTAGCATATTCTGTGGGATGGAATCTCCTTAGATGTCACTTGATGCCCTGGTTGTGATTATCCTCCACCACACTGCAATGTGTGGTCAGTACACCACACAATGTACAATGGGTGGATACAAACTGCCACATCCTGACATCTACAGAATCAGCTGGGGGAGGTAACGATGAACGAGGTGGATCAGGAGAAGATATTGCTACATCTTCCCACACCCGGATTGTAGCATCAGAAGGTGATGGTGAGCCTTGTGTTTCACTCACCATCAAACTTTCAAGCTCTGGCTGGGTTTCACTATGATTCCTCCTCTTTGACTTCCTTCTCACTTCTTGTTGTCTTTGGGGAGAGAAAGGGGGTATAACAACAGCTGCACCAAATTTCTTTTGTGGGTGTTACCTCCTTTTCTCTGACTGCTCACAAATCGTGCACTGTGCCTGCCCCAGGAGAAAAATAGTCCCACACCAAGGACCTCAATGGGGAGGGGAAGGTGGAGAAGAATGGCCTATTTCTTCTACTCCTCCACAATCCCATTAGAGGATGATGATGTTGCTGCTGCTGCCTAAGAATGAGTGCTACAACTAGGACCAGGAGGAGTATTACTGCTGGCAAGTGGAACCTGTCCTAGTCCCGCATTACTGGACCCCATTCCCACAGTGTCGACGGTGGTCTGTGGCACACTAGCCTGCTTATCATCATCCTGGTGCCTTTGCAACTCAGCAGAAGCAGGAATTATAGCAGCAGCAAATTCCGCAATGTCGCTGCTGCCAGTGATGGTGATGCCCAAGCCCATTTTTATTTTGGTCTCCCATTCTTTCTTGCTTTGGGCTAAAGAGGGAACACTCGTCTGCGGACACGCTAGTACCACTAGCTGCTTGACTAGTAAAAACATCAACTTCACCATCACCCCCCCCCCTTACCCCCAACACTATGAGATTCTAGCTTCTGTGTGGTGGTAGTAGTAGTGGGACTGCTTGGGGATGGTGTCAAGTGTGACTTAGGGTCCCCCGCTGTCATACTTACCATCATCTCTTCCTCCTCCTCCTGAGCATCAGAAGGCACACTGGCAGCAGTAGCCGCAGGCACTGGTAGATGACCAGTGGTGCTCACACTGCTGTCCAGTTCTTCATGTGCCTTTGCTAGTTTGCTACTAGTTTTACCCCAGATCCCCAGAGGGCAGGAAGCTTGTAGCCATTGGAAGAAAATAGCCAAAAGATTTTAAGGGCTTTATTCAAAGCGGATTTTCCCCCACGAAAAAGCAGAAAAACCACGTGATTTTCTCTGATTTTGTTTTTAGTGTGCTCACAACAGAGCTTTTGCCCACCCTAGTCCTAAAGGTATAAAACCAACTGTCAAATGCATTTACAAATGAGAAGACATTCATGGTCTGACATAAAGAGCCAAAGGAGAATATCTAAATTCTCTACAGCTATCCAACAGACAACCTTACCTTTCAGAGCTTTATAATGAAAGCCTGATCTCCCCATAGGATTTGTTTATTCAGTTCAAAGGCAAAAGATAGGGTCCATGCAATAAATGGATGTGTAACAGGTCTCAGTTTAATGGACAATCATCCTTTCATGAGATGTCAGAGAGTATTGGTTCAGCAGTATTGATGGTGGACCAGTCCTGTATGTTACCCAATTATTGCATGCCTCTGACAGCAATGGGTATACGTTGTAAACTGGCTGTGTTGTGCATTTAAACTAATCTGTCAAACAATGTATACTATATACTTGCTTTTCAATTAATTCAATAATATGAGAAGATGTGTAACAGCACTTATATGACCTTGTTAATAATCAAAAATGTGATTTATTGAATCAGCAATTCAGGCAGATATTTGTCCTTTTATCAATATTTCTATGCAAAATGATTTAATAAATTGTATACCTTAATTTGCAGGTCCCCTTTTCTAATAATTAGTAAGCATGCATGTGTCTATTTAATTTATTAGTGTCTCCAACTAAGAATCCAGTCTGTCAATAAAGGTAAGAATATCATAATGAAACTCACCATTACTTATTTACCATGAAAGTTTCTAGTAAATATCAGTGGATAAGATTTTACTGATGTTATCAATATTGAAAGTAGAAAAATCAGTTAGTTCACATGAGGTTCATCCAAGTTATTAAAAAACTCCAGACCTGTTCTTGCAGTATTTTTGTCTGGGAGTCTGACATAGATACTAGTAATATTATTTAAACACTATTGACAGGAACATGTATATCTGAAGTCAAGTGCCTTGCAAGATCCAAAGCATTAATGCTTTATGACAAGACTAGTTGAAGAGCCCGTTACACGGGCCACAGTGCCACTGCCAGCTGGTCGCAGGGCAGTCATGCGCAGTAGAGACTGCCCGCGCCGTGGCTGATACAGAGCTGGACTCTCCGAAGGGCACTCTCTACTGCGCGACTGCAGCATGTACAGCAGTCTCTACTGTGCATGACTTTGTTGTTACACACGTTTTAGCTAATTATTATATAGGATGATGTTTCCAAACAAATCTATCTGAATTTTAGAATTGTTAGTCAAGAGAGAAAAGTGTGGCTCAGTAGCTAATTTGGAAATAAGGCAAGCTGAAAGACAGGTGTCTGTGCATCATAGTAAATGGAATAAATACAGAGCAATGACCTGTTTATTAGGAGAGTGCCTAAGAGGTCAATGCTTTCTCTTTCTCTTCAGTGCTGTCATTATTCTCAGGGCAGACCAACAGGTCCTGTTTTAAAGATATCCCTGATTAAGCACAGACAGATCAATTACACTGATCCACCAATTACCAACCTGTAACTAAGCAGAGACATAATGAAAACCTACCTGTTCATGCATCCTAAGGACTAATGCTGACAATGACTGATCTGTAATCTAAAGTTTAATGTTAGAAGCTGTAAGAAAATGTATTTAGGACACTCAAACCCAGAAGGAAACTATAGGCTTAACAATACTTTGAGAACAACAACAGAGGAAATGGACATGGACAGTTCAATTTTTGATGACTTGGTGGTAAGCGAACATTGCAGTAAAACAGCTAAGGAAGAGTCATTAGTGGTAGAAAGAGAGGTACTAACACGACTTTAAAGATAAGAGCTCCCCTACAGTATAGTCCTGGAAGCACTGAGGCAGATGACTAAGAAGAATAGGAGTAATTCTGTTACCAGCTGTCACAGTGCCTTACCTCGGCCTGCGCCATTCAGCCAGGAGCAGGGTTCTGGACAGACGCTCCTGCAGCACTAGCAGCATTCCTCTGCCTGCGGCCTAGTCTGGTTCCTGGTTACTGGCAGCATTGAATTGGGCCCTTGCCTGGACGACTGTTATAGGCCCAGCCTGGGGGACCTAATTGGCCCCACCTTCTCCTACACTTTTATAAACCTCTATGGGCCTGTGCATCAGTTACCCTTACGTTGGTGTTTTGAGCAGTTCATTATCTAGTATTCCTGATTCCTGTGTATGATCCAGCTTGTCTGTCCATCCATTCTGGTGTTGACCTGTGGCTCTGTCTGACTATTCTCCTTGTGCGTTCCGATTTGGTTCAGATATCCTTTCTGGTACAAACCTGTGGGTCTGGCTGACTACTTGCTCTGTGTATGACCTAGGATTGTCTGACTACCCACTCTGGTGTTGACCTGGGGCTCTGTCCACTGCGCATCCAGCATTCCATCGCTTCAGTGGATATCCTATCTGGTGCAAACCTGTAGGTCTGGCTGACTACCCGCTCCGTGTATGACTTTGGCTTGTCTGACTATCCTTTCTGGTGCTTACTAGAAGGCCCTGTCTGTCCGCTCCTAGGGTTGGTTCCGTTATTCAGACATCCTTCCTAGTATTGTCCGGGGGCACTAGCAGACTCCCAGCTACTGACTGCAGGCTGAGTCAGTATCACTCTTGGGCGTTACCTTACTGAGAGACTCCAGCAGGCTGAGGCCTAGTCTTGGACAGTGTGGTGGTGATATTAGGAGACTGCTATTCCTGAAACAGTACAGCCTTTCCAATCACCCACTGTGTGTATATGTTTATTTGCATTACTGTTATTATTCTCATAATAAAGGTTATATTAACTATACCCTCTGACTCCTGGTTCTGCTTGCCAACCGTAACACCAGCCACCCATAAATATAAGACAAATAAACATTCCCCAAATTCTAGTTCAGAAGGGAATACTTTTTCAGAAAGATAAGAATGCTAGACCAAGAGGACTTGATCTACATTTAGAGAGTTGAATACCCAGACTTGATGTGCATGAGTAATGTGTTTTGTAAATAGTGACAGATTTGTGAAATAGTCCACTTCCATTGGGAGACTATCACAGGAATTTTTAATGTCCTTACCATAACAGAGATCTATTTTTAGGAGATAATACATTTTAATTAGATGGAAAAAAGGCAAACTAGAGCCAGTTGGTACGTATCTGCTGTCAAAATTACTTTCTATGTTTGAAACGTTTCACATAATATCACCCTCACCAAGGTTATAATATGCTAGATATCATGCAATAAAGCCAGTACAATGCCCTTGCCTAATTAGCTTTAGATAATCCCTCCCAGGAAGGAAATGTTCAACTGGGCCACTGCTCCACTATGGATTGTCTCAATACGCAAACTGTGAGTGCATTTACATCTGAGAAATTGTTACATAAATCCCATTGAGAAAGTATTATTTTGTTTATAGATGGACAATTATAGATATGTTAACGTTGGTCTATTCTGCTCTGTCCAGGTGTATACAAGATGTGGCAAGAATGAAAGAACTAATGGAACTAGTCAACTCACTATTTGTATTGCCTCCAGTTTCAGAGGATTGCTTGTACCTAAATGTGTTTACTCCAGCAGATCGAGAAAATAATTTTAAATTACCTGTAAGTTTTCATACAAAATGGAAATGGAACACTTTTAAGGCTAAGGTCACACTGGTGATTTGGCTGTGCAGCATTGTTGCATCAAACTTACCTGCACTGTTCCTGCTTTCCCCTAATAGCACTATCACTGGTGGGAGTTAGAGGTTGAGCTAATGAGCAGCCCATCGGGTGGTCAAACAAACATTGTTGGATGAATCACACATGGAACTTTCTTTGACAGGATTGTTGTGGTGGGCAATGGAGCAATCCAGTAGTCAGTGTGAATCACCTGATTAATCTATCTGATATGTTCTGCTAAAACTTTCCTGCATTGAATGCAGGAATGTTTCAGCAAGATGATTTTGGGCTGCAATTTGCAAATCAAAATTGCTTGTATGACTGCCCAGTCGACAGCAATATTGTGATATTTGTTGTGTTTAACACAGAGTACATAATTTTGCTCTAAAAATGTTGGTGTGAATTAGACCTTTTGGCCTATTTCATCCAGGCTTTTAAAACATGTTAAAAAATGCCAGTTTGAACTAGACATTAGCCAGTAAACTAGGCCTAAAATCTAGTTCACATGGGTGTTTCTAGTACATCATTATCTACACTACACCCAAGTGAATACAATTTATTAACAATGCAATTTCACATAGAATGTCACAGCCCAAATGCAGCTTGCTGAAACTTTCCTTCAATGAATGCTGTACGCAGGAAAGTTTTGTAGCACTTATCTGTATGGTGACAGTGGAACCATTATGCAAAACAGTTCACATGGACGATTGGATTGTTTCTTTTCTCACTGCAATGATCCACTTAATGGCTTGCCTACGTGGGTATCGTTAATAACTTTTGTCTAACACCCCCATCCACCCCCAGCCATCCATTCCACCTTCATATCACTTCCTGTGTGGAGGAAAGCAAGGACAGCACAAGGAAGTATGAAATGGGTAGTTTGATTTGCAATGCAGTACAGCACTGTCAGATCACTAGTTTAAACTGAATGCAGATCACTTTTTCAGCTTGGAATGGATATGATTGTTTATTTTAAAACTGTTTATTAATTTTGTAAACAAAACAACACATAAAAATAATATAAGATAAATCTGCACAGAAATATCTGAGACAGTGTGAAATATTGCATGATATTATGTTCACAAATGTTGTACAATCCAACACCGTATACAAGATAGTTGATTTATAGAGAGGTAAGTGACCCCAAAAAGAACTTGCAGTTCATTATGTGAGTGCAGTAACAAATGCTATTAACAGTCAACTCTACAAAGCTCTGGGTATAGCAAGATGGAAGGGACACAATAACCCATGCCCCCTACACTTTGTTCCTCACTAGATATAGTCTTTCCCCCTCCCAAACCACCCCTGAAATAGGTGCATATCCCTCTCAAGCCAAGCTCCTACACATGTCTGTTCTGTCTGCATGACACTAATGAATATAATTGAGGGAGATGGTGGCAATGTCATTTTGCCATTTTTTTGAGCAGCGGCTGTGAGGTACTATGGGCGGAAGGGAAAGCAGAAACATGTGGAGGATAGCCATACTGAAATGTGTTAATTCAGGTTAATGCAGCAGGAGGTCAAATGGATTATTTACTAGATTATCATGCATGAATGGGAGAATAGAATAGAGTGTAGGGTTTGGCTTGCAGATAGCTAGAGATGTTGTTATTAGGTGGAAGATGTAATTTGTTTGCTTATTATATCTTAAAATATGTTATTCTAGAGGTTTTATTAAATAATCAATTGATTTCAGATCTTTTTCCCCCACTAGTAAAAATATAGATGCTAATACAGAAGTTGCCTAGCTGTCTGCCACTCCTTGATAGTGTTAAATAGAAGTGGGTTGGTTTGACACTGCAGGAGTAATTGAGCCTTTGGAGTGTGTAATAAATAAGCAATTGTTACTTATTTTACCCTATGAGTCCAGAGGAGTGTCCAATACATTACTCTGCATTTCACTGGACACCCCTCTGGCACTCAAAAGGGTAAATACAACCTGCTTTATTCCATTAGAAGTGCAAAATGGGATAAAATTTGATGTTTATAATCATGCAGACCGACTGTCCATTTTCAGTGTTGTAAAGTATATTTTTGTAATATAGCATGAACTTTTTTTATTAAATAGTCTTAAATGTTAGAGCCTGTCGAATATAATTTAAAAATTATCGGCTTTATATGCTGTCACCTCAAGGAAAATGTGCCAGTACTGGGCCATGTGTAGCAAGTCAAAAATATAACAATCATGGAAAAACATTGGTATCAATCACATTTTCTTCGGTGTCCTAACCATGGCAATAAAATATGGGTTTTGACTCCGCCTCCCAGGTGGTAGGACCAATCAAATCTATAAAATGTCACTTTCCCTTATACTGCAATCAATTTGGTCCTACCTAGTTGGCAGACCAATATAATTATCACCCTGATATACATAAAACTTAGATTTATTTTAAAATAATATATGGTATCTTACAGACAGATGTAGGTTACAAGCAGGTGTATCTACATTGATTCAGTTAATACATGGATTACCTTGCTGGGTTTTACTCTGCAAGAAGAATGAAACTGGTTCCTATGTATCTTACAGACAGATGTGATCTGCACAATAACTTCAGTTTTTTTAAATGGTCAGGATACTCACTGACAACATGAGTGGCATGGGACTGATTTTCTACCTTCAGAACATCATAATATGGGCTTGGTATACTTGCTTACCTTCTAACAGATGAGAAAAGTGTCACGGTTCCCAGAGAAGTTAAGGAGTCAGTATGGTATAGTTAAATGCAATTTATTAATAGTAGTGGTAGGCAAATATATACAATAGGAAGTAGGCAAATATATATAAAAAAAGAAGCAGAGGGTTACAAGCCAGCGAGCACAGTTATCAGAAATAATAGGCTGCCAAGCTTGACCACAGTGATAGAGACTAGGCCTCAGCCACTGGTAGTGTCTACCGGAATCAGGAACAGAACAGGAGCAGGAACTGGTTCAAGAACAGGAACACAGGATCTTGATCCGAAGTAGGAGATGTACCGACGCATGCCTGCCGTCACTAAGGAGAGAACTCTGACTCAGCCTGCAGTCAGAGAGGGTCTAGATAACTGACTCAAGCCTGCAGTCAGTGTCAGAGCTGGTCTTCCAGAACCCCAGGTCTGCACTAGGTTGGGCGTCTGCTAGGTAAAGGGAGCAAACGTAAGAGTAGTCAGACAGAGCCACAAGTTAGCACCAGAGGGGGTAGTCAGACAAGCCAGGTCATGCACAGTTCAGGTAGTCAGCCAGAGCCACAGGTCTGCACCAGGTTGGATGTCCACTAATAGGGATACGCAAAAGAATAGTCCGACTGAGCCACAGGTCAGTACCAGGTTGGATGGAAGACTAGCCAGGTCATACACAGAGCCCAAGGTAAGAGAACTGCTAAGCACAACAACGCAAGGGCAACTGAGTCAGGACTCAGTCTGCCTTTTAAACCCCTCCACAGGAAGTAGGTAGGAGGAGCAGCTCAGAGGGAAGAAGTAGGTAGGAGGAGACTACAGGAAGAAAACACATAAAACAGAGGCCTGCTGCATGCTTGAAGCCTCGTGCCTGTAGATGACGCTGAAACTAAGGTAAGCTGTAACAAAAAGCAAGAAGAAAGGATACTTCCAATTTTCTTTCTGGCATTTTCTCCTTTAATGTAAATGTTTCCATTTTCTAAGAATGCACCGCTATCGGAGGTATGCAATGATGAGCGGGCAAAATATGGAGCCAGAAAACTAATATTCCTTTTAAAATCTTTGGCAAGAAGTAGCTGTTGCATGCATACAACTGGTGAAAATCATATAGATTTTCCCAAGTCTACAGGCCTAAAGTATTTGAAGAAACATGACGGCCACTCAGATGGTTTGGCTATTTAAAAGAGAAAGCAATGATAAATATCTTCTGGCTGGATTCTATTGCAGGTGCTAATTTTATCACTACTTTTATCTCCAGGTTCCCCCATAGACTTCAATAGCAAAATGTTTGATAAAACGGGTGTTAACATTTATCACCTGCAACAGAGTCTAGCCCTTCCTGCTCTAAGGCAATTCAACCTGAAAAATCAAAGGATGCTGCTGATAATGTCAGCTCAAGAACAAAGAACCTGTGCAGGATGTGAAAATAAGCTTTCTCCAGGAGATACTGCTAAACTGTGTATGGAATGTATAAAAAAGATAGCTGGGAATAAAATACTATCTCAGTTCAAATAATTTCTAGAATGGATGAAGACATGTATGCAATAAACTTTTTCTACACAAAAAAGGTTGAGAACTATGGACCCAAGAGAAGGTCAATTTGCATTACCAGAGGTTGAAGAAGAAGGAAGCCTCATGCCTGATGGATACAGAGTAATCAGTTTCATCTGCAGAAGAGGTGTAACTGGTAGAAGATACTAGAACCTTCAACCTAGACAAACTTGAAGGTTTGATTAAAGTTATGAGGAAAACATGGGGATTGACAGAAGTCCTGGCTGTGTCCATGGTGAGATTAAGACAAAAATTTATCTGTGTGATACTGTATCTGGACAACATTCTTGTAGTACGACAAATAAGAGAAAAATCCCTGCAAAACATTTAAACATGCCTGGAATACTTTCCCAACTATGGCTGGTTCATAACCGCTCCAAGAGCCCTCGTAATGGCAGATCTTCCTGGGGGAGATAATCGATACAAGAACAGTAAAAGTTTTTCTATTGCTGGACCAAAGGAAAAGACTCAAGGATAGAATTCTGAGCTTTCTAAAATTAAGACAGCACACAGCCCTGGATTTTTCAAAACTGCCAGGAAATATGACATCAGCAATCCAGATAGTACCTTAGGCAGAATTCCATGATGAAAACCCGTGAAAACATTTTAGACTCTGGAAAAGGGATTCTACTAGTTACACCCAGATAATTCCCTTACTACCTTCAGCAAAGAAGTAACTACTAAGATGGAGGAACTAGATTGGAAAATACTGATGATAGGTGATACTGATGATAGATGGCAGTCTTAAAGGCTGGGGAGGAATTCTGGAAAACAGGACATTACAGGGAATCTGGACAGAAGAAGCAAGCCTTCAATATTCTGAATAAATATACAGAATGTGAGAGGCTTCTCACATCTCTGTTTATTTTGATTACTTTTAGGGGGTCTCCCTAAGAGTGAAGGGTAATCCAGACATGGACCCCTTGCTCTCAGCTGCACCCTTTCAGCCCAACTAGGCTGAAACGTACGTCGGGGGTTAGCTGGTGTTCCCGTGCAGGGGGGACTTGCCCGTCATTTTGGAACTGGACCACCGATTTGGGCGGGATTAGTCTAATATGTATGTGGAAATTTCTCCTCTGTAATGGCACTACAGAGCTAAAATGTGATGCTTCTGGGAGGTGACTAGTTGTAGGACAGGCCATTGTGCTGTTGTTCATTCCCAGAAGCCTTTCACATTCTCTATGTTTATATCAATATTCTGGAAATGAAAGCCATCTGGAACAGTCTAAAGCATTTTCAAACAATATTGTATGGAAAAGCTGTACTGGTCAGGACAAACAGCATGACAGCTATTATGTACATAGACAACCAGGGAGGCACAAAAAGTACCAAACTCAACCTCCAGGTTTCCAGGATCCTAGGACACGCAGAGAAGTACCTGATGCCCAAGATCAAGCCAATATTGGACCAGGGAGGATGGTCATTAACAAGGTTATCAACAGCAAGTTTCAAAATGGGGGAGTCCTCTGGTGGATATTATGGCATCAACTGACAGTGCAAACTACAAGTTATTTTTCAAATGAAATAAAATGTAGCCCAGGACAAGATGCATTCAGGGTAAAATAGAATTTTCCTCTGACTTATACCTTTTACCCAATTCCAATTATTTAGGATTGTCATGGAGTGACTATGACATGAACACACTGACAAGTACAGATTAATTTAATATGAAACTTTATTAAGTACAATAAAGACAGGTAGTAATGAAACAGACTGGTGGCAACAAATGACAACAGTAATAGGTAATGACACAAGTGGCAGTAGATGGTAACACCTTCACGAGACCAGGGAGGAACAGTGTATTCACTTTTCTCACCCTTCACCAGGCAGGTGAGTAGTAATGGAATGGCCCTTGGACTACCAGGTATACACGAGGATTGTGCGGGTACACCACATACATGGAATGATTGACACACCTTCACAAGACCAGGGAGGACTAGTGAACTCACTATCCTCACCCTTCACTAGGCAGATGAGCGACAATGGAAAGGCCCAGGGACTCACACAGGTAGATGGAATTACAGTGTGAGCATACAACGCTTATGTCTGGATAGTACACCTTCACGAGACCAGGGAGGAACAGTAGACTCACTTTCCTCACCCTTCACTAGGCAGGTGAACCATAACGGAATGGCCCTTGGACTTACACGGTAGATGTGAGGGCAGTGCAGAGCACTCCCATACATACACAGTCGACCAGAAATGAAAGGAGAGCACCAATACCCGGACAGGGTATAATATGCTGGTAGTCAACTGAGGCTCCATAAGGCAGCACGCAACAGAAAGGCCACGGGAGGTCAATCACACGGTATGACCGACAACCGCCACTAACGGAAGCAGGCATTGAGTGGAAGGCACAGGCAATACGGGAACCAAACTGAGGCACGGAGTGGTAACGGAGCGCAACAATGGAGGGAGCAACCCAAGAGGCATCAATGGTCAGAACCGGATCAGGTAGTCAGACGTCGCCAGTGGTCGTATCCGTAGCAGGTAGTCAGACATAGCCAGGGGTCAGAGCCGGAAAGGGATAGTCAGATGTAGCCAAGAGTTAGAACCGGAACGGGTAGTCAGACGTAGCCAGGAGTCAGGACTGGAACGGGTAGTCAGACGTAGCCAGGTAATGCACAGAAACAGGAATGGACCAACACAGCAATAAGCTCAGGTACACCATGAAAGGGCAAAGGTAATGACACAGGTAGAGGTTTAAAAACCCTGACAGGTGGGTGGAGTGATGACCTCACCAACAAGTAGACCTATAAGAATAGCGACTCAGCGGGAACGACAGTTCAGGAAGTAAACAATGTCGCACATAGGCAATACAGCGAGAGGCAATCATGGGCATTGTGATAAGGATGTGGTGAAGAAAATAAAAAGGGACAATGAAAATATAATCGTAATAGCCCCAATGGAGCCAGGGAGAGTGTGGTTTGTGGACCTGGTGAGAATGTCAAGCCGGCCTCCAATAGTCCTGCCAAAAATCAAGGACTTTCTGATCCAAGGGCCAATTCTTCATCCCAATCTGGCCTTCCCAAGGCTAATGGCCTGGAGAATGAATGGCACTCTTTAAGGTTAAAAGGCCTCTCAGCCCAGTTTGTGAAATGATTATTAAAGGAAGAAAGGCATCCTCATCTAAAGGTTACTACAGATGAGCAACTTTCCAGCAGCCGTGTAAAAGAAATTTACCCAGGGAATACATTTCCATTGGATCTATTCTGGACTTCTTACAGGAAGGTTTCCAAAAAAAGGGATAGTAATGTCTAAAAATAAATGTACCTTCGATTGTTCAATATGCTTTTTTATAGTGAGTATGTTCTGCAACTCCCTTACATTCATATTTGCCTTGAAAATCCAATTACAAGTTTCCCACTCCTACCCCTTTTGAGCATGTCTCTCTGATTTCCCTCAGAGCAGAAAGCCAGTTCAGACGGATCGTGACGAGGGACAATATTGTGTCAGCGTAAGTAAAAACCTCCCCTCCTTCTTCAAGGTGGAGACAGGGTTTTCCTTATACTGACAGGCACAATATTGTCCCTCATAGCGGCCAGTGAAGTGACCGACTTTCATATCAGAGGGGAGTCAGCATGTTGTGCACAAAGGGGGCGGGAGGGGGAAGACGAATATGAAGGTAAGGGAGTTGCAGAACATACTATTCATTAAAAAAAAAAAAAAAAAGTATATTGAACAATGGAAGGTACATTTTTTTTTTTACATTATCTTTTGAGCCAACCTCCATTAAATTATAACTTTCAATCCTATCTGCAAAGAAATTGTACCACCCTGGGATCTAAACTTAGTTCTCAATCAACTATTGATTCAAGAAGAATTTGAACTGATTTAAACCATCTTCTTGAAGAATCTTACACTCAAGGTGTTTTTCCTCACAACTATGGCTTTAGCAAGAAGAGCGTTACACGCCTTTACTTGCTGAAGCCCTTTTCTGAAGAGCCTCAGGATAAGGCTGATTAATGCACCAGCTGTAGAATCTGTTCAAACCTCAGAGTCACGGGTTCTAGTACCGAAAAGGTCAGCTCAGCCTTTCCCCTTTCTGAGGTAGATAAAATGAGAATCCAGGACATACTTGAAAATGAGAGATCATTTCAATGTATGTTTCCTGGTAAAGGAAATTAAAAAAAAAAAAAAAAGTTATTTCACAGTTTTACCTAAGTCAACAACTGGCTCTTCCTCCATTTAGCCAGAATCCCAAGAATGACAAACACAGTTTCATAACTTGCATATGGTTAGATGCATTTCGACTTGGACAGAACCAGGGATTTAGGAAGTCTGATGCATTATTTGTACACTAGTGTAAAAGCCCATGTACACAGGCCAGCATTCTGTGCATTCAGGCTGTCTCTACTGCGCATGACTGCATCGGACAAACATACATCTGGCCTTTTATATTATAGGATTTCTTGTAAAACCATAAGGGAATGGCACCATCTAAAGCCTCCATTGCAAGATGGATCAGAGGCTGCATTATAAAATTCTATTATACAGCAGGTAAAGATCCATTCTTAAAAATAAAAGCATTATACAAGAGCCATTTCAGCTTCATGGCCACAAAAGATGCCAGCTACTCCAGAAGAGATTTGTAAATCAGCCACTTGGTCGTTACTTTCCACCTTTATAAGATATATTATCAGCTACCATCAGCTACCATCAGCAAAAGCAAGTTTAGAATAAAATACTACAGGCAGAAGTACCAGATTAAGCAAATGATAATTGCCTTTCTTTTACATTTTATAAAATGTAATGCTTATATGTGTGTTTTTTTCCCTACCTATAATATACCTCATTTGGAAGTCCCATATTTTATTGCCACGGATAGGACAAAGAAGGAAAGGTGAAAATTACTTAAAATATTTCTGTTTCTTCTCTGTCCTTCCACGGCACACCGTTACAAATGAAAAGATTGTTCAATATAAACTGACTTCTTCTACTATGTGTTTTCTGTTACAGCATGGAGAAAAGTATAACTGCAGCAGGTGAGGGGGAGTAACCTTTTTTAGTTTTTATTGATCTTTCCAGCTGGAAGGTGGAGTCAAAAAACCCATATTTTATTAATGGACACAGAAGAAAAAGAAATACTAGTGAGAAAATGTCACCTTTTCCTTTGGTATTGCTTTGATCCAGAATTGCTACACAGTTGGTTGGTTGGATGTATGTGCTCCACTAGATGTATTATATTGATTCTTGTTGAACTATGGAGGATTCTGACACAGTCATATCATTTGGTTGATGAGGTTTCTCAAGATTTTTGTTTGAAGTGTAGGTGTCAGTCTAGGAAAAGTTGAGTTTGTTTAGCAGATATTTCAAATCTGGCTATATGTTGCCCTAGCCATTTTAACAGTACAGTGTGGCACTTAATGCTCATTCCCTTCACAGTGTGCTAGTTATCTCTGTCCAAGACCAAACATATTGCATTTTTGTGCTATCCCAAATGGCTCCAGTGTGTGGGTTCTTTCTAGAGCACAATGTGTAGTAATATTATCCCAGTTCAGAAACTAATTAACGTAAATTGTCACACTATTTATATTACAAACAAAAGGCTAATGCAACACACCGACATGTAAAAGGTTTAAAAAATTGCCTCTTAACTTGACAGATCCACTTAAAGTTTAATTTCCTATTTCATGCAGGTCATGGTCTTCATACATGGAGGTGGATTAACGATGGGAGGAGCGTACATGTTCGATGGATCAGCTTTAAGTGCCTATGAAAATTTTGTAATTGTGTCAATCCAGTATAGATTGGGCATTCTGGGATTCCTTAGGTAAATATAAATTCAGTTGTGAGCTCACACATGGGAGCAAAGTATCCAGATTTACATACATGGAGAAATTAGATCGCCAGTGCAAAACGCATATCTGTGTAGTAGAGATGAGCAAAACGCATTATTTTATTCCTGTGGGTATTTTCCCCTTCTCCTGTTTGCATTCCTGCCTACAGAGAAACCCATAGATTTTATTCTGTTTCGCTTGCACAACAGCTTTTCCTGCGAGAATGGTTCCATTTCTTGCCTTTGTTTTCCAATGGCAGCAAAATTTCCCACCGCCATTCTAATAAAACCCAGAATTTCTTGCTATGCAGCGTGGTGTATTTTAGGAGAGAGGGAGAGAGTGGAAGCAGGCAGAAAGAGAGAGAAAATAAATACAAGTTAAACAAAAAATAAAGTTGTTTGGTGTGCTGGCTAGCATTATGACTAGCAGCAGGAGAAGCTGAATGGACCCTGATGATGTTGATACGTAGGTGGAGGAGAAAGTCAGCAGTGCTGAGTGAAACCCAGCCTGGAAGTTTGACAAATGTAAAAACTGCATCCTCATCATCTTTGTGTGCTAGGGTCTGGGTGCAGGAAATTTTACCCATTGTCCCCACCTCAGCACCATCAGAGTTCTCTACCTCCTCTTCTGGCATACCAACTTGCCTCTGTTACCCCCCCCCCCCCACCAGCTGATAGCTAATCTGTAGATTTGGGGATATAGCAGTTCATGCCCACCCATGCACATTGCCTGGTGCACTGATCTCACATGGCAATGTGGTGGAGAGCAATCAAATTCAGGGTATTGGGTTGTAGCTGCAGAATTCTATGCTGCTGAATACGCTAAGCTGGTGGCAGGGAGGATTAATTATTTTTATTAAGTTTTCTGTCTTGGCATTTTGTCCTTAACAACTTGCACTGAATGTGGCATGGTGGTAGTGGTGTGGTGTGATTTCATATAGATGTATCATCATGATTCATAGAACTGAAAGCTAGACCAATTATTTTCATTATCATCTTTGAGTCTAATTTAAATGTGCATTATTCTGAGATTATTGTCAAACATTAATCAGTGCTTATAGCACTGGTCCCAACAGTGGTAGGTGGTTGCAACCCTTAAAATCTCTCCTCCTTATCCTCAGTGCTGCTGTTAATAGTACATGTGCTATGGATATCCCTGACGTGTGGGTTTTGTACACTTCTGCTACTTGATACTTAGTATTAGATGCTGGTTCGTTTTTAGAAATGTAAGTTGACAACCACTATTTCTTGATATCCATGTCCTGCGCTGATTTACAATAAAACCAGCTGCACTGAAAACCTGTTCAGACTGCATGCTTCCTGGTGGGCAACTAAGGGTTTCCATGGCATTACACATCAGTGCTAGCCACTCGCAATCTTTAGTTTGCCAGTTAGTCAATGGTGTCATAGTTTCTACCTAGAATGTAGCTATCCTGCAAGTATGCTGTAGGCATTTCACATGAAGTGGGAGCACTCGTAGGAGCTGCATGGTGTTCGTGTGTATTATTACCAACCCGCACTCTGAGAGCAAGCCGCATACAGATGTGTCAACAGCAGTGCCACCATCACCCTAAATGTTAGACTGCCTCTCCAGAGACAAATTCTTTACTTTCTGTGATAGTGATGCACCAGGGAGTGGGACAGAAGTCCTTCCTGAGGATTTTGTTGTCCCAGCACTGGGGAGTGGGACCCGCGTCCTCCCCAGTGGATTTGCTACCCCTACCCTGGAGAGTTGGAAGTGTATCCTCTCCAGGGGTTCTGATGCCTCTGCACCAGGGAGTGGGACAGATGCCCTCCCTGAGGATTTTGTTGCCCCAGCACTGGGGAGTGGGACCGAGATCCTCCCCAGCAGCTCAAATACCCCTGCCCTGGAGAGTGGGAAATGTGTCCTCTCCAGGGGCTCCATTGCTACTGCTCTGGGGAGTGGGACCTGCATCCTCATAAGTGGATCTGTTGACCCTTCCTCTGTTGCCCCTACCCTGGGGAGTGGGATCTGTGTCCTCCCCAATGATCCTGTTAACGCTGGACTGGGGGGTGGGAGTATGCTCTAGGAGGCGTTGCTAGGAGCCATTCGGCTTAGGAAGGGACTGACAAAGCAGGTGCGCTGATGTCACTATGGCAAGATGTCCGCACTCCCTCCTGCCTGTCAGCCGGGGAAGAATTGAGAAATCTATTTAATAAGGTAATAATTCTGGTGACTAGTGCTACTAAGCAGCTAGTCGCCAGGTGGGGAGTTATTTAAGATAAACTTATTATGCGGTGGTAGTTCTGCTTTAATTCTGGGCCTACAATCCTCCCTGGGCAGCTAGGGGTTAATTATTTGTGTTTGTGCTATGCTACTTCAAAGGTGTATGATATCACTGTCTGGTCCAGAGGTTGATTAGGGTTCCACCTACTAATCTACTCTCTGTTGTGTATCCACTATTGTCTGTGTGATGGGATTAGTCTGGGGTTCTGACTGCATGTTACAACTGTTCCCATTGTACTGTGTTGGTGATTGTATCAATCATACTGGCTGTCACAGCCTCTGTATTGTCCCTTTGTTCAGGTGTGTACAGTAACCCCCGGGGGACCCATGGTATTGCAAGCCCCTACACCAACAGTCCATTGTACCCCATTGTGTGATGTCTCCACTATTTGCTGTGTCCCATTGTATCTACTGGACAGGGCCGGTGCAAGGATTTTTGTATACAAAGGTGCATTTTGATGACCCCCCCTCCGACCCGGCCACAATCCCCTGCCCCCCGAACTTGCCACAATCCCCTGCCCCCCGACCTTGCCACAGTCCCCTGCCCCCGCCCACATATTCACCTCCACAGTCTGCCCACCTTCACACTGCCCACCCCATCCTCTCCACCTCCACATTTCCTGCATTGTCCACCTCCACATTGCCCACCTCCACACACTGTCCACACTGCCCACCTCACCCTAAACACACACTCTCTCTCTCAGACTAAGCACACACTCTCTCTCTCAGACTAAGCACACTCTCTCTCTCTCTCTCAGACTAAGGGGAATTGACCTACCAGACTTCTAGAAATACTGAGTGGCCTCCAGTCTAAACACCTTCGCTGCAGTGTACACTCATCGGACACTTATTGACTCGCCCAAGGCACCTCTATATCCACATACAGCTATCCCACAAATTTAAAGGATACTTTGACAGTATACAGTTCTCCCATGTATTGGACGCCGGCCTACATATCTCATAATCCTCAGCCAGCCAATCGGAAATAATTTTGCCTATCTGAAAGTACTTAGGATTACCATCCATCACACCAAGAGAATTACATGTTTTCCCCTTTCTCCTGACTGTAGGTCCATAGACATCACTTTATTCGTCATCCTAAATGCCTCTAAGGTTAAAATCAAAAGACTTACTGTTTTCACCACCCCATTCTGCCGGATCTGTCAAAGACCCCAGCTCTCTAGCCAGGGCTGGCCCAAGGTATTATGCTGCCTGGGTCCATGGATGAAATGCTGCCCCCCCAAAAAAAAACAAAACAAAACAAAAAAAACACCCACTAAAACACGTAAAAAGGGGAAAAAACATCTTGGTCAGGGCTGAGTAATCATAATCTCATTTCTGCACTAACATAATGTTAGTGGAGAGATGACATTTTTATGATGCCCAAGCCTAACCACAGTTTTTTCCCTTTTTACCAATACAAAAATAAGTTTAACAGGATACACACATTGCCCCTCAATCTCCACAATGCCCACCATATCGCCACAATGCCCACTTCATCACCACAATGCCCCTTCCACAATGCCCCTTCATCTCCACATTGCCCCTTCCACAGTTCCCCTTCATCTCCACATCGCCCCTTCCACATTGCCCCTTCATCTCCACATTGCCCCTTCCATAATGCACCTTCGTCTCCCTATTGCCCCTTCCATAATGCCCCTTCATCTCTACATTGCCCCTTCCACACTGCCCCTTCATCTCCACAGTGCCCCTTCCACAATGCCCCTTCATCTCCACAGTGCCCCTTCCACAGTGCCCCTTCATCTCCAAAATGCCCCTTCATCTCTCCATTGCCCTTTCTATAATGCCCCTTTGTCCCCACATTGCCCCTTCCACACTGCCCCTTCATCTCCACATTGCCCCTATCATAATGCCCCTTCATCTCCACATTACCCCTTCATCTCCACATTGCCCCTTCCACAATGCCCCTTGATCCCCTACCTTGAGTCCCTGGTGGTCTAGTGGCGTGGCATGAGAGAGGCTGTGCCTCTTTCGGCACAGAGCTGATGCTCCCGCTCGTTTCTCAGTAATGCAGAGCGCTGGGAGATGATGTCATCTCCCAGCGCTCTGTATTACTAGAGCGCCAGAGTTGGGAGATCAGCTCACAGACTGAGCTGCAGCTGCGGATGCGTGACGAGGGACGTCGATGCACACAAATAATACCGACTTTTCAAGCTCCCCATTTTGGCGCCCCTCTGCTGCGGCGCCCAAAGGCAGCTGCCTAACCTGCCTTATGCTAGTGCTGGCCCTGCTGCTGGATTGTATTATGTTTTCCTGCACTGCCCCTCATGTAGTTTACTCTGTAAAAAAAAAAGAGCTCAGTGAGCTGAGAGTTCACTAATAAAATGTTAGTCGTTAGAACTAAGAAGGAGTACAGTGTCCTTATTCTCAATGGTTTAAAGGTTGATGTATCCAGCTTTCCAGCTTGTGTTCCAGCCTTTTGCCAGTGACTGTTTCCAGCTCCTCAGGAGTTCCAGTCTTTTATCTTGCTTCACCGGCCAGGCTACCTACTTGTATCCGCATCCAGGAGGGAGAGACCCAGAACGACGGTCTAAGTCAGCCCAAGCACTTACACTTCTGTTACAGCTATGCTTAATGTGGAGATACAGCAAAGTAGCAAGAATGTATTCCTATCACAGTGCCTGTGCTTTCTGTCAGTCTCTGTGTGTTGCTCTCCGATTGGCTGAGTTATGTTTGGCCTGCCCACTATGGCCTTTTTATACTGGGCTCTGGCACCTGTCTGGTGCCCTTTTGTGGTGTTTCTGTACCAGTGCTAACTTGAGTTGCTGTGTTCCCGTGTACTGACTTGGCCTGTTAGACTACTCTGCTTCTGGTTCCTGCTCCATGATTCGACCCGGCCTGGCTGACGTTCCTGCTCCGTGACCTGACCCGGCTTGGCCGACGTTCCTGCTCCGTGATTCGACCCAGCCTGGCTGACGTTCCTGCTCCGTGAGCTGACCCGGTTTGTCTGACGTTCCTGCTCCGTGATCCGGCCCGGCTCTCCTGTTCCCGATTCGTTGTGTCGCTTGGGAGACATTCTGACTTCCGCCTTGATTGGGCCTACCTGGCAGAGTGTTCTGTGTTGCCCCCGTTACTGCTCCGGCAGTGTACCTATTGCTGAGCATCCCGTTAACTCTTGCAGAGCTTACTGTTGCCTCCGTTACTTCTCCAGCAGTGTACCTATTGCTGAGCCTTCCGTTAACTCTTGCAGAGCTTACTGTTTCCTCCGTTACTGCTACGGAAGTGTACCGATTGCTGAGCCTTCCGTTAACTCTTGCAGAGCTTCACTGTTGCCTCCGTTACTGCTACAGCAGTGTGCCATTGGTTGAGCTTTCCGTTAACCCTTGCAGTACTCCTTATTGCCTCTGTTACTGCTGCGACTGTGCGCCATTGGTTGCATTTCCATTCAGCTCTTGCAGAGAACCCTGTTGCCTCCGTTACTGCTACGAGCAGTGTGCCATTGGCTGTGTCCCGTTCAGCTCTTGCAGAGTACAGTTGCATCCGTTACTGCTCCGGCAGGGTGCCATTGGCTCTATTCCGTCAGCTCTTGCAGAGTATTATTGTTGCCTCCGTTTACTGCTACGGCAGTGGGTATAAGTCTCAGCTCTGCTCCGGCAGATTACCAGTGCTCAGTCTCCATTCTAGCACTACAGTCTCCTATTCGCTGTTATTCCACCTTACTGGGCGTTACTGAGAACTCACCACAACAGAGACTGATTATATCTACTGGGACTTTAACTCATGCTGTGCTGCTACTCTGGGTATCCACCCTATCCTGACCTGTGACAGTATATGAACTCTCTCGCTAACTATTATACTGGGCCTGTGTAGGCATATGTATCGAAGTCCTGTATTGCACCTGTATAATTCTGCTGAAATACGCTATAGCCCGTTAAGGGTAAATATCATTGTGTTTGTTTCAATAAAACTGTGTTTTATCCTAACCACTGTGTCTGAGTGTTGAACAAACAGTTACAATTCCTCATTTATTTTAATGGACACTATGAGAGGATCCCGGTCAATGCATGCTAACATGCCCTTCACTAGCTTGTACATGTTTGTGTTGTTATTGTCATTATTGTAAGATCAGCCAAGCTCCTCTAAAGTAAATATATAATTGAGAGAATCTTGCCAATTCCTTCTCCTACATGACTAACCAACAAGGTGGCTTCCTCAAAAGGTTTCAGCAGCTCACATAGGTCCCACATAAGTTGCCATTGTTCAGTTGACAAAGATTCTGACTCCAAAGACTTTTTGCATTGTATACTCACTAATATCTTCATTCTGCTCGTGCAAATGCTCTAGCATGTACAATGTGGAATTTCTCCAGTGGAGTGCAACACATGACATCAGTTGTATAAAACCTCTGTTTTCTACAAAAGAATAAGGCAGCATGGCAACTTTACCATTCCACAGGCATAAGTTGGGCTTATTTCTTCAAGAACTCGGATACTGTGAGTTGGCAGTACATAGCAGAAGAACTTTATTGTTTTTACAACATGACTTCTGGCAGCAGTATGTGTGGTTAGGCTATAACTCTTGTCATCTCCTGCAACTAACTCACTCATACTCCCCTGCAGCAGGAGACAGATGTTCATTTAAAGTGGTGCTATAATGCTAATAACATTGCCCCCGAATATATTACTAACCTAGTGATATGCAAAGTCATACTATCCTTAAGCTCAATAAGTCAGTGCTATTGCAGTAAAAACACATCTTCACAGGCTTCAGGCTGCACAGAGCTTACAAGAGAAGCTCTGTGCACCTGTGCAATCAGTCCCTTCTGGTGCCTTAAGGCACGCCACTCACCAATGTTGGCAGTGAAAGGGACAATCAGCGAAGACTCAGAGGACTTAAAGGTCTTCTAAGATGTCTGCGCTGTCTCTCCTCTGGTTCCTGCCAAAGATGTGTTTTTTTCTGCAATAACACTGACTTATTGAGCTTAAGGATAGTATAAATTTGCCCCCATATATATTGCTAACCTAGAGGTATGCAATGTTATTAGCATGATAGTTCCACTTTAAATGAATGAAACATTGACACACACTCTGACACTTCAACACCACTTCTATTATGTGCCTGTCACGGGACTCTTTGGTAAATAAAGCACACAACACAGGTACAGATGAATTTAACTAGTATATTAAAATAAATAAGCAAAAGCAAGCACTTCCACAACCAAGACAGGAACAGGCTTGAGGTCAGTGCCTAGTCCACTACCCAGAAACTGACACTGAGCTGGTCTGAGAGAGGGAAACTGGTAGATCACTGAAGAGGGACAATCTCAGACTTGTAGCCTTGGACGGCTTGCAGCAATACCAGGGGTGTCTGGGGTGTCTCCTCACCCAAGGGAGAGGTAATACTAGTACGGATGGTGGAGAGGATGTGATCGGAAGGAATGATAGACACAGGAGGATTATCCACCTCTGGTATCCAGCCCAAATTGCAGAGAGAGAGCGTCCGCTCAGCTGGTCCGAGAGAGCGTAACAGGTAGATCCATGAAGAGGTTCAATCTCAGACTTGTAGCCTTGGGCGGCTTGCAACAATACCAGGGAGGTAAATGTCACATAGGCAGAGAGTAACAATAATCCTAGCAAGAATAACCACACCCGGTAGGGCTAAGTATGCACAGATATAGAAATGAGCAAACCGGTGCATCACAATCCATCATCTATAACTGATACTCACTTGGGGGTACTTGGAACGCCGATAACACTCCAGGCCTACAGAGGTGCTACACCGCGTACAGCTTCTCCAAAACTGATGCAGACAACAAAGTAGCAAACAAAAGATCCGGGAGCAACCTCCAGGCCGCTGCTTGTTGTAATAAGAACAACTGTGGCACAAATATAAAACTTGAAACTTTTATTTCTCACTTTAACAGTTCAAAAGATCAGTGTGATATGAGCAGACATATTAATCGCACATACAACTTGATAAGATGCAAGACATCTGACGCGTTTCATGCTTCAAAAGCGCTTCATCAAAGATACAATGTATGGATAAACACTCATTTAAAAATCTTCTGTTACAATTTGATTGGGTAATACATTAAATTAAGCATCTTAAACCGCCATCGGTTCTATTAATGAGCCGCTGTCTGATTTTGTGGACTATTACCTTAGGCCGGTGGTGGAGGTGTTGCCCTGTGCTCTTAGGGATACCAAGCAAGTATTATCTGAGATGACACATATTGAATGGGGCTCTGGCTTTTCATGGTTGTCTGCGGATGTAGAGGCACTATATCCATCGATTCCTCACCATTTAGCATTAATATCGTTGAGACAACAGTCAATCCGGTTGTCGAGATATTCTGTAGATCTCATTGATTTTTTGGTTAAGGCAGTTGATTATTTGCTTGGCCACAACTTTTTCGCTTTTGATGGGGAGTTCTACCTCCAGAGACGTGGGGTTGCCATAGGGGCAAGTTTTGCCCCCTCTTTGGCAAATATATACATGGCATGGTGGGAATTTACGCACGTCTTTGGGGCTGAGAACCCCCATCGTGAGCGGATTAGGTGGTACGGCAGATATATAGATGACCTCCTGTTCATTTGGACTGGGAGTGAACAGGAGGCCATCTCTTTTGTGGAGGACATGAATAGGAATGACCTGAATTTGCGTTTCACATATACGTTTGACCAGTCTACGGTTTCCTTTTTGGATTTGACCTTAAAGGGCAACGTTGACATGGCTGGGATAAATACTGTGAATTATCGTAAGCCTGTTTCGGGTAATGGTTTATTACATGCCTGATCAGCTCACCTTTGATCTCAGAAATACAACATACCAAAAGGGCAGTTTCTGCGGTTACGCAGAAACTGCTCTGATGGTAATAGTTTTCTTAGTTGTTCTGTAGATTTAAAGAGAAGGTTTAAAGCGAGAGGGTATCCCGACGGTTTATTGGATAGAGCACAGTACTATGCCCAGTCCCAATCAAGGGATTCTTTATTGGGGGTATCTAAAAGAAAAGAAAATATTGAAGGACGACAGATTAGATTTATCACCACCTATAGCCCCCAGTATCGGCAGATTTGCAACATTATGCACAAATTTTTGCCAATGTTGCAAGCTGACTCAAGATTGGCGGAGTTGACTAGGGTGGGTTACAAATTTGTAGCCAGAAGAGGCATTAATATAGGGAATATAGTATCTCCTAGCCTCTATATGTCTAGTTTTACTACACCCACTTGGTTAAACCACAAAGGCAATTATAAGTGCAGTATATCTCGTAAAAGTTGCCAATATATGAAATTGGTCAAACAATTTTCGAGCACAGTCATTAGAACTATATATGACATAAAGAGTTACATCAACTGTGGCACTAGAAATGTCGTATATTTGTTTACGTGTCAACTGTGCTCGATCCAATATGTTGGACACACAGGCAGACCATTAAGACAAAGGATTAGAGAGCATATCTACCAAGTGGAAAAAGGTTTGCTAGGCACATCAATGATGTCCATGGGGGTGATCGGACAGGACTAGGCTTTGTCGGCATTAAGAGGGTGCTTTTGCCTTGGCCAGGTGGAGATGTGTCCAGGTTGCTGGATGAGCGTGAGGCATTCTGGATTCTCCACCTTGAGACCAGGATTCCGGCTGGTCTCAATGCCGAATGGGACATTAGCCATTTATTTTAGCTTATTTTGGTGTATAGTGTTCGCTCTCATTGATATAGGTTGGTTTTCCTATCAAGTGACTCTCCTCTGTTCCTTTAATATTTACTTGTGATGGCTGTGGGACAGGATAATAGTTTATTTATAGTTGTTCCAGTTAATTAAAGGGAAAGTGATTTAGTATTTTTTCAACACTGCTTATCAGTTTACTCTTTTGATGATAATTGGTTATAATCTTGCTCTCTTGGGGTTTACATTAGTAATTAATATACTACGGATCAAGATTCTTATACCATATATATATATATATATATATATATATATAGTGTACATAGTGATATATGGTCTCTATCCTCTGTGCTGTCACTACTAGTTCGGGTTTGCGGTACTACAACAGGTTAAATTTTTAATCTGGATGAGTAGTGCATGCACCGTTCTGGTCTCGAGCCGTGTATATCTTTAGTTATATACGTACTCGATAGCCTATTGGCGGTTTAAGATGCTTAATTTAGTGTATTACCCAATCAAATTGTAACAGAAGATTTTTAAATGAATGTTTATTCATACATTGTATCTTTGATGAAGCGCTTTTGAAGCGCGAAACACGTCAGATGTCTTGCATCTTATCAAGTTGTATGTGCGATTAATATCTCTGCTCATATCACACTGATCTTTTGAACTTTTAAAGTGAGAAATAAAAGTTTCAAGTTTTATATTCGTGAGTGCCACAGTTGTTCTTATTACAACAAGCAGCGGTCTGGAGGGTGCTCCCGGATCTTTTGTTTGCTACTAAGTATACACAGAGCAGATGCCACAGAGAGGAGGGTAACACCCAACAATACCAGTAAGGAAACTGCTGGAAAACCACAGTGCGGAGGTAACAGAGCGGAAGGCAACCTGCAACACTACCAGTGAGGTAACTGCTGCAACAGAACAATGGAGCAAGCCCTCTGATGCCGACTGAGGCAAGTGGTAGTCAGATAGGAGCAGGAGTAGGCACGGAGCGTAAGTTAGACAAGCCACAGACTCCGTCGGCCAATCGTGCCTAATGCTACAAAATAGTGAGAGAGACATCACAGATGCACGCCCACAGAATAGATGCAAGGATGAAGGTGGCAAAATCCTACCCACAGTATGGACCACGGACAACCAGACAGAATCACACGCAAGTGGAATCACGGGTACCGTGACAGTGCCCCAGAGCCCTCGGAACGTTTAGGAGTGCTTCTGCTGCTGCTAGTTGTGGCACCTCTGACGTGTTGATGACGTGTCTCCAAATTAGATCTGTGTTGTGCTTCAGGTTGGATCTCAATGAGGAGGTGCCTAGGCGTGATTCTGCTTTCCCCTGCTCACATGTTTCTTACACAGACAACAGATAGCAACACATTTAGCCTCTATGTCATTGATTTTTTTTTTTTTTTTTTTTTTTTCACAGTTGACAACACACACACACATACACACACTCCCCTTTACATCTGCTTCTTTCCCTCTTTGCCTTTAGTTAATTTCAAGTTGGATTTCAGCTTCTGTTTTCTCTCTCTCTCTCCCACAATCATTACAGTGTTTTTTTTTTCTTTTCGGTACAGATGAAAATCTGCATATCTAAATATGCTGGCCCCTCTTCTGGCTGTTGAAGGAGTTTGTCAGTTGAACTTGTCTGTCTATTGAGAGTTAGACTGTCAGTTAGTGACTGAGGCCCAGTCAGGTCAGGAAGGAACTTGGATCACAGCTGCTTGTGTCTTCTCAGTCACACTGGACTTTATTTGCATATCCTAACTAGCTCATTAAAAAAAATTCCAGCCTTTTTCCCTCTAAATTCACTTTTGCGGTGAAAAATGTCACCATCCATACTGTTTAATCATTTGACTGCCAGAGAGGTGGGCAATACATTGCAGAGCAATGTGTTGTACAACCCACTGCCATTCAAATGGTTAAAAGGACGCTTTAGAGTAAGGAGAGATTTACTCATTTCCTGTATTTTTCATGAACTCCTTGAGGACCAGAGATGCATGGAACATATTTCAAAGCAATGTGTTGTACAACCCTCTCATCTTCAAGGGGTTAATCCTTTTCATGCCAGAATGGAGTCCAGGGTGGAGTCTGATGCTGTGAACATGTCCTTCCTAAAAGTAAAACTTGTCACTTCAACCTGAGGCAATGTAGTCATTCACTGTGCCTCCTTATAGCTACAACCCTGATTTTAGTGATGCTCTGCCTCCCCAAGACTTCCTTATTCTCCACCCATGTCTGAGCAATAATTACATCCAAAAGGTTTACACGTCTATAGAGGAATTTATTTCTGATTTATTATTACAGGCTTCTAATTAGTTACTTGGTGCTAGCATTGTTCATTTTCTGCACTAATATGTTGGCATACAAATCATGAGGCTGCCCTTTGGGTATGTAGTAGTGTGCATGATTACGATAATGAATATCCATTCCCATTCCACTATCAATAAGACTGTATACGAGCAAGCCCTGAATACCTTCCCTTTACCATATGCAAGAAAAATTGACTAATTTCCTCTGAGCCTTTTTAATACAATGCAAAAAGGAATGGAACAACCAAAATGCCCAAACACTACCCCAATGCCCTCTCCATGATGCAAGAGGCAAAATTAGAGGAGCTTACAACATACATTCTCTTTTTTGGACAATGCAGCATTCATCAGATGGGTTAGCTCATCCTCTTTCAGCTGATAGGAAAGAGAACACGTCAAGTAAACTCCAAACAGTATAAGAGCTCCCTCCTCCTTTGTACATGGTGTCTTAATCTCAAAGCTAGAAGCCAAATAATGGATGGGAAATTGGTGAATGTTTCCATGGATTATGTCGAGGAAAATAATTTCAGTAAGTATGTTATAATTTGTCCATTTTTCTGGACATCTGTGGCAGCATTCACCAGACAGGCAAGTGCCCAAACAACCATAAGTGGTGGGGACCAGAACTCTAATGGAGAGAATACTGTTCTTCAAAATTGGAAATTGCGATGATCTGACAGACTAAGCGCCCAATGTAAGTTTCTTGGCCTTGCTGTGGCCTAGGAAGGGTTAGAGATGCTAACTGCAAGGCCAGATTAGTGCCGACTGGAGGAGCCGGCCCGCACCCCGGATGACAAATCAGAGAACCGCACCTACCCACTGGGGTCGAAATAGATAACCGTAAAGCTAACACACCTGCAATATTCATTTAAGTGGTTGTATAGGAACACTGCAACCTGGAGCTCGACTGAAGAGACAGAAGACTGGATAGTCAATATTCGACTGGTGGTCGAGATCATTGATGTTGGACTTGTGGTTGAGGTGGTCGATGTTCAACTGGGCACAGAGAATAGAAGCCCACCAGGGTCAAGGCAGATGGGAATTCAGACACATCAGGTCAGGAATGGACGTGTAATGCGTACCAAGCAGCAGAAGGAGGAATGGTCGACAACCAAGCCATGGTTGCAAACGAATCGGGCAAAGCAGTACACAGGAGGCACGCAGAAGAGTAGTAGAATAAATGGAGCCAAAGGTGGTAGCAGGAAATCTGAGAACATGGTACAAAATCATAGAGCAGGAGGGAAGTCAGAGTAGAAGCTGGGTCAATACACAAGAAGATCACACAAGAATAATACTTGGAGCTATGGGTCACAAACTGGAACACTTTGATCGTGCATCTGCCCAAAAGCACTTAGGCTCTATAAAGGTTCAGAGTAAACACAAAACAAGGCAAGGGAACCAGGATCCGGACAACAAGGAGAAAGCAAACAAAAAACAGACAAGGAACCACAAAAAATCAAGGGCAGAACATGACAGAAATTAACAGTGGTACAATAGTTCTCTTCCAATCTACTAATTTAAAGTGGATATCCTGCTTTAAGAAATCAATATTCACCAAGAGCAAGAAGGAGAGCGCTAACATTTTGACAATGATCTTGATTGGCAGCTCTCTCCCTTCAAGGAGCTGTGAGTCTGGAAAGGAAAGCTAGCCCCTTCTCAATAGGGCGGGCTGTGCTTGTGCATTACATGCACAGGCTGAGGATTAACCTTGTGCCAGGGATGCAGCCAACATGATACCTCAATGGCACTCAAAGGGTTAACTTACCTAGTAATTCATCACTGAGAAAACGATGATCCGACTCCTTCATAATGACAGTCCCATATAAAGTGATAAGAATAAACAACTGGAATTAGGGTGCATACAGGTAAATCATAATGCATGCATCCATCATAGCAACCTACAATTTACTTTACCACCTTCATTCCTCTGTTGATACATAGTATGGTTTTTAGCCTTAGATTTTTCAGAATATGGCATAATTTACCAACAGAAGAGGGAACTATCATCACATGCTTCAAGTGAAATTTGTATCCCTCGGGAAAGCAGTCTAAGTCAGTCTTGGAGTGTTTCTCTTAACTGTTGACAAAAGGCATAGTACCCCAATAAGGGAGCAACATTTGAGGCTGGGCCATACACTGTAAGCAATCTCTACTTTGAGAGTCATACGAGAAGCACAAGTACTTATGGTTATATTCTGTACTCTGTGTCATTCTTATAAAATAAATCCTCTTACCTTGAGGGTTACTTAAGGCATTTTGCTCCGCGCTTTGTTTGGAGAAGAGAGAAAAGACTACATACTAAAAATCCTGGCTTGCTTAAAGGTAAACAGATACCAAGAACGATAACCTATAAGGGCTGCCAAAGGAACATCCACATACAAGGCAGCATATTCCCAAGAAATGGAGCTAAAAGAAACAGATCTAACTTCAAACACTTGACAGATTCATCCATAAAGCATCAGACATGCACACTAAAGTATAAAGTATATTCTACAAAAAACACTTTTCAAAGTGAGTCTTAGAATTGTACACTCAGAAAACCTAGATGTGTGCACCACAGCACTTTACATGAGAGTTGAAATGCAGCAGAGAACTTCAAAAGGAGGTGAAACATAGACAAATGCACACTAACAGCATGACAAAAGTGTACACCACAGAGCATCAAAGATGCACAGACAAGCACACCTACAATTTACCAGTAGCATGGTGGCACCAGTGTGTGACAACAGTACAACAACTGTGCTCACACGAGCTGCAGTGCACCTATGGCCTGCGCTCACAAACACCACAGTGCTCCTACGGCCTGCACTTGCAAGCAATGCAGTATGGCTATGGCCTATGCTCACATGCACCACAGTGTGGCTCTGACCTGCATTCGCACACGAAAGACAGAACGGCCATAGAGTGTGTACAGCAACAGCATTCACACGCAAGTCCACAGAATGGAGTCTGTGTTCGCACACACAAACCCAGAGAATGGATTCAGAGATGGCACACATGAAACCACGGAGTGGAGTCAGCAATTGCACACGCGAACCCACAAAGCGTAGTTGACATTCACACTGCTTGCACCTACACGTTCACAGGAGGTAACCTGTGCACCTAAAAAGTGGCTGCCCCACTGTGATGCCATGGCATATGAGAAATCACATATACCCAATCACATTAATTTTATTGTAGTAGATATAAATGCATGCAAGTGCAGCCATAACAGGAGCATATGTACCCAGGTGCAGCAATCGCATGTACAAGCACAGGCGCCATTCAGCTCACATTCACAGGCATCTAATACTGCAGCTGCACCCTCCAGGTGTACAGCTATAACACATGAAGATGAGACAAAGATAACAGACTTATCAAAAGGATGAAAATAAATGAAGCCTCTAAAATTCAAGATGCCCAGAACGCAGTAAGTACATGGCCCAAAGCTAGCCATAAAATATAGAAGCCCGTCTGAAATCCTAGTCAGGATGGGATAGCTTTAACCCCTTAAGGTCCGCCGGTCCTGGGTTACTTTTACCATTAAAGACCACATAGACCACATTCTCCAAAAGAGAGGCTGAAACTGACTACTCCAGTAGCTTATGGCAATGCTATGAGCAGGATGCACAGAAAGCCCACACCTGTATATACATCTAGGTAATCCACATAAGCAGAGGGCAATATATATCTCAATTAAGTCCATATCGGCATGCAATCCCTGCAGGCAGAGGCAAGAATGTTACTCGAAGAAACACCATTCCCAGCACTCCAGTCTGCGACCATTAGGATTTATGCAACAATTACCTTGCTGCTGCTGGGTTTCCAAGCCACTCACCCTGACAGGAGGGGTTTAGCTGCTTCAGGTGGAGGCCAACTGGGAAAGGGCAGAAGGCACTGCCAGGTAAGCTTCAAAAGAGTCAGCAACTCTCGCATACTACTAGTTTCAGAGGAAAAGACAACAGGTGAAGGGGAAGGGAGTCTTTTATACTGTTTGAATTTTCTTTGACATTTTCTCAGCTGAAAGGGGAGGAGCTAACTGACTGGTGAATGCTGCCATGGATGTCCAGGAAAGGAGCATTTTCAACAGAGTTTAGTATATGGTAGTTATACAGGTGTAGCTCCAAACTGGTTTCATAGCCTATTTTAGTCTGGAATCTCTTTAGTACATCTCCACGATTATCTTGTTAATTTTATTGCTTTGTTTAGTACTGGAGATGAACAAACACGTGGAAACTTTGGATTTTTGGATCAAGTCGCAGCTCTACAGTGGGTTCAGGAAAACATTAAGGATTTCGGGGGTGATCCACAGTCTGTCACCATATCTGGGGAATCCGCAGGTGGAGTGAGTGTTTCTGCACAGGTAGGTTCTACTCACTCAACCCACAAAATCAGAACTGCACACCAACAGTGACACAGAGCTTCAAAACCTGTGAATTTTCTTTTTCTTTTCTCCACTGAAATAATTGTAGTAGCTAATGTTCCTGTTGTGTCCCATGTGAGCACTGATTTGTTTTGTTACTGATGTTCTTTAGTACCGAACTAGCACTGGGAGCAAATCGGAGGTTAGAATATGATAAATCTATTGCATTCAAGTGCCCATTGCAATTTTTTAAAATTAGAACTGTCCTCTGTGTGATTAGTTATTAGTTATGTCTTTGTATATACTCATATACTTTTTGTGCATTGATAGTAGTGGATAACAATGTGGAATTCAAACATTTTAGTAAGTTTTTAAGTCTCCTGTACCAAATCACATCAATGATCAGGTGTCAGAAACCTGAAATCCACAAAAGGTGGCATTGCTTGTGGACCAAGTGGATTTATTCTGTCATCAATTTCTGTGTTTTAGCTAAACCCATAAGTGTAGTTGTAATTCTTTTTTCCATGTTTTTAGGTGTTATCTCCCTTATCCAAAGGTTTATTCCATAGAGCTATAGCTGAGAGCGGCGTTGCATTAATGCCTAGTCTGATGGTCAGTAAACCTGAAGAGGTCATGTTTATCCGAGATGTAAGTTTTCTTCTCTCCCAGACTCATTGGATGCTTGTTGATGGCTACACCACCTCTTTCATTTTCTTTTACATACACATTTTTTATAAATTAAATAACGTGTCACATGACTTGCTGGTAATCTTCCAGGCATACTATAGGATAAGGGATTGGGGTGGAGTAATCCTAATGAAAAGACAATGTCTGCTAATTGAAACTTTACCAAAAACAAGCATCAAAAAAAGCAGCATTTCACTTCAATAGAAATACTAGTTTTGTTATTAGAGCTACAGCTAGAATTCTTACTTTGGTTCTCCATCTGTAGTTGGACCTTACCCCTGCTCTACATGCCAATATCCTAGTCAACAGGGAATGTGGGTCTAGCTAGCAGAGGGATTGGATAAGTGGGAATGGGAGAGTGCTGCACAGTAGTGGATATTGGGTTTTTACCCCTGCTCTACATGCCGATATTCTAGTCAACAGGGAATGTGGGTCTAGTTAGCAGAGGGATTGGATAAGTGGGAATGGGAGAGTGCTGCACAGTAGTGGATATTGGGTTTTTAGGATGTAATTGGACCAATGGAAAAATTAGTAGTGGTCCAACAGGACAGAACAACTTAAATCTTCTACCAATCACAACCATTGATCCACTAAAGTTCAACCAGATTGACTTATTGATTGAGGAAAGTCAGATACTGTTATAGAAAAAAAGGCGTAGCTAAAGGTCAGGGACTGTAGCAAACCAGCTGTTGTCATTTCCTGTACTAAACAGGCAGAATCCAGTATGTAACGAAGATCAAGGCTTACATCAAACAAGCAGTGTAGATAAACTTGGCAGAGATAAGGGATGATAACAAAGAGCAATGTCCAGTAATGCCTCAGAGGAGAGCAACAAACAGGCAACACAAATAACAGAACTAGAGCACACATCCAAATCACTCAACAATGAATATCTTGCACCACAGCACAGGAAATCCTCCTTTAAACAGGAGATTGCTTTATACCTGACAGGAAAAAGGTACATATAAGGGAAGACAAGTAGGCTATTAGCACTCCAAGTTAGCTGCTGGAATTAGATCATTATTGCTGGAAGGGTATAACACCACAATCTGTTATTTCTCATATCCAGATAGGGCTTTTGAGTATACATTGTAAGTTTGAATCCAGATAGCATCCCTTATGATAGGGCTGGAGGGAAGGGAGGGGTTGAGGAACAGGATGTTGGCAGAAGAATAGGGACCAGGGAACGCAAAGAATGGAACTGGAAGAGGGAATACACTAATGAGGAATGGGGTAGACACAATTCATAAATGGGGAGGCAGACCTAAGAAATGAGGTGGTAAGTAGGAGGACTGAGAGAATACTTTTGGGAATTGACAATTCAGTCTCTAATTGTATTCGTTATTTATAAAGTGCAGAAAACATAGGGCCTTATTCATCATGATGAAGAGGTACAATGCTGGAGCAACCAGCTGCTGTTCCTGCTGATTTAAATGGGGCTTTTAACCACTTAGATCCTAAAACATGTAGGAAGCCTCTCCAGCATTCAGTGGGTTAAAATCACCATTTAAATCAATTTACTTCAGAATTGCACTTGGTGTTTATTAAATATTAAGAACCATTTGGGTCACAGATGTTGTTATAAAGTGCAAGAACACGTATTTGAAAACTTATTCAAAACTGGATATGTGTCATGTTGGCCAAAAGACAGGCAAATGTACAGGAGATATTCATACATGGTTCCGTATGCTAGCTGTGGTACCAGTAATGTTTCATAAGCTAATTAAGCTTTTTAGTTTCATCTGTTAATGAAGCCTACACTGCTCCAAGAGTCTTTTACCTTCACTTTTCCTGAAAATAGAGCTATGAATATTTCCTAAACTATACATCTGCTTGACTACATGGGCAATATGAGGTTTTATTTATTTAATTTGAGTTGTAATCCCTTGAGGACCAGAGAGGTGCACAACATATTGAGAAGCAGTGCTTTTCACTCCCCTTCAAGGGATTATAATAACATCAGACCTCTTAAATCCGAGGCCTGGATTTCATTGCAGGTGATAACTTTATCAAGGGGGTTTTAGCTACAAATTTATCCATAGTCTTCAATGGGAATCTGTTCAAGAAGACAAACCAGTGATCAACTGTAATGCAATCTGGAATGGATGGCCAGGCACAATGCTTGTTTTTATGGGGATAAAACCATGCATCTGATCTAAAACAATGTTTTGTAGAACTGCAACAATCTACATCAGTCACATAGTTATAACGCATGTACAGCTATCTCAGAATGTAGGAAGTGATGATATATGGGAATAAGCAGAAAACAGATCTTCATTTTTCTTTGCAGTTAGTGGCCAATATGTCTGCCTGTGATCCTGCTTCCCTGGTAGATTGTTTGATGGAGAAAACTGAAGACGAGATTCTTGCAATTAGTTCATCCACGGTATGGTAGTATGATAATCTAATTTGTTTATTGTCTATGTATTTACCCATTGAGTGCCAGAGGGATGTCCATATTAATATGTTGGACACCCCTCTTTTGAGACTAAGAGGGTTAAGCATTTTGCAAGACAATTTTTTAATGAAAAATAGAGATGAACCCTTTGCATTCTACAAGGGTGTGCAGCACTTTGAAGATCAATGCAATTCACACCCCTCTAACACTTAAAATGGTTTGTCCCTCTCATTGTCTTTGCCTTTAAAATGCAATGCAGGGGTGGAGTGAACCCTTGGAGCACTCATTCATGGTGTTTACATTGTACAGCTCTACTAAGGAGAATTATTGGAAAGAGTGAAACACATTTTCACATACCAGGAAAAGTACACGTATGGCAATTCCATAGTAGAACATACTATGCCAGAACCATGAATGGGTATGTTACTCTCTCGCAGCTAATCTATTCATCCAACAATCTGCATTTATAACTAACTCTTTAAATAACAGAGACGTCACCATCATTCAAGAAGTTAGTGTTTGAAGCTGAGTATAGTGAATAAGGGGCTTTGCCTCCCTGTGGTACGGGGAACTTGATCCTAGGGTCACCTTGGGTTGAGAAAGCATGAATTCATTATATGTGTGTGTGTATAGCATTATTGAGGGATGCAGGGAGCATGGGGTATAGGAGCTCCTCCCTATAGGAGGCAGGACACTCTAAATTAAACTCCTCACACTCCCAGGAGCCTATATCCCTCCACCAGTGAGAATGAAGTCAGTTTTTTAAGAGTGTCCTCCAGGAGGTACAGGGATATTTCCCCATGGGGAAATCTACAATATTTATTTTATTCTATTTTATTTTATTCTATTCTAATTTACAACATACTCATCTGGATAGGACCCTCACTTGGCGAGGAAATCCCTTCAACTGACTGATACACCAGTTATTGATACTGCACTGCCATAGGAACTGCAATTACCATTAAGGCAGGAGAAAGCATATACCACATTGCTTTGGTATTGGATACACAGTAGTGGTATCAGAAGACCAACGGTGATGGATGGAAACACTACCTCATTCCATTTCAAAGTTAATTACAGTACTTTTCTCCTATTCAGACTTGTTAAAGACTGTTGCAGTGAGGAACCTTAGAGTTGTACTATTTTGTTCATTTCAGCTCAAAAACTGGAAAGAGAGAGGTAAGTGGTACAATTTTACTTATTCCAGTCAAGTAACCGGAACAAGAGCTTTCCTTTCTGCATAAACACGTAGTGGTTTGGGATAAACATGATGGGTGAGTTTGTTGGCCGACTGCAGCCATTTCATTTTTCAGGGGACGCACTTCACATGCACACGCACGTCACGTCCCTCACACAAAACAACTGCTGAAGTGATGCATGTTATAAATCTGAGAGAAAAATTTTAATCAAGTATTACAATTTATTAAGACCCTATTGCAAAGCCAAAAAGAGGGGGAAAAGAAATCTAAAAGCAACAAAGGCACAACAATTTCAGGATCTCATACATCAACATGTTTGAGCTGCTCTGTTCCTGAAGAACAATCAGCTAATACATCAAAAATAATTTCCTCAGAATTTACAACCTGAATGGGGTAAAGCATTACCAGGGTCCACAGCCAATAGCCTGGAAAAGGGCATTGGACAAATGGTTATCTGATGCTCCACGTTTAAAACCAACAAAATGATCACCACAAATTAATCTGATCAATGACCCATTAATACCATATTCAAATTCTTCCGATGATGAGGGAGAGAATCGTAGTGAGGATTGGGCCCTCCTCATTCCTCAGTTTCAAATGCAAAAAGAAATCAGTCTAGTTCCCAGCATATGCAAAACTAGATAAAATAATTCAGGATGAGTGGTGAACCCCAGATAAATCTGTAGCCATACCACAGAAACTGACACACATTTATTCTTTCCCTGAAGAAAAGATTGACTTATGGTTGGCTCCACAAGTGGTCAATCCTGTAGTATCTTGAACTTTTAGACATACTACAATTCCAGTACAGATGAAATATACTGTGATAAAAGAATATACTCATTCAGGCCAGGGAGCCATCATCAGGGCAGCATTCACATCAGTATGGGCATACAGAGCTATGGAAGCATGGCAAAGTCCACTTGTGCAAGTCATTCAAGATAATGCTCCAGAAGAGGATATTCTTCCCTTAATATGATTTCTTCTAGAAGCCACAGTATTTAATGGTGAGGCGGCCTTAGAAATTGCCAAAATGGCATCAGCGTACTGCAGTTGCTGCCCGTTGCACTCTATGTCTTAAGATAGGGAATGCAGATTCTGCCTCCTAGAAAGCATTAGTAGCCTTACCATTCACAGGTTCATTGTTGTTTGGCTCAGGACTGGATAAGATCCTTAATCAAGCCACAGATGACAAAAGTACCCTTTTACCTAAAAACGAACCCCGTAGATTTGATTTCAAAAAGAAAACATCGACATATTGTACCAACAGAGATACTTCAGGGGATTCCTTTCGCTGTGGAGGAAAAACTAAATACACTTGAGCCCAGAAGAAAATTTTACCTAAATCGTCTGAGCTCAGGTCCACCTCTGCATGAAGGTGTGAGATTGGAGAACCCCAAATATCCTCCACTGGGGGAAGACTCCAACACTGTAATCTACAGTGGAGACATTCTATCACAGACAAATGGGTATAATGTCAGAGGGATACATAATGTCATTCATCACTCTCCCTCCATCCCTTTCTTCCTGTCCAGCATGCCCAAAGACAGACGTCTTCAAGAGGCATTTCATCAGGCAATTTACCAGTTCTTAAGAAATGGAGTGGTAATTCCTGTCCCAAGAGAACAAAGATTCAAGGGATTCTATTGCCAAAAAGATGGAGGCTTTCATCTGATCCTGGATTTAAAGGCTCTAAATCAGTTTCTTCGAATACCAAGTTTAAAATGGAATCAATCAGATCCATGATGGCAGACATGGACCAACAGAGTTCATGGCATCACTAGATATCAAATACATTAATTTGCACATTCCTGTTTGTCCAGGACATTACCATTACCTTTGGTTTGCATTCCAAAACCAACATTAGCAATTTGTGTTTTTTCCATTTGGCCTGACCATGCCACCGAGAGTGTTCACCAAAGTGATGGATCTGCTTGCAGCCTTTCTTCAGTCAGTAGGAGTCAATATGACCCCATATCTACATGATTTGTTACTGAAAGCTCCTTCACAGGAGCTACAAAAGCATCATCTTCATCTCACCATGAAGATCCTAAAAGAGCACAGTTGGATCATACAACAGAAAAAGAAAAGGGGGAGCCACAATAGTTTAATTTTGTACCAATAGCAATACAGATAAGAAAACAAAATTATGTTCACATTTGGTGGTGGTCAGTGGAGGAGCATACGAAGCACTGACTTAACCTTCCCCTGTCTCCACTTGGGTATATTCTCACAGTGTATCTACTGTTTGGAAAAGATGTGTATAGGAGGAGCAGACTTGTGAACTGAGTTGATACTGTTGTGGGGTAGTGTATTCACCCATAGTTGCGTGTTTGCTTCCAATCCTATCCATGATTGACAGCAATTCCTTTTGGGAGTACCCATGTTTGTGATGTTTCAGTGGCAGAATTATGTCAAGACTTACTACACTTTTTCTTTTTTTCCCTGCTATTACTGTTGGATCATCAACCTGACCAAATCTCAACTAATTCTTTCAAAAAGTCATATTACCTCAAGACAAAATCTTAGATCTACAGGAGAGTTCTGAGTGAACCAGGACTCTCAATCAGGAGTTGGGGACCACAAAGTATACAGTTCCTTTCACACAGCTTCACATACGTCCCCTGCAACTAGAACTACTTTGTCACTGGTCCAGGAATCCTGCTTATCTACATCATACAATAATTCTATCATAGACCACCAGACAGTTGTTTCAGTGGTGGCTTTCAAGTCCAAACGTGTCAACTGGAAGACTGTTCTCAGTAACAGAATGGAAGGTGGTAACAATGAATGGGAGTCTGTTTGGGTGGGGAGCAGTGTACAGTCTTCACTCCCCAACCAAGGCACATCTACAAGTAAATATTGTAGCATTACTTGCCATCTACCATGCACTATTGACATGGACAAGTCTGCTGGAAAATATTCCCATTCAAATTCAGTCCAAAAATGCAACAGCAGGGGCTTACATCAACCACTGGGGAGGCACAAAGCAGCCTGGATGGAGGTTGAAAGATTTCTCCTGTGAGCGGAAAAACATGTCCTGCTGTTATTGGCTATATACATCAGGGAGTGAATAACTGTGAAGCAGACTACCTGAGCAGACAGACCATAGACTGAGAGGATGGAACTGAAACAAGAGATCTTTCTTCAAATAGTGGAGTTTTGGGGCACACCAGAAGTTGATATGATGGCATCACTATGTAATAAGAATCTTCCATTGTTTTGTGCCAGAACAAGAGACCCACAGACACTAGCAGCAGATGCTCTAATGATTCCACAGAAGTACAAACTAGTATATATCTTCCCTCCACTAGCTATGATTCCCACGGTTCTCCTCAAAATAAGGAGAGGGAAGGTTCACACCATTCTCATCTCCCCGTTTTGGCAAAGCAGGGCTTGGTTTCACCAGGGCTTGGTTTCACTTGATATGTTGATAACAGAACCCTGATATTTTCCTCAGATACCAGACCTTCTATCACAAGGACCCATTTATCATCACAATTTACACAATCTAGCTTTGATGGTGGGGAACTTGAAACAGAAATCTTGAATTCAAGGGACTGAGTGATTCAGTCATTCAAACTCTGTCAAGAGCTTGCAAACCTATCTCAGCTAAAATATATAATAGAATTTGGAGAATATATTTTTAATTTTATCAGCATTCGATTGACCCATTTTGTTTCCATCTTCCAGTTCTAGAATTTCTGCAAGTGGGTCTTGAAAAAGGAATGAGAGTCAATTCTCTTAAAGTACAAGTGTCAGCTCTATCAGTTATTTTCCAAAAGAAAATTGCTACCATTGCTGATATTCAAATGTTAATTTAAGCGATGAATAAGATACTCCTTCCACACAGGGCTCCTATCCCACCTTGAACCTCAGGACTGAACCCAGCCCTTTACCCTGCACGTCTCCATACCTTGTCCTTCATCAAGATAAGGATGTTTTAAGGACTGTCGATGAAGTCCAACCTAATCAATCAAGAATTAATTCTTCCTCCTTTGTGTTCTAACCCAAGCAATAAAGAGAGTAAGCCCTTCATACGTTGGATGTGGTTCTCTGTCTTCACCAGTATGTTCAAGTCAAGTAGTGACGTTGCCATTTCTGACGACCCAAAGACAGGCATACCAGCTTCAAAGACAACTATTGTCTCATGGCTTTTCAAAATCGCCTAGCTGCTACAAAATGACAGATCCATTTGAGACAACTGATCCAATGGTCCATTTATACTGACCGAAATTTAAACAAATTCAACCCAGTGTGATAGCTCCTTTGGTTAATGCACCAGCTGTGGAATATGCTCAAATGTCAGGGTCACAGGTTCTAGTCCCCGGCAGGACCAAATATCTGTCAACCCGCACTGGACCTGAGGATCCATACACTCGGCTTGCTGAGGAGGCATTGTGTTTGGTACCCTTGTGATACTGTAAGGGTTAACTGTTTGAATGGCAAAGACATATCCAGTGCATTGCAAGGTAAGCATTGGTGATCACTCTGTCACTTAGAGATTTAACCCTTTTGAGTGCCACAGATGTATGCAATACATTGGAATGTGTTGGATACCTCTCTGGACTGAAGGGACTAAAAAGATCTCCGATGCATGGGGGAACCCTCTGCCACTGGAAAATGTTAACCATTTGAGTGCCAAAGAGGTTTGCAATGCAACTGTTGTCTGGCACTAAAACGGTTAACTCTTTGACTGCCAAAGAGTTGTCCATTGCATTACAATGCCCTGGTTACCTCTGTGGTACTAAAATAGTTAAAAAATACCCCATGGGGTGGGAAGCACTCTACCACTGAAATGGTTAACCCTCTGAATGCCAAAGAGGTATTCAAATTTGTTGCAATGACACATCCTTGCTCGTTCTCTCTCCTGAGAAGGTGGGAGGGAATTAGGTGTGGGGACATGGTGAACGGGGATGGTGGGAGGGAATCAGGAGTGGGGGCATGGTGAATGCGGAGGGAAACAGATGGGACATGGTGAAGGTGCTAGGGAAGAAGAGTGGGGCCATGGAGAACAGGGAATGTGGGAGGGAAAAGAGTGGGGCCATGGAGAACAGGGAATGTGGGAGGGAAAAAGAGTGGGGACCTGGAGAATGAGGAATGTGGGAGGGGAAAAGAGTGGGGACTTGGAGCAAAGGGACGGTGGGAGGGAAGAAAGAGACTGGCAAGATGTCTGAGCTCCGTCCTGCTGTTAGTTCGGGAAGAATAGCGAATTCTCTTTAGTCTGGTAATAATTCTGGCTACTAGGGCTACTGAGCAGCTAGTCGGCAGATGGTCAAATATACGAGGCAATGTTTTTATTGGGTGGTAGTTCCGCTTTAAAGGTTGAGCTCATCAAAAGGACACTAGAAGCAAATCAAGGACTAAAGAAAGCAAAACGAAAGATGGCCACACAGAAGAGCCAAATGTTTGCATGAAAGCTGGAAGACTGTACAACAGCTAAAACTCAACAACTATATACTAAATGAGTGGAAGACTTTTATTCAAATCTTTATAAGGATGAATGACAGCAATTGAATTCAGTGCCACAGGCTGAAACTGTGCTAGAAGTATTTGTAGAAGAAGTATAAAAAAACACAAAAAAGAAGAAGGGCGCCCAATAGTGTGATAATGTCAATACACAAAATAATAAATAAAAGATAAATGTGTACTCACAATAGTAATGGTCAGCTGGAGATCAAGCTGACACAAGCGCTTCCGGAGAAATTAAATCTGTCTCCGTTCAGGCTGCATATAAGTCGGTCCATCCAAACGAGAACTTGGTGCTCATCATAGTCCCCTTAACTAGGAGGAAATATTTGCCATTAAACTCAAAAAAATTGTGTGTGAGTATAAATTCAGTTGCGATGAGCAGGAAGTTAGTCTGGATCAGAAGCATACGTTCATCCTGTAAAAGGAAATATTTAGCAGCTAACAATCCTCCCTGATAGGGGATATTAGAATATAAAGAGGTAACATCAAGTGAAATCCGACAAAAATCCTCTGACTAGACGAAGTTCCTCAGCAGCGCAGTCAAATGAGACTAATCACGGAGGTAGGAAGGGAGACTTAAGACAAGTCTCTGCAGATGAAAATCCACATATGCAGATAAATTTGATGTCAATGAATTGATCCCAGAAATGATGGGCCTGCCTGGAGGTGACACCAAGGTTTTATGAACTTTTGGTAAATGATAATAAACAGCCACTCTTGGATGATGTACATAAAGAAAGTCTCTTTCTTTTTTATCTATTATATTATTACCACAATTATGGGGTAGCCTGTCTTATTTAGTTCTAATATTTTTGAATGATTATTATTATTATTACATTTTTGTTTTTTATTAATGCATATTTGTAATAATTTAAATGTTTACTCATTTGTTATTTAGTCGATATATACATCTACTATATGTTTTGTATATATGTAGATTCAATGATACAGGACATATGTCATTTTGTTTTTATATATATATATATATATATAATATATATATATTTATATATATATATATATATATATATATATATATGCCGTCAATATGGATTGGTTGGTCTGCTTCTCGGTTGCTTTCAATGGGCTGACTAGCATTGACGTTACTTATAGTTTTATTATGTGACCGATATAACTTTTTGTTTCCTTTTATATCATGTGTTTGGGTTATTTCAGACCCTTAGTGTGGATTGGTTTCTTTGACATGTCAATTTTCATGCTCCGTAGGTCCGATATAGTTCATTGTGGATTGGCCATTCTAGTTTGTGATGTTGTTGCTGCTAGCCCAATGATTAGCGACCGAGAGGGATTTAAATCTTGTAACTTTGCTTATAGAGGCTATTTCTTTGATAAAGTGGCGATTGCAGCCACGAAATACATTAGATTGCTTCTGTGTCTAATACTATTTATTTTTATTGAGACTACGATTTTAATAAATATTTTTGATACACTTTGATTGGAGCCGTGTTCTACATCTTTGATCCTTAGCAGTGTGGGCGGACCGACTTATATGCAGCCTGAACGGAGACAGGTTTAATTTCTCCGGAAGGGCTTGTGTCAGCTTGATCTCCAGCTGACCATTACTATTGTGAGTACGCGTTTATCTTTTATTTACTATTTTGTGTGTTGACGTTATCACACAATTGGGCGCCCTTCTTCTTTTTTGTGTTTTTTTTATGGTTGACCACTTGGGGAGAGTGATTTGAGAAGGAGCGACCTTTCATATAGTGACGCACAGATTGGCTGATTTGAAGCAGTATTATATCTTTACAAGCCTTTTAGCTGTTTCTCATATATGTGTTGAAACAGCAACTTATCTTGTGAGTACCATTCACTCGGGTGATTGGTGAAGGTGTACAAGTTAAATTGGGTTCAACACAAGGGGCGCCTCTTCCCCCTTTTCTCCCTTCTTGCTTGTAGAAGAAGTAGAAGCTGCAATAAAATAAATGAAAAATGGCAAAAGCAGCTGGACCTGCACACAATAAAATGATACTCACCGACTGCTCAGTTTTAAAATGTTTTAACATCGGAAGTGGCCACTGGCTAATGAACACAAAAATAAAAACTGAGTACAAGTCAAGTCAACAAATCAAGTCAACAAATATGAATATCAATGCTAGCCAGCTATTGAAAAATATGAATTTGAATTATCACTGTCTAATCGCTACAGAGTGCTGCAAGACCTTCCCAACACAAACATTTCAACCCACAATGACAAAGTCATTGAGACTATCGTAGACACTGCCCATGTCCTTGCACTGTGAAACAAGAAAAAACAACCAGAATATCAAAGGAAACAGTTGCCATGATTAAAAAAGTGTGGAGAAATTAACTGAAATGGTAATAGCAGAAACAGGGTAGAATATGTAGAAATGGGCAAGACCATAAAGAAAAGCATAAATAAAGAAACGTGCAAGATCAATTTTGAGCTCATCAAAGAGACACTGGAAGCGAAACAAAAGATAGCCAAATGTTTGCATTTTATTCAGATCTTTATATATATATATATATATATATATATATATATATATATATAGAGAGAGAGAGAGAGAGAGTATGAATACATACAGTGTGTGTGTGTATATACAATATAAATACACACAGTACTGTGCAAACGTCTTAGGTAGGTGTGAAAACATGCTGTAAACTAAGAACACTTTCAAAAATTGACATGTTAATAATTTATTTTTTTCAATTAACAAAATGATAGTGAGTAAAGAGGAAAAATATAAATCAAATCAATATTTGATATATACCCTTTGCCTTCAAAACAGCATCAATTCTGCTAGGTACACTTGCACACAGTTTAAGGAACTCGGCAGGTAGGTTGTTCCAAACATCTTGGAGAACTAGCTACAGTTCTTCTGTGGATTTAGGCAGCCTCGGTTGCTTCTCTCTCTTCATATAATCCCAGGCCGACTCAGTGATGTTGAGATCAGGGCTCTGTGGGGGCCATACCATCACATCCAGGATTCTTTGTTCTTCTTTACGCTGAAGATAAGTCTTAACGAATTTGGCTGTATGTTTGGGGTCATTGCCATTCTGCAGAATAAATTTGGGGCCAATCAGATGCCTCCCTGATGGTATTGCATGATGGATAAGTATCCACCTGTACTTTTCAGCATTGAGGAGACCATTAATTCTGACCAAATTTCTCCATTTGCAGAAATGCAGCCCCAAACTTGCAAGGAACTTCCACCATACTTCACTGTTGCCTGCAGACACTCACTCCTGTACCTATCTATAGCCTTCTGCTACAGCCAAATATTTCAAATTTGGCTCATTGGTCCAGAGCAACTGCTGCCATTTTTCTGCACCCCAGTTCCTATATCCATGCATAGTTGTCGCTTGGCCTTGTTTCCATGTCAGAGGCATGTCTTTTTGGCCACAAGTCTTCCATAAAGACCACTTCTGACCAAACTTCTCTCTAAAGTAGATGGGTGTACCAGGATTGCACTGATTTCTGACAATTCTGAGCTGATGGCACTGCTGGATATCCTCCTGTTGCAAAGGGAAGTAAGCATATGATTGTGCATTGTAAGCATATGATATGCATCTACTGTCATAAACATTGCCTGTTTCTTTGTGCTTCTTCAAAAGAGCTTGGACAGTACATCTGGAAATCCATCTGCCTTGAAATTTCTGCCTGGGAGAGACCTAGTGTCTTGTTGCTGTGCTCAGTCTTGCCATGGTGTATAACTTTTGACATTAAACTGTCTTCAGCAACCCCACCTTGTTATCTGAGTTTGGCTGTTCCTCACCCAGTTTTATTCCTCCTACACAGCTGTTTCTGTTTCAGTTAATGATTGTGTTTCAACCTACCTATGAAATTGATGATCATTAGCACCTGTTTGGTATAATTGTTTAATCATACACCTGACTATATGCCTACAAAATCCCTGACTTTGTGCAAGTGTACCTAGAAGAATTGATGCTGTTTTGAAGGCAAAGGGTGGTCACACCAACTATCGATTTGATTTAAATTTTTCTTCTGTTCACTCACTTTGCATTTTGTTAATTGATAAATATAAACTATTAACATGTCTATTTTTGAAAGCATTCTTACTTTACAACATTTTTTTCACACCTGCCGAAGACTTTTGCAAAGTACTGTATGTATTTATGTATGTATGTATGTGTGTATATATATATATATGTGTGTGTGTGTCTATGTACCACTATAGTAATATATATGTATACGTGTGCCTAGGGAAAAAGACTGTAGTCACAGGAACTTGATAGAGAAATAAGTGTGCTTTTCTATGAGAGAAATTATACCCAGAATTTCAGGGAAAAAGTAATTATATAATTATAATATATGTATAACATACACCCTTGAGGCTGAAAAAAAAGACTTGTCCATCGAATTCAGCCCGTTGCATATCACCCTTGTTAATCCAGAGGAAGGCAACAAAAACCCAATTGAAGCTATTTCCAATTAAGCCCCAACTGGGTAAAAAAATCCTCCCTGACATCAAAAGGCAGTCAGATATTTCTATGGATGAACATCCTATCTGATTCAACCCAATTGTTATAATTTCTAGTCTTGTCCTGAGCTAGAAAGGTATACAGAAAGCAGCTACAGTATCTGCAAACACTGCATCCCAAGGCAAAGAATTCTAAAGAATTCTTTACAATACCAAGCACGCCTGCAATATCCAGTACGGGTGAAAAGACCAATAAAAAGCTATACAAGCAAATACACAAAAAATGTCAAAGAAGTCAAGCAGATAAATGAGGAAATAATAATAATAATAATAATAAAAAAGTAATATAAAAAGAATCAAGACATAACAATAAATGTCCATATGTGATAAATGTCCATAAAAACAAATAGATGTTGCCAGTCCAATGGGATGATGAGATAAAATGTTGGAATGAGAGAGAATACGGCAGGTAGAGCTGAAAAATGGCCTCGTCCACTTGGAAAAACCGGATCTACTGCAGCTCAAAGTATAGTGCAAAAGAAAAGGAAACCAATGTAAGTGTAGAGATTTATTAAGCATATATCACAAACCTAAAAAAGAGAGGTAATGCTCTCATTTTTTAAACAAGTGAATTAATACATTGGCATAACATATGCACTGTATAGTTCACATTTAAGTTGTATGATGCTGCACAGGCTTGTCTTCTGTTTTTTTTTTATTACACTCTCATTTGCCCTTCTTGGGCTTAAAGCACATCAAAAGGTCTTTTCCCTGGTAGCCAGATGAAGTTTGTCCTCCTGCCGACGTAGCCAGGTACTCTGTAGTCCTAGGAGATACTGTAGCTATCCCTTTGATGGAATTGGGTACAATGCTGTATTTCGCTCAAGTTTGTAAAGGCAAGTCTCAAAGTATTGAAAATACCTGATGTTGGGATATGAAGGCTGTTCTAGGTGAAAATACTAATGTGAGTGTAACCAGATATTCCTGGTGTCTTGTGGAGAGGTAAACAGATACCAACTGCCTGTGCAAGCGGGGTGCTAAGGGACTGATTGGGGGAAACCCACTGGGGGAGTGGAAAGGACCCAGTGTCTGAATGAGCAACAGACTGGCCTGAAGACACACACTGCTTTCTCTGTTGCAAACAGAAGCTCATGCCGATTTAATCCATCATTATCATTATATAATCTCCTAACAAACACATGATTACAATAACCAGATCTAATTGTCAATTCATACTGTGTGGAGTGTTAAATGATGTCAATAATATGACTGAATAAATTGTAATATACCAATGAACGTAAATAAAGTTAAGTGTGAAAGAATGCGTGAAATGTAGGAATGTATTTGTGCTAGAAAAGCTAATGAGTGCAGTGTTGCTTGGTGTAAATAACTATGCATTGCCATAATAAAGTAACATATTAATTAAATTAAACAAATTACTTAGTTGTAAAAAAAAACTTTTCTTCTGTGTACTACACGTCACAATGAAGTATGGGATATTTATCTCCTTCCTCCAGCTGGTAGGACCATTTTAATTTTATTTAAATACCAGACTCCCCCCACTTTCCTCAGTTTTTTCTTGGTCCTAGCTAGCTGGAGGACAGGAGGCTGGTGCCTCCGTATCAAGATAACCAAAAATCAAACCTTGCGTCAGGAATCCGGCTGTTCAGGCGGCGGTACGCTCCCTTCAGCTGGATGAACAAAAAAACAAAATAACCGGCATCTCTCTGCGCAGTCAGAGAGCAGTGTATGAAGAGTAAGGAAGAAATCATCGGCGTGCGTTCCACGTTGGAACGCACGCATTGGCGCGTCAAGACAGGAAGTCAGAGGGGCAGCAAGAAGCAAAGGAAGGAGAAATTATTTAAAGCAGCAGGGACTTCCCCTGTAAATGAGCGTGAGTTCCAGGCATGGAACGCACGCTGAATAAAGGAACAGATGATGACTCAAGCAAGATAGGATTCATGTTAATAATAGAGTTTTTAAATAGGTTTAATTAAAGTATTGAAGTTTTAAATAGACAACATGTCTTCATCCAAGCCTTCATCTAGCAAGGATAAGGGTGATACTGCCCCCCCCAAGGAAGACAAGCAGAAACAGAAGCCATGCGCCAATTGTGATAAGAAGTATCTCAGGATCAGATAATACAAAATTCTGTCACGATTGCTTAAAAAAGGCTGCCTTACAAGAAATGCCTAACCAATTTCCAGATTTTATTTCATGAATGAAGGTTTCAATACAAGAAACCTTTACATCCATGCAGGAGTCAGTGGTCCCTAAGAAAAGACAGAGAACAGAAGACCCAGGGGAAGGCACTTTTTCTCCAGAGGTTGATTATGAAGAAGGAAATAGCGTAGAATCCTCAACATATTCCTCTGTGGAAGAAGGAGAAATAGTAGAGGGCTCAGGGGCTTTTTCTCTGGATAAGATTGATGGTTTTGTTAAGTCAGTCAGAATGTCTTTAGGATTGATTGATGAACAGAAAGACTTAAATATCATAGATGCGGCCTTTGTAGGAAACAAGAAGTCTGCTCCCAGTTTTCCTGGTCACCAATCCATCTCTGATATGGTTTCATCCGAATGGAATAAGGTAGATAATAGGTCCACTATTACTAAAAGGTTCTCTAGAATGTACCCGGTTGAGCACGACAAAAATAAAACACTGGATATTCCCACCCAAGGTAGATGCAGCGGTTTGGAGAAAAGGTTAGAATCAGCTCTTAAAAGAAAGTACTCCCTCAAAGGTAGTAATATGCAGATCGCTACAGCCTTAGCCTGTGTTTCCAGGGCAATAAAGATTTGGCTCGCTAATCTAGAGGAAAGCATAGATTCTGGTACCTCTAGATCTAAATTAGCTAGAGAGGTTTCAGCTATCAAAGAGGCTAATAACTTCATTTGTGATGCCTCCATGGATTCCTAAAAAACTAGGTGCCAAGTCTTCAGCATTAACAGTAACTTCCAGAAGAGCTCTTTGGCTTAAATCCTGGGGAGCGGATGGCTCATCTAAGAATAAGTTAGTAAACCAGTCATTCAAAGGGGATATGATTTTTGGAGAGCAATTAGAGGACATATAAAGAAAATATCAAGGGGTAAAAGTGCCTTTTTACCTCAAGAAAGGAAAAGAAGGTCATCCCCATCCAGATCATCATATAGATCCAGAAACAATTCCTTTCGTGACTCCAGGAGATATCATACCAGGCCATTCAATCAGAGGAGACAGACAAGTCAGCAGGATAGAGTGGGGTTCAGGAAGGAATACTCCAAGAAGCAGCTACAGTCCAAGAAGGAGTTCTGAAGGTCAGTGGAAGCCATCTCAAGAGCAAGTGGGGGGTCGCTTGAAAACATTTCGGAACCACTGGAAGACATCGGACAGTTGAGTTCACAATATCCTGGAGATTGGGTACCCACTACCTTTCAAAAAGACCCCAAGAGTGAATATCTTCAAAATATCAAGGACGCCAAAGAGCATAAGGAAGAAGAAATCATTGAGTCAATAGATAAAGAATCTACTAGCAAAGAAGTTGATACAGGAGGTTCCATTAGGTCAAAGATTTTCAGGAATCTATTCAATCTTGTTTACAGTACCCAAGCCATCTGGTTCCTCAAGGACCATTCTAGACCTCAAGAAGCTGAACACCCTGTTGATACAGAAAACATTCCGAATAGAATCAGTGACCTCGGTCATAAGGTCAGTGTACCTAGACAGTTACCTTACTAAGGTAGACTTACAAGACGCCTACTATCACATCCCAGTGAGAGAAAAGGATCAAAGATATTTAAGGTTTGCGTTAGAAAAGCAGCATTTTCAGTTCACAGCCCATCCTTTTGGTTTGTCCACAGCTCGAAGGGTTTTTACCAAGGTGTTGGTGGCCACTATAGAGCCCATCAGAGAAAAAGGAATCTCCATTGTTCCCTACCTGGACGACCTATTAATAATAGCCCAGACAAAATATCTGGCCTGTGTAAACACGCAGATAGTAGTCAATCGCCTGCAGCATTTGGGCTGGATAATCAACTATCAAAAGAGTCATCTATTTCCGACACAGGATCTAGTGTACTTAGGAATGAGAATCAATACAAAAAAGGGCATTATCTCTCTATCAGAAGAAAGAATATCAAACATAATACAGAAAGTAGTAAAAGTCAGAAAAAAGAAAAGTCATATTGCTCACATATTTATGCAGTATCTGGGGGTAATAATGTCAGCCATCCAAGTAATCCTTTGGTCAAGGTTCCATTCAAGACATTTCCAGTTTAATTTCCTAAAATTCTGAAACAGATATCATGCATATCCTCTTCAGCGCATACACATCAGAGGAAGTCCGTCACAAGCTTCTTTGGTGGACAAGGAAGAAAAATCTTCAAAGGGGAACATTAATCAAAGATCTAGAATGGGAGATCGTTACCACAGACGCCAGTCCCCAAGGATGGGGGGCAGTTCACAGACTCAGGACGGCCCAGGGGACATGGTCCAAACAAGATAAAAAGATGCACATAAATATTCTGGAACTCCGAGCCATAAGTCAGGCACTAAGATTCTTTCAAAAAGACCTAAAAGGGAAAGCGGTCCACATCAAATCAGACAACATGACAGCTGTCATGTATTTAAAAAAGCAGGGAGGAACCAAAAGCCACAATTTGAACAGAGAACTGACACACATTTTCCGCTGGGAAGAAAGAAATATACTGACAATATCTGCGTCTCACATAGCAGGTGTCCAGAATATTCAAGCAGACTACCTGAGCAGGAACAAGATACACCCAGGGGAATGGTCGCTCAATCAACAGATATTCCACCAGATAGCACGCAAGTGGGGAACTCCAGAGGTAGATCTAATGTCCAACCTGGAGAATAGAAAGTGCAAGAACTTCTTTTCCAGATGGAAAACAAAGGAGGCATTAGGCCATGATGCTCTGAAGCATTCCTGGACTTTTTCTCTGGCATACATCTTCCCTCCTATTCCATTAATAAGGTAAGTTCCAAGAAAAGTGAGGTCAGACAGAGCGGAGGTCATCTTGATTGCCCCCAGATGGCCAAGGCGTTTGTGGTTTTCGGAACTAGTCAGGATGTCAGTTCAATATCCATGGCCATTACCAAACAGGAGGGATCTATTGTCACAGGGTCCTCTGCTCCATCCACATCCCAGTTTTTTTCCACCTGACAGAGGCATTTCAAGAAAAGTGGCAGATATTTTCATAGCCGGACAAAAGAAATCTACTCTCAAGGTCTATGGTAGAGTTTGGAAGACCTTCAGAATATGGTGCATTAAAAATAACATTCACAAAGACCAGGTTGCAGCCCCAGTCATCTTAGATTTCTTGCAAAATGGGTTTGATATGGGGTTAAGTCCAGGATCCCTGAAGGTGCAAATCTCAGCACTCTCGGCCGTTCTCTCTAGACATTGGGCAGAAGATGACTTGGTCAAAAGATTTGTAAAAGCCATAGAGAAAGTTCGTCCCAGAATAAGAAAGATTATTCCTGCTTGGGATATTAATATTGTGTTAACTCAGCTAGTGGATTCCCCTCTCTTTGAGCCTTTAGAATCTATATCTCTTAGACATTTGTCATGGAAAACTGTCTTTTTAACAGCTATCACCTCCGCTTAAAGAATTAGTGAGCTGCAATCTCTATCTTGTAAAGCCCCATACTTATCTTTCCATCAGGATAAAGTGGTGCTTAGAATGAAGCCCTCTTTCAGAGGAAAGGTAATCTCAGATTTCCATTTAAATCAGGAAATAGTGTTGCCTTCCTTTTGTGCTTCCCGAAAAGGTGACAAGGAAAAGAGGCTCCATTCCTTGGATCTTGTCAGATGTATCTCTATTTACTTGAAAAGAACTCAGGAGTTCAGATCGGACAACGTATTTATTCAATTCCTAGGTAAAAGAAAGGGTTTACCAGCTTCCAAACAGTCAGTGGCTAGATGGATTAGGCAATGTATTGTTACAGCCTATAAGGAGGCAAAATTACATCAGCCTCTAAAAGTAAAAGCTCATTCTACTAGAGCCATTGCCACATCATGGGCAACCAAGGCTAATGCTTCTCCAGAAGAAATCTGCAGAGCAGCCACATGGACTTCTATTTCCACGTTTATAAAACATTATAAACTGGTATCAACGCCTCCACAGACGCAGAATTTGGGAGAGGTGTACTACAAGCAGTAATTCCACAGGGACGGGTAGGATTTGTACCTTTGGCATATGTTGTTTATTTGTACTCTGCATATGTATTTTGATCTATGTGGATTTCCCCCCCTAATTTTGGCTTGGGAAGTTCCCATACTTCATTGTGACGTGGAGTACACAGAAGAAAGAGAGAAATCTACTAACCGATATTTCCTATTCTTCTGTGTACCTCCACGTCACACCCACCCTTAATCGTGTTTCTTTTCCTTTTTCTTCTATCTTATAGGAATTTCAGCTTGGACAAAAGTAAAACTGAGGAAAGTGGGGGGAGTCTGTTATTTAAATTAAATTAAAACGGTCCTACCAGCTGGAGGAAGTAGATAAATATCCCATACTTCATTGTGACGTCGAGGTGCACAGAAGAAAAGGAAATATCGGTTAGTAAATTTCTCTCTTTTAGTGATGTTAAAAAACAAGGGATTGATAAATGTGATGAATTGTGTGATAATGTGGAGAAATTTAAAGAAACAAATCTAATAAAGAATAACACGAACATTTATGATATAATTAACCCTTTGAGTGCCAGAGGGGTACACAACACATAGCTCTGCAACTACGCCACAGGTGACAAATAATTGATTTAAATGTGGTTTTTAATCCCTTGAATGCTTGAGACATCTCAAAACTCTGTGTGAATTAATGCATGTCTTTCCAGCATTCAAGGAGTTAAAAAGCTACATTTAAATTAATAGGAATTTTTGAAATTTTTTAATTTTCTGCTTTTGGTGCACTTGGTTTGATCCAGAATTGCTCTACTTTTTTATATGCCATATTTCCTTTCTTCTTACTTCAACAGTCATTTGGAAACATATTTACCACTTGTTATAAGCCCCCCTCGAAAAAAACAAAACAAAACTAAACCTATTGTTGTTTTTAATTAGAAGCAGATTTATAATAATCACTCTGCAACCTTAACTGGTCACAGGAAGAAAGCAGAGAATTTGAATTATTTTATATATTCTCTCTCTCTTTCTCTCTCTCTCTCTCTCTCTCTCTCTCTATCTCTATCTCTCTCTCTCTCTCTCTCTCTCTATATATATATATATATATATATATATATATATATACACATTTTTGGCACATGAAAGAACATTATGAATCAGTCACAGGTATATTAGTATTATATATATATATATATATATATCCTATATAATAATTCGCTAAATCGTGTGTAACGCAGCGACATGCTCAGTAGACACTGCTGCGCATGCTGCAGTCATGCGCAGTAGAGACTGCCTGCTCCACGGCTGATACAGAGCTGGCCACTCCGAAGGAGCATCCAGCTCTGTATCAGCCGTGGCGCGGCCAGTCTCTACTGCGAGTGACTGCCCCGCGACCAGGTGGCAGTGGCACTGTGGCCCGTGTAACGGGCTGTTCATCTAGTGTATATATATATATATATATATATATATATATATATATATATATATATATATTTTTTTTTTTTTTTTTTTAAACATTACTACATTTTTTGAAGCAATAGAAAAAAAAAAAAAAAAAAAAAAAAAAAAAGTATTACGTATGGTAAACAGAAAAACAAATTTAGGTTACAAAATGTCTGCTTGAGTGTCGAGCATTAACAGTTCATTTCCTGTTGGTGCAGCAATTCACACTTATACCTGGCTGTGTAGATGGGGTGTTTCTTCCCAAACCAGCGGAAGAGCTTTTGGCTGGCAAAGAAATCAATAGTGTTCCCCTTATGATTGGAGTTAATGAACAGGAGTTTGGCTGGGCATTGCCAACGGTAAGATACTTTATATCACTAAATATTATTGTTATTTTTTAAACTGTTAATACATATTATCTTTAACTAAATATAGCTTTTTAGCTTAGTACATGTAAGGATAATACATTCTATGACATTTGCCTTGAAGCGGACCTGATACCTTAAGTCCCTAAGGACCGTGTGACGTGCCAGGACCATCATCGTTGTTTTCCATTAAGGACTGATGACTGGCACGTCATGTACCTTTTACTTATAGTGGTCCTGTGTGAGTGCTGTATGTAAAAACAGGGGTCTGAAATTGACCACTCCAAGACCGGAGCGATCTTTCTGAGACTCCCACTCAGAGCGTCGGTATAGGTAATGGGTCACGTGTACCAGCACGTCGGCAAGGTTCATAGCGGTCCTTAAAGCGATAGTAATACTTTGTTTTATGTTTATTTTATTTTGTAGGCATTAAAAAAAAACCATGAAGAACGATATAAGTCTTATCTCTCAAACCTTTATGGTTTGAGAGATATTTACAAGCAAAGTTTCCCCCTCCCGCCCCTTTTACCTAGTGTAAGCCATCTCTTCTCAGATGTGGAATCCAGCCCATAGACCAGACAGATAACAGAAGGGGACAATCTTCTTGCTATGACAAAAATGAAGGCCCTGCCCCCCTTGACAATTTTTTCAGGTTTTTCCCTTATCTTAATTGGAGATTGTCCCTCTCTGCAGTCTACCTGGGCACCTCCCTTCTGATCTAGCTGAGCAGTGTTACATCAGTAAAAGGGGCGGGAGGGGGATACTTTGTCATTGAATTACTCTTGAACTACAACTTTGACAGAATTGAAATAACACTTTCCAAACTCCAAATACTATGATGATTAATTAGAGCTGCTTTATTATGAAACATTACTATCCCTTTAAGGGAAGGAAACTTCCCTGGACTACTGGTCCTTAATGGGTTAAGATAGGTTTAGTTTGTTTTATAGAGAATTACAATCTGCTTATATGTTGTTCTAACATTTTCCACAGCACTGTACATTTGGGAAACTCATTGCAAATTAATTACAAGACATATCTGAAAACAACCCCTGGTAGAGAGGGCCCAGCTAAAAAGCACCTACAGTCTAGGGGGTGAAGGGGAACAGGTGAAACACAAGGCACATTCTGATTGGGTTCAGTTTCCACTGAGAAAAGACAAATGTTTGGGCCACTGTAGAGTTGATCTCCTAGGTTGAGGGAAAGGACCAGAGTAATATAAAGTTGCTGTTGTGACCACTTTGAGACAGTTAGAGGAATTGGTTGTAATCTTCTTTGAATAGCTGGATTTTGAGGCAGTGCTTGAAGGAGTGAAAGCTAAAGGAGACTGTGGTGGAGCATTGAAATGAGTTCCAGAAATAGGGGGCTGCTCTGGTGTAATCTTAAGTTGAAAGGGAGAGGTGGTGGTAAGAGGGAGAAGAAAGCTGAAGATCATTTATAGAGCATAAAGGATATATTGGGGTTTATACAGAGCCACGTATAGATATGTATAGAAAAGTGCTTTTGTGGAGGGCTCTGTAGGTAAGTGACAATATTTTACTTTTAATACTTTGGACTATAGGGAGCCAATGCAGTGCTTGACAGAGTTGGGGTTGCATGAATGTGTGGCATGTGAGATGAATTAACCTAATGGCAGCATTCAGGATGGACTGGAGTGGTGACAGTCTTACAAGTGGGAGGCTAGCTAGTAGGGTATTGCAATAGCCAAGCTGAGACATGATGAGGGAGAGGACTTTGGTTGTAGTAGTATCCAAATGTTGTGTTAAGTAGTAGGGGTTATAGTAGAATTATTTACATTAAATGTGATATTAGTTATGGATACTATAGGTACATTAGCATAAGGTGGAAGATTATTAGCTCTGCTTTTGATAAGTTTCCATTTTGGTGGTGTTTGGTCTTCCAGGTGGAAAATGGAGATAATCAATTTATTATACACGAAAGTAGAGTGGTTGAGAGGTTGTAAGAAGAGATGTATGTTTGAGTGTCACCAAAATAAATATGATCTTGAAAGCCATAGGATGTTATAAGCTTCCCCAGAGAGGAGGTATTTATGGAAAACAGCAAATTGCCTAGGACTGATCCTTGTGGTACCCCAACTGAGAGAGGAGGTAGAGTGGGAGCTAATCCAGAAAAGGAAACTATGAAAAAGTGATTAGTAAGGTAGGAGGGAAAACTATGAGAAGGTTGGGCCAATGAGGCCATAAGAGGAGGGGAAAGTTTGAGGAGGTGCAAGTGGACTACTGTGTCAAAGGCTACCAATAGATCACAAAGGTTTAGGAAGAAGTACCCTTGGATCTGGCAGTGGGTAGGTCATTAACATTTAGCAACATTTGTGAGAACAGTCTCAATGGAATGCTAAGTGTGAAAAGTAAACTATATAGGACATGCAGACTGTTAGAGGAGAGGAGCTGGTTAATACTCTTGTGAATAAGGTGCTTAAGACCCTGCAAAAGGAAGCAGAGAGACAGGGCAGTATTTGTCAAAGGAAGAGGGATCAATGGATGGTATAATTAGTGAATGTTTAAAAGAGGATGAGAATATATCAGAAGAACATATAGGCAGGATTTATATCTCTTTTAAAAATAACTAAACAAATTTTAAGGTGACAGGTCCACTTTAAACATTCAGTATTTGTATCTGATTCACTGGAATATTTTTTTAGTCACGCTGACCTTAAGTTATCAGTGTGCAAGTGGACAGCAAGGTTCATTTTGCCTTTAACAAGCATAATCGTAGACTTTAATGTGCACGAAACAATATACAAAAAACAAACTCAACTTGTACATGGATTACTTAAGGCAATTATTTTATGTGTATTGTTTGCAAGTCCAGGAGTAATAATATAATTATATTTTATCATCATCATTACCATAATTTATTTATAAAGTGCCAATATATTCCGTAGCACTGTATAAGACATAAAAAACAGTGGACCAAGACACTGCATGCATAGCTTAACAGTCATCACTAATTAAACAAAATAAAACAAAAGAATAAGAAGACTCTGCTCAATATAGCTTACAGTTTATAGGAAGTGATGGGAAATTGATACAAAATATGCATTCTTTATTGGTGCAATGTGGTCAAGCCATGGTGTACCCGGTTGAACTAAAAAGTGTCAGTTGCCAACACAGTAGTCAGGTCAGTTGGAAATAAGGGGGTCAAAATGCTACAGGGTGACTTCACAGAGATTACAGCAAGAAAAGTGCTTTAGGATGCTCTAAGAATATACCTAGAAAATTTGGTTAGGAAGGGACATTTGAGGTCCAACCATGAAACAAGATAAAATGGAAAATAACTGTGACAGGGAAGGGTAGAAGAGTAGCTTGTTTACACGTGGAAGCTTTTTATAGGGAGGAGGGATTTGATTGTGATGATATATAGGGTTTGAGCCAAATGTTGGAGATGGCTGGTTTTTCTACTGACAGCATTTTTTCAAGCACAGTAAGCTAGTCAAATGCCTGTACTGTGAAAAAATACCGGCAAAAAAAAAAACGTTGTGTGGTATAGTTAAGAGGTGTTTTTACCCATAGAAAATTATGAAAACTACGTAATTTGGAATTCAAATGTCTGCGTTAGCCATGATGATCCGATAAGGAAAGTTAAGACCCAGGAAAGTTAAGACCCAGTTTTTTTTGTTACTTGAGTCCCTTATCGGACCTTCAACTAGCAGACGTAGAAAAAAAATTAAAAAACCCCTGTCACTGGATGTATTGATATGGGGGCCCTAAGCCCCATATCAATACATCCAAAGTATGAAAAATGTTAGAAGAATTAACACTGTGAGTGCCAGTGGGGTATAATTACACCGTTGGCATTCATAGGGTTAACCTGAGTAAGTTAAAAAAACAACATCCCAATAAAAGTAACACCATTAATCCTAATGTCCAGCAGAGTCCTCATCAAGCTGGTTATCTTCTGTCCTCTTCAGTTTTCTCTTCAGTCTTCTCTTCTCTTCAGTTTTCTTGTATCTGTGAAACAAAAAAAAGTACGAATACATTGCAGAATAATACAATACATAGTTTAATCCCTTGAGTGCCAGAGGAGTACGCAATGCATTGCAGACCTCTCTGGGGCTCAAAGAGTTAAGCAATGTATTAGTGCCCAGGTTTATTGAAATATGCCGCCATAATTATTTGAAGAAATAAGTCATTATAGTAAAGTTGAGCCAATATCATATGTCCAAAGAACATAATAATATACTTGACTTAATAATAACAATAATGTCTTCGATGCTGTGTGCAGCCACAAAGGTGGCTTTGCTGTGTGGCACAGATCCCCCCCTTCTTCTGCCTCACAGGCCGATACCCGTTCCGCAAAGAGGGAATTTGAGCAGACTGCCTTTATATATGCTCAGTTTCTGATCCAAGTCCCTCACAGCCATTGGCTGAGATGTGCCTACGCACATCCCAGCCAATCAGATTCAAGCGACTTTGCTTCAAATCTGGTTGACTGGGATGAGCGTAAGTTCAAATTGGCCGGTGAGGCAGAAAAAGGGGGATCTGTGGCACACAGCAATGTCTCCGCCACCGCCGCCTCTGCGGCTGCACATAGCGGCGGAGACATTATTATTAACCCTTTGAGTGCCAGAGATGTATGCAATGCATTGCAGAGCAATGAGTTGCATACCCCTCTGGCACTCAAAGGGTTAAAGCCTTTGTTTTGTTTTTTTTTGGACATATGATATTGGTGCAACTTTACTATAATGATGGCTGCATATTTCAATAAACCTGGGCACTAATAAATTTCTTAACTCTTTGAGACCCAGAGAGGTCCACAACACATTGCTTTGCAATGTGTTGCGTACCCCTCTGGCACTCAAGGGGTTAAACTATGTATTGTATTATTCTGCATTGGATTCATATTTTTTTTGTTTTACAGATACAAAAAGACTGAAGAGAAGAAAGAAGGCAGATTGAAGATAGGAGACAAACAGTGGATGACAGGTAAATGTAAGACATATGAGTTAACGATCAGTGCCTAGCAGTATGTCAGGCACCGATTGTTAGCTTTTTTTTACTGTTAAGTTCCCAATACTGCCGCTATTTAGAGGCATTTTGGAAACTTAACTCACAAAACGGGTGTTCGGCCACAATACCATTTTTGTGGCCTAATGTCCGTTGTGCTTTTAGCTGGTAGGACATTTAAATACCAACTTAGACATTTTCTTTTGTCGGTCGGTATCCATTTTGCCCTACTGGCTTTTTTAGTGCAAACATTTGGATCAAACCCATAATATGAAAGGCTTAGCTGAAGAGGTGAATTGTCAGTGATCATTTAAAGGTCTAGACTATGGGGTTACTAGGTTTCCCAAGAGAACTCAGCAAGGGAACCTAATGCATTGTTGGTGCAGAGTAGGGAGATTAGAGATGAGAGTTGGTACCGTGTTAGCCTTAGGGAGATTAGCACCATAGAGATGAGAGTTGGTACCATGTTAGCCGTAGGGAGATTAGCACCATTGCACACCCCAAGCTGACAACAAGACTTAGGGCTATAGTATGTCAATATCCAGTACTTTTTAACACACCTGGGTATTGGAAAGTGTGTTGGAGCACTGGAGGACATTCCATAAAGTGGAAGTAGCCCTAGAAAAATAATGGAAGAGGGCATAAGAGGTGGTAATTAGTTGATGGAGCTATTGGGGAGGCAACTGAAAATAAGTTTATAAATATTAGGAGAGACAGAGTTATAGAGACTTTATATATTATATTATATTATATTATATTATATTTATAAACTCAAATTTTAATTATAGTTCTAAATCAATGGTTCTCAACCTATGCTCTCAGTGACCACTAACAGACCAAGACTTTTGGATTTCCCATGTTTTGCAAAGTTACGTTAAAGACTGTGAAATCTACAAGTCCTGGCCTATTAGTTGCCGCTGACTTCATGGATTAAGAACCAATGTTCTAGATCTGTGAAGCAAGGTTTTGGAATAAAACGTTTTATTGTTAGTAGTGCTATCCGTGAGAAAAAATTATGTGGAGGCAGTGTTCAAAGTATGTTGGATTGGGTCAGGAAAGAGGAAGTCATATAAGGAGGTTATTGCATTAATCCAAATGAGAGATGGCTGCATGAATTATCTCAAGGGCATCTTTGCCAGAGACATATAATTCAATATATATTGTAATATTAAAATGAATTATTGTTCTTTTGTGGACAGGCCCTAAATATAAGCGGTTTAGCAGAAGGAATGGATAAGGAGACAGTCCAGTCATTCTTGAGCACATTTCCTCTCTTGGTAAGAACCCCTTAATCCCTTTGTGTATAACACATGTCTTCTTACTTGTTTAAAAAATGTGTGTATTAGTAAAGACGGAATATGTTTGAAATATGATACAATACATTTGTATCTATTTGTTTATAAATTGCCAGTATCTACTGGAGCAATGAACAATTCTTATAAAAATAATATCATACATGCTCAGGAGAGTACAATGTACAGTCAGTATGAAAATATTAGTAGGCATTATTGCAGGACACCTAAATAGAAAGCACCATACATTGAAACTGAGGCAAAGGTGGACCAGATATAAAGTTGTAAACAACTGAGACAACATTGAAAAGGTACTTAAATGAGAATAATATCCTGAGAATAAATGGCTTTGTTTATCAAAGTGCTTTTGATAAGCTAGGTGCCCTTCATATTGCAGTCCATTATTTCTGTTTACTGTTTTATCTGCATTTGATCTGTTTTAGTCTGCTGAAAATTGATAATTTGATAAATATTTGTATCCTGTTTGAGTCATTCACGTATACTGAAGGTCATTGTTATGAGTAGGTGTGAACTAGAGGTAGACTGCAGTAAAGATGACTAGACAGAGGTAACTCTCTAGATACAGTACACAAAATATATAGAAACATTTACCTGACTGCTGTATGAAGGACACTTGACTAGTCCATGTATTCCTAGAGTATAGTTTTCCTTTAAGGAAATAATTGAACATCAACAAAGTTAGTCTCCAGTGGAAATGGAAGATGAAATTAGGAAGCAGAGCAAAGCTGGACCAATTGTAATGAAGATCTATTTGGAGGGTCCCAGATACATTTAAGTTATATTGGGCTGAGCAATTCTGGGTATAGGTATCTGCTCCATAGGTGACAAATAACAATTCACATTGATGTAAATACTTCTTAATCTTTAAATGCTAGAGAGATCCCCATGGAAACCTCTCCAGCATTCTGGGTGTTTAAAAGTCCCATTTTTTAATCCATGGGTATCTGGGGTACTATTATTTGTCCCCTATTTTGAAGATGGTTTGCAACAAAATTGCTCTACTTTTGCATGATACATAAGGCACATTATTTGTGTTGCACATCAATCAGAAACAATTTAATTTTCTATCTATTGGTATCACAACTTAGATGTTGAGAACCACTGCCACAATGACATATACTCTAATTACATAGATACGTTACAGTTCAAGAGTACTTTCCAGTTTTTGCAGGACAGAGAGGACAATATGAAAGGAGAGGCTTGGTTGTGCATTGAAGGGGTAATTAGGAAAACTATCGCCTTGGTCTTGTCCTTCAGTAAAAATTGAACATTAGATCAAGATGCCTTTTTCCACCAAGTTACTTGATGTTAAAATTCCCTGCATCCTTGAACATCTATGGTAACTTAGTGTTTGAGTGTGCACCTTTCTTACATCAGTGAGCACATCTGGGGAGTGTGGTTCTTTTGACAGCATGTATGTGATTTCAGAAAAGGTATGAGGTGTTCTATAATTATAATTTGTCCTTAGTCTTTCCTTCTGCCCATTAGTACTGCTGTCTCTTCCAGTTATATTTAGACATTTTCTCTAAATGAAGTATGTGGTTGGGAGTGGGGAAGAGCATTCTTATTTAATGTTTTTAAATGATAGGCTGACACTATGGTTTATGCTTAAGCATGGGTTTAACTGTACAAAATGCATCCAATTATGTTTCCCATGTTTGATGTGAATAAACATTTTATTGATGAAAGTAAAACAATACAGCCATGTACCAATTTTAGCAGACAACTACAGATAGGCAAATAGATTAAACAGGCAGTATGTAAATACCAAGCTAGGACATAACCAGAGCAAACTTGGTTGGGGTAGAATTGTTTCTTATCACATGTGCACTGTGTGTGTGGAGTAAATAACCATCTGGTGATGAAGTGAGACGAGGTGAGAAAATGAGGTTGACAGGAAAGACGTTGACTCAATGGAAGGATGCTAGACAGGAGACAGAAAAGACAGAATGAACATGGTGAAGGAGCACAGCACAGCGGACAAGTCTAAGGTGTCATAAAAGGCGCAACACTGATGTCAGCTGGTGAATACAACAAGAGAGAAAGATCCAGGTCATGGTCCAGTATGGTGTCATTTAGGGTCCTAAATGTCCAGACACTCTGCCATAGAGGCTATGGCAATTGCATGACATTTCTCTAGTGCAATTAAGTCCTTGACTCTAGCAACCCAATGCTGCAATGTGGGGGACAACTTAACTGCCACAACAACAGAATTGGAGTCTTGGCTGTGTTTAACTTAGAGTATAGAGCTTCTTGCATAGGATTTAGAGAACTTGGGATGTTGCTGAAGAGAAAAATGAAAGAGACGGGATCTTTCGGGACCAATCTTTTATTTTTTTTTTACCAGGAGTAATACATTGAGATTGTCTCTTGTCTTCAAGAATGTCCTGGACAAATTGCTAACATTGAGGTAATGTTATGAAGAATGTGGTCCCAGTATGAAGATATGGGAGGGCAAGATGACCAAAGGTGGAACATGGAGCCCACTGATGACAAGCAATTCTGGCAGGTCTTAGAGAGAAATGGGTAGATTTTAGCTAATGCGGCCAGGGTCCTGTACCACCAGGCATAAAGCTTGTAGTTCAACTCACGCATCAAGGAGTTCCTTGCATGTTTATAGATTAAACAGAAGATAGTGTACCACTAATCAAGGGTCAGGGACACATGTAACTCTGATTCCCATTTAAGCAAGAAGTAGAGTTTAAAGGACAAACTAAGTTAAGAGACCAGAGAGTAACATCAAGACAGGCAGCTGCGGGGAGGGTTGGATTTTGTAGGGCAGATTTCAAACTCTAAGGCATCTCTCACTAGATATCCATGTCAAATCTCAGATTGGACCCAATGCTGAACCTGTCTCTAGGACTACCATGAGAGCCAGAGTTCTCCCTGTGCAGTAGAAATCATATCAAAGGAGAGACAACCCTGGCTGTCAACCAATTTCTGGAGGGAATGTAACCCGCTCTCACCCAGTGCTCAAAGGAAGTCTGAGATAATCCCGGAGGGAATCCACTTATAGAAGCTAGGGGTGATAGGAGGGGGGCAAGTAGGAACTCTTTTTGTTAGTTGGGCACCACATCCATAGCAAATGTCCTACGATCACATGATCATTACAGTTGGAAGTAACAGGGAAGAGTCTGTCCATATTGGCTTTATAGGGTCTAATGGGTCAAACCACGTTGATACTTCGAGTCCAGTATTTAGGTGAGGGTGAAGTTGAAGAATTTAGCCAGAGTGGGAGCTCTGCAGTATTTAGAAAAATCAGGCAAACCCATATTGGGGATGCCTAGTAAGAATATTGAATCTCAAGCAGGGTTTCTTGTGTGGTCAAATGAAGGGAGAAACAATCAGTTGCAGCCTCAACAGGAAGGAACTGGAGATGGAAATTGATAAAGACATAGAACCTTCAAGAGAAGCATCAGCTTAACTGGGTTGCTGCGATCTGTCCAGGAGATTGTCAGAGAACTCCATTTATGTAAATTTTCCTCAATATAGTGCAGTAAAGAAGGAAAGTTTAGGAAGAACAGCTGATCCAAGTTAGCAGGTAAAGATACTCCCAAGTATTCTATAGAACCCACAGCCCATCTAAAGGGGTAGTGAAGCTGTAAGACACATGAGGGATCTGGGAGAAGACTGATGTTCAGGATTTCAGATCTGGTGATGTTTATCTTAGCTGGAGAAAGAGAGTAGTATCTGTCTAAAGCAGGTACCAAAGTGAGCGTGGACAAGAGGAAGACATCATCTGCGTATGCCACAAGTTTAGTTTCCAGACGACAGGGTGGGGGGCTTTGATACAGGGGTCATTTCAAATAGTTTGTAACAGTTATACTAGGGCAAGAGTAAAAATGGAGGGAGAAGGGAAACCATGTCTGGTGCCACGGGTTATAAAAAAAGAATCAGAGAGAACACCATTAACTTGAACCCTGTCTGAGAGATTAAAGTAGAGGCTGAGGATTCCTGTCAAGAGACAAGGAACCAGGGTTTTGAATTTGAGAATTGTGGAAATGTAAAGCCAGCTTGGCCTATCAAACTCTTTCTCTGCATCTGTAGAGGCAAGTATTGTGGGGTTGTTTCGCTTAGAGGTTAAATATATTAAGAAGATGGCCCTGGCCTTATTGTCCTGGCCTTATTATGTCTGGTCTCCCTTCTTGGCACAAAGCCACTTTGATCTAGATGGATTAAGGAGAAAAGGTGAGGGTGTATCCTATTTAGCAAAACATATGATTTTGGCTTTTAGTAGCGATATGGACCTATAGTTGTTACATAGCGAAGTGTCCTTAGGAATAACAGAGATATGGGTTTCTAGTGATTGCACCGGAAAAGGTTGTCCAGACAACACTGCATTAAAGGTCCTCAACAGATTGGAAGGTGGGCATCCTGAAATGTGTGATCAATATGAGACAGTGAAACAGTTAGGTCCATAACTCTTCCCCATCGGGGTTGTCTTCAGTGCTGAGTGAAGCTCATCTATTGAGAAGGGGGGCTTCCCAAGCAAGTTTGGCTTGCTCTGGGACCTTGGATTGGAAGAATCTCTGAGAAATCTGATTATATTGGCATACATTTCCGTGCTTGGGGAGCGATTGAACGGGGGGAAAAAGATTATATAGATCAGAGTGGAAGTCTCAAAAAGCATTTCTTAACAAAGAGACCTGTTTTATTTTGAACTTGACATACAAGTTGGGACATGTACTGGTGTTTTACCACGTGAGTCTTACCACATTTGTTGCCTGTTAAGTAACAATTATATTTAAACCACATATAGGACTTCGCTATCCCCTGGCATAGAAAGGAAGCCAATTCCTCTCTGTCACTTTGTAAGGAGTCTAGGTCTGTGGGTGGGGGATCCTTCTTGTGCTGTTGCTCAAGGTCATGGATTCTGGTAAGAAGTGTATTGATCTTAGACCATTATAGATGGAGGGTTTAATAGGTGAGGAGGATGTAAAATGAGTCTCTTGAATAAGTAATTTAGCAGGTAGCCTTTTAAGGTCCCTAAGTGCCATGCATCTCTTCACTGGTGCATTAATCCCTTAGGGACCAGGTGGTCCAGGGTTATTATACCCTATAGGACCACAACCATTTTAGTAGCAGAGCCAGCACATGGGTGTGATCACACAGGCCGGCTGGCCAAGAGAGAAGCTGAAACTGACTGCTCTGGTATTGAAGCAGGCCTTTTTAGACTCCCAACATGATCACAGCTTGCCCTCTGGTGTGATGTGATCATAAAACTCATGACATACCAGGACCGTCATGTGTCCTTAATGGACAGAAAGTTATGACAGTCCTGGCATGTCTAAAGTCCTTAAGGGGTTAAAGCCTTTAACATTTAGTGAATCCAGTTTAAGCACCATATTCCTGCCCATAGATCCTCAGGATCTAGATTGAGGTCATCAGGTTTTAATCATACAATTTTGTGGGTCTGAAATAATGGTAGCTGCTGTCCACAGGAGACAAGGACAGGGACGGCAGGATACAGGGAGACAAAGAACATGGACAGCAGGATACAGGGCAGGGGGCAAGAACGGGAACAGCAGGATATATGGACTCAAAAACAGGGATGGAAAGATACAGGAGGACAGGGACAGCAGGATACAGGGGGACACGAGGATACAGGGGGCCATATCTCTGACAGTCACTGCATACTAGTGCTAATATGCAGGTATTTATTATAGGTCCTCCAGCTTCTGAGGAATACAGTTCCCACAAACCACAGGCAGCCAATTGCTGGTTGGGTGTTGTGGGAATCATAATCCTCCACAGCTGGCGAGCCTCGGTCCCTGTTCACACACACAGACATTATTTACCAGTGGAAGCTGCACCCAGTCTATTCACACAGGCTGTCCTCCCAGAACGCACCACTTCCTCTGTCCACTCAGACGACTATCTGTAAGAGTTCCGTTGTGATTGGAGTACGGGTAGACCTCCTACAATCCACTGTACACAATGACCGGGTTCCCTGATTAGAGTATTTCACTGCGGGGTGGCGAACGGGTGGCAGGGTATCGATTTTGGTATCAGAACAGTTTGCACGAGTACAAGTTTCTCTGCATCTTTTGACTCAAGATGGTGGTTATTCTGGTTATTGTTTCTGTTCCAAGGGTAGCTGAACAGGCTTTGTTTTGTAGGCCTTCCTTTATGGTTTTTTACACATACTGATGGTTTTGTGAACACCTTTGGGTTTCTTGCCCAAGGTTATTTTGGATATTCACAACAACCAGGAAATTGTTCTTCCATCCTTTTGTCTGGCTCCTTCTAATAGACAGGAACAGGAACTTTATTTGTTGGATGTTGTCAGGTACTTGAAGTACTAAGTTAATCATATTCAGCCTTTTCGGAAATCTGATTCACTTTTTGTCATTCCTGAGGGCCTGTGTGTAGGCCCAGCTGCATCTAAATACTTACTGCTGGTTCAGAGATCAAAGCGACCATTCTATTGGCAAATATTTTCCAGAAGAAACCTGTACTCTTTTGGATCATGATGTATTCCACCAGGTCAGTGAGTGTATCTTGGGCCTTCAAGAATCTGGCTGCTGCAGAGTGTTTGTATAAGGCTGCAATGTGGTCATCTATACACATAAGCTTGTTTTGGCTGGAAGGTTTTACAGGCTGTGGTGCCTGCATACATGCCCTCCTTGCATTTTCCGAGATCAGATCCCTGTTGGTTTGCTGTTCACTTGCTCAAGTTTGGTGTCTGCTGACACCTTAGGTTCATATTTTGCCAGTGTGTCTCTCTTTACCTCACTGGAATCTCTTGAAAATGCTTTGGTATATCCCCATGGTTCCTGTGTTAAACATTAGACGACAAAGGAAATAGGATTTTAGGGTGCTTTTTTTTTAGTACATTTTTCTTAGTCCATGTGAAACACAGGAGAAAAAAACAGTGAATCACGGAGGTGTGTGTGTGTGTGTGGGGGGGGGTTCTTGAATTCTCTGTTCAAGGGTTTCCTTCATCTTCTTTTACTCCTGTTTTGTTTTTTCTTCACTTTGTTAAAACGGAGATTAGCATGTGGGGGGGCCAATAAATTAGAAGGGGGAGGCAGCACCCACCTCACAGCCCTTTTTTTATTTTTTGAAGACCCCTGCCCTCCTGTAAGAGGAGACTCTACCCCATGTAGACTAAGCGAAAAGGATTTAACAGTAAGTACACTAAAATCATCTTATTTGTTATTAGATAAAAGCTCATTCACAGAGATATTTAATGTATATCAGACACATAAACAATTACTAATATATAACAGAAAGCTCATTCAACATAATGAATGTTAAGTATATTTAAAATGGAGTTGGGGATACCGAGATAAAAAAAAGGGGATCGCAAACAGGTTGCTTAATGATTGGAATTTTCTTGCTAGAGGAATGATTCCTAGATACTTCCATTTATGTGCAAATAATTATCAAGTAGTATTTTTCTGAACATTATTGTTTACCTTTAATACAAGTAATCTGTGTTTTCTCTAACCTAGATTTCAGATGAAAAAAGTAAGAATTTGTTTCTGATGTAATACACTACTTCATTTCCAGATTTTGATAGCATTTAATATGTAATCATAGAAGCATTTGAAGCTGTGTCATTAAGCTACTGATTGACATAATTGATTTATACCTTAGGGAACAGAACAAATGTAATACTAAATTTCTGACTGTCTATATGACTTGACATTTATTGAATGTCTCTGTCTCAACTTTGCTTCTGATTGGCCAAAATTATTAGAAATACCCCATACTGCCAACACTGGCTTTTCAATATTCCTTTTTTCTTCATGATGAAGTGTGGTTTAGACCCTGAAGCACAGTGAACATTTTTACAATTTTATTTTTTGTTTTTGGATGATTTCTATTCCTATATATTTGCACTAAACTACAAAGTGAACGGCCAGAATCTACCAGCTATGACTATCTCAAAGATTAAAGGAAGAACGAGAGGGAATGGTGACTTGAATGCATGATAAGAGACTGAGAAGAATGCAACATAAGACTATCTCCTATAAGTAGAGCACTTATGATCACAATGTAAGTCTCATATTCTCCTCCACCCCTAGTTATACAGTATCTTGGATACATATTGATGTATTTATTTATCCTTATAAACCATCTGGAGTGATACACTACGGGATTACACAATTGCGCATGAACAATAACACATAAACTGACACATCCTCATGCACATAAAGTGGGAGAATTGTGCTTGAATGTAGGCAAATATGAATGTAGGGAAGCTCACACAATGATGCTAACAGGTAGCCCATGACATGATGCCCCTCCCTCCCACACACAAAGAAATCCCCTTGGTGGAATGTTGTGGATGGTCAGGATTAAGGCATAGAAGTACTGGAGATCAACTAAGAGGCCAGTTTCCAGGAATGTTCCTCTGGAACATAGACCATCCAATGAACCAGCTACTGAAGTCTACCCCTGCATACATGGGAATCCAGTATGGGCTCCACTTCTTCCTGAAAATCAATAAGCACTGGAGGAGGAGAAGGAGGAGGCAACAATAGCACAATAAGGGGTGCTCCTTGCTACTTGGAACTGCCAACTTTAAGATCCTGGTGGACAACCACACTTTGCCACCTACCTGAAAGGCCATATGAACATTGTGATGAGAGTCAACATACTATAGGAGGTTTATGTAATGGACAGATTAGTCTTCAAATCTTGCAGCTTAGTTGTTATAATCCAAAGCCACTCAGAGATGTCTGGTACTAAAGATGTGGGACAGATTGCCAGAAAAGAAGCACGGAAAGGCCATAAGTAGTGTAAAATAGTGGGAACCCAGTGGATGCATGGACTTAGTTATCAGAAACCTGGTCAACAGGAAATCAGCCCAGTCATCCTGCTCTTAGAAGATAAAGCACCAAAAATACTGTTTATGTGACTGGTTCTTTCTCTCTGGCTGTTCTGGCAGCCAAGCAGACTCTGTGTGTTTGGTTCTATTACAACCAATGCAGGCGAACAAGCCTGGGACCCCTGGGAGGTCAGAATTTGTGTTTCTCTGGCTACCAGTGCAGTGTACAAGGCTGAGCGATCAGTGTGCCTGGGTGTGTTTCAGTGGCCACCAGCCCAGTAAGACTAGGATGGGTAGTGAATATTTGTGGTTCTGTTTGTGTACAAGGCAGATTTGAAAGGCAATGAAAGACTCTTCAGCTGTTTCCAGACTACAACTCCCATCAATATCCATAAGCTGGCAGGGGATGATGGAAGTTGTAGTCTAGCAGCAGCTGGAGGGCTGGGGGTGGGCAGTAAGTGTTTCTATAGCTATCAGTGATGTTGGGCAAGGATGGGGGTGTCTGTATATGTGGTTTCATGACTACCAGTTTAGTGGGACATTGCTGGAGGGTATCATGGTGCCCGTAATTCTCTGTGCGACATTCCTACGTCCGGGTTTGTTTTCGTCTGTCTATTATTGGTGCTAGCTGGCTAGCCCCTCCCAGGGCCAGCCTTTATATACGCCCTCCTGTCATTAGGCCGGTGCCCTTTCGTGGTGTTCCTGACCTTACGTTATTCTGTGCTCCTGTTCCGTGTTGATCCAGTTTTCGTCTGACCTTGTTTCTGTTCTGCTGTCTGTGTACCGATCCAGGCTTTGGCTGACTTCCGCTCTCTGTGTACCGATCCAGGCTTTGGCTGACTACCGCTCTCTGTGTACCGATCCAGGCTTTGGCTGACTACCACTCTCTGTGTACTGATCCAGGCTCTCGCTGACTACTGCTCTCTGATACTGATCCAGGCATTAGCTGACTAACTCTCTTTGTGCTGCCCTCACTAAAGTTGTCAGTCCTCTCATATTTGTTGCCTCCGTTTGCACTACTCTCTGCCTGTGTATCTGTGGCCTCCGTTACGTGATACCAGTCTGTGCTATCTGGTCACTAGCTGTTACCATTGTCAGCTCATTACACTACGCTCAGCCTGTGATTCTCTGTGGCCTTCGTTACATACACCCAGTCTGTGCTCTCCGGTCACTAGCGGTTACAGTTGTCAGCTCATTACATTACGCTCAGCCTGTGATTCTCTGTGGCCTCAGTTACATATACCCAGTCTGTGCTCTCCGGTCACTAGCAGTTTCTATTGTCAGCTCATTACACTACGCCCAGCCTGTGATTCAGTGGGGCCTTTGTCAGTACTACTTCCTGAGTGCACCGGTCTACGGTGTTACTTCTTGTCAGTACTCTCTCTGCTGCACCAGATACCAGGCTGCCTTACCCGGTATTTGGTAAGGCCGGTAGAGCCTCCTCTGTTCCTTGTTGCACCAGTCACTAGGCTGCCTTACCCGGTATTCGGTAAGGCCGGTAGAGCCTCCTCTTTTCCTTGTTGCACCAGTCTCCAGGCTGCCTTACCCGGTATTCGGTAAGGCCGGTAGAGCCTCTTCTGTTTCCTGTTGCACCAGTCACTAGGCTGCCTTGCCTGGTATTCGGTAAGGCCGGTAGAGCCTCCTCTGTTCCTTGTTGCACCAGTCTCCAGGCTGCCTTACCCGGTATTTGGTAAGGCCGGTAGAGCCTCCTCTAATTACTTTCGCACCAGTTACCAGGCTGCCTTACCTGGTAATCGGTAAGGCCGGTAGAGCTGCATTATTTGTATTGCTATCTGTATGCCCTGACCTGTGTTTAACTATCTTACTGCTGCTTGTAGAGTTTGGACCCGTGAAGGGCCTTGTTGCGCTTTACATTGCCTAATAAAGCTTTTCTATTTTATCCTACCAAATTGTCTGAGAGTTCAATAAAGCCGTGACAATGGGTAAGTATGTGCTGTTCTGTAGCTATGGCAGGACAAAACAGGGGCCAGTATGTGTGGTTCTATGGCTTCCAGTGTAGTGTGGTGAGGTGGGTCATTATAGAAAATCGGCACTTTTCACTGGAAATGTCCCACTTGGCGGGAAGTTTCATTTTTCCCTATTTGGATTTTGAGGTAAACAAATTTTCCCATTTCTATCAATAACGGAAAAAGGAGAGACTGGACTATATTGATGGTGAATATTTTGATGGATTTATTGATAACAACTTTTGCAGTAATGTTAAAGTGGGTCACAGATCCAGATTGAATAGGTGATCCGTTGAACACTTGTATCTGAAGTAGAATTATCTTTGGAACCAAGAGGAGAGGGAGATGGACTTGGTGAGCTCTGTGATAAAAACAGGAGCAGAAAACAATTAAGAAAAATTACTTGGATGGTCTTAGAGGGCACTGATTTGATTATGTGTGGATGTTCCTGTATACCTGGCTGGGGACAAATTGGGCAGGATTGCAGGAGATGGCCCTCATTGCCACAGTAAAGAGACAGACTCGAGGCTCATCTTCCATACCACCCTTGTGCAGAAAGGGGTGGATCTAGCTATTCCTCTTTTCATGGGATCTGGAAAGGGCTGAAAGAGGAAGACACTCGGATAGAGTCTGCTAGACTAGTCTAATGCTTGAGCTCTCTTTTGATACCTCTCTCTGAGGCATCAATTAATCTGGAGAACCAAGATGACCAGATCTTCCAAGAAGTCAGGAACTCCATCTCTAGATAATATATGATAATTAAAAAAAATAAATAAAAACAAAAAAGTCAAGACAAAATAGATTTTCAAGAGCCACATGTTATGTCTGTCCAGAGACTTGACTCATCCGTATATTCTTCAGATGGACGTCTGTCTTGCCTAAGAAATCAAAGTGTAGATTCAGCAAGTGAAGTCTGGTGGAGATCCTCATTCAAGGAGATCATAGACTTGAAGACGGTCCTAAGGTTCTGTAGTTACATATTTGCTCCCCCGGAAGGGGAAGGGCCCAAGTTGCTGGTTTGCCATGTAACAGAAGATCATTGTTCAGATCTTAACCTCCACAGAATAATAGGTCATGGGTTTCAACAAAAACAATCAATTGCAGGAGTTTATGAAGCTCTAAAAAGACTTTCTTTTGACAGAAAATGTATCCAGAAGAGGAAACTGGAGTTCACTCGCCAGGTAAGAACTAGGTGCAAAAAGAGAAACCTCAGAGGATTGTGGAGAAACAATAATAGGATAGCATAACTCCTGGTCCTAGGTGTGCAGCTGCAACATATACCCTTGCATATCAGTCACAGCCAGGGAGAGAACAAATGGTAACTTTTGAAGGTGGAGGGTCTGTTCCAGGGCATTTTTAAGAACCCCTGAGTCCCCTGGTGAAATTCTGAATAGAGACTTCCATATAAAGGTTGACTTTAGGATCCTCTTAAGTTTGGTTGCAGTCTTTCTTTTTTCCGTCCCTGTTTGTTGGAAAAAGCAGCCATATGTACTTGTTGTACACCAAGAATGGCCTCTATCGTTCCTGACATCTAACAACAGAATTAAATTGGATCCTTCGTGTAAAACTGGGTCTGCTAGGAGCCCAAGCTCAAACATGAGAGTCCAGATAATGCCGGGTATGCCCATTCATTAAAATGCCCCTGACCTGCTACAAAAACTGTGTATGAAGTGTGCGTTTCTCACAGGAGAACAGTTAAAATTGTAATTTCACTATAAATTGCAACAAATATGTCAAACATACTTAGCAGTTAAGTGGTTAAAACAAGTGGAAGCATTGTGACTGTTTATTCCCTGTGATGAATTTGGTTTGTTCTATACATTTACTTGTGCAGGAAGCCTACCATTGTGTTTATCAATCAGTGTTTGAAGAACTGACCTGAAACCCACCTCATTCTATTTCCAGCTTAATTAATTACACTGTGTATATCTGTTTAAGATACCTTTTTATTTACAAAGGCACCAACTTTCTCCAACATAGTACTATAGTCTTACAAGTACAGTCGCATAAGATAAGCTTAGGTCAAGGTGAAAGGTACTGAGCACTATATTGAGAGTTAATGCTATAGATCATACACTATACAGTTCTCATGTCGCTAGGGTATGAGGCAAAGGTTGAACTTGACGGACTTGTGTCTTTATTCAACTTAATTTACTATGTTGCTTGAATTTTGTTTTAATTTCATATCTTGCAGGGTAACTTTTCCAATATAATTCCTTTCATAATGGATGAGTACTTTGCTGACACAACTGATCCTTTTGAAATCAGAGACCGTTTTCTGGATTTGTTTGGGGATATAATATTTGTCATGCCATCTCTCAGGACTGCTAAATATCACAGAGGTATGTGATACAATCATGATTCTTGTGAATAGATCATGGATTTATAGGTCTCATACATGGCTTTAGGCACACCACCACATATATTTTATGTGATATTATTCAAGCATGATATATAATATATATATATATATAAATATGTAATGTCCTCTTGCTACCAATTATCACCCCTACAGAATGGGTAAAGAGACACAGATAATATTCTGCTGCAAGAAAATAGAGGATGGGTTGTGAAGCATATTTAAAACCAGACTCAAGACTCAAAACAACACAGTGACCCCAAAACAAGCAAATCTTCTCCTATTATATATCCAGCTCTTCTGTTAATCATAAAGAGAGAACAGTGTGACAAAACAACATTGAACAGGTGGCAGTTTGAGACTGCAACTCCCATCATCCTCAACCAGCCACTGACATGTTAGGCAAGATAGCGGTTGTTGTTCCCAACACCCGGAAACCTAAGAATTGACTACTCCTGTTGTAGAACGTTTATTTACATGGGAAAGCTAAGAAACAAAAAATAACCCTTTACAATGTTAAATCTGTCAATTTCCATTTAGTGGCTGGTTGAGAATATCAACACAGTCAGAACTGCTCCACCATATGTTTGCCACTGGTTAGCAAAAACTTAACTTATGTTCACTCATACTGCAACAAGTCAGTGGGTACCCAAAGTGCCAAATGTCCCTTTGCAGAAGATGTTGTTTTTTTTATAAATTCCTGTAAGAACATTACAAAAAGAAATGGTGTACATGAAACCATATAAATCAATGAAACTCTGCCAAGGACATCTAAATAAAAACATAATCACAGCCAAACAGGGCAAAAATAATTTTCTGTGATCAACCATATGAGCACGGATACAAAATATCCAACCTTCCTAGAAGAGAACACATCTTTCCTTAAAACAGTGATTAACAAAAGAAACACATAATAGTGAATTATATAACTGTAACGTGTTTAAAAATGAAAGTGTGTTGCTCTTCCATACAAACACAATAAAAGCATTCTTTAGAAAGGATCATGTAGGGGGCTGACCTTTGAGAAGGGTTCTACTAAGAGTAGGAGCTGGAGGATTGTTGTCTCAGTCTCTCTCTCTGGCTATTTCCATCCTCACTGAAGTCCTTCCAGGTGGAAGCAGTTCACCTTATCCCTCAACTTGCCATTAAGATGGGCCTACTTGGATTGTGAACGTTTATATAGGTGAGGTCTGTTATTCATAGAGATATATGTATTCCATTCCTTCTCCTACGTGTCTCTAGGCATTGCATCTTCATAAGGAATGGGTGAGAATGAGTTGCATTTGGGCCTCTAACTAGAGTCTAGTTGAAAAACTAGAAGACACAGGAAGGGAGTAATGTACAGATCGGCCTTTGCAAAGGAATCCAGTAAAGAAAGAAAATAAAATGCTTCATCTTTATGATATATAGATTAAAAACTGCTCCAATAAAAGATGAGGGTAGAATACTGACATATAAGGATAGAAACAAATACACACAACCTGCCTTATGCGTTTAGTGATTAATCACTTAATTATAGACAGGAAAAAATATGTAACAAATTAATTTAAATAGTGTAAAAAGGGACACTAGAATTAAAAACCAATGACAGAGTACAGAAATGACTTAAAGGGATAGTAATACTTCATTTTAACTTCATTTTATTTTGTAGGCATTAAAAAAACATGAAGAATGATATACGTCTTATCTCTCAAACCTTTATGGTTTAAGAGATATTCACAAGCAAAGTATCCCCCCCCTGTTCAGCCAGATCAGAAGGGAGGTGCCCAGGTAGACTGCAGAGAGGGACAATCTTCAATTAAGATAAGGGAAAAAGCTGAAAAACTTGTCAAGGGGGGAAGGGCTTTCATTGTTTTCATACAAAGAAAATTGTCCCCTTCTGTTATCTGTCTGGTCATACAACCAGATTCACATCTGAGAAGATATGGCTTACACTAGGTAAAAGGGGCGGGGAGGGGAACTTTGCTTGTGAATATCTCATAAACCATAAAGGTTTGAGAGATAAGACTTATATCATTCTTCATGTTTTTTTAATGCCTACAAAATAAAATAAAGTTAAAAGTAAGTATTACTATCCCTTTAAATCAGAAGCTCATCCATATGATAAATTAATACAATGTTGCTACTCCAAAATCTATGTGACCTGAAAAAAAAATAAAGATGTAGTGCTCATTTGTGATGAGGTATGCCACAAAAGTAGCAATCATGTCTTGAGACCCCAACCACACAAACAACAGTTCCTCAAAATATCTGTTGTACCACTTTATGTTTTGACAAAACAGGTTTTGTGTTCCAAATATTTGGATTTCCTCAAACCACCCCATATCGAAGTTCTCAATGATAGGGCAAGTTGAGCCTCTGTCAAGGCCCCACACTTCTGGAGGTAACATATGCCATCATACTTTAAAGGGATAGTAATGTTTCACAAAAACAGCAGCTCCGATTAATCTTCATAGTATTTGGGCCATGGAGAGTGTTATTTCAATACTGTCAGAGTTGTAGTTCAAGTGTAATTGAATGATAAAGTTTTCCCCTCCCTCCCCTTTTACCTAGTGTAAGCCACCTCCCCTCAGATGTGGAATCTGGTCCATAGACCAGACAGCTTACATCAAGGGACAATCTTCTTACAGTGAGAACAATGAAAGCCCTGCGCCCATTGACAGGTTTTTCCCTTATTTTAATTGAAGATTGCAGTCCACCTAGACACCACCCTGCTGCTCTGAGCTGAGCAGTGTTACATCAGTTAAAGGGGTGGGAGGGGGATACTTTAGCATTCAATTACTCTTGAACTACAACTCTGACAGTACTGAAATAACACTCTTCATGACCCAAATACAATGAAGATTAATTGGAGCTGCTTTTATTATGAAACATTACTATCCCTTTAAAAAATTGTCTCAATTCATGAGTTATTTCAGGGACTCTGGTCACCTGTTTCCCTGTTGTCTAAATTAGAAGTGGTAAAATCTTATCTTTGGCGGTTAATGGATATATATACTTTTTATTCATCAATACCTTGTGGTAAGGGACTCCAAGCCGTTGAATACCATCTTAATCTTTATATCACTTATTCAGTTGACTTGAAATTGTGTCTGCTTGCATCAAGTGATTATTTATTGAGACTGTTTTTTCTAAATATGTAAGGTTTTTTTAAATGCCACAGCCCATGTAAGAAAATAATTTAAAGGAGATGCACTAAACAGCTGGGGTGGGGTTAACATCAGCACTGTTTTGACTGGCTGACAGCAGAATGTGTCTCCCACCAGCCAGTCCAGAGTCAGTATTATGTTATGCCCTCCCCAGCTGCTGTAGTGCAACTCTCGTCATGTCACTTGGAATTTGGTTGCTGCAAGCATTGCATTGGCTGGACAGTGGTGCCACCTATGTATGACAGGTGGGCTAGTATACATATTTCTTAAGTTATTTGCCTTATATTAATGAATTTTTATCATTAAAGTGGAACTACCACCCGACACAATCTTTAGCTTCACTAAGTCCCCATCTGGCGACTAGCTGCTTAGTAGCACTAGTTGCCAGAATAATTACCTTATTTAATAGATTTCTGCTCTCTTCCCAGGCTGACAGGCAGGACAGAGCGTGGACATCTTGCCATTGTGACGTCTGTGTGCCTGCGCTGTCAGTCCCAGCTGGGTCTAGTAGGCGTTTCTAGGAGCCATTTGGCTCTGGCTGGGACTGACAGCACAGGTGCGCGGATGTCACAATGGCAAGATGTCCGCGCTCTGTGAAGTGAAGCTAAAGATTGTGTCGGGTGGTAGTTCCCCTTTAATATAAACGGAATATCATTTTAGCTCTGTCTGAGCTGTATCAGTGAATGCAGTTGGGGGGGTGGCTACATTTTCAGTGTTATTAAAGGAGTCATTCAGACCATACTGGAGATTCAGGAGTGTGGGAAAAGATTGTAATCGGGGAACACTAAAATATAATCTTTATTACGCTATTGTGGCTGTAGTTAACATAACTCAGACTGCATGTGAGCATGTATTATATGAAACAGGCAATTTTACCCCCTCAATACCAGAGGGGTATGTAAAGCATTGCAGAACAATGTGTTGTGTACCCCTCTGACATTGTAAGGGTTAATTAACTTGAGTCTTGTGGTAGCACCTGAGAAAACTATAAAATGAGCATTATGAACATTATAGTGACTAAAGTCATAGTGCAGTTTATAACTCTTTTTGTTTTAAACTAAACTTCTAAAAGGATGACTGTTTCACCAGTATAGTATTAAATTGATAGTAACTCAATATGTAAAAAAATGGATTGCAAGGTTTTAGGTGCAATATTTCAATGGCCTACAATTTTCCAGTGTTTCTACGCCAGTATATGGACATCTCTGGTCAGTTGACCATAAACCTCCATAAGATGGCATAGTAACAGTGCCACTGTAATATTTCAGGTTATTGAGATATGGACCTGAAAAAAATTCAGGATTCAGCTGTAATAAAGTTTGAATAAAACACCTCTCAGCAGTGGGAGTACTCTTGTTTTACTCAGAGGATAAACACATATGCAGTAATGTGCAGAAATTTTAGGCAGGTGTGAAAAAATGCTGCAATGTAAAAATGCTTTCAAAATAGACATGTTAATAGTTTATATTGATCAATTAACAAAACGCATAGTGAGTGAACAGCATAAAAATCTAAATCAAATCTATATTTGGTGTGACCACCCTTTACCTTCAAAACAGCATCAATACTTCTAGGTACACTTGCACACAATTTTTTATCCACTCCTGTACGCCTCAAGTTCAATTACAGTTATACTGATATTGAGTTTCTGGGTGTGAGTATACAGAAACAAGGGAGCACCTTTGGTTCTACTCTGTTTAGCAAACACATGGACAAAAATTTTGTTCTTAGGGCAGATAGTGACCACCCCCTAGCCAAATACAGGGGTTCCCTTACTCCTTGTTTACCAGAGTAATTCCTAACAACTCTGATCCTGAGATGATGAGGAGGCAACTTAATGACATGAAATTTATGCCAAGCAATTTGAGATATGCCTTGGACTAACAGTTTCAGGCAATGTAACAAATCAGTGGGGAATGCAAGCAGGGTGCTGGGGTGTATAACTAGGGGCATTAGTAGCAGAAAAAGGGAAGTGGTCATGCCACTCTACACATCTCTAGTTATTGTGTATTGTGTACAGTACTGGAGACCTCATCTTCAGAAGGATACAGATGCTCTAGAGAAAATTCAGTGAAGGACTACTAAAATGGTGACTTGTTTGCAGGAAAATAAATATCAGAATAGACTAAAGGATCTGAACATGTCTGATAAGGTGACACATATGAAGGACAAATGGATTCCAAAACCCAAAATGTGATGCATAAGATGTATTAACTGCACCACATGTAATTCCATGATTGCTGGATCAGTATTTAGACATCCACATAAGAACATTTAAATATAATGAAGGTTAACATGTACCATAGAGTTTGTGGTCTACTTCATCAATTGTCCATGTGGACTTTACTGTGTCAGTAAGACATTCATGACTTTTCGTGAAAGGATGGACAACCATAGGTCCAGTATTTTGACAAGCACTGGCTAAGGGGCAAACTGACAAACCAGTAGTCCTAAATTGGCTTGAAAAGCAACATAGTCTGGCAAGCATAAAGACCATGTTACTAGAACAAATACCTGCACTGCCTAGGGGAGGAGATAGAAACAAAAGACTGCTACAAAGGGATGCATTCTGGATATATCATCTGGACACTATCTCCCCAAGAGGCATGAATGAGACATTCTCCATGTCCTGTTTCTTGTAAGGCATATCCAGGGCCGGATTTTCCATAAGGCAGAGTAGGCATCTGCCTACAGGCGCACCCTACAGAGGGGCGCCTGCCATTGCAATCGATATATATATATTTTTAATTTAAGTGGCGTGGCGTGCCGCGCTGCACTGCCTGTCGCATGGTAAGGTCTGTGCCTCACAGACCTGTAGCTGCTGAGTCCCCTGGATCTTTGGTAATGCAGAGCGCTGAGAGATGACATCATCTCCCAACGTTCTGCATTACTAAAGAGAAGACTGCGTTGGAGCTCCAGCAGCTACAGGTCTGTGCAGAAGCACAGATCTCTCCTGCCGCTGGACCACCATGGAGGTAGGAAACGGATTGGGGGGGGGGGGGTGAGAATGTGAGGCTTAATGTGGAGCTGATGGGGGCAATGTGAAGCTGATGGGGGCAAAGTAGAGCTGATGGGGGGCAATGTAGAGCAGATGGGGAGCAATGTGAGGGTAATGTGGAGTTGATGGGGGCAATGTTGAGATGATGGGGCAACATGAGGGCAATGTGGAGCCGATGGGGGCAATATGGAGTTGATGGGGGCAATGTTGAGATGATGGGGCAATATGAGGGCAATGTAGAGCTGATGGGGGCAATGTGGAGCTGATGGGGGCAATATGGAGTTGATGGGGGCAATGTTGAGATGATGGGGCAATGTGAGGGCAATATGGAGATTTGGAGCATTGTGGAGATGGCCAATGAGGGGGGGGCGCTTCAGATTTCTGTGCCTATAGGCTCCTGAGATGTAAATCTGGCCCTGGGCATATCCTGGCATAATAACCACACATATTATGCACATACTGTTTAAGGCATGGGGTGTCTCACTTGTGATTCCCAGTAGCCAACACATTTGGCTGCAGGCTGACTTACCGATTTGGTACATTGTGGTCAAGAGAGCTGTACTGTCCATGGTTGTTTTGACATCCTTTATTTAGCCTTGACCTGTGCCTCATGACTAATTGTCGTTTAGTGAAATTGTGCACATTGATGCTAGTCTTGGCACTACTGGGACCCTGTATGTCTGAGTCTTTGAAATGGTGGCCCTCTAAGAAACAGGATATGGGGATAGCTTCCTTGTAACCTAGGTTCCTTTAGCTGCTCACCTATGTAACTTAACAAAGGACTAGTGTGGTACCCACTTTATTATTTGCAAAGGCTTGGTCATCGTTTATTTGATGCCTTATTCATTTTTAGTTGTGTCTGTCCTTTATTTTGCTCACCATATGGCTGTTCTCTGTGTTTTGTCTACCGAGCAGTGCTGAGCAATGCACCAAAGTGAGCTTGACAGGTGTGGAACACATTGAGCTCCGATATGCTATAAGATTTATGAGCAGTGTGATGTGGATATTAGGGATGGGTGAAAATCTTCGCCTCAAACTGAAATCTGCGAAAAATTTAACTTTCTGCTTGGTGAAACATTTCCTGCGAAGTGCCTTTTTCCTGCTTTTTTCACTTAGCTCATTGCACAGTGCCACAATTGCCCCCGATAGCCACACTTGCCTCCACATTGCCCCCAGTTGCCACAACATTGCCCCCAATTGTCTCCACAATTGCCCCTAATCTCCACATTGCCTCCACTGCTGTGCTGACAACCCCCGTACCCATCTCCTACCTCCCTGGTGGTCCAGCGACTGGCATGGCAGGATAGGTCTTCTGCACAGACCTCTTTAGCCGGAGCTCCCTCCTCTCGCAGCACTTTGCATTACTACTACAGTGCCGACGGAGCCCGCACAGATCTCATCCTCTGCTGCTTGCTGCTCAGTAGCGCAGGGCAGGGGGTTGCAGGGGGCAACGGGGCCCCTGGAGTAGGTGTGAACCCTATTGTTACGCCACTGGGTGTAAGGCTATCACAGCATGCCATTCTGTGTTTGTGAGAGAAGAAAGCAGCATGTTTTTGAGCTAGAGAAGATTGGCAAATAAAGGGGAACTGAAGCTTAGTTGAGGGAGTCATTTAAGTAGGACATTTTTTCTCTGTGTTAAGGGAGTCTGGGGGCAATCAAGGGGAGAAGAAGGGAGCAAGGAGGTTTACCCAAAATATCCCACAATTTCTTGTGACTGACTGGCAAGACACAGGCAACTGGGGCCCAAATTGCTTGCTGATCTTGCTGTTATTGTCTCTGTGCTGGGGAAAGAAGTTGTTGATTTTGGTTTTTAGTGTGTATGTATGTATGTATATAATATATATATATATATATTTTTTTTTTTAGGGTGGACAACTTAAAAAAAACAAAATATAAATAACCGAACAAATAAATATATTAGGCAGCTGACTGGGAGCTCTGTGACTGAGGCAGACTTGATAGACCGCAGGCAACACTGAGAATGTTGTTGATGGCCAAAGCAAGACATCACACTCCATCAGTTGTGTACCGTAGAGAGTAAAAACACACACAGTAGTTGAGTAATATCTAGCAAACTAACAAGAGGGAGGGGGAAAGGTGGAGCAGTGCAGGGATGTGGGAATAAAGCGGTAGTTCAAAAAATGACTGCAGCAATGGTTGCTGCAGCATGTGCAATAAATGATGATGATCCCTCTCCTTCAGGGGTGGATGCAGTTTGTCAAGGTCCCACCAATTGACACCACAGAACTGTGAGTTGTATATTACCCTGCCCGCTATAGTGCTGCCCAGGCGTTTGGTCTTTGACACAGCAGCAGACTATATATGTATCACGGTGCCCGTGCTTTCTGTCAGTCTCTGTGTGCTGTGCTCCTATTGGCTGAGTTATGTTTGGCTCACCCAGTATGGCCTTTTTATACCGGGCCCTGGCACCTATCTGGTGCCCTTTCGTGGTGTTCCTGTACCAGTGCTGACTTGAGTTGCTGTGTTCCCGTGTACTGACTTGGCCCGTTTGACTACTCGCTTCTGGTTCCTGCTCCGTGATCCGACCCGGCTTGGCTGACGTTCCTGCTCCGTGACCTGACCCAGCTTGTCTAACGTTCCTGCTCCGTGACCCTGACCTGGATTGTCTGACGTTCTTGCTTCATCGTGTCACTGGGCGACATACTGACTTCCACCTAGTCTGGGCCTACCAGGCAGTGTGTCAGAGCTGCCTCTGTTACTGCTCTGGCAGTGTACATTCCGCTGAGCATCCCGTTAACTCTTGCAAAGCTACAGTTGCCTCAGTTACTGCTCCGGCAGTGTGCCAATTACCGAGCCTTCCGCTAACTCTTGCAGAGCTACTGTTGCCTTCATTACTGCTACGAGCCTTCCGTTAACTCTTGCAGAGCTACTGTTGCCTCCGTTACTGCTCCGGCAGTGTGCCCGTGGTTGCGTTTCCGTTCAGCTCTTGCAGAGTACTGTTGCCTCCGTTACTGCACCGGCAGGGTGCTATTGGCTCTGTTCTATTCAGCTCTTGCAGAGTACTGTTGCCTCCGTTACTGAACCGACAGGGTGCCATTGGCTCTATCCATTCAGCTCGCGCAGAGTACTGTTGCCTCCGTTACTGCACCGGTAGGGTGCCCGTGGCTCTATTCCGTACATCTTGCAGAGTATTGTGTGGCCTCCCTTTACTGCTACGGCAGGGGGTATAAGTCTCAGCTCTGCTCCGGCAGATCTAAGTGCTTTGTCTCCATTCTAGCACTACAGTCTCCTTATCGCTGTCATTCCATCATACTGGGCGTTACTGAACACACCACATCAGAGACTGATTATATAAATTGGACTTTAACCCATGCTGTGCTGAGTTCTCCTTCTCATGCCTGACCTGTGACAGTATATGTAATCTCTTACTGTTATACTGGGCCCTTGTAGGCATAAGTCTAAGTTCTATATTACTCCTGTGTTACGCTATAGCCCGTAAGGGTATTTTCATTGTTTTCTTAATAAAACTGTGTTTTATCCTAACCTCCTGTGTCTGAGTGTTGAACAAACCGTGACAATATGTTAAGGTGGAATTGTGATAAAAGGAAACCCTCACACGTTGATCTCTGCCTGCTTTAAGTGTCGGCAGAACATAATTACATCAACATATTAAAAGACATGGGAGAGACATCAAGGATCCATCTATTTGCAACAGATAGGAGTCTGCATGCTTTCTTCCTCATTATTGCTATACCAAAAAAGACGGTTAATGTATTTAGGAATTCTCATTTATATGCAGATTTATTCCTGATATTAGAATTGTTATATCAGACAGTGGGAACTCTTATACCATAGTTTTTAATGAGGTTTATTATTGCATTCTATCAATAAATTGTATATTTTATATTATAGAGATACTTGCACTTTTTTAGTGTTATGTGTGTGTATATATATAATATAATATATATATATATATATATATATATATATATATTATATATATAGATATATAGATATAGATGTACATATATATATATATATATATATATATATATATATATATATATACACACACACACATCATTATGCATTGAACCATAATTCCTTATTCAGAGATTCATGAAGATTTGTCTTTCTATTGCTATAATGCAACTTATTTGTGGCATAAGGTATCTCTTACAATACATGGAACTATATTTCACAAGCAATATTGTTTCAGTCATACTACAGTGTTCCATAAGGGGTGGGACACAACTTGGTTTATGGTTTCATGATGTTCCTGTTTCACCCAATATACACAGGTAATGGAGACTTGTGATTTTAATTTACCATAGTTGGTGGGTATTGCTTTAAGAGCATCAGTGCTATCTGGATAATTTTACTTTATGTTAAGAGGCTTATATATGTGAGAATGAAGCAGCATTTTTATTGCAATTTTCCTCTTATGTGAAATGGCATGAATGGGTATATAAATCTGGTTACTGTGATGCATTGTGATGCGATGGTGTGATTCATAAACTAAGCTCTGCTTCCTATCGAACAATATATTTCACAGATTATCTTGCAGAAGAAGTCCATAAGCAGTACGAAACTGGGTGATTTATTTAGAAGGGTCTTTGTGTATTTTCTTTTGCTGTTTAAAGGGATAGTAACACTTCGTTTTAACTTTAGTTTATTTTGTAGGCATTAAAAAAACATGAAGAATGATATAAGTCTTATCTCTCAAACCTTTATGGTTTATGAGATATTCACAAGCAAAGTTCCCCTCCCCGCCCCTTTTACCTAGTGTAAGCCATCTCTTCTCAGATGTGAGTCTGGTTGTATGACAGTACAGATAACAGAAGGGGACAATTTTCTTTGTATGAAAACAATGAAAGCCCTTCCCCCCTTGACAAGTTTTTCAGCTTTTTCCATTATCTTAATTGAAGATTGTCCCTCTCTGCAGTCTACCTGGGCATCTCCCTTCTGATCTGGTTGAACAGGGGGGGGATACTTTGTTTGTGAATATCTCTTAAACCATAAAGGTTTCAGAGATAAGACTTATATCATTCTTCATGTTTTTTAATGCCTACAAAATAAAATAAAGTTAAAATGAAGTATTACTATCCCTTTAACAGATATTTTTGCTATTCACTTTTAACCAAATTGGGAGGTCAGGAAGGCAAAGGGTTAAATAAATATAATTATTTTGTCTATAATGTAAAAATTTACATTGGTTTTTTATATTGCAGTATGAATTTTTTTTGTTCTATAAGATTAATATTTTTATTTTTTGTGCATTAGGGTCATATGGGTAGTCTATGGTCTTGAGAATGGTCTCAGAAGGGACCAAAACATTGACATGATAAGCCTGCAGATTATTTCTTTGTATTTTTGTATTATTCAATAAATTCCCTTTATTTCCTGTGACTGCATTTTATTTTGTATAATAAATTGGTTTCATAAAAATATATTGTAAAATAAATTAAATGCAAGTTAATATTATAAAACAAATGCATAGGAAGTGTTGTATTTTTAGCAATGAAAAAATAGGTGGTTCTACATCCAGCTTTGGGGAAAACCAAAACAGGGGTATCATCTGGAAATATTTGGGAACCACTGAAAAAAATGTTTGTCCTCTTTCATCATATCCAGCTTTCAACTCTGCCTTTATTTTTTTACTTTCAAGATTCCGGGCTTCCCGTTTACCTCTATGAATTTCGTCACCGTCCTTCAATTTTTGAAAAGTTAAAGCCAGACTATGTTAAAGCAGACCATGGAGATGAAATCTTCTTTGTTATTGGAGGTCCATTCTTTACAGAAGAAGTACTTTTCAAAGGTGAGTCAGTTTATGATTCTAATGCACTTCCATTACATTTATATACTGTATGTAATGCAATAGTGGAGCAGTTCTGGGACAAAGAAACTGCACAGTATTTATGCAATTAACCCCTTTAATCCTAGGGATGTCTCCAACATCTTCCAAAGTCAAGCATTTCAGACCTCTTTTGCATCCAATGGCTTAATTTGTTTTTTAATCATCGGAAATTTTCATGTTACACAGGGTGCAGTTTAGTTTAACAGGATTGCTCCAAATATTCCACTTGGAAGCTCTTGATTTAGTGCCTAACATTTGACTTCTCCGTTTATAAGGTAATGCAACAGATGAAGAAAAAGTCCTTAGTAAAACTATGATGAAATACTGGGCCAACTTTGCTCGAAATGGGTAAGACCCCACTGATAATTGTTCCTTTAAAGCTAGATATTTGTTTTTTGTTGTAACTTTAATTCTTATGCAGTGTTGTGCAACACATTTAGTTAAGTTTACTTCCCTTTTAACCTTTGTGTGTCTTGCCCCCTCTTAAAGCACCAGTATGATGTATTGTTGCATGATTATTATGAGCAGATCCTTTTTCATACAGCTCAGAAGTCCTGTCTGGGTTACTGAATCTCCACAACTTGTGTTATTCTGAAACACCCTAAATCCATCATGTCAAACACGTAGCCTTCTGGCTATACGTGGCCTCCACCATTATGAACTGAGGTCTGAAGCCTCTATCCTTCCTTCCCTCCTGGGCAATGAAAAATACCTCTCAACTAAAGTGCCAATGAATTGCGAAGCAATTGGTGCAATGCAGCAAAGATCCATTTAACCGAAATAAGCATCATTGTCAGTGATCTTAGCTGAAGTGCATTGGAGATACAGATAAATATAACTAGGAGCTGGGGTAACCTCACCAGACTGAGAGGAGCTTACATGAGTCCTCCTGACATCACTAATGTTGATAGGAGTCATAAGAAACTGGTTTGAGTATAGGCACTGTGCTATGGGAGCCCTGTGTTTTTGTGGACCTCATGACTGGCTGGGGGAGTAGGACTCCCTCTTTCTGTCATTCAAATGTATAGGGAGTGAAATTAATATTATTTTTAGGAAGGAACTTTTTTGTAATTGCACAAAATAAATTACTATGTGGGTTAATACAATTCAAATGAGTTAAGGACTGGAAACTCAACATTTCCATCTCCACAGGTCCATAACATTGGCTTTTGATGTCTACCTGCCAACATTCCACTGTTCTATACTATTTGTAAAAAGTACAATAAGATGTGCTCTGTAAATATTGAGGAATAGGATGAATAGTAAACATCCCAAAATGCATAGTACATGTTTTGCATGTTTACTTGTCACTTTCATTGTGTTGTTTTTTTATAACTTGTATTTGTAAATATCATGGTTCTATAGAAAACTAGCAACTTATGCAAAAGTCTGGTACTTAAGCCAACAATGTGTGCCAAAACTGTGATGGACTGAAGTTAATGCCCTTGTTCTTGTTCACTGCAGTGATCCTAATGGGCCTGGTCTAACAGAATGGCCAGAATATGACCAAGATGAAGATTATCTGGAAATCGATTTGACACAGAAATCTTCTAGACAGCTAAAAACTAGTAAATTGGAGTTCTGGACATCACTTCCTGAGAAAATGCAAGAAATGTCACAAGAAAAAGAGGAACATATAGAGCTTTAGATTTTTCTATTTTTGTGTACATTTCTTGAAAAAAAAACACTGTATAAAAAGCAGACTTTTACAGGCAGATTCACAAGTTGAAGACTTAACTCTTCCATCATGTGTAAACATTCAGGAATGTAAATGCACTGAATTAATACTATTAAATGGAATCGGTGCTTGATATGTGGTCTGACTTCATTCACTGATTACATTGATGCCCCTAAAATATGGCATCATTCTTAACATTTTATTTTCTCTATCTTGTTGTCTGTATTTTCTTTGCTGATTTATATACACATTGTAAATCAAGAATTACTGGAAATAAATACTTATAATTAAGAAGGAAGATAAATTCTGAAAGTGGTAATTTACAAAGCTGAAGAAGTATATAAACTGCAAACACTACCCTAACCACTGTATCAGACAGTATCTTCCTCTTATACAGAAGATTTTGGGCCTTACTCATCAAACTAAAGAGGGGCAGTTCTAGAACACACTAATTGCACCATTAGGGGTAAAATGACCTCTGTAAATTTCCACAGCTTTAAATGGGGCTTTTAAACCCTTGAATGCTAGTGATGAAGTCTATTTCTGTCTGACTCAAGCAAGTTTGAGTTTGGAGACTGTATTAATTTATAGTTTCTCATAAATGAAAGGGGTCACCTGCACATGGCTCACACTTGGAAGATCCCCCTCCCACAGTCAAAGAGAAGCCCTGTCTATCATACAACACCATTTGGGATGCTCTGGATATCCCTCTGTTTGACCTTCTGCACCCAATATAGTTTTCTGAGACAACTTTATTGAATGAGGTACTATAGATGCTGGCTCCTAGTGCTATGAGAATACCCTCATTTGAAAAAGGAAAGCCCCTTGATAATATAAAGAGTACAAATGTCAGTTAATTAATTTATCACCCAACAATACACTGAATTTGGATGCCCAACTTCAGCTCTTCCCCTAATTCCTAGATGGTTTTATATACCCTTATTCAAAACCAGGAACACTATTCTTTCAAAGAGGACTATTTTAAGAGTATGCATCTTAGATGGTAACCCAACAACAGAATGCAGAACAAGGAGTAGAAGAGTAGACTCTAAAACAATGCAACTCTCAAAAATGTCCGCAAATGAAACAGAGAAAGCCACTATTTAATATTATGACAATCTTGAGAGCAACCATTTTAGGTGAGTCTTTATCATAAGATATTCATAAATGTGAACAGGGAGCTGGATTGCGGGAGCTCTCATTCAACCGCTCACTAGCACAAAAATACCATTATATGAAATAAGCAAGAATCTAACCACCCACCAACAATGAATTCAATACAATGAAAAGGAAATAACAGACCCCACTATATGTAAATTCTTCCTTTTTTTTAATTCATTTTGTATGGTCCTGAGGTCTGCTTTGATCTAGAAGGGTACCATCTTTTCCCCTTTTAAAATGAAGAAACTCAAAGGGACACTAATGTCCCAGAAAAATGGTATCCGATTTTGTAGAGTTTAAAATAATAAACAATATGCTCGAAACCCTATATCTCAAACCACTATGGTTTGAGAGATATAGGTATTCAAAGTTCCCCCTTCCTCCACTTCTCCTGACGTCAGCGCTGTGCTGACAGCAGAAGATCCTGGCCTGGGGACCATCCTGTGGCTCTGCAGCAGAGCCAAAATCTCACTATTTCAAAACAATTACTTCATTGGAAAGGTCTACAAAGTGTGCTTACAAACTTGGCACACTTTGTAGACCTTTCCAGTTAAGTAGTTCTTTTTAAATAATGAGACTTTGGCTCTGACGCAGAGCCTCCTCGAGTCGCACGACTCGAATCTTCTGCTTTACAGCTGACATCAGGAGAAGGGGAGGGAGGGGGGAACTTTGAAAGCATATATCTCTCAAACCATATCGGTTTGAGAGATAGGGTTTGGAGCATATTGTTTATTATTTTAAACTGTACAAAACTGGATACAACTTTTCTGGGACATTACTATCCCTTTAAGAAACCATTAAATGCAATAAGGTATTTTGGTCATTTGAGGTGATTGTGAAACACATACAGTAAGTGCGCTCCCAGCCTTTTTATCTGTTTGTCTTTATGGTTATCCAAGTGAAATCGAAGGTCATATCTGAGATTGTGTAATTAATATCTGTATGGAGGCAGATTAAATATCATCCACAGGTATGCTGAGTCATTGTGAACTGCTATCATTTATGTTTATGACTAAAATACCTTTTTTTATTGATTTTATAATCTCCAGTCTGAACAGGTTTACACTATGTGTTTTTTGTTTCTGCTTCATAACACAGCATAAAATAATTTACCCACAGCGACTTTTAAAATATACAATTAAATAATTAAATTATTATTTGTCCTGCATCTTAAGACTCCTGGTGCCTACAGATTTATGATCAATTATGAGTAATTCTGGAAGCAATCATTTTATGTCCTGATGTTATCCATTTTTCCCACCATTTTTGTTCTAAACCATGGGTTGTGTATGTTTTGCACACCCCTATGATCCTTTAAAGGTTAACAAAAAAAAAAAAAAAAATATATATATATATATATATATATATATATATATATATATAATTTTTTTTTTTTTTTTTTTAAATATATTTTATTATCAGATTGCTCCATACACATCTTAAATACAGAAAAAAAGGATACATGTAAGATTATTCAAGTACATCAAAAGTGTGAAAATATTTGTAACAATGCAAAGAACATATGCATATCATTAGGGCGTACAGAGTCAACCTGAGGTTTTTATTATTATTTCAACCTTCAATAACCCAAACTCCTAAAATCTAACCTAACTTAACTTTTACTATACCCCCCGACTCCAATTCCTCTCTCTCCCGAACCCATAGCACCCCCTCCTTCGTCCACCAGCCAGCAGTTTCACAGGATCCCGGTATACACAGGGTTCATACCCAATGTCACACATCAATTATATGTCACAACCATCCACACAGCAAGCAGGCATGACCTCAATCAACCATCACCAGTAAGTTGTACATCATCAGGTGCCACAATATTATCAGCTCTATTCGTCCACCAACAAAAATATTTTTTTACTAAATTAGCACACATGAACTAGTAGACCAGTAAGGCCTAACCACTTTCGCACTGATGCCATTATGTAACGCCAGTCGTTGAGTACTCGATTTAAAGAAGGCAGGTAATTTTATGCACAAGATACTCATGCACACCTCTAAACACCAAAAATTGGGAGCATAGATCCACCTAGGTGCTACAGGGGATACATGTACAAAATAAAATAAGAAGAAAGAAAAAAGATAGCCCTGCTAGGCAAGCACTCAAAAATAGAATCTACTGCTCTCAATGTGTTAGTAATCTGGACCATTAAAACTTAACTTTTATTGTATCTGTATAAAAATGAGCCAAAACAATTACAATGTCCACTATACCTTTATTAAAAACAAAATGAGCTAATGTGTTGGTAATATATCATCCCAAACACATGAGTCTCCACAGGTGAAAAAGATATAAGCAATATAGGTATTCACCGGATCTTCCTATTGGAATCCCAAAAATAGGATATTAATCAAATTCTGCATGGATAAATAAAACACTAAATTGGTACCAAATTGAATATTACAATTGGAACAAAACTGGATAGAACAAACGTACTGAAAAAGTGTATTGAAAAAATACCGGGGCTGATCCGGCTTGCCACTAAATATCCCTGGTATCTAAGGTCAAACTAATCTAGAGTACTAAGCTATAGACAAAGGCTATTGAAGTATATCCATAAATAATCTCTTAATGCCTATCTAGAATTGTCACAAAGACACTCGCTGGTAACCTCTGATATTAAACTAATATACCGGGGCTGTTCCGGCTTGCCATTTACTCTCCCTCAATATCAAAACTCTCGCTATCCTTCCATGCTGAACTAATCTAAAATAAATATACCGGGGCTGATCCGGCTTGCCATCTGATCTTCCTGCTTATTGCCTCGCTACCTAAATCTCTTATAATCATGCTGAGAACTTCAAGAAATGAAAAAGAGTATGGCTCGAGGTTAGATGAGCAACACTGGCCGACGCGCGTTTTGTCGGCACATCTTCAGGGCAGCGTTGCACACGCCAAGGCTACAAAGTAGCCGTTATTTAAATGACATTCTTAAAAATGATTGGATAAGGTTGAGAAAAGAAAAAAACAATCATTAACACACAACGTAAGCACGTTTAATGGGTAATAGTGGCTGTCACTCAAAGTCACTGCTCACGATCGTTAACAATAAAGTGAAATAATCCGTCACAGGGAATGAATGTAAATAAACAAAACATGCTTAAAGCACCCATGTATCTAAATGCATAAAACTCTTTCAAAGGTAAAACCACCATTAAGGTAAAAAAGGCCAACGTGCGTTAACAATACATAACTTAGGTTGAATTCAAGATGTAGTCAACAAGACTGACTAATGAGCATAAGCCCAACAAAAGCACTTAACACAAAAAGCTGCATTGCACCTTGTTCCACATCACAGTGCTACCCGGTCAGCCGATAATTAATGTACGATGTCTAAAGCCAAGGAAGAATATAACGATCAATGTTAACTACAGACCTTGATTGTTGTCAAGACAAGTTCAAACCCACAGCCAATCACAACACACCATACATTCAAATATACCTATATATACCCCAAAATAATCAACATATCTTGGCTATGTTTTGAGTTTTGGAGAGCTAGAGCACACTCTCTGAGGTAGAGACTCCCATCCTGCACCACTTTACCCCACCAGTTTGAAAAGTGTTCCTTCGAGGAGCTGTAGCAAGAGCAAAGATCTCATAGATAGACTTTCTTTTTCATTTTCTGATATAGGATATGAGGCTGTATAATTTTCTATTAGGTACACTCCTATTGGCTTCTTTTTATAAGGATTAACCAGATCACAGAATCTTCAAGACCGGTTCTGTAGAATCTCATTTTCACAGTTAATTTTTATCTTTGCTTCTCTGAAGCTTATCTATTTATAATACAAGTCTGGAGACTGAAAATAGGATACTCTGAGCGCACATGTCCTGCTTCTTTATCTGGCAGCCACATTTTCCTGAGGTGGATAACATACAATGCACTCTCGTTGGTAGCATTTCTATGTTCCTATGCTAGTACTAGTGATTTTACCCCCACACAATGCCTTTCTGTGGGATTTCTGTTCTACTGGATGTCTTTCCTCCTTGGGGTACAGTCTCTTGTTGGATTTTATGCTTTTTTTCTTTTATTAAATTTTTTATTTCTTTTTCTTCTTCACTTTTTTGGTATGAGATTAGATTGTTAGCTATTCAGGTGTATCAGGCAGTATCCTGCCATCTAGGATGGTGCAGGAATACATGAAGATGCTAGGCTACCTCATCTGTGCTCTGGAAGCAGTTTCATTTTCTCAGTTTCACTCACAGAAGTATTGGACCAGGAAAGCAGCCTTGTGGGCCTAGGTTGGGCTTGTTCTCATATGAGAGGCGACTCTCGTAGTGGCTTTCCCCACCATTCATATTCCAGGGGTAGACAACATTGTGGCAGATTTTTTTAGCCACCAGAGATCCAGGAAACTGGAAGCTGAAACATAATTTATTCAACTCCATAGTTCATCTATGGGGCCTCCCTGGCGTAGACCTAATGACCTCTTGGCTGAACCTCAAGGTTTCTCAGTTTTGCATCCATAGATGCTTTACATGATTCTCTGATTTTCAGTTCTTGAGGAACACCAGAATAAAGCTTGCTCATGCCATTCTGATTGCCCTGTTCTGGCCTCATCAGGCCCAGTTTCTGGATCTTCTACGTGTTCTATATATCTTGTGAAGATTGGGTGTTGTGGTTGCAACTTTTCCAGATTTCAGTTGTTTTGGCTTTACTTCAGGATGGTCTTCAGAAACAGCTTGGTCTTAGGCGTTTTGCCTTATTATCTGATGTGCAAACATTTTTCAGTGGGGTGGTTCATGCCTACCCTATCTTTTGGGATATCACTCCTGCATGGGATTTTAAGCTGGCTTTGGGAGTACTTCAGAGGGATCCTTTTGAATCTTTGTCTTCAGTTTCCGTGCATTTCACCCATAGGGATGGGTGAAATATCCCTTTGTGTTCTTGAGAAAAATGCCATGAAAACTATGTGTTTCTCCACTTTTTCATGAGAAATTCCTACCTTAGCGAAACCCTTCAAAATATCTGCATTTCGCCTTCAATGAAAAATAGTTCACCTATGTCTTTCAATGGATACAGTCTGTGTTTCTTGAACTTTCATGCAAAAAAAATGTGATGATACCAGGAAGTGAACAGGAGAAATAAGCAGCTAGAGAGCTAAAGAAGGTGAAAGGTGATTTTAAAGCTATTTATTTAAGGTAATATGGCTAGCAGAGGCTCCTAGTGTTGGCTAACACTATGAGCACTAGGGATGGGTGAAAAGTCAGAGAAATTTCCTGCAGGACTTTTTGAGCAAAAACAATGATTTTCTGTTTTTTTTCGATTCTTCCCTCCCATAGATACATATAAATACATAAAATGTTCTCATTTTCTGCAAGATTTTTGCCATATTTTGCCTATGTTTTCTATGACTGCCCAATTTCATGCCACAGTATTACTACTTCTGAGGGCTGAAGTGGAGTGTGAGTCCTACAGCAACATATGCCTTGAAAAAAAATGTTAGCAGGCGGAGTGCCTTTATCCTTTGCCTACACCACTAACTTCCTGCTTAACCCCTAGAGTACCAGGTTCTTACAACATACGAGAATGGACAGCTGTACCTGCTGTGCCAAGCTTGTACACTGTACAGCTTAAATGTGGTCACTGCATAAGCCTGTATAACTGGCATGCAGTGGCTGGAATTAAAAAAAAGAAAAAAATTGCCTGGCACTCGTGTGTGGGGGAGGGCATGAGGAGTGATACCCCCAGTTATTGATCTCCCAGCTGATCGTGCTGAGAAACCAAAAAGTACAATGGAGAAGCAGAGCTTCTCCTTTCCCCTCTCTCCTACCTGAACGTCCGGGTAGGAGTGGGCGGGATCGGGGGAAGCCTCCTAATGTCATTGGTGACACGGTCACCGGTGACGTTAGAAAACTTTCCTTGATCTCATTCACTCCTACTGGGGGTAGGAGAGAAGGGCAAAAGAGCTTTTTGGTCTCCTGCATTGCCATATTGATCTCCCAGCACGATCGGCTGGGAGATCAATAACTGGGGGGGACATCAAGAGGGGTCCTGATGTCCCCCCAAAAGTTGTGAATAATAAAAGAAATTAACCCTCTGTATGCTTTGCAATGCATTGGACACCTCTATTGCAGACAAAGGATTTTTTTTTTTACATTTGTCATTATTATTTTATTTCCACCTTATTGGATAGGCTTCAGGAGGGGTCCTGATGACACCCCAACAAGGTGTAAATAAAAAATAAATGAAAAACCATGCATGCACCACAGGGGGATCCATTGCAATGCGTTGGACCCCCCTGTGGCACACACACACATTTATTTCTTTTATTCTGACCTTTTTTGGGGAGAAATCCGGAGTGGTCCTGATGCCCCCTAACAAGGTATGAATAAAAAAAAAATAACCCTCTGTGCGCCACAGGGGACCCAATACATTGCTTTGCAATGCATTGGACACCCCTGTGGCAGACAAAGGATTTTTTTTTCCTTATTATTTTATTTAGACTTTATTGGGATGGCAACAGGAGGGGACCTGATGCCCCCACAACAAGGTCTAAATAAATAAAAAAATTGAACCCCCAGCCCCAAAAAAACCTGCGTACACCACAGGGGGGTCCAGCACAGTGGTTTGCAATGCGCTGGACTCTCTCTGGCATGCACACACACATTTTTTTCCCATTATATTGTATTCAGACCTTGTTGGGGGCATCAGGAGTGGTCCTGATTCCCCCCAACAAGATATGAATAAAAAAAAAATGTAAGTCTCTGTGTGTGACAGGGTGTCCTATGAATTGGTTTGAAATGCAGTAGACACACATGCGGCATGCACACAAAATGCCTCCAATACCCCCCAAGTACCCTACCCCCTAGCCTGGTTCCACAGCCAACTGGCAGTCCCATTCCCCCCAGCCTGGTTCCACTGCCTACTGGTAGACTCAAAGTACCATTATGCACTGGATTCAGTCTAGGAATAAAACAGTGTATGTGGGTGACATACAATGCACACTGGTAGTCACAGATCCGCCATATACACTATCTTACCCCACTCTCACCACCCCCACACCGCCGCCATCATTGCTGTGCTGCCCACTGGTAGATATACCCACATGCACTGCTGAATCCCTCATTCCCCACAAGACACCTGGATTCACTGGCAGCACAGGTCCGCAAGTACAGTGGCTGACTGCCTAGTTTGTTTCAACTGGTAGCCATAAATCACGCATATACTGCTTGCTTCCCCATCCATGGTAGCCATGCTCCTGGCACCCAGTATGGTATATTAACCCACAGCAGAACTGTGCCATTTTTATTAGGCTGGCAGAAGGTCATCCTAGGAATTCCCATGGTGTTGAACCATTTTCGTATCTTTAAAGTGACTGATTTGTAAAAATAAATAAATGTTTTTTTTTCTTAGCACCACATTCAGGAAATAGTTGTGCAAACTAACTTAGAGGTAGAAAGGCAAATGACCCCTCATTAGATATGGCATGATTTCTCTACCTTTTCTTCACTTCTGTAGCTGTTATAACCATTTTCATACACGCAATGAATGTTTGAGAAAATGTTGGAGAAATCAGAGGTTGTAGTAGGTGTAGTTTTGTACTTCTAGCACCCGGTACGGTATGTCAGCTCATAACAATGGGGTGCTATTCTTCTCCTAAGAGCAATAGCTAACAAATACAAATCCCATAGTTTTCACAGATTTCAGTAAATCTGAAGATACAGGAAAAAAATTGCATTTTGTTTTACATTTCTGTATCGTCTCCTTCTGGAAACATTTATGCACACCAGGACTGGGGTAAGAAGACAAGTGACCCCTCATGCGGCAGGTTATCTTCTTTTCCAAATGGTATGGTTTATCTACGTTTCTTCACTTCTTTAGGGGTTATAACCATTTTCGTACAGGCAAGTCAGGTTTGAGAAAATGTTAGAAAAATCAGAGGTTTATTAGGTGTAGTTTTGTACTTCTAGCACCCACTAAGGTAGATCAACTCATACCAATGTGGTGTCTTTTTTCTTCTAAGAGCACTAGCTAATGAATACAGTTGGAAATTCCATGGTTTTCACAAGTTTCAGTACATTTGAAGGAGCATAAATTTAAGAAAATGCCTTTTTTTCATTATCTCCACTTTCTGGAAGCATTTGTGCACACCAGGCTTTGGGTAAGAAGGCAACTGACCCCTCAGGTTGTCTTCTTTCCAGAATGGCATGGTTTATCTACCTTTCTTGCATATTTATTATGGTTATAACCATTTTAGTGCAGGCAGATCATTTCAAAAACAAAAGTGTCAGGTTTAGGCAAGTGTTCTTAGCACCCACATATTGTATGTTAACCCACAAAAATGGGCTGACATTTTTCTCATGTTGGTAGCAGGTATTGTATACAGCAGGAAATGTTATGGTTTTTAGTATGGTTTTTAGATTTTAGTATCGTTGAAGTGATGGAAATGTAAAAAAAAAACATGTATTTATTCCTATCATGCCAACTTTTGGAAATATTTGTGTACTTCAGCCCAGGGATAGAAAGGCAAGTGACCCTCATTTGATGCGAGTGAATGTCTACTTTCCAAAATGGTATACCTTCTATAACCATCCTTCAAGTCTCTAACCGATATGAACATTTTAGTACAAGCAGCCATTTTCAAAGAAGAAAACAGGTAGGTGTAGTTATGTGCTTCTGGTACCCCTTAAGGAGTTCAGCTCATTCCAATGGGATGTCATTTTTCTTCTAAGAGCACTTGCTAATGAATACAGTTGGAAATGCCATGGGTTTTCACAGATTTCCGTACATTTGAAGGGGCAGAAATGTAAGAAAATGCCATTTTTTCCTATAGTGCCACATTCTAGAATCATTTGTGAACACCAGGCTTGGGGTAAGAAGGCAAGTCACCCCTCATTAGATGTGGCAGGTTGTCTACTTTTTAGAAATATATAGTGTTATATAGTAATTCCACTTTTTGGGTACCTTTACCAAAAAAAAGTCTAGAAAGCGCATATCTAAATGCGATAAAGTGCTAGCCTGCAAAGCTCCCAGTGTGCGTAACTGCACATGCGCAGTAGAGACTGCTAGAATGATGCAGTCATGCTCAGTAGAGACTGGCCTAAAGCGCTGATCTCCGGACGGCTCATTGCCTGTCTCTGCTCCTGGCTCCGGGGCAGCAGCTGGGGCCTCTGGGTGCACTTTAGCCCATGAATACAGGCTTTCAAACTAGTTAGTTCATAAACTTGAAAAGGGCAGAATATCAACTGCAAACATTTTGGCAAGTTTATTATTCCATAGGCATACTTTTGCATTTTTTTGTGCAGGTTTTGATTTCTTTTTTGATGACGACTGTAACAACTTCATCTTCATCATCTTGTGCTAGGGTCCAGGTGCAGGAAAATGAACTAATTTCTCATTCCTGGCACCTTCTGGGTCCTCTTCCTCCTCTGTATTACCACCATTGGCTCTGTTACGTTCCTCACCAGCTGATAGTGAGTCTGTAGATGTGAGGATCTGGCAGTACATCTTCACCCATTACGCACTGTATTGTGCACTAACCACACATGGCAATGTGGAGAGGGCAAATTGAATGCAGGGTATCAGGAAGCATCTGCAGACATTCCGTCCCACTGAATATGCTAATCTTATGGCAGGGAGGATTCATTATTTTTATTGTCTTTTTATCATCACTTCTTTAATAAAGCAAAGGCCATAGTGATGGTAGTGCTTGATATCTTGGCAAATGGTCTAACATTTCTGACAAACATTAAGGCGGTGGACAGCTGTGCCACTGTCTATTGCTTATAGGGAAAGTAATGTTTAAAAATAAAAGCAGCTCCATAGTATTTGGGCCATGGAGAGTGTTATTTCAATACTGTCAGTTTTGTAGTACAAGAGTAATTGAATGATAAAGTATCCCCCTCCCACTCCTTTTACCTAGTGTAAGCCACCTCCCCTCAGATGTGGAATCTGGTCTTAAGACCAGACATCTCACAGCAAGGGACAGTCTTCTTACTGTGAGAACAATGAAAACCCTGCCCCCCTTGATAGGTTTTTCAATTTGTTACGGTTGGCAAGCAAAACCAGGAGTCAGACGGTATAGTTAAGATAACCTTTATTTGAGAATAATAACAGTAATGCAATATATATGTGTGTATATATATATATATATACAGTGGATGAATGAAGAGGCGAGTACTGTATCAGGAATAGCAGTCTTCCAATATCTCCACCACACTGTCCGAGACAAGGCTTCAGCCTACTGGAGTCTCGAGGTACGGTAATGCCCAGATCTAGCACTGACTCAACCTGCAGTCAGTCTAAGAGCGGAGTCTATATCGTATGCAACACGGAAGCTACTGACTCAAGCCTACAGTCAGTAGCTAGGAGTCTGCTAGAGCCCGAGGTCAGTACTAGGAAGCATGTCTGAGGAACGGAACCAACACACGGAGCGAACAGACAGGGTCTTCTAGTAAGTACCAGATAGGATACTCAGACGAGCCAAGGTCATGCATGGAGCGGGTATTCAGCCAGTGCCACAGGTTTGCAACAGATAGGATATCCACTGAAGTTACAGAATGCTGGATGCGCAGTGAACAGAGCCCCAGGTCAACACCAGAGTGGGTAGTTGGACAAGCCTAGGTCATACACGGAGAGGGTAGTCAGCCAGAGCCACAGGTTTGGACTAGAAAGGATATCTGACCCAAATCGGAGCGCACAAGGAGAATAGTCAGACAGAGCCACAGGTCAACACCAGAATGGATGGACAGCCAAGCTGGATCATACACAGGAATCAGGAATACAAGATAATGAACTGCTCAGAACAACAACGTAAAGGTAACTGAGTCAGGAATCAGTCTGCCCTTTAAACCCCTCCTCAGGAAGTAGGTAGGAGGAGCAGCTCAGAGGGAGAAAGTAGGTAGGAGGAGACTACAAGTCTCAAACACATAAAACAGAGACCTGCAGCATGCTGAAGCCTTGCGTCTGCAGATGACGTATCTAGCATTGATGCGTCCAACTGCTCATGGAAATTATGCTGGAGTGTCATTGTAAGCATCTCCAGAAGCAGTGGCACTACAAGGTACTGTGACAGTACCCTGCCTTCAAAGAATCCTCCTCCGAGGGACCGGGCCAGATTTGTCAGGGAAATGTGCATGGAATCTGTGCACCAGGAGAAGAGAGTGAACATCAGCAGCAGGGATCCAGGAGAGCTCCTCGGGACCATATTCCTTCCAATGGATAAAATACTGTAAGCACCCTCTAACCATACAGGAGTCCAGAATACTTTGTACCTCATATTCCTCGTGATCTGCAACTATCACGGGAGAAGGACAGACAGGAGCGGAGGTATACCGGTTGCAGACCAAGGGCTTTAACAGGGAGACATGAAAGACATTATATATACGCATATTGGTAAACCATGACTATTGGAAGAGAGAGGTAGAGCAGCTGTGGCAGGAGATTCATATTTAGCAAGTTTACCTATCCTATACATAATATGGTAACTCTATTTTAGACCTACAGATTCCTAAGTAGTATTATAAATAATGGTGAATAGTTCAGGTAATGTACTTGGCAGGGTTTATGGAGATGTAGACACCCAGATATTTAAACTGTGTGAATAAAAACTAAACATTTAGGGAAATGCAGAGAGAATTGTAATCACAGAAGGTATACCGATGCACATGCATACCGATTTTCTGGTTAATCTTTAATCCTGATAGTTGGGAGAAAATGTTAATTCTTTCAGTAGGTGTAGTACGGAGGTCAAGGGATGGGTGTTCATCAGTAAGATGCAAGAGAGAGATCTCTAATGCATTGTGAAGCCATACGTTGTAGACCTCTAGCACTGAAGGGACTGAAAGCCCCATTTTTTTCAATCTTACAAATACAATATGGGTCCTTTAAAGATAATTTTAAAAGCATCTAACAAAATACATTTGCATTAAGGATTACAGTAGTGTTTCCATCACTCTCATCTTTTTTTCTACTCAGTATCCAAAACAGTTCTCAGACACCCTTTATCGCTCATGGCAGTTACATAGATATCATCTTTTTCACCTTCTCCAAGCAACCTAGATTATCTACCCTGGGAACTCTGCATTACTTTGAACATACTACATGACTGAACAGAATTTGGAATTCAGACCAGAGGACGAGCAGAGCCGGATCATGGGCTAGGCACCTGCCTAGGGCCCAGCCATGTTGGGGGACCCTCAGATCCAGCTCTGCCGAGCAGCAAAACAGCTGGCAGGTGGGAAGATCAGACAAATCTTCACCACCTGCAAGCTGAGGTCTGTGCCTCCTTTGGCACAGATATCTCCATACATCTACTGCCTCCCTGTCCTCAGTCTGTGATAATACAGAGCACTGGGATATGACATCATCTCTCGGCTCTGCATTATTTCAGAGAGAGAGAGAGAGAGAGAGAGAGAGAGAGACTGCAAAGGAGTGGCTAGTAGTGGTCTGTGCAGAAGAAGGCACAGACCTCATCTTCCACAGCAAATGCCGTGGACCACCAGGGATCACTCTGTACTATAGTATATAAATCATTCTATAAGTATGGCACAAATAGTCATCCCGGAATTGAGTGATATAGGTATGTTATTATCGGATATATATCACTTCCAATAATAATTTTATGTTGTATTTTAGATTTAAAAAAATAAATTATGTGGAGCAAATCCCAGCTCTCAGACCTTTATGGTTTGAGAGATATTCTCATCTAAAGTCCTCCCCTCCCTCCCCCTCTCCTGATGTCAGCTGTAAAGCTGACAGAAGGAGATCCGTGTTGGACAACATGAGGCGGCTCTTCAGCAAAGCCGAAATAGCAATATTTTAAAAGAACTACTTCACTGGAACGGTCTACAAAGTGTGCTTGCAAACAGGGCACACTTTGTAGACCGTTCCAGTTAAGTAATTATTTTTAAATATCGCTGTTTTGCTCTGCTGAAGAGCTGCCAGACAGTCCCAGGACCGGGATCTCCTGCTGTCAGTCGAGCGTTGACATCAGGGAAAGGGGAGGGAGGGGGAACTTTAGATGCGAATATCTCACAAACCATAGAGGTTTGAGAGATGGAATTTGCTCCAAATAATATATTTTTTATAATTTTCAATACAACATAAAACTGGACTTGCGTATCCCTTTAATAGTAAAGTTAATGTTTTAGATTTATTTAACATTCTAGCAGTTGTGCTGGGATGGCCTATACTGTTATTAAAATAGGGAACTCTAAATGTGACTTCTTGAAGTACTTTTATTTCTTTTCCTTTTTTCTTTTATGATTATTACTACTGGCACCTTCACCTATATATTTTGTTCTTAGGTGTTGTTTTGCCCTAATATAATCTTGATAGTACAGGATTTTCCTTTTTTTTTGTCAAACGTTTCAATTGTAAGCTCTGTGGCATCACTAGTGTAGCTCCATTTCAATTGTAAGCTCTTTGGCGTCACTAGTGTAGCCTCATTTCAATTGTAAGCTCTGTAGATTGAGTAGTGTAGCCCCTTTTCAACTGTGAGCTATGTGGTGTCACTAGTGTAGCCCCATTTCAATTATAAGCTCTGTTATACATTTCTTATATATTTAACCCCTTGCATGCCAGGGAAGGACCTAATGCATTGCTTGGCAATGCTTGGTGACCTTTCTGGTATTGAAGTGGTTCAATCATTAATTTTGTCTTTTAATACGTTGGTACTAATAGCTCTATCCACAACAGACATATCGAGAAAGGATTGTGAAAAGAGTGTGTGTGTGTGGGGGGGGGGGGCGAGCTGGCAGGGGGTCCCAATTTAGGATCTATGGAGCCTTAATCTGGCTGTGATGGAAAGAGTTGATCTTTTGAAAGCTTGTCTTAAAATATAAACAGTTAGTCCAAATAAGAAAATATATCACTAAGTATCAAAGTACTTATGTCTTTGAATTACTGAAACTGGACTAATCAGTGGGGATTTTCCTCTAGAATGTAGTTAGTTTGCTCTAGAACCGCTGCTCTTTTCTGTGTGCATACTGCACTATATGTATACCTGAGCTGGCAGGACTTGAGAAGGAAGTAAGGCTTCCTCCACATAACTAACTAAAGACAAGGAGCTGAGTACATAGAAGTAGTCTTTGATCTGTAGGTGGAACTTACTTTCACAAGCAGCTCCAATTACATTAATTAATTCATTGATTTGGATGACCTATTGTATTAATTAAGAAAGTGAAAAAAGGGTAGAGATGCCCGATGCACCTGAGAAGGCAGTAGCAGAATCATGTAGGAAAGATATTAGGTGGGAGCAGTGAATAAGGGGAGAAAGGAGGCACAGCACTGTGCTAGAAGGGGGGCAGCAGGGATTATGGAAGAGACCCTAGGAAGAGTGGAAGAGGCATAAGGAAGCAAGGAGATGGCAACGTGAAGCCTGGGGAGTGAGGGTGGAAACAAGAATCATGGGGAAAGAAGCGATGGCAGTAGCCATCATGTTGAGAGAAGAGATACAGTATGGGGACCATGGGGGAGAATGAAGGGGAGAGCCATCCAGCAATCCTACCATTCATAGATCTCTTTCCTTGGTCAGATGAGTGACCTGGACAGGAAACTGTATTAAGTTAAGAAAATCAGAATTTTTTTAATGTTCTTGTCATCACATGATCACTTTTCCTGCAGGCTGATTGTGTTACATTGTATGAGTCACCCTCTGTGTTTTTCCTCACTCACTTATTGAGCCACAGTCATCAACAAAGCCAAACACTTATCCACCTATAGAGCCACACAAAGTGATTTATATACATCACTTTCCTCTTGGTAAGGCTTACCAGCTGTACCATATGAGGCAAATAAAAACTCTCCAAATCCCCATTGATTTAAAAGAGGCTTTTAATGTCTTGAATGCTAATGAGGTATCTAAAGTATGGAGAAAAGATGCACTGGAGGCCTCTCTAGCATTCAAGGAGTTAAAAATAACATTTAGATCAATTGTAAGTTTTTTTTGTCTTTTATGGTGCCATTGGTTTGCCCCACAATTGATCCAGTTATTTGGAGTATATGGTCCTCACTGTGAATGTGATGGCTTCTCCCACACTTCAGCACGGCAGTGCTGCCAGATACATTGACGAGGTTTACCTCATGCTTCCCTCACTCTACCTGATGGGAAATCTGGCCATGACTGAAAATAACAGCGTCTATGTACAGTATGTCGTCAGCTCTAACAGGAGTAAGGTCCACGTATCACATGCAAAATACTTGAATAAAGGAGACAAGTTTATCTTCCTAACAAACAAAAATGTAGACAAGCAAACAACTCCCTTGACTAGTTATTATACTACTTTGTTTAGTGTAATTACTGAACACAACCAGAATCTCTTAGAAAGGAGTGTGGTTTGTGTATTAACTGGAAATAACCAACCTGTAATAGAAAAGAGTGTTGTTAAAACTCAGCTCATGCACCAATCTTACAGAAGATCTCTGGAAATATGTCACATACTTGTTATGTCCGTTTACTAAACTAGGCCACCAGACAAGTCTCTCCTGCTTTATATACAAATTAATGTCTCTGGAAATCTTATACCTTTAGCTGCCAGCGTATTGTGTACCACTCTAGAACACAAAGGGTTAATTTTACAAATATATGACTTTTACCAGGGAAGAACACCTACTGTCCTTAACCTCTAGAGCTAGGGGCTACACTCAAGGGTATACATTACAGCAGTAGTGTCCAAGTTCAGTCCTCCAGAGCTATCAACAGTACAGGATTTAAGGGTTTCCCTGTCTGAGCACAGGTGGATCAATCAAAATAAATGAGCCACTGATCCACTCACCTATATTTAATCAGGGAATTCATTAAATCAAACGTGGACAGCCCTGCATTATAGTGTATGATTACTGTAGTGCATACTGACAGACAGGCAAACTCCTCCAGCACTGGGCTTTAATGCCAGCAAATCCCATATGGCAGCGACATAGCATGTACAGGGAAATGGCATAGATATATGACACATCCTATATGCTTTGCTTAGTACATTGGTCTAAGTAAACCATAGAGGAAAGGACCACTGCAGAACACTGATAGACTGCCCCCTTGCTCTCCCCTTTGAATTAGTTGCATTAAGAGGAGGAAATCTGGCATATGCATCTTAATATATTGACTTTAGGCAAGTGTAGGGACTCAAAATCAATTCCTGTGCTTTATTTAGCATGGAATTGGCTTTATACATTAACCTCAGTATTCCATCCTTTTGTTCATTCTTATTCACTCTCACACTCTCTCTCTCTCATGGAAATTCACAGTTAAAGGGATAGTATTACTTCAAAATTACTATCCCTCATATTGTAGCCCTTAATAAACTGAGTTAAATGACACCAGCGGCATCTCTCAAACCTTTATGGTTTAAGAGATAGCCGCTTTCAAAGTTTCCTCTCCCCTGCTGTCAGCGTTCTGCTGCCAGCAGGGGAATCCGGTCCCGGGACAGGCGGAGGCTCTTAAACAGAGCCGATATCTCGTTATGGAAGGAAAAATTATTCATTGAAACAGTCTTCTACGTGTGCTTGGTTACCAAGCACACGTAGAAGACTGTTTCAATTAATCATTTTTCCTTCCATAACGAGATGTTGGCTCTGCTGAAGAGCCTCCGCTTGATTCAGAAACCGGATTCTCCCGCTGGCAGCAGAACGCTGGCAGCAGGGGAGAGGAAACTTTGAAAGTTGCTATCTCTTAAACCATAAAGGTTTGAGAGGTGCTGCTGGTGTCATTTAACTCAGTTTATTAAGGGCTACAATATGAGGGATAGTAATTTTGAAGTAATACTATCCCTTTAAAGTTTGATGAACATTAATCACATGCCCCACATTGTGCCCCACATTGTGCCCCAGCTGACATAATTAATGGCTTTGAAGCATTACATATGTTATGTTGTTTTCAAAGCACAGGGAATAGTCACAAAATTTGCCATGAATTTCTTTAGATTTTGTTCAAATGAGAATTTTACTTTTAATTTCTGCACTTGATTCAGTAGGCTTCACAAGCTGTGTTGATCAAGATCGATTAAAACACACAAACTGTGTGGTCAATGTGTTCCTTCTGCTTGGGGTTTACTCTATCTTTATAAATTAAATAAACTAGTTAACACACAAAATAAGTCTTCATTCAAGAGCACAAGCAACTTGAACCCAAACAAGCTTTTTTAGTACTAACATTTGTCCTGTGCTTGCTATAGGGTCACATTTCATTTATATTCAAGCCTGTGTAGTGTACTGCACACTGTTCAATCTGTATGAGAGCTGTGTTGTGCCAAGGATAATGCTGTACAATGTGGGGAACATGTACTAAGTGATTTTCTGGAGTCTGGTAGATTTGGCTTCACCTAGGCACACAGTGGGCTGCACAACATTGGGGGTTATGCACTAAGAGGTGATAAGTGAAGATAACTTCTCCAGTTCCTATATTATTCTATGGAGCCTATGCACTAGACAAGTCTCTCCTGCTTTATATACAAATTAATGTCTCTGGAACAATATTGACAATTATGACAGAAGGATTCAAAGCAAATAGGATATTGATCCGGGGAACTATTTGACTACCAATTGGAGTCAGGAAGGAATAGTTCCTCCCCCCCCCCCCACACACACACTTGGGACTACATTGGAAATTGCTCCAGAGGGCTTTTTTGTTGCCTTCCTCTGGATCAACAGGGGTGTTATTGGCATGGGCTGGACTTGATGGACACATGTCTTTTTTCAGCCTTATCTATTATGTTACTATGTTACTATGTTACTAAGATCTCCAGAGTTGTAGAAATCTTAGTGCATTGGCTCCATAGAATAACATAGGAACCAGAGAAGTGATATCACTGGAGAAGTTATCGCCACTTTATCACCTCTTTATCACACTTTAGTGCATCTCCCCCATTGTGCCTATGTATGAAGGCAATCCACCAGAAAATGACATGTCTGCATTTTCCACTGAACTGTTTCTGCCTGAGATAGATATGTGGGTGTTTTAAGATAAGTTAACACCATCTTGATATGTCTGTGCTATACAGTTATAGAGAAATCAGGTAATTTTTCCCTTTATCCCAGCCAGGACCCCATATTATATTGAACTCACTCTCAATGCTTATTCGATCAGGATGGAGAGATAATGTCAATACCCCCATTATTTTAAAGGCCATTTTGGTTGTAGATAAAATTAGATTATTTTAATGATTAACCCCTCACTTAATGTCACATATAAACGTAAGGATAGACCAAGAACCAGGATACCCCCCTCTCAAATTACTGGAATGAGAAGATCAGTCTCCTCCAACAAGGAATTTGGGAGCTAGATGCTGGAGTGCGACGCTAGAGAGAGTAGCTCGGGTACGGTGGTTGCCTACCCGGGGTCTTGCTGCGGCTATGCCGTATAAAGGTGCTGGCCGCGAAGCCAGATTGGTCCCCTTCGGTTGAGCCAAAGGAGACCCGCGATGACCCCGTGTAGCCAAACAACTACTACCCCAATTCCCAGGGAGGATAATACTCCAAAATAAAAGGGGTACTCACTCAGACCAGAAGGAAGTCCCCCAAAGAGCAGGAAAGGTATCTGGATTCCAAGATGCTAGGAGAGTAGTCAGTAAAACAAGCCAGGTCATACACGGATAAATGGTGATAGCAGGACTGAGCAGGAGAGTAGTCAGGAAACAGGCCAGGTCATACATGGTTAATTGGTGATTGCAGGACTGGGCAGGAGAGTAGTCAGGAAGCAAGCCAGGTCATACATGGTTAAATGGAGATATTTGCAGGACTGAGCAGGAAACCAGAACAGGACTATATGGGAAACACCACAGAGCACTGAACCTACCTAACTAGACGCTATACTAATGCGTCTGAGTGCCGGGCACAAGCCGACTACATGCAAAAAAAACGGAAGTGACGCAAGCACCAGGCAACGGAATACACAACCCGTTGCTAGGGAGCTCGTTGCATCCGGCGAGAGAGAGCCGCCGCCAGAGGAGACGACGGCAAACAAGAACCGCCGAACAGTGGCGGACGTGATTGGATTGGCTAAAACAAGCTGATCTGGTAATTGGGGAGTTAGCCTGCAGTAAGGTTAGAATTGGGGGGTGGGATGTGGGTGGACAGTATAATGTTTTTAGCTTGACTTAACCCCTCCATTGATAATACAATTGGAACTCATTGCTGTGCAATGAGTTGAAATCAACTCCAGCAACTGAGGGGAAATCTCAGGGAAGGTAGGTGGTCAATGTATGGCCAGCTTTCTTTCCTTACACTTGATTCATTAAAGCAGGGCTCGCTGTAGTATATAAGTTTATCATCAGTTTTGTGTTTAGGTTCATCCAGTAATATATCAATACAATCTTTCAACCTTCTAAATAAGAAAGTTAATAAAGGAAGTGTGTTATGAAGACAGACACTACAGAAGACATTCTAAACAGGAGTAGCCATTATGTGTGTTATCCACTGCATTGCAGAATAATGCATTGGATGTGTGCCTGGCACTAATAGGGTTAAAAAATGAAAAGTGGGTTTACATGTAGGACTATTTTCCCTGAACATCCAGGCAAATCCAGAAAGGAGGCAACGTTTTTAAAGATTGGTTTATTGAATTTTCAGTGCTTAGCCCTTTCAGTTATAAAAAGGTGCGCAATGCATTGCCGAGCACTATTACACAACTCTCCATCAGTGAGCAGAGTTTTGCTACTAGTGTTTTGCAAATAGAATATTGTGTATAGCATTTTACATATAGCGTTTTGTGTAGTGCATATAGAGTGTAGTGTATAGCAAATAGCATTTTGTGAACTGTGTATAGCATATTGCGTATATCATTGAGCAAAGTATTTTGTGTACAGCGTGTAGCATTTTGCTTATAGTGTTTTGCATATTGCGTATAGCATTTTGATACAGCATATTGCAAATAGCATATTGCATATAGCGTTTTACATATTGCTTATAGTGTTTTGCATATTGTGTACATCATTTTGCATTTAGTGTTGCATATACCATTTTGCATATAACCTGTTGCGTTTTGCTTTTAGAATTTAGCATATACCATTTTGCAACTAGTGTTTTGAATATCACATATATCGTTTTGCTTATATAACTTTGCATATAGCGTTTTGCTTATATAGTGTATTACATTTTGTGTATTGTGTTTTGCGTATAGCCTTTTGCATATTGTGTATAGCATATGTTGTTTTGCGTATTGCATATAGCATTTTGTATATTGCATATTGCATATAGTTTTGCTTTTAATGCTTTGCATATTGCGTATAGCTTTTTTGCACACATTGTTTTGCGTATAGCATTTTGCATATTGCATATAGTGTTTTATAGCGTATTGTGTTTTCCGTGTATTGCATCTGTATTGTGTGTTTGTGTCTGTGTGTATTGTGTTTTTTGTATATTTTGTGTGTATGCATTGTGGCTGTGTGTCTTGCATGTACTGTATGTATTGTGTGTGTTGTGTGTGTGTATTGCATGTGTTTTGCATATAGAGTTTGAGCATTGTGTACATTGTGTGTGTGTATGCATTGCATCTGTATATTGCATGTATTGTATGTATTGTGTTTGTGTGTTGTGTCCGTGTGTGTATTGCATGTGTATTGTGTGTGTGTGTATTGCATGTATGTGTATTCTGTGTGTGTATATGTGTGTTCATTGTAGCCCCTGAACTCCTGTCAAAATCACGCCCCATAGTTGGACCTATGAGAGTGCCAACATAGAGGAAATTTGAATAACTCCTCCTTACTGTGCCCCTGGGTGTGTGTGTGTGTGTGCCATGGTTGCAGAATTTCACATAACATTTTCTTCATTTATTAGTATAGATACATGTTACAGAGTATTTCCCAATCTTGCATACTGTTCCTTTATGACCACAAAAAAACAACTGTTACTGCCATTACAGAGATGTTCTTCTATACTAGGATATTTGCTAGTTACTGGCTGAGGGGGCTATCAGATTGGAGCTTGTAATGGTGCTTATCTGCCTACTAGTAATGATGCAATTATGATTCACATTGCACTAATAATGCATTAGGTTGGACAAAACACCTGTGGGGTTATGCACTAAGTTGTGATACAGAGGTAATAAAGCAGAAATGACTTCTCCAGTGATATCACTTCTAAAGTCCCTATTTTATTCTATGGAACCTATGCATTAAGCTCTCCAAATTTGGAGAAATCTTAGTGCATAGGCTCCACAGAATAACATAGGAACTGGTGACGTGATATCACCTCTTTATTTCGCTTTAGTGAATCTTACCTCAGGTCCACTGTGATCCTGGAAACTCTGCTGTACACACATGTACTACTTCCCTTAACGGCCCTACCAATAGCACTTGAAAAATCCTTTCATAGTTTTTATATTTATGAAAGCCATTCCATACCTAGCCTAACCATTTTTCAGATTTTTGTCAGTGTCTCAACTTGGCTGTAACCCAAGCCAGGATTGAATTATATATACGGAAAATGTATTATCACAACTATTACCCACATTCACATTAGGACTCAGATTTTGCATGTTTTGAAAATATGCTTATTGACATGTATTCACATGCTTATGTGTTCATTCACATGTTGATAATTCAACTTTGCTTAATCAGTGTATAGTATGAGTGCAGTCAATTACTGAACCTCTAGCTGCTGGAGACCACAACTCTCGTTATCCTCAAACAGCCATTGTCTGGTTGTTGATGATGAGAGTTGTTGTACCCAGTTCACTTTTAAAAGGTTGCATGCCCTTTTGTGTGTGATTTTTAAAAGGATACTGTTGTACCCAACCGCTGGAGGTCAAACAACTGAATACCCTTGGAGTAGAGATATAATAAATAGTGGTCATTGATGTTATGTTAGGAATGAAGGCCATTGCTGGACTACAAGTTGAAAGTGTATTCTGCTATTAGTGTGTTAAAAGTGTGGCCTAAAAGTTTTACACCCTATTAACAGTTGTAGATAAAGATGTAACTGGTTTAACCAATGCATTGTTTTTACTGTTTTTCACAGGGAGATTCTCCGGTATGTTATAATATATTGGTCCCTTTCCCTTTTGCTATATTTACAAGATTATTCAAAAACTAAATTTAAAGGAACACAAACAGTTAAAAATGAAATCTGTTAATTTTCTTTAAATATTATTTACTTACAGCCCTAGAGTATCAACCTAGTATTTTAACGCATGTGTAGACTCTGCTGTTTGGACACCATTTGTTCAATGTTGTGTAAGCTTTTTGCAATGAAAGATAAGATCTTATGGAGATATATGTATACAGATTAATATCTACTGCTCTGTTTTTCAAAAAGCTGGTACCTTTTCTCAGGCCTTTAACCCTTTGAGTGCTAGAGGGGTACGTGACGCATTCCAGAGTAATGAGTGGCTTACCCCTCTGATTCTCAAAGGGTTAATGGATTATACAGCACTAGCACTTCCCAGACTCTTATCAAGACTGCTAAATAATTTAATGGGAGTCACAGAGCCCTGTTATAGGCAATAAAGGAAGCTGTCATGGAGCATATTTAAGGCTAAACTTTAAGCCTCAGAAAACAAATCAAGATCTTTTAGAGGTTCTAACATGATGTACAGGCTATTTAAGTGTATATAACCCCATTTATATTTTTGTGTTATTGGCTTCTTAAGTAGTAACTGCTTTGAGGTGCTTCCATGAGTCACAACAATGTAAAAGCTCAGTTCATCCAGATAACTTTATAGAGCTGAATAGGGAACACAACTGTAATTAGAATGTATTCAGTGCATTAAATACAGAGATTAATGTTGTTGTCTCTATAATAAATTGAAAACATTCTAATTACCAGTGTGTGCCTGTTCAGCCCTATGGAGTTGTTCTGATGGACTTAGATTTATTAATTGGTTGGAGGCATCAAAAACAGGTTTCAACGTGTCTGTGTACCAACTCAATGACGTTAAGACTCCAGGAAGTCTGTAAGGGGGAGCAACCCAGCATTAAGCAACTCTGATTTGCTGCCAATTTGGATTATACATAGCATTATACATAATTAGTTTTTTATTATATCCAGTTGATATGCTAATTTTCAAACAAGGCTTGTTATTATACCTGAAGTGCAGAGCTGGGAATCACTGTCCTGTGGTAACTGAAATAATATATATATTATTCTAATTAAAACTGGGAAAATGGCAACTAACTTCAGAGAATTCTCAACAGAAAGTCCTTAGGACCTTATTCATCAAGCTAAAGAGGTGCAACATGGAGGAGGGGGGGAAATTAAACTTCATGTTGATTTACAAGGGACATAACTCATTGAATGCTGTTGGGGGAGGGCCTCCAACACATTGCTTTGCAATGTGTTGGAGACAACTTTAGCATGGAAGACGTTAAAGCCACCATTAAAATCAATAGGAGTTTTGGAAATGTTTGCTTCTGCCCTGGGGTACTGTGCAACTGGTATCTTCCAGAATGGCTTCAATTTACCTTGTAACTGAATAACATTCTATGGACCTTTTAGAAAACATAAAGACCTCGATTCAATTGGTCCCGGTGGCCAAAAAAACAGCCAACAGTATTTTTTCAAGCACGGTAAGACATTCAGTTAACTGTGCTTTGAAAAAATACTGGTGGGAAAAAAGCATGTCAGGTGCTAATGTTTGTGCCCATTTGAACCCATAAAAATTAGTTTTAATTTCCCACTCAGTTCCATGCGTTAGGCATAAACATGCATTAAGGGACCCACTTTAACGGCCGAAAATCTGCACCCAGTTTTTTTTGGGCGCAGACTCTCCTAACGCATGTTTAGTTCTGCCAACACAGGAATTTAAGGGAAAAAAATCCCCAAAAAACCTAAGGTACCAGTGGACATATTGATATGGGGCCCTAAGCCCATATCAATATATCCAAAGTGCTGAAAAAATATGTGAAATGTGAGAAAAATTAGACCTAGGCTATCAGTGCCAGTGGGTTATGCAACGCATTGCACAGCATTGAATACCGCACTGGCACTCACAGAGCTAATCAGACTAAGTTAACAACATCCCCAGAAAATAAACAATTATCTGTAATCCTGATGTCCAGCGGGATCTTCAGCAACATGGTCAGCGACTATAATCTTCTATCTTCCGTTTTCTTCTTTCTGTTCATCTTCAAGGGTTTAGGGCAGCATATCTGTCATGCATACTTTTTGGACAATTTTTATTCTGTTCAGAGACTTCATTAGAACAAAGAAGAAGATCAGAAGACAGAAGAATAGAGATGAAAAGAAAGAAGATGGAAGTTGACAGAAGAAGACTGACAGTGGGTGACAGGTAAGAGTTACAGCTCTGGACTATGGGTGTTAGGATAGTGTTAGGGCTAGTATTGTTCAACTTTATTGTTAGGGGTAGTGTAGGGTTGGTGCTTGGTAACTGTGTGTTTGATCTCACACTCTAGCCGTTTTCCTTTGATGTTTCCATTTCTCACACTATTCAGTGTGGGTTTTGGGAACTTATAACACCCGATATATGTCTGGCCAAAAGTCAGTGCTCGTTGTCGTTTCTGTTGGTAGAACAATTGAATACCTCCTGTGACACAATGTGTGTGTGCTGATTTGTAGACATTTTTGCCCTATCGGCTGTTTTAGCATCCACAGTTGAATTGGGTCAAATTAATTACATCATGGGGAGAAAATGAAAATCCCCATTGATTTAAATGGGGATTTTAACCCACTGAAATCTATAGAGGTTCCCAAAGCATTGCAAAACAATTTGTTGACAACCACTCTAGTATTCAAAGGGTTAAAATGCCCACTTGAATCAAAGATACTTTTTGGAATGTATTTGCAGTCCCCTGGCACAGCTAATTTGCTGTATCATTACTGATTTTCTTTCTGCATATCCTATATATTAATTTGGTAGTATTTTTGTCAGAAGCTGTCATGCACAGCAGAGGCTGCCCGAAAGCAAAGGATGCTGGGAGTTCTGTTCTGGCAGCATTCTGTGCTTTCGGGCAGTCTCTACAGTGCATTACTGTATTGGTGGCAGGACGCAGAGCAGGACCGGCCTCTTAAACCTTTCAGTGCCAGAGGGGTATGCAACTCATTGGAAAGCATTGTGTTGTGTACCCCTCTGGCACTCAGAGGGTTAACATCACCCTGACCTTGGCCCATGTACACTGGCTTTTACACTAGTAGCATTATTGAACAATAAAATCTGAAACTGTGTTTAACCCTTCGAGTACCAGAGAGGCATTCAACATATTTTGTTGTAATGCATAGAATACCTCTCTGTCACTCAGAGTTATAGCAGAGGGTTAATTCTGAGTTGGACTATTCTGAAACATCAAACATAATCCTTAGCGAGAATGTTTTGTCAACTTTTGTCTGTTATTATTTGCAGTTAATTTTATTACTGATTGTATCTAAACATTCCTACACAGACGTCAACATGAATCTCTGAGATAAACCCAATTATATATTTTTTTCTTTTCAAATGATAACTTGCAATGGAATTGAGCCCATAATAGTAAATAAAAAATGTGCATATATACAGGCAGCTAGCTAAAACTGGAACTTTGAATAGCCAATCCATGTTCTAGGTCTCCCCTATATAATGGATAAGTGAAGTCTGAAATCAGAGCTGCACGGTCTCATTGATGCTCCCTGTGACAGGCTTCAGACTTTCCTGGGCAATTTATATACAAATGGGATCCCTGATGCGAGTACTCATCTTATGTTTCCTGACTCTGGAAGTCTGTGGGACAGGTGAGTTACATGTAAGGAAGAACTGTCAAAGGACAGCCAGCAACCCACTGTATAGAAAATATTGAGAGTGCTAAGCTAAAACCCACTACTAGTAAAAAAAAAAAAAAAAAAAAAAATACAACACTAAAAGATGCAAATAATTATATAAAATAACACTTTCTGAGTGCATACTCAGTTCCAGTAGTATTTTACAAGTAGGGATGGGTGAAAGCATTTGCCTCAAAAGAGAGAAATGTGAAAAGCCGCATTTTCTCCTTCAATGGGCATTCCCACAAAAAGTGCGTTTTACTACTTTTGTTCTGCTGTACACGTACTGACCTTCAGCCTTATCTAACTTTCCCGGTAGCCATGCTTTCCCCAGCACAGGGCGCCATAGAACAACATATACTGACCCTCAGTCTTAATCCCTGTTAACCACAGAAACACACATACTGAACCCCCAGCCTTTTCCCATGGTAGTCATTTAACCACATATACTGTTCCCTGCCCCACAGTCTAGTGCCACTGAAGGCATAAAAGACACACATACAGTAGCAACAGAAACATACATATTGACCTCCAGTCTTGTCCCACTGCACTGGTAGCCATAGAACCACTCATACAGACCTCTGAGTCCCAGCCTTGTCCCACCATACTGATAGCCATAAAATTACACATACTCAGTCTGACACTCTTTTGGGAGTTCTTGGGCATAGGCAGATACAATTCTTACTGGAAATTTCTTTGTTTAGCAAAAAGGCAACATTTTATTGGGTTTCTGTGAGTGGGAATTTCCTTGGAATAAAACATCAATATTGTGGATTTTCCATGAAAATTCCTGCAGGAAAAAAAAAGGACTTGGCACTCAACCTTAGTTACAAGTCCTTAAAGGGTCAGTAATGCCCATATTTAACTTTATTTCATATTGTAGAGGTTACAAAAATAAAGTATTTGGAGAAGGTGCCATCTCTCAAACCCTTATGGTTTGAGAGATATTCACCGCTAAGGTTTCCCTTTTCCTACTGTCAGCTGTAAAGCTGATGGCAGAGGTTCAAGTTGACCCACTCAGGGAGGCTCTTCAGTAGAGCCGAAATTGCGTTATTTAAAAAGAACTACTTCAATGGAATGGTCTACTAAGTGTGCTTGCAAGCCAGGCACACTTTGTAGACCTTTCCAATGAAGTAATTCTTTTTAAATAACCCGATTTTGTCTCTGCTGCAGAGCCGCCGCTGATCATCGGACCACGATCTCCTGCTGTCAACACAGCGCTGACGTCAGGAGAAGGGGAGGGAGTGGGGAACTTTAGAGGTGAATATCTCTTAAACCATAAGGGTTTGAGAGATGGCACTTTCTTCAAATACTTTATTTTTGTAACCTCTACAATATTATATACATTTAAATACAGGCATTACTGACCCTTTAATCACATCCCATTTTCCTGAGTACTGTGCATCTTCTTGTACTTTCTCCACCTACATTCTTTTTCCTCCAAAGTTAACTGTAACTCAGTGTCATCTGAAGCAACAGAAGCAATCCAAAATAGTGAAGGAATGTCAGCAGTGTTGATTATCTGCAGTCTGTGTGTATGTTAAAGTTGGTATTGGGTTCTACACTGTGGGCTGTATGTATAAAAGTGGTGATTTCATTTATATGGAGCTGTTAAGACCTTGACTTCTGGAAAGGTCTTCAGTGCATTTCAGATCAATGCGTTGGAGACCACTCTAGCATTCAAGGGTTTAAAATGCCCCATTTGACTCAAAAGTAACCTGAGGAATATTTACGTGTCTCATTATGCTGTTGGTTTAAAGGGATAGTAAACTTGAAAAAAAAGTACAGGCAAATTTATAGGTACAATTAAAATATACTTACTGCCCTCATTCCCATCTCTCAAACCGTTATGGTTTGAGAGATGTAATAAAAAAAAATTTGCTGGTCCTGCTTTTTAAATAATTAATAGGTGAAAAACTAGAGTCAAAAGCCAGAGAGGACCAGAGGGCTGCAGAACTCATTAAAGAGCAATATGATGCACACTCACCTCTGGACCCCAAGGTGCTAAAGCTCTCACTCCAATGAACAAAAGTAGAGAAATTCAGAATTATAGTTTTCAAAATACATTTTTACAGACCTCATGGTTTGTTGATGAGTTCATAGATGTCTTCACAAATGACTTAATGAAATAAATAACATTACAACCTAGATATTATTTGCAAAGTACAAAGGGAGAGTAGATAAAAAGCTTTAAAGGGATAGTAATACATCAGTTTTACTAATTTTAATCTTGTATGTATTTAAAGAAGAAATTAAATGCCCCCAGTGCCATCTCTCAAACGTTTATGGTTTGAGAGATATTCACTGTAAAAGTCCCTCCCCCCCTTTCCCTGATGTCAGTTCTCTAGCTGACAGCTGGGGAATCCAGTCCCTGAAGAAGCGGAAGCTCTTCAGCAGAGCCGAGATCTCATTATTGAAGAAGAAATCCTTCATTAGAACTGTCTACAAAGTGTGATTGAAACCAAGCACACTTTGTAGACGGTTCCAGTGAAGGATTTCTTCTTCAATAATGCGATCTTGGCTCTGCTGAAGAGCCTCCTCCGATTCCGGGACCAGATTCCCCTGCAGTCAGCTAGAGAGCTGACGTCAGGGGAGGGGAACTTTCACAGCAAATATCTCTCAAACCATAAAGGTTTGCGAGATGGGACTGGGGGCATTTAATTTTTTTTAAATACCTACAAGATTAAAATTAGTAACACTGATGTATTACTATCCCTTTAATTTGAGGGCATTTACATTCATAAACCATGAACGTGTAGGAAATATAGCCCTTTTTATACACAGTCCCTCCATTTTAGGGAACCAAAAGTATTTGGACAAATAAAATAAACTTTAACAAAGTTGTTATATTTAGTACTTTGTTGCAAATCCTTTGCATTTAGTGACTGTCTCAAGCCTGTGACCCATAAATATCCCCAGATGATGGGTATCTTCCCAGGTGATGTTCTGCCAGGCCTGAACTGCAGCCTCTTCAGTTCCTATTTGTTCTTGGCCATTTTGAAATTCAGCTTGTCTTCAGCAAGTGAAATGCATGCTCAGTTGGATACAGGCCTGGTGATTGACTTGGCCAGTCGAGAAAATTCCACTTTTTGGCCCTGAAACACTCACTGGTTTAGCAGTATGTTTGGGCCATTGTGCTGCTGCAAGGTAAAGTGCCTTCCAATGAGTTTTGAGACATTTGGTTGTATCTGAGCAGATGTTTCTATATTCTTCAGAATTCATCCTGCTGCTGCAGTGAGCAGTCACATCATTAAGTGAGACCGTTCCAGTGGCAGCCATATATGAGGTGGTATTGTTTGGATCATATACACTTCCTTTCTTTTTCCAAACATTCCATTTCCATCACTCTAATACTGGTTAATCTTTATCTCTTCTGTCCATAATACTTTGTTCAAGACCTCTTCAGATTTTTTTAATGTATTTTTACCAAACTGTAAATTGGCCTTTTTGTTCTGGAGGTTTGCCACCTTGTGGTAAACCCTCTGTGGTTTTGCTGGTGTAGTCCTCTCTTCGTGGTAATTTTTGACATTTCCATGCCTACATCCTGGAGAGTGTTCTTGTTCTTTTTGACAGCTGAAAATAAGTTCTTCACAATTGCCAGCATTCTTCTCATCCATGGTCTTCCATGGTCTACCAGGTTGTTTGCTATTGACTAATTCACCTGTAGGTCTTGCACCTTTACAATATACCACACATTTGATTTAGACACACAATGTTTTGTATATGTATCAGGTCAATCTAATCCAATTTTCCAAGCTCATGAAGGCTTTACTGGAATTGATACTTCTTTGCTCCTCATGTTGAGAGACAACAGAAACAGATTCCAAAAGCAAATGACACATCTAGACCTTTTTTGTTATTTCTCTTGTTTATAAATGAATGATGCAATAACACACACTTGGCCAAGAAACAACTGAACAGCCAGATGCCCAATTACTTTTCGTGCCACAATAGAGGGACAATGTATAAAATGGGCTGTCATTCTGACATGGTTTATGGATGTAAATACCCTCAAAGTTGATAGTCTGCACTTTATCTTAATCATTGTTTCATTACAAATCCAATGTGCTTGAGTACAGTGCCAAAACAACCAAACTTGTGTCACTGTCCAAATACTTATGGATTGCCCTATAACTTTTACTAAAACTTGTTTTTGTCTTTTATCCCCTTAAGGACCAGTGATCCTGGTTTTGGATACCCTTAAGGCTATATTGACAATGTTCAACGTGTCAGCACACATGACTGATCACGTGTACTGGCACGACAAACGGGAGACTGATAGTGACTGCTCCTGTCTTGGAGCGGTCAATTTCAGACCCATCTACTGATAACAACAGTCCTGCAGGAGCACTGTGAGCACAAAATACTTAACGTGCCAGGACCCTCACTGGTCCTTTAGGCAAGGACACCGGTCCTGACACATCTATGGTCCTTAAGGGGTCAAAGTCCATGGATTTTTCCTCACACTTAGTAACAGCATTAACAACTTTTTTCATTACATATAGTATCATATTGACTCAGAAATAGGACGCCACAGAACATTATGCTGAACTCCTTTTCTCTGTTGCTGAATTGTGTGACAGATAAAGTTTTAAGAAAAAAAGATCTAGCACACCATAATACACACACGCACACACATATTCAAATCCCCAAACTAGGAACAAACTTCGAATAAAAGCAAAAAACAATCCACCATACAAATAATCCCAAAGTGAACAGTGTGTAGAGCATCCTATATTATAATTCCCTAATGTATTTTTGTCAGAAGCTGTCATGCGCAGTACAGACGGCTGTGCATGCTGCAGTCATGCTCAGTACGGACTGCCCACACCGCGCATGACTACACCATGGCCGTTGCTGCCTGGCACTGTGGTCCGTCTACACGGGCTGTTCAACAAGTTTATTATATACCAATGTGATAATTTACTTATTTTAAAAAATGAGTCTTTTGTTGCATATGTTGGCCAAAGTATGTTTAAGCTTGCTTACCTCGCCAAAGTACCCCATTTTAACTGAGTCCTATCCAATACATACTGCCAATGTATTTTGTTTCTAAAATGTAATTTTTGCATCTCCTTTTCTCAGGGCAAAATGAAGCACAACCGTTAATATCTACAACGTATGGGCAGCTCCTGGGTAAGAGAGTGGAAGTTGAGGGCACAGAGAGAGCTGTACATACTTTTCTTGGAATCCCCTTTGCCAAGCCTCCCATTGGACCATTAAGATTCTCAAATCCTCAGCCTCCTGAGAAATGGAACTCTGTCAGAGATGCAACAAAAGCACCTCCCATGTAAGTTCCTCTGCTATTTGGGGTGTTAACTCTCTTAGTAAAAGTGGGGTGTAGGGCAATGTGCTGCATGCCCAGCTGACATGCTAAAGTTGAAAAATGGATAATTAAAAATAAACTATTCTTAACACAAACAAAACGGTCACAATATTTAGTACAAAGCACAAATAATATTACTTAAAGGGATAGTAATATTTCAAAATAAAAGCAGCTCCAGTTAATCTGCATAGTATTTGGGCCATGGAGAGTGTTATTTCAATATTGTCAGAGTTGTAGTTCAAGAGTAATTGAATGATAAAGTATCCCCCTCCTGTCCCTTTTACCTAGTGTAAGTCACCTCCCCTCAGATGTGGAATCTGGTCTTAAGAACAGACTGTTCACAGCAAGGGACAATCTTCTTACTGTGAGAACAATGAAAACCCTGCCCCCCTTGACAGGTTTTTCAAGTTTTTTCCTTATGCTAACTGAAGATTGTCCCTCTCTGCAAGCCATCTGGACACCACCTTTCTGTTCTGAGTTGAGCAGTGTTACATCAGTAAAAGGGGTGGGAGGGGGATACTTTATCATTCAATTCCTCTTGAACTACAACTCTGACAGTATTGAAATAACACTCTCCCACCAACTAATGACAGTCATGGACAACAGGAATGTAGTACATGCATCTGTGCCCCAAAAACATCTTTGCTATATCTATCTATCTATATCTATCTATTTATCTATATATATATTCAACAAAAAGATGCGTCAGCACTCGCAGGTCTTTTCGAAATTAGTGAACTTTACTTTGTGTCAACATTTCAATGTGCGATTAACATTTTCTTCAGGTCAGGAAAATGTGAATCGCACACTGAAACGTTGACACAAAGTAAATTCACTAATTTTAAAAAGACCTGTGAGTGCTGATGCATCTTTTTGTTGACTGTACTTACTTTTTTTGATTTTAATTGGAGAAGGGGATTTATAAGGAGTTTGTGTATCATTCAGATGTAATCTTGATAAAGGCTACATTGATAGCCGAAACGTCGATCTCAATAAATTGAAACAACACTTTGTATATATATATATATATATATATATATATATATATATATATATATATATATATATATATATACTATATAAAAACACACATACATATTTTTTATACGTATGTCCCATCCATATTGCAGTAGGTTGCATCAGAATTATCCCTCTTTAGTTTGAGCAAGAATGTGACAAGCTTCTTTGAGCTGTATGAGTCACAGTATAATGCATTATAGCTGAAAGCAATCTCTTTTATTACATTGCCAGCATTGCACATTCTGTTCATTAATGCATCATTTACAATAGGACATTTGAGCCATTTATTGACAAGTGATGTATAGAAAAGCATAGTATGTTTTCACAAAGCAAATAATTTCATACATACACACACACACCATCTGGGACACCATTTTCTGTATAAATATGGTTCATTCCAGATGAATTTGTGTAAATTGATACTGCTCTGTGGGTCTGTAGTAGGGAAGTAGTACTAACTAAATGTTCCAAGGGACTTATGAATATTTTGGTTGCACATGATCAGGCTAAATTAGAAAAATTACAGAAGGAAATAGATGAATTAGACATTAAATTAAAAAGCTTTGAGGATTCTGCATTGATAGATCAAGCTTATAAACAAATGACAACAAGAGTAGATAAAATTGAGGAAGAAATTATAAAAAGAAAAGAAGAAAATGTATGAGGGATCTTGCTGATTATGCGGATAAGAGGGTCTATAGATGGGGGGGTTCCCCAAAAAATCAACTAGTGATACAGACGTATCTAGCTCTGACATTGACTCATCAGATGTGGAGGGCGTTCAAATGACTCCTTTTTTAAGGGGATGCCATCCCAGAAACAGAAGGGGCAGAAACGCAAGACGAGGAGGGGGGCAAGAGACACAGACATAGGGTCACAACATCAATACTTTACGAGACAGAAAAGGAACATAGAGAACAGACAGAGAGTGGAGGACAACAAAACAAATTAAAGGTTGTAAATTTATCTGATAAACAACTTACATCTGTACAGATCTCGGTCTTGGATCTGGGACTGTCTTTTTCTCCATCAGTACAGATTTCTAAGTTTTCTCTAATTAAGGATTTACATTTATTTACCCGTAAATTACTTTTAAAAACGTTTTTTACAGGTAAAAAAGAAACGATATCTGACCCTAGTGAACAAGATCTTGATACATTAGAAATGCTGGAAGATCTCTTGGTCAATGATGAAATCCCCTCAGAACAATGGAAAAATAAAGTCCATCTTAAATCTAGTTGTACCCCCCTATTCAGATTTCCCCTCAAATTCAGGTGTTTCATGAGATGGTGAAGTCTGTTTTTTTGGAATACAAACTCTCAGATTGTGAACAGAATTTATCTAAGGCACAGAGAGAGGCTATATGAGAAATCAGTACTTGGGATGATATCATTGTTAAAGAATCAGATAAGGGAGGTAATGTGGTCCTTTGGCCTTTGGAAATGTATATGCAGGAAGCTGCACGACAATTAAAAGATGGGAACTGCTATAAGAAATTGTTTAGTGATCCCACTAATGATTTTACAGCAAAATATCTGGAATTGCTGTATGAAGCAAAAGCTGATAATATCATTAATGCAAAAGAAATGAAGTTTTTAGAGGTTTCCAATCCCAAGGTGTCCACATTTGACCTCCTTCCTAAGATTCATAAAAATATCAAAAAGCCAACTGGAAGACAAATCATTGCAGGAACTGGCAGCCTTACTGAAAAGGCAAGCCAATATTTATAGATTGAGAGATTTTGTATTGACTATGCCTTCATATGAGATACTATGGAGGTACTCAGTAGGCTCCAGGATTTACATATTCTTCAACACACACAGTTAGTGATGTGCGATGTTGAATCGCTTTATACAAGTATTATGCATGACAAAGGCTGTACAGCTATTCAGTACTATTTAAATTCTCAGTCTACCACTTCTTATGAGGAAAGTAATTTTGTTATCAAGCTATTAAAATTTGTTCTTACGCATAATTTCTTCACGTTCAATGACCACTTTTTTCTGCAATTGAGGGGAACTGCAATGGGCAGTGCATGTGCTCCCACCTATGCTAATTTGTTTTTGGGATGGTGGGAGCATGAATATGTCTTCTGTGGAGAAAATGATCAATACACAGAACACATTTCCCTATATATACGTTACATCGATGATATTTTATTTTTCTGGGATGGTTCCATTAATCTCCTGCAGGAATTTATAGACAAATTGAATTGTAATGATGTTAATTTACATCTTACCTATGTGGTCAATCAAACTCAAGTAGACTTTCTGGATTTGCAAGTCATGCGTGATAATGACAATAAAATTATTACGAATCTATATAGGAAACCTACTTCTACTAATTCTATTTTACAATATGATAGTCATCATAATTTATTTTTTATTTTCCCCCTCAACGATTTCAGTTTGTTTTGCAATTGAATTGTTCACATTATAGGTCACATTAAAGGTGGACAAACTTCTGACATGATGTATCTTTGTCTCATTCTTTAACATCACAAGAACCTGGCATTTTAACAGGGGTGTGTAGACTTTTTATATCCACTGTACCTCCTAAACTATACATCTGCTGGAATTTTGGTTAACATGACACATAGGCACTTTTGAATGACTTTTTCAAATATGTAAAGAAAATTCAGGGTGATAGGTCCACTTTAGTCTCTCAGAGACTATTTCTATTATAAAGGGACTGGGGAGGACAGCACAAAAAGTTCCCTTTAAGTGTAATAAACAATAGAGTCAGAGATAGGACATAAAATAAGAGAAAGTAAAATAATAATACCAGGTATCAAATGGATGCAAGGAAACAATGGTGTCAATATATGAAAAATAAAATAAAAAAATAGGATTTATTATAACATCAAATGCATTAGCCAAAATAAAATAATACTGCTACATAAAATCAGACAAAAAATCAGGAAAGAAAATAATCCTATTATGGAAATAGTAGAGGTAAAAGGGGCATGGCCTCTAATGTGGATGGAACTATGAGATTTCAAAGGAGTAATGCACACGTGTATGGAGGAATGACAAAAGAGGTGATGTGACTGTAATAGAGACAGTGTAAATAGGACTAAGCTCCAAAGAAGTCCTTCTATAGTAAAACAATACACAGTGATAGTCAGGGCTGTCCATATTCAGTCCTCCAGGCCACCAACAAGTCAGGATGTAAGGATTTCCCTGATTAAGCACAGGGGAGTTAATAAGTGGTTCATTCATTTTGTTGGACTCATCTGTGCTTAATCAGGGAAATCCATTGATCCTGGCCCTTTTGGTGGCCCTTGAGGACTGACCTTAGACAGACCTAGTCTAGATATGTGCTTACTAGAGGTCTTACTAAATGCACAATCAGTAATCAGTGTGAGTGTATACTTACTAGTAGTCCAAAAAGAAATGTGATAATCTCAACAAAAGTGCTCTATCTCTCAGCCGCTGTGCTGGTCCTTGCAGGTAACAGGAGCTCCGTAAATATCAGGGACTCCTTCTAAGGCTGCTTCCACACTTCAGTTCCCTTCTCCTGGCATCCTGGCTATTTACACTGTCTCTGTTACAGCCACACCACCTCCATTGTCATTCTCTCATACACGAGTGCATTACTCCTTTGATATCTCATGGTTCCATCATTGACATTAGGGTCTAATGCCCCTTTTACTCCTACCATCTACTTATTAGGATTATTTTCTTTCCTGATTATTTTTTCTGGTTTGATGTTTCAGCATTATTTTTTCACTGTCGTCCAATACAGGTTACTGGTACACTGAGAGGCGATCCGCCCCTTTAAGTAGGCAGGAACATTCTCTAAATGTATGCAGGGGGCGGAGCCTCCCCTCCCTCTTAGGCTGCACCTCAGTCAGAACAAGCCAGAATGATTTGTTCCTCGGTGTGTTCACACCAGGCAGAGAACAGCTCTCTTCAAGTTTTAGTTTCTTTGTTATTTTTACAAATATGGAATACCACCATTAGGCGGGTTACCAAGGCTGTCAAATGCCCTCTTTAACCCCTTAAGGACCCATGACGGTCCTGCGCCGTCATCGGTTGTTATACCCTTAACGACCCATGACGGTCCAGGACCGTCATGGCTTAAATGATAGCAGCGTGCCTCCGTGCACGCTGCTATCATTAAATCCAGGCTGAGACTGAGCGCTCCGAGACCGGGGCATTCAGTCTCAGCCCTTCTTCCTTCTTCCGGTTCATGCGATCGCCGTATCAACGATCACATGTACCGGCATAGTGACAGACAGAGGCAGCATGCAAAGCATGCTGTCTGTGCCTGTCTTGTCTGCCTCTGTCTCCCTTGCTCTCAAAGTAAGGGAGACAGAAGTAGATGGGAGACACCTAGTGGTTAAAAAAAATACAGCAGTTGGGGGTATTAACCCCTTCACTGCTGGTGCAGGAGGCTGGCTAAATGCAGGTCAATTTTTGACCTGCAATTTTACACTTTTTTTTTTTTTTTTTTTTAAACACAACACACTTTTTTTTTTTTACAAAAACATATTTTTATTTTAAAAAAATATATATAATTAAACAATATTGCAAGTGTGATTGTTGTGGAGCCATGTAATACACTTATATACACCACCAAATGCCAGGGACAAAAAAGTGTCAAAATAGGGTGGGAAAAAGGGACATGGGGATTTTCACCCAGGGGGGACAGTGGCCACTTTAAACTGCGCATTTTGTAGGTATGACTGACCGGTCATACCTTTCATGCAGTCTCCATAAAAATTTAACCCTTTGTGGCCAATTGATCCCAAGAGAAAAATCAAAAATGGTGTTTTTTTTTTACATTTGTTTACCATTTTTTTAATTTTAATAAAGTAAATGGTGGGTTATCCATATAAGTAGGATATCAAATGAAAGCCCTATTTATGCTTAAAAAAACAGTATATAATTTATGGGGGTGGAATAAAAGCCTAAGAGGGAAAACGCTGTTGAACAAAGACATAGTCAAAAAGGTCAGAATTGCTCCGGTCCTTAAGGGAAAATGACCTCAGATTTTCCCGGTCCTTAAGGGGTTAAAGTGGATAGCACAGCTTCCAGGGTACTTCTGGTGGATCTTTTGCCCTGAAGAGGGAATAACTTGATTTCAAGTATTTCCCTGGGGATTATCCTCTGTGGTAATTCCACTCTGATCTTGGTAACCTGAAGACAGAAGCCCTGCAGGAAAGGTGAGCCACCCTTTGAGTGCCGAAGGTCCACTTGTCCCTCAGTGTCCCTTCATCGGGATTGTGTTTGGGAGTTCTCATTGTGCACTCCAGCGCTCATTGGGTGTTTTTATATATTTTGCTAATGCAATGTATATGTGTATGTCTGAGTTTGGGAGCAGTTTCTGTGGTATTTAACCCTCTCTCTGCTGGGTTTGTCTATTTTATGGGCATTTTCTATGTTTACCTTGGTTGGGTAACGTTTGCTGCCTTAGTATATATGTTGACTATGTGTTATAAAACTTTTACTTTAAGGGTAAAATTTGTTAGTAATAACATTCCGCGCCTTTAAGCGCGCTTTTCCCGCATAGATGCCATTGCTCCTTTACTCTCTATGGACTTACACAGTGTGGGACGTATCTCTGGAACCGCTTCAAATAGCGACTTCAGAGAGGGCTCAATCTATTTGTCTTCCCTTGCTCTATCATCCGGTTGTATGTTTGAGTGTGTTGGGGGACTGGGGGGACTTCGGTCACTGTTTTGGGGTACTTTGTGAGGAAAACTACGATTCCCATGAGCGCTTGGTTCGCGCTCTTTTTCTGATGGCTCCCGTTGCGGCAGCTATTTTGTGAGTTCTTCTCATCGAGTATACTACGCAGGGACCGGACCTTCTCTCTCTCCTCTGCTGATTAACCCTTCGCTTGCCAGATAAGTTTAGTTTTGAACGTTTCTGGGGTGAATATTTAATCTTTCACACTTTAATCGGGTGATTTCTATCGGTGGGGTGTATCTGACGCTGTGAGCATGTCTACTCCACTTGAGCCTGGGACTAGACCTAAGACGAAGGAGGCTGGGGTATCTGTCTCCCCCATTGCGTTTTGCTCCTCCTGTCACGCAGGGCTACCTAGAGAATTTTCTGGTCATTTATGCCCAACTTGTGTGGAAGGTCATGGCAGCAACCCAGAGCCTTCCAGTCACATTATTGAGCCAACTTGGGTGAAAGAGTTCAAGGCTGCAACTAGGGATCTTAGATCCACTCTTCAGCTCTTTCCCTCTCAGGTTCAGGGGGCTGTTCAAGTATGGAAGACCCCCTCCACTGTCAGGACCTCCCTGCCCAAGCCACAGGGGGCTCCTGATGTCTCTGATTCTTCTGAAGAAGAATTGTTGCAGGATTCTGATGTTGAGGATGGTACAGTTATTGAGTCTACCAGATCCATTGGAGACCCTTATGAATGTGACCCTGAACTCTCTGCTGAGGGTTTGATCAGGGCTGTGCTGACCACCCTCAACCTTCCCTTGCGTCAGGAATCTACTCTTGACCCAACAGACGTGTTTCAGAAACCTTCTAAGGCTGTTACATGTTTTCCTACTAATCCTACTCTTGAACGCTTAGTCTCTGATGCGTGGAAAAATCCTGATAAGTCCTCTTCAGTCTCAAAAAAGTTTGCCAAACTTTATCCTTTTCCTGAGACTGAACTGGCTAAATGGGTTCATCCACCTAAGGTGGATGCTCCAGTTTCTAGGTTGTCTAAATCTACTGCTTTGGCTGTATCTGATGCTTCTGCCTTACAGGATTGGACTGACAAAAAATTAGAAACTTGTCTTAAGTCTATTTTTGCCTCTATTGGTACTGCCATGCGTCCAACCTTTGCTGTGGCGTGGGTTAACCGGGCCATTGCGGTCTGGACTGAACAGCTTACTGTGGCGGTTCGCCAAGATGCGCCAGTGTCAGAGCAGTTGCAACTCCCTGCTAACATTTCTGAAGCTCAGAATTATGTTTCTGACGCTGCTTTTGACGCAGTTCGCATGATGGCGAGGGCCTCCACTTCTTCTGTAGTGGCTAGACGTGCTCTTTGGCTGAAAATTTGGTCTGCTGACACAGCTTCCAAGAAAGTGTTGCTTTCTTTGCCCTTTCAAGGGACTTCCCTGTTTGGTTCAGAATTAAAGGAGCTGATTAGTGAGGCTACTGGAGGTAAAAGTACTCTTCTACCCTCAGTCTTTAAAAAGAAGTTTCCAACCAAACGCAATCGGTCCTTTCGTTCCTTCCAAACTGAGACACGCTCTGCGTCCCAGGCGGTTCCACCTGCTTCGCGCTCCTCCTCCAAGCCCAAACAGTCCTGGAAGCCCAAAGTTGCCCCCAAGGCCAAGACTTCCAAGACTGCTTCGCCATGACTCGCCGAACCCGGGTCTGCATCCGGCTGTAGGTGGGCGCCTTCACATCTTTCGCCGGACTTGGGAGGAGTCAGTGGCGGACCCTTGGGTTCTTCAGGTGGTGTCAGGGGGATACAGGATCCCTTTCTCTTCTCTTCCTCCTTTTCGGTTCCTCCTGAGAAGGTCGACTCAGGAACCTACAAAAAGGCGTCTGTTCGACGACGCAATTCAGGATCTTTTGGACAAAGAAGTCCTGGAACCAGTTTCTCCAGAGAACACAGGTTCAGGATTCTATTCCAGCCTGTTCATTGTGGCCAAAAAGGACGGTGGCGCTCGTCCTATTCTGGACCTCAAAGATCTCAATTCTTTTGTTGTGAGTACCCACTATCGACAGGAATCCCTGCGCTCTGTGATAGCTGCTATGTCTCCGGGAGAGTTCCTTGCCTCCCTGGATCTTCAGGATGCTTATCTGCACATCCCTATCCATCTGGAGAGCAGGCGGTATCTCAGGTTTGCCTGCCACAAAGGTCATTTTCAATTTTCGGCTCTTCCCTTTGGACTGACTACAGCTCCGCAGGTTTTTCAGAGAGTCCTGGATGCTTTGATAGCAGTGATCCATCGAGATGGCATCAGAGTGACTCCCTACATGGACGATTTACTCTTGAAAGCTTCCTCTGCAGAGATCCTTCACCAGCAGGTTCAGGCTTGCATTCAGACACTCTCTCACCACGGCTGGATTGTGAATCTGGACAAGTCAGACTTGGTCCCATCTCAACAGATACTCTTTCTGGGTCTCCTGTTCGACACTCAGAGGTGCATGGTGTTTCTCCCAGAAGAGGTGGCTCATCAGATGGCTCTCCGAGTATCAAAGATTCTGGCTCTCGAGCGGCTTCCAGTACCGAAATTGACATCTCTGGTGGGGAAGTTCATTTCCACGATAGAGGCGGTGCCATTTGCTATGGCACACACCAGGGAACTTCAGAGGTTTGTGATCCAGACGTGCAGAAATCGTCCAGACCATCTGCACCTGTCAGTCTCTCTGCCTCCTCATGTCGAGTTGAGCTTGGAGTGGTGGTTGGATCTGTCTCATCTCCTGAAAGGGAGATCCTTCCAGATTCCCTATTGGACCACGGTCACGACGGATGCCAGCCTCCTGGGATGGGGGGCAGTGTTGGGTCGCTTCAGTGCTCAAGGGAAGTGGGGATTGGAGGAATCTCTCCTCTCCATCAACGTTCTGGAACTACGTGCCATCTTTCTTGCCCTGAGACATTGGGAATCTCAACTGGAGGGTTGTCCAGTCCGAGTGGAGTCCGACAACGCCACCGCAGTGGCCTACATCAACAGGCAAGGCGGAACAAGAAGTCTCGCCGCATGGTTAGAGGTCAAGGCCATTTTATCTTGGGCGGAGGCACATGTTCCCGTTATTTCAGCGGTACACATTCCAGGCATAGACAACGTCATGGCAGACTTTCTCAGTCGTCACACAGTCGACAGCAGAGAGTGGGCTCTTCATCCAGAGGTGTTTCACCTTCTCACCCAGATGTGGGGGGTTCCTGTAGTGGATCTGATGGCAACCAGGCACAACAGGAAGGTGTCAGTGTTCTGCTCCCGGTGGAGGGATTCACTGGCCCTGGCAGTGGATGCCTTGTCCATCCCTTGGGACTTCTCCCTAGCCTACATCTTCCCTCCTCTTCCACTATTGATCAGAGTCATCCAGAAGCTGAAGGTGGAGCGTTGTCCTGTCATCCTGATCGCTCCGAACTGGCCTCGTCAGTCCTGGTATCCGGACCTGATGGCAATGTCTGTAGCGGAACCCTTTCCGCTTCCCTCTCGTCCAGATCTGCTGCTACAAGGTTACCTGTGGAAGGAGGATGTTCATCGTCTTCATTTGATGGCCTGGAGGTTGAATCCTCAATTCTGAAGAAAAAGGGTTTTTCCTCTTCTCTGGTGTCTACGATGCTCAGGGCTCATAAACCTGTGTCTTCCAAGATCTATCATCGAGTCTGGTCGACATTTGTAGCATGGTGTGCTGATAGGGATCTATCGCTTGATTACCATCTTCCTACCGTCCTGGCCTTTTTACAGGACAGTGTTGAGAAGGGACTCAGCCTGAGTTCTCTCAAGGGTCAGACTTCTGCTCTGTCTGTCTTTTTCCAGGAGCGCATTGCCATTCTTCCTGATGTCAAAGTTTTCTTCCAAGGTGTGGCTCATGTTCGGCCCGCTTTCAAGAGTCCAGCTCCTCAGTGGGACCTCAATCTAGTTCTGGGGGTTCTCCAACGACCCCCATTTGAGTCTTTAGCTTCCATTCCTTTATGCCTTTTGACCTGGAAGATGGCCTTCCTTTTGGCTATCGTATCAGTTCGCCGGGTGGCAGAGTTACAAGCCTTGTCTTGTAAACTTCCTTATCTGGTGTTCCACAAGGATAAGGCTGTGCTTCGCACTTCCAAGGAATTTTTACCTAAGGTTGTCTCCGAATTCCACATCAACCAGGAGATTGTGGTGCCTTCTTTCTGCCCTAACCCTTCCTCTGACAAGGAGAGGGATCTCCATTTGTTGGATGTCGTGCGTTGTCTCAAATTTTATGTTCATCGCACTGTCAGGAAGTCTGATGCTCTGTTTGTCATTCCTGAGGGGCCTAGGGCGGGGAAACCGGCATCCAAGGTGACCATTGCATCTTGGATAAAATCTACTATTCGTAAGGCTTACGAATTGCTGAATAAACATGTGCCCTTTCGGGTCACTGCTCATTCCACCAGATCAATTGGGGCCTCTTGGGCCTACAAAAATCAAGCGTCTGCTGATCAGCTGTGCCAGGCGGCCACTTGGTCATCTGTGCACACATTCTCAAAGCACTACCGTGTGGATATGCTGGCCTCGGCTGATGCCAGCTTTGGGAGGAAGGTCCTGGAGGCAGTTTTGCCTGTCTCGGATCTTCTTCTTCTGAGATTCTCAGTGCTTCCTTACTGTTGAGCCCCGTTGGCTCTGTTCAGTGTGCTGTGTTCTGTTCTTGGGGTTTGTTCTTACCCCTAGTTGGTGTCCGTTGACTCTTCTGCTGGTTGGGATCTATGACCGGTTAGTTCATAGAGGTTCTGGTGACTCTGGGGGCCTTGCGCCTGGTCCTTGCCTCTTTCCCGCCTCTGGGAAAACTCAATGTTTGGACATTCCAGTGTACCAGTAACCTGTATTGGACGACAGTGAAAATAGGATTTTAGTCTTACCTGTTAAATCCTTTTCACTTAGTCCATACAGGTTACTGGTCTCCCACCCTGTCAAGAGACCACGCTTGGCTCTCCTGTGGCATGCTGTGGGAGTCCTTTGAGGCATGCTCACAGGGGTCTTCTTCTTCTCTCCTATCTCTGGTCAGTGTTAGTGTCTCAAATCATTCTGGCTTGTTCTGACTGAGGTGCAGCCTAAGAGGGAGGGGAGGCTCCGCCCCTGCATACATTTAGAGAATGTTCCTGACTATTTAAAGGGGCGGATCGCCTCCCAGTGTACCAGTAACCTGTATGGACTAAGTGAAAAGGATTTAACAGGTAAGACTAAAATCCTATTATTTTTGCAATTTAGCTTATATAAATGTACATGACTGTAATACAGGCTTTTACATTAATCACTATATTATCTCTAGTGATATGGTGATACAGTGAAGTTTCATCAATTTTTGTAAGTCTTATTCCTTATTTAGGCCTCAGAGGTGTGTGATTTATCACTTTTTCTCCCAAATCACCCCTCTTCTCCATCCCACCAACGGTGTTACCCTATTTCTAACAAGGGCTGTATCAGTCCATTTTTTCACATCTATTAGAAATAAAAACTGTATAAATCTTGTGTATAATACAGTTTTGCTCCTTTCCACCTTATGTGAAGTGGGGTGTGTGTATTATACACGAGAGAAAAAAAATATATATACACATGTCTGCTTCCCTTCCTCCACCCACCTGAGTAAGCTGCCATCTTCCCTCACTCTACTCACCCCCTCCTCTGGGATATCCGCATAGAGATCCATGCAAGGTACTACTGTAGATCCAATGGATAGACTTCTGCACACTCAAACCACAGTAGTGCCTTGTGAGGACCTTCCTCAAGTGCATTACTATTATCCTGAATTAACACAGGTCCTCATAGGGAGATGTGGGAAAAAGTCTGCAAATGTAAGAATGCCGCTGCTGTACAGATATCCCAGATGCCTCCAGAGAGGATGTGTAGAGGGAGGAGAAGGTGGCAGCATATTGAGGTGGGTGGAGGGAGAGAAGCAGATAATAAACCCATTTTTGGGTGGGTAGAAGGAGGGAAACCAAGGATGTGTATAATACATAGGTACTTTTGTTTTCCCCTAAAATATTAGGTTAAATTTATATGTGTATTATACACAGGTGCGTATTATACCCAATATTTTACAGTAGTATATACAACATATAGCCAATCTTTATAATGATGTGTCTCTTAAAGTGGTAGGACCACATTAAACTGAGTTAACCCCTTTATCTGCTAGAAGTCTACTAATGCATTGCAAAGCATCCAAAGTGTTTTTGCTAATAGAAATGGTATCACTTATTGGTATCATAGTTGTTTTTGATTGATTTATTGTTGTTTTTGGTTGGTTCATTAACCCCTTAACAACCGGCCGCGCAGGCACGCAGCGGTCACTATAGGACCATGGAGCATTTTTTTTTTAAGAATCCGGGTCCGGACTCCCCGAACGGCGTGCAGCCACGGGGGGAACCCGGAATTCCATGATGGTCATAGTACGTCATGGGTCATTAAGTCAGAGTTACCCATGATGTACTATGACCGTCAAGGGTCGTTAAGGGGTTAAATAATAAATGTACAGTTATGAAGCCATAAAATATTTGCATTAATGTCATTTTCTATTCTACACTCCCAAGGTGTTTACAAGATGAAGCAGCAATTAAACAACTATTTGAATATTTCAAGACTGATCTTGAATTACCTCCAATTTCAGAGGATTGCTTGTACCTAAATGTTTTTACTCCAGCAGACCGAAATCAGGATTCCAAATTACCTGTAAGTTTTCATACCTTACAGAAATAAAACAACAGCACGTTCAGTATACTTATTGTATGTACAGTATATAGTTAATGTACACCTTCATTCAGATTGTTAATTAACCCCTTAAGGACCAGCGGTCCCGGGGTGTGTGGTCCTTTAAGGACCAGATAGGGAAGTTCGACGTGCCACCCCAGTGACTGATCACGTGTGCCGGCACGTCAAACGAGGGACTGAAAGAGATCGCTACAGTCTTGGAGCGATCAACTTCAGTCCCCGGTATTACTCACCGCGCTCCTGCAGGAGAGCGGTGAGTAAAAGTACATGATGTACCAGCACTGTCTCTGGTCCTTAAGTGCCGTTGACAAGGTTTAGACATTAATGGCTGTGTGTTGAGTTATTTTGAGGGGGACAGGAAATTTACACTTATACAGGCTGTACACTCACTACTTTACTTTAGCAGAGTGTCATTTCTTCAGTGTTGTCACACGAAAGATAAAATAAAAATATTTACAAAAATGTGAGGGGTGTACTCACTTATATGAGATACTGTATAATATTGTCACCAGCATTAAGAGTAGACATATGTATCTGATAAACTCAGTCACTTTCTTGGCATGCCTGATCTAGGCAGTGCCCACAGACTGTGGTCATTTCAAATCTGAACAGAGTACTACACATTTGACCTTCAAGCAGCAAGAAATGAATGTGATATACAGGGAATCTGCATAAAGAATCAGACTGTGCCACCAAAACATCAATGTTAATTCTTCAGAAACTATTTTTAAAGTAAATTGTTTTATCTACATTCTACCACATAGACTTATTAGGAATATGTGAGATAAACCGCAGTCATATCTTTTAGCACCTGCAAAAAAATGTTTTATTTATGATCTGTAAATTTATTTGTATGATTTTGTTTTTTATAATTTTCTAAATGTTTACATCATGTTAGGGTATCAATGGAGCTCACATTATTCACATCCAATGCTTTACATCTCTGCTGTATGCTTCCATTCGGTATCAAATAATTTATCAGTGTAGCAAATATACTGTGAAGTTCTTGAGTAATTCTGAATTACCCCAGTGCACCATAGTGGGCAAATAAAAATTCCGTAAATTCCCATTGATTTAAACAACTTTTAAAGGAATAGTAATGTTTGCTATCCTTCATAGCTTTTTGACCGTGTAAAGAGTTATTAAAATTCTGTAAGATGTGTAGTTCAACAGTAATTGAATTATAAAGTGTCCCCCTCCCTCCCCTTTTACCTATGTAAGTGCTGCTCTCCTCAGAGCAGCAAGACAGTCCAGATGGATCGTGACAAGGGACAATCTTCTGTGAGCATAAGAAAAAAACCTACTCTCCTTTGTCAAGGGGGGAAAGGTTTTTCTTATGCTCACAGCCAGATGATTGTCCCTCATTGTCCCTGAGAGGGTAGAAGATAAGTGGAATAGCCTACCAGCAAAAGTGGTAGAAGTTAATACGATGACAGAATTTAAGAATGCATGGGATAGGCATAAAGCTATCCTTAACATAAGAAAAGACCAAGGACCAAATAAGGTTTAATGTTTTTACAGTAGGAAAATGGGCAGACTAGATGGGCTGAATGGTTCTTATCTGACGTCAAATTCTATGTTTCATGGTGATCTGTCCGGTCTGATGACCAGACTCCACATCTGAGGGGAGGCGGCTTACAATATGTAAAAATGGCTGGAGGGGGACACTTTATAATTCAATTACTCTTGAACCGCACATCGTACAGAATTGTAATAATGCTCTACATGTTCCAAAAACTATGAAAAATAAATAAAGCTTCATTAATGTTCAAACATACTACACCTTTAAAGCCTTGAATATTATATGTATCCAAAACATTGCAAATGTGTTGGAGACCTGTTTCCCATTCATGGGCTTAAAGGCTCCGTTTAAGACAGTAATGGGGAGACACACTAAGGTGTGATAAGGAGGTGATAAAGCAGATATTACTTCTCCTGCAATATCAGTTCTTAAGTTATTCTATGGGGCCACTGCACTAAAATCTAAAACATAGAAACTGGAGAAGTGATATCACTAGAAACGTTATCGCCACTTTAACACCGCTTAGAGCTTCTCACTCTAGGAATTTTTATTTGTGCCCTACAGAACAGTTGGTTTACTCCAGAATTACTCCATGGGGGGAGATGCATTAAAGCGTGATAAAGAGTTGAAGTGGAGACAACTTCTCCAGTGATATCACTTCTCCAATGCCGATGTTATTCTATGGAGCCAATGCACTCGAAGTTGAAGAAGTGCATTGGCTCCATAGTATAACATATGAACTAGAGAAGTGATATCACTGAAGAGGTCATCTTCACTTTATCACCTCTTTAACACGCCTTAGTGCATCTCCCCCCAGTTCTCCTTAATATAATAGCCTCCTTGGGGGTTATGCACTAATACATGAAAAAGAGGTGATAAAGTAGAGAGGACTTTTCCAGTTCTTATGTTATTCTGCTGAGCCAATGCACTTTAGCTTTGGAGATATTAGTCCATAGACTTTATAGAATAACATAGGAACTGGAGAAATTATATCACAGGAGATGTTATCTCCCCGTTATCACTTCTTTATCACTCCTTAGTGTATAAGCCCCCTTTATATTAAGAGTTGTGTACTAGTTCCCTAGTCCATTGCAGACCAGTTCCACCTGTATGTAGGAGGTATAATGGAATCATTCTGGTTGTGATTACTCTCTCAATGTGTGGACCATATCTAGCTTGCATATGCATTCTAATCAGATTCAATCTCACAAATGTAAGACTCCCCATGCACAATCTGTAGTTTCAGCACACATGCATGTGAACGCAGCAATTTTCACATATGACATGCTTGAGACATAGGAGCAAATGCCTACAAAGCCATCCCTTGGTGATGCTCTCCTAAAGAAGATGCTGACATTAAATGTTGTTACTGTAGTAATTGATTCTTCTGTTTGCTGCCCAGGTCATGGTGTTCATACATGGAGGAGGATTAGCAATTGGAGGAGCAAGCATGATTGATGGATCAGCTTTGAGTGCCTCTGAAAATGCTGTAATTGTGGCGATCCAGTACAGACTGGGCATTCTTGGATTCTTTAGGTAAATCCTATTGCAGTGTTGATGTGAGTGTGTGTGTAACATACAATATATTGTATATCCTTGTATGTGGAACAATCTATTTTTGCCAGGTCTTGCTTTTTATTTCTGTCTTACTTGGTTTCTTGATGGGGAACAACACTTACATATACTGTGATTCCTCATAGGTTAACTTTTCCTTTTCTTTTCTGTTTCTAGCACTGATGATAAACAAGCACAAGGTAACTATGGATTTTTTGATCAAGTTGCATCATTGCAGTGGGTTCAGGGAAACATTCAAGACTTTGGAGGTGACCCAGAGTCTGTCACAATATTTGGAGAATCTGCTGGTGGAGTAAGTGTTTCTGTACTGGTAAGTTCTCCACTCTCCTTCCTGTTCATATTAATTGTACTGAGAAATGTATTTGTATAATTACTGCTGGCATCATGTCATCCAGGTATTAGCCAACAAGATCCTTTCATACATATTGTATTGCAACTGACCCCATGTTTTAGAGACAACAAACAAATTGTTATAATAACTATAATAGGTAACCGAGTGAGTAATTTTGTGTGTGCTTGTGTGTGTGTTCTAAAACTGACCACATTTTTAGTGTAGGGGTATGGCATATAGGCAAACCACGATTCCTATAGATTGAACCAACCAGTGAGTAATTGGTTAATGGGACGTGAAAGTCCAACCATTGACATTTAGTGTAATCTATTTTTCTACCTATAGTTTTTTTTTATCTGTCAATTATTCACTGCTTAACTTAATTACAACACAATTATTTTTATTTGGTAGGTTTATTTTAGCTTGGTGATGGGCTATATGAATACAAATTGTCATTCACTGGTACATGGTCATTAACTGGTTTCTAGAACAGAAGTGGGTAAAATGTGTGTTTGTGTTTCAGTCTGTGTGATTGAGGGTGTCCATGTCTTTAGATATTTTGTGTGAATCTATATGTACAAGATGGCCACTCTGGCCTCCAACACAAATTCTTTCTGTAACTCTAGGGTCTTCAACCTTTTGCTTAAAAGATGCATTTAATCAATAAACAAGCTGAGCGACTATAAACTTCTATGTTTCTTTGTATCTCACATGTCCGATGGCATATTATACAAATACTGTTTTATACCACCATGTTGCTCATGAGGTGGGTTGCACTACAGCTGCAGATATTTTGAGGAATGAGCTTGGACCTATTTCAGAGGGTGCTGGTGTATGGCTATCATTACCTTTATAATAAAAGTAAATAAAAAGAGATGCATATAAATTATAGAAATTACAAAAATCAGTATCAGTGCACGGGCAGTACCAAACTGAGGTTACATTGGATATAGATTAGGCAAGGCTTGACAAAATGCATAATTTCAACATAAAGTCAACTACTTCATGAAAGAGAACTTTGGTATATACCGTTTTAAACCACCTACCTGTCATTTCATGCAGAAGTAACATCCAAAGAACATTCTTCATGCATTGCACTCGAAAAAAAGTTATCAGTACCATATATTTGCAAAAGAGAAGCATTTCTGGAACAAATCAGCTGTACCGCTGTGTATGTGCTGGGTAGTTTTCTAACTCTGGATAATATTGAGAATTATGACAGTTAGTTTGAAATCAGATAGGATGCTGATCCAGTGGGATATTTGAGTGATTTTTGGAGTCAGGAAGGAATTACTTTAACATATTTGGTCTTACTTGGAAATGGCTTTAATATGTTTATTTTTGTTTATATTTTTGCCTTCTTAGAATCAACAAGCACAAAATGGCATGGGCTGAACTTGATGGTCCAGCCTAATCAATTATGTTGCAACTATTTTACTATATAATGTGAAAATATGGGAGAAATAAAACGCTAGGTTCATTTAAATGGAGCTTTTAACCCTCTGAATGCTATAGTGGTCTCCAATACAAATGCTTTGAAAGCAATTCATTAGAGATCTGATTAGCATCCAGGGGTTTAAATCCACATTTAAATGAATGGGTGGCTGTAGGATATTTTATTTGCTCCCTATAGTGCAGGTGTTTTGTCACAGAATTGCTTTTTTTCCCTTTGTGTATAATTTTCAAGGCCTAGATGTCTTAATTATGAGGATTATCATAACTGAGTAACTGAAATTCATGTGCTTCACAGAAATATAGCACAGGCCAATCTGCTATTCTCGTTCTCCTATATATTTAAAAAAATCTTAATTCATTTGATCTTATATTTATCCCATGATTTGGGAATTCTCAAACTACTGCTGACACTGGGAGGCCATGTAACACTTCCATTACTTTTTGGTTAAATAGTGCTTCCTGTTGTATTAGCTTTTACTATTAGGGATGAGTGAAAATATTCACCTCAAACTAAAATCAGGAAAAATGGCACTTCCCTCTATACAAATAATTTCCCACGAAAAATGCCATTTTCCCGCTCTTTTCATCTAGCTCATTGCATTGAAATCAATCGGAAGAAAACTTTTCCCCACCACATGAAAGTTTTCTCTACTTTTCCTGCAGGCATAGGATCTCACAGCATACCATTCTATGTTTCTGAGAGGAGAAATCTGCATGTTTTTGAGCTAGAGACGATAGGCAAAGGGAATTTAAGCTTAGTTTAGGGAGTCTTTTAGGTAGGGCATTTGTTCTCTGTATTAGGGAATTCTGGGTGCACTTTGGGGGAAAATAAGGGAGGAAAAAGGTTGGGCTCAAAATTTGGTGTGACTGACTGGCAAGGCACAGGTAACTGGGGACCAGTTTGCTTGCTGATCTTGCTGTTATTGTTCTGGGGAAAGAAGTTGTTGATATTGTTTTCAGTTATAATGTTTTTTTTTTTTGACAGACTGATAATATAGGTTGGACAACTTAAAAAAATAAAAATAAAAAATAAACAAATAAATATATTAGGTGATAGACAGTTGACTGGGAGCATGACGTGATTTGTGTGACTGAGTCAGACTTTATAGACACCAGACAACATTAAGAATTTTCTTGAGGGCTAAGGCAAGACATCACATTCCATCAGTTTTGTACTGTAGACCGTAAAAATGCATGCAGTAGTTGAGCAATGTCCAGCAAACACACAAGGGGCAGAGGGGAAAGGTGGAGCAGTGCAGGTATTAAAGTCATGTTGTGCAAGCACTTTCTATCTTAGCCCTACGTTACCTTCCCCATTCACAGACACTGCTCAGCAAAACATTGGCCGCATCTCTGGCACTGTAAGGGTTACGTATCGGTTACATTTTTTTTGGCTAACTTTCTATAAGGTATTACCATTAGGCTGTTCACATTACATTACACTTGTAGTAGACCCTTAAAACCTTTTTGGCCTTTTTTATGCACTTTTATTATGATAACTAATGTTGTATGCTTATATAGTAAAAACATATGTACATTGTAAGAAATGCTGGGTATAAAACTGCTTTTCAAGATAAAACAGTATTGTTAAGTGGAACTGTCACCAGTCACCTCAGTGGGAGCGTCCATCTTGACAGGGTATGCATGATTGTCAGTAGGTTGTTCTATGCAGATTATGTAGTAGTGGCCAGCACAGAGAGGCAGGTGGGTGGGAGAGAAGTGTAGAATGTTAATATCTGGCTCATGCCATCCATTACTATCTAACTGACATAAAACAAACTGCTAAATAAACTATTGTTTAAAATGAAAAAGGCTAATATAAAATAGTGAAGACTCCTTAACAAACTCGCTCTCTCAAAATGGCCAAGGACAATGAAGACATGTGTAAAACAATAGAAACACAGGGTGCCCAATGGTGTAGTAATGTCTGATATAAAACAGATGTGCAAGATAAATGTGCGCTCACAAGTATGTTAGTTTTGATATTGTCTCTGATGAAGCATTGGTTGCACACTGCAAAATGCATTTAACTCGTTATTTTACATACAATATGGTTTGTTCATTTGTCATTTTTAATAAATGTTATATTATTTTTGGCCTTTGAAAGAATTAACTATTTGAGAGAATACTGTGCAACTGTTTCTGGATACTATTCTACAGATCCTGTTGCCAACATCACCAGAGTGGAGATGGGTGAATCTCTCCACCTGCTGGCTAAGTCAGATTTTAATATACTTGTGAGCACACATTTATCTTGAAAATCTGTTTTATATCAAACATTACTATACCATTGGGCACCCTGTGTTTTTATTGTTTGACATCCTTCTTCATTGTCCTTGGCTATTTTGAGAGAGTGAGTTTGTTAAAGAGCTTTGGAGTTTTGCAAGACCATTTGGTGTGGAATAACTGTAATTTCAAATATGTGATCTTGGCTGTGCACTACATGAGTAGATTCACAGCAACTCCTTTTGTGATTATACACCTATTGGGTCTTTATTGTGGTGGTGGAGAGTGTGTGTACTGGCATAGTACAAAAAGAGGTACCTTCTGTTGTTTCTCTCTTGTTGTTCTTCCTAATATAAAATAGGTGACTTAGAAAAAATTTTCAAAAGGACATATTTTTTACAAAGTGTCAGTTCCACTTTGCCATGATGAAGATGGACAGAGTAGGTGGATGAAGTGGTCCCTCTCTCCCACCACCTTCAATGCTTTCATAGTTTAGTTACCGTATTCCTCGAACTGAAATCATGCATTTGATCTTATGTACAGGTGCTGTCTCCTTTATCCAAGGGCTTGTTCCACAGAGCTATATCTGAGAGTGGTGTAGCAATACTTCCTGAGCTGATGTCCGCTGCTCCTGAAACTCTTCTTATGCTCCGAAATGTAAGAATTTTCCTTATACACACACACACATAAATATGTGGAAGGATAGATAATAAGGCTGCTGTACTAAAAAGAAATGGAACAATTTTAAGCCAAACCACCTGCACCATAAGGGCAAATCCAAATGTTAGAGAATGCTAGTGAGGTCTTCCAATGCATTATACATTTTAACATCACATTTACATTTGTTTTGCAGTTGATTACCAATATATCTGGTTGTGATTCGAGTACATTGGTGAGCTGTTTGAAGGAGAAATCAGAAGAAGAGATATTTGCAATTGCTGCTGCTATGGTATGGGAAGTGATAACTGGATTTCTCCATTTTTGAGGGAAAGGTTTTAAGTTTTTTTTAAAAGGAAATTTTACCCTAGACACAAGTGACTTAATATTTTATCTAGGTAGGTGTCCATCATACAGTCATGTATATCTATCAGTACATTTTTTGCATTGTATCTGCAGTTGTTTGTATAAAGATCTCTATTCAAACTTGCCCCTAGGTCACAGCACCTCACAACACACAATGTGATTCTACAGTCCTGAGTAGATCATAGGAGACACAGTTCTTTATGAAACTGTGTACAGAAACAACTAAAAGTGCACTGCTAGAAAGTTCAGATTCTCAAAATAAGCTGTATAGATGGACCTGACTGTTGTGTGAAGGACGCTTACTTAGGTAAATCACTCTGCCAACAAAGTAAGAACTACTTATTACTAAGGTATAATTCCCTTTTACGACTGACATCAAATCTTCCAACAGCTGGAGACCCAAAGGTTGCCTCACACTGCATTAGTCAATGGGAATGAAGAAACTCAAAGTATACTGTATAAACAATGCTTTTTATAATCACCACATTGTAGTAGTACTACCAATTTTATGTCCTATTCTATTACATGTGCACATTTATAACAATTAAATTTGGATATAGTAAACTAGTTTAAAAGACCGTGTACACAAGCCAAGGTCCGGGTGATGTTAAGAGGCCGGTCCTGCTCTGTGATTCCTGCCGCCGACCCAGTCATGCACTGTAGAGACTGCCCGAAAGCACAGAATGCTCCCAGCACAGAACTCCCAGCATTCTGTGCATTCGGGAAGTCTCTACTGCGCATGACGGCTTCTGACAAACATCCTAGCAAATTATTATATAGGATTATAGATTTCCAGCTAGCATCTGTAAAAATGTGTTATTTTATGTTAGATCCATAAAGATTATCCTAAACTTGCATTCATATGTAGACGTCTTAGGTAGACACCTTTGATTTATTTTAGAGTGAAACAAAAGCTAAAACGGGTACTGTATTGAGCTTAATACACACTGCTCTTGCATTTAGAAAGTCTATTACCTTATCTTAGCATATTTACAGACAAAACAGCAAAGACAGCTGCTCACACAGAGCATATATATGACTACATTTTAAACTTCAGAAAACAAACAGAACATTTTTACAGATGCTAGAGTGGAATACAGGGTATTTTTATAACTCAAGATCATTTTAGGCAGTAATGTTTCTTTAATTAGTTAAATGTAAAAAAGATAATTATTATGGAAAGAAAAATGGTGCAAAGCATTAAAAAATATATATATATATTTTCCCTGCTCAGAAATTCACTCCATTTCCTGGCACCGTAGATGGAGTGCTTCTTCCCAAACCAGCAGAAGAGATTATGGCTGACAATGAGAGCAATCGAGTTCCATATTTGATTGGAGTTAATCAGCAGGAGTTTAGATGGTTGATTCCAATGGTAAGTACCCTTTACTTTTTAAAGGGATTGTAATGTTTCATAATAAAAGCAGCTTCAATTAATCTTCATAGTATCTGGGCCATAGAGAGTGTTATTTCAGTAATGTCAGAATTGTAGTTCAAGAGTAATGAAATGATAAAGTATCCCCCTCCTGCCCCTTTTACTGATGTAACACTGCTTACCTCAGAGCAGTAGGGTGGTATCAAAGTGGATTGCAGAGAGGGACAATCTTCAATTAGCATTAGGGAAAAACCTGAAAAACCTGTCAATGGAGGCAGGGCTTTCATTGTTCTCAAAGTAAGAAGACTGTCCCTTGCTGTGAGCTGTCTGGTCTGTGGACCAGATTCCACATCTGAGGGGAGGCGGCTTACACTAGGTAAAAGGGGCAGGAGGGGGAAACTTTATCATTCAATTACTCTTGAACTACAACAGTATTGAAATAACACTCCCCATGGCCCAAATACTATGAAGATTAATTGGAGCTGCTGTTTTTGTGAAACATTACTATCCCTTTAAGGATCCATTTTACTTGTTGGGATGAGTTTCTCTCAAGGGGTAAGATGCACTAAGGAGTGGTAAAGAGGCGATAAAGTAGAGATGATTTCTCCAGTGAAATCACTGGCTGTAGGCTGTATTAAATAACATAGGAAATGAAGAATTGATATCACTGGAGAAGTCATCTCTGCTTTATCACCTTTTTATCATATTTAGTGTATAACCCCCAGTGTGTTTTACAGCAGAATTTACTTACAGACATGCAGATATACATTTACAAGTATATTGGCATAGTATCTGCAGTTACCTATATTTTAGTTTAATGATCCCCATTTGAAGCATGCCTTTAGTTTACACATAGACTTTTTCAATCTGAGTGAGAATGTGTATACCAAAAAAGTATCACCCATGGTCCTTCAGATACTAAAATCCCAGTGTCCAACAAGCATTTCGATGCAATGTAATGTTGCTGTGGATCTATGTATTATGTATGTGTTTAATGAGCATGTCCAAACATACATGCAGTGGCTTACATACCAGCAAATTAGGACTGTGTATTTGTTAAAGTATAGTACATAAATAAAGAGTGTACATAGTACATCTCCTATTACTGTAAAATCTCAGGTATAATATGTGCCTGTGCATAATAGTACACATGTGTAAATTTAACCCAAGATTTAAGGGGAAAACAAAAGCACCTATGTATAATACAGACCCTTGTTTTCTTTCCCTCTACCCACCAAAAAAAACATTAGTAGATACAATGCATAGACCTCTGCACACTGAAACTACAGTAGTGCCCTGCAAGGACCTTCAGGTTCTCAAAGGGCACTACCATTACCTTGAATTAACACACCTGCTCTGCAGACATCCCAGATGCCTCTGGAGGGAGTGAGTAGAGGGAGGAGATGGTGGCAGCATATTGAAGTGGGCGGAGGAAGATAACAAGACATGTGGAGATACATTGTATATATATATATATATATATATATATATATATATATATATATAATTTTTTTTCTTGTGTATAATATGCACCTCTCACTTTACATAAGGTGAAAAGGTGCAAAATTGTGAGTATTTTACATGCGATTTTACAGTAAGTCCTCCGTAGGCTCTGCACCACATAGCCTCTTGCCATATCAACAGCTTGCAAAGCAATGATCCGTGCCCCTCATGGCACTCAAATAGTTAAATTAACTATTTTTATATTTATATAAGAAAATATGTGAAATATTTTCTCCTAAAAGCATCTTTCTTAGTGAAGAAATATTGTATCTGCTATATTATTTAAAATAATTGTTATGTTTTTGTGCTCAGACCTTAAATCTTAAAGGATTAACAGAAGGAATGGATAAGGAAACAGTACAATCCACACTACATGTACTTCCTCTCTTGGTAAGATCCATTAACTGTATCTGTATATGTCTTGCAAATGTATTCCTTTTGGTTTAGTGTCATCTCCTGCAGCCCATAATGACATCTTGGGGTTATTAATTAAGCTAAATGGGTGCAGATCCCCCCCACAGAGGGAAAATAACATTTACACAAATTATCATTGACAAAGTAATAGGAAAGCCAAAAACTAGACTAATTTAACCCTTTGAGTGCCAGAGTGGTACGCAACGCATTGCTTTGCAATGCGTTGCGTACCACTCTGGCACTCAAAGGGTTAAAATATTGGCCTTATGTTCCTTACTACTGCTAAAATTCTCAGATAACTCACCGAACTGATCCAGTACTGTCTGTTGAAAAGCAGGGTGAAGGACGGTCAACTTCCGTGCTTGATTAGCAACTGGTTCTATGTGGGCTGAGCAAACACAGAAGTTGAGCCTCCTTCACCCCACTTTTCAGCAGTGAAGAGTCAGGCATGTGACTGGTTAAGTTGCTGCTGGAACATTTTAGTGGTAGTTAGGGACACATGGTCAATGTTTTAATTAGGTTTGGGATTTACTATTCCTTCAAATGGGACTTTTAACACCTTGGATGCTAGAGAGGTCTCTATGCATTGCACATTTTATAGGAACTATACCCTTAGATATAATTGAAGTCATATAGACTCTGAAAATATAACTGTAATAGAATATATTGTTCAAATAATTCATAACTAGTAAAATATATATGGTGTCCCTAAAGGTCCACAGCAAGAGGCATACTGAACTCCATCTTTTCAACTGAAACTTACAGTTAGTCCTCTCTGAATCAAAGCATGAACCGACTTTCCAATTCATGCATGTTCATGCTTTGATTCGGAAACACCAACTATAAGTATTAACTGACAACACTGAGTTTAGTATGCTACTTGCTGTGGAGAATTTGGCATAATTCATATATTTTACTCATTATCATTTGAATTATTTGAACTACATATATCTATTCAGAGTCTGCATGACCTCTTACATATAAGGGTATAGTTCCACTTCCAAACGTGGAATGTAAAATTGTTTCCAACTATATTTGCTGACTCTGCAAGTTTGTCTTATTTGTGCCAAAGAGTTTACAATCTGAGGCATATTGTTATAACCATTCTTTCAGGGCAAAAAGTCCAGATTCCTTCCTCTGATAATGGATGAATACTTCGGAGACACTAATGATTCTGTTGAAATCAGAAACCGGTTTCTTGAATTGTGTGGTGACTTATTGTTTGTTATACCAGCCCTGAGAACTGCAAACTATCACAGAGGTATGTGACACACATAGGACGTCCCTTTGCCATAGTTCATCAGGGATTAAGGAATTTTAGGTCTCATCAGGAATAGATTTATCATTAGGGAGAACCAACTGCCTAGACCTCTATGTTGAGGAGTGCCTGAGCTGTGCTGACCATACCACATTCTGAGTTGTATTTATGCCTAGAATAATCCTAGTATGTCTGCTGTATGGTGGCCAATTCCTTTACTAATTCCTTTACTAATTTACATACTAATGTAATTGGGATAATAACTTAACCACTTGGATGCTACAGAGGTTTCCAGTACATGGAGACTTCTCTAGCAGCTAAGGGGTCAATAGCTTAAGTATTTGTTGTGCTGCGAAACATTGTGGGGAATACAGGAAAAGTAATATGAAGAGTGTGTGGGTAGCCGTGGGTGTGGCTAATGGTACCTTGGATGCCTTGCCTAGGGGTGCCTGAAACATAAATCCTTCCCTGGGTCGAATACACAGTTGAATATACATTTTTCACTGACAGCAGTATTTCATATGGCAGCTTTTCCTTTTTTTTATTTCAAATCTTGATTAAAAATTTGAAATAGTTACATTAAGCAGAAAAGTAAACAATGACATATATAGGCATGAGAACCACAATACAAATACATAGCTTACTAGATTTTTATACAACAAGGTCAAATGCAAATATTCCTTAACATCTCAAAAGAGGCAAAGAAGAGACAAATTAATGGGTAAATGAAACACATAAACCATACAATAATAAAGGAACAAAGATAGAGATATTGAGAAAAGTCCCGATGAGGTAGAGTGAGGGAGAATGGACAGGGGAGCAGGAGCAGGCCTTGTCCAACACCTTGTGGTGGGATAGACAATGCAGGGACTTGATTTTGAGAATAAAAATTCAGTAAACCATGCCAAGTCCGAAGATATGTAGAAATACACCAGCAATGCCATGGGCCTCAGTACAATCCAAAATGCCACACACCATTTCCCAAATACAGGGCTGAAATCACTGGGAGTCACTGGTCCCCAGAAGGTGGGCCCTCGCCATGGGAAGTCAAAGACAAAGGGTCCCGAGTGTGTAATGGTTTGTACGACACTCAGACACAGTAGGTTAGAATAAACAGTTTTATTAAAAGACACAATGTGAATGCCCACTACGTGCTATAGTGAATCACAGGAAAATATCAATCATGTACATATGCCCTCACAGGCCCAGTATACAATGGTAGAGAGTTAGATACTGATACGGGTCAGGCATAACCAGGCAAATTCAGCACAACATGGGTTAAAGTTCATAGATAGTAATCAGTCTCTGATGTGGTGTGTATGACAATGCCCAGTATGATGGTAATGGTAGCAAGACACTGTGGTGCTAGGTGTGGAAGCACCTTGTCTGTAAAGCAGGACTGAGACTATACCCTGTGCTGAGCAGAAACAGAGGCCACAATACTCTGCTAGAGCTAGCACAAACTTGAGCCACGAGTACCCGACCGGTGCAGTAACTGAGACACTGTACACTGCAAGAGCTGATGGACTAGAGCCAATAGCACCCGACCGGTGCAGTAACGGAAACACTGTACACTGCAAAAGCTGGAGGACTGGAGCCAACAGCACCCGACCGGTGCAGTAACAGAGACACTGTACACTGCAGAGCTGGTGGACTAGAGCCAATAGCACCCGACCGGTGCAGTAACGGAAACACTGTACTCTGCAAGTGTTAACGGAAGGCTCAGAGTTAACGGAGGCAACGGTGCTCTGCAAGTTTTAACGGAAGGCTCAGAGTTAACAGAGGCAACAGTGCTCTGCAAGTGTTAACGTAAGGCTCAGAGTTAACGGAGGCAACAGTACTCTGCAAGTGTTAACAGAAGGCTCAGAGTTAACGGAGGCAACAGTGCTCTGCAAGAGTAACGGAAGGCTCAGTGGGATGGAGGCCACAACACTCAGTCTGCTAGGCCAGCAATACGTAAGTAAGAATGTCGGCCAAGCGACACGGACAACAGGATCAGAATGGCTGGCCGGATCACAGTGCAGGAACGTCAGACAAGCCGGGTCAGGTCACGGAGCAGGTACGTCAGCCAGGCCGGGTCGAATCACTGAGCAGGGACATCAGACAAGCCGGGTCAGGTCACGGAGCAGGAACGTCAGCCAGGCCGGGTCGAATCACTGAGCAGGAACCAGAAGGAGTAGTCAAACGGGCCAAGTCGGTACACAGGAACGCAGGAACACAGCAACACAGTAGCACTGGTACAGGAACACCACGAAAGGGCACCTGACAGGTGCCAGAGGCCCGGTATAAAAAGGCCATACTGGGCGGGCCAAACTAAGCTCAGCCAATGGGAGCGCAACATACAGAGAGTGACAGAAAAGAGCACGGGCACCATGATAGAGTGTCTCAAGAAGCCAGATTGTCCCTGATCCAAGTGAGCCACTGCCTCCAAATCATCCTCATCTCGGGCCTGGGTCCCAGTAGCCACAGAGTGCAATTCCACCAAAGACACTACAGAAGAGAGCAGTGCACACCACATATATAAATTCGGAGGTCTCAGTTATCCTCACAGTGGGGGTATAAACAATTTGGCAGTATTTGTCAGAGAGTAAAAGAGGCGAACTTTGGGTGTAGAAAGGGAAAAAATGTTGTTAATCTCATTGCATATGTGCTGCCAATAATTGTGGAGAGTCGAACACTACCACCAGACATGGAAGAAGGTGCCCTTTTCTCCCTGACACTTCAACAATTTGGGGGCATGGATGTATAAATTGTGGCTAATGGAACTGGCGTGCAATACCACCGTGCAAGTATCTTGTAGTAGACTTCTCTAGATGAGTAGTCAGTGGAGTTAGAGTGAAGAGAATTGCACAACATTTGCCAGTCTGGAAGGGCCAGAAAAACCCCAATTCCTCCTCCCACTGCAGAATGAATGTAGGTTTGGCATATGTGACAGGTGCTGAGAGAAGTATAAACATTTTTGGGAGAGACTTGACCTCCATCGCTCCCCTATTAAGTAGGTATTCAAAGCGGGTAAGCTCACGATTAGAGTAGCCCTTGGCCCCGAGGTCCAGAAGAAAATGCCTTGCCTGTATATACTGCCAGACTTGTGACTCAGACAGGTCACAGTTATGTGGCAGCTTTCTGACAGCACCCATTATTTCAGTAAATTAACAGTCTACCCATGTTTTTGGAGAAGGCCCTTCACATAATCTAGATACATAATATGACAATTTATTTCTAGAGAGAGGGTGAAATGTTGTATTATATGTTTTCTTTAATTTAGAGATAATCATGTTATTGTTACAGATCCCCAATAATTAGAATTAGTATAAGTTAAACACTATGTACTGTATATGAAGAGCTGTTTTAAGATATTGCTCGGCCCTGGTCTAAAAAATAAAGAGTAATAATAATCTCTTAAAAAATAGCTGTCCAAATTTTGACTCCTGCTTAATGGATGGTATATTGTCTTCTCTGTTTGGAAGAATCCATTTGAGTGTGACCACATTTTTGTACGGCAGTGGAAACAGCTTGTATGAACGCATGGGGATAAATCATGAAAAGGAGGTATTGTTCCAGATGGGAGAGTTTTCAGCAACATCAATCCAGACGTTAAATTCTCCTAGGATAAGCTCTCTGTGGTGGTCTAAAATTAGCGCAGTCACAAGGACTGTAAATTCTTGAAGAGATACTAGGATTCTGAAATCTGTTCCTGTAATATTTCTGTCAGATAAACTGTCAAATGATTAATGTACTATAATTGAAAATTACCTTATAATTGAAAATTACCTTAGATTTATACTTGATTTATGGCACATTGCCACTCCTCCACCCTTCCTTTCCTGTCTCTTGAACAGTCTAGCACTGAATCATTTTCAGGAATAGCAAAGGATTTTAATTGTCGAAACAGTACTGGAGCCTCTAAATATCTTTACCAGTAGTAAAGAAACCAAATTCTCAATGTAGGGAGTATGATAATTAATGCCCTTACATGACAGTTAAACTCCACTCCATATGCAAATGCACAACATAAATCACTAGGCTCAGTATAAACATTTTTGTGTTTATTAATATTAATTCACACTGAATATAACAACTAGTGTTGAGCGAGCATGCTCGGCCGATGCTCTGATCGGCTCGAGCATCGCTCTGCTCGGCACATGGCGGTACTCGTACGAGTACCGCATGTGCTCGCCCGCCATGTTCGGGTCTCCTCCCCGCACGTTTTGCGGCTGCTGCGCAGCCAATAAACGTGCAGGGAGGCTCTGACATCAGTGTAATGCCAGCAGCCATGTTGGCTGCTGGCATTACACTGATTGGCTGGCCAGAACCCGTGGTCGGGTGCTGTATAGCACCTGACCAGCGAGTTCGGCTCAGTCTTAGCCAGGGAGAGCTGAGGATAGGAAGGGAAAGTCAGTGTAGGGAGGAAAAAAAGCAAAATTGTGAAAAAAAAGAACCAAAAGTCCTTTTTAGGACTACTGTGTGTGGGGGCAGCAGGTTATTTTGTGTGGGGGGAAAAAAAAAAAAAAAAAAAAAAACATATATTCTGTTTAGTGTGCAAAGTTGCAGATTAGAGCACATTCTGTTTAGTGTGCACAGTTGCAGATTAGAGCACATTCTGTTTAGTGTGCAAAGTTGCAGATTAGAGCACATTCTGTTTAGTGTGCAAAGTTGCAGATTAGAGCACATTCTGTTTAGTGTGCAAAGTTGCAGATTAGAGCACATTCTGTTAAGTCTTCAAACTAAAATATCAAAGTCACATATTCCATTCAGTGTGCGTCGCCGCAGTTTAGCAGCACATTCTGTGTACTGTGCAGAGTTGCAGAATAGGAAGAAATACTGTTAAGTCTTCAAACTAAAATATCAAAGTCACATATTCCATTCAGTGTGCGTCGCCGCAGTTTAGCAGCACATTCTGTGTACTGTGCAGAGTTGCAGAATAGGAAGAAATACTGTTAAGTCTTCAAACTAAAATATCAAAGTCACATATTCCATTCAGTGTGCGTCGCCGCAGTTTAGCAGCACATTCTGTGTACTGTGCAGAGTTGCAGAATAGGAAGAAATACTGTTAAGTCTTCAAACTAAAATATCAAAGTCACATATTCCATTCAGTGTGTGTCACCGCAGTTTAGCAGCCTATTCTGTGTACTCTGCACAGTTGCAGAATAGGAAGAAATACTGTTAAGTTTTCAAACTCAAATATTAAAGTCACATATTCCATTCTGTGTTCGTCACCGCAGTTTAGCAGCCTATTCTGTGTACTCTGCACAGTTGCAGAATAGGAAGAAATACTGTTAAGTTTTCAAACTCAAATATTAAAGTCACATATTCCATTCTGTGTTTGTCACCGCAGTTTAGCAGCCTATTCTGTGTACTCTGCACAGTTGCAGAATTGGAAGAAATACTGTTAAGTTTTCAAACTCAAATATTAAAGTCACATATTCCATTCAGTGTGTGTCACCGCAGTTTAGCAGCCTATTCTGTGTACTCTGCACAGTTGCAGAATAGGAAGAAATACTGTTAAGTTTTCAAACTCAAATATTAAAGTCACATATTCCATTCTGTGTTCGTCACCGCAGTTTAGCAGCCTATTCTGTGTACTCTGCACAGTTGCAGAATAGGAAGAAATACTGTTAAGTTTTCAAACTCAAATATTAAAGTCACATATTCCATTCAGTGTGTGTCACCGCAGTTTAGCAGCCTATTCTGTGTACTCTGCACAGTTGCAGAATAGGAAGAAATACTGTTAAGTTTTCAAACTCAAATATTAAAGTCACATATTCCATTCTGTGTTCGTCACCGCAGTTTAGCAGCCTATTCTGTGTACTCTGCACAGTTGCAGAATAGGAAGAAATACTGTTAAGTTTTCAAACTCAAATATTAAAGTCACATATTCCATTCAGTGTGTGTCACCGCAGTTTAGCAGCCTATTCTGTGTACTCTGCACAGTTGCAGAATAGGAAGAAATACTGTTAAGTTTTCAAACTCAAATATTAAAGTCACATATTCCATTCAGTGTGTGTCACCGCAGTTTAGCAGCCTATTCTGTGTACTCTGCACAGTTGCAGAATAGGAAGAAATACTGTTAAGTTTTCAAACTCAAATATTAAAGTCACATATTCCATTCTGTGTTCGTCACCGCAGTTTAGCAGCCTATTCTGTGTACTCTGCACAGTTGCAGAATAGGAAGAAATACTGTTAAGTTTTCAAACTCAAATATTAAAGTCACATATTCCATTCAGTGTGTGTCACCGCAGTTTAGCAGCCTATTCTGTGTACTCTGCACAGTTGCAGAATAGGAAGAAATACTGTTAAGTTTTCAAACTCAAATATTAAAGTCACATATTCCATTCAGTGTGTGTCACCGCAGTTTAGCAGCCTATTCTGTGTACTCTGCACAGTTGCAGAATAGGAAGAAATACTGTTAAGTTTTCAAACTCAAATATTAAAGTCACATATTCCATTCAGTGTGTGTCACCGCAGTTTAGCAGCCTATTCTGTGTACTCTGCACAGTTGCAGAATAGGAAGAAATACTGTTAAGTTTTCAAACTCAAATATTAAAGTCACATATTCCATTCTGTGTTCGTCACCGCAGTTTAGCAGCCTATTCTGTGTACTCTGCACAGTTGCAGAATAGGAAGAAATACTGTTAAGTTTTCAAACTCAAATATTAAAGTCACATATTCCATTCTGTGTTCGTCACCGCAGTTTAGCAGCCTATTCTGTGTACTCTGCACAGTTGCAGAATAGGAAGAAATACTGTTAAGTTTTCAAACTCAAATATTAAAGTCACATATTCCATTCAGTGTGTGTCACCGCAGTTTAGCAGCCTATTCTGTGTACTCTGCACAGTTGCAGAATAGGAAGAAATACTGTTAAGTTTTCAAACTCAAATATTAAAGTCACATATTCCATTCAGTGTGTGTCACCGCAGTTTAGCAGCCTATTCTGTGTACTCTGCACAGTTGCAGAATAGGAAGAAATACTGTTAAGTTTTCAAACTCAAATATTAAAGTCACATATTCCATTCAGTGTGTGTCACCGCAGTTTAGCAGCCTATTCTGTGTACTCTGCACAGTTGCAGAATAGGAAGAAATACTGTTAAGTTTTCAAACTCAAATATTAAAGTCACATATTCCGTGTAAGATGAAGGAGGCGGGTAAAAAGGGACGGGGAAGTGGACGTGATCCTGATAGTTCAGGGCGCGGGTCAGGACGCGGAGAAACTGTGCCTGGTGCCAGAGCACAAGAAAGAAAGACATCCACCATACCTAGCTTCATGTCTCATTTCACAGGGCGTCGCAGGACATCACTCTCGAGGTCCGACCACTGCGAACAGGTGGTCGGTTGGATGTCAGCTGATACTGCTTCCAGTCGGTTAAGCACCACCCTGTCTTCCACCAAGTCCACTCTCAGTAGCCAAGAGTCTGGTCAACATAATCCTCACTCTGATCATCCTTCCTCCCACCATACACGGTCTGGTCAAAGAAGTGATCCCACACTGGGATATAGTGAGGAGCTCGTCTCATCACCAATCCTTCATTTGACCCTCTCTCCAAGCACGCTTGCAGAGGAACATGACATCTTGTGCCCTGATTCACAACCTCTAGAGGGTACCCAATCACAAGAAGATGACAGATGTGAACGGCATTTAAGGTCAAAGGAAGTAGTGGATGATGATGATGATGATGAAACACAGTTGCCATTAAATCAACCACTATTTCCGTCTCAAGACCTTGTTGAGGAGAATGTTATACAGTTGTCAATGACTGAGTATGTGGTGGGATCAAGACATGAGGAGGATGATCAGAGTGAGGAAGTGGAGGAGGACTTGGTGGACGATGAGGTGACTGACCCCACCTGGGAAGGTGTAGAGCCGAGCGATGACAGCAGTCCTGAGGGTGAGCCATCTGCAGCACCGCAACAGGCTGGAAGAGGCAGTGGTGTGGCTACAGAAAGAAGGCGGACCGCACCAAACCGGCCCGCAAATGTTCCACGGAGCACCCCCTTGCGTAAATCTACCTTGCCAAAGGGTAGGTGTTCCGCGGTATGGCGTTTTTTTAAGGAAAGTGCGGACGACAAAAGAATTGTAGTTTGCAACCTGTGCCACACCAGAATGAGCCGAGGCATGAACACTAGAAACCTCACCACCACCAGCATGATCCGACACATGGCATCCAAGCACCGTAATAAGTGGGAGGAACGCCTGGATCGCCCATCTGTGTCTGCAGGCCACACCACTGCCTCCTCTTCCCCTGTTTTCGGTGCCGGCCAATCGCCTGTCGAAGGCGCAGGCCCGCATACCTCCCGCCCTGCACCTGTACCATCTGAAGCACCATCAGCGACCACATCCACTTCCCTGTCCCAGCACAGCGTCCAAATGTCGTTACCCCAGGCATTTGAGCACAAGAGAAAATACCCAGCCACCCACCCACAGGCCATAGCACTAACCTCACACCTTTCCAAATTACTGGCCATCGAAATGCTGCCATTTAGGCTTGTGGACACTGAGTCCTTCCGCAGCCTGATGGCAGCAGCTGTCCCTCGGTACGCGGTCCCCAGCCGCCACTACTTTTCCCGGTGTGCCATCCCCGCATTACACCACCATGTGTCCCGTAACATCACCCGTGCCCTGACCAACGCAGTTACTGGGAAGGTCCACTTAACGACTGACACATGGACAAGTGCTTGTGGCCAGGGACGCTACATTTCCCTGACGGCACACTGGGTGAATGTCGTGGAGGCTGGGAGCGACTCGGACCCTGGGATGGCACGGGTGCTACCCACGCCGAGGATTGCGGGCCCTACCTCCATCAGGGTTTCCACCAGCACCTACATTATTGGCTCCTCCTCCTCCGTTTCCACCTCCGAATTCTCTACACGCAGCGCCACTCCCCCATCAGCCAGTAGCTGGAAGCAGTGTAGCACTGCAGTGGGGAAGCGTCAACAGGCCGTGCTGAAGCTGATCTGCCTTGGGGACAAACAGCACACGGCCTCAGAGCTGTTGCAGGGGATTAGTCACCAGACCGAGCAGTGGCTCTCGCCACTCAACCTGCAACCAGGCATGGTTGTGTGTGATAATGGGCGTAACTTGGTGGCGGCTTTGGAGCTCGGCAAGCTCACACACGTACCATGCCTAGCGCATGTATTTAATTTAGTGGTTCAGCGATTTCTAAAAACCTACCCCAATGTGCATGATCTCTTGACCAAGGTGCGCCGCGTGTGTGCACATTTCCGTAAGTCATCTACAGCTTCGGCCGGCCTGTTGAAGCTGCAGCAGCGCTTACAATTGCCAGCTCACCGGCTGCTGTGTGACGTGAGCACGCGCTGGAACTCCACCTTCCACATGTTGGCCCGGCTTTGTGAGCAGCAGAGGGCAGTAGTGGAGTACCAGCTGTTACACGGTCGTCGCCTCTCCGTTCAACTTCCTGTAATCAGAAGTGAGGAGTGGGAATGGATGTCAGACCTCTGCGAGGTTTTACGCAATTTTGAGGAATCGACACAGATGGTGAGCGGCGATAACGCTATTATCAGTGTAACCATCCCACTTCTGTGTCTACTGAAACGCTCGCTGCTCACAATTAAAACCGACGCTTTGCATGTGGAAGAGGTGGAAATGGGGGAGGAAGAGCTTACACAAGGTGATAGCCAGAGCACCCTCACTTCGTCTTCTCAGCGACAATTGGAGGAGGCGGAGGAGGAGGAAGACACGGTTGCCTCCGCTACAGAGGGTAGCCATGGAACTTTAGTTCCATCTCTTCAGCGTGGGTGGGCAGAAGAGGAGGAAGAGGATGAGGATATTGAGAGTCATCCTCCTGGTGAGGACAGCGAAATCTTGCCTGTTGGTACTCTGGCACACATGGCTGACTTTATGTTAGGCTGCCTTTCCCGTGACCCACGCGTTGTACGCATTTTAGACAACACGGATTACTGGGTGTTCACCCTTCTGGACCCCCGCTACAAAGAGAATTTCTCATCTCTCATTCCTCCGGTGGAGAGGACAAGCAAAATGGTGCAATACCAGAAGGTTCTTGTTGAAAAATTGCTCCAAAATTTTCCATCTGACAACGCTGGCGGCAGAGTACGTGCTACCTTGGCCAACCGAGAAGGGGAGAAAAGGGGAGCACACAGCAGTTCCGACAAAGGCAGGGCAACACTCTCCAAGGCGTGGGACACCTTCATGACACCCCGCCAGCACCCTCACCCTGATGCGCAGCCTAGTGTCACAAGGAGGGAAAAGTTTTGGAAGATGGTGAAGGAGTACGTAGCAGACCGTGTCAGCGTCCTCAATTATCCCTCTGTGCCTTACAACTACTGGGTGTCCAAGCTGGACACGTGGTATGAACTGGCACTCTACGCCTTGGAGGTGCTGGCCTGCCCTGCCGCCAGCGTTCTGTCTGAGCGGGTATTTAGTGCTGCTGGTGGCATCATAACAGATAAGCGTATCCGCCTTTCCACCGACAATGCTGATAGGTTGACACTTATAAAAATGAACAAGGCCTGGATTTCCCCTGACTTCTCCACTCCACTGGAGGAAAGCCCCGGGGGAACATAAACTCACTTTATATATGTTATTTACAATGATGGGAATACTCTGTATTCCCATTCACCCCTTCCACCCAAAAAACGGGTATATGGTTGACTCTTAATCTTCTCATCCTCCTCCTCCTCTTCCATATGCCCTGTGCTATAATTTTTATATAGGGCCAGCTAACCAGCGGGCCCTGTGATATAATTTTTATATAGGGCCAGCTCACCAGCGGGCCCTGTTTGACAATTTTTATGTAGGTCAGCTCACCAGCGGGCCTTCTCATATAATGTTTTATTGGGTCAGCTCTCTAACGGGCCCTCTCATATAATGTTTTATAGCGTCAGCTCACTAGCGGGCCTTCGCATATAATGTTTAGGATGGTCAGCTCTGCAGCAGACCCTCACCCATAATGTTTTAGATGGTCAGCTCAGCGCACGTTTCCCTCTTAATCATGGCCTCAGTTCAATAAAATCAAGGAAATTTTTGGGAGAATTTGCCTCTGCGCACGTTTCCCTCTTAATCATGGCCTCACTTCAGAAAATCAAGGAAATTTTTGGGAGAATTTGCCTCTGCGCACGTTTCCCTCTTAATCATGGCCTCACTTCAGAAAATCAAGGAAATTTTTGGGATAATTTGCAGATAATATACAAGTAAATATACAGCAAATATTGTTTGGTAACAATTTTTCGCCTAAAGTCGTTTTTATTTTCCTTTTTGTGTGTTTTATGGTCAGTCTGTAAAAATGGCGTACTACGGGCGAAAGATCGTTCCCAGCAGCGATGTTGGAGTCCAAGATGCATCCAGACATCCTCCCTATGCTGTCCCTGAACCATTTCTGTGGTGTTTCCATCTTTTTCTGCCCTTTTCCTATGGACCAGGCACCCTCCCCTCATCAGAGCAGGGGGTGCCTGGTGTAATGCTCGAGTCCTCCCATTGACTTCAATGGGGCTCGGGTGCTCGGCCGAGCACTCGAGCCTCCGGGGGCGCTCGGTCAGAGCACCCGAACACCCGAGCATTGGGGTGCTCGCTCATCACTAATAACAACACATACAACAGAGTATCACGGTACCTGGTGGTGGTTACTGTTTGCAGCTTCTGGTCTGCCATTATCGGCGGGCGCGTCTCTGACTCAGCGCTTGCTATTTTGCAGGTTCCTATCTGCGAGGCCTAGATTGCTCTGCCCTCAGCGGCGGCCTTATAACCTTCCCGACAACTGGACTTAGTCGCCCTTTCGTGGTGTTTCTGTGCACATTCCAGTGTTGCTTGTTTTGACCTTTGCTTGACGTTCGATATCTTCTGGTTCTCGATCCTTGGCTTGTTTGACTATCTCATCCGGTGTATGACCTTGGCTCCATCTGACTAACTGATCCATGTATGACTCTGGCTTGTCCAACTACCCACTCTGTGCTGACCCCAGCTGTGGCTGACTACCCGATCTGGTTCCTGACTGTGGCTTGTCTGACCTACTATCCTTCTACTCTCGTCCCTGTCTGACTACCACTGTCCCAGGTATAGCTGTAGGCGCACTTTACCTATTCAGTGCATCTGCTACCCTGCTGGTAGCTTTGCTAGCTGCCTCCACACTGTGCTATCCCTTTGCCTCCGGGAACTACCTAGCCGGTACTACTCTCCTTGCTGGTAGCGTTATTTGTTGCCTCCACACTGTGTGATCCCATTGCCCCAGGGCTTGTAGTGTTACCTGTTTCGCTATACCAGTTGCCACCTAGTACACTACCTTTGTGCGCTCCCTGCTGTCTCTGCCTGTCTCTCTCTGAGTTTGCACTGTGCTACTACAATTACATATTTGGCAGCCTCCTAGTGCACCTCCACTGTGTAAATTTGCTGTCCCCTCAAAATAACTCAACACACAGCCATTACCATCTAAACCTTGGCAACAAAAGTGGGTAGTAGAGGTGTTGTCTGTATGACAACGTGAAGGGGCTTAATACCCCTCATAAAAGACGTTTATTGTTCCAAGAGGCAACAAGGACTGGGGCGCAGATCCTTTGCGTACAGGAGACACTCTTTGCCATGGGGAAGATTCCTGCTGCTCTCACGCGATCTTTTCAGGTCAGGTACCATTCCACGGTGCAGTCCAAACATGCTGGAGTGTCGATATTGCTGCATAATTCATTAGCAACCACTGTACATCAGGTACAAAAGGATAGGGATGGGAGATACCTTGCTCTAACTCTTAAGATTAATAATGCACTTTACACCTTGGTGAATGTTTATGCACCTAAATCTAATTCCGCACAATTTTTAAGATCTACCATCTCTAGCACTTTACACAATGCGCAGGGTTCTAAGTTTGTCTGTGGGGACTTTAATGTAGTCTCTGACATCAATTTGGATACTACCGCTAAACTTAGGGGACCTTATCTGAAAGCTATGCTTTCTCAAAGCAAGGTCTTACAGCTGACAATGAAAGAGGAAAAACTGTTGGATGCCTGGAGAGTCCTACATGTGGAGGAGTGTGATTATACCTTACATTCCCAAATTCATGATACATTTTCTCGCTTAGACTATTTTTGGATAGACAAGATGGTGCTACAGAGGGTGCAGGGATGCGATGTTGGAGTAATCCAATGATTGGATCATGCCCCCTTGCTACTGGAGTTGTCTGAGCAGTTTCGGTTCACTGGTTCTGGGCAATGGAGGTTGAACGAGCGCCTGCTGTCCAGGACAGTCATCTCTCTTTTTGTTGGGAAACAATTACAGGAATACTTTGCACTCAATGAGACTGCTGAGATCGCCACAGAAATGTTGTGGGAAGCACATAAGGCGGTTATTAGGGGACACTTGATCGCCTATGCATCGGCGGAAAGGAAGAAATGTGAAGCTAGACTGGTTGGCTTGCTTAAAGAGCTGTCGGATCTGGAAACCCAGGTTAAGTCCTTTCCTGACAAGCAACGAATGGATTGGATACTGTGGCTCAAACAGGACATGTCCTCGATCCAGTTACACCAGACTCATCTAATGCTTGAGAGGATGAAGCAATGGTTCTACACTCACAGTAACAAGACTGGTTCTTTTCTTGCAAGGCTAAAGAAGCAGGAAGCTAAAAAGATACTCCCTTTTATCTTTTCCCCTACTGGAGAAAAGATGATGAATCTGGCTAACATCCAGAATGCCTTTGCAAAATATTATGTGGACCTTTATAATCTGGCCTCTGAAGCAGGAAACTCACAACCTGGTGTCACTGGGATTCAGGCGTTCCTAGATAAAATGAGATTACCTAGTCTGACCTGATCCCAGATAGATTGGCTCCAGGCCCCGATTGTTATTGAGGAAATCCAATCTGTTATTAAATCTCTTCCGCTTAACAAAGCTCCAGGACCAGATGGCTTTTCAGGCAGTTATTATAAAAAAATTTGAGGAGACTCTGTTGCCCCACATGTTGAAACTGTTTCATACCTGCAGTGAGAAAGGTTCTTTCCCTTCCACTATGCATTCGGCACACATTTGTACTCTTCCAAAACCCAGGGAAACCTTTGACTCATTGCCCAAATTTTCAACCTATTTCCTTATTGAATACGGTCCTCAAGATTTACGCTAAAGTGTTGGCGTCTCATCTACAATCCCTTTTGCCTTCTCTGTTACATTATGACCAAGTTGGTTTTACGAAAGGTAGGCAATCTTCCGATAATATGAGGAAGTTGATGAATATTATTGAAACGGCAGAGAGGTCGGGGGTAGAGGGTCTTCTCCTAGCAATTGAGGCGGAGAAGGCCTTCGACCGATTGCACTGGGGGTTCTTGAGTGCTGTATTAGAATGATTTTATTTTCTGTCAAGGTTTATTCTGTCGGTATTCTCTTTATATTCAGCTCCTACTGCTCGGGTGTTGTATGCAGGTTTCTTTTCAGAGCCCTTTGACACTACAAATGGATGTCAGCAAGGTTGCCCACTCTCCCCTCTATTATATGTGTTGGCATTGGAACCTTTGGCTGCACGGATCAGACAAATGGATATGAAACAAGGTTTTCAATTTGGCTCTGATGAGGTGAAACTGGGATTATTCGTGGATGATATCTTGATTACCTTAACTGAACCGCCCATCTCACTTTCAATATTGATGCGAGTATTAAATGAATATAGTTTAGTATCTTACCACAAAGTGAATCAGTCTAAGACTCAGGCACTACCTCTAAACATGTGTTGACTATCTGTAGATTCCTTGCGTGCGGATTACACCTTTGATTGGCGTTCAGATAGGGTCTCTTATCTGGGAGTTCAGCTGACAAGACACTGTGGGGATCTTGTTCGAGTAAACCTGAGAACTCTTTGGACTGCCATTCAAAATGACCTGCAAGTTTGGTCGAAATTGATGCTGTCCTGGTTTGGGCGTATTGCTACTGTGAAAATGAATGTCTTATCCAAGTTACTGTACCATTTTAGGGCTTTGCACATGTCGGTTCCGCATCATTTGTTAGTAGAAATGCAATCTGGTCTTCAGCGTTTCATTCGGGGGGGGTCCCCTAGGATTTCCAGTCAATGGCTTATTGCATCCCTTCTCTAGTACAATATTATAGAGTGGCTAGAATGGCGCAGACCCTGTTATTTCATGCTGCACTGGGTGAAGTGGCATGGGTGGATATGGGGGATTCAGGGGCAACACCTTACAAGGTCAAGGACATCTTGTGGTCGCCAAAGAAATCTAGGAGGGACATTGTGGGACTCCTATATACCACCATTCTCTCTCTGACAATATGGAAGGTTTTTGCTACCCGTGTGAAAGAAAAAGCGGGATTTTCTATTGTCTCCCCTTTGCAAGTCCTGGAATTTGTGATTCCCTCTACTAATTACTCCACTTGGAGTGCAGCCGGTATTGATACTTTAGATCAGCTGTTCAAGGATGGCTCTTTCTGAACCTTTGAAGATCTTTGATCTCAATTTTCTCTTTTTAATAAGGATTTTTATAAATATTTACAACTTCGTCATGCCCTCTCCTCCTCTATGGCTACTTTGATCAAGCTGGTTATACCGCTATGGCCTGCTTAAAGCATGTCTCCATCCTTTGTCAGCCAGTAGAACTCTTTTACTTTGCTATGAGTCCCTGTTGTCAGCTTCTTGACCCCGGAAATTTCCCTTTATAGTGGCTTGGGAGAGCAAGTTGGGTTGGGAAATATCGGACAATCAATGGGGAACTGCTGTTTCGTGCCCTTCTAAATTTTCACATTGTACTAATCATATTGAACTCTCTAGGAAGGTGCTATATCGTTGGCATTTGGTCCCCGCCCATTTAGCCAGGATATATACTGGGGTCTCTGATAAATGTTGGAGAGGATGTTCTGGATTGGGCACAATGGCACACATCTGGTGGTCCTGTCCTATGTTGCAACTTGTCTGGGCCATGGTCTTTACTTTGATTAAGGAGACCACTTCATTTGCGTTGTCTATGGACCCGACGATAGCTCTTTTTCATATCTTGCGAACCCTACTCCAGACTCATATGAAGATATTGATAGGATAGATCTTACTGGCGGCAAAGACCTTCCTAGCTCACAATTGGAAATCTGTGTATATACCCCCACTGGCCGAGGTGAGAAATCTGATAGCTCATAATCTACTTATGGAGAAGATGCATTTTTCGATCACCTCAATGTATACGATAAGATCTGGTCCCTGTGGCAAGGCTATTGCGATACTCACTGATCTACTGGACTGGCGGTGGCCACACTAGCTGTCACTGTCCATTTGCTGAGTGTTTTTTCCCGTCCTACCCTTTGCCCTGCCATTCCTTCCTTTACTCTATCCACTTCTCCCCATGCCCCTTCCCCCTCCTTTCCACACTTTTGTGATACTCTTTTCTCTTTCTGTCTTCTTTACCTCTACTACATTTCTTTTCTCTCTTCTTCTTCTCTCTGTATTTGGGTAAAACTGAGTTAAACAATTTCTTTTTTCTTTAGTGACGATACATCTCGGTGCCTGATGTTTGATTACAATTGATAGGTCCTGTACCATCCGTACTGCTAATTGATAGTTGATTGAGATTTAGTTGATGTCAGTACTATGGATGAAGGTTTATGTGTTTTTGTTCTGTGCAATTTGACCTATTGTCTACGTTACAATTGTGCCTACACCATGATGATTTACCCAATGTTTGCATTTTTATTCTTGTTCAAAAAATAAAAACTCAATAAAACTGTTCTTATTAAAAAAAAAAAGAATGTTTAAGATAAATTCCAGTATGTTCAAACGGAAACTGGAGTAATTCTGACCACAAGCATTTAAAAAATCCTATTGAATTAAATGGGGCTTTTAGTTCCTTGTATGATAGCGATGTCTCCAATGCAATGTGAAAAGTGGTTTAGAGAACTCTTTATCATTCAACTTGCTAAAAATCCATTTAGCTCTTTTGAAATATGGGGATATGTTATTTCTCCCCTATGATGCAGTTAGATTCCCCCAGAATTAACTCTGATTTTCTTTTAACCCTTTGAGAGCCAGAGGGGGTATCCAACTTATTGCTTTGTCTCTGGCACACAAAATGGTTAAACATAGGGCTCTTAGAGTGAGAACAGAATGTGAACAGGGGTGGAATCTTGGGGTACCCCATCTGAAAGTGTGTGTTGAGACGAAGAAGGGCCACAGAAAGAGTAACTATGGAACACACATGAACATTTTATTCAAGAATGTAAACACAAGAATTGGGTGTAAACAGATTCACCCATCAAAGAAAAATGTTTCCTGTAGGTCAGCATCCAATTATTCAAATAACACCTGCTTGTAACACTACTGTCCATTTGTCTTCTACTAGATTCTGGGAATCCTGTTTACTTCTATGAATTTCAGCACCGGCCTTCATTTTTTAATGAGTCAAAACCAGCTTTTGTTAAAGCAGATCATGGCGATGAACTCTACTTTGTTACTGGAGGTCCATTTCTGAGAAGTGACATAATTTTCAAAGGTTTGTATGTTTTGATTTAATATAATTCTAATAGGGTTACAACAAATGTAGAAATGATCGATTATTCTGGTAAAATTATGTCTTTTTGCAGGATTTAGATTCTTGTGTGCAATTTTGCCTATTTTCTATAGCACTGGGTATGATTATTTGTCAAATCATTGCTTCCAGAAAGGCCTGAACCTATCCATCCATATCCAGTGACAAGTGTACCCAATAAACAAGACACATTTTAAAAAAGTTTTCAAGTTATATAGAATTCAGATTAATCTTAATTTAAAGATGTGTTATTTGACTGAATACTAAAAGAATTACTTTGGTGCATCCAATATTTAAACATTGAAATGATCTTTAACTTCTAAATTGGAGATACTAACAAATGCCTTATTCTTTTCCAAGGTAAGGCTACAGATGAAGAAAAAGTCCTTAGCAAAAGAATGATGAAATACTGGGCCAACTTTGCTAGGAAAGGGTAAGACTAATGTTTTATTGTTATAGACCAGGGATTCCCAAAGTAGAGTGGGCACCTCCCTGAGTGTATGTGTATGTGTGTGGTGGTGTTGGTTGGGTGAATCCAGACATGGGTGAAAGGTTTTGTTTTGGCGCTAATCTTACATGGTATTGTGCAACATCACAATATCCATATAGAAGTCTATAAGCGGTCACAATCAGAGGTTTGGGGAAGGCTGCTGTCACGATCCATGATCCAATAAGCAGCACAGACACCCTCACACTCCAATACAGTAAATCCACATACTGCCAATTGCCAACTTGCCTACCTTCCCACTCCACAAGCTAACCAATTACAGCGCTCCAAAACGAAGCCTGGTGAGATGACTGCAGCAAAAATGAACCTTTCTTTGAACTGATGTCTTCCAAACATACCATGAAGTATATATATTATAATGTTGATAAAATGATTGTAAAAATGCATATTCATGAAAACAGTTAAATTTATTTAACCCTTTGAGTGCCAGAGGGGGTATGGAACGCATTGCCTTGCAATGCGTTCCGTACCCTTCTGGCACTCAAAGGGTTAAAAAAATGAGTGAGTTTGGGGAACACCAAACAGGAAAAAAAATTAGAAATCATTACTCTAGTCTATCTCAAGAAAATGTTTAATTTAGACATCCCTAATCTACAAGAGGCACTATGTTAGACATGTAGATAGCAAAATATCTTATACTTTATTGTTTAAATTCCTTTCCTCTTGAGGCTTAGTTAATGTAGTGCTGATAGTTGTTTGAGCACTGGATAATTAGTGATTAACTACACTCATATAATTGTGACCTCTATTTGCTTTCCTCCTTATTTTATTATCTGCAGTGATCCCAATGGGCCTGGTTTGGCAGAATGGCCAGAGTATGATGAAGATGAAGATTATCTGGAGATTAACTTGAAACAAAAATCAGCTAAAAAACTAAAGGCACACAGGCTAAAGTTTTGGACATCTCTTCCTGAAAGATACTGGAAGAAAAGGCAACTGAGTAGGGCTGCAGATTTATCAGGCTTTTAATTTAAATTTCAGAATTTATGCTATTTCTAATACTGATATATTATCACCTCAAGAACCATTCACAACACCTTTTGTAGCTAGCAAGAGAATCAGTGTTTGTAACATGCTAATGTATCCAGTAATGCATTTTATATGCATCATATCAATGCAATACAATTTTAGTGAGTTATATTTTAGTGCGTTCATTGTTTCTAAAATGCTATGAAAGCCTAATCGAATATCATGATGTAAGCCCACTGGGCCCTACATATAAAGACAAAGTGGAGCTATTCTGGGACAAACTGTCTGCACCATAGGGGTTATGTAAAACTTCTCATTGATCTGAAAAGGCTTTCGAATCCTCGGGGGAGGTTCACTAAGGCATGATAAAGAGGTGATAAAGTGGAGATGACTTCATCACTTCTCCAGTTCCTATGTTGCTCTGTAGAGCCTATGCACTAAGATCTCCAAAGCTGGACAAATCATAGCGCATAGACTCCATACAATAACATAGGAATTGGAGAAGTGATAAAAATGAGAAGTCATCTCCACTTTATCACCTCTTTATCACTCCTTAGTGAATCTCCCCCTTGAATTCTAGGGAGGTTCCACAGCATTGTAATGAATTAGAGACCTCTCTAGAATCCAATGTGTTAAAATGTTCCATTTAAATTAATGGGAATTTGGGGAATTTTAAATTGTATACTAAGCTCAGCTGGTTTACTCCAGAATTTGCCTTTATACATAAAAGCCACTGTATTAAAACAAATCAAATTAATACATGCATTTGCATTTCATAAACTGTTTATATTATATTGATCAATAAAGAAGGAATACTCAGAAACAGGTTAAAACATCTTTATTTTTTAAAGATCTGACTGCAAAAGGAATCAAATAAATGTAGAATTTGACAACAGACATGCATTTTCCCCACCTTCCTCTTCCTAAACTGCTGTAAAAAGCCTATTTCCAATTTAATACTTGCCATTTCTATGCTGGTGATTCTCAGTTAGTCCTCAGAACACACCTACAAGGAATGTTTACAGGATATCCCCACTTGATTAACAGGTGGGTAATCAGTGAATCAGTCTTTGTGATTAATCTACCTGTTCCTAATATGGGATCTGCTTAAATCTGAGCTGTTGGTGTGTTCCGAGGACTGCAGCTAAAAATCATAGATAGCTTTGTCTTTTTCAAGGAATCTTAAGGGGGATCTAACACCCCTATACAAGTTTGTTTTAAAATGTAGGTTATATATAGCGAATAGTTGGAATAATATATTAATTTATTTTTTAAAATTGATATTTCGCTGAAATTTAACAAATAAATACTGTCCTACGCCCCCCTGCTTCCTGACAGACTGTGGTTACCAGCTCTGTACTGCAGTCTGTCACTCTTCCTCTGCTCTCCTCCCTCTATCCAGCCTTCTCCGATGATGGAGGCTTTCTGCATGTAAAAGATTTCTGGCCAATGAGAGAGCTCCAGCTTACTTGCAGAAAGACTCAGTCATTGGAGGAGGCTAGATAGGGGGAGGGGAGCAGAGGAAGAGTGACAGACTGCAAAGATGGTAACCACAACCTGCCCGGAAGTAGGAAGCAGGGCAGTATTTATTCGTTGAAATTCGGCCAAGTATCGATTAAAAAAAATAAACTAACACATTATTCCACCTATTCGCTATATAACCTACATTTTAAGGCAAACTTATATAGGGGTGATAAATCCCTTTTAATGTGTCTTTACTGTATGAACTATACCACATCTGCTGGGGGACTATTCCAAGATTATTTATTCCTCCAAATAAATGTTACTTTCTTATTCTTTAAATGTCTTTACTTTTGCATTGCTGAATACTGAAAAAGAAGTCAGAACAATACGTAATTGGACAGAAATAGTCTGTTGTCTGTATATTGTACAAGTGACTATCGAAGTGCATAATCTGTTCAAAATCGTAAAGTGATGAAAGTAAGATATTTTCCTCTCCTCCTTTTATGTGTCCACAAGAGGTATTTTTACTTTTAGGGACTAATTCAAGCTAAAGAAGTGCAATTCTGGATCAAACTAATCTCATCAAACTAATTTCACTGTATTGTTGAAATAAACATTCAGCAAATTCACGTTATTTAAAATGGGGCTTTAAACCTTTTGAATGATAGAGAGACTTCCATTTAAATCACTATCCCTACATGGTACAGCTGGTTTACTCCAAAGTTGCACCTCTCCAACTTGGTAAATTTGGCCCTTACAACATGTACTGGAACATTCTAAATTCACAAACAGGGTTACTGGGGTGGGGGTGTCTACCTTATGTTGTGAGAAGTCCCTCCTGAGAAAGGATTACACTTCCATTACCTGGAAAGTCTTGATATGATATCAAAACTATAGGGCATATTTGCCTCTCTGGCAAGGTCCCTCACCATTTTCCCCTTATATGAAAATTCAGCATACATAGCAAGTTCATTAAAAATTACCAAAAAAAAGGCCATTGTAGCCATCACATTCTGACTAAATGGCTGTTCCAATTCTTCTTTTTTGTGGCTGCTTATGCTTTTTCAGAATTTGTAGATCAGAGCTGTTGAAGCATAAAAAAGGCTTAACCAGCTGCAAAAGACTGCCACACTCTCCACCACATTGCTAACACCCTGAAAAAACCTTCCCTATACTTATCATAGTCCTCAACAACCTCAACGGAGCCACACAAGTTTGCAATTATTTCCCATGTAATTCATTGCAAGCTCACCGGTATCACATAGGTTAATGCACAGTAACATTAAAGCACCTCATCAACTCCTACTATCCTAACCTGATTGCCATAAACTCATCCATTGTGGCATTGGCTGGGAATGCATTGCAATCAATGTATTCCACCCCCCCCCCCCACAAAGGAGGGGTTAAACTTGTCAAAAAGAAAGAGTTTGTTTTTATTTAAGGCCACAATGGTCTTAAATATATTGGATGGGGAAAGAATTACCCCCCCCCACCACCCCAATTTTTCCATCCTGATCAGGATTGAGAGTGTGAACAAATAATATGAGTCCCCATATTGTGTTTTTCATCCAAGGGAGGGAACATTTGTTCCCTATGTGAATGATTTAAATGAAAAAGTGAAAAGAAAAATGTATGGGCCACATTCACCCAACATTTCTTTACAAACATCCCATATTTATTAAACATTAAAACCAACTGAATAAATCAATATGAGGGTTCTGAGCCACTGATTTATTTCATACTCAAGGGGTACTAGAAAGCCATTCCACTACTCTACCACTGCGCAGGAAGTTTAAAAAGATTAATCTGGGGTCTGGGGCATTGAAGTCAATCTTAAATATGTCCAAGGAAGGGGGTGGGGACTAAGAGGAGAGAAAGCTACAAAAATAAAAAATATTATGTGGTCTGGAGCTCCCTACGTAAATCATCAAATTGCCCAAGGCCATATTGCTGATGAGCCCCTTCCTCATGCCTCATGGGAGAGGGCATATTACATTAATATAAGGTCCAGAGCCCCCATATTAATTTAAACATGCTCAATGAAGGGGTCCTGGGACCCATTCCTCTATCACCCCATGAAGAACATAAAATAAATAACCCCCCTAAGTCCCTACACTAATGCAGGCAATAGCCAGTTTAGATCTACTACACAATAAGGGCAGTAAGAATGGCTATAGAAACTATAGGCCTGTGAGTCTGACATCAGTAGTTGGGTCAATAATTCAACTGAAATTGAAGGGAAGAATTGTTGTGTATCTAAAGTCTAATGCCTTGCAAAATATATGGCAGCATGGCTTTATGATTAATCTTGCAAAATAAATCTATGAAGTAATAGTCTTCCCAGTATATAGTAAAGAGCAAGCCATAGTCATTTCATGAAGTAAACTGCATAACTGGGTGTACATGTAAGCTATTGTTTAATGCCAATCTTTCTGACACTCCCGTGATCCCTGAAATAGTCCCTTGTAAGTAAGTTCTTGCAGGTCATGCAGTTGAGGCATTTATAGTAACCAGGTTTCTCTGGTTGAAGCCACCATCCTCCTTCTGTAATGTAACAATGTTTTCAGAAAGATAAGAAAACTTGAACAAAACGATGCTCTAAAGTTAGAGGGTGGAAATCTCAGACGTAATGTGTATAAGAGTATAAATACAATCCAGGGGCAATGCAGAGGCCCCTGCTTCCTGCCAGAAGCTAGAGATCATAGACAGCTTCATTTAGAGAGCTTCATTTGAGATCAATGTCAGTCTATGGGGCAGAAAGAACATAGCCAACCAGAAGGTCATGATGACTTACCCCAGCTGAGCCAGGGCCCGGACCAGGATAAGAACCCCAGAAGACTGAGAATAGGCAGAAGTGGAGGGTATCTGTAAAGAGAGTATAGGGTAAGTTATCCCCTATGCAGAATGGCGAAGAGGAGGAATAGGAGGATAAATAAATCTTATGGGCTGAAAAAGATTATCATCAGAGTTGTCTGTCAGCACTGCTGATCAGAAGTGCCGGTAGAACCTAATTCTCTCTGGCTGGGGGTATTTAGTAGATGAGCTGGCTTATAGCTGATGTAGCTTGCAGATGTGCACTGCTAATTAGATGAAATGCCACAACATACAGAAACTTGCAGGCTGGAACTGATGATCAATTGAGTTGTCTTCTAACTGCTGTAATTCTCAGACTTGCATTGCTGTTCAGATGAAATGCTGCTATATACAGAAATTCCCAGGCCAGATGATTTGTCTTGCAGCAGAGGTAACTCACAGATTTGCACTGCTGATCAGATAATTTTTTTTTTTTTTTTGTGAAAGTATTTTACCAGGAAGAATACATTGAGATTGTCTCTCGTTTTCAAGTATGTCCTGGACTCATTTTATCTACCTTAGAAAGGTGAAAGGCTGAGCTGACCTTGCCGGGACTAGAACCTGCATATACAGAAACTAGCAGGCTTGTACTGCTGATCAGATGATATGCCTGCATCTATAGACACTTGCAGGCTGGTACTGCTATATAAGATGAGTAGTATTGTAGCTGAGGTAACTCACATAGATTAATAGAAGATTTTCTCTGGGGCAGAAAGAACATAGCCAACCAGAAGGTCACATGACTTACCCCAGCTGAGCCAGGGCCCGGACCAGGATAAGACCCCCAGAAGACTGAGAATAGGCAGAAGTGGAGGATATCTGTAAAGAGAGTCCAGGATAAGGTATCCCCTATGCAGAATGGCGAAGAGGAGGAATAGGAGGATAAATAAATCTTATGAGCTGAAAAAGATTATCATCAGAGTTGTCTGTCAGCACTGCTGATCAGAAGTGCCGGTAGAACCTAATTCTCTCTGGCTGGGGGTATTGAGTAGATGAGCTGGCTTGAAGCTGATGTAGCTTGCAGATGTGCACTGCTAATTAGATGAAATGCCACAACATACAGAAACTTGCAGGCTGGTACTGATGATCAATTGAGTTGTCTTCTAACTGCTGTAATTCTTAGACTTGCATTGCTGCTCAGATGAAATGCTGCTATATACAGAAATTTCCAGGCCAGATGATTTGTCTTGCAGCAGAGGTAACTCACAGATTTGCACTGCTGATCACATTAATTTACCAGCATATACAGAAACTAGCAGGCTAGTACTGCTGATCAGATGATATGCCTGCATCTATAGACACTTGCAGGCTGGTACTGACAATCAGATAATATACCTGTATCTATAGGCACTTGCAGGCTTTTACTGCTATATAAGATGAGTAGTATTGTAGCTGAGGTAACTCACATAGATTAATGGAAGATTTTCCTGGCCGAGATGCAGGGAATACTTTTGTGAGGTAATTACAAATTATCTGGGATAGATATAAGTTTATTCTGAGATTCTGAACTTTAAGAAAATGTGCTGGATAGGCCAATTGGTTCTTACATGATGACAAATTCTGTCTTTCTATAGTTCTTATTCATGATGCTAAAGAGGTGAAATTCTAGAGAAAACCAACTGCACCACAAGGAGTAAATTAAAAATCACCACATTCCGTTTTATTTAAATGGGGCTCTTAACTAGGGTTGATAAAAACATTGTCCAAAAAGTGGATTGTGTGAAAAGTTGCTTTTTTTTTAGTAACCGTCCCTCAACCTTGTCCCACTGCAAAGGCAGCCAAAGAGCTACACATACTGATCCCCAGTCTTGTCCTATGCAAGCCACAGAACCACAAAGATCCCCCAGCCTTGTCCGTCTTCCCTGGCAGCCATAGAAATAAACATACTGGCTCCATTGAACAACACATACTGACCTATCAGACTTGTCCCACTGAATTGGAAGTCATGGAACCAGACAATCTGACCTCTCCCAGCCTTGTCTCACTGCACTGCTAGTCACATAAGCACACATACTGAACTCAAGCCTTCTCCCACTGCAATTGTATGCACAGAACCACACATATGAACATCTGAGACCCAGGCTTGTCCCACTGCACTGGGACCATAGAACCACACATACTGAGTCTGAAACTCCCTTGTCTTCCATAGAAATTGTCATGAATAGGTGGAAATCAGCAAAGTTCTTGTGGGAAATTTGACAGTGTTAGTGAAAAGGCAGACATTTTATGGGGGTTCTATGCTTGGGAAATTACACAGAAAGAGAGACAAATTCAGTGTTTTCATTGATAGGCATAGTACATGGCATTATTTTAACTAGCATGGCTAGCTTATCTTTCTCTGTAATGACTCAGTCATTTGAGTAAATTAAAATCTCAATGCATTTTTTACAGGTGTATTATAAAGGCTTCCTGTCCTTTTATAATAGTGGGTGGGGCAGACTTCTGTTTAAATATACTGGAGGTAATGTTCCATTTCTTGAGGTCTGCACCCACTCACTGTAGGTGATACCTGTTTGAAAGCAGCCATGAGGGTATTAGATAGGTTTAACTTTTAGTATAAAGCATTTTCATAAGCCATAATGATGGCAAAATGTATTAGATAGGAATCACTTAAAGGGATAGTAATACTTCATTTTAACTTTATTTTATTTTGTAGGCATTAAAAAAACATGAAGAATGATATAAGTCTTATCTCTCAAACCTTTATGGTTTAAGAGATATTCACAAACAAAGTATCCCCCCCTGTTCAACCAGATCAGAAGGGAGATGCCCAGGTAGACTGCAGAGAGGGACAATCTTCAATTAAGATAAGGGAAAAAGCTGAAAAACTTGTCAAGGGGGGCAGGGCTTTCATTGTTTTCATACAAAGAAAATTGTCCCCTTCTGTTATCTGTCTGGTCTTACAACCTGATCCGAGAAGAGATTGTTTACAGTAGGTAAAAGGGGCGGGGAGGGGAACTTTGCTTGTGAATATCTCATAAACCATAAAGGTTTGAGAGATAAGACTTATATCATTCTTCATGTTTTTTTAATGCCTACAAAATAAAATAAAGTTAAAACGAAGTGTTACTATCCCTTTAAAATGGGGTACCTTGGTGAGGTAAATTAACATATTTTAGACAAACAACGCAAGAAAACTCTCATTATTTGAAACATTTAACACAATGGATAACATATGTTCTACACAGGGATCACATTTAAGTAATTTGTGTGAAGTAGCAAAGGATTGTCTTCTGTCTTTAATTTGTTTTTAATTTAAGGACTATGGAGGGTCCCCTCATTCCTTGTTGTACTTCATATTTCATTCACTTGGGAGATGAGGGCAGCACACTTGACAAATTGGATAAATGTCTGGGTACCAAGGTATAACATTCTACTGCAGGAAATGCTCTATAAAATAAAGGTTTTCATAAAAAAGTGTACTGCTTCTTTAACATCTACAAACCAACCAAAAACATTCAGTGAAAAGGAACAACAGTATTTTAGTGCCATGGAATATATATATATATATATATATATATATATATATATATATATATATATATATATATATATATAAAATATTGGTATGAAGCACTCACATGACATTATAAAACAAGCTTAATTTTTATTTAAATCTCACGTCAAAGTTTAGGCCAGACTCAGATTTTTTTATAAAGTCCAATGACTACTTGATACCAATATTTTATTGTTTTATCAGCCACTTGATAGCACCCAGGCCCTTAAGTTTTTTAAGTGAGAGTGCTTCCACTCACCACTGTCTATATATATATATATATATATATATATATATATATATATATATATATATAAATATGTAGAATGAGATAACCCCATTCAATTACAAGAACACTCCTAGGTCTTTGAATCAAAATTTTATTAACACAAAGATTGACGTTTCGACCCCCTCAGGGGCCTTTATCAAGACAGTAACAACACACAAACACTAACCTTAAATACAATGGTCCCCTTGCGCTCAAACACCACGAGGTCAGTGCGGCAGCGACACCGCGGGCGCTGGAATGCACTAATGGACCGCATCCGTCGTTAACTCTTGCGGTACCATAAGGCAATCCCATGCTTCCCACCGTTGTAGCTGCCAGCACTTAGACACCGGTGTCCAGCCCGAGGGGAGTACCGAGTTAAAGCCTCCAGTTTGTCTGATTGAACTGATACATTTCATGTAAATTTGTATCTGGTCATTTTGTCTCCACTGTTAGGCTTTAACTCAGTACTCCCCTCAGGCTGGACACCGGTGTATTGTGTATACAGTATTGTGCAAAAGTTTTAGGCAGGTATGAAAAAAATCTGTAAAATAAGAATACTTTTAAAAATAGATATGTTAATAGTTTATTTTTATCAGTTAACAAAATGCAAAGTGAGTGAACAGAAGGAAAATCTAAATCACATTAATATTTGGTGTGACCCCCCTTGGCCTTCAAAACAGCATCAATTCTTCTAGGTACACTAGCACACAGTTATATGAGGATCTTGGCAGGTAGGTTGTTCCAAACATCTTGGAGAACTAACCACAGTTCTTCTGTGGATTTGGGCAGCTTCAGTTGCTTCTCTCTCTTCGTGTAATCCCAGACAGACTCAATGATGTTGAGATCAGGGCTCTGTGGGGGCCATACCAGCACTTCCAGGACTCCTTGTTCTTCTTTAAGCTGAAGATAGTTCTTAATGACTTTGGCTATATCTTTGGGGTCCTTGTCATGCTGCAAAATAAATTTGGGGCCAATCAGATGCCTCCCTGATGGTATTGCATGATGGATATATATCTGCCGATACTTCTCAGCATTGAGGAGACCATTAATTCTGACTAAATCCCCAACTCTATTTGCAGATATACTGCCCCAAACCTGCAAGGAACCTCCACCCCCACCATGTATCACTGTTGCCTGCAGACACTCATTCAGGTCAAGAAACTGCCTTCTGCTACAGCCAAATATTTCAGATTTTCAGTCCAGAGCACCTAATGCTATTTTTATGCACCTCAGTTCCTGTGTTTTCATGCATAGTTGAGTTGCTTGGCTTTCTTTCCACGTTAGAGGTATGGAGACCACTTCTTACGTCTCCGGACAGTAGATGGGTGTACCAGGGTCCCACTGTTTTCTGCCAATTCTGAGCTGATGGCACTGCTGGACATCTTCCGATTGAGAAGGGAAGTAAGCATGATGTGTCTTTCATCTGCTGCACTAAGTTTCCTTGGCCGACCACTGTGTCCTCAATGTTGCCTGTTTATTTGTGCTTCTTCAAAAGATCTTGGACAGCACATCTGGAAACCCCTGTCTTCCTTGAAATTTCTGCCTGGTAGAGACCTTGTTGATGCAGTATAACTGCCTTGTGTCTTGTTGATGTGTTCAGTCTTGCCATGGCTGTTCCTCACCCAGTTTTATGCCTCCTACATAGCTGTTTCTGTTTCAGTTAATGATTGTTTCAACCTACATATTAAGTTAATGATCACACCTGGATATATGCCTACAAAATCTCTGACTTTGTGCAAGTGTACCTCGCAGAACTGATGCTGTTTTGAAGGCAAAAGGAGGTCAAACCAAATATTGATTTGATTTAGATTTTTCTTCTGTTCACTCACTATGTATTTTGGTAATTGATAAAAAATAGAAACATAGAATTTGATGGCAGATAACAACTATTCAGTCCATCTAGTCTGCCCATTTTCCTACTGTAAAAACCTCAAACCTTATTTTCTTATGTTAAGGACAGCCTTATGCCTATCCCATGCATGCTTAAATTTTGTCACTATTAATATGTCTATTTCTGAAAGCATTTTCACTTTACAGCATTTTTTCACACCTGTCTAAAACCTTTGAACAGTACTGTATGTATGTTTAGATAATATCAGCTTAGTAGGCAAGCATGTATATTATATTTAATAAATAATGGACGTTTCGCTCCGGCACTTACCTTTCTCAAAAAACACCTGAATAAGCAATTAACACAGGGTATACATTCACTATTCCCAAACACTGAGTGTAAAACTTGACAAGAACAAGAGTGTTTAACTATCAGAAAAGAAGAAACATGTCAGAGCCCTCTAGTGGATGGAGAAAGCAAATATTACATAACAGTAAAATACCCTCAGTGTCCAAGCAGGTGCCCAATCACACAGGCATCAGTGACATAAACTACCAATTTTGTCTCAAAAAGGGACTAGTTTGATTATTGCCTGGATCAGTGACTTCCAGTAAGCCGTTGTACCACACTGGAGTCCCAGAGCACTACAGTTAATGGGCTACACTTTCACAAACACATAATTGTGTTACATCGTTTTTTCTGCACTCATGTGCCACATTTCATTTTTCCAGCTATGTTTGGCCACCTTACAAATGTTGCAAGGCATTTCCCTGGATTAATTTCCATCAAATATTGACATTAGATGTATACAAAGTATACATGAATACATCAACTCAATAACCACATAATTATAACAGTTTCTAATAGCTGTTTAATAGAACTACTATCACCTCTTCCCTATTGGTAAAGAAATTTACAGATTGCATTTAAGGGCATTCCTTTCCTCTGCGCCATGTTTTATGTTACGTATTAAACAGAGGGCAAAGGAAATGGCATAACTCTATTCCATTTCCTTAGCATGCTAGAGTGGAGGTGTTGGAGGCTTGCTGGTATTTAAGTCTTTATATTGGCAGATTGTATGTGTGCTGGTATGAAATAAATCAGAAGTTCCCAAACCTATCCTCAGGGACCAAAACATGCCATGACTATACAATTTCTCTGCTTATGCACAGGTTAGTTCATTCCGTAACTGAGCACCTGATTGATTCACCTCTGCTCAAGCAGGGAAATCTGAAAACATGGCCTGTTAGGGGTCTCTGAGGACAGGATTGAGAATATCTGCACTAAAATGTTCATACACTCTTACACAGTGATTCTCAGCTCCTGTCCTTGAGACACATCAACAGGTCAGGTTTTAAGGATTTCCCTGTTTAATCACACGTAGTGCAATCTAAATTACTGAGCCAATGATTACACTCCTGTGATCAAGCATGGCTACCATGAAGACCTGCACTGTTGGAATAACTAGTGTGTGTGTATGTGATTATTTAAGAAGGGAAATACTAATGTAATGGTCTGCTAGTGAAATTGGAGAACAGATTTCAAGAACTATTGTTCTTAGGTCCTTTAAATTTATAAGCTGACATCCTAAGAGTCATGAAACATTTTGCAAAATGCAAATAAAATGTATCCCCACTGTGTCAGTCTCATATATGTTGATTGCATTTCCGTGATGATGATGATCCTTGAAACTTTCAAAACTTTTTCAAATTCACGTGTCTTAGAGTCTGAAACCATGATCTCCTCATGAAATTTTTATAATACACAAATTTGACTCTCCAGTTTTTCAATATTAAGCTGACAAACTGTTGTGTCATCATACCTACCAAGCATATTGCTAAATTCAGCAACTGTACAGAGGGGCAATATGATAGCTTTTATAAATGTATGCAGTAATTAAAATATCAACACAAGCACTAATTTAATATTAGCATATATGAACATAAATATTCACCTGATGGGTGGCAGAACCAGTTTCCTTATATGTTTCCATCGTTCAAGGAAAGTTGAGGACCAAATTTGTTTTTTATTGTAGAAAATTAAAACTTTTATCAGATGAGGATCTTCTCTGCACCTGAAACAAATCATAGAGTCTACAAACCAAACTCTGTTTAACATGATTACAGAAACTGCATGATAGGGTACTCAGAATATATGCAAAGAAAGGGTGCTAGCTCAAGCACAAATATGTGGCAATATAAAAAAAAAATCAACACATATTAAATAGTTCTTACTGAATGTAGAGTCCATATACCACAAGTCAATAAATCACTGATATGACCTTTGTATCAGAGATGATGAATGATAAATGAATCATCTATACCAATGAATTATGACTGATGTGCAGATGAAATGAATATTGCACGACGGCTCAAAACACAACAGAATGTAATTGATTGACTGTTGCTTCAAAATAATCAATGTATTTAATGTAAAAAAAATCCCATAGTGTGTTATGTATAATTACAAGTAATACCCCTTGTTCACAATGCCTATAGTTGCGCAAACAATAAAATATGCTCATGCAGGTATACGTTTCCGAACGAGGCAGCATACTCTCTTGCCGAATAATAACTAAACACTATTTTATGTAGGTAAAAAACATATGGAGAGTTTAAGTGGCCATCTCCATTTGGCAAAATCTTGGCAAATAATTGGTAAGGTGTAATATCAGGAACAAGCTCAAAATATAGAACACTTTCTTGCTTGTTCAGATATTTACAACAGCATTCCCACCTGACAACTTCCAAGAGATGGGTCATTTGCTCTGTTTTAACCCTTTGAGTGCCAGAGGGGTGCTTTGCAATGCATTGCGTTCCCCTCTGGCACTCAGAGGGATAAAATACACATACATTAAACTGTATTTCTAGTTTTATAATACATGCTGATGTCCTTATGTATTTATCTTTACTCTTTGGTACACTATTCTCCTTACCACTTAGGTTCTGTGCTGAAGGTATTCAGGATTATATTCAAGTGAAGGTAGATCCAAAGTCCCACATGAGAATTAATTATGAATGCTGCTAAGCACTGGCTTTTGTGAGAATCCTGCCTGTTGTTGCTTGAATTCCATCTGTCAGGAGGTTGTCAAATAGAGATGACTGTTGTAAATCACTCCATTAGCCATAACCTGCACACATATACACTGTAAGCACTAGCCAGTATGTCAAAGTTCTATACATTGGGATTGTGCCTGATGCTACACCTTGAATATTATAATTTATATGGAATTTGCCAAGTGGAAACAACCAATTAATTTCTGTGCTTTATGCCTGCAAACAAACACATGTAAGTATTATTCTTCAAGTAAGTATGCTGCCTCTTTCTGATATGTATATCTGATTAGCAAGAGTGATTTGGAAGATTTTTATGAATGCTTCATTAAGCTATTATATTGTCATGTACACCTTAACTTGCATTCTTGTCTAAGCTTAATTTTCTCCCTGAAACTTTGCATGTGAAATATCTTGATAAGGACTGTAGAGCTCAAAATGCTTCAGAATTGTTCCATTATTGAATCCCAAATGACCTTAACCTCCATATTAAACAGAAGCTATGGAAACCTCAACCTGACTAAGCTGAATCTGTGTTCTGTGCTGTAACTCTTTGTCTGGGATAAATATGAACGTAAGTCAAATGGGTGACAACATGTGTTGAAGCTAATTATAAGATGATTATACGTGACTTCTGTGGAGATGATAACAGCTAGTGTCTGTAAAGCTCTAGAGAGCTGCAAAGTCAGTACAGTGCCACATTACGGTATGATATGATATATTCTACTTGGGGATCAGCGATATAAAAATAGAGTAGGTTAAATTTGGGCATTGTTTACTGCTGTAATTAAGATTTCGGTTTATTTTATTCACACATTCAAGCCTAAATAAACTGAAATACAGCTACTGCTGACATAAAAAAGAAACTGCTTCAAGAACCTCAAGTTAACCTGTTTTTTTTCATTGTTTGAGAACCTCTTCCATCAGATATGACCATGGTCATGTTTGACATTGCTATGGGATTGCTCTCTTTTTGTACTTCACTTCGGTTTGCCTCCGGGTGTTCCTGTCACGGTTTTCAAGACACTCAGACCAGTAGGTGAAATAAAATGCAGTTTTATTAAGAACAAAATAAAGGACAAAGAATGCCCCCTATAGGCAGCACTGCGTAGCAGCAGGAAGGCAATAGTGTGACCAATATACAATTATAGCATAAAATAGCACAGGCAATTGGCAGGTACGGAGTACAGAGATACAAGGGTTAACACAATAATCAGTCCATCTCAGTTGTGATGTTTGGCACGCCCAAGGTGATAAGGGCAGTGAATGGTGGAGAGGAGTCAACACCAAAAGTTCGTAATACTGAGAAAACTGTCCAGCAAAGAGGAACCTGCCACCCAGAACCTGCTGCACTTGAACAATAGCCCCCACGGGCGTATTAACGGAGCAAGTAGACTGCCAGAGCTTGAGCCAATAGCCCCCACGGGCGTAAAGGGAGTAAGTGGATTGCAAGAGCTAGAGCCAATAGCCCCCACGGGTGTAATGGAAGCAACTGAATTGCAACAGCTTGAGCCAATAGCCCCCACGGGCGTAACCACAGAGACGTGCACAGTAGCAGCCAGAGCGCTCATCTACCAGCGCTCTGCATTCCTGAATAGGAGACCGTGCGGGAGCTCCATCAGGTGCAAGACTGTGCCAAAGGAGGCACATACAGATCTCCTACCAGGGAGGTAGGAAATGGACAACGGGGGGAGGCAATGTGAGGGCAATGTGGAACTATTGGGGGGCATTGTGAGGGCAATGTGGAGCTGATGGGAGGCATTGTGAGGGCAATGTGGAGCTGATGGGGGAAATATGGAGCTGATGGGGGCATTGTGAGGGCAATGTGGAACTGATGGGGTTAATTGTGAGGGCAATGTGGAGCTGATGGGGGGCAGTGTGAAGGCAGTATGGTATATGGAGATGATGGGGGCAATGTGGCGATGATGGGGACAATGTGAGAGCAATATGGAGATGATGGGGGGCAACGTGGAGATTAAGAGCATTGTGGAGGTATCCAGTGCAGATGGCCCACGGTGGGGGGGCGCTTCAAATTTCTGTGCCTACAGGCTCCTGAGATGTAAATCCAGCCCTGATCCTCTGTAACATATTCCCCCTGCCAGTTGATGTTCCCTTCCAAACGCTACTAAGCCACAGCTTACTCACTTCAGAGACTCAGTCCCCTACTTGCCCAGTCATGGTCTAAATAAAAGACTGAAAGATGCTTCAGCCTGCAGAGAAATTTCTGGTGATTTAGACAGTTTCCACCTACCTCTGCTTGGACCTCAACAAAAGTCTTCAAGAGAGCCAGCAGGAGAGGGGAACAATTGCACAGAGGTAGATGGGAACCAATGGAAGTCAGTGGCTTGACTAAGATGTCCAATGCTAAGAAGAAGAGACAAATTACCCTTGGGCTGCATGTATTGTGGTCAGAAAGGGTGCTGATTGTGGCACTGTCCTAGCTGGACAGGAAACAACCAGGCTTGAGGAGTTATGAGGATCATCCCTCAAGACACACTCCTTCACCCTGACACTCTTTGGTCACCTGCTGGTGCCTATTAGAATATTTGGAGTAAGGGGACAGTCTCCACACAAGATTTTGTAGATGTGGGAGCAGCCTGAACCTTGGTTGACCTTTCTTGGGCCGAATGTTCAGCACAATCATTAAAGCGGAACTACCATGCCAGAGTAACTTAACCCGTGCAGCTAAAGGTAGCCTTAGCTGTCTTTATAATGTATGTTAAACTTTTCAGTGCCTGTATAAGTTTTAAACTGACCCATTTTCCAGGGACCCAGAGTGCGTACACTGCGGCCACCTTGTTGATTTTCTCCCACTGCGCATGAGTTAGTTGAATCTGGCTCTGTCAGTCAACTTAGAGGCGGCTGCTACTGCTGTTTTTTTTTTTTCCTCGTGCACACTAGCCATGCAAGGAGCAAGCCAGGTCAGGCGGGGTTGTGACGTTCTCTGCTCTGCTCTGTGATTTTCATTTTGTAGCTCTTACACACAACTCGTGTAGGAATCACATATCCAACCATTGCTAGTGCTTACATCCAGGTATGTTAACCCTTGGCGTGTGAGAGAGGTTCCAGAACAAGCAAAGCCCTCTTGTGATCAAAGAGTTAACATGCATGGAGTTAAGCACTAGCATTGGTTGTATGTGTCATTCCTACACAAACTATGTGTAAGAGCTGCAAGATGAAATGCACGGACCCGAAAAGGCTCCTTGTATAAGTTTAGACTAACACACTACACTGCATCTCTCTGCTTTGTTGTAGTGAATTGCTATGAGTTCCAGCAGAGTGTGCAGCATGTAGGTTATAATCTTCAATTTTAAGTATTAAAATGTGCAATGTATTAAACCCACAATATCAGAATCTCACCCTTTTATGCGGGCAAGATTCTGACATAGCCCTTTTAATTGTGGTAACATGTTTAATATGCCATTTTCTTTGTCGCCCAACAGTGGGTGACCTTTCAAAAGGATACTCCTCCACACAGGCCCTATGACTGAGCTATTGTCATGCATGCAGGCACCACTCCCCCTAGAGGGTAGAACTATTTATTCTCCAAATATGAGAATAAGGCTCTTTCCTAATACATCCAAGAAAATTTAAAGAAGGGTTTCATTGGACCATCAACTTCTACTGCAGGAGCGGGTTTCTTCTTTGTTTCTATAAAAGACGGATCCTTGTGACCTTGTATCAACTATCAGGGTCTCAATAAGGTTACTATGAAAAAAGGATATCTGGTGTTATTTGACCTGCTAAAATACCTGTTTGTCTTCACAAAGTTGAATCTTCATGGAGTATACAGTTTTTTTCTGGATTAGCCCTATGAGTGCCAGAGGGGTACACACTCAAAGGGTTAAACAAGGTGATGACTGGAAGCCTGCATTTAGAGCTAGATACTGGTACTAAGAATATTTAGCAATGACCTTTGGCTTGTACATTGCGCCAGAAGTCTTCCGAGCTTGATGATTTATATCGTTTGTTTAAAGGGATAGTAATACTTAAAATGTAAAAAAAATATATGTTGTAGGGTTTATCCCCCTGAGTAAAACATGGGTACTCCCACTGCTGAGAGATATTTTATTAAAAAATTATAACAGCTCAGACTTGAATTTTTTAGGTGCAATATCACAGTGGCCTGAAAATTGTACAGTTGTGCTGTTGCTACACCATCCTATGGACTAAATCTCTATAGGATGGTGTAGCAACAGCACCACTGTACAATTTTCAAGCCACTGTGATATTGCACCTAAAAAATTTAAGCTTGAGCTGTTATAATTTTTTAATAAAATATCTCTCAGCAGTGGGAGTACCCTTGTTTTACTCAGGGGGATAAACACTACAACATATATTTTTTTCATCTTAAAGGGATAGTAACACTTCATTTTAACTTTATTTTATTTTGTAGGCATTAAAAAAACATGAAGAATGATATAAGTCTTATCTCTCAAACCTTTATGGTTTATGAGATATTCACAAGCAAAGTTCCCCTCCCCGCCCCTTTTTCCTAGTGTAAACAATCTCTTCTCAGATGTCAGTCTGGTTGTATGACAGGACAGATAACAGAAGGGGACAATTTTCTTTGCATGAAAACAATGAAAGCCCTTCCCCCCTTGACAAGTTTTTCAGCTTTTTCCATTATCTTAATTGAAGATTGTCCCTCTCTGCAGTCTACCTGGGCATCTCCCTTCTGATCTGGTTGAACAGGGGGGGGATACTTTGTTTGTGAATATCTCTTATCCATAAAGGTTTCAGAGATAAGACTTATATCATTCTTCATGTTTTTTTAATGCCTACAAAATAAAATAAAGTTAAAATGAAGTATTACTATCCCTTTAAGTATTACCATACCTTTAATACACATTTTAAAACTTGCCATGCATTGATGACAAGTTTACTCAGTACTGCAACTTCTGCACAGCAATCACTTGTATGCCAAGATGGAGAAATGTGACTTTAAAAAACAAGCCTTCCCATTCTGGGGTATGTTATCTCACATTCTGATCCAGCCAAAGTTTCAGCAGTTCACCTAATGATTTCAGAGGAGTGCAGATTTTTGGGTTTCGCACAAAACCACAGCAAGTTTATTCATAACTTTTCAAAGATTGTAGCTCCTATAACTACACTAACCCACAATTGTGCCATCCATGTGGATGGTCATCCAGTGCCTTATCCGCTTTCACTAAACTCAAGAAGGACTTTATGTCCACATCCATTTTCAGGTTTCCTGATACCTCTAAACCCTTTACTGTGAAAGTAAATTCTTCAGAACAAATCCTGGTGCAGTTCTGTCGTAGTATGATCCTGCATCTAATTGGCTCTAGAGGAGTAGCAGCATCTGTTTGAAGGTACTTTTACATCAGTGACCACTGTAACTGACCATAGAATGTATTGCTTCTAGAAACAGCTCAGCAGTTAAACCCCCGACAAACCACATAGGCTTTGTTTCTTTTTTTATATAGTTGAATTATGTGATCTACTATCAGCCTGGGACCAAGACCATCAAGGCTTACATTTTGTCTAGACAGTTTTCTACCATGTCCAGAGCCTGAACATATTAATTACTCCTCCTCCACAACAGATTATTTCATTTATCTCTGCCTCTACTTTATTCAAGATCCAAAAGGCCCAGAACTCCCTTCCCACAGATTAAACCAAATCAAATGATGTGCTGTTCATCCCTCCACATTTTTCCTGGAACTCTTTCAGTGGGCCCATCAATCTGTTATCTCTGGTCATCCTGGTATGCAGAGAACTCTGGAACTCTGGAGAGATAATTTTAGTGGTCTACACTCTGCCAAGATGTGGAGTATTACGTTTGTGCCTGTACCTTTTCTGCCAGGACCAAGACACCTCAGTGCAAACCCTCAGGATATCTAGTTCTTTTGCCAATTCCACAGAATTCGTGGACTCCCCTGGCTATTGATTTTATTGTGGATCTTCATCTCCCTCCAGAGTCTTAGTGGTAGTTGATTGATACTCTTGTCAATCCTATTTTATACTCTTACCCAAACTTCATAAAGGAAGTGTTTAGCTTGAATGGACTGCCTCTTTATATCATATCAGACTTAGGTTCACAGTTCATCTCCTGCTTCTAGAGGTGTAGTTAAAGGGATAGTAATACTTTAATATTACCATTACCCATTTTGTAGATATTTGAAAAAGAATTTAATAGCCCCCAGGTTCATCTCTCAAACCTTTAACGCAAAGTCCCCCCCCTTCCCTGAAGTCAGCATTGTACTGACTACAGTGATATCTGGTCTGGCTATCATCAGGCGGCTCTGCAGCAGAGCCACGATCGTGTTAGTGAAAAAGAATTATTTCACTGAAACGGTATTCTACGTGTGATTGCAAACCAAGCACATGTAGAAGACCGTTTCAGTTAAATAATTATTTTTCACTAATGTGATCTTGGCTCAGCTGCAGAGCTGCAAGCCTGTCATACGACAGACTTCCCCTGCAGTCAGTACAACGCTGACATCAGGGAAAGGGGAGGGAGGTGGAACTTTGCATTTGGTTATCTCTCAAACCATAAAGGTTTGAGAGATGAACATGGGGGCTATTAAATTCTTTTGCAAATATCTACAATATGGGGAATAGTAATAATAAAGTACTACTATCCCTTTAAGAGTCATCTCTCATCTGCACACCACCCTGAAGGTAAAGATCAGTCCGAGAGAACAAAACAGTTCTTAGAACAGTTTCTCAGACATTATATTGACCTTCATCACTCTAACTGGTCAGACCTCTTGCTTAAGGCTGAATTCGCTTTAATAACGGGAGACATGAATCCTTACAGTGTTTGTCCTTTTGTGCTACCTTAAGTTATTATTAATGTTCCCTTCCTTTGTCTGATCATGTTGGGGCTCTGGCTATTGATCAACTTGTGGATAAGTTGCACAGTGTTTGGACTGATGTCTGCAAGCAGCTGTAATATGCTATATCTTGTTATAAAAAGACAGCTGACAAATGTCAGAGGTCATCCACTTCACTTCAGCCAAGTCATGAAGTGTAGCTGTATAAGAAAAACCTTAATCTTTAACAACCTACCCCCAGTGCTTGGGCCATGTTATGACAGTCATTGTCTGAGGGTGCTTACATTATCTAATCGACTGGAAGAAGGTTAGGTCCTAAGAAGTGTACTTTGATTCCATCCCCTGATGTGCATGCTCCAGCTCTCTACTGGCCTTTTCATTTAGCCTACCACCCCGACTAGCCTGGAGAACTCCCATTCAGCAGAAGGTAGTTTCACTGCCTGGATTCAACTGTTTCTTGTTTCAGCTGTTTGACAACCATCTCAGAAACAGTTGACCTAAGGCTGGATTCTATTACAAGTGCTAATTTTATCACTGCTTTTATCTCCCAGTTTTCTCCATAGACTTCAATAGGAAAATGTTTGATAAAATGAGTGTTAACATTTATCACCTGCAATAGAATCCAGCCCTTGTTGTATCGCCTTTGATTATTCCTACATTTCAGTTTTGCAGTGGAAACTCTCAAGGTCGTTGAAAGCATTGGAGGAAAATGGAAAAGTTATCATGCAAATCTCATTGATGTATCAAAAAGGTTGACATTTAACATATTTTCTATGCAAGGGAATTTCTACTCAAAAGGGTTCAAATTGTTATTTTTTTCCAGCAAAATTTCTGTGAAGAAAATGTGACATTTTGCCACATTAGTGCACATAGGTATGGTCTAGAGCACCTACGGTTCTTTGCCTAAAGGTACTTGAAATATAAATCCAGCCTTTGAGTGGTTATTCATTCTCTGTTTAATGCCTTGTTGTCACATTCACAACATACACCTGCATGGTGTACATCAGAAAATACTTTAATATGTAATAAGTAATAAATCAATATTTTTCAGCATTGCTTTTTTGATGTAATTTCCTACATGGTAACTATGTAATCAGCAGTCTACCTTAGAATGGTTCTATTGCATTTGGCTGCTTTTCCTACAGTACAGTCTGATCAACCCAAAATAATTTGTGGTGACTGTTAAAATGACATTTTTATTACTTGATAAATTACTTGCTGACATGAAATAAATTACAAGTAGATGAAAATGCAACCTGAACAGACTAATTGGACCAGAACTGAAAAACTCATATGGCTGCATGTAGCAAGCTAAAGAGGTGCAGTTCCAGAGCAAACCAACTACACTATAAGGAACAGTTTACTGTGTATTATATGAATATAAGTAATTAGAAGAAAATTATGGTCATTGTTGATATGTTTGTGGTACAGAATTGCTGTATAAGTTTTTAATGCAACAAGGTTTCATGGGTCTGTTTCAAAGGTTTTAATCCTTTGGATGTTAGAAATTTCTCCAATATATTGCTTAGAATAATGTTATAGATCTCCCTAACCTTGTCCCACTGGTAACCATAGAACCACACATAAAGGCCCCCTTTGTTCCACTACAATAGTAGCCATAGAAACACACATACTGACCAGAATGCTGTGGCACTTTAGTGTGTCATGGACATCCACTTAGGGTGCCCCTAATTTCTTTTTCATCTTAATTATTTTCACAATATGTTTGTTTTTGTTATTACATTTGAGAGACCAGAAATAACTATATATGTATGTAATTGCACCCTGCTATTATATCCTTGATAAATGGCATATAAAATGTTAAGGGTGCCCTGTAAATTCCACACTGTGTTAGTGGTGCCTTGAGCAATAAAGATTGAGAAACTGTGTCATAGAACCACACATGCTGCCCCCCCAGCCTTGTTCCAATGTATTAGCTGCCACAGAGCCACAAATACTGACACCCCAGCCTTGTCTTGTCCCACAGCATCAGAAGCCATAGAACTACATTTACTGAGACTGACCCCCAGCACTGCATTGAAATCGAAAGCAGAAAATGGCAAAGTTCACATGAGAAATTCATTGGCAGTGAAAAGGTAGAAATCTTATGTATTTTCCATGTGCAGAAATTTCTGAGGCTAAAGTGGCAAACTGTATTGTTTTTTTCCTGTAAAACTTCCCATGAAAAAAAATGATAGGATATTTCACCTATCTCTATTGAGGAGGAGGAAGTTCTATGCTTATGCTCAAGTCAAATATAATTACTGGCAGTTTTGCAAACTGAAACATCCAGAGAGAATGAGCTTACACTATTATTAACCCATTAAGAAATGTGCCGCACACAACTCTGGTCCTTAAAGGGTTAAGATTAGTATGTACAGTTAGCGGAACTTGAGGACCTTTAGTCCTGCTCACAACTGTCATGTCCTCCTCCATGGGAAGGACATCCAGGACTGATATGATTTTTTTCTCCATAGCAAGGTAAGTGGGTGAGTATTATTATTAGATGTTGCCAGGTCACCTTTAATCTTGCCCTGCATATCATATATACTCCCAATAGATGTTAATAATGCAGGACATTTCTAACAGTTATTCTATACTGATTAATCAAAGTTGATGAATCTTTAACTACGTGAAATGTTCTTGCTATAAAGAATAAGGCTATATTACCTCTTCAGTAGCTGTCTTTCTGCCATGTGATTAAAGCTTAAGTAACTTAATGCAATGGCAGAGCAGCCTTGCACCTGGTATGATGGACTGGAGAGTAGCTGACAAAGCATGTCGACAACACCTATGGAGACCATTGCAGCCGGTAGCCCTAAGAGAAATGTAAGGAGATGAGGATTACTAACAGCTCCAATAAAGGATGGATCAAGATTATCAAGACTGTTATTTGGTGATTCAGTGTGCAGGTTTATGCTTGCTCTAGAGTGAAGGCTCTATAGACCATGACCAAAAGCTTATTTATTTGCAAAGGGGGGGGGCATTTTCAGGCCCCCATTCCATCACTTTCTTTTCTTGAACACAGTTATCCCCATCTTTCAGATTAAAATGGCCTCTTAAAGGAATATCAAAACTTATGAAAACAAAGCATACATTATTTGGCTTTTAAAACAAGCATACTCCCATTTCTAGAAGATTATTTGGCACCAACTGATGTTAAAGTGCCATTTAGTATCCAGATAGTACACCTGAGTTAGACATTTTCCCATTGCATTTTATGGAAGAGGGGAGCTTCTGGCTTCAGTTTTCCATAAAATATAATAGTAACAGCTCCACCACTTCATAACAATTTGAACTGTAATAAGATTTAAACAAAGCAGTAAATTATAATATATGCATTTTTTGGGTCAGATTGCAGGTGAAATTACCAGTATTTAGGAAATATCGAGCTGCACCTGATTTACTCCTGTTTACCAGAGTGATATGTTGGAAATCTAAATCTAAAAATGGCATATCTGCACTTGCCATCTGTCTGTCTGTGCTTCAGGAGAACAGCTATAAAATGTAAACTGACAGCATCAGTATGTGTGAGCTCAGATGCATTGCTGATGGCATATAGGTGTATAGAAATCAGGTGACCCATAAGCCTGTTTCTCTACACCTACTTCAGGCAGGTGTGATGACCCTTCCCATTGCCCTGCTTGAACAATTTGTCCCTGGTGTCCCAAAACAAATCCCCACAAAAACTATTAACCTTTCCATTCAGTGGTGTAAATAATCATTGGAGGGCCCTGGTGAAAATATTGTTGGACCCCCAAGCACAAAAATATTTTCACAGAACCTGGGGCAGATGGGGCCCTCCTGCATGAACTATGTAGTTATGCATTTGTCTCCTTCGCTATTCTAGTTCACAATGGAATTGTAAACTCTCTGGCATTGAATGGATTAATGCACATTGCATTTTAAAAAATACATCCATAATAAACTATACACTCAGCACCTCCATCTATCTTAAACCAGCCTTTCCATTTTTGGCTCAGCTCATATTAGCTAATATGGGGTTGAAGGTTTTAAAAATGAGACATTCCATGGCCTTAAATAAAATGTGCGGGAATAATATTATCCTCTCTCTCCATTCATATCTTTTAATTAAAGCAAAGGTGCTTTTGTTCCCTCCCTTAACGAGTTAAAAAAACATGGGATACATTTGCCTCATTTTTGTTTTAAACACAGATAAAAACAGAATAAATACATATGAAGTACTTACACACAATATTAATTTATTAAATAAACACACAAGAAGTGAGTATGTATGTAACTTCAACCCAGGGATGTGACCACCATCTTGGAATACAAATCATACATGTAGAAGTCTGCTTACAAACCGTTCATTCTAGCAGCTCTTTCACTGTTATAAAGGACAATGATGGTATAAATGTAGCACATAAAATAAATTTTAAACTAGTAAAATCGTTGGCCAATCCATCCAACAGAAGTTTAAAGGTGTAGAACATGGTATTATATTGATGAGCTTTTCTTAGTCTGTATTAGACTGTAATTAGTCCGAGTCATTGGAATAAATGGAAATGGAAAAACTCAGTATGTTGTATTTTTCAGTCTTTATGCAGTAAGCATTAGTGTGTTGGTGGGGAAGACCTCTACAGGTATGGATTGTGTTCTAAGGTGGACACATCAGTATCCTATTGAATGGTCACACGCAGAAGAGCGTGCAACCATTCAACTCTTTCAGCAGGTTGCCTGGCTAAAAAACCTTTTTAGCCAGGAGACCTGCTGTTAGAGTTGAAAGGTCTCAAGTTCTTCTGCGTGCGGCCATTCAAAAGTGAACCGACACATCATAGGTTTACAAGTTACAGACTCACTCACATGTCCAAATGTGTTTAGGAGGTGGAATGGTTGGTGTATAATGATGATCATGATGATGATTTAATCAATTCATTCAAGTTCCTTTAACCAACAAGCCCCCCCTCCTCCCATTGAACTTTCCTGACTGGTGTTATTAGAGAACTGAATACTAGAATCCCAGATCTTTCTGACTGTGACTCTGACTGAATTTCTCTATCAATCACCCTACCACACAAATACAGATTTGTGATTTAAAGGAAATTCATTAAGAGGACTTTAATTAATTACTTTTATACTAATAGTATTAATTACTTGTTACCTGCCCGTGTGTGAGATAGTCGTGCCAAACAATCTGCCGTCAGGGCAAGTGTGTCACTAGAAGTTGAGTGTTCTAGTAGCCCCACTAGAGTCTGTATTCCAGCAGCACAGGCATAAGAAGGCTCTTTATCTGGAATGATTCTCGCAAGAACAACCAACTGCAAACAATCAGTAGAGTGGAACAGGTATTATCATGGTGCATAGTTCTCTTCCATATATTAAGAAAGGTTTTGACCTTAAAGGGATAGTAATACTTCGTTTTAACTTTATTTTATTTTGTAGGCATTAAAAAAACATGAAGAATGATATAAGTCTTATCTCTCAAACCTTTATGGTTTATGAGATATTCACAAGCAAAGTTTCCCCCTCCCGCCCCTTTTACCTACTGTAAACAATCTCTTCTCAGATGTGGAATGCAGTCCATAGACTGGACAGATAACAGAAGGGGACACTCTTATTCCTTTGAAAACAATGAAATCCCTGCCCCCCTTGACAAGCTTTTCAGGTGTTTCCCTTATCTTAATTGAAGATTGTCCCTCTCTGCAGTCTACCTGGGCAGCTCCCTTCTGCCCTGGCTGAAAAGTGTTACATCAGTAAAAGGGGCGGGAGGGGGACACTTTGCTTGTGAATATCTCTTAAACCATAAAGGTTTGAGAGATAAGACTTATATCATTCTTTGTGTTTTTTTAATGCCTACAAAATAAAATAACGTTAAAACGAAGTATTACTATCCCTTTAACAAATTGATTGTGAACCCATAAATTCCTCCTTTCTGAATCTAAGTAACAGCTATGCCATACAGAACAAATACAATTGTCCTTTTAATCCCATGAATGTTAGAGAGATCTACAATACATTGCGAGGTAATGCATTTGGCATGGGCTGTGCTTCAAGGAAAGGAATCCAGCTGATGAAACCTCATATCTTCACCCACATACCTGATCTCCTTCAGAGATTGAGCTACAAGGTTTGAAAGGCCACAGTAATTTGTACAGAAACACAGGAAGTAATCAGAAAGAAGAAAGCAGTCATAGTCAATCATATCAGAGGTCTTATTACCAAGAAAGAAGTAGTAGGCTCAGCAGGAATCATAACAAGAAGTGAAGAGGAGTAGTCAGTCATTTGGCAATGTGTAGCAAATACTTTGCCTTGGTAAATACTTTGCACATCTCCATATGCACCAAGTATTAGGGATGGAAGGGGGAGATGATCAAATTAAGTCATTAGCATATTTTCTGTTGAACTGCTGCAAATGTGGAAGGGATGCCCTTCCTTACACATTGCCAACAGTTCAACAGCATTCAATCTTGAGTGCATTCATGTATTACTGTCCAAGAGAAATATGACTGGTGAATGCACATTGTGCCGTATTTGTTTTAAACAGAATCTATGTGGATACGTCGCAAAGCTGCCACACTGGTATCCCCTCACATCTTCACCTTGCCCAATGTGTCAGGTAATATGAGGGGATGTGACTTTGCCAAGTGGTGCAGGAACATAAACACATTCTCCTTCACTGCCCTTCACCCCGCCTCCCACCCTCCTTTTTCCTTCATCACTTTTTCATCCATTCTTCCTTCCTGTACCTTTAGCAGCACCTTTAGACGCCACAGTCTTGTCCAACAAATGGAGGGATCATACTTAATATTTTTTACCATCATTGATCACAGTGCTTAGAGGAATCAGCTTTACCTCACCGACGAGGCCCAAAAAAGCTGAGACATATGTCTGGGGTTAGCGGTTTTCTTTATTCAGAGAGGAATTGTCTGGCATTTTGTGGCTAGACTGTCATTTGGCAGGATCAGTGTGATGTGCTTCAGAAGATTTTTTCTCTGTATATGGCACTGGTGAGCTAAAAGAGGTTGCACGCTGGGTGCAGGATGCAGAACGCAGTCCTACCAAGCTTTTTCCATGTATCTGCAAGCTCATGAGCCTAGTTGAGCATCTCTAAACTTTCTTTCTGCATATGCAAATTACTCTTGGGGTCGGTCACCCTAACAGTAATGGGGGGAATCCAGACATGGACCCCTTCGTCACAGTGTCTAGAGGGATCAGCAGCACTTCACCGATGAGGCCCAAAAAGACTGAAACGTACGTCTGGAGTTATCGGTTTTCCTTGTTCAGAGAAGAATTGTCTGGCATTTTGTGGCTGGACTGTCATTTGGCAGGACCAGTATGATGTGCTTCAGAAATGTTCCCTCCTGTGAATGGCACTGAGGAGCAAAAAGAGATTGCACTCTGGGTGCAGGAAGCAGTCCTAGTGAACTTTTTGCATGTATCTGCAATCTCATGAGCCTACTTGAGCATCTCTAACCTTTCTTTCTGTTTATGCAAATTGGTTTTGGGGTTGGTCACTGTAAGAGTAATGGCGGTGAATCCAGATGTGGACCCCTTGCCTACCGTGCCTAGAGGGTTAAGCTGCACCTCACCGACGAGGCCCAAAAAAGCTGAAAAGTATGTCTAGGGTTAGCTGTTTTCTTTGTTCAGAGAGGAAGTGTCTGGCATTTTGTGGTTGGACTATCATTTGGCAGGACAGGTATGATGTACTTCAAAAGATGTCCGCTCTGTGTATGGCACTGGTGAGCTAAAAGAGATTGCACCCTGGGTGCAGGAAGCAGTCCTACTGAGCTTTTTGCATGTATCTGCAAGTTCATGAGCCAAGTTGAGCATCTCTAACCTTTCTTTCTGTATATGAAAATTGCTCTTGGGGTTGGTCACCCTAAGAGTAATCGGGGGGATCAAGAGATGGACCCCTTGCTCACAGTGCCTAGAGTGATCAGCTGCACCTCACCAATGAGGCCCAAAAAGGCTGAAGCTCACATCTGTGGTTAGCTGTTTTCTGGCATTTCATGGCTGGACTGCCATTTGGTAGGACCAGTATGATGTGCTTCAGAAGATTTCTTCTCTGTGTAAAGCACTGTTAGCTGGGTGCAAGATGCAGAATGCAGTCCTAATGAGCTTTTTGCATGTACTTGCAAGCTCATGAGCCTAGCTGAGCATTTCTAACCTTTCTTTCTGCATATGCAAATTGCTTATGGGGTTGGTAACCCTAAAGGTAATGGGGGGAATCCAGAATGGACCCCTTGCTTGCAATGTCTAGAGGGATCAGCTGCACTTCACCAACAAGGCACAGAAAGGCTGAAGCATAAGTCTAGGGTTAGTTGTTTTCTTTGTTTAGAGAGTAATTGTCTGGCATTTCGAGGCTGGATTGTCATTTGGCAGGACCAGTATGATGTGCTTCAGAAGATTTTCTCTCTATGTATGGCACTGGTGAGTTAAAATAGATTGGACCCTGGGTGCGGGATGCAGTTCTAGTGAGCTTTTTGCATGTATCTGCAAGTTCATGAGCCTAGTTGAGCATCTCTAATCTTTCTTTCTGTATATGCAAATTGCTCTTGGGTTTGTTCACCTGAAGAGTAATGGGGGAATCAAGTCATGGACACCTTGTTCACAGAGCCTAGAGATATCAGTTGCACCTCACTGAAGAGTCCCAAAAACGCAAAAGGTATGTCTGGAGTTAGATGTTTCCCTTGTTCAGAGAGGAATTGTCTGGCATTTTGTGGCTGTTCTGTCATTTGGTGCAGGACCAGTATGATGTGCTTCAGAAGATTTCTTCTCTGTGTATGGCACTGGTATGCAAAAAGAGAATGCTCCCTGGGAACAGGATGCAGAACATAGTCCTAGTGAGCTTTTTGCATGGATCTGCAAGCTCATGAGACTAGTTGAGCATCTCTAACTGTTCTTTCTGCAATCTTCTTTCTGGAATCCAGACATGGACCCCTTGCTCACAGAGCCTAGAGGGGTCAGCTATACCTTCCTGACAAGGAAAAAAAAAACAAAAAAAAAACAAACAAAAAAAACCAAACACACCACAACAACAAACAGCAAAAAAAACAAACCAAAACAAAACAAAACAAAATGTACATTGGAGTTAGCTTTTTTTTTTTTTTTTTTATCTGGTTCAGAGAGGAATTGTCTGGTATTTAGTGGCTAGTCAGGACTAGTAAGATGTGCTTCAGAAGATTTTCTTCCTGTGTATGGCACTAGTGAGCTAAAAGAGATTGCATGCTGGGTGCAGGACACAGTCCTAGTGAGCTTTTTCCATGTATCTGCAAGCTCATGAGCCTAGCTGAGCATCTCTAACCTTTCTTCCTGCATGTGCAAATTGCTCTTGGGGTTGGTTACCCTAAGAGTAATGGGGGGAACTTGAGATGTGGACCTTTTACTCACAGGGCTTAGAGGGATCAGCTGTTTGGCTTTGGTTCAACAATTCTAAAATGTGTCATAGCTGAATGAAAAGAAGTTAGAGGATATAGTTTGGTTATATTTGTTTGTTAGCATGTTAAAATTTGATAAAATCTTAAGCATGAAATAATTATATTGAGATTGGAAGCCCTACCTTTTAACCCTTTGAATGCCAGAGCTGTTGTGTACCCCTCTGACACTCAAAGGGTTAAATACACAGAAGCTCCGATGGATTTCTGTCTTTTTATACATTTAAAAATAGCTGTTTGTAACAAATTTCAGTCTTATGCACATTAGAAAGAATGTACTTACAAATAAATCATATTTATGAAGGTTTAAATACATTTTAGATGATATCATCATTTTAAATTGTGACCATCTCTGAGGTAAAATTTGCCCATGTTAACAGCATATATGGAGGCCATTTGTTTTCCATGGGTACATTTAGCACTGTGTTACTAACACTGCAGTAAAGTCATTCATGTGACTATAGACTAAGATCTTTTGTATAAAGTGTGGATTTTTTAACTCATTGGATGCTGGAGTGAGCTCAGATATACTGATTAGCAAAATGCTGAAGGCCATTTCTGCCTTTTAACACCCCATTTCCAATTGTTCACTGGACCAAGCTGAAAAGACTAGCTATTTTTCCTGATCTGCTTGCATATAAATAGGCTGATATACTAAAACGAACTGGGGAAGATGCACTAATGTGAGAAAAGATGTGATCCAATTCCTATGTTATTCAATAAAACTTATGACAGAGCAATGTTCCAACTTGAGAAAATGTATTGCATAGTCTTCATAGAATAACAGTAACTGGAGAGTTATCACAGTGGAGAGTTTGTTTCACATTTATCTATCGTTAGTGAGTCTCCACTCAGGAGTATTCTGGAGTAAACCAACTGCATCATAGCAGACAAATAGTGTTATGTACCACTTTACATCAATAGGATGCTGTAGTTCTCCACAATGGTGCAGTTAATTGACTCCAGAATCATTTATGTTTTTCAGGTATGTAAGCCATATTGTGCAATTGCTACTGGTGGCATGATATCTGCAACAGTAAAATGTATAGGTCTCCCCTTTCTAAATAATTTCCACCCTGCTCCTCATTGTTCCAGTTAGCAGTCATACTTGGAGAGCATGGCTTATTTTCTACATCGACAGTTTTACACAACGGAAAAAGTTTTGTACCTGAAAAGCTGCATGAGCCCTATAGATGTGCTTGTCAGATTCCAGGAAAGGCCCAAATTGGCTCCACCGGACTCCCCCAGACCGGAAAATTGCCTTCTGTTGACTTGGACTGTTAAAAGAAAAGGTTGCTAATGCTGCACCGGCACACAGACGAACTTCTTCATTTGGAGAGTTTAGCAAGTGAAGTATGTGACTGTAACTGAACCCTGAGTTCTTGTATAGCAGGCCCAAGTTGTCACTGTGCCCTGTTCAAATGTCAAAACAGCAAATAATATCCAAGTCACTATGTGTGCCTGCAACAATCTTATAAAAACACAATGGGGGACATTCACTAAGAGGTTATAAAGAGGTGATAGAGTGGAGACTTCTCCAGTTTATCACTTGTCTAAGTCCTATGTTATTCTATGGAGCCTATTCACTGAGGTTTCTTCAACTTTGGAGATCTTAGTGCAGAGGCTCCATAGAATAACATAGGAACTGGAGAAGTGATATCACTGGAGAAGTCCTCTTCACTTTATCACACCACTTTATCACCTCTTTATCACACCTTTATCACCTCTTTATCACTGCTAAGTGAATCTCCATCATAGTATTGAGCCAGAAAAATGACAATGTTCTTACATATTATCATAGTTGATGAGACTGAAAAGTCATGTCTCAAAGTGAACCATTATTGATTCTAGTGTTATTGTGAAGAGGAAACAATTATTGATTTAAAGGTTTGTGTTGAAGGGAAGAAATTACTGATGTTGTTTGTTAATTCTACTGTTCTCTATTGTGTTCTGTTTCATAATGATTCCCGAGTGCATAAACCTAAGCAATATTCACTGCTGTATTCTTTCTTGCTTTGCTTTTGTTTAGTGTAACTGTTGTACCATGATGATAAAGACGTTGAGCCATAGTCATCAAGATAATGAAGTGCATTTCTGGAGCAAACCAGCTGTACAACATGGCTCTATGCGAAAAGCTTTTCCATTAACCATCACCAAGAAGACACATGTTAGCTGGCTATCTAAAATGAGGCCTTCAAAGCAAGCAGTAATAGAGATACAGGACATGTACATTTGTACAAAGTTGGAAGTGGATCAATTCTGGGGCAAACCAACAGGTGGCAGATGGGAATTAAATGGTCTATAACCCATGTGGAACATATTATTATCACATGTCCACAGGCAAGGCTTACTCCTATTCCCCTGTTTGTATGGCTCTCAGCACAATATTGCACACAGGTTATGGAACATATAAATGAGGCCTCCTGCCCTGTAGCAAGTATATTTAATAAGAAAAATAATATAAAATGCTCCATTTTTAAAGCAGTGTGTGTGTGCATGCACCAGTTCCATCAGTTTGCCGACAGCGTCGGGCTACACTCGGGTCCCCCAGGACTGCAACACTCCAACTATCCATCTTATCTGGAGGACTATACATTATTGCAGGACAACAGTCTTGTGTGCTTCAACACAGGAAAAAAGACCAGAATATGGGGACAAAGCAAATGCTGTAACACCGGCAGTAGCAGGAGAAGGACAGACACAGCACATTTGCTATAGGGGTAGGTACCCCAGATACGCTTAAAGCCCAAGATGGGCTCCATGTGAGTGCATTTCGATCATTGTTTATACCATTGGTTTTTATTAAATTTACTGCACTTAGATCCTTTTTATTTCTCTTCTGTCAGACAGTGTCTGACTGTCTGCATGTCTGACTTTTTGTGTCTGACAACATGTGCATGTCTGACTGTGTGTTTCTGACTGCCTACGGGAGTGTCTGTGTGTGTTTGACTGTGTTTCTGCATGTGTGTGTGTCCAACTGAATTTGTGTGTGACTGCATGTGTTTATCAATGTGTGTATGACTGCATGTGTGTGTGTGTTTCTGACTGTGTCTCAGTGTGTATGTATGTGTCCAACTTCATATGTGTGTGTGCCTGATAGTGTGTGTGTGTGTGTGTGTGTGTGTGTGTGTGTTTGACTGTGTGTCTATGTCTGACTGGTTGTGGGTATGACTATATGTGTGAGTGTGTCAGACTGCATGTGTATGTGTCGACTGTGTCTGGGTGTGACTGCGTGTGTGTGACTGACTGTGTGTGTGTCGACCTTGTCTGGGTGTAACTATGTGTCTGACTGTGTATGTGTCTACATATATGTGTGTGTGTGTGTGTTTGTGTGTTTTTTGTATATATATATATATATATATATATATATATAGAGAGAGAGAGAGAGAGAGAGATATGTTTTTCTGTCTGGCTGTGTGTGTGTGTGTCTGGCTATGTATGTGTCTACATATATGTGTGTTGGCCTGCATGTGTGTGTATCTCTGTTTTTCTGTCTGGTTGAATGTGTGTGTGTCTGACTGTGTATGTGTCTGACTGTGTGATATAATAAGAAGGTGGTAAAAAAAGCAAAGAACTTGTTCAGTACAATAAACACTCAAATTCCTATGTTATGCTATAGAGCCAGTGCACTAAGGCAGGTGTAGCCAACCCTGGTTCCTCAAGAGCTACTGACAGTGCATGTTTTCAGGATATCCCAGATAGAGCACAGGTGGACTGATTAGAAGCTTCATCACTTTAATTGTGATTCATGGAAATCCTGAAAATGTGCATTGTGGGTAGCCCTTGAGGGCCAGTATTGGCTACTTTTGCACTAAGGGTTCTGAAGCTGGTGAATGCATAGTGCCTAGGATTCATAACATAACTTAACATAAGAACTGGAAAGGTTTATTATCTTCTTTTTATCAGCTCTTAATCACAGTTTAGTGATTCTTAATATGTCAGTCTTTCATGTCAAAAGCATGTGTGCCTAAACAGATTTCTAACTGTTACAGATCCTGCTTCCCCTGCAAATTACATAACTAGTCTGCAAAATCACCCAGACCATGTTTTAGCACTACTAATTAAACAGACTCCTAAGAGTCATATTACTTAATGCAAAATTAGAGCCATTCTAAAGCAAATCAAATGGGAACAAAGAAATCATCAAAACGCATTGATTTACATGGGCCTGTAATCCCCATGAATTCTAGAACATTCTCCATTTAATAAAGAAACAGTTTGGAGACTCTTTAGCATTCAGCTGTTTAAAATTCTCATGAAATAATTTATAATGTTTATCTGTCCTCTATAGTACAATTGGTTTGGCCTAGGAAATAGTACATTAATGCATGTCCCCAAGTCTGCTCCCACTGAAGAAGACTTAGGTGGTTATGCACTAAGGTGTGATAAAGAGGTGATAAAGCAGAGATGACGTCCCCAGTGATATCACTTCTACAATTATTATGTTATTATAACTAGCCAATGCACTTAGATCTCTTCCACTTGACAAATCTTAGTGCATAACATAGGAACTGGAGAAGTCATATCATTGGAGAAGTCATCTCTACTTTATCAGATCTTTATCGCCCCTAATGCATCTCTCCCTTAGTAACACAGCAACATAGTAAATTAGGTTTTGAAAAAAGAAATAAGTCCATCAAGTTCAATCTTTGCCTCATAACCCAGTGACATAAGAATGCTACAGCTTTCCTGCTGCCAAATAAGTTAGTCTTCATCAGACCTTCCTGTTTTGCCTACTAATAGTAACATAGTAACATGTGGACCTGTCACTCTGAGACACGTTTTCTAGTTTTACAGACAATTATTATTTTGACAAATTAGCCTTTATGTTTTGGTGACAATGTATGGTACTTTATGTTAATTCCCAGCTCATGACTCAAATCTGTTTGAGGTCAAACTTACCTCTCTGTGCTATTAGAAAGGCCCCTGGTGTGTGGGCTCTGCCTAGCATAGCATAGTGTGTGGTTTTATTGGCCTGGCACATAAACTATTTAGCATAAAGTGCCACTCTCTGCCACCAAAAAATAAAGGTTAATTTCTCAAAATATATTTATGCTACAAACACTTAGCTACAGAGACGGATTTACATCCCAGGCACCCCTAGGCAAGGCACTCTAAGTGCCCTTTGCTCCATCCATGGCCATACCCCCACTCCTCACATGAACCTGCCCCCATTCCCATCCACTGTTTCCTGGCACAGAAAATACCCTTGACCTATAACAAGCAAGGAAAAAAAAATAGCTTTAACTCCTTGGTTGCTTGAGAGATCTCCTACTCTCCACAATGCACTGGATATCTCTCTAGCTTCCAAGGGGTTAAATAATAGCCATTAAAGAGGTATAAAACTGGTGACAGGGAATTAAGATAACTGTGGCCACACCCATACTTCAGAGTGTGGGTGTGGCCAGCACAGCTTTAGTTGCCTACTCTGCCTATGGGGAAATCTGCCCCTGAATAGCTAGCACAACATTTAGGCATTTTTTAATTCTCTTTAAAACAAACTAAAATTATTTTAACCCTCTGAGTGCCAAAGATGTATCCAACGCATTGCAACCCAATGCATTAGATACCTCACTGGCACTCAAAGGGTTAAAAGTGTCATAACGACTTTAACCCCTTAACGACCCTTGACGGTCATAGTACGTCAAGGGTCGATTTGACTTAACGACCGATGACGTACTATGACCGTCATCGAGTTCCGGGCTCCCCCCGCGGCTGCACGCCGTTCGGGGAGTCCGGAACGCAACGGAGCAAAAAAAAAATTTTGCTCCGTGGTCGTTGAGTCGCGTCTGCGGCCGGATTCCCCGGTCGTTAAGGGGTTAATTCTACATTATAGTTACCCATTAACCCTGTGGCTGCTCTGAAAGATTACACTGCAAAGCATCCAAATAGTTAAGAATAACCAAGACCTGATACTATTACTTACCATATTAACATCCTGTAAATTTGTTATAATTCTAAACATACAAACTTTTAGAAACCTATTTTGTCCATAACTGGATTTAGTAACATTGAATTGTGCTAGTAGAAATGATGTCAGTATATGTGCGTATGTCTGAAATTCCCATGGATCACAAGTTGCAAACAACAACAAAGCAAAAGGCGTGTGTGCACTTGTTCAGAACTAGAAATCAATCTCAGCTGCAGCATATGAATACATCTGAGGGCTGGAAACGATTAACTAGCCTTTCATGCTTTAATACACAGATCAGGGCAATACTAGTCACAACAAATTAGATAGAGATTAGTGCCGTAAAGTAAATATTTCACTAACATTTCAACCTGTTGTTTAATTGGTGAATAATGAAAGGGCTGCAGAGTGATTTTCTTTGTAAGATATGCTCTCGCAGGCAATACATTCATATTCTAAGCCTTGTTTATGCTAAGTACATAGTCTCCCCTCTCCTATTCAGAAAGTCTTTTCTATTATCTCTGACAGTTTACAGACAATACAGCATAATCATTTCTGAGACATCGATAAAAGGGGCTCATTTCATATAGGTTAAATTCAACAAGCAGAAAAATATGGCACTTTTCTAGAGGTTTTTTGCTACATTGGTGACTGGAGGGAAGAGAAAGGGGGAATGGCAAGTGTGACCCTTATTGGGTTTAGTGTTCAGGGACTGCCCTTACAGTCTAAATGATAGCATAGTGTGTACACTAAAGCATTCATATGTTCTAGTGCACACCGTTACATTTTAGTACAGGAGATGAGCTGCACTAACAGACTTGTACATTCTTCTTATAATATTCCCAGAATACATCCTGAAGTGTTGTCACATAGATCATGCAACATTTTATTAGCCCTTATTTCAATTTTACGCTGTTTATTGATAGCCTTCTGAAGATATGAGATAAAGCAGGGTTTCTCAAGTACTCCTAAGAGTACAGATTTTAGTTGATCTAGAAAGTGGGATGATTATCTTTTACCACTTGGTGGCTACATAACATAAACTAACCTATTGGCTTTTTCCCACCACATTAATGCATTTCTTGCTACATGTATATCATCAGCTATAAATACTCCCAGTCCCTTCCCACTGCTGCAGTTGTCAGTATATTACAACTAAGCCTCTATTCCTCCTTTGGGTCCTTTTGTGTCCTATATGCCCTTTTTTGACACTTTGTGGCATTGCATGTTGGAACACACACTCTTGGCTATTCCTCTAAAAAGAAGACAATGATGTTGACGACTTCATTTCAGCAGCTCCACTCTTGAAATATATGTCACACACAGACCTTCTTTTGCTTGCACTACTGTATGGTATATTTACTTAGGTTTCAATATATTAATAATATTTAATTATTGCACATAAGGATTTACTTCCACATATCTCCCAACTGTCCCTCTTTAGGAGGGACAGTCCCTCTTTGAGACCCAAATCCCTCTGTCCCTCTTTTTTACCCTTTTGTCCCTCTTTTCAGGATATCAGAATGAGTATTGTGTATTACTTTGATCCACAGCAATAAAACTCACATAAATGTGTAGTTAATCTTTAATATATGTGTTTATAAATTAATCTGTGTAAATAAAATACTTTGGTATTGCTCTAAATAATTTATTCAGTTAAACAAAGAGGAGCCAATAGGTCATGAAATATCCTAAAACTTCTCGTAATGCCCCGCCCACCAGTCACACCCCCATACACACCACCTAAAACAAAAGTGTCCCTCTTTGGCCATTTGAAATGTTGGGAGGTATGCTTCCAGCATATTTTGCTGGAAGACTGAAATCAAGAGTACTGCATGGTGCATTTTCTTTGAGCATATTATATTTACCTAGAACTGCTGCTGCAATTGCAAGTGCCGCCTCCACCTGGATATGTTCATCCTGACAATGGGTCAGTAAGGCTACCAAGTATTTCAGCCCTTTAGAGTTGGCAACTGCTGTCTGATTTTTGTTGTGAGGAATATAACCTGGAAAAGCAAATACAGGTAGATAATTCTCTAAGCTACAGAATAAGGTTTTATAGAGGTGTTATCCATGTTACCACACCACCCCTTTCCTATAAATCAGGTCCTTTTCTTTAGAAGGAGCAGGCACAGTTCTCAACCACAGGACAGAGATGGATGGTGATACTGCCATCTGTCTGTGGCACCCAAGGGGTTAAAAGCTACATTTTGTGTCAATGGGCATTTTCATTCTAGTGAAGTTGGTTTGCTCCATAATTGCACTTACAGAATATGGCTCTGTGAGTGAAAACATCTTACAGTTTAAAGCAACAGTAACCCTTTACTTCAACTTCACACATTCTGCAGGTACATGCTATATGCAATCAAACCGCTTATCATCTTTTGACATTTTTCTTCTTCACCTATTTTATACTTTTATGTTGATGACAATGAGCTCTCTGTGTCTGTTTTCAGCTATATAGTTTTGCACTGGCCAATTTGTATTCCGTGTATGCGGCCATTAAATAGGCCACATGACAATCTCGCGCTGTCATGCAGCGTGAGATTGTCATGTTGACATTTTGATCCTGGTGACCCAGTGAATTACTTAAGAGTGCAACATTTCAAAAGGATACCGTTTTCAGAGAGCTTTCTGTCAGGTAACATGAAATACAGCCTATTGATACAATGTAAAAAAGACACAATGCAAAAAAAAAGCATGTAGAGCATTCAGCTCTCTATTACATCCCGCTTTGAAGGTCTAACAACCAGCCAACTCATTGGAAACCGAGATCCAGTTAGCTCACAGGGAGTGTAAAAAATAAACTAGACAAAGAGAAAATAACAAAATGTTTAGGCAATTTGACTGTAGAATATGTAAAGTAAACATGCTGGGTTATTATTTCTTAAAAGGCAAAAGTCTTTAACTTTTGCAGGAGAATAAACACACAAAAATATAAAATTAACCCTTTGAGTGCATTGAATTGCACATGCTTCTGGATTAATGTTAAAATATGATTAAGAGAGCATTTAAAAGAGCAGTAACTTTTTAAAGCGGAACTACCACCGCTAAACAACTTGATGTCTAATAATTCTCCATCTGGCGACTAGCTGCTTAGTAGCGCTAGTAGCCAGAATTATTACCTTATTCAATAGAATTATACTTTCTTCCACGGCTGACAGGCAGGACAGGGAGCAGACATCTTGCCATAGTGATATCCACGCGCCTTGCGCTGTCAGTCCCTTTTGGAGCCAGATGGCTCCTAGCATCGGTTCCTAGAGCCGGCTGGGACTGACAGCGCAGGTGTGTTGACGTCACTATTGAAAGATGTCTGCAATCTGTCCTGCCTGTAAACCCGGGAAGAATGGAGAATTCTATTGAATAAGGTAATAATTTTGGCGACTAGCGCTACTGAGCAGCTAGTCACCAGATGGGGAATTAATAGACATTAAGATGTTTAGCAGTGGTAGTTCCGCTTTAAATAAAAACAAGTATATTTTAATTATTTAATTAATAAAGAGTATTCTGGCTTCCTGGGATATTTTTGACTCTTTGAGTACCAGAGAGGTGTCCAATGCAACACAGGTCTAAATAAAATGGGCTGTGTTCAATAAGCTAAAGAGGGGGGATACTGGAGCAAACCAGCTGCACTATAGTGGAGAAATGAAAATCCCCACTGATTTAAGTGAGGTTTTGACCATTCCATTGCCAGGGAGGTATCCAAAGCACTGCAATGCAATGTGTAGGATATTTCTCTGGCACTCAAAGGGTTACGCCCTGGAATGCTAGAGGGGTCTCCAACTCTATGCGAAGCAGTGCTTTGATGACCTCTCTGACATTCAAAGGTTAAATGTCCCATTTAAATCAATACCATTGGGTGATTTATTTTATGTGTCCTCTAGGTGCAGTTGAATTGCTCATCTTTAGCTTTCTAAGTATGCCCCATTGTATCTTAAATAGCTTGTACTTTGCACCAATGAATCTTGCTTTGTAATCAATGCAATACATTGGAGGCATCTCTAGATATCAAGAGGATAAAAGCCTCAACTAAACCATTAAGAGATTTTTTTCAATTTGTTCCCTATTTTGCACTTGGTGTGTTACAGTCCTTTAGCCTAACAGTTGTTATTCAGAAGATTAACCCCTTGAGTGACATACGGTGTCCAACGCATTGCACTGAAATACGTTAAGCACTCTTCTAGCACTCAAAGGTTGTCAGTGGTGAGACCCTCTAGGTGCTACATTTCCCATAATTCTATGTCAGGCAACAGCTGGTAGGGAATAGTGGGAGTTGCAGACTGGCAATAGCTGCATTAGGCCCACCTGTGAATTAGGTAATTGTGCATGATACCGTTGTTTGTACAAATCAATGCATGGCACTGTGAGGAATGAGTGACTTTATACGCATTTCTAATGGTTTAATTAAATGTTTAAACTGGCAAAGCAATATGTTTATGTGTGTGATGTGGCAGTGTTGGGAGCTGTTCATTAGTATATCTGTATTTTCACTATTTTGCATGTGCATGCACTTATAAGACATTGGGCCTTATGTATAAAGGCAGCACTTCTAGAGCAAATTAACTGCATTATAGGGGACAAATATCAAATCCCATTGATTCAAACTGAGATTTTAACCACTTGAATGCTAAAAAAAAAATGTGTTACACACCACTCTGGTCTTCAAGGGTTTAAAGGGATAGTAATACTTGCAAATTACTAATCCCCATATTGTCGCTTTGTTAAAAAGAAACTTATTGCCTCCAGTGTCATCTCTCAAACCCTTATGGTTTGAGAGATGATAGCGCTCAAAGTTCCCCCTCCCTCCCCCTTCCCTGACTGAACGCTGACTGCAGGGATATCTGGTATTACTTGCATCAGGCGGCTCTGCAGCATTCCCGAGATCGCGTTTATAAAAAAGAAATCTTTCACTTAAACGGTCTTCTATGTGTGCTTGCAAACCAAGCACACGTAGAAGACCGTTTCAGTGAAAGAATTATTTTTTATAAACTCGATCTCGGCTCAGCTGCAGAGCCACCTGATGCACATAAGACTGCCGTATGACAGCTTCCCCTGCAGTCAGCGTTCAGTTATGAAAGGGGGAGGGAGGGGGGAACTTTGAGCGCTATCATGTCTCAAACCTTAAGGGTTTGAGATATGACACTGGGGACAATAAGTTTCTTTTGAACAAAGCTACAATATGGGGATTAGTAATTTGCAAGTATTACTTTCCCTTTAAGAAAGAAGAATCTGACTGAAGAAAGCCTGTTTGGACATAAAAAGTATATAGGATAATCATACCAACTCCAACGCAAATGTGTCGAACAGCGTGAACTGCACTGAGCACCACATCCTCCCTGGGCGATCTCAGGAGCCGTACTAAATGGTGGGCTCCACTAGCTGAAGCCACAGCATTTCGCACGTCATATGGTCCTTGAACTAGAACGCTCAGTCCTTTGGTTCCAATCAGGTTCAGCTTGTAAGAAGGTGTTGACAGGAACTCAATCAGCAAAGTTACACCTGGAACAAGAGTCACAGGACACATTTGCACTGGGTGATTTGAGACCCATGACATGAAAATATAAAACTGGGTGATTTATTATCAGGTACATATACATCAGTTGGTCTTTATAAGATATTGTTGCTTATTTATCATAATTATGGATTCCTGCTTTATTTTGACACTTTCGTAGAATTTGAGATCTCATGTTTTTTTTTTAATTTTAAATGTAATGTTAAAGGATTCAGTGGGTTTAAAGCCCCATTTACCCATTTATTGGCAACCCTGGATTAACTATTTACATACCTGTGGATTAAAAGGATAGTAATGTTTCACAAAAACAGTAGCTCCAATTTATCTTCATAGTATTTGGGCAAGGGAGAGTGTTATTTCAATACCGTCAGAGCTGTAGTTCAAGAGTGATTCAATGATAAAATATCCCCCTCCCACCCCTTTTACTGATGTAACACTGCTCACCTCAGAGCAGCAAGGCTGTCTGGAAGGATCTCAGAGAGGAACAATCTTCAGTGAGCATAAGGGAAAAACCTGAAAAACCTGTCAAGGGGGACAGTGTTTTCCTTACTCTCAGGGCCGGATTTGCCATAAGGCAAAGTAGGCACCTGCCTACAGGAGCACGCCACTGAGAGGCGCCTGCCAATGGGATACTTTTTTTTTTTTTTTTGCATTCTTTGAAAAGATTAAAAAAAAAAATGGCCACAGCACTGGCTGCACCGGCGCCCACTCCCTTGCATTGCACCTCCCTGGCAGGAGGTCTGTCCGTTTCCTACCTCCCTGGCAGGAGATCTGTTGTCTGTGCCTCCTTTGGTACAGTCAGCCCTGTGGTTGCTAAAGCTCCCTCATCGGCTTTGTAGGAATGCAGAGCGCTGGGAGATGACATCATCTCCCAGCGCTCTGTATTCCTGAATAGGAGACCGTGCGGGAGCTTCAGCAACCACAGGAGGTACAGACAACAGATCTCCTGCCAGGGAGGTGGGAAACGGACAATGGGAGGGAGGCAGGCAATGTGAGGGCAACATGGAGATGGTGGGGGCAAGTTGGACCCGAAGAGTGGCATTGTGAGGGCAATTTGGAGCTGATGGGGGGCAAGTTGGAGCTGATGGGGAGGCAACATTGAGATGGTGGGGGCAATTTGGAGCTGATGGGGGGCAAGTTGGAGCTGATGGGGAGGCAACCTGGAGATGGTGGGGGCAATTTGGAGCTGATGGGGGGCAATTTGGAGATGGTGGGGGCAATGTGGAGCTGATGGGGGCAAGTTGGAGCTGATGGGGCAATGTGAGGGCAATAAAGAGATGATGGGGGCAATGTGGACATTAGGAGCATTGTGGAGGTGTCCAGTGGAGATGGCCAATGGGTGGGTGGGGGGCGCTTTAGATTTCTGTGCCTACAGGCTCCTGAGATGTAAATCTGGCCCTGCTTACTCTCACAGTAAGAAGATTGTTTCTTGCTGTGAGCTGTCTGGTCAAGGGACCAGATAAAAGGGGCAGGAGGGAGATACTTTATCCTTCAATTACTCTTGAACTACAATTCTGACAGTATTGAAATAACACTCTCCATGGCTCAAATACTATGAAGATTATTTGTAGTTGTTGTTTTTGTGAAACATTGCTATCCCTTTAAGATCCCCAGATTTTGTATTGTCTAACTATTCAGTTATATAAATATTGTTATATAAAAAATATCGGGTCAGTTTCAAGTGTTCCTCCTGCATTTCTGTTTTTTTTTATTTTCTATGTTTACAAGTTATGGTTGCCAGTCAAATTAGATTGTGAAAAGCTCCCACCTTGGAATTTATATATAAATACTGTATTTGTTACTAGCAATTTGAAGACCATATAACTGGATATCATGGCTCAAATCACTCCATTCATTTTCATGCTGGAATACACAAACACACTAATCAAAATTACATGTACTGTATCTATATCATAACCAAAACCTTAATAAAAATGTGTATATTAAAAAAACCTCCTCATTTACATCAATTGGCATGTTCATTTGTTCCATATTGTGCCTAAAAATTGTGCCAGCTCTTCTTAGTAAATCAACCTCAAAGTTTTTAAAGTAATAGGCCCTTATACAGAAACCTAGAGGTACAATTCTAGAGCAAACCAACCACGCTATTAAATTTGTCATTGATTTAAATGAGGTTTTTAATCCCTTGAATACTAGAACAGCCTCTAATACAATACTTTGCAATTAAGGGGGCCTCAACAGTGATTTGGGGAATATCAGTCTCTGCCCTGTGGAATCACAACGCGTATCACCCATTAGGCTTCGTCAGGGGATCCCCTGATGAAGCCTAATGGGCAATACGCATTGGAATTCTTAATCAGAGGAGGTCTTCAGTTGGCTCCCGTTTTATTATTTCTCTTGCTGCGTGATAAGTACACTTTTTGATATTTATATTCCTGGTGGTTGATATATTTTTTCTTTTGTTATTTTTCTTTCACTCAGCGGGGTATTCCTGGTTTAATGACATATACATTTGTTTACCTATTTTTGGTGTTATTTTATGTATGTAATACCTGGTTTACATATATTGTATAACGGGTTTTTTTCACCTGATGTGACTTCCTCTGTAATGTTTTTAATTGTTTTTAACATTAGTCATTTGTATTATTGTTTTTGTACCTAATAAAATAAATATTTGTCTGTGATATTTTGCAAACCTCTGTTGTGAGTGCCTCAATTATAAAGACGTCTCTAGCTTGGAGTTGTTGTCCCTTTAGGACTTTGGATCTCCATGTTTTGAAGTCTCGAGAGCACCCCACTATTTTAGTGGTTAATTAGAAGGTGCTGAGAATCGGTGCCTGCCCCACTTGTTTATATATTTATTCTATACTAGCAGGCGTTTGCACTGCTTCTCCAGTGCAGCAAACCTTTTTTTAATTTTATTTTATTAAAAGTCAAACTTTGTGGTGGGGCATCAGGACCCATCCTGATGCCCCCCCTCCCAGCTACTGATGAGGTGATGCAGGGGGAGTAAGAGAGCTCCCCTACTTCCATTCTACCTGGGGGCACCGAGTAGGAGTGGGTGAGATCAGGAAACCCTCTCACGTCAATGAGGGACTGATTTTTTCTTTTTTTAGTAGCGAAGTTGACGTGTGTCCATTTGGCTGCCAACTCAGACTGTAATATGGTAGAGGAGACAGTCCTGAGGCAAATGACATTGTGCCTTTGGCTTCCTCCTCAGCCAGTTCAAACCCCATCCACACATCCCATTGGCTGGCTACTTTCAGTAAGACAGACCCGGGGTGTGGCTGCTACCAAGCCAGAGACCCATTTAAATTCCCTATAGTGTAGTTGATTTACTCAATAATTACCTAGCCTGAGCTCTTTTAATGCATCAGGCCTGTTGAGTGCACTGATGGCAGCTGCATTCATTCTCTTACAGGAGTTATGGGCAACTTCAGGCCCTACAGTTGTGAACTATAACTCACATCATCCCCAGCCTTGGGAACTGTAGTCCTCTAAAGCAGGTAGGTTCAGGTTCCCCATCCCTTTCTTGCAGTTTACATTAGATCTTTTGTGGTGATATACTTTGTAATTGGTATACTACCAGAAAGATCAACAACCCATTTATTCTAAAGTCGTAATGATTCTGTGCTCAATTTACCCTTTGTAATGGAGGAAATATGAAACACAGTCTACACAGACCCCCTGGTGCCTGGCAGTGAGTTAAATACCACTTCTAAACACAAGCCTGTATGTAACATGATAGTGAATTATACAGACCTATTCTGGCTGCCATTGTTCTCTGGGTTTCTGTATCCACTCCAACTAAAGCCCAGAGAGCTTCCATAATTGCTTCTTGTGAGTGTTGGGATTGGCGTCTTTTTAGCAGCTGTATAAGGGGAGTAATACCATTCACTTCCATGATCGTTCTCTGTGCAGGCAAATTCCCTTCCACTAGTCTAAGAACAAATCAAAATAAGTGATATTGTACACGGATTAAGAAAAAAAACAACAACCAAGCCTTATGGACAAAAGAAAAGAGAAGCAATTGTGGAGAAATCCATAGACAAATAAAATTTCCCACAAATGGGTATTTTAACCCCTAGAATACATGAGAGGTCTCCAAAAGATCAATCCTCCTTCATGTGCCTAAAAGCCCCATTCACATCAATTAGTATTTTGGCAATTTTACGTTTCCTATAGCACAGCTGTTTAATCCCAAATTTCTCCGCTTTTTCTTTTGTGCATAACCCACTAAAGAAGACCGAGTACCTTAACTACTTGGATGCTAGAAGTGTCTCTAGCACATTGCAAAGCAATGCACTGGTAATATCACTAGAATCCAAGGAAAACTCTGCAAGAATACCAATTTTCTGGTATATTTCACTCTAAGATCTGCAAACTCTATGAGACCATTTTGGGGCTGGATTGCATTCAAACTGAGAGGCTCATTGGGAATCAAATGAATCTAAAAAATTCTCCAGGATTTGTTTCTTAATTCAGGCTGTCACACACAGAAAGGTTACTTAAACACAAAGTGGTAGCTGTCCTAAACACCCATAAAACACCATACCTCCCAACATTTCAAATTGCCAAAAAGGGACAGTTGTGTTTTAGGGAGTGTTGCTGGTGGTGTGGCCGGTGGGCGGGGCATTAACAAGAATTTTCAGGCTGTTTCATGACCTATTGACACCTCCTTGTGTTACCTAATAAGTGACTTATAACAAGACCAAAGTATTTTATTTAAACACACTCATTTATAAACACATATACTGACGTTTAAAGAAACAATAATGTGAATTTTATTGCTGTGGAGCAATGTGATACACTTATATACAAACCACACAATCTGATCTCCTCAAAAGAGGGACATTAGGGTAGGAAAGAGTGACAGTGGGATTTGGTTCTAAAAGAGGGACTGTCCCTCCTAAAGAGGGACAATTGGGAGGTATGGAACACTGCTGGAGATGTCTTTGGCCTTGATTGGTCAGTTTCTGTTCCTACAGCTCAAGAATGTTGCAGTAGAAAAATGACATCAATTGGTAGATAAAGGCCACATCCCAAAGCATACTCCATACATCTGCAAGTGCCCGTCATACCCAGCTATCCTAATTTAGGCCACAAACGCATTGATACAGGAACTTTTATGTGTATTTATTTTTACTTCATTTGTTTTTACATGTTTTTAAATAAATTGTAGTGAGCCATTCCTTTTACGCCATTACCAGATAGGGAAAATTCTGCACTCAGCAGGGACCAGAGGATGTGAGTACAGTTGTTATTATGTCTGATTTATTTTCCTGTGCCACATTTACATATATCATTTTGCTATAGAACCCCCATTGTTTACCTTCTCTGTACAGTGTTTTCTCTTTCTGTTGGAGGGAGTTTCATCACTGGGGAGCTGTTACTAGTAAGAAAGAATCCTCTTGGCGGGCAATTTCAATATCCACCACTTGCTTGCTTTATGTCTATTGTGTCTGGTTTTCAAAGTATGAGTGGGCCTTTTACTTGTTCTTCAGTTACTTATCATTCAAACTGTTAACTTATATGAGCTCTCTGCTTTGTTTTTGGTCAGGACATTACTTGAGTCAAACAAGGAAACTTTCCAGTCATTCAGGGAATCAATTTCAAGGGTATTTGCACAGTTTTTTCTTTACTGTAGTAATGCAGTTCCTAGGTCAATATGTTTCCATGGAAAAAGGGATGATAATACATAAAATGTAAAAAAAAAAAAAAAGTTGTAGGGTTTATTCCTTTGAGTGAAACAAGGGCACTCCCTGCTGTGAGGTGTTTTATTCAATAGTTATTGAAGATTAAAGTGGAACTACCACCCGACACAATCTTTAGTTTCACTAAGTCCCCATCCGGCTACTAGCTGCTTAGTAGCGCTAGTCGCCAGAATAATCACCTTATTTAATAGATTTCTGCTCTCTTTCCCGGGTGACAGGCAGGACGGAGAGCGGACATCTTGCCATTGTGATGTCCTTGCGCGTGCACTGTCAGTCCCAGCCAGAGTCAAATGGCTCCTAGCAACGCCTCCTAGACCCGGCTGGGACTGACAGAGCAGGTGCGCGGACGTCACAATGGCAAGGTTTCCACGCTCCGTCCTGCCTATCACCTATGGAAGAGAGCAGAAATCTACTAAATAAGGAAATTATTCTGGCGACTTGCGCTACTAAGCAGTGACGCTAAATATTGTGTCGGGTGGTAGTTCTGTTTTTGATTTAATTTTTTTTGGTGCAGTATCACCATAGGATGGTATAGCAACAGCACCACTGAACAATTTCAGGCCACTGTAATTCAGCAACTAAAAAAATGAAAGTTTGAGCTGTAATAACTTTTGAATAAAACAACATTCAATAGTGGAAGTACTTTGTGGAACTCAGGGAGATAAATGCTGCAAAATATTTTTTTTTACATTTTAAGTATTACTATCCCTTTAAAAGGAAAATTTCAGGAGTACAGCAGCAAACAGATACAGGAATGTAATCACCTGAGACTGCATTAGCCAAAGTCTTTGAATCAATAAATGTTAGGGACATTTTGATGACTGGAATGTAAAGTGGGGGGGACCCTTCTAACATTCATAGGGTTAATGTCCAATTTAAATGAACCCTTGGAGTGTCAGAAAGTTATGCAATGCATTGCTCCACAATGCTTTGCGTACCCCTCTGGCACTCAAAGGATTAATGTTAATCTGATGAATTTTTATTTACTCCCTATGCATTTGCCCTAGAATTGCATCACTTTTGACTATATATATATATATATATATATATATATATATATATGGCCCTGTGTATATTTTGATAAGTTATGTTGCAGCCATGTTGAAAGTCATAAACAATGTTCATCCGAGTGAGCATATTACCTGTGTAGGGTTTTCACTGCAGACATCTGTAGGTCTTTGTACTTAGATTTTAACAGTTGATGAAGACACTTCCAAACATTTTCCCTTATAAATGTGTTCTGGTTATTTGTGTTCTTCTCAGCAATGCTTCCTACTGCTTCACTCCACGCAAGCAAAAGGGATTTTTGTTGGCAGTCAATGAATAGCTTCACCAAAACTGGTAAGAGTCCTTCTTGTTTCCCTACAGCATCCTTGCCAATTGGTGACCCAACAGCCAGAAAGGTCATCACCTTTAAAACTGGCAGTAAAATGTCATTAGAATTTTCCTTGTCCTCCTGATTTGTATCAGAAATTGCTTTCATGAGGGCTGGAATGATGTTGACTGCGTATGTTTCAGCAAAGTTTTTCTCAGACATCAATACTGAGATTGTTTCCATCAAGTGAGGAAGAAGATGCCTTGATGCATTAAAGACTAGAGAAATTATTATGTGAATTGCATTATTTTCTGGTATCTGTCTCTTGACATCTGTATTTACGAAAATACATTTAAGTATATGTAATGATAATTTTTTAACATCATCATTAAGGTTTTTCTTAAGCACATTAACCAACTGTGGAACTAATGCTTCAGCAACAAAGCTGTCCACAAGATAAGTCATTTCTTCTTCTGACTGATTCATCATCTTAGAAATGACGGAACATGTGCTGAGAACATGGTCTTCTCTGTCTGAGCTCAGCAGTGTGACTAGTTTCTTACATACTTTGATGCTTGGATTATTAACATTAAGGAAATATCTTAGAAGATCCACATGCTCATAAATTGCACAGATCTCTATAACCCCATGGGTTTGCTTGTTGACAAATGTGATGTCTGCACCAAGATTAAGCAATAAATTGACCATTTGCTTGCTTCCACTTGATACAGCTAATAATAAAGGTGTATTTTGAAGGCTGTCTCCTGTAACTAACTCAAGTTTTTCTGCTCTTGAAGACTCAAGAAGACGTTCTACCAAAGTAACATGGTTTCTGTATGCAGCGTGGTGTATTGGCGCCCACCCATTTTCATCGAACTCTTCCATATTATTAATTTACCTGAAAAACAGAATAATTAACCACACTGTCACAATTATTATTTTATGTAAACCAGAGGTGGGCAACAGGCAGCTTTGGTGACACAGGCAGACCTCAGAGGCTTCTATTGGAGCCCACAGCTTCTTCTCTGGTACATATGAAAGAGGAGATAATTCTTTTCTAACCCATCACACATACACACATACACAGACACACACATTCACACGCATACACATTTGAACACACACACACACACACACACACATATACAAATAAAAACCCATATTGATTTAAACGGGTCTTTTAACATTCTCAATATTAGGGATATCTCCAATTCATTGCTTTCCAATGCATCTGAAGATCTCTCTCGCAAGCCCCATTTAAATCCAAGGGATTTAAGGAATATCCAATTATTCTCTGTCGTGCAATTGGTTTGCCTGTAATTCCTCCAGTTCTGCTTAATACAATCGCTTTAGCCTCTGCCTGCCTAATGTCACTTTACTAAGTTACATATGCCAGAATTGCTTCCCTTAATGCAGTTTGTGCCAGGGTGAGGACTATGCAGTATCTGTTGGAGTTTCATTGCATTTCTATCCCCTATGATTTGTTTATGGATGTGCACTAAGCAATGTACAGAGGAAACAGTACGCACATTTTCTGGGGCTGGAACACGGGGCTTGCATGCATTAAAGACCCAGTGATGGTGGCATCTGTGCATTAGTATGCAGTATAGACATTATACCCTATAGAGAATAACCTGAAGTGCACCTACTAGTGTAGTTGGGCTGTACTGGTAGATCCATACATTTGCCCCAAATTGTAGCAATTCATCTGCAATACAGGTGCGAAAAAGGATAATTGCTTGAAAAAGAGGGCTTTTAACTCCTTGAATGTAGGGAGAGGTTTTCTACACATTGCAAAGCAACATGTTGGAGACCTCTCTGGCACTCAAGAGTTTAAAAAGGCCCACTTAAATCCATGGACATTGGGGATTATCTCTCCCCTATGGTGCAGTTGGCTTGCTCCAGAATTGATGCATTTTGCTTTAATACATAAGGCCCAATATGGCATGTCTATTACATTTTCAACCACCTGTACATCATGATTCTTATTGTCTTGAAAACAAGTGCAACATGAAGAATAATGCTCATGGATTTCATAGATGACCTCATCACACTTTTAACCCTATTGAGTGCAAAGCAATGCGTTCTCTACTCCTCTGGCACTCAGAGGGTTAAGAGATTTGCACAATCACTGTCCTTGGTTCTACCATGAAGAAGTGAAATGATTTCATTCCTGAATGGTGAAGGAAGTGATCCCGTTTTTCATCTGTTATATAAGAATGATATTATTCTTTCGCCTACCAACATATGTGGTATTTTCTTCTATTAAGTAAGCTATAAATCCTTGAACTGAGTTTATGGAAACAAATGCTTGAAACGTTTTATTTTCAAATCCCTTGAGGACCAGAGGGGTATGAAATGCATTTCTCCTCAATGCACTGAACACCCACACTGTTCATCAAGGGGTTAACAGTATGATATATATATTTAATATGTAATATAGTTGATGAGACTGAATAAAATAGTTGTGTACATCAAGTTCAGCCTTTGCCATATCACCCTTGTTGATGCAGAGTGCATGAACAACTTCTTCATGAGCCACAAGCTTTAAGCCTGGTTCATGAAACTTTGTACATGTAACACTGGTATTTGGAATTCATATTGTATAGGGAAGTTTTATCATGTTATTTAACACATATTGCTCTATAATAGGAATGCTCAAACTAATGCCCAAGGGCCATTTATAGTCCTCCAGCATCATTAATTTGGACCTTCATGCACGTTCTTTTATGTAACACTAGTTTTAAAGCTCGTGTACACAGGCCAACAATGGCGGCGCTGCAGTCATGCGCAGTACTAACTGCCTGCGCTGCGGCTGATATGGAGCGGAGCGCTCCGAGTTCAGACCATAATCCTTCGTGCACAGAAAGAACTACGATCTGAATTCGGAGCACCCCGCTCCGTATCAGCCGCGGCACTGGCAGTCTGTACTGTGCATGACTGCAGTGTGCGCAGCCTTCTCTACTGTGCATGATGGCTTCTGACAAACATCCTTAGCGAATTATAATTTAGGATGATCTTAAGCATTCAGGCAAACATTTAATACTTAACCATTTACGTGCCAGAGGGTTGTGCAACAACATTGTTCTTTGCATTACACTGCACATCCCTCCAGTCCTCAAAGTGTTAATAGGTAATGTTATAAAGCATACTGTAAGGTAAAAGTAGCCTAGCTATGAAATGCACGTAACTGCCAATACAAACTCAAATTTTTCTCATTCTTGTCTTTTAATGCAGTTACATATAGTTTGTGGCCCTCGATTCACAGACTGGTCCTTATGGAAAAAGTTTGGACACTCTGAACGGGATTTTTATTCAGAGTTCTAACCTCATCATCAGAATCAAATTTACACCTCATTTTAGGCAGTTCACCACTTTAACCCCTCCCATGACCACAACCCCACATCATAGATGAATAGATGGTTATAGCAACAGTGTCATCTGGCAGATAAACTGCTAGAATTTAGGCTATCAGGAAACATGCCAAGATACCACTGTGATAACATTTGAAACAATCATCTTCCAGCATTGGAAGTACTTTTGTTTTACTAAATAGTAAAAGCACTTCAACAGATAGCTTATATAACAATTTGCTAGGATGTTTGTCAGAAGCCATCATGTGCATTAGAGACTGCCAGAACACACAGAATGCTGGGAGTTCTGTGCTGGGAGCATTCTGTGCTTTCAGGCAGTCTCTACAGTGCATGACTGTGTCGGCAGCAGGACGCAGAGCAGGATCGACCGCTTAACCCTGTGAGTGCCAGAGGGGTACGCAACACATTGCAAAGCAATGCGTTGCATACCCCTCTGGCAAAGGGTTAACATCACCCTGACCTTGGCCCGTGTACACGGGCTTTTACACTAGTATTTTAATAATTAATGTTTACTGCCGCTTGAAAGGAGTAGCGATTTTAATGGAAAAAAACACATGCTGTACTGCCTTTGATGCCAAGTAAAATAAAGATATTCCAACTGTTGAAAGAAGTTTCATTCAAAATGTATTACAGTTCAGTCCTGTCTTTTTTTAAATGAAATTGCAGTTTTGTATTGGGATTAGCAGATGATGATGCTTCTATCATTTATAAAGAAAAGTCCTGGTCAAGCTATCCCATACAATGCATTATTTATTAGATAAAGGAATTTTCCTTTTGGAGATTAGATTGCACTGTTGCTGTTTGTCATATAAGAAGTCTGAATTGAAATAACTTTTGAATGAATAATCTCCTAGCTATGGAAGTACATGTGTTTTAATGAACAGACTAGCCCTATAATATATACTCCTTTATAAAGCAGCTTTTTCACAAGCCATGTTATAAATACATTGTTCTTGGAAATGTGTATAGCCCTTGTAAGGAACCTGTTCTTAGAAAATGATAGATTGCTAGCTGAATGCAATTGCAGGTGATCCATGTAGAACTGAAGTTCTCTCCATATAAACACTGAATGCAAAAGGATTTTTTTAGCTAAAATTCAGTGATGCATTCTCACCTGCAATATAATTAGCCCATTATGTTTTGCTGTGCACCTCTCTGGCACTCAAAGGGTTAATCGTTACTTATAGTTTTAGCTACAGGAAAAAAAGCAAGAATAACCTCTTGACTAGATAAAATAAAAAAAAAATTCTCACCTGGTTTCTTTGGTTTCCTTTAAAGTCCTGTTTTCATCTCAGACTTGTCTTGGTTGAACTGAATTGGTGAGAAGAGATTATGACTTATTCCTATGCACTGTTTAACTGAGCTTGCACAGAGTGTGCTCAGTGGGCTGAGCTGTGAGTGATTGCACTGACACTTGGCAACTCAGCTATGTGCAGGCTGCTCATAGCATTCTGCTCCCATGACAGCAAGCAGGATCTGCTCCAATTTCCCTGGACAAGTGGGCCCTCTGTTGGAATGACTATAGTATGAGAATTCAGTCAGAAAGAGCTTTGGGTGGACATGAATATACATTCTATTGCAACAGCCTTTTATGTACCGGGGCAGTCTGAAAAGCTGATGCGTCAGAAAGCATTATGGGTGGACGAGACTGTACAACCTTTTAGCAGATCCTTTTCTTAGCAGTGACCCCGCTCCACCACTAGGATATATGTCCCTAAATACTTAATTCAGGAAGTTAAAGTCGTGCGCATATGGAAAAAACCAAATGCACCATAGGTGGGCAAATGAAAATTCCTTACATTTCCATTGATTAAAATTGGCTTTTTAACCTCTTGAATGCCAGAGGTCTACAATGCATTGTGAATCAATGCATTGGAGATCTTTTCAGCATTCAAGAGGTTTAAAGCCCCATATACAGCAAAGGGAATTTCTGTGTATACCCTATGGTACAGCTGGTTTGCCCCCGAGTTGCTCCATTTTAGCTTGCTGGATAAGTGAGGCAGAAAGTGGCACATTACCTATTAGCATTAGCTCTTTATTAAAAGCCATGCTATGAGCTACTGTGGTTGTACATGTGTTGATGCAACAAACGTACTAATGATTGGATGTTTAGTGGCACATTCTCTTAAATTAACACCGCAGTTATTCAGATGTGAAAACAAGTGATAACGGCTCTTGTGGATTCTACACAATCACTAAAAATGATTTCCTTTTCTTTCTCTCACCTCCTGCTGTTTTCCCATTTAATTTCAGTTTCTTTTCTCTTCTCATTTTTAATACTGTGTGGATACCAATATATATAATGAAAAGCCCCAAAGTGTTCAAGGATGGGCTGGGGCGGAGGTTATTGCCCCCCTTTCCCTAGGAAACAGTCTGAGTCTTAGATGATGCTAAGGCTTCCCCACACCATCTTCCCTGGCTGTTGGTGGTGGTTTGTGTGGTGTTGTTGTTGGTACCAGTGCTTCCAGTTTGTGCCCAAATCAAAGCTGCACTATGGAGTGTACACAGATGTTGGTTCATATTACAACTGGTAAGATGTCCCAACACTTTCCCAACACTTTATTTGGCTCACTTCCTTATGCACATAACTTGAACCTTGCAGTGAACCCATCTCAAGGTCAATAGTGAGGCCACTGAACACCTTCAAAGGGGCTTGCTCTCCATCAAACAAGTACAATGTACCCAATCCATATCTTAACCAAACTATTTTACATTTGTCATGCTACTCTCTAGGCAGGCAAAGGGACCTGCTATGTGGAGGTTCGGCATAGTACCTGTATGCTAGAATGCTTGTTTGTACTGTATGCTAAACATTTAATTATTTGGCTACATACGCCTGCCACCTCAGATTTTGCATCCTGTCCTGCCTTACAAATATTTGTTCTGTGGAACCCCTTCTACTGCTTCAGGGAACCCAGGGATTTTACACAACATAATTTGAAAATAACTCACTAGAGAAAGGCCTAATTTACTAGCTTGCCGAAATTAGGTTTATAGGTGTAAATCATGTAGACAACTTGTGGATATCCCTCCTATATAACCAATTTGCATGAAGTTTATTGCATTGTTCTGCATGAAACATTATTGCTTTGCCAGGGCATTGTAAGGGGTATACATTTAATCCCTGAAGGACTAAATGGGTGCGTAACTCATCCCGAAGCAATGTGCTACACATCTCTCAGTCCTAAAAGGGTTGAGTTACAAAACAATATTTCCTAATCAGGTCAAATATTCTTTTGGTCTCCTAAAGAACAAATGTTACATTTACTGACACTAATATCACTCAAGATTTGTATGTTTTGGCAAATGACCAAAGACAGGAACACAATAGTTTTTTAAACATATCCAACAAAATTGTTAGGCTTAGCTAGTATTTCTATAAAAATACTTCTTTGTACACACAATCATTAAATATGCCTTTCAAAATAAAAGAGGAAATGTACCAAGACATTGCTCACAGGGTAAGAAGAAAAACAGATATGCCTGTAGTATAAGCACTCATCCAGTGCATTTCCTATAGATCTCCATTAACTTATTGGCTATTTATAGGAGAAAATTAAACATAACTTTTATTATCAACATCACATCTAAAAAATATAAAAAAATGAAGAGAGAGAAGCAACTGAGGCTGCCTAAATGCACAGATGGAAGGAAAGCTCACAGTGCCAACTCACCATAATGTATCAATATAGTAAATACAATTTTAATGTGAATATAAAGATATATATATAAATAGCAACAATGAATTAGAGCATTCTCCAGTCCCCCTAACATTAGGCCAAAACGCAAAGTGCAAACGCAAGCAGAAAAACAAACCTGCACTCCTCTATATAAAGAAAAAGTGTGTGCCCTATATTGGGCATATATAATATTTATTTGTAAATAAGTGAGATTTTGGTTTCACAACTTGGCCACATCTTGTATAAGCTTGCCAAGGTATCAAGGTATCTCTTTATGGCAAGTCCTACGCTAATACACAAATAAAGCCCTATCTAAATAAAATTAAAATTAAAAATCCCTGAAGATATGTTGTAATAAATGCGTAGGAAAGGGGGGACCCTTTAAATATGCTCTTTGTAGTGCTTGTGGGTCCCAGTGTGTTGCAATTAGAAACAGAGGACATACAATGTAAAAAGATGTAAATAGAGGACTTACCTGATGCAAAAAGACCTCCAATGGGCCTGCATTATGTGAGTACATGTATAAGAGTGCTGTGGATCCAGCAGTCCTCCCCATAAATAAAACATTTTTATCAAACCCCTCCACACACAGGTCATGTGAGGAATAATTGATTACAAACAGACAGGGTGCATGCAAGCTAGGACAGGCTTGAGGCCTTGTCCTTAAAGGTCAAGAATAAGAAAAGAAAATAGATAATAGTGTAATAATCTTTGTGCATTACATAAGTGGTTAAATCGGATAAGTGAAAGGCTGCTAGGATGAGCAAAGGCGAAGTGCAAGTAACAGGAACAGAAAGAAGGAAAGCTCACAGTACCAACTTACCATAATTAGGGTTGCCACCCAGCCGGTATTTTACCGGCAGGCCGGTAAGAAATTGGCTTCTGTCCAATGTTAAGTCTATGGAGGGAATGTCATGGCCGGTATTTTTTTGAAGAAAAGGTGGCAACCCTAACCATAATGTATCCATAAATAAAATTTTAATGGGCCTTAATTTTGAACTCCAATTGGGCTCTTTCCTTTAATAAGTGTGACAGGCATATATCGATTGTGGACCTTCTGTGATAGCTCACAAGGCTCTATACTCAGCCTTCCCTTTGTTATGGATAAACTGCGTTATCTCTACTAGGCTATAGCAAGTCATGGTCTAGAACCATTTACACCAGGCTATTGATGTCTTTTCAAGTTGTTGCTTGCCTCTGACCTATGGATGTTTGTATTATTGACCCTTTGGGGGTCTGTGAATGCCATTTCCACCCTTAGCCTTACTTCGTTGCGTTCACCCTAGTGACTTGGACACTGTAACTGAACTTTGCTACAATACTTCTATAATAATTATTACTCTGGAGGACATGGACTATTTTGTTACTGTTCCCATAATGACAGTATCTAGGGGTGCCTGAAGAGCAAGGAATAATCAATAAACTCTATGGTACTGTGCTTACTTTGGAGACTATGAGCTGACTGTTCTAGGATGGGCAAACATTTTTGCCTCAAACTGAAATCAGCGAATAATGGCACTTCCCGCTTGGTGACTAATTTTCCGCAAAAGTGCTGTTTTTCTATTTTTTTTGCCTACCTCATTCCATTGAAATCAATGGGAACACTGAATTTACACACAACACATAGCAAATATGATTTTATTTCCCAAAGGCATAGTATAAAAGGGGGCATGAGGATGCCTGTGTTGGTGGAGTGTGGTGAAAGAATCAGTTTAACAGGGAATTTTCTTTGGTGGGGGGGTTGTTTACTGAGATTGGGGGCAGTTAATAAAAAAAAATCCTAAACACAATTAAAAACCCCATAAGACATGGTATAAAAGGGGTCTGTCGTGCCTGTGTTGGTGGGTGGAGTCTGGGGAAAGAATTAGTTCAACAGGGAATTTGGTTTGGGTGGTTTGTTGATTGGTATTGGGGGGGACAGTTAAGAAAAAAATAATAAAATCAAATAAGAAATTTGTATGTAACATGACAGAGACAGGGACCCCCTGATGTAAGCTGCCACTGGGGTAGACGTAGAGAGAACATTTTGTACAGGATAGCTTGTAAGATTTGTTGTTAGAGGCCCAAGCCCTGATGAAACATTGATTTGTAGGGCTTAGACTTATTAGAGACACAAGCCTTGAGGAAACATTGATTTGCAGGACTTAGACTTGTTTGGCACAAGCTCTAAGGAAACATTGATTTGTAGGACTTAGGCTTGTTAGAAACAATGGTTTAGTTTTTTTTTTTAAAAGCACAAGCCCTGAGGAAAAAAAATGCCCTACTGCCTAGTACCAGCAGGTCATGTTGTGTTGGCCAGTTGCCACCGACCACTGTCAAGTGCCCTGATGTAGATGCAGAATTTGTAACTGCTGTTCTTGCTGCTGTTGCTGAGTTGTTTAAGCAGCAGGATGATTAGGCAGCTCAAAGGAAATGGGATCAACAAAAGCAGTTGCACGGGTGATGGATGATGAGGGTTTCACTTGCACGACTAGCTCCAGTGATGTGCCTAGCAGCACAATAAGTAGCCCCCAGAATATGCGAAGAAAAGAAGAAGTTGTCCTGTAATTCCTCTCCACCTGCCCCTCCTACAAAATCATGGGTGAATTGTTATTAGAATAGAAATTATTCCCTTGAGACCAGGAGCTGTTCCTCTCATCAGCAACTACAATGTGCACAGTGTGTGTGTGGTAAATAACACCTGGCAAAACTGTATCCAAACACCATGACATCAGAAATCAAACACTGCTGCTGTCACTATACCCCTTGTCCACACCCCACTAAGGACACATGACAACTTGCTGACAGTTTAATAGTAATGATGAACCCTCCCTGCCACCATCTTAGCATATTCCATGGGATGGAATCTCCTCAGATGCCGCTTGATGACCTGCTTGCTATTCTCCTCCACCACACTGCCATGTGTGATCAGTGCACCACCCAGTGTGTAATGGGTGGACACTAACTGCCACATCCTAACATCTACAGAGTGGCTATCATTTGGTGGGGGAGGTAATGATGAATGAGGTGCATTGGCAGAAGATGTAGTTACCCTAGAGGAAGAAGATGATGGCGAGCTAGTTGTTTCGCTCAACATGGAACTTCTAGCCTCTGCTTGGGTTTCTCTGTTCTTCTTCCTCTTTGATCTCTGCCTCACCTATTGTTGCCCTTCTGGAGGGTCAAGGGTTACTGCAACAGCTGTGCTCGATTTCTGTGGTGGGTGTTTGGCTTTAACATGTTTGACATAAATGTCATGGTGTCTGTTTTTCATGTGTGTTATCAGGGCGGTTATGGCACTCCTGTCAAAATATTTTGTCCAATGGGACAGGCAGTATAGAGGATACTTACTCCTCCTTACTACCATGCCTGGGTTGGTGTGTCAGCGCCACAGAATTTGTGTCGCATGGCCTATTCTTCTTTTTTAGTATATATATATATTATTGTGCAAACCTTTTAGGCAGGTATGAAAAAATGCTGTAAAGTAAGAATGCTTTCAAATATAGACATGTAGTAGTTTATTTTCATCAATTACCAAAAAAGCATAGCGAGTGAACAGAAGAAAAATCAAATCAATATTTGATGTGATCACCGTTTGCATCAATTCTCCTAGGTACACTTGCACACAGTTTGTTAAGGAACTTGGCTGGTAGGTTGCTCCAAACATCTTGGAGAACTAACCACAGTTCTTCTGTGAATTTAGGCAGCCTCAGTTGCTTCTCTCTCTTCATGTAATCCCAAACAGACTCGATGATGTTGAGATCAGGACTCTGTGGGGGCCATATAATCACTTCCAGGACTCCTTGTTCTTCATTAACTTGAAGATAGTTCTTAATGACTTTGGCTGTATGTTTGGGGTCATTGTCATACTGCAGAATAAATTTGGGGCCAATCAGATGTCTCCCTGATGATACTGCATGATGGATAAGTATCTGCCTGTACTTCTCAGCATTGAGGAGTCCATTAATTCTGATCAAATCTCCAACTTCATTTGCAGAAATGCAGCCTGCAAGGAACCTCCACCATGCTTCTGTCATGGTTTGTTAAGACTCTCAAACGCAAAGTTAGGTAAAAACACAACTTTATTGAAAAGTTTAAAATAATCCCATAGGATCTCATACATATGCATACACATATATAGTAATGACAGGAAAGTAGTAATAATAGCGAGTAAGGCTCTACCGGCCTTGCCAATATACCGGGCAAGGCAGCCTGGGCAAGCAAAGGAAAGGTGGCTCTACCGACCCTGCCAATATACCGGGCAAGGTAGCCTATCAGAATACAAGGAGGCAATGGCTCTACCGGCCTTGCCAATATACCGGGCAAGGCAGCCTATTAGACTATCAGAAATATACAGGCTCTACCAGCCCTGCCAATATACCGGGCAAGGCAGCCTAATGAATCACCAGATGATATAGGCTCTACCGGCCCTGCCAATATACCGGGCAAGGCAGCCTAAAGGAACACCCTGGATATAGGCTCTACCGGCCCTACCAATATACCGGGCAAGGCAGCCTAACAAATCACCAGATGATATAGGCTCTACCGGCCCTGCCAATATACCGGGCAAGGCAGCCTAAAGGAACACCCTGGATATTGGCTCTACCGGCCCTGCCAATACCGGGTAAGGCAACCCCAAAGTGGAAATGACTGGAAGGTTCTACCGGCCTTACCAATATACCGGGCAAGGCAGTCTAGAGGAGATGGTGCCAACTACTATGGCCTCAATGCCTGTCAGATGACAATGACAGTATAGAGATGGTATAAAGAGGCTATGAAAGCTAGTGGTAGTACCAGGTATTCTGCACATACCAGCACCCATGTACTGGGAGAATAACTAGCTGTCTAGGACTGGACAGCGTGCATTGAACCAATGTCCACAACCAGGGACCGTCAGTCTAAGAATGTAGCCGTGAGGCAAAGGAGCGAACCAGCGCCCGCACGCTGGGAACCAACAATCAACTGTTTATTAAGCCGTAAGGCCGTGGAGTAAACCAGCTCCCGCGCGCTGGAACCCAACAAGCTAAATGATAGTAAGCCACAAGGCAGTGGAACGAACCAGCGCCCGCGTGCTGAGGACCAACAGACTCAATGTGAGTAAGCCATAAGGCAATGGAGCAAACCAACAGACTAGATGTATAGTAAGCCGTGAGGCAGTGGAGCGAACCAGCACCCGCGTGCTGGAAATCAACAGACTAGATGTATAATAAGCCGTAAGGCAGTGGAGCGAACCAGCGCCCGCGCGCTGGAAACCAACAGACTAGATGTATAGTAAGCCTTAAGGCAGTGGAGCGAACCAACGCCCGCGCGCTGGAAACCAACAGACTAGATGTATAGTAAGCCGTAAGGCAGTGGAGCGAACCAGCGCCCGCGCGCTGGAAACCAACAGACTAGATGTATAGTAAGCCGTGAGGCAGTGGAGCGAACTAGCGCCCGCTCGCTGGGAACCAACAGGATAGGAATGTCGCCTAAGCGACCGAAGATCAAGTTGCCACAGCTGAAAGGAAACTGGACGCTGAAGATGACAGGAACCAGCACTACGATGGACCACCGGATCAGGAACGGCAACAAAGACTGGTAGCAGGAAGCAGCAACTTCGGGCGACTCCAACCGGAACAGGCACGGGAACAGGCACAGCTGATCAGGAGACTCAGGAACTAGATGCACTCAGGAACAGGAACACAGCTAAAGGCCCATAAGCTTTAGTAACATAATGAAAGTGGAGGCAGCCAGAGACACCACGAAAGGGCAACGAAAGGGTGCCCAAAGTGAGGCTGAAGGCAGACAGCCAATGGGAGCCCCCTACAGGTGATAGACACACAAAAGCAGCAATCACGGGCACCGTGATAGCTTCACTATTGCCTGCAGACACTCATTCTTATACCGCTCTCCAGCCCTTCAGCAAACAAACTGCCTTCTGCTACAGCCAAATAGCACCTGCTGCCATTTTTCTGCACCCCAGTTCCTGTGGTTTTATGCATAGTTGAGTCGCTTGGCCTTGGTTCCATGACGGAGTTATAGCTTTTTGGCCGCAAGTCTTCCATGAATGTCACTTCTGACTAGACTTCTTCAGACAGTAGATGGGTGTACCAGGATTCCACTGTTTTCTACAATTCTGAGCTGATGGCAATGCTGGACATCTTCCGATTGCAAAAGGAAGTAAGAATGATGTGACTTTCATCTGCTGCACTAAGGTTCCTTGGCCGACCACTGAGTCTACAGTCCACAGAGTTGCCTGTTTCTTTGTGCTTCTTCAAAAGAGCTTGAACAGCACATCTGGAAACCCCTGTCTGCCTTGAAATTTCTGCCTGGGAGAGGCCTTGCTGATGCAAATAGCTACCTTGGGCTTGATATTATTACCCAAGCCAAAACAGCATTACAGTAAAAACAAGCAACGTGTGTTTTGCAAACGTGTTTTACCAGTTCTATTGCAGAACCGCGGTAACACAAAACTGGCATAGACAGCACATTTCAACATATTAATAAAAATGTCGGTGTCTGCTAATTGTCAATGTCCAAGGAAACAGGCATACATTTGACGACAGAAAGATCAAGTTTAGTGTTAGATGTGTTCCCCACATTATCGAAATCCAACATAGAGTGCCCCTCTTCGACATATAACCCCCCCTTTGAAAATTGACATATAGTGCTCCCATCCAAACTACTTTCTCTATTTTATTTCCAGATTTCCCCCTCATTTCGAGGGGGAAATCTGGACCCCTCCTGATACCCTCCTAGCATGGATCACCTATCCAGTAAGATAGATGATCCATGTGGGAGACAATGCCAGCATTTTTAATAAAGCATGTTTATTAAAAATGCCTGCATTGTCGCCCACATGGCTCATCTATCCTACTGGATAGGTGATCCATGCTAGGGGGTATCATGAGGGGTCCCAATGCCCCCTCAAAGTCTGAACTATTTTTTAAAAATAAAATATAACATAACATTTATTACACATATACAGGCAAGGTATGCAGCCGCATACATTGCCTACTAACCCTTTGAGTATCAGAGGTGTAGCAAATATACCTCTCTGGTACTCAAAGGGTTAATCATGTAATACATATACAACAGGGCATGTTGAATAAAATTGGAGAATAAACAATGTCAGATGTGTTAGCAATACTTGTCAAAATAAAATGGAGAAAGAAGGTCAGATGGGAGCACTATATGTTGATTTTCAAAAGGTTGAGGGTCAGTTGGGGCACTCTGTGTTGGATTTCTATGATGTATACTGTATTCTGCACTGCTTATGTTTGAACAACAATGGTTTTGAAACCAATGTTGTGGCTTCTACTCCCGAACTCTGAGGCGCAGGATTCCAGACAGAAAATGTAACCACAAAACATGCGGTAATACTGACTGTAGGTAATAGTATGCTACTTGCGCTTTGTTTTTAGTTGTTTCTTATAGGCTTTTTGACTGGCGGTGCGTATAATTACCACTGGTTTTGTTTTCACAACTCGGGCAATAGGAAAACATAACCTGACTTAACAAAACACAATTCCTGTCTTTTTTAGCTGTAGTAATAATATTGAGCCCCTTGTGTCTTGTTGCTGTGCTCAGTTTTGCAATGATGTATGACTTTTTTACATTAAACCATCTTCAGCAATCTCACCTTGTTAGCTGAGTTTGGCTGTTCCTGAACCAGTTCCTACACAACCCACATCTTAATTTGATGATCATTAGCACCTGTTTGGTAAAATTATTTAAAGGAGCAGTAAACTTTTTTTTATGAAAACACATATTTTACAGAGCATTTCCTGCTGAATAAAACAAGGTCACTCCCACTGCTGTCAGATGTTTTATTAAAAAATTATAGCAGTTTAAATAACCAATAAGTGAATTTACTGTGTTTACTTCCTGATAGTTCTGACAGGAAGTGACAGGCAGTTTCTATCACATTCTATGGAGAACTGTATGTCTCTGACTTTTCTGACTTTCCTCTCCATTAGAATCTAACAGGAAATCTAATTAGAATTTGACCACTAGAGGGCACTGCTAATGTAAAAAAACATGGGTTTAAACTGTAATAACTCTGGAAATATAAATCTCTCGGCAGTGGGAGAACCCTTATTTTACTCAAATTTTACTTATTTTTTTCATAAAAAAAGTTTACTGCTCCTTTAATCATACACCTGACTATGGGCTAGATTCTATTGCAGGTAATAAATGTTAACACCCATTTTATCAAAAACTTTCATATTGAAGTCTATGGGGAAACCTGGAGATAAAAGCAGAGCTAAAATTAGCACCTGCAATAAAATCCAGCCCTATATGCCTACAAAATCCCTGATATTGTGCAAGTGTACCTAGAAGAACTGATGCTGTTTTGAAGGCAAAGTGTGGTGGTCACACCAATTATTGATTTGATTTAGATTTTTAATCTGTTAACTCACTATGCATGTTGTTATTTGATTAAAATAAACTATTAACATGTCTATTTTTGAAAGCATTATTACTTTACATCATTTTTTCACACCTGCCTAAGTACACAGTACACAGTATATATATTTATATATATATATATATATATATATTTATTTATTTTACTTCAAAACAATTGTTTGCTCCTTTAAAGTGGAACTGTAATGTTGTAACAAACCTATCCTCCCTTTTGGAGATATGAGCACTTTCTCTTAACGATTAAGACAAACAGTACTTTATGCACTAAGAATTATATAACTGTTCCCACTTTCAGGAAGTAACAGCTTTATCACTTCTTGAAAGTTTGAACACATTCTATTGAGAACTGTTGTCAGTGATCCACTTCTCACACTGAATAACAGGTTAACATTGTGGTCACTAGAGGGCACTCACTCTCAATGTTAAAAAAACAACAGATGCATCTCTTAGTAGTGAGAGTACCTTGTTATTTGCAGCAGGAAAAGCCTATCAATATTTGTTTTTGAGTATAACAAGTTTTCTGCACCTTTAACAATCCAACCTTTTTCTGGTGACATTAGGGACTCGATACTATTATTAGTCCTGCTATTTTTTTAAAACAGAGGTGGTAGTTTTGACAGCGCAGTTTGCAATTCTATTAACTGTGCTGTCAACAACCATCTCCACACAAAAATGTCCTGGCGCAAAATTTGCAACAATGGACATCATGTAAAAAATTAGACTTTGCTATCCTATACCATGCGGTGGCTTCACTGCATGTTAAGGAACGCACTTTTCATGGAGAAAAACCAGCGTCATGAAAAGGAGGTGCAGAGTCCAAAACTGGTGTCTAACACAAACTTGTGTTTGAAAAACAGAAAAAGATTAACCCTATGAGTGCCGATGGGGTATGCAATGCATTATACAGTGTTGCATATCCCAATGGCACTCATAGGGTTAATCTATCAAAAGTTAAAACATGTCCCAATAAATATAAACTTACCTGATGTCCAGCAGGGTAGTGGCCATCTTCATCTTCTTTCTTCTCTTCTCCCTCACTTCTCTTTATCTTCTCTTCTTTTTTGTGTTGTTTAAAAAAAAAAAAAAAAAAAAAATATATATATATATATATATATATATATATATATTCTCTAGTTCTGTATCTTTTTTAAACAAAAATTAAGCCCCACAAAGATATGACAGTTAATCCTTTGAGTGCCGGAGGGGTAGCCCTCCGGCCCTCAAAGGGTTAAAAATAGGTGGCATCTTCTTTTCTGAATAACATTTTTTTCCCCATCTTCAATAATTGTATCTAATGTCACCCCTTCCACGGCTGCTGTCTCTGCTGGCAGCAGAAGGCATTTGCACTGGAAGACCCCCCCTTCCCTACTTCTCGAGCCGTTGCCCTAGTCAGACTGCCAGAATTTTGAACCGAGACTGGCTTTTATATGCCAGTCTCAGTTCAAAATAATTGGCAGTCTCCAATTGGCTGGGAAGTGCTTACGCACCTCCCAGTCAATCAGCTTCTAGCGGGGGGATGACAACCCACCTTAGTGTGTCTTGGTGATGATGAACCACACTGTGCCTCATGTATAAAAGCATAGTAGTGCACGTCAGAACTTCTTTCCTCTGTTGTAGTAATGTTACTGCACAAAATGTCTATACTTGTATAGTACCTATGTCTACTTGCAAGGCTCCGATCATACATATTACTTTACTACTATGTTATTATTGGTGTGCACTCTTGTGAAATAAATTGACCTCATTGCTATTCACAAACATGGTTGTTCACAACCACCAATGACTTGCCTAACCATATGGGTATTTAGTAATATATGTACAATGACTACATGGGGCGATCTTGTGACATACCTTCACCACATCTCACCATGTCGGATGAACACTGGATGAACATCGTATATTGGAAATAAGTAAACACAGGTGGCTTGGTATGCATTGAAATGGAGTGCAGTCGAGTTTCCCATGTAATCAGGGCCTAAGGGACAGTGTGACAGATGTGGGGACCAGAGTATGAGGGGAGGAGGGACTTGGATCATTAAAACCACTATTATCTTTAATCCCCAACAGCATTTGGGATGTGCTCCACTTCATCCGATCTCTGTGCCACTATATATTGACAGTACATGTCCGTATGTACAGTCTGCATACCCCACCCTATCAATAGAATGATGAGCATATTGAAGAAAACAGGAGGGGAATATGCTGCACAATACCGTACACTGGCAGGGCATATCCTTTCTGACTGAGGTCCAAATAAAATAATCGTTTTTTTAAGTCTGAGATATTTTGTGTTTTGAAAATGTCAAAAGGTCAGGGATGGATTTACATCTCAGGAGCCTGTAGGCACAGAAATTTGAAGAGCCCCCCCCCCCGTGGGCCATCTGCACTGGACACCTACACAATGCTCCAAATCTCCACTTGGCCCCCCATCATCTCCATATTGCCCTCACATTGCCCCCATCATCGCCACATTGCCCCCATCATCTCCATATACCATATTGCCTTCACATTGACCACCATCAGCTCCACATTGCCCTTACATTGCCCCCCATCAGCTCCATATTGCCCCCATCAGCTCCACATTGCCCTCACAATGCCCCCCATCAGCTCCATACTGCCCCCATCAGCTCCACATTGCCCCCCACCAGCTCAATATTGCCCCCATCAGCACTACATTGCCCTCACAATGCCCCAATCAGCTCCATATTGCCCCCATCAGCTCCACATTGCCCTCACAATGCCCCCATCAGCTCCATATTGCCCCCATCAGCTCCACATTGCTCTCACATTGCCCCCATCACCTCCATATTGCCCCTATCAGCTCCATATTGCCCTCACATTGCCCCCCATCAGCAAAACATTGCCCCCACCATCTCCATATTGCCCTCCATCGGCTCCAACTTGCCCCCCATTAGCTTCACATTGCCCCCACCATCTCCATGTTGCCTCCATGTTGCCCTCACATTGCCCCCCCCCATAGTCCGTTTCCTACCTCCCCCCGTTGTCCGTTTCCTACCTCCCTGGTAGGAGATCTGTCATTTGTGCCTCCTTTGGCACAGTCTTGTAACTGATGGAGCTCCCGCGCGGTCTCCTATTCAGGAATGCAGAGCGCTGGGAGATGATGTCATCTTCCAGTACTCTGCATTCCTAAAGAGGCGACGAGGGAACTCAACACCTACAGGACTGTGCCAAAGGAGGCACAGACTTGTCCTGCCGGGGAGGTAGGAAATAGACGGGGGGGGGGCAATGTGAGGGTGACATGGAGTGGGTGCTGGCGCAGCCAGCGAGGTGGCTAGTTTTTTTTTTTTTTTTTAAGAATATTAAAAAAAAAAAAAAATCCCAATGGCAGGCGCCCCTCAGTGGCATGCGCCTGTAGGCAGGTGCCTACTTTGCCTAATACCAAATCCGGCCCTGCAAAAGTTTATAATAATTGTTGGTGACATAAACACCAACTAATCTGGAATCTGGAAAGGAAATTTAAAACATACATTTCTTGAGACCTATGCATTTTCTAGCCATGTGCTTGGCTGCTTGTATAAAGCACAGGCAATTTTCTACACATTTGCATACTGCTCACAGTCGTTTCTAACTGGTCCATTTTAAACTGAGAAAATGTTTATTGCCACAAGATGGTGCTATCTTTTCATGTTTGACCAATGTGAAGGTCTGTTCATAATTAAATGCTAGTACTAATGTTTCCATAAAAATCAGCTCTTTGACTGCCATAGAGGTGTGCAGTGCACTGTATAGCAATGAGCTGCACACTCCTCTGGCATTCAAATAGTTAAGAAAATTCATGAACAATCTAAAATGTCAAGAAAAATCTGGAAGGATTTCAAATGTGTTGTTTTAAACCATTTAGAGGATGTCAGATGTCAAGTGACGTTCCTAGCTTACCTTTGCAACATATTCCCTTACAAGCTCAGCACCAGAGACAAAACACACCCCTGTTGTGGAAATCCTTACATACAAAGAAACATGTACTTATATGGTGGTGCTTGAGATTGACGTCACGTACATCATTAGTGTAGACAGAGGGAAGACCTTTCTGGTGAGATTAACAGCATAAAGGATTTTTGAGATGAAGGTGATGCAGACTGACTAACTGTTTGCAGTTTATCATAATTTATAATTGAAAAAAAGCTTTTTCCTATTCAGAGATGCTGGTAATACACTACATTTCCCGGAAAATATTCTTAACCCACTGAGTTCCAGTTAAGAATGTCTTTGCTATATAGAATTTGCAGTAGTAGAATCACATAATAAAAACAGCTGATAAATGTACCCCTCCTCAAATTATTTATAGTATCTCCAGGTTGGACACATCAAACAACTAATGTCATATTGTAACACAGATGCTTTTATTTGGAGAATCTGGAGCTATTTATATACCATTTGGCTATTTCCAATTATAATAGGCTTCTTGGGGACAGTGCCACAATATAAAATAAAATGAAAGGTTTCATAACCTTCTAAACATTGCTTTAACCCTACGCACCATTTATATATGTCGTAGACCATTATATATATTTGGGGCAAACTGACATGACCAACAGCACATTCCCGTAGAATGAAATGTTGCAGAATGTGGCTGTTTGTAAGTGTGGGGATTGCTACTACTACTGGGAGCCAATTGGATTGGCTCCCCAGAGTGTTAGCATTCAGTAGTCCAATGTTATCACTGTTCATTGATTGTAATGAAAACAAATGGAACCTGCTGTCATGGCTTACAAATAGCTCACATGCTTGAGTTCGGGGAAGAAGAGTGCTGTTGATGACATCCCAGTTCCCTGCATACTACATACGGTTTCTTCAGTTGTCATAAGTAGGATCAGTCACCGTGATTGGCCATCATAGCCATGCCTTAGAAGGTGTAAGGGAACTTCTCTCAGCTATGGCAACAATAAATTTGTCTATGCAAAGTTAAATACATGGCTAAGATCTAAAGTAAGGAATGAAACACCCACAGATTGCTTCCTTACATTCCCCTTAGTGCAAGTGAAGTTAAAGGAAGGAAGTGTTGACCTGTGCAGATAATGTCTGACTGAGGCTCCCAATGTATCCCCTCTTTTTGGAGAGCTTTCTGTCCATTAGTGGGCATTGAACTTAATTTCTCTTCTTCTTACCATGCATAAACCAATGGAAAAAACAAACAGACTAACCAGACACTGGAAATATACCTTTACCACTATATCAACAAATTACAGGAAAACTGGTCACAACTTATTACCCTAGCTGAATTTGCTTTTAACAATAGTCTTCATACTGCCCTGCTGGGCTCCTCATTTTTTGCTGGTGTTGGATATAATCCACGTTCTTCCCCCACGGTTCATCCAGTACGGGTTCCTGCGGCTGACACCCTAGTCACGGACCTACAGGAGCATTGGACCAGATTGCATGCTCAACTGGCTTCAGCTGCTATCCAGAGCAAAAGATCAGTGGACCAGCATCGCAAACGAGCTCCTAAATTTCTTCCTGGAGAGATCTGGTCAGTTGACCATAAATCTCAATAGGATGGTGTAGCAATAGCGCCACTGCACAATTTCAGGCCACTGTGATACTGCACCTAAAAAATTCAAGTTTGAGCTGTAATAATTTTTGAATAAAACACCTTTCTGCAGTGGGAGTATCCTTGTTTTACTCAGGGGGGTACACCCTACAGTACATATTTTTTACATTTTAAGTATTACTATCCCTTTAAAGCCTGATAGAACATGGAAAATAACCTATAGTTTGATAATATCTGCAAAATTCTCAGATTTGCAGGTTAATGCACATGAGGCAAATGTTGGAGGTCTGATGGACCTGCAATGCATTGCTTCACACTGTGTTTTTTACTCTAAGATCCTCAAGGGGTTAAGGAGAGTATTTTAATTGCCTGAAGCAGAAATAGAACTGCACCACAGGAAACAAAATCTAATTCTCCTTGATTTAAATGTGGCTTTTAACCATTTGAAGGCTAGAGAGCTCTCCCGTGGTTCTCTCCAGAATTACCCCAGTTCTTCTTATTACATCATCATCCTTTTAAGCTAAGGATATCTCCAATGGAAGCAAAGGGGTTAAACAGGCAACAGTGACTCATAAAATCCCTTTATTGTGAATATAGATTTAATACCCCTTTAAAATGCTCTTTAGCCTCTTAGATGTGAGAGACGTATCCAAGAGTTTAACCTCTTTGAATAAAATTCTACATCCATGAAAATGTATTTTACATTTTCACTTTTCTGAATTTATTTTGAAACGGTAATAGTTCATAAATTCCATTGCTCTGGATGACATGTAGTGTTGCATGAGAATTTCTCCAGCATTCTACTAGACCTAGATTTAGTCCTCTGTCACCTGATTAAACAGTAAAACAGCCGGGGTGAGCCACACACTGTGTTTCTATGGCATTTAGTGTCCCTGAGCTCCTACCGGCTTCCTGTCCTTCTTCCTGACTCCCTAGGGATCATTTCCATGCTGAACCTAATTAAAGGTGGCTTCTGCATACAAATGATCATGTGCTGCTTAGCCCTAGATATCCAATCCAATCAGATCATTGTGAAAGATACCCCAGTGTCATGTAGCACATGCAAATAATATAATAAACCCAAGTTCACATCTTTAACCCTTTGAGTACCAGAGGGATATGCAACACAATTAGTTATGCCACCCTCTGGTAACCAAAGAGCTGACGCAGGAGAATTTAACCCTTGGCTGTTAGAGACATCACCAATGAATTGCTTTGCAATGCATGGAGGTGTCTATAGCAACAAAGTGTTAACTCCTTCAGTGCCAGAAGGGTATGCAACGTATTGCAAAGCAATACATTGCATATCCCTCTGGCATTCAAATGGTTTAATTGTGTCCATTTTACACTTCTTTTACTGGAAAATGTTTATAGAAAAAAGTAAATCCCATGGCAAAGCTCTAACATTCCAATCCATAATCTGGTGGTTAGTCACTAAAGACAAAAAATCCATCATGACACAAAACAGGAGATAAGAAGGAGAATTCTCCCTCATTTACTACTTTGCATTGTTTACAGTGTTGGTCCTCAAATGATCCCTACAGCACAGTACAGGTTTTCTTTTATACCTGCTGGAGCTCAGGTGAGATATCAGTGGCTCAGATATTCAGGGGAATGTATTAATCCACCAGGGCAGCCCATTGGCTGTGCTTATACACCTACACCTACACCTGTACATATGTGCAAATGTCTTTAGCTCAAGCTGTTGTACACAACTCTGCCGGTGCAGGCCTCTAACGAGCATAAAACCGAAAGCCACCCCACAGCATGTACAAGGAAGAATTTAGCACTGATTTCCTCAGTACCTTCTTAGTGCATAGAGTAATACAAAGTGTAAGGGACTTGAACACCACTAGCCGCCAATACACTCTCACACTGCCCATTTACATAAGCAGTGCAAAGGTGACATTTTATGGCATAAACATGTTGTACATAAGCGTTATGCCTATAATGGCATGGGAGCATTCATACATTCTCTCGTAATGTCTACTGGTATTTAAAGAGGGATATTCCAAGGACTCAAGAAGAGAATTGCTGTACTACTGGACTAACTCCTGCTATGAGAGGGGTTAGGATGGTTAGAGGGTAGGAAGAGGCATTAAACTAGGAAAGGGAAGGGAGGGTGAGCCAACATAGGATGGAGTAGACAATGTAGAAGAGGTACTGGGATTAGACAAGGGTCATTGGGATGTAGAGGGGGAAGAACTAGTCAATAGGTAGGTGCCTCTGTTAAAGTATGATAGACATTAAATTAATAATATTTCAAATAATGCACATCATCATGACAGTAACATAAAATGTATGCTTGGAAATGCTCATAGTCTGTCTGGTAAAATGGGAGAATTAGAGCTGATTGTAATGAATGAGCAGAATGATCTTCTAGGTGTCACTGAAACCTGGTGAGACGATACACATGACTGGGCAATCAGTGCAGTGGAAAATTCATTATTAGGATGGAAAGGGTGATTAAGAGCTGGCGTTATATTCCTGTATGTAAAGCAAGCTTTAAAACATAGCATATGGGAAAATATTAAAATAGAGTCTGGTAAAAATGTAGAGACCCTGTGGAGAGACATACACACTTAGGCATACATAAAAAATATGTTGATGGGTATGTTTAAATAAGTCCAGGTGTTACAGCAAATGGAACATGCTTCTTAGTTAGGAAATGTACTCATAATGGGAGATTTTAACTATCCTGCAATAAACTGGAGAAATGAGACTTCCAGTACAACATGGAGAAATAATTTCATACATATGCTTAATTACATCTTACATAAGGGAAGAACTGTGTTAGCCAGAGACCAGTAGCGTAAAAGTGATACCTTTATCAGGTAACTAGCTGTAGACTTCAAGCTCGCAAGACCACTTATTTCTCATCTATGTTTTAGAACAAGAGCTGAATATGATGATATATAAAAAAAATTTAATTAAAGGGAAGGAACTTTCACTGTTACCCTGAACAAATGAAATGGATGACCATTTCACCAACCATAACCTTAAAATCAAAATACTCAGTGGGAGTTTCAAAAATATGTTGGAAAGAATGACATTTGAAACAAAGATGATCAGTTTTTCAGCACTAAATATACTGGGCTAAATAAGGACTTGGGATTCCTCTCGCATTAAAAATAGTTTATATAACAATTCCTTCAGTTTATTTCCCTTTATTTCATGTTCATCCATTTTCCTCAAAATATATTTCCTTATTTATTTCTGTCTACAATGGATCTGTCTCTCTCTTTCTGTCTCTCCTTCTGTCTCTCTCCCTCTCCTTTCCTGACACCCCTCCCCTCATTCCTCTTGCTATGAAATTAATATTATTTTAGCTTATCAGCTTGTGTTTTCCTTAGCTAGGCATTTAACTTGTATGTTTAATTTTTAAATATAGTATGCTTTTGTCTTGATAAAGGTAGCTTGCCGTTCTCTAAAGCTGGTCCTAAAAATGGAGTGCTAGTCCAATAAAAAAAAGGTATTATTACATACTGCAATACTCATTCATTTGGCATCTACACCTGTGGACTAACACAGCTAACCTAAATTAAGTATATATATTTCCTATGTAAAACTGGTTATCGTCTGGTAAAGAAACAAACTACAGGTAGGATTTATGCAGGAGCAGTGAAGTAAATGTAAACATGTATTTTGAACAGCATGAAATTTAGAGCTTTTCCTTCTGAGTAGATAAGATCTCTTTCCTTGGAGATGTTCCATTCAAAAGATAACACAGAGCCAACAAATTATCACCAAAAATTAAAGAAGGTTCACCACTTTTTGAAAATTCTGTTTTTCCAGACATTTGTAAAAAATATTTATTCGGTGCATACATCCCAATTTTTTTGTAGATAGATCTTCATGACCATGTAATTATGCAAGCTCCTAACAACTGATAAGCGCTGCTCAGCATAGGATGAAAATTCTCCACAAAAAGGCCCTCCTACCACTCAAAAGGAAGTGCTTTCCAATCCTACCACAGATAGCAGGATACAGAAATTTATGATTTTGATCATGTCCCTAGGATGGGGATGAAACACCGGTCTGCTTTGAAGCTACTTCTATTTACCTCTTCCCCTGTCTGCTTTTGTTCTCTACTGTATCTCTCTTTAGCTGAGCCTACAGTACTGATGCAGGAGGCAGAGGTGGCTTTAGCTTACTCATACTGGGGCATGTTTTTGAATGCCTGAGGTGTTTCCTTCCAATGTGTGTGGGGGGAAAGCTAATATCACATGCACGTTCAATATGAGTCCAGGGTCCTTCTCTGTTATAAAGGGCAGCAGAGTGGTAGGTTCTTAATGAAAGCTGTGTGTCTTCTTTAATTCTCTCATAAGACATTTTAGACTAGGTTAACTATACCTTGACACAGTGTTTCCATCACGTGCTTGCTTCTCCTGTTTTTTCACTGCTTGCCCTAGTGTGCTTGGTCTGCTGGTTTATTATGCCTAGGTTGGCTTATAACTGGTTTATGGTCTTGTTTTTTCTTCAGGATGTCTGACCCTTTGCTGGAAGTATGTGAAATCACTATCTAAGACGCCTACCTCAAAGCATAAGCATTTGTCATGTGTCTTGGAAAACTTGTTAGTGGGTTGTGTTTGACAGCAAGGGAAGCCATGCAAAAAGTAAAAGCAGGCTTAGGCCTTAAGAAATATTCTTTCTGGCATTGGTGATTGGTTGGTGGACTGAAATTGACTGATGGTGGAGGTGATGGTGGTAGACTGACTTCCAATGAGTCACAATTATGCCACACAATTAATGAAAATTATTGATCTCTAAGAGTGTGGGTATTCTACTCAGTAAACAGTCTGAGGATGTCTCAGAATCTCCTCTGTGAACAGGCATTTTAGTGCAGGATTTTGGAGGAAATTATTGTCATTTTTAGGCACAGATAAGCTGAATAGTGACAGCAACAGCACCTGATTTCTTGGAGGATGATTTAACATTGTCTACATATATTGGACATGCTTAATTAGAGCAGATGTGCCAAGGTGTGATCAGTTCTTCCCCTTCTTCACAACCTTTTCACACAATGTGCACACTGCAGTTGTTGATAATTGCATAGTTCCACTTCCTGTCCTCAATGAAAAATATTCCCAAACTTATGATTTCAAGGGATTTGCGAAAGACTGGAATTATGGTTAATGATCATAGCACTGGTCACAACTGTAGCAGATGGCGGCAACTGTTCAAATTCCTCCTCTGCATTGCTGTTACCATGAATTCATGTGCTGATTGCTTTTCTGTCTTGCATTTGTTTCCACTTCTACTAAATACTTGTATTGTATTACATGATGGCTAATTTTTAAAAATGTTAAGTCTACCAACACCACTGGTGCATTGACATATCCTATGGTCATTAACGTTATAACCAGTGCACTGAAAACTAGCTCTAATTGCACACTTGCTGGTGCATAACTAAGGATACCTAAGGATGCATATGAATGTTGGACACAGACATTGTTTTGTTTGGCAGCATTCAAATGTATCATCTTTTCAGCCTAAAATTTAATTATCCTACATTTATGCTGTAAGCATCTCACGTGCAGTTGAGTCACTGCTTAAAGATTGATGGTATTCATGAGCATCAATTACCAAGCTACATTCTAGGAGCAACTCCCATACAGATGTCCCAGTGCCACGACCACCACCACGAATATTAGACCTCTGCCCCTGAGATTGCTTTCTGAGATGATCATATGTTCTGAAAATTGTGGTGATGTTGTTGTGGCTATTGTTGCTGAAACCGAGAGTAAAATAATTTTGCTTACTTCCTTTTTACTATACTTTCCCTTCATTTGCCCCTGTTTTATCTCTCTCTCTTTCATCCTCCAATATGCAATCTTCCACTTGATCTATAAGGATTTCTTTATATGTTCTCACAGAATCTGAGTTCCCAGAGTGCTCCTGGTCATGCCTAGGCACAAATTCAGAAATGTTATATTCACACTGGGGGTCCAGCAACTAATGTGTTCCTCATGGCTTTAATTGAGACCATGCAAGGATCTAGCTCATCATTCTAAAATATGAATCTCCAACTGGTCCATGTCTGTGTTGTTATTGTTAGAATCAGGGGTCATGCTTTTTGTTTCTGTAATAAAATATGTTACAGGAAGTATCTCACTGAATCCTGCACTAGTATGACTAATCAGCAAGGTGACTTCCTCAAAAGATTTTAGGCGGTCACTTAAGTTACATTTTAGCTATGGTTGGAGGTTGACAAATAAGCCACTTCCAAAGCTTCCATGGGTATGACAATATGAACAGCTACAACATGGTTTCTTCCAAATCACTGCAAACTGAGATTATCTGTGGCTAGACAGAATTTCTAGACATAGTAAGGTAAGCAATTATTTATTCTGAGGTGCTCGTGTTCCTTTAAGTGGAACTAAACACTTTTCATCTTTGTTGTTAATGTTCCTTTAATATTTTGGGCCATTCTGTTTTATTGGGGTGCAACTCGGGTTTACTAGGCTTCCTATACCATCCCCTGTAAAATTAGTACATTGTGCTAAGCATGACAGGTTAGCTTTAATGTGGAATTGTCACTTGGTAACAAATAAGTACTAATGAAGGAGCTCTCAAACTCATCTCAATTTATGTTAGTTGATTTTTTTGTTAAAAACAATAGTTTATGAGATATCTGATATATAGCGTTATTTATTTATCAGTTTGTGCAAGTTAGACACTACTGGCTGGCATGCCAGTCAAATACAAACATTCCACATTGCTCTCCCTCACACCTGCTTTTCCTTGCCAGCATAACATCTGACAATCATTCAGTTCCAGTCAGGATAAATGCCTACACTCAGTTGTGCATGTGGACAGATGCCAGTTCTACTTTAGTACATATGGTGGAGAGTCTGAGCCAGACAGACTTACACTATGGGATGTCTGTGTATAACTGTGTAATCACAAGACCAGCAGAAGCTGAGGTAAGAAAGTAAACCTGCATCTCTCAGATGGATTCCCTCAACAGGATTTATGATGATATATCAATTTAAGTAGGATCTAATGTGAGCAAACAAGGTTCTATTCAGGAAACTAAACAGGAACAGTTCTGGAGCAAAGCAACAACAAAATGGGGGGACATTAAAGTGTTAGTAATGTGTTTTTTAAAGGGATAGTAATACTTCATTTTAACTTTATTTTATTTTGTAGGCATTAAAAAAACATGAAGAATGATATAAGTCTTATCTCTGAAACCTTTATGGTTTAAGAGATATTCACAAAGTATCCCACCCCCGTTCAACCAGATAAGAAGGGAGATGCCCAGGTAGACTGCAGAGAGGGACAATCTTCAATTAAGATAATGGAAAAAGCTGAAAAACTTTTCAAGGGGGGAAGGGCTTTCATTGTTTTCATACAAAGAAAATTGTCCCCTTCTGTTATCTGTACTGTCATACAACCAGACTCACATCTGAGAAGAGATGGCTTACACTAGGAAAAAGGGGCGGGGAGGGGAACTTTGCTTGTGAATATCTCATAAACCATAAAGGTTTCAGAGATAAGACTTATATCATTCTTCATGTTTTTTTAATGCCTACAAAATAAAATAAAGTTAAAACGAAGTGTTACTATCCCTTTAAATAAAATGTAATATTGTAGATATTACAAAAAATAAACTAACTGATGCAAGTCCCATCTCACAAACCTTTATTGTTTGAGAGATATACAATGAAAAAGTTCCCCCCTCCCTCCCTTTTCACAGACGTCAGCTGTAAAGCTGACAGAAGGAGATTCGAGCCATGTGACTTAACGGCGGCTCTTCAGCAGAATTGAAATAGCGGTATCTAAAAAGAAATACTTCATTTGAACTGTCTACAAAGTGTGCCTGGTTTGCAAGCACACTTTGTAGACCCTTTCAATGAAGTATTTATTTTTAGATATCACTATTTCAGCTCTGCTGAAGAGCCGCTGACCGGTCCCAGGACCAAGATCTCATGCTGTCAACTAGAGGCTGGCGTCTGTCAAAGGGGAGGGAGGGGGAACTTTATCATCGGATATATCTCTCAAACTATAAAGGTTTGAGAGATGGGACTTGCATCAGTTAGTTTAATTTTCTAATATCTACAATATTACATTTTATTGAAAAAGGACATAACTAACCCTTTAAAATGTCAATTTATTTAAATTGGTATTTTAACATCTTGAATTCTAGGGAGGTCTCCAAAACATTGCTTTGGAAGTGGTTAAAATAGCCATTTGAATTAAAGAGAATGTTTATTTACTACATATTGGGGTGAACATATGATTCCTTCAATGTGGCCCCATTGGTATCAATGCCCACACCAGTGGCTGTGCTTCAGGGTATGCACAGGGCCGGATTTACATCCTAGGCACCCGTAGACAAGACACCATGGGTGTCTGTAGGGGGGGCAAGGGGGGCACTTGCTCCCCCTACAATTACCCCCTTCATATAAACAAAGGGATTGGATGGACTGGCCTGGGGGCCATATTATGGCTTTGCCCCCCCTCCGGAAAAATTTCTATAGACACCCCTTCAAGACACTCTAGGTGCCCTTAGCTCTGCCCATGGCCACATCCATTCTTCACATGGCCCCACCCCCAGTTCCATCCACTGTTTCCTGGCAAAGCTTTAACCCTCTGGCTTCTAAAGCGATCTTCAACTCATAACTCAACAATGCACTGGAGATGTCTCTCTCTAGTATCCAAGGGGTTAAATAATAGCCTGTAAAGCAGCCTAAACTAGAGCAGGGATATTGAGATTGTTCTGACCACACCCATAATTCAGAATGTGGGTGTGAATAGCACAGCTGAGGCATCCCTCAAAATTTTGGAAATTCAGTGCTGGGTATGCACTAAAGTGTATGATTACTGTAGTACATACAGTGGGCACACAAGGCCTTCATTAGACCTTTGAAGACAGAAGCCTGTTACACCTGCACCACAGCATACATGGGAGGATTGTATAGAATCACACTATTTTCCTTGTGCTTTGTTTAGTAAATAGCATTAAACAAGGTGTAGAGGAAAGAAACTCCCCACAATGCACAGAGACTGCCTCACTGCCCTTTTTTTTTGCTCAAGTCAATGCTCAGGGGCGATTTAGAGGCATAAGTAGCTTTGTAAATTGGTGTTCAGTAGGTGTAGGGTTAGAAAATAGAATCCAGATCCTGATTTAATGCAGAATCGTATTCATAAATTTCCCCCACTGTGCAGTTGTTTTATCTTTATCCGTATGCTGCTCTGTCTTGTTCTAACACTTGCCTTTCTCTGCTGTTCCCTAAAGCCTTCCACTTTTACAAGCCCACTTCAATGATCTTTGCAAATGGCCTTACCACCCCTTTAAATCATGAAGTGACCTTATGTCCAATTGAATCCACTAGCAGGAAAAGCAATATCATTTATGACTTATGGGATGATGCGCATGCTGGAGGTTCATGGATACTCTCAGCTCTCAGGGGAAAATGTTTCATATTAAATTCTTTAGTTTCTAATGACTAAACACTCTTTTGTAAAAGTGCCACATTGTTTATGGTTGCTTAGTAATTTGTTGCTAATATCTGTACCAGTCTCTAAAGATTTTCTATTTAAACTATGAGCAAAATATATTCCATTTATCATTTAACCCTTTCAGTGCCAGAGGGGTACACAAACTCATTGCAAAGCATTGTGTTGCTTACCTCTCTGGCACTCAAAAGGTTAACCTTTTGCGTGCCAGAGGAATATCCAGTGCATTTCACAGCAATATGTTGGAACCATTCTGGAGCTCCCAAGGTTAATACCTTCATTGCTGGCTGTGCTGTACTTAACAGTTTAACAACCAGAGATGTGTGCAATGCATTGGACACTTCTCTGGTACTAAAAGGGTTAAACGCTGAAACCATATATATGGCCACATTCAATAAAGAAATAGGCGCAGCTCTGAAGAAAACTAACTGAACTATAAGAGACACGTTAAAATTCCCACAATGCCCATCGATTTTCATGGGGCTTTTGTTAACCCCTTGAATGCTAGAGAGGTTGCCAATGAATGGCAGAGGAATGCATCACAGAATACTTTAGCATTCGAAGATTAAATGTCCCTGGTTAAATCATTGGAATTTGAATTTGTCATCTATTACTTTAGCTCCATAAAAAACAACTCTCTCTATAGTTTTAACCATTCAACGACCTGGTAAGCAACCTTCCCTTAAGGACCACCATGGTTTTTCCAACACGCTGGTACACGTGACCTGTCATGAGTACCTGCGCACCACGTTCGGGACAGAGACACTGCTCCAGTCTTGAAGCGATCAATTTCAATCCCCATTTTTACCTACAGTTCTCCTGGAGGAACACAGTAAGTATAATGTACTTGAAGTGCTATAGCAGTTACAGGTCCTTAAAGCAAAACAGCATGATGGTCATAGCACGACATGCTGTCCTTAAGGGGTTAAAACAGACTCCAATGGTATTATGGATGTTACCTATCAGTTTAAATATTTTGGCAATAATTGTTTGTCAAACCTCCAGTTACATGAAACCTTAGACAGTTCAGGGTGAGGGTGGTGTTTTTCAATAAGGAACACTCTACTCCTGACATTTGTGCTCATTCCATGACCTTTAGCAAAACAACTTATCATCGCTTGCCATAGAATCCAGAGAACAACTAGTGTGGTCTATGCTTTAACAAGAACTGAGCTGTTCTGGGGCAAATCAACAGCATCATAGGGACAAATATAATTCCCATTGATTTCATTAACTATGGCTTTTAACCCCTTCAATGATAAATAGGTCATCAACATATTGCAAAGCAACGGAGTGGTGGTCTATCTAGCATTCAAATGAATAAAAGCCATATTTAAATCAGTTAATTTTTTTATTTGACTGTTATATTGCATGTCTGTTTTGCCCCAGAATTTCTCTATTTTCTTAGTAAATCAACCTCTTCAAAGTATTGAGTTGTGCTAAGTTTACCACTGCTTGTATCTTTAAATGTCTCCATAGACCAGGGTAGACAACTTTTGGAGCTTCAGTTGTTGGAAACTACAACTACCACCGCACAGAATCACATCTTGGATGCATTAGGATGATGGCAATTGCTGTCACCAACAGCTGGACAGCCAAAGGTTGCCTACCCTTGGCCTACCTTTTATCCCATCCTTAAACTGCCATTTACTAACTGACGATAATTTGAATTGTAGCCCTGTATCAGCTGAAAAGCCACATGTTCCCTACCCTTGGAAAACCAGAGGGGAGATTCACTAAGCGGTGATACAGGGGTGATAAAGTGGAGATGACTTCTCCAGTGATATCACTTCTCTAGTTCCTATGTTATTCTATGGAGCCTATGCACTAATATTTCCAAAGTTGAAGATATCTTAGTGCATTGGATCCATAGAATAACATAAGAATTGGAGAAGTGATAAACTGGAGAAGTTATCTCTACTTTATCACCTCTTTATAATCACTTAGTGAATGGTACATTCCAGAGATGGTGATATGAAGAAAGTAATTGGGGGAAAGGTGTGAGATTTTGAATCTCTCTACAAAGGTGATTGGAGTTGGTGGGGTTTGTAGCCCCCTAAGAGCTGGAGAGTCAAAGAGTAATAGCTAAATGGATTAGCCTCTTAACAGAAGTGGTTACTGCCTAAACTGTGTTTGAATTTAAGAACTCTTGGCATGTTCTAGGACCACATTATGTCTGGGATGACTATACAGGGAATGGGAAGACTAAATAGATGGGCCAATTGGTTCCTATCTAATCTCAAATTCTATATATCTGTGCTTACCCTTGCTATAGACTATAACATCAGATAATGAGAACATAATAAAGAATACAATACATGCAATACATTTGAAAGAAATTCATCAAAGTGTTACAATGGTCTTTTAGCCTCATTAAATGCTTCACAAAGCATTGGAGACCTCTCTAACATTCAAGGGGTTAAAAGTCCCATTTCAATCAACTTTAAATTGTATCTGCACTCTGTGATACAGTTGGTCTGCTTCAGAATTTGCTGCTCATTACGTAGTGCATATGGCCCAGCATTTCTGCTTTTACAAATTTTAACTAATATAGGAAAGGGGAGTCCAAGCTTGATCCTTAAGGTCCACCAAGAGCCAGGATTTAAAGGGATATTAATACTTCAATTTTACTATCTCCCATCTTGTAGCCCTTAAAAACTGAATTAAACGAGCCCAGCGGCATCTCTCAAACTTCTATGGTTTGGGAGATATCCTCTTTCAAAGTTCCCTTTCCTCTGACATCAGCGTTCTAGCTGACAGCAGGGGAATTCAGTCCCTGAGCAAGCGGAAGCTCTTCAGCAGAGCCGAGATCACGTTATGGAAGAAGAAATCCTTCACTGAAATGGTCTTCTATGTGTGCTTGGTTTGCAAGTACACGTAGAAGACCATTTCAGTGAAGGATTTCTTCTTCCATAACGCAATCTCGGCTCTGCTGAAGAGCCTCCACCGGTCCCGGGACCGGATTCCCCTGCTGTCAGCTAGAGCACTGACGTAAGGGGAGGGGGAACTTTGAAAGCGGATAGCTCTCAAACCATAAAGGTTTGAGAGATGCTGCTGGGCTTGTTTAATTCCGTTTTTGAGGGCTACAAGATGGAGGATAGTAAAATTTAAGTATTACTATCCCTTTAAGGCTTGTCCTGATTAAGCATAGATGAGTTAATCAGTGGCTCATTCATTTTGATTGTGCCACAGAGCTCATACAGGGAAATCACTAAATTCTGGATTGCTGGTAGTTCTTGAGGACTGAACTTTGACACCCCTGGAACAAGAAACCAACTCACAGGTTTGGAAAGGCTAAGGTCACAATTCATCAAAATGCAGAAAATGCAGTGTATCAAGTACACTGCTTTTCTCCAGCACTTTGCAGCGATCATTGTTGGGTTGAAGAAAAGATTAACTTTAAAAAACTGGCACAGTATTCCAAATTCAAAAAGTATAACATTTTAATGTCACTAGAAAGCAGACAATATATATAAAACGTTTATCCAATATAACATTCACTATTGAAATTAAAACACACAATGCGATAAAGCAAACAGTTAAACATGCCCATCAGATAACAGCTCCAACAGAGTGTGAAAAAAGCGGGTCACGGAGAGCCAACTCCACACATGGAGGTAGGTAAAGGTATAAACATACAAAAACATACTGGATTTGGAATACTATGCCAGTATTTTACCAATAGGAATCTTTTCTTCTACGTAATCTTTTTTTTTTGTATACCTGAGGAGGGTGGAGTACTTTTTCTGGGCTGCTTTCTTAACAGTTTTTGCTAAGTATTCCCTTCTATCATTGTGCTGCTTTCTGTATTTGTCTGATCGTTGATGGGTACATCTGGGTATACATCAATGATCTTTGCTATTTATCTGCCTTGTGTATGTGAACCAGGGAAATATGACAAAAAGTAGAGTAAACTGTGCCATTACTGCACTACAAACAAACATCCACAGTCTAGGTGTATGTTTGAGTTCTCCCCCACTGATTATAATGGGATCCACCAGCTTGAAGCTTTAGGATAGAATTGGCAGATTTGTCCATAGCTTACTAATGAATAATTATTAAATAGAGCTAATGCGAAGGGAAATCCCCAGCATTTCCTTGTGCACTGAGCCATTCACAGGTCAGGAGCTGGAATCAGTTTTCGTACCCTGCACCTGCTCAATTCCGATTTACTAAACCATTTTCACCACGTATTCTTCCCTTAATACCGTTTGTGCCCAGGGGATGACATAGGGGCAGTCCATGGGTATTTTCAAGCTTTCCTTTCTCTAAGCCTTGTTTAATGCTATGTACTACACAAGGCATAGTGGATGTAGAGTGATTTTATGCCGTTTCTCTGCACATGCTATGGGGCAGATGTAAAGTGCTTTCTGGCAATAAAGCTCTAAGGATGGTGGAGTGTGTCCTCCGGTATGCAGTAGCAATCATATGTAACAGTGCATATCCTGAAGTCCAGACACTATATTCCAGGCTAATGCCAGTGGAGCTGAGTTGTAGAATGTGTACATTCAGCCATTATGGAAGTAGTATGGACAGTAGATGGAAATGCATGATAACAGGCTCATGAACCTAACCCCCCTCACCTTCCACCTTGTTTCACTTCATTATTGGGGACACTAATCATTCACCTAGGGTCAATGGGTTTCATTCATCAAGCTAAAGTGGTGTAATTCTGGATCAAACCAGCTAGATCATAGGGAAAACATTAATATTATGCTAATTCACATTGATTTAAACAGCATTCTATTGGATGCTAAAGAGGTCTCTGGTACATTTAGTCCAGTAGGAATTTTCATTCACATACTATGATGCAGTTGGTTAGCTCTAGAACTGCATCTCTTTAGCTTTATTTGTAAGTAATTTGAGTGTACCATGTATTAGCACCCCCTTAGGACATTGCAACTACTGTAGCTCCTACAAGTGGCTGATGGCTTTCAAGTGGTCAGATGAAAGTTGCAGAATGTGGTGACTAAGAATGACTGTGTAACTATCCTCACATGGCAATACCCATTTATTTTGGGTGACTAGTCACAGAGAACTGGTTTCCACAACAGAGTTGCCCATACAATCCAGCTCTAACTCACATCATCTTCAATTCCACTCTGCACACCCCTCCAGTTTCTTCAAATTGTATCTAAAATAAAGTAAGAAAATTCTCACTTTTGTGTATAGATAGATAAACAGTGATAGATAGATAGATAGATAGATAGATAGATAGATAGATAGATAGATAGATAGATTCCAACTCCCACATCTCTCCCCAATAACTTGCCTTAGGTATTTGGGATACATAAATAAAACTCAAGGACTCCACTTTGTTTTTTAAAGCCACATGTTTATTTGAAATAACACATTAAACTTGCAACTAATAAAAATCTACTTTCATGCAAGGGTAATATATAAAACTTCAAAAAGTAAATGCCTACCACTAATGTTGTGACAAGGGACAAACAACACACAACACATAAAATATGGGTGGGTAGTGTGGGATGCTGTTCCACATGCCCTCCTACAACTTCTGCTAAGATGATCACCGCAGGAACTTTCCCCAACCACAATTCCTCCCATTAAATACTCAACAATCCTAATTGCTCAACAATCCTAGGCATCTATATGGTTGACTAGGTTCCTCACTCTTTCATCACTGACATGCTTCCCTCATCTACAAGGGACAAACATTAACACACAACACATAAAATATGGGTGGGTAGTGTGGGATGATGTTCCACATGCCCTACAGTTTCTGCTAAGATGATAGCTGCAGGAACTTGTTCAGACCACAATTCCTCCCTAATAATACTCAACAATCCTAATTCCCCAACAATCCTAGGCATCCATATGGTTGACTAGGTTCCTCACCCCTTCACAACTGACATGCTTCCCATTATCTACCGATTCGACTCAGACCTGAGGAATACTTTCCTATTCTCCCCATTTCTGTAATGATTCATCAGTCACCCCCACACAACATCTGTGTCGTACATCAGGCTGGAAACATATGGCTGTCCAGCTAATACTAGACTAAAAATCAAATCATCATCAGATAGTCAATGGATAGTTTAGAATGGTGGAAGGTGTAGGCTAGGGGTAGGCAACCTTTGTCTTTCCAGTTGTTGGAGACTGGAAATACCATCATCTCCAAACCAGTCAGTTGTAGTCCAAGCAGATGGATATTCACGGGTTTCCTATCACTGACGTGGGCTACCAAGAGCTGGAGAACTGTAAGTTGTTTTAACCTTTGAAGTACCAGATGGGTATCCAATGCTTTGTGAAGCACTGTATTTGTCACCACTAAGGCATTAAAAGGGTTAACAATTTCATGAAAGCACCCTGAATGCTAATGTTTAGACCATATAAGTAAGTTAGGAGCACACCTTTGGGATGAAATACTATACTCTGAGAAGTCTCTGGGTCAGGGACTTCAATACCTTATGAATCAGTTGTGTCATGTGTTGCTCTCCTGATGATACTTTTTACGCTTTATAACTGTAAACCTGTATTGTCTGCTTTATGCATTACTGTACTTTTTTGTTATTAGATTAGATGGAGATTTCCATATGAGTCCTATATGTGGGTGTGACATAATGAGGAAGCCTGTCACTGGTATAACTGCACCTGTCATGTGTGGAACGCTTTACACTGACGAGCTGCTGGGACACCCCACACTAAATCCGACAGCATGATGGGGATGCCTTGTCACTCTCTATTTACTTTACTTCCAGTTACCACAGTAGCATAGCAGTAACTCAAGCCTGTTTCAGGTCACAGACAAATTACACCCCTCCCGCCCCCAGTCCCCAGGGGCTCAGACAGAATCACTCTCCCGCAGCCTGCTCGCCTTCTCGATTACCGGATGCTATTGGCGCATGCGCCATAGAGCGACAGCAAGGGGATTATTAATCTTTAAACAGTGTATTCCCTGCATGATCTCACTGTTGTATCACGTGGGGGTTTCAGCAGGCAATTAATCTGTGGCTGAATCACACACTGTCAGGGCACTTTTAATCAATTGAAAGTCAATTAAAGCATATCTAGTTTCTAACATCTAAAGCATGTGTCAACATTTGATAATATATTACCTGTTATTAAAAGCAACATACTTTTCATCTCCGGCAGAAATATGGTTATTTGATCAACGCATAGAACGCTGATTGTGATATATATATATATATATATATATATATATATATATATATATAGAACAATTGTACTACATCAACGCTGTTACTTCTTGTAGTTATTGCTAAGTGCAATATGAAAGAAAATTTGTATGCGTGCTTTAGCGATGCTTTGCATTATATTTTAATAGATTGCACATGTTGTGTGGTTTTTAAAAAAAGCATGCCAGCTCACTTGGAATGGCAGATGTTAAAATCCCGGAATGCCAATCCTATTCTACCATCATGCTGCATTAGTACCGGAGCAAGCTGTAAGGAGACTGACTAAGCAGAGCAGCTGTGATGTCACGTTCTGTACCGATATGGAAGTAGGGAGGATCCAGGGCTCTCAAATGCTGGGATGATCCGTGACGTAAAAAACACAGCTAGACCGGGGGCATAAATAAGATCGGGGGCTGAGACCGAGAGGAACAGAAGAGAAGTACACATTACAGTGTGAAGAGCATCGGGAACCTCTAGGACAAGTAAAGAAACCCACTGGAAGGGATATACTTATTTTTCCCAGCATATTTAATCAGCCGAGCACTTCTAGAAAGTAAGTAATCACTTCACAGAATTTTTTTCTCTCTCACATTGTTTGATTTCTAACCCATCGAAGATTAGAGATGAGTGCAATGCATTGTTTTACAATGTGTTACTCCCTCCTTTGGTCCTCAAGAGGTTAACAGACACGGTGGCAATTTAGAAATACAAATGTATAATGCAAATGCATCCTGCTTTAATCCTTTGAGTGCCAGAGGTTGTGCAAGACATTTCAGAGCAATATGTTACACCAGGTACCCTTTAACTGTTTGAGTGCCAGAGGGGAGTGCAACACATTACTCTGAGAAGCGTTAGTTACCCCTCTGCAACTCAAATGGTTCATAGAATTATCAATGATAAAGTTATTTTGATACATGTTTTACTGATGGTTGATTTAACCCTTTGAGTGCCAGAGTGGTACGGAATGCATTGCTTTGCAATGTATTCCGTACCACTCTGACACTCAAGGGGTTAACCGTTTGCGTTCCAAAAGGATGTCCTACGCATTGCTCTGCAATGCGCTGGATAAACATTTCGCACGCAAAGGTTTAGGAAGTTACGGCTTTGGCTTTGCATCCTTTAACATTTTGTCTTTATGATACATAATAGATTGGATTTTACAGGGTGTTAGGATAAATATAATCTATAGATATCAAAGCATTAAAAAATATAAGTACGCACTCTGAATGTGGCTACTTTGCGTCAATTAATTGTGTGCCGCAAAGGGTCAACTGTCTGGGTGCCAAAGTACCATAAAGCATTTTTTCGAAGGTGTCAATCAAATTATATAACTATTTCGCTGCCAGTGTGGTTGGGTTGTAGGAACCACTAGGAGCCTTTATCCTAAACATCTGATAGTTAACACCTTCGTTGCTAGAGAAGTCTCTAGCTCATTGAGCCTATGTACTGTGAAAACTGGATTACAAATGGAGAAAGTCAGCTGCCCCCTAATGAACACATTTAGGTTCCCCAAACTTTCACTGCTATAAATGAGGAGTTTAGGACTAACGCTGGGAAACACTGTCCAGTGGGCCAGCTAATTTGCCACAAACCTGCTCCAGTTCTCTTAGTACATGAGCCTCAATGTGACTCTGGACTCTGGACACATCTTTTCTCCCCAAGGAGTTGCTTTTGACAGAGAGAATTCCTATATCTGTTGACAGCCTATGAAATTCTGACAGTAGTAGTATCATTTAATTAACAGACTACTTTATTGCCTTATATGTGGTGATTTATATATGTAAGTAATCTCAACTAGGTGGTAGAAAATAAAGCATGTGAGTAAAAGACAGCTATATGATAATGGCACACACATAACGAGGATAACCTGCTTAAAGCTGGTCATTTAAATAAAGTGCATTCTGACAGGATAGATTAATTGCAGGCCTTACGCAAAATGACTCCAACTGTCTTTATTTTTTAAAATATAATATAAAGTTTATAACAGATATAGTAACCCTTTATATATAGTAATATTATAATAAGATATACTATATAATACTATAATAAGATATAGTAACCCATTACTCTGCAATGCGATGCATACCCCTCTGGTAATCAAAGGGTTAAAGATTACAGAAAAGTGAACCTTCTACCACAACACATATAATTAGTGCAATCCAATTCACAACTAACTATGGAGGAAAATTGGTGCATGTTTAAATGGGGGTTTAACCCCTTGAAAACTAGAGAACTCCCCAACACATTGCTTCACAATGCTTTGGATACCCCTCTAGCATTTAATGAGTTTAAAGTCTTATTTAAATCAGTTGTATTTTCTGCTTATCCCTTATGGTGCAACTGGTTTGCCTCTAAAGTACTCCACTTGTTGATTGAAAATATGTAATTATTACAGTGATAGCAATGTGCCAAAAAAAACATGAATAAGCTATTATTGTTTCATATAAGCCTGTTCCCATTGGCAGATGCTGCCACAGGGACATGCAGAGTGCTGTACCAGTACATCTACAATATTGCAGTGTGGGTTTCAATTGCATTATGGCAGGCAGATTCATTGTTTTTTATGGTGAAAAGGAATTCTGGGAGAAAAAAATAAAACATAACATTTTCTAGTGTTCCATGTAACAAAATAATGACTACAAAAACATTACCCATTATAAACATGGATTGCCATTTATTGAAATCTTCTGGGTTTCAAACTATTGGAAATGAGTTGCATCTGATTTATGAAAGTTAATATAACACAATCTTATGGAAATTCATTATGTGATCAGTTATTATGGTGTTTGGGGTCTGGATTTTGCTACAGGCTTGCATCTAATAGGTTCTGGCAAATAACGCCATAATAAAATGTTTTTGTTGGTTACAGTAACATTAAAAGTCATAGGTTGCTGTATAAGCCACCAGATATATGGTTCTGGAGTTCCCCTATTAATGATTTGTGCATGTCTGTTTTGTCTCTTGTAGAAATGACCCTCAACCGCAGTGATAGGCTCAAGAGCCTTGAGAAGAGGAGAGGCAGCATGCCTTTCTCTATGCACCAGCAGCTACACAGAAGGAGTATGCCAGTGGATGACAAGGAGCTGCATGGCAAGCCTCCCGCAGGACAGCTGTCCAGCCTGGTCCGATTCCCTTCCTACAACCCTACAGATGAACACCGCGAGAGCTGGGCCTCAGATTCCTCTGATTCTGTCATCTCCTCGGGCAGTGACTCAGAAGATCACGTGTTCAAAGTGATCCTGCTTGGGGAACACGGAGTGGGGAAGTCCAGCCTAGCCAGGATCTTTGGGGGAGTGGAAGACTTACATGATGTAGAAGAAGCAGGTAAGCAGGTGTTCAATGAGCTTTAGGTAGATATACTCTCCAGTATAGTACTATGGGCTATATTCCAGAATCTAAAGAGGAGCAATTTTGATGCAAACAAGCTGGCCAAGGGGGGGGGATAAAAATGATTAGTGGGTTGAAGACACTCTATCATTCATGGACTTAAAATATGCCCTTAAATCAATGAGTGTTAGAGGAATTTTATTTCCCTTATGATGCAGTCGGTATATTCCATAACAACTAATCTTTTGATTTCTACATAAGGCCCTATATATTAATGGTGCTATATAAACATTCATTAATATTTATAAATAAATATGTATCTTGTTTTAACACCTTAAATGGTAGATATCACTAAGCATCTGATGGGTTAATTTACACACAGACATCCATATAATTTGCTTCATAGCAATATGAAATGAGTGTTCAGTCAGTTAACCCTATGAATGCCAGAGAGGTTCCAAACACATGCAGAAATGTCAGTGCATGTTCAAATTTAATCCCCTGTTCACAAGCTAATTAGTCCCTCTGACAGGCAGTATTTTTAGTCATTATGTTCCAGCTTTATATATGACTGATTGATTCTGTAACATGTGTGAAGTTAACATACAATTTCATTTTCTTTTTGTGTCTAGGAAATACATATGATAGATCTATAATGGTTGATGGGGAAGAAGCTTGCCTTTTAGTCTTTGATATCTGGGAACAGGTACGTCATATCATTAAACTATCAGTTGGAAAAGATGCATTATTCCAGGAGTAGGTAATTTCAGACTTTGTGCTATTAATAGTGCATGTTTTCAGGTTGTCCCTACTTGAACACGTGGATCAATGATATTGACTAAGCTACTATTGATTCAACTGTACTAAAGCAGAGATATCATAAAAACATGCACTGGTAATGGCACTTGTGTACTGAAATTGCCTATCTGACATATTCTCTCCATAGAAAATGAAACAGTGATAACATGTGTGTGAATAGATCAGTAAAATCATCCTGACTTTCCTGGTACATCTTGAGAGCATAAACAGTGTAGTTGTTGTACTGATGAATATCAGTTAACCCCTTGAGAACCAGAGAGGTGCAATGCTTTGCACAGTCCTCTTCAAGGGGTTACTGAAATTTCAAGAACCTGCACTGAATCTAGAACAAGGGTCCTAAAACCTGTCCTCAAGGACAACTAACAGGCCGAGTCTTTAGCATTTCGTTGCTTGGCAAGTTAAGCAAAGTGAGTGCGCCAGGCAAGAAACCAGAAGCCAGGCAGATTAGAAGGAGTGTGGAATGAGAGTCTGAAAAGTGTTAACTGTCCTTTAAATCATGGCTTTTTTTAGCAGTGTGTTTAGGAATCCTTGTTCTAGAACAGTGTTGTCCAAGTTCAGTCCTCAAGGGCCACCAACAGGCCAGTATGTAAGGGTTTCCTTACATCCTGAGCCACTGTTTAACTCACCTTTGCTTAATCAGGGAAATCCTTATATCCTGGCCTGTTGGTGGTCCTTGAGGACTGAACTTGGATAGCCCTGTTCTTGAACATAGGTTTTTATTGCTCTTCCTCAAATCTCACCAACAATTAAATTGTAACATAGTTGAGGCTGAACATGAGGACAGTTGGATCTGTCATTAGCACAGTGGCATCTGTCAGAATGACTGAGCCACCTGAGCTAACATGAAGACATCCATAAACTGCTTTGCTGGGGGTTCCTGATGACTGATTGTAATAATATATGTCAGAATTTTTCATTGTTGGTCCTCAGGACACACCAGAAGGTGAAGTTTTCAGAATCTGCCTGCTTTATCACAGGTAGACAGTCAGTGGATAGGTAATTGTGATTGAGCTAAGTGTGCTTAAAAATCCTGAACTGGTGGTTTGTTGGTGTGTCCTGAGGACTGCAGTTCAGAATCACTGATCTATGTTCTTGAACATGGGGTCAGTAATCTGTTGTTGAAGCTGAATGAGATAGGAGTTGCAGTGCAACATCAGCCGAAGAGACATATTTTAATCCACCCTAGAACATGAGCAATTAATAACTGTATGAAAATAATCAGTTCTTGAAAATTGTTGTAGAGTACAATAGAATAATGACTGAATTATGTTCTCTTGCAGGACGACAACCACTGGCTTCATAACCAGTGCATGAAGATGGGGGACGCATATGTTATTGTGTATTCTGTCACGGACAAAGCAAGTTTTGAAAAGGCTTCTGAGCTTAGAATTCAGTTGAGAAGAGCAAGGCAAACAGAGGATATCCCTATAATTCTAGTTGGAAATAAAAGTGACCTTGTCAGATCACGAGAAGTGTCAATAGAAGGTAAGAATAAATACAACCAGAATAATCTTCAGCTGTTGAATACTGCAGTTCCCATCATCCCCAGCTGGCCAACAATAAAAATGACTGTTAATTCAAATGGGGATATTCATTTATTTGATGCTCAAGGTCCCAAATATTTGCAAAACAATATGTTGGAGACACCTCAAGCAACTAAGAGGTTATTTTATAAATACTGCAGCTGTTTTGCTCCAAGATTACGCCACCTCATCTAATTTTACATATACATATATATTGCAAATATTTGTAGTCTCTGGTTTGACTAATTCACAGTCTTATACTTCTAACCCCTTTTTTGTGGAGGCCAGAAACCTTGTTACAATACCTTAAAAATCTATCTAGCACCGAAGAGTTAATGTCAAGTGGTAGAATGATATTAATAGTTTAGAGCTTATCACTTATCCTAAATATTACATTAAAATGAATACTTTGTATAAGCACAGTGCATCTTAATATATGTATTATTCATGTACAATCATAATTATATTCAGTTTTAATATAGATATCTGATTGATATAGGTTAAATAATTATTGTACCTTTGGTAATGAATAGAACAACTATCCTATATAATAATTCGCTAATGTATGTTTGTCAGGAGCTGTCTTGCGCAATACAGATGGCTGAGCACGCTGCAGTCATGCGCAGTACAGACTGCCCGCACCATGGCTGATAACGGAGCGGGGCGCTCCAAATCCAGACGGTCTGAATTCAGAGCGCTCCTCTCCGTTATCAGCCGCGGCGCAGGCAGTCTCTACTGTGCATGACTGCATCGCGGACGTTGCTGCCTGGCACTGTGGCCCGTGTACACGGGCTGTTTAACTAGTAACTAATACTAAAAAAGAACCAGTGTGATATATTTTTGCATAGAGATATAATTGAATGATAGTTTTAGGCTGATCTAGTTTAACCACTTAAATGCTGAATATGTCTCCAGTTCATTTTTTCACAGTATTTTGGAAATCTCTGTAAAAGCCCAAAGGCCCTATATTCAAGTGGAGCAAACCAACTGCTTTATAGGGGACAGATAAAATGTCTTGTTAATGTGATCAGAGCTTTTAACCCCTTTGGAGACCTTTTTAGCAATCAATAGGTCAAAAAAACTCAGTTAAATGATTGGAAATTTGTATTTCTGTCCTGTGGTGCAACTGGATTGCTCCAGAAGTTTTTTTTTTTTTTTTTTTTTTAAATAACACAAGGCCCTAATTTTTAGATTGATCTGTACATAGAAGTTATAGTCTAGTTGGTTAGGACGTACTGTTAAAGAGGGATACCATAAAATATGCTTTGATGAAACCTGTTTCTATACATTTGGGTGTTCTCTAATGAGAGTCCTAACGTGGCCTTTTTATATTTCAGAGGGACGTGCCTGTGCAGTAGTGTTTGACTGCAAATTCATAGAGACCTCTGCATCGCTGCACCATAATGTGAAGGACCTCTTCGAAGGAATAGTGCGTCAAATCAGACTACGTAAAGACAGCAAAGAGGATAACGCAAGAAGGATGGCCAGCAGCAAGAGAAGAGAAAGCATTGGGAAGAAGGCCAAGCGGTTCCTGGGCAAGATTGTAGCCAAAAACAACAAGAAAATGGCATTTAAGCAGAAGTCCAAATCGTGCCACGATTTATCAGTGCTTTGAGAGCCTTTTATGTGGGCATGTGCAGCCCAACAGGACTGAGAAATGACTTGACTTTCTTTGAAATGAAAATCTACACGGTGATAGATTAATACAAATCTACAACTCATATTTTCATTTCTGTTTAATGCCTTAATAAGCAAAACTGGGAAGTTGCATTAAGACTTTGACTCTATGATGAACTGATTTGTTTCAAGGTGTGCAGTAAATATAATGGTTTCCAGTGAGTGACTTTTATGCCATCCTCATATCCTATGGATTCATCAGGACTTGGTTCAGTCTGAAACATTAAAAAAAAGTGTTTATTTACTTTTTGTGTTTAAAACTTGAAATTTTGTACGCAGGATCGTACATGCATTCATATTTTTTTCTTAAAATCCATTTATCTGAAATCACCTAGGCACGGAGACTTCTGTACTGAAATGTAGGCTACTAACAATTTTTGAATTGTACTTGCACTTCCGTTAGCTGTTATCAAATGGATTTACTACTTGTTTACATGAAGATTTTATAATAAACTATTTACTGATATAATTCTTATACTCATTTATTTTTTTGTGCAGTACAGTTAGGCTGATCTGGTAAAAACTAGAGCATGTCTGGGCAAACCAAAAGTGCCATAATACATTCAATACGTAAAAAAAGCTCCATTTAACCATTCATGTGCCGGAGGGGTATGCAACACATTACTTTGCAATGCATCACTTCTCCAGTTCCTGTGTTATTCTATAGAACCTATTCACTAAGATCTCCAAAGTTGGGGAAATCTTAGTGCATAGAGTAACAAAGGAATTGGAGAATTTATATCACTGGAGAAGTCATCTCAGCTTTATCACTTCTTTATCACACCTTAGTGAATCATCCCCCTTTTCACTCTGGTGGGGTATTCACTAAGCAGTGATACAGAGGTGATAAAGTGGAGAGGACTTCTCCAGCTTATCACTTCTCCAATTCCTATGTAATTATTCAGAGCCTATGCACTAAGATCTCCAAAGTTGAAGAAATCTTAGTGCATAGGCTCCATAGAATAACATAGGAACTGGAGAAGTGATACATTGGGTAGATCCTTTCCACTTTATCATGTCTTTATCAACGCTTAGTGAATCTCCCCCTAGATGTTGGGTTATAAAACTCCATTGGGTGGCTGGGGATAATGGCAGTTGTAGTTCCCAACAGCTAGAGTGTTAAAGTTGAACTAACACTTTATAATGACTTGGGCGATTTAAAATAAACTTTCAGAATAATCTACATTTATGTTAGCCATTCTTTATTTAAAACTCTAGTTTGTGAGTTTTTGTTAGTGTTAGTTTCACTTCAGATTTTACTTACCCCATCTTAGAACATCAGCCTCAGCATTTTCAGTGTATTTGGATAGAACAACAGGCAAACAGGTTTTAGTGCTCCACCTTATGCACTTACGCACTGCAAATAAAAAGGTTGCCATTTTCAGTTCTTTATAGAATATGTAACTGTCAAAACGCAAGGGGAATGAGGGATGCGATAAGGTGTGATAAAGTGGAGTTGACTTCTTTAGTGTGATGAACTCTCCAAGATCTGTTATTCTATGGAGCCAATGCAATACAATTTCTCCAGCTTTAGAGATCTTTGTTTGTTGGCTCCATAAAATAAAATTCGGAGAGTTTATCACACTGGAAAAGTCCTCTCCACTTCATTACCTCTTTATTACAATTTTAGTAAATAACCCCCTCAGTGTGATAAACTCTCCAGTTCCTATGTTATTCTATGGATCCTATGCACTAAAATGTCTCCATCATTAGAGATCTTAGTGCATAGGCTCCATAGAGTAACATAGAACTTGGAGAATTCATCTCCTCATTATCACACTTTAGTGCATAACCCCACAGGACTTTCTTCTTCAAATGAGATATGCTTATACTGCGGCAAAACAGATATTCAGAGGTGTTAAAAAGCTAGATTGGTATATAACGGTCTAGGAATTACACACAAAGCCTGGCAATTCCATGCCAAGCCTTAGTCCAACACTATAAAAGGGGACTTTTAAACACTTGAATGCTAGCAAGGTCTCAAATGGATTGCTTTGCAAAGACCTGGATACATATCTAGCATCCAAGATGTAAAAAACACCATGTGAATCAATGGCAATGTTGGGATTATTTTATTGGTCCCCAAAAGAGCAGTTCGTTTTCTCCATAATTGTGTCTTTTCTTGTTAAATTAGCTTCTACGTCTACTTAAATGTATCCTGTTTGTTGCTGGCAGGTTCATTCCCTCACTTCCTGCCTTTTTCTGCTGTCCAGTCCTACAAATCCCTACACAGGATCCCCCTATGCCAGGAGTACATTTTGAAATGCTATTAATTAGTCGTATTAATCTATTTTTAGTAATACAAAGATATGAGTACTTTTGTATTTTTTATATTTATATTATATTGTTGACCATTTAAAATGCTATCACTAAGTCAAAGGGAAACAATCACCTCCTGGAATGTCCTTCTTATTTGAATCTTGCTGGCCAATAAATGTTCATACCTTTTTTTAAAAAAAACAAACACTGTGTTAATGGAGATATAAGCTTTAGAATCTAACAGCATGATGTCATTCCAGGACAGGCTGTGGCACCTCTCTGCCCCACAGCCTGTCAATCTTGCTTCTCCCTTTCCCCAGTAGTTCCCCATTGTCACCTCCTCCTCTGATGGAGGAATCCAATATGCAGCCTAGCTCACTCTCATTGGCAAGACGTCACACAGTTAGATAAAGCTAAACCTTATATCTCCATTAATACAGCATTTTTTTTTTGTAAAAAAGAAAACTGGTATGAACATTTATTGGCCAGCAAGTTTCAAATAAGAAGGACTTTTCAGTAGGTGATTGTTCCCCTTTAAAATTACCTTTTCTAAACCTGTTATATTGCAACTCAACCCTCATTTCTCATTTATAATCATCGCTTCTCTCATAATTTCCACCTACTCACTCCTCTAGTCCTGACCTGACATTTATCATTGGTACTTTCTACCAGGTCCCATTAGATTATACCCAGCATTAGGATACTCCCTCAAATCTACTCTTGTTAATAATCCTATCCACAAAACCCCTAATATTACCATATAACATCTGAACTAGATTTAGAGGAGGACAACTTGTAAACCAGTCTAGTACCACATTTCCCTGTCAACTGAACCAGCTCTTCTTAATTCCCACATATCTTCAGGATTTCTACTCATCTTCCCTGACTTTTAGGATTCATTTATTCCACTGCCCAACTTAACTGGTGACTCCGATATAGTGTGTTTCACTTTTATCTCTACTTATTTTGCCTCTCATGAGTCAAACCCTCAGACTATTTGTATTAATCTGTGTATCACAATGTTGTGTAGTGCTCCACAATTGGGTAGCTCTGCTAAATTTACTTGTACTTTATAAATTAACTATAAAAACAGTGTCACCTTATACTATGATGATTGTGTTGCAAGACCCAATTTTATTTCTTGGTAGTGCAGTATTTTCCTCCAGCTATGAAAATGTGCTTATTTACATAATATTTATATTATACAGCATCTACGTCCCAATCAGATATCTAAAGAGGTATAATAAATGAAGTGGTTTTTTTTCTCAGCTAGAATCCAGACCAAAAATATTTTTGACATCTGGCTAGTGTTTTAGAGTTAAAGATGTGTAAATGTAACAAATGTTAGTCTTTATGAAAGCCACCTTGAGAAATCAGGGAGCGAGCTATCATGTGTGAGAATTTGATTCCTGCAAACTACAGGCATCCCAGTAAATAAGATAGGGTATGCTGAATATAAATACTATCTCTCCTGCCTGTAACCACTACTGGCCTGAGAGGTTGTACTAGTAGGTTCAAGAAGCCATCAGCCATATATGACCTAAAATACTGCATAACAGGAGTCCTACGTGAAGGCCTACTAGGTTTAGGGAACATACAATATAGATTGGCTGGCATGGAAAAAAGTCCTGGCAGAAAGAGAGCAGCATTACAGGAAAAAAACAGAGTGAGTACCCTTCAGCAATACACATGCTAAGAGAAGGTTCATCACCCTTAATCAATTTCAGGAGCAAGAGTTAAAGATGAGACAAAATCTGCTCCATTACCAATATATGTAACAGAAGTTCAACATCCTACAATCTATTTAGAAGCTGAGTTAGGAGCGACAATAATTCAAGCAGGATTATAACACTCTTGATAACTAGTTGCTTAAAGTTGGCCTGGATTAGAATGCTATGAGGGGGGTTCTTCAAACTTCTACTGTTCAACCAGGAAAGCAGGTGAGTAGTAACCAGAATCCATTTTGACCATTAAATGCATGCTTCCATGGACAAAACTGGATTGAATTTCCAGCAAATGCTGACTTCTCAAGAAGATGTGGAATGATATACCCCCTTCATCAGTAAGAGGATGAGGTTATGGACTATCGTTTTACTTATTCTATTTTAAAATAATGCTGTCTTTGTGTAGCTGCCTTTAGTGTCTCTGGTAATGATTTTTGTATAGGGATGTCAAGGCTCACATAGTAAATACACGTCTATTCCATTTCAGCTATTTACCTTATACCACCAGCAGAATACGAGGAAGTGAATACGTCTCCATTAGTGAGCTGTTCCCTGTGATTCTCCTTGCTACCAAGTGAGAAAATCATTAGAATAATGATGAATAAGCCGTTGTTATGGATGCCCAGGGTCTGCAAATGGAGATGGAATCAGATGGAAGAACATATTAGCAGTTTTTATTTTATTATGTATACATTCTGTTAATGTTTTACATTCCCAACTTTATTCTGTATTCAACCTGTAATTCACAGCAATAATCTTTTTGTCTGTTATGGTAGTTTATTGATTGCTTGCTAAGGATGGGTCTTTGAATTGCAGTCTTGGCAAAGATATCCATTGTACGAAAAGGACAAAGGGATTTTTTTAAATGTTAATATTTGATGAACCAAATGTCCTTGATAATGTTAAGACAACCAGGCATGCTTAGGAGCCAAGTGCAAGCTTTCATCAGCACTTCTGTTGAATAATTAATTGGAATTCTAGTTTGTGCTGTAGTTTTTAAAGGGGAACCATACCTATAGCTATTAGTGGTCATTCACACCGCTGTCTAGTATATTCTGTTTATATCTTTTTGGGATGAATCTGCAGTTACATTTATTTACCAAACTCTATTTCAGTCTGCCTTATATTTCCATCCCCTCCCCATGTACATTTGGCTTCAACAAAATGAATAGGAAATCCTTAAACAATCTAGATGAGTTCATAATGTTAACTAAGCTTCAACAGACTGAATGAGATGACCTACATATTTTTTAGGACCATGTAAGTACTTTTGGATACTGAAATGCTACAGTCCAGCTAAGGACGACAACACAGTTTCAATGAAAAAAGTAACTATATAAGCCTGAGTGTTGTATGATCATCACCTGCTTCAGTAAGTACTTTTCTTAAATAAATTAAGAGACACTTATTAATATTTGTATTGTTACCCCTTAACACAAAAAAGCATTATAATACATACAAACATTAAATCCCTAAAAAATTATTTCTGGTAGTGAAATAACCCAGCTTAATGGTATCTATGTATATATACACACTGTTTCTTATATATTCTTTACAGCAGAGACGTATTGAGGGAGATGAACTACAGCAGTGACAAACCTCTATAACAGGTGTAGTCCTCTTTTTCAAGTGAGTGAGTTTTCAGACATGTTGCTATATAATATGATAGAAATATATACAGTAGGAATTGAGGTGGTTTTGTTGACTGGATTCTCACCACCCGGTATATATACATATTTGAAAGGGATACTCTAGCATTTTATAATGAGGCTCACATGTCACATCTTGACACATGCACTGAAATATTATGAACATTAAAGTGGCTGAAATACATGCACGTGGTTCTAAACATAATGACTGAAATGTTAGCACAGCACAAACATTTTTTCAGTGTTACTGACATTGTAAGGGTCATATATTTTGACACCTCAAACAGCCACACAGTTGCTAGATAGTGGTAACACCCATAACTCCTTGCTCTAGACTTGGCTCTTTTCAAGCCCTCTCCATTATTCTTTCTGTACTACGGGCATTTGTCCATGTTGTGAAGTCTCCAGTTTTAATGGCAATCATGAGTAGCAAAACACCTGCATTCAAGTTAATTAGGACAATCCAGTGTTAAGAGGGTACGTTTTGGAATGCAAATATTAAGAAAAAACGGAACCTCAACCTTGTACGCCTCCTTATCTGGCATAGAATATTCAAAGACAGAAACGGGGAGCTGGCATGTACCAGATGAAGCAGAAAGGGCTCCTCCAAAATGGGTATGAATGGAATGAACTGTGGACTTAAAGGGATAGTAATACTTCATTTTAACTTTATTTTATTTTGTAGGCATTAAAAAAACATGAAGAATGATATAAGTCTTATCTCTGAAACCTTTATGGTTTAAGAGATATTCACAAACAAAGTATCCCCCCCTGTTCAACCAGATAAGAAGGGAGATGCCCAGGTAGACTGCAGAGAGGGACAATCTTCAATTAAGATAATGGAAAAAGCTGAAAAACTTTTCAAGGGGGGAAGGGCTTTCATTGTTTTCATACAAAGAAAATTGTCCCCTTCTGTTATCTGTACTGTCATACAACCTGATCCACATCTGAGAAGAGATGGCTTACACTAGGAAAAAGGGGCGGGGAGGGGAACTTTGCTTGTGAATATCTCATAAACCATAAAGGTTTGAGAGATAAGACTTATATCATTCTTCATGTTTTTTTAATGCCTACAAAATAAAATAAAGTTAAAACGAAGTGTTACTATCCCTTTAAGGTGAGTGGATAGGATACTAGAAGTGGGTAAGAAATAAGATAAGAAGGTATGAGTTCCCGCTTGGGGGGAGGGATGGGCAGAGAGTGGGCGGGGCAACACAGAAACATTCTGAGTCAGAGGAAGAGGCTCAGTCCCAGGAGATCTAGTAAAATACACTGATAACAGTGAAAGACAGATCCAGAGCGTTCCCAAATATGGTTATAATCTATGGGATTCCCTTTTCAGGTAGACCTCTACCACCCTGTTCCTGCAATATCAGAGGACCCTTTATCTGGGAGTAGGGATGAACAAAACTATGACATGAACACCTGAAACACATTCTGGAAAACAATTGTTTTAGATAGTGTTTTACTTGGCCTCTTAACTAATCCTATTGCAAGAAAAGTGATTGTGTGATGTACAAAAAAAATCAGGTAGGTGTAAATCAAGATAGCTTCCTGTCCACATCATTTTTGTGTGTGTGTGTGTGTGTGTGTGTATTCACTGGAAATCGGATTATCTGGTACCAGAACATGCTCAGCATCCATTAAATTGATCAGCAAACCAAATCTCAAAAGTTTCACTTGTATCTATGTGTCAGTGGCTAGTGATGAATGAAGCATCCACAATTCATTTAATAATTGATCCATAGAGCCTGGGAAACATTTATGATCCATCTGATTTGATTCAGAATGAATCATGGGAAGCAGAACAAATGAGGTCAGGGTGAGGGAGGGACAGGGGAGTGCAGGAAAAGAAGCATGGGACATCTGGGGCAAAAGCTAGAAGGGAGTCAGCAGGCACAAATGAGTAGACGGTAAGGTCAGGGGGAGTGGGAAATGGAAGAGTTCCAAGGACATCATCCAAAATGAACTCACCATTCACATATATAACCATTTTGGTTTCAATGCATTACCAGTCTATGGCATCTTCCTTACAATTGCATAGGCTTCCTAATGATGCAACAACTGTTAGGAGCTGAGAAATGAGAAGTGCAAACAAAAAGAGGAAAAGTTTAGTTTATTTATTAAATATATTTGATAAAACTATATATCGAGATTCCATATTTTGAATCCCACAATCATGAAAAAGATACCAAGGCATGTGGGTTAAAACTCCCACCAAGTACATAGACCTTTGGTGGATTGGAACGGCACCAGTGGTCAGCCCATCCGATTAATCACCATTGAGAATTCTTGTAAGGAAACACACTGGATTTAAAACACCTAGTTAGCACCTAACTTAAAGAAATAAAATATCTAAAATCTTTAGGATAAAACTGACCTGCTTTCAAATAGGAATCACTGTCAGTGAGTGTGTGGATGCTCAAAAGCTCCTCCACCAGTCTCCTTTTATAAGTCATTTTACCTCCACCACTGGAAGCTGCATGGGGCCTGTATATTACTATGATTACAGATAAGCATAGCCAAAACAAGTTAAAAAAAAAACAGAAAAGGAGAAAAAAGAAATTCACAACTCTAGCAAACCATAGCACATGCATATATTAATACTCTTATTATTGTTAGTACTATTAAATACAAAAATAAGAACCCGAGTGAATAATAAATGGCACACAGAAAGGAATGAGGGGATTACCCAAGTCCCCAAACTTGGTAAAAAAACAAAGAAAAAAACAAAAGCAATCCTGATCTACTCCATAAATGAACTATGTGGGTAGTATGCAGAGATGGATTAAGGCTCCCTAGTGCCCTAGGCAAGGAATCAATTAGGAGCCCTGCTCTCTTGATCCGGTGCTTTTGACACAGAGTGCTGATAGCAGGTACTGACATTATGGCTTTATTAGAAGTGGGAGCAACTGGATTATGGTTTACTCTTTCAACAAAAAAGGGTGCCTGACTCATAATGTCAACAACAGGGCCGCTATATGTGACCCATCAATTGCAGCAAGGGCCACTCATATTGCCATGGGCCCTAGACAGTAGCCTAGTTTGTCATAATGGATTATCCGGCTCTGGAAATGTGCGTATATAATACCAACATGTTAGTTGACTTTCAGAAAAGTAAGGATTTATTTGCATAGTTTGGCCAAAGTGTGTTTAAAGGTATAGTAATGTTTCATAATAAAAGAAGCTCCAATTAGTCTTCATAGTATTTGGGCCATGGAGAGTGTTATTTCAATACTGTCAGAGTTGTAGTTCAAGAGTAATTGAATGATAAAGAGCAGTAGGGAGGTGTCCAGATGGATTGCAGAGAGGGACAATCTTCAATTAACATAAGGGAAAAACCTGTCAAGTGGGGCAGGGCTTTAATTGTTCTCACAATAAGAAGATTGTCCATTTCTGTGAGCTGTCTGGTCTATGGACCAGATTCCATATCTGAGCGAAGGTGGCTTACCCTAGGTAAAAGGGATGGGAGGGGGATACATTATCATGCAATTACTGTTGAACTACAAATCTGACAGTATTGAAAGAACACTCTCCATGGTTCAAATACTATGAAGACTAATCGGAGCTGCTGTTTTTATGAAACATTACTATCCCTTTAAGCTCACATCCCTCGCAAAGGTACCCCATTACAAACAAATCCTAGATAATACATGTTACCATCTCACCTAAAATTATTCAAAAAGAAAAGGGAGCAGTTCTGGAGCAAACCATCTGTATCACAGGGGAACAACAATATTTCTCCAAACTTCCATTTTTTTTCTAAATTGAATGTTAGAGAGGCATTGGATCAATCTGAACCAAAACAGCTTTTTTAAAGATGTGTTTCACTTCTTGTGAAACTTCTTGTTTCAGACTTACTCCTCTTTAGTGCTGGTGTGTGTTTGAATATGTATATGTGTGTATGTGTGTGTATGGAGTGTATGCATGTGTGTGTGTATGTGTGTGTGCATGTGTGTGTATATATGTGTGTGTGCGTGTATGTATATATGTGTGTGTCTATATGTGTGTGTGTGTGTATATATGTGTGTGCGTGTATGTATATGTGTGTGTGTGTGCATGTATGTATATGTGTGTGTATGTGTGTGTGTGTGTGTGTATGTATGTATATGTGTATGTGTGTATGTGTATGTGTATGTGTGTGTGCGTGCATGCGTGTGTATATATGTGTGTGCGTGTATGTATATGTGTATGTGTGTGTGTGTATGTGTGTGCGCATGTGTGTGTATATATGTGTGTGCATGTATGTATATGTGTGTGTGTGTGTGCATATGTGTGTGTCTGTGTATGTGTGTCTGTGTAAGTGTCGGAGTGTGTATGCACAGTATGTGTGTGTCTGTGTTTGTGCACGTGTGTGTGTCTGTAAGTGTTGGTAAGTGTGTGCATGTGGGTGTGTGTGTGTTGGTGTGTGTATGTGTGTATTTAGGACTAATAATTGGGGACTTCACTGAGGCAAAATATGTTCTCAGTGAATTCAGGATAATGATACTGTTCAATTCCTTTGCAAATAAATAGTACTAAATGTTAAAAAGACAAAGCTTTGACAGTTTGTAAATATACAGTTCAATCATGCATCCAAGTACCTGAAAACTGCTTACTAACATTCAAGCATGGAAGAGGTGGTGGTCACCACAAAGTGAAACAAAAACAGCTTCAACAGTGTTAATGTTTGCACTAACTCTTCACAACATCCCTTATTAACCCCCCTTTTTTTGTAATATAAGTTTTGTTGGTAACTGTAACACGCAAGTGGTGCCGTACATGCCATACATATACATGTCATGCATATACATACATATTAACATCCAGTAATGGTGTACTATGTACATAACATACATTTTATCAACAAGAAAGAAAAGAGGATTATCAAGAACAAGAAGGGGTGGGTCACTGGGCTAGTTCCATGTACAGGTCTGCCACCTGTTGATATGTCATTTAGGGGTTCTTATGGCCTTAATGCAGTAGACACTCTCCAGAAAGCCTGCACACAGCCACTCCATCCTATATGCATGGCTTAAGAGCAGTCACAGCCTCTCATATCAGCACTGATTGTTGCCATTTTTTACCAATAGCTAGTTGGGCTGCCATACATATATAGTTAGTGAGCTTGGATTCATGATTGGGCCTTTCTATCAGTACTATCCATGGAATAAGTGAGAACTGAGGGATATGTGTAACCCTCTATACCAGCTGTTCCACTTTTTTGCCATAAAAAACTCCACTTGTCAACAGGACCAGCAGTTGTTTCTGAAGGTACATTTTCCTGGCAATGTTATAAGCACATTGTGTTGCTGTTGAATTGGTGCAGGCATTTGTGTGCCAGGTTCTTATAGTGGAGGCCTATTTCCTCAAATTACCTGCTCTGTACCTCTTGTGAATAGTTTTATAGATGTCTTCCCAGTCTTCTTGGGGTAAAAAATAGTGGATGCAAATAGTTGTTGTTGTTACGGAGAATCCTATAGATTTTTGGTACAATTCCTCTCTCTTGTGGGCTTGTAGTTGTCTCAGGATGATTTTTTCAAAGTAGGTATTCATGAAGCAAGTAGGGTGGGAGCCCCAGAGCTTGATATTTCGATACCCCTAACTCCAATAATCAGAAATCATCTCTCACTGACTCCAAAAGAATAATCTCCCACGCTTTCATCAAGTGGAAGAACCTCAGGACACTCTCCATTGAATACTTTTTTGCCCAGGTTGCAGTTGTGGCTGGGGAAGGTTGAAAGGCTTGGGAAAAATGACAGTCAACAGCAGCTGTCACTGTATCATGAATTGGCTATAGTGCTAGTAATCATTCCCAAGTGGAGGGACAGATTCCAAGGGGGGGGGGGAAGCATGGAAAAGGTATAGCATGGGGGGGGCATGCAAAAGATATAGCATTCTAAAGGCTCATCAAGAACCACTCTAGAATTGCCCATTTTGGAAGGTCATGCTGTATGAGCTCTAGCCTCTGAGCCAGTCTGTTACAGACAGGGCACAGATAGTCCCTCTCCCATGTCCTTTGAATGATACAATGTGGATGACTTAATCCAAGCCCTCCTTATGCCCCAGAGGTACTTCATCTTAAAGGCCTAAAGGTCAGATCAACATTTAGGTTCCCAGGTGTCCATTCATGCTTTGACGTTTGAGAATAAGGGAATCCGACGCAGTCACAGGCTAACTGACAAATAATTTATGTTCATTATTTCAAATTGACCTGAAGACCCAAGTTAGTATGAAATATGTCCAGGGTCCTTTTCAGATTAGGCAGGGACATGTGAAGTTGCATAAGGCTAGAATTAGGCTGTCAGTATAAAGGCTGATGTCTTCTAGAGGCCATTGAGCTTCATGGGTGTTTGTAATCACCATTATTATGATAGCCAGAGCAAACAGGGCTAGTGAGAGAGGCAGCCTTGCCATGTTCCTCTCTGCATGAGACACCTATTAGTTTAACTGATGTAGTAAGAGCATTTCAGACAGCCCACAAGTTGGAAGTCCATTTCTTTTTAATGCCATATGATCTCAGGACCCACTGAAAACAGACAGTTCATGAGAGGGAGTCAACAGCCTTACACATGTCTAATTTGTGGAGGGACCATATCCTGTCAACTTTGAATATGTACTGTTGTTCAGGACTTCCTGGGCCTGTATCAGATGGATGAAGCTGACCTAGCTCCTGTCACCTCAGTTTGGAAGTAGTCTTGCCAACCTGTCAGCCAACACCTTGATGATGACCTTGGAGCTGATGTTGATAAGGGTGATAATACTTGCAGCGCTCTGGTATTTGCCTGCATTGTGCAATACTGTGTTTGTTGTGGAATAAAACTCAACACAAATTTCTGTGCCACTTTTGAATATAAAGTTGGCCAAGGTACTGAGAATGCACCCAAGAAGAAACCTAGGGAAGACTGTGTTGTGGCATCTTTTGACTATAAAAATGGGTATAATATAGGCAGAATTTCCCTGTTATTGCCAGCTTTGAAGTTTCTGTGGTGCCACACCTGTTGAGAATATGTGCAGTTCTGTTTGAGGCACTGTGCTCTGGCTGAAACCTTCTAGAAAATAGATCACTTGGCTGATCGCCTAGCATCCATATGATTAAAAGCCAACTGTTCCGAGTCACATCAGAGCAACCAAATGGCTCTAAAGTAATTTATGTTCAACACACTGCAAATGAAGTAATGATGATTTGCAAAGTCTATTACTAACATATTTAATAAAACAGACTACAGAACATAAGGGTTAATGAAGGCAGTAATAATAACAGACATCTCTGCTAGCTGAACACTTTGTACAGGGTACATTTGGCATAAGTGCCTGTTTTCCTTTCTGTTATTATAGTCAAACGGGGAATCCCACATCTTCCATTAGCAGTCTATCCTCATATAAAGGTGTTTAATCTGTGCAGATCCCAGATCCCTAAATCTTTTATTTTTATATTTACTATCATACTGCAGATATTACTGGACTGAAGGCTGGAAATTACTTAAGGGGGCACTAATTGCATTCATTTGAAAGGCCATATTTTGTACATGCTATAGCATATGGCAAATCTATGGCCAGGATTCTAAACCATCAGAACCACAATTGTTTACACCTTTTGCAGCTTAAAGGGATAGTAATACTTAAAATGTAAAAAAAATATGTTGTAGGGTTTATCCCCCTGAGTAAAACAAGAGTACTCCCACTGCTGAAAGGTGTTTCATTCAAAAGTTATTAGTTTTCAAAGTTGAATTTTTTAGGTGCAATATCACAGTGGCCTGAAATTGTACAGTGGCGCTGTTGCTACACGATCCTATGGACAGCTCTGGTCCCGGGACCATAAATCTCCATAGGATGGTGTAGCAACAGCGCCACTGTACAATTTCAGGCCACTGTGATATTGCACCTAAAAAATTCAACTTTGAAAATTAATAATGTTTGAATGTAACACCTTTCAGCAGTGGGAGCACTCTTGTTTTACTCAGGGAGATAAACCCTACAACATATTTTTTTTTACATTTTAAGTATTACTATCCCTTTAAACCATCACATCCCAGCAGCTGTGTATCCTGAGTTTGAAATCAGGGATACACAACAAACTCAACAAGAACAGCCCAAAAAATAAACTTTCCAATGCTTTCTTTTGCTATCAGTGAGACCTTTCTTTCCTTGGAAACTCAGGACTGGTGGCTTTTTGCAGCAATTTTGCTGGCTGAAGACCCATTCTGAGGGAATGGAATCTAGCCTTTTACATTGTATAATACATACTAATGCAGAATGTGGCACCTTGTATCCACAGGCATGCCTTTCATGCTGGTGACATTGGGATTTTCAAGATTGCAATCGCCAATGATTGCCTGATCCACATCGGCATCAGCCAACAATATACTGGCACTCACATGGGTCGGTCATGTGGCACACCCCTCCTGCACCCATATCTGAATGGTTCAACAGGATAACCCAGGGAATTGGAAGTGAGTAAGCGCAGAAGGGTTGGTTGGCATTCACAAACTGTGGAAAGTCACCAATTTCAACACACCCTAAGAGTACTTTTGTATTACAGCAAAAGCATGTGGATCTTCATGTGGATCCATACATTTATGTTTTTTTCATAATAAACTTTACTGCTCATCATTTGATTCCATACATGGTTTTTGTTTTTATTTTTAATAACAAAACTTTACTGCTGATTTACCTTACTGATAGATTTTTGCTGTTTTTCAGCAGGTATGGTGAGTATTTCAAATGTTCCCCTGTCTACCTAGCAACAGAGCATTGTTATACAACACCAACAACATGCCATTTCCTTTTAAAAACACAATAGTTAAATCTGAAAAGTCTAATGAAGTTTTTTTCTAATACTTCAAATTAGCTGGCCTCTCTTATGTTAGCAGAACTATCTCTTCTCCACCACTTTTTCAGACCATTGTACTTACACCTAGTGGTGGTATAAGGGAGATGCAGACACCTATGATTACAACCACTGCTCATATATTAGCAACCCAATGCATCTGAGACATTTTTTGCATTCAAGAGGTGAAATAAGAGCCAAGAAAGAGAGGTGTAAATAGGTAAGTAAACTGGATACCATAATACAGGGGTATTGGGAGCACCTGAGTAACACCCCAAATGAAATGTAGGTGTGGCCAGCACAGACTTTGAACTCCAGACAGTTGCCTACTTTGCTTAATGGAAATCCAGCTCTGGAAGCAGATTTTTTTATTAAAAGAGTAACAAAGTGCCTCATGTACCAAGAAGAACTAGAACAATTATTGGGCAAACCAACAGCATCACAGAGGATAAATAAAGTTCCCATTTGATTAAATATGGATTTTATCCCCTTGGAAACTAAGCTAGATTTACATTAACCCTTTGATTGCCAGAGGGGTACGCAAAGCATTGAGAAGCAATATCCATCTGGTACTCAAAGGGTTAGTGGGGATTTTTTTTAAAATGTTTATTTCTCCCCTATGGTGCTACTGGATTGGCCAAGAATCTCAGTTCTACTTATGACTTCAGTCTCAGTGTCTGTAAGGATGTTCCTCTTTATTCTTTGCTGGTCGTTATTATTTATTCGCATTGCCGCTGAGAGAAGACAGTGTTATCTACCGATTAGGTTTTTCTTTACAGTTTCCCAGTCCTTTGATCTTAAAGGGATAGTAATGCTTAAAATGTAAAAAAAAAAAAAATATGTTGTAGGGGTTATCCCCCTGAGTAAAACAAGAGTACTCCCACTGCTGAAAGGTGTTTCATTCAAAAGTTATTAATTTTCAAAGTTGAATTTTTTAGGTGCAATATCACGCTGGCCTGAAATTGTACAGTGGTGCTGTTGCTACACGATCCTATGGACAGCTCTGGTCCCGGGACCATAAATCTCCATAGGATGGTGTAGCAACAGCGCCACTGTACAATTTCAGGCCACTGTGATATTGCACCTAAAAAATTCAACTTTGAAAATTAATAACTTTTGAATGAAACACCTTTCAGCAGTGGGAGTACTCTTGTTTTACTCAGGGGGATAAACCCTACAACATATATATTTTTTACATTTTAAGTATTACTATACCTTTAACACATTATGGTATTAATTGGTGGCATCTCCAGCATCCACTGAGTTAAAGTTATAAAGGACAAAAAAAAAAAACTTGCACTGAAAACAAAATATAATTTTGTTAATGTTCTTTGGAAACAAGCACATGAGCTCCTAAATGCAGCCTACGGGCAATGCAGAATCGTTAGTGATTGGTGTGTTGTTAATTACAATGTAAATGATTAACAGTGAAGCATTTTTTATTATATTGGAACAGTAAAATAGTTTCTGCTCTTCGAGAATTAGATGAGGTAGGATGCATTTTCTTTCCTTCTAAATAGGTCTTGCATTGTTATATCTGCAATATTTTAACCCTTTGAGTGCAGAGTGGAGAGCAACACATTGCTTTACAATGCGTTGCATTAACACCTACCATTCAGACGGTTAATTGATGCCTTTTATATCTGGCTGCATGGTGGCCAAAGGCTCAGATTTGGTAAATGACTAAGAAGGCCATTCAGGTATTCACCTAGTTATGTAGTTGATGAGGATGAAAAAATACATGAATCCATGAAGTTTAGCCTTTGCTGTATCTCTTGCTCATCCACTGGCAGGTAATACAAAACAAAAAAAATGTTGGCCCACTTTCCAATTATACACCAAGTGGGTTCCAAATCATTTCCTGATAATGATGGAATCAAGAAGGAATTTTTTCCTCCAATTCAAGGCAGAATTTGAAATTGCTGTATTGAGGGTTTTTTTTTGCCTTCTTTTGGATCAACGATGGTAAACAGGAATAGGAAAAGGGTTGAACTAGATGGACGCAAGTCTTTTTTCAACCTAAATTACTATGTTAATAGAATTTCTACTTGGATTAACATCCTATCTGCTAGAAATCAACTGTCAGAATTCTCTGTCAGTGGTGGGCAACCCTCCAGGTACTAACAGAAAAGAAATCTCAAAGGCTGGAGAGGGAATGATGGGAGTTGCAATATAGCAGGAGCTGGAGATCCTCAGGTTGCCCATTGTTGCTCTGTATTGTTCTTAAGTAAAAACATATCCTATACTTCTTTGAAAGCATCCACAGCATCTACAAACACAGCCTGCACAGGCAATGATTTCCAAATTATAGGATGAAAATATAATTCTACCGCTCCAGTGGGAAGATTCAATAAGGTGTGATAAATCTTTGATAAAGTGGAGATAACCTCTCCAGTGATAGCACTTCTCTAATTCCTATGTTATTCTATGAAAACTATTCACTATGATCCCTAAAGCATGAGAAACCTTAGTGTATAGGCTCCATAGAATAACATAGGAACTGGAGAAGTGGTATCACTGGAGAACTTATCTTCACTTTATCACCTCTTTATCACACCTTAGTGCATGGTAAGGTCTCATCAGGAATGTTTTGGGCCCCTGTTCTTAAAAAATACATAATTGAAAAGTAATGTGCTACATCAGCAAAGGGAGTTGCAGATTTTAATTGTAAAGTCTTGGCAAAGTGGGTTTCTTTACATTAAAAAATAGCCATCTAATTGGTGATTTGAATACTATATACAGACACATTCTAAGTGCTTTATTAAAAGGGCTGAGGAAAGAAAGGACAGGGCATCAATTTAGACCCGAGGGAAAGGTTCTTCTGAGTGTATCAAAGGAAGGTTTTTTCCAGCAAAAGGATGTAAAAAAAAATAGTATTGGACACCTTTTTTAGCTAAGAACAACATACAAAAGTATGACACTTGGCTTCAATACAAGTAGGTGTTGATCTAGGGAGAAATTCAGGAAGGTGCTTTTTATACATGAGTCAACTTTGGGTCAAATTGGCTTTTATTTGCCTTTTTCTGTTTCATCACAGGAGATCTGGCAAATGTTGAATTGGTGGACTCTAATAACTGTCTAACTATGTAGCATTTAATAAATCAGGCAAACAAAAGTTTAAAGAGGACAAATAAAAGCAACATAATAGCTGGCCAAAAGTTATTTAAAGTGGACCTGTCACCTTCCTACCCCCCATATCTTTATATTGTGGAATTATAATAAACTATACAGTTTAATTTAAAATTTCTATGCCCCAGCCTTAAAATGTACCATATTCCTCTTTCGTCTCCAAGAGGGGGGGGCACCGCCATCTTTCTGACCTTTAGAATGATAAGCAGCACTCTCCCTCTGAGGACCTTCCAATCTTCTGCTATAAGCCTGTTTCTTCACTCTGGGGCAGGCTCTCCATGCTCAAAACATGCACGTGCAAGTTTTCTTTTGTACTTGCCCCAGTCATGCCAGTATTTGCTAAATAAAATATTCAAACCTTTTTTTTTTTTTTTAAATGTCCAGAAAATGCCTCTTGATATGGTCAACCAGCTTCACTCAGATACTATTTTTGTCAGAGGAAGCGTGCTGCCAATATATACATGAATACATTCTCACTGTATTGTGTGGGATGTTCAATGATGTAGACGCTTGTAATGCTGTGAGCGTGAGTGGTCCTGGGGAGAGCTGGGAACGGTGGGTGGGGTATTTCTCATAAAGTATAGCATTTTTAAAAAATTATGGAACAACATGTAGGCAGTTAAAGAGCTTTATTGAAAGAAACAAAGGTTGTTGGGGGATATTATCACTTTAAGTAAAGACCATGATGATTATTTTTAAAGGGTATCCTTTTTCATTGGTGAGCATCACAACAGCATGTTTAAAATGTAATTTGTGTTAAAATGTCATGTTAAAAATGTTGCAATTAAAATATTGTCTAAATAATTGTTAGGATATGGGGACGATTTTGGGTTATGCTTAGTGCTAGGATTGTAAGGATGAGGGGGGATTTGGGTTATGTTCAGAGTTAAGATTGTTAGGATGAGGAGGGCTTTTTGGTTATATTAGGGTTAAGATTATTAAAATGAGTGGGATTTTGGGTTATGCTTAGGGTTAGAATTATTAGGATGGGGGGATATTGGGTTATGCTTAGGGTTAGGATTGTCAGGATGAGGGTGGATTTTGGGTTATGCGTAAGTTAGGGTTGTTAGAATAAGGGGAGATATTGGGTAATGTTTAGGCCTAGAACTGTTAGGAAGAAGGGGGAGTTTGGGTTATGCTTTGGGTAAGGATTGTTAGGATAAGGGGGATTTTGGGTTAGGGTTAAGATTGTTAGGATAAGGGGGGATTTGGGATTATGTTTAGGGTTAGGATTATTAGGATGAAAGGGGATTTTGGGTTATGGCTAGAGTTAGGAATGTTAGGATGAGGAGGGGTTTTGGGTGGTGCTTCAGGTTAGAATTGTTAGGATGAAGGGGGATTTTGGATTATACATAGTGTTAGGATCGTGAGGATTATTGTGTTCCCAGTTAGGGTTAGGACTGTTACGATAAAGGGGGATTTGGGGTTATGCTTAGGGTTAGGATTGTTAGGATGAAGTGGACTTTTGGGTTATGTTAGGGTTAGGATTGTTAGGATAAGGGGGATTTTGGGTTATACTTAGTGTAAGGATTGTTAGGATAAGGGTGGGTTGGGGTAATGCTTAGGGTTAAGATTATAAGGATGGGGGTACTGGTTTATGCTTAGGGTTAGGATTGTTAGGATGAATGGGGATTTTGGGTTATGGTTAGGGTTAGGATTGTTACGATAAGGGGGATTTTGGGTTATGCTTAGGGTTAGGACTGTTAGGATGATTGGGAGATTGGGATTTTGGGTTATGCTTAGGGTAAGGATTGTTAGGATGAAGGGGGATTTGGGATTATGCTTAGGGTTGGGATTGTTAGGATGAGGAGGGATTTTGGGTTATGCTTAGGGTAAGGATTGTTAGGATGAAGAGGGATTTGGGATTATGCTTAGGGTTGGGATTGTTAGGATGAGGAGGGATTTTGGGTTATGCTTAGGTTAGGATTGTTAGGATGAGGGGGGATTTTGGGGTATATTTATGGTTAGGATTGTTAGGGTGAGGGGTAGATTTAGATTAGATTTGGGCTCTATAAAGGTAGAATAAGGTGACATTTTAAACAGGATATTGTGCATGTGCCATTTTGAGGCAAGCATTCAAAAAGTGCTATTGCAACGAATGCTCACAAATCTGCAACATTTTGATAGTGAAGCTTTTTCAAGTGACCTAGAATTTATTGAGACTGATATACTAAGAAGAGCCCTAATAATTCTGGAGCACATCAACTGCATTGTGGTTGGGGGGGGATGTGAAAATTCCAATGTTTCCATTGGTTTAAATAGGGCTTTTACCCTCTGAATGCTAGAGAGGTCTCCATTGCTTTGCTTTTGTGATGCATTGGAGACCTTTCTAGCATTCAAGGGGTTGTAAGTCCAATTTAAATAAATAGGAATTTTGATTTGTCTCCTATGGTGCAGTTGGTTCACCCCTGAGTTACTGTAGTTCTGCTGTGTACATGTATTATTAAGACTGATGTACTAGGAAGAACTAGATTAATTCCGATGTAAGCCATCTGAGTTTACTTTTGAAATGTCATTACCTACACAGCAACCATTTTTTGCTGAGGGTGACATTCTGATGTTGCCTTTTTGAGGGTCGCTTTTAGCCTCTTGAATGCTAGACAATGCAAAGCTTCATATAAATCAGTTGAAATTTGGAAATGTTCATTGGTCCCCTATGATGCACTTGGCATACTCGAAAATTAATCCACTTCATTTTAGTACATCAGCCTCATTAAGACTGAAGGTCAAAATTACACAGACTGGAATTTGGGATGGGACGATTTGTCCCTTTTATCACAATAATGGAAGAGAGCAGGGAAATTCTCATTTACCCTTCAGTCTCTCTCTCTCTGGATTCACTAACATGGATTTTTTATCAGGGATGTCTTAGTCTCCTGGCAAAAACCATATTAGTTAACACGAACAAGTATCTCACTGATCCAGTTTTTGCCAGGGCATTTCACACAACACTTCTTTACACATAGCAATCTGAGAATAATGGAGTCCCCATACACATTTTGCAGGGCTTATTTATTTGAAAATTCTCTTTCACATTTTAGTGAGTAAGAAAAATTTTCTCTGCTGTGAACAGTGCTGAACACAGACAGAGATCTACTGCCAATGCTAACTAATTCTTTAACATGCAGGTGTTTTTCAAAATTTATTATAATACCACACAGCTAGAGTGGTCTCAAGACGCTTATGAAAAACTCATGCTGCGGGTTTTCATTGATTTTAATTTAAGGCTCCAGAATGCTTATTTCATTACAGAGACACCCCCCCCCCCACACAAGGACTATTATTTCAGTCACAGAGGATCTTCTTATTTACTGTCCATCAGTGAATGACACAGCAGCCATTAATATCTTCTGAATGAGTGAATGATGTACATTGTATCACATGCTCCAACAAGGCCCAGTGAGCCCTCCTTTGCAGCGGGTCCCACTTCCATATGTTTTGTTTTTTTAGTTGTTTACATTCTGACACATAAAAATGGTTTAATCTACTTTCAAAATATAAAATATGAACAGTATATGATACCAAAAGAGCTTGCAAGGTCTTGCCTTGCAGTGTTATGTATTTTACTGAAATAATTCAAAGACTCCTGAGCATTGCTAATCAACATAATTTCTCTTGTTACATTGATATCAGTGGGACCTCACAGGAGAATTCTGTCAGATCTGCTTTTTACAAACACTGAGTACAGATCCCAGAGAGTATGAATATAACTTATTGGTTAAAATAATTTTTGATAAAATGCTGCTATCCAGATGGTTAGGTTTCCCAATAGAGATACTAAATACAAGTCAACTAAATTATAATTTCATGATTAAGTATTGTCAGTATTTCAAATGACTCAGCTTAAGTATCCATCTTGACAGGATTTGCATAATCATTTTTCCTCATTAAAGGGATAGTAATACTTTGTTTTATCTTTATTTTATTTTGTAGGCATTAAAAAAACATGAAGAACGATATAAGTCTTATCTCTCAAACCTTTATGGTTTAAGAGATATTCACAAGCAAAGTATCCCCCCCTGTTCAGCCAGATCAGAAGGGAGGTGCCCAGGTAGACTGCAGAGAGGGACAATCTTCAATTAAGATAAGGGAAAAAGCTGAAAAACTTGTCAAAGGGGGAAGGGCTTTCATTCTTTTCATACAAAGGAGATTGTCTCCTGCTGTTATCTGTCTGGTCTTACAACCAGATTCACATCTGAGAAGAGATGGCTTACACTAGGAAAAAGGGGCGGGAGGGGGAAACTTTGCTTGTGAATATCTCTTAAACCATAAAGGTTTGAGACATAAGACATATCATTCTTCATGTTTTTTTAATGCCTACAAAATAAAATAAAGTTAATACGAAGTATTACTATCCCTTTAACTTATTCCGCTTTATTGATGGAAGTTGATAGGTTCTGAAAGTCTCACAAATAAAAGTGCGGAGGAACAAGGCAATATCCTGACTAGTGAGTACTTAAAGATGGACACTGTGCAACACATGCTAGAGAACTCAGCTCATCTGAGGTTAAAAATTCCCAAACTACTAAACCAAAAATATCTAAAACCATTACACTGATTGAAAAACACAAACTGCAGTCAAATCAAATAAATGCTATTTAATAAGACTAAAAGCAGTTAGGGAACAAATATATTAACCCCTTGAGGACCAGAGGGGTATGTAACTCAATACTTTGCACACTCCCCTGGTCCTCAAGTGGTTAAGCATATTAATATGAGAAATTTTAAAACGGTGAGCAACACCATAGAACATTGCATTTTTTGATTATTATCCACCATAAATTTAAAATGCTTCCATAAACAAGAAGAATGAGGTGAGACTGGAGGTGAGAAGAACAGCTGAACATGGTTTTGATGTTGTGGAAGTTGAAGAACTGCAGTCTGTTGCATTAGCAAAATGGTGACCTGCCATTTTACACACACACTGTATCCATATTTTATTTCTCAGTGGCTCATCGCTCCTCTTGTTAGTTGATTTGGCTTATTGTTGTATACTTCTATGCAACAAGTATGATCCCATTGAAATTTATCTGAGTGAAGTGAGGATGATGTCCCTAGAAAAAGTGAAGCAATTGTGGGATTTAAAAGACCCATTAAAATAATGGGAATTTAGGGAAATTTCATTTGTTCCCTATATTGCATTTGTTTTTTCCCAGAATTGCACATTGTAACCATTCATGCTAGGGCTCACATTCATTTTCCAAAAGTTAATTTTCTTATCCATACCTCTAAAATGTTTTACACTTCAATTGTGTGTAGACCCATGATATCAGCTAGGCAGTCTGATTTATGTCTTGGTTAAGAGAGCACAATAAGTAGTTGGTGGAGTTGGGTCAGGAATACAGACACAAAGATGAAAATGGAGGTCGGGTATAAGGATGGAAAAATTCTGTAAGTTTGGAATCTGTACAAAACATTCAAGAAATGAAAAACATCTTGGGAAACTGATGTTTTGTTTGCCATCTTAACTAATAAGATTGCAGGAAAACCAAATGTGATGCTAGGAAAATAGTACAAAGCAGTTCTGCTTAACTTCAGATATCAATCAGGCAGGTTACTATCCAGGTCACACATCGGAACAAGGTAAGAGAGCATCTTCTATGAGTTAGTAGGCAGGCAGGACTGCTGGACAACCTCCCTCCCTCTCTATCACTCTCTCCCACATTGTATCTACCCTTCTGCCCAGCTCTTTATCTCCCATTCATGTTCTCCATCTCTCTTCTTCTCCCTCATTTTCTTGCTCTCACCCCCTCCCTTTCCCTCACTCCTGTCTCTTTATTTCCTGTTCTTTCCACCAGCCTTCACACTTCCATCTCCTGTCTCTTGCTCACTCTCCATGCCTGACTTCTCCATCTCTCCTGTCCCACTTTCTGTACATGTTTTATTCTAAACTGAGTCAGACAAATCTGAAACTTCCTCTAAGTCCTCCAAATCTAATTATGAAACCAAATGTGGATGTTTCCCTCAGATTTAGTCAGGAAGCCATTACACATCCTTTTTATTCTATAAAATCCATCCTGCTACCTTCTTACGATCCTACAGAAACCTCCAGGATGATGTCAGCCATTTTCAGCTGTGACTGTGAAGAAAGAAGCAGGTCGGGAGAGAACATGAAAGTATTAATGTATTGGAGTCGAGCTCCCCACCTGCTACCCAAGACATATGTATAAAGCTAGATATCTGGAGGAGTGGTAGAGTGTGCCATTTTGTCTTTTGTCACGGTTTTCAGACAAAGAAGGACAGACACGCATATAAAATATAAATCCACCTTTATTTAATAAGTACAGGAATAAATATATCACCCACACAGAACCCCAGACAAATGTAAATAGAATGTGGGTAATCAGACAAGCCCGGGTCATACACAGAGCAAATACTCAGACAGGCACAGATCACAAAGGAGCAAGCAGAAGCACCACATAAGGGCAATGACTCCCAGGCCCAAGGAGGTTTATGAAGGAGCAGAAGGACGCGGGACCCAATTAGGCCACCCAGAATAGGCCCATAAACAGGCGTCTGTGCTAGTGCCTGCTACCAGAAGACAACAATGAGGAAGTGGCTGGAGGCCATACAGAGGTAGGAAGCAAAGGAACACTTAGCTTCTAATGGAGACTGTGATATCTTTATACATATGGACATAGAGGTAGGTTTATAAAATGGCTTTATGAAAAATGTGGCATAAAAGTGGTATAAAACTGAAGGTTGTCAATTAAAAAGAAACTTACATCAGTTATGGAAGCCTTAATGCAACATAGTTGTGTTTCCTGTAAAAGTGACAGCAGAGGTGGTGAAATACAACGTTCAGCAAATTTATAAAGAAATGTCACTAACTATGACAATCTAACTACATAAATTTTCACCCGAATCTTAACACCAGGTATATTCTGTTCTTAAGCATTCCATGCAGATTGCTAAAACTATATTTGTTATGATGCCCTTACTCATTTATAAAGAAGACCTAACAGTATTGTCAGTTGCCATAACATAACGACAGTTCTTACAAAAAATACTAGGAATGTTTTTTGTAAGTTCCCTCATACAGGCTGATATACTAAGAACTACAGTAATTTTGGAGTAAACAAATTGTACCATAGGAGGGAAATTAAAAAATACTTCTTACATAAGCTGGTCTCTTAACACCAGGGCCGGTTCTAGCATAAGGTGGCTGAGGGGTTGCCTTAGGGCACTGCAGTGGAGGGGCGCCAAAACGGGGGAAGCTGCAAATTTTTTTTCCATGTATTTATTTTATATATATATATATATATATATATATATATATATATATATATATATATATCTGCCGCAAGGGAGCGCTGATTTATACTACTAAGCTCTCCCTTTAGGGCCGGATTTCTCGTAAGGGAGAGTAGGAATCTGCCTACAGGAGCACCCCACATTTTTTTTTATATATATATTTTTTTAATTATTCGAACCTCCTACTCAGTCAGGTCTGCGCCTCCTTCATCACAGACCTGTAGCTGCAGAGCTCCCTCGTTAGCTCTTTAGTAATGCAGAGCGCTGGGAGATGACATCAACTCCCAGCGCTCTGCATTACCGAGCAGAACACCGCACGGGAGCTCCAACAGTTACAGGCCTGTGTCGAAGGAGGTGCAGGCCTGTCCTGCCATGCCGCTGGATGACCAGGGGGAGGTAGGAATCAGAGGTGGCCACAATGTGAGGGCAATATGGAGATAATGAGGGCAGTGTGAGGGCAAAGTGGAGCTGATGTGGGCAATGTGAGGGCAGTATGGAGCTGATGGCTGGCAGTGTGAGGGCAATATGGAGCTGATGGGGGCAATATAGAGCTGATGAGGGTAATAGGGAGCTGATGGGGGGCAAGTTGTAGCTGATGGGGCAATATGGAGCTGATGGGGAAATGTAGAGATAAGGGCAATGTGAGGGCAATATGGAGCTGATGGGAGCAATATGGAGATGATGGGGGCAATGTGAGGGCAATATGGAGCTGATGAGGGGGCAAGTTGTAATTGATGGGGGGCAATATGGAGCTGATGGGGCAATGTGAAGATGATAGTGTTAATGAGAGGGCAATATGGAGCTGATGGGGGGCGAATTGTAGCTGATGGGGCAATATGGAGCTGATGGGGAAATGTGGAGATAAGGGCAATGTGAGAGCAATATGGAACTGATGGGGGACAAGTTGTAACTGATGGGGGGCAATATGGAGCTGATGGGGCAATGTGAAAATTATAGGGGCAATGAGAGGGCAATATGGAGCTGATGAGGGGCGAGTTGTAGCTGATGGGGCAATATGGAGCTGATGGGGAGCAAGTTGGAGCTGATGAGGGAAATATGGAGCTGATGGGGGGGCTACGTGAGAGAAATATGGACATGATGTGGGCAGTGTAGGGATTAGGAGCAATATGGAGGTGTCCAGTGGAGATGGCCAATGGGGCGGGGGCACTTCTGATTTCTGTGCCTACAGGCTCCTGAGATGTAAATCCAGCCCTGGCTCCCTTGCGGCGTCTATGATGTGACACACGCTGGCAACCAGACTTCTTCTTCCTGGTACATATTAATACATGGCTACAGAGGCGTTGCTGGGGGTGGGGCTGGAAACCCCGAGTGCATCAGTGGGCAGTCCCGAATACAGAACCTGGCATCTGTGTCACTGTCCCCTGCTCAGATTCAACCACTGAGAGGAACAAGGGACCTGTATGTGATGATCCTTATGATGCGTGGCTGTGTGTTGCACGCTGGGGCTTTCTTCATCAGCTGGGGCGCCACTTTCAAATTTGCATTGAGAGTGTGAATCCTCAGAACAAGTTTGAAAGTGGCGCCCTAGCTGATGAAGAAAGCCCCAGCGGGCAACACACAGCCGCGCGTCATATGGATAATCACATACAGGTCCCCTGTTCCTCGCAGTGGTTGAATGCGAGCAAGGGAGATTTACACAGATACCAGGGTCGATACTATTATCACCATTAGGGAAAACAACTACCGTCTGTAGTTTTAAGTCATAGTTAGGTATTCTGTTACCTGTGCTGTGACAATCTACCGACCAGTAAAAATGCACAACGGTTGCTAAATTAGTGCCTATTGTAAAAACTGAACAAGTAGATGAATTTGGTATTCAATTACATGTGGTGGCTTGTAACAAACGTTAAGGGACTCTCTATTGTTGTATTAAATTTGGCCTAGCAAACCTAGGCGTTGAATCCCTAACTGATCATCCACTGTAAGTCTTTTTCTGTAAGTTTGTATCTTCTTTCTTATCCGTCTTTTGTCTTCTTTATCTTCCTATCCTCATATGTTATTGGCCTTGGTCGTCCTCTTCAAACATTTCCCCTCAAAAAAGAAATACATATATTAAAATTAATTATGCCACTAAAGCTACAATTCCATCGGGCCAATGACCAATCCATACCGAGGTAAAGAACTGAGACTGGCTTTCATATGTCTAATCCCTGTTCAAGATGGTTCCCATGCTTCCATTGGCTGGGATGTGGAGTTACGCACCTCCCAGCCAATCAGCTTAGAGTGGGAGGGATGTGATGGTTATAATACCTAAATGAGGAATTGCACATAGTGGTTCTATGAGTTTCATTTACTAAAAATCAGAGTAAGAAGGGAATACTAAACAAAGATCTCTGACTAGGTAAGAGAACCCTTCCAGTATTTATTAATGAGTGAGTTTCTGTCTTGCCCTACCATATGCTTTAGTAGAAAACTCTTAAATGAGAACTTAACCTTCTAATAATAACCTCCCCCCACTTACATTACTATAGCCAGGAATTCCTAATGACCCTGTTAATTTTGCACTTGCTTTTAGTTCAATAGATTACACCTTCAGTCAGTCCTAGTTTGCTACGCCCATGGAGACTGACATGACAGTTGCTGGCAGAACCACAGGACCTCAGACACTGCTCACTAAACACGGTAACCATAACCCTTGAAGTAGGCTCCTACATTCAGCCTGCCACCAACTGTCATGTCTGCCTCCATGGACATGACATCCAGGACTGACTGAAAATGTTATCACTTGAACAAAGGCACAAAGGAAAGAATCATATGGGTCATAGGGTATTTTTTGGTCATAATAAGTTGTGGTGGGTTATTATTAAGATATGTTTTCAGGGCACCATAACATTTGAAAGTTATTTGTCACAGGCCTAATTAAGGGGACAGATACATAAATATACAGATATACTTAGGCCTCACAACTCCCTAGGGAACAGTAAAAAGTAATTTCATTCCTACTGGAATAAAATAGGCCTTCTTTCAGTGGAAGTCCAGGGGAAGATAAATGCTGGTGAAAATCCAGTTGTGTCTATGACAGAAGATAAAACTAATTGATTTCAATGGTGTTAACCTTCCTGTTAACACATTCACACGCATGCACACATGTTCACAAACACGTCATCAACTGTGCATGCGCAGTTACTCTACATATTCACTCAAAGAGCATGGGAATAAACCAACTGCACCATAGAGGACAAATAAAAATTCCCTAATTCAAACTGATTTTAAATGGTGCTTTTAATTCTTTAAATGCTAGCACAATGCATTGCAGACCCTACTAGCATTTAAGGATTTAAAAGACCCTTGTGAATCAACGGGACTTTTTATTTGTCCCCAAAGGTGCATTTAGTTTCCATCAGAATTGTTTCCTTCTCTTTGTGCAGAACCTAAATAGGCTTTGTCGACACTCATAATTTCCCTTCAAGGTCAAATGGCCAAAAGTTTGACCTTGATGTACATATGGTAGCAACAACCTTGTAAAAGGATAAGAAAAAGGGCATGATTAGTGTTAGCTACTTGTTAATTACAGTCATAAAAAATCTATGTAAAATTGGTCTCCTCCTGAGAAAAAAAAATTGTAGGTCATTACTACTTTGAGTGCCAGAGGGCACTCAAAAGGTTAAATCTCAATGGGCTTACACCTCCAACTGGGAAATTCCCCATCTCCAAATGATTTAACTGTATTGTTGCCAGGCTGTCAGTACCAGAGGGGCATGAGGAAAATGGCCATATGGCAGCCACAAGATTAAATACATACAAGTGGTGGAATTCTAGAGCAAACCAACTTCCCATAGAAAACAAATAAACATTAACTATGATTTACATGGATCTTTGACCCTTTGATTGCTGGAAACATCTCAATCACAATGTAATACAATGGGTTAACAGTTCCATTTAAATAAAAGGGCATTTGGGGACATTTTATTTGTTCTTTATGACGCTGGTGGATTGCCCCAGAATTGCACAATTTTTCTTTAGTGAATCAGCTTCAGTGTCCTAGCTCCAGTAGAAGTAAATTAAACATAGTGATGACATTGTGATTGGTTCTAGAGCTGGAGGACACACTGAGCTGGTAGAATCCAGTATATTCCTGAAATCAATCAGCAGTAGTAGGTAACATTATGCTAGTTCCAGTCATTTGCATTAAGGTGAAGCAAAAGTTATAATGCCACAAGCAGAACACAGGTCACAATGAGATATTTTGCAGCTTGAGATAACTGACACATAATTGGCATGAAACAAATAAATATATTCACATCCTTCCCTGGACTTATCCTCATGGCTGGTGCTGTGAGCTCTGGAGAGGCACCAGATGATTCCTGTTGGCTGCTCTGATACCATACCAATCTGCACAGCCAATAGGAATTAGACTGTCACAGTCAGCCTTGGCTCTTTAATGTGGTGGGTCAAGTTCTGGTAGGAACTATACAATTAGGGCAGAACATTTATAATTCTGCATCACCCATGGATGATAGTAGTGGCTATTAACTAATGATATGCTGATCATTAAAGACTAATATATTTTATTTTATTTTTCATGCTATAGCAGTGGAGCATATGATGCATTGTCAATATGGTTTAGTAGGCCAGTTCAGCGTAATTGAAAGTGGGAACTCAGATTGATAACGGTTAAAGTACACAAATGGAAAGGCATTATCATTGAGTTATAAAGCTCTGCAGCCATTGGTACCACTTGGTACAGCTTTGGTGCATAGTTGGTAAGCACCATATGATACTAGTAGTTACAAATCTATATAGTATAAACATTGACTGATGAACAATTTGGAGCCATGCTTCACATCACACTCATGATTAAATGGCAATGTACCCAGATGCTACCCTTGTACACTTCTGCTATCAGGCCAGATAGAGGTAGAGAGAGAGCTAGATATTGAGGGAAAATAAAGCTTTTTCACTCTAATAATGAAAATTCCTTGCTGTGGTTGTATGTATAAGAAAGGGGTATGACCCTAACAGTTGTTGTTGGGCTACAATATTCTCTGACATCACTAGCAGATGATGATGGGAGTTCTAATCCATCAACAGACACAAGAGAGATGCATGTTGTCCATTCTTGGTCCATGTTCAGTATTCAGGTAGCTGCAGTACCTATTAATATGTTTGTAAATCTTCATGAGTAATAACTGTGTGGCTTCCAGCCTACAGTAATCTTCAGGATAAGGATGAGGGGAGACCCTACTTTCTACAATTGTAATGAAAGTGGCTTAAAATATATTTTTTAAAACTTTTCTTTAGTCTGTTATTTATAAGTGAAACATATTAAATATAGATTTAAAAACTGAAATACATATTAAAGAAGACTATACAGAAGGTGTAAGGCTTGCTCAATCAACCTCCCTAATAATACATGTCTGGGCTGGCCCCTGAAAGAGTTAAATGATATTTATTTGGGAGATGATCATGAGAGTCAGTCTGTCTATCTATCTATCTATCTATCTATCTATCTATCTATCTATCACATCTAATTGTTTTTGGCATAAAGTCAAGTTTTAAAAAAATTGTAACTGGGCTACGTAGCTTTATTTTTTTATTGCAGGAAATAGAGCAGTGTCAATGTATGTGTTGCTACTACCCTATCGAACACAGGCAGGACGGAGTAAGGCATGCCTGGTCAGAGTGAAGCCTGTACATAACCACACTGGTGTAGTGATTTAAACAGTTCAATGCCAGTGGGAGCGACCCTGTTCGAATCAACTGCACAAGATATTCTATCATCACACAAGATACATTTTTCACATATAAACAACCCCTCTGGGTCTTACTCTCCATCCTTAACTCAGCCTTCTAGTTAAGAATGAACATTCCTCAATTGCCCATACCAATAGATCACCATCCAAATTGCAAATTCCACTGTAGATTGTGTCACACTAAATTAGTGCCTAGAGCTCACCAAAGTGCCATGGCACCTGATTGAGACCCATTGTAAACCAGCTGTAAGTAAAAACATGTTTTCAAAGGCCTGCTCAAGTTGCTAATCCTTTAGTAAAAGCCTTTAAGTTACAAGAAGTATGAGCCTGTTTACAAAATAACTCCTAATGTTTATAACAGTTTACCTAGTAAGTTACTATTAAAGAGTACATCTGTCCTCCTCCCTTCACCACCAAGCTGTTGTAGGTCTGTTATAATTTTTAGAAATACATACCAGCTATGTATGTCATGTGAGTGTATCTAGTGTGTGTTGCTATCTTAATCAACACACATAACACCATTACTCTTCATACCTGCTCCTGTACAGGTATTCTCCAGGTAAACAGGGATTCACTAATAGCTACTTCAATAATAAAGATAAGTCAGATGAGGTGGATTCAATTCACTTTATTAAAACATAATTAAAAACAATAAAAGATCCACAAAATATTATTAACGTTTCTCAGTACTCAGTATGTGGGCATCAGGCATGTAAATCCATCTTAAAGAGCAGGTAGAATCACATGACCACAAACTAAGAAACAAAAAACAATCGTTTTTATAAGAAAATATATGACTGACACAAAATCTGCTAAAAATAAGAACATAATGATCTATTACTTTAAAATGTTATATGTAAAATGGCATCGCTTAGAACAGAATGTCCATCCCAAAGGGGTGTCTTCATATGGTGGAGACCAACACAAACATCACCAAAGACTAGCTCTAATTCTAATAAATATATGAATAATAAGATACCACCAACAAAAAAATAGATTACGTACAGGCACTCAACTCCTCAAAAATGAAACTAAAGTAATATAAATAATAAAACAAAAAATTGTATCAAAAACTAATATATTTATTTAACACATAAGGACACATGTTCATCGGAGTGAGGAAACTCCCCAAAATACACCAATAGTGATATCTTCTTTAATAAAATAAAAATGTAATAAATAAAAATTACAACGTTGTGTTAAAAACAAAAAACACACCAGACTCTACCCCCACACTATATGCCGGCATCTACCCTAGGACAATCTAAATTGAAAGTCCAAAGTTAGATAAGGAGAACTGTAATGTATAGGATGTCTAGACACCATAAAGATCTTCCATATAAAGTCATTTATTGATATTCTCAATATCCGAAAAGGACACTTAAATATGGACTTTGATGCATGGTATGTAATGTATTTGTGTTTCACTTCTTCCAGAGTTATGGCTGGGACGTGCCACATCTACTTGCTAGTTCTACTTTCTACAGCACATGAGGTATGCATCATTTCATAGAGAATATCACCTAAGGAAAAGTGGTATTAGTCCTGCACAGTACTGGCAAATCCTTTTTCTGGTAGATTTTAAGTGGCTTTTGTAACATACTCAGTCATCTGAGGTATATAAATAATGTGTAAGTGTTACTGTAACAATTGTATCACTGCTTGTTAATTCCTTGGATGTTAGATACATCCCTAGCACATTAAAAATCAATTCACTGGAAATGTCTCTAGCATCCAAATTATTGGGTGCTAAGGAAATGTCTCTAGCACCCAAAAATTGGTTTTACAGATATTTAACCCTTTGAGTGCCAGAGGGGTATGCAACGCATTGCTTTGTAATGTGTTTGCATTCTCCTCCCACACTCAAAGGGTTAATATCTAAATATTGCCCTCAACATTTTTCTGTAAAATAAATAGTAGTTTAAGTTAAGATTTGTGTTTTATGCTAATTCCATGCACAATATGTTAATTAGTTATGTTCAGTACCAAAGTGTATAACTCATTGTGCTATTAGAAATACCCCAAGGGGCCCTGCCTTGAACCGTTCATATCACAGTATATAGTAATACTGGTCCAATACATAAGTGTTGGTGCCAAGCAGTGTACATGAGGTTCTATGGCTACCACAGGTCATGGGAACAAGGCTGGGGGGCAAGTGGTAGCCACAAATCCCCATAGTTGCTTCATGAATCCCCAAGTCTTGTTCCCCAGGGAGTGCATAACATATCCTATATAATACTTCGCCAACTGTACGTTTGTCTTAAGCTGTCATGCGCAGTAGCGATTGCTAGACGTGCTGCAATCATGCTCAGTACAGACTGCTCACTCTGCGGCTGATAATGGAGCAGGGCACTCTGAATTTACACCATAGTCCTCGCTGTGCAGAAAGGACTCCGGTTTAAATTCGGAGCACCCCGATCCGTATCAGCCGCGGCATGGGTAGTCTTTACTGTGCATGACTGCACCGCGGCCTTTGCTGCCTGTCACTGTGGCCCGTGTACACGGGCTGCTCAACTAGTATAATATATGATACATAGCTAAGGGGATAATTGTGTAGTGCTTGGTGCACTCTTTATTTTTATTTTAACCCATTGAGTGCCACAGGGTTGAGCAATGCACATCCCTTTTGCACTCAATGTTGTCCATGGCACTGAAAGTATCCTCTCCACTCCCCTACTGGCCAAGTAGGGAAGCAGAGAGAATGCTGTTAATCTTCAGAATTGTCTAATGTTGGTGATGTGTGAAGGGAGCACATTGACAGCACTTCGACAATCTTGTATGATAAAAGAGACCTTCTCCAGCCCTCCCCTTGCATCTGACAATTTTAATGAATATGTCGATGTGCGTGTGTGTGTGTACATCGAAATGTTGAAGTATTTTTGAACACATCGACAAGATCATATCAACAACGCATTGACCTTTAGTGAACCCAGGCCCAGAACGGTGCTGTAGTCTATAGCTGTAACGTTCAGATCACAATCTGATCATCTTATCTAGAGGAATGTCCTCTATAGGATTCCCCATTCAAACTGTTAAAACCAGTAGATTGTTGTAAAGAAATGTGCACTAAAAGAGATGCAATGCAGATCAGTAAATACAGGCACCATTAGTACTTTACATGTCATACATGAATGTTAAATTACATGTAGAATATGACATGGTATACATTTTTGGTTTGTCATAGATAACATTATCTTCTCCTCCCCATGAATATTATATCGAGGTTCCTGAAAACTATGGAGGGTCATTTCCCTGGTATCTTCACAAGGTAAGAAAAAGTAATTTAGATGTCCATGAAGGATTGATGTTTGTTTTGCATTAAATAAGGACTGAATAACACTTCCTACTAAAATCTTCCCACTGGCCCTTAGGAATTTGGCCCTTGTGTCCAGGTTCGAGAGATAATGGGGAAGAAGCACTAAGATGTGATAAAGAGGTGATAACATGGAGATAACTTCTCCAGTGATATAACTTCTCCAGTTCCTATGTTATCCTATGGTGCCAAAGCACTGGCTCCATAGAATAATATGGGGATTGGATAAGTGATATCACTGAAGAAGTTATCTCTACTTTATCACCACTTTATCACATCTTAGTGCATCTCCTGCATGTCAAGTCTATTGAGGCAGATAAGACAGCTGCTGGCAAGACTACAGGAGCTAAGACTCTGCATGCTGAATATTGTAATCTTAACCCTTTTAAAGGGCGTAAGTCCATTGAGTCTGACTGCTTCAGTTTGAAAAACAAAAGAGAGCAACTGCCATGTCTGCTTCAATGAACACGACATCCAGAACTAACTAAATATATCTAGTTGAACAAAGGCTCAAGCGCAAAATTCATAGGGGCCATTAGAATTTTCTAACCATAGTAATGTAAGTGGCGGTTCTTATTAGAAGGTGTTATTTCCCCATTAATCATGCTTTGCATTACATATGCAAAAAGGTTCTGACTGTCTATATTATCAAATAATAGCATTCTATGTAGCATCCATTACAGCTCCAATGTGATAAATTCTAAACTGAGCACAGAATCACATAATACATCATTTCTTTTCCCTTTTTGCTTTTGTTTATAGTGGCAAAATCTAACTTACTGTACCTGATTAAATTAACTCCCTAAGGACCCATGACGGTCCTAGCACATCATGGGATCAACATGTGATAAGGATCCATGACGTGCCTGTACCATCATGGATTTCACGGCTCCCCATGTGGCTGCACGCCATTGGGGAGCGTTGATTCTGATTCGCTTAAAAAAAAAAAAAAAAGGTCTGTGGTCCTTAAAAGGATAGTAATACTTCGTTTTAACTTTATTTTATTTTGTAGGCATTAAAAAACATGAAGAATGATATAAGTCTTATCTCTCAAACCTTTATGGTTTAAGAGATATTCACAAACAAAGTATCCCCTCCTGTTCAACCAGATCAGAAGGGAGATGCCCAGGTAGACTGCAGAGAGGGACAATCTTCAATTAAGATAAGGGAAAAAGCTGAAAAACTTGCCAATGGGGGAAGGGCTTTCATTGTTTTCATACAAAGAAAATTGTCCCCTTCTGTTATCTGTATTGTCATACAACCAGACTCACATCTGAGAAGAGATTGCTTACACTAGGAAAAAGGGCGGGGAGGGGAAACTTTGCTTGTGAATATCTCATAAACCATAAAGGTTTGACAGATAAGACTTATATCATTCTTTATGTTTTTTTAATGCCTACAAAATAAAATAAAGTTAAAACGAAGTATTACTATCCCTTTAAGTGCATTCGCGGCCAGTCCTTAAGGGGTTACGTACGTCAATGTTTTATATATGAATCTTAATATTACAAACTGATAAGAAATATGCATAAAATGCTTATGTTACTTTCCTATGTTAATAAATGCAGATTTTTTTAAATTCAAGTTGACTTCTAAGAGACCACTTTAAAGTGGACTTATCATCTTAGCTATTTTGGCCCGAGGTCCATATATCCAGCATATAGTGCAAGCAGGGCTTATAATTTTAAGTCCTTTGCTACTAGCCAGACCTGAAAAGTTACTCGCCACTGCAAGCCATAACATACCCACCAGGGCTGAATTTCTACTCGCCAGGGCTAAATTTTCACTCGCCATTGGCTAGGGGCGAGTGGAAATTTTGAGCCCTGGTGCAAGTACATAATATGGAAAGTGAAATTGCCTACACCTCCACAGTTTTATGTCCCTGTAAGGGAGCTCCTAGAAATTCTGTTTCTGGAGATCTTTCTGACAGGGACTGTAAAAGCAGGCACAGTGATACAAATGCAATGCTATCCTGGCAACAGACCATCCTGCCTCGAGTCTATTAAAAACAGCATTAGAATAACTCAGTGGTGCAGTAATAGTGTTATATTGTTTCAATATCCCAGATTTCACAGTTCCTAAAAGAAAGCTCTCTGGAAATAGAGATACAAGGAGCTTACTGTCACAGACATAATAGTGTAAGAAAATAGATAAAGATGAAAAAATTTTTAAGTAACTTTATTTTACAAAAAGGAGGTTTACTGTCACTTTAAATATGAAAGCCCAATACATATAATCATAGGAAGCACATGATAAAGAAAGTAAGAGCACAAGGGACATCAGAACATGTGGATATCTCAGTCTAACCTTGGGAAACTGTGGTAAACTTGTCCACTTATCGAAAGTAAAAAAAAAAAAAAAAAAGTTATGGGAATTCAAGAGAAAATGTAGAAAGAAAAATTCTAAAGAGGTTGATTTCATTATCACCATTGAATGCACAAAAACCTAAGACTGGATATTTTCACCTTGGTTTCAAGATTGCATTTTCTTGTGTTTTAGTGGATATAAACATAAAGCCTTTAGTTTTACAATAAGAGCTGAATGGCTGTAATTTTCCATTGCCTGGTAAAGAAAGCAAGGTTTAGCACTGGGCATATGCATCAGCAGAGCGAGGTTACACGTTTACTCAGTTATTATTAACAGTCACATGACATGAAATCAGTTCGCTCTTCATGTTTATGTTGAAATCATGGGGTAGCCAACCCTGGTCCTGAAGATCTACCAACACTGCATATTTTCAGGATTTTTAACCCTTTAAGAACTAGAGGGGTGAGCAACACATTGGTTTGTTACAAATGTCTCTCCTCTCTGATACTTAACTCTTTGAGTGCCAGAGGGGTATGCAACACATTGCTCTGCAATGCATTGCATACCCCTCTGTCACTCAAAGAGTTAATTCTGAGTGCCAGAGGGTATACAATGCATTGCAAAGCTCTCCACTTCCTAGGCCTCTGTAACACCATCTTCTCTTGGTTCTCATCATATCTCTGCAACTGCTCGTTCAGTGTGACCTACTCTGGTTCCACTTCTTCACCCCTCCTACTGTCTGTTGGATTACCACAAGGTTCAGTCCTGGGCCCCTTGCATTGCTTTGGCTTCTGGTGCTCAAAGGGTCAAAGAAAAAGTAAAGTACTAATAACCCCCCCCCCACACACACACACACACACAAATTATTATAACAAAGAAAATCTTAATTGCAATCTTAATTGCCTGTATTAATTTTGTCCTTGTGCATTTGTTCAAGAGATAACATCTTCAATGAGTCCTGGATGTCATGTCCATGGGTACAGACATAACAGTTGCTAGAAGGACCACATGATACAGACTTACACATGGTAATCTTAATACTTTAAAGACCATAGCTTCATAACGGGTTCAGTAGATTCATTCATTCAGCTTGAAAAAAATGTCAGCAATTGTCATGGCTACCTCCATGGACATATCATCCAGGACTGAATGAAGGTGGTACCTCTGAAGAAAGGCTTAAGGGCAGAATTATTAGGGGTCATTAGTATGTTCCGCTATAGTAAGGTAAGGTAAAGCAGGTAAGGTTCTTATTAGGAGACGTTACATCAACTAAAAGGATGGTAATCTTTAATTTTACTTTCTTCAAGGGCATAAAATGTAAAGTCAAATTGTCTGTACCTTTTTCTTCACCAGTTTTTTACACTTGTAGATCTGTGACAGGAAGCTCCCAAGGTCTGGTTCCAGAGAGCTTTCTGTCAGGGCCTGTGAAAGCCAGTATAGCTGTACAAAGTAAAAAAGTTAGAATACAGAGCACTCAGTGCTGCAGAGATAGTGTTACACTGTATCACTATCCTGCTTTCCTGGTCGACTGACCGGAACACTTTATGGACAGAGCAATCAAGGGAGTTTACCGTCAGGGACATAATAAACATGTAAAATAAATAGACAAAATAATACAAAAGTATAGGCAAGTTGAATTCCTACAGTTTGCACTTGAAGAACAAAGCCAGAATGAAAGGTTACTCTTCTCTTTTAAGGAGAGCCTTGGTCAGTGACTCAAGGGGGAGCTGCACTAAGGTGTGATAAAGTGTGGATACAGAGGATATGATTTAGGAACTGTCACGGTAATCAGGCAAAGAAGGACAGACAACAGTAATAAAATATAACCACCTTTATTGATAATACACAGTAATGATAATAATGCCCACACAACCCTAGACCATTGGACAATAGTCCCCAGGCTACTACCCGGAGCTGCAAGCTGTGCCGAGCACTGCACTGCTGCACTATTCTGGAGGATACTGGAAATGTGCTTATGGGTCAGCACCGATAGAACCAGCTATACAATAGCTCGAGTCTCCAACCAGGGTATAACTAACACAGGCAACAGGGAGCAAGAACAAGCCAGAGCCTCAGTATAGAGATGCAAATGATCAGGCAAGCTGGGTAATGCACGGAGCGAGAAGTCAGCCAGAGCCACAGGTCAGAACCGATGTCAGAAATGCGGAAGTAGCCGGCATCCATGCTGGCCAACAGCACAATAGAAGAAGGAAGCACAGGATTGCTAGGCTTCCCAGGGATACTGTGATAGGAACATAGGAATTGAAAAAGTGATCTCACTTGAGAAGTTATCTCTCCTTTATCGTCTCTTTATCACACTATAGTGCATCTCTTCCCCAAGCTCTCGTAAAGAATGGACACTAGTTGGCACTATTGATTCAAAAAACAAAAATAAAAACAAACTGTAATAAGAATGGAAAATCTCCCGGCAGTGGGAGGTTTACTGGACAGGAAATGCCATATATATATATATATATATATATATATATATATATATATATTTTTTTTTTTTTATATATATATATATATATATATATATATATATATATATATATATATATATATTTCTTCCAGTGATCGACACTTACATTATCTCTGTATAATTGCCTGGGTGCTTTAACTAAAGACTTATATCCAATACACAGGGCATGTACTCTCAGGACTTAAACAATTAAATATTTTATCCTACCGGACCGAAATGCTGAACGAATAAAATATTTAATTATTTAAGTCCTGAGAGTGCTTGCCCTGTGCATTGATTATATATATATATATATATATATATATATATATATATATATATATATATAGCACTCCGTGCATCTCGGGGGGTATCCTTTTAAAAGGTCGCACTCAAAAGGGCGTGCGAACAAATGACAGAGTAACCATGTTGCCGTAATAAAAATGGCGACATGAGAATCTCACCCTCTTTAGAAGTCAATACCTTCAATTTACTGGCCACACCACCCAAGTGTATATATCGAGCAGTGTACTACAACTCCCATTATCCTTACCTTGCCTGGTGGATTGATTGCACTTCACAACTGTCCTGAACATAGCTTTGGCTGAGTGCTAGAGGAGCTGTGAATGAGCGCTGCCCCGCTCTCTCCCCTGCCTTGCATGCAGAATGACCTGGAGGAGCTGAGCGAGGAGAGAGACCAGGGCAGAGCTCATTCATGGTTCCTCTAGCACTCAACCAAAGCTATGTTCAGGATAGTTGTAAAGTGCAATCGAACCACCAGTACACTGCTTGTTATATGCACTTGTATGCTGCTTGGGTGCTGTGGCCACTAAATTGAAGGTAGCGACTTTTAAAGAGGTGACATGAGATCCTTGTGCTTTTATGCAGGGCGTGATTCTCATGTCACTGTTTTTATTATGGTAACATGGTTACTCTGTCATTTGGTCGCACACACTTTTGAGTGCAACCTTTTAAAAGCAAACCCATATCAGGAACCCACCAGCTTTGTTCACCGCTGCTTCAAATTTAGGGTAACAATCAGGTTTCTTTCTGTACAAGATTTACATTTGAAAATGTTTTCCAACTCACTCCAGCTAATATATACATAAACAGTGATGAAGGTCACACAACTTGACCTGACATTGATTCTTGGGATCTGTCTGTCTATCTTGGCTTTCAAAATGGGCTGACCTTGAGAAACATGAAATTATTAACATTTAGATTGCCTCAGCTGTAGACTGCATGTGTCAATTTGATGCATATTTTAACACTTTGAAGTCCAGAGGGGTGGGCTGTGCTTTGTGAAGCAATACGTTGCATGAATCTTTGGTATTCAAAGGGTTAACTGCATGGTTCACAATACAGTACGCAAGAAACTTCTAATACTCCAACCAAGGCTTAATAATAACCCTTTATGAACAATGGCCCAGATATATCAACCTACGTGGTCTCTAATTATAAAATAATACATTGCAAAAACAAATATATTTGAATTTCTACAGTATTACAATTTAATACTTATATTTTTTTGCATTTGTTTGCAGTTTCCCAACACCCAGCATCGTCATTTCGAGCAACATATTATAACAATGATACACAGGGTCAAATGCACACACTCAGTGAGGAATCACAATGAAACACTTCTCCCCCTGAATGCCAGAGAGTCACAAATGAATTACTGAGCACTCCATAGCACAACGTTTTAATTTACTGATACCCACAAGTGCAGAACACGAGTCACCTATTATGAGTGCCATTGCACAGACAATCACTGAGTCAGATGAACATATATCCTACCACTGTATAGGGACAGGCACACGCACACATGCACGCATTCTATTGCACTGATGTCTGCATCATAGCTCCTCCCTCTTTTTCAGAGAGTGAGATGATGCTATATTGGGTGGCAGGTACTCACAAAGAAAGACAGGGAGACTAATCATCTATACAGTAGGAGATAACAATAAATCTAATCAGGCAGAAGTGGAGAGGAGCATAATTAAGAGGAAACAACATTAAATGAGACAAAGAGTACAAGTGCAGACCAGTGAGGGACATAAAATATGGGGGAGAATTTGTATGTGAGGAGAACCAAATCTGGTAGACAGTGGGATGCTGAGACTTTTCTCATTCATTTGTTTGCGAATTGCTTTCCTCCTTTCACGCTGCTACATGAACCTGTGATTTGACATCATACCCCAGAGCAAGGGACACAGAGTATAGTGAATATAGGTTAAGCCTGCTGCTATGCTTCCTGCTTACTTATATTAATGTTGATATCCCCTCAGCTAGTGTACTTGTGACCAACCAGTTATCCATGGCAGCGGAGTCTGGTCCAGGCTTACACTTTAAAAGGCTTCGGACTGGCAAGTGATATCTGTACATGGATTGAGAGCTGGTTAAATGATAGATGGCAAAGAGTTGTTGTAAATGGAACCTTTTCAAATTGGTCCAAAGTTGTAAGTGGGGTGCGACACTTCAGTACTTGGCCCAATGCTTTTTAATTTATTAATGAGAAACTGAAAGTAGCATTTCAATCTTTGCTGATGACATTAAGCTGATTAAGGAAATATGTACATGGCTGAATGTTTTTGTTCTGCAGAAGGATTTAGATAAACTGAGTGAAAAGGCAGAAAAGTGGCAGATGACATTTAATGTAGATAAATGTAAGGTTATGCATTTGGGCTATAGAAACAAACTTGCTACATATACATAAATAGGAAACAACTTGGGGAATCCTCATTAGAAAAAGATTTAGGAGTACTGATAGATGATAGACTTCAAAGCAGTTTGCAGAGTCACTGAACTACTGTAAGTGCAAATAGAGTACTATCCTGCATAAAAAGAAGCATAGATGCTTTTGGGCATCAGTTCTTAAAAAAAAAAAATATTGAATTGGAAAAAGTGCAGTGAAGTGCAACAAAACTGATAAAGGGATCAGATGATCTGAGTTATAAAGAGAAACTAGACAAACTATGATTGTTTACATTAGCGAAGAGACGTCTAAGGGGTGATATGATTACCATTTGTAAATATTTTCAAGGTCAATAGAAAGAACTCTCCAATGTATTATTTACGCAAAGAGCTGTGAGAAGTCATCTATTAAGACTAAAGGAAAGGTGTTTTTGACTAAACAAAGACAGATGTTTTTAGAGTAAGGACAGTAAAGCTATGGAATTCTTTACCTGGGGATGTTGTGCTTGCAGATATTGTAACTGTTTTCAAAAAAGCGATGAATGCCTATCTAGCACAGACCAATATTGAGAATTATGACAGATGGCTTCAATGCAGATAGGTTATTGACCCAGGGAACTGTCTGACTGCCATTTGGAGTCAGGAAGGATTTTTTTTAACCATTTGGGGCTTAACTGGAAATGGCTTAATTTTTTTTGCCCTTCCTCGGGATCAACAGGGGGGATTTGGCATGGGTTGTACTTCATGGATGCCTGTCTTTTTTCAGCCTCATCAATTATGTTATTATGTTACTATGCAATTGTGACGATACAGCCCTGGAGTCTCTGCCAAGAAAGGTATAGTGGTTCAGGCACGTTATCGTCCATGGGTTTCTTCCACTAACCTGCACAGCTAACTGCTATACTATGCACAAAGATCTGGTACTTTGAGTCATGTATCCACCGGCAATGCAGGACGTACTGCACTGATAGCTCCAGTTCGTATAGGATATTCTATCTATTTAGTCTCCTGGCACTTCTCTATGAGTAACTGCTCTATAGTGTATGACAAACAGCAATATACCTGGATACTTCAGGGAGAGACACAGAAGCTCCTTCTCGGTAAATCACAAACTACTTTATTTTCAACCAACATAGCATTTTAATACAGTTCAGAGAAAAGGGGCAGCCACCTCATGGACAAAACATGACACTCTGGGTTTAACATCAGACAAAATTTACTAAAAGCGGAGGGGGGGCACAAGACAATAATCACCTCCTGTAGAAATCTCCAGGGGGAAGAGGGGGTTAGCCCAAACAGCAACCCTGTATATATTCCCAGTGAATAGCTGTTCCCTCCATAAAACCATCAATCTCAGCTGATAGTCATCTGCCTCTGAGTCTGGGTGGGGGAAGGTTGGAGCAGGCTTCCATGAAAATCCTTACCTATTCTCTCTATAAAATTCAGTATTAGTGTCCACATGATCCCAGCTAGGGGGAGGAGAGTCTCTACCTCTTGCACTGTGTGACCTGTGACAGTTCTGGTCATCTCAGCAATGAATATATTTCATTTTAGGTTAACTTTAAAGGGGCAGTAATAGTTCATTACCAAATTTATTTTAGGGCTTTTCCTGCTGAGTAAATCAAGTATACAACCAGCTGGAAAAAAAATAAAGGAGAGAGAGAGTTTGAGCTTTAATACGTTTGTAATGACACCCCCCCAGCGGATGCTTCATTCAAAATGTATTACAGCTCAAACTTTTTTTAACAATTCCACCTAGTGAAAAGAGGGCAATATTGTTTTTTTCAGTAGTTGGATATGGAAATGCTGAAGTCTTAACATAAAATTGTCTATATGTCTGTATAGGCACCTTTATATTCAGTACCTGCTGGCACACAGCTGAGCAGAAATAACATCATGTAAGAGTTTCCTGTAACTGTTGTCCAGTCTCTCACATTGGTTTGAGAAATGTTGTCCATTCCTCCTTAAAGAACTGCTTCTGATTCCTTACACAAACAGCTCGCTTTAGGTCCTGCCACAAGATTTAGTTGGAGTTTAGGTCTGAACTTTGACAAGACCATTCCAAAATGCAGAATTTCTTCTTCTACGGACATTCTTTCATAATAGTAGGTTTTTCAGCTCATAGATGGATGGCCTGACATTCTCCTCTAGAATCTTTTGATACACTGCAGAATTCATGGTTGTGTCAACTAGTTTATATTTATTTTGTTTTATACATTTTGCTATTTAAGGCATACTACGTACCACCACTACTTGCTGACACTTGACAATTTCAGTTCCAAGAGAGGTGGGCAATACATTTCTGAACTGTGTCAGTGAGTGAGGGAGGTAACAACATTAGGCTAGGACTGGAAGTTTCTATAAATGATGCCTTAATTAGCATAACCTAGAAATTCAAATAACTCTGAAAATTAGTTTTCTAAATAAAATGACTAGTACAACATATGGGTGAGTTTGAAAGATCTCCCAAGTTACCAAACTTGTTTATAAGTGGTAGCCAGGGCCAGATTTACATTGGGTTGCCCCTAGCAAAGTACTCTATTTGCCCTTAGCTCTATCTATTGTATCACCCTCACTCCTTACATGACCCTGCCGCAAGTCCCATCCATTGTTTTTGACACAGAAAATTCCCTTGGCCTATAACTACAAGAACAAAAAAGTTTTAAACCCTTGGTTGCTAGATAGAGCTCCATCTCCCTGGAGGTGTTGGAGAGCTTTCTAGCAACCAAGTAGTTCAATAATAACCAGCACCAGATAAAACTGGTGGAGATGCATTGAGATTGTTCTGGTCACACCCACAATTCAGAATATGGGCATGGCCTTCATAGCTGAGGGGCCCTCAACATTTGGAGCTCTAGGCAGTTATCTGTCTATTTTGCCTATTTGAAAATCTGAGCTTGCTTTAACCCCTTAAGAACCCCTCGGCTGAGTCACACATTGGAAATCAATGAACTGCACAACCTTTTGGATTAGTTGTCCAGAACACTATTCTCAATATTTAAAGGGATAGTAATACTTAAAATGTAAAAAAAAATATGTTGTAGGGTTTATCCCCCTGAGTAAAACAAGAGTACTCCCACTGCTGAGAGGTGTTTTATTCAAAAGTTATTAATTTTCAAAGTTGATTTTTTTAGGTGCAATATCACAGTGGCCTGAAATTGTACAGTGGCGCTGTTGCTACACGATCCTATGGACAACTCTGGTCAGTTGACCATAAATCTCCATAGGATGGTGTAGCAACAGCGCCACTGTACAATTTCAGGCCACTGTGATATTGCACCTAAAAAATTCAACTTTGAAAATTAATAACTTTTGAATGAAAGACCTCTCAGCAGTGGGAGTACTCTTGTTTTACTCAGGGGGATAAACCCTACAACATATTTTTTTTTACATTTTAAGTATTACTATCCCTTTAAATCCCTTTGGGAGACATGTTTTGAGTTAAAGGGATAGTAATACCTAAAATGTAAAAAAAAATATGTTGTAGGTTTTATCCCCCTGAGTAAAACAAGAGTACTCCCACTGCTGAAAGATGTTTCATTCAAAAGTTATTAATTTTCAAAGTTGAATTTTTTAGGTGCAATATCACAGTGGCCTGAAATTGTACAGTGGCGCTGTTGCTACACCATCCTATGGACAGCTCTGGTCTCAGGACCATAAATCTCCATAGGATGGTGTAGCAACAGCGCCACTGTAAAATTTCAGGCCACTGTGATATTGCACCTAAAAAATTCAACTTTGAAAATTAATAACTTTTGAATGAAACATCTTTCAGCAGTGGGAGTACTCTTGTTTTACTCAGGGGGATAAACCCTACAACATATTTTTTTTACATTTTAGGTATTACTATCCCTTTAACATGTGTTAGTAATGTGCACTTGGGAACAATCTGTATTCTCACATTTTTCATGCCTGCTGATTATCTTGATTTAAATGTGCCAAATATATTCTGTCAATTAACCTTACAGTAAATTCCTTTCTAGATAACACTTGCAACAGGTGGCTGGTATAATGCAGAACTGGCTGGAAATAATGAAGGAATATTTGGGCTTGATCCAGAGTCAGGTTTTCTGTATGCTAAAAAATCATTTGATCGTGAGAAGCAGGAATCTTACACTCTCCAGGTATGGCAAGTCCCTTCCTATCACAATAAACAGATTGGAAAATAACTAATGGATGCCTAAGGATAATCCAGATGCAGAACCTTCTACCACCAGTTCTTGTTGTGTTCTGGGCCATATGAGTTCAAATATGGAATCATGTTCCCCCATCAGTGCAGGTTTTTAGGGTCAACACAAGTTAATATCATCAATATAGAAAGAACAAGCGCAAAGACTAAGCAACCTGTGCTCATGAGAGGCAGGGGGAATTTCATAAAAAGAATGGTACCAGGTCACCTTATTCTTGGTGGGCAAAGGGCCAAAATGTACAGAGTCATGAAAAATAGGTACTGACAAAAGATACTGGGTAACCAAAAAAAGGTACCAGAACACTGACCTGGCATGACTTGGATAAAAACCAGCTCTTATGAGGGCAGACCCTGAAAGCTGGTACTGTCTGGGGGACTAGTTTACAGCTTTGTTCTAGGATAATGGTTCCCAGCCTTATCTTTTGGTATCCCTAGCAAGCTATGTCTTTATGGTTTCCCCTGCTTGAGTACAGGCAAGTGATTCTGCGTAGTCTTACAGATAGCAGCTGGGTAAAGCTTTGTGCCTTTGTGCCAGAAAATGAATGAAGCTTCATTCTTATTATGCCTGAAGAAGAGACCTAGTGTCTTGAAAGTTTGCATCCTAGAGCCACTCAGCCAATAAAGGTATCATTTCTACTCTACCAGTCTCCTGTCAGATAGCAATCGAGGAGCAATGCTTAAGATAAAAGCTCAAGTTTGTAGAACACCTCTAGTTTGCTCTTGTTGCAGTATAACTGTGAGGTGCTGTCCACAGCTAGTCCACAGCTAGTTGAACTAGGGTTAAACAGGATGGGTACATTCATTAGTGGCTTATTGAGGCTTACAGACTATGGATGGCAAAGGACCTACTATGCAGACCTATGCCAAGTCAGAATGGAAACTATGTAATAGTCAGGAGAGGTGGATGGTCTCTTGCTGGTGAATTATGAAGAGGCAGTGGAAGGCGGACAATGTTTGCCTAGTATGGCGGATCTCACTTGCGGGTGATCCATGAAGACACAGAGGAAGGAGGACAGTGTTCAATGGCAATAGAGGATGTCTCATGCTGGTAATCCATGAAGAGGCAGTGAAAGGCAGATAGCGTTTACCTGCAATGGCAGATAGTAGATACGCCAGCAAGATGAAAACCAGGAATCAGTACAACCGAGTGAAGTAATAATAATAATAATAATAATCCTTTATTTATATAGCGCACACAGATTCCGCAGCGCTTTACACTCATATTGGTTCCTGTCCCCATTGGGGCTCACAATCTAAATTCACCTATCAGTATGTTTTTGGAGTGTGGGAGGAAACCGGAGTACCCGGAGGAAACCCACGCAAACACATTGAGAACATGCAAAGTACCAGAAGAGTAGACAAAGTCAATGGGAGAGATGTTCAGAAAGTGGTTGTAACTGAGTTTGTCTGTAATCAGAATAAAAAAGTTCTTACACCATGATCCGTCAATTCTCAGACATGTTTCCATTATTTTTTGCATCCAATTACGCCATCCCCGTCAAAGGGAAAAATCTCTCTTAAAAGTGGGTGTGGTTTAATCTTCCATCATAATGTAAGGTATTTCCAGAAAAAATATTCGTTTGAACGTATTTTTTTTGTCTGATTAACGTCATTTGCTCCCAACATAATAAAAATGGTCTAAACTTGGAGAAGAAAAATTTGTTTCAAAGACAAAAATATGTCTGTTTCTTTGAAAATTTTCGTTACAAAGACAAAACCAAAGACAATTTTTAAGAGCAGAATTTTTAACAGCAATGTTCAATGAGATCTTCTTACCATCATTTTTAATTCTTTAGATGAATTTTCAAACGTGACGGATTTACTTCTGAAAATATTGTCCTTCTTTTACCACCAACTCATGATCCGACAAGTTTTTCATTATGACGACTTTTTGAACATCCCGCCCTTAGTCAGGAACAAAGCAAATGTCTGAACACAGGAACAGTGAACAACGATGAGAACTATTAACTCAGAGAGAATTGTGGAAGTGGCAAAGAGCGCAATAGAAATGTAAAGGACTGGCAGCCAACAAGAAACAAGGAGGAGTATGAGACAGGTTGGGAGAAGGACTGTGACAGTAAGTTAATCAAAGACTCAGTCAACTAATTAACTCAGCTGTGCACAACCAGAGAAATCCTAAAGACATGGCCTGTTAGGGATCTCTAAGAAGAGGGTTGGGAAATCTAGACAGTAAAGTTAGACTAAATTCCACATGTTATAAAGCAACTTGTAACAACAGGATCTTCCTGCTGATTGCGATTATTATACAGATTGTCTCATTAAGACTCACTACTTGAAGTAATGATGAATTTTGCACCTTTACATTTGTGTGGAGATCTTGATGACTCAAGCTTATTTACTCAAAGAGAGTTTGAGCAATTAGACTCTTAAAGAGAGATGGATAAAATACAGCCCGCTGGCCACTTTTTCCTGGCAATCAGTTCTGTACAATGCTGCTGCAGAGATGACTATCACTTCTAGCTTTCATTCCCGAGGCACAATTATACATTTTATCACAGAGAACAGAACATGGTAAAGAGAAGCAATTCTGTAGCAAATCAACAGCATAACAGAGTACAAAAAATGTACCCAAATTCTCATTAATTTAAATTGGGCTTTTAACCCCTTGAATGCTAGAAAGGTATTTAGCACATTTTATACTGGCAGCAATTTAGTGTACCTCTCCCAAGGACTGGTCATAAAGGATATGGGATTAAAATTCAAATATTTATCTTTTTGAGTGTCAGATGGGTGTACAATGCATTACAAAGCAATGCACTGCACACCCCTCTGGCACTCAAAGGGTTAAATCTGGGAAAAAAGCTGGGGAAAGTTGGTATATGAGAAATCAGACACTGGGCCAGCCCAGAATCAGGGCTTGTACATTGAAATATAGACCTCTGACATGTATATTGTTGAAATTCCAGCATAATGTTGTAGATGGCCTGACTTGCCCTTGATGATTCAACAAAGACCTTGAGATGTTCTTCAGTGAACACAGTGGATATAGTTTTTAAAGCAACTTTCTGCCCCCCTCCCCGTGAGGTACCCTAAAGTAGTTTGCCTTTGACAGTGCTCCAGACCCAAAAGTTAACAGTAACAATGAATACAGGAAGTTTACATGGATAGAGTACAGAGTTATCTTAAAATTAATATTTTTACATTAGTAATACATTGGAGTATCATAAAATGAATTGTTTATTAATTAATTAATCCCTTTTATTCTATATATACCTACAGTGCATTGCGAAGCAGCTCTTTGGTGCTACTCACTTTGTATAAAAGCAAAGGGGAAGCAATTCAGGTGCAAATTAACTGCACCATACTGGAGAGAATGAATAATCTCATTGATATAAATGGGCTTTTAAACCCTTGAATGTTAGAGGTGTATCCCTTAGGATATTTTGTACAAATAAAAGTGGAGTTATTGTGGCACAAACCAACTGCACAATAAGGGAGAAATAAAAATTCCCATTCATTTAAAATAAGCTTCTAACGAAAAAAACTGCACCATAGGGTAGGAATACAATTTCCAATAATTTATAACTATTTAAATGAGGCTTTTAACCCATTAAATGATACAGAAGTCTCCAACATACTTGCTTCCTTATTTTTGGAATGTGTATTTGTCCCCCGTGATGCAATCGTGTTCTAGACTGTACTTCATTAGCCTACTCTACAAGATCTAATATCGTCAGTCACCTCCATGATTTTGCCTTCATTTAAAGGAGCATTAAACTTTTTTTATGAAAATCGTTATATTATAGAGCTTTTTCTTGTGAGTAAAACAAGGGCACTCTAACTGCTGTCAGTTGTTTCATTAAAAATGTATAACAGTTCAAATAATCAGGAAGTGAATTTACTGTGCATTTACTTCTTGATTGTTCTAATTGACAGGAAGTGACTCCACTGGAATGTAACAGAATAACTAATTGGAAATTTGACCACTATGCTAATGCAAAAAAAACATGAGTTTAAACTGTAATCAAACTGGAAATATGCATCTGTTAGCAGTGTGAGTACCCTTATTTAATGCAACAGGACAAGTACTACAATATATATTTTTACATTAAAACGTTTACTGCTCCTTTAACCCTTTGAGCTCCAGAAACGCATGTAACACACTGCAAAGCAATGCGTTGCGTACCCATCTGGCACTCAAAGGGTTAATAAGATATTAATGTTTTGAATACGAGTATTTTTTGTAGGCGAAATAAAACAATAAAGATGTTTATGGGCTAGTAAAATTAATTAATTTTGCCCTTGTGCCTTTGTTCAAGAAATAACATCTTCAGTCCAGGAAGTCATGCCCATGGAGGCAGACATGACAGTTGCTAGTAGGAGTACAGGATGCAAACTCTATCCACTGCACATGGTAATCATAACTATTTAGATTGTAAGCTTTTGGGCAGGGACCTTACTTCCAGTGTTTCACTTTGCAGAGCACTTGTAACCCTGTATTGTCTAAACTCTTACATTGTAAAGGGTTGCGTACACTTGCGGCATTTTATAAATAAACATATTATTTAATTCATTCTTTAATTACCAGAGGGTTGTGCAGCTCTCTGCTCCTTAAGGGGGAACTACCACCCCACAAAAAGTTAAACCCCAAGAATTACCCATCTGGTGACTAGGTGAACAATAGTACTAGTTTTACCTCCTTATAGAGAAATTGTACTGCTCCAGAGACAGCCAGGCAACAGTGCTTTAAAAAAAATCTGAGCACCTGTGCTGTCAGTTCCTTCTGGTACCTTAAGGTACCAAGCAACGCTTCCTAGAGCAGACTGGGATTAACATCGCAGGCGCACAGACGTCACTATGTAAAGATGTCTGCTCTGTTTTCTGGCTGTCAGTTTCCGGAGCAGTAGAATTTATCTTTAAGGAGGTAATTATTCTGGCGACTAGTACTATTTTTCAGTCACTAGATGGGTAATTCTTGGGGTTTAACTTTATGTGGGGTGGTAGTTCCACTTTAAAGGGCTACATAGCCTCATGCATTCTGTTACTTTGATAGGCAAAACCTGCCAGCAACTGTCATGTCAACTTCCATGGCCATGACTTGCAGTGCTTATTGAAGATAATATCTCTTGAACAGAGGTACAACGGCAAAGTTCATAAAGGCCATCAGAGTTTTCTGTATAGGAATGCGGAAGGTTAGATTTACTTTAATTTATTGTTTTGCACTAATAATTTTTGGAGATAAAATAAGACAAAAATAATTCTATGAAAAATGCAATTCAGAGGTATGTAATATATTTTGTGTAATCCTTTCTCTGGTATTAAATAATTCAGATATTGTATTTAACAAATTCTGTTGTACAGGTAAGTCTGAGGAAGCAAGAGGATGATACCTTGTCTGAGACTGTCACTGTTCATATAATAGTGAAGGACGAAAATGACAACATGCCTGTCATGACAGAGAGCACTTTTTATGGACTAGTAAGCAAAGGAACAAGACCAGGTAAGTTCCAAATAGCATTACACAGCAAATCCCATGATCCAAAAATGTGTATGTGTGTGTTTGTTTTGTGTGTTTGTCTTTTGTGTGTGTGGATGTCTTGTGTGTGTGTGTGTGGATGTGTTTGTCTTGTGTGTGTGTGTGGATGTGTTTGTTTATTTTATGTGTTTATGTGTGTCTTTGTCTTGTGTGTCTATGTGTATTTGTGCATGTGTGTGTTTGTGTGTGTGTATGTGTGTGTGTTTGTGTGTGTCTTGTGTGTGCATAGGGAGCTTTTGTGAAACTGCCTCCGATTTAAAAAAGAAGTACTTACTTAACCCTTTCAGTACCAAAGAGGTGCCCGGCGCATTGCTTCATTATGCATTGGACATTGAACACCCCATCTAGCACTCAAAAGGTTAAAAATACCACATTATGCAGAAGGCAAAAGATGAGCAATTATGTAGTCTGCCCACCGCACCATGGGGGGGGGATAAAAATTCTAAACACTCCTACTGATTAAAGTGGAACTTTAAACCCACAGAGTTCTAGAGCGGTTTTCAACCCATTGTAAAATAATTCATTAGAGACATTTCTAGCATTCAAGGGTTAAAAGACCTGATTAAATGAATGAAAACTGTTATTTACCTTGTATGATGCAGTGAGCTTGCTCCAGAATTACTCATCCTTTCTACATATGGCTAATATACAGTATATATGTTGATGACAGTCAGAAAAATTCAGTTTGGTAAGACAGGTACATTAACGCTTTGAGTGCCAGAGAGGCATCCAACACATTGCTTTGCAGTGTATTAGATACCTCTCTGGTGCTAAAAGGGTTAACCCAACTTCAGAACTCCTTTCCCTTACTAATATGGAAACTCTAGACTTGGTTCTTGATTAGGTTCTGCTTTCTACAACACTCTTCCCAATGCATTCTGGGACCCGTGCCACTTTAATTTGTCTGAGATACGGTAGAAAATCTGCCTATGCCATGGTTGTTTAATAGGAACAGAGGATTGGGTACATTTGTGGCTCTAACTGGACTAAGCAATGATTCATAGTTACTGTGGCAGTATGTGTGGATGTGAGAAACTGAGAGCTTCACTCTGCAGGATTAACTTGTGCTTGTCAGCTGACATTCAGAGATGGAAAGAAAGAATAAAAATATGGAGAGCATGTGACTGATTGTTCCAAGTCCTCTTCTCAAAGTGTGGCTGGGGATCTGCTTTCGGATGTCACTACAAAGCTTCCCACACCCTAATGCTCAGCACCAAAATGTCAGAGCAGAGATATAGGCTCATTTTAGCCTGCTTATCTCACAAGCAGGGCTGTTTTATCATTAGGTGATAGCTGAATTTCACTGTGTACCATGGAAAGCACAGACTCAACTTTTTCCACTTCAAACAAGGTGGTGTCCATCATTTATAGCATTTCTTGTTGCTCTTTTGGTGGCTGCTGCTATTTTTTCATTTGGGAACGAGAGGTACTAATGTAGCACATTGCTGAATAGCTAAAAATCCACCATCTTCGTTAGAGTTCTTTTAATTTTCAAACAAAAAGGCGCCCCCTGCCCCCCCAAAAAAATAAATAAAAAAGAAATAAAAAGAGATATACGCCTCCATGATTAGCAGTATCCTGAAAATGCTATCCCTGCATTTGTTTTATTTTTATGGTGATTTGTAGATTTGTTACATACTTACTTATATAGTTACTAGTATGAAAGCCCATATACATGGGCTAAAGTGCACCCAGTGGCCCTGGCTGCTGCCCTGGAGCCGGGAGCAGAGACAGGACGTGAGCCGTCCGGAGCGGGGCAGCGCGTTCGGCGAGTCTCTACTGCGAATAACTGCAGTCATACACAGTAGAGACTCGACGAATGCGCCGCTCCTTAAGGGGGAGCTCCAGACGGCTCACAGCTAAGCTCCCTGTGTGCAAAACCACACATGCACAGTAGAGAGTCTCTACTGCACATGTGTGGTTATGCTCACAGTGAGCGACGCATTCTACCACTTTATGTATAGGAGTGTGATTTAAAGATTCAATCATCCATCAAGTTTAAACTTTGCCAGATCTCCTCTGTTGATTCAAAAGGTAGGTTGTGAGATTCAAACCTGTCTGCATTTACACACCAACAGCAACAACTATGTGTAGTTACTAATTCCCCTGGAGAAGATATGAGGACAAGGGCACCTAGTGGGCTTGATTCAGTCCATCCTTGGAGCCTTAGTTCACGTTTGTACATGTTGGTAGCTGCAAAGTGCATGCTGTCTCTTGCACTTATGCAGTATAACTGTGTCTGCTCTTCCCAAATGTTTCTTGGTCTGATTGACTGATGGGTAGCCAATTACAGCATTTTGTGTTCAAGAGGCAGAAATTCTGGCCATTTAATAGTTTTATCAGATTTATTTGAGTCAGTGAGACCAGTCCAATTCCCCAAAACAGGACCTGTCTCAGAAAAAGTAAGACTTCTGTCAGTCGTTACCTTTGAGAATTGTTGTGCTATTGTTAAAGTTAAGCAATTCTGAGAAAAAACATAACTCTTGCATCAAATGAAAGATCTATTGACAACAATGGCATTTTTCTTCGATCAAATAATTTGCTCCATTTTGTCATGATGTACTGTACATACCTATGCGAGTAAAATTTGTCAATACACCACATGGCAGAAGTATACCCATAATATGGGGAATATACAAGGTTGGCTAAACAACAGGGTTAATGCCAGCAGTAGGTAGCTGACTAGGGCAGCAGAATTAGGCAGGAGACAGTAGGACCATTTTTTCTTTACTTTTCTTTTCTTTTTTTTTCTTTTTTTTTTTTTGCTCTCTTTACCCCATTCTCTCATTTCTCAAAGTAAATAAATATAATTAGTATTACACTCAAAGGTTTAAGAGGGGATGGATCATAACAGGTATTATTTTGTGGTTTGAGCAGCAGTTTGACAATTCACTTAGGATACTAAGTACCCTTGCACTGGCCTTGTTCAGACTGTGTGCAAAGTAAACATACAGACTGTGAGAGGCTTCTGGGAATGAACAACAGCACAATGGCCTGTTCTACAGCTAGTCACCATGCAGAAGCATCACGTTTTAGGTCTCTAGTGCCATTGCAGAGGAGAAATTTCCACATACATATTAGACTAATCCTGCCCAAAATGACGGGCAAGTCCCCCCTGATGCACAGGAACACCAGCTAACCCCCGATGTACGTTTCGGCCTAGTTGGGCCTCGTCAGGAGGGTGCAGCTGGATTCCCCAGGCACTGAGAGCAAGGGGTCCACGTCTGGATTACCCTTCACTCTTAGGGAGAGTGCCTAAGAGTATTCAAAATAAACATACAGAATGTGTTAAGCTTCTGGGAATGAACAACACCACAATGGCCTGTTCTATGGCTAGTCACCACCCAGAAGCATCATGTTTTAGCTCTCTAGTGCCATTACAGAGAAGAAATTTCCACATACATATTAGACTAATCCCGCCCAAAATGAAGGGCAAATCCCCTCTGCACGGGAACACCAGCTAACCCCCAAAATACATTTCGGCCTAGTTGGGCCTCATCAGGATGGTGCAGCTGGATTCCCTAGGCACTGAGAGCAATGGGTCCACGCCTGGATTACCCTTCACTCTGAGGGAGAGCCCCTAAGAGTATTCAAAATAAACATACAGAATGTGAGAGGCTTCTGGGAATGAACAACAGCACAATGGCCTGTTCTACGTCTAGTCACCCCCCAGAAGCATCACATTTTAGCTCTCTAGTGCCATTACAGAGGAGAAATTTCCAAATACATTCCCAGAAACCTGTCACATTATGTATGTTATTTTGAATACTCTTAGGGGGTCTCCCTAAGAGTTAAGGGTAATCCAGATGTGGACCCCTTGCTCTCAGTGCTTAGGGAATCCAGCTGCACCCTCCTGATGAGGCCCAACTGGACTGAAACGTACGTCAGGAGTTAGCTGGTGTTCCCTTGCATGGGGCACTTGCCTGTCATTTTGGGCAGGATTAGTGTAATATGTATGTGGAAATTTCTCCTCTGGAATGGCACTAGAGAGGTAAACGTGATGCTTCTGGGCAGTGACTAGCTGTAGAACAGGCCATTTTGCTGTTGTTCATTCCCAGAAGCCTCTCACATTCTGTATGTTATTTTGAATACTCTTAGGGGGTCTCCCTAAGAGTGATGGGTAATCCAGATGTGGACATCTTGCTCTCAGTGCCTAGGGAATCCAGCTGCACCCTCCTGACTATGCCCAACTAGGTTGAAACGTAAGTCGGGTGTTAGCTGGTGTTCCCATGCAGGGGGCACTTGCCCGTGATTTTGGAACTGGACTGCCCTTTTGGGCGGGATTAGTCTAATATGTATGTGGAAATTTCTCCTCTGTAATGGCACTAGAGAACTAAAACGTGATGCTATCACGGTGCCCGTGACTGGTGCTGTTCAGTGTCAGTGACTTGCTGAGTATCATGATTGGCTGTTTGTCCTCCTCACACAGCCTTTTTAAACCCAGGCTGAGCACTTCCAGGTTGCCCTTTCGTGGTGTTTCTGACTCCACTCTGCCTGACCTGCTTGTCAGGCTTCTGGGCCTGTTCCTGCTGTTCCTGCTGTACTTGCTGATCCTGTGTTCCAGTGTTCCAGTGTTCCTGTATGCTAGTGTTTCTGTGTTCCAGCACCTCGCGGGTTAATCTTACTGAGTTCCAGGGTTCCTGTGTTCCAGCACCTCGCGGGTTAATCTTACTGAGTTCCTGAATCTCCTGCTCCAGCCGTCGCTCTGGCGACATTGTTCTTCTCGCTGCTGATCATACTTTGCTGGTTTACTCCACTAAACCTGGTTGCAATATACATTGTTGGTCTCAGCGTGCAGACGCTGGGTTACTCCACTAAACCTGGTGGCGATATACATTGTTGGTCCCAGCGTGCGGACGCTGGTTTACTCCACTAAGCCTGGTTGCGATATACATTGTTGGTCCCAGCGTGCGGACGCTGGTTTACTCCACTAAACTGGTTGCGAGATACATTATTGGCTCCAGCGTGCGGACGCTGGTTTGCTCCAATAAACCTGGTTGCGATATACATGGTTGGTCCCAGCGTGCAGACGCTGGTTTACTCCACTAAGACTGGTTGCGATATACATTGTTGATCCCAGTGTGCGGACGCTGGCTTACTCCACTAAACTGGTTGCGAGATACATTATTGGCTCCAGCGTGCGGACGCTGGTTTGCTCCACTACACCTGGTTGCGATATACGTTGTTGGTCCCAGCGCGCAGACGCTGGTTTACTCCACTAAACCTGGTTGGGGATATACATTGTTGGTTCCAGCGTGCGGTCGCTGGTTTGCTCCATTAAACCGGTGGCGCTATTAGCATTAGTCCCAACGTGCGGACGTTGGTTTGCTCCTGAACATCCAGTACTGTGGTCAGTCGCTGTCCACTTCCTTGCAGTTGTCTGAGTATCCCTGGCAATAGACTCCTGCTGAGTAAGACCTCTATACTTATGCTCTATGCTGTCTTAGTCACCTGACAGCTGGTCTACTCGCTCAGGCTGTCCTGCCCGGTATTGGTGAGGCCGGTAGAACCTTCACGATACCATCCTGTAGGTTGCCTCTCCCGGTATTGGCAGGGCCTGTAGAGCCTACTCCAGTACTCCTTTGGGCTGCCCTGCCTGGTATTGGTAAAGCCGGTAGAACCTTGTAATTCACCATCTTTAAGGTTACCTTACCCGGTATTGGCAGGGCCGGTAGAGCCTACATTCAGCATTCCGTGGGGGCTGCCTTGCCTGGTATTGGTAAGGCCGGTAGAACCGGTATATGTCATCTCACGGTTGCCTTACCCGGTATAGGCAAGGCCGATAGAGCCTGTCATTAAAACTGTCACTTGGGTTGCCTTGCCCGGTATTTAGGCAAGGCCGGTAGAACCTATTATATGTTATATTACTGTTGTATTGTTATGTATGTTTACCCTACGGGGACTGCCTTTAACTTTTAATAAAGTTAAGTTATTTTACCAAACCTTAAGTCTGAGAGTCTTCAAATCCATGACAGTACGAAAGGGCCATGACCTCAGACAGTAAGAGTGACGGTAACGCACAGAATATCCATTGGAGGATGGATACGCTCGAGCAACCTTTGGATCAGCTAGCGGTTGCTATCCAAACTATTCTTGAACGCAGTTTGGTACTTGCTGATAAGTCCGGTTCTAGCCCGGTGGTCTCGCCAATTCAGACACCGGAGAATGAGTCTAGGTCCCCAGGGACCGCAGTCAAAGGGTTAACGGCTTCTGCACCCTTGCCGCTGAGATATGACGGTGACCCTCAACTATGCAGAGGGTTTATCAATCAACTTGAAATATTTATGGAATTGAAGGCACACGCATTTCCTAGTGATCGCAGCAAAGTTGGGTTCATGATATCCCTGCTGACTGGCAGAGCATTGGCCTGGGCTAACCCACTTTGGTAAAACGCTAAACCCTGCACAGAGAATTTCTGTGATTTTGTGCAATCCTTTCGAAGAGTATTTGAGCCTCCTGGTAGAACTACCTCTGCTGCTAAACGTCTCATGGAGATACAACAGGGCAGGCGCACTGTTGGCGATTATGCCATTGAATTCCGCACCTTGGCAGCAGAGGTAGGATGGAATAACGAGGCCCTGTTGGCAGCCTTTGCTCAAGGATTGAGTAACCAGATTAAAGATGAGATCGCAGCAAAAGATTTACCTACTGATCTAGATAATTATATCGAATATGTGATTCTAATTGACTCCAGAATACGTGAAAGATTAACCGCCAGAGAGCAACGAGTACGGTTAAAAGATAATGGGTCCAGTAGCATATTTTGCCCACCCAACCCTCCCTCTGCATCCAAACCTAGTGAATCCATACAGGAACCATGTGAACCTATGCAGGTGGGTTTCACTAGGTTAACTAAGGAGCAGAGAAGGTATCGCAAGACACAAGGATTATGTCTGTATTGCGGTAAAAATGGTCACCTGTTAAGATCTTGTCCGGTACGTCCGGGAAACGAACACACCTAGGGTACCTTGGGGGACAGGCCCTAGGTGGTGTCCAATCGTCCCCATTGTTGGACACACTTAAACCCACCATACAGGTGGTATTGTCATGGGCACAACGCTCGGTTGAGGTTTTGGCCTTGGTTGATTCTGGTGCAGCTGGGTATTTTATGGACAATACCTTTGCTGAATTGCATGGGGTACCATGGATTCAGAGAGAAACCCCTCTTGCTATTGAAACAATTGATGGCAGACCTTTGGAACCCGCCCAAGTTACTTTTGAAACGATGCCCTTGTCCATGACTATTGGGGCTCTTCACAAGGAAGAGCAGCAGTTCCAATTGATTAATTCTCCTCACCATGCCGTGATTTTGGGCTTTCCTTGGTTACAGTTGCACAACCCACAATTTGATTGGCAGAAATGTGAGATTGCTGCTTGGTCTCAGTTCTGTATGGATAAGTGCGTTACCCATCCTGTTAAGGTCTTGTGCACCTCCCCTTCACTACCTGATGCCTACCAGCAGTTTAGCAACGTTTTCAGTAAGGGAGAGACTGGCACCCTACCTCAGCACAGACCATACGATTGTCGCATAGAACTGAGTCCTGGAGCAGTACCACCAAGGGGACGCACGTATCCATTGTCTTGTGAGGAGAACCAAGCTATGGAGGAATACATAGCAGATGCCCTCAGTAGAGGGATCATAAGGAAATCTACTTCTCCGGCCGGTGCCGGGTTCTTTTTTGTTAAGAAAAAAAGTGGCGAACTGCGACCTTGCATAGACTGTTGTGGGCTGAATAAGCTGATGGCAAAAAATGCCTACCCAATACCACTCATCACCAAGCTGTTTGATAGACTTAAGGGGTCCTCGATTTTCACCAAATTGGACTTAAGGGCAGCCTACAATTTGATACGTATGAGAGCCGGTGATTAGTGGAAAACTGCCTTCAATACGAGATCTGGGCATTATGAATACCTAGTCATGCTATTTGGTCTATGTAATGCTCCTGCAGTATTTCAAGAACTGATCAATGACGTTCTTAGAAATATGTTACAATCTTGTGTTGTAGTCTATCTTGACGACATACTTATCCACTCCAATGACCTGTCACAACACATCAAGGATGTGTCTGAAGTCTTGCTGCGCTTACGAAAAAATAAATTATTCTGTAAACTGGAGAAATGCGAGTTCCACAAAACCAGTGTACCGTTTCTGGGGTTTATAATTGGCAAAGACGGCATTGCCATGGATAAAGAGAAATTGACGGCAGTCTTACAATGGCCTAAACCCAAGAGCCTCAAAGCCATCCAACGATTTCTGGGCTTCGCCAATTATTACAGGAAGTTTATTAAAAACTTCTCCTCTATCGTGAAACCTCTGTCTGACCTCACGCATAAGGGCGCTAACCCATCCCTCTGGCCGGTGGCTGCTGAAGAGGCCTTTGAGAAGTTGAAGGTAGCCTTTGCTGAAGCGCCTGTGTTGTCCCACCCTAATCCAATACTCCCCTTTACTTTGGAAGTTGATGCCTCAGATATTGGGGTCGGGGCGGTGCTCTCTCAGCGACAGGTTAAAGGCGGTACACTCAGACCCTGTGGATTCTTCTCAAAAAAACTGACTAGTGCTCAAAGTCATTACGAGATTGGTGATCGAGAATTACTGGCCATTATCCTCGCTCTCAAAGAATGGCGTCATTTACTTGAAGGCACAAAAAACCCCGTTTTGATTCTAACTGATCACAAGAATCTGACGTATCTTTCTGAGGCCAAGAGATTGTCTTCTCGCCAGGCCAGATGGGCACTGTTTCTATCCCGATTCAATTTTGTTGTATCATACCTGCCGGGATCAAAGAATGTTAGGGCTGATGCTCTGTCTAGACAATTTGAAGCAGAGGTTGACAGAGAAGAGGTACCAGCCCCTATCATTCAACCCGATCGAATATTGGCTACCATACGTACTAGTATTACTTCACCACTAGGGGAGGAGATTTTGGCATCCCAAGCCTCTGCTCCTCATGAGACTCCAGTGGGCAAATGTTTTGTTGCTGAGCCATTCCGTACTCGATTACTTGAGACCTACCACTCCTCTAAGGCTGCGGGATATATTGGTAGGGATCAATTGTTCTGGTCTCTCTCTCAGCTATTTTGGTGGCCTTCTATGAGAGCAGATTGTGCCAATTTTACGAATGCCTGTGCCACCTGTGCCCGTGCCAAAACCCCTAGACATCTCCCTGTGGGCTTGCTTCAGCCGGTGCCTAATGGTGAACGCCCTTGGTCTCACGTCTCTATCGACTTTATGGGAGAATTGCCCAGGTCTAGAGGGTACTCCTTCATATTGATAGTGGTAGACAGGTTCTCTAAAATGGCACACTTCGTACCCCTCCGTGGCCTTCCTTCGGCCAAGGAACTGGCAATGGTATTCGCTCGAGAAGTATTTCGGTTACATGGAGTACCCAGGGTGCTGGTGTCTGACAGGGGGAGCCAGTTTGTGTCCAGATTCTGGAGGGCATTTTGCGAACAGATGGGCATACAGCTATCATTTTCCTCGGCATATCATCCCCAGACTAACGGGGCCGCTGAGAGGGCCAATCAAGGATTGGAACAGTTTCTGCGATGTTTTTTGACTGACCATCATGATAATTGGGCCGACTTGTTGCCTTGGGCAGAGTTCGCCAGGAACTGCGCAGTTAATTCTTCCTCCGGGAGCTCTCCGTTTTTGATCAATTATGGGTTCCAACCCTGTCTGCTCCCGGATTCCTTTCAATCAAAGCAGATTCCAGCTCTGGATGAGCATATAGAGCAACTCCGTTCCACATGGGCACAAGTTCAGAGGGCATTGGGCCAGTCTTTTCAGCGACATCAGCATCATGCCAATCGCAGAAGGCTTCCAGCGGTTTCCTTCCGGACGTTGGTTTGCTCCTGAACATCCAGTACTGTGGTCAGTCGCTGTCCACTTCCTTGCAGTTGTCTGAGTATCCCTGGCAATAGACTCCTGCTGAGTAAGACCTCTATACTTATGCTCTATGCTGTCTTAGTCACCTGACAGCTGGTCTACTCGCTCAGGCTGCCCTGCCCGGTATTGGTGAGGCCGGTAGAACCTTCACGATACCATCCTGTAGGTTGCCTCACCCGGTATTGGCAGGGCCGGTAGAGCCTACTCCAGTACTCCTTTGGGCTGCCCTGCCCGGTATTGGTAAGGCCGGTAGAACCTTGTAATTCACCATCTTTAAGGTTGCCTTACCCGGTATTGGCAGGGCCAGTAGAGCCTACATTCAGCATTCCGTGGGGGCTGCCTTGCCCGGTATTGGTAAGGCCGGTAGAACCGGTATATGTCATCTCACGGTTGCCTTACCCGGTATAGGCAAGGCCGGTAGAGCCTGTCATTAAAACTGTCACTTGGGTTGCCTTGTCCGGTATTTAGGCAAGGCCGGTAGAACCTATTATATGTTATATTACTATTGTATTGTTATGTATGTTTACCCTACGGGGACTGCCTTTAACTTTTAATAAAGTTAAGTTATTTTACCAAACCTTAAGTCTGAGAGTCTTCAAATCCGTGACAGATGCTTCTGGGTGGTGACTAGCTGTAGAACAGGCCATTGTGCTGTTGTTTATTCCCAGAAATCTCTCACATTCTGTATGTTTTTGTGTGCAAAGTAAGCTGGTATCAGATTAGTTACTATAGAGGAACAAAGCCATAGGTGGGTAAAGGGGGACCCTCTAGATGTTGCTAGTCTATAACTTAAATATTATGTTTTATTACCATTAATATATAAAGTGCCAGCATATTGTGCTGTACAATTAGATAATGTGAGGTATCTTAAGGCTAAGTCTGGAGGCACTTATGTTGCCCATGCCTAATAATCCACCTGAAAGGAGGGTTAGGAATGGAACCCAGGAGCAGGACTAAGATGCCCCCCTCCCCCAGTGATTAGTATAGCGTGAAAACAGAAAATCAGGGACAAAAGGGTGATACCACAAATATTAAGTAGAACCAAAGAAATATTGGACTTCTCCAAAAAGGGCTGGGGGAGTGATGGCCAGGGAAGGACGCTAGAGTGTGTGGCTGCCGAGCACAGGCCCCCTGTAGTGTGTTTTGCTGCAGCCAAAACTGAATAAAGTTGCTGGCCGCAAAGCCAGATGGCCCCCTCCAGTTGAGATGTAGAAGGCCCAGGACAGCACACTACAGAGAGGACGTACACCACCAGCCCCAGGGAGAGACTATACCAACACAAATAATGGTAAAAGAACTCACCAACTAGAAGAGGAGAGGCTGAAGGTAGAAGGCCCTGAAGAGGAAGACGCTGGCACTAAGGCTGGTTGGAGATCCTGGACAGACAGGAGGGCTGAGAAGCTGATGATACGGAGACTAGCTGGGAAACCTGGATAGGTAGGAAGGCAGAGCAGACACTAGAAATTATGCTGGGGAGCGATAATATGGGCAGGAAGGCAGAGCAGATGCTGAAGGAGCTGGAGAGCAATACAGGCCAGACAACCAGCAGGGTACAGCGAGGCCTGACTGGAGAGCCCAACAAGGGCCAAAGGAGGCTGATAACAAGCTACAAAGGGAAAGGGCAGCACAAGAAAGCTTCTACGATCCCAAGTAGGAGCACTGATTACTGAGCGCCGGACTCAGGCTGTGCGCTTGTTCAAATACGGGAGGAATTACGTCATGACCGCGACGTTGCCGCATGGCTACACGCCCGACATCGGCGCACTCACAGAAGCTCCGTGAAAGCCTAAGCAGGCATCAAGGATCTCCCCACTCGGGGCAGTGTACCGGGTAGGTACCGACACCACCATAACCCAATGTGATTAATTGCCAGGGTTGGATATTCCCTACACTCACTAAAGGGTAGCAGTAGATTATGTGGCCTTTGTAGAAACAGGCACAACCACTTCTTGTATGGATCCCAGTGCAAACAGAAAAAAGGGTACAGCTAATTAAATAATTTTTTTTAGTTTTGTACTCTGTGCTTTTCTTTGTAAAGGGCCTCTCACCCTTTAGTTGTCTTTTAGGCTCAGCATTGGGAGGTGAATCTATTTTATCAAGCAGGCAATGCTAAACATACAATATGTACATTTCTTTATATAATAGCAATTCTTGATTCATCAATAGGGGAATTATTTCATGTTCTCACAAGTACAGGAATACAGTATTTTTCATGTGGCACACTTTAATTGGTGGTATTCTATATTAATCAATGAGACAGAAATTTTTGGTTACTTTTCTCATTCTAATAAAATGGGAACTCCCTTCCACTCAGAGTCTTCCTGGAAGTCGACTTGTTACACCAAGAGTAACTTGTTTTACATAGAATTAACATCTGCCTATATGATGAATTAGCCAAAAATAATCCTTTTCAGAAATTAAGCATAATAATTTTGCAGCACAGTGTGGCACTTTATGCAAAATCCCTGTACAATAGGCTAATTGTCCTAGGCAAAATGTATCACTCGCTGTGTTATTAGAAATATCCCTAGTGCGTGGGCTCTGTCTAGATTCATTTATAATGCAGTGTGTGGTAATACTGGCCCAGCACCAACACTAATCACCATGAAATGACACACTGTGTAAAGAACAAATACAGGTTAATTTCCTTAATTAAGATTAAAAACAAATGGCTTATCTTAAGGTGATAAGTCCACTTTAATAATGTATAGGAGAAATTGTTTCAGGAAGTTTATTTTTCAGACATGTTCTGCTTTTGTGTGTTCTGAAACATGTCTTACAAACCAAGAACTTTGTAAGCTTTTCATAAATAATTTTAATAATAATAATCCTTTATTTATATAGCGCACACAGATTCCGCAGCGCTTTACACTCATATCGGTTCCTGTCCCCATTGGGGCTCACAATCTAAATTCACCTATCAGTATGTTTTTTGGAGTGTGGGAGGAAACCCACGCAAACACAGTGAGAACATACAAACTCATTGCAGATGTTGTCCTTGGTGGGATTTGAACCCAGGACCCCAGCGCTGCAAGGCAACAGTGCTAACCACTGAGACACTTTAACCAATAGGTTTACAGAAAAAGTGATCACATGACCTCTCAAACAACTGCTAGAGTAGCTTTGTATAGCATCTGTGCCATTTGGAATCTATTCCAGTGTGGTTAGCTAGCTAGATAGGAGTAGTGTACTTACTGAGTGGGTGATGTACCTTGCAGTCTGGGAAAGGACCCCCCCCCCCCCTTAGCCGTAATGGTGATTCAAAACCAGTTAGACAAATCATGAACTCATGAACTGTCCAGATGCTTTACTGAACTGATCCATGACCTAAATAGTGGGAAATTCATTCACATTTATTTAATATTACATGTATTTGACATGCTCAAGAACCAGGAATATAGTCATTCTTTGTTGTAGTTCTATGATGAGAATGTTATATTAAAGAAAAGCTAAATTTAAATTGGTCTCATTTTCATAACTCTGAGAGTTGCGCACACCGTTGGCACTCAAAGGGTTAATTCATGTTTCAAGCATTTTACAGAGATTACGCGCTGGGAACTGATTAACCAAGTGCAGAAATATCTGGTAAATCAAGTGGCTGCCAAGCATTGCAACAGTTAATGATATACAACAGAAGTGAAAACATTTTTTTCCCAGCAGACAGAGCACTTTGAGCAAAAGGCACAACTATTAAGTAACACAAACAAGACAAGGGCTATGAATGACATCAGTCTGTGATTTAAAATAAATTAAATGACATGTTTTAATAACAGCTGCAGGGAATTCCCTCTCCATAACTACTTTCTTGCAAGACAAGAATGTACGAGCTTGGAGTGTGAGGGAGATAAAAGCTGGACAAGAAAATGTTTTAGATCAGAGGTTTAGGAAAAATGTATTGTCAAACGTGCTGATGACGTATTACAAACACACTTCAAACAGTTTACTGCCTAAATTTAGTCCAAGAAAGCGTCTGCCAAGGGTCACAGAGTCAGCTTTAGGGCCTAAATTGTATAAAGCAATTAAAAAAAAAATCAGAAGAAGCTCTTCCAATACAGTGCTATTCCACTGAACTGATTCATCAATTGGGGACATTTTTTTAAAGGGATAGTAATGTTTCATAATAAAAGCAGCTCTAATTAATAATCATAGTGTTTGGACTTTGGAGAGTGTTATTTCAATTCTGTCAGAGTTGTAGTTGAAGAGCAATTCAATGACAAAGTATACCCCTCCTGCCCCTTTTACTGATGTAACACTGTTCAGCCAGATCAGAAGGGAGGTGCCCAGGTAGACTGCAGAGAGGGACAATCTTCAATTAAGATAAGGGAAAAACCTAAAAAACTTGTCAAGGGGGGTAGGGCTTTCATTGTTTTCATAGGAATAAGATTGTCCCCTTCTGTTATCTGTCTGGTCTATGGACTGGATTCCACATCTGAGAACAGATGGCTTACATTAGGTAAAAGGGGCGGGAAGCGAAACTTTGCTTGTGAATATCTCTCAAACCATAAAGGTTTGAGAGATAAGACTTATATCGTTCTTCTTGTTTTTTTAATGCCAACAAAATAAAATAAAGATAAAACGAAGTATTACTATCCCTTTAAATGTGTTGAGAAGTCTATTCCAAAATAATAACATTTAGCAGGGGGATGTACTAATGTTGTTAAAATGGGAAGTGGAATTTATTTTTTCTGTGACATGCCTATCTTTCACCTATTTACTAATCTAGTTATTTATGTATTGTAAGCTCTGCGGTGCAGGGACCTCATATCCTAACGTATACTCACCTGGTGTTCCCATTATGATTGTCTACATAACCACTTAATTACTGCACTTATTGTACCCCATTCTATACTAAATGTAAACTGCAAAGTGCTAAGTATACCATACATATACACATTCTCCCCTTAACACTGCTTCCACAAAGGAAAGGGAAGTGGATCAGTCTATGGGCATTTAGCAGAATTATTTTCTTCTGTGTCATGTATAAAACAAGGTACAGGGGAAATGGTGTAACTGCTCCATTTTCTTGTGCATACTATAGGAGACTAGAGGCTAGATTGTATTGCAGGTGCTAATGTTATCTCTGCTTTTATCTCCAGGTTTCCCCATAGACTTCAATAGGAAAATGTTTGACAAAACGGCTGTTAACATTTATCACCTGCAATAGAATCTAGCTTATAGTCTTAAGGATGAGAAAGTGTGTACTTCTTATGCAGTAAACGAATCATACTCCCTAGTACAGAGGCAGTCAAATGTAGGACCACAACAACTCCCACATGTAGATGCAGGCCTAGATTTTAACCACTGCAGCCTTGCAGTATGTTTATTTTATAAATTATGTATTTATTTATAAATTAATATTCATGGATGCTGGAGATGCCTAAAAAGCAGGTTTAAGGAATTTGTTATATATACAAAAAGAAGCCGCTCAGGTACAAAAACGGCTGCGTGGTATAGATGGATTCCAACATACACAAAATAACATATATAGAACTTTCACAGAGACTTCACTCACCGGTGCCGACACGGGAACTCCATAAATGTATATATAAATACGGTAACTTGGTAGAGACAGGTGCTCGTTTGACAGAGAGTCCACCTCCGATATTGACTCGGAAACAGCAGAAGATAAACAGAAACACCGCTCCAACCAAATATTTAAAATCTTCAATTTTATTAATGCATAGAATAAAAACTCTGTCTTAAAACATACAAAGTAACATCCAAGAAACACAAGTACACCACCTAACGCGTTTCGGACTGAAGTGTTTACTCATAGGTATAGTCACTATAAAAGAGACAAAGAGAATAGAAAGAAAGAAATATACAGATATATAAACTATCCGCAGAGAGAGACCAGTTCAATACTATTACAATTTCGTGTCCTCACTAAACTACTAGCCAAACGACTAAAATTATATCTTTATTAAATCTTCTACCCTTAAAAACAAAATAAACCCATTGTCTATCAGACTAAACAGGTTCTAAAAAACTCTCTTATACAAGAGTTAGAGAGGGGTATATATTACTTCGGGTCCAATTAGTCATATACAACCAGTTCCTTTTATACAGGTTATCTAAGTAAACCCTGTTATATTCCTGTGATCTTATTTGCTCTTAAGACAGGCTAAATTAATTCCCCGTTCATTGTTCACAAGCACAATGGAGACTGTCTAATTCAGAAATAGCCTTTAAGTACCTTGGATTTCCAAATCAATCCCCAATGTTTGTTACGGTTTACTGACACTCAGACCAGGTTGTAACGTAAAACACAGTTTATTGAAATAAAAAAAAGAACAATACTGCCCCTAGGGGCTATTAAAGGTAAGAACAGGCAATATGAACAGAAGATGGAGTAAACTACAAACAGTAGTGCAGAGAGGGTTAAGTGGAGCAACTAGTAAGGCTCAGACTAGATTGGCCAACGCCCAGGAGATATATAGCAGTCTATGGTAACAGTCTTTAAATGTAGATCAGGAACTCAGGATAAGCGCTGTAACACTCTTGAAGCATAAACGGAATGAGCCCCTGTTGCTCTAAGTTGAGCCCGTACCACCACAATGGGCTTATGAGGATTGCACTGCCAATTTGATGTAACCAGAATAGAAATCGCCCTGAATGAGTATCGGGTAACCCTGCATCTGCCACGGAAATATGCCAGCCCTTGGGAGGCCACAGTAGAACGGAATTGCCCAAGCTATGAAGAGCCGATGCACAGAGTAGTGCAGTTGGGATAAAGCACTTTGAGCAAATGAGGTACTGCCCAGACACCCACACGGTGTCACCCAAGATCCTTGTTGCAAGAGCGAATGGACTACCAGGGTCAACCAGCGTGACCACGATGCTCACCGGGCATCGAACAAGCGGAGCTCTGCAAGGACTGGTATAGCGTAAAGCGAAGGCTCAAAAGTGTAAAGGCTCAGAGAATCACCGGAGCTTGGCAATATATCAAACGGCACGTAATCGGAGGCTACCGGCAGTGCAAGGGTTAATCTGGTACATTTGAAAAGAGCAATGCTCAACGAGAACAAGGCAGGCAACCTCGGCTACAGCGTAATGAGCGAGGAAGCTGAGAACAGTCAGAATGTCGCCAGCGCGACCGGAGTACACAGGAGCAGCAACCGGACAGTAACAGTAGCCGGAACCGGATGACTGAGTCGCAGGAACACCACCGGAGAGTGGAACAATCACGGAGCAGGATCAGGAGCCAGAACCGGGTCGGATCACGGAGCGGAGTCGTCAGCCAGTGCCGGGTCGGATCACGGTGAAGGGTCGTCAGCCAGAGCCGGGTCAGATCACGGTGCAGGGTCGTCAGCCAGAGCCGGGTCAGATCACGGTGCAGGGTCATCAGCCAGAGCCGGGCCAGATCACGGTGCAGGGTCGTCAGCCAGAGCCGGGTCAGATCACGAAGCAGGAACAGGAGGAGAGTCAGACTAGCCGGGTCAGTACACAGGAGACACTGGAGAACAGAGACTAGGCGCAGCAACATAACACCACGAAAGGGCAATCGACAAGTGCCCAAGCCTCAGCATATAAAGGCACATCCTGGGCGGGCCAATCAGACTCCTCCAATGCAAATGTATACATACAGAGATTGACAGGGAATCACAGGGACCGTGATAATGTTATGGGCAATTGTTTTTGCTGTGTTGGCACAATAGTACGTAAAGGGATAGTATTGTTTCATAATAAAAGCAGCTCTAATTAATCATCATAGTATTTGAACTTTGGAGATGTTATTTCAATTCTGTCAGAGTTGTATTTCAAGAGTAATTAAATGACAAAGTCTCCCCCTTCCGCCCATTTTACTGATGTAACACTGTTGAACCAGATCAGAAGGGAGGTGCTCAGGTAGATTGCAGAGAGGGACAGTCTTCAATCAAGATAAGGGAAAAACCTGAAAAACTTGTCAATGGGGGCAGGGTTTTCATTGTTCATATAGAAAGAAGATTGTTCCCTGCTGTTATCTGTCTGGTCTTACAACCAAATTCCACATCTGAGAAGAGATGGCTTACACTAGGTAAAAGGGGTGGGAGGGGAACTTTGCTCGTAAATATCTCTCAAACCGTAAAGGTTTGAGAGATAAGACTTATATCGTTCTTCATGTTTTTTGAATGCCTACAAAATAAAATAAAGATAAAACAAAGTATTACTATCCCTTTAACTTTCTTAGAATGAGTGAGGTATTTTACCCCGCTTTCAATATATTATAATATAATATAATATGACTAATTGGACCCGAAGTAATATATACCCCTCTCTAACTCTCGTATAAGGGAGTTTTTTAGAACCTGTTTAGTCTGATAGACAATGGGTTTATTTTGTTTTTAAGGGTAGAAGATTTAATAAAGATATAATTTTAGTCGTCTGGCTAGTAGTTTAGTGAGGACATGAAAGTGGCCCAGTTGTACTAGTATTGAACTGGTCTATCTCTGTGGATAGTTTATATATCCGTATATTTCTTTCTTTCTATTCTCTTTGTCTCTTTTATAGTGTATGTAAGATTTGGAGACCTGCGATACGCAAATATCCTTTCCATTATATTTATATATGTTGGTATTCATAGGTATAGTCACCTGACTATGACACCTGACAGGTGTGCTTTTAAACAATAAGCTCCTCCTACATGAGCTTACCATGAAAAAATATATATCACTCTAAAAAATTCAAACATGCATATCTCAAAAATAAAAACTCATAATACAATGTGTAAAGAGGTGTCACTCCAGTTGTATACTAATACTGGATTATAATTAATAGAGAACAAAGAAGGGCACTTTTTTCTCTCTTCTTTTTCCCAGTTCTTAAAGGGATATGCATGTTTAAGATATCTGAATCTAAACAAACAAAGGTACCATACATAAAAAGGCAGAATATTTAACGATAACACTCAACAGATAGAAGGATGTGCTACTACTGAAAGGTCAATTAAGAGCAATCATGGCAATCAAAGAAGAAAGAGAGAAAAGGGGATCACCTGTAAAGAAATCACCAGAGTGTATAAATATATATATTTATATTCAGTAATATAAACTTACGTCCCATTCCAGATTTAACCCTTCTGGAATACGGGTTTTTAATTGAAAAATCCAGAACATTTCCCTACGTGCTAGGGTGGGGAAAATTTCACCACCCCTAGCTGGTCTGGACACTTTTTCAATACCCTGAAAACTGAAACGATTCAAACTGGAATCGTGAGTAACAAAATGTTGTGCAACAGGTGATCTAACATCCCTTCTCTCTATTGCATTAATATGCTCTCTAATCTTTTCTTTTAATGAACGGGTCGTCCTTCCGATGTATTGTTTTTTACTTTCTTGGCAAGTGATTAGATAGACAACATTAACTGCAGAACAATTAATAAAGGACTTTATGGTGTATTACTTAAAAGACTTCCTGCTAATAAATGATTTAGAAACCTTAACAAATTTGCAGCATCGACATCTACCACCACACCTATAAAATCCTTTTGTGTTGAACCAATTTCTGCTGTTTCCACCTCCATCGCTTTTATGCCAAGAAAAGAAACTTGGAGATAACAGATTGCCCAAAGTGGGCGCCCTTCGACTAGTGACTCTGCAACCCTCTCTCATAACGGGTTGCAGTTCCTTGTCTTCATGCAAAATATTTGAGGGGATAAAATGGCTGACAACATGGTAACCGTATCCTGGAAATTTTGTTGTTGTTGCTATGTAAACCTTTGTGTGCCAGAGAGGTATTCAAGGCATTGTGTTGCAATGCGTTAGTTCCCTCCTTAGCACTCAAAGTGTTAACAGATTTGGCCTAATCCTCAGACTCTTCTCAACCAGTTAAAAAATGCAGCTTCTAGTGAACTTATATTAGTGATAAATACAGCAACAGGGAGTTTTTATAAGTCCGTTGGTAAATAAACACAGATGCTATTAATTTAATCATTTTAGTTCACAAATCCCATTATTTTGCTTGATTGAATTTGCAGGAGTTGCTTTCATGCATATTAATGCCACGGATCTGGATGATCCCTCAACAGCCAATGCGGATTTACGGTATAAAATCACCTCCAGCAATCCTCCGGGATCAGATGAAATGTTCCAGGTAGAGACGAAAACAGGAGCTGTCTCCTTAACAGAGCGAGGTAAGATAAGCCGGGTCAAAGTCTAACATTACATTAGCTCTTTTGATTTGCAGTGGGTTGGACATCCCTCTGGAACTCAGAGAGGCTGATTTAATAAGGAAACTGGAGCAATTCTGGGGCAAACCAACTGCACCCTTGGAGACAAATACAACTGTAAATGAGCATTTTAACCCATTTAATACTAGAAAGGTGAAATGCTTCCCAATGCATTGGAGAGGTCTAGAATTTAAGGAGTTAAATGGCCACTTTAAATGAGTAGATAACAGAAGCATAAGAAGGCGCTTCATAGGGAGATACTGGTCAAAACATATGACTCCTCTATTAGTTGACACAATGGTTATACTTACACTGCACTTTGGTTACAGATTAAACATGCTGTAGCAATCTTGCCTTTGGAGAATAGACACTACCTCCACACAGATATTCCTCATTGGACAGTCAATTGTTCCCCTGAATATACAGGTCGACTTCCCTCAGGAAATCAGGAACACAAAGGAAACAAATAAAAGAAAAAGGGTTGTTTCAAACTATACATTTTAATAAATGCTTTTCCTCACTTGTCATATTAGCTGGTGTAGCTCTCCTTGTTCACAGGAAAATGTGCTTCAGGAGTACATACCTCCCAAGTGTCCCTCTTTAGGAGGGACAGTCCCTCTTTTAGACCCAAATCCCTCTGTCCCTCTTTCCCACCCTGATGTCCCTCTTTTTTATGAGATCAGACTGTGTGATGTGCATACCTGGGAACTCTCCGGTTTTGCCCTGGAGACTCCGGTTCTGACAGAGATTTACCGGGTCTCCGGGACAGAGACAGATTCCTCCGGATGTGGGGAGTTTCTATTGAAACTCTACCCACTTACACTCTTTCTCCCGCTGTTCCTCCGTCCCCAGCCTTCTGTGTGACATTTTTAACCCTTTGAGTGCCAGAGTGGTACGGAATTACCACTCTGAAACTCAAAAGGTTAAACACCCCCCCCGCTCGCGTCAAGCCCCTCCCCTTTTTGACGCGATTAGCGTCATTTTTGTCACCCCCTGCTGAACAGAGGACTCCCCTCCGGGTAGCCCTCAGCTGGAAGTTCCCAGGTATGGTGATGTGTATAAGTGTAACACATTGCTCCACAGCAATAAAACTCACATTAATGTTTGTTTAAATATCAGTATTTGTGCTTATACATTAGTCTGTGTAAATAAAATACTTTGGTCTTGTTATAAGTCACTTATTAGGTTACACAAGGAGGTGTCAATAACCTAAAACTCCTCTGTAATGCCCCACCCCTAGCCACACCCCAAGCCACACCCCCTAAACCACAAGTGTCCCTCTTTGGCAACTTGAAATGTTGGGAGGTATGGGAGTATAAAATGCACTCCTGCTTGAGTATACCACAGGCCACTCAGCACGGGGTTTGATAATAAAATCAATAAGGCCAAGAAGTGGATTAAATAAATAAAAAATATTTAAACCAATAGTCTGTTAAACCAATATGTTTCTAGATCTCCAGGACCTTTTCTTTAGGGTCTCTTTTTATTTGTTCCGGGATTTTGATAATTTTTATTTTCTTCCATATAGCATTGCTCCATTTCTAATTAACTCAGCTTCAAAGATTATAATGCTCATATATTCCATGAACTGTAAAGTGGACCTGCTGTTACCATAAGATAAACCTAACTTTAAAGAGAATTAAACACTGCATATATGTTGTGCTAGCCATTTATTTAAAATATAAATCATTTTTGAGAAATAAACCTGTATTTGTTGAAGGCACAGTGACTTGCTTTAAGGAGAAGAACTACCTAGATGTCGTGATAGCCATGTGTATGTAATATATATATATATATATATATATATATATATATATATATATATATATATATAAAATCGTTTTTTGAACAATTAATCTTTATTGTTGGTGGCAAACTGACATTTTAAAGGGATTGTAATGTTGTTTAAAACTAGATTGCCAAGTCTTCTTTAAAAGAAACACATTCCGCTATTTCAAACAACTTACATTTTTGTAGTTCATAACATATATTAACTGTAGAAGGATCCCCACCCACCCTTTCTGGCCATCTCCCAATGAATCTCTAATCGTGTCGTGCGACCCAACGGATGCAGAGAGGGACAAACTTCAGTAAGTATAAGGAAAATCCTGCCCCCTTTATGAAGGACTCGACAATCTATTTTTTTTACAACATTGCAATCCTTTTAAAATGTCAGTTTGCCACCAGCAATAAAGTTGAATTATTGAAAAAAAATTTTTTCCTTTGCATATTGAAGTTTGTCCTTCGCCGCATCTGTCCAGACCTGCATGAGTTGCAGCAGTGACATGACCAGAAGGGGCAGGCGGGGGATGCTTCTACAGTTAATATGTTATGAACTACAAAAATGTCAGTGGTTTGAAATAGCGCAATGTGTTCCTTATATTATAAAGAAGACTCAGTGGTCTAGTTTTTTTTTACAACATTACAGTCCCTTTAATGCCAACTATGCTGTATTCTGTGCCGGACCAATATTACCACACACTGTGCTATGAATGAATCTAGGCAGAGCCCACACACTCTGGGTATTTCTAATAGTACAAAATGGGGTACTTGTGGCCTGTAACATAAGTAATTAACGTAGAGATTAGCATAAAGTTTCATGCTGTGCCATGAATAAATAAAGATTAATTTCTTAAAAAAATAATTTCACAGCAAAATGCATAATACTACATAATGATAGATGTTAATTATCAGCAAATCAAATGAAACTAGTCTTTTGGTGACAGGGACACTTTAAAACAGGGCAATGTTTGCAATCATAGCATGCTTTGCTGGAGAACCCCTGAAAGATTCACACTGTTGCTGTTTGGTTTTTGTATTATTTTCCAGACAATACAATAAACTCCCTGTTGGTAGTTAGTGGAAAGTAATTTCATAATTGACTATGCAGAAATCTAATGCCAAATACACAAGCATCCAAAATGGAGCCATTGCTGTCAGTGGGCTGATCTCAATTCTCAACTGTGCTACTGGCACAAACAAAAGCCCAGCAACAAACCACTAATGTAAATTAAGCTACGCAACATACTTATTGCAATACATAGCTCTTAATGGGCTGGATTCTATTGCAGGTGCTAAATGTTAACACCCGTTTTATCAAACATTTTCCTGTTGAAGTGTATGGGGAAGCCTGGAGATAAAAGCAGTGATAAAATTAGCACCTGTAATAGAATCTAGCCCAATCTGTATAACAGAAGAACTTGCACAGGCCCTAGGAATAGCTATATACATTATTGCATTTGAATTGTTTTATAGACTATAGATGGATGAAAGCAGTTAACAATCTGCAAATTATCTTATGAAATCATTACATGATTATTATTATTATTATTATTATTATTATTATTGTAGGAGTATATTATCTGAAAATTATCATTGGTGATAATAAAGGGAAATTAACACGTAACATGTAAAAACATATATATATGTAGGGTTTATTCTCCTGAGTAAAACAAGGATAGTACCACTGCTAAGAGGTGTTTAATTCAAAAGTGATTGCAGCTCAAATCATTTTTTTTTATGTGCAGGACCTCAATGACTTGAAATGTTACAGTGGTGCTGTTGCTACACCATCCTAAGGACAGGCCTGGTCAGTTGACCACAAACCTCCATAGGATGGTGTAGCAACAGCGCCACTGTAACATTTCAGGCAAATACGATACTGCACCTAAAAAAATTGTTTGAGTAGCAATGACTTTTGAATTAAACACCGATGGGCAGCGGAAGTATCCTTGTTTTACTCAGGAGGATAAAATCTATGATACATATGTTTTACATATTAAAGGCTACTATAACTTTAATACAATATCGGGCTTGGTAAATTGAGAGGCACGTATTTTATTAATGTTCTCATTTTTACATGAAAAGAACTTGGCTGCTTGTGAAAAATGACAATTCAAAGCATTTTGTGTGGCTAATAATGCAAATTGCTGTCATCGGTGTTCCTGACATGTGATAGATTTATTTTAACTATACAATACATTCATTTTCTCCAGAACGTATAGATTTAAAATGCCAAGGACACAAGCATTTTATATCAGGAAAGAACGATAGCTAATGTTCCGTACTGCAGCTAAAATAACTAGTCAACAAAAAGATGCATTTTCCCCTGAATTCTGCAATTTTAACCTTATTTCCCAGCAATCCATGACAGGAATCATAAAACAAAAGAGTTGAAGGGGAAAGTTAACCCTTCTCTAAGACTTAATGCTACAGAGTGTTTATACTAACCACTTTAACTACAGAGGGAGTATACAATGTATTTCTTTGCAATGCATTGTGCACCCCTTTGGTCTATTAGGGGTTAATATAACACTAATATTCAGTTATTAATCTACGGACAATTAGGTTGTGACATTCACAGATGTGTAAATGTTTCTGTAACTGTCTAGAACATAAAGGGGGAAGCCATTTTTCTATGTACTCCTCCCTAGGGCTGGATTTCCCAGTAGGCAGAGTAAGCAGCTGCCTAGAGCTCCATATTTTCTGGAGCAAATCAGCTGTGCTGGCCACACCCATATTCTGAATTGTGGGTGTGGCCAGAGCAATCTCAATGTCTCTGCACCAGTTCTATACCCTTTTACAGGCTTATTTAACCCCCTTGTTAGCTAGAGAGATCTGCAACGCATTGCAGAGCAATGCGTTGGAGATCTCTCTAGCAACCAAGGTGTTGAAGATGTTTTCATTCTTCCTTGTTATAGGCCAAAAGTATTTCTCTGCCAGGAAACAGTGGATAGGACTGGGGGCAGGTTCATATAAGACATAACAGGAAGTGTGGAGTGCAAGGAAATTTACTTTCCCCAGCCTGCGGAACAGTAGCACATTTGGGATGTCATTGTAGAAAACAAAAGATGAGCAATTCTGGAGTAAACCACCTGCACCTTTGGAGGACCCATTGATATAAATGGAATTTGTAAACTCATGAATGCTAGAGAAGTCTCCGGCTCATGATTTCGCAATGAGTTGGAGACCTCTCTAGAATTCAGAGGTTAAAAAATCCATGAATTGGATACCTCTCTGGCACTCAAAGGGTTAAATCAGTGGGAATATTAGGAATTTTCATCTTCTTTGCTGTATCTGTGTATTTTAAACATTTAGCTTAGATATATATGTGTTATGTATTATCCAGGTGTCTCACTGCTGTCCCAGCTAGTGGGGGGCAACTTTCTATTTGGGGTCCAGGTCAAAGACATGGGAGATCAGTCGATAGGATACATAGCAACTGCAAACCTTGAAATCGATGTGGCAGAGAATACGTGGGTCACTCAGAGTCCAGTGTTTCTTAAAGAGAACCTAAAGGGAAATTACCCAATAATCATCTCTGAAGTAAGTAACCAATAAATGAAGGAGGTTTCAGAAATCTCCATAAATGCATTCTATCCCACAAGTAGGCTGACCAGACAAACAGTGGGACTCCATCACTCCAAGTTCAATCGTAGTAAGCTGCAAGCAGAGAGAATGTGTTTGCTCCGTCTCCGACTAGCGGTGTTCTCTCTCTCTCTGGCCAAAAATCCTGCCCCTGAAGTAAATTGGATCTTCCTCTCTTTGTCACTCACACTGGTGGTTTTACTGTGTTTACTGTATGCATTGATTACCATAGTCTTATGACTCATTGTCATATCACTGTCTAAGACTCTATGGTAATTTACCATAGACTTGAGAGTCTTAGACAGTTATGAGTCACTCGAGTCATAAGACTCTATGGTAATCAATGTGTACAGTAAAACCACTAGTGTGATGGAAGGAAGCTCCAATTTACTTTATCTTGAGAAATAAACAAGCCATCTTCAGTTTTTTACAAAAAAAATAAAAACTATATATAATTTATATTAAAAAGCAGGACAAAATTGACATTTATATTAAAAAGATGGGATGGTCTAGAAATATGAAAAAAACTGTACTGTCTGATTTAAAACAGTACGTATGGTCAGCCTACCCACAAGGGTATCTTAATTTTATATCTCAGTGGGACTTTATTCTATTCTCGGAAAATCTCTTCTGTCATACTTAAGAAAGCCTAATGTTTCACTTACTTTTTCCTAGTGGAAATCCAAAGGGAATCCCTCATAACATACTGGAAAATCTCCCTTCTTTAAATAACATGTTATTATTATAATCACCATTAAGCCACTGTGTTTTCTTTTTTTTTACTGCCTTCCCTCTTCTGTTCATAGAATTGCCTTCATTCCAGCTATTATCACATACCTTGTAGACAAGGTCATATACATGAAGCAGCCCAGAAACCAAGCAAAGGTAGTCTATAAGCCCTTTATACTTAATAAACAAACGAGACATTAAATTTGTAAGGCAGTTTTAGGGGAGCTGCTTCAGATTTACAGAATTCCTTATAGAAGGCTCAACATTTCATTTTCTCCTTGTTAGGAGCTGTTCAGCAGTGTGGGAGGTGAAGGCCTCCATCCCGTTTGAGAACAGCAGACAAGCCATATTTCAACACTGTTACACTGTCCAAACAAAAGTGTTTGTAGCTACAATTGCTATGGCAACGACTGAAATCTGCAGTAATTGCTTAAGTGTAGATTACTGTATCTACCTTTAATTATATACTTTGTTCCTCGCTGTCTTCCACTGACACCATGCATGCACAATATTTCTTTTCTGAACAGCTTGTTTTTACTTTAGTGGGAGATTAATAATAAAAAAAAAATAATAAATAAATTGTTGCTTACTTTCCAGGAATTTTATATACAATATGTATGCCTGAGTATATCTGTATATCTTATTAAAATGGCATATAACCCCCCAGTTTCTAATCACTGATCAAAGAGCATCATTGTTTTTTTTTTATTTTATGTATAAAAAAAATAAACAAGAAACAATCATAGTCCTTAACCCTTTGAGTGCCAGAAGGTATCCAACACATTGCTTCAGGATGCGTTGCACAACCACTAGCACTCAAAGGGTTAACTAGCAAACGATCATGTAAGGTACTGGTGCATGTCCCATATAAAATAAACATAGATATATACTCAGCCAAACTGGGTGGGAAAAAGTACAAAAAGCAAAAGGTTTACATTTTTTTTTATGGTAAATGAATTAACCCCATAAGGACTGCATGGACCATGTGTGGGGTGTTCTGGAGGACCAAGGCATGTTTTTTTTTCACAGACATGATCTGTGATCACAGCCTGCCTTGAAGGCACACTGCGAACACAAACTTCCATGCCGTGCCAGGACCGTCACTGGTTTTTAATGCATGGACAACCGTAATGGCATGTCATCAGTCATTAAGTTGTTAAATGTTTCAGTTTGCCATAATTTACTGGATGCAAGGGATCTGTTTTATGTGCTGAGCCTGCCTAGTGCCTGTTCACTCAGCTATTTATGCTGTAATTTCTACTCTTTATGACACTTAGGCAAGTAGATGGGCAGTTGGAGATTTTATGGGCAGATCAGGTCTCTCTGTTCCTCTGAACTTTGTGTCTTGCCATGTAGTAACATGGCACAGAGGAAATTGCCACAATATTTCTCCTTTTTCTTGAGCATGGTATAGCGAGGACATGTGAGGCTTTCTTGCCTTAAAAAATGAACGATTGAAGACTGTGTTCCCTGGTATGCACTATGTTCTAGTATATGATTGGGTAACATAAAGCCCTCCAGATTTTGCTGGACTACAACTCCCATCATCCTCCCCAGCCATTGAGAATTATGGGATTTGTAGTCCAGTCTCACATTGCCCATTCCTTCGGTATTAAATGCCCTAAAGTGCAGCCAAATTACTTCAATGCCAAAGTCAAAGCACAGCAAAATAGCTTTTCTGGTTGGTTTGTTCATTCTTCCCCACAAAGGCTGTAGCATTAAGGTGAAATTGAACAATTCTGGGGAAAGTCAACTGGTCTATGCACCATTGGGTGTGAATAGAAATCACCTTTGATTTAAAATGGACTTTCAACTATTTGAAGTCATTGCTTGGCATCAGAGACTTCTCTAGTATTAAAGAGTTTATAAGCACAGTTTAAATAAAGAAGAAGTTTGGATATTTACATTTGTCTTCTATGGTGTGGTTGGCATGGGTCCAGTGGGGGGTAGGAATATCGTTTTGAAGAGAAAAAATGTCCTAACGTCACAGTAAAAATGAGTGTAGCTATACAGAACATGTATATGTATAGGTAAAGGATGGCATTGTTAGCCATAGATAAAGCGGGGGACTGGTAGAGTGAAAGTGATGCCTTTGTGTGAGTAGCTTTAGAGTACAAGCTATCTGTCTTTCTCAGACATGTTCACATATAATTTTATTAAAAAAATGGGGATATATATTATTTAGACAAGTGAAAACAGCCTACATATTCCCTTATGTTGAGTTGTTCCCCCGTCCCCCTGCTTCCTACATCCAAGACAGCTTGCTTGTTCTAGAGATGCTACAGTTCTCCTAAGTGCCTCTTGTTCTAGAGATGCTACAGCTCTTCTTAATGCAGCAGTCTTTTTTCCTCTAATGACATACAACATTCCCAGATGTATAAGGCTTTTTGGGTTTGGGAATAAATATCGAAATTGGCTTTCTAAAATAATGTGCCACAGCCATTCATTAAACTTGGACCACAACATCTTTACAGGTCATATGGAATAGCACAGAAGTTCACTATTATCTGAACGGAAATTTCAGTGAAGGACTTTACAGAGTTGATGAAATTGGAAAAATTTATATTACACAGGAACTGGACAGAGAGAGTCAAGCAGAGGTAAGTATAAACCACTTACAATTAATTCAAAATTCAGCATCCCAGGGCACTGGGTCCCAAACTAGTTCTCACGTACCATGTCTCAAGCCACATTTTCAGATTTCCTGCTTGAGCACAGGTGAGTACTCAGAGACTCAGTCATTTTAATTAACTCACCTGTGCACTAGCAGGGACATATATATATATTCCTGATGAAATGTATATTTATATCAAATGGACTATTAGCTCCTTCTGTTCACTCTGAGTGTATCTCTAGTCACTGATTTACATCACAATTATATGAAGTGGACTATTAGCTCCTTCTGATCACTGTGAGTGTATCTTTATTCATTGAGTAACATCATATTTATGACAAGTGGATTATTAACGTCTTCTGTTCTTATGTTAAAATGACCTGTTAGTGGTACCTTACACCTCTCTTGGGAACCCCTGTTCAATGGGACAAATTAGTGTTAAAAAAATAATCAGTGCACTCAAAATAAATAAATAAATACAATAACACAGGGAGACTAATATATTATGGAGAAACATAGCAATTCTGTAGCAAACCACCTGCATCATTGGTGGCAAAAATCCCCAAAAGTCAACTTTTTTATATGGGGCTTATAACAGTTTGAATGCTAGAGATCCCAGTGCTTTGAGCAGGTTAAGAGCCCCAATTAAATTAATTAAAATGTTATAGATGTTCTCTGTGGTGCAGTTGTTTACCTCAGAATTGCATTAGTTATTCTGAATACATGAGCTTCACCGTGTATAGTAACCTTATCTCGCATTTCCCTGTGTTTGGATCTTTTCTTCTTTTTTCTTCAGTACCAAATTGAAGTGTCTGCTGTGAATAATGATGGCATCCCTTATAGTGATCCCTTGATGATAATAATCACAGTCCTCGATGAAAATGACAACAAGCCTGAGTTCTCACAGGGGACATACCAAGTGGAAGTTACAGAGAGGGCAACAAAAGGTTGGCACAATCCCTTTGTGTATTGTGATGGGATTTCCTAATTAATAAGATTTGTATAATGAATGTTTACAAGCAGAATTCAGAATAGTAATTCTAAAATAAATTAGCTACACTATAGGGAACAAATACAAATGTCCCAGATTCCCGTTGATTTAAATGGTGCCTTTAATTGCTTGAATACTAGATGGTCACCAACACATTGCTTTGAAGTACATTGGAGACATCTGTAGCACTCAAGGGGTTAAAAAGCCAGTTTAAACAAATTGTTTGATGTCCCCTATGTGCGGCTGGTTTGCTCCAAAACTGATACTGTTTTTCCCTTTCTTTATCTGTCCTTGTGCTTGAAGCACTTCAGCATAGAAACACAGATACATACACTGTGATAGCAGTCAAGAATCATTTGGCCCATTCAGTTTGCCCATTTCCCTATCTAATATTTAACAACAGATTTGGTTGATTGACTATAAAATATGACCATTTTAACATAACTTCATGGGTCAAGTCAGAGGATAAGTAAAAAGACCAGTGAATTGAAACTCATTGGGCCATATGTTCATAAGGATAACAACAAAAAAATGTTGTATGAATGACAAAAATATGTAATTGTATGCATGAACTATATATTTTCTATATAGTATATGACAAAACACTAGTAATATCAATTGTATACAATGGGGTGGGGCAAGGGCAAGGGCATGGCTAAACTATTCTCCAGTGTTGTATAGAGGAAAAGAAAATTTGTTGTATACAGCAACAACAACATGTCTTGCAAAAGACAAAATTTGTACGTTAAGAAAAAAGTGGAGGGAATGTGAAGTTCTGAAGGTGAGAAACCTATAATAATTGAAGGAAACACAATTACCATACCTATATACCAACATTTTTGTCCTTAGTTACTCCATTTTTGTCGTTACCACAATTTCAGTCAGGAATCGAACTTCAATGACAAAATTACATATTTCCGTTCATAACTGACACTCTCTGAAATATTAATGAACCCAAGGGCACAGTACTTTGAAATGTCGTTACCAACGACATACGCTATTCCGCTACTTCTTTGAACATATGACCCATAGAGTATTGCTCTTGTTCAATTCCTTAAAATATTACAATTACTTAGCAGATTTACAGTAACTTGTCTATCATTTCCTTTAAAATATGCACTGAATCTGCCCTTACTATCTCCAAGGTTAAACAACTTGAACTATTTTACTATAGAGAATATCTTCTTCCAATCTTAAAGGCCATTATTTAAAACAATGTGGCTAATTCACCAGAGGAACGCAGTGTGATAAAGGGGACACTGTACCCCCCTACCTTACTGTTTACAGTATGTAAGGGATAAATATGAATATAAAGAGAAGGGCAGCTCTCTCTATGTATACTACATGGCCAAAAGTAAATTGACAAATGCTTGTTGAACATCTCATTCTAAAATCATGGGCAATAATATGGAGTTGGTCCCACTTTTTCTGCTATAACAGCATCCACATTTCCTGGAAGGTTTTGCACTAGATGGTGGAACATTGCTGAGGGGACTTGCTTCTATTCATCTACAAGGACATTAGTGAGATCAGGCACTGATATTGGGTGATTAGGCCTGGCTCACAGTCAACATTCCAATTCATCCCAAAGGTGTTCACTGGGGTTGAGGCCCTGAAAGAAAAAAATCAGCTGAGGGTATTAACCCCTTCACTGCTGTGTTGGAGGCTGGCTAAATATATGTCCATTTCTGACCTGCTAAAATCAACTTTTGTTTGTTTTGTTTTTTTTAAAAAAAAGACAAAACACATTTTTTTTAAATTTTATTTAAAAAAAAAAAAAACATGTCCATAACAAAAATTGGGAGTGTGATTGTTGTGGAGCCATGTAATACATTTATATATACAGCCAAATGTCATCAATAACAAAGTGGGAAAATAGGGTGGGAAAAAGGGACATGGGGTTTTTCACCCATGGGGACAGTGCCCACTTAAAACTGCCCATTTTGTAGGTATGACTAACCGGTCATACCTTTCATGCAGTGTCCATAAAAATGTAACCCATTGTCCGCAAATGATCCCAACAGAAAAAAATGGCGTTTTTTTACAGTTTTCTTTAATTTTACTAAAATAAATGGTAGGCTATCCATATAAGTATGGTATCAAAAGAAAGCCCTATTTGTGCGTAAATAAACGGTATATAATTTTCATGAGTAAAATAAAGTACTTAGAGGGAAAACACTGTTGAACAAAGTCATAGTCAAAAATGTCAGAATTGCTCTGGTCCTTAAGTGAAATCAACCTCTGATTTTCCCGGTCCTTAAGGGGTTAAAGTGTGTCCTGTACCCTATTTCCGGGCAGTTTGCTGCACTGCCTCTGATCCCGTCCCTCTACTCAGCATCCTCTGATGACGGAGGCTTTCTCTTTCTCTAAGCTGGAGCTATCTCATTGGCAGAGATCGATATCTAGCCAATGAGATTGCTCCAGCTTAGAGAGAGAAAGCCTCCATCATCAGAGGATGCTGGTTAGAGGGATGGGAGCAGAGGCAGAGAGGCAAGAGCAGTCTGCCCGGAAGTAGGGTACAGGACACACTTTAATCCTGCAAATAACTTAAAAAAAAAAAAGATAATATCGTTTTAAACTTATTCGCTAAATGCTCTAACTAGTGAGCATAACTTTTAAAGGGGTGATAGATACACTTTAATGAGGGAAATCCTTAAATACTGGCCTTTTGGTGGCCCTTAAGGACTGAACTTGGACAGCCTTGCTGTGCACCTGTCACCTTGAATTTTTCTTTACATATTTGAAAACTTAATTTAAAATTGTCAGTGTCAACCAGATGTATAGTTTTAAATTCATACTTCTATTTCTGGTAAAAGTGAAAGTGAAAGTATCCCATAGTGGTTTGAGAGATAGGGTTTGGAGCATATTGATTAATATTTTAACCTCTACAAAACTGGACATTTTTGGGGGGACATTACTGTCTCCTTAAAGTAATCTAAGTTAGATTTATTTTGTTCTACAGAGTATTGCAATTTGTCTATGTCTTGTACTAGCCATTGTTCTGTAAAACAAATAGTTTTTGAGAAATTAACCTTTATGATTTGGTGGCACATCGTAGTTCTCTAGTTAGACCTCACCTAAAGTATTGTGTACAGTACTGGAGACCCCATCTCCAGAAGGATATAGATACTCTAGAGGAAATTCAGAGAAGGGCTACTGAAATGGTGACTGGTTTACAGGAAAATAAATATCAGGATAGACTAAAAGGATCTGAACATGTATAGCTTGAAGGACAAAAGAGAAGAGAGAGAGGGGATATGATAGAAACATTCAAATACATGAAGGGATTCAACAAAGTGCAGTATGGAAATACATTTCAAAGGAGTAAAAATGTTAGGACAAGAGGCCATAGTCTAAAACTAGAGGGACACAGGTTTAGATGTAATGTAAGAAAGTTTTACTTCACTGAGAGGGTAGTAGATAAGTTGAATAGAGTACCAGCTGAACTGGTTAAAGTTAATAGAGTGACAGAATTTAAGTATGCAAGGGATAGGCATAAAGCTGTCCTTAACATAAGAAAAGACCAAGGACCAAAAAAGGTTTGAGGTTTTTACAGTAGGAAAATGGGCAGACTAGATTGGTCAAATGGTTCTTTTCTGCCGTCAGATTATATGCGTCTATGTTTCTTTAACCCTTTGAGTGCCAACACAATGCATTGCATACTCCTCTGGCACTCAAAATGTTAAGCAAATTCCCTGAGGTCTGAAATCAAACATATTACTTGCTCTGCTACTAGAAATTCCCCCCAGTGTGTGTTATCCGTCAAGATGCATTCATAGCACAGTCCATGGTAATATCGGCCTGACATATCCATTAATTATTATAAATAGCAATACTGTGCTACCAAGAAATAACAGTTATTACTAACAATATATTTAGAGAGTTTTTACTTCTCTGTAAATTCATTTAAACTCATCTTGGAGTGACAAGTCCGCCTTAGAACACAATGGGCTGCTTTGCTTTGCTGTTGCAATAAGATTATACATTTGATATCTTCTATAGATTTGCTCCTTGTTAAATTAAATGCTATGGATGCTGATGATCAGAACACAAAGAATACTCAAATAAGTTACAAAATTGAAAACCAGGATCCCAGGCTACCAAAGGACAGATTGTTTCATATTGATGAAAAGACTGGGTATTTAACGCTCCAGGATGCCATCTTGAAGGCAAGCATTGCTAAAAGATACAGGCTGGAGGTTACAGCTACTGACCTAGGTGGAGAGCAAGATGGTAAGTAACTTTTCTCCTTATAGCTGCAAGGCAAGAGGCTGAGTGGTCACAATCTTGCTAATCTTAAATAAGGTGTATATTTACAATTAAAATTTGACATGATGAATCCCATTAAGGAGTGTTATACACAGTGAACTTTAATTACCAGGTAAACTGCTGGTGACTGATCATTGGATGAATGATCTCCATTCCAGTGACCTAACTATTTATGTGAGTTGTAATTCCAGGCAGCTGAGTCCCAAAGGTAGCATAACCCTTCTTTATGTCTGGGCCCGTATATCAGTGGAACTGAACTGAGTTATTGCTAATTACCGTCTAAGGAGACTAAAGCTCCCAGCTTGGGGCATGTAATGGGGTCAGTCTCCCTACTAGTAATGTGCATATGGGCTTCATGGTGCACTAATAATGCATTAGGTTAGCCCAATCCCTCATTCTTTTTGGGAATCTATGAACTCCACTGAGAATGAATATGCACTGCATATGCCTATATGTTTTTATCAATTATGTATAGTAGGACTTTCTACTTGCAAAATTCCTTCTTACATGAATATTGTATTATATATCCTTGTGTACTTTACTCAAGTGAATCTTTCACAATGAAATAAGCTCATTTATTGATAAATGTCCAAAGGATTTTATCAATGACATAGCAAACAGCAGTGGCGATCAGTGTATGTTGTAATCTGCTTTTCTGTTGCTTAGGAAATAAACCTTAACAACTGTTGCCTGATTTTAGGTTGTTATGTTTATATTAAATTGAATGTGTTTTAGGGGTGTGAAGTCTAAATTTATTTCATGTTGATTTGTTGGTAGAATTTTGTTTGGCAGACTGTTTATGTAGGAAAACCACTACTTCATATACATGCCATTGCTAAAGATGTATTATAATTATTATTGTATAAAATAAGGAAATTGGGGATAGGGGATGACCTTTGCAACTGGATAGAAAATTGGTTGAAGGATAGGGAACAGTGTGTTGCTGTAAATGGAAAATTCTCCAATACAGTTAAAGTTGCGTGGAGTACCTCAGAGTTCAGTATTTGGTCCACTGCTTTTTAGCATGTTTATAAATGACCTGGAAATAGGTATAGAAAGCAAAATTTCAATATCTGCAGATGACATTTAATTATACGGTTTAATAAACCGAGAACAGGATGTTTATTCTCTACAGTGGGATTTACATTAAAGGGATAGTAATACTTCGTTTATCTTTATTTTATTTTGTAGGCATTAAAAAAACATGAAGAATGATAACCTTTATGGTTTGAGAGATATTCACAAGCAAAGTTTCCCCTCCCGCTCCTTTAACCTAGTGTAAGCAATCTCTTCTCAGATGTGGAATCTGGTTGTAAGACCAGACAGATAACAGAAGGGGACAATCTTCTTCCTATGAGAATAATGAAAGCCCTGCCCCCCTTGACAAGTTTTTCAGGTTTTTCCCTTATCTTAATTGAAGATTGTCCCTCTCTGCAGTCTACCTGGTCACCTCCCTTCTGATCTGGCTGAACAGTGTTACATCAGTAAAAGGGGCGGGAGGGGGATACTTTATCATTCAATTACTCTTGAATTACAGCTCTGACAGAATTGAAATAACACTCTCCAAGGTTCAAATACTATGATGATTAATTAGAGCTGCTTTTATTATGAAACATTACTATCCCTTTAAGTGGCAGATTGGCCAAACAAATGGAATATTAAGTTTAATGTGAGAAAGTGTATCGTTATGTATTTGGGAAGAAAAAATCCAAATGCTACTCATGAACAAAATGGAATCATTTTAGGAGACTCGTTGCTAGAGAAAGACCTGGGAATCCTTGTAAATACAGCTTTGGAAACAGTGATCAGTGTCAAACACCAGTAGCAAAAGCAAACAAAGTCCTGTCTTGCATAAAAAGGGGTATTGAAGGAAGAGTGGATAACATAATTTTGCCACTGTACAAATCATTGATAAGACCTCACCTTGAATATGCAGTGCAGTTTTGGGCACTAGTTCTGAAAAAAGGATATTATAGAACTGAAGAAAGTACAGCAAAGCATATAAAATTAATTAAGGGAATTGAGGACTTGACATATGAGGAACGTCTAGACAAACTTGGTGTATTTACTCCGGAGAAAAGATGACTAAGAGGAAATCTTGTTGCACTGCATAACTATATGCAATGTCAATAAAAAGCACTCTCTGGTGATCTTTTCATACTAAGGCCTGATCAAATAACTATGTGCCATCACTTAAGATTAGAGGAAAGGAGGTTTAAACTTCAGCAAAGGAAAGGGTTTTTTACAGTAAGGTCGGTTAAATTGTAGAATTCTTTGGTATGTGGATGTGGTAATGACAGACACAATTAATACTTTTAAGAGAATATTAACTGCATTTCTTTCAAGAGGGAACATAGTAGGTTAAACTGTGTTATAGTAAGTGAAACAGGAAGTTCTGGTAAATAGACTAATACTCATTTTGGTGGCAGGAAGGCTTGTATAATTCTCACTTTTCTGGGTGTTGAGACAAAGGTTGAACTTGATTGACGTGTCTTTTTTCACTCTAATGTACTATGTTACTATTATTATTACTATTATTATTTATTATAAGCAATATGTTGGTCTGTTAGTAAGTTGGGATGCACCACATCCTCAAATGAGTTTTGTGGTTTGGGCTAAATACTATCAGCTGTAAGCAGAAATAGGGCTACATTCCTCCTGTCACAAGTGAGGGCTATAGCCCCTGCCGAGCTAGTGGGGAGATTGCGGGAAGGAAAGGGTTAACAATACCAGACCCCTGGTTACCTGTTACTATTCCTAGCAACCACCAAATTAACCCCTGAAATCCCTCCTGCACAATCACCCCAGTACTATAATTTGCTGCCACCACCAAGACTTTATATCTGGGTGTCTTAGGTTTCCCCAAACACAACAGAATACAGTGTAAAAATCACCTTAATAATCATACATAGAATTAAACCTTTAGTAGCGTGTGCTACCTGAGCTTCCTTCAGAGTAGTGAGTTCATATTAGAGAACAGAGACAAGAGCTGATTAATTGAACATTTGATCTGAAAAAAGGCTTCACAGTGCTGGTTACAAAAATACAGAAATAAAGGACATACACAAATAAAGATTACACATTGGCAAAACAGTCCCTAAAATAAAATGGGAGAAGAGTCCTTGTGGGAACTTCATACGGTATTTCTCCCTTCAGTTGTTACAAAGGAATTCACTGTTTTATCCAAAAACCCATATTAAATACTTTCCACAGTTCCTTCTAAGAGGCCAGACCCCCTGGGTGTTACCTGGGAGGGTCAAGGGTTTGGCCTGACAGTTTATGGCCCACTCAATCAGACCTGTCAGGGATGTTACTGCATTCTACCTGAAAAGTCATAAGGCTTCCCAAAACATGCAACCCACAGCACACCTCTATAATGTTATAATAATCATTTCCCTCATATCTGTGTGAATATCTGGACACCAAACATGCTGGGTCTAACTGGTTGCAAAGTGGCTATTCTTGTAACTCAAAGCAGGAACACCTCCCCCTGGCATGTTTGGTACCCACCAAAAGGGTAAAACCTGGGCATTCTGAATACATATTTGTAGTGAACCATTTTACACTATATATACATGTTCTCCCTATTTCATAATATTTGACTGTCCCCTGGATGAACTCAGAGCAGAGGGCCTTTTATGACACCTATTGCCTGCTCTGGCGATGTTATCTACTCAGTTAATTTACGGCCTAGGACTGGTGCACTTTGAATAACATACAAATACAAAACAAACAAATTATACAAACCAGAGGCCCTGCAAGGGCCAACTCATGCCTTGGCATGACACCTCCCCCTTAAGATGGTGGACAGAGGGATCAAGCCACAGGCTGATCAGTTTGTTCACCATTAACCTCCATTGACCCTAACAAGATGGGCCATCTGCATTCCCATGTAATCTGCCTTTCTCCCTCCCTGAGCCCCAGCATGTAATTGGGAAGGGACTCCCAGTATAAAATATGGTTATCCCCATTTAACCAGTGCCTATCCATGTCAGCACCTGGCTTCTCTGCGCTGTCTCTCAGCCCTTCAAGGGAAGGGTCACTGCGCAGAGTGTCCAGGAAATTTGTATTGCCCTCCCCCCATCTGCCCTCCCCCCATCTGCCCTCCCTCTGGCAGAACACTGGGGATGGGATGAGGTCTAGCCATTTCTCTGCCTGCTGGTCAGACAGCTTGACCCTTTCTTTACCATCTGCCTCATGTTCTACAGCTGCAACCCTGGCATACTGCTGACATGTTACCATTGCTACCATTGGTATACCTCCCTGTCTCCCACTCTCCTCCTGGAAGCACAACCTCTGCTGTCTGCATTCCCCATCCAGGGAACATGTTACAGAAGGAAAATCCCATTCCTCCTCCCCTTTACTCCCAGACATCACAGTCTCACAGGATTTAGACACAGGCAGATCAACCCTCACTCCTGGTGCCTAAACCTTAATTGTTACTTGGGGCACACCAAACCCTCTCCCTAGACCTTATCCACTAGGTTTTGGCATTTGGAACTCATTGTAATCACATTTTACAACACACCCCACCTCACCTTTGGAAGGCATCACTGGTACTGTTACAGGTAGGCATTTATCCATCCCCTGCTCTCCCTCCCAGCGATCACATTTCACAACATCCCCCAAATTTTCACACAATACCTTAGATTAAGCAGGACTTTCAGGTAGCCCTTCCAGATTGCAATCAGTGTCCTGTGGAACATAGTGACAGAGCATCCGGCCCAAATCATTCCCCAGCAGAACATTAACAGGGATATCCTCAGAAACCCCCACTTCCCACAAACCTTTGCCAACCCCCCCAATCAAGGTACACATGTGCCATGGGCACAGCAGGGCGCATCCCCCCCCCCAAATTCTTTGATGGACATGGTTCTTCCAGGGATCATGTCCTCTGTATTCTCCACTTCAGGGCACACCACGGTGATTGAAGCTCCTGAATCTCTCAGTCCCATGGTCACCCACAGTTACACTCTGCAGATTATCCTCTCTTTTCCCCACAGGCCCACCCACAAGCAAAACTGATGGTGGCCCTCCAGTGGCACTCCCACCTCCACAAGCAGGTAGAGGTGGATTTCTAGCGGGGCAAGTAACCCTCAAATGCCCAATCTGGTTTCACTGGAAACAACAGCGGGTATGAGGCCCACCAGACACAGCCCCTGAGCTATTGGAAGCTGGTGGTGAGCCTGCTGTTGAATCATCTCTTGCATGGCCTCCTGAGGATTTGAAGCCATCAGTTGATGGAATAAATCTGTAGAGCAAATGTCCATGACACTTTGAGGGGTACAAATACTAGGCATTCCAGTATGTAGTGGTCCTGCAGTAGTAAGGTGCTCAGTAACCCTTTCATTGTCAGTCTCTGATTCGACAGTGTGTCTGTCAGCTTACACAAGGTCTGCAATAAGTTGTTCCTTGCTTTTGCCAAAAGTTGGTAAATCCCTTGCTTGGCACATCAATTCCAGGATCTCTTTGGGATGTTTGTGATAAGCCTCCATATTAAGAAATGAGATTGAGAAATCAAAACCAAGAATGGGGAAGGGAGAACTGTTTTGCATGCAGTATGTCTTTTAAATCAGCACTGAGCTCTGTCTTTGGATATTACACAAAAATGTATGGAATTTCTTTTAGTGCTAAGATCCCCTTACAGGTAAAATCCAGCAAGCACTAAAAATCTCTAAATATATCCCGACGCTGCCAACCAGTCTGTCACAAGCGAGGGCTATAGGCCCTGTTGAGCCAGTGGGGAGAGTGAGAAGGAAAGGGTTAACAGACCCCTGGTTACCTGTTACTATTCCTAGCAACCACCAAATTAACCGCTGAAATCCCTCCTGCACTATCACCCCAGTACTACAATTTGCTGCCACCACCAAGACTTTATAAAATCACCTTAATAATCAGACATATATAATTAAACCTTTAGTAACGTGCGCTAGCTGAGCTTCCTTCATAGTATTGAGTTCATGTTAGAGAACGGAGACAAGAGCTGATTAATTGAACATTTACTCTGAAAAAAGGCTTCACAGTGCTAGTTACAAAAATACAGAAGTAAAGGACATACACAAATAAAGATTACACATTGGCAAAACAGTCCGTAAAATAAAATGGGAGAAACACTAGAAATCCTTAAATACAATTACCAATATTTTAAGAGTCCTTGTGGGACTTTCCTCTCCCAGTGCACTAGTGTGTTTGCTGAGGCCTGATTGTGGTAGACAGAACTACCCCTTTAATTCAGAAAAATTAGAAAGATCTCATCTCTGTGAATATGGTCGGTCTACTATGTCCTGTGATGGAGGGTATTCTGGAATGGTTGGCACAGTCCTGAGTTGGTTTAGGATCTGTCAGTGAACCATGTGACAGTGTGATGTAACAGATGCTCAAACTATCTAAAGGGTTGCCTTCACCTATGGCTGCTCTCATTTCAGCAGCTAAAGTATGTCTAGGGCATTAACCATGGACCTGAGGGTCCATACTGTTCTGTTACTTCTCCTAATAGTGTTTTACTTCCTGCCCAGAGCACAAATCTTCCACCCCCAAGATGTCTGTGTAAACCCAGTGGCTGCCACCAGAGTCACTGGCACCATTAGGGCAAGAGGAAAGCAAGGACCAGAGGAAGATAGGAGTACCTTCAGAAGTGAGGGGGACCCCTGTTACACATGAAATAGTAATATGTTTTAAAGTGATTCAAATATTTTTTTTTGGTTGGGGGATACCTTCTAGTAGACTTCTAGTGAAATGCTATATTTCCAATTAGGCAGAGTGGGCAATCACCTACTGTGGCCCAAGTATGAAGGGAGCTTTAACTGTGCTGGCCATATCAGCCTCACTAAGTAAATGATCATGGCCAGCACAATCTCATTGTCCTGTAATTATACAACATTATAGTCCTTGGTTCAGTTATTAATTTAGTATACTCTATATATTGCACACTATAACAGTATATAATTAGGTCAATTTAATTACTTATCACTTCATATATTATAAAATAATTGTTATTTTCTGTGTCGGGATAGGGGTTGGGGTAGAGTCAAAGGATGAGCTAGGGGCACCTAGTGTCTGTTGCTAGGGGGTGCTTGAGATGTAAATCCATCCCTTTCCTAGTAAGACAATAACCACATCAACAGATGTGCTAAAATTGTATGCATTAATTTCTTTATATTGTTTGTTAACTGATGGAAGCACAGTCTATTTACTCTGTAAAAGAACATTAGTAAACTTTGATTACACAGGCTACATATCCTAAGTTAGTGATTCTCTAATCTGTCCTCAGGTACCGCTAGCAGGCCAGGACATAAAGTGGAACTGTAACCTTAAAGCAATTTTAAAACAACTTGCAGAATTACCGACAGAGTATGCTGTGTTAGATGTGTCATATTTATTCAAATTGTTTTCAAGCTATTAGAATTTTTCTTTTTTGTGCCATGCAGTACCCTGCTGGCACAGCCGGTACAAATTACTTTCCCCTAGCTCTCCTCATCTGCCCCTGTGTGGTCCTCTACCTCCAATCTCCAACCCAAGTGCAACTTTGACTCCATGCATGTGTGCAATGTATAGTAATGCATTTCGCATGTCTTTCGCATTCAGAGGGTTAAATGCATTTAGAAATCGATCAGGAGGGTTTCCACAAATGTCCTCTACTTATGTCCAAATGTTGTTCTGCAGCATCACCACACCAAGGCTTTAACCTTTTGAATGCCAGAGGGCAATACGTTTTGAATAAAACATCACTCATCAGCGGGAGAGAGTATCTTTTTTTTTTTTCTCAGCAGAAACAAATAATGTATAAATTAGCTACTGGGTTTAACTAATGCATTATTTCTTTGTAATGTATAAGTACTAACATTAGAAAGAAATAATGCATCAGTAAGAAGCACTAGCCTGTTGCACACTGAGGTATACATCAGCAGCAGGTGGCTATATCTGAGACACTCTGTGTGACCTGGAAACATTTAATTTTGAATTGTAATGTTTATACCTGGTGGCTGAGTGGTCCCAGTCAGACCAGGCTAAGTCACTCGCAAATGGACCACTCTCTGTTGCCCCTGCCTGGTTAGTGTCGCGTGAGTGAGTGACTGACTGTGCGGCCATTCCCGCTCCCAGGCTCCATCTGCTGCCATCTTAATCACGCATTAGCACCATCCAGCCAATGAGAGTGGAGCATCAACACTACGCACCTCTCATTGGCAGCCGGAGCAGTTTGTGTCAGTAGTTGCTGTGCTGGTGTCTGCCCAGACTTTGCTACGTCAGTGCCTGTGCGCCTCTTGAGCAGAGTGAGGAAGCAGCCAGCACCGCAGCAGTCAGTGAGTGTCAGGCTACAGCTTCATTCCGGGACCATTAATTGTCCCGGAGGGGAGCGGGTCGGGACGCGGGACAGAGACTTAAATTAAGGGACTGTCCCGGGCATTCCGGGACACGTGGTCACCCTACTCCCTCTCCTTCTGGCTGCCTATCCTTAGATTTGGAATCCAGTCGTGGAAACGGACAGATGCAGCAAGGGACAATCTTCAGTCAGTATGTATAAGGAAAACCCTGCCCACCTTGACGAAGGAGGACAGTATTTTCCTTTGCTTACAGAATATTGTCCCTCACTGCTCTCCATTCGTCCCATACTGAGCGGATCAGTGACAAGGCCAGAAGGGGCGGGAGGGGGCTCCTTTCTGCTTCAATTGCTTTTGGACTACAAATCTGTAAGTAAATATAAATAGTGCAGTATGTAAACACACTTGCACATAATACTCGGAGCTAAAGTTTAAATGAGATATTACTATCCCTTTAATGCAACCCTTCCTCCTGGAGTTTTAGTGCTTCTTGAAGAAATGTTTGGGAACTACTGCCCTAAAACTTAGCTGAATCATTTGCTTATACAAAAAATGTTGTGCACATTATAACGGTGACAAGAGAGAGAATGCATATTTGAAAAGTAATTATGTCAAACTTGCTTTTTGGGTGATTGTAGTGCCTTCAAGTAGCAGAAAAGATAACAAAAGAACAGATATTGCATTATGAAGAAGTAATTATAGTTCGGTTTCTGAAAACTCTCTATTGAATTGAGCTGCTGTGTGCTGTGTGTTTTCATGCCTGTGTTACTGACTGTTATTATGAGATTCCCCAATTAAACTTTAGGCTTTTCTTCAAGATGCACAATTCTGTCTGCAATTACTAAGCTGCAGCCCACAGCATCACGACCGTGCTCCTTCTTCCATCTGTTATAGAAAAACAATAAGGTTATTTTATTAACTGATAAACCCTTAACCCTTTGAGTGCCAGAGAGGTATCCAATGCATTGCAACGCAATGCATTGGATACCTTTCTGGCACTCGAAGGGTTAATGGAGACCTAACACCCCCCCCACACACTTACTTTGCTATGGACATACAATCTTCATGGGCCCCTATGAAATCTCCTCTACAACTTCAATCAGACCTGGATGTCATCATGTCCATGGACAATGGTGAGTGATTGTATACTTTACTGTCAGATACACTGTGCACTACGTCCATGGAAGTGGATATGAACATTACTGGCAGCTTTTAAAACTAAAGCAGGCAGAGAGCATGAGCCTACTTAAACATTTAAGGACCAAGGGGGTGAGCAATGCATGGCAAAGCAAGATACTGCACACGTCTGGTGCTGAAAGTGTCAATAAGACCATGTGCGGTGAGCAGAGTTCGAGATCCTGTGGTGCTGCTTGGAACGGTCGTGTCTGTCTCCATTGTCAAGACATTCAAGACTGATTGATGAGGTTATCTCTTAAACCAAGGAGCAAATGTATAAAATCCAAAGGGGCCATAGGGATTTTATGGCCATAGTAACGTTAAGTGGGGGTTATTATTGAGGTGTTGATCCTTTTTAAAAGATATATTAAAGGTCCATTTCTCACATTTCAATATCAACATTGGGTGTCAGATAGTTTGGATTATTGGTACTGCACCCAAGGGTTGGCTGGGCAGCCTTCAAGACGACAAAGGTTTTTTGGCTAATGTTGGTTAGATAACACATCAAACTACTTGTTTAAGACAAGTTCTTGGGGAATACCCCAGGCCAGGAGTAGCCAACCCTTGTGCTCAAGAACTACCAACAGTACAGGGTGTCAAGAAATCCTTTAATGAGCACAGGTAGACCAATTAAAGTGACTAGGTCACTAATTAGACCATGTGTGTTACAGCTGTGATATCCTGAAAATATGCACTGTTATTCACTCTTGAGGACCAGGGTTGGCTACCCCTGTCCCAGGCACTCAAATCAGATGCTAGCGACTGCTCCAATGCTTTGCTGACTTCAGGGTCTTAATCCTCTGCTGATGAATCAAATGGATGTTTGTGAGAAAATAATTTACTTATATAAAAAAAATGAACAAAAGTGTGATGTTCATGTGTTGCAATAAGCGTCAGTGGAATACAACATGACCATTACATGACTAATGGGTGTGAACTAAGGTGAAAAACATTATAAAAACATGTTATTTTGATATTTCAGAATCACAAATATTTGCATTTAAAATGTTTTTAAACAATAGTTTATGAGATATTAGTTTTATTCATTTGGCAGTTTCTGTGAATTTAATAGTACTAGCCAGCATGCCCGGCAGATGTTGACATTTCTCACTACCTTTCTTCCCAACTGTCACTTCCTACCAGCCATTGTTAGCTACTTTACACAAACTGATAATCGTGACATTTTGGTCATGATGGATGCTTCCTCTGAGTGTGCACAGGTACCAGTTCCATTTTATTTTTGCATTTGTTTAGATTTGTTATTTTACATTTGTATAGTGTTGAAAATGAGCCTTGTTTAATTGTTCCTAGTACCATGGACATGTAAGAAAAAGTTTTACATGGCTTGTTATCCGTTTTATGAATAAGACCCTTGAATGTTTAGGAATGTGAGTAAATGCCTCAGTCCACACACCCCACAATTTAATGGGTTTGTAGTCTTAACGTTGCTTCCACCCAACCCACAGCAAAAAGAAAATGATTGTGAAGGTCTTACGACTCCTGTATTTTTAGGTCCTCAGGGTGTCAAATTATATCCAAGAAAATAATTACATGGTAGTGTATTTTTTCATTGTTTTACCTTTATCTATTTATTTATTTTGTGATATCACTAAAACCTTTCTAATGCAGCCATGCATAAACAAGCCTCTCTGACTCTGTCATGCTTAGTTTGACCTTTACTCACCTTAGATCAGGGGTGCCCTGATTGAGGATTGATGTTGCCCTTAGCCCCTTACTAGTCCAGAAGCCCAGATTTGGGCCTGAGAGGCTATCAACAGGCTAGGATTTAAGAATGTCTCTTTCTTGAGGTGGGTCAGTCATAATGAATGAGTCAATGATTAACTCCCCTGTGGTTCACCTGTGCATATACTGGGATACCCATAAATCCTGGATTGAATGTAGCCATTGGGAACCAGTCTAAGGTGAGTAAATGTGTGCAACCCAGCAGGAAAGAATCAGAGAGTCTTGTTAATGCATGGCTACATTAGAATAACATATGCACAATGCAGACCTGCCCAGTTTTAATTACTGTTTTAACACTTTTAGTAATGGATTGCTCACCTTTGTTCAGAGTAGAGCAGTGGTTCCCAACCCTCTCCTCAGGGACCCTAACAGGCTGCGCTTTTATGATTTCCCTGATTGTGCACATATGAATTAATTAAATGCCCAGGCCTCTGATAAATGCACACATGATCAATCAGGGTAATCCTAAAGACATCCTGTAAGGCATCCATATGGTATGGTGTACACGTATCCCTTTAACTCAAGGACACTAATTCCTGTGTACACCTGCAATATGGCTTCCTGACTTAAACTGATATGTAGTCACCTTAAACTGACCAGAGGGTTGGTTACCACTACCTTGGAAGGGTATATGTCCCATTTCTGTAAATATACTATTTCCGTAGAACACAGAAAAAAATACTGAGCTATTTATAGGGGCTTATTGTTCTTATTTACACTTGCAGGTCTGAGCAGTTCCTGTACCGTGTTCATTGATGTGATGGATGTTAATGACAACCCCCCTGTATTTCTGCAGAATCAGGTATCTCATCAGTCTGTTTAAATGACCACATAACTGGAATCACTTTAGGAAGCTTACGGACGTATTAAAGTATCCTAAAGACTTGCTGTTCTGGAGAAAACCAAAGATACCATAGGGAATAATTAAAAAAGCCAATTATTTTAATTGGGCTTTTAATCCTCTGAGTGCTAGAAATGTCTAACAAACATTGCTTCTAAATGCATTGCAGACCTCTCTAGAATTCAAGGGATTAAAAACACCATTTAAATAGAAGAGTGTTTGGGGAACACTTATTTGTCCCCTATGGTGAAAATGGTTTTCTCCAGAATTGAACCTTATTACATTTGACCCTTAGAATCTTACAGCTAGTAATTAAGGTGAATGCATTTGCCATTAAATCAGGGACGCTTATAAAAACACACACTGTGAGGTGCACTGATTCCTTTGCCATCCTGCACAATGATATTTTTCATAAACTGTACTCATTTAAAGGGATATGTAGTTAGCTTAATGGTAATATACCTGTTTAGTCAAAAAAACCTGCACATTTCTGGTTGCAGTTATGTACCACTAGTGTAAAAGCCCATGTACATGGACCAAGGTCAGGGTGATGTTAAGAGGCCGGTCCTGCTCTGCGTCCTGCTGCCGACGCAGTCATGCACTGTAGAGACTGCCCGAAAGCACAGCATGCTCCCAGCACAGAACTACCAGCATTCCGTGCTCCCAGCATTCCGTGTGTTCGGGTAGTCTCTATTCAGCGTGACGGCTTCCGACAAACATCCTAGTGAATTATTATATAGGATAGTGAGGCACAGCTTCATACTGATGAGAGCTACTGATTAACCTGCTGCTTCTGCCGCTTTAAAAAAGAGGGTAAATTATATGTTTAACCTCTTGGATGCAATGTTTTAGAGATTTTTCTAGTACTCAAGAGAGTAGGTCACTTTTGCTTTAAAGTGCCATTACACAAAAAAAAAAAAAAAAAAAAATCATATGTTAAAGTTCAGCATTTTACTAGTTAGTCACTGCTACTTTCACCTCTGAGGATAGTGGCATTAGAAACCTTACTGCATTAACCCTTTGAGTGCCAGAGGGGTATGCAACGTTGTACCCCTCTAGCAGTCAAAGGGTTAAGTACAAAAGTTTCTTCACACTGCTTGTCACACCTCCTGGAAGAGCTAGACTGGCCGGTGGCACCTGCCTCTCCAGGACTCACAGACCAACTCTGGGTAGGAGTTTCCAGATACACTGAGGGCTGTAAATACAACATTTGGAAATGTCTTTAGCAGCCAAAGGCTGAACTTTATCAAATATATATTTTTTTATTTCATGCTGTTCATTTTCCTTTAACCCGTTAAGGATCAGTGATGTGACAGGACTATCACACAATTTCGTACTTTAGCAACGGATGACTGTCCTGGCATGTCAAAAGTTAAAATTCATAGCGCACCTCCATGCACAATTTGAACACAGTGGGAAGGCTGTTGCTAACTGCTGCAGGACTGGAGCAGTTTGTTTCAGCACATGTGATCACTGATGCAGAAAATCACATGTGTCAGCTCCTGAAGCCACTTGTTCTGCACCAGGTTTTGAGGCAACCCAGTTTAATGATACTACTTGTGATACATCTAGGGATCAGGCTGGGTGTTAAAAAGAGATGTACTGCTGTGAGTACCACCCCAAGTACAAACAATGATCCTGACCCTAGGGAATGGGGATCACCAGCTGGCTTTTTTTCTTGAAATTCCTACCATCACTGCCAACCCAGGAATTTAAGTGGATATTTCAGGTTTTACCCCTGTCCAGTTTTTTACATTTCTTTTGGGAGATATTGTCTCCCAAAAAGTTATTATGCAGCTCAATATTTTGCAGCCAATCCTTCCCAAAAACATAGAAACATAGTCAATTTTTTTCTTATAACCCATAGAAATGAGAATTATATAAGCTTTCCTGCTACCAAATAAGTTAGCCTTTATCTGAACTTCCTGATCTGCCTACTAATAAACAGTATAACCCTGTATGGTCCCCCTTGAAAGAAATGTATCTAATCTTCTCTTAAAGGGATAGTAGTGTTTCACAAAAACAGCATCTCCAATTAATCTTCATAGTATTTGGACCATGGAGAGTGCTATTTCAATACTGTCAGAGTTGTAGTTCAAGAGTAATTGAATGATAAAGTTTTCCCTCCTGCTCGTTTTACCTAGTGTAAGCCCCATCTCCTCAGATGTGGAATCTGGTCCATAGACCAGACAGCTCACAGCAAGGAACAATCTTCTTACTGTGAGAACAATGAAAACCCTGCCCCCCTTGACAGTTTTTTTAGCTTTTTCCCTGATCTTAATTGAAGAGTTCCATCTCTGCAATCTACCTGGACACACCCTGCTGCCTGAGCTGAACAGTGTGACATCAGTAAAAGGGGTGGGAGGGAGATATTTTATCATTCAATTACTCTTGAACTACAACTCTGACAGAATTGAATTAACACACTCCAAAGCCCAAATACTATGATGATTAATTAGAGTTGCTATTATTATGAAACATTACTATCCATTTAAATGTATCCATTGTTTCTGCCATTACCACATCATTGGGCAAGGAATTCCACAATTTAAGGAACCATACTGTAAAAAACCCTTCTGCTGAAGTTGAAACCTCCTTTCTTCTAAACTCAAGGGGTGGCCCCTGATTATTTGATAAGTCCTTGGAATGAAAAGCTCACCAGAAAGATCCTTGTATTGACCTCTCATATACTTGTACATTTTGTTAAGATCTCCTCTTAGTCATCTTTTTCTTTAGAGTAAATAAACCAAGATTGTCTTGACGTTCCATTCCCTTAATTAATTTTGTTGCTCTTTACTGTACTCCCTCCAGCTCTAGAATACCATGGTGACACTGGTTCAAGTCTGTAGTTTACAAGGATTCCCAGGTCTTTCTCTAGCAACGAGTCCGCTAAAATTATTCCATTAAGTAGCACTGGGATTTTTTCTTCCCAAATGCGTGACTTTACATTTCCCACATTAAACTTCATATTCCATTTGTTTGCCCAATGTGCTATTTTATATGTCACTCTGCAGAGAACAAATATCCTGTTCTGGATTTATTAGCCTGCATAATTTAGTGTCATATGCTAATATTGCCATTTTATTTTCCATATCTTTTTCCAGGTCATTAAAAAGCAGTGGCCCAAGTACTGAACCATAGGTATTCCACTCTCAAATGTAACTGTATTGGAGAATTTTCCACTTACAACAACACACTGTTCCCTATCCTTCAACCAGTTTTCTATCCAATTGCAAAGGTTATTCCCAAGCCCCAAATTCCTTATTTTACACCCTAGCCTCCTGTGTGGCACTGTATTAAATGCCTTTGCAAACTCTACTGCTTTACCATTATCTAGCTTGCTACTTACTTCTTTATAGACGCTCAGAAGATTCGTTTGGCACAATCTATTCCTCATGAAACCATGTTGATTCCTGCTAATAATATTATTTTCAGTGGTGTAACCCTGAATACAATCCCTTATTATCCCTTCTAGCAGTTTTCCCACTACAGAGGTAAAACCCCAGGTCTATAATTCTCAGGTTCTGTTTTAGTTCCCTTCTTAAATAAAGGCACTACACTGGCTTTATGCCAGTCTTGTGACAATATGCCTGTGGTGAGAGAATCTTTAAAGAGTAAAAAGACTGGGTTTTGCTAGCACTGCACATAGTTTCTGAAGAACCCTTGGATGTATACACCATCAGAACCCGGTCTTAATTTTGTTCAGTCTTCCCATGACCTCTTCTTGAGTTAACCTGATATCTGATAATGGTATGGTTTTATTTGTTAATTGTTGAGGCTCTTCTACCATTTTTTGTTCCCTGGGATATACCAATGCAAAGAAAGTGTTTAGAATATCAGCCTTTTCCATATCCTATCTAATGAACTCACTCATCTCATTTTTTAAAGTTACAATGCACTCCCTCTTAAGTTTTTTGCTATTTATGTATTTGGAAAACTTTTTGGGATTAGTCTTCCTCTCCTTTGCAGTTCAAGTTTCATTATCTATTTTTGCTAATCTAATTGACTTTTTTTCCATCTTTATTGCACTCCCTGTATTTCAATAAATAATGTTTGGCTCCTTCAGATTTAAATTGTTTAAATGCCTTTTTTTCCTTGTCATTTCTTGACAAACCTATACTTGCAGGACATTTCCTTATTCAGAAGATGTAACTGAATACTAATCAATGCATTTTTTAATGATAATAATAACTAGTATTTATATAGCGCCTTTCTCCCAGTGGGACTCAAAGCGCTTTCAGAATTAACCAAATCGGCAGCTGAAATAATAGGTGTTATTATTACCCAATTAATGGTACTCATTTACCGACCTCGGAAGGATGAAAGGTTGAGTTGACCTTGCTGGGAATTGAACCTGCAATCCTGCGGTTGGAATAGGCTCCATAGTCAGGGATTTTTCCACTGAGCTATCGCACCAGCATACATCTGCAAATATCATGTGTTTGGAATCCACATCAACATTGTAATATAAGTACAAAAAAAAACAGATTTTGTTATCTTACTGCAGGTTTGTGAGGGAATGTTGGTAAAGTGGCTGCATAAAAAGTGTCAAAATGCACCTAGAATGAAATCCTGAGTTATCCACTTTTCAAAAACATATACTTTTGTGTGGATAATTGAACTGGAGGACTGCTAAACTGCCCCAAATGAGATATGGCACCAATAAAGCAATCTGTTATGTTTCCATGTCTAAAAATAGAAATGTGCATGTTCCAAATATGCTTTTTTCTTACATCTGCAAATACCCTGTGTTGAAATCCATAGCAACATTGTAATGTAAGTATAAAAAATGCAAAAAGCTAAATATTACTACACATTTGATACAGGTTTGTGGAAACAAGCTACATGAAATGCTCCAAAATTCTACTGATGAATCACCCTATGTAGTCTATTTTTCAGCAACATACTTTTGTGGGGCATTCTTGAGTTCTAAAACCATTAACTAAGCTATGATCCTCGCCTGCCAAATTTTGAAAATGTACAGCTTGGAAATAGTGTTACTCACATTTGTAATATTTACCATGAAATTGTGAAAAAAGAGATTAAAATCCTAGGTGTATGGGGTACTCCCAAAATCAAGACAAGTAAATGAATATATCTGAGGTTATTTTCTTCAGATGCTCTGAATACAAATCATAACAGGAAAACCTATGGAAATGCTGTGTTTTTTTCAAAATGTCCCTCTTTTTTATATTATAATCAAACTAAAAGAAAGCTCTACTTATCTACTTAGGTAAGGATCAGCAGATTGTAAAGCCACAATAATGCTACTTCCTGCATTTGTTAAGTTCTAGAACAGCATTTTTGTGATTCAGTTCATGGACTGAATTGGACCATGATGAAAATATTTTGGTCCCGGCATAATCTATTTGAATTGAAGCTATGGAAGGAGTGAGAGACTCTTTCAGCACACATGATCACAGTATAATTTGCTATGACCAGTTTAGTCAAAATGCAGGATGTAGTAACCTGCAAGATCATAGTATAAAGTGTAGTAACCAGTTTGACCACAGTATAAGTTGTAATAACCCACTTCATCTCACTATAATTTTAAGTAACCCAATAGATCACAACGTAAGTTGTACTACTAACCACCTTAATCATAGATTTCATAGTAACCCATTTAATCAAGGTACGTTATCAGGGCTCAAAATTTCAAGTCCTGAGCTACTAGCCAGGCCTGAAAAGTTATTCGCCACCAGTTTCCATGCCTAGCCCCACCCATATCCCCACCTTTAACCCTACCCAAGTTCTCTTTGATGAAATGACACTGTTGTTTTATTCAGCATAAAATTAACAAAAATATACACCTGGTCACACCTTGGAGGGGAAGTGGGGAACACTGACTGGCACAACTGGTTAGACCTTGGTGAACACTGATTTGTACACATGGTTATACCTTAAGGGGAACACTGATTTGTAAACTGGTTACTAGGTGTACAAATCAGTTTTCCGCTCAAGGTGTAACGAAACCATGTGTACAAATCAGTGTTCCGCTCAAGGTGTAACTAAACCATGTGTACAAATCAGTGTTCCGCTCAATGTGTAACTAAACCATATGTACAAATCAATGTTCCCCAAAGACTGACCAAGTGTGTCAATCAGTGTTCTTACTGTGTGCACCCCAATTGCTGACATAGTTGCAGAGGAAACATGCCAGCCAGGGAATCCTTGGATACCAACACATGCACACCACCCAAAATAGACTCACACACACACACACACACACACACACCACCCAAAATAGATTGACACACACACATCACCCAAAAGAGACTGACACACACACACCACCCTAAATAGACTCACACACACACACACACCCCACTCGAAATAGACTGACACACACCACCCAAAATAGACTCACACACACCACTCAAAATAGACTCCCACACACACCACTCAAAATAGACACACACACACACACCACCCAAAATAGACTCACACACATACACACACCACCCAAAATTACTGATGCACACACACACACACACACACACCACCCAAAAGAGACTGACACACACACACCACCCAAAATAGACTGACACACACACACACACACACACACACACCATCCAAAATTACTGGCACACACACACACACACCACTCAAAATAGACTGACACACACACACACACTACAATAAATAGACTGATACACACACAAACACACCACCCAAAATAGACTGACACACACACCACTCAAAATAGACACACACACACCACTCAAAATAGACACACACACACCACTCAAAATAGACTCACAAACACACCACCCAAAATAGACTGACACACACACACCACTCAAAATAGACACACACACACCACCCAAATTAGACTCACACACACACCACCCAAAATTACTGATGCACACACACACACCACCCAAAATTACTGACGCACACACACAAGCACCACCCAAAAGAGACTCATACACACACACACACACACACACATACATACACGCACCACCCAAAATAGACTGACACACACACACCAACCAAAATAGACTGCTGCAAGGGTTGTAACAAACCACACATATTGACTGAACGGGACAATATTATAGCCTGCCAGTGGATGAGGAAGAATAATGGGATATACACAATAATAAAGTAGGGTAAAAAAAAGTTAGTACAGATGTATTCATACTTGTATAAAGCTGAATCAAGCAAGTATTAAATCAGGGGATCATTGTAGTCACACAAGTGAAGCATGTAGTTAATATCAGCAGGTAAAAGTGCTGGTAAAAATGTACCCTTATTTTCAAATGAGAAAATTAGCATCTTAACCCTTTGAGTGCCAGAGGGTGTTGCGTACCTCTCTGGCTCTCAAACAGTTAATGTACAGAAGGATCTCTCTGTGACATCCCCTCAGCTTTCTCTCTCTGTGACGTCCCCTCAGCTCTCTGTGTCATCCCCCTCAGCTCTCTGTGACATCCTCCTCAACTCTCTATGTGACATCCTCCTTAGCTCTCTCTGTGACATCCCCCTCAGCTCTCTGTGTGACATCCCCCTCAGCTCTCTGTGCCATCCCCCTCAGCTCTCTGTGACATCCTCCTCAGCTCTCTCTGTGACATCCTCCTCAGCTCTCTCTGTGACATCCTCCTCAGCTCTCTGACATCCCCTCAGCTCCCTCTGTGACATCCTCCTCAGCTCCCTCTGTGACATCCTTCAGCTAAGTGATCAGCCTCATCGTTGCCCGCTGGAGTTACTTCTGCGTGGATGCTGGTCGTGACGTCAGACGCAACTGCACAACTCCGCACCCACCCCGCCGTGTAAACCAGGCTGTAGTTCACAGGCCTCATTTCTTAGTCCTGTTACATAGTAACATAATAGATAAGGCTGAAAAAAGACATGCGTCCATCAAGTCCAGCCCATGCCAATAACACCCCTGTTGATCCAGAGGAAGGCAACAAAAAAGCCCTCTGGAGCAATTTCCAATGTAGTCCCAAGTGTATGTGTGTGTGTGTTTCTTAGTCCTGTTCTACTCCTAAGGATCTGGACGCGCTGCAAAGGAAATAATTGAGTCAGACACTGCACGTTGAAATGGGCCCCGCTTGCTGGTGATCCAGCTCTGGCAGGACTGGCATCAATTTCCACATGCGAGGAGGCGAGTGGAAATTTTTTAGGCTTCATGTTATAATAACCCACTAAATTACATTGTAAGTTGTTGTAACTAGTGATGAGCGAGCATGCTCGGCCGAAGCTCGGTTCGGCTCGAGCATCGCTCTGCTCGGCACATGGCGGTACTCGTACGAGTACCGCATGTGCTCGCCCGCCATGTTCGGGTCTCCTCCCCGCACGTTTCGCGGCTGCTGCGCAGCCAATAAATGTGCGGGGAGGCTCTGACATCAGTGTAATGCCAGCAGCCATGTTGGCTGCTGGCATTACACTGATTGGCTGGCCAGAACCCGTGATCGGGTGCTGTATAGCACCTGACCAGCGAGTTCGGCTCAGTCTTAGCCAGGGAGAGATGAGGATAGGAAGGGAAAGTCAGTGTAAGGAGAAGAAAAGTGTTTTTGAACAAAAAAAGACCCAAAAGTCCTTTTTAGGACTACTGTGTGTGGGGGCAGCAGATATATTTTGTTTTGGGGGGCAGAGTTTAAAAAAAAAACATCACATATTCCGTTCACTGTGCCTAGCCACAGATTAGCAGCACATTCTGTTTAGTGTGCAAAGTTTCAGATTAGCAGCACATTCTGTTTAGTGTGCAAAGTTGGAGATTAGCAGCACATTCTTTTTAGTGTGCAAAGTTGCAGATTAGCAGCACATTCTGTTTAGTGTGCAAAGTTGCAGATTAGCAGCACATTCTGTTTAGTGTGCAAAGTGTTAAAAATAAAAGTCACATATTCTGTTCACTGTGCCTAGCCGCAGATAAGCAGCATATTCTGTTTAGTGTGCAAAGTTGCAGATTATCAGCACATTCAGTTTAGTGTGCAAAGTGTTAAAAATAAAAGTCACTTATTCCGTTCACTGATCCTAGCCGCAGATAAGCAGCACATTCTGTTTAGTGTGCAAAGTTACAGATTAGCAGCACATTTTGTTTAGTGTGCAAAGTGTTAAAAATAAAAGTCACTTATTCCGTTCACTGATCCTAGCCGCAGATAAGCAGCACATTCTGTTTAGTGTGCAAAGTTGCAGATTAGCAGAACATTCTGTTTAGTGTGCAAAGTGTAAAAACTAAAAGTCACATATTCCATTCACTGTGCCTAGCCGCAGATAAGCAGCATATTCTGTTTAGTGTGCAAAGTTGCAGATTATCAGCACATTCAGTTTAGTGTGCAAAGTGTAAAAACTAAAAGTCACATATTCCATTCACTGTGCCTAGCCACAGATAAGCAGCATATTCTGTTTAGTGTGCAAAGTTGCAGATTATCAGCACATTCAGTTTAGTGTGCAAAGTGTAAAAACTAAAAGTCACATATTCCATTCACTGTGCCTAGCCGCAGATAAGCAGCATATTCTGTTTAGTGTGCAAAGTTGCAGATTATCAGCACATTCAGTTTAGTGTGCAAAGTGTAAAAACTAAAAGTCACATATTCCATTCACTGTGCCTAGCCGCAGATAAGCAGCATATTCTGTTTAGTGTGCAAAGTTGCAGATTAGCAGCACATTCAGTTTAGTGTGCAAAGTGTAAAAACTAAAAGTCACATATTCCATTCACTGTGCCTAGCCGCAGATAAGCAGCATATTCTGTTTAGTGTGCAAAGTTGCAGATTATCAGCACATTCTGTTTAGTGTGCAAAGTGTTAAAAATAAAAGTCACATATTCTGTTCACTGTGCCTAGCCGCAGATAAGCAGCACATTCTGTTTAGTGTGCAAAGTTGCAGATTATCAGCACATTCAGTTTAGTGTGCAAAGTGTAAAAACTAAAAGTCACATATTCTGTTCACTGTGCCTAGCCGCAGATAAGCAGCACATTCTGTTTAGTGTGCAAAGTTGCAGATTTGCAGCACATATTCCGTGTAATATGAAGAAGGCGGGTAAAAAGGGACGGGGAAGTGGACGTGATCCTGATAGTTCAGGGCGCGGGTCAGGACGCGTAGAAACTGTGCCTGGTGCCAGAGCACAAGAAAGAAAGACATCCACCATACCTAGCTTCATGTCTCAGTTTACAGGGAGTCACAGGACATCACTCTCGAGGTCAGACCACTGCGAACAGGTGGTCGGTTGGATTTCAGGTGATACTGCTTCCAGTCGGTTAAGCACCACCCTGTCTTCCACCAAGTCCACTCTCAGTAGCCAAGAGTCTGGTCAACATAATGCTCACCCTGATCATCCTTCCTCCCACCATAGAGGGTCTGGTCAAAGAAGTGATCCCACACTGGGATATAGTGAGGAGCTCGTCTCATCACCAATCCTTAATTTGAACCTCTCTCCAAGCACGCTTGCAGAGGAACATGACATCTTGTGCCCTGATTCACAACCTCTAGAGGGTACCCAATCACAAGAAGATGACAGAGGGGAACGGCATTTAAGGTCAAAGGAAGTGGATGATGATGATGATGAGACACAGTTCCCATCAAATCAACCACTTTTACTGTCTCAAGACCTTGATGAGGAGGATGATATACAGTTGTCAATGACTGAGTATGTGGTGGGATCAAGAAATGAGGAGGATGATCAGAGTGAGGAAGTGGAGGAGGACTTGGTGGACGATGAGGTGACTGACACCACCTGGGAAAGTGGAGAGCCGAGCGATGACAGCAGTCCTGAGGGTGAGCCATCTGTAGCACCGCAACAGGCTGGAAGAGGCAGTGGTGTGGCTACAGAAAGAAGGCGGACCGCACCAAACCGGCCCGCAAATGTTCCACGGAGCACCCCCTTGCGTAAATCTCCCTTGCCAAGGGGTAGGTGTTCCGCGGTATGGCGTTTTTTTAAGGAAAGTGCGGACGACAAAAGAATTGTAGTTTGCAACCTGTGCCACACCAGAATGAGCCGAGGCATAAACACTAGAAACCTCACCACCACCAGCATGATCCGACACATGGCATCCAAGCACCGTAATAAGTGGGAGGAACGCCCGGATCGCCAATCTGTGTCTGCAGGCCACACCACTGCCTCCTCTTCCCCTGTTTTCGGTGCCGGCCAATCGCCTGTCGAAGGCGCAGGCCCGCATACCTCCCGCCCTGCACCTGTACCATCTGAAGCACCATCAGCGACCACATCCACTTCCCTGTCCCAGCGCAGCGTCCAAATGTCGTTACCCCAGGCATTTGAGCGCAAGCGAAAATACCCAGCCACCCACCCACAGGCCATAGCACTAACCTCACACCTTTCCAAATTACTGGCCATCGAAATGCTGCCATTTAGGCTTGTGGAGACTGAGTCCTTCCGCAGCCTGATGGCAGCAGCTGTCCCTCGGTACGCAGTCCCTAGCCGCCACTACTTTTCCCGGTGTGCCGTCCCCGCCTTACACCACCATGTGTCCCGTAACATCACCCGTGCCCTGACCAACGCAGTTACTGGGAAGGTCCACTTAACGACTGACACATGGACAAGTGCTTGTGGCCAGGGACGCTACATTTCCCTGACGGCACACTGGGTGAATGAAGTGGAGGCTGGGAGCGACTCGGACCCTGGGATGGCACAGGTGCTACCCACGCCGAGGATTGCGGGCCCTACCTCCATCAGGGTTTCCGCCAGCACCTACGTTATTGGCTCCTCCTCCTCCGTTTCCACCTCCGAATTCTCTGCGCGCAGCGCCACTCACCCATCAGCCGGTAGCTGGAAGCAGTGTAGCACTGCAGTGGGGAAGCGTCAACAGGCCGTGCTGAAGCTGATCTGCCTTGGGGACAAACAGCACACGGCCTCAGAGCTGTTGTAGGGGATTAGTCACCAGACCGAGCAGTGGCTCTCGCCACTCAACCTGCAACCAGGCATGGTTGTGTGTGATAATGGGCGTAACTTGGTGGCGGCTTTGGAGCTCGGCAAGCTCACACACGTACCATGCCTAGCGCATGTATTTAATTTAGTGGTTCAGCGATTTCTAAAAACCTACCCCAATTTGCATGATCTCTTGACCAAGGTGCGCCGCGTGTGTGCACATTTCCGTAAGTCATCAACAGCTTCAGCCGGCCTGTTGAAGCTGCAGCAGCGCTTACAATTGCCAGCTCACCGGCTGCTGTGTGACGTGAGCACGCGCTGGAACTCCACCTTCCACATGTTGGCCCGGCTTTGTGAGCAGCAGAGGGCAGTAGTGGAGTACCAGCTGTTACACGGTCGTCGCCTCTCCGTTCAACTTCCTGTAATCAGAAGTGAGGAGTGGGAATGGATGTCAGACCTCTGTGAGGTTTTACGCAATTTTGAGGAATCGACACAGATGGTGAGCGGCGATAACGCTATTATCAGTGTAACCATCCCACTTCTGTGTCTACTGAAACGCTCGCTGCTCACAATTAAAACCGACGCTTTGCATGTGGAAGAGGTGGAAATGGGGGAGGAAGAGCTTACACAAGGTGATAGCCAGAGCACCCTCACTTCGTCTTCTCAGCGACAATTGGAGGAGGAGGAGGAGGAGGAAGACACGGTTGCCTCCGCTACAGAGGGTAGCCGTGGAACTTTAGTTCCATCTCTTCAGCGTGGGTGGGCAGAAGAGGAGGAAGAGGATGAGGAGATTGAGAGTCATCCTCCTGGTGAGGACAGCGAAATCTTGCCTGTTGGTACTCTGGCACACATGGCTGACTTTATGTTAGGCTGCCTTTCCCGTGACCCACGCGTTATACGCATTTTAGACAACACGGATTACTGGGTGTTCACCCTTCTGGACCCCCGCTACAAAGAGAATTTCTCATCTCTCATTCCTCCGGTGGAGAGGACAAGCAAAATGGTGCAATACCAGAAGGTTCTTGTTGAAAAATTGCTCCAAAATTTTCCATCTGACAACGCTGGCGGCAGAGTACGTGCTACCTTGGCCAACCGAGAAGGGGAGAAAAGGGGAGCACACAGCAGTTCCGACAAAGGCAGGGCAACACTCTCCAAGGCGTGGGACACCTTCATGACACCCCGCCAGCACCCTCACCCTGATGCGCAGCCTAGTGTCACAAGGAGGGAAAAGTTTTGGAAGATGGTGAAGGAGTACGTAGCAGACCGTGTCAGCGTCCTCAATGATCCCTCTGTGCCTTACAACTACTGGGTGTCCAAGCTGGACACGTGGTATGAACTGGCACTCTACGCCTTGGAGGTGCTGGCCTGCCCTGCCGCCAGCGTTCTGTCTGAGCGGGTATTTAGTGCTGCTGGTGGCATCATAACAGATAAGCGTATCCGCCTTTCCACCGAAAATGCTGATAGGTTGACACTTATAAAAATGAACAAGGCCTGGATTTCCCCTGACTTCTCCACTCCACTGGAGGAAAGCCCCGGGGGAACATAAAGTCACTTTATATATGTTATTTACAATGATGGGAATACTCTGTATTCCCATTCACCCCTTCCACCCAAAAAATGGGTATATGGTTGACTCTCTTCCATATACCCTGGGATATAATTTTTATATAGGGCTAGCTCACCAGCGGGCCCTGTGATATAATTTTTATATAGGGCCAGCTCACCAGCGGGCGCTGTTTGACAATTTTTGTATAGGTCAGCTCACCAGCGGGCCTTCTCATATAATGTTTTATTGGGTCAGCTCTCTAGCGGGCCCTCTCATATAATGTTTTATAGCGTCAGCTCACTAGCGGGCCTTCGCATATAATGTTTAGGATGGTCAGCTCCGCAGCAGACCCTCACCCATAATGTTTTAGATGGTCGGCTCAGCGCACGTTTCCCTCTTAATCATGGCCCCAGTTCAGAAAAATCGAGGAAATTTTTGGGAGAATTTGCCTCTGCGCACGTTTCCCTCTTAATCATGGCCCCAGTTCAGAAAAATCTAGGAAATTTTTTGCAGAATTTGCCTCTGCCCACGTTTCCCTCTTACTCATGGCCCCAGTTCAGAAAAATCGAGGAAATTTTTGGGAGAATTTGCCTCTGCGCACGTTTCCCTCTTAATCATGGCCCCAGTTCAGAAAAATCTAGGAAATTTTTTGCAGAATTTGCCTCTGCGCACGTTTCCCTCTTAATTATGGCCCCAGTTCAGAAAAATCGAGGACATTTTTGGGAGAATTTGCCTCTGCGCACGTTTCCCTCTTAATCATGGCCCCAGTTCAGAAAAATCGATGAAATTTTTTGCAGAATTTGCAGATGATATACAAGTAAATATACGTAAAAAGCAAGAAAAAGACTTGGCTGATAGATCAATATCCCACCCTATTAATACCTATTATTCTCCTAACGCCCAGGCTAAGGATCATGGGAGAGGAAATAATACAAATAGACAATCGCTGGGACAAGTATTGGAAACTAGTGGATGGGAATCTCCTGGGGTTATATCCCCTGTTCAATTGCAGCTTGCTTTGGATAACCTGTATTTGAAGATAAAGTTGGATTTGGATAATAATCTAAGTGCTCTTAAGGAGGATATATCTCAAATCCGCAAGAATATGTTGGAGGAGGTTCAGCAACTTACAAAGATGAATGAAGATCTAGTGAATAAGAACGTTGTCTTGGAAAGTAAACTGAATAATTTGGAGCTTAAAGTAAACGACATGGAAGACTCGGCAAGGAGAAATAACATCAGAATTAGAGGGGTCTCAGACCAGGTTGAAAATCTGGAGGACTTTGTTTTGGAACTTTTGAAGTATTATTTGGACCCAGTAACGATTGGAGGGGCTCCAATCGAGAAGGTCTATAGACTGCCTAAGCTACCAAATATTATTGCTGGTTCTCGAGACATTTTAGTCCGTTTTTGTAATCTTAGAGTTAAAGATCTTTTTGTGAAAAAATTCAGATTACAATCTCAGGATAATGAGAAGTATAAGTTGTTGCAGATCTATCCTGATATTTCTGTTGGGACAAGAGTTGTTAGAAGAACGTATAAGGAAGTTACTGCATGTCTGCGACAGAATAATATCAGTTATAGATGGGGGTTCCCAGTGAAATTGATAATAGTTTATAGGGATACCGTTCACTCCTGCCAGAGCCCTGCTCAGGCAAGATTGAAATTGGAGGCCTGGGGATTGTGGAAAGATCAGAGTTGAGCTATGTAGGTTTAAAATTTGTTTGTTGGGGTTTTTTTTTTTTTTTTTTTTTTTTTTTTTTTTTTTTTCAGAGAGACGGTGATATCCGCATATTATAAATGGAGGTGAAGATAAGGGGAACCAGGGGAGTAGTGGTTGGATCTGGTAGTGGTGGGATATAAATGGAATAAGTAGTAAGCGAAGTAAAATTGGTTTTGTTTATGAAGTAGTATCACAGAAGCGGTAGTACAGTGGATAATTTTTGAAGATACTAAGGTTTTTTCATATTGGTGTATGAGTATACTTGAGTTATTAGTGACACATGAGTTAAGTGGAATTCACATAGGGGTTGAGATATCCGCATATTAGATAAACGAATTTGGAATTAAAGAGAAGGGGGGAGTTCTGGGTAATATAGTTATAGGAGGGTGTGGGGACAAATAAGCGTAAATAATATATATAAGTGTGCACTGAGGTTCATAAATGGGGAAGGTGGGATGAAGGAAGAGAAGAGAAGAAGAGGGGAAAGGAAAGTGGAAAAGAAAGGAGAAAAAGAAAGAAAAATGGGAAAAGGATAGGGAGGATATATAGAAAATAGCTCCAGAGGGGGGAGGCTCAAGGATCCTTGGTGGATACAGGGATTTTTTTTCGCATACGATGGGGTTTTTTGATAGGCCTCTAGATAGCGATAGGATGAGTGATAGAATGAGAGTGAAGAGTGTAGTGATAGTTTTATGTTTCCAGAGCGGAGCTGGGTTAATTGGGGGGTTGAAGGAGGGAGGAGATTGGGGATAGATGCCTCTGAAATTTGTGACTATTAACTCACGAGGGCTTAATTCACCATTTAAAAGAATGTGTTTATATGACTTGATGTTAAGAGAGGCCTCAGATGTCGCGTTTGTACAGGAAACCCATTGGAGGTTATCTGATAAACAGTTATGGAAATTTAATAAGTTTCCCAACATCTACGCGGCATCCCTTCCTGACAAAAAAAAGAGAGGGGTGGCGATAATAATTACATCACGAGTGAAATTTGAATACATTTGCCATGAGTCTGACAAAAAGGGAAGATATATTATACTAGTGTGTAAAATCAATGACGTTGAGTTTACACTGGTAAATGTTTATGCCCCTTCAGATCATTTAATTTCTTTTTTGGAAACTTTGATGGAGGATGTAGAACGGTTTGGGAAGGGCTGCCGCGTGATGGGAGGAGATTTTAATTCGGTCTTGAGTTGTGATTTGGATAAGAAATTTTCTGATGGAGCGAAATCTTCGGCTCGTGGGTTGCGGGCGACATCAGAGGCTTTCTCTTCCTTTGTTTGTAGGTATAACTTGTTTGACATATGGAGAGTTCATCATCCAGAAGAGCGAGACTTTACTTTTTATTCCTTCCCTCATGCATCATACTCTAGAATAGACTTATTTCTGTTGGATTCGATATCTGTAGAAGCATGTATGGCTTCAAAGATAGGTAGCATAGGATGGTCGGATCATGCATCGGTTACAATGCTTATAAAAGATAATCCCTCCTATGATAAGAGATATAAGTGGAGATTAAATGATAATTTATTAGATAGGGAAGAGATCAAGGAAGGACTGGTGGAAGAGATTGGGAAATTTTTGGAGGATAATGATAATGGGGAGGTTTCTGATTTTACTCTGTGGTGCTCGTTAAAATGTTATGCGAGAGGGTGTTTAATTAAACAGGGCGCATACATCAAGAGCCTACAGGGTAAACCTTTGAACGATTTATATATTGAGTTAGCAAAATTGGAAAGGAAGAATAAAGAAGGTCCTTCTAGGTTTTTAAGTCAGGAGATTTTACGATTGCATGATTTAATTCAGGAGAAAATTAGATATAATGCTTCCAGGATGTATGATAGATTAAAACAAAAATGGTATTACAATAATAATAGGGTTGGTAGGGAAATGACTAGAAAATTGAAATATTTAAATCAGAAAAATAGAATAAAACAAATAAAGTGGAATGGAAGAATATGTTTGTCACCTAAACAGATAGGGAATGCTTTTAGATCCTACTATGAATCTTTATATAATTTGACAGATGAAGGAAAGACTGAGGGGGAAATAGACGAGTTTTTGAAAGGTCTGAATTTACCGAATGTGCCACCTGAAAAACTGGAGGAACTGAATAATTCTATTACAGGGGTAGAGATTGCTGATGCTATTAAAGCTTCAAAGAAGGGTAAATCTCCTGGTCCGGATGGTTTCACATTAAGTTTCTATGAGGTATTATATCCAATAATTTTTCCCTTGTTGGAACGAGTTTATAATAAAATGGTAGGGGTAGAGCCTATACCAGCAGAAATGTTGGAGGTAGACATTATCCCAATATTAAAAGAGGGGAAAGATCCGGAGATGGTGACAAGTTATAGGCCAATATCGCTTATTAATTCGGATGTGAAAATATATTCCAAGATTTTGGCACAGAGGCTTAATGTTGTATTACCTGAGTTGGTACATCCGGACCAGGCGGGGTTTGTAGTAGGGAGAGCTGGAGAGGATAATGCTCGCAGAGTTCTGAACATTGTAGACGAGATATATCGGAGGCAAACTCCGTCGGTTTTGATGGCTTTAGACGCAGAAAAAGCCTTCGATAGAGTAAGTTGGAGGTTTTTGAGCAGAACCCTGCGGGCATTTGGGATAGTGGGCAAATTTGTAGATCATACATTGGCACTTTATACGATTCCTAGGGCCAGGATTGTGGGCCTTAATATCGGGTCTGACACCTTTGAAATTCGGAATGGGACTAGACAGGGTTGTCCCCTGGCCCCATTGTTATATGTTCTTTCGATCGAGCCCTTAGCAGCTATGTTAAGACAATCTAGGGATATAGATGGGATTATAGTAGGTCTGCAGGATCATCGGGTGTCATTATATGCAGATGATGTTTTGCTATCACTTTCGGCCCCGATGAAATCGGTTCCATTGGTGCTCGAATTAATAGATAGGTATAGTGAGTTCTCCAATTATAAGTTGAATGCAAATAAGACACAGTTACTTCCCTTTTTTATGACGAATGAGGATATCCATGTTATGAGGGGAAGTGTTGATATGGTCTGGTCAAATAGAACAATTAAATACTTGGGAATTAAAATAGGTTTGAATTTGCATGAAACTCTAGTTGTAAATTATTCAGAGCTAGTGGATGATATTAAAGAATATATTACGCGATGGAAGGGTTTGGAGATATCTTGGCTGGGACGTATTAATGTAGTGAAATCGTATATGGTGCCAAAAATCTTGTTCTTGTTTAGAACAATTCCGATACCAGTTCCTCCGGTTATTATCAGGGAATTGGAAAATATTTTAGTTAGGTATGTTTGGGGTACTAAGAAATCTAGGATATCAGGGAAAGTGTTGAGACGAAGCACAAAACATCATGGTTTAGATTATCCGGATTTGAGTAAGATGCATGAGGCGTGTATGCTCTCGCATATACTGAGTTGGAGTGCGAAAAGAGGAAAAAATTTGGGATGGGTTAATTTTGAGAAGGCACAGAGTAGGGGATATGACCCCTTCTGTTTCATATGGTTGGATCAGAACTACTTTGCATTGTTGAAGATTAAAAACCAAATTATCTTTAAACTGGTGAGGTGGTACTATAAATTTAGAATGAAAAAGGGGATGGTAAGTTCAACAAAAGTGGTTACAGGATTAACTCCAATTGCAGTTTTGTCTATATATATGGATAATATGAGTCTTATTAAGTGGGAATCGTGCGGAATAAAGGAGGTATCGGATCTTTATTCTGAAGGTAAACTATTAACATTTGCAGAATTACAGTGCAATTATAAATTGCCTGTGGCAGAATTGTTTGTTTACTTAAGAATAAAAGCATTCCTCAGTAAAAATAAGGGGGTTGAATCAGAGTTGGAAATTGCCCTTTTTCGGCAACAATGGAATAAAAATATAGTTTCTGGGTTAAAAAGAGCTATGAGGGGAATGGAGACTCCAGGTAAAACTCTGGCTGTGCTACGCTGGGAGGAGGACCTGGGTTCGTCATTTCCAATTCAGGATTGGTACAGAGCAGCGGTATTTACGAGACGGGTGGTCCATTGTATTACTCTGTGTGAACAATATTATAAACTGCTTCACAGATGGTACTTGGTCCCGGTTAGATTAGCTAGGTACCATCCTGGATTGTCAGCTTATTGTTGGCGCTGCCAGAGGGTGGCGGGTACACAGATACACATTTGGTGGGAATGCTCTGAGCTACGGTGCATAAAGGTTGGAACGAGACGTATATTCAAACAATTGTCTGGTTCTAATTATGCATTGTTACCTCAGACTTTTTTGTTTCACATGGGTATGTCGACTGTGGGGAAAGTTAATAGATGTTTGATGGTACACATTTTGGTAGGAATTAAGATGTGTTTGGCTAGGTATTGGAGAAAACAGATAGTCCCCTCTTCGGAGGAGATAAAACAGCAAATAGAGTTTCAATTGCTTTCAGAAAAACATTTTTATAAAAAGTCTGATTGTAATATTCTGGGGGTATATGATAAGATGTGGGACAAATGGAAGCAGCTGGTTTGGTAATGGTCCTCGTGAATCTCTTTGCTTTTATTCCCCCCCATCCTGATCGAGTGGGGTCAGGTTTAAACCTAATATCCGCACTGTTTTTATGTGAGGTGGTAGAATGTATGAGGGAAGATGGCTTTGATTTGGTTAAAGTGTTGTGGAATATATGACATTGTAATGCGATATTTTTATGTTTTGTAAGTGTCAAAAAGATGAAAATAAAAAGAAATAATAAAAAAAAAAAAAAAAAAAAAAAAAAAAAAAAGATATACAAGTAAATATACAGCAAATACTGTTTGGTAACAATTTTTCGCCTAAAGTCGTTTTTATCTTCCTTTTTGTGTGTTTTACGGTCAGTCTGTAAAAATGGCGTACTACGGGCGAAAGATCGTTCCCAGCAGCGATGTTGGAGTCCAAGATGCATCCAGACATCCTCCCTATGCTGTCCCTGAACCATTTCTGTGGTGTTTCCATCATTTTCTGCCCTTTTCCTATGGACCAGGCACCCTCCCCTCATCAGAGCAGGGGGTGCCTGGTGTAATGCTCGAGTCCTCCCATTGACTTCAATGGGGCTCGGGTGCTCGGCCGAGCACTCGAGCCTCCGGGGGCGCTCGGTCAGAGCACCCGAACACCCGAGCATTGGGGTGCTCGATCATCACTAGTTGTAACCTGATTGATCACAGTATAATTTGTATTAAGCAGCTTGATAACAGTAAAGTTTATAATAAATTGTAGTACCCTGATATAAGTTGTAGTAAACGGCTTCATAGCTACATATTATAATAACTTGCCTGATCACAGTATGTTGTAGTAAACCATTTTATTATTGTAACAACCTCTTCATCACAGTATAAGATGAAGCAACCGTCTTTATCTCAGTAGGAGTTGAAGTAATCCACTTGATTACAGTATAAAATGTAGTAAATCACTGTGGTATAAGCTGTAATAAGGAAACACAAGAGTAGCCTTCACTCCTACTATCTAAACCTCAGACAAAATATGACATATAGCTTCCAAACAGATAAAGTTGTTTCAATATGGAGATAAAGAGAGCAGAGAGGTTTGATAGTTTCAATGTATAATACAATGAGCAAGAAAAGCAATAGCCACTCACGTATATTGACTTCAATGTCTGTCTGTGCTGGTTCTGATCTCTGATCACTCACAGGACACAGTTATTCCATCCATTTCTCATTAACTCATAAAGTAAAATATCAGAACAGGTTAAAGTTGGAATATAGTAACCCCCAAAAATGCAAATATCTACATACACTTAAATATCTGTGGAATCTCCTCATTTACCTCCTAACAAGTTCTCCTGATCCACCTAGAATTCTCTTATCCACAGAAGAAAGTGGGATTCTCCACCAGTATTCGAACTATACACAGTATGCAGACATCAGTATGAACTTATATCTCCCTTTGGTTTAAAGGACAAGAGAAACACCTGTTTCCAGTCTTGCAAAACTGTTAATTTCAAATGAATACTGAAATAACAGAAAGATTTTGCTAATCCCTATTAGGGACTTCTGGCTAAATGGGTAGGGTTGCCACCCAGCCGGTATTTTACTGGCAGGCCAGTAAAATATTGGCTTCTGTCCAATGTTAAGTCTATGGAGGGAATGCCATGGCTGGTATTTTTCTGAAAAAAAGGTGTCAACCCTATAAATGGGTGGAATTCTGGAGCAAACCAACTGCACCATGGGGGACAAGTGAAAATTCCCATTGGTTTATATGGGGCTTTTAACCACTTGAATGCTAAAGAGATCTGCAACGAATTGCAAAGCAATGCGTTAGAGACCTCTCTGGCATTTAAGGGGGTTAAAGGTCCCTTTAAATAATACAAATTTGTTTTGGTCCTCTGTGGTGTAGTTGGTAGCTCCTTCTTTGTTCATATGGCCTTTAATAGTTTTTTGACATTCTTTATTTTGACTGGTAATTAATACACGGCCCATTGAAAGTGATATGATTTGTTTTACTTTGCTCTACAGTTGTCCCAGGGAAACGGTGATGCATTTCTAGCTGTGTTCCTGGAAACTTTTCTCCAACAACAAGCTGTCATCTGAGTGGTGACTGACTGCAGTGGCTTGCTGTGTTGTCCAAGGGAGGAATGCAGAGACCTGTACTTTTTGTAGTTTTAATAGGTCTCAAGTGGATAAATACAGCACATGAAATTATTAGAATGACAATAGATGAAAAGCAAGAGACAGGGAATCACTTTGCAGGAAAAAAAAAGATTGTCTTTAATCATTTATCAGTCATAATACATCAGCCTGTAGAAGTTTCAGATGTAACCCTTTAAGGTACAGTAGTTTAGCTTAAACGTAGTCAAGTGTTGTAATTCCATGTTAGAGCTATCACGCCCATCATCTCCAACCAACAAGCCAACAGCAGGAGATATAGTCCCCGACAACTGGAGGTCAAACAATTGACTACCCTCAGTTTACCTATTCACATAGTATTAATGTTCTGAGTGCCAGAGGGGTGGGCTGTGCATTTCTGGTACTTAAAGGGGTAAAATACCCATAGGAGAATGTGAGTAATAATATGTGTAACAAAATGACCTAGGTGGCATACCTGGGAAATTTCTCTAGTTGTCATTACTATTCATTACCACAAAGTGTTTATACTCAGGGTGTTTTAATCCTTTGAGTGCCAGAATGTTATAAAAATGCAATGCTCTGCAATGCATTGGATATCTCTGGTACTCAAGGGGTTAAAGACTACACTATGGTCTTCCTTTCAATCTCATACATTTTAGCCTGAATCTGCAATGACGTTTGTAAGTGTCTGTCACTAAAGGCTGTATTCAGGAGTGAACCAACTATACAAGGAGCAGGGGTATTTACACCTGTCCTCCCCCTCCTCCCAACAGTGAACATTTTCTGGATCTCCTTAAACACAAGTGAATGGAAAGGAAGGAAGGAAATCACAAAAACCTGCACTGTTGGCATATCTCCCAAGTGCCCCTCTTTAGGAGGGATAGTCACTCTTTCAGACCCAAACCCCTCTGCAAAGGCATCCAATGCATTGCATTCAAGGTGTTCAAACCCTTATTTTAATGAATCACAATTTGGTATATTTTTTATCTGTCTCCTATATGGGGCTGTTGGTTTGCTAATGTTTAGCTTCCTGAACATGACCCTATGTATCAGTTGTTCTTGTCTGTGACCCTCAACTCCAGTTCTTGAGATGTGTCAACAGGCCGGGTTGTAGATAACTGCATAAATTAGAACTAACACTGGATAAACCCCCCACCATTTACTTTACTTTGGTAAGATAAAAAAATACATAATATGCTGGAGATCTCTCATGCATTCTTCATGTGGTTAAGTCAAATTTAAGTTACAGTTAAATTTAAATTTAAATGAATGAAGTTTGCTTTAGAGTTGCTCAGCTTCATTCTGCCCTAACTATGAATATATATGTGTGTGTGTCTGTATGTATGATTCAAATGCATGTGTGGCACTGCGTTTTATTGTTATTATTTTAATAAATATAATAAATATTAATTTGTTAATAATAAATCAGGTGCAAATCCGTGATTTAAAAAAAAAAGTATAAAGTAACAACATCTAGAACTTATTTTTGTGGTTCTGCAATCAAAGTTTATTGCAGCTATATGAGCATATGGGTGGGCAGTCTGTAGTTCTCCAGCTGTTGATGGACTATAATTACCATTATCCTCATTTGACCAACAGCCAGCTGAAGGAGATATGAGATGTGGTCCATCAACAGCTGGAATACTGTTGGCTGACCACAATTATTGGTGCACTAAACCTTTGCTCTTTTCTCTGACCTGTGGGGGCAATCGCGAGCAAGGAGAAAGACTCTGGGCAACTGGAAACACCTTCTTAGTTTGTACTTAGTAATGACCAGGAACTTATTGCTAGGGCCAACATTCCATTACAATCTAACAGTTTTTCAACCAACTAAAATGTTTGAAAAAATTAGCAATTGTAGCAAAAACCAGCTGCACCATAGGAACAAATAAATATGTATAATGATTTAAATGGGGCTTTTAACTCATTGAATGCTAGAGGTCTTCTTGCAATGCGTGGGAGACAGCTCTAACACTCAAGGGGTTAAAGGCCCCATTTAAATCAATAGGAATGTTTTTTGGTTCTCAGTGGGGCAGTTGGTTACTTCAGAGTTGTTCCTCTTTTGTTTGTTCGTATGACCTTTTTTGATAGTCTTTGTTTTTGGTGGCAATCCATACATCTCCTGTGAAAGTGATTTGATTTTTGGTCTTTGCTTCACAATTACCTTGAAGAATTGTGATACATTACCGTATCTGGGAACTTTCATTTGTGGAATCCACGGGGACTCTTCTGATGCTGCTGGGGAGCATAATTGCTGCATATCATGGCCAAAAGGGGGCGGTGTTTACCTAGGAGGGGCAGAGCTTTCAGGGGCATCACACAAGTGGGCGGGAAGTGGGAGGAATTGGGTGGGGAAAGAGGAGAAGTGGGAGGAACTGGGTGGGGAAAGAGGAGAAGTGGGAGGAATTGGGTGGGAAGAAGTAGTTGTGGGCAGAGTTTTAAAGAAAACTCCCTACATCCGGAGAATCAGCCCCTGTCCTGGAGACCCAGTAGTGCACTCTCAAAATCAGAGTCTCCGGGGCAAATCCATAGAGTTTCCAGGTATGTACATTGCTAGTTCCTGGAAGCTTTCCTCTAATAACAGGCTGTCATTTGAGTGGTGACTGCTTGCACTGGGGACCTCTCTAGTATTAAACAGGTTAAATGTCATATTCAAATCAATGCAAAGTTGCAAATTTTCTTTTCTCCCCTATGGTGTAGTTACGTTGCCTCAGAAGTGCTCCTTTTTTCTTTTGTTCATTAAGCCCAGTGAGCATGAGCATGGGCAGTAGCTGTGCATTTAATATTCCATGATAGTAGTAAATCTAAGGTGAAAAGGAGTGTACCCAGAAATGGTTGGTTGACTGTCAGAAATGACCTGGACATACTCATATCAGTTCATATATTCAATAGTACACATGTGCAGTACTCTTCTTAGTTTTCAGGAACATCCCAGGCATATTTAAAATTGAGAATAACAGCAATGTTTCTTTTCATTGGTACCTGGCCACCACTGACAATGCTTGGCTATTATCAAAATTGATCAATATAAAATGTGTGTGAATGCAATTAATGTAGTGGAAATGGTAGTAAGGCTGTAGTTATAGTTAAGATGTACATGCCCAACCTTCTGCCCTCCTCCAACCATTAGAATATATCCATCTGCAAAGAAGAAATACGACACACGTACCCTTCCTAGGAGAGCTTATTAGAACAAAACAGCCCCTCCTTCCCCCTGGTTTCCCACCAATTGTGAAGGCCAAACCCCTTGCCTTTATTCCAGGGTCTGGCCTTCACAATGAGGCGAAAATGTAGGAGGGCCGTCCATCTTACCTGGGTCCAGGTATACTTACATACTTTCTGCCATTTTTACAGCCGTGGTTCTCTAACTTTTGGCGATAGTGGAACCCTTTTGTTTCTGAGTAACAATCATTTTTTGGATGCTAGAGATATCTCTAACACATTTCATCCAATGGGTTAACATTGTACCATTATTAATCCCTTGAGTGCCAGGATGTTATTGCTTACCCCTCTGGCTTTAAAGAGGTAAATCTATTAAAATGCAAGAGTAAACTAGATGGCTAAAATGTACTGGGTAAGAGATATCACATAACTGTATGTGATAATATTGATTTCCTGGAAGAGATAGGGTTACAGTGCTTACTACAGCAATCTCAGAGATATCACAATTGCATGTACAATTTCTGTCACCTCAGCCTTGTTACACTGACCACAGGTAGTAACAAAACAACACATACGCTGTCTGTCACTTCTGTCTTGTTACACTAACCACTGATAGTCACCGTACATGAATACACTCTCTGTCTCTCTATCCTTGTTATACTGTCCACTGGTAGTCACAGAACAACACATACACTCAGAGACGTAACTAGAAGTCTCCGGGCCCTGGTACAAGAAGTGCCACGGCCCCCCCCACCACATTGGCCCCCTCGACCACATTGCCCCCTCCACAATGCCCCATCTCCTACCTCCTACCTGGAGCTCCTGCGCTGTCCTCTTAGTAATGCAAAGAGCTGGGAGATGATGTCATGTCCCAGTGCTCTGCATTACTAGAGCGCCGGCGGGAGATTGCGGGTGCCAGGCAGAGGGGTCGCAGGGGGAGGCCAGGCCCCTGGAGTGCACGGACCTGGTCGCAGGTGCGACCCCTACAGTTATGCCACTGCATACACTGTATATCACCTAAGCTTTGTTCTACTGACCAAAGCTAGTCACAGAACATGTATGCACTGTCACTCTAGCCTTTTTGCACTGACCACTGGTAGTCACAGAACAACATATACACTGTCTGTAACCTCAGCCTTGTTATACTGACCACTGGTAGTCACAGAACAAAACAGAAGCTGTCTATCACCTCAGCCGTGAAACACTGACCATTGGTAGTCACTAGTGATGAGCGAGCATGCTCGGCCGAAGCTCGGTTCGGCTCGAGCATCGCTCTGCTCGGCACATGGCGGTAATCGTACGAGTACCGCATGTGCTCGCCCGCCATGTTCGGGTCTCCTCCCCGCACGTTTCGCGGCTGCTGCGCAGCCAATAAACGTGCGGGGAGGCTCTGACATCAGTGTAATGCCAGCAGCCATGTTGGCTGCTGGCATTACACTGATTGGCTGGCCAGAACCCGTGATCGGGTGCTGTATAGCACCTGACCAGCGAGTTCGGCTCAGTCTTAGCCAGGGAGAGATGAGGATAGGAAGGGAAAGTCAGTGTAGGGAGAAGAAAAGTGTGTTTCAACAACAAAAAGACCCAAAAGTCCTTTTTAGAACTATTGTGTGTGGGGGCAGCAGTTATATTTTGTTTTGGGGGGCAGAGTTTAAAAAAAAAACGTCACATATTCCGTTTACTGTGCCTAGCCGCAGATTAGCAGCACATTCTGTTTAGTGTGCAAAGTTGCAGATTAGCAGCACATTCTGTTTAGTGTGCAAAGTTGCAGATTAGCAGCACATTCTTTTTAGTGTGCAAAGTTGCAGATTAGCAGCACATTCTGTTTAGTGTGCAAAGTTGCAGATTAGCAGCACATTCTTTTTAGTGTGCAAAGTTGCAGATTAGCAGCACATTCTGTTTCGTGTGCAAAGTTGCAGATTAGCAGCACATTCTTTTTAGTGTGCAAAGTTGCAGATTAGCAGCACATTCTGTTTAGTGTGCAAAGTGTAAAAAATAAAAGTCACTTATTCCGTTCACTGTGCCTAGCCGCAGATAAGCAGCACATTCTGTTTAGTGTGCAAAGTTGCAGATTAGCAGCACATTCTGTTTAGTGTGCAAAGTGTAAAAAATAAAAGTCACATATTCCATTCACTGTGCCTAGCCGCAGATAAGCAGCACATTCTGTTTAGTGTGCAAAGTTGCAGATTAGCAGCACATTCTGTTTAGTGTGCAAAGTGTAAAAAATAAAAGTCACATATTCCATTCACTGTGCCTACCCGCAGATAAGCAGCACATTCTGTTTAGTGTGCAAAGTTGCAGATTAGCAGCACATTCTGTTTAGTGTGGAAAGTTGCAGATTAGCAGCACATTCTGTTTAGTGTGCAAAGTGTAAAAAATAAAAGTCACATATTCCATTCACTGTGCCTAGCCGCAGATAAGCAGCACATTCTGTTTAGTGTGCAAAGTTGCAGATTAGCAGCACATTCTGTTTAGTGTGCAAAGTGTAAAAAATAAAAGTCACATATTCCATTCACTGTGCCTAGCCGCAGATAAGCAGCACATTCTGTTTAGTGTGCAAAGTTGCAGATTAGCAGCACATTCTGTTTAGTGTGCAAAGTGTAAAAAATAAAAGTCACATATTCCATTCACTGTGCCTAGCTGCAGATAAGCAGCACATTCTGTTTAGTGTGCAAAGTTGCAGATTAGCAGCACATTCTGTTTAGTGTGGAAAGTTGCAGATTAGCAGCACATTCTGTTTAGTGTGCAAAGTGTAAAAAATAAAAGTCACATATTCCATTCACTGTGCCTAGCCGCAGATAAGCAGCACATTCTGTTTAGTGTGGAAAGTTGCAGATTAGCAGCACATTCTGTTTAGTGTGCAAAGTGTAAAAAATAAAAGTCACATATTCCATTCACTGTGCCTAGCCGCAGATAAGCAGCACATTCTGTTTAGTGTGGAAAGTTGCAGATTAGCAGCACATTCTGTTTAGTGTGCAAAGTGTAAAAAATAAAAGTCACATATTCCAATCACTGTGCCTAGCCGCAGATAAGCAGCACATTCTGTTTAGTGTGCAAAGTTGCAGATTAGCAGCACATATTTCGTGTAATATGAAGAAGGCGGATAAAAAGGGACGGGGAAGTGGACGTGATCCTGATAGTTCAGGGCGCGGGTTAGGACGCGTAGAAACTGTGCCTGGTGCCAGAGCACAAGAAAGAAAGACATCCACCATACCTAGCTTCATGTCTCAGTTTACAGGGCGTCGCAGGACATCACTCTCGAGGTCAGACCACTGCGAACAGGTGGTCGGTTGGATTTCAGCTGATACTGCTTCCAGTCGGTTAAGCACCACCCTGTCTTCCACCAAGTCCACTCTCAGTAGCCAAGAGTCTGGTCAACATAATCCTCACCCTGATCATCCTTCCTCCCACCATAGAGGGTCTGGTCAAAGAAGTGATCCCACACTGCGATATAGTGAGGAGCTGGTCTCATCACCAATCCTTCATTTGAACCTCTCTCCAAGCACGCTTGCAGAGGAACATGAAATCTTGTGCCCTGATTCACAACCTCTAGAGGGTACCCAATCACAAGAAGATGACAGAGGGGAACGGCATTTAAGGTCAAAGGAAGTGGATGATGATGAGACACAGTTGCCATCAAATCAACCACTATTACTGTCTCAAGACCTTGATGAGGAGGATGATATACAGTTGTCAATGACTGAGTATGTGGTGGGATCAAGAAATGAGGAGGATGATCAGAGTGAGGAAGTGGAGGAGGACTTGGTGGACGATGAGGTCACTGACCCCACCTGGGAAGGTGGAGAGCCGAGCGATGACAGCAGTCCTGAGGGTGAGCCATCTGCAGCACCGCAACAGGCTGGAAGAGGCAGTGGTGTGGCTAAAGAAAGAAGGCGGTCCGCACCAAACCGGCCCGCAAATGTTCCACGGAGCACCCCCTTGCGTAAATCTCCCTTGCCAAGGGCTAGGTGTTCCGCGGTATGGCGTTTTTTTAAGGAAAGTGCGGACAACAAAAAAATTGTAGTTTGCAACCTGTGCCACACCAGAATGAGCCGAGGCATGAACACTAGAAACCTCACCACCACCAGCATGATCCGACACATGGCATCCAAGCACCGTAATAAGTGGGAGGAACGCCCGGATCGCCAATCTGTGTCTGCAGGCCACACCACTGCCTCCTCTTCCCCTGTTTTTGGTGCCGGCCAATTGCCTGTTGAAGGCGCAGGCCCGCATACCTCCCGCCCTGCACCTGTACCATCTGAAGCACCATCAGCGACCACATCCACTTCCCTGTCCCAGCGCAGCGTCCAAATGTCGTTACCCCAGGCATTTGAGCGCAAGCGAAAATACCCAGCCACCCACCCACAGGCCATAGCACTAACCTCACACCTTTCCAAATTACTGGCCATCGAAATGCTGCCATTTAGGCTTGTGGAGACTGAGTCCTTCCGCAGCCTGATGGCAGCAGCTGTCCCTCGGTACGCAGTCCCCAGCCGCCACTACTTTTCCCGGTGTGCCGTCCCCGCCTTACACCACCATGTGTCCCGTAACATCACCCGTGCCCTGACCAACGCAGTTACTGGGAAGGTCCACTTAACGACTGACACATGGACAAGTGCTTGTGGCCAGGGACGCTACATTTCCCTGACGGCACACTGGGTGAATGTCGTGGAGGCTGGGAGTGACTCGGACCCTGGGATGGCACAGGTGCTACCCACGCCGAGGATTGCGGGCCCTACCTCCATCAGGGTTTCCGCCACCACCTACGTTATTGGCTCCTCCTCCTCCGTTTCCACCTCCGAATTCTCTGCGCGCAGCGCCACTCACCCATCAGCCGGTAGCTGGAAGCAGTGTAGCACTGCAGTGGGGAAGCGTCAACAGGCCGTGCTGAAGCTGATCTGCCTTGGGGACAAACAGCACACGGCCTCAGAGCTGTTGCATGGGATTAGTCACCAGACCGAGCAGTGGCTCTCGCCACTCAACCTGCAACCAGGCATGGTTGTGTGTGATAATGGGCGTAACTTGGTGGCGGCTTTGGAGCTCGGCAAGCTCACACACGTACCATGCCTAGCGCATGTATTTAATTTAGTGGTTCAAAGATTTCTAAAAACCTACCCCAATTTGCATGATCTCTTGACCAAGGTGCGCCGCGTGTGTGCACATTTCCGTAAGTCATCAACAGCTTCAGCCGGCCTGTTGAAGCTGCAGCAGCGCTTACAATTGCCAGCTCACCGGCTGCTGTGTGACGTGAGCACGCACTGGAACTCCACCTTCCACATGTTGGCCCGGCTTTGTGAGCAGCAGAGGGCAGTAGTGGAGTACCAGCTGTTACACGGTCGTCGCCTCTCCGTTCAACTTCCTCTAATCAGAAGTTAGGAGTGGGAATGGATGTCAGACCTCTGTGAGGTTTTACGCAATTTTGAGGAATCGACACAGATGGTGAGCGGCGATAACGCTATTATCAGTGTAACCATCCCACTTCTGTGTCTACTGAAACGCTCGCTGCTCACAATTAAAACCGACGCTTTGCATGTGGAAGAGGTGGAAATGCGGGAGGAAGAGCTTACACAAGGTGATAGCCAGAGCACCCTCACTTCGTCTTCTCAGCGACAATTGGAGGAGGCGGAGGAGGAGGAGGAAGACACGGTTGCCTCCGCTACAGAGGGTAGCCATGGAACTTTAGTTCCATCTCTTCAGCGTGGGTGGGCAGAAGAGGAGGAAGAGGATGAGGAGATTGAGAGTCATCCTCCTGGTGAGGACAGCGAAATCTTGCCTGTTGGTACTCTGGCACACATGGCTGACTTTATGTTAGGCTGCCTTTCCCGTGACCCACGCGTTATACGCATTTTAGACAACACGGATTACTGGGTGTTCACCCTTCTGGACCCCCGCTACAAAGAGAATTTCTCATCTCTCATTCCTCCGGTGGAGAGGACAAGCAAAATGGTGCAATACCAGAAGGTTCTTGTCGAAAAATTGCTCCAAAATTTTCCATCTGACAACGCTGGCGGCAGAGTACGTGCTACCTTGGCCAACCGAGAAGGGGAGAAAAGGGGAGCACACAGCAGTTCCGACAAAGGCAGGGCAACACTCTCCAAGGCGTGGGACACCTTCATGACACCCCGCCAGCACCCTCACCCTGATGCGCAGCCTAGTGTCACAAAGAGGGAAAAGTTTTGGAAGATGGTGAAGGAGTACACAGCAGACCGTGTCAGCGTCCTCAATGATCCCTCTGTGCCTTACAACTACTGGGTGTCCAAGCTGGACACGTGGTATGAACTGGCACTCTACGCCTTGGAGGTGCTGGCCTGCCCTGCCGCCAGCGTTCTGTCTGAGCGGGTATTTAGTGCTGCTGGTGGCATCATAACAGATAAGCGTATCCGCCTTTCCACCGAAAATGCTGATAGGTTGACACTTATAAAAATGAACAAGGCCTGGATTTCCCCTGACTTCTCCACTCCACTGGAGGAAAGCCCCGGGTGAACATAAAGTCACTTTAAATATGTTATTTACAATGATGGGAATACTCTGTATTCCCATTCACCCCTTCCACCCAAAAAATGGGTATATGGTTGACTCTCTTCCATATACCCTGGGATATAATTTTTATATAGGGCCAGCTCACCAGCGGGCCCTGTGATATAATTTTTATATAGGGCCAGCTCACCAGCGGGCGCTGTTTGACAATTTTTGTATAGGTCAGCTCACCAGCGGGCCTTCTCATATAATGTTTTATTGGGTCAGCTCTCTAGCGGGCCCTCTCATATAATGTTTTATAGCGTCAGCTCACTAGCGGGCCTTCGCATATAATGTTTAGGATGGTCAGATCCGCAGCAGACCCTCACCCATAATGTTTTAGATGGTCGGCTCAGCGCACGTTTCCCTCTTAATCATGGCCCCAGTTCAGAAAAATCTATGAAATTTTTTGCAGAATTTGCCTCTGCGCACGTTTCCCTCTTAATCATGGCCCCAGTTCAGAAAAATCTATGACATTTTTTGCAGAATTTGTCTCTGCGCACGTTTCCCTCTTAATCATGGCCCCAGTTCCGAAAAATCTATGAAATTTTTTGCAGAATTTGCCTCTGCGCACGTTTCCCTCTTAATCATGGCCCCAGTTCTGAAAAATCTATGAAATTTTTTGCAGAATTTGCCTCTGCGCACGTTTCCCTCTTAATCATGGCCCCAGTTCCGAAAAATCGATGACATTTTTTGCAGAATTTGCCTCTGCGCACGTTTCCCTCTTAATCATGGCCCCAGTTCCGAAAAATCGATGAAATTTTTTGCAGAATTTGCAGATGATATACAAGTAAATATACAGCAAATACTGTTTGGTAACAATTTTTCGCCTAAAGTCGTTTTTATCTTCCTTTTTGTGTGTTTTACGGTCAGTCTGTAAAAATGGCGTACTACGGGCGAAACATCGTTCCCAGCAGCGACGTTGGAGTCCAAGATGCATCCAGACATCCTCCCTATGCTGTCCCTGAACCATTTCTGTGGTGTTTCCATCATTTTCTGCCCTTTTCCTATGGACCAGGCACCCTCCCCTCATCAGAGCAGGGGGTGCCTGGTGTAATGCTCGAGTCCTCCCATTGACTTCAATGGGGCTCGGGTGCTCGGCCGAGCACTCGAGCCTCCGGGGGTGCTCGGCCAGAGCACCCGAACACCCGAGCATTGGGGTGCTCGATCATCACTAGTAGTCACAGAAAACCACATACACTGTCTGTCACCTCAGCCTTGTATCACTGTCCACTGGCAGTCGCGTTACATGCATACACTGTATGTCACTCTATCCTTATTATACTGGCCACTGGTAATCCCAGAACAACACATACACTGTATATCACCTAAGCTTTGTTCAGCTGTTTATAGCTAGTCACATAAGTTGCATACACTGTCACTCCAGGCTTGTTACACTGTCCACTGGCAGTCACATAACCACAAATACATTGTTATCCCCACCTTGTTTCTCTGTCCATCATTACATATGTTTTAATCTGAGAAACCCTTTGAACTTCCCTAGGGAACCCCAGCATTCCACTGAACCCAGTTTAAGAACCACTGGTTTACTGCATAAAGTAGCATTGTAGTAAACTTATTTCTAGCAATTTCAGTATTCGGATTTGAGATCTGAACGTTACACATCCCTCTGACTAATTGAAAGGAAAAGAGGCATTTGTGCCTTCACACACTAATGTGAGAACACCCTGTAATGGGAACAAACATGTATTCAGCATCTTACTAAGCAGCACAGACATAAATGTGATTGTTTTTACTGATTTTTAGCAGAGCAAACCTCCTCCATTGATATGACATCAGGACTTATAGGAGATGTTACCTCTTATACCAAGGAACAATGGCAACATTTTTGTATTCTTGAATATATTAGCTCATTAGAGATGATTTGCATATTTACTGTCTGGACTTCCAGAGTAAGGATGGGTGAAATTTAGTTAAAAATACACTATTTTCTGCTTTTCCTGTGGAAAATTCCCACAAAATGTTTGCTAGCGAATTTCTGCCCTATCATTTATTTCAGGCAAAAATTCCCACAAAGTAAAATTTTCCACCTCGATATATACTATTCATTTTTGGAGGTGGGAATTTCTCACCTCATAGAAAAACACCCCTTAATGTGGATCAGTCAAGTTCCTACTCCTGCCCCAACATTTGTTTGTATCCCCAAATATGTGCAAATACCATCTGTAACTATAAGAATGTATCCCCCCAAGCTTAAAAATGAAATGAGTAGATGTCTATTTGATGTTTGAGTTGCTGCCAGTCCTCTTCTGTAAATCTGTCCCTTTGGTCTGAGGCAGGCTTTGCAAGTCCACCATGCTCTAATATTTAACCCTCTGAGTGCCGAAGAGTGCAAAGCATTGATACCAATCTGGCACTGAAAGGGTTAAGCTAGATCCCAGACTTACAGAAGGGATAGAGACCCTGCCATGCACATGCAGTCCTGGGGAAAGCTAGGAAGGGGGTGGAAGGAATGTTCTTTTACATGGGACAGCCTGCAGAGCGGCGCAGTACACCTTGTACCGCAGCTACATCATCTATAACATCAACAGGTACCTATTAAAATCATTTTATCCCTTAACCCTTTGAATGCCAGAGGGGTATGCAACGCATTGCTTTGCAATGCGTTGCATACCCTTCTGACATTCAAAAGGTTAAGGCATTGCATTTTTTATAAATAATTACTTAACATATCTGCAGTTTTAATAGATCTGTTGATCTAGATAAAGTTTGTTGGGGGTGAAAGTTGTACTTTTCTACTGGCCAATAATCTCCCATATTTCACTGTGGGTCTTGTTAGTAGTGAGAGAGGAGCAGAGGGGATTTGGAGAGGAGATAACTGATACAAAGAAACACTGAGAAGTGTGAAGTGTGTGTGACTTAGTGTTAACCCTTTGAGCTCTGCAATGTTTTCTGTACCCTTCTGGCACTCAAAGGGTTAAGTTAGTGAGGGTCATTCAAAAGAGATTTAGCGTTAGGGAAGTGAGGGACATTCAAATTGTGTTAAAGGGGTAGCAATATTTAATATGTAAAAAATATATATATTTAGTGTTTGTACCTCTGAGTATAACAAGGGTACTCCCACTGCTGAAAGGTGCTTTATTCAACAGTTATTACAGCCCAAACTTGAATTTTTTGGGTGCAATATCATAGTGGCCTGAAATTGTACAGTGGAGCTGTTTCTACACCATCCTAGGGACAGTTGTGGTCAATTGACCATAAACTTCCATAGGATGGTGGAGCAGCAGCGCCACTGTACAATTTCAGGCCACTGTGATACTGCAACTAAGAAATTCATGTTTGAGCTGTAATAACTTTTGAATAAAACACATTTCAGCAGTGGGAGAACCCTTTTTTTACTCTGGGCGAAAAACCCTACAACATTTTTTTTTTTTTACATTTGAAGTATTACTATCCCTTTAATGTTAGGGCAGTGAGGGTCATTAACATTTTGTGAATAAAAGGGATAGTAATACTTCGTTTTATCTTTAATTTATTTTGTAGGCATTAAAAAAATATGAAGAATGATATAATTCTCATCTCTCAGACCTTTATGGTTTAAGAGATATTCACAAGCAAAGTTTCCCCTCCCGCCCCTTTTTACCTAGTGTAAGCCATCTCTTCTCAGATAGGAAATCTGGTTGTAAGACCAGACAGATAACAGAAGGGGAAAATATTCTTACAGTGAAAACAATGAAAGCCCTGTCCCCCTTGACAAGCTTTTCAGGTGTTTCCCTTATCTTAATTGAAGACTGTCCCTCTCTGCAGTCTACCTGGGCACCTCCCTTCTGCTCTAGCTGAGCAGTGTGACATCAGTAAATGGGGCGGGAGGGGGATACTTTGTCATTGAATTACTATTGAACTACAACTCTGACAGAATTGAAATAACACTCTCCAAGGTCCAAATACTATGAAGATTAATTAGAGCTGCTTTTATTATGAAACATTACTATTCCTTTAATTTTAGGGCATGTGTTTTTTCATTATTTTCTAATTTTTCTCATCTTTATTTTTTATATATTTTTCAATCGACAGTTTTTTATAATACTTATTTTTTAGATCTAAATGGAGCTTTTTACCTCAGTTAATGCTTTGCAATGCATGTTATTCATGGCGGTTAAGCCCCATTTAAATAAATGGGAATTTGTTGCGTTTTCATTTCAACATTAAGGTGCAGTTGGTTTGCACCAAAATGAATAATGCCTTATGCAGAAAGCAGAAGATATGCAGAGCAAACCGGCTGCATTTAAGGGGGATTCTTTATCCCCCTGAATGCTAAAGAAATTGCCAACATAGCATTTTGCTGCTGTGATGCTAATGAAAAACACACACTGCAGGGTTTCATTGGTTCCTGTGCATCCCTGCAGAATGAGAATGAGCATTGCACATAAAAGTGGTGATCTGGTCACATTAGTTATGATCAATATCAGTAGGTTCAATATTCAGATTTGTGGAGGGGTTTTATTTTTTTTTTATCTGTGTTAGGTTCCAGCTTTAACTAATAATTCTCATATGGAAAGACTGTAATTAAATGCATTTTAAATGGTTTTGTTGGTTCTGGTATATAGCTGGTCCCCGTCACCTGATAAATAGAAGTTGGTTACTTTGACAAAGTTGTGTTACCAACTTTTGTCCTGTAGGACCTGTAATTACACTTGGGTTACTGATCCTCTCAATAATATATTGTGTTTTGCTTTTTTTTTTTGACAGTTTCCACCATTTATTATTTCAGAGGAGACAGAAACAGGTGCAGTAATCACTACTCTGACAGCGACAGATGAAGATGAACAGGCAGATAACAAAATCATCAATTTTTATATCCAGTCAGGAAATGAAGATGGGACATTTGGAATTAGAACTGATCAGGAACAGAACACCATGACCATCTTTCTTGAGAAGGTAATTTGTAAATGTGTTTGATTTGCAAATAATACACAGCTGTCCTCACCAGTTCTTCAGATGATAAACTGATTGACTTCGGGGAGAGAGTTGTGATAACTGGGAATGAACAATGCACAGAAATGTGTGTGTTCTTTGGCATCGTAAGCAAGCTCAGCCCTAAAATGCCAAGCAAAACAGTCAAATACAGATGTATGTTTGGGAGGTCCAAAGAAGTAACCTAATTTTAAAGTTAAAAAGAGGAAGAGTTAATCAGATACTTTTTTTACCTTTTGGAAGCTAGAGAGGTCTACAGTTCATTGCTTTGCAATGTATTCTTACTTGCTTCCCAGAGTTTAAATCATTTTGGCCTTGTTGCAACTCAATCAATGAGATTAATAGGAGTTTTTCCCATTCATTTAATAGAATTCTTTCTATGAATGCAGTAGCCAGAAGATAGGGCCTAGGGAATGAATAAGGCAATTTAATATCAAATGTATTACATATCTAGTGAAGAAAAAAATATGTTCAGACAGGGCTGTTTTAAGCTACTGCTAGACCCTAAGTAAAACGTGTCAGGTACTATTAACCTCTTGGATACGAAAGGGTTCTCCAATACATTCAAGAACTTAAAAGCCCCATTTAAATCACTAAGAATTTTCATTTCTCCCTTAAGGAGTAGATGGTCTGCTCCAGAATTGCTCCTATTTAGCTTATTGAATTGCACCTATTGGGCTGCAGGAAGAAAAAAATTGCAATTCTGGAGCAAACCAATTGCATTATAGCAGGGGAAGTAATGTTATTTGCCTGTCATTACCACTTCCTTCAGATCTCCTTTGGTAGCACAGACAGAAAGAGAGAGAAATAGACTCCCTTCCTCCCGTGGTAGGAAACTTGGAAAGAGGACATCTCACTCCACCATCCCCAGTGTTTGAACAGAGATGAACCAGGCACTATACGTGATACTGACAAACTATTTAATGCCCACAAACACTAGGGCAAGAAGTCTGTGTGCTACCAAAGGAGACCTGAAGGAAAAGGAATTGACAGGTAAATAAAATCCTGTCCTTCTTTCCGGGTCTCTAAGTAGCAAACACAGAGCAATAACCAAGTAAGGCAAAACTAGATTGCCTCTGCTTGAAGTACTTTGCTACCAGAAACAAGTTACTGTTCAGTTTAAACTTCTACCTTCTTGGTCCATGATGTTTCAATGACTTTGGCAGAACTTTCCTTCAGACTGTATATGTTTCTGTAATGGCGGAATTCTTCATGCAGTAATGATTCATTACTGTATGGAATCTGATCAGAGCAATGTTCTTGAGACTTCTCCTCTCTAGACTGTAGACTCTAGATTGTAGAGCTCTAGGTAGTTGGGTAGTAGAGCTCTATTTAGGTGGTCCATGTGCATTGGAAGGACTGATTTTGCAGCACTGCTCCACAACCGTACTTGCTTGTATATGGTCCAATATGGAACTGACCAAAAAAAACCTTTGAACTGGTTGGTTCTTTCTACATGCCAGGGGTGGCTTGACTTGGGGACATGGATCACTGCTGAGAAAGAGGTGGGTCACTGTACTACTTTTTTCAGAATCAGCTGCTGTACAGCTCTTATGTGGAGATGAACCCATGGTACTGCCTCTACCAAAGCTATCAGGATGCACATGAGAAGCCTGAGTGACAGAGATTGGGCTTCTTTGAGAAAGCAAAGCTGAAGAATTCTATTTACTACTAAGAAAAAAGGTATTTCCTGGGTTGGACTCCAAAATCATCTACAGGGACTTCTTGCACTTTTCGATATGAAATGTAGGTGCCCTTATCAGCAAGTTATCTAAATAGGAGCCACAGGCAATCTCCCTTCTCTTAGATATACCACTATAACCATGAACTTTTTGAAGACTGTTGGAGCCAATGAAAGGCCAAATGAGAGGACTGCATATTGGCAGCATTTATGAATCAGTCACTGAGGTATTCATCCTGCAGATCTATCATTGTCAAAAAATGTCATTCCAGGAGAATACTTACCATTAACCTGACACATTCCATTTTGAAATGATCTTGATGAACAAATTTGATTGAGAAAAGATAGGTTGCCCACCAGGTGAAATCCCCCTTGAAATCTTGAGGACCAAAAAACAGTAGCAAAAACCATTCTTGAGCAAATGTCGTACAGGAATCAAGACCCTGTGGTCTACAAACTCCTGAATAGACAGAAAGTTGGTCTCTTCATCAGTTCCAGAAGTACTCAGGTAGATATGAATCAATGAGGTGGAAGAGAAAGAGAAATTATGTACCTGTCCTAGATGATTCTTAACAAGAATCAGATTAAATAATACATTTAAGAAGGAAATAATTTAATCTTCCTCCTACCAGAATCCAAGACCTAGCGCCAAAACTAATTATGGGTGACTTATCTCCCTTTACCACAAATGGTTTGAGCTCCTTGACAAAAAGGAAATTGCCTCCTAATGGCATGGAGCATTTAAGAGAAGCATGTTGTTGAATGATGTACCTGATGGAATCTACTGAATGACGCATAAAGTGCTGTAGTCCTACTGGACAGAGGGGCACACTCCTCTCTCCAACAATTTAGGCAGAAAAACAAATTTTGTACCACACCTCTATCTTATTGACTGCATCCTGTTCTAACTGAGCCAGCCAAAGATACATAGCTCTGGAGACACAGATGTAGCCACCCTAGGTTTGTGGCATATCATCATCCTTTATATTAAGAGAGGTATGAATGTTTTTGACTATAGCACCAATACAATTAGCCATAAAGATATAAGAATTCTCTCAATACCCCCAACTCTGAAGACTGCTCACATTCAGACTAAGATAAATCAGTCTGCCCCCTCTCTGCAACTTAAAAGAAAAAGGGAACAGCCAGACATTTTCTCTGCTCTAAGATGCTTAAAACTAGTTTTGACAAGAAACCAAAATAAGGACACCATGAAGTTTTTATCTGAAGGCACAGAGGCAAGAGATTGAGCAGACAGCGTAACAGGATTGGGTAAGGCCAGATATAAACTTGTGACAGAGTCTAAAACTATAGCTGCATCCAGAGGCACTTGGCAAAGAAAACAGACAGGGAAACCTTCTTACATTGAGGAGAGTTCATAAACAAACGAAAATTCTTTGTGCATGTGAAGCAAAACACATCAAGAAATCCCTGCACTCTTACTGGCTAGCCAGTAAATGTGCAGGAATAACATGTCTGAGGAAGAGACCTAAGAGATCTTGAAAGCTTGCAATCAAACTCTTTTTAGTTAGCCAATAAAGGTATCAACTTTACTAAATTTTTGCTCCTGTATTTCTACGGCTAACACGGTACCAACTCTCATCTATAATTTTCATGAGCACTCTTCCAAGTTGTATTTATAATTACATTTTCTATTGTGTCTGTTTATTTCATTTTATTGGAGGAAGGACTAGAGATCCAATATGAGGAGATAGTTGATGTATTCTTGCCTATAAGTAAGTTGTTATATTAACTGAACTCAGGTCACAGCATACCAGATAATTGTAATTGTAAAACGCCTTCAAGGAAATTGATGTTTTTAATGTGCACAGGGAATCACTGTTGCCTACTGTTACAGTAAAGGCATGAAACACACAAGTTCAATGTTTAGAAATACATTCATATCTTTAAACAAATGAGTCATGAGTTAAGTGTGAGAAGTTCAACACCATAATTATTTTAAGCAGAGGGCTGCCAGGCAACATCCCCAAATATATAAGCATTAAACAAATAGTTATCAAATAGGATAAATCAAGGAGACAAGAGGCACTTTCAGCCAAGAACTCAGTATAACCATTCACTGCACAGTAAGCTTGAAGGAAAAGAAGTCGGTTTGACCTTTTATGCAATAGAGACCACTTGCCTGGGTATTACAGTTATCTGTGATTTACCTAACATATTCCTATTGAAATCTATGGAGATTTTTTAGATAAGGCCCTTGGTAAAGTTATCAGCTGCAATGTAATCTAGCCAGCATATATGACCACATACAGAAAGCTGAAGATGAGAAATTCTAACGCAACCCCCCTGTACCAGAAAGGACAATTAAAACTTCTCAAAAGTGTCATTGATTTAAATGGGGATTTTAACTCCATGGGAGTTATTCACTAAAGGGTGGTAAAGCAGCGATAAGGTGACTTCTCCAATTCTTGTGATATTCTATGGAGCCTATGCACTAAAATATCTCCCACTTGAGAAATCTCCATAGAATAACATAGGTATTAGAGAAGTGATATCGCTGGAGAAGTCATCTCCACTTTATCACCGTTTTATCACCATAGCTGGGAACTCTCCGGATTTGCCCTGGAGACTATGGGTTTAGCCTCTAGTTACCAGCTCTCCGAGGCAGAGACTGATTCTCTGGATGTGGGGAGTTTCTAATGAAGCTCTGCCTACACCCTCCCATTGTGTTCCTCCCACTTCCTGTCCTCTTCTCCTCCTATCCCAGCTTATTCTGTACACTTTTTTATTTTTCAAGCTTTGACCCCACTCATGATTAAGCCCGGCCCCTTTTTGACACAAATTGTGTCATTTTTCTCTCCCATCAGCAGCACAAGATTCCCCTCTCTGGGGAGTCTGCAACAAAGTGATGCCAGGTATGTTTATCACACCTTAGTGTGCAATTGGTTTACCCCAAAATTACTACTGCTTTAGTTTTTTGCATGCACGCCATAATGTACAATTACAAGTTTTCTTTCAACCCGAGAAAAGTGCATTACAAAAATGCTCCATAATAGTGTATTTAAAAAGGCCATTAGTGAGAAAACATATGATCGTGTGTGAAAAAAGATAAATATGTGCAAGTGCTTTCACCAAAGCTCTGAATAAAACTACAAAGTGAAAACAACCCTTCCCTGAGATTAACCCTTTCAGTGCCAGAGGGGTACGCAATGCATTGCTTTATCAAGGGCCTTATCTACATTGCTCTGCAATTCATTGCATGCCCCTTGGACACTCAAAGGGTTAATGGAAATATGTCTGTATTTCTAGCGGAGAAATATATATGTAATGACTAATGTTAGAAATCAGCTAATGTGCAATGCATCCAGACAATATGCCTATTAGCCAGATGTGTCTGAATAAAGACAATATATCCCCATCATTTCACATCCCTTACCTTAAAATCAGTACCCCAAATTCTAATATATTTAACTTAAAGGGATAGTAATACCTAATTTCAAGTTTATTTAGTTTATTTATGTAGGCATTAAAAAATATTAAGAACTATGTAAGTCTTATCTCTCAAACCTTTATGGTTTGAGAGATATCCTCAACTAAAGTTTTCCCCTCCATGATGTCAGTGCTCTAGCTGACAGATTTGGATTCTGGTCCACAGACCGGCCGGCGGCTCTTCAGCGGAGCCGAGATCACGATCTTTAAAAATAACTACTTCATTGGAACGGTCTACAAAGTGTGATTGCAAACCAGGCATACTTTGTTCTCCATTCCAATGAAGTAGTTCTTTTTAAAGTTCGTGATCTCGGCTCTGCTGAAGAGCTGCCGGCTGGTCTGTGGACCACATTCCAAGTCTATCAGCTAGATGGCAGACTTGACTGAAACAGCCAGGAAAAAGGAACTTTAGTTGTGAATATCTCTCAATAAGACTTACATAGGTTTTAATATTTTTTTAATGCCTACAATACTAAATAAACTTGAAATTAGGTATCACTATCCCTTTAACTATTTGAATGTCAGAGGGTTGCACAGCACACTGCACAGCAATGTGATAAAGATATCATTGGTACTCAGAGGGTTGCATCTAACCTTAATCCTTAATCACTAAATTTAAATTCTAATATTAACCATAACCACCAAAACAGGACCTGAAACCTAACCTTAACAGCTCTAAAATCCAACCCCTTACGCTAAGTCCTTACTGTAATTAAAAAAAAAACGACTCCTGTCCCTTATACCTAATCCTAAAAACCTAACCCTAGCAACAAATCCTAAAAACATAACCCTAATTCTAAACATCAAACCCTGATCATAGCCCTAAATCCTAAACCTGAAATTAACACCTGACACTGACATGACACTAACTACCTGGCTGCTATATAGCATTTTTACTAACACTCATTCTCAAGACCAGCACAGCAGAGAAACTACTAATCCACAGAAATGCAGGTAAGGAATTTCATTGTACTCAGTCTAGCCAGGCAAACCTAGATAATATCCACAATAGCTGGCTGGGTATTATGCATAATTCAGACATTAACCTCAGCATGGAGATTACCATCCAATTAATCAAAATTTAGGAACATTCAATATCAAATAGCTACTGGATTTTGGTGTCATTGGAATAGGGCTGTATTCAATCCTCCACCCACTTTTTATACATGTACTATTGTAATGGACTTACCCAAGTTTACCCACTTTCTATTGGTCATTCAGTGTTAACACAAGTTGGGTATATGCACTAAGGGCCATATGTTCAAAGAAGTAGCAAAATAACTTTTATCATTTGTAACGACATTTCAAAGTACAGAGTCATTGGGCTCATTAATATTTTCAAAGAGTGTCGATTGTGATCAGAAATATGTTGTTTTGTCATTGAAGTATGATTCCTGACTGAAATTTTCGTATGTAATGACAAAAATGTTGTAACTAACTACAAAAATGTCTGTATATAGGTATGATAATTGTGTTTTTGTTGTGTTTCCTTCAATTATTATTCTTACATTGAGAACTTCACATTCCCTACACTTTTTCCTTAAAGTACACATTTTGTCTTTTGCAAGACATTTTTTTGTCATTGTATATGCCACATTTTCTTTTCCTCTATAGGAGGAGAATAGTTAAGCCACACCCTTCCCCGCCCCTTTGATCGACATTTCTGGAGTTGTGTTGTACACAACGGACATTACTAGTTTTTTGTCGTATACTCTACAGAAAATGTCGTTCATGCATAAAATTACTTACTTTTGTTTTTCATATTTTTTGGTCGTTATCCCTTTGAATATACGACCATTAGACAGCAGTGGGTGATCTACAATCCAGCTGAGGGCCATAGTTTGTCCACTCCAGCACTAATATGAGAAACTCAAGTAAGTAACACTTTTACATGACCTATATTTTTCTATGGAAACCATTCACTAAAATATTTGAAATCTCTAACATGTGTAGATCCATAGGATGACATAGACATATATAAAGATTCTTCCATGAGACAATCAATTAATTTTTTATATGCGCTAACATTTCTGAAACTGCAGCTTTAAATAAAAACATATTTATCTTGACTGGATAGTATTGCAATTCTGGCAGCCTGAGATATAGGACAGGACCTTAAACTATTCTGCTTTAAGTCCTTTGTGAAATTGTGGAATCTTCATCACTGGCAATAATTAATCATCACCTGCAAATTCATCATATCTGGCATTCACCAATGGGCAAAATGTTTTATTTTTATAGTTATATTTTATCTTTTATTATTTTATATATATATATATATATATATATATATATATATATATATATATATATTTTTTTTTTTTTTTTTTTTTTTTTTTTTTTAACGCTTCATTTTTTTACCTGTTGCCTTTCATTTTCTTTAAAGAGACAGTCACCCTCCTTTTTAACTTTACAATCTCTGCAAATTCATAATATGTAAAGTAAAGACAGAGCTATCTCTTCTGGGCTCCCCGGACTAACCTGAAAGATGGGCAGTACTAGTCGGGCAGTACAAATAAAATCAGATGTGCAGCATTTAATGAGGCGACATGAGAATCTTGCGCTTATATGCAGTGCGACATTCTCGTGTCTACTTTTTAATCCAGAGGACATGTTTAACACCATGGCAGGACCGTCACGCTGGTCCTGCACTTAAGGACCAGTGACGGTCCTGGTACGTCACGTACTTTTACTCAACGCGCTCCTGCGGGAGCGCAGTGAGTAACACCGGGGACTGAAGTTGATCGCTCCATGACCGGAGCTATCTCTTTCAGTCCCCCGTTCAGCGTTCCGGCACACGTGATCAGTCACGTGGGACGGCACGTCAAACTTTCCTGTCTGGTCTTTAAAGGACCACACACCCCGGGACCACTGGTCCTTAAGGGGTTAATGCAGCATGCAGCTGCGCGATAATTAAAATGTGACCATTTAAAAGGATACCATAAAATCAAATGGTGCATACTTTTTATTTATTGATTTATATTATTTTTAGTTTTCATCTTCAATTTTTTTTTTTACATGACAACGCTGAGCTAGCAGAATATCTGTTTCCAGAGAGTTTTCTGTCATGAACTGTACAAGTAGTAAAATTATTCCTGCTACAGGAAAGTCTGCCTCTAGTCTATCAAATACCGCATACAAAGCATTACTGCAGCAACCATAGATATTGTATCACTATCCCTGCAAGCTCTCTAGAAAAGGAGGAAGTTCTTTGTTATGGACGTTAATGTGTAAAAATATATAGGTGAAGATGAAATATTGAAAGTGTGCATAATTCAATAAAATAAGTAACTGCAGAATATGTAAATTCAAAAAGAAGGTTGGGTGTCATTTTAATTTTGTGTATCTCCTATTTTAATTTTTCTGTTTCTTCCACTTCAACTGATATGAGAGCCAGCTACCTGTAGTTTGTCTGTGACCACGTAGCTGTATCTGTAAAGGGTTGGCAGAGCTTTTTCTGTGGGTGCATCGCTTATTAATCCCATATGCCATCTGTTTTCAAGAATAGATAACACAACAACGATAAGACACATACAAAGGCTGATGTACTGAGAAGAACTAGAGTAATTATGGGGCAAACCAACTGCATTGCACATCTACAAATTCCCATTGATTTAAAGTGGAACTATCCCATAGATATAATTGCCCCCCAAATAATTCTTAGTATAATATTATCATTGAAATAGTGTTATAATGTTTATTAAAGAGATAGTAATACTTAAATATTACTAATCCCCATATTGTAGCCATTTGAAAAAGAATTGAATTGTCCCCAGTGTCAAAGTTCCCCCCTCCCTCCCCCTTTCCTGAAGTCAGCGTTGTACTGACTGCAGGGGAAGTCTGTCATACGACAGGCTTGTGGCTCTGCAGCAGAGCCAAGATTATGTTAGTAAAAAAGAATTATTTCACTGAAACGGTCTTCTACATGTGCTTGGTTTGCAATTCTTTTTTTACTAACGCAATCTTGGCTCAGCTGCAGAGCCTCCTGAAGAAAATAAGTCAGGATATCTCTGCAGTCAGTACAATGCTGACTTCAGGGAAGGGGGACGGAGGGGAAAACTTTGCGTTCAGTTATCTCTCAAGCCATAAAGGTTTGAGAGATGACACTGGGGACAATTCAATTCTTTTTAAAATGGCTACAATATGGGGATTAGTAATATTTGAGTATTACTATCCCTTTAAGTGCTGGCATTATTTGGAATCATAAGTATGCATGAGACTAACCTCAATACGTTAGTGCAGACATCTTGGCAAAGAGGCATCTGTGTGGCTGTGCTGTCTGTCCTTTTCTTTTCCTTGTGGTACAATGCAACTACCCCTTTGGCAAATAACCTATCATTGGGGAGAAAGGCATGTACAGCGCTAGCGCACAGATTCAGTATACTAACAATTGCCGCTATACTAACAATTACTTGAGGGGCAATTATATCTACATGATAGTTCTGCTTTAAATATAGCATTTAACTCTTTGAATGATGGATAAGTTTCCAACGCAATGCACTGGAGATAACTCTGACGTTCAAGGGATTAACAGCCCCATTTAAATCTTTGGAAATTTTTTAAATTTGTATTTGTGACCTCAAGTACAGTTGGTTTGCCTCAGAATTGCTCCAGTTCAGCACCAATGAGCTTTTATTATCATTTGCACAGACTGATTTACTAGGCGGCAGGTAGAGGGTTCATACGTTACTGAATGTGGATGTGAGTGAAGAATGTAAATACCGGTAGCTGATTCATGTTAAGCACATGTATTTAAAGAAAAAGCCAGCAGGTGAAATAACTTACTATATGCTACAAACAGAGTACAAGTCAAATGAAAAATGGCTTTTCCTTAAAATGCTTTCAAATAATCATCTTTCTCTAACCACAATTAGTTCTATTATTGCCTGATTTTCAGCCCTTACAGTGTTTTTTTTCTTCCTTTTTTGCTATTCCTCTAGTGTTAAATCATTGAAACTTTTCTCTGTTCTCTGCATCCCTTGTCCCCCTGCCGGTTTCATGAAAATGCAATGAATTTTGAAATGTTTTGTAAATGCTTCCTTCCTGTTATGTATGGTGGCAGTTCAACTCCCCGCTGTACTAAATTGGCACTTTAGAGAGGTGAGGGGGTGGATAGACCTAGACCCGGTGTAAAGAGGAGGTGTTTTGAGGGAGAACACTGTACTTTAGAGAGATTTACTAGATTCGAGAGAGGGTGTCACTGAGATCTGATGAATAGAAGCTCCGAGAAGTCTATCTCTGATTAGAATTCTTCTTGTTGGTCTTTCTGAATCACAGTGGGTTAATGCATCAGTCTTCCTATTTAACAGCAATCAGAAGAAGAATGGTAATGCTGACATTTTCCCACGCATCAGAGCAAAAACACAAAGGCACATTTTCTTGACTACAGGGATTTGGAGTCATTAGACGCTAATAAATAAAATATTTAACTCTTCTCTTTTTCTAGGCAATGAAAACTTTAATACCATAGAAACATAGATTTTGATGTATCCATTTGGCTCGCCACATTTGCCCATTTTCCTACCTAGATAAAATGTATAATGTTTCATAGATCTCATGTATCCCAGGCAATTTAAATTCAGTTACAGCAAAGGCAGTCCGTTGGTGGGCATCCAGCTGTTGGGGCCCATCATCACCAACAGCTGGACATCCAACAATTGTATATCTCTGCATTAGCCCCCACAGGGGAGGGCTAGTAAAGTTTGGCCTGAGGGGCAGGTACAATTAAGTGGTCCATTTCTACTATTGCTCTAGCCCACCATCACAGCCCACACCTCTTTGTTAATGTTATAAATGGCATTAATGTTGTGAACGTAATAATACCACAGAGCTCACAAGTGACATGGTGCTAGCTACTCAGTAGAGCTTACAATTGAAATAGAGCTACACTAGTGATACCACTTAGCTAACAATTTAAATTGAGCTACACTAGTGACAACACATACCTTACAATTGAAATTGAGTGATAAACAGCGTTTAAAGTTGAAATTGGGGTACACTAGTAATACCACAGAGCTTTCAACTGATATTGACTTACACAAGTGATACCACAGAGCTTACTATTGTAACTGACCTACACTAGTAATACCACCAAGCTTTCAAGTAAAATGGTGTTCCATTAGTAATACCACAGAGCTTACAATTGAACTGATACTACACTAGTGATAACACATAGTGCACAATTGAACTGGATTTACACTAATGATACCACAGAGCTTACACTTGAAATTGAGTAACAGTAATGATACCACAGAGCTTACACTTGAAAATCAGCTACATTATTTATACCACAGAGTTACAATTTAAATTGGCTTACAAGAGGGATAGAACAGGGCTTACAAATGAAATGGTGCTACACTGCTGATGCATCAGAGCTTAGATTTGAAATTGTGCAACACTAGTAATACAGAGCACTCAAAATTGAAATGAAGATACACTAATAATATTACAGAGCTTACAACTGAAATGGAACTACATTAATGATTCCTCAGAACTTGAAATGGTGCTACAGTAGTGATACACAGAGCTTACAACTGAAGTGGAGCTACACTAGTGATACCACACAGCTTAAAGATGAAATTGAGCCACACTATTCATGTAGGTCTATTTCAATAATAAGTTGTGTATGATCACTAGAAAGGGTGTAGGATCCTCCACAATTCTGAGGAGGGTATATAATTTTAACCCCTTAATGACAGGGTTTTTTTTTCCATTATAGCGAATGACTTCCTGGACTTACCAGGTAAGTCGTCTGTCACTAAGGGGTTAAAGGGATAGTAATAGTTCATTTGAAGACATTAAAATAAATAAAAAATGATGTAAGGCTTATCTCTTAAACCTTTATGGTTTGAGAGATATACCCTTCTAAAGTTACCTCTTCCTGGCAGTTTCACTGAAGTCAGCGCATACCTGATGACTGCAGAATCCGGTCATCTGACCAGACAGAGGCTCTTCAGCAGAGCCAATATTGCACTCTTTAGAACAAAATACCTCATTGGAATGGTCTACAAAGTGTGCTTACACAGTCCAGTCCTCTGCACCTTATTTGTCTACATATACTAAGTGCAGAGGAAATTGGTGTAACTTTACTCCATTTTGCAATGAAAGTGGGGAAGTGGCTTGCTGGCATTAAAGTCATAACAAATAAAATGCAGATCATATGCTCTAGTTACTAAAGGAGGGCAACAAATTAGCAGCATACCTCCTCAAGTGTCCCTCTTTCCCACCCTAGTGTACCTGCAATAAAACTCACATTAGTGTTTGTTTAAACTTCAGTATATCTGTATATAAATGAGTCTGTGTAAATAAAATACTTTGGTCTTGCTTTAAATCATGTATTAATTTACACAAAGAGGTGTCAATAGTGTCAGAGATCAGTATCCAGGTGTCCAAATGTCCAGACCCTAATGTAGCTGGAGAGCGGAGCTGGGGAGCGCAGTTCGGGAACATTGACGGTGACATCTATCCCTTGACAAAGCTGGATAACGGTGCTGGCCGCGAAGCCAAATGTCTGATCCCGGTAGAGCCGGGACCCTGACCAAGATGGGAGCAGATGCACACTGGTGTTGGTCTCAGACAAAGGACCCAGTGAGGACCCCAGATGCAGACCCTCTAAACTCACACTCAACCGGAAAGGATCTGCCCAAGATAGCAGACCGAGACTGCTTAAAGCGGAACTTTCATATGATTAATATAGGGCCCCAAATCATCATTATATTAGAGATATGCATAGACATAGGTTTATTTTCAAGTATAATTGTTGCATTAAAGAAAAATAGAACCTTTTTTTGGCAGCCAGGCAGCGGGGAAAAGCGCAGACATCTTTGCAGAGCCGGCATCTCTACGTCTGCTCTGTCCATCCCCTTCAACTCCACTATTGGTGAATTGAATGCCTTTGTGCCGAAAGGCACCGGAAGGGACTGAGAGCACAGGAGCAGAGAGCGCCTACAGCAAGATACCTTCCAGTGCCCACCTGCATAGAAGGTTCTATTTTTCTTTAATGCAACAATTATACTTCAAAGGTTCACCAGTAGGGCAGTAAGGACTAGTCCTTTAAATGTAGTAGGTTGGACTGCTTAAGGTTCGACCATAGGGCAAAAGATACTAGCTCTTTAAATGTAGCAGGCTGGGACTGCTTAAGGTTTACCCAAAACAGGAATATCTCTCACTATAAAGTGGTGAAGGAGATGGAGTAGGACAGCAATGACAAGTGCGAAGGACTTCCCACAATGGTTTGAACCAAATACTACTAGGATCGATACCACAATTACCCAAAGGAATATTGGGCAACAAAGGCAAAGTAATAGATCGACAAGGAGGATAAATATACTCACCCCTGCTACATCTGACACCTATGCCAGGACCACAGCTATAGTAGATCACCCCTGCACTCTAACAGATGGGACCCACTAGTAAAAAATTCCCCACCCATCAGACACATCCCCTGGAAAACCACATAAAAAACTGTCCCTCTTGGACAAATTCAATCTTGGAAGGTATGTAGCAGGAGGGGGCCCTCTAGTATAAACACCAAAGTTCTGTGGAGGTGAAAGTCTTGAAGCAGAAAATGAGCTGTGCTGGCTGTATATTACCCCCAGGAAGTCAGTAATGAAAGCCTACTAAATTAGCACTCGGTGGCAATGAAAGTCAGATAACTGCAGTAATATCTGGTATTCAACAAAGGAATACCAGTTTATTTACATCTTCTAATGTTTATAAAGTTTTATATATGTAATAAATCTCTTCAAGTTAATGGAGAGGAGGAATGAATACATAACATGCCTTTACATGCAATGGAATGAGCAGAATCAGTAACAAGCTTGCACACCCATATTGAGGCTGATGTACTCAAAAGCACTGGGGCAATTCTTGAGCAAATCAACTGCACTACAAGGCACAAATAAACAATGGAATTGAATGTTGCTCTAAACCTCTTGAGTGTTTGTGAGGTCTACAACACATTGAGAAGCAAGCACTGGAGACGTCTAAAGCAATCAAGTGGTTAAAAACCCATTTAAATCAATGTGAATGTTGCATCTCTGGAGTGCAATTGGTTTGCTCCTGAATTGCTCCAGTTTCTTAGTACATTATCCTCAATAGCTAATTCAGGAGAAATACTCATGTACTCATGGTAAGCAGTTAACCCTTTGAGTGCCAGAGGGGGTACTCAATGCATTGCGTACCCCCTGGCACTCAAAGGGTTAATAAATCTTACCAGTGGTTTCCTGAGGGCTGCACAGGGCCCTGTAACTGACCCTAATATTGTTCTCCTAAGCACTGTTTAACCCTTTGAGTGCCAGAAGGGTACGCAATGCATAGTAGAGCTATGCATTGAGCACCCCTCTGGCACTCAAAGGGTTAATAATGTTTAGTTCAATTGTTAAAATTAAATATTTTAAAAGTCTAAGTGAATGCTATTTAGAAAGCACCTCTCACCAAAATATTAAAAAAAGCAAAAAAAGGACAAAATATGATTTTGACCTTTAGGAATAAAAGCCATGTTCATCAAATTCATTTGAACAAATCTATACTTTATAATTTATTTACTATTCATGTCATATGAGCAATATAAATCTAATCTACTAAAATGATGATGCTATGTAACGATGGGACCCATATACTAATGGTAGTAGAGAACACAGTCTTCTTGCCAAATAGATGTCAGTGGACCTTATGGTCAATAGAGTTGAGTAACAATTCTGGAGCAAACCAGCTGCACCTTGGGTGACAAAACATCTCTTTGATATAAAATGGAATGTTTAATCCCTTGAATGCTACAGAGATTTCCAACACATTGCCATGCCTGGGAACTTTATCTTCTTGAGCCCCTGGAGAGGGCTCATATGGTGCAACTGGGTGATATAAATGACGCTGTTCAAGTCAAAAGGGGTGGGGCTTATTCATGGGTGGAGTGGGGCTTAAAGACGTTCTGTCGTAAAGTAGGCAGAACAGGGTGGGAAGGAGGAGAAGTGGGCCAGAAGTGGGAGGAACAGGGTAGGAAGGAGGAGATGTGAGGAGGAAGTGGGATGACGGGGCGAGAAGGAGAAGAAGTGGACAGGAAGTGTGAGGAACAGGGTGGAAAGGAGGAGACATGAGGAGGAAGTGGGATGACGGGGTAAGAAGGAGGAGGAGAAGTGGACAGGAAGTGTGAGGAACAGGGTGGGAAGGAGAAGAAGTGGGCGGGAACTGGGAGGAACAGGGTAGGAAGGAGGAGGCGTGAGGAGGAAGTGAGATGACGGGGTGAGAAGGAGGAGAAGTGGACAGGAAGTGTGAGGAACAGGGTGGGAAGGAGAAGAAGTGGGCGGGAAGTGGGAGGAACAGGGTAGGAAGGAGGAGGCGTGAGGAGGAAGTGGGATGACGGGGTGAGAAGGAGGAGAAGTGGACAGGAAGTGTGAGGAACAGGGTGGGAAGGAGAAGAAGTGAGCGGGAAGTGGGAGGAACAGGGTAGGAAAGAGGAGGCGTGAGGAGGAAGTGGGATGACGGGGTGAGAAGGAGGAGAAGTGGACAGGAAGTGTGAGGAACAGGGTGGGAAGGAGAAGAAGTGGGCGGGAAGTGGGAGGAACAGGGTAGGAAGGAGGAGGCATGAGGAGGAACTGAGTGGGAGGGAGGAAAAGTGGGCAGAGTTTCACAGGTGACTCCCCACCACCGGCGAATCAGAATAATTCGCCAGAGACCTGGTAATTAATTACAAAAACTGGAGAGTTCCCAGGTATGCACATTGCTTTGCAATGCATTTAGGACCTCTCTAGCATTCAAGGGGTTAACAACCCTATAAAAATCAATAGGAGTTTGTGAATTATTTCTCACCTTAGGTTCAATTGTTTTTCTCCAGAATTGCTCACAGGGGGCATTTCTGTAAAGTAAACAAAATTAAAGACTATAATAGATTTTTTTTTCCAGGATCTGGATTATGAACAAGTTCAACAATACTATCTGATTATCGTTGCAAGGAATAAGGCTGAACTGTTTGGAGTGGAGTATAGTCCAAGTTCTACCGCCACTGTTCATATCATGTTGGAAAATGTAAATGAGCCTCCGATGTTTACCCAAAAGAAGTATGAGGTCAGAGTGCTGGAAAGTGCTCAGGTTGGATCAGTAATACTCACTGTTGAGGCTTCAGATCCAGATATATATCATCAGTCCACCTTAACGTAAGTGTAATATCAGTTCATTATAGAATTTCACATTTTTTGATATATAAATTATAAATATTTCAAGGCAAGTCTTCTTTCCTACTTATGTCATTTATTTGCAATACTTACACCTCTTACCTGCACTTACTCTTTACCCAGTATTATAAGAATGTAAAGTGCATCATACACTCTTGTGATGCAAAATAAGATGAGTCAGCTCAAGCACTAATCAACCAAGGCAGCTGCCTGGATTAGCAGAACTAAGTAGAGTGACACCAGGACCATCTGTGTAGGTGGATAGCCTAACAGTTCATGTCTTTAGTACTTCCCTGATTGTGCCCATGTAAGTTTAACCCTTTGTGTGGCAGAGAGGTATCTACACATTGTGTTGAAATGTGCTGAATATCTCTCTGGCACGCAACATGTTAATTAAATGTATGAGCCTTTGACTAGCTTGCCTGTACTCATGCAGGGTAATCTTAAAGGGATAGTAATACTTCATTTTATCTTTATTTTATTTTGTAGGCATTAAAAAAACATGAAGAACGATATAAGTCTTATCTCTCAAACCTTTATGGTTTAAGAGATATTCACAAGCAAAGTATCCTCCCCTGTTCAGCCAAAGCAGAAGGGAGGTGCCCAGGTAGACTGGAGAGAGGGACCATCTTCAATTAAGATAAGGGAAAAAGCTGAAAAACTTGTCAAGGGGGGAAGGGCTTTCATTGTTTTCATACAAAGAAAATTGTCCCCTTCTGTTATCTGTCTGGTCATACAACCAGACTCACATCTGAGAAGATATGGCTTACACTAGGTAAAAGGGGCGGGGAGGGGAACTTTGCTTGTGAATAGCTCTTAAACCATAAAGGTTTGAGTGATAAGACTTATATCATTCTTCATGTTTTTTTAATGCCTACAAAATAAAATAAAGTTAAAATGAAGTATTACTATCCCTTTAAAGATGTGGCCTGTTAATTGCCAATAAGGACATGGACAAGGTTGAGAATCACTGTATCAGGGGGATGTGCCAGTATGAATCCTTGATAAAATAGGTGCTGCCATTGATTTTTGTGTGCTGCCCTTGCAGATTTTCTGTGCTTTGTTTATGTTTTAAGCTATCTCTACACCAAAAATTATCTTAATTTACACTGCTTGGACCAAGGAGAGAACAGTGAGGAAGTGTATTATTATTTTGGGGGAGTTTCATTCCTTGAAGCCTGTTTAATGCCCTGTTCTAATAAGGAGCAGTGGGAATTTGCTAAATATTTCTTCACTTGCCATTGAGGACGTGTTCAGTGCTTTCTGGCATTAATGCCTTTACAATGGCCAGGTGTGTGTCAGTATGTTCTACAGCTGTCATATGCTTTAATACAGGGGAGCTCTTCCTCATGCTCCTTCAACAGTGCTACTCAAGAAGTGTATCAATCAGTGTTTCAGCCATTCTGAAGAACCTACCTGAGTTGACAACATTCACTTTAATTGAGGATAGCCTGAAAATATGTACTTTTGGGAGAGGGGCTTTGAGTGCCAGTGAAGTATCTGGGGCATTGCACTGCAATTCTTTGTATAGTTGTCTGTATACCTGGGTACTGAGTCCTGTGGTGCCGTTGGGGAAGGTAAATGATGGGATTTGTGAAAAAGGGGTGTGGGGCTTAAGCAAGATTGGGAGTGGAGCTTAAGAAGCATAGGTAAAAGTATAATGAAACAGCTAGGGAAGGAGGAGAAGTGGTCAGGGACTGGGAGGAACAGACTGGGAACAAGCAGAAGTGGTCAGAGTTTCAGTAGAAACTCCCCAAAGCAGCCTCTGCCCTGGAGACCCGGTAATGCAGTGTGCAAACTGGAGTCTCCGGGGCAAATCCGGAGAGTTCCCAGCTATGGTTGTCTGGCACACAAAATGTTGGCCATTTGAATGCCAGAGAGGTCTTGTACGTATTGTGAAGCAACACATTGGATACCTCTTTTACATTTAAGGGATTAATAGCGCCATTTAAATTAATGGACATTTTACTTACCGACACAGGACAGTTGGTTTCCCCCAGAATGCCACCCAGTGACCTTATTCACAAAATAACTAAGGAGCAACTCTAGATCAAACCAAATGCACCATAAGGGAAAATTAAATATCCCCGAAACTTCCATTTAATTAAATGGGGATTTAACCCCTGGAATGCTAGAAAGATCTCCAATGCAAGTCCTCTTAGTATTCAAAGGGTTAAAAGCATCACAAAGGTGCAATTAGACATAAATATATGTCTACGGGAAAAGGTAAGCAAGTTTCTGCCTAGATGCTTCTCCCAGATGAATATTGGGACACATTTGTGAGTGTTGGGCCACTTACCAAGGAACCATGAAATGACTCCCTCCCCAGGGATACCTTTGTGGTGAAAGCACCAGTACATTTAGGATGGGTTTGATGAAAAAGTCTAGATCAGAGCTGGATCATGGACAGCAGAGGCCACTTCCCAGAATGTGTCCCAATATTCATCTGGGAGAAGCATCTAGGCAGACACTTGCTTACCTGGGTTGTAGTGCTTCTAGTGAATCAGGTACGGAAGCTGACCCTAGACTAGGAGGGAGTCAAGGGTGGCCTCCATTTTGAATGCTTCTGAACCATCTACCATTATGGATCGTGAAGTGGTTATTCAGGAGATTAGGTTAGCAGGTTGAGCAGAGGAGAATAAGGAGTGACTAAAGACGTTTTGAGATAAGTCCAACTGGTAGGTTATAGGATTAATCTGTCATGAGATGGTAAAAGGACCAGTGAATATGACGTCTTAGAGGGTGCAGCTAAACTTTGTTGCCAACATGTAGATTTGGAGTCCATTGTCTTTTGGGATCAGCATGGGATTTATAAGTGGCTTGAAGACAGTTTAACAGAGAGGAAAGCTTTTCAAAAACCTCCAGAACATAAGACGCAGGGACGGTGCATAGGAAATATGCTGGTTGATAACCATAGTTTGCTTCAAAAGGTAAAAGTTTGATAGTAGAATGAGTGTTATTAGTATAAATGAACTCTGCCAGAGGCAGAAAGTCCACTCAATTATCTTGCCTGTAGGAAGATATTACAAACAAATTCCTGAATAAATAGTATTGCCATTTCAGCAACTGAAGGCAACTGTTTGGTTGGAATAAAGTGTTCAATGTTTCTAAGTCTATCCACGATGACTAGGATAGTGTTAGAGGAATGAGAAGTGGAAGGTCCACATTAAAGTCCATGGAAACAGATGTAAAAGTGGTAGAAGGTACAGGAAGAGTTCACCTGGACTCGGTCACAGCGCAGATGGTACAAGAGCAGAGTTGGATGAATATCTGGATAAGAGGTGTATCATGGACAAGTTTAAGACCATCAGCAGGAACAAAAACCCCTTCATAAAACAGGAAAGTTTATGTGGGAAATTCTTAGACCCTGATCAAGAGGTGATCAAGAAAAAAAGGAAAAGAAGAGAGCTAGTTGTTGTTGCAGGAGGAGCTTCTTTATCTGTTAGAGGTTTTCCAGGTTCTGATGATCCATGAAAATGGTGAAGAGGAACTGAACACCTTCAAGGAAGTGACAATATTCCTCCATGACTAACTTGACTGTAAGTAGTTCCTGACCATTATAGCAGATGAAGTCAGAGATGCTCAACTAGGCTCGTGAGATTGAAAGGGTATGCAACAGCTCATTGGGACTGCATCCTCGCACCCAGGGTGCAATCTCTTTTAGCTCACAAATGCCATACACAGCGAAGAAATATTCTGAAGCATATCATACAGGTCCTGCCAAAATGACAGTCCAGCCACGAAATGCCAGAAAAATCTTCTCTGAACAAGGGAAGCAGCTAACCCAGATGTAAGTTTTGGACTTGTTGGGCCTTGTCAGTGAGGTGCAGCTGATCCCTCTAGGTACTTGTGAGCAAGGGGTCCATGTCTGGATTCCCCCATTACCCTTAGAGTGACTAAACCCAAGAGCAATTTGCATAGAAGTAGAAGAAGTCAGAGATGCTCAATTAGGCTCATGCTCTTGCAAGGGTATGCAACAGCTCACTGGGACTGTGTCCTCATGCCCAGGGTGCAATCTCTTTTAGCTCACAAATGCCATACACAGAAAAGAAATATTCTGAAGCATATCATACGGGTCCTGACAAAATGACAGTCCAACAACAAATGCCAAACGTGGACCCCTTGCTCACAAGTGCCTAGAGGGATCAGCTGCACCTCACCAACGAGGTCCAACAAGGCCGAAATGTATGTCTGGGGTTAGCTGCTTCCCTTGTTCAGAGAAGAATTGTCTGGCTATTTCTCTTTACTTAGAGGTTCAAATCCCTTCAGTTTTCATATGTTAAAGGGACAATAAAACCCCTGTTATTCAGTATTAAAGCATGTGATGTGATTTCATACCATTACTCAGGGGAGTATCTAGAACCTACTGAGCCCTGGGAGCGAAATCTAGGGCTGATGTCTCTTTTCCCTGATGGTCCGGAGCAAGTTTGAATAACCTGCACCAACACAATCCTTATTTAATGTCCTGAAGCAAGTTTTTATCACGTGCCAACACATACCCAAGGTGCAAATGAAGAAAAGGAAAAAGGCTCATTGATGATATACTTATTTTACTGGCTGGCAGCAGCCATGTGTGATGATGTCAGCATCTGCAATCCAAAACCAAAAACTGGTCTGATGGTAGTGCAGAACCAAGAGTTCTTCTTCGCTGCCAGGCCCCATCAATGTACCCACTGCATTCCCTAACAATATTGTTTTAGAGTTTCCTGGAGGTGGTGAGACTGAATTTCTCCACCTCCCTGAATCTCTAAGATGGTGGACTCATCTTCCAGAATGAGTGAGAGCACATGCTAGTACTTTCACTGGTGCCAGCCCTGAGCATCTAACTAAATCTCCCTTTCTTTAAAGTGTATTGCCATATGTGGAGAGCAGAGGTACAGATAATATAAATAATGTAAATTTAGAACCTTATGTATAAAGACAAACTGGAGAATTCTGGGGCAAATCAATTGTACCATAGAGAATACAGGAACCCCCACTGATTTAAATGAGACTAATAACCTGTTGACTACTAAAGAGTTCTGCATCGTTTCACAATGCAATGCACTGGAGACCAACCTTGCATTAAAGGGGGTTAAACCCCCATTTCTAAAAGTAGGAATTTCATGAACATTCATTTGTCCCCTTGATGCTTGTTAGTTTGCGGAAGGATTGCTCCACTTTCCTTTAACCCTTTGAGTGCCAGAGGGGGATGCAACGCATTGCAAAGAAATGCGTTGCGTACCACTCTGGCACTCAGAGGGTTAAAACATAAGCTTTACATGTCATGTCACAGAAGGGGGAGGGAGGGGGGAACCTTATCTTCGTATATCTCTCAAACCATAAAAGATAGGACTAACATTGCTTAGTTTATTATTTTAATAGCTACAATATTAGTTTTTATTATCATTAGACTTTACTTTTTAAAGGTTGATTTTATATATTTACATTCTATAGTATTTCTTTTACTTAATAAATAACACTAACCTTGACTTCAGCTTTCAGACTCCATCTCTTGAATTCTGATTCTCAATGCAGTTACAATGTTTTTATATTGGCTACAGACTTACTTGAGAACTGAGGGTAATATTCAGGGACTCAAAGAGGAACAATCCTGGAGCTTACCCGGTACACCAAAGGGGACAAATGAAAATACCCATTGATTTCACTGAGACAAATCTCTTGAGTGCTAGAGAGGTCTTCAAGTATAAGGGAAGAGAACAAAATGGAATGTGTTGGAGTGCTTTCTATCATTCAAGGGTTTAAAATCCCCAATTAAACCAATAGGGGTTTGGGGATTTTTTAGTTCTCTCCTATATTGCAATTGGTTTGTCCCAGAACTCCTCCGCTTTTCTTTTGAATATACAGCCCTAAGTGTCAGAGAGCCTGAACATGAAAAATGGGTGCTCCTGCTCAAAGCTAGGGCTTATGAATGATTTACTGCTGCCAGTCATGGCTCTTGGTCAGGGCCAGATTTATAATAAGGCAGAGTAGGCATCTTCCTACAGGCGCACCCCACAGAGGGGCGGCTGTCATTGGGATTGTTGTTTGGTTTTTTGTTTTTTAATTAGCCAGCCTTATGATGCATGGTCAGCACAGATTTAGCATCTTCCGCCCTCACTCCAGTCTATCTGTGTGACTGCTTCTCTCACATGGGGCGGTGAGTGACAGACAGGAAAACGCCAGACTTCAGTAGCGCTTGGGGATTCCTGGGAAAGATAGTGGCGAGTGCATGCACCAGCAGCCAATCCAAGTGAGTGAAGATGGAATTTGAGGAAGGAAAAGGTCCTTTTCCTATGTGCCGAGTGCTCCCGCTGCCCGGGTAGATGGCTGCTAGTGTCGTCGTGTGGTGCTTTCTATTTGCAGACATTGCAGTTGACCTGGCTGGCACCTACCTGGCAGCTTGGCGCGGCAGTCATGATAAAGAGGGATTTGGGTCTCAAGTGCGGGAGGCACGTCAGATTTCTGTGCCTACAGGCTCCTGAAATGTAAATCCGGCCCTGCTGTTGGTAATGTATAAATTAGAGGGCCTCCTTAATCCAATGGATACTGTTAAGTTTACAACACATTGCCTTCCACAGCATTGGAGATCTCCCTACCATTCAAACAGTTAATTAATATCAACACTTTTTTTTACATCTTGCTAAAAGTGAGTATTCAGGCTACTAATAGGGCCTTATCTTCAAAATTAAAGTGCAGCAATCCTGGAGCAAACCAGCTGCCCCAAAGGGGAATATTAATAGAAATTTCGCTAGAGACGTCTCCAGCACATTGCATACCAAGGCACTGGTGACCTCCATGGATGGAATCAATGTGTGGAGATGTCTATAGCATTGAAAGGGTTATCATGATTAGAACAGAGTGACCACATGTCCCGGATTGCCCAGGACAGTCCCTGATTTTAAATGTGTGTCCCATGTCCTGGGCAGCCCCTTCTGGGACAATACAAAGTCCCTGAATGAAGATTCCAGAGCACAGACTTCTAAACACTAGAAGAACTGCCATTACCTACTGTGACAGAAAGTGATGCCTCTACTGGGCTACACCAAAATGGCTTCCATACAAAGCTGTAAATACTAGAGAGAGAACTGAGCCTTAATCCTGACATCAAACAGGAGCTGGTATGCAGTTCTATTGTAGTTTAATGCTAGTTTAAGGCATGATGTACCTTTTCTAGTAGCCCACTGCAGGCATTGCTTTGTGTCACAGCAATCAATGGGCAGTTCTCCCTGTAATGTTTAGAACTCTGAGGTGTGCCAGAGAAAGAACAGGTTGGACACTGATATCCATTGATGTACAGTGACCCCTCCCACATAGCTCCGCTAGAATTGAGGCCAAGTACTCTGCTGCTCTCATCTCTTCAATGTCCCTGATTGGCAGAATGGAAATGTGGTCACTCTACATTAGAAGGAACTCTTATTTCAGTCTCCTTGAAAAGGCATTAATATTAACCCCTTGATGACTTCTGGTCTCCAAAAGGTTAAGTCTGCTGTGATGGTGAGGCAGTGTTTAGTGTTATCAAAAGAGAGATATATCCTGCTTTGATCACTGAACTGGACCGCTGCCCAAACACTGGCATAAAAAATCATCTCTGACCAATAATGATATCAAGAGGCCATACTTGATTTTGTGTCTGGAAAATGGAAAAATCAATAAGTTGTCTTATCCCAGCCCAGATAAAGCCTGGGGATATTATAAGCCTTTTTTAATGTGTGCTCCAGACTATTAGTGTTGCTATAACTGCATATGTAGTTGCTTTTTTTATTTGTGCAAAGATTAGTTACATGCATTAATGTCCGATTAAGCTACCAGAATTCTCCCAAGTGATATTAATTGCAGTATACCTGTATTGACTGAGGCTTTATTTCCTTAACAGTTCTATGGAAAGTTATATATAGACTATTAGCATCAGGACAAAGTCTGCCAAACAGAAGCGCATCACTAAGGCTAATGTACTATAAAGATCTGTAATCCGGGAATAAACCAGCTGCATTATAAGGGCAAATAAAAAGTAGCAAAATCTCCATAGATTTAAATAGGACTTTAAATCCCTTGAGTGATAGTCTCCAATGAATTAAGAACAGTATTCAGGGCACACCATCAGTTCAGATTTTTAGGATATCCCTTTTTAATCACAGGCTTGGCCATTGGGATGGAGCTAACTGTGCTTAATCAGGAATATTCAGAAATATGGCTAGTTGGTGTGTTCCAATGATTAATGTTGATAATCACTGATTTAGGCTGTTTACATGGAGAAATTTAGTACAACGTTATTAATGCTGCACTAAACGCACTCATGTAGAACAGCTTGTCACCCATGGTGCTGTGCCATTTTGAAGTATGCACAGAAAAGCAGCATGCTGCAACTTGGATGCACTTCTGCATTGGGCATATCCAGGTTACAGCATGCTGATCTGCACTGCACCCTATTGGCCACCAAGCAGATCATTCATGCAAGTGATTCTGAAGAATGCAATGCCATTGTCATCAGCAGTGCCTCGCCAACCTACATTGGCATTGGCCAATAATATATGGCCAAAGCATACATGGTCCTTTGTGACACACCTCCTCCAAGCAAACCATGGGAATGAATCACAGGGAGAAAGTGCATGAGAGGAAAGTAGGCACAAGCTGCTTGGCATGGATAGTAGACAAGTCACCGATATAAATATGGATGGGAGTAAATACCATTTTTTCCCGTGGGAATTTTTGCAGAAAGCCAACAATTTTCCACTTTTTCTGTGGAAATTTGCACAAACAGAAACCCCCAACATATTCTCTTTTTTCGCTAATCCCCAAGAAATTTCCAGAGGGAACTGGCAAAATGTGTTAAACAAAGTATGTGTGGTTCTATGGATACTATGTCTGGGAAGTCAGTATGTGTGGTTTATTGGCTACTGTGGGATAAGGCGAGGGGGCTGGAGTTAGTGGTAAAAGGCTGGTTGTCAGTATGTGTCTGTGGCTACCCTGAAACAAGTTTGGTGGTCAGTATGTGTGTGGTTCTAGTGCAGTGGAACAAGGCTTGGGGGTCAAGTGGAAAAAGAGCAGAAAAACTGTACTTTTTATGGGAATGCCCACAAAAGGAACTTTTTGGCTTTTAGGCCAATAAGGGTGCAATCTAAGTGAATAAAATTGGAGTCATAGCAGTGGTAGGCAATGTGAAGCCCTCTAGCTGCTGCTAGACTATGACTCCTGTCATTCCCCACCAGCCATTGACTGTAGCCTGACAGCAACTGGAAGGCCTCACATTGACCATTCTAGCTACCAGATAGTGGGATAAGACTGGTTGTTAAATATAGGTCGCTTGATGGCTTATGTGGGACAATACTAGGATGTCAGTATATGTGGTTGCATGGCTACCATGGGAAAAGCCTGTGGGTTGGTATGTGTGGTTCTATGGATACTAATGAAGTGATACAAGGTTGGGGGTTTAGTATATGTGTGATTCTATAGCTACCAGTGAAGTGAGATAAGGTTGGGAGGTCAGTATGTGTGGTTCTATGGACACCAGTACAATGGGACAAGGCTGAGGGGGGGGGGTTAGTATGCAAGGTTCTATGGCTACCAGTGAAGTGAAACAAGGCTGGGGTCAGTAAGTTTTGGTTCTATGACTACTGTGGCACAAGGATGAAAGTCAGTATATCTGGTTTTAGAACAATGGTACAAGGCTGGGGTTGTGATGGACAAACAACACTTTTTACAGGAATGTCCACAGAAGGAGAAAAGTGCAATTTTTCTCACATTTTGCTTTTAGGTGAATGTAATTTGTAATGGATACCTAAGTCCGTGGATGGACTTAGGCCATCGTTCCTGGTTTCTCTTTCCTGAGGTGGGCTACAAGCAGGTAGCCTTACCGGTCATTCTCCCAGAGGGCTTCCTAGGATGGGGGTCAAAATGAGACCCTTGATACCACCCAGCGACAAATAGACAGGACACAGATGAAGTTCCAAACTAACACACTTTATTTGGCAAACTTCAGCTCTTTTATTCAGTGTTAATCACATCATAACTTAATACCAAACAAAGCATACAAAAGACAGTGACAAAGGGTGCATACATAATACAAAGATCCAGACATGATCACATTATTTAGACAAAGGGACTGATGAGGGGCAAACACTGGGACAAAAGGCTGAGGGGCTCAAATACACATTTTACACAATGGCCAGTGGGTTGAAGCACTTTTTTAGTCTGTTTGAATATTCCTCTTCAACCCCTGGCCAATCAGATGCCTGGAAATGGCTGATCAATCCTGGTCCAGAGTGTCATGACCATCTTGGCCTTTCAAAACCGTTGGGCGGGCAGCAAACCGACCAATCCCTGGGCCACCTACTTTCCCCCATGTTAACTCTATGGGGGACCTTTAAACTTGTCACCCAGGGCTTTAGCCAATCAGGAAGCTGCCTTCTTCCCAAGCAACACAATGCTCAACATGATGTTGAGACTGTACTGTAACAAGACAGACACACCCGCTGGCTGTCGATTGTATTACAGGCTTTCGACAATCAATCAAGCCCATAGCCCAGTCCCTTTAAACTTGTGGCCAATCAGAGAGGGGCCTACTTTTCTCCATGTTAAGTCAATGGCAGCCTTTTAACTCTGATCAGCCAATTGGGAGCCGGATGACATTTAAAACCATGGCGGCTTCTTACAGTTATGCTGGCATGGTGAATTCAGCCTTTTAAGTAGTGTTGGCTATCTATACGTTCCACACATCATCCCAAGTAACAGCCTACGGCCCGTTACATTATCATCCGTCGCTGCAGATGAACATGGCTTAAGGCCAATAACTGTACAATGTAATTGAACAATTTTGGTACTTCGGTTAGCATTGGTTCTAATATAATGCAAAGGTTGCCATAACTAGAATAAAAAGCGAAGCCTTGGTAGGCTTCTAAGAAATTTCAAGACCATTGATCTATGCTCTTTTCACCGCTATGTGAATCCGCTGAATACTTTTATCTTGCTAATCTTGCTCACTTCATGGATCTTTAATCACATTGCCCATGTTTGAAGTGGTGCTGTTAGTTTAAGTAGAAATGAATACTTTCCTTTGATCTGATTACAAATGTTAATTAAATTCAACTATGTCTTCCAGAGCTACATCATGAGCTAGATTTTCTTACAGTGACTGATCAGGCTATTGCATTTTTAACACAGAACTCTCATCCTGTCCTAGGGGCATGCTTGCTTTTGAGGGGGTGGAATTGCTCCCTGGACTAGTGCATTCATCATACAAGAAAACAGTTCTTCACTAGAGGCCAGTGCAGAAGCTGCTGCAGAGGATTTTGGGATGCAGAGGCTCTCCGGCACCACTAGGCTTTGTTAAATCATACCCCATTATTCAATATAACTTGAAACTAAGCATTGAAAGTTACTGCAGAATATCATGGGAAGTAGAGATAATATCTTTCAGTCTGACAAGTTGCCCTGGGTAGAAGGATTGGTGGATTTCCAGCTCTATGTTTATAAATAGTAGAACATATGGTTACAGATGGCTATATAGATGATAAAGATTTACTGGAACATAAAGATAAAATTGGGCAGTGATGTTATGAGGTATTGGCAGATGGGGCTAAATCCCCAAGTCTCATCCTTAAAGCCCCAGGTCTTGTTGCCAAGTCAAGGCATGAAATTGTGCTAATCTCCCATCTAGTAATTGTGTAGTTTGGCTGCATGGTGCACTAGCAATGCATTAGGTTGGCACAACACCCACTGAGTTTGTTATACATATTTGGGAACATACATAAAGAAACATATAGCAATTCTGGGGCACCACAGGCAAAAATAAAAATGCATTGCAGTCTTCTCTAGCTTTCAAGGGGTTAAAATCTGCTTTTAAATCAATGTAAAGTATTATATTCCCCTGATGGTGAAGTTGAACGCCCCCAGAATTATTTAATGTTGAATATATATATATATATATGTGCTCCATTGTACAGTTATATTATTCCAGCCCCTGACCATATAAAAACATAACAGAAGCTCTTCATTTCCAAATACAATTGTTACATAAACAGCAGATGTATCACCTTCCCAGGGTTTATCGTGTTGCACTGGATATTTAATGCTTGTGAATATTAATGGTAACTTCTAAGATTTCAATCGCTGCCATAGAAAAAACAAACAAATAAACAAAGTGTATGATTTGCCAATAAAGCTTTGATACATTCTTTTCTGCACAGTTACAGCATCAGAAATGATTCAAGGAAATGGCTCTCTATCCAAGAGCATTCTGGGAAGATCCAACTTCTTCATTCCCTGGACAGAGAAATATCAGAAGACACATATACTGTACAGATAATTGTGCAGGAGAGCGGTATGTCCCACAGATGTGGCATTGAAAATATCAAGACATTTTCAGTGCATTGTGAAGCAATTTGTTACAGCATCTCTAGCATCTAAATGGTTAACCTAACCCTATATATGCTGTTTTCATTAATCAGACGTTACATAGAACACCCCTGGTTAACATTAAAGTGGTCCTGTCACCCATATCTTTTAGCATCATTAATCCTTTGAGTGCCAGAGGAAAAGTGACAAATCTTATTTAAAGGTGGGATGTAACTTTAAACCTTTGACTGCCAGATGGGGTGCATAACACATTGCATCTCAGTGCACTGTTTAACCCTTTGGCACTCAAAGTTTTAAACATTTTTATAATATGATATATTATCTAGTTTGGAGAGAGAGTACCCTGACACTGAGTCTGATGTACTAGGTAGAAGTGCAGTACTGGAGCAAACCAAGTGCACAGTAGAGGGCAAATAAACATTTGCAATGTCAGTATACAAATTAATGGGAATTGTGATTTGTTTCCCAAGGTGCAGTTGGTTTCTCCAGAATTGAGCTACTCTCGTAGTACATCATTCCCACGGAGCGTGAAGCAAGGAACCATGATTCCAACCTTCATGTTTCTTTAGGCTAAATAGATTTCACAGCAGATCCTATATGTTGTCAATATGTTGACAATGATTTACAATGTGTTGTATACCCCTCTGGCACTCAAAGGGTTATAAGACAAGCATAATATGTAATGTAAAATTGCCTATACTTTTCCATCTTTACCTGTCTTTTTTATACATTTATGTCTCTGACAGTCATTGTGTGAAACATGAAAGAAAAATGATCCACACCGTGTCTTAAAATTAATTACTTTCAGTGCATGAAAAAATATTTCCATAGTCTCAGGCTCCTGAGGGGTTTATGATTGTCACACAAAGCATGTCAGACCACCAGCAATGTCTGCCAAGTTCTATGGTGTCATAAGTCCACTCCAGTCTTTTCAGTTGCTTGTATCTTGTACAGGCTTTTCTGTGCAAATGTGGACTAATTCTTGGGAAAAACACCTTCACCATAGAAAATAAATAAACATCCTCACTGATTTAAATGATTAGACACTTTGATAAAAAAAAAAAGGCCCCATTACATTCTATGAAACATTAGTGTGCATTTTTAGTAAAAGCAGGCAGCCACCCCCACTTTCTATTCTTTCCCACATCCTCCATTCTCCCTGTTTAAACATAAAATCCATCCCTCCCCATATGGAAGCTCAGAGACAGACAGAACAAGTCTAATTCACTCAGAAGGTGACTGAGATTTAGCCCCAAGTTAAACAGTTTTTTTTTTCTTGGCACACATGAAGTACCCAATCAGAACACAGAACACAGAACAATGTACAAACAGACATGCTCAGTAGCCTTTAGTGCTGATACTATTCACTGTCCTCAGACAGACCTATGTATTTGTACCTGCCAGGGACTGAGGGAAAAAATAGATAGGGCTGGGTGATAATAAATAATCTCCCCAATGAGGGCTTCTGAGCATGTCTGATTATGTAATGTGCTGTGCTCTGATTGGCTACTTCACGTAAGCAAAGAAAATAAGTTTCACTTGGCTACTCCTTTAAAGTGATAGTAATGTCTGCAATAAAGCAGATCACTCAGTCTTCTCACTATTGTAAATGTAACACATTGCACTATGTTTAATAACTTACTTTGATGTAGTTTAAAAGATATTAAATGTAAAAAGATCCCCCTCCCGCTCCTTCTGGCTGCTTCACTGATCATCTCATGGTGGTTCGACTGGAGAGTGGTGAGGGACAAACTTCAGTAAGCAAAGGAAAATCCTGCCCTCCTTCGTCAATGGGGGCAGGATTTCCCTTATACTTAGTTACTGAAGTTTGTCCCTCGCTGCATCCATCAGGTCCTGGGACCGGATTTCAGTTTCAGTAGGAGGCGTCCAAAAGGAAGGGGAGGGGGATCTTTTTACATTTAATATCTTTTGAACTACATCAAAGTAAGTTGTTAAACATAGCTCAATGTGTTACATTTACAATAGAGAAGACTCAGCGATCTACTTTATTTCAGACATTACTATCCCTTTAACAATGCAGGAGACAAGTCATGCCCAATTAAAACTGAAAGCCTGGACAAGCAGCCATAGAGCAAAGGAGAGAAGAGCTTCCTGTGGGAGAAACTAGTGCCACTCCTGCTCCCATACAAGGACAAGGGTACAACTTTCCTATTAGCTGATAATACAGATGACAGGAGCACAGCCAGCAAGTCGGCCAGTAGCTTACTCAAAATACTTGCCCTGCTGTGAGAAGTGTTGTGCTTTTCTTCCTCTCTCACTACTTAATTATTGTAGTGGAATAGCCTGGTCAACAACATGAGGCTTTCCATCTAGTGTTAGACTACAATACCTATAATCCTCAGTCAATCATAATCCTCTGCAGCAGGAGCTATAGGTATTATTTCAAATGAAGGAAATCTTGGCACACTCTCAGACACATCAACATCAGTTCTATTATATGCCCCAGAACCCTGGCAACTTGTAGGAGTACCTCTGCTGCTACTTGTTGTGGCACTTCTAACATGTTGATGGTGTGTCTCCCAATCAGACCTGTGGTTGTACTTCAGGTGGAATTACAATGAGGAAGTGCCTAAGTGTCATATTGCTTTCTCCTTGCTCACATTCTTCTTACACAGACAACAGATAGCAACATGTTTAGCTTTTTGACCGTGAGTGAAGTATCTCTGTACTGTAGACTTTATAGACTGATGGCTTCCTGGGGGGTACTACTACTGGGGATAGATGTTGCTGCAATTGTACTACTAAGTGTCAAAGCTGCTGCTCTCCCAACAGCAGCAGAAGCATTCATCATATCTAGGGTTGTGGATGTTGATGACCTGTGTTGCTGCTGGTTACTAATATGTTTGGCTGAGTGTAGGTTGGACTTGGAAGTGGTGACAATGCTGATGATGACTGACAGGATGATTGTGGGTTTGTCCAGAATCAGACCTTCCAACTGGTTTTTCAAACATTTTTTAAACAGGCACAGTGATCCTTTTCAGTGATGGAATATTGACCCCTTGCCTTTCAGCTAATTTTCTGGCCATGTCATCATTGCTCTCACTCTCAACTTTCTGTATCTGAAAAAGAGCAGGATACTGGAGGGATATATTCTAGATCTACATCATCATTATTTAGGTCATCCTCAGCATCACCCACCACTTCTTCCCCACTACCTTTATATTCCTCTAGGATTTATTTTAACTTAGTTAGCTGAACTGCTACAACTTCCTCCATTATGTCATCAACACTAGAATGTGACTCATTATCATCTTCAGTGTTCTTTTTTTATTGGATTTTGACAAACAACTTCCTCGGGAGGAGAAGGTTCATCATCATTAATTGCACAGCAACCTTGACTACAATTGGTTTTGGACTACCACTTTTCTAACCCACCCTTGCACTTCTCCTATTACTTTGCCCTACCCCTGTCCCTGGTACATTTGCTGGACATTATTAAACTAGTGTGTATTTTAACAGTGAAGTACATAACAGAACTGATTGTGTGTGATGTATTGCCCTTTACAAACTACTTTATCTCCTCTATTATCTGTCTGCCTCAACCACAGCTCACTTCAGGGTCCCTGTCTCTGTCACCTATCAAACTATTTTTAATTTGTTTTACTTTTATTATTTTTTTTTATTAACTGTTCCTAACATCTTCGACAAAAAAACTTTCTGTGAAACTCCTTCTTCCCCTCTTTGCCTTTAGCTAGCATCAAGAGAATTTCAACTTTCTCTCTCCCAATGTCACTTCATTCTGTATTTGGGTTTTCAGAACAGATGCAACAGAGCTTACTGTCTATTGAGTTAGTCTGCTAAATGGTCAGTCGGTCAGTGACAAAGAATAGCCAGCTCTGGAAGGAACTTGGATCACATATCTTTGTGGTGGTTTCTTTGAGTGAGGTAATTGTGTCGTTTATTGCTTTACTACCTGTAGATATTTGCCTACATACATCAGCAACTAGTGCATCTTCACTACGACTCTGGGTGATGGGCATTATTCTGACAGCTATCCCCCATTGCTACCCCCCCCCCCATTGCAAAGCACTCAAAGGGTCAAAGGCTGTATTAAAAAATCTTAAGAGGTACAATTCTGGGAAAAACCAACTGCACCACAGGGTGGAACTTAAAGTTCTCACTGATTTAACACAACACCTTAGCAACACATGACATGCCAGGACCGTAACTCCGGTCTGAACATTAAGGACTGGTGATGGTCTTGGCACATCCTGGGATTTTGGGATGGCAGCGTGGCTGCACACCATTCTGCCATCCCAGTATCCACTGCACACAAAAAAGGTGTTGTGTTCCTCTAGAGACGCCCACCCCAGGATTGCATGGTCATTAAGGGGTTAAATGGGGTTTGTAACACCTTCAATGGTACAGATTTCTCCACCGTATTGTGAAACAATGTGGTGGCGGCACCTCTCCCATTCAGGGGGTTAAAAGTCTGATGTAAACCAAAGGAAATATGTAGAATGTTTATTCTTGCAACATGGTGCAGTTCTTATACCAGAATTGCTCCTCTTTAAATTATTGAATATAGCCCTTGTTCTAGTACAGTATCATTCAGATATTATATATAGGTAAAGCTAAGGCCATATGCACAGTAAAAAGTGGAGCAATTTTGAATATGCATACAGCCCTTAATGTTGCCACACCTCCCCTTTAACCCTTTGAGTGCCAGAGAGGTATCCAAAGGGTTAAGAAAGATGACATTTATCTTCCATGGATGTCATGTCTGTGGAGGTGAACATGAAAGTTCCAATAAAGCAGATCGCCAAGTCTTCTCTATTGTAAATGTAACACATTGCACTATGTTTAACAACTTAACTTGCTGTAGTTCGAAAGATAATAAATGTAAAAAGATTCCCCTCCCGCCCCTTATGGCTGCGTCACTGATCATCTCATGCAGGTTCGACTGGAGAGTGGCGAGGGACAAACAATCCTGCTCTCCTTCATCAAGGGGGGCAGGGTTTTCCCTATACATACTCACTGAAGTTTGTCCCTCGCTGCATCTGTCCAGTCATGGGACCGGATTGCAGATTCAGTGGGAGGTGGCCAGAAGGAGCAGAAAGGGGATCTATCATCTATCATCCCTGGATGTCATGTCTGTGGAAACGAACATGAAATTTGCATGCAGTTTCTTCAGACTGAAGCAGGCAGAACACATTGAGCTATATAACCCTTTAACCCCTTAAGGACCGGCCGCATGAGCATGCAGCCGGCACTTAAGGACCATGGAGCATTGTTTTTTTTTATTGCATCAGATTCAGGGGTCCCCAAATGGCTTGCAGCCTTGCAGGGAGCCCTGAATTCCATGATGTGCCAGGACTGTCATGGTCCTTATGGCAAGTTTACCTATGACGGTCCTGGTACTTCATGGGTCCATACAGGGTTAAGGACCATAGTTGCGTGCAATGCATTGTGACTCAATATATTGCTCACTCCTTTGGTCCATACAGGGTTAAGATTAAATATGCAATGAGCAGTTGGAGGTCACGTGGTCCTGCTGCCAACTGTCATGTCCGCCTCCATTTACATGGTATCCATGACTGATGTTATCGTTTGAACAAAGTTACAAGGGTAAAACTCATAGCGGTCTTTAGGGTTTTTTGGCCAATGTATGGAAAAAGGGGGTTAATATATGGAGGCGTTAGTTCTCATATAAATAATGCATCCTACAGGACTATAATAGTTCCAAGACAAAGCTGACGTGTGCACTTTTTCTAAGTGTCCTCTATTAAAAGTGAGGTCTGGAATCCCCATGTACGTCATAATTACCTAAACGTGAATCAAGACGCATCGGTAATGTCAATGTTATCACCTTGGGAAAAAAGTCTAAAAATATTTCAGGAGATCAGCACTTCTATGTACAACAGCTTTCCAACAGATTTATTATTCCACTGAGCATTACATTTTTTTTTTACAGGAATTCCATCTCTGACTCACTGCCTGACCTTAGTCACCTTGGCTTTACTAATAAATCCGTTGACCCCTATTTTGCCACAAAAGCAATGCATTGTTGGTCTCTCTGATTGTAAACGTGCTTAACATGAGTTATCTGTTATGTTTTATTATTTGTTATTATTATTATTTATTTATTTATAAAGTGCCAGCAGTTTCCGCAGCTCTGTACAATAGAATGGGGTTACAAACAAGTTGACATAGAATTAAAGGGATAGTAATACTTAAGTATTACTAATCCCTATAGTAAAGCCCTAGTAAAAAAAACATATTGCCCCCAGTGTCATCTCTCAAACCTTTATGGTTTGAGAGATGAACGCTTCTAAAGTTGCCCTCTCCCTCCCCCTTCCCCGTAGCCAACATTCTAGCTGACTGCAGGGAAGCCAGTCGTACGACTTTCAGGCGGCTCTCCAGCACAGCCTGATCGTTTTATCTAAAAAAAAAACTTTCACTGAAGTGGTCTTCTACGTGTGCTTGACTTGCAAGCACACATAGAAGACCGTTTTAGTGAAATTTTTTTTTTTAGTTAACGAGATCGCGGCTCTGTGCAGAGCCGCCTGATGATCGATGACCGGATTTCCCTTCAGTCAGCTACAGCTGACTTCAGGGAAAGGGGAGGGAGAGGGCAACTTTAGAAGCGTTCATCTCTCAAACCATAAAGGTTTGAGAGATAACACTGGGGGCAATACGTTTTTTTTACTAGGGCTTTAATATAAGGATTTGTAATACTTAAGTATTACTATCCCTTTAAACATTACGTGAGATATATAACAAGCATGAAGATCTAACCCAAAAGGTTTGAGGGCCCCCTACTCTTGCGGGCTTACAATCTAGACATGTTTGTACCTCTTGAGGCTGATGTACTAAGAAAGTGATGCAATTCTGGGACAAACCATCAACGCCATAGGGAAGAAAACATTTCTATTTGTTTTTTAAGGGTTTTTAACCCCTTGAATACTAAAGAGGTCTCAAACACATTGCTTCGCAATTCTTTGGACACCTCCCTTGCATTCAGGGTATTAAAATGTGTTTTTAACCGTGAATGGGAATTTGGGGAATATGATTTGTCCCCTAGGGGGCAGTTGTTTTGCTCCAAAATTGCACCACTTTTCTTAGTACATCAGCCTCCCTGTGTAGGGTTAATGGCCACAAATCTGATATATTGTAAGTGGATTGTCAGTTGTTTATCCCTGCTGAGAGTGTGTCAGACGATGAGTCACACCTCTCTAATATCATCTGAAATGGATATAAAAAAAATAATTAAATCCAATTTCCACGGTTGTGCCTAACATCTAATTGAAATTCTTTCTGCTGTAACGGTTATGAGATGTACAATTAGATTAGCCAGGTAACTTAGACCAGGATTGTCAATTTTTGGAATCAAGCTTTTGGGAACTACATCTCCCGTCTACTACACCCAACCCCTGGATTAGACTAACATGGTTGGGCTGAATTAGTCCTGGATTTATATTTAAAGATGTCAGTATATAGTGGCTTAACTAGTTGTTAGAATTGCAGCCACCGATGTGCTTTAGCAGAGCTGTGTATGATTATGTTTGTCTTTACACGTTTACTACACTTAGAGGACTTTTTTGCACTATCTTTCATTTTTTATTTTATATATTTCTGCACTTGCACTGGGCACGTAACCCTTTGTGTGTCGCAGAGGTATGCAATGCACATTCTCAAGGCACTGAAAGTGTTACAGGAGAGTACTTGCTGTTTCTTCACTTTAGCGGAGACAGCAAACTGTCCTCCAGCTCCATAAAGAGCTACAGACAGATAGGTAAGCAATGGTAGGCAATGCTGAGACATGAACTCCGACAGCAGTGGCAGTTGTCAGAGTTTAGCGCATGTGGAAAAGTACCATATTAACATATAAACATGCCCACATTAATACAACAATGGCTTATTAACTTGCATTTCCAAATGGAAATAAACCATACCAAACCCATTGAGTTCTCCCTTGAATCAAAAAAATCCCTCACAGCTGTACCGAGGTGCCACCATGGCATGGGAACCAGACCCTGCTTTCTCACCGAGATGCCAGTTGTAACCTCTTAAACATGTGGTAGAAATCAGGGTGTTAACCCATGTAGGCTTCTGCATGGAGTTGGCTGTGAACAAGAGGGGCATAATTCACCAGTATGATCCCTGGGAGACAAGTTTGAAATGTGGAATAGAAATCCATAGGAGAGACCCCAGTAGATTTGGTGGTCTTCTCCATGTCTCCTCCGAAAAATGTTTATATCTCTCCAGTCACGGAATTCCAAAAGGGTTGTATTAATAGTGCATAGGCTCCATAGAATAACACAGTGATATCACTGGAGAAGTTATCACCTCTTCATCACAACTTAGAGCATAACCCACACCCCCCCCATGAAGGTTATGCACTAAGGTATTATAAAAAGGAGATGAAGAGGAGGTAACTTCTCCAGTGAGTGATATCACTTCTCCAGTTCCTGTTATTTTATGAAGCCTATGCAAGTGGGAAAGATGTTAGGCTCCATAGAATAACAGAATTTGGAGAAGTAATATCTCTGGAGAAGTTTTTTCCTCTTCCTCACCCTTTATCGCTTCTTAGTGCAAAACCACCAGCGGGGAGATTCACTAAGCGGTGATAAAGCGGAGGTGACTTCTACAATTTCTGTGTTACTCTATGGAGCCTTTGCATTAAGATTTCTCCCACTTTGGAGATCTTAGTGAATAGGCTCCATAGAACAACTTAGGAATTGGAGAAGGGATAAACTTTATCACCACTTTATCACCGCTTACTGAATCTCCTCCCTGGTGTTTCTGGTGAAGATATCACAGTATCAGTCTTTTCCAATAGTACACATAGGGGAAGATGTATATATGTGCCAGCAGAACAAAGTTAGCACATAAAATGGCACAAATGGTGCAAGTGTATAGCAGCATTTTCATTTTTTTTACTACATGTGTTTACTACTACGTGTGCCATTCATGACAAAGGGGTTAAACGTGAAAAAGAGAACAAGAACGAATTTTAACAAGGCAAAAGCAATGTATAAGAAGTAAGGCACAAAGGGATGGATTCTATTACAGGAGATAAATGTGAACACCCGTTTTATCAAAAATATTCCCATTGAAGTCTATGGGGAAACCTGGAGATAAAAGCAGAGATAAAATTAGCACCTGCAATAGAATTCAGCACAAAGTGCACCATAAATTATAGCAAGTTAGCACCTAAATTGTATGTTGCTGCAATATGGACAACAGTTTGGCTCAAGTAGAACTAATGTATAAGAATGACAAAGTCACATTGTTGCACTCACTCTAATAACTACTTAGGTGACTTTTTTGCACGTTCTATAGGCCAATCTCCCCCTTACAGTGTGTATGCTGTTCCTCTCTTCTGTTCATAATTCTAAGGACTGCAGGTTTGCAGCAGAAGGGAGGAGTCAAACCCATAGGATGAACTAGTGACATCAGTCTGAACATACATTGAGAATTTTATGCACTGTTTTTAACAATTCCTTTGTACTCTTGGTGATAATATATACACAGTGTTTTCATATTATCTTTTATTTATTATTATGTTAAGAGTATCACTGGTGGGGATTGAGCACCTGTAGTTATCTTTTTTCTTAAGGTACGTTGGGGTTATCATAAGGAGGGGTTAGTTCTCCATCATGGTACATGGCCAGTTAACACTTTAATGAACTTATCAGATTTCACGTTTCTTGCTATGTGTTTGCCGAGAGAGGTTTCCGAACTTCACTATTTAGCATAACCATGCAAACTATGATCTGAATTCCATCATAACTGGTCGGGAGTTCCCCAGCAAAAGAGTAGGAAAAAGGATTTTTTGAAGTCATTTTCTGACTCTTGCTATTCCATTACAGCTGATATGTATCCTGAATTCATCAATTCTGGATACATATAAAAACAGCATTGCAAATGGCCATTTTGCTATTACACTGTAGGAGGCTGGCCTCTGCAGTGCTCCCTTTTGAAGCCAGCTAGGCCTTCCCAGGCTTGGCAGCTCAGGGCTTCCAGAGCATGGGATAAAGACCTATTTGGATGTAGCATTCCACAACCACCATAATTGTACCCAGCTGTCCTACTCACACAAGTCCACCTTAAAAGGATAGTAACACTTAAAATGTACTATCCCCCATCTTGTAGCCAGTAAAAAAATGAGTAAAATGAGACCAGTGGCATCTCTCAAACCTTTATGGTTTGAGAGATATCTGCTTTCAAAGTTCCCTCTCCCTTAACGTCAGCATTCTAGCTGACAGCAGGGGAATCCTGTCCTGGGACCGGTGGAGGCTCTGCAGCAGAGCCGAGATTGCGGTAATAAAAAAGAAATACTTAACTTAAAAGGTCTTCTAGGTGTGCTTGCAAACCAAGCACACGTAGAAGGCCGTTTTAGTGAAGGATTTATTTTTTATTACCGCAGTCTCGGCTCTGCTGCACAGCCGCCAGTTGATCCCAGGAGAGGATTCCCCTGCTGTCAGCTAGAATGCTGACGTCAAGGGAGAGGAAACTTTTAAAGCAGATATCTCTCAAACCATAAAGGTCTGAGAGATAGGACTTTCTGCAGATACTTTATTTTTTTTACATGTACAATATTACATATACTTATATAAGGGCACTACTAGCCCTTTAACGCCTCCAGTTTCAGGAAGCGTGCTCCACATTGCAGTGCAATGTATTGTAAACTGTCTGGCAACAGAGGGGTTAACGGTCCCAAAAATAAACATCCACTCCCCGCCTCCGCCCTCTAGCCTAACTGGGTCTGCCATTAACTCTTCCTTTTGTTAAATATGAAGTCTAAATGATCTTAATTTATTTATTTATTGGTGTGGGGGGGGGCTTGTCCACCCATCTTCTCTATTTTGATAAGATCAGGATGGAGAGTGTTAAAAATTGGGAACCAAATTAACTTTTTTGTTAAAAGAAGGGCACTTTCATTCCCTTATTTGATGAATTAATAGAAAAAATGGGAGGGTCATTTTTAATAGCTAATAAAAAAGAGAACAGCAACAAATTAAGTCAATACAGGGGGCCCACAATGATTTATACACTGACCAGAGTGAAAAAAAAAAAAGATAGATGGAAAAGATTGATATGGAGTCCAGAGACCCAGTTGTCCAAGGAGGGTATCCAGGACCCTTTACTCTGACCTCCCAAAGGGATGGGAATATGGAACCCCATATGGATCCCCATATTAAGCCATAGAATCTCATTAGAATTAATATGGGTCAGGAATCCCATATTAATTAAAAAAAAAAACAAAGGGGTTCCTGAGACCCCTACACCGCCCCACCACCAAAGTATGGTGTATGTTTTTAAAATGATATGCTTACCTAAATATCGGAGGTCCAGTGATATTCATGACAATCCATAAACATACAGGATTAAAAGAAAAGCCCTAAAATCTCACAGTTACTCAGCATCACTTGCTTTGCAATGCATTGAGCATTCTCCTTACCCTTGTGTGGTTAAGAGAAGGGACAAGAGGAGGGACCACCATGTACAGTAATGCCCCATTACATCTAAAATGTCACCAACCCTCCCTGCACATATCAGAGCATTTAACCTGCCATTCTGTTCCTCGTCATCCTAATGCCCAATCCTGTCCAGATCACTGCAGGAACATCAGCACTGGGGTGGTGACTTGGACAGGAGAGGACAGGAGGCTTTTGCTCCCTGCCCAATGCTGTCCAGATAATTTCAGGAACATGCCCACACAGATACATATTTTTGCTCCTCTTTGTCTTCCCCACCCTCAGAACATTGCTATTAACCCCTTGAGTAGCAGAGAACAGTGCAACCCATTGAAAAGCATCTTGCTTTGCAATACATTGCACATCCCTATTACCTTTCAGTGATTAAGCTAAGGGACAAGAGAAGGGAGATTCATGTACAGTAATGCTCCATCACATCTAAACTGTCACCAACCCTCCCTCACTTTTGAGAGCATTTAACCTGCTACTGTATGCTCACTATTCACTGTCTGGTGCTTCTGCACCCCGTGTAATGGAGCCTTTAGTTGTCTCGCATCTACAGACTAAACTATTTCCTATGCAGACACTTTGCTCTACTCAGTCTAAGATGGCACGACATATGCTGGCTCTGGTGAATACATGGAGAACAGGGAACAGTGTAGAAGGTGAGAAGATTGTATGGAGAGCCTAAAAGGCTAGGTTAAGTGTTTCAAAATGTGAGGGAGATTTGGGAACAGTATAGATGTGAAAGGGCATTACTGTTTATGGAGCTCCCTTCTCTTGTCCACCCCCCTCTCCTCCTCCTCGTGTTCTTTGCTGCTCGCGCTGACAACACTGTGTCTCTATTGCTAGCATTGACAAATATCAAATAAAGAATCAACCACCTCCAGCCTCCCCACAGTCCACATTTAACCATTTGAGGGCTTTGCAATGCTTTGGATACGCCTCTGGCACTCAAAGGGTTAATATATATATATATATTTATTTATTTTTTTTTTTTTACTAGTTTACCACAGACAAACATCTCCATTGATTTAATCCTTTCAGTGCCTGAAAAAGTTAACCATTTCTTACAAAACCTTCTCTGAGGCTAACATACTAGGAAGACCTAGCGCGATTCTGAGGCAAAACAACTTCTCCATAGCTGGCAAATAAAAATCCCCATCACTGTCAGTGATTTAAATGGGGGATTTTAACTCCCCTCAAAATAATAGAGAAATCAGTGTAGCATTCAATGAGTTAAAATCTCAATTTAAATCAATGTGAATTGTTATTTGAACATTATGATGTAGTTGATTTGCTCCACAACTGCACCAGTTATAGTCCATCAGCCTCATTCCCCTCAATCCCACTGACAAACAGTATTATGCAGTTCTGGGTATTAGCCTGCTAGCTGTTAAGAGGTTAATGCCACCTGGTCGCCTCATTCAAAATCCAGATGCCACATCAAGAAATAAGAACCAAGCATGTTGTTTGCCTGATTATATTTTGCAGCAACCCTTTTTTTATTTTTTCTTTCTAAAAGTTTAGACACAGCCCCAAATGAAGGCAAATAAGCTGTAATTATGCCTGATTACTATATTGTTAGTCTTCTGAATTAAATCAAATGAAGATTGCGCTGCATGCAAGAAAGAGAGAATTAAATGTACAATGTCTGTGTGGGGTGAATATTCAGAAAGGATTATCGAGGAGCATGAGGCTCAGACGTGTGCTAGTAATTAAAAAGCATTTTCTTCTTGGTAAGACTTTAACCCTTTGCGTGGTAGACGGGTGCATACCCCTCTGCCACTCAAAGGGTTAAGGACCAGACTGGTGAATCCCTTTGAGTTCCAGGGGGGTAGGTAATGTATTGCAAAGCAATGCGTTGTACACCTCTCTGGAACCCAAAGGGTTAAACCCATTGAAACAATGCATTGTGCACCTCTCTGACATACAAAAAGGGGAATATACTAACATTAACTACAACAAAGCACTTTCAGAGTCTCTTATATCACATACAGTTTCTGAAATCAGAGAAAGGGTATTAAAATCATATTTAAAGGGATAGTAATACTTGCAGATTACTAATCCCCATATTGTAGCTTTGTTAAAAAGAAACCTATTGCCCCCAGTGTCATCTCTCAAACCCTTATGGTTTGAGAGATGATAGCGCTCAAAGTTCCCCCCTCCCTCCCCCTTCCCTGACAGAACGCTGACTGCAGGGGAAGCTGTCGTACGATAGTCTTATGTGCATCAGGCGGCTCTGCAGCTGAGCCAAGATCGCGTTTATAAAAGAGAATTATTTCACTGAAACGGTCTTCTATGTGTGCTTGGTTTGCAAGCAGACGTAGAAGGCCATTTTAGTGAAAGATTTCTTTTTTATAAACGCAATCTCGGGAATACTGCAGAGCCGCCTGATGCAAGTAATACCGGATATCGCTGCAGTCAGCGTTCAGTCAGGGAAGGAGGAGGGGGGGGGACTTTGAGCGCTATCATCTCTCAAACCATAAGGGTTTGAGAGATGGCACTGGGGGCAATAATTTTCTTTTTAACCCCTTAAGGACCGGCAAATCTGAGGTGGATTTCACTTAAGGACCGGAGCAATTTTGACTTTTTTGACTATGTCTTTGTTCAACCATATTTTCTCTTTAATTCCTTTTGTACACCCACACAAATTATATACCTTTTTTTAAGCACAAGTAGGGCTTTCTTTTGATACCATAACTATATGAATATCTCATCATTTATTTTAATTAAAATAGAAAAAAAGAGCAAAAAAATGAAAAAAAAAACAACATTTTGCTTACATTTTCCTGTCAGGATTTGCATACTATTAGTTCATTACAAAAAAAATACCCCTAAATATATTCATTTGCTTCTCCTGAATATAAGAGTACCCCATATGCCTTGTATTTCAATTCCTTTCTCACATTTACAAGGTAAATATCGCAAGATGGACGCCACTTTACAACCTGTAATTTTTCAACAATTAGTATGTCAGTATCATAGCTTAGTTGCCGGTGCCAGAACCCAAAAATGTCCCACAAAGCTATATGTTTCTGAAAACTAAACAACATAAGGTAAATAATCAGGAAAATGTTGGAGTTTTTTATGCAGCTATTTTTCCAGAAATATGTTCCAAAATTGTGGTAATATTTTGTTTTTTTGCAGTTTTCACGCTTACATTTCAATATTACTGTTGATATCAAGTGCAGGATAGGTGAAGATTTTTAAAAATGCATTGTTTCATGTTCAGCTCCTTCTTCTGAATACAGCAATACCCCATATGTGTAGGTTTCACAAGGTTTGGGGGAGCTACAGGGCCCAAATTGGAACATGTGCTTTTCCAGTTTTACACTTTGAATTTTCACAGCTTGTGTAACTGGTGCCATGTCTCATTTGGGGCTGTGTAACAGTGCTCCACTTTAAAATTTCCCCCCAAAAGTATATATTTTTGGAAAGTAGACACCCCAGGCTTTCATTTTATGTATGTTTTCAATTTTTTTATGCAGCCATTTTACCACGAATCCTTCGTAAATCTTGATGTACGTTAAAAATTCAGTGTTTTTCACACTAAGGTTTCAATTTTGGTGTGATTTTCAAGCACAGGATAGCTGAAGATTTTTAAAAATGCATTGTTTCATGTTCAGCTTCTTCTTCTGAATACGGCAATACCCCATATGTGTAGCTTTCACAAGGTATGGGGGAGTTACGGGGCCCAAATTGGAACATGCGCTTTTCCAGTTTTACACTTTGAATTTTCACAGCTTGCGTCACTGGTGCCATGTCTCATTTGGGGCTGTGTATCAGTGTTCCACTTTAAAATTTCCCCCCAAAAGTATATATTTTTGGAAAGTAGACACCCCAGGCTTTCATTTTATGTATGTTTTAAATTTTTTTACACAGCCATTTTACCACAAATCCTTCGTAAATCTTGATGCAAGTTAAAAATTCAGCATTTTTCACACTTAGGTTTCAATGTTGATGTGATTTTCAAGCACAGGATAGCTGAAGATTTTTAAAATTGCATTGTTTCATGTTCAGCTCTTTCTTCTGAATACTGCAATAACCCATATGCGTAGGTTTCTCAAGGTTTGGGGGAGCTACAGGCCAACTTTTGAACAAACATCAAATTTTCACAGTTTGCTTAACTGGTGCCCTGTCTCAATTGGGGCTATGTAACAGTGCTCCATTTTAAGATTATCCCCTCAAAAGTGTATATTTTTGGAAAGAAGACACCCCAGGTTTTCATTTTAGGAATGTTTTCAAATTTTTTAGTCAGCCATTTTACCAGCAATCCCTCGTAAATGTGATGTAATTAACAAATTCTGCGTTTTTCACACTTAGGTTTCAATGTTGATGTGATTTTCAAGCACAGGATAGGTGAAGATTTATAAAAATGCATTTTTTAGTGTTCAGCTCCTTCTTATGAGTACGGTAATACTCCATATGTATAGGTTTCTCAAGGTTTAGGGAAGCTAGAGGGCCCAAATTGGAACATGTGCTTTTCCAGTTTCACACTTTGAATTTTTACAGCTTGCGTCACTGGTGCCATTTCTCATTTGGGGCTGTGTAACAGCTCCCCATTTTAAGATTTTTCCCCCCAGAAGTGTATAGTTTTGAAAAGTAGATAACCCAGGCTTTCATTTTAGGCATGTTTTCAAATTTTCCTCTCATCTATTTTACCACCAATCCCTCGTAAAACATTATTTCAATTAAAGAATCATCTCTTTTCCCAGTTAGATTCCAATTTTGATGTGGATTTCAAGCACAGGATAGGTGAACATTTAAATAAATGCATTGATTAATGTTCAGTTGCTTTTTCCGAGTACAGTAATACCCCATATGCATAGGTTTGTCAGGGTTTGGGGGATTTACTGGGTTCAGTAGAGAACATGTACGTTTCCATTTTCAGACATGGAAAAAACAGGGTTGTTCCCATTATATTTTCATAGTGTTAGATCTAAGGAGGAATGTGTTTTGGGGAAAAAAAAAAAAACAGGATATTTAAGGGGGAAAACGTTGCCAAATAATTAAATTACAGAATTACTGCATTAGATTCATGTGATACTGCTTGAAGCAGTCACCAATGCAGAGCCCAGGTTTTGTAGGGCAATCAGGACAGTAGAAGGTGGTTTCTTTCTGTTTGCCATTGGCATAGCACACCCTGCAGCATTTCTCTGCCTTACTATTTTGGGGGGTTGGGGGGATTTTAAATGCAAAGTGTCCTAAACCGGGTCTCTGCTGTAAAACTGCTGTTGCCCCTGCCCCTTCAAACAAAAAATGGGAAATTACATGCATTTGGAACTGCAAAAAAGTATTTTTTTGAGTGGGGTTTGCCAATTTAAAAATGATATACGAATTATAAACTGCAGTCTGCATCAGGAAAATGGCAACCTTCTTATACCAGGCTGTAGATTTTCTCATGGTGAGGTAAGGCTGCATGAGTTGATCACAAAGATCAATACCCCCCATGTGTTTATTATAGTCTCTGATACAGACTGGTTTCCTGAGGACCGTGCCACGGATAGAGACTGGCACAGTTTCCTCGTCATGCATGGTTGTAAGCATGTACACTTCATTTTTGTCACTAAATTTCACTGCCAGCAGCTCCTCTTGGCACAAAGCTACAGACGTTCCCTTTAGTAGCTTGCAGTTTATCATTTCTTTGGGCATCCCTTTACAGTTTCTCCTAACAGTGCCACAGGCCACAGTGTCAAAATAAAAAAGTGATTTGAATAAAAGGGGCTTGTGTAATAATTATCCACATATAATTGATATCCTTTATTTAAAAGGGGGGAAATGAGATCACAGACAATTTTGCCGTTGGTTCCCAGATATTCAGGGCAACCAGGAGGATCAAGCTGGCTGTCCTTGCCCTCATAAATACGAAACACATAGATGTATCCTGTGGTGCTTTCGCACAACTTATACAATTTTACGCCAAACCTGGAGCGCTTGGAGGGGATATATTGCGTAAAACCCACCTTCCCTTATACTTCATTAATGACTCATCAACAGATATTTGTTTTTGGGGGGTATAGTCTTCTGAAAAATTTTTTTGTAAATGACTTATAAGAGGGCGAATTTTATACAGCCTGTCATACTGGGGGTGATCTTTGGGGAGGCACAGGGTGTTATCATTGAAATGCATGAAGTGCAAAAGCACTTCATAGCGTCTCCTGCTCATTGTTTGGCCAAAAATGGGGGTAACGCATACAGGATTTTTGCTCCAGTATGACCTGATGCTTGGCTTTTTAATAATTCCCATAGCCATAGTTAGGGCCCAGAATTTCCTGAATTCAGTAACATCAGTGGGGTACCATGATTGCTCCTTTGAAATGTAGAGTGTGGGATTGGCTGCAGTATACTGGGCTGCATAAATATTTGTTTGCTCTACAATCTCCCTCAAAATGTCCTCCCCCAAATATAAATTAAAAAACTGTTCATGGTTAAAACCGGCCACACCTACATTTATCCCTGGGCTGCCTGTGAAATTGGGTATTTCTGGACTTAATCCTACTGGTGGTACCCATTCCCTAGGCTCTGGCTGAGGGGCAGGCCTTGTGGCAGCTCTTGGGGTATGTCTTGGAGCAGCTCTTTGGGTATGTCTTGGGGCTGCTTCTCGGGCATGTCTTTGGCCTGCTTCTGGGGCATGTCTTGGGGCTGCTTCTGGGGCATGTCTTTGGCCTGCTTCTGGGGCATGTCTTGGGGCAGATCTTGGGGTATGGCTTGGGCCTGCTTGTGGATCAGGTCTTGGGGCAGATCTTGGGGTATGGCTTGGGCCTGCTTCTGGGGCAGGTCTTGGGGCAGCTCTTGGGGTATGTCTTGGGGCAGCTTTTGGGATTTGTCTTGGGGCAGCTTTTGGGGTATGTCTTGGGGCAACTTTTGGGGTATATCTTTGGGCTGCTTCTGGGGCAGCTCTTGGAGCAGTACGCCTCTTCTTAGGAGATGGCCCAGCATGATCACTGGAGCTATCAGTGTCGCTCTCTGTGAACTGGGATATATCGAAATCAGAGGCAGTATCTGTGGCTTCTGAATCTGAAGCCAAAAAGGCATACGCCTCTTCTGCAGAATACATCCACTGCATCTTAATCTACCCTCATTTTTTTTTAAATAACTTCTATCTAACTTAACCTACCTACCCTAATTTTTTCTAAATAGCTACCCACCCAAGCTTTTTTTTTTTTTTTGTTCTGTGCCTAACTAACCCTAAACCTTACCCTACCCTACATCAACCCTAATCCTACCTAACTTAACCCAAATACACACTATTCCTACAATAAAACTATAAATATATATTTTTGGGGTTTTTTTTATTTTTTTTTCTGTGCCTAGCTCTAACCCTAAACCTTACCATACCCCACATCAACCCTAATCCTACCTAACTTAACCCAAATACACACTATTCCTACAATAAAACTATAAATATATATAATTTTTTTTCTATGCCTAGCTCTAACCCTAAACCTTACCCTAAACCTTACCCTACCCCACATCAACCCTAATCCTACCTAACTTAACACAAATACATACTATTCCAACAATAAAACTATAAATATATATAATTTTTTTTTCTGTGCCTAGCTCTAACCCTAAACCTTACCCTAAACCTTACCCTACCCCACGTCAACCCTAGTCCTACCTAGCTTAACACAAATACACACTATTCCTACAATAAATCTCTCTCTCTCTCTCTCTATATATATATATATATATATATATATATACTTTTTTTTTTTTTTTACAAAACCCTAATCTTTAAACCTAAATACAATACTAAATCTTACCCTAACTAACGTACACACTAAACCTACCTAGCCCTGTCTAAACTACCTAAAAATCCTAAATATTTTAATAAATTATTTTTTTAATAATAATATTAATAAAATAATTAATAAAAATAATAATAATAATTCCCTAAACCTAAATCTTACCTAAAATCAACACTAAACTTACCCTAACCCACGTAACCCCTAAACCTACCTAGCCCCACTAAGATCACCTAACTAAACTATTAAAGTACCTAAAAATTAACAAAAAAATCAATTTTTATTTAAAAAAAAGGGGGATTTCAATGGGGGGGGGGCAAAAAATACCACAGATCAGCAGAAGCTGATCTGCAGCAGTGGATCACTAAAATCAGTGATCACTGGGGTAAAATCAATTGATCACTGTGTTAACAGTGATCAAATGTAAAAAAAGCTTTTTTTTTCTTTTTTTTTTTTTTTTACAATGTTGCCACTCTGCAACGGTGGCTGGAACACAGGATACACAGTTACGCTCTCTCTGTCTCTCTTCTCCTCAGATTTGTGTCTGAGGAGGAGAGAGACAGAGATATATGACAGAAGCAGTGTTTTGAAAACACTGCTTCTGTCATATGCGGAGAAATACATGTGATTCGCTATTTTAGTGAATCGCATGTATCAACCATGCGGTCATTGGCTGAAACTAGATGCTCCGATACCGGAGCACCTAGTAACACCATGCCCGCGTCTTTCCCATCGCCGCCGCTGTGCGCTTGACGTACCAGGACTGTCACTGGTCCTTAAGTGAAGGACCAGCTTGACGGAGAGCTTTCAATGCATGATAATAGCCCCAATTAAATTACTATGACCAGAAAATCCTAATGGCCCGTAAGAGTGCTGCTCTTGTGCCTTTGTTTCAAGAGATAATGGTAGTTATGCACTAAGGAGTGATAAAGAAGTGATAAAGTGGTGATGACTTCCCCATTGATACCACTTCCCAGTTCCTATGTTATTCTATTGAGCCAATGCAATAAGAATTCTCAAATGGGAGAGATCTTAGTGAATAGGCTCCGTAGAATAACATAGAATTGGATGAGATACCACTGGAGAAGTCATCAACACTTTATCACCTCTTTATCACACCTTAGTGCATAACCCCCAACATCTTCAATCAGTCCTTGATGTCATGTCAGTGGTGACTGGACGTTTTTCAAACTAAACCAGGAATAGTGCATGAGTCTACTTAAAGGGATAGTAATACTTCATTTTAACTTTATTTTATTTTGTAGGCATTAAAAAAACATGAAGAATGATATAAGTCTTATCTCTGAAACCTTTATGGTTTAAGAGATATTCACAAACAAAGTATCCCCCCCTGTTCAACCAGATCAGAAGGGAGATGCCCAGGTAGACTGCAGAGAGGGACAATCTTCAATTAAGATAATGGAAAAAGCTGAAAAACTTGTCAAGGGGGGAAGGGCTTTCATTGTTTTCATACAAAGAAAATTGTCCCCTTCTGTTATCTGTACTGTCATACAACCAGACTCACATCTGAGAAGAGATGGCTTACACTAGGTAAAAGGGGCGGGGAGGGGAACTTTGCTTGTGAATATCTCATAAACCATAAAGGTTTGAGAGATAAGACTTATATCATTCTTCATGTTTTTTTAATGCCTACAAAATAAAATAAAGTTAAAACGAAGTGTTACTATCCCTTTAACTTTTTAAGGACCAGATGGTGAGCAACACATTGCTAGGAGTTGAGATTATTAGGTCATGCTAACAACTGTCATGTCCGCCTCCATGGACAATATATCCCGGACTGACTGATGACAAAGACAAAAATCATAAGGGCCATTAAGATTTTCTAGGGGGAAGGGATATTATTAGGAGGCTTAAAGAACGCTATTCATACATTTTATTATTAGGTATTATTAGGAGGTGTTAGCTTAAAGAACGCTATTCATACATTTTCAGAAATCACAACAAAATAGCTGAGAAAACAATAGTTTTTGTGCTTATATTATGAATGTATTTTTTTTCCTCAAGGTTTTTCTTTGTAGAAGTGCTTTTTGTTTTCTTTCAGGGAATCGGCTGAGTAAAGCTATATTCTATTCTCAGCTTATGCCATGTACTTCATTAGCTGAGGGTCATTTTTCATTCGGCAAGGCGAGGAAGTGACGCAGGGTATAGGCTGACTCAGCCTGTGCAGCTCCTATTTAAGGAATATAAATTCAATAAGTGATGTTATTGCAGTTATACATATCACTAGCAAACTTCAGATCAACAACAATATTAGTGCCCTGGTTCCATCACTAAAAGTGTCTATTGATTTGCAGATTAAAATGGAAGTGGATTAACATTATTTCCTTTTAGTATGCTCAGATTTACTGTCCCCACAATTTAACACTTTGAGTGCCAGAGGGGCACACAACACAATGCATTGTGTACCCCTCTGGCACTCAAAGGGTTAAGCCTTTGAAAGGCAGAGGGGTAAGCAACACCTTGCTTCATAGTTATATCAGGCCACATTCAGTGAGACAAAGAGGAGCAATTCTGGGGCAAACCAGCTGCACCAAAGGGGACAAATGAAAATTCTCCAAATCTCAGTAGGATTAAAAAGGTCATTTTAACCACTTAAATAACAGAGAGTTCTCCAGTGCATTTCTCAGCATAGCATCGAAGACCTTTCTAGGCTTTATATAGTTAAAGGGATAGTAATGCTTCAAACGTAAAAAAAAATATGTTGTAGGGTTTATCTCCCTGAGTAAAACAAGTGTACTTCCACTGTTGAAAGGTGTTTTATTAAAAAATTATTACAGCTCAAATGCAAATTTTTTTAAGTGCAGTATCACAGTGGCCTGAAACTGTGCAGTGGCGCTGTTGCTACACCAGATTATGGAGGTTTATGTTCATTAGTCCAGTGCTGTCCATAAGATGGTGTAGGAACAGTGCCACTGTACAGTTTCAGGCCACTGTGATACTGCACCTAAAAAAAATTAAAGTTTGAACTGGAATAACTTTTCAGTAAAACACCTTTCAACAGTGGGAGCACCTTGGTTTTACTCAGGGGGACAAACATTACAATATATTTTTTTTTACATACTAAGTATTACTATATCTTTAAAATTTCCATATACATAAAAGGGAATTGTTATTTGTACCCTATAGTGCAGTTGGTTTGCTCCAGATTTTTACCTCTCTGGCACTCAGAGGGTTAATGGACAACTTTTTTTTTTCTTTTTTTTTTGCTCTGCTCTTTCCGTAAAGAGTTCCTCAGAGCTGTTTGTAATGGCTTTGAATATATTTGTAATTAGTAATCATATCCCCCATTAGATGTCTTCTCTAGAATGTAAACAAATCCAATTTGGCTGGTCTTTTCTTATGACTAAAATGTTTTATTGCTTTTATCAATTTTGTTTCATTTCTGTACTTTTCTACAGTTCAAAAATGTCGTTTTTTTTGCAGAACTGTTGCCCAAAACTATACTCCACATTCCAATGTATAACATAGAGGGCTATGTATGTTAGTATTGGGAGTAATATTTAGTTAGGGCTTGTTGATCCAAGGAGAAATCTGATTGCCATTTGTAATCAAGAAGGAATTTTTTCCCCCCATTCAAGGTAGAATTTGAAATTGCTATATTGAGGGTTTTTTTTTGCCTTCTTTTAGATGAACGATGGTAAATAGGAATAGGAAAAGGGTTGAACTAGATAGACGCAAGTCTTTTTTCAACCTAAATTACTATGTTACTATGTATGTTACAATGCATTTCCCCACCCAACTGGCGCACTAATGGTTGACAGAAACTTGTACTGAGATGACTTGTGTTCTTCTATTATTTTAACACGTTAAGTGCCAGAGGGGTGCGCAATGCATTGCAAAGCAATGTGTTGCGCTCCCTTCTGGCACTCAAAGGGATGAAGATGTACCCTACCGAAACAAAGAACGATATCATTGTGTACTATTAGGGATGTATTATGACATTAAGTGGGTTCAAACATTTGCATTAAAGTGACAATCAACCACATTTTTGACTTTGCATATTCTAAAAGTGTGTAATATGTAAAGTAAAATGGATTGTAATTTTTATTTTATTATTCATAATCACTTATTTTACACTATGTTCCAGACAGTGAGATCCCTGAATTTCAGTTACCAGGAGGCTTTCTGTTACAGACTGTGAAAGTAGGGATAGTAGTACAATGTAACACAGTCCCAGCAGCAGTAAAGTCCACCTCCAGTATTGAGTACGACACACAGAGCTTCCAGTGCTGCAGGGATAGTGTTCCATTGTATCCCTATTTCCCAGTCCCTGACAGAAAGCTCTCTGGAAACAGAAACTAAGTGAGATCAGTTGGCTGGCTGTGGATGATTGGAACTGTAGCTGAGAAAAGTTGAAGAACCTCACGTTGCCCACTGTAGCCATAAACTGTTATCACACACCTGCCCATGTGTCAAAGCAAATAAAGAGGGGTAAACAAGAAGCTTGCTATCTGTCGGAAAGATAGATGTATCACCACTGTACCAGGTGGTCGCAATAGAAATTAAACATGGGTAGGAGAGGATCCCGGTCCTCATCCTCAGCGGCCACCGGGTGCTAATACTGAGCATCAACTTCCTGAGTGCAGGGCTTTATGCACCGGGTGCATAATGAAAGGTATTTAATTTTAATTGCCATTTTTGCATACAACTCGACATTGCATTCTTCGACATGAGAATCTCACGCTGTCCTGCAGTGCAAGATTCTCATGTCTCCATTTTAACTGTGGCGACATGGTTAATGCGTTGTGTAGCAATATGATGTTTTCTATGTGACCTTTCAGATGGATAGCGTCATCTCTAGGGAGCAATGCATGAATTAACCGTTTAAGCACTAGAGGTCTGTGCCACACACATTCTTCTGGTCCTTATAGGGATAAGCATATTCATTAGATCATGACTGGACAGATGTTCCACTCATATCTATGATGTAACAGAAACAAAAAGAGAGATGTCCAACCTATACTGGGCCATAATCGCTGACATGAGCATACACAGATAAGACTCTTAGGGGGCCCACCCACATGATGATGCAATTGTTTTTTTCTTTACTTGAACCCAAAGTACTAAGAAGTTGGTGGTGTTATGTGCATCATTATGATGGGTTGGGGCCGGATATAAAATCCGAAAGCTATGTTATTGTAAAATGGTAAGTTACAGGCAGCATGGCAATGGATCAGTAAAAAATCTAATAAATAAAATGCATTATTCACAGATTTACTCACCATTCCCATGATTTATCCTTTTATATTAGGGATAATTGAGATTATTTCTGTGGCGTTTAAATGTTGATCATTGTACAATTAATCTCTCCAAACTCTTGCCTACTTTTAGAAACAGTAATAGCTCACAGTCACTGTTCCCATTATCATCTGCATAACAAACAATGAGGCCCTGCGTATGCACAGACTGTGATATGTAACTGTGTTTATACTGTGTGGGTGTGTGTGTGTGTGTGCATCTCAGTAGAGACAGAATGTGCAAACCAGGGCATCTATCTATCAGTCAGTACTTACTCCATTACCACGAGGCTGATGATGGCGCAGTTGGTTTGCTGCAGAATTGTATCTCAGTTCTTTGTATTCCAATTCTGACCTGGACTACACAGATTTTGTCAGTAAGGAGAGTTATACAGAGGACCTGTTTAGTTATCACAAATATTTTGGTAAAGGGAGGAAAAAGCAGGAGTTTGGTGTTACCTTTAATTGCTAACTCGGTAGCTCTAGGATGCAAGTTTGAAGACAACTAGGTCTCTCCTTCAGGCATAATAAGAATGAAGGCTGAATACACAATACATGACAAGTTAAACACTTATTCAAATTATTTTAACATTTAAATACCTCTGGTAGTGAATATTCGTAACAGTATTATCCATATAATTCATTCTTTAGGCTCCCGTAGAATCTCTTGGCTTGGCTACATGGTAAAAACAAGATTTATTACCTTTTTGATGCTCCAGTGAATTTTAGTCTTTAGCCAGAGATGGCTGTCTATAGAATGTATGGGTTAACCCTCCAAAAGCCAGAGTGGTGAGCAAGCCATCACTTGCAATGAGTTGCACAGCCTACTACAGGGCTGGTGCAAGGATTTTTGCCACCCTATGCAAAACCTAATTTTGCCGCCCCATTGGCCCCGCACCTTATGATCCACCCCTTTATACCCCGCCTACTTATATAAAGTCTTCACGTTTCTTGCAAGGCTTGCCTTGCTGTATAAGCCTATAAAGTGTTTTACAAGACTTGTCTTGCTGTATAAGCTGAATAATTGTTTTTATGGCATGATTTACTTTATAAGCCTGCTACATTTTTTCAAGGTTTGCCTTGCTGTTTAAGCCTGCTAATATTTTCCCAAGCTTGCCTTCCCAAGTTTTCTGTATAAACTACTAACATTTTTTCAAGGCTTATCTTGCTTTAGTAGGTTGTGTTCATTTCTGTATAAGTTTTACCTATAATTATAATCATTTTTGCAAAGGTTAGCAAATGCAAAAGCCATTGTTTATAAGGCTTTACTTAGCTTGTAAACAGCTGCAAAACTTTTTAGAAATGCCTGATGGGCTATAGGCTATCACTTCTGTAAACATCTTTCTGAAGATACAATTTTTATTAAAGGGCTTGGTTTACCAAAAAATGTAAAGGCTTACCAAGTGAGTTGCTGCTCTACACTATATGTCTAGTACACCTGTCTTCCTGCTGCTGTCATTGGCATATTAATAATTTTTGGAAAGGCATACCTGCTAAACATGAGTATGACCAGCTTGCATTGCTATATGAATCAACACACATAACATGACATAACATTTAATTTAAAATGCAAATAAACAAGACAAATAAAAATTATAAATTAAACAATAAAATAGAAATAAAAGGATTCCCCTGCCCTCCTCCAAAGCAGAGTTTTATATATTGTTGCAGAATGAATGTATGTGTGTAAATACTGAATAGCACTCTGTATGCTATCTGTGTTCTCTGATTCATCATATGCTTATTCTTGATAATGTAATTTTACAATGATATTTGTAAAAAGCATAAAAGGTGATAACATTAAATTATGATATTGATTTTGTTGTTGATGCTGCTGTGGGAATAATTATTTTGCTTATATCATTATCACTATGCTGTCTAATAATTGTTCCCCTAAAGTTCTCTCTCTCATCTACCACAATGCAGTCTTCCACTCATCGAATCCTTCTCGGGTTGTTGCTATTGACATCTTGGCAAAAATTCAGAAATGTTATGTTTAAAGCAGGGAAACAACACTATAGTAAGAATATACTCCTCATTGCTGTTAATGGGGATTATGTGGGGATCCTGCTCAAAGAATTATAACATGTAATCCACCAGATGGTTCATTTTATGTTGTTATTGTAAGAATCATAGCCATCTTCTTCTTTTTTTCTGTAATAAACATGTTAGTGGAAATATCTCACTGATTCCTGCACCAGCAAGGTGGCCTCCTCAAAAGGATTTAGCAGTTTGCTTGTCACATATTAGCTGCCAATGACCAGGTGAAAAAGACACACACTCCAAAGCCTGCCAGTTAAGCATTGTATATTCACTAATGGCCTAATTCTGTTCATGCAAATGCTCCAGTAGGTACAATGTGGATATAGACCTAGTTGAAACCTTCATTTTAAGCTGGTGGTGGGCTAGGTAGTTAAGCTCTTGCAAAAGCATGTAATGCATTGCATATACTATGGGACCAATATTTAGCATTTCTTTGAGGGTTTTGGATTCTGAGAGGAATCAAGCAACAATTAGCTATAGGACATGGGCGTAGGGTACATGCACCATATCTGCTATTCTTATGTCAGCTGTTACAGTTAAGTAATTGTCAACCAACAGAAAGCCAGCTCTCAAGAAGAGGGATACAAGCCATTTGTCTATGACCTGCTGCAGTACCTTTAACATATTTACAGCTTTGTTGGATTGTCTCTCTCAAGGGGTTCTACATTCATAAAGTGGAATACTGATGGTATGAACTACCACACAGCTGGCCTTTATGTCTAGTGCCAGATCAAAAGGCAACATGACCTACTGCTGCTGCATGTTGCCTCTGCCAGCTGCCCCCAGTGAGCAGTGACAGTCATATAGTCAGTACTTGTCCACATATCTGTGGTCAGGTGGACGCTGTTGACGTATTGATGTTTTCAGCGCTTTGCCCTTGACCACATGCTTGTCATTCCATAAGCAAACCTATGAATTGTCTTTGTGCAGTTTTTTACTTCTTTAAAAGAACTCTATAAGTGTGAGTTTTAGCAGCACATACTTTGTAACAAGTTTTTTAACAATATACCTAGATGTGGTGGTGGTGAAGGTGTTGGGGAAGGTGGGAGAAGGTACTCTATGATTCCTTTCACCCCAGAAACTCAGAGACATCTTCCTCTGTCCTTTGCATTTGCACAACAGCGACAGGAGACATGGGTTTTATTATTTCTAAAGAAAATGTTGTCCCACTCCCTGAGAGATCTATAATACTAATATTATGTGCCCAACAGCCCCATTCACTTTTAGGAGTGCTTCTGCTGATGATAGTTGTTGCACTTCTGATGTGCTTCTGGTTTGTTTTCAAATTAGACCTGTTGTTGTGCTTCAGGTAGGATCTCAATAAGGATGGGCCTCAATGTGATGTGATAGGGTTCAATGAGATGTAATCTCAGAGAGATCCTTTCCCTCTGCTCAGATTTTTTTTTAAAGCGACAACAGATGGCAACAAGTTTAGCTTTTGGATTGTGAGTGAAATATCGCCATGCTATAGATTTCACTGACTAAATGGTTATTGAAGGACTACTAGTACTACTAATACTACAGGGTTTAGTTGTTATAAAAGAACTAGCTGTAGGCGTCAGTGGCTTGCCACATTGAACAGCTTCAAAAGCACTTATAGATAGTGTTGTGGATGTTGATTACCTGTGTTGCAGCTTAATAATCAATAGTTAGTGTGAGTATGACTGGGTGGGAGATGGACTTGGAGGTGATTTGATGATGATGATGACCATGACATTGATGTGTATTTTTAGGCAATTGCACAGAGCAAGACTTTCCAGTTGATCTCAGAAATAGTTTATAAACTGGCATATTGAACCTCTGCAGTGGTGGAAGACTGAGCCTTTTTCTTTCTGATACAGCTATTTTTTTGGCCATAGGATCAATGCTCTTACTCTATATTTCATCTGTATCAGAAGAAGGCGAGGACAGTGGAGGAATATATTCTGAATCAGTATCATCATTCTGAATCAATATATCATCAGTTGCTTCTTACTAGTTTGTAGAGGGGTGTTTCTATCACTGATTAGCGCAGCAGTTGTCCTCACTACTACTCCTCTGTGGCAAGTACACTGGAATGTGACTCATTATCATCTTTAGTGTTGTTAAAAGTTTAGTACTACTACTGGTGTGTTGAAACTTTTCAGATCACTTTTACAAATAGCCTTCTGAGGAGGAGGAAGAGGAGCATCATGATTTATTGCACTAGCTGAAGCAACCATTACCAAAGTCAGTTTTTGTAGTACAGTTTTTGTAGTACAACTAAACTGTCACCAACATGCACCCCTGCCCTGAGAACACCTGAAGGACATAATGACAGTAGTGTTGTTTTTAACTGTAAAGTACATGACAGAGCTGATAAGGTGTTCAGTAATATTTTATCCATTTGAAAATATGGTTTGTTGCATGTATCTGTCTTTAGTATCTGTCACAGTCAGTTTCAATTGTAGCTCCTGTCAAGAATCTCCTCCCTGTCTCTGTTACTTATCAGACAAAAGTTTTTGTTTACTGTCCCTGTCTGTCAACATCTAAAAAGAAATCAAACTAACACTCCCTACAACTGCAATTTCCAGCTGCCCTCTTTGTGTATTTGCCTCTATACAGTTAGGGCCGTTCAAAGGGATAACGACAAAAAAAATCTTATATGAACGACAAAAATAAGTAAGTGCATGAAAGACATATTTTCTATAGCATATACAACAAAAAAATAGTAATGACCGCTGTGTACGACACAACTCCAGAATTGCCGGGCAAAGGGGAGGGGAAAGGGCGTGGCTAAAATATTCTCTAGTGTCGTATAAAGAAAAAAAAAATTTGTAACTAACAACAAAAAAAAAAAATGTCTTGCACAACACAAATTTTATATGTTAAGAAAAAAGTGGAGGGAATGTGAAGTTCTGAATGTGAGAATTTTTGTCTTTAGTTAAGAAATTTTTGTTGTTAAGTAAGACTTTTTTTGTCGTTACATACAACATTTTTGTCTTTACATCCTACAATTGCAGTCAAGACACACAACACATTTCTGATCACAGCCAACACTCTCTGAAAATATTAATGAGTCCAGCAACACTGTACTTTGAAAAGTCATTACAAACAACAAAAGCTATTTCGCTACTTCTTTGAAAACATGGCCCTTAGTGTCAACAGGTCTCAGCAACTGGTTTCTCTTTCTCCCCCAACTTGACTGCAATGTTATCTTTTATCGTACAGCACAGGACAAAGAGAAAACTGTACAAATTTCAGAATAAGCAATTTGCAATAAACAAAAGTTTTGTGCTTTTGGATTTTCTTGTTTGTTTCTACCACATTTGTCACTGCTATGATCCATAAATAAATGTTTTGCTTCAATGAAAGTGGAACAATCATCCATCACAAAAAAATATTCAAAAGCTCTTAACTAATACAAACAAAACCTATAATAAACACCATTAAAAAAATAGGCTGCCAGTGCCAAATTTGTTCCAAAGGATAGATGGGGAAATTACTTTATATTTTAAAATAGTAGAGTGGTAAGCTGTATTTATACTGTATTTGGGATATTCCAGACATCTCCATCCATATCTATGAGTATGGGATACTCCAGACGTATCTATTCATGAGTTCTCCCCACACAAAATACGCAAACTGAGTTCTCAAACAAATGAACAAACAGTGTGGAACTCAGAAGCTCAGAATTAAGCAGCTTATAGAAAACAACATAGTGCTAGAGTCTAACACTCATTTGTTCCATAGTGAATGATCAATAGGTCTGTATGAATGCATATTTGATCTAGGGAGAACTCATCAGTATGAATGAAAATATCTGAGGAACACTGGATACTGCTGATAGTAGATTATAGAGAGGATCCATTACTCTATTTACAGTTTAAAACGTGTTTGATTTCGGCTTACACGTAGAAATGGTTCCTCCTGCCTCCTACTGTTAATATTAGACCATAGATCAGAATGTAAGAAGGTAAGGGGTTTAATTATAAAACGAAAACACTTTATATATTTATTGTTTCTCCTCTATCGAATGGAGGTTTTAATGGTAATATTTCCACTTTAAAGATTATATACCGTTAAACTGAGTTTGGATAATGAAAGTCTACTCAACGCAAGCTCATAAATTATGAACTTTCTTAACTGTAAAATTGTAATGTAGCAATAGAGAAACTTTTTAGCACCCCATAACATTTATCCATGTCTATAATTTGGTATCAATCTGATATGTAGATTTTGCTGTAGGTCACATGAAAACAACAGTGACAGCACAATTAACATGGGAAACTACCTACCAATTCACTCATTCTTTCCTTTTCATTCTAAGAAACTTCTAAGCAGATTTGTACAGAAGTTGCAGGTATTGGTAATTTTATCTGGAATCAACATCTTGGTCAACTTTGTCTTTCCTTTCAAAAGTTATAAGCATTTGTAAAGCATCATTTAATATAGAACTGCCTATTCAGTTGTAACCACCCTATCACAATATTGATACTAGACTGTTCCTTTGGTACATAAGGTACAACTGTTTTGCTCCGTATTTACTCAGCTTTTGCTTTGATACATATGTCCGACTGTTTTAATGGCCTTACATCTTCATACTTGCCACACACCCCAGTTGCAAATATTTAAAAAATGTAATGTACTGATGTCTTTTTATAGGTGATTCTGGTCTATCAGCGGCAGCAGATGTTGTGATTCATATTTTGGATGTCAATGATAATTTTCCAATTCTGGTGGGGGACTATTCTGAAGAGTACTTCTGCACTCCAAGAAGGGAGTCTCAGAGAATTGTCATCCGGGCATTTGACCTAGATACAGTGGAAAACAGTGCCCCATTTTCCTTTAACCTTCCTGAAGAGCCAACACTTCAGACACCATGGGTGGTAACTGCTCTTAATGGTATGTAAGGTCAGTTGGAACATTTAACCATGGGCTATATTCAGTAAGGTAAAGCAGTGCAATTTTAGGGCCAACCAAAAGCACTGACAAAAATGAATCGCATTGCTTTGGAGACCACTCTTGCATTAAAGGGTTGAAAGCCCCTTTTAAATTAATTGGTATTTGAGGATTTTGTTGTTGCTTTCTATGGTGCACTTTGCTTGCTTTAGAATTGCACCTCTTTAGCTTGCTGGACATGGCCGTATGTCACTATCCAAATTATATAATTATCCATATTAGCTGACTAATAATTGCTATGCACTTGTTTATTTGTTATCAATGAGCAATGTGTAATATATAATGCCAGAATTACATGATGCTTTACAATGTTACAGTGATGGTCTATCCACTAAGGACAGGCAAATTGTAAGAAAAACTACTTGTTAAAGGAGTTAACCACAGTTCTGTTGGGCAGAGGAAATATCCTTTAAGAAAACTGATTATTGATTTTTCTCCTATTAACACATAGGGACACATGCTTATCTTTCAATGGGAATTAGCTATCTGGAGCCAAAAGTACATTATGTTCTGATCATCATAACAGATAGCGGGACACCACCTCAAAGTCAGCATGTACACCTCCCAGGTAAGTGATAACGTTACTTTCTTGGTTACTGAAAAGTGCTTCATCTAGACTTCAAATAATTACCACAATGTTTATAATGTGTTATGGTGAAGACCATCTAGGCCTTTCTTCTCTTAGAAAATTAGCAGAAAATTTGAAAATGACAATATTTTTTCACATACCTAGCTGTCACTATATAATTCTATTAAGAAGTGGTTATACCTGGCATTAAGATTTAATAATTAAAGCTGCCTTTATTTATAGCACACTTAGCATATTCCTTTATAAGTATATTGCAACACAAATCTTATATGGACAAAGTCAACTGCCTGGAGTTTGTACTCTTTCTATATTATTCCAGTTTTATAAATCACTCCCAATGTGCCTTATGTATATAAGCAAAGACAAGCAATTCTGGGGAAAACCAACTGCATATAAGAGACAAATTCAAATCTTCAACTTTCCAATTGATTTAAATGAGCTAAGCTATGTACTGTTTTACTCCACAGGAAAAGCCCTACAATATATGTTTTTTCATTATACAAGTACACCTCCAAGACCTAGGTCACTATTTTTAAATTGACTTCCAAAGGTAAAGAGCCGTACAATACATCTTGCATCAAAAGTTAAATAATTTATTGCAAGATCTGTGGCGAGCAACAAACTGTTCAGGGAAACAGTTAATGTATCAACCGTTATTTATTTTTAACTCCTCGAGGATAAGAGGACTTGTATCCGTGCACCAGATGGAGCCCCTACTGGAACGCTGCCATCTTCCTTGTTTGATGGGCTCTTGGGCTCTCTATTTGCACTGCTGGCTTCAAGGTGGCTTATGCTGATCTATGAACATGCTTCCCCAAGATCTAGGCGCGCAAACCTTTTTTTTTTCCATAAAGGACAAAGGTGGCCTTTTGTGTGGCCTCCTCATTACCCACCAAAGTGAAGGCTCCAGGGTGATGCTCTACTTTTTTAGTAATAGGGACATCTTTGCTCACGTCCCTTTAATATCTTAACTATTTATACCTTCCTTAGGGTACATAATACTCTGGCTTAAATGAGCTGGGAAGCATCCCACCTAGTTTTGATAGAACTGCTGATAAGGTTTACTATATTAAGGGAATGCTTAAAATGGAACTTTTACTTTGCAGCGAATGTAGCTTTCAAAAGCACTTACAGTTATGCTGGTCATGTTTTATTTAAAACGATTATTTATAAGATATTTTGCTGTATTTGTCAGTTAGTACAAATCTGGTTGGCACTGCCATGTTGTTTCTCATCCCAACTGCCACTTCCTACCAGGAAGTACTAGTTCATTTGCATAAACTGCCATAAATAAAGCTAAACAGCTCATAAACTATAGTTTGCAATAAACAAAATGGCTGAAAAAAACATAGGTGCTTTTGAAAGCTTTTTCAAAATCAAAGTGACAGTTCCACTTTAATTCCTTGGGCTCTTAACATTTCAGCAAGCTAGACAACATAGAAGGAGCAGGTCAGGTTCTAAATGATCAGTTTATAAACAGTATGGTGCAGAAAAAAGGCTCCACCCTATCGCACAGCATCAGAAATTATTTCAATCAGCTAGCTACTGCCAAGAATTAGCTAATTATTATAAAACCCTACAGGAGGCCAATAATACTGGAAAAAGATCTGCCCCTTCCTTTCAGTCCCTGCCAGCATATCTATCATACTATAAACTGGCTCTTACTTGAGTTGTATTGTTCAGAGTGGGAATCCAGGGATAAACAAAGGGGTGTCCACAGCATTGCAACACACGGCATTAGGTACCCTTCTGGCACTGAAAGGATTAAAGCTCGTCGTGTTTAATTGTCCTGGGAGATGTGCAGTCATTCTGCAGATCACTAAAGGAAAGTGATGGGACAGAGGAACAATGAAATATACAGCTAGTCAATGGAATAGGGAGAAATCCTGTGGAGATGGATGCTCCTATTGGTAAGAGGATTTGGGAAAGTGACTGATCATTTTTCGAAGATGCTAGCTCAATACACAGCATTTTCTGTATATAACCTAATTTAATTAGACACCCAGCTTGGGAAAGCATCTGCTGCTTCACCAAATGAGGGGTCTCCTCTGGCAATGGATGCATCACCAAGTAGGCACCCAGTTTGTAGAAGCATCCACTGCCAGAGGAGGTCCCTCAATTGGCAAAGCAGCTGATGCTGTTATATATCAGACATAAAACCACAGTAAAATAATATAAGAATAATCACTGAGTACACTCTACTGGACCATATCCAATACACACCTACACATGTGAGACACACACTAAAAAAGGCAGTGCTAAAAGTGTGTAATTATTGCACGTATAGAGCAAAAAGTGTAGTGAGTAAGGGCTAGATTTAAAGGCAGCCATTAGCCAAAAAAAAAGACTAACGGGTGTCTTTACATGCAGTAGGCCATTCAAAGGACCATGTAATGAACTGCTAACGGCAGTTCATCCAGTGTACCGGCCGCTACACTAACGTGTGTTTTAGCCCACAGAAACAAAAAATAGCTCCACTTTGCCATTCAATAGACTGCGTTAGCTGAAAAAGATCCGAAGAGGGACTCATTACCGCCTAAAATGTAAGACCCAGTTTGTTTGGCCGTAGAGTCCCTCATTGGATCTTTTGCCAGCTAACTCAGCTGTTAACTGGCAAAAAAAAAACAAAGTCCTCAGTGAATGTATTGATATGGTGCCCCAAGCCCCACATCAATACATCCAAAGTGCCTAAATTGTGTCAAAAGTTAGTAGACTTAACCCTGTGAGTGCCAGCAGGGTATAATTACCCCGCCGGCATTCATAGGGTTAATCCGACTAAGTGAAAAACAACATCACATTATAAGTTATACTTACCATTAATCCTGATGTCCAGCGGAGTCCTCGGCTTGCTGGTCCTTCTCTTCTGTCTTCTCATCCTTCTGTCTTCTTTCTTCAGTCTTCCGCCTTCTCCCTGTGAAATAAAAGAAATATATTAGCATTAAGCATGAACAAATACATTCCAGAAACCTTTGAGTGGCAAATTGAACAGAAGTGCATGTGACGGGTCATACCCTGAGGTTATGATGGTTCAAATGATATGAAAAGAATGTAATCCCTTATTACATTAAGTGGTAGAATGCGTCGCTCACTGTGAGCCGTAACCACACATGCGCAGTAGTCTCTACTGCAGTCATGCGCAGCAGAGACTCGCCAAATGCACTGCCCCGCTCCGGACGGCTCACGTCCTGTCTCTGCTCCCGGCTCCAGGGCAGCAGCCGGAGCAGCTGGGTGCACTTTAGCCCATGTATACGGGCTTTCATACTAGTAGATAATATTTCCCTAAAATGGGATGCCTTGGCATGGGAGGAAAGCTAACAAAATCATAACTTGAAAAAAGTAAGCTTATTATGTGAGTCATAATGTATGCTGTACATAGGGTTCACATTTAAGTAATTTATATGAATTAGCACAGGACTGTCTTCTGTTTGTTAAAAATGGCATGGATACTTAGCTTATCTACTGTCTGATTTTCAGTTTCATTTTGTGTTAAGAATACAAAATAATATTTATATCTTCCATAGATGAATTTTGTAAAATTACGTCTGTTTATCTAAACAGCAAACTCATGTGCCTAGTATAATAGAGACATCACTTTAACAAAGACAAATTCTACCTCCAACTAGCCTAAAAACAGATTAGAGTAGGTGGTAACACTGGCAGTCCCTATCATTTTATTCTATATTTGTACATAAAATACATCTTGGAAATTTAAAAAATTAAAATTTCAGCATTAATTCCAATAATTTAATAATGAAGTTACTGAATTGACTATGTTCACTATTCTCACAAGATAGTTGGATAGTGTATATCCCCAAAGCTTGCTTAATACTGGTTGTTAGCAACCAAGTATTAGATGTTGCTTACGCAGTCTATATTTTTAATAACATGTCCATGGTGTCTCTAGTGTAGGATAGAAATGTTTCCACAAATGTCTGTAGTTTTCCTTTCTACATAATCACTCACTTTGGTTACCTGAGACAGCATATCAACTTGGGGCTTATCCAGGTTTATGATAACTTTTGGTAACGTATACAAAGTAGCCACTCTAGGATTGGTGACTTTCCAGAATATATATTCATTATCAGTGATAATGTTCTGTTCTTTGGACCCTTTTCTTACAATGATACATGATTCTAAAAAATCTAGTAAATAAGGTTATCGTTAAGAACCCGAATTTATTCACCGACCTCTTCCATAGATGAGTAACATAAAAAATAAGATATCCTCTATTTATCTAAGCCACAAAGTTATGTGTTTAGTATATATAAACATCTCCATCACAAAGACAAATTCTGCATTCTACCAGCCTAAAACAAATTGTAGTAGTTGGGAACATGGGCATCTTCACTTCTGTGTTTATAAAAAAAAGCATTGCAGAAAATGAAACAATTACCATATTTTGTGGACTCTAAGACTTACTTTTTTGCCTTTAAAGTTGTAATAAAATTACCTGTGTCTTACAGTCCAGTGATGCTCTGTAACCAGGGTTTGCAACTGGATGGATGAGCCACAGAGAAAGCTCTCTCGTACATACACACACATACATTCATATACATATACAGACATTATATGTGTTAATTTATTTTGGAGCAAATTCAAATTTTACTGAAACTTTTGTCAGTTTTGGACTAAAACAACATACTACGTGGTAGCTGAATGAAGTGACAGAATAAGGGATGAGTAAGGGACTTGTAGGAGGGTAGAGAGAAGACATGATTGATACATAGATTAGCCAATAAAATATTGGCAGAAAGTGGAGGGACAGTCACTTTGGCTATGGCTGTGATTGATTGTTGCAATTGCCTGTGAATATCTACTTTATCTGTGATGCATTGTAAACACTGGCCAATCCTGATTTCCAAGGGGATGGCCCTCAAACTTATGTAATCTGAATGCTGCACATTTACCTTACTTGCAATAGCCAGTTTGTCACTGGCTCGTGATCATTGTAAATTTTGGAAGAAGCAACAATTTCTTTCTCATTTTTCCCTTAGTGCTAGAGTGAGTCTGTTGTAGTAATACTACAGTACTTACCTACTAGCGCAGCAGCTAGAGTTAGAGTCACTAATAATGAATCAGCATAGACTAAATAGCTAGGTTAGCTAGTAAATATAATAGGGACATATATAGGTTAGATAATAAAATAATTCTATCAACTGCACCTGTTATTACTAACTGTATTGTTCTATCCAGCCTCCACTGCTGTCTCCAGCAAACACACTTGTTATTCATGGATGTTTTCATTTAATTTGTGAAAAAAAAATCTAATCATATTTACTCAAAAATAAATATATATTAACCCCTTAATGACTGATGACTTGCCAGGACCGTCACCATTTTTTATTTTCCTGAAGGACCAGTTACGGTCCTGGCACATGTTGTACTTTGTGCTTACAGCGTTCCACCGGGGTCTGAAATTGATCTCTCTCAGACCCCAGTTCGGAGCGCCGACACACGTAATCAGTCACATATGCCAGCTCTCCAACAAAGATCAAATCAGTACTTAATGTACAATAACGTCCCTGGACTGCTGGTAGTTAAGGGAATATAAAAAGACACTGCAATCTGATTTTATTTACATACAGCGGCAGTACTGTATTAGCCCTGTGGTGTCCTTTGACCAAGTGCGGGCCCTAAGCAGCCACTTATTCTGTTTATATTGCAGCAGTACCACTGAGTATGTCTATATCCTTGCCACAAATTAATGCTTTTACCCAGAAAAAATATTTATTAAGGAAAGGAAACATTTTGTTAAATGTTTCTTTTTTTACCAAGAGCTAAGACATTTATTTTAATGTAAGTGTGTTTGAGTGCTAGTATACATTTCCTTGTGAAATATGTGTTTATTTTTTAAGAGAGTAATGGCGTGTGCTTGACACACATACAGCACATCTTGGAAAAGCTACAAAAGACAGATACAAATGTGTGACTAATTTTAGTTCTTACTCTTGTATAGAATGTCTCCAGACCGGTAGGGATTTATTCATCCATTGGGTACTGGCTGGTGCAGATTTTCTATTAGACGAAGTAAACAACCAGCCAGGATGCCTAATTATTAGGTGAACATCAGCTGTGTTTACCACTACTGCTGTGTCAGTTTGTTGGTGTGGCCAGTGCAATCACCTGTCCCCCCTGCTCCTGGTATATTGGCTGTTCAAGTAAACTGCAAACTGCTTAACTCCATAAGGACCAGGTGGACCAGGGTTTTTTTACCCTACAGGACCAGGGCCATTTTATTTGGACAGCTGGCACATGTGAGCGATCAGATATACCGGCTCGTCGACAAAGAGAGAGGCTGAAACTGACTGCTCCGCTCTTGCAGCAGTCAGTTTTAGACTCCAGGTATGAACAAAGAGCACCCTCAGGAGTGATTTTATTTAAAAAACTCATGATGTACCAGGACCGTCACCAGTTCTTAACAGACTGAAAGTTGTGACAGTCCTGGCTTGTCCATGGACCCTAAGGGGATAATCACTGTAGAAGGGAATGTCATATAAGCAAGTGATAAGTAACCAATCCATGAAAACATTGATGAATGGTAATGAAATCAGTACAAATAAGCAAATAATACAATACATTTGAAGACCCAGAATTTCAAGAGAAAGGTTTCCAATTAATACAATGAGTATGCAATAATGAGTCCTAGAAATTGTTTTGTGTAATTCTGTATCCAAAAACCATTACAGCTGTGCTTAGACTAGACAGGGGAAACCTACAGCCCTTCAGCTATTGTTGGACTACAACTCACATCATCCTTAGCCAGTCAACAGTTGCCTTCCCCTAGCAAATTGTCAAATGGACAAAAACATTAAGGATCGGACGGTCGTTAAGGGGTTAAACATTTTGTTACTGGTGTGCTCTGATATGATAGGGGAAAAGGAGTGTAATGGTTTTCAAGCTACTAGAAACCCTCTCTGGATTTGCCTTTATAATATCACCAGCAGTGTCCATGAAAGTCTTAGCAAATGATGAGAAAACACTCCATGGTTGTTGCTATAACTCTCTGCAATTTGAATGGAATTCAGTCAAGATGCTGAAAGGGGAAAGGGAAAAATTAGAACACCATCGCAACTATCCTAGGACTTGGTAAAAAAGCACAGGGCTGCACTGTGCAGGTCTAACATGGCTCCAATCACCCATTAGGAAACTGACTCCCATCATCCCATCGAAGGACTGGACTGAACAAGGAAGTCTATGCCTCAAGCTACAGGTATCACCTACTGCATGTACAGTCCACATACACTGTCAATTTCGTGTTTGAAAACTCTTGACTAGCAGTTTATAGGGACTATGGTCTTGCACTTCAGTTCTGTCACAGGATCAGCCTGATAGCCATGTTATAACTTCTCGGATCCCTGGTCAGCTTTCCAACTGTTCCTCCAGGGATCAAAATTTAGCCCTGACATCCCATGGGACCATATTTTCTGAAAGGGCATCTATCTTGTGTCAGTTTCCTTTAAAAACCAATGAACTGACTGCTGGTCTCAAACTCACATTTAAAAGAGGCATTGACTAGCCTCTTAGCATATGTGCTAATACCAACAAAATCCTCACTACTGCAGAGTTGTACTCTATCGCTGGTCGATGCTCTGCCTGTGGAGGTGCCAGATCCTATTATTCATGACTGTTTCCAAAGCTTTGGAATTAAGTGCAGCAGTAAACTTTGCAGTCATTCTTTATGTACACGAACAACATTTTTTCTATTTTTGTTCCCTCAATCTCACTTAGTTTGTATGATTGCATTTTTTCTGTTATTGTAAGTTTTGTTCAGTTGAATGCTTCACAGTCACAATGAACATTTTTGTTTTGTTTGATTGAACTTACTTTCTGCACACATCTGACAAATGCTTCATCCTCTGCTTATTTGAAAGACATGACCCTGTATTTGAATCAGACCTGCACAACCAAAAGGCATCACTGTACAAGAGCACAAAAAAGTTATCCCAGTGTGAAAAAAATTACTGCGAAAACTGATCATTTCACAGCTCAATATCTAAAAAATGGGACCACCAATATTAAACTGGTACATGAAAGTGGATAGTACTCCAAAAGATCTACTTCTGTGTGAAATTTGGTGAATAGCTATTCAGTAGACATGCCTATAACTTGGATGAAGGTATAACTCAGTTTGCAAACAGGCTTACATTTGGATTTGGGCCAAATTTGTACTTTATTCAAAAAATGGTTCAAAATTTATAAGCTTTTGAAAATTGTAATTTTACATAGAACCCCCTTTCAAACTGTAAGTTCAACTACATAGCTATAATGACAGACTACATCAAGTTTCTATGGTAGGGAAAATGGGCGGGGCTACAGGTGGCGTCATAAGAGGAGTAGAAGTGTGGCTATCGGATAGGGATAATGTTGCTTAGTGTGCCTTGCATAGGATTACTTTTGATGTAACTGTATCCTTAGTTTGGTAGCAACCCTATGTATGCTATGTAATAAAATGCAGGGATATTAAACTGAAGATTGCAAAAGGACACTCATCAGTGATTGGGAGTTTGTAGCATGTATTCTTGTTTCTATTGCTAATGCAGAAACCATTAACCCTGAAATAGCAAAATACTCAAGATGGAGAATATGTGAAGCATTAAGGTGTTGGTTTCAAATAATCTAAATGTTTCCTATGAAGATTTGATGTTTGGAACAAGCTAGACCTCATGTTCCAGGTTTAAAGAATGTAGAGGAGCTCCAAATTGCAGTTGAGCTTAATTTGTGGGTGATATACAATGTTATAACTCCAGAAAATCTTTTCACCTTTAACTGGAAGTGTTTAGTTAAAGTTAATTAAACTGCAGATTTCACCAAATAAAATGGATGTTCTTGACATTCTTAAAAGACCATAATCAATAACTCAGTGTGACATCTATGCAAGGCTAGACTTCTCAATAGGCAGTGTAGGCAACTGCCTAGGGCTCCAAATTATAGGGGGCTCCTCAGCTGTGCTGGCCACACCTACATTCTGGATTGTGGGTGTGGCCAGAGCAACATCAGTGTACCTGCACCAGTTTTATACTCTTTTACAAGCTATGATTTACCTCTTGGATGCTAGAGAGATCTCCTCCTCATTGCTTCACAAGGAGTTGGAGATCTTTCTAGCAAACAAGGGGTTAAAGCCTTTTTTGGCTTTGCTTGTTATAGAACAATGGAATTTTCTGTGTCAGGAAACCATGGATGAGTCCGGGTTGGTTCTATGTGAGGAACAGTGGTGTGGTCATGGGTGGAGCTAAGGGCACCTACAGAACCTTGCCTAGGGGCACCTGGGATGTAAATACAGCTCTGCATATATGTGATGAAGCAGACTGACACTTTCACATTTGTGCGCAACTGAGAATGATAAAAAGGAGTCAATAGAAATAATGCTACATTGCTCTAAATTGTGCCTTTATTTCTGCCACTTTGCTACTTACTATTAGAAACTTTGCATTATCTTTTCATACTACAATATTGTCATTGCTGCCTGAGCAGGCTAAGCGACAGACCAGGAAGTAGAAAAGGGATTACTGATACTGACCAGAGAACCTGAGCTGCTTGAATACACTTGCTGAGCTGCTTGCTGAGCTGCTTGAATACACAGTAATGACAGGCAGGATACTGATCTAGAAAAATGAGCAGCTGGAAGACAGTGGAGAGGTCAATGCCACTATTCACTAGCCAGTAGAACACTGGAATGAAAAGGAGGCAAGTGCAGGTCAGATATGAACAGGATGATTGACTGCACACAGATGAGACCAGACAGCACTATGACCAGACAGCTTGAAAGTAGCTTGGAAGTGTGTTCAACCAGAGACTGGTTGAATACACCAGAATGCTAATGACAACCAACAGATTGATTAAGGAGCTCATGAGTGGAGTTGACTCATGGCAATTCTCAGGAATAGGGACAGTGGCAATGCAATGTAGTGCTGAGGAGTAAGGTGACCACAAGCTGTAGAATGACCCTATGGACGGCATTGTGATTGATTAACAGGCTGTGGTCATTTACAAAGCACACAACTGGGGAAACAAAGATGCAGTGGTTGATCAAAGATCATACTCAAAGAACAGAACTCGAGGCTCAGAAACAGTAGTCAGTACCTGTATATGCTCTACGTGTGCATCTACACAGAGTTTAAATAGGTCATGGGGGTGTGCGCTGGTGATCAGGAAATTGCAGGGCAGATCATTGGGAATTGGATTTCACAAAGGTTTTTTTCAGAGTAAGGCATAAGAAAAGGCAGATACTGAACGCAAAAAGTACAGTTAAACAGGAATCAGAGGGACTTACATACAATGTCAGATTGGGCAAACATGTGGAATATGAAGTTTAATGTGGGGAAGTGTAAAGTCATGCATTTGGGAGGAAACAATCCCAAGGCTACTTATAAACTTAATGGAATAATTTTAGGTGACTCGTTGCTAGAAAAAGACCTGGGTATCCTTGTCAACTACAAACTTGGAAACAGTGACCAGTGTCAAACAGCAGTAGCAAAGTCAAACAAAGTCCTGTCTTGCATAAAAAGAGGTATTGAAGCAAGAGTGGATAACATTATTTTGCCATTATACAAATCATTGGTAAGACCTCACCTTGAGTATGCAGTGCAATTTTGGGCACCGGTTCTGAAAAAGGATATACTAGAACTAGAGAGGGTACAGCGGAGAGCAACAAAATTAATTAAGGGAATGGAGGACTTGACATATGAGGAACGACTAAACAAACTTGGTTTATTTACTCTAGAGAAAAGACGACTAAGAGGAGACCTTATCACATTGTACAAGTATATGAGAGGTCAATACAAGGATCACTGCGGTGAGCTATTTATTCCAAGGCCTGATCAGGTGACCAGGGGACACCCCTTGAGATTAGAGGAAAGGAGGTTTAAACTTCAGCAGAGGAAGGGTTTTTTTACGGTAAGGTCTGTCAAATTGTGGAATTCATTGCCTCGGGAGGTAGTTATGGCAGATACAATGGATACATTTAAGAGAAGATTAGATACATTTCTTTCAAAAGGGAACATACAGAGTTATACTGTTTATCAGTAGGCTGATCAGGAAGGTCTGATAAAGACTAATTTAATTGGTAGCAGGAAAGCTATAAAATTCTCAGTTACTGAGGTATGAGGCGAAGGTTGAACTTGATGGACTTGTGTCTTTTTTCAACCTAATTTACTATGTTACTATGTAACAGCCCCACAGAGCCTCTGGCACATGAAGCTCCATTGCAAAGACATTAAAAGAAAATTCAGTGAAGCAATGTAAAGAATATATATTATCAGAATTTCAGATACAAATATTATTATGTTTTAGATTTAACTAGAAAATATTCAAGTTTAGAAGTGTGAAAACATTTGCTGCTCGGAAGTGATATTTGCCAAATAAAGTGGACCTGTCACATTGACCCAAGTTTGCATATTTGAAAAAGTCATTTAAAGCTGTTTATGTGTCATGTTAGCCATAAGATTAACAAATATACAGTTAAGGAGACATTCATACTTGGTATTCTATACTAATGTATGCCAACTGCAATATAGACACAATAATATAATGGGTTGGCACATTAGAGTTATATTAGGGAGATTACTGTATATTTCATACACAGGGTGTCATCAAATCCAAAAATCAATCACTATGTATATAGAAATAAGAACACCTAGGCCTAGATGCACTGAAGGTCGAAGAGGGCTACAGATGTCGATGTTCTGTTGGAGCAGTGTTGTAGGCACCTCCACAGTATTCACAAAGTGTCTACGACATCACTTCACCAGAACTCCGACTAATAAAGACCCACATCGACAGCAATCCGACATGCCTTCACCATGTCTACGAATTCATAATCTTATGATCAACAATTGCTAATTTCCAAATGGAAATGAAGCATAATCAGATACGCAAGGGGGTGTGTTCATATTATAATGTGACACTCAGTAAACTCCGATAGCAGCCTCTGCTGTTGGAGTTCACAGTATTCACTTCACCTGCCTCAGGCTATCGTAGCTGGGGTCTCCCTTGTACTTTCCTAAGGAGCAACAGCAGAAACAGCTATGACAGTCTGAACAGCATTCTCTGTGCTTCCCTACCCAGCCAGTAGGGGAATACAGAGAAGGATTTCAGCACCACGGACTGCATTGAATGCCTTAGGGATATGCATTGCTTACCCCTATGGCATTCAAAGGGCCAACAAACTGTGGAAATGAACAGACAAATGGAAGTTGTGATTTTGCTAGGACCTTAGCATAGGTCTTTTTTGTTTGCTTTTTTTTAAATAATATCTACTGGGGTCAAGTATAAATGATTGTGAGATTACCGCAAGTCTAGTAAGTATATAGAGAAAATAAACAAGAGACTAATGGGTCCTTCACATCAAGGTATGAATACCATTCACTCAAGATGGACAGAGTCCTTAGCTGCTGTAAGAGACCAGTTCAGTAAAGAAGAGGTATGGGAGCTAATTTAAAAATTAACTTTTATTAATCTGTTTATAAAACCAACATAAAACAGACTTAGGGTGTTAAATCCAATATGATACACCTTATAAAAACACAGTGCAATAAATATCTGCCTATTTATCAGTTAAATCAATATATATTACACAGGATCACATTGATAGTGGCATTGGTGCAATACACTTCTCAGTCTGAGCTTGGAGAAGTGTAGCTAGAGACATGATATCACTATATGTTGACATGACCTATAGTGCGCTTATACATATCATAATGAGAGCGTGAGCTGTATGTAGACATAAAACCTGTATGATGTAAATTGTGAGTAAATGAATGATTCACTGCAGACGCTCTGCTAAACATTCGTATTAACCCGTTAACTGCCGGCAACTATTATATTTGCAGACGCTCTGCTAATTCAAGTGTCACTTGAAGGCTGGATAGGAGCAGGGTCAGTGCCGAGGATCTTGGAGGGGAGAGTAAGGTGACCAGATTTTTCAGCTGAAATCTGGGGACATTTTTTTCCTCCAAAACCTATCCACACTCTATCCACCTCCACACCCTGTCCACACACTGCCCACACTGTGTCCATCCTCACACCCTGTCCACACACTGCCCACACTGTGTCCATCCTCACACCCTGTCCACACACTGCCCACCCTCATACCCTGTCCACACTCTGCCCACCCTCACACTCTGTCCACCCTCACATTCTGCCCACACTCTGTCCACCATCACCACACATTGCCCACACCCTGTCCACCCTCACACCCTGTCCACAAACTGCCCAAACCCTGACCACCCGCAAGCCCTGTTCAGCCTTCGCACACTGTCTACCCTGCCCCCTCCATAGTGCCCACACTGCCCACCTCCACACTGCCCCCACTGTCCACCTCCACACTGCCCACATTGTCCACACTGCCCACCTCCACACACTGTCCAACTCCACATTGCCCATACTGGCCACCGCAACACTTCCACCCCACATTTTCCTGCATCTAGTTAGTACTATCAAAGTGAATCATAATATGTTATGAATGAGTAAAGCAATAAAATAAACTTTAGAGACTGTACCTTTTTATATGCGCTAAAGCATATAGAGCAAGCATAGTGCGCAAGGAGGAAAGGTTAAGATGGTGTAATTTAACCCTTTGAGTGCCAGAGAGGGGTACACACTTCGCAATGCATTGCGTACCCCTCTAGCTCTAAAAGGGTTAAGTCTGGCAGTAGGAGGTATTGGAGGAAGCAGGTGGAGGGGAGAGAGGCATTGGAGGAAGCGGGTGTCAAGCTTGTATTTGCCTCCCGCTTCCTCTGATACGTCTCTCCCCTCCTCACTCATCGACATTGTCCCCTGCATGGAGGAGATCTCTTCCACACCGACAGCACTTCGAAAATCATGCATGCTAATAGGGACCTCCTCCAACCTTCCCTTTCCATGAATATATTATCACACTGGGATCTGCAGAGTTAACTCATTAAGCAGATTTATCAATCTTGAAAAAAGGAACATTCTCCCCGCATCTGAATAGTCACTGCTGTTCTTTTTAATTACCGATTCGCCATTTGCGTGAGAGTTTTTCTTCTTATGCAGTCTCTCATTGATCTCTCCGTAGCCTGATACTTTGTTTCCAGTCTCGTATCAGCATCTCACATCAGAGTTTGTGCAGTCTTCCAGAGATTTCACCGTGACTTGAATCTTGGTTTCCAAGACGTCTATACTCCCTTGTCAATGCCTCACTTGTATGTAACATAATGTTTAGCTCCAAAGTGCAGGCAAACTTGAATCATTAAAGACATGCTTCCTCCTTTAATCTGCCATTACTTATAGCATATAGGGTCACAAACACTCCTATGCATTTTGCCCCAAATCCAGGGGCTTTTTCAAGGGTGAACTGCATAGGTGTGTTTGTGCCCCTATATGCTATATGTAATGGCAGAGGAAGGAAAGGCGAGGATGGGATTTCCAGGTGTAGAGGTATTTCCTACCTTCAGGAGCATGTGTTATATGTGATTCAATAAATCTACTTTATATTTTTGGAATTGTGGATTTTTTTTTATTTATGATTATTATTTGTGACTTTCTTGAGGAGTTCAGTGCCTGTATGTAATCCATTTGGTGTTCTTATTTCTATACACATAATGCTAATTGCAATACCCTGCAGTACATGTGACATTGCATATGCTAATTAAGCTTTTCAGTAGACATCTCATATGCTAATGAAGGCTTTTTAGTGACTGTCGGGTTCTGCCTTCTGCGCATTCACGCACTTCCTCTCCCTGTCTCCTACCATGCATACGCCCCCTCAGTTATTCCATCACCTTGCACTGACGATCCCCTTCTGTATTGCCCTTTGATAGAGCATAGTCTTTCAGCTCATTAAGTGCTCTGCTCTAGCCTCCGTCCTATTGGATGACTGCCATATTTAACCTCAGCCATGCCTCCGTTCCCTGCCCATTCCACTAGCTAGTTGGTTGGCGTTTTTTCTGAGCATTCTGATTGTGACTTCTGACTTCCTGACCCCGGCTTGGCTGACCATTCTGATTGTGACTTCTGGCTTCCTGACCACAATTTGGCTGACCAGTCTGCTTGTTACCTCCTGGTTCCTAACCACAGCCCATATACCCTATCCTCTCATGTTCACGTCTTGTCCTCTGCCCTTGGTTCTCAACGGTTCCCAGTTACTCCCATCCTGGTTGTACCCTGGCTCAACTGGGGTGGAACAATCTGGTTTCACAACTAGCACCTTTACCCAGCCTCGCTGCAGCAAGGGAGTATCTGGCATGCCGTCACTGCACCCAAGAGTTGCTCCCTAGCATCTCATCCCAGCAACTGAACCAGTACCCAGGCTACGTGGATTCCTGCTCCCCACATAGTGACAGTGACAGTACATGCGCTAACAAAAGTTTCCATTGATGTTTTGGTCTTTTCGTTAACATGAAATGTAGGCAGTTTTGAATGAAGTTTTGAGATATGCAACCTTGAATCAAGGTGATATGTCCACTTCAATCATACAAATATATTTAATCACAATTGCTTGTGTGTGTTTGGGGGGGTAAAAAATATTTTGTACACAAACATGTCTGTGCATAATCTGATATATAAAAATAAATGATTTCTGGTGGCACTTATTAGACATAGAAGAGTCTAATGTTTTAAATTCTTAATGTTCTAGGGCAAACCATATCCACCATAGAGGAGAAATAAAGTTCATGTTGATTTAAATGGGTCCTTTAACCCCCTGAATGCAAGAGAGTTCTCCAATGCATTGCATTCAAGGAGCAATGGGAGTGATTTGCTCCACAATTACTCCCCTATTCTTCTGCTCATAAGGAACTAATATTATTTTCTATTCCAGGTAACAGTTTATGGGGCACTAGGAGAGGTCACATGGGGTGTGTAGATGTGGACAAGAAAGGCTTAGGGTTGTCTAGGCTGCTAGGTGACATTAAGATTTCCAAAGCACGGCATTTTTCTGCAGCAAAAGATTTGAAACAGAACTGAGGAGACTTTCCACACACCACAGAATGTAGACTGGAAAAAATACTGATGATGTTTTTGTGACAGTGTCTAAAGTTTATGCACCGAATACATTATTTGGTGTTCTCTGACTAACAGATTGAAATGTTTATGCAAAAATGTCCTTGCAGGACATCACTAGTACCTAGATAACAGCTTTACCATAGCAACCATTCTGGGAAATATCACTGCACCCATCTGCACAGTTAGATTGGAGTGCTGAGTGCATGGGAGGTAGACATACTGGACTGGATTCTATTACAGGTCATACAATAATTATTGGTTTTATTCCCAGAGCTACCCACAGACTATAAAAGTTGATTGGGGGGTCCTTAATTAGAGATATCTTTAAATCCTATCCAACTGGTGTGCCCAGAGGACTGAAGTAGGGAAAGACAGATCTGGGATCTTCTTGACACTACTTCCCCTACCCCTTTCTTACTGTGGCCTATCTTGTGAGGACTCAAAGAAAAAGTTTGGTTTTGGTACACCAAGAGTTAACTTGCAAGATTTGGAAGTTGTGTGTGTGTGCGTCGGTCTGTCCGTCTCTCTTTGTGTATGTGTATGTGTTTGTCCCAGTGTGTTTACCCAAGTCTTCTGAAAACACTCACCATCTGCAGAACAAACACATGGCACCAAGAAGTGTCTTTAAATGAGGCAGTTGTATTAATTATCTTAGACAATAGACTCTAGCAATAACAGGCCTGGGTATCCCTACAATAGATGACAAAGAAATGTGCCTGTCACTTCTCAGCAAATTACTGGAATTAATGTGAGGTACGAAAAAATACTGTACCTGCCCATAATTTTTACAAACGGTCCATATGTAAATCCCAGATCATGCCCATGGAAGGGCATGGCCTAGCAGTTTAGACAAAACATAGAAATGCCAGCTATAATAATTGAATTGACAGAGGCATTACCAGGTTCACAAAACACCTGAGGGGTTAGGCAGTAAGGTGTGATAAAGTGGTGATGACTTCCCCAGTATGATAAACTCTCTAGGTCCCATGTTACTCTATGGCACCTAAGTACCAAGGTCTCTCATGCTGGAGAAATCTTATTACATAGGATCCATAGAATAACATAGGAAGTGGAGAGTTTATTGCACTGGAGAAATCATCTTAACTGTATCACTACTTTTTCACCTCTTTATCACACTTTAGTGTATAACACCCCCCCTGGTGTTTGGGAGCCCCTGAAGCATGTTATTAGTATATGGTTCAATCCAGTTTCATCATTACTATTAGTCAGTGTAGAACTGTAGCGTACCATTACATTGGGGCTTTAATGCTAGAATTCAAGGGGTTAACCTTTTGAGTGCCACTAGGGTGTGCAACACATTGCAGAACAATGGGAGATTGGGTACATTTGCATTTCTCTGCATGGTGCAGTTTGTTTGCTCCAGAACTGCTCCTCTAATATTCAGTTGAGTAACCCTTTAAGGACCAAAGGGGTGTGCAGTGCATGGCTATGCAATGTGTTGCATAACTGTGTGTTCCTTAACGTGTTAAGCATGAGAACTGGTGCTTGTGCACTATCAGCTGGTATCTAGTAACACTTCTGATGATTGATCAGGTCCTAGTGCCAATTCCCTCTCTTCTTCATCATTAGCTTTTTATCTAGTACAGAAAGCAAGGAGCAAGTTTGTGTTGGTACAGAAGTGGGATCACCAGCAATGAGTAAAGAATACCCAGCACATCTGTCTTTCAGATTTTTTTTTTTTTTTTTTGGGGGGGATGGGGGAATAAAGAAGCTTAGGAGAGCTGCTCATGTCCTGCTATGTATGTTTGTATGTTTGTATATAAAATGACAAGACATGATCAGTTATCCCAAGAATCTTTAAGGATAGCATATCTCAATATAACACAAATATAGTCAAGCCATGTAAACATCAAGCATAACATATGGACTTAAAGGGATAGTAATGTTTCACAAAAACAGCAGCTCCAATTAATCTTCATAGTATTTGGGTCATGGAGAGTGTTTCAATACTGTCAGAGCTGTAGTTCAGGAGTAATTGATTGATAAACTATCCCCCTCCCACCCCTTTTATTTTGTGTAAGCCATCTCTCCTCAGATGTGGAATCTGGTCCTGGGACCAGACAGTTTACAGTAAGGGACAATCTTCTTACTGAGAGAACAATAAAAACCCTGCCCCCCTTGACAGGTTTTTCATTATGGTCACTGAAGATTGTCCCTCGCTTATCCATCCGAACAGTCTTGCTGCTCTGAGGGGGATACTTTGTCATTCAATTACTCTTGAACTACAACTCTGACATTACTGAAATAACACTCCTCATGGCCCAAATACTTTGAAGATTAACTGGAGCTGCTTTTATTGTGAAACATTACTATCCCTTTAATGCTAGAGAGGTAATTGAGCTGGTTTTATTGTGAAACATTACTATCCCTTTAATGCTAGAGAGGTAATCACAATGAATTGCAGACCTTTCCAGTATCAAGGGGTTAATTTCTAATTCTTTCTTGACATTTTGTAATGTATGGCCCAAATGTATTTTGTACCTTGTAAGGTATTAACGTTGTACAATAACACCACAATTATATATTTCTTTTTGGCATTAGCAATAATCCTCTGGCAGCTTCGTGTTTGCCTAATTATGTCTTAACCTTTCGCAAACTAAAGGAATGCTTCTATTACTACCTGGGCTGCTTTTGATTGACAAGCAGTGGTGAAAGCTTTCCCTTCATAGCCCTGCTGACTGATCTGCATTTACCTGCTGCTGCTACAGCTCTTACTTTCACAATGTGTAGCTGTCAGAGGTGACCTTGTGTTAGAGTTTGCAAAGCTTTCAAGCTAAATAAAAAAGTCAATTTTATTAGAGCTGCTTTTATATAATCAGATTGGGAAGCTGGTTTTTTGCAACTGTCTGAGCTAATAAAATTCCGCAGATGAAGGGGGAATTGTACAAAGAGTGGAGGATAGAAGAGGGATGCATTTTGCAGATGATACAGATTTTAGGATAACTTGGTAAAGAAGTATCATTGAAGTAAGTGGCTTTAAAGGGATAGTAATAGTTTGTTTTATCTTTATTTTATTTTGTAGGCATTAAAAAAACATGAAGAACGATATAAGTCTTATCTCTCAAACCTTTATGGTTTGAGAGATATTCACAAGCAAAGTTTCCCCTCCTGCCCCTTTTTCCTAGTGTAAGCCATCTCTTCTCAGATGTGGAATGCAGTCCATAGACCAGACAGATAACAGAAGGGGGCAATCTTCTTCCTATGAGAACAATGAAAGCCCTGCCTCCCTTGACAAGTTTTTCAGGTTTTTCCCTTATCTTAATTGAAGATTGTCCCTCTCTGCAATCTACCTGGGCACCTCCCTTCTGCTCTGGCTGAGCAGTGTTACATCAGTAAAAGGGGTGGGAGAGGGATACTTTGTCATTGAATTACTCTTGAACTACAACTCTGACAGAATTGAAATAACACTCTCCAAAGTCCAAATACTATGATAATTAATTAGAACTGCTTTTATTATGAATCATTACTATCCCTTTAAAAATACTTGTTATGTCTCAAGGTGTATAGAAAGCTATTCGCAAAAATCCTTAATAGAAAGATAAGGGTGAAACTTATAATTCAATACATATTATATCTCTTACTAGACCAAAGAAACACTCCTGTCTAAAATGTATCCTTTCTTTGTTCAAATTGCTTAAAACAAAACACGATAAAACCACTGAAACAAAAAAATCTACTGCCTATGTGGGATACATGTTTTGAGTGATGTTTTGTGACTCGTTAGCTTATATCCCTTTATCATTCTATCTGTGCCATCATTGTCATGGATGAATCTGGAATTTTCTACATAAAAGACCAAGAGGATGCAGCAAAATATGATATTCAAAATAAATTATATTATGACATCACATAAATTCTAACTGGTGCAATAAACTAGGACCTCCCCCACCCTGTTGTATAATCACAGGATATAGCAGAATGTCCCATAATATTACAAATGGCCTCCTAAGAAAACACACAGTGAGGAATACAGTATCTTCTACAAATGAAAGGCTATAAGTCTGAATGACTATTAATCGTCCCTTTTTCAGATCCCTGAAAATCGTAATTTACCCTCAGTAGGGATTCCCCATTTATGGACATCTCACTGTCTACGTGCCTATGCCATTCTAAACTGATGATACTGCCATTCACCTGATCCAGTGCCATACACCTTATAACGTCACCACTTGGACTCACACATCATTCACATATACACAGACACTAAAACAAGTATCCTTAACCAAGAGATTTTTGGCTGGTAAGAATTTCAGGGAGCCTAAAAAGATGCAGCCTTTAGGTGCAACCCAGCATGCATTTTGCCTCTAACATGTGAATCATCAAGGTTCCCTGACACAATAATGCTGTATGCCACAGTAAATACCTCCCCAGGTAGCCAGGGCACTTACTGGGCATGTTGTACTAGGATCAGTGTAATAGGAAAGTTCCATACCGCTCCTCCTCTTGCATCTCGTATGCTGTGTGAGCAAGCAACAAGCATGCTGTTACATTTTAATATAACTACAAATTATCTGAAGTACCAAAATATTTCTGACTAACACCAATATAGTCACATGATAAATTATACACTGTGGCTAAACATCAAATGGATACAATTATTCATTAAATGAAATAATAAAAAGGACACAATCACTATATATCATCATCTTCTTCAGTCTTTTTTGATCCACTGCAAGATGGAGGCTTCTTCAGCAAGTTTCCAGCAACTTCGGTCTTGTGCTTTTTGTTGCCGCTGTGTACCAACAAATCTGGTAATTTCATCAACCCATCTTGTCTTTGAGTTTTCTTACTGGGCGTTTAGTATTGAGTGGAATCCATTCCAAAATTGGTTTGCTTCATTAGTTTCCTTTAATTTCCTGGTCTTTACAAGTAATGCTGTATGGTGTTCCCTGGCCAAAATGACATCTGTTTTTGTGATTGGTCAGTAGTATTTTTTTACCATAGTTTAACATCCTTACACTTACACCTTTGCAAAGAGCCGAAAATAATATTTCCCCCTCTCTATATTTCTTATGAAACCATATAACTATACATGTATACTTTTTTACTTTCTCTCTGCTAAATATTCCCTCACCCAAATTAAATATGAGGAGGTGGGGGTTTAAAGGGCAGTATAACGTACGATGTTGAAATAACTAAATTAACATGTTAAAGTGCCACTATCACTTGAGTTGCCCTGTATAGAGTATCCCTTGGAGAAGAACTACCAAGTAATTTGTGGCTGCATTATGAGCCCCAGCACACCAACACGGGAGTAGAAAACAGTCTGAAAGGAACTCCTGATGCGCCTCAGGTGTATTTCTCCTGCATTGCACAGTTCAACTTCCTGTCCTGCATGATGCAGGTCCCCAAGGACCCCCTGTATCAGGCTTAAGAGCCAGACACAAGGTCTATGGGGAATCAGTGGGTGCAAACCTAGGGTATGTGGCTATAAGCCACAAACTTCAAGTTTGTATTCCAACTAAGGGGGTCAGTTTTTGCCCCCCATCCCCCATATTGTGGCAGCACACAATGGTGACAGGCTTTTGTTATTTTTTATTTTGCTTTTTTTTTTACGAAGTCTGCTCCCAGTGGTACAGAGTTAGTAAAATGTAATATTTGCCTTTTACCAGGGAAAATAAATCAGATCAGTGTGTTTATTTTGCCTCACATTTCTTGCTCATATAAAAATATACATTTATAACAAGCTTCTTGTGTTATTATTGCAATTGGGAGAGACTTTGCTTTCAATTTCTTCTACTCTGATAACATCAACTTCTCAAATACTAGCCAGTTCTCCCACTTTATGCTAATTTCTTTCACTGAGCGTGGCTTTTAGCATGAGTGGGAGGGTTAAAAGGAAAAGGGGCAGAATAAAGAGGAGACCATCTGAATGTATAGGCCCCAGAGACATTTAGATTTTGGTGAAAATTTAACTAGATTTGTGAAGTCAAACAAAAGCATCATGTATAAGCTTCCCAGCACTATATTAAGAAAAATACTTTTCCATCTGGGAGGCTCTGCCTCTTCAACCTTTTATGAACCAGGGTGATATACACCAATGCAATGCATTACACATGCCACTGGTCCTCAAAAGGTTAAAGTTTCCTTCCTCTTCCTCCTCTCTATCCCTTCTAAGCAGGGTTCTAAATATAACTATATTTCCCCAAAATGGACTGGGTTTTACTGCAGGAGATACCGTTATCAAATACTTTATTTCCAGATTTCCCCATAGAGTAGAATAGGAATTTAAGGAATAATATCTAGTGATAAATGTATCACATGCAAAATGATTCAACCCAGTGTGAATAACAGAACACAATCTCCAGACTAATGACAGCTTGTTTTACTGGCAAGTATATTTCTTAACATGAACAGGACAGTGGTATCCAAGGAACACTAACACGTGTAAACAAAACAGGGCTGTATACATGCAATGATCATACTCTCCAATCTAGCATCTGCAAATAAAATATTATGACTAGATCCCTAAAATGTAATCCTAAACATGCTTTACTAACACATATTTAAAATACATAATATATAATAATATATATGTAAAATGTTTTATAGGCCACTGGTCCATTTATATAAAAGCAAATGGTTAAATTCTGGGGCAAATCAACTGCACCATAGAGTACAAATAGACATAACAAAGATTCCTGATGTTTTAAATTGGGTTTTTTAACCCTATGTACAAAAGACATCATTACCCACATATTACCTCATTTATTTCAATACTAGCAAAAGGGTCATGGCGTTGCCAGTGGTTATTAAGTCCTTTGAGTGTTTCAGGGGTACTGATATCCAGGTAAATCCAGAAAGGTGACAATGTTCTTAATGACTGGATTGTTGAATTTGTGTGTGTGTTGTGTGCTTGCGTATTGCATGCATGTGTTTATGTATTAAGTTGCGTGCGTGTGTTTGTATATTGTGTTTCGTGTGTGTGTTTTGCACATGTGCATCTTGTGTGTATGTTTTGCACATGTATGTCTTGTGTGCATTGCATGTGATTGTGCATGTGTATTGCATGTGTGTATTGTTTTGTGTTTCGTGGTGTGTTGTGCATGTGTTTGTGTGTATTTTTTGTGCATGTGTGTTGTTTGTGTGTTTGTGTGTGCTTTTTGTGTATTGTGTGGGTGTTTGTGGGTGTTTTTGTGCATGTGTGTATTCCATGTGCGTATTGAGGGCATGTGTATTTTGTTTGTGTGTGTGTATTGTCTGTGTGTGTCGTGCATCTTGTAGTGTGTGTTTTTTCTATGTGTGTTTATTGTGTGTATTGTCTGTTTTGTGCATGTGTATTGCACGTATATTGTGCATGTGCATGTATCGTGCGCGTATTGTGCATGTGTGCTGTCTTTTTGTGTTGTGCATATGTATTGTTTGTATGTGTATTGTATATGTGTACTGCATGTGTTTGTGTTGTATGTATCATGTTGTGTTTGTTTGTATTATGTGTTGTGATGTATTGTCTTTGTGTATTGCTTTAATGTGTTGTGTGTGTTTTTTTCATGCATGCATGTATTGTGTGTTTGTATTGTGGGCATGGGTGCTGTGTGTGTGTATTGTGTGTGTGTGTTGTGGTGTGTGCTTTTTGTTTGTTGAGTGTATGGCTGTTTATTGTGTGTGTATTGCATGTGTGTAGTGTGTGTGTTGTGCATGTGGTGTGCATTATGTGTATATTTTTGTTTTTTTTAGATTCTAAAAAGCTTTATGATAAAGTAGATTGAAACAATAAAATGTAAAAGATACAGTAGTACAATCCTTGAAATATACAATGTGAAGCAAATAAGGTCCACATCAAACAAGCAATAAGTCTTACGCATGCATATGTTCTGAACCAAAACAACGAAGATTTTCAATCTTGTAGATAATAAATGGAACGTAAAATATAAGAATGAGGTCCAGAAGTAGAAATTCAAAGGTTGGATCAGCACATGCCCAATATAAAATGTATAATATGAAAGATGTCAAGGTGGCCTTCAAAAGGAAATTGAGAAATGTATAATGGAAGGAAAAAAAATATGAAAGGAAAGATGTGTGTGTTATACATGTGTGTGTAGTAGTGTATTGTGTGTGTGCATGGTGTATATGTTATAGTGTATTGTGCATGTGTGTGCGTATGGTGTGTGTGCTGTGATGTATTGAGCATGTGTGTATGTTGTGTGTGTTTATTGTTTGTGTGTTGTGCATGTGTGTACTATGTGGGTGCATGCCATGTAAATGTACATGTGTATTGCATGTGTATTGTTTGTGTGTTTTGCACGTGTGTGCTGTGGTATATTGTGTGTGTTGTTTATTGTGCATGTGTGTTGTGGTGTGTTATGCATGTGTTTGCGTTTTTTTGTGCATGTGTATATTGCATGTCCATGTGTGTATTGCGGGCATGTGTGTTGTGCTTATGTATATTGTCTGTGTATGTTGTGCGTATTGTGTTGAGAGCATATGTGTTGTGTGTATTGTCTGTGTTGCATGTGTGTATTGTGCATATGTATTGTGTGTGTTGAGTGTGTGCTGTGCATGTGTATGTATTGTGTTTATTTGTGTTGTATGTATTGTGTTGTGTCTATTGTTTGTGTGTTGTGTGAGTTTTGCTTGTGTGTTGTACATGTGTATTGTGTTGTATTGCTTGTGTGTGTTATGCATATTTTTATTGTGCATGTATGTGTGCTTTTTGTGAGTGTGTGTGTGTATTGCGTGTGTGTATTGTGGGCATGTGTGTTGTGCCTGTGTGTTAAACGTTTGGTGATTATTGTGTGTGTATGTGTATTGTCTATTTGTGCTATACATGTGTATTGCATGCATGTATGTATTGTGTGTGTGGTGTGTGTTGTGTGTGTGGTACGTGTGTTGTCTGTGTGTTTTGTGCATATGTATTACATGTGTGTTGTGTGTATGTATTGTGGTGTGTGTGTATTAAAGGCCCCTGCAATTCCTTACACAGATTGCTACAAGTGGCAGGGGGTGGAAAGGGCATGTTTGTTTTTTGGATGAGGAGATGAGATAGTGGAGGAGGGCAACTCCTTGCAGAGAAAATCCCCCCCCTCGTATGTCCTGGTAAATAAGGAGGAGTTATTCAGGTCTTCTGTATACTGCCTTTCCAGGACGTCTGGCACCTTCTCCTTTTATAAATACAGATGAGGATTTGTTGCATAATTTAGCCAAAATATCTAAGCTTGCATATCAATCAAAGACACCCCATTTCAGCAAATCCTGTTCTATTACATTCTGGAATGTCAAATGGCTTAGAATAATGCTTTATACTAAAAGCTTCATTGACCGCCATTTAGAGGAAACTGCCTACAGTGATTGGACGGGGACCACAAAAACTGGGGCATGCCCACAGAGCATTTTTATTTAAAGGGATAGTAATACTTCATTTTATCTTTATTTTATTTTGTAGGCATTAAAAAAACATGAAGAACGATATAAGTCTTATCTTTCAAACCTTTATGGTTTGAGAGATATTTACAAGCAAAGTTTCCCCCTCCCGCCCCTTTTACCTAGTGTAAGCTATCTCTTCTCAGATGTGGAATCCAGTCCATAGACCAGACAGATAACAGCAGGGGACACTCTTATTCCTATCAGAACAATGAAAGCCCTGCCCCCCTTGACAAGTTTTTCAGCTTTTTCCCTTATCTTAAACTAGCAACATGGGACGGCGTTGCCCGTCATGTTATGACCATTGGGCGCACGTGTTTGAAATGCAGACACACTGATAAACACAGACATATGCAGCATACAGGCAGACACATACCATACATCCCAAGTGTCCCTCTTTAGGAGGGACAGTCCCTCTTTGAGGGCCAAATCCCTCTGTCCCTCTTTCCCACCCTGTTGTCCCTCTTTTTAGGAGGTCAGACTGTGTGCAGGGCCGGCTCCACCTATAGGCGAGGTAGGCGCCGGCCTAGGGCGCACACGTACAGGGGGCGCGGGCATGCAGCGGAGAAGAGGTGCGCCCACACACACCATGCCAGGAACCACAACACAGTCAGGTCTGTGTTGCTACAGCGCTCCCTCATCTGGTCGGATCTTTAGTAATGAAGAGCGCGCTGGGAGTCATGATCTCCCGCCGCGCTCTCCATTACTGAAGAGAAGACTGCACGGGAGATACAGGTATATGATGGGGGGCAAGTTGGAGCTGAGGGGGCATAGTGGAGCTGAGGGGGCAAATTGGAGCAGATGTGGGGCAAAGTGGAGATGATGGCGGCAAGTTGGAGCTGTTAGGGGAAAGCTGGAGCTGAGGGGGCATAGTGGAGCTGGTGGGGGCAAGTTGGAGATGATGGGGGCAAGTTGGAGCTGATGAGGGTCAAAGTGGAGCTGATGAGGGTCAAAGTGGAGCTGAGGGGGGGCAAGCTGGAGCTGAGGGGGGGCAAGTGGAGCTGAGGGGGGGCAAAGTGGAGCTGGTGGGGCAAGTTGGAGCGGATGGGGGCAAGTTGGAGCTGCTGGGGGCATAGTGGAGCTGATAGTGGAAAGTTGGAGCTGAGAGGGCATAGTGGAGCTGGTGGGGGCAAGTTGGAGCGGATGGGGGTCAAAGTGGAGCTGATGGGGGTAAGTTGGAGAGGATGGGGGGCAAAGTGGAGCTGATGGGGGTAAGTTGGAGCTGAGGGGGCAAAGTGGAGCTGAGGGGGCAAAGTGAAGCTGAGGGGGCAAAATGGAGCTGGTGGGGGCACGTTGGAGCTGATGGGGGCAAGTTGGAGTTGATAGGGGCAAAGTGGAACTGGTGGGCCAAAGTGAAGCTGATAAGGGGCAAGTTGGAGCTGGTGGGGGGCATCTCTTACAGGCATCTCCAGAACAGGGGCAGAGTGGCTCAGGGGGCAGAGAGAGGACAATCATGAAAAAAGGTTGGGTATAAGTAGGCGGGGTATAAAGGGGTGGGACACAAGGGGCGGAGCGAAATGGGCGGCAAAATTAGGTTTTGGCTAGGGTGGCAAAAATCCTTGCACCAGCCCTGACTGTGTGGTGTGTGTTACTTTGCTGTACAGCAATAAAGCTCATATACATATTTTTGTAAACTTCAGTATATGTGTTTATACATTAGTCTGTGCAAATTAAATACTTTGGTCTTGAACTAAATCATTTATTCAGTTACATAAATAGCCAGTAATAGGTCATGAAATAACCTAAAAATTCTTACTAATGCCCCGCCCACCAGCCACACCCCCAATAATATCACCTAAAACTAACGTGTCCCTCTTTGGCCCTGTGAAATGTTGGGAGGTATGCACATACACACAGTGAGCGGCAGAAACATGCAAAACACATGTACACACAGACACACTGGAGATGCACACATGGACACACATATGTAACAGAGATGTACACACACAACATATATGAGCAGAAACACATGCGTGCATGAGTTGTGTACCCCTCTGGCACTCAAATGGTTAAGGTATAGAGAGGCATGTGAGAGTTAAATAGCAGTGGGAAGTGTGTTCATACCTGGGAACACTGACTTGTGAAGTCCCTAGAGGGGACTGATGTGGTGCTGATGTGGAGAGACAAATGGGGCAAGCTGGGTTAAAAGTGGGTGGGGCTTAATCGTGAGTAGGGACGGGGCTTAACATAAATGTGGAAAAGTGTTAGTAATAGGCTGGGGAAGGAGGAGAAGTGGGAGGAGAATGCAAGTTTACAGTGTGAGGGGTTTTAACACACTCCATGAGGGGTAAAACTTGATACACAACCCTGTGGCAGTCAGTGGGTTAAGTGTGAATCTGATGGCTGTCTGTCCTGTGTCTTGCATGGCAAATGATGACAGTGAAGAAATAATTCAGCAATGAGGGCCTACCTTAACACTTTGAGTGCCATTTTGTTCCCCTGGTGATGCAGCACCGTTCAGTGGCTTTACTACAGGTCCTGCTGAGGCCACTGGGAGTCAGGGTGAGTGACTGTGTGTCAGCCATATTTCTTTCTGGCTGTGTGTGTGTGTGTGTGTGTGGTGGTGCTGTGTGAGTGTGTATGAGTGTGTAATACCTGTGAACTTTTACTTGTGGAGTCCCTAGAGGGGACTGATGTGGTGCTGATGTGGAGAGAGCAATGGGGCAATCTGGGTTAAAAGGGGGTGGGGCTTAATCGCGAGTAGGGGCGGGGCTTAACATAAATATGGAAAAGTGTTAGTAATAGGCTGGGGAAGGAGGAGAAGTGGGAGGGAAATGCAAGTTTACAGTGTGAGGGGTTTGAACACACTCCCTGAGGGGTAAAACTTGATACACAACCCTGTGGCAGTCAGTGGGTTAAGTGTGAATATGATGGCTGTCTGTCCTGTGTCTTGCATGGCAAATGATGACAGTGAAGAAATAATTGAGCAATGAGGACCTACCTTAACCCTTTGAGTGCCATTTTGTTCACCTGGTGCTGCAGTACAGGTCCTGCTGAGGCCTCTGGGAGTCAGGGTGAGTGACTGTATGTGTGTATCGGCCATATGTATTTCTGGCTTTGTGTGTGTATGTGGTGCTGTGTGTGTGTGTATGTGGTGTATGTGGTGCTGTGTGTGTGAGTGGGGGCATGTCTGTTTGGTGCTGTGTAAGTGGGGCATGTGTGTGTGTGTGTGTGGTGCTGTGTGAGTGGGGCATGTGTGTGTGTGTGGTGGTCTGTGTGTGTGAGTGGGGCATGTGTGTTTGTCTGTGGTGTAGGAGCAAGTGGCGGCCATATTGTTTTTTTCTGACTTTGATAGTGGTGGGCGGGCTGCATAGTGGGGGCGGGCCAACTCCCTGCATGACTAAATCACCCAATAGGAGTAGTAACTCCTGCTTTATGCCTCCCCTGGGTGTGTTTTGGCAGGCACAAAGTCTTCTTTTATATATATAGATGAAGATTGTCCTTCTCAGCAGTCTACCTGGGCACCTCCCTTCTGATCTGGCTGAGAAGTGTTACATCAGTAAAAGGGGCAGGAGAGAGACACTTTGTCATTGAATTACTCTTGAACTATAACTCTGACAGAATTGAACTAACACTCTCCAAAGTCCAAATACTATGATGATTAATTAGAGCTAATTTTATTATGAAACATTACTATCCCTTTAAGTCTGCCTCTCCCACTTCTTTTAACTTTATGGTTCCTGATGAATACAGTTTTCTAGCCAAAACTGAATCTTATTGCCATTTCCTTAAGTAACTTAGCGAAATTACAGGCTAACATGGGGAGGACAAATATATTAAAATAGCACCCTGTACTAAAGCCTCTCCTGCAGGCATTAGCAACTATGCATCTTTAAAAGCATATTTTAGTGCATTTCATTTATACCACCATTGTTGTTTATAAGAGTGAAATATACTGAGATATGGTGGAAAAACATGTAGAATGCGGTGAAAACGCACAGTAATTTTAGAGGAAGCGAGAACTCACAGTGCTAAAACACCATGATATTCATATCTATTCATATCTAAAGAAGGAACCTAAGTGTACAAAGCATGACACGATTCTCCATAATACTCATTTAATTATGAAATATGGACCCTGTGTATAGCACACATCATTATTCATATATTAACTCACATTTCAAGATGAAATTTTGTTTCATACTCCCACTAAATGGGTCACCAGTGCCCACACCAGGTAAGTAGGATTCAGGGCCCACTCCAGGCAATTAGTCTGCCAGGACCCACTCCAAGTAAACTGGACACCACGGCCAAATACAGATAAACCTGTGGCCAAGGCCCCATACAGGTAAATGAGCCACCAGGGTCCAATACAGGTAAAAGGGCTACCAGGGCACTATACAGGTAAACAGGTCATCAGGGCCCTATATTGTTAAATGGGCCACCTGGACCCACTCCCTCTAATTGGGCTGCTTGGGCTGAATACTGCTAAATGGCCCACTTCGGCCTAATACCAGTAAACAGGCAACATGGATCCAGTACCGTTAAATATGATGCCTGGGTCCAATAACTGAAAATCGACTGCCAGGGCCCCTTCAGCTCAAACAAACCACTCGCTTTAGCCGAAAAAAGTTTTCCATTATAAAATTTTATTGCTCCTTTAAGACTAGATTTTTGGGCTCAGGTTCAAAATAAAGAATGCTGCCAATGATGACTTGGTGTCCAATGAATTACTTGTGTATATAACCTTGAGTCATTTTTATGTGGTGTTCCTTTAATGCGCTGTTTTAAAATTCTTGGTATGATTTGGCTCTCCTACAGAAGTTTGCAATGCCAGTTTATTTTTGGCTGCTTATATTGTCAGGCAGCCAATCCTTTTTATTTTAGATCTATAATTACCAGTGTTAATTATAACATGAATAATCTTAAAAATTTACAATAAATTGCTAATTGTAAACAAAGCTTATAAATCATATCTCATTATTTAAAACAAGATTTTCTGATTTAACTAGTTTTTTTTTACCAGAATGCCATCCAAGTTTTGTGATATACATTTATAAGATTAAGATAATATATAGTATTACTATACTGACAAGTATCATCTATATACCAAATTTACATGTCAACTTCAGACTGTCTGTTGGGCATATTCTCCTGGATGGCCCACTGTCAGCTGAAGATAAACATGTCCAAAACTGAACTTCTCATTTTCCCTCCAAGACCTTGCCCAACACCTAGCTTCAACTTTACAGTTGATGGAGTTGACATTGATCAGTACGCTGTTTTGGGACAATATTTGATTCCTCCCTTTCTTTGTCCCCTCACATTAACTCCGTGGCTAGAACATGTTTCTTCTTTCTCCCTGACATTGCCAAAATCCACCCGTTCCTCTCCCAAAAATCTACTAAATCTCTTGTGCATATCCTCATGATGTTCCACTTAGATTATTGTAAAGTCCTGCTAACTGGCCTTCCCATCTTTCCCCTATGCAATCTGTTTTAAGCTCAGCTGCATGAATCACAACACTCTGCACAAAACTGAACCTGCTCACATCATTCTTAGACATCTGACATGGCTCTCTATTCAACAATGCATCACTTACAAAGTCCTTCTCACCTTTAATGCTCCCCACACTGCTGCCATTCTTTACAACTCTTTCCTCGCCTCCTCTTATGATCCTGGCTGCCTCCTTTGCTCAGCACACAAGTCCCTTCTTGTTACACCATCCACACCATCTGCCCTCTCCAGTCTCAAACTTTTTTCATTTTCCGCTCCCTACCTGTGGAACTCCATAAACCTCTCCCTATGTGTAGAACAATCCCCCTGTGTCTTTATGGATACCTTGAAATCTTATCTTCTGAAGCATTTCCCTTTGGCAAACTCAGCACTTGTAATCAGAGCACTTGACACCCTCATACCCTGTGTTCAGTCACCTACCATTTAGACTGTAAGCTCCTTGAGGCAGAGGCTCCTGTCCTATTGTTTCTATGACTGTGAAACATATTTTATCCCCTTTTATTTCTTGTGTTCCCGAAGGGAATAATGCTGAAAGGAGGGGGCTGGGGGGACCAAACACTAAAGGAGAGGGAGGGCTGAGAAAATAGAAGGGACATATGGAGAGAATAGGCCAAAAAGACTATAGAGTAGACAGGGAAAGAGGAATGGGCGGAAGAGAGAGAGAAGGGAACTGGGGGTAGAGGAGAACAAAAAATGGGCAAAATAGAGGGTAAAGATTTGAGGAGGGAGGGGGAAAAGACTTTGGAATAGAAAGGGGGACTGTGGAACAGAAAGATGGGATAAAAGACCAGTGACTAGGCGAAAATGAGTGGGGATGGAGGGACTAATGTTATCTTGTAATAGTGTATCGCCTGTTGTCTCCTGTAATGGTGTATTGCCCTGATGGTCTCCTATAAATGTATTGCCCTGCTGGTCTTTTATAATGGTGTATTACCCTGCTGGTTTCTTGTAATGGTGTTCTGCCCTGATGGTCTATTTTAATGGTATGCTGCCCTGCAGTTCTCCTGTACTGTTGTATTTCCCTGATGGTCTCCTAAAATAATGTATTGCCTTTCTGGTCTCTTTAATTGTGTATTACCCTGCTGGTGTCTTGTAATGGTGTACTGCCTTGCTGGTCTCTTATAATGGTAAAATGGTGTGTTGTCCTGCTGGTCTCCCATAATAGTGTGTTGCCCTGCTGGACTGGAAGGTTAAGGCTTTTTCAGATTTCTGCTGGTATTGTCCTTTCTGTGGGAACTTCTCCAGAACAGACAAACATGTCTGATTTTGCAAAAAAGGAATTAAGTTTTAAGGCCATCCTTATACTTTATCCACTGTAGGGGTGCAACTACAGGGGGCGCAGAGGGTGTAGTCATGCACAGCACAGTACTCAAGGTGGCTCCATCTGTCCCAGGGTCCAGTAGGTTCTTTTAATGCAGGTGTGAAAATATTTTTGTGTTCAGGGCCCTGAAAATGTTTACATGGGGCCCGCTAACGACTAGTTATGACATTGCTCCACTGTCAAAACCTAACCTGCCCTCTCCCATGGGTGTAGCAACACAGTTTTGTTATACTATTTGTTACTGTTACATTTGCTGAACTTCAAAAACTGAGTGAATTGTTGCTATGCAACGCGTTGGCTACCCCCAGCCCCCCTGTATGTCACTTTGCACCCCCCAGCCCCTCTGTACCTTCTTTGTAGCATGGCCGAGCAGACCGCAGTAGAGTAGCTTCTGATCCACTACACGGTATGACAGGAAGCTGCTCATTGCGCTTGGCGAGAAGCTTCCTGTCAGACCGCTCTGCTCGACCACGCTACAATGAGGTGACCGGCAGGAGGGAGCACTGTGCAGTACGCTCCACTCCTACCGGTCACCCAGAGCCTGTGCTCCCCTGGGCCTGTGCGCCTAGCGTCCCCCCCATCCCCCACGGTTCCTACACTCCTGGTTAAAGGGGCAGTATATGTTAAACAAAATAAGTTTTAAATTGTTTGCTGGGCCCTCAGAGATATGGGACTGTTGGCTTGCCTTGCAGATCACAGAAATCAGTATGGCTGCATGACCTCGGTGCTCATGGAAGACTGCTCTCCTATATATAGAACTCCTGTGTTGTCAAATCCACCATCTATGGGCTTCAATGCAGAGAGGAGAACAATTTCCCATGATTGAAAAAAGATACTGATCTTACCCAGTCTTACAGCTCTCCATGAACTGCCAGGCACACCAGAGAGAAACAGAAGAGTTCTAAGCCATGTGAACTCAGTTCCCATAGCACTAAGGGCACTGCCAAGCATTTAAAAGGGTATTTTATTGACCCTATACTGCCCATTTAAATTAGGTAAAATTAGTGAAAAATCATCCTGATATTCAGATGCTAACAATGAATGTGTTAAAATGTTTATGTACTTGTGTTCCACAGTGACCGTGTGCAGCTGCAGTACCAGAGGGTTCTGTAAGGTAGAAGTTGAGGGGATGGATGGTATGCCTACCGTCTCATCTGCACTGGGCATTACTTTGGGTACTTTAGGAGCCATCGGTAAGTACTGCACAATGTAGATATCACACATACACCTTCTAAAAAATGTACAAAATCACCATGTGCATTTCATTGCATTGGAATGTCATACACTCATGTCGAGTTGTTATTTCCATATGGCACTAATTTAAAGGGCCTTATACACAAAAGGAAAGAGGGGCCATTCTGGAGCAAGCCAACTATACCCTAGGGAACTAATATTATTATTATTATTATTATTATTATTAATGTTTATTTTATATAGTGCCAACTAATTCCTCAGAGCTATACAACAGGGAATGGACATACAGAGATATTAAATAGTACAAATCAAATGTGGAGAACAGAAGCATCAGAGGGCCCTGCAAGTGAGAGCTTACTGTCCAGAGGAATAAATGCCAGTATTTCTATTGATTTAAACAGAACTTAAAACCCCTTGAATGCTGTAGAGGTCTCCATCACAGTCACTCCGCAATGCATTGGAGACCTCACTACGATTCAAAGGGGCCAAAGCCCCATCTAAATTCTATGGAGATTTTTACTAGTTCCCTAAGGAGCAGTTGCCTTGATCCAAAACAGACCTCTTTTTCTTTTGTGCAGGGCACAAAGTGCATATACTTTGTCAGTCATCTTTTAACCCCTTGTGCACCAGAAGGGTATCCAATGTATTGCAAAGAAATGCATTGCATAGACCTCTGGCACTCAAAGGGTTAAGACTCAGTACTGCAGGGACAGTCAATTGTTGTACCTACAGCAGCACCATTCCCAACCAACCTGGGCATTTGTGCATACAGATTATTCACCCTTGGTGCTGGGTGGGGAGTTTTTTGACCCGAAGAAATGTTGAGAATAAGACAGTACTATATGAAATGTTTAGGACTGGACAATTATGTATATAGAGTGTTTAACCCTGGTATGTGCTATATGGAGAGTCTGTGGATTTAATTACAATTTAGAGCTGCTCAGTGCTTAGTGTTTAGACTTGTTCAGTGGTGGATAAAGATATATGCAATTCTGTACATATTTTTAGACCTGTTTAGTGCATCAAGCAGTATTTAGATTTGTCCCATGCAGTATGAATAGTGTGTATACATTACTGTAGGTTTAATAACATAGACTGAAAAAAGACATGTGTCCATCAAGTCCAGCCTATGCCATATCACCCTTGTTGATCCAGAGGAAGGCAAAAAAAACCCTATTGAAGCCATTTTCAATTAAGCCCCAAGTGGGTAAAAATAATCCTTCCTCAAACCAAAAAGCAGTTGGATATTTCTTTGGATCAACATCCTATCTGCTTTGAAACCAACTATCATAACTCTCAATATTGTTCTGAACCAGTATGATATCCATTACTTATTGAAAGCAATAAAGTATCTACAAACACAGCATCCCAGAGCAAAGAACTCCATAACTTTATTGCCAGTTCTGTAAGAAATACCTGCCTTTGTTTTACTTGAATGTGCCTTTCCTCTAGTCTTAATGTATGATCTCTTACTTTTTTACTGAGCTTTTTCAATTTTATCTGATCAGTACAGTGTGAAGAGTGTTTAGAACTAGTCAGTTTTGTATGAAGAATATTTAGCTAATGTCAGTGCTGTATAGGATTGCTAGGTCTTGGTCAGTATTAAGCCAAGTGTTTACACCTGATCAGTTCTCTATGTAGAATATTTAGATCTGTTCAGTGATGTAGGAAGAGTGTTTAAACCGTGTATGTGCTGCCAGAAGTACACTGTTGCTATTGTATAAAACTGTTTATACCTCACAGAGATAGCAATTATTCACAAAAGCAGCAGCTCCATTATTCTTCATAGTATTTGGGCCATGGAGATTGTTATTTCAATACTGTCAGAGTTGTGGTTCAAGATTAATTGAATGATAAAGTTCCCCTGCCTGCCCCTTTTACCTAATGTAAGTCACCTCCCCTAAGATGTGAAATCTGGTCTCTTGACTGGACAGCTCACAGCAAGTGACAATCTTCTTACTGTGATTACAAGAAAAATCCTGCCCCCTTGACAGGTTTTTCAGGTTTTTCCTTATACTCACTGAAGATTGTCCCTCTCTGAGATCCAGCCATCTTGCTTTTCTGAGGTGAGCAGTGTTACATCAGTAAAAGGGGTGAGAGGGGGCTAATTTATCATTCAATTACTCTTGAACGCCAACTCTGACAGTATTAAAATATCACTCTCCATGGCCCAAATACTATGAAGACTAATTGGAACTTCTTTTGAGAAACATTTCTATCCCTTTAAAACTTCCGTATGAAGAGTGTTAGATCTGGTGTGTTTGGAGCCAGTGCTGTAGTTAGACCTGGTCAGTGGTGTAGATTAATAGCTGTATACAAGGTGGGATAGCTCTAAATTCTGGGTTGTGTCTACTCCTTAGACGCTCCTGTTTTATATAATTGTACACATAATCTGGTCTAGGCAATTGTTAGATTTGTTTGTTAAAGTTGACCTTTCACCTAAGTTTTTGAGAAGTTAACTTTTGTTTTGGTGGCACAGTGTGGCACTTTATGCTAATTGTCTGCAGAATATGCTAATTAGTTCTGTTCCAGACCAAACCTATCACTTTCTGTGCTACTAGATACAAGAGCTGGATTTCCCAGTAGGCAGAGTAGGCAAATGCCCAGACATCCAAACTTTGAGGAGTGCCTCAGCTGTGCTTGCCACTCCCACATTCTGAATTGTGGGTGTGGCCACAGCAATCACAAATTTTATACCCCTGTATAGGCTATTCTTTAACCCCTTGGATGCTGGAGAGATCTCGGGTATTTTCTGTGCCAGGAAATAGTGGATGGACTGGGGGTGGGGTCATGTGAGGAATGGGCTTGCGGCCATGGGTGAAGCTAAGGGTACCTAGAGTGCCCTTCCTAGGGAAGCCTGGGATATAAATACAGCCCTGCTAGATATTCCCCCAGTATGTGGGTTCTGCCTAAATTCCTTCATGGCAAAATGTGTAGTAATATTGACCTAGCACAGAAACTAATTAGCACAAATTGCCACTCTGTGCCACACAAATTAAGGTTAATTTCACAAAAATTATTAATATTACAAATGGATAGTACAACATATAGGAAGTTTTTACTGATCTTTAAGTTAACTAAACTTACCTTAAGATGACTTGCTGCTTTAAAAAAAATACAATAAAACAGAACATTAAAAAAATAATGAAATTGTGGTATACCTATTTAATTTCAGGTTTTTTCTTAATCATAATCTTTGTACGCATGTCATTCGTAACTCCCAGAAGGAAACCTGGTACTTCGGAGATTATTCCATTATCCACTGCATGATATGGACATCAGTTGTGGTGCAGAATGTGAATAAGCAACTCTACAAAAACAGATTGATGACCATGAAGAATCCCAATGGAAAGCTTTTTGTGTCTTTTTTTAACTAAAGAATGCATATGTTTGATTTATTATTAGGATGTAGGGGAATGTATGAAACCAAGTCTCTCTACACATGAGCTGGACTTATATAGACTTTCTTTAAATGAACACTTACGCTTATGTAAAGATGCATTTAGTATATTTCAGCACACTGCTCCTTTGCACCACACCTATAGCTGGCATTAGTAAAAGGATGACTTATGAGCTCATTTCCTCTGTTCCACGTTTGTACATTGCATTCACCTTGGTGCATGGAACTGAAATGCTCACAATCTCCTATACTGCATACTAATGGACACATGCAGAGTACAGGGGCCATTTTGTCACATTATCCTTCCTGACTCAATATTGTTCTGAGCTAGAAAGGTATCCATCACTTTTTTTACAGCAACTACAGTATCTACAAACACAGCATACAAAAGTAAAGATTTTCATAACTTTACTGCCCTTACTGAAGAAGTACCTGACTTTTTTTAGTCGAATGTGCCATCCTCGAATCTTAATGGATGACCTCTTACAGCTTTTTAAGTTTGATATGATCAATTCTTTGCGCTTCTTTCTTTTTGTGGAATACAGTTTGTATATTTCCCTTGATGTATTTTTTTTCAGCCATAATTTAATCCCACTCCTATGATTCCTAATGTCACCTATGTTATCTAATGTGAAACAATCCAGCTTAATTCAATGTGCTACATATATTTTCTGGGTCTGATAACATTTAGTTCATCCCAAGGATTTTATATGTGGTCTTCAACCCCATCAAATAGGCACATATTATGGTTAAGAATTCTAAAAGGTGGTTGATAAAAGTGGAATAGCCCCTTCTCAATAATGTGGAGACCTCTTTAGCACAAAAGAGGTGAAGTGGAACAGTGTATATATAATGGGAGGTATTCTTTGAGGTAAAAGAAAAAGGATATGTTCTTTTTAGAATAAAAATGAAAGGTAGGGATGCTGTGGTAGAGAGAAATTATTTCATATATACCCTATTCCAAACAGTAGACTGGGAAATACAGAAGGGCCACATGCAGCTGTATGGCTTTGATCATTGACCCTTTTAATACATGCATTTCTGAAGTATTTTAAATATTTTGTCCTACATTACCCATAATGCTTGGAGTTTATTTCCACAAATCAATCTATTTTCTGTTATGCAGTATTAGAGACAAAGGGCCTAATTCAGCAAGTTATAACAGAGCAATTGCAGAGCAGAGCAACAGCACGTTAGAATTCCTTCATGTTTCCATTGATTTAAATGAGGCTTTTAACCCTTTGAATACCAGAAAGATCAAAATTACATTGCAGAGCGATACATTTGCAACTTCAGTAGTATTCAAGGGGTTAAAAGCCCTAATTAAAACAAAGGGAATTTTCTTTTTCTTGGTTTTTATTTTGCATTTTTTATCCAAATGTGAAAGGAATTATGTAACACATTACAGATACCGTTAATTGCACCTAGTTTTATAAATAGTAACAGTACAAATTTATGTCTGCTTGTAATATCATTCATCACCCAAAAGCCAGACCCATTAACATTTCTATAAAAGATGTATGTGAATAAAATGTGACTTGTATCAAACAGATTTTTTTTCTCCATAAATTCATATTATTGTCAGTATAATGTTCATTAGAGAACCAAATTATTAAACACTATTGCAAATAATTAATTTATTATTTAGAATTCTGTTTTTTACAGGGCAAAGATACCCAAGGTGCCCTTAGCCCACCCATGGCCAAACTTCCTCACATTACTCTACCGTAAGCCCCACGCACATTTGCCTGGCAAATACAATATGCTTAGTCTACAGCATAGAAGCCCAAAAAAGCTCTTAACGCCTTGGTTGCTAAAGAGCTCTCCAACCTATTGTTTCAAAATACGTTGGAGACCTTGCTGTCATCCAAGGGGTTAAATTATTGCCAGTAAAGTGATAAACTAGCCACAATATACCAGGGACTCTGAAATTGCTCTAGCCACACCAATAACTCCAAAATGTGGGCATGTACAACACATCTGAATCTCCCCTCAAAATATGGGGCTTTAGGTGTTTGCCTATTCTGCCTAATGGGAAATCTAGCCTTAAGTTTCCATTTTTCATTCTGCAAAACATGGACCAGTCTGCAAAATTAGACATGGGAAAACTCATCTTAGTAAGTATTCAGCCCACCAACTGATCAAATAAACTACAGAACAGTTCATAGCTTTTCCACTGTGCTTTAACTTTGCAAGTTTCCATTTCTCAGATATTCCATTTTTTACAGTGTTGTGCTTTGTAGAAATATTGCCCATGGTTTATTGACTAGAGAAAATGCTTGTTTATACTGTGCCACCCAGTCAGTGGACAAATGAATTTATATTTTACAATGCATGACATCAGTAACTGCTGTAGAAGGGAAACTTGCCATGTAGATAACAAAGTAACAGTGTAAAGCGCTGGTTTATAAAGATACTAGTGTAAAAGCCTGTGTACACGGGCCAAGGTCTGGGAAATGTTAACCCTTTGAGTGCCAGAGTAGTATGCAACGCATTGCTTTGCAATGCATTGCATACCCCTCTGGCACTCAAAGGGTTAAGAGGCCACTACCTCACTGCTCCACGTGATGCAGTCTTGCGTCGACTCACTGAGATGCAATCATGTGCAGCAGAGACTGCCCGAACACAGGCAGTCTCTACTGAGCATGACTGCATCATGACAAACATCCTAGCGAATTATTATATAGGATATTTCCACTGACAGTAACAGTGCCATCTGGCTGGAAAACAACTTGATCCTAACCTGTCAGAAAAATGGCAAGTTATCTATTTAATATCTTATGAAAGAAACATCTCCAAATCCACAAAATCCCTACAACATATTTTTTTCATATTTAGGGTATACTAAATTTTACATCACAGCACATTTCTCCCTACTGGGGAAATTTTGCTATAAAATATACCTCTTTAGCATATTAATTTGGCTTTTTATGTTTTTATTGTACTGTATTGTTAGATTCATGTTTATCAGCCATTTGTGTATTTTTTTGAGATAGATCAGTGTTATAGGAATGCTAAAAACTGAATTAGGTTGATATAACTTTAAATATAACATACTTTACAGCTAGCATATGTAAAAAATAATTATTCATATGTTACATCCATAAAATGTAATATTAAACTTGCATTTTAACACATGTATATTGTCCTGTTCAGAGATTGTTTATTTAATGATATTTCTATTGAGAGATAAGACTAATGTTATGTTAATTAATTGTGTTTATTGCCCACTATTCTTGTATTCAGGAAGGCCGTTATCATATCTTAGCCCATTTACAGGTAATTCAGAAAAATCAAAGTGAGCCCGGGAAAAGGCAGGAATGGCTGCTCCCTCAGAGCATATGTAATACTAGATTTTAGGTCTCAAAAAACAAACAGAGACATTTTACAGATACTAGCATGAGGTACAACATATTTGCATGTATACAGCCCCAGATCATTTTTTAGATGTTAGTGTTCCTTTAATCCTAAGGTCAAATGTTTTGTCTATGTTTATTTTACTTCAGGGGAAATTATGCAGCATGGTTCCCAAATCTGTGATTCATGAAGCCCTTTCACATACCTCACTGCCTGCTACTGAGATAATTTTATTTTGACTTGGAAGAAAGAAGAAAGGTGCTGAGGAGAGAGAACAGCTGCTGGAAGGGGTGTCAGGTGTTGGGAAGAGAGAGGTAGCTGCTGGAAGGGGGGTATGGTACTAGAGACAGAGAGCAAGCTACTGGAAGGGGGTTTGGTGCGACGGTAGAGCGCTACCTGCTGGAAGGGAATCAGGTACCACAGAGGGAGAGCTAGTTGTTGGAAGGGTGTCAGGTTCTGGGGAGAGAAATCTAGCTGTAGCAAAGGTGTACACTACCGGTCAAAGGTTTTAGAACACCTCCATTTTTCCAGTTTTTAATTAAATTTATGCAGTTTAATGTCTCAGTGTACTCTGAAAATAAAGCATAGAACAAATAAACAATTGGACATTAACCCCTTAACGACCCTTGACAGTGATAGCACGTCATGGGTTGTTTTGAGTTAATGACCCATGACATGCTATGACTGTCATGGAATTCCGTGCTCCCCCTGCGGCTGCACGCCATTCGGGGAGTCCGGAACCGGAAACTAAAAAAAAAAAAAAAATGCTCTGTGGTCCTTAAGTGACCACCGCTTGTGTGTGCGGCCGGTCCTTAAGGGGTTAAAAAGAAATCATGGATTCGTTTTCCGTAACAAAATGTAATCTAAATGTTTGACTGATCAAAGTAGCCACCTTTTGCAGATATAACAGCTGAGCTGAACACACTCGTAGCATTCTTTTCACAATGGAAATCAAATATTGTTCTGAAAGTTATTCCCAAGACTGTTGCAGAAATTCCCACTCATGTTGCACTTTCACCCTTCCTCTTTCAATAACAACTGGAAAAATGGGGGTGTTCTAAAACGTTTGACCTGTAGTATAGTTGTTGGGACAAGAGAACTAGCTGGAAGGGGGCACTGTACTGAAGAGAGAGTATCAGGTGCTGGGGGAAGAAAGCTAGCTGCTGGAAGAGGGTCAGTTTATGGGGAGAGAGCTAGCTATTGGAAATGGGTATGATTCTTGGGAGAGAAAGCTAGCTGCTGGAAGGAGGTCAGGTGTTGGGGCAAGAGAGCTAGCTGCTGGAAGGGGAGTCGGTAAGGGGCAGTGGTGAGATATTTAGAGTCCTCTCTAGCATTGAAGTGGTTAAAAACAAAAAATTAAATCATTAAGTGTTTATTGATCTCTTCTACTTTTTTTTGTACATACGGCTGTATTCAATAAGCTAAAGGTGCAATTCTGGAGCAAGCCAACTACAACAAAGGGAACATATTAAAATCCCTTTAGCCCCATTGTTTCCAGTGGATCTTTCAAGGCACTAAATGCTAGATATAACTCCAAAGTATTGCCTGGCAATGCATTGGGGGGCTTCCCAAGCAATCAGGGGGTTAAAAGCCCTATTTAAATCACTGGCAATTTTTATGTCTCTCCTATGATGCAGTTAGTTTGCCCCATAATTAGTCCTTTTAACTTCCTGGATATAGCCCATAGGGTCATAAAACTAGATAATGTCTGAATCCACCTATAAATGTAGCCTTATTCTAAAGGAAAATACAGTTTATTGAAGTAATTAATGGACTAAGCACATATTGTGGAATAACTTGATCTATCAACCTTATTGTAGAGAAAAACAGACACACACACACATATATATAAGACTGTAATAAAGTTATTTGATTTAGACCAGACAGTTCTTTTACATAGCCTAGTCTGTGCTGATAATGCAAGTCTCAAGCTGTGATTGGGTTAATCACAAAATCTGGAAACTATTCTGCCAAATGGTAATCAGATGCATTGCTCTCCAGGTTCACCCAGTCCCCGGTGTCAAGAGTGTCTTGTAGGCTTGTCTGGTATAAATAGGGTTAATAAACTCTACTAATAGAGTAAATGTATTGTATATGCTTAATTTTAGGATGTTACCCAATTACCCAGTTCCCTTTCCTCTATTGATACAAAAATCAGATAGAAATGTTTCTCCATGCTTGGATTTTATGGTTGTTGAAAATGGAAATGATGTATGGTACGTATCATCAGATATGATCTCTGCATTACCATTGCCTCTTGAACCCATGAACAGTTTTAAGTAGCAGTAATAAAAGTATCAACCTTGATGGAATTCTCACATATGTGCCAATGTACCTTTCGATTGGTTCTCTCTGAATATGGGGCAATGCTGGGTATTGGTCTGAGATGGATTTCCTATTAGGCAGAGTAGGCAACTGCCTAGTTTGCCTCATTTTGAAACGTGCCTTAGCTGTGCTGACCACACCCACATGCTGAATTATGGCCATGGCCAAAGCATTTCTAGTGCTCCTGGAGATATGCTCCTGGTTTATAGTGGCCAGTTTCTTTACCTGCTGATATAATACATTCAAAATATAAAAATACCTGCAAAAGATTATATCAGTCCACAATGCCAATATAAACAATAATAGACTTTGATCCAATGATTAATGTCTCCAGTGAATAAATTGAAAACAGTACCTTATGAATGAAATGGGAAAATGACCAGAAGAATTAAGAAATAGTTCATGAGATGAAGATGATATGATATGATATGAATATCAAATGGATGATGGGTGGAAAAGAGATGAGAGGTTTTAAAAAAAAAGCCTGTTCTTGGTATCCTGATTCAGCTACAAACCTCTATGGCCTTGTCCATATAACGAAGTCAATGTTTCTGATAAAGTAAGGCGCAAAAACAGGAAAAACAGGAAAAAGTATCTAAGTGTAATATTTATTAAAAGGAACAACATAAAAAATAAAGTAATACACTCACATGTTGCCCATCTTGGGCTTTGTGCATATAAAGGGTCCCAGGCCCTTGTAGCCAACGTGCTGTGTCCACTAGTTGTTGCCTCTGTAACCGGTATCCACGAATGTCTCCTTGTTAACAGATCCAGATGTTCAGTTTGCCTATGATGGTTCTCTGAATAACAAAAGGAAAAAGTTCACCAGAGTAGATGTACACCCTGAAGAAGTGGAGTCGAAGTGCCACGATACACGTCGGGTCATTTTAGTTATACACTCAATCAGTCGGGTCCCACCCACGCCCCCTGTGAGAACCCGCTCTCCCTCCTGGCCAAGGTTATCCCGAATCACTAGAACATTGGCCTATACATGTGGCGCTATATGCTCCCATAATATTTACCACGGTCTCTTATCGTGATATCTAACTTAGAGAGTTTTGTTGTACATCTATCCTGGTGAACTTTTTATTTTTGCTATTCAGAGAACCATCATAGGCAAACTGAACATTTGTTAACAAGGAGACATCCTGGATACCGGTTACAGAGGCAAAAACTAGTGGTCACTAGACTTGTACATGGCAAAAATTTTTCGGTAAAATTCGATTTCGGACACATTTTTTTTTTACCATTCAGAGGATCCGAATTTTGGACCATACCTGTTCGACTCAGATGAAATTCAGCAATAGTCCAAATTATTCGTCCGAATTTAAAAAAAAACTTTAAAATATTCAATAATGAATTCAAATTAAACAAATAAAAATAAAAAATACATTAAAACTAATTTAATAATAATATTAAATCTATAATGAGACAGGAAGGGGTATTTTATAAACCCCTACACACTTATTAACCCTTAATACGGCAAATATGGGGTGAGGCAGCAATGTAACATAGCTTTGTGATATAAATGAATAAACAACAAACACAAAATAAAGCCCTGCGCTCAAACTCCCAGAACTCCTGGGCAGCAGCAATGGCTATAGTATAAATCAGCCCAAAATACATAGTAGAAAAAGAGTTACCTGCGCTCTGTCCCAAATCCCTATGCACATTTAAATAACTTTTAGTTTCACTCCAATGGCCATTTGAATGTAAGCTCACTTGCCGTGCCAAGGCAAGTCTCATAGGTGAGTCCATCAGAACAATTAAATTATTTTGAATTACTTTTCTTAAGCTGCACCCATTTTATAACACATTATTACTGAGTTTTTTTTTATTTTGTAATTTTTTATTTTTAATAATAAATGAGAATTTATATATGTATATGTTACATCAAATTAAAGCCCTTTAAAAATGATATAAAATATGTGTTTGTGCAATAAATGAGAAAGATAGGAATTATGGTTGAACACACACATAGCAAAAATGCCAAAATTGCTTGTGTCCTTAAAGGTATAGTATTACTTCAAAATTACTATCCCTCATATTGTAGCCCTTAATAAACTGAGTTAAAGGGATAGTAATACTTCATTTTAACTTTATTTTATTTTGTAGGCATTAAAAAAACATGAAGAATGATATAAGTCTTATCTCTGAAACCTTTATGGTTTAAGAGATATTCACAAACAAAGTATCCCCCCCCTGTTCAGCCAGATCAGAAGGGAGATGCCCAGGTAGACTGCAGAGAGGGACAATCTTCAATTAAGATAATGGAAAAAGCTGAAAACCTTGTCAAGGGGGGAAGGGCTTTCATTGTTTTCATACAAAGAAAATTGTCCCCTTCTGTTATCTGTCCTGTCATACAACCAGACTCACATCTGAGAAGAGATGGCTTACACTAGGTAAAAGGGGCGGGGAGGGGAACTTTGCTTGTGAATATCTCATAAACCATAAAGGTTTGAGAGATAAGACTTATATCATTCTTCATGTTTTTTTAATGCCTACAAAATAAAATAAAGTTAAAACGAAGTGTTACTATCCCTTTAAATGACACCAGCGGCATCTCTCAAACCTTTATGGTTTAAGAGATAGCCGCTTTCAAAGTTTCCGCTCCCCTGCTGTCAGCGTTCTGCTGCCAGCAGGGGAATCCGGTCCCGGGACAGGCGGAGGCTCTTAATCAGAGCCGATATCTTGTTATGGAAGGAAAAATGATTCATTGAAACAGTCTTCTAAGTGTGCTTGGTTACCAAGCACACGTAGAAGACTGTTTCAATTAATCATTTTTCCTTCCATAACGAGATATCGGCTCTGCTGAAGAGCCTCCGCTTGATTCAGAGACTGGATTCTCCTGCTGGCAGCAGAGCGCTGACAGCAGGGGAGAGGAAACCTTGAAAGCGGCTATCTCTTAAACCATAAAGGTTTGAGAGATGCCGCTGGTGTCATTTAACTCAGTTTATTAAGGGCTACAATATGAGGGATAGTAATTTTGAAGTAATACTATCCCTTTAAGTGGTTAATATCTGCACTTTGCATGGACTGTAAAGCACCTGTTTTACCAGATCTATTTTTAGCAGTATGTAGCACCATTGCTACATACCATTGAAGGAGAGGGCAGAGTGAAAAATTACACATATGCCGTTTTAGGGCTTCTGAAGGATTTGTTCACATTAATGGTGATATCAAGTATTGATAAAGTAGCATGAGGGTGAGTTTTGACACATTTAGGTTTAAATGGCATTGAGGTAGCCAGCAGGATTGTGTATAAAGAATTGGTGATACAAGGAAGTATGATGGATGAGAGTTTGAGAGAGATGAGTGTTTTGTATTAAGCAGCTGCTGTGGAGCATAATTGTAGAATGTTTAGATGTGGTGCTATAGCACCAGTGTTTGTAACAGTACATTCCCTGAAGAGTGTTATATGGAAAGTTTACAGAAAAGATGTAGGTTGAAATCTACAACCTTTACTGTGTGCCTTATTCTGTACAAAAATACAAAACACTCATCTCTCTCAAACTCTCATCCATCATACCTCTCCCCCAGCCTTCAAATCTTCAGACGCTCCCTGAAGACTCACCTCTTCAGGGAGGCCTATCAGCTGCCTCCATAAACATCATCACCAAGATTCACCCCTTGCACGGACTACTGCACTCAATGGCACTTCTCACTCCCACCCACTGACTGGCAGTTCATGTGGCAGGAGGCACTTAAACACAATAGCACTTACTCCTTCTGTATCAAACCTACCTTCCTCTAGACTGTAAGCTCTCACGAGCAGGGCCCTCTGATCCTCCTGTTCTACACATCTGATTGTACTATTTAATACCTCTGTATGTCTATTCCCCAATTGTACAGCGCTGCGGAATTAGTTGGCGCTATATAAATAAAGAATAATAATAATAATACCTCCTTGTATCACCAATTCTTTATACACAATCCTGCTGGCTACCTCAATGCCATTTAAACCTAAATGTAACAAAACTCACCCTCATGCTACTTTATCAATACTTGATATCACCATTAATGTGAACAAATCCTTCAGAATCCCTAAAACGGCATATGTGTAATTTTTCACTCTGCCCTCTCCTTCAATGGTATGTAGCAATGGTGCTACCTACTGCTAAAAATAGATCTGGTAAAACAGGTGCTTTACAGTCCATGCAAAGTGCAGATATTAACTACTTAAAGGGATAGTATTACTTCAAAATTACTATACCTCATATTGCAGCCCTTAATAAACTGAGTTAAATGACACCAGCGGCATCTCTCAAACCTTTATGGTTTAAGAGATAGCCGCTTTCAAAGTTTCAGGAGGGAAAGCACCGTCCGAATTTCTGAAATTTACACCGAAATTGGCCGAACCGAATTGCACAAGTCTAGTGGACACATTGGCTACAAGGGGCTGGGACCCTTTATATGCACAAAGCCCAAGATAGGCAATATGTGAGTGTATTACTTTATTTTTATGTTGTTCCTTTTAATAAATACACTTAGATACTTTTTACTGTTTTTACGCTCTTACTTTATCAGAAATGTTTATATAATACATTACTGGCTATTATGTAACCCATTCAATGCAAGAGAGGTCCTCAACACATTGATTTGCAATGCATTGGAAGCCTCTCTAGCAACCAGGGAATTAAGGGTTTTTTATAAGCAGAGTATTTTCTGTGTAGAGGTCACAGGGATTATTCTGGGGGTGTGGTCATGTGATGAGGGGTGGCCATAGATGGGGCTAAGGGCTCCTAAGGTACCTTGAGCAAAAGAAAAAGTGCTGCAGAACTAGAAGTCACACTATGGGACCCTAAGATGTAAATACGACTATGACTTTGACTGAATTCTACCACTTGTGCCAATGTACCATATAAAGTTCTTTCTGCATAAGAGATATTGTGAAGTATTGGCTGAAAGAGCAAACACCCCACATCTCATGCTTAAAGCAACATTATCACCTAAAACATTGGTGATCTTACAAAATCACCTGTGTGTTGTTTTAGCCATTTTCTATTTAGAAAACTAGTTTTTGAGTTATTTAGATGTATCAGTTATGCTAATTAAGGAATGCTGTGCAGGTACTTCCTGTGCTCCCCTAGCACTGAAAGGCTTAAGTGGCAGAGTGGGGGGAAGTAATATACTGCTAGTATAAGAAATGTCTGCAAGGCATGCCTTAATTAGCATAATCTATCAATCTAAATAACTGAAATACTACCTTTAAAAATAAAATGGCTAATACAACATGTAGGTAATTTTGGAAGCTCTTTAAAAACCACCAAAGTTAATTTTATGTAATAGGGACCCTTTAAAGACCCTGGTGTTATTTCCAGCTTGGAGAATGTCTCATGCTGAAGCTCCACATCTTGGGAACCCAGCAACTCCCTGGTTCTTTATCTCCTTGTTTTATAACTGCTAAGTAATAGTAATTGTTTCTAGTTGGTCATTTTAACTTAAGGTTTTAGAAAATGGAGTTTCTCATTTGGGCTCCAACTCACAGGAGGGACACTGCAAACCTTTTGTCCACTGACATTTCTATAGTACATTTGGAAATTTAGAACAATGGTCTTTATGTAAAAAGGCAAAAGTGAACTGTAGGGGACATACAAAAAAATCCCAAACTTCTCATTGATTTAAATTAAGCTTTTAAGCCTTTGAGAGAGGGTTCCATCCCATTGCTTTTCAATGTGTTGGAGACCTTTCTTGCATTCAAGAAGTTAAATGTCCCATTTAACTCAATGGGTATTTTTATTGGTTCTCTAAAGTACAGTTGACCTGCCCCTTAATTGCTTCACCATACCTTTATAAACATGGCCCAATGTGTGTACCATGACTGGTTTACATAGTAAATTTAGGTAAATGTTGGTAATATTTTTATTTTCACTTAACACCATATTTGATTTGTAACAGAAGAAGGCACACAGTAAAGGTTGTAGATTTCAACCTACATCTTTTCTGTAAACTTTCCATATAACACTCTTCAGGGAATGTACTATTACAAACACTGGTGCTATAGCACCACATCTAAACATTCTACAACTATGCTCCACAGCAGCTGCTTAATACAAAACACTCATCTCTCTCAAATAGTGATGAGCGAGCACCCCAATGCTCGGGTGTTCGGGTGCTCTAACCGAGCACCCCCTGAGGCTCGAGTGCTCGGCCGAGCACCCGAGCCCCATTGAAGTCAATGGGAGGACTCGAGCATTACACCAGGCACCCCCTGCTCTGATGAGGGGAGGGTGTCTGGTCCATAGGAAAAGGGCAGAAAAGGATGGAAACACCACAGAAATGGTTCAGGGACAGCATAGGGAGGATGTCTGGATGCATCTTGGACTCCAACGTCGCTGCTGGGAACGATGTTTCGCCCGTAGTACGCCATTTTTACAGACTGACCATAAAACACACAAAAAGTAAAATAAAAACGACTTTAGGCGAAAAATTGTTACCAAACAATATTTGCTGTATATTTACTTGTATATCATCTGCAAATTCTCCCAAAAATTTCCTTGGTTTTCGGAAGTGAGGCCATGATTAAGAGGGAAACGTGCGCAGAGGCAAATTCTCCCAAACATTTCCTTGATTTTCAGAACTGAGGCCATGATTAAGAGGGAAACGTGCACAGAGGCAAATTCTCCCAAAAATTTCCTTGATTTTATTGAACTGAGGCCATGATTAAGAGGGAAACGTGCGCTGAGCCGACCATCTAAAACATTATGGGTGAGGGTCTGCTGCAGAGCTGACCATCCTAAACATTATATGCGAAGGCCCGCTAGTGAGCTGACGCTATAAAACATTATATGAGAGGGCCCGCTAGAGAGCTGACCCAATAAAACATTATATGAGAAGGCCCGCTGGTGAGCTGACCTATATAAAAATTGTCAAACAGGGCCCGCTGGTGAGCTGGCCCTATATAAAAATTATATCACAGGGCCCGCTGGTGAGCTGGCCCTATATAAAAATTATATCCCAGGGCATATGGAAGAGGAGGAGGAGGATGAGAAGATTAAGAGTCAACCATATACCCGTTTTTTGGGTGGAAGGGGTGAATGGGAATACAGAGTATTCCCATCATTGTAAATAACATATATAAAGTGAGTTTATGTTCCCCCGGGGCTTTCCTCCAGTGGAGTGGAGAAGTCAGGGGAAATCCAGGCCTTGTTCATTTTTATAAGTGTCAACCTATCAGCATTGTCGGTGGAAAGGCGGATACGCTTATCTGTTATGATGCCACCAGCAGCACTAAATACCCGCTCAGACAGAACGCTGGCGGCAGGGCTTAACAGTATTTCTTCCTATTCTGCAACTCTGCACAGTACACAGAATGTGCTGCTAAACTGCGGCGAAGCACACTGAATGGAATATGTGACTTTGATATTTTAGTTTGAAGACTTAACAGTATTTCTTCCTATTCTGCAACTCTGCACAGTACTCAGAATGTGCTGCTAAACTGCGGCGACGCACACTGAATGGAATACGTGACTTTGATATTTTAGTTTGAAGACTTAACAGAATGTGCTCTAATCTGCAACTTTGCACACTAAACAGAATGTGCTCTAATCTGCAACTTTGCACACTAAACAGAATGTGCTCTAATCTGCAACTTTGCACACTAAACAGAATGTGCTCTAATCTGCAACTGTGCACACTAAACAGAATGTGCTCTAATCTGCAACTTTTCACACTAAACAGAATATTTTTTTTTTTTTTTTTTTTTTTTTTTTCCCCCCCACACACAATATAACCTGCTGCCCCCACACACAGTAGTCCTAAAAAGGACTTTTGGTTCTTTTTTGTCACAATTTTTGTTTTTTCCTCCCTACACTGCCTTTCCCTTCCTATCCTCAGCTCTCCCTGGCTCAGACTGAGCCGAACTCGATGGTCAGGTGCTATACAGCACCTGACCACGGGTTCTGGCCAGCCAATCAGTGTAATGCCAGCAGCCAACATGGCTGCTGGCATTACACCGATGTCAGAGCCTCCCTGCACGTTTATTGGCTGCGCAGCAGCCGCAAAACGTGCGGGGAGGAGACCCGAACATGGCGGGCGAGCACATGCGGTACTCGTACGAGTACCGCCATGTGCCGAGCAGAGCGATGCTCGAGCCGATCCGAGCATCGGCCGAGCATGCTCGCTCAACACTACTCTCAAACTCTCATCCATCATATTTCCCTGTATCACCAATTGTTTATACACAATCCTGCAGGCTACCTCAATGCCATTTAAACCTAAAAGTATCAAAACTCACCCTCATACTACTTTATCAATACTTGATATCACCATTAATGTGAACAAATCCTTCAGAAGCCCTAAAACGGCATATGTGTAATTTTTCACTCTGCCCTCTCCTTCACTCCCCAAATACAATCTCTCACAAAGTACTTTCACCTCCGGAGCATCTCTAGAACAAAACCTTTTCTTACACAGGACACTAACGATACCACTTCCTCATCATGTCTCAGCTTCCCTATAGCAACAACCTTCAAACTGGCCTTCCTCTTATAAGACTACCACTGCTCCTGCCCATCACAATTTTTGCTATCGCAGGTTAATTCTCCTAATTTTTCACAATTCCTCTGTAGCACCACTCTGGCAGGCATTTCACTGGTCCACGTTATCCTCAAGGATTACATTTAAAATATTGGCATTCACCTACAGAGCCCCCCATAAAAGAGTTCCTCTATAAATATATGTACTTATCTCCATATACATCCCTAACTGCCCATTACACTCAGTAAAAGCCTCCTCTCATTCTAGACTCCAAGATTACACCAGCTCTGTCTCTGGAATTCATAACCACGAGCAATCAGACTATTCTACAGCTTTCATCCATTCAACAGCTCCCTCAAAAGTATCACTACGGAAACTTTACATTGTATAGGTCCTTTCCAACTAATGTGGGGGACCAAGTCTACAGCTGGCCTAAACCTTTCCCTAGCAAAACAAACTAGAACAAGAGAAAAAAACTGTCCCAAAGTATAGATGTGTATAAACTCTTAATACAGAGTGCTGTTACTTTGTATACATACTGGAGTCTATATCAGTGTTTCTCAACCAGTGTGCCATGGCACTTTGATGTGAGGCAATGGCCAGCTTAGGTCGCCACCCTTTTCTATGAAGACTTTGACAAAAATGCAATGCTGATTTTCAGATATTTATTTAGGGATATAGTTATGCATAATAAAATAGTTTTTGTCATTTTGATTGTGAGAACTAAGAATAACTCTGTATTTATGTATTTGTTCCCATCATTATGTTCTTGACAAATAACCTATAAAACGTTAGGGGTGCCTTAAAAATTCCATATGATGTGTTAGGGATGTACTGAGTTAAAAAGGATTGGGAATCACTGGTCTGTATAAAAGACAACTGGATTCATTCACTGAAAATACATACACTACTTTCAAAAGTTTGGGGTCAGTTAGAAATGTCCTTTTTTTCCATGAAATGAGTTGCAAAATGAATAGGAAATACAGTCAAGAAGTTGAAATGGTTAGAAATTATGATTTTTAGTTTAAATAATAACTGTGTCCTTTAGAATCCTCCATTTGCAGGAATTACAGCCTTGCAGACCTTTGGCATTCTAGTTGTCAGTTTGTTGAGGTAATGTGAAGAGATTTCACCCCATACTTTCTGAAGCACCTCCCGCAATTTGGATTGGCTTGATGGGCACTTCCATGGGCGTCCGGATGGGGGGTGCAAGGGGGGCACTTGCCCCCCCCCTACAATTACCCCCCTCCATATAACTAAAGGGGCTAGATGGGTTGGCCTGGAGGTCATATTATGGCTTTGCCCCCCCCCCTGGAAAAATGTCTACGGACACCACTGGGCACTTCTTACGTACCATATGGTCAAGCTGCGCCCATAATAGAAACAAGGAAATTTATAAGTGGCTTCAAACTTTTGAAAGGTAGTGTATATGATTCTACTAATGTGGGCAAGCCTTTTATTTCGGTGGGTTATCTCATTAATCCCTTAACATCCCTTGAGGGTCCTGGCACATCATTGGTTGTTTTGCATTAAGGACCCATGACGTGCCAGGACCGTCATGGAATTCCGGGCTCCCTGTGCGGCTGCACACCGTTTGGGGAGCCCGGAACCGGTTGCATAAAAAACAAATGGTCCGTGGTCCTTAAGTGCCGGCGGTGTGTGCGTGCGGCTGGTCCTTAAGGGGTTAAAGGACAGAAATGTGGAGTTATTCTTCAGGAGACAAATAAAATTCTTCATTGATTTAAATGGGTCTTTTAACCATTTCATTGCCAGATCGGTGCCCAACGTTTGCTTCACAATAAGTAGATCACCCCTCTGGCACTGAAAGAGTTAGCCACTTAAAGGCAAGAGAGGTCTCCAACACATTACAAAAGGCATTGGAGCCCTCTCTGACATGTAATAAAATTGCTCCAGTTCTTAGTAATTCAGCCTTGGATTTTCTGAGGTGCTCACTGCAAGTACCCCAAGCCTTCCTTACGGTTGAAAAGATGTTATTTATAAAAACAGCCAATCAGATGTAGATTCATTTTCTTTTCCATATATCTGTTATTTAAAATTTTTTTCAATTTTTTGAACACTGATTTCCTTGCATATTTAACCCATACAAGCATGCAGTGGGTTAAAGCACACAGAACATTACTTATTCACTTCAGTTATGTTGAAGTTACAATAACTTCCAAATCTGCAAGTTCAGGCCATTCGGGGATTCAATCAAAAGGCTGTTTGGGAACATTTTTCTTGTGCTTTTCATGCTCATCCAGTTATTCTGACGGCAGCTTTTCAGTGGAAAAATTAAACTTACTTAGAAGTGCAACTTCCAGTCTTGGCAGCAATGTGATTACTTGAAGGTGTAATTGCCATTGTCTGCTGAATCGAAAAAAGCCACATGTTCCATATTTAAGATAAAGGTGAGATAGGTTGAAGAACATAAAAGAATGACCAGACCCTTAGAGGTCACCATCTAACTGATGCAGTTGTATATAAACAGTCTGCCATATTCAGGGCCAGATTTCCCAATAGGCAGATTAGGCACCTGCCTGGAGCTCCTAATTTTGAGGGGTGCCTCAGGTGTGCTGGCCACAGCCACATTCTGAATTGTGGGTGGGGCCAGAGCAATCTCCGTATCCATGCAGTAGATTATACACACCCTTACCGGCCATTGTTTAAAACCCTGGATTGCAGAGAGATCTCCAAGCTTTTTTGTCCCTGCTTGTTGTAGGCAAAAGGTATTTTCTGTACCAGGAAACAGAGGACGGGACTTGTGGAGGGGTCATGTGAGGAGTGGGGTGTGGCGGAGCTAAGGTTGCCCAGAGTGCCTTGTCTAGGGGAGCCTGGGATGCATATCCAACCCTGGTCATATTGCCATACAGAAATACCTTATGGGCTTGCTTTCAAGGGGTTAGGGGATAAATGAATAAATATAAGCCGATAATCTAAATTACTTGGATTTAAAATCCGATATATCTAGCCCTTATATTTGCTGTAGTCCTGGGCTGTGTGATACTACCATTCGTAGTAAAGGTAGAGGTCCATGATAGATTTCTTTTAAAGTAACGTATGCAGCAGCAAACGAGTAGCAATTCTGGAGCAAACCAACTTCACTGTAGGTGACAAATTCAACTTCCCCTTTACTTAATCTGTGTAATTAAGCCATTGAATGCTAGAGAAGTCTCCAATGCTTTGCAAGACTTGGAGACCTCTCTGGCATTAAAGGGATTAAAATCGCCATTTATTTTTTATTATTATTTTTTTTTTTTAAATGAAAGTATTTTACCAGGAAGAATACATTGAGATTGTTTCTCCTTCTCAAGTATGTCATGGACTCATTTATCTACCTCAGAAGGGTGAAAGGCTGAGTTGACCTTGCTGGGACTAGAACCTGCAACCCTGATGTTTGAACAGATTCTACAGCTGGTGCATTAACCTAAATCAACAGGCATTTGGGGATATTGTCCCCTGTGGTGCAGTTTGTATGGCCAGATTTGCTACTCTTTTGTTTTTTTTGCATAAGGCCCATCATTTCCTGTCCGTAATTTCATGTCTGATCAGTTTGTTTTCTTAACAAATAACTAACAAATCTTAATAACCCATCACTTACCTTACTAGGGCTATACAATCTTAATGGCCCCTATGAAATTTTCCATTGCTATTTGGATCACGACATAACATCTTCACTTAGCCCTGAATGTCATGTCCATGAAGTTGCTATCAGAACCACAGAATTTCACATTCTGCTCACCACACATGGTAATATTTGACATATAAGAACTAGAGGGGTATGCAATGAAATGTGTTGCACCTACTACCCCCACCAAAAACAAAACCTTAAAGGGTTAGTATGTTAATGCACTTTGCCTGCATCAGTTTGGAAACACTTATTGCACCTGTCATGGCTACCTCCATGGACATGACATCCTGATTTGAGTGAAGATCTTATTTATTGAACAAAGGCACAAAGGCAAAATGTATATGGGCCATTAGGATTATGTGGCCATAGTAAAATAAGAGTGAAGTTATTTTAGGAGTTGTTAGTTCTTCTTTAAAATGAGATATACGTACAACTTTGAGTAACTTTGCCATCAGGGTTGTATACTCCATCAAGTTTTCAGAAATTTGCTAGACCAAAAGTTATCCTAGGGATTAAAACTGCCAGATTGGTAGAACATATTTCACTTTATTTAGGAAGGAAAAATATTATTGTAATTTTCTACCTTACTAAAAAGAATACACTCATTTTTAAAACCAGGCGACCATGAGAAGATATAACCATGGTCTAGGTAATACAAAGTAGTTGACCAGCTGGTGGCTTGAGCAGCTCAGACAAAGCTTGTATTGGATTACATTTCAAGCAGATTATAGCACCTATTTCCTTGAAACTAATGGGGAAGCCTTTGCTGCTGTCAAGTAAGATCACAAAGCTTGTCAAAGAAGAAATAATTAAACTCAACATCTGCACACATTCTGATTAGAATCCGTTCATCAATTACAATAGATTAGAGCAGGAACTAGGTCAGTAATCTAATGTCTTGATGTGCTTTAAAAATTACCTGCATTTGTTGTTCATAGCAGCAATGTTAAACGTAAATATATACGTGAGTGTTTTTCTGTATAGGTCCAGACAATATAGTCCTATAATGTGAGGGATCACAAGTGAAGAAAGTCAAAAATATATTCAGACACTAAGGAAGATGTCCTTTTCACATAAAGGTTACAATGTAACTGAGATGTTAGGTTATTTACATAAACAATATGAAGAAAGTAACATCAATCTGTACTTCTGTTAGAGCTCCTATTGAAGTCTATTGCTGGCTAATTTGCAGAATTCAATGACCTGCACTAAACTATATTGATGTTAACGTACATCTGAACTGCCATGTAAGTTACTCAATGGCCAGTCTAGTTGACAAATAATAGGTGCTTATTTAAGACAATGGTTGCCAAAATACTACACCATAGAAATCAATAGGAAGCCATGCCCTCCCAAAAAGTGAATCAGGTGCTAATTTAAACTCCACTCATAAATTAAAAGTATGGATTAACTTTTATTAGAAAAATATGCCAAAAGCCCACAATAAAAAATGAATAAAATATTATTTACTGGATATGTATAGACTTCATCTCATCTTATATCACATAGCTTAATTTATGTATGTCCCATTGTAAAACCGCAATAGAACATATACCTTGATATTAAATTGATTGTATTACCACTACTCACCACACTGGAACCATTTCACTAATGGATAAATGAGTTGACCCATTAGTAATATAAATAAAGCAAATACAGGATATATCCAAAGACTGTTCTTAAGCATAAAAACTACCAGTAGGAAGCTATTATAGAAAGTGTAGCATATTGTTTCCAATGGAAAACACAATAAAACTACTGTAATTATATAGCTAAATACCACCACATTGTAAAACACACATAACTGGAATCTGTATAGAGTACTGTGCAAAAGTCTTAGGCAGGTGTGAAAAAATGCTGTATAGTAAGAATGCTTTCAAAAAAAGACATGTTAATAGTTTCTTTTTATCAATTAACAAAATGCATAGTGAGTGAACAGAAGAAAAATCTAAATCAAATCAATATTTGGTGTGACCACCCTTTGCCTTCAAAACAGTATCAATGCTTCTAGGTACACTTGCACACAGTTTGTTAAGGATCTTGGCAGGTAGTTTGTCCCAAATATCTTGGAGAACTAGCCGCAGATCTTCTGTAGATCTAGGCAGCCTCATTTGCTTCTCTGTCTTCATGTAATCCCAGATAGACTCAATAAAGTTGAAATCAGGGCTCTGTGGGGGCCATACCATCACTTCCAGGGCTCCTTGTTCTTCTTTACGCTGAAGATAGTTCTAAATGACTTTGGCTGTATCTTTGGGGTCATTGTCATGCTACAAAAAATAAATTTGAGGCCAATCAGATGCCTCCCTGGTGGTACTGCATGATGGACAAGTATCTGCCTGTACTTCTCAGCATTGAGGAGACCATTAATTCTGACCAAATCCCCAACTCCATTTGCAGAAATGCAGTCCCAAACTTCCAAGGAACCTCCACCATGCTTCACTGTTGCCTGCAGACACTCATTCTTATATCGCTCTCCAGCCCTTCAGCGAAATACTAAAAATTTTGACTCATCAGTCCAGAGCATCTGTTGCCATTTTTCTGCCCCCCAGTTCCTGCATTTTCCTGCATAGTTGAGTCGCTTGGCCTTGTTTCCACGACGGAGGTATGGCTTTTTGACTGCAATTCTTCCATGAAGACCACTTCTGATCGGATTTCTACGGACAGTAGTTTGGTATACCAGGATCCCACTGTTTTTGAGCTGATGGCATCTTTCTGGACAGCTTTTGATTGCGAAGGGAAGTAAGCATGATGTGTCTTTCGTCTGCTGCACTAAGTTTCCTTGGCCGACCACTGCCTCAGCATTGCCCATTTCTTGGTTCTTCTTCTAAAGAGCTTGGACAGCACATATGGAAACCTCTGTCTGCCTTGAAATTTATGCCTGGGAGAGACCTTGCTGATGCAGTATAACTATTTTGTGCCTTATTGTTGTGCTCAGTCTTGCCATGATGTATGACTTTAGACAGTAAACTGTTCTCAGCAACCTCACTTTGTTAGTTGAGTTTGGCTGTTCCTCACCAGGTTTTATTCCAACTACACAGCTGTTTCTGTTTCAGTTAATGATTGTATTTCAACCCACATATTAAATTGATGATCATTAGCACCTGTTTGGTTTAATTATTTAATAATACACCTGACTATATGCCTACAAAATTCCTGACTTTGTGAAAGTATACCTAGAAGAACTGATGCTGTTTTGAAGGTAAAGTGTGGTCACACCAAATATTGATTTGATTTAGATTTTTCTTCTGTCCACTCACTATCATTTTGTTAATTTATAAAAATAAATTATTAACATCTATTTTTTAAAGCATTCGTACTGTACAAAATTTTTTCACACCTGCCTAAGACGTTTGCACAGAACTGTACATCAGATTATGGTGTAATCACTCTAAATAATATGCTCCCCAACGTAAAATGTTGACGTGTATATACAGGTGATCAATTACTAGTCACACCATACCAGAATTACACACTCCATTCACCATATACCAGCTTGCATTCTGTTAAGTGAGTCTAATACAAAATACACATCTACTATAAAGTATTTCAAATGATAAACCGGTAAAAGATTTTGCACTAATCACAAACCAGAATGATGCATGTCCATACTCCTCAACCACTGCAGATGGATAGACAAGTATCCAAAATAAGGATACCAGTACCATAAAAAAATAAAATCATTCATTACAATAGTCCCAAGACCCACAAAATATGTGTCAAACAGAACTGGCAATATGCACGAATATATGCATGAATATAGTTTTCCCATATATAACTTATATATGTAACTTAACTTATCCATGATGTTTGTTTACATGAATCTAACGTGACAGCAGATTACTGTGTAATCATTTCTTTGCTACAAGTAATAACTTCCAATGCTTTTCAAAGTGTTACTTTTTCTCACTTCTTCTTCAGGGAACAAAAGGGTTGTTGTGTTAAACTTCACCTTTTTTTCCATAGTAAGTACCATAATCAATTTTAACTAATCAAAAAAAATGCCCATGTTACATTTATACATATTGCAGTGATTGAGGAGCATGGACATACATCATTCTGGGTTGTCATTACTGATAAATCTTTTGCCGGTTTATCATTTTAAGTGCATTACGGTAGATATATATTTTGCATTTTGCTCATTAACACAGTATACAAACTGGTATATGGTGAATGGAGTGTGTATGGTGTGACAAGGAATTGATAATCTGTATATATACTTTAACATTTTATGTTGGGGAGCATATAATATAGAGCGATTACACCATAATATATGATGTATACAGATTCCAGTTATGTGAGTTTTACAATATGGTGATATTTAGCTATGTAATTACAGTAGTTTAGTTTGTGTTTTCCATTGGAAACAATATATACTACACTATCTAGATTAGCTTCCTGCTGGTAGTTTTTATGCTTAAGAACAATCTTTGGATATAGCCTGTACTGGCTGTATCTATATCACTATTTGGTCAATCATTTATCCATTGGTGAAATGGTTCCAATGTGGTGAATAGGAGTAATACAGCCAATTTAATTTCAAGGTGTATGTTACATTGTGGTTTTACAATGGGACAGACATAAATTAGGCTATGTGATATAAGATGAGATAGAAGTCTATACATATCTAGCAAATAATCTTTTATGCATGCATTTTTCATTGTGGGTGTTTGGCATATTTTTGTAAAACACTTTAATCCATTCTTTTGCTATATGTTGTGGTGTTTAAATTAGAACCCGATTCACTTTTTGGATAGTTTTTTATTTCAGTCTTTAGGTAGAAGGACGTATATTTGGGCAGTTGTTTTTGCACCTTTACCCTGCTCTCCCCCATCAATAGTGCCATCTATGTACTTTTCTATTGATTAGGAAGCCATACCTACTGAGAGATTCAATGATCTGCTCTAACACTTAGAACACGATAAATGTATACATTTTCTGCTATACATTTCAGGCCTTCAACTCACCATATCTAGAATCCACTAGACATGCTGAACCTACTTCTACACACTATACAAGCCTATAACCAACACATTTCTCATGATCACTGTGGGGCTCAATAGTATTAGGGCTGCTGAAACAATCTTTACCGACTAGTAAACATACTAAAGTCAACACTCAAAGTAAGCTAATACCCGCTCCTCCCACACACCCTCAAAAAAATGAATCAAAATGAATTCCCAGTTACTTATCACCTTCCCCAAAAAACAGCAAAGTTCCAGTCTCCTCCTCCCCACAAAAAAAAAAACAACAAATCCAACATTGGCACCTAAAACATGCTTTATTTGATTCTTTGTTTGTGTATCTTATAATGAGTGACCAAATGTATTCATATTAGTAACCACCCCATTGGCTATTATCCCTGACAGTTTGAGGGAATCTCTATCCACATGACACATACAAATATTATTAAGCAAAGCCAAAAAGCATAATTAAGACTAGATATTTTACTTCATCAACCAAAGGGAGACATTTTTCAGATGCTTTCTTGGAGTACAGGATATTTAAATTATAAATAACTCCATATTATTTTTAGGTGTTAGTGCTGGTATTAGGATGCATTGGAACAGAGAAATAAATTAACCCTTTGAGTGCCAGAGGGGTACGCAACGCATTGCAAAGAGGGTTAAGGAAGAAGACCACTTAATAGCAGACTTGTGCATGGCAAAATGTGATTAGTTCAAATCATTTGGTATTTTTTTTTTACCCAGTAGGAAACGAAATTAATTTCCCAGCAGTTTGGTTAGATAGAATTTAATGAACAATATAATTGACAAAGTGTGTTTACAGCGATTCTCCACCGCTCCTTGATGTCAGAAGTTCAGCAGTGTATATTACAGTGGTCTCCAAGGTATTTTTTAGAAAATGAGCTGTGCCAGTAGACTTGTACACTGCACCCAATGGGTACTTCTATAATTTGCAGGCACAGTTGAGTCTCAGATTTTTTTAGACTGATGCTAAGGGGAGATCATGTTACTGATAATGGAAGAAAGGAGAGATTTACTAATCTCTATATGTAATAAAATAGGCATGGGAACAATATTTTGTGGTGCTGCACCTGCTTGATACCTTTGTATTAAGCTACCTACTTTGAAAAGTCTCCCCTTAAAGAAGAAGTATTACCTCCTAATATCACCTCCCCCTCCCCACACACACACACATATTATAAGCAGAAAATCCTTTTGGCCCCTATGAATTTTGCACTTGTGTCTTTGCTCAAGAGATAAGTTCCAGATGTCATGTCCATAGGGACAGATATGACAATTGCTAGCAGGACTCGACCTCCACCCATGCACACGGTATTGTTAACCCATTAAGGACCAGTGGGGTGTGCAATGCATTAAGTTACAATGTGTTGTTGCATACTCCTCTGGTACCTAAAGGGTTACTTGTGCTCATGCACTTTGCCTGCTCCATGGACATGACATCCAGAATAGATGTTATCTCTTAAACCTGACACAAGGGAAAATTCGCAGGGACCATTAGGATATTCTGGCCATAGTAAGTGAAGTGGGGTGTTATAAGGTATTACTTCCCCTTTAACGCCACTTGTGCCAAAGAGAGAGCAGTGGGGATGTATTGGTAATTTGGGATGTCCAATTACTCTGTGCCTCGTTTAAAGGGATAGTAATGGTTGAAAATAAATGGCCCGTCAATTAATCTTCATAGTTTTCTGGCCGTGTACAGCTCAATTACAATAATGTCCGATGTGTAGTTCAAGATTACATAAGTTATAAAGAGTCCCCCTCCCTCCCCTTTCACCTATATCATGCTGCTATTCAAGACGGTCCAGATGGATCACAGCGAGGGACAATCTTCAGTGTGCCTAAGGAAAAACCTACCCTCCTTCATCAAGGGGGGTGCAGGGATTTTCTTATGCTCAGTAAGAAGATCCTCGCACCGAGCTGTCTGGTCAAGTGACCGGATTCTACATCTGAGGGGAGGAGGCTTATAAGAGGTAAAAGGGGAGGGAGGGGGATACTTTAGGATACATTATTATTTATTTACTCTTAAACTACACATCAGACATTATTGTAATCGAGGTGATATCGAGGGTAATAATTATAGAACACCAATTAACCAAAAAATGTCAAACAAAATATAATGCAACAAAATACAATTTCAAAAAATGATAACATTTATTTCTAATGTCCTATAATGTATGTCCATGGACAAAGTATTTCCATAAAAAGCATCAGTTCAGGTAATAAAATGATGGGTTTTCCTATGAGAACTGTACCTTTTACAAAATGATTTTTGGCAATACAGACGTATACCCAATCAACGATCTTAATATGGATATAGACCTCGACAGTATGTTACTGCAATTTGTGTATTTACAAACAGTACAATCCGTATACTTTCTAACCTTTCTACCAATCTACCCACCTCCCAAAAATTAAAAAGAAAAACAAATTATAAAATTGAAGGGCACAAAATGGAAAATACAATTGCCTTTAAAGGGGAATTATCACCCCAAATGAAGTCTCCCCCCAACAACTACCCATCTAGCGATAAGCTTGACAATAGTAGTATTAGCCATCAGTCCCTTCTGGTACCTAAACAACTTCCCTGATGAAGGGATCGGAAAGATCCTGAAATGCGTTGGAAGATGAGCATAACAGTTCCTGTGTAATTTTCATACATGGTATGAATGAGAAACAATGAAGCGGGTTTTGAAATCACTGAAGTGGTCACTACATCCTTAAGTAAAAGACCGGATCTGGAAGGTGGGAGATGTGAACAAAGAAATAGAGGACTCCACAACCACAAACAGAAGACGCTGATTTAACACAATTTCTAGCGGAAACCAGAGTAAAATTTGTCAGTTTTCCTGCAAATGCTATAGGGGTAACATTAAAGTCTTAACCTTCTGAGTGCCAGATAGGTATCCAACACATTGTAACACAATGTGTTGGATACTTCTCTGGCACTCATAGGATTAAAGATAGTATTGCATGCCATTTTTCACTAGCAAGCACATGATTCTTTTGCCTACATTCAAGCACATATATCTGCACTGGTAGATTCATATACCCCAACCCCAAATAGAACTTAAAGAATACATATATTGAAGTGCTTTTCCTGCCAAGTAAAACAAGAGTTCCCCATTACTGTAAGAAGCATCTCTCCAGAGTTATTGTACTTTACACTGTTGATTCTTTAAATTAACATTGCCCTCTAGTGGGCACGTTTAATTTGGATTGCTCCAGGATTGCGTCTCTTCTATGGAAAACTGTTGTCCATGACTCACCTCTCCCACAGAATGCAACAAAATAACAGTTTTCCATAAAAAATGCAGTTCTGGAGTAATCCAACAGCACCATAGGGGATGAAATTACTTTTACCCAAATTCTCATTGGTTTAAATGGAGTTTTTAACCCCTTGAATGATAGGGACTGCTTCACAACACATTGTAGACCTTTATAGCATTAAAGGGATAGTAATACTTAAAATGTAAAAAAAAATATGTTGTAGGGTTTATCCCCCTGAGTAAAACAAGGGTACTCCCACTGCTGAAAGGTGTTTCATTCAAAAGTTATTAATTTTCAAAGTTGAATTTTTTAGGTGCAATATCACAGTGGCCTGAAATTGTACAGTGGCGCTGTTGCTACACCATCCTATGGAGATTTATGGTCCCGGGACCAGAGCTCTCCATAGGATCGTGTAGCAACAGCTCCACTGTACAATTTCAGGCCACTGTGATATTGCACCTAAAAATTTCAACTTTGAAAATTAATAACTTTTGAATGAAACACCTTTCAGCAGTGGGAGTACCCTTGTTTTACTCAGGGGGGTAAACTCTACAACATATTTTTTATTACATTTTAAGTATTACTATCCCTTTAAAGAGGTTATAGTGGATGCATCACCCTAGGATAGGTTTAGTTAATTTTGTGTGAATCTTTTCTTTGTAGTATAAATTCATTATTTGGTGGTGGCACAGTGTGGCACTACATGCTTATTAGGTTATGTGCCAAGTCATAATACCACACAAAGCACTATGAATGAATCTAGGCAGAGCCCACAAAGAGGGCATTCCTAACACAGCAAGCAATATGTTTGGCCATGAACAGAACAAATTAGCATAAAGTGCCACACTAAGCAGCCAAAACATAAAGGTGAATTTCTCAAAAACTATTTTTTAAAGAAAATGTGATAGTATTGCATATAGTTAGATCTCTAATTCCATGTAAAACAAACTCAACTTCTTTAAGGTGAAAGGTTCATGTTAAGTCCCATTTATAAAATGGGGGATTTTAGCTGTCCCCCTATGGTGCAGATGGTTTTCTCCAGAATTGCACTTATGTAGTTTACTGAATTGCACCATAGATTTTATAAGACTGAGTAACATCTCTCCTCTCCTCTTTTCTGGGGCAGAGGAAGACAATACATTGCTGCAGTAGGTAGCTAGTAGACTGCAGCTTTCATCTGCCTTTGATTTACCATGTGAAGATTTGCTATTGTTGAGCATAAAGCTGGGGGTAAATCAGTGTTAATGGAAAAAGCTTTAAGCTGACTTCAAACAAAAAGCTCATTCTTTCCCTAACCCAAAGCACGGACATTAATCAGGTGGAGACTGAAATGCTGGAGCAGGCCAATAAAAAAACCTAACTTCTAGACCTGAATTCTTTCCTTTAACTCCATGAATGCTAGAGAGATCTCAGTGCATTACTCAGCAATGCACTGGTGACCTCTACGGCATCCAAGGAGTTAACTCTTTGACTGTTAGCGGGATATCCAAGGGCTAAGGAAGCAGTTTTTCAGTGTATACAGTGGAAATGTCGTATCATATGGAATCAAAAGATATATATAATACAAGCCAAACTCTGTTCCCCAGTCACTGGCCAATCAGCACACAGTGTGAGATTTTCTTCTTGCCATGGAAATGCTAACAATCTTTTATTTATTGGCTATGACTTTATGTATTGCCTGTGACAAGATCCTGGTTTTCCTTGTTTTCCATCCCCAATGCTATGCCTCTTAGCTGGAACTGCTGTGCAGTGAAAGGATGCTCCTAGACTCTTGAAAGGGTGACCATACGTAGGTAGAGATACTGTTAGTATAATATGACAGCACATACTGGTTGGGTGGTCCTGGTTCTGTGAAGAACTTTGAAAAACAAGTTACCAGGAATAGTGTTTATTTTATGCGGACAGCAGGGCCGGGGTTTACTCCCAGGATGAACAGAAGATGAGCTATTGCATTTTTTTTTTATGGAAGAAATAAGCACAGGGAATCACAATCAAAATCAATGCTAACAGATGCAGACACATTGCTGGATCAGGGCCAAATGCCTTTGTGCAGAACAATCTTGTGTTTATTTTCAAGTTTTTTTAACACCTTAAGGACCCACGACGGTGCAGGACCGTCATGGGTTGCAAACCCGTTAAGGACCCATGACGGTCCTGCACCATCATGGGTTAAACTCTCCCATCGCGGCCGCACGGAGCGATGGGAGAGCGCGGGCTGCTTGTTACTAAGTGTCCCAGTACCGGGACACTTAGTAACAACCAATGGAAACTTTGTTGCAACATGCGATTCGCTTGATGAGCGAATCCCATGTTGCAAATGCTGAATGACAGGGACAGTATTTGTAAATACTGTCCCTGTCATATATCTCTGCCTCCCTCCATCTTGCACACTGCTGAGGTGGAGAGAGACAGAGAGAGATCGTTCTACAGTGTTGCAGATCGTTCCTCAATAAAAAACTGTGTAAAAAAAAAAAAGATTTTAACCCTTTGATCACTGGTTTGCAGTGATCAATACGTTCCCCCCATCTGATCACTCTTGGAGTGATCAATTTGCTGCAGATCAGCGTTTGCTGATCTGTGGGACACCCCCCCACCCCCCTTGTATTTTTTGAAATTTTTTTTGAATTTTTTTTTAATTTTTTTTAATTTTTTTTTTTAAATAAAAATTGATTTAGAGCTATAGTTTAGGTAGGTAGGTGGGTAGGTGGGTAGGTTTAGTGTAGGAGTGTGTTAGGGAAAGGTTTAGGGTTAGATTTAGGTTTAGGGAAAAAAAAAAAAAAAAAAAAAAAAAAAAAAAATATATATATATATATATATATATATATATATATATATATATATATATATATAGTTTAGATAGGTAGTGCACTTGGGTTAGGTAGGTTCAGGGTATACGTGGGTTAGGGTAAGGTTTAGATTTAGATTTAGGGGTAGCGTAGGGAAAAAAATATAAAAAATTCAAAAAAAAAGTTTATTTTATTTAAAAAATTGTTCTATATTATAAGTTAGTTTAGATAGGTAGTTGGGTTGGGTAGGTTCAGGGACTACGTGTGTTAGGGTAAGGCTTAGGGATAGATTTAATTTTAGGAGTAGTGTAGGGAAAAAAAATCCCCAAAAAAACCTTTTATTAAAAACTTTATTCTATATTATAAGCTAGTTTAGATAGGTAGTTGGGTTGGGTAGGTTCAGGGACTACGCGTGTTAGGGTAAGGCTTAGGGATAGATTTAAGTTTAGGTATAGTTAGTTATAGATGTTAGTTTAGAGTAGGTGTATAAGATGCAGAGGAGGTATTCATTAGAAGAGGCGTATTCCTATTTGGCGTCTGACTCTGAAGCCACAGACACAGCGTCAGACTTTGACATCACTCAGTTTTCTGAGAGTGAGAGCTCTAGTAGTGATGACTAGTGTTGAGCGAGCGTGCTCGGCCGATGCTCGGATCGGCTCGAGCATCGCTCTGCTCGGCACATGGCGGTACTCGTCGAGTACCGCCATGTGCTCGCCCGCCATGTTCGGGTGGCGGGGATCTGTGCCGGAAGAGGCACAGATCTGAAGACGCTCCGCTGGACCACCAGGGACTGGAGGTACGGGGGCATTGCGGAGATGAAGGGGGCATTGCGGAGATGAAGGGGGACATTGTGGAAGAGGGGCATAGCGGAGATGAAGGGGGACATTGTGGAAGAGGGGCATAGACTCTATGCCCCTCTTCCACAATGTCCCCCTTCATCTCCGCTATGCCCCTCTTCCACAATGTCCCCCTTCATCTCCTCTATGCCCCTCTTCCACAATGTCCCCCTTCATCTCCGCTATGCCCCTCTTCCACAATGTCCCCCTTCATCTCCTCTATGCCATAGAGGAGATGAAGGGGGACATTGTGGAAGAGGGGCATAGCGGAGATGAAGGGGGACATTGTGGAAGAGGGGCATAGCGGAGATGAAGGGCGACATTGTGGAAGAGGGGCATAGCGGAGATGAAGGGGGCATAGCGGAGATGAAGGGGGACATTGCGGAGATGAAGGGGGCATTCGGAGATGAAGGGGGCATAGCGGAGATGAAGGGGGGCATTGACCAGGCACCCTCCCCTCATCAGAGCAGGGGGTGCCTGGTGTAATGCTCGTGTCTCCCCATTCAATTGAATGGGGCTTGGGTGCTCGGCCGAGCACTCGAGCCTCAGGGGGTGCTCGGTCAGAGCACCCGAGCACCCGAGCATCGGGGTGCTCGCTCAACACTAGTGATGACGCAGACCTTCTGTGAAAAAAAGACGCACTGCCCCAACAACTGCCCCAAGAGCTGCCCCAACAACTGCACCAAGAGCTGCCCCAGCAACTGCACCAAGAGCTACCCTAAGAAAAGCCCCAAGAGCTGCCCTAAGTAATGCCCCAAGAGCTGCCCCAAGACCTGCCACAAGACCTGCCACAAGTACTGCCCGAAGACCTGCCACAAGTACTGCCACTCCTGCTGATGAATGGGTATCACCAGCCAATTTATGCCCACAAATTCCTGAATTCACAGGCAACCCAGGAATTCAAGTGGATGTGGCAGGATTTACCCATGTTCAGTTTTTTTATTTATTTTTGGGGGAAGAAATTTTGGGGGAAATTGTGTCGCAAACAAATTTATACGCAGACCAATATATTGCCGCCAACCCATCAGCATTCATTTCCAAGCAAGAAATATGGCATCCCACCGACATTTTAGAATTTAAGAAATTCTGGGCCCTTACAATGACAATGGGAATAGTTAAAAAACCAAGTATTAGATCATACTGGAGTAAAAACCCCATATATGATACCCCTATATTCGCCAAAACAATGACCAGGACTAGATACGAAATGATTTTGCGATTTATGCACTTTAGTGATAATACCCTGTGCCTTCCAAAAGAACACCCCCAGTATGACAGACTGTTCAAAATTCGGCCCCTAATAACCCATTTACAGAAAACATTTGCCCAAGTGTATATTTCCCAAAAAGAAATTAGTGTAGATGAATCCCTAATGAAATACAAAGGCAGGTTAGGGTTCAAACAGTACATCCCCTCAAAGCGTTCCAAATTTGGTGTAAAATTTTATAAATTGTGTGAAAGTGCCACAGGCTACACCCAGGCTTTTAGAATTTATGAGGGCAAGGACAGCCAACTTGATCCTCCTGGGTGCCCCGAATCTCTGGGAATAAATGGGAAGATAGTTTGGGATCTGATTTACCCCTTGTTAAATAAAGGATATCATTTATATGTTGACAATTATTACACCAGCCCCCTTTTATTTAAGTCACTTTTTTATTTTGACACCGTGGCCTGTGGCACTGTCAGGCGCAATTGCAGGGAGATGCCCAAAGAACTGATAGAAAAAAAACTTAAAACCGGGATGTCCTCAGCTTTATGCCAACAAGAGCTGCTGGCAGTTAAATTCAAGGACAGAAAAGATGTCTACATGCTGTCCACCATGCATGAGGACAAAACTGTGGCAGTGTCTGTTCGTGGCAGGAGGGGGGTACTAAGAAAGCCAGTCTGCATCAAAGACTACAACAAGAACATGGGGGGAGTTGATCTGTGTGATCAACTCATGCAGCCGTACCTCACCATGCGAAAGTGTAGGGCATGGTACAAAAAGGTTGCCATTTACATGATGCAGACTGCAGCTTACAATTCATTTTTGATTTTTAAATTGGCAAACCCCACCCTAAAACTTACTTTTCTGCAGTATCAGCTCCATCTTATCTCCCAATTTTTGCTTCAAGGGGCAACAGAAATAATTCCCCCAAAACCTGGAGTAGTGCATTTTATTTATAAAATCCCCCCAACCCCCCAAAAGAAAAATCCACAAAAGCGCTGCAGGGTTTGCTACAGCAAGGGAGTACGGAGAGAAACCTCCACTTACTGTCCTGACTGCCCTTCCAAACCTGGCCTCTGCATGGGTGACTGCTTCAAGCAATACCATGAAGGCACAATGCAGTAGTGCTGTGAAGTTTTTTTTATTATTTGGCCACTTTTTCCCCCCTGAAATATCCTGTTTTTTTATTTTTCAAAACACATCCCTCCTTAGATCTAACACTATCAAAATATAATGGGAAGCAAAGCACCCTATGTTTTTTCCATCTCTGATAATGGAAACACACATGTTCCCTACTGGGTCCAGTAGTTCCTCCAAACCCTGACAAACCTATGCATATGGGGCATTGACGTACTTAGACGATGTAACTCACCACTAAAGTAAAGCACTTAAAAAATCTGCAAATATCATCTGATTGAAATCCAGAGCAACACTAAAATATAAGTGTGAAAAAATGGTGTTTCTCTGCCTTACTGCAGGTTTTGGGAGGGATTGCTGATACAGTGGCAGCGAAAAAATTGAAAGAATGCAAATAGAATGAAAGCCAGGGTTGTCTACTCTTGTACAACATATACTTTTGGGGGTAAAATTCATTGCAATATTGCCAAACAGTCCAAAATGAGACAAGGCACCAGCTGTAAAAATGGCATGTCTGTAAAAGGAAACTCACATGTTCTAACTGGGCCCAGTATCTCCCCCAAACCCTGACAAACCATTGCATATGGGGCATTGCTGTACTCAGAAGAAGGAGCCGAACAGTAATCAATCCAGTTTATAAAATCTTCACCTATTCTGTAATTTAAATTCACATCAACATTGAAATCTAAGTGTGAAAAACGCTGATTTTTTTTTTTTACTTACGTCAAGTTTTCACAGGATTAGTGGTAAAATGGCTGTGTACAAAATTTGAAATCACACCTGAAACGAAAGCTTGGGGTATCTACTTTCCAAAAATATACACTTTTGGGGGAAAATCTTAAATAAGAGCACTGTTACACAGGACAAATGAGACATGGCACCAGTAACACAAGCTGTGAAAATTCAAAGTGTGAACCTGGAAATACACATGTTCCAATTTGGGTCCCGTATCTCCCCCAAACCTTGAGAAACCTATGCATATGGGGTATTGCCGTACTCAGAAGAAGAAGCCGAATGCTAAACAATGCAGTTTTAAACATCTTCACCTATTCTGTAATTGAAATTCACATCAACATTGAAGTCTAAGTGTGAAAAACGCTGATTTTTTTACTCACGTCACATTTACAAGAGAGTGGTGGTAAAATGGCCGTGTAAAAAAATTGAAAACACACCTAAAATGAAAGCTGGGGGTGTCTACTTTTCAAAAATATACACTTTTGGGGGAAAATCTTAAAGTGGAGCACTGGAATATAGCCCCAAATGAGAAATGGCACCAGATTAGAACGATATGAAAATTCAATATTTGTTCCAATTTGGGTCCCGTATCTCCCCTAAACCTTGAGAAACCTATACATATGGGGTATTGCCGTACTCAGAAGAAGAAGCTGAACACTAAACAATGCAGTTTTAAAAATCTTCACCTATCATGTGCTTGAAATTCACATCAACATCGAAGTCAAAGTGTGAAAAACGCTATTTTTTTAACTTGCGTCAGGATTTACGAGGGATTGGTGGTAAAATGGCTGTGTAAAAAATTTGAAAACATACATACAGTGAAAGACTGGGGTGTCTACTTTCCAAAAATATACACTTTTGGGGGAAAATCGTAAAGTGGAGCACTGGAACATAGCCCCAAATGAGAAATGGCACCAGATAAGAAAGATATGAAAATTCAATGTTTTTTCCAATTTGGGTCCCGTATCTCCCCTAAACCTTGAGAAACCTATACATATGGGTTATTGCCGTACTCAGAAGAAGAAGCTGAACACTAAACAATGCAGTTTTAAAAATCTTCACCTAACCTGTGCTTGAAATTCACACCAACATTGAAACCTAAGTGTGAAAAACGCAGAATTTTTTACTTACATCAAGATTTATGAAGGATTCGTGGTAAAATGGCTGCGTAAAAAATTTGAAAACTTACATAAAATGAAAGCCTGGGGTGTCTACTTTCCAAAAATATACACTTTTGGGGGGCAAATCTTAGAGTGGAGCACTGTTATACAGCCCCAAATGAGACATGGCACCAGTGATGCAAGCTGTGAAAATTCAAAGTGTGAAACTGGAAACGCGCATGTTCCAATTTGGGCCCCGTAGCTCTCCCAAACCTTGAGAAACCTATGCATATGGGGTATTGCCGTACTCAGAAGAAGGAGCTGAACACTAAACAATGCATTTTTAAAAATCTTCACCTATCATGTGTTTGAAATTCACATCAACATTGAAGTGCAAGTGTGAAAAACGCAGTTTTTTTAACTTACGTCAAGATTTACGAGCGATTGGTGGTAAAATGGCTGAGTAAAAAAATTGAAAACATACATAAAATGAAAGCCTGGGGTGTCTACTTTCCAAAAATACATACTTTTGTGGGGAAATCTTAGAGTGGAGCACTGTTACACAGCCCCAAATGAGACATGGCACCAGTGATGCAAGCTGTGAAAATTCAAAGTGTGAAACTGGAAACACGCATGTTCCAATTTGGGCCCTGTAGCTCCCAGAAATCATGAGCAACCTATGAATATGGGGTATTGCCGTACTCAGAAGAAGGAGATGAACACTAAACAATGCATTTTTAAAAATCTTCACCTATCATGTGCTTGAAATTCACATCAACATCGAAGTCAAAGTGTGAAAAACGCTATTTTTTTAACTTGCGTCAGGATTTACGAGGGATTGGTGGTAAAATGGCTGCGTAAAAAATTTGAAAACATACATACAGTGAAAGACTGGGGTGTCTACTTTCCAAAAATATACACTTTTTAGGGGGAAATCTTAGAGTGGAGCACTGTTACAGAGCCCCAAATGAGACTTGGCACCAGTGATGCAAGCTGTGAAAATTCAAAGTGTGAAACTGGAAACGTGCATGTTCCAATTTGGGCCCCGTAGCTCCCAGAAATCTTGAGCAACCTATGAATATGGGGTATTGCTGTACTCAGAAGAAGGAGATGAACACTAAACAATGCATTTTTAAAAATCTTCACCTATCCTGTGCTTGAAATTCACACCAACATTGAAACCTAAGTGTGAAAAACGCTGAATTTTTTACTTACATCAAGATTTACGAAGGATTGGTGGTAAAATGGCTGCGTAAAAAATTTGAAAACTTACATAAAATGAAAGCCTGGGGTGTCTACTTTCCAAAAATATACACTTTTGGGGGGCAAATCTTAGAGTGGAGCACTGTTACACAGCCCTAAATGAGACATGGCACCAGTGATGCAAGCTGTGAAAATTCAAAGTGTGAAACTGGAAACGCGCATGTTCCAATTTGGGTCCCGTAGCTCTCCCGAACCTTGAGAAACCTATGCATATGGGGTATTGCCGTACTCAGAAGAAGGAGCTGAACACTAAACAATGCATTTTTAAAAATCTTCACCTATCATGTGCTTGAAATTCACATCAACATTGAAGTGCAAGTGTGAAAAACGCTGTTTTTTTAACTTACGTCAAGATTTACGAGCGATTGGTGGTAAAATGGCTGCGTAAAAAATGTGAAAACTTACATAAAATGAAAGCCTGGGGTGTCTACTTTCCAAACATATACACTTTTGGGGGGAAATCTTAGAGTGGAGCACTGTTACAGAGCCCCAAATGAGACATGGCACCAGTGATGCAAGCTGTGAAAATTCAAAGTGTGAAACTGGAAACGTGCATGTTCCAATTTGGGCCCCGTAGCTCCCAGAAATCTTGAGCAACCTATGAATATGGGGTATTGCTGTACTCAGAAGAAGGAGATGAACACTAAACAATGCATTTTTAAAAATCTTCACCTATCCTGTGCTTGAAATTCACACCAACATTGAAACCTAAGTGTGAAAAACGCTGAATTTTTTACTTACATCAAGATTTACGATTTTACTGTGTATGTGTGTGTGTATGAGTGTTCCTCTCACTGTGTATGTGTGTGTGTGTGTATGAGTGTTCCTCTCACTGTGTATGTGTGTGTGTGTGTATGAGTGTTCCTCTCACTGTGTATGTGTGTGTGTATGAGTGTTCCTCTCACTGTGTATGTGTGTGTGTGTGTGTATGAGTGTTCCTCTCACTGTGTGCGTGTGTCTGTTTCTGTGTTTGTGCGTGTGTGTGTGTGTGTGTGTGTATGAGTGTTCCTCTCACTGTGTATGTGTGTGTGTAGAAGTGTTCCTTTCACTGTGTGTGTGTCTGTTTCTCTGTGTGTGTATGTGTGTGTGTGTGTGTATGAGTGTTCCTCTCACTATGTATGTGTGTGTGTATGAGTGTTCCTCTCACTGTGTGCGTGTGTCTGTTTCTGTGTGTGTGTGTGTGTGTGTGTGTGTAGTGTGTGGTGTGTTCCTCTCACTGTGTGTGTGCATTTGTGTGTTCCTTTCACTGTGTGTGTGTGTGTGTGTGTGTGTGTGTGTCTCTGCGCTCGAGCTAGGATAAGTAGATTCCAGAATTCCATGATACAGAATAGAATTCCATGCGGAACCGTTACTATTCCATATCAATGGTGGAAATATATAAAGGCACAATGTTCAAAAAGTCATAATAATGAATCAATTCTCGGATCATGAGTTGCTGTAGAAGAAGGACACTATTTTCAGAATAAATCAGTCATATTTAAAAATACGTCATAAAGAACTAATAATGGAAGTAAGATAATTTTGATGAATATTGCCCTTAACCCTTTGACTGCCAGAGAGTTAATGCATTGCGTACCCCTCTAGCACTTAAAGGGTTAAAAATTCTGATGTTGGGCGGCGGAGAGACCGCCGAAGAAGATGGCCACTTAAATCTCGTGCACTGTGCTTCCATGGCCCTCTTTAGCATTTATTTATGCAGTAACCATGTTGATTCCTGTTTATTCCTGCTGGGATAGTTTCCTAACTTTGTTTCCCATGTCCTCAGCCAAGAGGAAATTTAAATCCCGACGATCTAACCGCAGGATTACTGACTTTCTCCCAGTGCGTCACACAATAGCTACTGGTCCTGCGTCTCTGGAGAAAGTGCCTGAGAGCGGCGTTCCTGGCTCTCCTTCTACCTTCTTGTCTGTCTCTGAACCCCCCTTGCTGCCCTACTCCAGTTTCTACCTGTAAGCCTCTTTCGCCTCCAGTTGGGGAGAATTTGCAGGCCCCGGTCACCAAGGAGGATTTGGTGGATTTTCCTACACGGGATGATATCAGAACTATGGTATCGGAAATCAAATCTTCTGTTAGAGATGAACTCTCTCAACTCCGTAAAGATTTTCTTCAATTGGGTCAGCGTATTACCACTCTGGAGCAGGAGGGGAGAATTTATTCCGGCAACAACATGATTTGGAGCAACTTCTTGCTCAGCAAGATGACACTATTGCTACACTTACCGCTAAACTTGATGATTTGGATAATTGCAGTAGGAGGTGTAACCTCTGTATCAGAGGCATCCCGGAATCTGTCCCAAATAAAGACCTACCGTCTACACTAATCACTCTCTTTACAGATGATATGGGCCTACCTTCCGAGCCAGCTATAATCATGGAGCGAGCTCACAGGGCTCTACGGCCAAGGGGTTCCCCATCAGACTCGCCGAGAGATGTAGTATGCTGCTATCTAAGATTCACTGATAGGGAGCCAGTACTCTGCCAGAGTAGAGAAATGGAGCTGGTGAAGTATTCTTTCAGGACCTCTCCCCATGTACCCTACAGCAGAGGAGAACTTTGAAACCCATGACTGAATATCTCAGAATGCGACAAATAAAATATAAGTGGGGTTTCCCTTCAGTTTAATAGTCTTAAACAACAGTGTGAATGTATCAATGCGTTCTATGGAGGAGGCAGCGACGTTCTGTATTGAATTGGGTATCCCTCCGCCTCCAGAGCCCCGACCTGATAACTTACCTGATTCATCCACACCGTTTGCTCTGGCTTTGGCCAGAGGGCAGCACAGTCATTGGAGTGACCCTGTTGGTCCTGGTCGGAAACGTCCTCGCATCCCTGCTTTGGAACCCCCTCCTGTGCCGGACCCCTGAAGACAAGCACTCAGTAGATGCACCCGTTCATAATTCTGATCATTGCCTCTGCTGTCCACAGCTACTTGTTTGCTCCTGGTTTCTCATAGTAATGGCCCCAGTGCATAGTCTAACTCCCAGTTCTGATACTGGTGATAGGGGTTGGGGATAGCTGTGGACTGTTCGGTGGGGGCATTGAATGTTATTTTATTCTTCCCTTTCTATAGGTTGGGTGGGGGGTGTGGGGCAGGTATCTGTATGTGGTGGTTGCTGTGTGCCTTCTTCACCAGTTTGGCAGCGCTGAGCCCACTGAGACTGTTTTTGTTACCACCTCACTCACTACATTGAGCTTGTTGGCACTCACCTCCTACTCCGTGTTTGGCTGCTGTTCTGTGGCATGTACGTTTCTAGTTTTGCCTAACACGGAGTACCGACTTGGCCTTTGGTGTACTAAAAGCTCCATACTGGGTTTGAGGTGCAGGGTGGTGGTTGTGAACTTTACTACCCACCTTGTTGAGCTCCCTATAGTTACTGTGATGGTTATTGTTGTTTTGGGTTTAGGGGTGGAGGGGATGTTATACCTGAAGTCCACATTTGTACTGACAAGTGGCAAGTTTGGGCTCTCTCAGTGCAACTGTCTCTTATGCTGATGGGACTGTGGACCCTGAAATATGTCACTATGATGCTGTTATAGTTTGTGTTCTGCACAGGTTTATCACCTAGACTTGGGGTACTGATTAATCCTATCTATTTTTATCGCTTCTTCCCATTTCCCTCTTTTATGCAGTTTTCCCTCTCCCTCCCTTCTACCTGTTCCCCTAAAATGTTGCGGCTTTGACTATTACCCCTTGTCTATGTGTGAGAAAGATTGAGGTTTAAGTTGTGCCTTTCTTTACGCATAGGCAAACTTCTTACTTTATCCTTTCTGAATTACCTTCAGCACCTTTCTTCCCACTCTTCTACTTCTCTCTCTTTTTCCTTGCCCCTTTCACTCTTTGTTCCCTTGCTATGATGCAGCTCTAATTGTCCATTTTTGAGTATGTATACAGGCGGATTGGGGTTACACTGTGATTGTTTCATGCATATGTGTGCCCCCCCACCCTGTTTTTTTTTGTTTTCCTACAATGGTATTTACTCTTGATGTTTATGAAGATTTCTTACGATGATACTCTATTGAAGCAGATAGTTTCTACCCTAATCGATTTCTGGTACTCTGCTACTTGGGAGTCTATTTTCTTTCTCTCTCACTCTCTTACTATCTGCTCTCTGTCTGCTCTTTTGCTTTCTACCTTTTCTTCGTTTCCCCTTTCCCTGTTCTTTCTTCTTTTTCCTCCTACCCTGTGGTGGGCTTTGTTGTCCGGTGAGATGGTGGCACTGGAGACCTTTTTGTATGACCTGCTTAGTCTTCTTCTCTTAGCTGATCCCTGATGGCTCATTCCCACTTGCATTTAAAGGTGCTTACTATTAATGTAGGGGGGGCTGAATATACTGGAGAAGCGGGCTAGAGCTTTGAGGGAATTACGAGTGCTCCATGCAGATGTGGTTTTAGTCCAGGAGATGCACTTCCAGGGAGACAGACCCCTCCCTTCACTAGTAAATTCTTCCCTACTGACTGGCATTCTTAGAATTCTGATAATTCAAAAACCAGAGATGTTTCTATATTATTGAGGAAAGATCTCCCCTGGGTCCTGCATGAGGTACAAACTGATTCTGCTGGTCGATATGTCTTTATTAAAGGTCTGCTTTCCAACATTCCATATACCTTTGCCTCCATACATTCTCCTAATAAGCATCCTATTAGCTTCTTGCGTAAAACCTTTAAATCCTTTTTTAGCTTTAAGGTTGGCCGGCTATTACTTGGAGGGGACTTTAACTTGTCTACCAATCCTACTTTAGATTGTTCTACTGGTACCTCCTCCAGTACCTCCCTGGTTCTGCAACACTGGGTTTCATTGCTACATGAAAAACGTTTAGTTGATGCTTGGAGACTCCTCTTTCTGAAGTCTAGGAACTATTCTTTTTATTCACATAGACATAATAGATATACCAGACCTGAGTGCCTTTTTTTGGAACAGCACGCATCTCATTTTATTCACTCTGCTGACATAGAGCAAATTACATGGTCTGATCATGATCCGGTTTGGGTCAATCTGTCTCTCAGTCTGGGTACTGGCTCTGATCGAACATGGATGCTTAATGAACTTCTCATTGGTGACAAGGATTTGTCCACTCAGATCCAACATCTCCTGCGCGGTTATTTCAAATTCAACTGCAGTTCTGCCTCTGACCCTATGGTGTGGGAAGCCCACAAATCAGTAATGAGAGGGGAGTTTATTAAGTTTGGGGCATGTAAGAAGAGACAGCAGCATCAGCGCATTCAATCACTGCTGAATACCATCTGCGATCTAGAAGTGGAGCATAAACATACTCTAAGCGATGTTACATTAACTGCTCTTGTGTCTGCTAGGAAAGACCTTGCTCTTCTTTACTCCTCTATGCGTTTACGCTGTTTTCAATGGCATAAATATGCACAATATCTTCATGGTAATAAATGTGGTAAATTGCTAGCGCGTATTATACGCATTAAGCAAAATAGCCGATATATCGCTACAGTGAAAGACCCACGTGATGTGAGCCAGTTTACATTCCCAGGTATAGCAGATGCTTTTCATGCCTTCTATAAAGCCCTGTATAACCGTATGAATGATGAGACTCAAGGTCCCCAACCTTCTTCCCAATCTAGCTCAGACTTTTTACGTCACTCGGGGACTCACCGACTTCCCACAGTGGTTTTGGAGTCTATGGAGCGCCCATTCCAGATGTCCGAACTTCTGGTGGTGCTTAAATCTACTCCATCTGGGAAGTGCCCTGGCCCAAATGGCTTCCTAATCACATACTATAAGAAATATCATTCTATTTTGGCACCGTTCCTGTTGAAGGCCTACAGTGCTGTACTTGGTGGTGCCTCCTTTCCCACGGCAGCTCTCACCGCTCATGTTACTCTTATCCCCAAGCCCCGGAAGGATCCTGAGAATTGTGCGAGCTATCGGCCAATTCTCTCCTTAATTGTGATGTCAAATTATATGCTAAAATGATTGCTGATCGTCTCAAACCCTGTTTGGCGACTTATATCCATAGCAATCAAGATGGGTTTGTCCCTAACAGGGAGACTAAGGACAAAACCATTAAGGTACTTGCTCTCATACACACTGCTATATTGAAAAAGATACCTTCTCTTTTGGTTTCTATTGATGCGGAGAAGGCCTTTGACAGGGTGGATTGGACCTATCTTGAAGACCTTCTCCGCTATCTTGGACTCGGGCCTTGTGTTTACACAGTATTATAAGTCTATGTATCCCCAACAGCTAGACTTTCTATTAATGGCTTTCTCTCCAACAGCTTTGAGATTATCAATGGTACGTGACAAGGCTGCCCCTTGTCCCCAACACTGTTTTTTCTTTCTATCGAACCTCTGTTAAATATGATTCGCTTTTTCCCTGACATTTTTGGTTTGCCCCTCTTGGACAGCGACTCTAAGATTGCATACTTTGCGGATGACCTCCTACTAACTCTTTCTTCCCCTGCCACGTCTCTGTCTTCCCTTATGCGGGTTTTGAGACCTTATAGTGATGTTTCCCATTTTAAAGTGAATTTGCAAAAGTTGGAGGCTCTTAACATTAATGTTCCACCTATTCTAGTCTCCTCATTAAAAACATCCTTTCCCTTTCGATGGTCAGACTCTACAATCTCTTACTTAAGTATACGCCTCTTGGCTTCTCTTCAGTCCATGATGGACATTAATCTCTCCCTTCTCTGGGATTCGCTTCAGCCAGAATTGGCTCGCTGGAACTCATTGTGTGTTTCGTGGATAGGTAAAGCTCATTTAGTTAAGATGATTGTTTTACCTAAGCGACTTTACCTGTTTAACACCATTCCTTTATTGGTTTCTGTACCTGGCTTTCTAAATTTAGGACTATGATCTTCTCTTTCATCTGGGCTTATAAAAGACAGAGACTGGCTTCTTCCTTATTATCACTTCCTAAAGCCTTAGGGGGTCTGGCCATTCCAGATGTTTTTAAATATTATTATGCCTCCACGCTTTCTGTCCTGTTGTATGACACCTCGAATATGCAGTGCACTTTTGAGAACCAGTTCTGAAAATGGATATTCTAGACCTGGACAGAGTACAGCAAAGAGCAACACAATTAATTAAGGGAATGAAGGACTTGATGAACAATTAGATAAACCTGGTTTATTTACTCTAGAGAAAAGACAACCAAGAGGTGATCTTATCACAATGTACAAGTATATGAGTGGTCAATACAAGGATCTCTATGATGAGCTATTCATTCTAAGACCTAATCAAATAACCAGGGGACACGCCATGAGATCAGAGGAAAGGGTTTTTTACAGTAAGGTCTTAACCCTGGTGCCCGTGATCTGGCCTGCTGGTGGTGTTACCTGTCTGGTTTCCACAGGTGGACAAGCAGTGGCATTGCTGGTCACTAGCGGCCTGGCTGTTGGCCTCTCTGTAGCGAGTGTGCATCACTGACGTCGCATTTGCTGTTTTGTACCTTCAGCACTGATTGGCGTATTGATGTCCCACCTACTCAGTTGCCTTATATGCGGCCAAAAGACTGAGATTCAGTGCCCTTTTTTTGGTGTACCAGTGGTTTAGCCTACTGTATTCTGTGCTCCGTTGTGACCCTTGCCTGTTGATCCTGCTCCGTGTATGTACCTCAGCCTTGCCTGACTACCCACTCCATGTATGAACCTTGGCCTTGCCTGACTACTCGCTCCTAGCTTGTCCTTGGCCTTGTCTGTATATCCGCTCCATTATTAACCCCAGCCTTGTCTGACTACCTCTCCGTGTGGCCTCGAGTTAGTCTGCTGCCTCCCAGGTATTGCCATCATTCTGGGTATTCCGTGGGTATTAGCCTTGGACCCTAGCGTTCTAGGGTATCACTTGCCTGCCTTGGACCCAAGCGTTCTTGGGTTCCGTGTAGCCTCCTATCAGCCACCCTAGCTCCATCTCGGGTAGGCTGCATTCACTCTCCTGTAGAGGTTCACTCTCCTGTAGGCTAGGTTCTCTTCCTTCTGCTTACCTTTCCTAGTAGTGCAGGCTAGGTTAGTGTTCAGCCCTTGGGTAGTGAGCTGTAGCGCTGACCTCACGCTTGACCCCGGGTAGGGTTGGGGAAGTGCTCTATCTGTATTTTGCCTTAATAAAGTGGTGTTGATCTTACTGTACCTGTCTTGTGTTCTTATTTACCTGAGCCTCCGTGACAGGTCTGTTAAATTATGGAATTCCTTGCCCAAGGATGTGGTAATGGCAGATACAATGGATACATTTAACAGAAGATTACATTTCTTTCAAGAGGGAACATACAGGGTTATATTGTGTATTAGTAGGCAAAACAGGAAGGTCTGATAAAGACTAACTTATTTAGTAGCAGGAAAGCTGTATAATCCTCGTGTCTCTGGGCTATGAAGCAAAGGTTGAACTTAATGGACTTGTGTCTTTTTTCAACCTAATTTACTATGTTACTATGACTGCGAATTGACAGACCATTGTGTAAGAACTTTTTTAGACTGATTACAGACAATTGCAGTTACAGTTACAACTTTTTTGATCATCTCGCCCATAGACAGCTGATGCCATTTTGAAAGGTGAGCCACAAGGGCCTTATTCATCAGGCTAGCAAGGTACACTCCTGATGATCACCAACTGCACCTCAAGGTTGGACTGAAAGCTCCTTTGAAGTAAATTGTGCTTTTAACCCCTTGATTGCTAGTGAGTACTCCAACGAATTACTTCTCTATGCGCTGAAGACATCTCTAGCATTTAAGAGGTTAAATGCCCCAGAAGTGTTTTTCCCTGTCTTAGTTTTCTCCAGAATTGCCCCACTTTAACCTGATGAATAAGGCCAAAAGAGTGGATTGTCCAAATGTAATTTTTCTGCTATCAGCTGATGAACATAAACTAAAAAAACATTATTCCAACACACACGCTCTATGTTATTGTTTACTTTTTTAATAGAATCAGCCATTATGATTCAACAAAGGTCATATTGTTTCTATATTGAATTGTGGGTATACAAACAGAAATTCCATAGATTCAAAAAGAAATTCCGTAGTAGAAAAGTGTTCTGGGAATGTGAAAAGCATTGTTGAAAAGTTTGCAACAATTTCAATGCACTGAACCGTTTGAAGAAATATGGATTATTTGCTTGACCTTCAAATTAATCTGACCTGATATAGATTTAGACATCTTTAATATAGACCAAGCCTTTATTGAGTATTAAAGAAGGTCAAGGATCAACTACATTCTTAAGTTTTGAATCAGGTAAGAAAAGGTCAGAATGTGTAGGTCAAGCTTTTAATATACAAGGGGTTGCTTGCTGATTGGGGGTAAGGAGAGGGTAATCTTGCAATAAGATTCTTATAGACCCAGATATCAGAAAATCCATAAGAATTTAAATATGAAGAGCGAAAATATTACACAGCTCTATACACATGCAGTGCAATAAATATAAATTATAGTAGCATTCAGATACAAATAAGAAGATTATACTAAGGGTCCTACTCTTCAGAATTTCCAATTTAAAATGTAAGTACAGCATGCAGAGGCTGATGTACTAAGATGATAGAAACATATATGATAGAAATATTCAATCACATGAATGGATTCAACAAACTATAGGAGAGTTTTAGATGTAATGTACTAAAGTTTTACTTCACTGAGAGGGTGGTAGAAAAGTGAAATAGCCTACCAGCAGAAGTGGTAGAGGTTAAGCATGGGATGAGCATAAGGCTGTCCTGAACATAGCACAAGACCAAGGACCAAACAAGGTTTGAGGTTTTTACAGTAAGACAAATGGGCAGACTAGATTCACCAGATGGTTCTCATCTGCAGTCAAATACTATGTTTCTAACTGGAGTAACTCTGAAGCATACCAACTGCATCACAAGTTGTACAATTTCCCCAAAATCCTATTAATCTAAATGGAACAGTGGCTTTCAAATGTCGCTGGTATTCAAGGGGTTACAAGTCCCATTTAAATCAAGTAGAATTTTTACCAGTCATCCACTCTCCATCTTCTTCTGTCATCTTTCATTTTCCTTCTTTTTTCTTCCTCTTTCTCTTCATTTTGTCTTCTTCTCTTCTGCCTTCTTCTGTTATGTTTTTTGACAAAATGTAATGATTAGTGACTTTTTCTCTTTTCAGGAAACTATTTGAAACAAGGAACATAAGAAAACAGAAGATAAGAAGACAGAAGATGGAGAGATTGAAGAAGAAGAAAGATAGAAAATAACAGTAGATAACAGACATACAGTAGCTGACCAAGGTGCTGAAGACTACGTTGTACATCAGGATTACTGGTAAGTGTTTATTGTCAAGGGCTATTTTTTAACTTAGTCAGATTAACCCTGTGATTGCCTTGGGTTTAGGGCCCCATATCAATACATCCACTGGCGAGTTAGGTTTTTTTAGACTTTTTTTCAGTTTCAATTCCTGTGTCAGCACTTTTGAGATGCATTAAGGGACTCTGCGCTCAAAAAACCTGGGTGCTGATTTTCACCCATTAGAGTGGGTCCCATAACTATCTTAATGCTAACGCATGGAATTGAATGGCATGTTTCAACATTTTGTAATGTGTTTTAATGGGCACAAAATTAGGGCCAAAGGTGCTTCCTTTTCCTTCAGTATTACTTCATAGCACAGATAATTGAATTGCTTATAGTGCTTGAAAAAATGCAGTCACATGGGGGTTTTTTTGACGTCGGCCTCAATTGAATCGAGGTGTATATGTTGCGCTGTTTACCTCTACCCTTTTCCTTCATTTTGAGATTGAAAAGTTTATTGTGGGAGTCTGGGGGACTCTGGGGGAGTGTGAAGGGAAAAAGAAGATTAATCCAAAATACCCCCAAATCTAGGTTGACTGAGACAGGAAGCTGTGATCCAATTTCCTTCTTGATCTGGCTGTTATCGCTGTGTTAGGAGAGCGTGGGAGTATGTGAAGAGAGCAAAGGAGACTTACCCCAAATACTCAAACGTTTGTGTGACTGAGAAGACACAGGCAGCTGTGATCCACATGTAACCGTTTTTAAGACACTCAGACCAGCTGGTTAGAATAAAACACAGTTTTATTTAAAAAAATAAAAAGGAAAGATCGCTCTCTACAGGCAAAATAACAGCGATATAATGACAGTTATGCCTTTATAGGCCCAGTATAGAGAAGCAAAAGTATCACATATACTGTCACAGGACATGCACACAGTAGTGAGGATACTCAATGGTTAAATACAATAATCAGTCAGTCTCTGTTGTGGTGTTTGGCATGCCCAAGGTGGTGATCAGGCAGCAATTGGTGTTAGATGATGCAACACCTAAAGTTCTTAAGGCTAGAAAGCTGCTAGGCAGTACCGGAATGGTGGTAGAATCTGCAGAGAAGTTGCAATGAATAGCCCCCACGGGCGTAGTAATGGAGACAACTTAAAACTGCAAGTGCTTGAGTCAATAGCCCCCATGGGCGTAACAACGGAAATAGCTACACTGCAAGAGCTTGCCAATAGCCGCCACAGGCGTAATAACGGAGACCAACAGCATAGGATTAGCTTGAGCCAATAGCCCCCACGGGCGTATACCGGAGACAACCTGCAAGAGCTTGAGCCAGTAGCCCCCACGGAACCTGACATAAGCTGTCACTGAGGCAGAAAGGTACTAGAAGCGGTAGAATATCATGTAAAGGGCAATACATCATACACACAATCAGTACAAAGTCACATAAAATGTTCCAACACCTCTTGTAACATTAAAAACATCTAAGAACACTGAAGACAACAAGTTGCATTCTAGGGCTAATTGCATCACATAGGAAGGTGTAGCAGTTATACCCTCACATTGAGAGTAAAAACACCAGTCCTCAGAGAAGTGGAGAATGTGCTGAAAACCCCACTAAGGGGAAAAGTTAAAAGAAATTGTTAAAAAGCCTAACGGAATATAAAACTAGTGGGGAAGTAAGGAAGAAGAGAGTGTGCCAAGATTTTGTTCATTTGAAATAACACCTCAGAGAAGAATTTGACCAATTATACTTGTATCAATCTCCTCCTGCACCTCCTCTAAAATCATGGTTGTGGTAGTGTGACGAACAGGAATGTCACAGGTCACATGGGATCATGTAGACACTAATACTCAATGGTATAGAGAAAATAGTCACACAAGCCTGTTTTCAAGCTTCCCCCACCCAAACTCAGAGGCGGATTACTATCAGATCAGATTGATGGTTTTATTGGGGGAACAGCTAGTCACTGGGAATGGAATGTATACAGGGTTGCTGTTTGTGCTATATCGACTCCCCCCTGGAGATTTCTAAAGAAGGTGTCTTACTCTTGTGTTCACCTCCCTCTCTGTTAGTATCCTTTGTCTGATGTTAACCCAAGTGTGTCATGTTTGTCTATGTGTCACAGTAGCGGCGGCTGCCGAGCCGACCGCTACCTTACCTGCTGGTTCGCCAGCATTCTGTGTCAGCGGCGTTGCGGTCTGTTCCTCTCTGCAGCCTGCCGCAGCCTCTTCCGGCGGGCTCTCAGTGTGCCTTGGCGCGCGTCCAGCTAGACGCGTGTCTGTATTTAAAGAGACAGGCACACATTTTTTGTCTCCTCCTCTTCCTGGGGGCTGCTCCTTATAACCACTGGACACTACTCTCAGTTGCCCTTTCGTGGTGTCCAGTGAGGTTGTAGTACTGACTATCTGTTCTGGTTATGACCATTGGCTTGTTCTGACTATCCGCTCTGTGTATGATCTTGGCTTGTCTGACAACCATTCTGGTGCATAATCTGCGGCTCTGGTAGACTACCCTCTATGTGTATGACCCGGGCCTGGCTGACTATCCGTTCTGGTGCTGACGTTTGGCTTTACCTGATTTCCCGTGCTGCGTTATGCTGGTTGGTCCCTTTACCCCTGGGATCAGACCTATAGCTCATTTCTTGTATATCGCTATCTACCTTGGTTGGCCTGCGGTTGTCAACTGCGCAACCAGCATACAAACGCTCCAGGGGATAGCCGTTGGGCACCTTGGTAGCTCTAGTGGCATCTATCCTGGTTTCTGGTGGTACAGGTGCGGACCTGTCGGGCGTTTTCTATCTTTGTGGTACAGGTGCGGACCTGTCGGGCGATTCCTACCTTGGTTGTACAGGTGCGGACCTGTTGGGCGTTCCTACCTTGGTTAAGTACAGGTGCGGACCTGTCGGGCGTTTCACACAGTTGGCCGGGAAATTAGTGGATCTCCGGTGCGGACCTGAGTCAAGTCCTTCCTTACTATCTTTGGGGCTCAGTTCCTTGTCTTCGGAAGAACAGTATTGCTGCCAACCGTGTTGCATTGTACTTTTCTGTACTTTTGCCTGTGTTTGTGTTTCTCAATAAAATCTGGTGAAATAGTACCGACTCCAGTATCGTTATTACTGCCGTGACAGTACGAAAGGGCCATGACTACGGACGGTACTAGCAACCCTTCTAACCAAGACCTCCTAGCCAGAATGGAGGTTCAAGAGCAGCGTATGGATCAAATGACGTTGGCCTTGCAAACCCTGCTGAACCGTACTGCTCATCTCGACCGCCCAGCCGGTCAGTCGGTGGCCTCCCCAGTTGCCAACCCGGCACCGATAGCTTCAGCCAACCCTGATGCAAGTGTGATCAGGGGTTCCTCATGGCATGCTCCTACTCCTCAACGTTATGAGGGAGACCCAGCTCTGTGTCGTGGGTTCTTGAACCAAGTAGGCATATTTATGGAAATGGTTCCACAAGCTTTTCCTAACGATCGTAGTAGAGTTGGATTTCTCATTTCTCTACTCTCGGGCAAGGCTTTAGCTTGGGCCAATCCATTATGGGAGACTGACAAACCGATTGTGTATGATTTCCTGGCTTTTGTGGATGCCTTCCGTAAAGTCTTCGACATGCCCGGTCGCAAGGCATCGGCTGCCAAGCACCTCATGACGATACGCCAGGGTACTCGTACAGTAGCCGAATATGCGATTGAATTCCGTACCCTGGCAGCTGAGGTTGGGTGGAACAATGAGGCTCTAGTAGCGGCATTCTCTCAGGGCCTATGCGACTTAGTCAAAGACGAAATTGCGGCCCGTGAGTTACCCAGAGACTTAGACGAATTCATATCATTCACTATCCTGATTGATACCAGGATCAGGGAGAGACCTTCCTTCAGGGAGCGTCTGCGTAGACCTCCATCTCGCCTGGCTCCCAGCTTTACTTACCCACCCAGTCCTCCCACGCCTCCCACACCTCCTGGCCTTGTCTCTGGGGACAGTGAGCCTATGCAGTTGGGAGCGACTCGTCTTTCAGTGGAAGAGAGAGCCTTCCGACGAAGGGAGGGTCTTTGCTTGTATTGTGGTAAAGCCGGTCATTTGTTAAAATCCTGCCCTGTACGGCCGGGAAACGCCCGCACCTAAGGTCCTGTCGGGGACAGATCTTGGGTGGAATATCTCAGTCCCCGGAGGAGGGGAAGGGTAAACCTATCCTCGAGATCTTACTGTCTTGGGGCAACTGCTCCGTAATTGCCGCCGCATTGATCGATTCAGGGGCGGCAGGTCACTTTATTGACTCTGAATTTGCTGAAAGACATGGCATCCCTTTGCAGAACCGCGAGTCTCCTTTGGCCATTGAGGCCATTGATGGGAGGCCCCTTAAACCCTCCCACATCACTCATGAGACTCTACCCTTAACCCTGCGTGTAGGAGCCCTACATTCAGAAACTATTCAGTTCCAGGTTATTCAGTCTCCACATTACGCCATTGTTTTGGGATATCCATGGCTGCAGAAGCATAACCCCAGGATAGACTGGGGGACCTGTGACATAATCTCCTGGGCTTCCAGTTGTACAAGTTCCTGTCTGGCTCACCCTACGAGACTATTCTGTACGTCCTCTCCTGGTCTACCAGAGGAGTACACAGCTTTTCGTGATGTGTTTGACAAGGGTCAAGCTGGGGCAGTGCCTCCTCACAGGGCCTATGACTGCGAAATTAACTTGATTCCCGGTACTATTCCTCCTAGGGGCCGTGTTTATCCACTTTCTGCCGAGGAGACAAGGGTTATGGAGGAATATGTTGCTGATGCTCTTGCGAGAGGCATAATCCGTAAGTCCTCTTCACCGGCAGGTGCAGGTTTCTTTTTTGTCAAAAAGAAGGATGGGGAACTGCGTCCCTGTATTGATTACCGGGGTCTAAATAAGCTGGTAACCAAGAATGCCTATCCGATACCCCTGATAACTGAATTGTTTGACAGATTAAAAGGGTCCAAGGTATTTACTAAACTCGATTTGAGGGCGGCCTATAACCTTATCCGTATCAAGAGTGGTGACGAATGGAAGACAGCTTTTAATACCCGCAGTGGGCACTATGAGTATTTAGTGATGCCTTTTGGATTGTGCAATGCCCCGGCTGTCTTCCAGGAGTTGATCAATGATGTCCTCAGAGACTTGTTACAAAGTTCGGTTGTGGTATACCTGGATGATATACTCATACACTCGCCATCTATTGAGACACATTTCATAGATGTGTCAAGGGTTTTACAGCGTCTGAGAGAGAATGGTCTCTACTGTAAGCTCGAGAAATGTGAATTCCATAAATCCCAGGTCACTTTTTTGGGCTACGTGATATCTGCCTCGGGGTTTGCTATGGACCCACAGAAACTATCTGCCATCATACAATGGCCTCGTCCAGTGGGGTTGAAAGCCCTCCAACGCTTTTTGGGCTTTGCTAACTACTATCGTAGGTTTATTAAAAACTTCTCCTCGATAGTAAAACCTCTCACGGATCTCACTTGTAAGGGATCAGACGCTTCCAGGTGGTCTCCCAGAGCCATTGGGGCATTCGAGACTCTTAAATCCGCCTTTGCCAAGGCCCCTATCTTAGTGCACCCTAATCCCGCCCTGCCCTTCACATTGGAGGTTGATGCATCTGAGACGGGAGTAGGCGCCCTCCTGTCCCAGCGCTCGACTCCTGGGGAGGCGTTGCTTCCTTGTGGATACTTTTCCAGGAAATTGTCTAAGGCGGAAAGGCTGTACGAGATTGGTGATAGAGAACTGCTGGCCATTATATTGGCATTGAAGGAATGGCGTTACCTGCTGGAGGGAACTAGTACTCCGATCTTGATCCTCACGGATCACAAGAACTTAACTTATTTGTCTGAGGCTAAACGTCTGTCTGCCCGCCAAGCCAGATGGGCATTGTTTCTGTCCAGATTTAACTTCATTGTCTCGTATCTCCCGGGCTCTAAGAACATTCGGGCAGACGCCTTATCCCGTCAATATTGTTCTAATTCTGAGGAGGAACCCCCTCCCGCCCCGATTATTCCAGCCGATCGTATTCTGGCTCACATTCGTACTAGTATTACGTCTCCTCTGGGTGAGGAGATTTTGGCTTCCCAGGGTTTGGCTCCTGCAGAGAAACCCGGTGGGAGATGTTTTGTACCAGTTTCACTGCGCACCAGACTGTTGGAAACTTTCCATACCTCCAAAACCGCTGGCCACAATGGACGCGATCAGTTGATCTGGTCCATTTCCCGATTATTTTGGTGGCCCAGCTTGAAGAAAGATTGCGCAGCCTTCGTGGCAGCCTGTCAGACCTGTGCTCAGAATAAATCCCCACGTAGCCTACCTGTGGGTCTCCTTCAACCTATTCCCAATGGGGATCGCCCATGGTCTCATCTGTCCATAGATTTTATGGTTGACCTTCCCGCTTCCCTGGGCCATACGGTGATCCTGATGGTGGTGGACAGATTCTCCAAAATGGCGCATTTTGTACCTTTGAAGGGGTTGCCTTCTGCCCAACAGTTGGCGGAGATATTTGCTAAAGAGGTCTTCCGTTTACATGGCATTCCTAATGTGATTATTTCCGACCGTGGGAGCCAGTTTGTGTCCCGATTCTGGAGATGTTTTTGCACGCAATTGGGGATTCAACTTGCCTTCTCTTCTGCCTACCACCCTCAATCTAATGGTGCAGCCGAACGGTCTAACCAGGGCCTGGAACAATTCCTTCGTTGTTATATAAACCACCACCATGACAATTGGGCTACTTTGTTACCCTGGGCGGAATTTGCCAGGAATTGTGCCATCAACTCCTCTACCCAGAGTTCTCCGTTTTTGATAAATTATGGGTTCCAACCCTCTGTTCTCCCGGAGACCTTTGAGGCACAACCTATTCCGGCTCTGGATGAGCATTTACGGGCTCTCCGCTCCTCTTGGGTACAGGTACAGCATACCCTACATGGTTCTATGCAACGACATAAACGGCAGGCCGACCGTAGGCGACTTCCCGCACCCTCCTTTCAGGTGGGAGATAGGGTATGGCTATCATCCCGGAATCTTAACCTCCAGGTTCCCTGCAACAAATTGGCTCCCCGGTTTGTTGGTCCATTTCGCATCATTCGGAGGGTCAACCCTGTGGCATACGCATTACAGCTACCCGCTACCATGCGCATTCATAATGTTTTTCATGTGTCGCTATTGAAACCTTTAACCTGTAACCGGTTTACTTCTACCTCTTGTCCCCCGGCTCCCATTCAGGTGGGGGACCATGCTGAATTCGAGGTGCAAAGTATACTGGATTCCAGGAGGGTAAGGGGGAGTTTACAATATTTGGTGCACTGGAAGGGCTATGGTCCGGAGGAGCGCTCTTGGGTTCCTTCCAGAGATATGCACGCATCCAGACTGATTCGTAGGTTTCATTCCCGCTTTCCAGACAAACCTCGCCCCGATCCTCGCAGGAGGGACCCTTAAGGGGGTGGTACTGTCACAGTAGCGGCGGCTGCCGAGCCGACCGCTACCTTACCTGCTGGTTCGCCAGCATTCTGTGTCAGCGGCGTTGCGGTCTGTTCCTCTCTGCAGCCTGCCGCAGCCTCTTCTGGCGGGCTCTCAGTGTGCCTTGGCGCGCGTCCAGCTAGACGCGTGTCTGTATTTAAAGAGACAGGCACACATTTTTTGTCTCCTCCTCTTCCTGGGGGCTGCTCCTTATAACCACTGGACACTACTCTCAGTTGCCCTTTCGTGGTGTCCAGTGAGGTTGTAGTACTGACTATCTGTTCTGGTTATGACCATTGGCTTGTTCTGACTATCCGCTCTGTGTATGATCTTGGCTTGTCTGACAACCATTCTGGTGCATAATCTGCGGCTCTGGTAGACTACCCTCTATGTGTATGACCCGGGCCTGGCTGACTATCCGTTCTGGTGCTGACGTTTGGCTTTACCTGATTTCCCGTGCTGCGTTATGCTGGTTGGTCCCTTTACCCCTGGGATCAGACCTATAGCTCATTTCTTGTATATCGCTATCTACCTTGGTTGGCCTGCGGTTGTCAACTGCGCAACCAGCATACAAACGCTCCAGGGGATAGCCGTTGGGCACCTTGGTAGCTCTAGTGGCATCTATCCTGGTTTCTGGTGGTACAGGTGCGGACCTGTCGGGCGTTTTCTATCTTTGTGGTACAGGTGCGGACCTGTCGGGCGATTCCTACCTTGGTTGTACAGGTGCGGACCTGTTGGGCGTTCCTACCTTGGTTAAGTACAGGTGCGGACCTGTCGGGCGTTTCACACAGTTGGCCGGGAAATTAGTGGATCTCCGGTGCGGACCTGAGTCAAGTCCTTCCTTACTATCTTTGGGGCTCAGTTCCTTGTCTTCGGAAGAACAGTATTGCTGCCAACCGTGTTGCATTGTACTTTTCTGTACTTTTGCCTGTGTTTGTGTTTCTCAATAAAATCTGGTGAAATAGTACCGACTCCAGTATCGTTATTACTGCCGTGACACTATGTGACTGCCCTTTTTTCTCTCAACTGTTTAAAATGCAGTTCATGATTTAACAAGAAGGAGCGTGCTTGTCTCTCTGTCGTCCACTATACAGAAGTTACTCATAGAGAAGTGCCAGGGGACTAGATAGATAGAATATCCTATAAGAACCGGAGCTATCACTGCAGTATATCCTGCATTGCCGGTGGAAACACGACTCCAAGTACTGGGTCTTAGTTCATAGTATAGCAGTTAGCTGTGCAGGTTAGCGAAAGAAACCCACAGACGATAACGTGCCTGAACTGCTATACCTTCTGTGGCAGAGACACCAGGGCCATATCGTCACAGGTAGGATACTATTTTTTTCCCTTGAGAGCAGGAAGGAACTGCCTCTCATTAGCAACTGCAATGTGCACACTGAAACATTGTGAAAAGGGGGACGAACTGGAAAGTATCACAACAATTGACACATCTGCTCTCATATTAAGCAACAGGCACAGCTGCAACCAATTACCTTTATCCTTAGGACAGCAATGTAAAACCATCTATCAAGAAACCAAGTATTGCTGTCACTATGTCCTTTGTACACTCCGCTAAGAGCATGTGATGTCAAGATAGAAGACTTAGTAAAAATAACTATCACAGGAGGCCTAAGCGACCCTGTGCTTCCTCCTTCTGTTGTGATGTTGGCCGGCATGATTGCCGGTTACTTCCACATTTCGGACGTCACTAGAACAGCGCTGGTACGTGCGCCTGTTTATGGGCCTATTCTGATTTGCCTAATTGATTCGCGCCTTGATCAGCTCCTTTATAACCTCCTTGGGCCTATGAGTCATTGCCCTTATGTGGTGTTTCCATTAGTTGCTCTAGTGTATTGTTGTGACTCGTGCCTGACTTACTAATCCACTCTGTGTATGATCCTGGCTTGTCTGACTACCCACTTCGGTTCTGACTGGTGGCTCTGGCTGACTACTTACTCCTTATAGTCCCCCGGCTTGTCTGACTACCCACATCGGTCCTGACCTGTGGATTTGGCTGACTATTCGCTCCTTGTAGTCTCCTGCTTGTCTGACTACCCACCTCGGTTCTCACCTGTGGCTCTGGCTGACTACTCGCATTACCCAGCAGTCTGACCATTCGCACCTGAGCTACGCTACTCTGTCTTGCTCACTCCCTATTGCCTCTCGTTGCGATTCCTGTTGGAGAATCTAGCCTAGTATAGCTGGTTTTCCAGTGTTGGACTTTGCTCATTTCTACTTTCCCCTCGGTGAAGCGCAGTAGTCCAGTGCTCAGCACAGCATGCAGCTCCAGGTAGTAGACTGGAGATTATAGTCCTGTGTCATTACTGTGTACTTTCAATAAAGGTGGTTTTACATTATATATATACCTGTGTCTGCCTTTCATTTCATGCTGGGTACCATGACAATAATAAATCCTCCCTGTCACCAGCTTAGCATATTCAGCAGGAAGGAATGTCTCGGCGTAACTGGAGTTTCACCCATCTCAACCTGTATCTATACATGAGCAGGCTCTTGACTGTAATTAGAAAAATGTTGCTGCTATACAGATGGATGAGGACATGTCAGAGCGGCAGATAGTACACAGACATAATACACCATACATTCAAGACAACAGGTACAACTTGACACATACTCAATCAGCCTTACCATATAGACAGATAAGAACAAGAGGAACAAGTATATATGGTGGTGTGGTGGACTCTGGTGATGCACCTTCTGCTGTGCTGGGCATTATCCTATATTGCAATTTGCAAGCTGCTGATTCTGAAGCTAACAAGTCTATCCTGTACTGTGTGCATTTGGATTCAGAGTATACAAAGTGCAGAGAGTTAAAACCTCAGAGCACAGCAGGAAGTTCCAGGTTTTTATAGTATTCCAGCCAGAATTCTCATGACACTAGAAAGCATAAGTATAAATTGTCACGATTTTGTGGGAATTACATTGGTGGTAGCGTAAAGGAGGAATATTTAATGGATTTTTGATCTGTTCAAAATGCCATGAAAAAGAGAGAAATGATGGTACTTCTGAGAAATTCACGCAAATAGAAAATCCCTGATGACTCCTGCACACTTGTGTAAATGCTGTCAGCAGATAATATATTGTATAATAAAATGTACAAAATGGCAGCAGTACAGTATATAATGTTTTACAGTGTTAGTGATGGCCTGTACATTGCATGATTTTTGTTTGTTCCCTATACATAATTGGGAACTTTGAAAATAAGAGGACTCTGAGATCTTAACAATATTAACCATTAATCCTCCACATAAGATATATTATCTTATATCTTATTATCATAAGATAGATTTTAATTGATATGTCCCTGGTGGCTGCAACCCAGACATGCTTCAGTTATCTCTCTATTACCTTTAAGATGATATAACGTAGAGGTATCATTGCCCAAACATACACAAGACAAGTAGGACTTCTCCTTTGCTTTTCTAGTGTAAATTGCACAGATTTAGAGACTAGAGAAACAATCAAGTGGCGCAGATCATGGAGCAGGTAACACTGGGCTGTTTCTCCTAGAGAATCTGGCCCTTCACTCTGAGACCCTAAGATATGGGTCAGACACTGAGAGTTCCCATGTTTGCCTATGAAGCAGCTGGATTGCCCCAGAATTGCTCCTCTAGAGCCCTCTAGTCTTCCTGTACTGTTAAAGGTGAGTCCATTTTTACTTGCCCACAAATGTAAATGGATTAATACAGGAAATAGAGTTGATAATCAGTAAAACATTTTTTGCCTATATCAACATTTCCCTTGGACTAAAGTTTGACTAGACAGACTAACAAGGATTATATTACATGGGCCAAAGGTGAAGAACGTTATTCTATTGGAGTTAATAAGGGTCTATAACTTATCACTATGGCTGGGATTCAAAAGAACGTGATCGTTGGAATCACATGTGTCCAGTGCTCTCCCTGCCTGATACAGGGGATCACACTTCCCTGAATACTGGCCTATGTCCCACAACGTGCTGATTAACTCTGTTTGTTTGCGTAACCTTGGAGCTTCTGCTACTATCACAGTCACTCTGTTTGTCAGTCCAAATATAGGATCCTGTACATCTGTTTTAACAAGTACACTGTAAACTGGAAGCTTAATTATAGCAGGCGTGAAGCCATCTGTTTTTAGCTATCTGCATTAAAGTTAGTACTGCTGCTATTCTTACTCTTCTCTGTGCAACAAGTCTTATTCCCACACCAGAGGTAATATCTTGTACAGTCATGGAGATACCTAATCCTTATCAGACACATTCTCTGGAAACTTGGCTACTCTTCATAATCATAATAGACCTTCAGAAGCTCATCTATCTTTCATAGGGAGTTTGTAGAATGGTCCTGACAGTGACTAGCTACTGTATTGTTCCACTGTATTATGAATACATGAGTGAAGATCATCTGATACCAGTCTTTGTATTTACATTGGCTTCTTCAGGTAGGAAAGAAATCCAATACCAACAGCACCAGCACTCCAGGTATCAGGTATCTGTATCACCATCATAGAAAAGAGCTTGATTAAAGACTACAATCGAGTTACTTGGTCTTTGCAGAGCACAACATGTGGGTTGAAGACAAAAGGAAAATGTAATCAAGTACCATGTGTCTTATTGAGCAGGGAAAAGTGGAGTCATTCTCTGGCAAATGAAAATTCCTCAAGTTCTAATCTATTTAAATTGAGAGTAACACAAAATATGTAAATATGTAAAATATGGACACCCCTTGAGATTAGAGGAAAGGAGGTTTAAACTTCAGCAGAGGAAGGGTTTTTTTACGGTAAGGTCTGTTAAATTGTGGAATTCCTTGCCCAGGGAGGTGGTTATGGCAGATACAATGGATACATTTAAGAGAAGATTAGATACATTTCTTTCAAAAGGGAACATACAGAGTTATACTGTTTATCAGTAGGCTGATCAGGAAGGTCTGATAAAGACTAACTTCATAGGTAGCAGGAAAGCTATAAAATTATCAGTTACTGGGGTATGAGGAGAAGGTTGAACTTGAAGGACTTGTGTCTTTATTCAACATAATTTACTATGTTATTATGTAAAAACAGAATACTGTATATTGTAGGGCTTGTATAAGGGTACTCCCATTGCTGAGAGATGTTTTATTCAAAAGTTATTTCAGCTCAAACTTTAAGTTGTTTAGGTGCAATATCTCAATGGTCTGAAAATGTTACAGTAGTGCTGTTGCTGCACCATCCAATGGAGATTTATGGTCAACTGACCAGTACTGTCCATAGAATGGTGTAGCAACAGCACCACTGTAACATTTCAGGCCATTGAGATATTGCACCCAAAAAAAATCAAGACTGAGTTGCAATAACTTTTGAATAACATACCTCTCAGCAGTGTGAGTACCTTTATTTTACTTATGAGGATAAGCCATACAATGCATATTTTTTACATATTAAGTGATACTATCCCAATAATAGCTAGGTTTCCAACACTTTGGAAGGCAATGCACTATAGATCCATCTAGTATTCAATGGGTTAAAATCCCAATTTAAATCAAAGAGACTCTTTGTCCGATCCCTTGTGTACAGAAGATATTTTGAGATTTTTAGGAGTTTGCATAAAGTTGGGGGCCCACAAATATTTTGCAGCAAAACTCTCATTCACTAAATCCACCACTGTAGGTGGCAAACATAGATATAAACCAAGACCAGAGGCTTTATATAGGGAACTAAAGAAGGGCAACTCAAGGGCAAATCAGCTATACAACCAGGGACAAAATAAATTCCCAATGATTTAAAGGAAAAGTAACTCATCTTAATAACCCCCCAAAATTAACTTACTATGACCATAAAATTCTAATGACCCCTATTAATTTTGCTTCTTTGTCTTTATGATAGAGATAATAACTTCAGTTGGTCCTTGATGTTGTATCAAAGCAAGCAGACATGACTGTTGTTAGCAGGACTCTTTATAACTGAAGCAGACAGAGTGCAGGAGCCTGCAGAGTATTACTATGTGCAGTGGGTAGAGGCTAAGGTCCAGTGCTGCCAGCAAGAATCATGTCCACCTCCGTGCACAACATCCAGATTGAACTGAAGTGAATATGTCAAACAGGGACAGGGGTTTATAATATAGATAGGAAAAATAAATAATTACACTATGTAAAACAATTCTTATCTTTGTTAAATGCTATATTTTTGTATTTTCTGTTTAGAATCCACTGGGCTAAAGCCTGGATCTCAAAGGCAAATCAGACTTATATGAAAAAACAAGTTATCAAGCTTATCAAGGACTTGCCTAAGTAGGATCCTGGAAACAGCAGTCAGTTTTTTATATTTATTACATTTATTTTCATTAGAGTTTTGTTTTAGTCCTCTAGTGGTTTCAGATTATGGCTTGATAAATACTAGTGGCCCTTACAAACCATGCAGATCTATTGAATCCCATTAGTTGCTCTGAGAAGGTTTGACCTGGAGGCAGCCTTCAACAAAGATTATTATACACAGGAAATGACAGACAGATAGATAGGTAGATTAGGGTGACCAGACGTCCCCGTTTTCCGGGGACAGTCCCCGGATTGAGGGCACTGTCCCCGGCTAGAATGTGTCCCCGGATCTGTCCCCGGATCCAACTAACGCATCCGCATCAATAGGAAGGCACGGACGGCATTACCTAAGCTGTATCTGCCGTCCAGTGCCTTCCCAACAAGTTGAAATGGCAGCCAATGAGAGAGGAGAGTTTTGCCAGGATACTCCTCTCTCATTGGCTGTAGTGCGTAGGACGGTGGTGCGGCACTCAGAGCAAGCGGGCAGGAATGCAGGCTGCAGCAGGGCTGAAGTGAGTACTTGTTTGTGTATGGAGGTGGGCAGTATGGAGGTGGACTAGTAAGTGAGGAGAGGGAGTAACTGGCGTGATGGGAATGGGGCACTGATTCTATGCACAGACAAAGTAGCTGTACACAGGCAGAGTGACTAACAGACACCACAGGCAGACAGAGTGACTGGCAGACAGTGCCATGAGTGGAGTGACTGTCAGATAGTGCCATGGGTGGACAGACTGGCAGGCAGTGCCATGGATGGAGTGACTGTCAGATAGTGCCATGGGTGGACAGAGTGACTGGCAGATAGTGCCATGGGCGGAGTGACTGGCAGACAGTGCCATGGGCGGAGTGACTGACAGAGAGTGCCATGGGCGGACAGAGTGACTGGCAGATAGTGCAATGGGCGGACAGAGTGACTGGCAGAGAGTGCCATGTGCAGAGTGACTGGCAGACAGTGCCATGGGTGGAGTGACTGTCAGATAGTGCCATGGGTGGACAGACTGGCAGGCAGTGCTATGGGTGGACAGACTAGCAGGCAGTGCCATGGGTGGACAGACTGGCAGGCAGTGCCATGGGCGGACAGAGTGACTGGCAGACCGTGCCATGGGTGGAGTGACTGTCAGATAGTGCCATGGGTGGACAGACTGGCAGGCAGTGCTATGGGTGGACAGACTAGCAGGCAGTGCCATGGGTGGACAGACTGGCAGGCAGTGCCATGGGCGGACAGAGTGACTGGCAGACCGTGCCATGGGTGGGCAGTGTGCAGACAGGGTGTGAGGGTGGATAGGTTGTGGGCAGTGTGTGGACAGGGTGTGAAAGTGGACACAGTGTGGGCAGTGTGTGGACAGGGTGTGAAGGTGGACACAGTGTGGGCAGTGTGTGGACAGGGTGTGAAGGTGGACACAGTGTGGGCAGTGTGTGGACAGGGTGTGATGGTGGACAGAGTGTGAAGGTGGGCAGGGTGTGAAGGTGGACACAGTGTGGGCAGTGTGTGGGCAGGGTGTGAAGGTGGACACAGTGTGAGCAGGGTGTGGACAGGGTGTGATGGTGGACAGAGTGTGAAGGTGGGCAGGGTGTGATGGTGGACACAGTGTGGGCAGTGTGTGGGCAGGGTGTGAAGGTGGACACAGTGTGGGCAGTGTGTGGACAGGGTGTGATGGTGGACAGAGTGTGAAGGTGGACACAGCGTGGGCAGTGTGTGGACAGGGTGTGATGGTGGACAGAGTGTCAAGGTGGGCAGGGTGTGAAGGTGGACACAGTGTGGGCAGTGTGTGGGCAGGGTGTGAAGGTGGACACAGTGTGGGCAGTGTGTGGGCAGGGTGTGAAGGTGGACACAGTGTGGGCAGTGTGTGGACAGGGTGTGATGGTGGACAGAGTGTGAAGGTGGGCAGGGTGTGAAGGTGGACACAGTGTGGGCAGTGTGTGGACAGGGTGTGAAGGTGGACACAGTGTGGGCAGTGTGTGGACAGGGTGTGATGGTGGACAGAGTGTGAAGGTGGACACAGTGTGAGCAGGGTGTGGAGAGGATGTGATGGTGGACAGAGTGTGAAGGTGGGCAGGGTGTGATGGTGGACACAGTGTGGGCAGGGTGTGAAGGTGGACAGAGTGTGGGCAGTGTGTGGACAGGGTGTGAAGGTGGACACAGTGTGGGCAGGGTGTGGACAGTGTGTGAGGGTGGACACAATGTGGGCAGGGTGTGGACAGGGTGTGAGGGTGGACACAGTGTGGGCAGTGTGTGGACAGGGTGTGAAGGTGGACACAGTGTGAGCAGGGTGTGGACAGGGTGTGATGGTGGACAGAGTGTGAAGGTGGGCAGGGTGTGAAGGTGGACACAGTGTGGGCAGTGTGTGGACAGGGTGTGAAGGTGGACACAGTGTGAGCAGGGTGTGGACAGGGTGTGATGGTGGACAGAGTGTGAAAGTGGGCAGGGTGTGAAGGTGGACACAGTGTGGGCAGTGTGTGGGCAGGGTGTGAAGGTGGACACAGTGTGAGCAGGGTGTGGACAGGGTGTGATGGTGGACAGAGTGTGAAGGTGGGCAGGGTGTGAAGGTGGACACAGTGTGGGCAGTGTGTGGACAGGGTGTGAAGGTGGACACAGTGTGGGCAGTGTGTGGACAGGGTGTGATGGTGGACAGAGTGTGAAGGTGGACACAGTGTGAGCAGGGTGTGGAGAGGGTGTGATGGTGGACAGAGTGTGAAGGTGGGCAGGGTGTGAAGGTGGACACAGTGTGGGCAGGGTGTGAAGGTGGACAGAGTGTGGGCAGTGTGTGGACAGGGTGTGAAGGTGGACACAGTGTGGGCAGGGTGTGGACAGTGTGTGAGGGTGGACACAGTGTGGGCAGGGTGTGGACAGGGTGTGAGGGTGGACACAGTGTGGGCAGTGTGTGGACAGGGTGTGGAGGTGGACACAGTGTGGGCAGTGTGTGGACGTGGACAGGGTGTGGAGAAAAAAAAATGTCCCCGGATTTCATTTTAAAAATCTGGTCACCTTAAGGTAGATAGGTAGATATGCTGATGTACTAAGAAGGACTGGAGTAATTCTGGTAAACCAAATGAACCATAGGGGACAAAACATACCCCCAATTAGCACTGATTTAATTGCAGCCTTTAAAAACTAATTTTAAAGGAGCAGTAAACTTTTTTTTATGAAAACACATATTTTATAGATCTTTCACTGCTGAATAAAACAAGGTCACTCCCATCGCTGTCAGATGTTTTATTCAAAAATTATAGCAGTTTAAATAATCAGGAAGTGTATTTACTGTGTTTACTTCCTGATAGTTCTAACTGACAGGAAGTGACAGACAGTTTCTATCACATTCTAGAATCTAACAGGAAATCTAATTAGAATTTGACCACTAGGGGGCACTGCTAGTGTAAAACTACATGGGTTTAAACTGTAATAACTCTGGAAATATAAATCTCTCTGCAGTGGAAGTACCATTATTTTACTCAATAGGAAAATTCCTAAAATATATATTTTTTCATAAAAAAGTTTACCGCTCATTTAAATTAATCTGAATGTTTACTTGTCCCTTATGGCACAGTTGTTTACCCCACAATTACTCCAGGGGAAGCTGCACTAAGAGGTGATAAAGAGGTTATAAAGTGGTTATGACTTCTCCGGTTTATCACTTCTCCAGATCCCCTATGTTATTCTCTGGAGCCTATGCACTAAGATTTCTTCAAGTTTGGAAATCTTAGAGCATAGGCTCCATAGAATAACACAGAAACTGGAGAAGTGATAAACTGGAGAAGTCAACTCTACTTTATCTCCACTTTATCACAACTTAGTGACTCTGCCCCCAGTTCTTCTTAGTACAAAAGCCAAAAGAGTTAAATAAGAAAGACAATTATTCCTTTAAAAGAAAACCATACCAATAGTATTTTGTTTAACTGAAGTGTGTACTTGGCAGGACCAGATATATCTGTACATGTTTCTTATATTCTATTGCACTCTATAGCTGGACAAGAGCATATGACAATCTGACCATCTTACAGTGCTCAAAAGAACCCTATGTCCTTTTTTTCTAGAATTTATCATTCCAACTGTTGAAGCCGATTGTCTGCTGGGGGTAGGTGCGAACTAAATAAAGACTAAAATGGAGCTCATTAAATATAGGCAACTATGGATAAAATATATATAAATACCGGACTGTTGTATGAAGGGCTCCTACATAGGGAAGTCATTCTGTAAATCAAAGAGCTACTTATTTTTATAAATATTTTTGCCTCATTAAAATTTAGCAGACTTTGTCTAGCGTGCTTGCTATAATTTGTATTAAATCCCACAAGACTGAAGCGCTTACAGAAGATTCTGGCACAGGTTATGCCTAACAAATATTTAAACAAGAGAGCTTCGCACGTTCTCCTGTAACGCACTTGTCACCAGCATCAAAACAAACAAGGATTATGGGTCTGTATTTATGACCAATGGGGAAAAAAAAATTCTGTTCTGAGGGTCCCTTTTTAGAAGGCAGGAATCATTAAAGATGAAAAACAACGGCTAATGTAACAGTAACTGAAGAAACTGTAATTTATATGCTTCATGTAGGAGATTTTCACGGCCATTAAAACCTCAGAAGTAACAAGGGGTCCAAAAAACCACACAGAAGAGTAGTGTGAAAAGCAGACCACAAAGTAAGACTCATAAGTGAGTAACTCAAAGCACAATTAAAGAATAAAAATTATTTTATTTAGACAAAAAAATAAAGATATATATAGACATGACAAAAAATGTTTAAAAACAACAAACACTCGGAAACAGATCATTCCAAGTAATGTTAAATGGAAGCCAATACAAATATTATCAAAATGTATCATACAAAATATATCAGGGCTCAAAATTTGCACTAGCCAATGGCGAGTGAAAATTTAGCCCTGACAAGTAGAAATTCAGCCCTGGTGGTTATGTTATGGCTTGCAGTGACGAGTAACTTTTCAGACTCTGGCTAGTAGCAAAGGACTTCCAATTTTAAGCCCTGAATATATATAATAATACAAATGGCTCCCAGGTAAGTTATAACCTCCTATTCACGCAATATTGAAAATTGGAAAAAAAAAACACAGGACTAAGTGTACCTATTCTGGTTCAGTCTTCAAGAAATTCAGTTTTCACAGAAAACAGAACGAGCAGTAGTCTAAGCATAAGGGAAACATGTTTTGTGTGTCCCAACAGCTATGGGAACAGATTTCCCACAGCTCTAAGCCTTACAGATCATAAGGCTGGTGATGTTAGCACTGAGTAAGGCACTCCTGGGAGATTGCTGTCCATTGATGAAGGATTCTATTGAGTTGAATATAGAAGAGAGATATCTCTCTTGAGGCACACTTGCTCTGGGACCACCCAGGCTTGAACTGCAAAGCTTATTGGAGGGCAATGGAGGAGTTATGGGAATTCTGCTACCATAGCTTTTGGGACACAGTCTAGCAGACAAAAGGGTTTTATATGGATCCTATACTGCTCCTTTAACCACTCAGCAGCACTTACATAATGCCATTTTTCATAGCAGTCTTTGTCACAGTAAACAGAATGATGATTCCTTGTCAGGCTAAGTTCACATAATTGGTCTGACAATTATGTGTTATAGTGCTGATTAAGACTCCTGTGTTACTCATCTGCAATGTACCAAAATTCGCCTGGCAATCGCTTCACAAAAGGGTGGAGGGATTGGGGGCATTACTGGTGTGTGGCTGATGGGCAGGGCATATTGGAGACAGCCAAACATGACTGACCGATGCTTATGTTGTTCTCCACGGATTTGATTACTGCATTGAGCAATGACACAATCACCCATCTGAATGGCTCTGTTGCATCTTCATTCTGTGGAGAACACAGTAAAGATACAGGATGCTGCACTGGAGCTTCAATGTGTGAGACAAAAGTACCCATCTGGCACTCAAAGGTTTAAAAAGTAAATCATAAGAATGCAACAATGTCAGTTTTAGGTCTCCTTGAATATCCAGGCATTTTAAACCTTTAAGAGCTCTTTTAAAGGGATAGTAATGTTTCATAATAAAAGAAGCTCTAATTAATCATCATAGTATTTGGACTTTGGAGAGTGTTATTTCAATTCTGTCAGAGTTGTAGTTCAGGAGTAATTCAATGACAAAGTGTCCTCCTCCCGCCCCTTTTACTGATGTCACACTGTTCAGCCTGAGCAGAAGGGAGGTGCCCAGATAGACTGCAGAGAGGGACAATCTTCATTTAAGATAAGGGAAAAACCTGAAAAGCTTGTCAAGGGGGGCAGGGATTTCATAGGAATAAGAGTGTCCCCTTCTGTTATCTGTCTGGTCTATGGACTGCATTCCACATCTGAGAAGAGATGGCTTACACTAGGTAAAAGGGGCAGGAGGGGGAAACTTTGCTTGTGAATATCTCATAAACCATAAAGGTTTGAGAGATAAGACTTAGATCATTCTTCGTGTTTTTTTAATGCCTACAAAATAAAATAAAGTTAAAACAAAGTATTACTATCCCTTTAATCATCATAGTATTTGGACTTTGGAGAGTTTTATTTCATTTCTGTCAGCGTTGAAGTTCAAGAGTAATTCAATGACAAAGTATCCCCCTCCCGCACCTTTTGCTGATGTAACACTGTTCAGCCAGATCAGAAGAGAGGTGCCCAGGTAGACTGCAGAGAGGGACAATCTTCAATTAAGATAAGGGAAAAACCTGAAGGGGGACAGGGCTTTCACTGTTCTCATAGGAAGAAGATTGTCTCCTTCTGTTATCTGTCTGGTCTTACAACCATATTCCACATCTGAGAAGAGATGGCTTACACTAGGTAAAAGGGGCGGGAGGGGAAACTTTGCTTGTGAATTATCTCTCAAACCACAAAGGTTTGAGAGATAAGACTTTTATCGTTCTTCATGTTTTTTTAATGCCTACAAAATAAAATAAAGATAAAATGAAGTATTACTACCCCTTTAAGGGGATAAAAACATGTATTAAACACTGTGGAGAGATGTGTTGTACACCACTGGACCAATGTTCCCTCTAAGGTGAAACTGAAAGGGTTTAAAGAGCAATTATAAAAAGCACAGAGTTATGCAGTGCATCTTCACTCCAATGCATTTTAATGCAGTCCTCTTTAACTATTTCTCTGCTAGGTTTCTCACATTAGAGGGAACACTGCCTCTGGCTCTCAAATGGTTAAACAATTTAATTTCACTTACTGTGCAACTTTACTACCTACTCTAAATAGGAAGGTATATTTCATTTATTTTTTTCAATTTGATTCTGGCAGGTCATTTATTACAATTGACTTCACTTCTCATAAAAAAGGACAGCAGTTGTCAGCAATGTAACAAACGTAGAACTGGATGAAGCGTTAGTAGAAGTACCACTATGGATAATTTGTGTAATACATTTTTTACATAAGAGTGTTCAAAGCAACACAATTTCTGAGGAGCAATTCTGGAGCAAACCAATTTCAAACCAGTTTCATGACATGTTCCATTTGATGCCCTGTGAAAGTCAGTTTGAAAGGAGTTGCAGTAAAGCAAGTGCACCCTGTTTCTGTTGATGTAAGTCTGAACTCATACACACTGGGACATTTGGTACACCAATATCACAAGTCAGATCTCAAGATAATAGAAGGCACCTATTGACATAAGCAGACTGGTATAGACTCCCTACGCAAATTCAGTGCCACCAGAGAGTACTAGTAGAAATTGCTAGCAGACAGTGTAAAAAGGATAATACTATTTTATTTTGTTTGATTATTTTAGCATGTGTTAATTTTCTCCATCTGCTGGCATTCTTTTTCTTTACTTTATCTTGAATCAGCACTTTTGCTTTATCACTCTCTTTTACGTTCCATGATGAGGTTGCCATCTACCTGCAGCCTTTAAAAGCAGTCAGTGATTCAACTGTATTGGCAAGGAATCATAAGGACTCATTAGGTGTGTGTCATTTGACTTGATTGCCAGTGCATGAGAAAAGAATGAGACACCCACATACAGAGGCTGGTGTACTAAGAACGTGGAGCAATTCTGGGGCAAACCAACTGCACAATGGGAAACAAACCAAAAATGTAAATGAGGATTTTTAACCCCATGAATGCTATATGTGTTTCCAAAGCATTGCTTTGCAATGTGTTGGGGACCAATGCCGCTCAAAGGGTTAATAGTCTCATTTAAATCTAGGGGAGTTAGTGGAAATAATATATAATAAACAAAGCTTGCAGGTAAATAAATTAGTATATATTGCTACTATAATAAAACATTACAACTGCTTTAAAATTCCAAAGCAATATTCTTTTCACTGCGCATACATCTAAGTGTCCTTTCATTTTATTCCTTACATTTCTGATCTTTAAAAATATATATTGTTGGGGTTATCTTCCTGTCTAAAAACAAGGGTACTCCCACTGCTGAGAGGTATTTTATTCAAACATTATAGCAGCTCAAACATGAATATCTTAGGTGCAATATCTCAATGGCCTGAAATTGTACAGTGGCACTGTTACTACACCATCCTATGGACAGATCTGGTCAGCTGACCATAGGACGGTGTAGCAATAACACCACAGTAACATTTCAGGCCACTGAGATATAACACCTAAAACATTCATATCCGAGCTGCTATAGCTTTTGAATAAAATACCTCTCAACTGTGGGAATACCCTTGTTATTTCAGGAAAATACACACTACAAAATAAATTTACTATATATTAATTGTTATTATCCCTTTTAAGGAAAACTAATACCTGCTAATATTAGCCCCCACACACTTTACTATGGCCAAGAAATCCCAATGGCCCCTATAAATGCTGTGTTTGTGCCTTTATTTCATAGATAATATCTTGTCAGTCCCAGATGTCATGTCCATGAAGGCAGCCATGACAGTTACTAGCCGTTCTTTTAAACCAAAGCAAGCAAAGTACATAAGCCTCCTTTAAGGACCAGATGGGTGCATAACACATTGAGAAGCAATGAATTGTACATCCCTATTAACCTTTTAAGGGTTACGGTTACTATGTGTTTATAGAATTTGAGGTTATGTATCTCAGCTTACAACTGTCATGTCCGCCTATATGGACATGACATGGTGGACTGAATGCATAAGAACAAATTCATAGAGGCCCTTAGGATTTTATGGATATTGAAAGGTAACTGCAGGTTATTGTATTTGTTCTTCGTAAACAATAATCATTGTGATATTTGTTCCGATATTTAAGTAGAAAAGTATTAGCCCTTTGAGAGTGGTTATGCGATGCATTGCTTTGCAAAGTGTTGCCTACCCCTCTGGCACTCGAACAGTTAAAATGTTCCCTCAGTTCCAGTTTTATGACAGGTTTTGTTTGTTTCATTGATCACGTTCCATTTGCACTGGGATTATGACAGATTTCACACACAGTTTTGTCCGTAACTACAAAGCTCACAGTCACTTTATCTGCTTCTCTACAAGTGGCTGCAGTCAACATGCCTAGCAAATAAAATCCCTGAGACCAACGATGTGAATACTCCACAGGCTAAGTACTTGCTTTTAATAGCCACTCTTTGATTTTTAGATATTGGACGGTTGCTATTTTTGGAGCATTGACTTAGAAACCCCAGTGAACTTTAGCCACATGATTAGCACAACTTACTTTTTATAGCCAGGCAATATGTTTTGGGCTTCTGCTAAATATAACAGAATAAATATATTCAGGGCCACAAAGATATGTATAGAACCAGGTGACATGGAAAATATGTTATCGCACATGGCCAACTGTCATGGATCATGTTATCTGTTCGTTCGTTATACATGAAGAGACCCACAGTGTATTGGACATCTTCTAAAAAGGAGTCAGACATTACTCACACATTAACCCTTTCAGTGCCAGAGGGGTATGCATTACTTGCCCCTCTGGCACTGAAATGGTTAACTTAAATGAGTGCTATTATTTCCAGATAGGTAAATATTTCAGCATAGGAGGTGGCTGAACATGTTTCCTTATGTCCTATTGAAAGGAAACCATAGATATAGAAATACTTACTCTTAAAGGAGAACTAGTACATTCTATGCCCTCCTCCACACTAATTTAAGGGCTTTTTATGCCATAAATATGCATAACTCATCATTTAGCTTGATTATAACATAAAAATTAGGAAATAAATTGAAATAAAAAATTGAAGCAATGTGTTGTGTACCCCTCTGACACTGAAAGAGTTAACTTAAATGTATGCTGTTATTTCCAAATGGGTAAATATGTCAGCATGGGATGTGACTGAATATGTTTCCTTATATCCCACTGAAAGGAAACCATATACAGAAATACATTAGTCGTTAAGGGAGAACTAACACCTTCTATGCCCTCCTCCTAACTTGCAATTAGCAGAAAATCCTAATTGGCCCCTATTAACTTTGCTCTTGTGCCTCGGACCAAAGGGCAAAAACTCTGCCTACTGCAAATGGTAATGTTAACACTTCAACCCCAGGGCTTTTTGTGCACTTGAGGACCAGAGCAATGCTGGCCTTTTTCAGTATGTGTTTATTCAACTATATTGTCCCTCTAAGTCCTTTATGATATACCTTTTTTAATATTAAGAATGGCTTTCTTTTGATTTTATATATATATATATATATATATATATATATATATTTCCTATATAATAATTCGCTAGGATGTCTGTCAGAGGCCATAATGCGTAGTAGAGACTGCACGCATTCGGCCACTCTCTACTGAGCATGATTGCATCTCGTGAGTGTGGTGACACAAGACTGCATCGCGTGGAGCCGTGAGGTAGTGCCTGCTTAACCCTTTGAGTGCCAGAGGGGTATGCAAAGCGTTGCGTACCCCTATGGCACTCATAGGGTTAACATTACCCGGATCTTGGCCCGTGTACACGGGCTTTTACACTAATATATATATATATATATATATATATATATATATATATATATATATATGTATAACCCATAATTTAGTTTAATTATAACATAAAAATTAGATTGAAAAACTGAAAAAAAAAATCACAACATTTTTATATCCCTCTGAGATGAAAATCCTATGTCCCTCTTTCTATTCCTGGTGTCCCTCTGTATAGGAGATCAGACTGTGTGGTGCGTATATAGGTGTATCACATTGTTCCGCAGCAATAAAACTCATACTAATGTTTGCTTAAAGGGATAGTAATGTTTCAAAATAAACGCAGCTCAGATTATTCTTTATAGTTTTTGGGCCATGTAGAGCATTATTATCATTTTGTACGATGTGTAGTTCCAGAGTAATTTAATCATAAGGTGTCCCCCTAGTGCCAACTATGTAAACCTGCACAGCCAGACCGTCAGGATGGATCGCAGCAAGGGACAATCATCTGTGAGCGTAAGGGTTTTTCCTTCCTTCAAGGGGGGCAGGGTTTTCCTTATGCTCACAGTAAGAAGATTGTCACTTGCTGTGAGCTGTCCGGTCAAGTGACAGGATTCCACATCTGAGGGGAGGTGGCGTACACTAGGTAAAAGGGGTGGGATGGGGAAACTTTATAATTGAATTACTCTGGAACTATACATCGTAGAGAATGATAAAGCTCTACACGGCCCAAAAACTATAAAGAATAATTGGAGCTGCATTTCATTTGAAACATTACTATCCCTTTAAACTTCATTGTATGTGTTGATAAATTATTCTGTCTAAATAAAATACTTTGCTTTGGTGGAAAAAGTCACCAAAACAGCTCTACCTCCAGTGCTGCCCTCACTACCACATTCAATAGATTAAATGCCCCTCTTTGGCCATTTTACCAGTTGGCAGTTCTGTTTCTGCTTCTCTCTTCCTCACAATCACAATCAGGAGGAGAGAGGCCGAGAATAGTGACAAAGGCAATGTCTACAAGAACATGCAATTACTGCAGCAGTGATCTGTGTGAAGAGCAGTCAGTTACAGCCTCCACACCATAATCACATCTGCTGTGATCATTAAGCCATGATGTGCCAGGACTGCCATTGGTATAGTCCTGCCACATCCTTGGTCCTTAAGGGGTTAAGGACCAGAGGGGTGTACAAATCATTGCACACCCCTAAGGTCTTTAAAGGGTTCGGTACCCTCATGCATGCTGCCTGATTTTGTATGAAAAAATTGCCCGCAACTGTTATGTCTGCCTCCATGGATATGACATACTCAACATTCAGGACTGATTGAAGGCAAAATTCATAGAGTTTATTAGAATTTTCTGGCTATAGGTGTTAGCATGGTAAGACAACCTGATAGATGGGTGTCAATGTTATAAATAGTTAATCTTTTAAGGAACTACATGACAGCAATCCAGATTGTCTTTCCTTTATGGTAACAGAAAGAACTGATATGTGTTTAAGAAATGGTGATAGGGAATAGCTTCTCTTGCAAGGAGAAAGTTTCTGGAATTATTCTTTACAGTTTGGTTTTATTGATTCTGTAGAAGTGTATCACTTTATATAGGTGTCCTGATTTGGCATTGGATGGTACTAAGAGCATAAATTATTCTGTGGCTGTATCACTCCTGTGGTATCTGCAGACTTTAAAGGGATAGTAATACTTAAAATGTAAAAAAAAATATGTTGTAGGGGTTATCCCCCCGAGTTAAACAAAAGTACTCCCACTGCTGAAAGGTGTTTCATTCAAAAGTTATTAATTTTCAAAGTTGAATTTTTTAGGTGCAATATCACAGTGGCCTGAAATTGTACAGTGGCGCTGTTGCTACACCATCCTATGGAGATTTATGGTCCCAGGACTAGAGCTGTAGCAACAGCGCCACTGTACAATTTCAGGCCACTGTGATATTGCACCTAAAAAATTCAACTTTGAAAATTAATAACTTTTGAATGAAACACCTTTCAGCAGTGGGAGTACTCTTGTTTTTCTCAGAGGGATAAACCCTACAACATATTTTTTTTACATTTTAAGTATTACTATCCCTTTAAATGGAGCATTCACTAAGGGCTAGTGATTTTATTGGTCTGATTTAAGCTACAATATCCTTTTCCTTGGGGAGGTGTGGCCTTAATAGGCTATTTTAGCACCACCCCTGACCAGGAAGTTCTTTCAAACTTTGCAGCCAAGAGGAAGCTCCCAGTGTTTAGGAAACAGCTGTTGCAGGCTATTATTTGATTCATGCTGTAAGTGGTACTTTGAACATTTCTTGCCTCATTACCTTGTCTTTTTAATTTTTATATCCAATAAATGCTGGTTTTTATGGACTGAAGCACATCCACTCTATGTTTTCTTATTGATTTATAGCTACAGAGTACAATGCAAATCTCTGCTTGTATCAGTACAGCTAGGATGGCATTTATAACAAATTTACAAAAGCCATATAAACAGCAAGCACTTATTTATTAACCCACTAGTGTAAAAGACCATGTACACGGGCCAAGGTCCGGGTAATGTTAACCGTTTGAGTGACAGAGGGGTACGCAACGCAATGCTTTGCAAGGCGTTGCTTACCCGTCTGGCACTCAAAGGGATAAGCAGCTGCTTCCTCACTACTGCACACAATGCAGTCTTGCGTCGCCTCACTCACTTGATGCAGAGACTGCCCAAACGTGCACAGTCTCTACTGAGCATGACGGCTTCTGACAAACATCCTACCAAATTATTATATAAGGATTGAGAGCAAGAGGGGTATGCAATGCAATGCTCTGCAAAGTGTTGCTCACCTCTTGCACTCAGAAAGTTAATCAAGAATTTTTTCAACAAGCAGGATTTTAGTTATCTATGATGGCAACTTTGGGTGGAATCCCTCATTTTATTACTGTAAACAAGCATTTATCTGTGGAGAAGTTAACAATTAATTACAGTCAGTACATCCAGCTGAATATGTTTACTAATGTGCTGAAATCTAGTGCCCAAATGTGAAAATATAGTATCATTTTGTACTGAAAATAATAAATATTTATAGTCATTAATCCAAGCAAGACGCCTAAAATATAAACGCTAAAAAAAAGAATACCCATCCAAGAATAAAGTCTGCCATAATCTTTGAAAATAATGTTTTTCTTCTTCTCCTGACATAAAACTAGAATTTAAAGGTTGTGATTATGGCAGCAAGAGCTAAAATGGTTTCAGTTTAGTTTGAGTCTGCTTGTAACGTCTATAGATTCATAGACACAGACATATTTTAATGTCCTAGATTCACTACACTACTTGCTTGTAATCCTATTGGAGGTAAATTAGATATGTTATCATCTTCAATTGTTCAGAATGCTGTCAGTGGAACTCTAGTGAGGTCCAATAAGGAATAGACAGAGACACACAATTACTTCAAATAGTCCTGAGCAGGAGGAATTGTAATATTCAGTAGTTTCCTGAAATGGTGACCAGGTTATCCAAGGTCTTTCCATGTGCCTGACACTTATTGGAGAAGACAACATGCACAAATTTGAAGACTTGATTTCAGAATATACAGGCTAAAAGCAGAGAATTATATTTAATCTGGCACCAGAGACATAGCCAGGCAGTATTCAGTTATTAGGGTGGGAATTATTAATACAAGTGGTATAACTACTGGACATATGAGCTACAGAGGTTCGATTCTGGAGAAAATTCCTTGCATTATAGAGGACAAAATTCCCATCAATGGAAAAATCCCCATCAGTTTAAATAGAGTACATAAAACAAACATGCAGAAAAATAGGGGCTATCCAGTAATGTTACTGATTATATATATATTATCTTGTCATAGCACAACAATATATAAACCTGGCACAACTCCACTTGTTACAAGTCACTGCTTGTGGAGATACAGATACCTGCCTTCCCCACTTTAGGCCACACCTCAAGGACATCTCTTCACAGTTCAACAAATAAAGTATAGGACTGAGAGATTCAATAAAAATAAAGTAAAAATGTAATAGCAATATAAAAATTACATCACCATCTCAAAAGCTTAACACGTTTCTTGGCACAGAGACCACTTTGTCTGAAGCTCAGTGTTTTTTTTGTTGTTGTTTTTTAAACTATCCAGAAAAACAATGGAGTTTGAGAGAGTCTTCTGAAAGAGATGCATTTGTGTTGTTCTGAAAACACTCATCTGTGTTTATTTATTTACAGCTTTATTGATAGCAACATAAAGCAAAAGATTAACTATTATGGAGCAAACTAATTGTGCTATAGTGGGGGGGCAAAAGGAATAAACATTTTCACTGATTTAAATAGAGGTATGAACCTCTTGAATGCTAGTGAGCTCTCCAGTGCATTGCTCTACTATTCATCTGGTTAAAGCCCCTATTTAAATCAATGGGACTTAGAGATGTTTTTATTTCTTCCCTATGGTGAAGTGTGTATGTTCCAGAACTGTTTTTCATTTCTGCATCTGACCTACAGGATCTACCACTGTATGCATCTGCACCTATTACAAGATGATCTTTCATAAAAGAGAAACATATTGTAGTGTTACTATTCCTTTATTCTCGATGCACGTGCTTTCAGTATTTCTTGTGTGTGTGTCTTCAAATCTGGACCAGACGCTTGATTTTAAGCCGAGTTTATCCTGGTTCTTAGCTGTGCTGAGTGTCCTCAGAAATAGGAGACTTGGGAAAGTACTTCAGATTGGCTGGCAATACTGAATCTTCTATGACAGTAATAGTTGGGCTGATGACTACACCATACAGGACAAATAAATATTCCCCAAATTCCTATTGATTTCAATGCAGTTTTAACCCCTTGAATGCTAGGGAGACCTCCAATGCATTGCTTCACGTGGTTCTACCACAGAACACAGACAAAAGCAAGTTTAAAGGGATAGTAATACTTTATTATTACTATCCCCCATATTGTAGATATTTGCAAAATAAATTAATAGCCCCCCAGGTTCATCTCTCAAACCTTTATGGTTTGAGAGATAACTGAAGGCAAAGTTCCCCCCTCCCTCCACCTTCCCTGAAGTCAGCGTTGTACTGACTTTCATCAGGCGGCTCTGCAGCAGAGCCACAATCGCGTTAGTGACAAAGAATTATTTCACTGAAACAGTCTTCTACATGTGATTGCAAACCAAGCACATGTAGAAGACTGTTTCAGTGAAATAATTATTTTTCACTAACGTGATCTCGGCTCAGCTGCAGAGCTGCAAGCCTGTCGTACGACAGACTTCCCCTGCAGTCAGTACAATGTTGAGTTCAGGGAAGGGGTAGGGAGGGGGGAACTTTGCGTTCGGTTTTCTCTCAAACCTTTATGGACCTGGGGGCTATTAAATTATTTTGCAAATATCTACATTATGGGGGGATAGTAATAATAAAGTTTTACTAGCCCTTTAAATATCAGAGAAACATGATCATTAGTGTTGAGCGAGCGTGCTCGGCCGATGCTCGGATCGGCTCGAGCATCGCTCTGCTCGGCACATGGCGGTACTCGTCGAGTACCGCCATGTGCTCGCCCGCCATGTTCGGGTGGCGGGGATCTGTGCCGGAAGAGGCACAGATCTGAAGACGCTCCGCTGGACCACCAGGGACTGGAGGTACGGGGGCATTGCGGAGATGAAAGGGGCATTGCGGAGATGAAGGGGGACATTGTGGAAGAGGGGCATAGCGGAGATGAAGGGGGACATTGTGGAAGAGGGGCATAGAGTCTATGCCCCTCTTCCACAATGTCCCCCTTCATCTCCGCTATGCCCCTCTTCCACAATGTCCCCCTTCATCTCCTCTATGCCCCTCTTCCACAATGTCCCCCTTCATCTCCGCTATGCCCCTCTTCCACAATGTCCCCCTTCATCTCCTCTAGGAGATGAAGGGGGACATTGTGGAAGAGGGGCATAGCGGAGATGAAGGGGGACATTGTGGAAGAGGGGCATAGCGGAGATGAAGGGGGACATTGTGGAAGAGGGGTATAGCGGAGATGAAGGGGGCATAGCGGAGATGAAGGGGGACATTGCGGAGCTGAAGGGGCATTCGGAGATGAAGGGGGCATAGCGGAGATGAAGGGGGGCATTGACCAGGCACCCTCCCCTCATCAGAGCAGGGGGTGCCTGGTATAATGCTCGTGTCGCCCCATTGGATTCAATGGGGCTCGGGTGCTCGGCTGAGCACTCGAGCCTCAGGGGGTGCTCGGTCAGAGCACCCGAGCACCCGAGCATCGGGGTGCTCGCTCAACACTAATGATCATTCCCCATATACTAAGAAGGTGCAGAGGAAATTGTCTTAAAAGGAATCCATTTTCCAGTACATTCTATAACAGTCATACGGCTCAAACACACCCCAAAGTTCAAGCACTGGACTTTTATACCAACATTTTAGTGCAGACAATGAGCTATACAGGCAGATTTAAAAACACATCTTTTTACTTTAACGATTCCCGCTAGTTGTCAGATTACAATTAGCTATTCTGTTATATACTATTTGAGAAGAAAATCAATGACAACCAGTGCTCCACAAAATGTGATAGAAACAGCTGAGTCATGCTGTCAGTTAAAACTTACGGGAAGTAAATGTGCTGGAAATTCACTTACTGAACTGTTAAAACACTTGAATAAAACAACTAACAATGATGGGAGTACGCTTATTTTGGTCAGTAGGAAACGCTTTATAACCTATTAATTTTCATTAAAAAAGTTTACTGCTGCTTTGTCAGGTCCACCTTTGCTAAGAGTTATCTAAAAACATGCACTGTTATTAGCTATTGAGGACAAGGGTTGGCTACCCCTATTTTATTATGCTTATTTATATACATATATAGAGAGAATTGATTTCTGGGCTCCTTTTTTGTATAAATATTTTTTTTTTACATTAGCAGTGCCCTCTAGTGGTCAAATTCGAATTAGTTTTCCTGTTAGATTCTAATGGAGAGGAAAGTCAGAAAAGTCAGAGACATACAGTTCTCCATAGAATGTGATAGAAACTGCCTGTCACTTCCTGTCAGTTAGAACTATCAGGAAGTAAAACACAGTAAATTCACTTCCTGGTTATTTGAACTGTTATAAATCCTATATAATAATTTGCTAAAACGCGTGTAACGCCACATCATGAGCGGTAGACACTGCTACGCGTGCTGCAGTCATGCACAGTAGAGACTGCCTGTTCCACGGCTGATACAGAGCTGGACGCTCCTTCGGAGCGGCCAGCTCTGTATCAGCCACGACGCGGGCAGTCTCTACTGCGCATGACTGCCCCGTGACCGGGTGGCAGTGGCACTGTGGCCCGTGTAACAGGTTCTTCAATTAGTTTTTAATAAAATATCTGACAGCAGTGGCAGTGACCTTGTATTATTCAGCAGGAAATGATCTATAAAATATGTGTTTTCATAAATAAAAGTTTACTGCTCCTTTAATATTTAATATAGCCTGTATTATTTGGTCCTTTTTCACCACAGATCTATCCCTTGTCCATCGTATAAACAATTTCTAACCAAGCTCCAATTGATCTTACTATGAAATGGCAGTTGTTTAGAATGTACACCATTCATTTAACATCTACCTCCCTCTTTATAGTAACATATGATCCCATACTGTGTAGTATATGCACTTTTATGAACTCTTGTTGGCACAACTTTATATTCATCACTTATTATAAAACACAGCCAGTCTGTACCATTTATATTGGGATTAAAGGGTGTTTTGTTTTTCCATGGCTTCTTAATAAATTCCTAGTATGATCCGAATGTTATCCCTTTGAATGCTAGAAGGGTATCCAACACATTGCACAACAATGTATTGAAAACCTCTATAGTACTCACTGGTTAAAGGAGCAGTGATCTTTGTGAAATATATAGGACATAAGGCTTTTTCCTGCTAAGTAAGGTTACACACAATTTTCTCTCCAAAAGTTATTACACTTAGATTTTTTTCACTAAACTGCAGTATCTGTTCTAGTCACCAAATGGTGCAATTTCTATCAATTACTTTGGAGAGATGTAGTCAGTGACTCAAGATCTCCCTCAGATTGCATTAAAAAGTGCTTTTTTGAACATGTCTGTGCTGTTACTAATAGATTGATTAAAAATATGTTTTAGGATGTACATAATAGCATTTTCATGAGCAACCTCCCAGCAGCAGGAGTACTCTTGTCTTACTCAATTAAAAATAAATTACCACTCTTAATTCAGAACTGATCTTTAGAATATTCCTGCATATAAAGTACTATGCAAAAGTTTTAGGCATGTGTGAAAGTAAGAATGCTTTCAAAAATAGACATGATAATAGTTTATTTTTATCAATTAACAAAATGATAGTGAGTGAACAGATGAAAAATCAAAATCAAATCAATATTTGGCGTGACCACCTTTTGCCTTCAAAAGAGCATCACATCTTTTAGGTACAACTTGCACAATGTCAGGGATTTTGTAGGCATATTGTGAGGTGTATGATTAAACCAGTGGTTCTCAATATTTTTTGTTTGGGGCACCCCTAACAAGTAATCTAAAACATTCAGGGCACCCCTGACATATTTGATGTACTTTATAAAGGGCATAAGAGGGATACAATACATAAATATACTGTTATTATTAGGTCTTTTAATCATAATAACAAAACTAATCATAATGTGCATAACAATTTCTATAAATCTTTATTTAAAAATCCATTTTTGTTAGTCTTCATAGAAAACATGGGGCACCCTAAGTTGATGTCCGTGGCACACCAAAGTGCCACGGCACCCTGGTTGAGAATCACTGGATTAAACAATTATACCAAACAGGTGGTAATGATCATCAATTTATTAGGTGGGTTGAAACACAATCATTAACTGAAACAGAAACAGCTGTGTAGGAGGAATATAACTGGGTGAGGAAAAGCCAAACTCAGCTAACAAGGTGAGGTTGTTGAAGACAGTTTAATGTTAAAAGTCATACACCATGGAAAGACTGAGCACAGCAACAAGACATAAGGTAGTTATACTGCATCAGCAAGATCTCTCTCAGGCAGAAATTTCAAGACAGACAGGGGTTTCCAGATGTGCTGTCTGTCAGACAAGTGAGCATAGGAATCTAAAGAACAGATTGAGTGAAGAACCCCAACACCCAAAAAGCAGAAGGTCAGCCTCCTCCAACAAAGGATTAGGGAGCGAGCAGCTAGAGTGCGACGCTAGAGGGCGTAGCTCGGGCGCGGTGGTTGGTTGTACAGTGTTGTGCTGCGGCAACTGCCGGGTAAAGGTGCTGGCCGCGAAGCCAGATTGGTCCCCTTCGGTTGAGCCAAAGGGGGCCCGCGATAACACTGCACAACCAAACTATACTACCTAATCCTCAGGGGGGAAGATATGTCTCCAAAGTATACAGGGTACACACAGGGTACTCACTCAGGTAGAACAGGTGCCAAGGTAGGTCTGGAAGGCCACAGGTAGGCACGGGACTGGAGGATACACTGGATCCAGGTAGATCAAGAGACAAGGCAGGAGGATCCAGGTAGAACAAGAGACAAGGCAGGAGGATCCAGGTAGAACAGGTGACTAGGCAGGTAAGGTAGGCCACAGGTGGGCACGGGACTGGAGGATACACAGGATCCAGGTAGCTCTAGAGACAAGGCAGGAGGATCCAGGTAGAATAAGAGACAAGGCAGGAGGATCCAGGTAGAATAAGAGACAAGGCAGGAGGATCTAGGTAGAACAGGTAACTAGGCAGGTCAGATAGGCACAGTACTAATAGGAGTTTGCACAGAATATACATACACAGCTACACTAGACTAAACGGTAGACATACAGGACGCTATACTAACGCGTCCGACCAGGGATAAAGGCAGCCTAAATACTCACTGAGTAAAGCACCGAAGCGTCCCAGGAAACCATGCCGCAGCCAGCGCGACGTCACTTCCGGCCACACGACGAGACGTCGGGACGCAACGCCAAGACGGTCGGAGGGAGGAGAGAAACCCCGACCGTGACACTGTCCAAGCTCTTTTGAGGAAGCACAAAGAAACAGGCAACGTTGAGGACCGTAGACGCAGTGGTCGGCCAAAGGAACTTAATGCAACAGATGAAAGACACATCATTCTTACTTCCCTTCGCAATTGGTAAATGTCCAGCAGTGCCATCAGCTCAGAATTGGCAGAAAACAGTGGGATCTTGGTACACCCATCTACTGGCAAAAGAAAAAGAGAAGCAATTCTGGAACAAATGCACTGCTCCCTGTTGATTGAAGTGTGGAATTTAACCCCTTAAATGCTATAGAGGTCTACAACACATTGTGAAGCACTGCTTTGGAGATCTCTGTAACATTCAGTAGGTTAAAAGCTCCATTTTAATCATATAAATTTGGCTAAATTTTATTTCTTCCCTATGATACAATTGTTTATTTCCCAGAATGTATTATATTTCTATTGTGGATAATGCCCTTCCCCCAATACCGCCACTATTTCTATGCATAATGTCTTAGAATCTTGGGGGAGATGCACTAAGGAGTGATACAGTGGAGGTGACTTCTCCAGTGATATCACATCTCCTTATCCAGTTCCTATGTTACTCTATGGAGCCAATGGACTAAGAATTCTCAGACTTTGAAGATCTGAGTGCATAGGCTCTATAACATAGGAAATGGAGCAGTGATATCACTGGAGAAGTTATCACCTTTTTATCACGTCTTAGTGCATAACCCCTCTTATGTTGACAGCAAACGCTGAGTAATTCTGGAGCATAACTAATGTACCATAGTCAGGAAATGAAAATTCTAATTGATTTAAAGGAGCAGTAAACCTTTTTTATGATAAAGTTTATATTGTAGGGATTTTCCTATTGAGTAAAATAAGGGTACTCCCACTGCCGAGAGATTTATATTTCCAGAGTTATTACAGTTTTAATCCATGTTTTTTTACATTAGCAGTGCCCTCTAGTGGTCAAATTCTAATTAGATTTCCTGTTAGATTCTAATGGAGAGGAAAGTCAGAAAAGTCAGAGACATACAGTTCTCCATAGAATGTGATAGAAACTGCCAGTCACTTCCTGTCAGTTAGAACTTCCAGGAAGGAAACACACAGTAAATTCACGTCCTGGTTATTTAAACTGTTATAATTTTTGAATAAAACATCTGAGAGCAGTGGCAGTGACCTTGTTTTATTCAGCAGGAAATGCTCTATAAAATGTGTTTTAGTAAAAAAAGTTTAGTGCTCCTTTAAGTGGAGTTTTTTAACCTTTGAATGCTATAGAAGTCAATATTGCATTTCCTTGCAAAATTTTGGAGACTTGCTTAGCATTCAAGGGGTTAAAAACCTCACTTGGGATATATTTTATGTATTGTGCAGATAGTACGCTCCAGAATTGGTCATCTTCTGCTTCCTGGATAAGGCCCTTAATATTCTTCACTTACAATAAACTCAAAGCCATTAAATGTTCTGGGATTAAATGGAGGGGTTTTCCATGACTTCTCAATAAGTGAAGGAGAAAACAAGGTCACTTCTAGGAAAAAGACATGGGGAAGATAAGGTAAATCAAGTTTAGAACTGCAATCTCAGTCTGATATGCATACAAATACTTTCCTGATCAATGCTTGGCAACCATTAGACAGAGCCAGATCCATTACTGGAAGAAGTATATATACACACAGTTACGTGATCTGTGCACCTGATAGCTTCACTTGGGAGGATGCAGGGGATATACCAGCCTACCAGTAATAAATCATAAGTATCTCCTCTCATTATTGCACAAGGTAGAATTCCCTGTACGCTGGAATAGATTTACTGTAGTGGATGCCAATATTGTGTGATTACCATCAGTCTCCTGTATGAGCCTTTATTTAGAATCAAGTTATTTTGGTGCCTGCTAAATCTGGCTGTTTCACTTAACTCTTATAAAAGTTTAATGTGTCTATTCTAGAAGCTATTGACTGAAATACTAGAGGGGAAAAGATAAGCTGCAGGCTGGAAGTGCTACATTAAGGTCATTAGTAGGACTCCTCTGTCGATGATGGTCTATAATAGTTCCAAATCACATGGAAATCCTTTAAAGAAGTGGTCCCAATGGACACTTTATGCTGAAGTTGCATTAAATTAAAGCAACTCAGTTAACCAATTTCCTGTTATAAAGCAGCACCACGTTGAAGAAAAGGCCTTACGCAGATAGAAAAAGATGAGAAATTCTGGGGCAGACCAAATGCACCCTGGGGAAGTGGGATGCATCTGATACTGAGAATGGTAGAAACATAGGGTGATAGTTTAGTACAGGGGTAGACAATCTTTGGACCTCCAACTATTGGGGGCTACAATTAAGGTGATCACATATCCCTTTAAATTAGGGACACTTATGAAAACTGCATTCTACATGACTGCACATGAATCAGTGCAACCATGTAATGTGTGTGTTTTTTATAAGCTCCCCAGATTTAACCCCTTAAGGACCCATGACGGTCCTGGCATTTCATGGGTTGGATGTACAAAAAAGACCCATGACGTGCCAGGACAGTCATGGTTTTGAGGGCTCCCCACATGATTGCATGCCTTACTGGGAGCGTTGTGTTGGATCCACAAAAACAAATTCTCTGTAGTCCTTAAGTGCTGGCCATGGCCATTTCTTAAGAGGTTAAAGGGATAGTAATACTTCGTTTTAGCTTTATTTTATTTTGTAGGCATTAAAAATACATGAAGAACGATATAAGTCTTATTTCTCAAACCTTTATGGTTTGAGAGATATTCACAAGCAAAGTTTCCCCCTCCCGCCCCTTTTACCTAGTGTAAGCCATCTCTTCTCAGATGTGAAATGCAGTCCATAGACCAGACAGATAACAGAAGGGGACAATCTTCTTCCTATGAAAACAATGAAAACCCTGCCCCCCTTGACAAGTTTTTCAGGTTTTTCCCTTATCTTAATTGAAGATTGTCCCTCTCTGCAGTCTACCTGGGCACCTCCCTTCTGATCTGGCTGAGCAGTGTTACATCAGTAAAATGGGTGGGAGGGGGAGACTTTGTCATTGAATTACTCTTGAACTACAACTCTGACAGAATTGAAATAACACTCTCCAAAGTCCAAATACTATGATGATTAATTAGAGCTGCTTTTATTATGAAACATTAATAGATATATGTGTTCACCTAGCTACAATGCATGCGGAGGGCCCAAGGGAAAGACAATCAGGGAAAATATAACACCACTAAAGTAGAGAATGGCTAAATTGCATGGACCCATTAACCCTTTGCGTGCCAGAAGGGGTACACAACGTATTGCTTTGCAATGTATTGGCACTCAGAGGGTTAAAGGATCCCTAATATTTCCTAGTAATAAACTCCCATGTATCTTATCGGAGAACAAAAATTCTAATGGCCATTACGAATCAGTTGAATGTTGACTGGGTCTCTGAAATTAATATTTCATTACAGCTGCATATCATGTCCATAGAAGCAAACATTAGTTTTTGTTGCAGGACCCCAAACTCTTCACACTGAAGGTTTCCTATGTAATGTCCAACAGGAGGAGTCCTGCAAAATTAATAATGTCTACCTCCATCAACATCATATTCCATTTTAAGGTTCATTTTGGAGATCCAGTGAACACATGATTGATTAATAGTGGCCATTATGATCCTCTTGACAGATAAAGATAAAGGGATGGGAGTTAACAGTGTTAGGAGGTATCACTGTCCTTTAAAGCTTTGAATGCTTTTCAGTGCACTGGGCACTCTTCTGGCACTCAAATGGTTAAGCTTGTGGATGTTGTCTCAGCTATATCCTTTGTTATCCTCACATCTGTGATAGGCTAAACCTCAATAACTTGGCTAGCATTTCTAACAGCAGAGATTTAATCTACTGGTCTTGCCCATGTGAATATGTGATGAATTACCATCATTTGCTAAGCCACATGAATCAATGCAAATTTGCACTTTTAGGAAGGGAGCAGACAGACTTGCTGAAAGCAGCAAAACAGACAACTGTGTGCTATTCATTTCATTCTTTGGACTAATACTGATGCAATTAGTAATTCAATAGAATAATCAGCAATGCATCCTATTGTCTATTAGATAAAATTTAGAAATATAGCCCAATGCTATTAACTTACATAAAGGTTGTAAAATTGTAGATCATGCTAACGTAGTGTACCTATAATCTTGATTTTAGTAATGACAGGAGGCGAATATTTTTCATTACTTTCTTTACTTTAAAACTCCATAGCAGCACAGATAAACCAGAACAAAAACTGACCAATCAGAAGTCAAGAGTGAGGTAATATAAGGCCCATCCTAACCAAACCCCGCCTCTTTCATTGAATTAACACTGGCAAACAAGAAATATCAATTGAAGGCAACAGAAGAAAAACGCCCGTCTATGCAGAAAATCACACTCCCCCGCAACCTTTCCTGAATACAGCAAAATAATAGCAAACCCCAAAATATATGGAGACAAATAAATTAACCCTAGGAAGGGTCATTACTAAAATCAAGATTACAGGGACTTGGATAAGTATCTCCTCGAGGATCTGCCAGCAGAAGTGGGAATGACGGAAGAAGAAGTGGATCCTTGTATGACAACACCAGAGGTCCGGGAACCATCTGACTTACCCAAAACAGGGCGATCAGGAGAAGAGCTACTCTCTGGACCCGCACCTGATGAAACCACCTCAACAGCATAGCAAAAGGAGGGAAAGCGTACGCCCCCATCACCGGCCATTGTTGCAGGAAGGCGTCCACCGCCTTGCAATGGCAGCCAGCTGTAGTAATCCTGAAGCTGATTGTTGGTACGGGAGGCAAATAAATCGATCACTAAAGGCCCCCTGAGAGACAACAGTTGATGGAAAACTGACTTGTGAAGCTTCCAATTGCTGATGTCTGTAAAGGTTTTATGGTCACTCAGACACAGTAGGTTTAGATAAAATACAGTTTTATTGAAAAAACACAGGAAAAAGAATAACCCTCGCGGGTCCAGTAATATATGTACACAATATAGTACTGACACAGGTCAGGTTACAGTAATCAATACCCACACGGGTCCAGTATATATATATAACAGCAATAATATAATACTGACACAGGTCAGGTATAGTTCGTGTGAATCCCAAATGAGACAGCAGTGAAATGGTTGCTATTAGGCCAGGAGCACAGACAGGCCCTAATAGCGCGAGGCCCACAGGACACTCACTATGCAGAGAATGACACAATAGCGTCTAAGGCCACAGGAGTAAACGGAGGCCCAGGACAAGCGGTAGACTGCCGGAGCAGTAATGGAGGACTGCAACTGTAGGCACAGTGTAACACCCAACTGAGACTGCAATGACTGTGACCCGATGTATAATGGCACCAACCCCCAAGGGGTTAACGAACGCTCAGACCTGGAGTCGACTGTCAGATAGTGAGAACAGCCTGAGGCGCCCAGGAATAGACTAACCTCAGCTTGTAGCAGTAATAGGTCAAGCATACCGTGGTGCAACCAGATGGATCTACCACACCGGGGTGTCGGATCACGAGACACAATAGGTGACCGGGTCACAGTAACAAGGCTGCCTGAGCAGCAACGAGGCAACAGAGGATGTGTCCGTAGACAGAGAGGACACCGGATGACAGCCCTTAACCGGATACCGGATGGTGCAGTGGGCCGGACCTGAGCGATACACGGAGCAGAATGTTTGCCAAAACCGGTTCGGCACACACAGCTGGAACGTCAGCTGGGCCGGGTCGGTACACAAAGCAGGAACATCAGAAAATCTGGGTCGGTACACAGAACAGGAATGTCAGCCAGGCCGGGTCGGTACACAGAGCAGGAACGTCAGCCAATCAGGGTCAGTACACAGAGCAGGAACGTCAGCCAGCCTGGGTCGGTACACAGGGCAGGAACGTCAGCCAGGCCAAGTCGGTACACAGGGCAGGAACGTCAGCCAATCTAGGTCTTTACACAGAGCAGGAACGTCAGCCAGGCCGGTTCAGTACACAGAGCAGGAACGTATACAGACAGAGTAGTCAGGCAGTCTGGGTCATACACAGGAATCACATAAAATACTGGAGCAAGCGCTTAGCAACGGAAACACCACAAAAGGGCACCGGAGAAGTGACAGGGCTCAGTATTTAAGGACTAGTACTGGGAGGAGCAAAGCCACACCAACCAATAAAAGGCATCAGGAAATAGCACTGTCAGAATGTCGCCAGCAATAGCACGGGCACCGTGATAACGTCCCTCCAATGCCAAGAAAACCAATCTGCCGTAATGTTAGACACGCCGGGAAGATACTCCATGTCACGGGAACCGGACAAATGCCCTGGTTACTGGCTGACCTATACCCTTCCCAACCTCTGGGGCTCAGGATATGGAAGGACAACCTCTCAGTCATCCTTCAAAGGACTAAATTCACGTTGCTCGAGACTGCCAGCAGGACTATCACAAAAGCCGTCCGGCTGTGGAACGTAGGCCGGCTCCTGATTGGCCAAAGCCCTGGTTGCCATGTTTAAAGGTCCCCCATAGACTTAACATGGGGAAAAGTAGGCGTCCCAGGGATTGGTCAGTCAGCCACCCGCCCATAGCGTTTGATAGGCTAAAGGCGGGTGTGACACCAGAGGCCAGGATTGGCCACATCATACTCAGCCCTGGATTGGCTGGGGTTTGAAGGCGGCTAAATCAAATTATGTAAAAGTTGCTTTAGCACAAAGGACACTATTGTGAATGTGTATTCTAGCCCATTGTATCCAGCCCCAGCCCTTTGTCTAATGTTTACCCACCGCCCCTCACTATTGTCAGTTAATGCACTCATGTCTGTCCCCACTGTTCTGTATATAAGTCTGTTGGTTTGTTCAGTAAAGTTATCTGGTTTACCCTGACACTAGTTCTGCCTGGTGATTTAGGGTACATTGCTGTATGCTGCGGGAGCCTTTGCTGGTGGATTTTGGGGAAGAAGTTATCCTTGACGGTGACACCAACGCTGGGTATCTGCTGGTACTGTCACACTCCACTTTGAGAGTAATATTGCAGTGGGAGCAAAAACGATAGATAGATCTCCTTCGTGGTCTCCGTGAGATCCCGAGACCTGGCTCCTCCCAAGCAATTGATGTATTGGACTGTGGATATATTGTCCATAAACAGCAGAATGTAACAATCAGTCATGTTTCTGGCAAAACTGCGTAACACAACTCCAGGCAATTGATATGCAGACCTGCCTCCGCCATGGACCAGGGGCCCCCGGTGGAAGAATCTGCACAATGAGCCCCCAGCCCCAAAGGCTTGCATCCGACTCTACTACAGTCTGGAGACGGTCCAGAGATGGCCACGCCACTCCAGGCTTGCATGTGAAGGAGCTACCACTGAAGTTCTGTGCGAACCTCTGGCATGATGACGACCGCATGATAGTAAAAGTGACCCAACCGAAGATGACGAGCTTTCAACCGTTGCATCACCCGATAGTTAATTGGGCCTGGAAAAATAGCCTGAATGGACAAGGACAGCAGACCCACAATATGAGCCAAAACGGAATGAGCTTGAGACGAAGGAAGAGACGAATCGCTTTTTGAATCGTCGCAATCTTTGCCAGGGGAAGGCGGAGATGACAATTCACAGAATCTATCTCGAACCCCAAAAACTAAACAACCTGTGAAGGAACCAGAACTGATTTTCCCCTGTTGAAGAAAAAATCCTAAAGACTCCAGGAAGCAAATCACAAATCGCATTTGAAAGCAAAGTCGAGAAGCATCGTTGCAAAAAATTAAGTCGTCCACATAAATGAGCCACTGTACTCTGTGGCTACTGAAATGCACCACCACCGGTTTCAGAAGTTTCATGAAGCACCATGGCGCCAAACTGAGTCCATAAGGAAGACATGTGAACTGACAAGGGCGACCTCGCCACCGGAACCGTAGAAACTGCCTGCTCTCCAGCGCCACTGGTACTGTGAGATAAGCGTCTTTGAGATCATCCGAAGTGTATTGAACCGTGCCTTTGGAAGACAGAGCCTGAATCTCGGACTCTATTAAAGCCTCGGCGTACTTTGAAACCACCGGCAAATGAGGGGGATCAGCTGTACCAGGATTGCGGTGAACTCTATGATGTAGTCTTGCACCATCTGCAGAACCCAAGCATCTGTTGAGATCGCCTTCCAGTTCTGAAAGAAAAACACAGCCTGCCTGCAGTGACACTCTGAGGAACAAAACTGCAAGGAACATTTACCTGTATTACGTCTGCCGCGTCCTCTGCCCCTCGAGCCTCTGGACCGCTCCGAGCCTCTAGCAAAGGTAGGTTGATACTGGTTTGAAGGGAAGAAGGCTACTGTTGGTGGGTTAGCTCTGAGACCTGAAGACCAAAACCGGCTGGTGGCATGGCCTCTCTGTCAACCAGCCCGTCCAAAAACACCCCTTGCGGAATGAGGACGGAACACTTGCTTCAAAGAAGTCTGGACCTTGTTAAGAGTAGTAAACAGACTGACATGCCTCTTTAATAAACGGCTCACCAAAAAGGAGACCTGAAGCCGGAGGACTATACGGAGCAACGTCGCCTTCTGCATCTTCATACAAAGTGCCATATTTGCATTCCCCAGAAGACAAACAGCACGAAGGGCCTATTCATGAACTGCATTAGCATCCAGAGCAGAACTATGAGACAGCGACTGATCAGCAAAGAACAACGGCCTCATAAGAGGGCCCAGAACATCCAGAAGCTTGTCCTGAGCAGACTTAAGCACATTTTCAATGCCTTTGCATGGATCCCTTCCCTCTGCCCGATGACTACTCCGCACCTCTCGACCAAGCACCTTGCTTGGTTGTCACCTGGCTTTGTTACATTGCTGCCTGCCTAACTTTAAGTCAGAAATAACTCCCATGTCCCTTTCATCTCTTGTCAGAAATAATTACTCCCATGTCCCTTTCATCTGTTGGCACCTACAGCACAGTACCCTTATAATATACTCTGATTTTTACATCCCAAGTGCATAATTTTACATTTATCAACATTGAACTGCAGTGCCACACTCTCTTCCATTCATCTAATTTACCTACTGTAAATTGTTTGCCATTTGGCTTATTCCCCCAGGAATGTCTACCCTGCATATCTTTGTATCATCTGCAAAGAGGCATACCTTACAATGAAGTCTTTTTGCAATATCACTAATAAAAAAAATTAAAAAGAATGGACCCCAGTACATATCCTGAGGTACCTCATTAGTAATATGACCTTGGTCTGAATATTCTCCATTATCTACAACCCTCTGTCTCCTGCCTTATCCATTCATCAATTTTACATCCAGACCCAAACACTGTGGGACATTGTCAAAAGCCTTACTGAAATCTGGATAAGCTATATCTACTGCTCTGGTCTATTATTTTAGTTACCCAGTCAAAAAATCTATGTGGTTAGTCTGACAAAATCTCCCTGCTGTAAACCCATTCTGTTTAGGATCTTGGAAGCCAATTAAATTCAGATATTTGGGGGAGGGGCGCAGCTGAGCTTCAATGTGAATAGACATGCTCCTCATTGGCTATTGTCCTGTGACCTGGACTCAAGGAGTTTAAGCCTCTTACACCACTGCTATAATGGGTAAACACCTAAAGAAGAACCCTAACACCCCATCGGCCTCAAAGGGATTGAAAGCAGGGACTATTCCCTTGCTAAGAGACTTTATATACAACCCACAGGCCTCCTCCACTTTAGATGACAACATGTCAGAGTCAGGTTGTCCTGAAATAGATAAGCCCCAAGGAGACCATCCCTCTATAATTATGAAAAATCTTCTCACCAGAGAGGACATTAATACAATCGCCATGAAAGTGAAACATGACTTATCCGCCATGTCCGACCAGATCCGGTCCATCATACAAGACGGGCTTGTGGATCTAAAAAACAGATATCCAATATCAGGGCCAATGGATACATACCTTGGAAGAAGATCAAACAAAACTACATGATGTTCTGAAAGATTTGGACACTCATCTCTTAGAACAGAGACAATTCACCTCATATCTCATGTCGCAAGTAATGGACCTCGATAACAGGGGTCATTGAAATAATCTTCGAATCCGGGGTATTCCAGAGGGTAACCAAGATGAAAATGTTAAAGCCCTGCTGTGGGAGATTTTTCGCTATGTCCTAGGTAAATATTACCTAGGCTGCATCACTCTCGATCGTGCTCATCTCTCCTTGTGGCCTAGAGGCCCACCTGATTCAGCTCCCAGCGATATTATATGTTGCATGCACTCATATTCACACAAAGAAGCTATTCTTGCTGCAACAAAAAAAACAAAAGGACCTTTCCTAACGGAGCATCGTTCATTATTATCCGAGATGTTTCCTGGCTAAAACTGCAAGCCAGGAAGGTTCTGAAAACCATGAGCTCTTTGCATATCCTTGCAAGTTCATGAGCCTAGTTGAGCATATCTGACTTTTTTCTGTATATGCAAATTGCTGTTGGGGTTAGTCACCCTAAGGGTAATGGGGAAATCCAAACCAGGACCCCTTGCTCACACATGCCTAGTGAGATCAACTGCACCTCACCTATGAGGCCCAACAAGGCTGAAATGCGTGTCTATGGTTAGCTGTTTTCCTTGTTCAGAGAAGAATTCTCTGGCCTTTCATGGCTGGGCTGTGTTTTTTGGGAGGACCTGTTTGATATGCTTCAGGATATTTCTTCTCTGTATATGGCACTTGTGAGCTAACAGAGATTGCAGCCTGGGTACAGGACACAATCCTAGTAAGTTCTTTGCATACCCTTGCAAGCTCATGAGCCTATTTGAGCATCTCTGACTTCTTCTCTTTATATGCAAATTGCTGTTAGGGTTACGTCTGTAACTATCTATGTCTCTCTCATCAGCCCCCCTTCTCATAGCTCTGTGTGTCTGTGTATGTGCTGTACGTGTGACCGTGTTATGGGCAACGCCGTATCCTTTTTATTAGTGCGTATATATATAAGGTGATTTGGAGACATATGGAATAAATTCACTTCAAATTCTTCTTCTTCTGTGTGCTGTCTCGCTGACTTCAGTTTTGGCTGAGTATTATATATATATATATATATATATATATATATATATATATATATATATATATATATATTAGTTTTTAACGCAAAGGTCTGTTGTGGAAGCATTACAGCACTGCAGGATTGAAGTATCACAAGTATCCTTATTGTAAAGTCCAGTAACCTTATGCTTCAGTCTATTAAGGACTGTTTAGCAACTTCACTATAGCAACACATTGACCCTGATAGCCATTTGACCTCTATGGGCTGGAGTTTGAAATATGTGCTGTAGATTGTCAACACATTGTTCTTATTTTTAGCAGGAGTACACAGACAAACATTATGTGATTACCTAACATGCAAGTAGAAATGGATAAAAGTTCATAGACAAAAATGAAATTTTATATTAGAATGACTGACCCAACAGTGATCAAGCCTAATTAGTCTTATTTTTTGTTTTTGATTTATCGCTTACTAGAATAGGGTAGTGCTATATAAAATGTATTATCATGCAAGGGGGATCTGTGAGGCTGGTTTACTAAAAAAATGGAGCAATTTAAATGGGGCTTTATGATGCCTTTAACTCTTTTAATGCAAAGGGGGATAATATGGTACCACAATAAAAAAGAACATATAAATTTCTAAGCGTTGAAGACATCTCAAAAAAGTAAAAAATAAATAATGATATAAAAATGTAATTTATATAGTACTAGTGTAAAAGCCCACATACACGGGCCAAGGTCCGGGTGATGTTAACCCTTTGAGTGACAGAGGGGTACGCAACGCATTGCTAAGCAATGCGTTGCGTACCCCTCTGGCACTCAAAGGGTTAAGGGGCCGGTCCTGCTCTAAGTCCTGCCGCCAACGCAGTCATGCACTGTAGAGACTGGCCGAAAGCACAGAATGCTCCCAGCACAGAACTCCCAGCATTCCTCACAGAATGCTCCCAGCACAGAACTCCCAGCATTCCACACAGAACTCCCAGCATTCCCCACAGAATGCTCCCAGCACAGAACTTCCAGCATTCTGTGCGTTTGGGCAGTCTCTACTGCGCATGATGGCTTCTGACATACATCGTAGCAAATTATTATATAGGATAACTATATAGTATAGTATAACTATATGGTGACATATGGCAAAAATAAACACATACCAGACAATTTCCTAGGCATCTGTGCCATAAAATCATAAACTGCAGTATACAATAATGTATATTCCCAAAAGTGTAAAGATTAGGCATCATGGAAAACTAAGCTCCAGAGTGCCTATATGGTGATATAACTACAATATGAAGAATATATATAGAGGTTGACATCCAAGAAAAAGTTCAAAGAGCATCCAAATGATTAATCTCTCAATGTGAAGGTTTATATACAACAGAAAGGGTACAAATAACCCAGACAGTTACTTTAGACTGGCAAAGACAATTACTACTACATAAAATTTGCCCTAAAACATAACAAAAAAATTAAAATAATAAAAAATAAAATGTGAGAATATATACAAAATCTTTACCCGGTCCCAGGACTATCAAGAAACATGCATAAGAAGTAATATGTTATAACCGGTTGTGAAAAAAGTAATCACTTCTATAACATAAACAGTACACAGAATCCTCACAGCTTGTGTGTATATGGATATATAATAATAGATGGAGGATATTGAACACCACAAGGAGACACAATATTAATTGAAACTCTTGACCACTCCTCTCACTCCTTCTCACTACAGTAGTAGAATAGTCCCACGTTCATCCAACAATCTACAAGGCATCTATTGTTACTATCTCCCAAAGAAAATGTATAAGGAACTAAGTTTGTACACCAGAATTAGTATGCATAGAGCTGGGGTCGAATTATATCCCAAATCTTCTGCCTCCTACTTATGTCTTCAACATGAATCTTTTTATATGTCAAATATTCAATCAACGCGTTTTGAAGTGATACACACTTCTTTAAGAATAAGATAAAAATGTGTAAATATATGATTATTATAGAAGTGGTAGATACAAGGGGTTCAGCTGGTTTGCCCCAGAATTCCCCAATTTTCTTCTAACATAAGGCCCAAAGTCTCTGACCCATTCATATTTGCTTATTTGCAGTTATCATAGTAACATAGTTGATGAGACTGAAAAAAGACATGAGTCTATCAAGTCCAGCCCATGCCAAACCCCTGTTGATCCAGAGTTAAAAAAGCCCTCTGGAGCAATTTCCAATTTAGCCCCAAGTGGGTAAAAAAATTCCTTCCTGACTCCAAATGGCAGTCAGATAGTTCCCTGGATCAACATCCTATCTGATTTGAGGCCATCTGTCATAATTTTCAATATTGTTCTGTGCTAGATAGGCATCCATTGCTTTATTGAAAGTAACAGTTGCATTACCTGCAAGTACAACATCCCAAGGCAAAGAATTCCATAGCTTTACCTCCCTTACTGTAAAGAATCCCTGCCTTTGTTTAACCAAAAGCGCCTTTCCTCTAGTCTTAATGACCTCTTGTTCTTAGCTCAGCTCTTTGCGTAAATAATTCATTGGCTAGTTCTATGTATTGACCTTGAATGTATTTGTAAATAGTAATCATATCACCCCTTAGACGTCTCTTCTCTAATGTAAACTAACCCAGTTTGGCTAGTCTCTCTTTATAACTCAGATCCTCCAATCCCTCTATCAGTTTTGTTGCACGTCTCTGCACGTTTTCCAGTTCAACAATGTCTTTTTTAAGAACTGGCGCCCAAAATTGTACTCCATATTCTAGATGAGGCATAACCAAAGATTCATACAGAGATAGGATAAAACTAGAATCCCTTGCTTCTACACCTCTTTTTATGCAGGCTAGTACCCTATTTGCTCTTGCGGCAGCTGAGTGACTCTGCACATTGCTGTGAAGTCTACCGTCTATCAGCACTCCTAAATCTTTCCCTAATGAGGATTCCCCAAGTTGTTTCCCATTTAGAGTATATGTAGCAAGTTTGTTTCTACAGCCCAAATGCATAACCTTACATTTATCTACATTAAATATCATCTGCCACTTTTCTGCCCATTCACTCAGTTGATCTAACTCCTTCTGCAGAGAATAAAACATCCAGCTCTGTATGTATTTCCTTACATAGCTTAGTGTCATCAGCGTAGATTGACATGCTACTTTCAATTCCCACTTTAAAATCATTAATAAACAAATGAAGAAGCATTGGGTCCAGGACTGAACCCTGCAGCACCCAGCTTATAACTTTAGACCAATTTGAAAAGGTTCCATTTACAACAACTCTCTGCCATCTATCATTTAACCAGTTCTCAATCCATGTACAGATAACACTGCCCAAACCAAAGCCTTTTAATTTATGCAGTAACCTGTTGAGAGGCACTGTATCAAAAGCTTTTGCAAAATCCAAGTATACTACATCGACAGCAATTCCGCTGTCCAAATTACTACTCACTCTTTCATAAAATGCAAGTAAATTAGTCTAACATGATCTATTCATTATGAATCCCTGAGGGCTGGTTTGAGATATTGCTTTAGACTAAAATGTGACTAACCCTTTGAGTGCCAGAGAGAACCCCAAAGCATTGCAACATGCTGGTTACCTCTCTGCCACTCGAAAGGTTGAGAACTCGGTAAACAAGAAAATAAGGGTGGTGCAACCCATTGTGTTCGTGTTCTAAAAATCTGTACAACTGGCCTTAGGCAGGAAAGACAAGTAATGCAATTCTGGGTAAACCAGCTGTACCATAAAAATTCCCATTGATTTACATGGGACTTTTTAACCCTTTGAGTGCTAGAGGGGTAAGCATTGCTTCACAGTGTGTTGTGTACCCCTCTGGCACTCAAAAGGTTAAACCACTGAATGACAGAGAGGTCTCCAATTCATTGCTTTGGTGCAGTTTGCCCCAAAATTGCTACTCTTTCGTTTTGTGCATAAGGCCCAAAGGGCAATGCTTCACAATAAGCTTGAGACCATGCTAGCATTCAAGTTCTGTCCAAATCAATTAGAATTCTTATTTGTCCCCTGTGGTGAGGTTGAGTTAACCCAGAATTGCACTGTTCTACTTTTGTACATTAGTCCCACTGTTTATGGGTACACATTAGATGAGACTGGGCACAAAGGAAGTAGTATCACTTTGTTGATAACATAAAGTTTAGATATGAATACTATGCCACCTGCTGACATACATTGGTAACTGAACTGTTTTTATGAGTCCTGCACTCATATGATAGCAACTGGTGTCATTATCCATGCCAACTGGAAGACTTCTGTCATTATATTTATTGTCTTAAAGGGATAGTAATACTTCATTTTAACTTTATTTTATTTTGTAGGCATTAAAAAAACATGAAGAATGATATAAGTCTTATGTCTCAAACCTTTATGGTTTAAGAGATATTCACAAACAAAGTATCCCCCCCCTGTTCAACCAGATCAGAAGGGAGATGCCAAGGTAGACTGCAGAGAGGGACAATCTTCAATTAAGATAATGGAAAAAGCTGAAAAACTTGTCAAGGGGGGAAGGGCTTTCATTGTTTTCATACAAAGAAAATTGTCCCCTTCTGTTATCTGTCCTGTCATACAACCTGAACCACATCTGAGAAGAGATGGCTTACACTAGGTAAAAGGGGCGGGGAGGGGAACTTTGCTTGTGAATATCTCATAAACCATAAAGGTTTGAGAGATAAGACTTATATCATTCTTCATGTTTTTTTAATGCCTACAAAATAAAATAAAGTTAAAACAAAGTATTACTATCCCTTTAAAGAGAAAATAATGCTTATGGTAAACATCTTTAATTAATCTCTGGCACACTCTTAAATAACTGTATATTTAGGTAGATATTAACACTGAATTATCCCCCCTTCTCTCCCCTTTACTTTCCTGTCAATATTCCAATTGAGACACTACCTATTGTAAACAAGTCCTGACTACTAGCTAAAATAAAGCTAGTTTACTACCCAACTACATTAAGGTTGCCATGACAAGATCAGTCTTGTGGGCCATTCCCTTCAAAGTAGTAGGAGTTAATTTCACTTAAATTGAAGGGGGTAATAAAACTTAAATAACCACCTTAATACAACTTTTTCTTAAGAATGTGACTGAACTCAGTCAAACTCTCAAATGGCAAACTAAAGATAGCTAACATAAGCATTAATATCTCTACTGAGGTTATGAATATTTTTTACTACAGGGTATTAGTAGTAGTAGTAGAAGTATTCAAACCAGTTTGTCCCAATCATGTTGGTTCCTAGTCTTCACACCTTAGTTTTTGCACTTCTAATACATCTATTTTTCCCTCTTGCAAGGACATTTGTATTTTGACAAAAGTTTTGTATATCTAGAGGAATACAATTGCATCAATATGGATAAAAAAACAAAACCCAATCAGTGCCATAGCAGTAACCTTGATTTATGGCAGCTAGTTTAGTTACTACATTACTGATTATTGTTTAACTCCTTGGCTGTGAAGCAATGTATTGAAGACCCTCATAGCAAGCAAGTGATTAGGACATTTTACGTGCTCTTATCTTATAAACTGCGAGTATTTTTGGAAAGGAAACAGTATGGGTGGAGCTAGTTTATGTGAGGTGTGGAGATGTGGTGAAATGCAAATCCAGCCCTAAATCACATAGATTTCATTTGGACTTTTGCTTGAGATTGACTAAACTTTTCCTTAACACTTTGAGCGCCAGAGAGGTACACAATGCATTGCAAAGCAATGCGTTCTGTACCCCTCTGGTACTCAAAGGGTTGATAAGTAAGCCCAGCTGAGATTAGTGAAATGTGGCTGTGATACCTTTCATTGCAACATATCAGTCTAGAAAAGCATTCTGTTGCCTAAACTTTCCAGTTGTTCATTTCTCAGAACTACTGGTAGGATTTGGATTTCCCAACACTGTAAACTTACCACTACATTAAGGGTCTCTTTTTATTCTAGGAAGGTAAGGCCATTTACCAGAAGATTGCTGCTTAATCTCTTTTCAAAATAGTTTTCAGCAAGTTGCACAACACAACGCAAGTAATAAACTTGATTTGCATATCAAGGGAACCATTGCTTACATCAAAACTAAATATATAATGCAGAGAGACACAGCAGATAAACAAAACCATTCCTGTAAGCAGTGATACAGGAACCCTGCCTTCAAATAGCAGTGTCTATAATTATAAGGTAACATTGACACAACATTGGGCCTTATACAGGAAACTAAAGGGCAGCAATTCTAGAGCAAACCAACTCTGCCAGAGGACAGATGGAAATCCTAATTAACCTCTCAAATGCTAGACAGGTTTCCAGTGCATTACAGGGTAATGTTTTGGAGACATCTCTAGAATACAAGGGATTAAGATAAATCAAAGGATATATTTTTAAAGGGGAACTTTACCCTTTAAATCATCCTATATAATAATTCGCTAAATCATGTGTAATGCCGCGACATGCGCAGTAGACACTACTGAGCGTGCTGCAGTCATGCGCAGTAGAGACTGCCCGCGCCGCGGCTGATACAGAGCAGGACGCTCTGTATCAGCTGCGGCGCGGACAGTCTCTACTCCGCGTGACTGCCCCGCGACTGGGTGGCAGTGGCACTGTGGCCCGTGTAACGGGCTGTTTAACTAGTTTATTCAATAAAGCACTTGATTAGGGTTGTGTCCTTCATACAGCAGTCTGGTTTATTTACAGATTTTTGTATATGGATTGTATCTGAACTACTGTAGTCTGACTAACCTTGGGTATATTGATAATCAAGTCTATTGTTTTTTAAAGTGTTCATGCCCCACATAACTTTCTACCCATTTTCCTAACTAAAAGCCTTGGCCGCAGCTTTTAACTGATGGCAAAAAACAAAACTTTATTGAAATAATGACAAAAAAAAATTGTAGAGATGCAAAAAATAACTGTTCATTTATCCTATTAACCTATTTTAATCCAGCTAAAACCCCCTCTATAATGTGGCATGCAGGTCAGATCCAGTCACAGAGTCAGCCTTTACCCTGTGTCATAACGGAGTCATCTGGCATGCCCAACCAACAGAGTACCCAAGAGCGCACATTACCATGGACTTAAGTAAAGTGAAAGAAAACAGGGTACTCTCCATTGAACTACGTGATCTGTTCAATGGAAGGATCTAACGGGCAGAAGGGAAGGAAAAGAAAAATCAATTAAGTTACCAGGTAAAAGAAAGTACTCTTTTTAAAACCATCACCCCACCCCTATTTTTCACACTGCTTCTGGGAAACGCCTCCAACTTCCTAACTGGTTCTCAGTGGTCCTCCACAAACAAGGGCGGAAGAAAGCTCTGCGGCCTTCCACCTTATCGTGGATTTTCCACCCTCTGCCATTTTTTGGTAGAGCAGTGAACTAAACTAAAATGGTGCACAACAAATCTAGGCAACTGCAGATACTATGCAAGACAGGTAGATAGATAGATAGACAGATAGATAGATAGATAGACAGAAAGACAGACAGACAGTAGGGATGGGAGAAAATGTTCTCAAACTGAAATCGGCAAAAAATGGCACCTTCCACTTGGTGAAAAATTGCCCATGAAAAGTGCATTTTTTCCACTTTTTCCTGCTTTTTTCGCCTAGCTCATTGCATTGAAATCAATGGGTAGAAATATTTTTCTCCACCTCATGAAACTTTTCTACAGCCATATAAAAGGCTGTCAGTTTCTCACAGCAGCCATTCCGTGTTTGTGAGAGGAGAGAGCAGCATGTTTTTGAGCTAGAGAAGACAGGAAAATAAAGGGGAATTGAAGCTTAGTTTTAGGCAATCATTTAGATAGGACATTTGTTCTCTGTAGTAGGGGAGTCTAGGGGGAACAATGGGGATAAGAAGGGAGGAAGGAGGTTGACCCAAAATACCCCAAAATTTGACGTGACTGACTGGCAAGACACAGGCAGGAAGGGGAGGGCTGGCAACTTGTGGCCCAGAGTGCAAATACAATCAAGTGGCCCATTTCTACTATTGTTCGAGCCCACTGTTCCAGCTCACCCCCCTTTTCTTAGTTTTAAAGGGATAGTAATACTCTGTTTTATCGTTATCTTATTTTTGTAGGCATTAAATAAACATGAAGAATGATATAAGTCTTATCTCTCCAACCTTTATGTTTTGAGAGATATTCACAAGCAAAGTTTCCCCTCCCGCCCCTTTTACCTAGTGTGAGTCATCTCTTCTCAGATGTGGAATCCAGCCCATAGACCAGACAGATAACAGAAGGGGACAATTTTCTTCCTATGAGAACAATGAAAGCCCTGGCCCCCTTGACAAGTTTTTCAGGTTTTTCCCTTATCTTAATTGAAGATTGTCCCTCTCTGCAATCTACCTGGGCACCTCCCTTATGATCTGGCTGAGCAGTGTTACATCAGTAAAAGGGGCGGGAGGGGGAGACTTTGTCATTGAATTACTCTTGAACTACAACTCTGACAGAATTAAAATAACACTCTCCAAAGTCCAAATACTATAATGATTAATTAGAGCTGATATTATATGAAACATTACTATCCCTTTAAAATTGGAATTAATGTTTCAAAGTAAGGTGAGTGATACTACAGAGCCTATAGTTGAAATGTGGCTACACTATAGATACTACAGAGTTTATAACGTAAGTAAAGAACATTAGTGATACTATACAGCGTACAAGGGAAATGGTTATGTTACAGTGTAGCTCCATTTGTATTGTAGCTCTGTGGTATTCCTGGTGAAGCTCCATTTACAGCAGCAAGTGGAAGACTGAGGCAGTGGCCCACCAGCCCAAACATGTGACCAGCCCAGGTGTCAATTGTCCCCCTGCCCCCCAGGCCAGCCCTCCCCTGTAGGCAGCTGTCTTTGTGCTGGGGAAGTCTGGGGAAAGAAGTTGTTGATTTTATTTTTTAGTTTTATATATATAGATATATAGATATATATATATATATATACAGGGCAAACTGAAACTGAAACTGAAGCCCTGTATTCAGTATGAATGTAACCTTTCCCTGTAATCTCGCGGTGCTAGTGTCCCCCCTCCTCCACTCTGCAATTTGGCGACATGAAAATCTCGCAACAGGCCAGCGGCAATATGACCAGTTCCATCCTCCCGCATCATCACGCGCCCCTGCGGGCCGTTATGACATAACGACAGAGAAGAGGAAGAGGGCAGAGGCACCGGAAGAGAAGCGCTTGCTGCCAGCAGACTGATCGTTACTGTCTGGAAGCAAGCTCTTCTGTTCCGGTGCCTCTGCCCTCTTCCCCTTCTCTGTCTGTATGTTATCACGGCCCGCAGGGGCGCGTGATGATGCGGGCGGGCAGGAGGGATAAAGAGAGGTGCAAGGGGGGAGAAAGAAATACAAGGGAGGAGAAAGAGACATATGGGGGAGAAAGAAGTACAAGGGAGGAGAAAGAGACATATGGGGGAGAAAGTACATGGGGGAGAAAGTGCATGGGGGAGAAAGGGAGATACAAGGGGGAGAAAGTACATGGGGGAGAAAGAGAGGCACAAGGGGGAGAAAGAGGCACAAGGGGGAGAAAGTACATGGGGGAGAAAGAGAGGCACAAGGGGGAGAAAGAAGTACAAGGGGGAGAAAGAAGTACAAGGGGGAGAAAGAGGCACAAGGGGGAGAAAGAGAGGCACAAGGGGGAGAAAGAGGCACAAGGGGGAGAAAGAGAGGCACAAGGGGGAGAAAGAGGCACAAGGGGGAGAAAGAGAGGCACAAGGGGGAGAAAGAAGTACATGGGGGAGAAAAAGAGGCACAAGGGGGAGAAAGAGAGGCACAAGGGGGAGAAAGAGGCACAAGGGGGAGAAAGAGAGGCACAAGGGGGAGAAAGAGAGGCACCTGGGGGAGAAAGAAGAGCCACATGGGGGAGAAAGAAGTACATGGGGGAGAAAGAAGTACATGGGGGAGAAAAAGAGGCACAAGGGGGAGAAAAAGAGGCACAAGGGGGAGAAAGAGAGGCACAAGGGGGAGAAAGAGGCACAAGGGGGAGAAAGAGAGGCACAAGGGGGAGAAAGAGAGGCACCTGGGGGAGAAAGAAGAGCCACATGGGGGAGAAAGAAGTACATGGGGGAGAAAGAAGTACATGGGGGGGAGAAAGAGGCACAAGGGGGAGAAAGAGAGGCACCTGGGGGAGAAAGAAGTACATGGGGGAGAAAGAGAGGCACAAAGGGGAGACAGAAGTACAAGGGGGAGAAAGAGAGGCGCAAGGGGGAGAAAGAAGTACATGGGGGAGAAAGAACAAGTACATGGGGGAGAAAGAAGAAGTACATGGGGGAGAAAGAGGCACATGGGGGAGAAAGAGAGGCACAAGGGGGAGAAAGAGGAAGTACATGGGGGAGAAAGAAGTACATGGGGGAGAAAGAAGAAGTACATGGGGGAGAAAGAGAGGCGCAAAGGTGAGAAAGAAGTACATGGGGGAGAAAGAGAGGCGCAAGGGGGAGAAAGAAGTACATATGGGGAGAAAGAGAGGCGCAAGGGGGAGAAAGAAGTACATATGGGGGGAAAAGAGAGGCGCAAGGGGGAGAAAGAAGAACCTGATATGGGTGGAGTTAAAGGCGGGGACATGGGTGGAGTTAAAGGTGGGGCTATGGGTGGGGCTAGGAGTGGAAACTGGTGGCGAGTAACTTTTCAGGCCTGGCTAGTAGCTCAGGACTTGAAATTTTGAGCCCTGTATATATATATATATATATATATATATATATATATATATATATATTGGTATATTGGGACTAACTGTGATACGATATGGTGGACAACTTAAAAAATAAATAAATAATTAAGAAAAACATAAATAATTACACAATAAATATATTAGACAGATGACTGGGAGCTCTGTGACTGAGTCAGACTTGATAGCAGGCGAGATTGAGAATTTTGTTGAGGGCCAAGGCAGGACATCACATGCCATCAATTTTGAGTAAAAACACACACAGTAGCTGAGTAATGTTTAGCAAATGCACAAGCGGGAGAGGGAAAGGTGGAGCAGTGCAGGGGTGTGGGAGTAAAGTGTTAGTGCAAAAACTGACTGCAGCAATGGTTGCTGCAGCATGTGCAATAAATGATGATGATCCCTCTCTTCCCAGGGTGGATGCAGTTTGTCAAGTTCCCACCAATCACACCACGTCAGTCCTCCACCACCACTACCATACACATCTGCCACACTGTAGGTTGTACTGTATTTTTTTTTTAATCACTTGACATCATCATGAATATGTTCCAGTGTCACTTAAGCAGGAAGTAAGTGTTGTGGGCAAAGGACAAAGGCACTCTGTATGCTAACACATTTTTCAAGGTATATGTTGCTGTAGGACTCACAGCTTTGACTTCCAGCTACTTATTTCTCCACTACAGCCCTCAGAAGAAGAAATATTGTGCTGGGAAATGTTGCACCTTATTAAACATAGGAAAAAAATGTATTGGAATAGGAGAAAAATGTGTTAGAATAGGAGAAAAATGTGTTAGAATAGGAAAACAATGTGTTACAGTAAAAGAAAAATGTGTTAGACTAAGCAAAAAATATGTTAGAATAATGTGTTGGAATATGCAAAAAAATTTGCTGTAATAGGCGAAAAGGAGGACAATTTTGCACTGGAGAAAAAGAAAAAACTTTTGCGAAAAAAACAAAAAGTCATGCGGAAATTTTTTCACACTTTTCACCCACCACTAATAGATAATTTAATCAATGTGAATATTTATTTCCCTATGATGCATTTGGATTGCCCCAAAATGACTCCAGTATTCTTTTGTGCACAAGGCCCTAAGGCTGGAAAAAGTCTGTAGAATCGATTTAAACAAGCAAACAGCATTGTATGCCATTAACTTAAAGTATTATTATAAGGAAACACTAATATAGGGCCTTATTTTCCAAACTAAAGAGGAGCAGTTTGGGAGCAAACCAGCTCCCAACCATAGAGGGCACAATAGAGGGCAAATCAAACTTTCGATTAATTTAACCCTTTGAGTGCCAGAGAGGCACACAAAGTATTGCAGAGCAATTTGTTGCGTACCTCTCTGGCACTCAAAGGGTTAAAATGGTCATTTAACCCCTTGAATGCTAGAGAGGTTTCCAGCAGATTGCAGACCATTGCACTGGAGACCTCTCTAGGATTCAAGAGATTAAACACCCCATTTAAATCAATGTGAATGATGTCAATTTTCATTTGACCCCTTTTTGCTGCAGTTGCTTAGCTCCATGATAGCTTGAGGACTAAGACCCATTATCTGCTTCCCTGTAGCACTGCTCAGCACTGCTCCATTCAGAGGCCCTGATTCTATTTTTATTATCTCTTATCTTTTGGAAACCTCTTTCCAGGCAAACAACTTTTATCTCAAATGCTGTTAACCCCTTCTATTCTAAGGAGTCTTCAACACATTGTTTCAGAATACATGGAGACATCAATGTGGTTAAAAATGCAGCAGGAGAAGATTTATTCTGATGATAATAGAGGATATCTTAAGCATTTTTTTTAGTTTTCTGTTCAAGTTAAAATAATACAGTTATGACTCACACATGGATGTGGTATAATGTGTTATTAAACCCTATTCAGTGATTACTACTAATAGCTGAACAGGTGGCCCAGAACAGACAATGACTTAAACGCAATTCATTTATTCATATGATGTTGTGGGGCTTCAGGTCACACTGAAATTTAGAGTCATTCATGAAGCTGTCCAATCAAGCGGGAGAAACGATAACTACGGCAATGCTTTTAACTCAAGGTCAAGGCTCAGTTTAGGCGTCAATAAGAGGGCAGACTGAGTGGGTGATTGCTGCAGGCTGCTGTTATTTGCCTTGGGGGCCTTCACTACACAAAGCAAATGATGTTATACTGTGAGACTGATGCAAAGACCTGTATATGATCAATGAGGTTGATGTATTCTGCAGAACTGGAGCAATTATGCGGCAAACCAGCTGCACAGTAGGTGGTAAATAAAAATACCCATTAATATAAACAATGCTTTTAACCCCTTGAATGCTACAGAGGTCTGCAAAGCATTATAAAGCAATGGTTACAGCAGGGCTAATCAATAGATGGATTTCCAGCTACTGGGACTACAACTCCCACGATACAACAACCGGTTATTGATTATGGAAGTTGTAGTCCTAAACAGCTGGAGATCAGATACTATATTACCTGTGATATAGGGTATATTATTATATTTAGGGCACACCTCTGAACTTTTTCTTGTGGACTGTGGTGCTGATGGGAGAGATAAATGATGTGATTTGTGTAAAAAAGGGGAGGGACTTAATTGTGAGTGAGGGCGTGGCTTAACAAACGTAGAAGTAGGAATAGGCTGGGAAGGAGGAGAAGTGGGCAGGAAGTAGGAGGAACAGGAGCAGAAGCGTTTCAGTAGAAAGTCCCCACATCAGGAGAATCAGACTCTTCACTGGAGACCCAATAATCAGAACCAGAGTCTCCGGGGCAAATCCGGAGAGTTCTCAGCTATGGTTTAGGGGCATCCAGGTGCTTTTCCTAGTTGTTCATGGAATTCACATCTGGCTCTGCTTGAAGTGTTCATGAAACAGAATGGTGCTGGATAGCTCTGTTTCTCAAGATGTCTTTCAGTTGTTCCATAGGATGAATTTGTAGCTATATCTGGATAAGTAAAAAGAAGCCAGATTCAGAACAAAAAAAAATAGTACAGGAAACTTTAAGACAATAAAGCCATGTTTTACAAGTGAAACATTGTTTAAAGTGTATTTTGTACCTATATAATACAAAACAGGTAGGTGTATTTGCTGTGTATATGGTCACTCTTTGTGGAAGCATCACATTAGTGATCACTGTTATCACTGCACTTCACAGCCAAGCAGAGTGGATTTACATTTCATGCACCACTATGAAAAGGCACCCAAGGCACTCTCTGTCACACCTATTGCCACACCCTCACCCATCAGATGAACTTGCCACCAGATCCAGCTATTGTTGACTGTTCATTAAAACTACTCTTGGCTTGCAGAATAAAAAAAGCTATTAAACCCACTGGCTACTAAAGAGGTCTCTAATGCATTGATTCACAATGCTCTGGAGAACTCTAACATTAAGTGGTTAAAAATATCAAGTAAAGTAATAAACATGCCACCTTAAAAAAGAACTTTGGGATTGCTCATGTATATCTCAGAATGGGGTTGTGGCCCGCACAGATGTGATGGCCTTCAAAATCTGTCATTCTAGGTGGTTGTCTACTCTGCTTAATTGGAAACCCAGCACTATAACTACATGTGTGCCTGTCATGAATGCAACTAAAGCTTAAAGGGATAGTAATACTTCGTTTTATCTTTTTTTTTTTTATTTTGTAGGCATTAAAAAAACATTAAGAATGATATAAGTATTATCTCTCAAACCTTTATCGTTTAAGAGATATTCACAAGCAAAATACCCCCCCCCCCCCCCCCGTTCAGCCAGATCAGAAGGGAGGTGCCCAGGTAGACTGCAGAGAGGGACAATCTTCAATTAAGATAAGGGAAAACCTGAAAAACTTGTCATGGGGGGTAGGGCTTTCATTGTTTTCATACAAAGAAGATTGTCCCCTTCTGTTATCTGTCTGGTCTTACAACCAGATTCACATCTGAGAAGAGAAGGCTTACACTAGGAAAAAGGGGCAGGAGGGGGAAACTTTGCTTGTGAATATCTCTCAAACCATAAATGTTTGAGAGATAAGACTTATATCGTTCTTCATGTTTTTTTAATGCCTAAAAAATAAAATAAAGATAAAATGAAGTATTACTATCCCTTTAACCTCTACTCATACAGGATGATTGCCTTTGTAAAAACCCAGATACTGCAAAGGGCTCCATGCCATCGGAAGACTCTCCATACATATTTTGTCATTGCAAGTATTAGTTTAGGACCTATAAGGCCCATTCTGCATTATTTTCATTAAAGTTTTTGTTTGGATATTGTCCCCCTTTCTTTTCCTCTTGGATAATAACCTCATGCAAATATGCACAGGAACTTGGGCCATGTCCCAGAAATTGTCAGTGTAACATGTGCAAGCTTCACATTCACATATATTAAGTAACAAACATTAAAAGGCGTGGGCATCTAAAGGAATAAGCATTCATTAATTTAGCACAAGAACTTACTTAGCTGTGTGTCCTTCACACAACAGTAAGGTATATCAATATAGTTTTTTGCATTCATACTCTCCTAGATCTGTAGAACTAAGAAAGAGGCTTTCCTATATAGAAGTTCTTGTACAGAGTGTTTGTCTATTCTTTAGTGACTTACTATAAAAATGTTCTAGTGGTAATAGTGAGAGTCAAAATGGCAACTTTAAAATGTTGCTGGTGTCAAATTCGTGTGTTAGGTTAAATACAAATGGCATTTAAATAGAGGCTAGTTTATTTCAATTCAAGAAAAACACAAGGAGGCACTCATATAATTTATATGTTTTCCAAAAGGATACAAGCTAGCGAGAGATGATACTTTACTCAAATTTGTACATTGCCACTTACATGATTTGTAGTTATGATAAAGACATATGGGGTATATATTGCACTGTCCAACACACAGATAATCTTCTGGTCAGCTGCACACCAGGTGATACTCCTCAAAACAAAAAGGAGAACAAAGCCAGAAAGGAAGAAGAAGAAGGCACTTTTAGATATGTGTATATCAGATCAATATGTTGACAATACACAGCATTTGTATATGCTAAAGATGTACTGACAACATGAGTACATGTTTATTTGATATGCATACATCTGAGAGTACTCATTGTTTCTTCTTCTTTTCTGGCTTATTTCAATTCACCAATTTGCATGGATTTCAAAACCTGAAATTTATAAAACTATTTTAGAAAGGCTCTGTACCCATGACATTTATATATACAATCTATAGGTATAAAAGTGCTCTAGCAATGAACTGACCCACCAATTATGGTGCTCAAGGACTGTCCAAAACCATGTCAGGAAGCTCCAGGAGAGGTTTGTCAAAAGACTTTTCCATATCTTCCATGCTTAGCAGTGTTCCACAAACATCAGTGATTAGTTTTGAAGTCCTTCTTCATCATAAATTTGTCAAGGGGTTCCCCAAACTCCTTCCTGCTCGTCCTTTTTTTGCAGTCCCTTTCCTTTCCAGTTCTGGATCTTAAGTCCATAAGCTTTGCCTTTTATTAGTATGGAAACTTCCCCGAGTGCTGACGCCATTGTCACTGACAGAGTCTCCTCTTTCATAGTCCCATGAAGGCTTTTTCTTTAAGCGACATTTTACTTTGGCATTTAGTCAAGGTTTGCTAATGGAAGATTTTTGCCAATTTCCATTTGCTTAATTTCTAGTTTGTTCTGCTCCATTTTGCTCTTCATCACCATAAAAGAAGGAGTAATTTAGATTATCAATCTCAACAATATTAGCATTTACAAAACAAAAAACAAACCTGCGCTCTTCCATACCAATATGTGAATGTGTGCACTAACTTAGGCATATATAATAACTGCGGTCATAAATATGAGTATTTAGTCCATAATTTGGCCAAAGAATGTTAAGCTTGCCAACCCCGTCAAGGTACCTCAAAAATCTGGCAAGTACCACTCTAATGCACCTTTAAATCACTATCTAAATTAAAAATAAAAATTAAAAATATAAGGCTTTGATAAGATGTTATAAGGAAAAGCATGGCTAGGTTGTTGATTACTTCAATAAACCATACCTGACAGTATATGCAATTAAAAACAAGAGGACAAACAACTATTTTAAAAGGTGTAAAAACAGAGGACTTACCTGACAAAAAAAAACTTCTTAGGCCTGCAGGAAGTGGATACTGGCACAAGAGGATTGTGGGTCCTTCAATCCTACTTATAAGCCAGAGTTTACCACCCCCACAGGCCACATGATGACAAGATGTGTGTAAGGAAACAGACAAGGTGTGTGTAAGCAAAAACAGGCCAAAAACCATGCCTTTAAGGACCTTTAAGAAAAAATAGATATGAAATATCATTATGTGTACTATTACTGATAATTAAATGAAGTAAGTGAAAAGCAGCTAGAAAGTGCAAAGGAGAGGTGTAGAAACAAAAGCAAAAACAGAAAAAAGCTCACAGCGCTAGCTCACCATAATATATACATGTTGTGAATTAAATAAAAAAGGTATCAAATAACTGGCATCTAGATAGCATCAAGGAATGAGATGGTTCTCCAGTACCCCAAAACATTAGGACAAAACCCAAAATACACATACAAAACAAAAAAAAAAACTGTGTTCCCCCATACCAATATGTAAATGAGTGCCCTAACTTAGGCATATTTAATAATATATATAAATATGAGTATTTAGTCCATAATTTGGCCAAAGAATGTTTATCTCTTAAACCAAAAAGGTTTGAGAGATAAGACTTATATCTTTCTTCATGTTTTTTTAATGCCTACAAAATAAAATAAAGATAAAACGAAGTATTACTATCCCTTTAAAGAGTGGAGAGGTAATGGAGGATATTGCACCTCTATGGCTAATTTAATAAGGCCCTATGTGAAATCTTTGTTTTTACTTGTCACTATGAACACTCATATGTGCTGTGCTGCCTTATTGCAAGAGCCTGGTCTGTTTGCTTACCTGAACACATCCACTTCAATCTTTCCCACTTAGAAGTTTCCTGTGCTCCTGACTGTCTTCCTGAATATGTCCCCTTGCTCTATATCAAGCAAATACATAAGCACTGCAGTACAAGTACAACATTTCAAACTGATTAATGTTTCTTAGCCTTGTTTCCTGTACTGTGTATATATCTTGCTATGATCGACCACCACTTCTGTCAACTACCTACAGCCATGTCCTTGTATAGTAAATATTCCAGCTGTTTAAATGATTACTGTGACTGTCTACTCATTACTGCTACTGCCTCTACTCATTATGACTGAGTACTGTTATTCATCTGCTAGGATGCTGAGCTAATCACATAATATCGACCTCCAGCTGCAGTAGCAAACCACATTTTCTTGCTTCTAGCAATGACCAGAAAATTGATTAGATACTGTTGCACTTTACTCAATTCACTATTAATCAATCACTTGCTTAGTCAACTCTGCTTGCTAGTGTCACAGTTACCTTAAATCCAGCGACACCTGGTGGGTTGACGCAGGTAATAGATGACCTGGAATGTCGCCGAGGTGTCATCCCATGCGTCATTCCGAGGACTGGAACTAGGTGCAATTGACATTCTCAGCGGCCGTGTGTGTCCTCGTGCTAACCGAGTCTGCTCCGTAGAATGACGCGGAATGGGGTCTGTAGTCTAATGCATCTCGTGGCCTTCGTCACTTTCGGGCGCAAGGTTGCTATATGTCGCAGGCCTCTGTTTTGTACTGTTTGGGGCTGATATCTCCACCCATCTACTTCCTGGGATTACCTTTTTAAGGGAACTGGATCTCTATCCATTTACCCTTACGTTGTTGTTCAGTGCTGTTCTAGTTCCATTTGTTCCTGTATCCTGTGTTGACCCAGCTTGTCTGACTATCCATTCTGGTGCAAATCTGTGGCTCTGTCTGACCATTCTTTCTGTGCGCTCCATTTGTCTTAGACATCCAGTCTGGTACAGACCTGTGGCTCTGGCTCACTACCTGCTCCGTGTATGACTCTGGAGTGGCTGACTATCCATTCTGGTGCTGACCTGGGGCTGTGTCCTAATATCCTCCCATTGTTGCCTACTCTTATTGGACATCCTATCTGGTGCAGACCTGTGGCTCTGGCTGACTACCCGCTCCATGTATAACCTTGGCTTGTCTGACTATCCTAACTGGTGCTGATCTGTGGCTCTGTCTGTTCTCCCTGCTGTGTTGCCCATATCCCCCAGACATCCATCTTGGTGTGGACCTGGGGCTCTGGCAGACTCCGGCCTAACTGACTGCAGGTGTGAGTCAGTAGTCTCCATTGTTGCGACCATATTGGAGACGAGCTCTTCCCTACTGACTGCAGACATGAGTCAGAGTTCTCCCTGGTAGACTTCGGGTTCTATCCTGGGCTCTACTATTACTTTTGAGACTACCAGTTGGCTCCAGGCCTAGTCTCCAGCAGTTGTGGTTGACATTGTGGCGGCTCCTATTCCTGATATAGTCTCTAGCCTATCTAGTCACCCTCTGCTCTATACTACTGTTGATATAATTTCTATGATCATTCAAAATAAAGGTGATTTTAACTATACTGTCTGATTCCTTGCCTTGCTTGAGAACCATAACAGCTAGCTTCAGTTGCAAGGATGTTTTGTTCCAGTCCTTTCTGCTGGTATCCAATATCAGTTCCAGCACTATATCATGTCATAGTCCTGTCTTCAGACAAGACCTGAGGACTTATAAGTAGAGGCTACTAATCTCTCAACTCTTTTGCAGTCAATGCAGTAGTCCAGTCCTGTTGCGTCTAAGCCACTCATTGCTCTCAAGCTATACCGTCTGTTGCTGACCCAGGACTCAGACCTCAGATTTTCAGGTTGATGCTTGGTATTCCTCCTCTGTCCTGCGGGTTCACTACCCTTGCCTGGCCATCCAGTATAACACTCATTCATTATTTTTTATTAACTGTTTTTTCTGCAATAATTTTCAATTATTGTTTGAATTCATCGGAAATACTACAGCAGAACCAACAGTGTGCTAGGATCCCTCCTCTATCTGACTGTTGTTTGAAGGACACCTACTATGGTAAGTCCGTCTGCTAAACAAATTATGATCCAGTTATTCCTATATCTGGCCTGTCAGATTACCTGGAAACAGGTTAACCCTTTGAGTGCTAAAGGGGGTAGCTGTGTTGGATACCTCTCTGCCACTCAAAGGGTTAAGAAATACTGTGCTAAAGAACCAGGTATTCAATGAAATGGGACAATATAATCCTACAATCATTTACACCGCATCTGCTATCTAATTAGTAAGGGTTACAGTCACTAATTAAGTAACTCTGTGATTTCTTATGTGCAATTATATCCAACTCAGTGAAGCTAAGCAATAATTCATGGAACTTTTCTACAGGTGAAATACTGCCATCTTGTGGCCAATCTTGATTTGTATTCTATATTAAAGCTGATAAAGGGTGTTAATGTGTTAGTCTTGAATAAAACAGGAGACAAATAGAGCAGGAGCTTTAGAGTGCAAGCTTTCAAAACCACTTAGGTATCTTAATTAGGCATATTACCACTGACATTTATAAGTATATGTATACCTAAAGCACAATACACTACATAGATAGTGAAGAAGACAATTATCTCACATTTTTGACAGTGGAAAATTACAATTCCTGATTACATTGGTGTGCATGAGCTGATTTACATTGCAGGTGACAATCCATATAATCTAAAGATCCCAAATTAATTATTCCATTAAAAATGTATAGGCAGTAGCAGTAGCAGATATATAGCAGATAGATAGATAGATAGATAGATAGATAGATAGATAGATAGATAGATAGATAGGCAGGCCTCAGTAGGCTTGAATGGATAGTAAGGGATACAGGTTTTTGTCAGAACTTAAACAATTAGCAGCAGACTACAAACAAGGTAAAAAATAACAACAAAAATGTATATAGATATAACAATGCTTTCTATTAGGAAACATGAAAGCAGGTCTAGTTATACAGTGAAAATAAAAGTTGCACACACAGTAGTCAGTGCTGCAGAGACACACTGCAACACTGTATTACATCCTGCTTTGGCTTATTTACCAGAAAACTCCCTGGAAGCAGGCACTTAGTTCACTGTCAGAAATAAAATTGTACAAAAATAAGTGAAGATGAAATAAAATGACAAAAGTATAATCAACTTGACCACATATTCTGTATTATGCAGAATATTTAAAGTCAAAGCAAAGGATTACTATTCCTTAAAAGATATTAAAGTGATAATAATACTTCATTTTATCTTTATTTTATTTTGTAGGCATTAAAAAAACATGAAGAACGATATAAGTCTTATCTCTCAAACTTTTATGGTTTGAGAGATATTCACAAGCTAAGTTTCCCATCCCGCCCCTTTTACCTAGTGTAAGCCATCTCTTCTCAGATGTGGAATCCAGTCCATAGACCAGACAGATAACAGCAGGGGACAATCTTCTTCCTATGAGAACAATGAAATCCCTGCCCCACTTGACAAGTTTTTCAGGTTTTTCCCTTATCTTAATTGAAGATTGTCTCTCTCTGCAGTCTACCTGGGCACCTCCCTTCTGCTCTGGCTGAGCAGTGTGACATCAGTAAAAGGGGCGGGAGGGGCATACTTTGTCATTGAATTACTCTTGCACTATAACTCTGACAGAATTGAAATAACACTCTCCAAAGTCCAAATACTATGATGATTAATTAGAGTTTTTTTTATTATGAAACATTACTATCCCTTTAAAATCCACATTTAAAGGGACAGCAATGTCCCATAAAAAATGCTTATAGTTTTGTAGTGCTTAAAAAAATTAAACTATGTGCCACAAATCCTATCTCTCAAACCACATGGTTTGAGAGATATTTGCATTCAAAGGTCCCCCCTCCCACTCCTTCTCCTGATGCCAGCTGTAATACAGAAAGCAGAAGATTCAAGTCGGTCGATATGAGGTGGCTCTTCAGCAGAGCCAAAATTGCATTATTTGAAACAAACTACTTCATCGGAACAGTCTACAAAGTGTGCTTACAAACCAGGCACACTTTGTAGACCTTTCCAATGAAGTCATTATTTTTTCAATAACGCGATTTCGGCTCTGCTGAAGAGCTGCCTGCTGGTCCAAGGACCGGGACCTCCTGCTGTCAGCACAGTGCTGACATCAGGAGAAGAGAAGGAGGGAGGACTTTGAACGTGAATATCTCCCAAACCATAGTGGTTTGAGAGATAGGATTTGTGGCATATAGTTTAATTTCTTAAGCACTACAAAACTATAAGCATTTTTTATAGGACATTACTGTCCCTTTAAATAAATAGCCATTTTGTAATTGTTTATTTCTCTCAATGGAGCATTTGGCTTGCTTCAGAATGCCTCCTTTTTAGCTTGTGGAGTGTGGCCATGTGTTTAAATAAGTGTGCTATTTGTCTGTAAGCTTGAGGGTCTAGTTCTAATGCCAGGCTTAGCTAGTTTTTGTTTTCAGTCATTCAGAGTTTTCTTCTTTTTATAATAGAATGAAAAATTTCCCATTTTAACAATAAATATCTGTAGAATTTGCTTGCAGATTGACAAGATCAACATCTCTGTAGAAACAGGGACAAGAAATGAAGAAAAACAAAATGAAAACAAAAGAATAAAAAGCTGAAAAAAATCATCACCTACCAGCTACACAGTAGACACAAGAAAATATACTTCTATGGTCCTGTAAACTAAATCAAAAAGAGTGATGCAAGGGATGCTAATATTATCCTACCTCTGTATAAATCCTTGGTTAGGCCTCATTTAGAATACGGAGTACAATGTTGGGCGCCAGTTCTTTAAGAAAGACATTGCTGAACTGGAAAAGGTGCAGAGACGTGCAACAAAACTGATAAAGGGATTGGAGGATCTGAGCTATAAAGAGAGACTAGCCAAACCGGGTTTGTTTACACTAGAGAATAGACGTCTAAGGGGTGATATGATTACCGTTTACAAATACATTCAAGATCAATACAAAGAACTATCCAATGAATTATTTACACAAAGAGCTGAGCTAAGAACAAGAGGTCATCCATTAAGACTAGAGTAAAAAGGAGCTTTCGACTAAAACAAAGGCAGGGATTCTTTACAGTAAGGGTGGTAAAGCTATGGAATTCTTTCCCTCGGAATGTTGTACTTACAGGTATGCAACTGCTTTCAAAAAGCAATGGATGCCTATCTAGCACAGAAGAATATTGAAAATTATGACAGATTCAATGCAGAAAGGATGTTGATCTAGGGAACTATCTGACTGCCATTTTGAGTTAGGAAGGAATTTTTTTACCCACTTGGGGCTAAATTGGAAATGGTTTCAGAGGGCTTTTTTTTGCCTTCCTCTGGATCAACAGAGGTGTTTTTGGCATGGGCTGGACTTGATGGACGCATGTCTTTTTTCAGCCTCATCAACCATGTTACTATGTTACTATCTGTCTTGCTCAACCAGTAACATGAAGGAACTGTAAGTGAAGTAAAAGGTAACCAAGTCTTAAGAAGTCTGTTTTAAATATCTAGCAAAATACTTGTAAGTTTTAATGAATACAAACTAAATTTGCATTTTTGTGGAGAATTATTTCCTAATGTGGATTCCAGCTAGGGTATGTTTTGTTGCTAGGCAGAAAAATATTCTCAAATAACTGCAAACTTTGTCTGAGATTATGCCATTCTGGAGCAGATTTAATGGATTTTATTTCTTATTTTATGACAATCAATTAGAATAAAGTTAATCAGTTTTTTGGGACTTAGTCCAGTCATTCAGCAGACTGGGCATTACCCAAATCACACAAGCAAACAAAAACAGTGTTTTATTGTGTACTCAAGGTTATGTCAGTGGGATTCAGTACATTTTAGATTGAGGTCTAGATATGGACTACTAGTTGACTAGCCCCAAAAAAGAGCATATATTCTGCTCTAGAACATACTGACCCTGGGGCATGTCCATTGCCTCTGTTAAAACAAACTTTGGTTCTTCAAAAGGGTAAATCTTATTTAATGTTGACAGAACTATGTACCATCTGAATAAGTTTGTGTAAGATAGATCAAGTATTCTGACACTGATTTAATTTGTTACTGTATTAAAGTTTCTCTGTTGTCTAATATAGCTTACAGGTACCACAGGGAGGCAGCAGCTCCTCCCAGTAGGCTGGAACAATTCTTCAAAAAGTGCAGGGTGGAGCCTCCCCCTCCGCCATACAGGCTACCTAGCCACTACCATCTCTCAGATAAGATTTGTTCCTTGCCTGTAGGTTCTATAGGCAATGTCGCGGTGTGGCCATGGGGGCGACGTGTGCCCCGACGTATGCATGCCTCCACCTCGGCTGGTGGGAGCAGTTTGTGGTGGGGGAGGTGCGTGGGTATGGTGAGCACGTCGCCCTATGGATTCGATACATCGACGACATATTTATGGTGTGGGAGGGGAATAAAGAGGAGTTAGATACATTTGTAGAAGATCTTAATCATAATGATTTAAATATAAAACTTACATGCTCATGTAGCTTGAAGGAGGTGGAATTCTTGGATTTGAAAATCTATGTAGAAAATGAGGTATTAAAAACTAAAACTTATAGGAAAATTACCTCATGTAATACATTGCTACATGCAATTATAAAAATCAAGCTAAGGACCTGACAAGGAGATTTTTGGAAAGAGGCTATTCTTTTGGAGCTCTTAAACGAGGTTACAAAAAAGCCTTACATAAAGATAGAGAGACACTTATCTTTGGTCAGAAAAAAGATGTAAAACATATGGATAATAGGGTTCACTTTATAACTCGGTATGGTACTCATTGGCAGGTCTTGAGATCAATCTTGGTGAAACATTGGAAAATTTTAACACAAAATCCAAGTATTAAAAATATTGTTGGAGAAACACCAACCCTGGTGGCACGGAGGGCACCCAATTTAAAGGATGGACTAGTAAGGAGTTATTATGATCCAGTGAGAGGGAGTAAAACTTGGCTTGATAAGAAACAAATTTATGGAACATTTAGTTGTGGTACATGTATGGCTTGTAGGTTTGTTCAAAAAACAGATGTTTTTTACAACTTTGATAATACAAAGAAATTTAAAATAAAGTCCATGATCAACTGCAGAACTCAAGGAGTAGTGTATCAGTTAGTATGTCCCTGTAAGAAGATATATGTGGGGAAGACGAAGAGAGAATTTAGAAGGAGAATATTGGAACATAAATGTGACATAGAGAATTCAAAATTGGAAAGTTCTGTAGCTAGGCATTTTTTAGAGTTCCACATAGGTGACCCTGGTGGGTTGAGAGCCATTGGTATGGTACATATTAAAAATGATAAAAGGGGAGGAGATTTGGATATTAAGTTGTTGAGATGTGAATCCAAATGGATTTATACATTGGGCTCTCTGTCTCCCCAGGGACTAAATGAGGAACTACAATTTAATGCATTTCTTTGAATCCATCAGAATTTAAGATACGAAGAGATAGAGATAGTTTGTTGACTGATCTTGAGGATGAAGGTTTTGATTATCTATTTTTGTTATTGAAAATATTCTAAGAAATCAACGATGAGGGGATAGCTCGGAGGGTTATAAGAAGCATTAATTGATTGATCTTTCTATTTGATCTCTGTATTTATCTGGCTTTTCCTTTCTTAGTGTGCCGGGAGGGCACGGAGTGTGTCACTTAGATGTGGTCCGTGCGGTTCCGGTACACGGAGGGTTTATGCCAGATTCAATGTGTGTAAAACTGCATGTATTTTTGGTGATGATGCAAATGGTTGGAGGGAAATGATGTTCACTATCCAATTGATTTGATGATGATATTTGGTTTATTTTCCCTCTTTGAGTGTGCCGGGGGTGCACGGAATATAGCGCCTTTCAGGTGCAGTCCGTTTAGTCCCGGCGCATGGAGGGTTAATGCCAGACGAAGTTGTTACAATCTTGGGCCTTATCATAAATGTGGAGATGGAGGACTGTGTGTTCCTTTGGTCCATTTAAAACAGTTGGAATGCCTTTACAGTCGTGAATATATGAATTGAGGTAGGTTAGCATAGTTACTATGGAAACCCACTATTAAAAGCATAAACTTCCGGGACTCAGTGGAATATAAGGAAGTGACCCGGAAACAGTATGGTGAATAGTCTTGAGAAAGTCCGCGGATATGCGGATGAAACGCGTTGACTTCAGGGACTAAGTACTGACTCTGGTGCTGAGGATATGTTTGGTGCTGTGAAGAATGGTCTATGTGGAAGAAAGTGCTTAAGGAGATGACGATATGGGACTCTGTTACAAAGGTATTCACAGTATGAACCGAATGATTATGCAAAGCGATTTGTGAGTGGCGGTGTGTTTTGTGGAACGAAACGGAAGGTACCCGGTTAAGCTATAAGGCCATGTGGGTATGAAATACATGATTTAAGAGGAAGAACGGGATATGATATGTCCACTATATGTATGTTACCTGCCAGACTCAATCGCTAATATATCACTGACAGAGACCATAGATCTGATGAACATTGCAAAGCATTGTATTGATATTTCATCATTTATCATCTTTATCATCTCCATTGTCCATCATTGACTGTCCATTCATCATATCATCTCATTTACATTTTTCCATTTATGTGATGGTTTTACCTCATCAGCTTTATACACTGGCTCCAGTACTGTTTTGTTTTTAGTAGGGGTGGGTGGATATTTATTGAGTGGGTTCTCTCTTTGGGGTGTAGTCCACATTGGACTCGGAAGGGTGTGCAGGATGTTATGAACCCAATCTTATATATTTTTATTGGCAATTTATTGTGTGTATACTAATAATAAATATTTTTGATTATCATTTTTGATTTGGTGAGTATTTACTAAAATGGAGGGTGAGTGCTTTTTATAGTCCTACTGTGTTTTGTTTTCTCTTCCTTAGTTTAGTGTTTTGATAATATTTGATAGGACTAGAGCACCCTATGTAGGTTGTACATGGTTGTCCCTCATATATGTTATTAGTGGAAGAGTGCTTGTTTCTATTTTTTCTTTTTTAGAAAGTTGTTCCTTTATCTAGTAAGAGGCTGAGAACAGTGTTGCTTAGTTTTTTAGTTATTATATTATTTTCTCTTAGATATAGGTTGTCAAATTTCCCCATTAGGCGGGTTACCATTACTGACTTCCCCTGGAGGATTGCTCAGTTAACAGGTGCTGTCTGTAGACCCTTGTAGCCCAATGTCTCTCTCTCCAGAAGCAGTCTCTCTGAGGCCTCTTCCATTATAATGATAATCTGAAGAAAAGAAGATCTGCAAAAAGGTGAGCAACCCTTTGATTGCCATGGTCCACATGTCCCACTGATCCCTTCAGCGCATTTAAGGCACGCTTTACCACAACACTGCAATGCTCCACTGATTTCTATGGGACAGGCTGCTTGGGACATATCTCTGCAAATGCTCCATGTACCGAGTTGAAAGACAGCTCATTCTTCATGTCTTCCCTTGCCCTATACTCCAGTTACCATTTACAGTGTCTTGGGGGTCTCTGTGGGATCCGAGTTCTGCTTTTGATACTTTTATGGAGAAAACTACATTTCCCATAGATGGCAGTTTTAGTGGGCTGTTTGTTTGCTGATTGGCTCTGAATTCAGTCACCATTTTCTCTCTATATACATGAGAATCATACACAGGGCTTGGACTCCTTTACTTTCCACCTCAAGTTAACCCTTCACCTGCCAGGTAAGTACCTTTTAGGCTTTCTGGGGTGATCTTATTATTCTGGGTGACAAAAAGGCAAATAAAAAGGGACATGGAGTTAGACCTGGGGCTAATGATTCTGGGGCATCTTTGACCCCCACTGATTATTGTTCCTCATGCCAAAGAGAGTATTCAGGACATTTATGCCCCTTATATGCTGTGGCCCCTGCCTCTCTGCCAGGTCCCTCCCGCATTGAACAAGAGCCAATTTGGGTCAAGGGCTTAAAGTCCTCTATGGCACAGTTTGCTCTTTCTCTTCAGGGGGTCCTCCAATCCTAGAAACCCCCACTTCCTTCAGGTTTGTGGCCCCTAAGGTCCCTGGCATTCCTGATGAATCTGATTCCTTTGAGGAGGAATCACTTGAGGAGTCTGCGGATAGTGTGTCCAGAAAGGGCTTCTTCCTAGTTTCAAGGCGATCCCTTTGAGGCTGACCCTGAACCCTATGCTGAGGGTATGATTAAGGCGCTTTTATCTACCCTTAATATTCCTGCTAACCCTGTAGAGTCTCAATCTACTTCTGACATCTTTTCACAGAGCAAGAAATCCTGTACTGTTTTTCCGCCTAATTCCACTCTGGATCAAAATATCCTGGATGAGTGGGAGACCCCCCTGACAAGCTTCTCACTCTTTCTAAAAGATTCTCTAAGCTGTACCCCTTTGCTGATGCAGCTTTGGCTCAGTGGGCTACACCTCCTCAGGTGGATTCCCCTATCTCTAGTCTCTCAAAATGTACTGCCTTGATTATTGAGGTTGCTTTGGCACTCAAAGATCTGACAGATAGGAAGCTGGAGGCTATCATTAAGGCTATCTTTACTGCCATAGGTGCATCCTTGAGACCTACCTTGGCTTCCACATAGGTTAATAGAGCTATTGCTGTTTGGACTGAACAGCTGACTGACGCGGTCTGCAAAGGTGCCCCTAAGGAGGACCTTTTTCCCATTTTGGCTAACATTTCTGAGTCTCAGCACTATATTACTGATGCCCTGGTTGATTCCATTAGGGTTGAGGCTAAGACCTACTCCTTCTGTGTGGCTGCCAGACATATGCTGAGGCTTAAAATTTCGTCTGCTGACCTGATTTCTCTTCTGTTTCAGGGTATATCCATCTTTGGCCCTGAAATGAAGAACATTATCTGTGAAGCCACTGGGGGTAAGAGCAACTTGTTGCCTCAGACTCCTAAACACACTGCTCAGACGAGGAAACAGCGTTCCTTTCATTTTTGCCATAGCAAAACACAAAGGCTGAACCCGGTGCCACCTCAGGCCAGCACCCTGCGCTCCACCCCCAAGTCAGTGGAGTTCCAAACTCACCTTCACCAAACCTACTTCAGGAAGACTCACCCAACCTTGATACGCATTCTCAGCCAGAAAGAGGTTTCAATTTTTATTCCAAACTCTTCGTGGTTCCCAAACAGGATGGTGGCTGCCTTCCTATCCTGGAATTCCGCATTACAGCACACTCCACCAGGTCTGTTGGGGCTTTCTGGGGTTACAAGAACCAGACCTCCACTGAACAGCTGTGCAAGGCAGTCACTTGGTCTTCTATGCACACCTTTGCCAAACACTACTCTGTGGATGTACTGGCTTTGGCTGAATCCAGCTTTGGCAGGAGGGTCCTGGAGGCAGTTTTTGCGTGTTTAGGACTTTAATTTCCTATGCCTTATAGCTCTTTAACTGTTGAGCCCTGCTGGCTCTTGTTCATGTGTGCTGTTTATTCATTGACACTTTGTTTGTTTGGACTGTTCCATGTTCTGGTTAGACCATGGGAACTCTGGTATCATGGCGGAACAGCATTTGATCCTTTCCTTCTCTTCCCATCCATGGGAGCTTAATGTTGGTACATCCCCATGGTACCTGTAAGCTATATTGGACGACATAGAAAAGAGGATTTTAGTCTTACCTGTTAAATCCTTTTCTTTTAGTCCATATAGCTTACAGGTCTCTCACCCAGTAAAAGGGACCATACTTGGTTTCCTGTAGCTGGACGTGGGAGTCTGTTTGGGTCCATGCTCACAGGAGTTTTCCTCTTCTTCTCGCTATCTAGCTCAGTAGGTTTATTGTCTCAGATCTATCTGGGAGAGAGGAGTGGCTAGGTAGCCTACATGGATGAGGGGGAGGCTCCACCCTGTACTTCTTGAAGAATTTTTTCAGCCTACTGGAAGGAGCGGTCGCCTCCCCATGGTACCTGTAAGCTATATGGACTAAGAGAAAAGGATTTAACAGGTAAGACTAAAATCCTCTTATGTTAACACAGGAAAAACTAGTTTTATTGACTAGTCTATAGTAGTTTAAGCTTCTTTGATTACCATATTATGTAATTTTTTATAATCACAGATCCAATTTGAGTTATTCATCAAGTAGCATAAAATGAGCTTATTTTCATGCACATTAATCTTTCTCCCATCCTCCAATCAATAGCCAGATAGCATCTGTCACTCACTCATTCTTCTTTGAGCAAGGGCCAGATAGATTAACCAGTTCCATCCACCAGATCCAAGCTGTTGATCCCATATCATTCTACAGGGGAGGACATTCATACATATAAGCTGTAAGGTTATGGTCACATCATCCTGGAATAGTGGCATTTAAACCACTGATTTCATGTTTCCCTGCCTTGTTTTTGAAAGGCACGGAACTTTGATGGATCATTGATGAATACTTGATGCTGTCTATCCATCATCACAGAGATGAACTGACAAACAGCAGCATATCCAATACACTGCTCTTATCAACAATTCATGAATCCTGGCACATATGTAATTATTATTATTACACGAATCTGGTACTTTACAATGCAACAGTCATCAGTGAATTCAAAGAACAGGTACACATTCTTCAGAACACTGTTTCCCAAACATGTTTTGATATATGGATCAATGTTGTGGGAAACAGTGCAAGTTTTCAGAAAGCAGTATCATATAATAACAACGCCCCAATTACCTTACAATGCACCAGTAGATAGAATTAATGATAGTGGCTGTAAGCACTTGTGGGGGATATTACATTGTCCACCACACTGATATCACTCCAGACTGCTGATCCCCAATATGTACTCCTCAAAAAGAAGAAGGAAAAAAAGAGACAGAAATAAGAAAAAATGGGGGTGCTTCACAGCACACAACTAACAATTTATGATTAACCAGCTTTTTTAGAGGCAACCAATAGACAGCCACAGGGGCTTAACCTGCCTCTGTTCCAGGTGCTCAGTATATATACAGGATCAGCCAAAGGAAGTAGTCAAATTCACGAGTCCAGATAATTATAAATGTAATTTAATTAAAAAATCAGTGATGACACTTAAAAGCAGCCCAACGCATTTCTCTATCAATATGATCCTTACATCAGGGTCTGATCCAGAAACAAGTTGGTTTGCTTTAAAGTGGATGTATCACCTATGTTTAACATAGCCTCAATATTTAGGCTACATAGTGAATACTACTAAAACGTTAAGTTTTATTTTGTGTAAATGCCACTTCGAAAGTCTGGGCTGCAGCTACTTCTGCATAGACTGCTCTCCTCTCCTCCGATGATGGAGGCTTCTGTCTGTAAGCTGGAGCAGTCTCATTGGCTAGAGATCGATCTCTGTCAATAAGACCGCTCCAGCTTACAGACAGAAGCCTCGTTATCGGAGGAAGGAGGAGAGCAGAGGCAGAGCGATGGACTGCAGTTACAGAGCAGGTAACCACAGTCTATGCAGAAGTAGCTGCAGCCCAGACTTTCAAATTTACATTTACATGAAATAAAACTTAAAAATAAATAAATAAATAATGTTTTAGTAGTATTCATTATGTACCCTAAATATTGAGGCTATGTTATACATATGTGGCACATCCACTTTAAAGTGTCATGTTACTGAGTTATTTAATTTTAAATTACATTTATAATTAACTTGACTGCTTTCTTTGGCTGATCCTGTATATATACAGGAGCACCTGAACAGGGGCAGGTTAATCCCTTATGGCTATATACTGGTTGCCTCTAAAACAGCCGGTTAATCATAAATTGTGAGTAAACTTTTTACTTTACATTTCATGTTTATGGGATTCACGTTGTTTGCTGTGAAGAGCCCCCATTTTTTCTTGTTTCTAACCCTGGAAATTGACTCTTTCATTGCTGTGATGTGGCAGTGCAAAACAAAATTAATGTTGTTATCTTTTTCCACTTGTTTAGGTTAGCATATTTTCAGTGACATGACACTTAAAAGCAGACCTATGCATTTCTGGATCAATATCATCCTTCATCAGGGTCTGATCCAGAAACGCGTTGGTCTGCTTTTAAGTGTCATGCCACTTAAGTTTTTTTATATATTAAATTACATTTATAATTAACTGGGCTCGTAAATTTGACTACTTCCTTTGGCTGATCCTGTATAATATATATATATATATATATATATATATATATATATATATATATATATATATATAGGAGCACCGGGACAGGGGCAGGTTAATTCCATGTGGCTATCTATTGTTTGCCAGTTAATCATAATTGTGAGTATACCTTTCACTTTACATTTCATATTTATGGGATTCAAGTTTGCTGTGAAGCGCTTCCATTTTTTCTTGTTTCTAACCCTGGAAATTGACTCTTTCATTGCTGTGATGTGACTACAAAACAAAATTAATGTTGTTCCCTTTTCCCACTTGTTTATGTTAGCACATTTGCAGTACAATTATCTGCTACACCAAGACTGCCTTACAAATACTTTGATCATTTGAGTCAATGTAATAAACACAAGTAATATCAGCAGGGCATAATTTGTTTGTGACATTTGTCATCTCTGGGTCACCCTGTTCTAAAACTAAAATAATATTTTTTGAGTCAATCATTAATAGAGCCATCTCCTTAGAATTAGAAAATTCCACTTGAATAAAAATAATACAATTCACAGTGAATTTTGTACATTCTGTTAACAAAGACAGGAACCAAGAAGGGAAAAATACAGACTAATTTCCAAACCCATCAGTTTCTTTCACAGTAATATAAACACTGCAGTATATAACTAACAGCCCTATTGCATGATTCACTTGGATTCTGTAGTGTCCCCAAATGTGTAGCTCATCAGCAAGAAGAAATGATAGAGATGCCAATCAAATTACAGGTGCATGATGGGATGGTCACAACATATTATTGAACTAACCCTTCTCGCACCTGCTACCTCACTTGCTCTCCATTTTGTTTTTGTGGTAGGCATTTTTTGGCTCAATAGCTGTGGGAATGATTTAGGTTGCATACTCTTGTTCTCTATACTGAACTCATCTGATTAGTGAAGGGTTTTCAAACTGCTTTCCTTAAACACTGAGACAGTGCATGTTTTGATTATATCCCTGCATTTTCACCAGGGGGTGATCAAAGCAAATGGACCACTGATGTGCAAAATCAGTGATATAATTAACCCACTGAGTACCAGGGAGGTATCCAACTCATTGTGTTGCAATGCGTTCGATACCTCTCAGGCACGCAAATGGTTTAGCTATAATGGTTTGGCCAATAGATTGCTCACCATAACAATCCAATCAAAGGTCAGTTTGTGTGGGTGTCAGCCAATAACATTTGGCTGATGCCTCTGTTGACTGGCCATCAGCACCACCACCACTGTTATGCTCTCTGGTGATGGCATCATGAGGGAATGCAGAGACTACGGAGGTAGTTTTGTCACTGTGGTTTGACTAGTGCTGTGATGCATTTAAAACACTGCTTCATTGTCTCAGCCCTTTTTAATGTAATTTAAAACCACTGACCAAGATCTATTATGCACCGATATTATGATCTGATAATCTCAGGCAATGGTGTTCAAATCCATCCTCTCGAACTAAATAGGCAATGGGGCTTAGGCACTTAGGCGTGATAAAGTAAAGATGACTTCTCCAGTGATATCACTTCTCCAGTTCATATATTATTGTATAGAGCCTATGCACTAAGATCTCCAAAGTTAGAAAAATCTTAGTGCATTGGCTCCATAAAATGACACAGGAACTGGAGAAGTGATATCACTGGAGATGTCATCTCCTCTTTATCTATCTCTGCTTTATCACACCTTATTGCATCTACTCCACGGTCTTTGGGATTTCCCTGCTTGCGTACAGGCGAATTAATTAAAATGACTGGTGACACTGACACAATGCAACCTTATCCCTGCAGCACTGAGTTTTCTATATGTTGTTTGCAATCTTTTTTTTATTATTTTTTTATTTTTATTTTAGTTTACATTGTATCACTATCCGTTTTCACAGTACCTGAAATTAAGCTCTCTGGAAACAGCCAGTAACTTCAAGGTCAAGGACATAAAAATGTAAAAAAAAAAATAGTAGAAAATGAAAATAATAAAAAGTGAGGTAATGCAACTTTACATATTGTGCACTTATAGAATATGTAAAGTCAAAATGACAGATATCATCCCTTCAGCTCACCGGTACTGAAGCACAGAAACCATGACTAGATGGCCTGCTAGTGGTCCCTGTGGATATTTTTAAAAACCTCTCTCTTAATTTATTATTTATAATACATCACTAGCCTTCATGCTAGTGTTCAACACAAAAATAAACTTTACTTACTCTAGATTTGCCAACAAAGCTAACAGAAAATTAAGTAAAATAAATATGGAAAATATGAATTGGCTGTTTAGTAGACCAAACGCGTTCCGTTCTTGGATTTGCAAGTCTGTTATAATACTATATGTATATACTGTATGTAGTACACCATTTTGCTGTATGTGGACTGCCATGTCTTCACAGCTGCATAGATTTCACTGTATGCTGAAGCTGGGTCATACAGACTTATGAGGGCACTTACTATTGCATTACTGAACACACACAGGTATTCCCTTCTATAGCGCACACAGATTCCGCAGCGCTTTACACTCATATTAGTTCCTGTCCCCAATGGGGCTCACAATCTAAATTCACCTATCAGTATGTTTTTTGGAGTGTGGGAGGAAACCGGAGTACCCGGAGGAAACCCACGCAAACACAGTGAGAGCATACAAACTCATTGCAGATGTTGTCCTTGGTGGGATTTGAACCCAGGACCCCAGTGCTCATCTGTCACTGCTGATGGTGCAGCCTGTTAGCTCCGACAGCCTTGTGGCAAACAGCTTTAGGCATCTGTTGCTGGTTGGTGCTTGGGAGTGTGGATCTCAGGCGACGGCTCATGAGTAGCTGTGCTGGTGTTTTGAAGTTATCAATGGCACTGTTTCAGTATTTCAGGAGGCTCGTGAAAGGATCCTTCCCGCCTGCTCTAGCTTTTCCCAGCAAATTCTTTGCAGTCTGTACAGACTTTTCTGCCAATCCACTGCTTTGTGGGTGGTACAGGCTTGAGGTGATGCGTTTGAAAGTCCATGTATTGGCAAATGCTGTGAACTCACTGGATTTGTACTGCAGACCATTATCTGAGATAACTATCTCAGGAATACCATGTCTTGCGAAAACAGATTTTAGTTTTTGTATTATAGCAGCTGACATGGTACTTTGTAACTTGCTTATTTCAAAAAAATCAGCTGTAATCATCAACAGTGATGAGGTAAACTTTATTCCTCCAGGTAAATAGACCCGTGGCCACTATTTGTCATGGACTGTACCCTGTGGCTTATCATTGGCTCCTTCAGGTTTGAAGGGCGGTATGTAAGACACATAGGGCATTTGTATCACGGTGCCCGTGATTGCCCACTAATAGCGCTGTTGCGGTGTGTGGGCAACATTGTCTATCACTTCCTGAGTGTCGCACTTAAGAGCATTCGCTAATCTTATAGGCCTATAGTAATTGCCAGAGTGAGTCTCCACCTACTTGCTAGGCCACATAGACCTCAGTCTGCCAGTACTCCCTTGCCCTTTTGTAGTATACCGGTGCGCTAGCTATTATGATATTACTATGCTCTGATCTGTGTATGACCTCCGGATACATTTGACTTCGGCTATGTTTTGATCCCTGACTTGTTGCCATGCGCTCCGGTCTGACCCTTGGCTCCATCTGGCTACTCGCTCTGTGCGGACCCCAGCTCCGGCTGACTATCCGATATGGTACTGACCTTGGCTTGGCTGACTTACTACTCTGTGTTTACGACCCTTTGCCTGACTCCTCTCCCTTGCTAGACTGTGCTCTAGCTGATCCCTCTTGCACAAGCCGTGTTTTGCCCACTGTGCCGGACATGGCCTCTGGCTATTCCTTTCTTGTTCCCAACGGTTAGTGCTTTTGGGTATTCCCTAGCATACTAGGGATTTGAGTCACACCTTTGCCTTTTTAATCTGAGCATAACTGATTTTATTGTCCGCGAGTGACTTGGATGCACATGCAACTGGCCTACTGTCTTGCAGCAATACTGCAGAGACCGTATTTGGAAGCATCAACCTGCAAATTTAGCTCCTTGTGAGGGTCAAAATACGCAAGTACCAAGTACCAGTCCTTGCTTGCATGTGAGCAAATCCATCACTTTGGTGGATGCCTCATCTTGCCGAGTGTCCCAGGTGAACTCAGTAGTTTCTTTTAAAAGTTGTCGCACTGGAGCAGTGACCTCAGATAAAATGCAAACTTTGACAAATAGTTAATCATGCCTAGTATAGTTCACCTTTGTCTGTGGGTGGTTTCATATCCCTTATTGCAGCAATTTTTACAGGGTCTGGCTTAATCCCATCAGCCGAGAGTATGTGTCCAAAATAGCTTACTTGAGTGGAGCATATGATGCTTTTGTCAGAATGAAGTCTGACACCTCTTTCCCTGGAACGTTGCAGCATGGCTCTGAGATTTGTATCATGCTCTGCTTTTGTTTTTCTGAAAATGAGGATATCATCTATTGACATTACACCATTTAACCCTTCATAGGTTTCGTCAATCTTGGGCTGAAACTCGTCTTGGGCAGAGACTAATCCGAAAGGAAGGCAGCTAAATTTGTAACGCCCCAAAACAGTGTTAAAAGTGGTCAATATGGATGATTCTTCAGCAAGTTTTATGGCCCAATATCCCGATCTGGCATCTAGGACACTATTGCACTCCTGCCAGCTTGGGCATGACATCCTCAAGTGTAGGTAAAGGGTAGTGGGGCCGCTTAATTGCTTTGTTGAGGTCTCTAGGATCTAAACATACTCGTAAATTACCTGTATGTCGTTTTTCTGCAATAATGATGGAATTAACCCAATCAGTAGGTTCTGACATTACTAATAATTCCTAGTTTCTCCATGTCCTCAAGTTCCTCTTTAAGACGGCTGCTCAATGCAAGGGGTATACGCCTAGGTGGGTGCACCGCTGGAGTTGCCTGTGGATTTAAATGTATGGTACACTCTTAAGGGAACAAACTGATTCCTTTGAAGATATCGCCGTATTCCTCCATAACTGGCATTTTATCTGGATTGCCTGCAATGGACAGTACAAGCTTGATGAGGCCAAAGTCTATGCTGCCTTTTAGGCCTATGACAGGAGGTGCTTTTCTGTCAACAATATAAAATGACATAATTGTTTGAATGTTCTTGTGCTGACATTCCAAGTCACATTTCCTTTTTACTGCCAATTTTTTGCCTCCATTGCCATATAAAGGGCGAGATGCTGGTCATAGGGTGCACTGGGATCTAAGCCTTTTGTCTTCATATAGGGGAACAACAATGGCTGAGGCTCCCTTACTTGTCTTGAATTGTATTGCAATTCGTTTTGGACCGACGTGAACAGTGGCAAATGCCTGCTCTGTGTCTGGATTTTGTTCCATTTGAATTATAGAGTTTATATACAGTTCTTCACGCTCTTCTCGGACAGCACCATCTTGGCTCATAGCATGGATGCTATTCCCATGCCTGGAGCGGCATACTCTAGCAAAGTGGTGTAGTTTCCCGCAAGATGTACACCTCTTCCCCCTTGCAAGACAATAAAAGTAGTTGGTATGTGGTTCGTTGCCACAGTATCCACATTCTGCAAGTTGCTTTGGATCAGTGCTAGGAGATCAAAATGTCTCACCCCGTGGATATAGTCGACGGGTGTTATTCGACCTCCATTTCGAGCCATTAGTTGCATGGAGTGAACTCTCACGGATGACATAATTTTGCAGGGTGTCTTGGCTTTTAGAAATGGATCGTAGTTGGGCCTGGGCTAATTCACGTGAGCGGGCGGTATCAATTGCTTTATCAAGCGTTAATTCAGCCCCTATGCTAAGGAGTTTTTCCTTTACTTTAGGCGAGCAGATTCCAAAGACAATGCAATCCCGGATCATTTTGTCTCTTTGAGCGTAACTGCAGTCTTAGGAAAAGACTGCTCCAGGGGCTCATGATCCTGTTGCACTTTCTCATGAAACTTGGAACGTGGGTAGATGAGGTTACCTTTGGGCTGAACATATGCTGCAAAGCGGTCATAATAAGATTTCAGTGTCACAGCTTCAACTGCAGGTAAGGCCCATGTATTAAAAATGTCTCTGCCTTGTTCACCAACCCATAATAGGAGATAATTGCATTTTTCATCCTTACTCTTACTCTTTAGAGGTCCACCAAACATGAGATCACCATGCTGTTTGAATTTTCGCCAAGCATCAGCTAAGTTATTAGCTTCCCAGTTCATTGTGGGCATTGGGACTCCAGCTGCATCCACTGTGATAGGAAATCCGTTACTTCTGACACCATGTAATGCTTGTTATTGCTTATCATTAGTATTCAATACATGTACAATGCTGATTATATTAACAGGTGCTGGGTTATTTCTATAAGCAGCGATACGACATAGAACATGTTCATAAAATAACAGTACTGCTCTAACTGCCAAAAAACAGGAAGTGTCTACACATTAAAGAGTGGTAGCCGCGCCTACTATAAACTGATTGGCTGGAGCCAAACCTAAGAATACTACATTCTAAAAGCCTACACATTTTTAAATAAGTATAAACTACTTAGTACTATTATCTTTATTTTATGGTTGATAATGGTGGGAATACATCTTTTAAAATGCATCAATAAAACCAGGTGTTCCAGATCAGTACATATTTAACAATTTCATAAAACGTGTTTTTTTTAATTTGTTAGATACCATTTTTTTATACTACCATGCATTTATAAAGTTACATTACAAAGGACAGTTCATGACATATTGCCTCTAAAGGAGAACTAACATGATTTGGGGTTATATACATATAAAAAGCCAGTACTTCCTTCAGCCATCTGTAAAAATTCTCCTTCCCGAGATCTACAATCTAGTCTTACGTGAGTTCTGTGGGGAAACTCATTCTTGCCTTTTCCGAGGCTGCCTAACTCACATTACCAGAGCAATCTTGGAAGGTATCTGAGAAGTGATAATGACGCTGTCTTTAAATGGGCGAGATAAGGCAAGAGCCTTTCTGAATAGAAAAGCATTGGGTACTAAATGGTAACTGAATAAGCTCTAGTCTCATTAAACACAGCACAAACAAAAATAATGAATATGTATCTATTTAAGACATTTTAATATGCTTCATTAAAGCAAATTTAAAGATTTCAGGTATCTAATAAACTCATTTTTACAGATGCAAGCTGTGAGTACATGACAATTAAAATTATATAAACCAATTTCATCTCAGGTGTTAGTGTTCCTTTAAGTTACTTACGATTAACAAATACGGTAAACAATTCACAACAAGGACCAGTGGATTACGTAGTCACCACTTAGATAGTAGGCACATTTTGTTTCAAAGACATTGGTTTCAAACTCAATTTTAAAGAACATATGTGGTGACAAAGTATACTCTGATGTTTACTTTAGTTTCCCTGCTCTGGAAACGTAAATTGTTCTCACCACAAATATACAATCACATTTTATTAAGAATTACACCCTTTAAACTGAGCTGAGCATGTAGGTAAAATTTAACAAATGGCTACATTTTTTTGTTACCTCTGTATGTCACCCTATTAAACAAGGCTTTTGATGATTTCAGGCATGCACGCACAATGTGCTTTGTAACTAAAGTAAGAGTGTCTGACTAAAGAGCTAGGTCCAACTGAAGCATATTTCAAACTATACTGAAAAACTTAAAGGGGAACTTTCCCCTCTGAAACACTTTTTGTCAGGTGCTTAAGCTATTAAAATTGTATTAGGATTTGTGTTTTGTTTTTCATTTAAATACATACTTTCTAAGATATGTAGACTTCACGCTGGGCACTTCCGCATTCTGAGGCACACTATCTTCGTCACATATCTTAGAAAGTATGTATGTAAATGAAAAACAAAACACGAATCCTAATACAATTTTAATAGCTAAGCACCTGACAAAAAGTGTTTTAGAGGTGAAAATTCCACTTTAAAGTCTGAGTGCTACAGATTAATGTGATTTCTGACATAACAACAACAATAGACATTCATACTAAAACGAGTCGGTAAACATATTTGAGAGTTGTGCAATAAAACAATGGTCATGTTCTTAATGAAGCTGGAGGATGCCAGGATTTTGGCAAGTGTCAAGAAGTATTACTTTACTAATGGAGTATTGTGTTCATGGTATAGTCTCCAGTCACATGGTGTGCTTCTGGATCCTTGCCAGCTGCACCTACTAGCTGGCAGTAGGGAGGAATTCTGAAAATTCCTCCCCTGCAGCCAGCAGGATCTAGACCTAGCACCTGCACAGGTGCAGTGATCTGGGCAAAAAAAAAGTGTAGTGGAGCAAAGCCACCATGCTCTTTTCTACCCAAGTCACTGCAGGTGTTTTACCCCCACCAAAATAATGTTAATCCCTTCCCAATGAATGCACCCCTCCTCCAAACACAACAGGGATCCTTAACCCCTCAAAACCCTGAAATGTCACAGGCTTCACTGCTCTGCATATGAAGCAGGGTCATTGAGTCCTCTCCCATAATTATCATTATTCTAAACCTCTGTGTAAAGAAATGTGCCCCTCACAGAGGAAGAAGCAATGCATTCAGACTCCGGCCCTGATACCAAGCCAGCACCAGACAGCGAAGCGGTTTCTAGAAGTCCGGTGGTGAAGTGACTCTCAACCGGTGGAGAAGCAGGAAGCGAGTTATTGCACAACAGGACACTAGAAACAGCTTCTCTGTCCACTTCAAGCTCTATCACTGGGAGGGAAACCAAATACAGTGCACATACCTTACGGTGGAGGCACATAATAGTGATAGTCAAGGGGAGGATTCCAGGACACCAGGGGATCCCACCTCACAAGGTGCAGCAGTGGAGCCCATAGCAGGCTAAAGGTCACAGTGTATCTTTAGTTCTATGGCTACAAAAGGGAAAGTGGAATCAGGTGTGTGTGTGTTGGGGGAGGGGTGGTCAGAAAGTGTATGTGGGTCTACTGTGGACAGCTGAACCAAGCTGGCGGGGTCTTACAGTCAATGTACGGATACCAGTGGATACTGGGACCAGGCTGGGCAGGTACAGTGTATGTAAGGATATATGTGGACAGTGGAACCAGGCTGGGGGAGTGGAATGCCACAGTGTATTTGGGTATTCTATTCTAATTTAAACTATCTGTTTCTATTATTTGTAAGTACCCATCAAACGTGGAACCAGGCTGTGAGGGGTCAGACAATGTAGGCGTGGACCTTTGACTACCAGCAGATAATGGAACCAGGTTGGTGGGGGGGGGGGGCGGAAAGTGTATGTGGCAATCTGTGACTACCAGTGGACAGTGGAACCAGGCTGGGGCAGGGCTGTAATGTTATAAAGTGTATGTGTGGTTCTGTGGCTGCTGGTGGAACATAGCATGTGCATCAGACAATGTATAGTTTGGTGGCTAATGGAATATCTCTCCTTTTCCCCCTGCGTCTTCTAGCATAGACAAAGCTGTACATCTTTTGCTAGTCTAAATATAAAAAGAGTGGAAGAGCCTGGAATTTGTAAATCAGGAATGAAGTGTACCCACAGAGCTTCTTATACAACATGAGTGTAGGTTTCACAAAAAAAAGTCTGCTCCAAATTAAAGCCTCGTTTCCACTGCAGTTGATAACTTTAGCAAGAGTTTTATATACATAAATCTTCATAGGATTCAATTGGAATCTGTTCATAACACTTAACATGTAATCTAGGTCTAACTTTTAAGACAGCATACACTAAAATAGATATGATCATCTTTAAATGTTTCCATTTTCTGTGTAGTGCATATCAATGGCACTAGAGTTAAAGAAAATCACAGTAACAGTAATATCATCTCTGTACATCCTGGCTAAATCCTCTGGTAGACTCAACATGGCAGCGAGTTTCTCCTGCTCAATTTCACCTTCTTCATTACTTCCTATGGCATGTCTGATGAGATGGGTTGCAACATTCTGGTCATGGAGGTGAACTCTTCTGGATCGTCTTTTAAGAAGCAAATTGTGCATATAACCCAAGCTGCGTTTTTCTATGGATTCCTCAGGCTGTTGTAAATGGACTTCAGAAAGGTGCTCTGCCACAAGCCTGACCACCTCTTGGTTATCCAGCATGTCCCATAGACCATCAGAAGCCATAACAAGGAACTTATCCTGAGGCCTTAATTTATGATAGGTAATTTCTGGTTCAGCTGTTAAATAAGGAGGAGTATAGTAATTTGAAGGTGAATACTGATAAATATTTAAAGGTTCTAAGTCACAAGCATTTTGCAAGACACTCTTCTGCAATTCCCGACTCCACTTAAATATTACATCTCCAAATGCTCTGAAAGGCATTAAAATACCCAGAAGTCTGTCATCAGTAACCACAGTTTCCTGTTCTGATTGTGGGTGTTCAGCACGTACTCTTTCAAGCTCAGACTTATTGAAGGCATTGTGATCAGCAGTAAGAGGAAGAGCAGACCAAGTTCCATTTTCCTCTTGAACACCTAAAATGGCACGGCAGTCCCCAGCATTAGCAACATGCAAATGAACACCATTGATGTGAGACACACATGCTGTTGCCCCTGAGAATGCAACCTGCAACGTAAGGTTCCTGAGAAACTCATTTTCTATAGGCACCTGAGCTTCCAAGCAGATGTCAGAATCCAGCCTCTGGAATGCATAGCTCATAGCATCTCCCACGCTCATCCCAGATTCATTATCTAAATTTATTAAATCTTGCCAATACACACAAAGGTGGTCAGCATAAAGTGAGGCGACTTCTCTGTACAGTTGATCATTTTTGTGCTTGTGCCATTGCAGAATTGGCAGCACAGGTTTCATGTGTTCCCTAGCAAACTCAATTTCTTCTAATGTCTCCTGAGACATCAGCGAGACAGCAATGTAGTAAAACAAACGCTGACTAATTGACTGTGCACATGCAGAACCTGCATGACCATCAAACACACCAAACATGTGGCCGCTAGTCTGAAGGCAAGTTGCTGCACTCCGGCGGTCCTCACATGGTGTATTGGAGGCCAGTCTGTTGCTCTCAAACTTTATGATAGTACTTTGAGTCTTCTCATCGCAATCCGGTACTTTGTAGGAGAGTTCATTAGCCCGAAGCATGTAATTGATTTGTGATGGGCTTAACTGAAAGTGCACATGTTTTTCAGACGAGGTGTGTCTAAAGGATTTTGTTGAGAAGATAGTATTGAATATTGGATAACATAAACATGTTCTAGTAACTGCCCTACATGCATGTGTCTTTCTCCATTTCATTTGGTTTCTACTCAGGACACATTTTGAGTACAAGCGTTTCTCTCCTTGGATCAATGTAAAACTGTTTTTAGCAGAGCTTAAAATCCAGCCAGATACAGTTCTTGACATCATAAGCCAAGTGCCTTCCAGAAATAGGACCACTTTGAAATCCTTTAAATAAAAAGAAAAATACAAATATATCAGCATCTGTAATCAAAATCAAAGTAATAATTTACACTTGTAACCACTTTTTATTAAGGTTAGTAGATAAGTGGAATAGCCTACCAGCAAAAGTGGTAGACGTTAATTCACTGTAATTTAAAGGGATAGTAATACTTAAAATGTAAAAAAAAAAAAAAAAATGAATAATAATATGTTGTATGGTTTATCCCTCAGTAAAACAAGAGTACTCCCACTGTTGAAAGGTGTTTTATTCAAGAGTTATTAAAGCTCAAATTTGAATTTTTTTAGGTGCAATAACACAGTGGCCTGAAATTGTACAGTGGCGCTGTTGCTACACCATCCTATGGAGATGCATGGTCTATGGACCAGAGCTGTCCATAGGATGTCGTAACAATGGCACCACTGTACATTTTCAGGCCACTGTGATATTGCACCTAAAAATTCAAATTTGAGCTGTAATAACTTTTGAATAAAACACCTTTCAGCAGTGAGAGTACTTTTTTTTTTGCTCAGGGGAATAAACAATACACTATATATTTTTTTAAATAATAAGCATTACTATACCTTTAAGAAAGCATGGGACAGGTATAAGGCTGTCATGAACATAAGACAAGACCATGGACCAAATAAGGCTTGAGGCTTTTACAGAAGGAAAAATGGGCTGGCAACAAGGGTCGAATGGTTTATATCTGCCTTCATATTTTTAACAACTAATATACTTGACCATAAGTTTTCCTGATCTCTTTTTCTAGAAGCCTCACTGTTAGGGACAGTGAAAGCAGCGACTATGAAACATTGTACCACTATGCCTTTTATAGAGAAGACTGGAGGGCAACTGCTTAGGGACCTCTTAGCACAGTACAGAGCTGTCCAAGTTCAGTCCTCTAGCACCACCAACAGGCCAGGAATTAAGGATTTCCCTGATTAAGCTCAGGGGAGTCAGTCAAAATGAAAGAGCCACTGATTAACTTACCTGTGCTTAATCAGGGAAAGTCTTATATCCTGGCTTGCTGTTAGTCCTTGAGGACTGAACTTGGACAGCTCTGGTATACTACATAGAGTTTGATTCTTAATAACTAGACCCATTAAAGGGCTATAGACAAACCAGGTTGATGCAGAGGCCAAGATGCATTTCAGTACCTGCTTACAAAAAAGAAGGTGCTAAAAGGTAATATAAGTTTTGGTCACAAAGAAGTCTCTTCACCTTAAAATGTCCACAAATTAATATTAAAGCCAAATGAAAGTTTAATTATTGTAAATTAATACAATGTTAAAAATACTCATATATAAAATAATATTGCATTGTTCCTGGGACACAAGTATTGATGGATAAATAACTTGTTATAGACAGATGAATCAATAAGCAAGACACTTATTTTATTAAATGGTAATTATGGTCCCAGATGAAAATGTAGATGCTGGAATCTGGCCGATTATATCAAATGGCCGCCTACCTAGTATAATTAAATAAAACCTGTAGGATTGTGGTTGCCCACAAATTGTGTGTATATATATATATATATATATATATATATATATATATATATATATATATATATATATATATATATATATATATATATATATATATATAAAAACATAATGCTGCTAACAATTTGATGAAAAAAAAAAATTGGAGTTGTAGTAACTTTTGAAGGAAAAATAGCCCAGCAGTGGGAAGACCCTTGTTTTACTCAACAAGAAAGGGCCTGTGTCATACACATTTTCATTAACCCCTTAACGACCCTTGACGGTCATAGTACGTCATGGGTAGATCTGACTTAATGACCCATGACGTACTATGACCGTCATGGAATTCTGGGCTCCCCCCACGGCTGCACGCCGTTCAGGGAGTCCAGAACCAAAAAAAAAAAAAAAAAAATGCTCCGTGGTCCTTAAGTGACCGCCGCGTGCGTGTGCGGTCGGTCCTTAAGGGGTTAAAAATGTTTTCTGCCCCATTAACACAAGTAAACATCTCTATATGATGCTCAGATCCCAGGCTCACCCACCATTTCATGTTTTTCTTTTTAATTTCAAAAGATGTCAGGATGGTATGTAGCTCTACATAGTAATGAATTAGCTCCCATTTCTACTGACAGCAAGGCAGCAATCTAAAGTGCCCAGAGTGGAAAACTGAGAATCATTCCAGATTGTAATTCTTTTTATTTTCTTGTGCAGTTTACCGTAAAATCTCAGGTATAATACGCACCTGTGTATAATACGCAGGTGCATATTATACCAAAGATTTTGGGGAAAACAAGAGTGCCTATGTATAATACGCACCCTTGTTTTCCCCCCTTGCTAAAAAAAATTCTAAAGGCTGGCCGATCCCTTCCCTCCCTCCCCCGGATCAAACCCGCTCTCAAAACCAGCCTTACTAGGTTGAAGTCCGCTTCTTCTGTGGATGAGGCAAAATAATTAGTTCTGCACAGCTTCCTTGTGGGCGGCACGCTTCCCTTTGCCGCCCGCTTCCATCAATGGGCTTGCAGGACCTTCCGCATACAGCCAATGATAATGCACTGTGTATCACACTGCATGCAACTAACACTGATGCCCAAGCACTGTTTAGTAGGAATTTTATTCTCTATCACCAGCCCCATCTAGTTTCTCCTCACTCACTGGTAGTGCACTCCCAACAAATAGTGAGGGAAAATACATAGGGCAGAGACAGTGAATAAAAGACTCACCATCAGCATAGAGTAGTGCATACAGTATGGTCCAACAGACTTCACTAGAAAATTACACTTGGACATGATTCTCAGTCATCCCCTCTGCACACTTTAACCCTTTGAGTGCAAGAGGAGGTACACAAGGTATTGTGGAGCAATGCATTGCACACACCCTCTGGCACTCAAAGGATTAAACATATAACTATCACATACATTATCTATTTAAAAAAAATAAATAAAAAAAGTTAGCCATCGAAATGTCTGAGTTATTTAGCTTGATTTGTCAGTTTCTGCAAATCAAAAAGTATTGGTCCGCAGGAGGTAGCAGTTGGTAAGGTAGAGCAGTGTGAATATATAAATGTTGCAGGCATGCCTGTCAGGTTTACCATAAAAGACAAATAAAGCTAAAATATCTTATAAACTACTGTTTTATATACAAAACGACTAATATAAATTTAGTTGATTTTGAAACCACTTTCAAAATCCCCTATTTGTCACATTTAAAGGGGAACTTTCACATATAAAAAACTTTTGGCCAGTTGCTCAATTTATTAAAATATTAGGATTCAGGTTTTTTTATTTTTTTTTATTTTACTTAGTTACCTAGTTCTTAAGATACACAGTGTTCAATCTGTGTATTTCCGCATTCTGCGGATCTTTGACACAGCTCTGCAGGACTTCCCAGTGCTGTAATTCTCCTCCCACCTCCCTCCCAGCTGTCCCAGGGAACACACACATTCATGCTTTTCTTTGTAGTGGCACGAGTAGGCTGACCATATTTCTTTGAGACAAAAACAGGACGGGGTGTGGGACAGATGGACAGTGGGACTCTGTTACTCTGAGTCCGATCGTAGTAAGCTGCAAGCAGTGAGAATGTGTTTGCTCTGTCTCATATAAGCGGTGTTCTCTCTCTCTCTCTCTCTCTCTCTCTCTCTCTGGCCAAAAAGCCTGCTCCTGAAGTAAATCAGAACTTCCTCTCTCACTCACACTAGTGGTTTTACTGTGTTTACTGTACGCATTGATTACCACAGAGCAGTGGTTCTCAATCTTTTTTTGTTCGGGGCACCCCTAACAAGTAATCTAGGACATTTGGGGCACCCCTAACATATTTAATGTACTTTATCAAGGGCATAATGAAGGGTACAATACATAAATATACAGTTATTATTAGGTCTTACAATCATATTAAGAAAACTAAACATAGTGTGCTTAACAATTTCTATAAATCTTTATTTAAAAGTCAATTTTGTTAGTCTTCATAGAAAACATGGGGCACCCTAAGTTGATGTCCATGGCACACCAAAGTGCCACGCACCCTGGTTGAGAATGATCGTCATATCACTGTCTAAGAGACTCTATGGTAATTTATCAGACTCAAGAGTCTTAGACAGTTATGAGTCACTCATGTCATAAGACTCTATGGTAATCAACGTGTACAGTAAAACCACTAGTGTGACGAAAGGAAGTTCCGATTTACTTTATCTTATGAGAAATAAACAAGGCTCTTTCAGTTTTTTTACAAAAAATTAAAAACTATATATAAGATATATTAAAAACGGGGCATAATTGATGTATTAAAAAGACTGGACAATCTGGAAATATGAAAAAGACTTTACTGTCCCGTTTAAAACGCTACATATGGTCAGCCTAGGCGTGAGTTGCTTCTATCGTTACAGCAAGCTCCGTTTATTATTATACCGAGGTTGCAATCTGTGCTGTGTGATGATGTCATTGGATGCTCAAAGTTCTGCAAGGTGGGTAAAGCATGTGTACAATGTAATTCTGGATCATACAATACGTACCACTGGGAACTAAAACATTCTTTACACAAGTGAAGGGTACTTTTTAACCCACTAAATGCTAGATAAGTAACACAATGGGTTGGAGAACTCCAGCACAGAAAGGATTAAGTCTCATGTATCCATAGTTTTGCTTTGTTTTTTGGGAATAAATTGAACAACTTTCTGGCAATCAATAGGTTAAGGTAGATTGAGTCCATGGCTGTAGCTGCACAGCTAGAGGGAGATCTCAACATAGCCAAACTCAAGCTGGAGAACTTGGGACTGTAAACTCCAACAGCAGAGGCAGCTATCGGCGCTTAGAGCACATAGCGAAGTGCCACATTAACATACAAAACGCACTCGCACTAATACAGCAATAGCTCATTAGCCTGCATTTTCCCAAGGAAATTAGCCATTGTCGATTTGTTAAGTGCAAAACTGTAGGCCAATCAAAGGCACGGCAGATTCATCTCAATGTCAGTGGACTGTGGTGTACTGACGGGGGTATTAAGGCAAAGACATCTTATTCCATATGAGCTATGTTTTCGACACGGATACAACACAGATCCATCCTGGCCCCTTGACACATCGTGCATTCCCCCCTCCATCATGTATTATCAGGGCTCAACAAACTATGGACACTAGAGAGACAATGCATTAACCTTTTGAGTGCCAAAGGGGTACGAAATGCATTGCGTACCCCTATAGCCCTCAAAAGGGTTAAAAATTGTGAGAAATGTGTTATGCTAGGTACAGCAAAACATTTGTTCTTAGCATTCCAGGGGTCAAAATTCTGAGATTACAAACCACCCACCTAACGCCTATGTAGAAATCACTCTGTATGTCTAATAGCCAAGGGGTGAGTATGTGAGCATTTCTGGTTGTGATGGTCATCTGCACCCTAGCATTCACTGGGACTGATATAGTATGAAAACTGAGGCAATTCTAAGCCAAACTAGCTGCACCACACAGAACAAATAAAAATTCCCATTGATTTAAATGGGATTTTAAACCCACTGAATACTAGAGAGGTCCCCAGTCTATTGCATTGCAAGGCATTGGAGACCTCTTTAGCATTCAAAGGGTTAAAATCCTCCTCCTGTATCTCTATCAGCACAAGTAACTACATACTTTGCCATCACTCACCCAATCCCTCTAGGATTAATGGAAATGTTGAGAGCATGAACAAACCTCTACCCTGCTTAAATCCTATAGAACCATTGGATATGTGCAAAGGTGAAATACATAGCCTGCAGAAGCCCAGGAACGATCGTGGTAAGAACGGGTAGAAAGTTTGTCCCTGCTCAGACTCCACAGCACTGGTCTGCAATAAGAGAGGAAGGACACACTCCCATCCAGTCACTACACCGATCATAGAGGTATCAGGGAAATGTCATGTATGTCATTATGATAAATTACCGTACATTTTGCCACTAGACAAACAGAAGCAAAACCTTTAAGAAGGATAGGTTCATTGCTTTGCTTTGTTTTTTTGGGGGCAGGTAACGCCATGAATAATAAATAATACAATCCAAATCATTTTAGGTGTTAATGTTCATTCATGGCTGTGTTCAAATGAAAATAAAATTGTGAGATAAAGTGAATAACTTTTCCCTTTAACTACTGATAGGACAAAGTACATGACTAAAGGAATAGTAAAATATATAGAAAAAATGTACACATACATCCTATATAATAATTCGCTAAGTTGTGTGTAACGCCGGACATGCGCAGTAGACACTGCTGCGCGTGTGGCAGTCATGCAGTACAGACTGCCCGCGCCGCGGCTGATACAGAGCTGGGAGGCACTGTGGCACGTGTAACGGGCTGTTCAACTAGTATTATTACTAGTAACATAACAGGGGTGTTCACACTCTCGACATCAAGGTAAATGCCTGGGTGCACCGACAATTTAGTAGACACATGGTGAAGAAAGGCAGTCACAGGACTTCCTACAGTGATGAAACAGGTGTTATTATTTATACTTCGGTAGACACTTGCTGCCCTTTTTTTTCCATATAAATGAATACAAATCACGTTATCTGTTTCTTGATCCATGCTGGCCGTACCCCCTGGGCTGATAATGGGAGAAGTAACGTACTGCAGAGGTAGAGCTCCCACAATGCATTACTCTTACCATTGCTAGAGGCACTTGTCCATTCTTAAGATTAGCACAGCATGCATTCACAGCCTGAACATGTTCATTATCCAGAAAGTCACAGGAGTAGAAAATGCTTTGCCTGAAACATACCGCATGAAGTCCTGAATATTTCAAGTCTACCATTCCCTACAAGAACACGTTCATTCTATAAATTAGCTCAGGAAATTGCATCTGAAATTGCCCTTTTGCTTGGGAGATATTACAGGAGCACAGTGCATCAGAAGTGCCCCCTTTGCTCTGCAATGCATTCCACAATTTTATACTTCTGAAAGGGTTACATTTTGTTCACCTACAATCTTCTTCATAGCTTCAATTTTCCTCTAATCTCTATCTTACCTATAGAAAAAGATGCATGGGAGGAGAGAGACACATAACCCTTTGCGTGCCATAGGAGTGCCTAAAAGCACAACTAAACCCACAGAGAGGAAGGGAATTCCCTGCAAGGACCTTCAGCCCTCCAAAAACTGCCATCACTCTTAATGTCCCAGTGTGGTTCTGTGACTACCAGTGGACAACAGAACAAGGGGAGGAAGCAGAACGTGGGGTGAATCATGCACTGAAGTCAATGTTCAGTAACTATGTCTGCCTAACGCCATTGTACTATACAACATACACCAAACATCCTCCCTATAACTGTGCTTGCACTGATGGGATAGCAATGGGGCAGTCTGTGGGAGTTTCAGGTATTCTGCTCCAAATGTTGAGCTATGCACTAACATAGTGTACACATAATTGTCACCATCTTTGCAAGCTTCCTTGTAAATGCAATGGGCCTAGAATACAGGGTTCCTGGCATTAGCGTTCTAACAATAGTGTAGATCAGGGCTCAAAAATTCCACTCGCCACTAGCCAATGGCGAGTGGAAATGTAGACCTTGCGAGTAGAAATTCAGCCCTGGTGGGTATGTTTTGTCTTGCAGTGGAGAGTAACTTTTCAGGTCTGGCTAGTAGCAAAGGACTTCAAATTATAAGCCCTGGTGTAGACTGTCAAACAGTATGCAATACACTAATACATACACCAGTGAACCCACTAGGGTTTGATGTTTATGCCATTGTGGATGTTCTGGCATATTCGTACATTCACTTCTCCACTGTGTATGGTTCTGGACAATGGAACAAAGCTATGGGGTTGCGTTGGTGTGGTTCTGTGACTACCAGGCCCTCCCACCTCTCTCTCTCCTCCCCCACCACTTCTTGTAATGCTTTATTCGCAAGCATATTATATATAAGGTAAGTACAGGTTAAGCACTGCAGTTAACGTAAGAAAATGGTCTAGGCACCATACAGTACCTAAATGCAAACAATGTAAGACATTAGGCACTCACAGGATGCCTTTTTGAGACACTCCTCACATAGGTTGGCATAAGTAGAGGCTGGGAGTTAAGTTGTGTGCAGGCTGCAACTCTAAAGCTTAGGAGTGGATTTCTCTTCTTTGCTAGGGGGCTCAGAATTCTTGTCTTTGGATGTGGACTTGGCTGGGGCTGACATGTCTGCAACTATTAATCCTGTAACAAAAAGGCACAGCCACAAAAAACACATAGAAAGGAAGGCATTACTTACCTGACTGCCTTTAAATACCCAGCCAAATGAACGCCATATCCATCCAATTGCTTTCCATGCATACACCATGCTGCGTGTCATCGCGCATGCGTGCTGGAGCCGACGTGTTTCACACTGGAACGCAACTTGCACCTCCCCCCCGAAGAGACCGCATCCTGCGTTCTCTGACTCAAAAGGGCAACACACGCGGTGCTGCCGATGAGATGCCTGTTAGCAGAGGAGAGAAGGAGACCGTTGCTGCTGCACGATTATCCCGGCATGTGGTAAAGGTAGACAGGGGGAATAATGGTGGCTCTCATGCCGGCCCAGTAGTACATTACACGTCCATCCAGCTGGTAGGACCAAAAAAAACTGAGGCCAATTGAGGGAGACACCTTTTTAAACCTTAACGATTGGTCCAACCCAGATGGAGGGAGGAGACGTTCCCATTAATTTAATGCCTTGGTAATACACAGAAGAAAATGTGTTATATGATATGAGACTTTAACCATTAAAGTCCTATGAGTGCCTTAAATTCTCCTATTTCTATATTATATGACCACTGTCGTGCACCCAGGCCCGGATCCCTTTAACTGCCAGAGAGGTAGTCAACGCATCGCAAAGCAATGCATTGCGTACCCCACTGACACTAAAGGGGTTAAGCCAGAGTGCATCTCTACAAAACACATACACATAAATTATGAAGGTGTACACGCAAGACAGGCATTCCAAAAATTAGATGCATAACCATCAGTGGACCTTCATCAGGGCTGGTCCATGAGATGATTACCTACCCACTTGAAGTGTCATTCTCCTTTTGTCAAAGGAAGTTATTTAGAGAGAATATTAAATGACAAGCACCACTGTTATTAATAGCATTTTTTCTAGGAGTTCCAAGGTCTATGAACTGTGGCATATGTCATGGCCAAAGTTATAAATAAAGCCATTATATAGAATGACTGCCCAATATTAATATTTTCTGGCTTCTCTCTGGCTAAAGTGAATAACATTAAGAATCATGTGTTTAAAGAAAAAAAATGTATATGTAAAATACAAGCCAACTATCCATGCTCATCTCAGTTCATCTAGGGTTATAAAACACACTTTGTATGTGCAAAAGCCCTCCATTGTTTAGGTTTACAAAAAAGGAAGTATAAAAATGGTTAGTTCTTGGTTCAGAACAAATAAAGACTCACATCGCTACAACACCATGATCTATACATATTTTACATGCAAAAATAAGACGTTTGTGTGAGTAAGGTATGGAGCACAGCAAGGAATGAGGGGCATCTCCAAGGCCCCCAAACTTAGGCATCGCCTAGAACACACACACAAAAAAAAAAAAAAAAAAAAAAAAAAAAAAAGGAATGATGGTTTGTTCGGTACAGCTCATGTACCACATAGTGGAGTAGGAGGGCTGGGCCTATAAAGGGTCTGTGGTGTACTGGTCCTTTTGAGTCCTAGCTCCTTTACCCTCTGTGAATAGTGCTTGGTGCTTGTATAGTAATTAAGCCCAATCTAGGGAGATATTACAGGTTCTATTTTAAATTATTTTAATCTCTAATGTGTTTCCTCAGACACCATTAAAACATTTGTATTTAAAATGAGATTGTAATATATATATTAGAACTCGCTCTAAATAGCAGGGTGAGCAAGCTTTCACACATTTTGGCCAAACTATGCAATTAAAACCATAATTATTTTTGATTAGTAATATTTAGTACAAAGTTATTATATATGCCTATCACAGGGTTCACAACTTATATTATTTGTATGGAGAAGTGCAGGTTTTTGTTTGTTTCTTTGAGTGCTTAGTTCAGCTCATTTATATTAAAAAGAATTAAACATGTGTAATAGTCCTCATGTTCTTGGGTTTCACACAAGGAAGAATAATTAGAATGAGAATCATTAGTTAGGTTTTATAATGACCAGAGATGTGTAGCTATATACACATGTTCACTTGCAAAATGTACTGTGCTCTAGACATGTTGATAAAAGATATTAATTGAAGTGACAGACTACCAGTTAAGCCCTGAACTCTAGGACCCAGGCAAAAGGGTGCTTGTTCAACCCAATCAGCAGGCAGTGCAGTTCTCCACAGTGAGGAGAAAGCAAAGAGACTTCTTTTCCATTAGGTGGTACAATAACAAATAGAGATGCACCAATACCAATTTTTTAAGACCGAGTACAAGTACCAATACCTTTTTCAAGTACTCACCAATACCAATGACCAATACTTCTTTTTGCGGTCATTTGCCAGTTTTCCAAGTACCTAAAGCAATATATATATATATATATATATATATATATATATATATATATATATATATATATATATATATATATATATATATATATATATATATATATATACACACATACATACATACACACACACACACACACATCACCTCTTAACTCTTGATTCTCCCCTTTTGCCTCTTGAGCCCCCTCCTTGTGCCTTGGCTTTTTCTCTCCCTTTTGATCCCCCTTTCTCCCCCTCCTTGAGTCTTGATCCCACCCTTTTGCCTCTCTCTCTCCCTCCTGATCCCCCCTTCTTTTGCCTCTTCTTGGCCCCCCTCCTTTTGTCTCCTGATCCTTCCTCCTTTTGCCTCTTTTTTTTTTCTCCCTTAGTCCCTTTTGCCTCTTTTTCTCCCTCTTGACCCCCCCGCCTCTTTCTTCACCCGCTCTTGATGCCCCATCTTGCCTCTTTTGATCCCCCTTTAACTGCCTTACCCTCCTCTGCCGGGTGTTCGCTGTTCTCTCGCGAGCCCCAGCAGAGGTCAGCGTTGGAGCGTTGCCATGGTAACCCGCGACAATGCTCCGACGCTACAGGAGGGAGAGAGGCGACCAGGGAGCATTGTGAGCAGCTCCCGGGCTCCCCTCTCTGCAGCACCGACTCTGACACAGGGTATCAGTGTTGGCATCGGCCGCGTTTGTGCGAGTACTCACGCAAATGCCGGTATCGGCACCGGTGCAACCCTAATCACAAACTGTCTGCCTGGCATTGGTGGAGGCCAGTGAGATAGAGGAAAACAATGAGAAAACAAAAGAGAACTTACCTGTGCATTTCATACATTCCTATGAACCAAATAGACCAGGAGTGGCAACATGAGGGCTTTCGGCTGCTGCAAGACGACAACTATAGCTAACTTCCTATGTGGCCCTTACACATCTCAATACAAAATGTAACATAGTAACATGTATACATTTATTTATGTAATTTATACTACCAAGAAGAGACTGCTTCTAGAGACACTACCCTTGCTCCCAGGAACTCTCTCTCTCACTCCTCCAGAAATCACTCCTGGATACTTCTCTTATGTTTCCTATAAAATCATTCTTTCCTTTAAGCCTATGTTTTTCATCTGTGCCCTCATTCGTTTCTGCTTTTATCTCTCGCTGCACCCCTTAGTGTCAACTGTCCTCTGCACAAAGTTTTTTCCGTCCACTCCTCAAACTAGAGCCCTATCTTGGCTACAACCATTTTCATTAGTTGCTGTCCTACTTTGGAATGCATTTCCTATAACCACTTGTCAAGAGACAACACTAAGCACCTTCATGCAACTCCTAAACAAAACACAACTGCTTGTAAGCGTTCACTTACCTTGGACCCGGCCACCAGACCAGTGGGCGGCCGATCTCTGCATCCTCGCGGGTTAGCAGTGTCTGTTGAAAGTACCGGTGGGCCCTGGTGTTCATCCAGGCGACCGGCCTTCTTGCTGATCCCCCTGGCGGCTCCAGCCGCATCTAGCTTGGGCGTGCATCACAGGGATTCCCTGGTGATGTCGTGACTTGGTTCTGGTGATGTCGTGACTTGGTTCTGTAAAGGGACATTGCACTATTTGCTCCACCTCTTGGGGGCAACTCCTAAAAAAAACACAACTGCTTGTAAGCTTTCGCTTACCTTGGACCCGGCCACCAGACCAGTGGGCAGCCAGTCTCGGCATCCTCGTGAGTTAGCCGCATCTGTTGGGAGTACCGGTGTGCCCTGGTACCAATGTGATTCGGTTCTTTAAAGGGACATTACACTATTTGCTCCACCTCTTGGGGGTGGAGCAATTAGTAGATAAACTGCCTGGACACCACTTCAGTTGCCCTTTCGTGGTGTTCCAGTGAAGTTGTGTTTCAGTGTGCTCTGTGTATTACCTGGTTTGTCTGACTACCCTATCTGGTGTTGACCTGAGGCTCTGTCTGACTATCCGCTCGGTGTATGACCCTTGGCTTGTCTGACATCCAATCTGGTGAGAACCTGCGGCTCTGGCTAACTAACCGATCCGTGTATACCCTTAGGCTTGTCTGACTAACCGATCTGGTGTTGTGTCTGACTATCCGCTCCGTGTATGACCTTTGGCCTGTCCAACATCCTATCTGGTGCTGTCCTTTGGCCCTGTCCAGCTTGTCTCAGTATTGCCTCCCTCCTGCGGACATCCATCTGGCGCAGACCTGGGGCCCTGGCAGACTCTCTACTATACCGACTGCAGGCTTGAGTCCGGTATTAGACATCAGTGGTCCTGACTGCAGGTGTGAGTCAGCGATCAGCTCCTAGCTAAAGTTGACTGCAGTCGTGAGTCAGCTTTCCTCCCAGCTAGCCTGACAGCAGGCGAGTGTCAATGTTTTCCATTGTCACTGGTCAGAGTCTCCCGTTCTGTTCCAGTAGAAGACCCTCCGTGGCAGATCCGGTTCCTGTTTCAGTTTGAGTTCCAGTGGTAGAAGATCCGAGGATTTCCTGTTCCTAGTCCAGCCTTAGCTCCTGTAGAGACTTACAGTGGCTCCGGCCAATTCTCAGCAGTTTGGTCCAGTCTAGGCGTCCTATTATTCCTGATAGTAGTGTGTGCTTATCTGCCGACCTTCTGCCCGTTCCTACTGTCTCATTCTTTACCTTGTTCTGTGCCTTAATAAAGGTGATTTTATATTTATGTTCTGACTCATAAGTCCTCTGGGAATCAGTGACACTGCTCAAGAAATCATTGAATTAACATTCTCCATTTCCTCATCTGCATTATCAAAAACACTCTGGACCTCTCCTACAACCACCCAAGGGTGTCTGCAGAAATGTTTCTGGGGGGGCAAAGCCATACTATGACCCACAGGCAAGCCTTTCAGCCCCTTTGTTTATATGGAGGGAGTAATTGTGGTGGGCTCTGGACACCCATGCAACCACCTTGAACTTATCCTCCACCTTACTTTGTATGTTGTCACTATTACCAATTACACTAAAAGCGCTACTGGACAGGGATTCCCCCTTCCTAATGTATGATTCACTTGGTTGTACTTATTCCATTAATGCAATGTTTGATGCTGTTATTACTGTATTGTATGATCACAGATTCTGTAAAGAGCTATAAACATAAAAATGTCTTTATTACAACTTTTTCACCCATCCATGTAATGTGCCTCCCTTACGGATATTCATTTTCAGCAATGGTATTACTCTATGCATACAACATCCATGCTCATGCCTACTATTTTACCTCCAGACCATGTCTCAACAGCTCTGCCCACCAACCCCTAATACTGTTTAGTGCTCTCCCATCCACAATCATTTGTTCCTTCTGAAGAAAGAAGTGTATGTTTTTCTGCTGTAGAGACCTGGAGAGAAATACAGAGAAAGCAGAGACTGGTCTATGATAGGTGCCAAGCTGAGTGTGCTCTTGCTCACCATGACACATTAACCCCTATATTGCTGAAAAATGCACAGAAGCAAACATAAGTACACAAACATTCTGTTGTGTCTGATGGTTGGCCTAGAACAGAAGCAGCAGAGCAAGATCGGACAAAATAATTCTCCAGCTTTCCTGGAGTAAATGATTTCCTGTTTTCATAGCAGGAAAGAATATACCACAAAACTGAGACAAAGAAGGATGAGAGCTAGGAAGAGAGGACAGGTTGTTTGTTGCATACATCTTTGCAAGCAAAGCATGATCAGGAATCAGTGGACCAAAGATGATGTCAGAGATATATTGCTTACTTCCTTGGTGCCTAGAGACAGAGGACTGCCAATATGTTCCAATTGGGGACATCATTAACACAGTTCCTCTAACTTGGAGGCAGGTTTAAGCACCTCCATTACATTTGAATGGGATATCAGCCAATGTTTTTAGCAATATTTTATAACTGGTGTTATTAACATACTTCACTATATTTAATTTGTGCTTTCCCTTTCTTTTCCCCTTTCCTGAGTATTTTACCTACCAACACCACCTCTCAGCGTAAATATTTACTGTTCTTAAGCTAAAGAACACTTTCCTTTGCAGAACATGAGATCCTCTTTCCTCCAACTTAAAAAGATACAGTACTGCTAATGTGAAGGTATTTGCATTTTCCCTCCATATATTCGCAATGGATCATAACACTCTCCCAGTTAGTGTATTATTTGCATACCTATCTTTATTTCCAGTTTCCACTCCTTGTATTTATTTGTGTTGAACATCATCTGCTATTTATCTGTCCACTTCACAAGTATGTCCAGTGTCTTCTACAGAGACAAAACTTGCGTTCTGATTGTTTCATCTTACACAGGCATGGATTTTATTTGACTTGTGAAATAAATCATATAGCCACTCACGACTTGCTGGTCTGATGATGCCACAATAGATTTATATGATAAAAGAAACCTTTATTACTCAATTAAAGGGGAACTTTCACCTTCTTTTGATTTAATCACAATGCATTATTAGTGTTTAGAGGCTCATTGTGATCTATTTCACAAATATTAAAAAAAAACAAAAAAAAAAACAAAAAAACAACAAGATATTCAGTGCACAATCCCTTCTCAGAATTTGAGTGACTCCCAAAGGCCACCCCACTAATTTCCATAGCTGGTGCGCATTGTTTATAGAGCGTGCACTCAGGTTTCAAATCGCGCTCGTGAGCTCTGTATGTCTTGTCCGCTTTGACTTCTTTTCATTGGTGCCAGCAAGCGGAGAACAACGTACAGCGCATAATTATTTCTTAATCAAGTAGGTATGGTTTATAATACCTTTGGATTAGCAAAGAAATCAAGATAAATTATAACATTATGCATTTAAATCACTTCAAAGACATACAAACAAACAACAGATTGTAAAAATCACATGAATGTCTAACCATTTGAGTGCCAGAGTGGTGCCCAACGCATTGTGATACAATGCGTTAGACACCATTATAGCACTCAAAGGGTTAGGATTACATTGACATGAAAAGATTTATTAAGCCTTTCAATGCCAGATGGGTACGGAACGCATTGCAAATTGCTTTGCAATGCGTTCCATACTCCTCTGGCACTGAAAGGGTTCATTTTTTATTTTTACTTGGTAACATAATTTTATATAATTGATATTCCAAGAAATCATGGCGCTCATATCCATACCCTATAACTTCCATAGATGTCCTGCACTCGTAAAATCAATGTTCAGGACTCTGTGCGATGCCACAGTATTAAGCTTCATTGGGAGCGTGCATTGGTTGAAATAAGTACTCGCAGGACACACTCCTTTGGGGGACGGATTTAAGAAGATGATTGACACCCCAGCACAGAGAGCGCTGCCTCTCACGCGGAACGTTGGCAAAACAGCAGCACTCTACTGCTTGGAATGACTGACTTAGTAAGGTATGTTTGCTAAAGATAATGGGAAACAACCATTTTATTACAGCAAATTGCAATTACTTGGGCCTGACAAATCTATATATCATCACTTAGTTAGACATGAAAGTTCCGCTTTAAAGAAGGTGAGATAACAGTTGTGAGTGCCCATATCACATCTCTTCACTTCCATTTCTATATCGTGATAGATCAGAGTGGACTAACTTCAGTACCAATAGTGGACTTGGCAGTTTTTTTGGGGGGGTTTCCCCAGTGGTGCAGTTAGTTGGCACCAAAATTGGTCCAATTTTCTTTTGTTCATAGGGCAAACTTCTTTAATTGCCCATTTCAATGTAATTAATAAACATAGAGAATAGAACTGGGCCAAAGGCAGAGGCTTGGTGTTACGGATTTCTGACACTCAGACCACGGTAGAGAGTAAAAACACAGTTTTATTTGATAGAATGATAAAAGAACAATGCCCCTAGAGGCTAGTACAGGTATAGTTGGGAATAATAATACAGACCCAGTAAGGATAATGCAGTATATATATATATATATATATATATATATATATATAATCACATATACACACACACACAGACAGGAAAAACTCATACAGGGTTAAAGAGGAGAAACTGGACACACTCAGTCCTTGATTAGCCAACGCCCAGGATATAATAATAGTTTCTGATGGAGGAGCTGGAGTATAATGTCTGCACTGAATCACTCTCAAAAGGTAGTATAATGAAGTGCACCAACAGACCAGAGCTGAGCCAATACCACCACAGTGGGATGTTCGGAGGAAAGCACTGCTAGAGCTGACGAGACCAGAACCTGAATCGCCCTTTACCTACACAGCGGTAGTAACCCTGAGTGTGCCAACGAGATAGAGCCAAAACACCCCTAGGGTGCCAAGGTGGAGCGACACTGCACAAGCTATTCAAGAGCCGGAGCACTAGGTAGTGCGGAGGATAACTTAACCCTTACAGCACTTGGAAACCTGAGCCAGGACACCCTTCCAGTGCCGCACAGAGCACACAATGCTAGAGCAGACAGGGCTACCAGCGCCAACCAGTGCGACCACGGTGCGTACCGAGCACCGGAACGAACACAGCTCTGCAAGTGTGATAGGTAGGCTAGGTCTACAGCACCGGTTCAGGAAGGTTAATGGCTTGCACGAAAACCACAGGCTTGGCAAGTGTATAGGATGGGCTCATAAACGGAGGCAATAGGCACAGCACAGGTTAAAGAAGGTTTGGTACAGGAGTGAACAGCTCAGCAGTGAAAGCGGATAGACTACTGCAACCTCAGGCAACAGCTCGGTATAGAGAGATGATTCATCAGAGCAACACAAGACAGTTCAGAATGTCGCCGGGAGCGGCCGTAGCCACACAGGTACACAGGAGCAGAACACTAAGCCGGAGTGACAACCGGAACCGGGTCAATACACGAAGCAGGAACGTCAGCCAGAATCGGTCAATCACGGAGCAGGGTCGTCAGCCAGAACCGGGTCAATCACGGAGCAGGATCGTCAGCCAGAACCGGGTCAATCACGGAGCAGGATCGTCAGCCAGAACCGGGTCAATCACGGAGCAGGATCGTCAGCCAGAACCGGGTCAATCACGGAGCAGGATCGTCAGCCAGAACCGGGTCAATCACGGAGCAGGATCGTCAGCCAGAACTGGGTCAATCACGGAGCATGATCGTCAGCCAGAACCGGGTCAATCACGGAGCAGGGTCGCCAGCCGAAACAGGGTCAATCACGGAGCAGGAACAGGAGAGTAGTCAAACAAGCCAGATCGGTACACAGAAAACACAGGATCAGGAACACCACGAAAGGGCAACCGACAGATGCCGTGACCCCAGTATATAAAGGCACATCCTGGGCGGGCCAATCAGTCTCCTCCAATGCACAGGTGCAACCAGCCAGATTGACAGGGAATCACGGGGACCGTGATACTTGGGGTATGCCATTTACTCTTGTCCGAGGTGAGAATACGCCATTGATACCGATGTTCCAAGTACACGTTTTCCTCTAGGCCTGTGGCTAGCATTTGCAATATCTAAGTAAACCACTCCTGCATATACTTGATCCAAATTTCTGCTCGGGTTTTTTTTTTTTAAATAAAAACAAGCATATTTGTGTCCATTATATATTATGAAATCATGATGGCTTCCATGTATAATCTTGTTGTTCAACACGTATCAGAGAATGGCCCAGCCTTAAAGGAACACTAATAACTTAACAATATACCCCCTTTATCTTGATTTGGGAAGAAAATACTAATGGCCACTATTCAAGGGATGGGATATCATGCACTGGCAACATGTGGCTCTTCCACAGTTCTGGAACTGCAACTCCCATCCTCCTTGGGGAAACAGGAGGAAGAGCTGTAAAGAGTGGAAATGTATGTAAAATGAGACGAAAACGGCTTGTCGTTTGAAATATAACAAGGTGGAGGTCAGGGAATAGTATTAATGAATGATCAAGCAATAAAGTATAGTATATCAAATACTCTGGTAAGCATGTTGCTATTGTTTAAGGTGGGTGCTTTTATGTTGACCAACCCTCACTTACAATGAAATTATGAAGTGTTCATTTTGTACATATTATATACATACACAAACACATGACTGGAAAAATATCACTGAGTTTCAATAGTCAGAGAACAAAAAGTTACTAGGCAGGAAGTGAAATGTTACTAGTCCACACACACAAAATTATCTCCTGCTGTATATCTGCGGCTGTACCCCTGGTAGCAGGTAGACATTAGCAAATTTGTGAGAGGTGACCGAGTTCACTGACATCACCCCTCCTAAACACAAACACAGTGCAATTCCCCTATAGCAAGGCACAAAAGTCCTTGCTCCTCCCTTCCACACTATCACTGTAGCTGGGTAACAAGACCTTCTGCAAGTTGTGTCAACAAATCATTAAAATATACAGCAAGCAAATATTTCCCCAGGAGCTGTCATGCACCCTCCAGTTTAAAGGAATTTTCCATCCTGCATTATTATACACACACACACAGACTTCCATCTACCACTTCACTGCTCTCAAAGGCAACTCTAGGGTCACATGCACAAATAAGTGAGCGGTTCTAGGCTGGCTAACTGCACCAAAAGGAGCAAAGAAAAATGTTGAACATTACCATTTATATAAATGGGGCAGGTGCACTAAAATGTGATAAAGAGGTGATAAAGTGGAGATGACTTATACAGTGACAGAACTTCTCCAGTTCCTATGTTATTCTATGGAGCCAATGTACTAAGACTTCTCCAACTTTGGGAATCTTAGTGCATAAATTCTATAGAACATGGGAAATACAGAAGTGATGTATCTGGAGAAGTTATCTCCACTTTATGACCCCTTAGTGCATAATCCCTTATGAGTGCCCAAGTGGTATGCAACACATTATGAAGCAAAAAACAGCACATCCCTCTGGCAATCAAAGGGTTTAAAGGGATAGTAATACTTCATATTTAAAAATCTGCAATTTGTAACCATTAAAAAAATAAACGAAATGCCCCCAGTGCCATCTCAAACCTTTATGGTTTGAGAGATAATCATATTTAAAGTTCCCCCTCCCTTTCTCCTGACGTCCACGCTCTGCTGACACCAGGAGATCCCGGTCCTGGGACCAGCCGGCGGCTCTTCAGCAGAGTCAAGATCGCGATACTGGAAAAGAAATCCTTCACTGGAACGGTCTTCTAAGTGAGCTGGATTTCTTTTCCAATAACACGATCTAGGCTCTGCTGAAGAGCCTCTGCCGGACCCGGATTCCCCTGCAGTCAGCTAGAATGCTGACGTCAGGGAAAGGAGAGGGAGGGGGGGACTTTAAATACGATTATCTATCACACCATAAAGGTGAGAGATGGCACTGAGAGCATTTCTTTATTTTTTTTTTTAATGGCTACAAAATGCAGATTTTTAAATATGAAGTGTTACTATCCCTTTAATCCTTTGAATGCTGGTGAGATCTTTGAGGCCTCTCAAGCACTCAAGGCCATTTAAATCAATAAGAATGTTTATTTAATTCGGACAGTGCATCTGACAGAAACCATAATTGTTCCAGTTTGTTTCTGTATACAGACCTTGGAATTAGTTTGTATTAGGAATCTAGAACATAAAGATCCTTCAATGCCAGGATACATTTAGTATTTCAGATAATCCTGTCCTCGCTTCTTCCACTATCTGAACACATTAATTATTACACGTACTCTTCTTGCTCAGAAAAATGAGTCTATCATAATTATCAGTTTCTATATAAACCAATTACGTGGAGCAAAATTAACAATTCAAATCCGTTGTTTTTCACAAACTTTTATCATACTGTCATGAAAAAAAAATCCATACAATACTGAACTCATATAAACCAATCAGTGGTTGTCAGTTGTGCACCTAATTAGACCTGTGTTCTGTGGAACACTGTAGAAAGTTTATAGGTGGTTATTTAAAGCATGCAAATACAATCACACGGTTTTATATATGTAGATCATTGTACTGACCCTCAGACAGAGAAGTGTGCAACGTAATGTAACACCAAGTGGCACTCAGATGCTTAATACTGACAATTCCTAAACCAAGTTGTTTTTTAATGCAGTGTCCAAAAAAGTGTTCATAAATAAAATAATTATGCTTGGTCAGACAACAGTATTAACATCTAAAGGCCATATAAACAATGCATAAGCTGAGCAATTCTGGGGCAAACCAACTGCTCTATAGGGAGAATAAAACTCCTTATGTTGGAGACATCTGGCATTCAAAGATTTAAAACACACATTAAAATCACTGGAATTTGAGGACTAGTTATTTGTGGTGCAGCTAGTTTAACCCAAAATTGTGCCACTTCTGATTTTATGCATATGACTAATGATTAGTGGGTAAGTGTACAGAACTCTAATCTGATAAGGATAGAGTTTTATGGGGCACGTGATATTTTACTAGTTTAACCTTTTGCGTGCTATAGGGATGCCTAGAGCAATGCGTTGTGCACCCCTCGCACTCAAAGGGTTAAAATACTGAAATTAACAGTAATAGGTAAACGAAGAGCCACCTATACTTATTTAACCCAGGTCTTTGATTATCGCTGCGTTATTGCTATATGTAGGATCCTAATGGACTGCTTTCGCTGGTGACTTTTCTCTAACTTTTACTATGCCTAGCCACCCTATGCTGTTTAGGTAAGATAGCTGCTTACCAGTAACGAAAGTTCCAGAAAGTATGCCTAGATGGAAGATCCCAAAGAAGCCTCTGTTCCACACACAATAAAGAGCCTGTCAAGCTCCTAAAACAGCCTTGGTATTGAAGTCTTACAGACTTGCCCTCACGTCCGGGTCCTCCCCTTTCATGATATGCAAGTCACTGAGTTCCTGTCTCAGTAGAAACGCCCCTCCTTGAGGTGACGTGAGGCAGCTGTCCTCGTTTTTCCAGAGAAGTGAAAACAAACAGTTTCTCCAATTGTATAGCGCTATAGTGTCAGACCATGAGCCAAAAATCCTGCTTACATAACGCAGTGTATAATGACATTTATGTACTACATAATCGAAATATTGGTAGTAGAACCTAAAGAGAAAGCGGTGATGAGATATTAAGGCCTTAGATATAAAAGCAAAATGGTAAACGGATTCCACCTGAGGGGACGTGTAGTCGTGCTTACTTACATACACATGGTCTTGACTCATCATTGAATGCTAGAGAGGTCGCGAACGCATTGCGTCTAAGTTCGTGGAGACCCCTAGCATTTAAAGGGGTTAAAAGCCTTTTAACCCTTTGAGTGCCAGAGAGATCAACTGCAATTCATTGGGTACTCCTCTGTTACTCAACTGAGAATTTTTTTTTTCTTCCATATGATGCAGTGGGCTTTCCCAGAGTTGTATACTTGTTTACAAATGCTATGTGTTTCTTTATTACTTTAGTTATTATGTAACAGGGAAATTCTACATTTAATGATAATTGTTTTGTTCAATATGATACAGTGGGCTTTCCCCAGAGTTGTTTACTTTAGTTATGTAATACGGGAATTTTACATTTGCCCCTTTCAGTGGCAGTGCCAGAGGGGTATGCAATGCGTTGTGTACCCCTCTTGCACTGAAAGGGATAACCACTTGAGGATCATTGGGGTGCTCAATAAATTTCAAAACACTGCCTTGCACGCTTTTCTGGTTCTCAAGGGGTTAATAAGCTGCTGTCACAAGCCATGGTCCTTAAACGCAAGAGTGGATCGATTCTGGTGGATCCTGATAGCACCATAGAGGACAAATATACATTTCCATTGTTTAATCCTTTGAGTGACACACAGAAAGAGGGAGAATGTGCTGGATATCTCTCTGGCACTCAAATGGTTAAATGTGTTTTTTAACCACTTTATTATCAGAGAGGATCCTGGAGACATCCAGCAGACAAGGATCAAAAGCCCCATTTAAATGAATGGACATTTTTTTATATGGTACTAGGTGCAGAAGGTTTTCACCTGAACTGCACCATCAATGTCTTTGTTACTATGGCCCTATGCATGTACACATTCTACAGTACAGTGGCTGAATATAAATTGCTTTCTTTTTTATAATCTATCTCTAGGAAAAACTGAGTTTTGGAAGAAGGCACAGTGTTGTGCAATTTATCGAAATAAATATACATAGAAAATCCCTTTACTGCTTACGCAAGATGATTAAATACTCTGCTGTGTTTTAAAAAATCCCTAAATGAGAGGTAATTATACGATACACCATTATCTTAGCAGCCAGAGACACACCTAACAGTGCTTTAATTCTTTGATTATCTACCAACAAATCAGATTATAGAAAATTCCAGTGTATTCACGTAATGGAGATGAGAGTATGACATATAAACCCTTTTTGCATCATAGGGGTTTGCATCGAGGCACATTACAAAGCAATGCATTACGCACCCCTCTCACACTCAAAGTTATAAGGCTGATGTACTAAGAGGAACTGGAGGAAATCCACTGCTTTGTACAGAACAAATGCACAGTTCCAGTATCTCCCTTGATTTAAAATGGGTTTTAACTAATTGAATGTGAGAGAGGTCTTTGTTTTGGTGGCCTCTCCATCATTCAATTAATAAAGTAACCCAATTTAATGTTATATGTTACATGAAGACAAGTTTACTTGGTTTACATAAAATTGAAATCTGTGTAAATGAATATATATAAATTGATAGCTTGATGTCTTTTTATAATTCCCTGCACAGTATGCCAGTTAGCTCTGCTTCAGGCCACACACATTTCTCACTGTGCCATTAGAAATGTTCCTAGGATGTGGGTTCTGTCTAGATCAGTGTTTCTCAACTCCTGTCCTCAGGACCCACTAACAGGCCGAGATTTGATGATTTCCTTGTTAGAGCACAGGTGAGTTAATCAATGTGCATGAGCCTCCGATCACCACACCTGTGCTCTAGCAGAGAAATCCCTAAGTCCTGTCCTGTTAGTGGGTCCTGAGGACAGGAGTTGAGAAAAACTGGTCTAGACTCTAGAGTCATTCATAGTACATCGTGTGGTAATATTGGCCCAGCACAGAAACATATTAGTACAAATAGTCTCTCTGTGCCACTAACATGTTGGGGGAGATGCTCTAAAGCATGATAAAGGGGTAAAAACTATGTTAATTTCTAAAACTATTTATGTTAAAAATGACTAGTGGAGCATACTGGTAGTTTTCAGTTTTTTGAGAACCTACTGAATTATCAGTGACCAATTGCCATGGCGACCCAACTAGCATTCCCTCACAGCACAGGTTTGCAAATGGAAAATTACAAACTGCACGTTTTGGGTGCCTTGACCAAAAAGAGACTGAGAACCACTGTTCCACACAAATCAATTTGTCTCTTTGTGAGTAGTTTTAATGCATCCTGAGCATTACCTAAAAGAAGGACATATTAACCCTTTTAAGTGCCAGAGTGGGAAACAATGCATTGCTCCTCAATTGGTGGGCAATCTGTGGCTATCCAGATGTTGTTGGATGTCAGCCCATCATCATCCTCATTTCATCAGACAGTTTAGAATTATTTCAATTGTAGTTCAAAAGCAACAGCAGGAAAACTACAGATCACAATACCCGTCAGTAACTGAAAGTGTTTGAACATGTTTGCACCATGTGTTACTAAATCACAGAACAGCCCTGGAGTGCTTATTATTGTTTCTGGATGTCATGTGGTGCTGAGTACAGTGTGGCCTTGTTCTGTAGCATCACGCACAAGAGAGGTGTATAAAAATCTGCAGAGGTGAGATGCACAAAGGCGTGATAAAGAAGTGATAAAGAGGAGATGTCTTTTCCAGTGATAGTCATCTCCGCTTTATCACACCTTAGTGCATAACCACCAAGGAGTCTGATTTAGAACAACTGGAGGAATTTTAATGCAAACTAATTGCATTGAGGTTTTAGACTTCTAGCATTCAAGAGGATAAAAACCACCATTTTAAAGGGATAGCAATGTTTCATATTAAAAGCAGCTCTAATTAATCATCATAGTATTTGGGCCTTGGAGAGTGCTATTTCAATTCTGTCAGAGTTGTAGTTCAAGAGTAATTGAATGATAAATTATCTCCCTCCCACCCCTTTTACTGATATAACACAATGCTCAACTCAGGCAGCAGGGAGGTGCTCAGGTAGATTGCAGAGAGGGACAATCTTCAATTAAGATAAGGGAAAAACCGGTCAAGGGGGGCAAGGTTTCATTGTTCTCGTAGGAAGAAGATTGTCCCCACATCTGAGGAGAGGTGTCTTACACTAGGTAAAAGGGGTGGGAGGGGGAAACTTTATCATTCAATTACTCTTGAACTACAACTCTGACAGTATTGATATAACACTCTCCATGGCCCAAATACTATGAGGATTAATTGGAGCTGCTGTTTTGTGAAACATTACTATCCCTTTAAAGGGATAGTAAAGTCTAGTGATAAAGCTAATATTGTAGGTATTAAAATAATAAGCTAAGCAATGTTAGTCCTATCTCTCAAACCTTTCTGGTTTGAGAGATAAATGAAGGAAAAGTTCCCCCTTCCCTCCCCCCTTCTGTGACATGACTTGTAAAGCTGTCAGCCCAAGATTCTGGTTGCGCGACTAGACGAGGCTGTTCAACAGAGCCGAAATAGTGTAATCGTGAAACAAATACTTCATTGGAACGGTCTACAAAGTGTGCCTGCAAACTAGGCACACTTTGTAGACCGTTCCAATGAAGTATTTGTTTCACGATCACGCTATTTGGGCTCTACTGAAGAGTCTCATCTGATCCTGGGACCAGGATATCCTGCAACTGGCTTTACAGATCACCTCACAGAAGGGGGAGGGAGGGGGGAACTTTGTCTTCGTATATAGGACTAACATCGGTTAGTTTATTATTTTAATAGCTACAGTATTAGCTTTTATTATCACTAGACTTTACTATCCCTTTAAAGGGAATATCTTAAACACACTGTGACCCTTGAACTATCCACGGAGTGAAAACCATTGAGTGCCAGAAGGGTTAAAAGCTCTAAGTAAATCAGTGACAATTTCATTTGTCCCCTATGGTGCAGTTAGTTGTCCCCAGAATTGCTCCAGTTTTACTTAGTTCATCAGCCACTGATACTTGAAGGAGCATAAAACCTGTGCTACTTGAATATACCACAAATGTTATATAAATAAACAATATGTCTAAATCAAGCATCAAATGCATACACATTACAATATTTCATTATTATTGTTATGGGGTGTTATGTGTGAAGATAATTCTCCTGAACACAAATGTATTATTTTCTTCTGTTTATTTGCTCTGGTTATAATTGTGTGCTATTCCTGTGTAACTACATATGCAGGCATTGGAAAGTCCTCACAGACTGAACTAAATGGAAGAGGTTTGAATACATTCTAGGTAGACGTAAGTGAACTATTTGGAAGTACATAACTGGGTGAAGGGGATCCCTTCACTGACAGTATTGCTGTCTTCATCCTTCTGATATGTAAAGCACTGAGGCAGATATGGATCAAGACACTATTGGGCCATATGCAAAGTACCAATTTGGGGCCACACATATCTTCATCAGGTGCTTTTGATGTGAAGCAGAATGCTGCTAGCACATACTGACATTATGGCTCGATTGAAACTGGGAGAAACTAGATGATGCTGGTCTCGTTCAAAGGGTGTCTGACACAAGAAGTTGGTGGCAGTAACAGCGTGTCCTCTGTCTGTGACCGATCAGTTGCAGCCAGGGCCCCTCATATTGCCACAGGCCCTAGGCAGTAGCCTAGGTTGCCATAATGGATGATATGGTTCTGCATTGAGGCTCATGTACTAAGAAAGTGGAGCAATTCTGATGCAATATAACTGCTCCATACAGGATATATACAAATCCATTTGATTTAATTAAGGCTTTTTGAACCTATGAATACTAGAGATGTATTCAATGCATTGCAAAGTTATGCTACAAGCCCCATTTAAGTCGATAAGAATTTGCAGAATTTTACTTCTTCCTTATGATGTAGTTGGTTTACTCCACAATAATGAGCCTCAGTAAAGCTTATAAACCAAGAGCAACTGGATCAAACCATTTGCACCATAGGGAATAAATAAAAAGCCCACTGATAAATTCCAAGTGCTTTGCTTGTATATTTTTGCATCTATCACCTCTAAAAATACAGTACAACACAGGTGAGGTTGCTAGAGTGGTGCCTTATGGGATCTTTGGCTTATAATGGTCAGGCTTGCTAAACGTAGGGCATTTTATGTGGGTGTGTGAGACAGTATGCATTACAGCTACATTTTACCTAAAAATACATTGTTTATAGAAATGTCTGCCAAAATAAAAAATAATTATGTTTTCTTATACCAGCACCATTTTCCCCCCAGAAAAATAGCCCTGGATAGACTCAACATACTCCTTTAATGAGTATAAATCATGGGTATCTGACCTGCAGCCCTTCAGATATTGTTGGACTAACCAGGTGACTTTGATGGAAATTGTCGTTCAATTACAGCTGGAGAGCTGCAGGAGCAATTGCCTTCCCCAAACTAATGGCAAATGTGTCAGAGGTTATTGGCTATAGCTCTTCCATGTAGATAACACTGTTTTAATAATTAGACAGGTAATCACCTGCAGAGCATGATGCTATGTTGAAACACATGTAGTTTACCGTTATGAATCACATTGGGACATTAAGACACTTTTCAGGACAAAGTTAATTATTGTAAGTTTAGCAACAGTCTTATTTATATAAGCATTACTTTTTGGTTGTTTTTGTGAATGCCAGTGATACTTCCTCTTCAGTGAACTTTAAATCTGTAGTTATCAGATGAATGATGACTCCTCTCAACTATTGCATCATGCACCTAACTAGCCTTAGCTTGTTCTTTTTCTAGTCAAATCCATTGTGTAACACTTAGGCACTCAAATCTATCTCTACCCCAAACTCATGAATACATCTTAATACAGATAATCTATAGCACACAAAAAACATTATTGCATTTACCTTAGATTATTTTTTTTTACCCATCTCCCCTAATGTCCATAAAAGAGAAATGAAGCCCAGTGACCTTTATATGTCATTCATATGCTTGTTTCTGTAGTGGGTAGGCAATCCTGAATCAAAACCACTTCAACATTTCATTCACCTCAACATATTCTAGCCAGTCCCCTCTTTATATACAAGACTAGCTATAGTGAGCCAGGTTGTTTGGTGTACTTGCTGCCATCAGATATGTGTAATACGGCATCAGCACATTTACCATACATGGTTATGTATAAGCAACACTACAGTATTATCTTGAGAGAGCAGAAAAGCCAGAGAAAGAGGATGAAAATCTTATCAGAGGGTAGATTCAATAAGCAGTAATAAAGAGGTGATAAAGTGGAGTTGATTTCTCCAGTTTATCACTTCTTCATTCCTTATGTTATTCCATGGAGCCTATGTACTAAGATTTCTTAAAGTTTGGAGATCTTAGGCTACATAGAATAACATAGGAACTGGAGAAGTGATAAACTGGAGAAGTCATCTCCTCTGTATCACTGCTTAGTGAATCTCCCCCATGGTCTTCTTTTGATTGACTGATCCCCCTAAAGCAGACACAGTCACTCAAATATTGATGAGGGTCTCATCCACAATGCCTCCTGCAACAACCATAGTTACAAACATCTGACATTTTTCAATCATAAAATATTTGACATTTTATGATATTTTACATTTTAAAAACAAAATATAATTTTGTTTGGCTTTGGTCAAATGGGGGAAAGCCAGGTCCTCCCTTAGAATAAATATTAGTATTATTTGACTTTGTTTTTGTGTTTCAAAATCATGTATAGAACTGGGTTACATTACAGGTGGTAAATGTTATCACTGGTTTTATCTCTAATATTCCTATTGAAGACTATAGCTCCTTTCACACCAGCAACACCAACACAGAGATGCTGCATTGGATCTGTCACCAGTTGTGAAAGTTCCTATGCTGGGCTATGGTGCCTCTCATATGAGTAACGATCGCCTCTTGCAAATGCACCAAATACAGCAAGATGCAACATTACAGCATTCGCTTAGGAAAGCAGGAAAGTTGTAGTAACTAAGGTCTGTGTGGCTGCCAGCAGACCTTTTACACACAGGTTGTGATGTTCATAGCAACCTCCAATGAATAGCCAATCCACATGGGCTCCAGATAGTATTTATGTATGTATATTTTTATTTCCTCCGTGTCCCCTGCCATGGCAATACAATACAAATGGGTTGTCCCTTTCACTAGCTGTCATTTAACTTAACCCTGAAATTATAAAGACGTACTTCCCGTCACCTTTTCAGTCTTTTTTACTCCAGCTGGCGTGAGGAGAGCAGGACAGTGCATTCCGTGTATATATATATATATATATATATATATATATATATATATATATATATATATTTTATATATTTTAAAGAAAAGCAAGGCCAGTTGTGTACCCCGGTACCTTAAGAGGACCGCTTTAGCTGTCCGAGCTGGGAGATGCAGCACTGAAGCGCAGACTCCGCCGGATGATCAGATGAAACAAACAAATGTTTCCATTCGGATTTTCCCCTTGGAGGGCGGGCAAAGGCTGACGTCCAGCGCAGAAAGCATCAGGCGTCAACTGCGAGAGATGGGAGCAATGGCTACCTCACTAAGCAGGAAGTGAACAGCAAGGTAAGGGCACAAATACTTATACTGGTATATGTTTTCCATCTAGTCTGCTTCAAGTCATGTGCTGTACCCCAATTGTTTATTAACTATACAGTGTCCTGGTATGTGTTTTCCATACAGTCTGCTCAAAGTCTTGTGTTGTATCCCATTTGTTTATAAACTATACAGTGTCCTGGTATGTGTTTTCTATCCAGTCTGCTTCAAGTCTTGTTCTGTACCCCAATTGTTTATTAACTATACCGTGTTCTTGAATGTGTTTTCCATCCAGTCTGCTTCAAGTCTTGTGCTGTACCCCAATTGTTTATTAACTATACAGTGTCCTGGTATGTACTTTCCATCTAGTCTGCTTCAAGTCTTGTGCTGTACCCCAGTTGTTTATTAACTATACAGTGTCCTGATATGTACTAATCTACCCTTCACTTGGAACTCCAAACTCATCCAGTCTCCCTCTACAATTTAACCCCTTGTGGTATGTACTAATCTACATTAGCCATTTTAACACCCTGTTCCAGTCTCCATATTGCCTTCCTACCCCATTCCTCTCCTGTCCTCTCCTGTATCTGTTTCTTATCAAATGTTTAATGGTGTTACACCTGATTGCACTCAGGGCATTCCCAGTGCAAAACAATTTGTAATCAGTGAGTCTTCTTAGGGACTCCAGTTAGTATATATTCAGGCCCAGTTAGGGGTGGCATTTGCCTGGGGTGGCTTTTGCCAGGGGTATTAGTTGGCACCTTTATCAAAGTACATCTTTATCTAAGTACTGAGAGTTAGGCAAGAGAGTTGGACAAGAGAGAGACAGCTGCTGCAACCACTTAAAGACAAGAGGCAAGTAAACACGCTGAATTCAGAGTGAAGAAACATTAATTTCCACCAAGCACTGACATTTGCATCTTCTATCAAAACTACTGGCCACCTGATGCAAGAAACCAGGATTACCAGGACTGAATTTACAAACTGCTCAGTTAACCACTAAACCTGATGGAGAAAAAACCAAAACTTGACTCTGATTTCTTCTCCAACCACCATTAACCATTACAGCATCTACCTCTCCTGATCATCAATGGATTACTTCATTTAACCCTGCATTGACTCCTACCCTCACCAAAAACTTCACAGTTCTGCGACTGACTCTCCTCACCATCCCTGGCACCTACACCTTCTGTTCCATGGATTGACCCTTGATTGCCAAGTCATCTGTACTCTCCTGGATCACAGACTGCTGCACAAACTCTACTGCCTCACTCATTAACCCCACTATGGCCAATTTAGCTCCTTGCTTTGTCATCGCCATTCTCACCTTCATCAGACTCTCCTCCTCCTGTGTCCACATTGTGTCCCTCCATTCACATTGCACCCTCAATTCTTCCCTCACCACTCTGCTCCCATGAACTTTTCTCATTCCTCCACTCCCTATCACCACCATCTCCTTCTACCCCTGCAAAAAAGCCCCGCTTTTTCAAATCTCACTCCCGCCTTACATTCCTGTCCCCTCTCTTCTTGCTTGCTGCAGATGTCGTCTCACCTAACCCAGGCCCCCCTTCCACTCTCTCTTGTACCGCAGAACCCACTCACATGGGCAACATCCACAACCTAATAACTGTACCACGTCACTTAACCTCCTCCCCCCACCACCTTTTGTTTTGGTCTTTGGAATGCCCGACCTGTAAGTAACAAACTAACAGCTGTTCATGATCTGTTCATTTCTCACTCCCTCAACTTCCTGGCCATCACCAAAACTTGGCTCACATCATCAGACACTGCTTCCACTGCTGCACTTTCACATAGAGGCCTTCAATTCACACACACACTGAGGCCTGGCAACAGACAGTGGGGTGGAGTGGGCATTCTGTTGTCTCCTAACCATATATTTCAGGTAATCCCCAATGTTCCTTCTCTCTCCTTCCCTACATTTGAAGCTCACACACTTTGCCTCTTCTCTCCCTTCGCCTTGCGTGTTGCTGTCATGTACAGGCCTCCTGGTCCCACTGCACAATTCCTTTATCACTTTACCTCCTGGCTTCCTCACTTCATGTCCTCTGATGTCCCTACTTTCATCCTGGGTGACTTCAACATCTGGTTAAATAATCTTAACACCCCCCCTGCCCTCAAACTACTCTCCTTAACAACCTCCTTTGGCCTATCACAGTGGACTAGCTCTCCCACACCAGTGATGGGCACTCCCTTGACTTGATCTTCACTAACCTCTGCTCGGTCTCCAACTTCTCTAATGTCCCCTTTCCCCTCTCTGACCACCACCTCCTTCCTCACCAGTAACCTCATCATACCACGCAAACCCAACCCCTCTCCCTCCACAATCAAGAGCATGCGGAGAAATCTGCATACTTTTGATCTGCAACAATTTTCCATATCCCTGCAACCTCTTCTCAACCCCATCCTCACACTTACTTGCCCATACAAAAACTACTGCTCTCTACAACAGCACTCTCACTTCAGCCCTTGACACAGCTGCACCTGCAAGTCCACGCCATCCACGCACAAACCCACTACAACCCTAGCACACAAGACAAACACGATACCTCCAAAGGTGCTCACGCACTGTCAAAAGGCACTGGAGGAAATCGCGTTGCACAGCTGACTTCATACACTACAGATTAATTCTTCGTTCATAACTAACTAACTCCAATCCTTACTCACTTATTCAATCTCTCTTTGTTAACCGGCAACTTCCCATCCTCTTTCAAACATGCAGTAATCACTCCCATCCTAAAGAAACCCTCCCTGGACCCAAACTTGTTGTCAATTTACTGGCCAATTTCTCTACTCCCATTCGCCTCCAAGCTCCTTGAGCATCTTGTATATAACTCGCTCACTAAATTCCTCTGCTCCCATTCCCTGCTAGATGCCTTGCAATCTGGATTCCGCCCTCATCACTCCACTGAGACTGCCCTCACTAAAGTGGACAATGACTTGCTCTCTGCCAAGTCAAAAGGCCACTACTCCCTACTCATTCTCTTGGACCTGTCAGCCGCCTTTGATACAGTAGATCACCCACTCCTCCTCCAAGTCCTCCACTCCCTAGGCCTCTGTGACACTGCACTCTCCTGGTTTTCATCTTATCTCTGCAACTGCTCCTTCAGTGTTTCCTACTCTGACTCCACTTCCCCACCCTTCCCACTGTCTGTTGGAGTGCCTCAAGGATCAGTACTGGGAACCTTGCTCTTCTCAATCTACACTACATCCCTTGGAAAACTAATAAACTCCTTTGGGTTTCACCATAATTTCTATGCTGATGGCACTCAAATATATCTTTCCTCACCAGACCTCTCCCCTTCCCTCCTGTCCCGAGTATCTGACTGTCTGTCTGCTGTGTCTTTCTGGATGTCCTCCCATCAACTCAAACTTAACATTGGCAAAACCGAACTAATTATCTTCCCTCCATCTTTAACTAGCCTTACCCCAGATATTACTCTCACCGTAAACAACACTACCATCACACCGACCCCTACAGCAAGCTGTACCCTACCCTATCCTTCATTCCTCACATCCATTCAATCTCCAACTCATTCCACCTCCGCAACATCTCTAGAATCCGACCCTTTCTTACACAAAACACTACCAAAATTCTAATCCAAACACTCATCATGTCCCGACTAGTGTTGAGCGAGCACTCGGGTGCTCTGACCGAGCACCCCCTGAGGCTCGAGTGCTCGGCCGAGCACCCGAGCCCCATTCAAGTCAATGGGGCGACACCAGGCACCCCCTGCTCTGATGAGGGGAGGGTGCCTGGTCAATGCCCCCTTCATCTCCGCTATGCCCCCTTCATCTCCGAATGCCCCCTTCATCTCCGCAATGTCCCCCTTCATCTCCGCTATGCCCCTCTTCCACAATGTGCCCCTTCATCTCCGCTATGCCCCTCTTCCACAATGTGCCCCTTCATCTCCGCTATGCCCCTCTTCCACAATGTCCCCCTTCATCTCCTCTATGGCATAGAGGAGATGAAGGGGGACATTGTGGAAGAGGGGCATAGCGGAGATGAAGGGGCACATTGTAGAAGAGGGGCATAGCGGAGATGAAGGGGGACATTGTGGAAGACGGGCATAGCGGAGATGAAGGGGGACATTGTGGAAGAGGGGCATAGAGTCTATGCCCCTCTTCCACAATGTCCCCCTTCATCTCCGCAATGCCCCCTTCATCTCCGCAATGCCCCCGTACCTCCAGTCCCTGGTGGTCCAGCGGAGCGTCTTCGGATCTGTGCCTCTTCCGGCACAGATCCCCGCCACCCGAACATGGCGGGAGAGCACATGGCGGTACTCGACGAGTACCGCCATGTGCCGAGCAGAGCGATGCTCGAGCCGATCCGAGCATCGGCCGAGCACGCTCGCTCATCACTAGTCCCGACTTAACTACTGTAACTCCTTACTAATCGGCCTTCCTCTCACCCGACTAACCCCACTAGAGTCCATAATGAACTCTGCTGCAAGACTAATCTACCTCACTCATCGCTTCTCTAACACCAGAATCCTCTGACTGTTCCTACACTTGCTCCCATTAGCATACAGAATTAAATTCAAAATTCTGGTGATAATTTATAGAGCCCTCACTAACACCGCACCCACCTATATTTCCCATCTCATTTCCAAATACACTCCCACCCACCATCTTCACTATGCACATTACCTTCTGCTCTCCACAGCTCTTATTACATCTCCCACTCCCGCCTACAGGACTTCTCCCATGCTGCACCTCAGCTCTGGAATTCCCTCCCCCACCCCATCAGACTCTCCCTCAGCCTTCAAATCTTCAGACGCTCTCTGAATAGTCACCTCTTCAGGGAAGCCTATCAACTGCCTCCATAAACATTATCACCAAGATTCACCCCTTGCCCAGACCTCTGCGCTCAACAGCACTACTCCCACCCACTGACTGGCAGTTCATGTGGCAGGAGGCACTTAAACCCAATAGCACTTCCTCTGTGTCAAACCTACCTTCCTCTAGACTGTAAGCTCTCACAAGCAGGGCCGTTTGATCCTTCTGTTCTCCACACTTGATTTGTACTATTTAATATCTCTGTATGTCTATTCCCAGTTGCACAGCACTGCAGAATTAGTTGGCGCTACCTTAACAGCATTCAAGATCTAATCTCTGTCCTTCAACCTGGACAAGATGGAGCCTTTCCTGAAACTCCTACGGAAAACACTGGGTCTGCCAGACGAACAGAAGGAGCAAGATATACTAGATGCAGCCTTCTTGGGAAACAAGAAAACCAGTCCAGTCTTTCCAGTTCTTCATTCAGTTTCAGACATCATAAAATCCGAATGGACCAAAGGAGATAAAAGGGTAACAGTACCTAACTGTTTCCAAAGGATGTACACCTTTAAAGAAGATTCGGCTTCATGGGTATCACATCTGAAGATTGAACACAGATGGAAATTGCATTAAAAAAACAATTTTCATTTTTGGGGTAGAACATCAAGGTCACCACCGCCCTTGCATGCGTATCCAGAATCATCAGAATATGACTAACTGAATTAGAGGAGAAAATAAGTTTCACTATCAAAATTATCTAAGGATGTAGCCCTAATAAAGGAAGCCATAGGTTTCTCATGCAACGCCTCAATGGACGCCATTAAGCCATCAGCAAGGTCTTCTTCCTTGTCCGTGTCTGCTCGCAGAGCTTTGTGGCTGAGATCATAGAGCACAGACTCATCATCAAAAAGCAGACTATTCTTTTTGCCATTTATGGGGTCCATGCTATTCTGAGAACAGCTAGAAGAAATAAACAAGAAGTTATCTGGAGGGAAAAGCTCGCTGTTAACTCAGGATCGCAGAAACAGATCATCCCCTTTGCGCACTGCTTACAGATCAAAAAGCCAGCCCTTTCATGACTCCAGAAAATTTGGTCTTATGATCCCAGAAGACAATCCTCTGCCCAAAGATTCAGACCAGGGTTCAGGAAGGAAGGACCCTGGAAGAATCAGGGAAGAAAGGAATTCTCATGAAGATCAGCGGGCTATGTCTCTGGTGCCAGTAGGGGGATGTCTGGCACATTTCCTGTCAGTTTGGGAAAAGGAGACAGACATAGACAACTGGGTGCATCAGAACCTGGAGAGAGGGTATCCACTGGATTTCAACTCTATTCCCCAGAAGAGGATATTCAAAATCTCAAAAGTCCCTCAAAATCCTATAAAGGAAATCTTTTTGGACAGGGCAATAAGAGACCTTCAGAAAAAGAGGATTTTAGTCTTACCTGTTAAATCCTTTTCTCTTAGTCCATACAGGTTACTGGTAACTCTGGGAGGCGTCAGTCCCTTTAAGTAGGCAGGAACATTCTCTAAATGTATGCAGGGGGGTGGAGCCTCCCTTCCCACTCAGGCTGCAGCCCAGCTAGCCTCCTCCAGAATTGTTTGAGAACTAACTAGACTAGAAAGTAGAAAGGAAGAAGACTCTTGTGAGCATGCCCCGAAGGACTCCCACATACTGCCACAGGAGAGCCAAGCATGGTCTCTTGACAGGGTGGGAGACCAGTAACCTGTATGGACTAAGAGAAAAGGATTTAACAGGTAAGACTAAAATCCTCTTTTCTCTGTCGTCCAATACAGGTTACTGGTAACTCTGGGATGTCCAACCATTGAGTTTCCCAGAGGCGGGAAGAAGGCAAGGACCAGGCACAAGGCCCCCAAAGTCACCAGGACATCTATGAACCAACCGGTCAGAGATCCCAACAAAACTGAAGTGCAACGGACACCAAACGGGGGTAAAAACACCCCAGGAACAGTAACACAGCACACTGAACTAGAGCCAACAGGGCTCAACAGTAAGGAAGCACTAAGAACCTGAGAAGAAGAAGATCCTAGACAGGCAAAACTGTCTCCAGGACCTTCCTCCCGAAGCTGGTATCAGCCGAAGCCAGTACATCCACACGGTAGTGCTTCGAAAAGGTGTGCACAGAGGACCAATCGGCCGCCCTGCACAACTGATCAGCAGATGCTTGATTCTTATAGGTCCAAGAGGCCCCAATGGACCTGGTGGAATGAACCGTGACCCGAAAGGGAACATGTGTAGTCCTCAATTCATAAGCCCTACGAATAGTGGACTTGATCCATGACGCAATAGTCATTTTGGATGCAGGTCTTCCTGCCCTAGGACCCTCAGGAATGACGAACAGAGCGTCGGACTTCCTGATAGATTCAGTGCGATGGACATAAAACTGTAGACAACGCACCACATCCAACAAGTGGAGATCCCTTTCCTTGTCAGAGGAGGGGTTAGGGCAGAAAGAGGTCACCACAATCTCCTGATTGATGTGAAACTCGGAGACTACTTTAGGTAAGAACTCCTTAGAGGTGCGAAGCACCGCTTTATCCTTATGAAACACCAGATAAGGTGGTTTACAAGAAGGAGCTTGCAACTCTGCCACTCGGCGAACTGACACAATCGCCAGAAGGAAAGCCATCCTCCACGTCAAGAGACGTAAAGGAATAATAGCCAAAGACTCAAAGGGAGGACGTTGGAGAACTCCCAAAACCAAATTAAGGTCCCACTGAGGAGCAGGACTCCAAAAGGCAGGACGCACATGAGCAACGCCCTGGAAGAAACTTTGACATCAGGAAACACAGCAATGCGCTCCTGGAAAGACAGAAAGCGCCAAAGTCTGAACCTTAAGAGAACACAGACTGAGTCCCTGAGACAGAATTCATGTCAACACACCAAGACCCAAATGTCGACCAGACACGGTGGTAGATCTTGGAAGAAACATGCTTACGGGCACTAAGCATAGATGACACCACAGCAGAATAAAACCCTTTCTTACGTAAAATCGAGGATTCAACCTACAGGCCATCAAATTGAGCCAATGAACATCTTCTTTCACAGAAAACCCTGTCGAAGAAGAGCTGGACGAGAGGGGAACTGAAATGGCTCCACCACAGATAGGGCCAGAAGCTCCAAATACCAAGATTGATGATGCCAATCCAGAGCAGTCAGAAGTACTGGACAACGTACCAATTTTATTTTCTGTAACACCCTTATTAACAAAGGGAGAAGAGGAAAGATGTAGGCCGGAGAGAATGTCCAGGAATGGACATTGCATCGGCAGTCAGAGCTAGAGAGTCTCTCCACTGGGAGCAGAACATCGGAACCTTCTTGTTGTGCCCGGTTGCCATCAGATCCACTAGGGGTACCCCCATTTCTGAGTTAGGAGTTGAAACACCTCCGGATGTAGTTCCCACTCTCTGCTGTCAACTGTTTGATGACTGAGGAAGTCTGCCATGACGTTGTCTACGCCTGGAATGAGCACTGCGGAAATGACAGGAACATGAACCTCTGCCCAGGACAGAATGGCCTTGACCTCTAACCAAGCGGCGAGACTTCTTGTCCCGCCCTGTCTGGTGATGTAAGCCACTGCAGTGGCGTTGTCAGATTCCACTCGGACTGGACAGTCCTCCAGTTGAGACTCCCAATGGCGTAGAGCATGAAATATTGCTCGAAGTTCCAGAACATTGATGGGAAGAAGAGACTCCTCCATGGACCACTTCCCCTGAGCACTGAAGCGACCCAGAACAGCTCCCCAGCCCAAGAGGCTGGCATCCGTTGTGACCTTGGTCCAGTAGGGAACCGGAAGGATCCCCCTTTCAGGAGAGTGGAAAGGTCCCAACACCACTCCAAGCTCACTCGACATGAGGAGGAATAGAGATCGATAGCTTCTGATGATCTGGTCGGTCCCAGCATGTCTGTATCACAAATCTTTGAAGTTCCCTGGTGTGTGTGCCATGGCAAATGGAGCCGCCTCTATCGTGGAGATGAACTTCCCCACCAGAGAAGACGACTTCGGAACCGGGATCCGATCGCGGATAGGATCATTGAGACTCTTTGAGCAATTTGATGGGCTAGCTCATCCGGTAGAAACACCCTGCACTGCTGAGTATCGAACAGAAGACCTAGGAAGACCAGTTGCTGGGATGGGACAAGGTCTGACTTTTCCGAGCTCACAATACAACCGTGATGTGTAAGAATTCGAATGCAGGTCTGGACCTGCTGATGAAGAAGGTCCACAGAGGATGCTTTCAAAAGCAAGTCGTCCATGTATGGAGTCACTCTGATGCCATCCCGATGGAGGACGGATACCAAGGTCCCCAGACCCAGTGGGAAAACCTGGGGGGGCTGTTGTCAGACCAAATGGAAGGGCTGAGAACTGAAAATGACCTCTGGCTCAGGCAAACCTCAGATACTGCCTGCTCTCTAGATGGATTGGGATGTGCAAATACGCATCCTGAAGGTCCAGAGAAGCAAGGAACTCCCCCGGAGACATGGCAGCGATCACTGTGCGCAGAGACACCTGACGATAGTGAGTCTTCACTACAAAGGAATTGAGATCTTTCAGATCCAAAAACAGGGCTGCATCCACCGTCCTTCTTTGTCACCACAAAGAGATTTGAATAAAATCCTGAACCACTGTCTGAAGGAGGTACTGGCTCCAGGACATCCTTGTCCAGAAGAGCCTGAAGAGCATCCTCGAACAGACGGCTTCTCTCGACTTCCTGAGAAGAACGAGAAAGATGAAAGCGAAATGGTGGGAGGGAAAAGAAAGGGATCTTGTATCCCTCTGACACCACCTGTAAAACCCATGGGTCCGACACTGAATCCTCCCAAATCCCGCGGAAGAGGCGGAGATGACCAAACAGAGCGGGATGCGGACCAGGGTTCGGTGAGTCATGCCGAAGCAGCCTTGGAAAACTTGGGCTTGGATGCGGCCTTCGAGCTTCCATTGCTGCTTGGGCTTGGAGGAGGGATGCGGAGCTGACGGAACCGCCTGGTTCATCGTACGTGTCTTAGTTTGAAAGGAACTAAAGGACCGGTTACACTTAAACGGCAACTTTTTTTTTTTTAAACCAAGGGCAGAAAAGTACTCTTACCCCCTGTGGCCCTGCTAATTAGTTCCTTAAGTTCAGATCCAAACAAGGAAGTACCCTGAAAAGGCAAAGAAAGCAAAACTTTCGTGGAAGCTGCGTCGGCAGACCAAATCGTAAGCCAAAGCGCACGCCTAGCCACCACAGAAGTAGTGGAGGCCTTTGCCATCATGCAGACAGCAGCAAAGGCAGCAGCAGAAATGTTGAGCTTCAGATATTTTAGCAAGAAGACACAATTTCTCCGAAGTAGGCGCATCCTGACAGACCGCCGTAGTGAGCTGTTCAGTCCGGACTGTAATAGCCTGGTTAACCCATGCAACAGCAAATGCTGGACATGTAGCAGTGCCAAGAGAAGCGAAAATGGACTTGAGGGAGACCTCAAGTTTGTCAGTCCAATCTTGAAGCGCAGAAGCATCAGAAACAGGTAAGGCAGTACATATAGACAGTCTAGATATGGGTGCGTCCACATTAGGGGGAGGAACCCATTTAGCCATTTCTGTTTCAGAAAAGGGATAAAGTTTAGAAAACTTTCTAGACACTGAAGAGAACTTGTCTGGATTTCACCATGCATCAGAACCAAACAGTCAACAGTTGGGTTAGGAGGAAAATAAGTAAGGGGCTTTGCAGGCACCTGAAAAACATCAGAGGGATCAGAGGGAACCTCCTGAACCGATGGGATGTTGAGAGTGGACAATACAGCCCTGATCAGGCCCTCAGTAGAGGTTTCAGGATCAGCTTCAAATGGGTCCCCAAAGAGACCTGGAAGATTCCAAAATAGTACCAACCTCAACATCCGAATCTTGCAACAATTCTTCCTCAGAACAATCTGACACATCAGGTGCTCCCTGCGGTTGAGGCAGGGAGGATCTGATAGTAGAGGGAGGTCTGCCATAATTGAAGTGCCCCCTGTATCTGGGATGTAAAGAGCTGTAAAGTGGACCTAAGTTCTCTAGTTGCAGCCTTAAACTCTTGCACCCAAGCTGACTCAATAGCATGGCTGGAAGGCCCTGGGTTGCTGCCAGGAACTTCAGAACCTGCTGGGCAGAAATGACCAGAGAACACTCTAGGTAGCCCTGTGTGACAGGAAGAGCTGTGCGCAATGGGGGATACTGATACCCCAGCTTCCTTAGTCTTAGGTCTAGCCGTATAGACATTCTCACATTGTCAAAATAACCAACTGTACAATGAATCACCCAATGGTAGTGTGCAAGATTAATATTTCACCCCAGAAACGCTAAATATAGACTTTTCTGGCAGGCGAAGGGTTAATCTGCAGATGAGAAAAGGAGGCTCCAAGCCTTGTGGAGGATACTCATTGAGAAAAGTTCCAAAATGGCTGCCGCGACGGGAGCCAATCAGAAATTAGGCGCAAATCAAGCACTCATGGGAAATGTAGTTTTTCCCAAAAAGTACCCCAAAACAGTGCCCGAAGCCCCCCAACACACTTGAACTATAAACCGGATGATAGAGCAAGGGTAGACAATTAAAATGAGCCCTCTCTGAAGTTGCTGTGTGAAGCGGTTGCAGAGATACGTCCCAAGCAGTGTTGTCCCATAGAAAGTAAATGGAGCAATGGCGTCTATGCGGTAAAGCACGCCTTAAAGGCGCAGTACACAATTTTAATAAAAGTTAAACTACAAGTTAAAAACATGAAAAACATACAGGGAACATGTATGCATACTGAGAAAACACTAACCCAGTAAGGAAAGTGTCAGAAAACCCCCCAAAACATGTCAAACCAGCAGACAAAGGGTTAAGTTACCACATAAACCTGCTTCAAAAACCCAACAGACATACACATATATACCCAATGAGTGCAGGAGTGCGCAGTGAGAACTCTCAAATACAAGCCCAGTGAAGGGGCACTGTGGGACAAGTGGACCTGCGGCACTCAAAGGGTAGCTTACCTCTCCTGCAGATCTTCTGTCTTCAGGTTACCATGTAGTGAGAATCACCTCAGTGGGTTATCCATGAGGAAGCACTTGTACCCAAGATTTTCCCCCTTCAGGGCTTAAGGTCCACCAAAAAGCACCTGGACACTGAGCTAGCTGCTTTGAAAGCTTTGAAAGAAACTAAAACTAACAATGAGATGTTCTCCACCTGGTGTGTTCACACCCAGGAACAAACAATTCTGGAGGAGGCTAGCTGGGCTGCAGCCTGAGTGGGAAGGGAGGCTCCACCCCCCTGCATACATTTAGAGAATGTTCCTGCCTACTTAAAGGGACTGACGCCTCCCAGAGTTACCAGTAACCTGTATTGGACGACAGAGAAAGCAACATTATAGAACAACTCAAAGATAACCGGGATTTACTCTATAATCTTCCTGGCTCCAAAATCAACAGGATACTAGATTTGAAATATTTTAAAAAATGGGCCTTCAAGATGAAAACTGTGACTTCGGTACTGTGAGCAGTCCGGAAGAACTTTCCTAGCTTCCGTAGATCTACAGGACACATATTACCATATACCCATAAGAATGAAACACAGGAAGTTTCTCAGGTTCAACTACAAAGACAAGCATTGGCAGTTCAGAGCTCTACCATTCGGACTGATCTCTGCTCCAAGAGTGTTCACAAAGACACTAGCAGTGGCCCTGGGAAAGTTAAGAAAAAAAGGCATCACAATAGTCCCGTATCTCGATGATCTACTCCTAGTGGCAGACTCAAAAATTCAAGCAATCAAATACATCTAGGAACCTGGAATATGTAGGATGGATAGTCAACACAAAGAAGAGTCAACTGATCCCAAGTCGTTGTTTGAAGTTCCTGGGAATGATAACAGACACGGTGAAATGTTGGGCCTACTTCTCATCCCAGAGGATAAACAGCATCATATGCAAAGTAAACCAGGCCAGAAAGATGTATCTCTCAGAAAGGGATTTTATGAGTCTATTAGGAACACTAACCTCTGCCATCCAGGTAGTTCAAAGATGGTTCCTAGAGAAATGGAACAAAAATGGACAAATCCTGCAGACATATCCCAAAGAATTCCGGTGCCTACGAACCTGAAGAAGGATTTAAAATGGTGGTCAAAAATGTCCAATCTCAAGAAGGGAGTTCCACTAAAAGACCCAGTTTGGCAAATAGGTACCACGGAGACCAGTCTGAAGGGATGGGGAGAACATTGGATCAACAAAAATGTCCAAGGTCTATGGTCCAGAAAATAAGTTCTTCTTCACATAAATCATCTGGAAATCAGAGCCATAGCATGTTGCCTTCAAAAATTCAAGCAGCAACTAAGAGGAAAAACAGTTCTGGTACAGTCAGACAATTACACAGCAGTAATGCATCTAAAAAAACAAGGGGTGCCTAAAAACCCAGCGTTGATCTAGGAGGCAGAAAATATACTAAAATGGGCCAACAGGAACCTGCTAGCCATCTCAGCAGGACATCAGAACTAGATGACAGACTACTTGAGCCGAAACAAGACAGATCCATGGGAATGGTCCCTCAGCACTACAGTGTTCAAGGACCTAGAGAAAAGATGGGGGAAGATGTCAATAGACCTGATGGCATCATACTCAAACAGAAAATGTCAAAGGTTTTTTTTCATTGGTTCCACCCACAGGCCATGGGTACAGATGCTATGAAATTCAAATGGAATTACAAACTAGCATTCATATATCCTCCAACACCCATGATTCCCCAAATCTTAAAAAAGATCAGGATGGAAAAGAGCAACAGATTGATGATAACCCCAAATTGGCCCAGGAGAACATGGCATTTGGAGCTTCTGAGACTCTCAATAGACAAACCTTGGGAACTACTAATCAGACAGGACATCTTGAAACAGGGACTAGTTCTGCATCAAAATTATAAATTCTTCAGATTACCGGCATGGAGGCTGAAAGGGCATCCTTGAGACTGAGAGGTCTATCACACTCAGTAATAGACACCATCTTCTCAGGAAGAAAAAAATCCACTTCAAGGGTCTACTACAGATTTTGGAGAACTTTTAGAGAATGGTGTGTCCAGAATAGCATTACAAGAGACTCCTTATCAACTGCTAATGTACTGGAATTCCTCCAGAAAGGCTATGAAAATGGTCTAAAACCAGCCTCCATCAAAGTCCAAGTATCGGCAATTTCGGCCATCATGGCAAGACAGTTTGCAGAAGATCAACTGATAAGGAGATATCTTAAAGCCATAGAGAAGGCAAGACCTAGAATAAGAGACACTATGCCCACATGGGATCTAAATCTAGTTCTGAATCAACTGATCAGATCCCCTAGATTTGAACCTTTGGACCAAATTTCAGTAAAGGACCTCACGTCAAAAGTGGAATTCCTAACAGCTATTACATCAGTAAGGGAGTTGGGGAAATACAAGCCTTGTCTTCAAAACCTCCATACCTTACTATGCATCTGGACAAAGTTGTGTTAGGAACAAAAGCTGGTTTTAAAACTAAGGTAGTCTCAGAGTTTCACATGAACCAAGAAATTATACTACCTTCTTCCCCAACCCTGTAGGGGATGAGGAAAAAGAGCTTAGCAAATTAGATCTGGTAAGTGCTATATCTGTATACTTGGATAAAACTAAAAAAACAGATTCTTTGTTTATACACCATAAAGGAACATTCAAAGGCACCAAGTCAAAAGCATCTATTTCATGCTGGATTGTGGAATGTATTAAGGCAACCTACCTAGAAGCAGGTCTAGACACTCCTCAGTTAGTGAAGGCACATTCCACGAGAGCAATGGCTACCTCATGGGCCTTAAAAGCTATGGCTTCACCACAAGAAATTTGTAAAGCAGCCATGTGGTCTTCAATATCCAAGTTCATGAGTCATTACCGGTTAGATGTACAAGCGTCTGCAGACGTTTGGCAGAAAGGTGCTCCAAGCAGCAGTAAACCATTCAGTGGTAAGATCTGTCCATTTTTTTCTCTTGTTATAAGTTCATTATTTTAACATATATATTTTTGTATTTTTATACTGATGTGTATATATACATATGGGTATAATATTATTTGATATGTTATATGAGAAATAGTGCCCACCCATGAGTTACTGCTATGGGAATACCCATTTGTATTATATCACCATGGAAGTGGACATGGAGGAAAAGGTGAAATTTCTTACCGTTATTTCCTGACGCTTAACGTCTACTTATTATGTTTTTGCAGCTGTGGCAATAGCAGACTGAAGAGGAGAGGGGAAGTGTGTCTTTATAATTTCCAGATTAAGTTAAACTCCAGCTAGTGAAAGGGACAACCCATTTGTATTGTATCACCGTGGTTGGGAACACTGAGGACACAGAGGAAAAGGAAATAACGGTAAGAAATTTTGCCTTTTATATAGCTCCAACTGGTATACATAGCACTTTACAGTTTACATGTAGTTAAAGGGGATACATTAAGTGGTTATACAGACAATTATCATAAGGGGAACATATGGTGAGCAAACACTAGGATAGGAGGTCCCTGTCACATAGAGCTTATAAGTACAGGATGGAAGGCATACAGCTACAAGCCAGTAAAGGAGGAAGTGCAATTTTTGTGCTTTTAGCTTGGATTTGAAGTTATTGAGGGTTGAGGCTTGGAAAATGCTGGGTGGCAGGGAGTTCCAGAGGTAGGGAGCAGCAAGGGAAAAAGCCTTCAGTCATTATACAGAGATAGAGGTTAAAGGAATAGTAATGGTTAGTTATCAATGTAAGGTCAATTCCTCTACATACTTTTGTATAACGATGTGTACCTTTTAACCGTCCATAATGTTTGTTTTCCTTTTATTGTATATTAAAGTGTCCCACTGCCGCCCCTTTTCCATATGTCACTAATCATCCCCTAAGAGAAGCAAGCAGGTCCGGATGGATCACGATGGGGGACAATCTTCTGTCAGCTTAAGGAAAACCTTCCCTCCTTCGTCAAGGGAGGCAGGGTTCTCCTTATACTGCTAGAAAGAAGGTTGTCCCTGATTGTGATCTGTACGTTCTGCTAACAGGATTCCAGATCTGAGGGGATGATTCCTGACATATAGAAAAGGGGTGGGAGGGGGACACTTTAATGTAGAATAAATGGAAAAAGGCAACGTTATGGACTGTTAAAATGGTACACATCGTTATACAATGTAAATAGAAGAATCAATCTTACATTAATAAACAATAATATCCCTTTAAAGGAGCAGACTGTCGTCCACCAGGCGCAATGGATGTGCAGGTATATGGTGGGATATCAACAATGAAATATAGGATGAGGATTCTAAAAGGGTTAGGTACTGTTCTGGAGGAGAGGAAGAGTATTCTGGTGCCCAAGTTAAGAAGTTACTGGAGAGGAGAGATCTAGATAGCAGGCAGACCAATATTAAATAGTTGCAATACTCCAGGTGGGAAAAGATAAGAGTGTTCATGAGAGTTTCTGTTGTAGAGTGAGAAAGAATTAGTGGATTTTTGCTATATTTCGAAGAAAGAAGCAACAGTTATTTGTTTATTCATTAATGTGGGTAGGGAAGGAAAGAGACGATTCCAAAGATACCACAAGGTAATCCATAGGATAACCTGTGAAGACCTTGACAGTTCTAGAAAACTGAGGTATTGTGCAAGATTTAGGAGGAAATATAAGTAGCTCAGTCTTAGAATATTAAGTTTTAAGTGATGATGAGCCATCCAGGAAGGAACAGCACTGAGGCATTCTGAGACCTGCTGCTGTAGTAATTTTGGCTGGCATTCATGTTGACCAGCTGTAAGTCACACATCTTCTTCATCCAGATCATTGGTGAAACTCCGTAGTGAGGTAACTTTAACAATAATGTTGACAGATCTGTTGCAAGGAGCTGCAAGAGTTCTGCAGCCTGTGCAAAACAGGCCTATGGGGTAAATAGTACATAAGACCATTGATAAAGTCACCAAATGCAATAGAATCCAAGCCAAAGTGTGTCAGTATTCACAGATGAATGCTGCAATATATAAAGAGAGGGGCTATATACTGCCTTTTCACACTACCTCATCCCCTCACTCACTGATATCTTCCTTTATTCCCTCCAACCCTCAAAAACTATTTTTTTCATATTCCCTCATCCCTTCACACAATACAATTTCCACAATCCTTTTTCCCCTTTCACGCTTTTCCTCTCTTCAACTGTGACATAATTTGATATTCCATATTTGCCATTAACAGACCTCCTACCACACTGTATGTTTACCTCACTCACACACACTCCTTCACAAACCCACCTCCCCTTGAACTTCCTTCCCTAACAGGTAGTCATGTTATATGTGATGTACTCCACTTGCGGATCAACTTTTCTCTGCAGTTCATTCTCACAGTAGATGGGAGGATCTGGCTGACTACTCAAATGTCAAATTAAAAAATTGATCCATTATAAGGAATCAACAACTGCAACAAGCATTTTTTACCTCAATTACAAAAGAATAAGTAAAAGGATATGATATGTAAAAATACAATACCCATACTTCCTCTTGGAAAATCAGAAATAGTTTTGAAATGCAGAATGTGCTTTAACTCTTTAAGTGCTGCATTGTGAAACTTCCCTGTGCTACATTTGTTTTCACACTGTTTTAACACCTTAAGGACTGGCTGCCCACGCACGCGGCCATCACCGAAGGACCACGAAGCATTTTTTTTAAAATCCGATTCCGGATTCCCCGAACGGCGTGCGGAGCCCGGAATTCCATGATGGTCCTGGTATGTCATGGGTCCTTATGGGGTTAATTAGCTAATTGTAAGTAATACACACTGATCACTTTTATTTCAGCAGAGTGTGTATGTTCACATAATATCACGTATTTGTAAATTTGTAAATGGCCCCACTTAATACTTAAGTATTATAAATTCTTTAAGAATAGTAAGCAAAAATGAATCACTCAAAGTCATTTTATTATATATAGAGAAAAAGTTAACTTTTTTATGAAAAAAATGACTATGACTGCAGGGAGATTTTTTATTCAAAATGACTGTAAGCAACAGCACCAACTAGTGTCCAGTAAGGCACATTTCATTATAATGCATATTATGACACTGAGTCACAGGCTATGCCTTTTCAGACTATGAGGTAGCAAAACTGCTACCCAGTGACCACAACAGATAAATGCAGCTTAATAAAAACAAAAAGGAGTTTGAGCTATACTATCTTCTGTATGGCAAAAGTATTTTTTCTTCATAAAACGCTTACTATTCCTTTAAGAATGTGTTCCAAGGTATTTTAAATGAGTGTATTGCCATGATAAATTGGTTATATTTTTGTCCTGGCTGTCTAGCTCTAAATCTACAGCAGTAGCTCAGTTCACACTGGTGAACTGAAAAGAGCTACAATATAGTGATATGTGTGCAGGTCACCAGCTTACTTACCTACAGTGCCCTCACATCTCCCAGCAAACCTGTTGCTGTAGATGAATGACAGAAGGTTGACTAATTGCCAGCCCAAGTGGCCGTTGGCCATAGATTATTAGCTGACATTCATGTTGTGCACTAATAAAACAGTACGTAGACCCAAATCTCAGGTCTTATGGGAAGCTAGGAACACAACTGGTATGGTATATAGATATTCTATAAAACAGGCCTTCATGTAAACATTATGCTATTTTTCTCATTTGATTATATGTTTTGCATCGGGGGTGTCCAAACCCTTTTCATCAAGGGCCATACTGTGAACAGAAAACAGAAATGAGAGCTATATACTAGTTAATAATGTAGTTGCAGACACAATTAATACCAGCTATTATGTATAATCACTAGCTAGGCTAATAAGTTACCTTATGTTTTGGTATTTATGTTTATATTCAAGACATTAAGGGCCTTATTGACTAAGAAAAAGAGGAGCAATTCTGTAGCAAACCATCGGCACCAGAGGGGAGAAATATCTATGCCCATAATCTTCCTTTGTTATAAGTGGGGATTTTAACCCTTGGGTCCTCGAGAGGTCTCCAAAGCATTGTGAAGCAATGTGTTGGAGGACTCTATAGCATATGGTTAAAAACAACACTTTAATAAATGGGAAGTTTTATTTCTCCCCTGTGGTGCAGTTGGTTTGCTCTAGAATCACTCAGCTTTTGAGTATAAGGCTCTTCATGTCTGCTTGATTGCTAAAGACCAAATAATGATTATTATGGATTGCAGCACGTCTTATTTTTATCAGCTAATACTTGTCCATGCCCAAGAGCCACAAAAGGCCCTGAGTCTTAGTATGGGCATCTTTCTTTAACATATGTAACATTTGTATAATGTGTGTTCATCCTTATCATTTATACTTCCTATTCCTGTTCACTTATTAAATGTCCTATTTGTTGTTCTCTGAATAACCCTGCTGTGTTGTCTCATAGAATGCTTGTGCTGCCTGATGCAATAAACCAGAGGTGTAAATAGCATTTGTCTATAACCACCCTATCCACTGATCATGCAATCTGGAGCTCAAAACATCAATTACAAAGTCCAATCCTGAGTGTAGGATTGAATAATGTAGTGTTCAGGTTGTGGACTGACGCACATCAAAAGAGTTTAAGGGGGAAGTGTTATGTTCCTGGTGCTGACTACTCATCATTGATTTTGTACACAGATGGCCATATGCACAAATGCAAAAGCTGAGCAATTACGGGGAAAACCAACTTCACTTTAGGGGGCAAGTCTGCTCTTAAGTCCACAAGTCAGATGTTTCTTTTAAAAGATATAAAGAATGTAATAGAATTTGCAAACAAGCAATTATGCTAGATAAATAAAAAATATTGCAAAAGAGAGCAAGAAAAATCCTAAACAGTTCTACAAGTATATAAATGGCAAAAAAGATGAATGTTGATATTGTGTTTGTTTGTTTTTTTGTTTTTTTTTTTAACTGAGTCAGGTGAATTGATTAGTGAGGATAAGGCTATGGCTGACACTTTAAAAGCATTATTTTGTTCTCTATATACAAAGGAAGTAATAATGGCAGACTATGGGCAAACAGAGAGCGAATACAGAATTTCATCCGTCTTGTACATGGTTTACTGAAGACAGAGTCCAAAAGAGACTGAAATAGGTTTTGCTGAATAAATTACCTGGACATGATGGCATATACCAATGGGTACTTAAGGAACTTAGTTTAATAATAGCAAGACCCCTAATATCTATTGATTCACTACCTTCAGGCATAGTGCATTGTGACTGGAGGAAAGCAGATATAGTACCATTATTATTATTATTCAAAAAGGGGACACAATCTAAACCATGAAAATATAGACCTGTGAGCTTGACTTGACTTCAGTAGTAGGTAAGAGATTAGAAAAGTTACTAACTGATAGTATTCAGAACTCTGTGACGACCAACAACATTATTAGTAGGAGCCAGCATTGTTTTATGAACAATAGATCATGTCAAAATACTTTAATTGCATTTTATGAAAAAATAAGTAGTAATTTGGACACTGATATTAGTGTTGATATAGTATACTTGAATTTTGCAAAAGCATTTGATACTGTGCCTCACAACAGGATACTGCATAAATTAAACCCTTGAAAGCTACAAAAGTCTCCAACGTATTGTGAAGCAGTGTGGTATAGATATCTGTTGCATCAATCAGTGAGGTCCCACAGTTCAGAACCACCACTTTAAACGACTTTTTGGGTCAAAATCTTGATTCTCTCAGCTGTTTCACCCAGAATTTTTCAGCACGCTCCTTTGACTGCTCAGTGCTGGCACTGCTTACAGCTATGCATGGAACCTCAATAGAATGTAGGAAATGGCCATTCCAAAAAATGGGCAGGTAAGAAAAAAGCAATGGACTGCCTGGGAGTGAGCAACATTAAGGTGCTTTGCTTCCACTTCCAAAATGGCATCAGGGGTGGCCCAGAATGTACCTGGGGTGCTGGCTGCTTAATGGGCTATCCCGGACGTCCAAAATTTGAAGGAGGGACAAATGGCTACAGCCCTTATAAACCTGCCAACTGAGCTGGCAGTTAAACTAACCTTTACCAGTTGTGTCTTTCATGTGCTGCCATGGACACTGGTAATGCAACAGACATCAGGATGGACCCCCAGGAGCCAGAAGTTAATGGTCTGCCAGTAAGGAGGATAAAGTTGCTCTCGATATACTGACAAGATCACTTGGCAGAGGTTAAGGTGGCCTTGGCCTCCAGGTCACAGGGTTGACACATTCCTTCTATGTCCCCCTTACATGTTCCCCTTCTGATTCTGCACACATAGAGCAACATGAATGCTGACACACACACACACACACACACACACACACACACACACACACACACACACACACACACACACACACACACACCAGCATACATATCAGCAGTCTAGGGCAGAGCACACATACTCATGCAAGCACTCAGTAAAAGGAGGTTAGTAACGAACTCCCCATAAGTAGTCAGTCCCATCACCCCAACAAGTCCTCAGGAAAGGTATAGCCAACAGGTCCTCCCAAGGTACTACCCCCCTTTCCCCCAAGATACTCCACAGTATTTGCTGTTTGGAAATGACCAATCCCCATATAGCCATGACTATACTGTACAAATGCCACAGGCCATACAGCCCCAGGAAATCAATATAGTGGGGCTCAGGCATTTGTTCAGGGCCCCTCTGCAGCATATTCTGTCCAGTGGGGTGAGGGGTGGTTAAGGGGGTCCTCATGCATTGCCCATTCCCCTACTTCCAATCAATGGGCCAACTTATGCACCCTTTCCCTAACCTTAATATTATGAGGGTATTATCAGGCACAAGGGTCATGGGAGGGGGATGTCATGGAGACCACTGGGCCCTTGACTCCTGGAGGGGCCTGGGGGCCAACCTCCTTCCTACAGACTATGGGCTCTACTCGTTCATCCTGTGTGTCTTGGGGGCACAGGGTATCACAGTAACAGGACTGTCCTTGGACTGGTTGGGGGAAAAAACCCTGGATTGTGTTGCACGTGTGCTGTGGATTTGCCCTGGACTATCCCCAAGTACCTACCCCTGCCCAGAGGGGTGAGTGTCCCCTTTACCCTGTGTGACCAGATGGAGTGACTTAGGACACCTGAGGGGGGAGTCAGCACAGGGACATGTATGACGTTCACCTCCAGGACTATAACATTTTCGATATTGCCCATTGTATTGTATATTGTGTGGTATAATGTAATAGTGTGTGGTGTTATACTATAAAGTCTGTAAAGGGATTTGGTATTTGGGAGCCAGAGTGCAGAGACAATGGGGTTTGGGATTGCTTACAATATACTCCAGGTCTATGTAACAGGTGTTGGGGAATGATTGGAATGTTGATTGATTCCTGCTGTGCTTCCTTGACCAATCAGGGGCGGTTATTTATGATCCAGTTAGAATGTCCCCTTTTCAAGCCCTAATTTGCATTCTTATCTTGATAAAGGTGTCTGGTGGCTGACTGGTCAAACGCAGCAACACTGTCCCAAGCCCTAGTTTACATTCTGATCTTGATAAGAGTCTATGGAAGTGTATATAAGCAGTGTGTTTCATTCAATAAAGGGTTCTTGATTCTAACCACTACATTGGTCTTGACTAGTGACTGGGGTAAACTGTGATATTATAGCACAGGGCCAGTGCAAGGATTTTTGTATACACAGGCGAAGGTGCATTTTGATGCCCCCCCCGACACAATCCACCTGCCCCCCGACCTTGCCACAGTCCTCTGACCCCGCCCGCATATTCACCTCCACAATGCTCCCTTCATCTCCACATTGCACCTTCCACAATGCCCCCTTCATCTCAACATTGCCCCTTCCACAATGCTCCCTTCATCTCCACAATGCTCCCTTCATCTCCACATTGCACCTTCCACAATGCTCCCTTCATCTCCACAATGCTCCCTTCATCTCCACATTGCTCCTTCATCTCCACATTTCCCCTTCCATAATGCCCCTTCATCTTCACATTGCTCCTTCCGTTATGCCCCTTCATCTCCACATTGCCCTTCCATAATGCCCCTTCATCTGCCCCTTCCATAATGCCCCTTCATCTCCACATTGCCCCTTCATCTCCACATTGCCCTTCCATAATGCCCCTTCATCTGCCCCTTCCATAATGCCCCTTCAGCTCCACATTGCTCCTTCCTTTATGCCCCTTCATCTCCACATTGCTCCTTCCTTTATGCCCCTTCATCTCCACAATGCTCCCTACCTTGAGTCCCTGGTGGTCTAGCCATAAGAGAGCTCTGTGCCTCCTTCGGCACAGAGCTGAACCTCCCAGCGCTGTTCTCAGTAATGTAGAGCACTGGGAGATGATGTCATCTCCCAGCGCTCTGTATTACTACAGAGCCTGCGTCGCTCTGCGTTGTGAGCGTCCCATAGACGCCGCGAGGGAGTGCTTGGTCGTGTAAATGAGCGCTCCCTCGCGGCAAATATATTTAAAAAAAAAAAAAAAAATTCTCAGCTTCTCCCTTTCCGGCGCCCCTCCGATGCGGCGCCCTAAGGCAGCTGCCTGTGCTGCCTTAATGGTAGCGCCGGCCCTGTTCCAGTGGAGCAGCCTTGCTCAGGCTTGAAGGAAGCAGGATCTATAACAGAAGCGCAAAACCAAAAATATCTAAAAGCAGAGTTTAATTCTTGTTAAAAAATACTACACACAATCTCTAATGCTCTTACAAAATAAAACAGAAAGTGAAGCTTATCTGCATCTCCCAAACACCGCTCTGGTGTCAGGCTCAATCTCTCTGGGAGGCTCTCGCTCCGGATCGATGTACTTTCCTCCACGCCTCCAAGTCGTTCCGGATCCACCGTCTCCGATTTACTCGGGATTCCCGCCCTATTCCAGTGCAGTTTGCCTCGAGAGGATACTCAGTATTCACAGGTTGCCAACGCGTATCGCAGACGTCACTGTCTGCTTCCTCTTCCTCTTTACATGGCAGTCCGCCTTGTTGCCTATAGTACCCTACAGTCTGTGCCTTCCTTAGACTGCTAGGTAATTGTCCGCTGGTCTCCTGTTCCAGGCCTCCGTTAGTTCCGTTGCCTAGTCGCTACCTCACTGTCCAGTGGGATAGTAGAGGCCTCCTCTTAGTCACCTACGGGTGGACTACCTATTGGGCTCATTCCCTGCATAGGGAGTCTCTGTTGTCAGTACCACTACTAGGGCCTGCTGCTCTCCTGGCCTAGTAGTGTCTGTACTCCTTTGTGTACCAGATTCCCACAAACTGTGACCTGACCTGTGTCAGTATTGTACCTTTGGTACCTGCTGGGCCTGAGTGGGTTACTGCACAAACTGTGACCTGACCTGTGTCAGTATTGTACCTTTGGTACCTGCTGGGCCTGAGTGGGTTACTGCACGAACTGTGACCTGACCTGTGTCAGTATTGTAACATCTGTATCTACTGTATATTTGTATATACTGGACCCGCGGGGGTCACATTATCATACTGCTATTAATAAAACTGTGTTTTACCAAACCTTCTGTGTCTGAATGTCTAATAAACCATAACAGAAATTCAAAGGAGGGAGAAAGAGATAAAGCCCTTTTTAAGCTGGCCAGCTGAGCCAGTTAGTTAAACTAACCTTTTCCAATTTTGCCCCCCCCCCCATTCCCTTAGGTATGCCAAGAAGTCAAGTTCAAGAGAGGTTGGGTAGTGTAGTTGTAATACGGCATTCCCTACCTTGGGTGGGTGGGGGGGGGGGGTAAGCACCCAGGTGGTTTCGGTGCAGGCCTAGTCAGGCATTGAATCTTTGGTCAGTCTGGCAGCAGCCAAGGTCAGTGCAGGTATGATTCGGACCTAGTCAGGCATTGACTCCGTGGTCCGGTCTGGTGACGACCAAATTTGCTGCTGGCTTAGTTCCCTAGGTGGTTATCGTTTACAATGGCAGCCACAGACTCTGTGGTCAGGGCTGCTTTAGGGTAATCACTGCATTCCCCCCAGTACCAAGAAATCTACCAGGAAAAGGACAGAACCCAGGCCAGTATCAATTGCATTTTATCACTCTCCTTGCTTACCTGTCGCTGCTATTTTCTCCTCCTCCTCGCCTGATGTTGCTAGCTCCAGTTCTGATTGTAAATCTCTTCTTTCTCCTACCCCTTTAATTTCCCAGCATGTTTATCCTCCTCCTGCTTTTCTATTCCCTCCATCTTTTTTCACCCCTGCTCCCACGTTTCAAGGTGGGCTCCACATGGGGGTAATATCATTGCAATAGTATCTTAGATCCCTAGGGAGTTGCAGGGTCAACGCTACCCTATGGTACGTCTCTCCCAAACCTTTTCCTCCCTAGGTTTCTCTCCTTTCCCTTTATCCACCCTCAGCATTATGTCCCCAGGCCCCAACACAAGGTCAGATACCAGGGTTTTTTCCCTACATTGATTCTTTTTTTATGTTGGCTGGGGCATCATGCAGTGGTGGCTGAGCAGTCCATATCAAGAGGACAGCAGAGTTCAAGCAGCACTGAAAAAGCCAAATGTCTGAAAACAAGGAAGCAGCCTCAAGAGACATGGAAGGAACAGTGCATAGGGAGGAGGGCCAGGAGCAAGAGGAAGTTGAAAATTAATTGTGAGGTGAGTTCCCAGATATGGGATCTTCTGCCTCCATTGGGGGGGAATCCTAAAAATTATGGAAAAATGTTTCAAGGTTATGAACACTAGATGAGGCAAGGCTAATGGAAGGGGAGTTTGTGGGAATGCTGGTAATGGGGGGGCGTGGTTTACTGATAATTAACCCCTTAAGGACCAGGGGTTTTGTGCACCAGAGGACCAAGGCCATCTTGTTTGGAGAGCTAGCTTGAGCGATCACGTTTACCGGTTCACAATGGGAGAGGCTGAAACTGACTGCTCCGAGACTGGTCTTGGAGCAGTCAGTTTTAGAGTCCTGGCATGATCCCTGCACCCGCAGGCAGGCTTTGATCAAAAATTCATGACGTGCTATGACAGTCACCAGTCCTTAACGCATGGACATTCGTGTAGTCCTGGCACGTCCATGGTCCTAAAGGGGTTAAAGAGATAGTAATGTCATAATATAAACATACATGAGATGTAATTTTATACAATGCATAATGTCTTTTGTAATGTCTATCTCTTTGTATTGTTCTTGAAAATTGAGCTAAATGTTTCCCCCTCTCTCCCCTTTCCGTAACGTCATTCACAGTTCACTGAGATCTGAAAGTCTGTTGCTTAACCAGACGGATCACGAGGGACAATATTGTGTGTGTCAGTATAAGGAAAACCCTGCTCCCCTTAATGAAGGGGAGCTGGGTTTTCCTTATACTGACACAATACTGGCCCCCGTTGCGATCTGTCTGGCCCGGCTTTTGGGTCTCAGTAAACTATGAATGATGTGATGGAAAGGGGCGGGAGGGGGAAACCTTTGACTCGATTTTCAAGAACAATACAAAGAGATAGACATTATGAAATATACTATACAGTATATAAAATTACATTGAACAATCCCATGTATATTTATTTTATGACATTACTACTTCTTTAAACCCATTGGGATGGAGGAGAATTTTGCTTGATTATCTTCACCCCATGAGCATTTGCCACATAAGTTGAGAGGAGGAGGAATTTTTTGGGGTTTTGTGAGTGTACATCTAGAGCAGAGATCTGAGGATTGTTTAAACATAGTCAAGTAAATGAATCTGATTATGAGCACACAGGCTAGATACAGAGTATAAAGATTAAAGAAAACATAAAGTGCCCATGCTGCCATTATTCTGTCAGAGCTCCAATTTCAATCCTGCTCTGAGAGTTGAGATCACATTTGAAACTGGCACTCTGACAGAAAAATAAACCTACATCTCTACAAGTAAATACATGAGGGACAGTGAATATTCTTGGAAATACTAAGCTTTTGAGTACTTGGAATGTAATGAGCACATTGGATTACTTTTAATAAGTCATCTTTAAATCTGCTGAGCTCTGTCCCGTATACCAAGTGTTTCTATATTCAAATTCTGACACACAAATACACATGGTACAGCCCTCTCATTATATTAGTTTAATGCTGTCACGAAAAAGGCCTTGGCAAGCATTTGTATGGATTCAGTGTTATATAGCCTGCATGCTTTCATGAGTTGGGTAGCATCATAGGTGACAGCTAGGGGAAGCTCATAACAGGAAATTCAGAAGCTTGTGAGATGGTGCTCTGAGGCTTACAAAAATGCATTATACTATTGGCAGCTGACATACTTAACTTTTTTTGTCCACATAGAGGGGAGACTTTGGCTCATGGGACACCTGTTTATACATTGGACAGAGAAATATGTATCATCAAGCTCCTGGGGAAGATAGTTAGGGATCCTACAGGAACACATGAGGCTTAATTGGTTGGGTAAAAGGGGCATTAGGTGGCAAAGGATTTGGGACACATTTCAAAGAGTGTTGGGGCAATGGGGGAGCCCCAACGTGGTAGTGGTACATGATGGAAGTAATTATTTCAGTACAGTTGATATTAGACATACAGAACACATGCTTTAAGATTTCATCTGTATGACTCAGGGTTCACTGGTGTGGTCCCACATGAATTCCAAATAGCATTATTGGGGGAAGATTCAATGGGAGGTATGGGGTTGGCTAGGAAAAAGCTTAACAGGCCCATGGACAACTTCATTCGTTCTTACGGGGAAGGGCAATCCATTCACCAAAGAGAGATCAGGTATAGCGACAGCTATATGTACCCATGTTATGGGGTGCTCTTGTCAGATTATTAAAGTAGTTTTGTCTGGATTGAGGGGGTAATGGTTGGCCTAAGAAGGTTCAGTGTAAGGCCCTCTTTATCTTGTTGGCAGTAGTGTGGCATTTCTGGATACTGTGTTCTAGGGGCATTTCAGTTGACTTAGGTGGGACCACAGGGCAGGGGCTAGTTCTGCAATCAAATCAACCACACAGTGGTGGGCTCTCTAGAAAGGTGGTAGCGGTGGTGTGTGTGTGTGGGGGGAGGGGTTGGTCAGGGCTTGTCTAGGAGTAGATCCCTAGGAGGGAGAAAGGGAAGCTGAGCATGTACATCTTAAGATATCGAGAATGGAAATTCCACTCAAAGCGAAGATAAGATTGAGAGCCCACAAGCCTTTCTCTCCCCCACCCCCATGGTTGGAGTGGACAGGCTTCTGACAACAACGGAGGGCCTGCCCTCCCCAGCTAGAGGGTAGGGATAGAAGTGTTCCTAGTGAAAGGCAGGAAAGTTAGGGCTATGACTTGGGTGTTTAAAAAGGGGCCTACCTGTATGCAAGTAGAATAACTTTTCTCTATCATCCGATATAGCTTACATGTACCATGGGGAGGCGACAGCTCCTCCCATTATGCTGGAACATTTCTTCAAGGAGTACAGGGTTGAGCCTCCCCCTCCTCCATAGCAGGCTACCTAGCCCCCTCCAGATAGATTTGTTCCACATCCTGGTAGGAAGACTGAGAACAGTTCTGCTTAGTTTTTAGTTATTTTATTATTTTTCTTTAGATATGGGGTGTCCAAATTTCCCCATTAGGTGGTTTACAATTACTGGCTTCCCCTGGTGGATTGCCCAGTTTACAGTAGCTGCTTGTGGACCCTTTCAGCCCTGGGAGGGAACCATGCAACCCACGTCTCTTTCTCCAGAGGAAGTCTCTCTGAGGCTTCTTCCATTCAATGGTAATCTGAAGTAAGAAGGCCTGCAAAAAAGATGAGCAACCCTTTGAGTGCCATGGTGCACTTGTCCCACCATTCCCCTCCGCACAGGGGTCTTTCTGGCATTCCCTCATAACTCCTGCACTCATGTTGGGTTCAACTTTCTATGCTGTTCTGTGTCTTTGGAGCATTTGGGCTACTTGGTAATTTTTTAACACCTTCCATGCTATGTTTTGCTCTCCTGGGATGCGTTTTAACACTTTTACTTTGGTCTTATATGTTTTCTGTTATTTATTGGGTGTTCTGCATGTGTTTCTGTACTTTTTGGACACTTTGGGTTTTATTAGTTATATTTGAAATCCACACCTTTAAGGGTGCGATTTACCTCATAGCCGCAATGCTCCATTGATCTCTACGGGACAAACTTTTTGGGACATATCTCTGCAACCACTCTATGTACCGAGTTGAGAGACAGCTCATTCTTCTTGTCTCCCCTTGCCTATCATTCCAGTGCACATCCTCAGTGTCATGGGGTATCCGAGGGGGATTCTGTTCTGCCTTTGGTACTCTGTATTGGGAAAACTACATAGACGCCCGTTTTGCGGGCTGTTTGCTGATGGGCTCCCTATGTGGTCACCATTTTCTTTTTCCTTTTCACCAAGTATCATACGCAGGCTTGGTTTCCTCTGCTCTCCTCCTCAGGTTAACCCTTCGCTTGCCAGATAAGTACATTTTAGGCTTTCAGGGGTGAAATCTTTAATCTGGGTGACAGTATTTGGGTCTTTCCTTACTATTTGACACTTTAGGATCCTCTAAGGCATGGGGCTAGGCCTAAGGCTAAGGATTCAGGGGCATCTTTGACGATGGCGTGTGTTCTGTAGGGGCTTCTTTCCAATTTTATGGCAACCCCTTTGAAGCTGACCCTGAACCCTCTGCTGAGGGTCTCATTAAGGCGGTTTTAACCACTTTAAACATTCCCTCTACTCCTGTAGAGCCCCAGTCTATGTCTGACATCTTTGAAAGGCACAAGAAGTCTTGTACTGTTTTTCCGCCTAATCCCACTCTGGATCAGATTATCCTGGATGAATTGAAGACTCTTGACAAGCGCCTTTCTCTGTCTAAAAGGGTCTCAAAATGTTATCCTTTTTCTGAAAGGGATAGTAACACTAAAAAATTACTATCCCCCATGTTGTATCCAGTAAAAAACGGAGTTAAACAAGACCACCAACAAGACGGAGTTAAACAAGACCAAGACCAGTTCCCTCCTCTCCCTTGACGTCAGCATTTCAACTGACAGCAAGGGAATCCGGTCCCGGGACCGGCGGAGGCTCTGCAGCAGAGCTGAGATCACATTAATAAAAAGAAATCCACACCAAGCACACGTAGAAGACATTTTTAGTAAAGGATTTCTTTTTTATTAACACAATCCTCTAAGGTTTGAAAGATGCCACTGGTCTCATTTAACTCATTTTTTTTACTGGCTGCAACATGAGGGATAGTAATTTTTAAGCTTTATTATCCCTTGAAGCTGCCTTTACTCAATGGGCTACTCCTCCTCAGGTCGCTTCCTCCATTGCCAGGCTTTCTAAATTCACTGCCTTGGCTGTGGAGGATGCTTCAACTCTCAAAGATTTGACTGACAGGAACTTGACGCGGTTTTGAAGGCTACCGTCACAGTCATTGGTGTGTCCTTGAGACCTACCTTGGCTTCTGCCTGGGTCAATTGGGCCATTGCTGTTTGGACTGAACAGCTGACTGATGCTGTCCATAAGGATGCCCCTATGGCTGACCTTTTATCCCTTTTGGCCAATATGTCTGAGGCTCATCACTGTGTTACTGAGGCTCTCTTTGATGCTGTTAGGCTAGAAGCCAAGGTTTCTGCCTTCTCTGTGACTGCTAGGTGCATGCTGTGGCTGCTAACTTGATTTCCAAGAAATCACTGATTTCTCTTCCTTTTCAGGGTACCTCTCTAGAGCAAGTATGAATAATATGTACCAACACATACCTTTGCAATGCATTGGACACCTCTCTGGTTAATGAAGAAAAGGGTTCACCTACTCTAATTTCATCTTATTGGTTGGCAGTGGCTGTATGTGATGATGTTAGAGAATGATAGCCAAGATAGAAAGATAGGTAGATATCCCAGTGTGAATGCTCCCTCCAAACAACTTGTCCTCCTTTGTGCACTGTGTAAGCTTACTATTGGGTTGAGATAACCAGCAATCCAGCACTGATATTTAGTTGTCAACCCACCAATCCATGATTCTCCTGAAATCCAGTGGCCAGCTGTATTAAAGTGGAATTATATGTGATTTTTGAAAGAGCCTTTAAAATGACAGGAATGTTAGTTTAACCATCAATAGTTAAAATAGTTTAACCATAAATAGTTTAAAGGGATAGTAATGTTTCATAATAAAAGCAGCTCTAAGTAATCATCATAGTATTTGTACTTTGGAGAGTTTTATTTCAATTCTTTCAGAGTTGTAGTTCAAGAGTAATTCAATGACAAAGTATCCCCCCTCCCTCCCCTTTTACTGATGTAACACTGTTCAGCCAAAGCAGAAGGGAGGTGTCCAGGTAGATTACAGAGAGGGACAATCTTCAATTAAGATAAGAGAAAAACCTGAAAAGCTTGTCAAGGGGGGCAGGGCTTTCATTGTTTTCATAGAAAGAAGACTGTCCCCTTCTGTTATCTGCCTGGTCTATGGACTGGATTCCACATCTGAGAAGAGATGGCTTACACTCGGTAAAAGGGGCGGGGAGGGGAAACCATAAAGGTTTGAGAGATAAGACTTACATCGTTCCTCATGTTTTTTTAATGCCTACAAAATAAAATAAAGATAAAACAAAGTATTACTATCCCTTTAAGAGATATTTAGCTTTATTTATTTTCAGTCTATATATGCAGCTAGACAGTACTGTAAATTGTATGCTCTGAAGCAGACATTCCACTCCCATTTTTTCACTCTCTAAAGCATTTGTGTAACCCTGTGTTGTCAAAACTCTTAAAATGCTGGGGTAGATTGCGAACCACTGATACAATTCAATTGGTTTGTGTAAGCTTAAAGTGAAATGTACATTGTAAAGCTATGGGTCAGCTCTCTCCTGTAGACTGTAAGGTTGTGATTTTCAACATCAATACTCAGGGCACACCATCAAGCCAGATTTTAAAGATATTCTTACTTAATATGGATTGGTCACTACACAGATTTTAGTCTCAGAAATCTATCTATTTAAATTGTTTATAACGTGCTTTTTTTTCTATCCATTTTTAAAGATGTATATCTGACCTATGTGGCACAGCCTGCCTGTCTCCTCCCCTTCTGTGTATGAGGTGTCATCACATATCAGCATGCACCAAAGGAGAGAAATAAGTTAATGGGGAGGAAGCATCATGCTAATCATTTTAAGATGGATATTCCCAAAGAGGAAAAGGTGACATTCTCTGTAGGCACAGGTAGAGCAACCACAATGGCTTATCGACTGATTTCTCACCTGTGATCAAGAAATGATATCCTTGTATATAGTGGTCATACAAAGGTACCTAAGAAAAATGCATCTCAATGTGGTGCACTAATTTATACTTGTAATCAAAATACTGGATGAGAAAAGCTATACCATATTTTAAAGGGATAGTAATACTTCATTATTACTATCCCCCATGTTGTAGCCCTTAAAATTCTGAATTCAACTATACCAGCGGCATCTCTCAAACCTTTATGGTTTGAGAGATATCCGCTTTCAAAGTTCCCTCTTTTTGGCTTTTCCCCTGACGTCAGCGTTCTAGCTGAGAGCAGGGGAATCTGGTCAGCGAGCAAGCAGTGGCTCTGCAGGAATCCTGAGATCACGTTATAGAAATAGAAATCCTTCACTAAAATGGTCTTCTACATGTGCTTGGTTTGCAAGCACACGTAGAAGACCATTTTAGTGAAGGATTTCTGTTTTTATAACGAGATCTCAGCACTGCTGCAGAGCCACCGCTGGTCCCGGGACTGGATTCCCCTGCTGTCAGGTAGAATGCTGACGTCAGGGGAGAGGGAACTTTGAAAGCGGATATCTCTCAAACCATAAAGGTTTGAGAGATGCTGCTGGTATCGTTGAACTCAGAATTTTAAGGGCTACAACATGGGGAGTAGTCATATTGAAGTATTACTATCCCTTTAAGAATTCTTGTAGTGCATACATTTCCATCAGCATGAGCCACATAGTATGAATTACTTTAAAATGTTAGTAATGTCCCAGTAAAAAAGTTTTGCATTGTGTAGAGCTTAAAAAGTTGAATTGAATGCAAAAAACGTCTCTCTCAAAGAGCTATGGTTTGAGAGATGCATACATTCAAAGTTTGATGTTTCCTGCTGTCAGCTGTAAAGCTGTCAGCAGGAGATCCATGGAGGCTCTGCAGCAGAGCCGCAATCATGTTATTTAAAAGGAACGACTTCAGTGGAGTGGTCTAAAAAGTATGCTTGCAAACAAGGCACACTTTTTAGACCATTCCAATGAAGTCATTTATTTTAAATAACATGATTGGGCTCTGCTGCAGAGCCTCTGTGTTGGCTGACACGGATCTCCTGCTGACAGCAGGAAATCACAAACTGTAAATGCATGTATCTCTCAAACCACAACGGTTTGAGATATGGTTTTTGCATTCAATTCAACTTTTTAAGTTCTACACAATGCAAGATATTTTACTGGGACATTACTAACACTTTAATACATTCAAAGCTACATGCTTTTAATTAAATAATGTCCTGCATTAGCTCATAAAAATCCTGGTTACTTTATATATCTTGATATGGTAAATTCGAATATGTTACATCATTATACAGAGAAGCATGTGCATGTCCAGTTAAGTAATCTTTCTATGAAACCAAGAATTAGAACAGACAAGGGGGGCCACTGATGGGGAGGACCAGTGTTGTAACCCTTTGAGTGCCAGAGAGGTAGTTACAATGTGTTGGAGACCTCTCTGGCACTCATTAGTCAAAGTGGCTCTGCTTGTATGAAGAAAACTCACTGGAGATCTGGCAAACAGATCTAACAAGCAGGCAGCATCAGTGGAACTTTTTAAAAAGTACAAAAAATATTGCTTTATTAACTGGTCACCACTTTTGGTACAAACCTGAACCTAAAAGTCGATCATTTAATAAAGTGATGTTATCTGTCATTTAAAAGTCTCACTGGTGCTGCTTGCTTGTTACTTTAGGTTTCAATATTTCAGAAATGTGTACTTTGGCATTGGCTATTGTATTTCCCATACCCAAATGTGTATATTAGTTAGTCTAGAAAGAGAGAATCATACATGTTTTTTCTGGATGATGTAAAAAGGAGAACACTAGATGGCTTAAATCAATGTATTCAGCTATTTTTATATTCATACCATTGTCTAATAGATTGCCTGACTGCCACCTAGTGTACACAAAAGACATTTCCTCACATTGCTTTCAGACAAAGAGTAAAATAAATGAAAGCGTGTGGAGATAGAGGCATATATTTTTTACTCTGCTATCTGTTGCTTCTTGCTGTTCTAATTTATATACACCGTTTGGTTATGGGAGAAATACAATAGCCAATGCCAAGGTGCACATTCCTGAAATATTGAAACCAAAGATACAAACGGGCATCACCAGTGAGACTTTTTAAGAATAGAGAAAATCACTTTATTAAATAGTCACCATTTTGAAAACGCTGACCAGTTAATAAAGCAATTTTTTGTCTATTTTTAAAAAGCTCCATTGGTGCTGCCTGCTTGTTTATATATATATATATATATATATATATATATATATATATATATATATATATATCCTATATAATAATTCGCTAAAACATGTGTAATGACAGAGTCATGTGCAGTAGACACTGCTGCGCGTGCTGCAGTCATGTGCAGTAGAGACTGCCCGCGCCGCAGCTGATACAGAGCTGGACGCTCCTTCAGAGCGTCCAGCTCTGTATCAGCCGCGGAGCAGGCAGTCTCTACTGAGCATGGCTGCCCCGCAACCGGCTGGCAATGGCACTGTGGCCCGTGTAACGGGCTCTTCAACTAGTATATATATATTATATAAATGTAGTCAATATGGTTGCTGCAGATGGAGACAGCACTCAAGAGGATGTAGATGCTTAACTTGAAGAAGTTTATTGAAAAAAATCCATTACTGGCCAAACATTTTTGGTCCAAACTTGGCTGATGCCTGAAACTATATACGCCAATCCAACTAATCAAATCCAAATGTAATGTTACCACCAAATGTAACTTTGTGTGGCTATCACACCAACGCTAAATGATATCATAGATGCACACAATTATACATAAATAGAATGCAAAAAAAAATGAAATATAAAGAAAAATGAAAGGTAAAACATGACTCAAAATGAGAGAAAATAAGAGTACAGTATGTTTAAATGCCAAAAATGTTAAGGACACGTTGGCATAGCAAATTGATTTAACCCTTTGGATATTGGAGGGGTGAGCAATACATTGCAAAGCAATTGTCTATGAGTTAGCTGATAATTTAAAGTGTTAGTAATGTCCAAAATTTTATTTTAATAGATTTGTAGAGGCTAAAAAAGTATTATTATTGCCACAAACCCCATCTCTCAAACCACTATGGTTTGAGAGATATAGTCATTGAAAGTTCCCCCTTCCCTCCCCTTCTCTTGATGTCAGCTGTAAAGCTGAGAGAAGGGGATCCGTGTTGACCAACATGATGAGGCTCTTCAGCAGAGCCGAAATCCCATTATTAGAAAAGAACTATTTCATTGGAAAGGTCTACAAAGTGTACTTGCAAACCAGGCACACTTTGTGGACCTTTACAATCAAGTAATTCTTTTACAATAATGTGATTTCAGCTCTGCAGAGCCACTGCCTGATCCCCAGACTGGGATCTCCTGCTGTCAGCTAGATGCTGACGTCAGGAGAAAGAGAGGGAAGGAGGAACTTTCATTACCAATATCTCTCAAACCATAGTGGTTTGAGAGATGAGGTTTGTGGCAATGATAATATTTTAGCCTCTACAAATCAATTAAAAGAAAATTTTGGACATTACTAACACTTTAAGACATTTAAACTTTCTGCATATTTATCCCTATATCAATCTTAAAAATTTTTGGATTGAGGTCCAGCAGCAGTAAGAAGAATTTTAGTATTGGTAGTAGTAAGCAACTCACCATAGTGGTCCGGCACAGGAATAAAAAGAGCAGGGAGCAGTTTTGGCACTAACTTCAAGCAGGAAGTTTTCTGCTCTGAAGTGCTTTCTGTGTGAGGGTTTATCTTACAAGTCACCCTCACATAGCCACAGAACTCACATGCTCTGTAAGCAGAAGCACAGTTGCAAGTTGTGGTGAAGCATTGGGAATCATTTTACTTTCACCACAGAACATGTACTAGAGAAGTGAAACAAAGTTCACCTGTTCCTAGGGAGGGGTGAAACGTTTTGCCTCAAAAGTTAAGGAACAACAGCATTTCCAGACTTCTGCCTGGATTTCTTTCAAAAGTTTACCCCATCAACACAAACACCCACACACAAACACGGAGGTTTTCTCCATGTGTTCCCACCATGCTAAAGTATAAAAGGGGAGGGGAGGGTCATTGTTGTCTGTGTTTGAGAGAGAGAGCGATAGAGAGAGAGAGAGAGAGAGAGAGAGCAGCAGGATTGTTGTTGCTAACTATGTGTAAGCAGACAGACAAAGACAGGGAACTAGAGTTTCTACCTTGATAGGATTATTAGGGGTAGCCACTTTGGGTGTGTGTGACAGAATCAGACAGGCAGGTGAAGTGATCCTTCCAACAGGGCTGTGTGAGCCAGAGACTTTACTGAGACCGAGTAACAGCTACTACACAGACAGACATAAATACATCATACAGACAAGAAGAACAAGAGAGACAAACATAGAATGAGGTATGGTGATGTTTCACCAGCTACTGTACTCTTTATCTTTTATTGCAAGCTGCTTACTGTGGACCTAACAGGTCTACCCTGTACTGTACTGTAAACATTAACACTGCAGTTGTTGGGAGAAAAAGAAACTGAAGTTTTGAAACTAGCTACTAGAGTGTTCTAGCCATTTCTCTGGAGGGCTGCAGAGTGTGTGGATATCATTTATATACATTAACAATGATAGCGTCAAGGACAGTTAAAAATATATACCTTTGAGTGATAGGCAGAAGAGACAAGCAGAAAATCCTATTCCTACCTGGCCAGAGACAGAGAGTGATAGTGAGAGAGAGAGATCATCATCATGGTCACTGTTTCAACATCTTACCCCCACCCGTTTTCAGCTAAGCAGAAACACAGTCAACATCTACAACCCTAGCTATGAGTGCTTCTGTTGCTGATGATCAAAGTGCAGCACTACTGACACCTAAAGCTAGTACTATTGCAACATCTATAGCCTTTAGTAATAGTTCCTCAGGAGACCCTCAGTGTGATCTATTGACCCCCTGGACGCACGTAGTGGTTCGATCAACTGCTGGTTGAGGAAATAGATAAGATAGTGTATGAGGATGTAGAAAATATGGTCCCATCCCAAGCAAGAAGGGGTTAATTAGCATTTTGTGTTACTTAATCAGGGGTTAATAAGGGGTTAATGCTTTCCTTACAGATTTGTGCACAACATGTTTATGAACTGCTTTCTGTGATTATGTTACGTGTTCAAGGCCATGCAACACTAATAGAAACGCTGATTTTTTTCAAACTGCATTAACCCTCGAAGACACAGAGCACGAGCTAGGCATGTAGGGATATGGCACTAACCATGTAATCTGATAGGTCAAAGTAGTCTGAGCATTGGGTGAGAAGGATATAAATCTGTGTGATGTGCAGGGCTGGGTCTCTGTTGTGTGACTGTGTAGGTCCTGGTGTGTGACCATTGTCCCTGTTGTGTGTCCGTGCAGGCAGGGGACGTGTCCCTGTTGTGTGATCGTGTAGGTCCTGGTGTGTGATTGTGCAAAAGTTGTACGGGCAGTTAGCAGATCTAACCAGAGGCTCTCCTGTACTTGCTGAAGATCATTGGCTGATAAGTATTCCATGATTTTTTGCTATGATTATTGGCTGATAAGTAGTATATTTGTGTTTACCTATAGTCTCTCTGTTTATTTACAGTGGAATCCAAAGACTCTTTGTGACAGGTGACAACAAAAGGTGAGGTTATAATTATGGGGAACTTAAATCTGCCTGATGTGCACTGGAAAAATCAAGCAGCAGGTTCAGCCAGGAGCAGAGATATCCTAAATTCTTTACAGGGATTGTCTGTCAGGCAGTTATTACGAGTGCCAATTAGGAAGGAAGTCATACTAGATTTATTATTTACAAATGGAGACCTGGTTTCAGATGCAACTGTAGGAGAGTGTTTGGGCTCCATTGATCATAAGGACAAATGATAAATCATGCCACTCTAAAACAAAAGTTTCAGATTTTATATGGCTGATTTTTATCGATTTAAAACATATTTAAGTCAGTCTTTAACAGCCTGGATATCTTTAGAATGGAATCCAGGAGAAATGGGATTATCTGAAAGATGTTTTATTAAAGAAAAAAGAGCATTGCATTAGACTTGTCAGCACGGGTGTTGTGGGTGGTGGGCTAGGGGGGCCAAAGTCCCTGATGACAGTTGTAACCTTTCAAGTGCACAATAGTACAGAATGTATTGGAGATAGCTCAGGCAATATACCACTAGACTGAGTGGCAAGGAAATTATTTCTGAAACAGCACAGGAAATAAAATCTTTTACGTTATTATTTACAGCTAAAAGGAACAGTTACATAAACAATTAACAAAACTGGTTCTGGTTTTCTGTGTGAAGGAGTGTGGTATGCTTGCTTAGATTAACCCTTTGGTTGCCAGTGGGGTGTTAGTACATTACAGTAATTATATTCAGTAATTATATTTTGGCATTATGTATTAATAACACAGAGCTACTCCAAGTATAGATGACTGGGTTGTAAGTTACAACAACAAAAATGGCATACTTATTAACTCTTTGCATTAGGAAAATAAAGTTACTTTGTTTGAGGAAAACCCACTCCTCACTAGAGAGTTATCATCACTGCCCAGGGCAGTTGGCATATTGTTGAATTTCCCCATGTGCTCTAGCTCCAGACCTTTCGTGGACGCTAGCAACACCCCTGCTTGCCAGTAAGGATAAAGAAAAAGGAAACCACTGTGGTAATCCACAGGAGTGGCAATTATAATAAAGAAGAAAAAAGCTGCATGGAAGAAATATAATCAGACTCAGAAACTAGGGCCTCGATTCAATTGTTGATGCTAAAACAGCGGATATAGCAAAAATGTATACTGATCAGTACACACACACTGTGTCACAGTAGGTATTAATTACTCTACCAATTGAAACACATTGAATGTTGGTCCAAAGAACCTGACTTGAGGCCAAACGTTTGTTGTGTGTTTTAAGTTCCCAAAACTCATGCTAAATAGGGTGAGAAATGGGAACATGAAACGAAAATGGCTAACGCTCGGTGCCTGACACACTGTCAAGCACCAAGCGTGAGCTCAAACACACAGTCACCTTCCCAAACACTAACCCTATACTACCTCTAACAATAAAGTGCAACAATACTAGCCTTAACATTAGCCTAACACCCACATAAGAGCAATCTGCATATACAAAGAAGAAGTCAGAGATGCTCAACTAGGCTCATGAGCTTACAAAAGTATGCAAAAGCTCACTGGGACTGTGTCCTCGCACCCAGGGTACAATCTGTTTTAGCTCACAAATGCCGTACACAGAGAAGAAATATTCTGAAGCATAGCATACAGGTCCTGCCGAAATGACAGTCCAGGCACGAAATGCCAGACAATTCTTCTCTGAACAAGGGAAACAGATAACCCCAGACGTACGTTTCGGCCTTGTTGGGCCTTGTCGCTTAGTCACCCTAAGGGTAATGGGGGAATCCAGACGTGGACCCCTTGCTCATAAGTGCCTAGATGGATCAGCTGTACATCACTGATGAGGCATAAAAAGGCTGAAATGTACATCTGGGGCTAGCTGCTTCCTTTGTTCAAAAAATAACTGTTTGGCATTGTGTGTCTGGACTGTCATTTTGGCATGATCTGTATGATATGCTTCAGAATATTTTTTCTCTGTGGATGGCATTTGTGAGCTAAAAGAGATTGCACACTAGGTGCAAGGACACAGTCCCAGTGAGCTTTTGCATACCCTTGCAAGCTCATGAGCCTAGCTGAGCATCTCTGGATTCTTTTAATTCTATGCAAATTGCTCTTAGGGTTAGTCACCCTAAGGATAATGGGGGAATCCAGACATGGACCCCTTGTTCATAAGTGCCTAGAGCGATCAGCTGCACCTCACCAATGAGGCCCAAAAAGGCCGAAACATAAGTCTGGGGTATCGCTTCTCGGCCTTTTGGCTAAGATCAAGTGTAGTATCTGTCCCTTTGCATCCTGGGGGACAGAGAGGCACTTGGTCTGACGCCATGGCTGGGGAGCAGAAAGCCCGAGGTGTTTTTTTCCCCTGTGACACCGAGCACGTGATTCCCGCACACGAGTATTGGTGGAGCCTCGGCACGCACTTAGGACTTTTTATTTTTTCCCTTCACTTCAGTCGCCCTGGCCTCCTTAGCAGGGCGCGAAGAATTTTTATAATGCCAGCCGGGAGGCTGGGGCCTTAACAGGCACTTATTTATTATTTATTCACAGTGCACGTTTGTTTTGCACTGATTTATGGATTTTTTTTTTTGCACTACTTATTGACACCAGCACTTAGCCCACTATAGCACTTCAACATTGGAAATTGCCTCAGTGGGGCCAGGTCGAAAGACTTGAGCTTTGGTGGGGTGGAATGGTTGATGTGCCCTCGGGCCTCCACCCCCCCTTAAAGACTCCGACGCTCCTCTCCCCGGAGGGAGCTGAAGAAAAAGGTCCCGGGGTGGGACACTATAAAGCCAAAAACCCCGGGATGAAGACCCTTCTCTCCCTTCGGGGGTGGAGGAGAAGCTAAAGGGCCCCCCAATCCTTCAATGGTGCGGGGAGTCGAAGGCTGACCTGGCCCCTAGAAATGCACTGAGCACCTAAGAATGGACACAGAGCACGACTGGGATCAGGAGAAGCACGGGACTGCACGTTTGAAGACGGCACAGCACCTCGGTCTTATCAATAACATAAGTCTGGGGTTAGCTGCTTCCCTTGTTCAGAGAACAACTGTCTGGCATTTCGTGTCTGGGCTGTCATTTTGGCAGGACATTTATGATATGCTTCAGAATATGTCTGCTCTGTGGATGGCATTTATGAGCTAAAAGAGATTGCACCCTGGGCACGAGGACACAGTCCCAGTGAGCTTTTGTATAAGCTTGTAAGCTCATGAGCCTAGTTGGGCATCTCTGACTTCTTCTAATTGTATGCAAATTGCTCTTAGGGTTAGTCACCCTAAGGGTAATGGGGGAATCCAGACAAGGACCCCTTGCTCAAAAGTGCCGAGAGGGATCAGCTGCACCTCACTGACAAGGCTCAAAAAGGCAGAAATGTACTTCTGGGGTTAGTTGCTTCCCTTGTTCAGAGAAAAATAGTCTAGCATTTCGTGTCTGGACTGTCATTTTGGCAGGACATGTATGATATGCTTCAGAATATTTGTTCTCTGTGGATGGCATTTGTGAGCTAAAAGAGATTGCACCCTGGGCATGTGGCCACAATCCCAGTGAGCTTTTGCATACTCTTGCAAGCTCATGAGCCTAGTTGAGCATCTCTGAATTCTATTTATTTGCACTGAATTTACAGTGCTTGAAGTAAGTGCGCATGTAGTGTAACATACTTGGCCATTGGTTGAGAGTGGCTCACGTGGCTCTGTTGCTTCTGACTCTTCTCACGCAATGAAGAACGCATATTGTGCTGACTATGAGGCAGAACTAACCGTGCATTCCAGCCGTGATTTGCTTGGTGGCAAATACCAACTTAGCAGACTCAAGGCTGACAATACTCTGTTGAGTCTGCTAAGTTGGTGTATGAGTGGCCGGACAGCATTTGGAACCATGCAAATCATGCCTGGAAAGCACAGTTAGTCTGCCTCACAGTCACCACAATATACGTTGTTCTTCTTTGTGTGAGAAGTGCCACTTTTACCCACCGGTAGCTCTTGGAGGCAGCTCTCCCTACTCATACCCATAGAAATGCTGTTGAGGTGGCCCACAGTGACCCTCTTCCTTGCTGCATAGTGGTGGAGGTCAGAGCAGCATCAGGCTGTCCTCTCTGGCTCCTGCATGCAGCAGTTGTGAAATATGAACAGCTGGATCCTTTGCAGGCTGCTTTGTTCAAGTTAGTGTGGGAGGGTGAAATAGTGAAAAAAGTACACGTTGTTGCAGAGCGGACACAGTCAGCCATTTTTATTTTTTGTTTCAGCTGGACGCTGAGGGCGGGCCAACTCCTTGCAGAAACTTTCACGCCCCATTGTATCTCTCTGGTAAGGTAGTATGGAAGCGACACAAATGTCTCCTCCTTACCGCCGCCCCTGGGTGTGTTTGTCCGCCCAGGGGTGTATGTGGCTTGAGAAAGAGAATGTGGCACCCTGCCAGCCTTCTCCTTTTATTAATACAGAAGACATAGGCCAATGATTATCAACCACGGTTCTGTTACATTAGTTGCTTATTGGGTAATAGTTAAGGGTGTCACAGATTTTCTAGAAAGACTTATCCAAAAAATGGCAACTTGAGTTTCAAAGTATAATTATGGAATTAGCTATGCAAATTATGCACATTTTTGTGATTTTGATTGTGAGACCTATGAATAACTATGCTATATATTTTTGTCTATGTACCTTTCCTTATGGTCTTGACAAATTACTTTAAATAATCTGCTGTGAGCATTCCAGACTGCCTTGGGGTGCCTTGAGGAAAAATGAGATTGAAAACTACTGACACAGGCTGTTGTGGGAGCAATGACAGGTATTAGCCTGTAGATGGCAATGTACACCAGAAAACTGCTCCCAGTAAACAAACACTGACATCGAGAAAGAAATTGGGTTATATAACTAAAAAAAAGGAAGTTCTTCCAGCTCACATCTTTAAAATACAGTTATTTTATGGTAGATCCCTAAAATGTAACCCTAAACTTGCATGCTATTGCATGTGTAAATTATCCTATAGAGACATCATTTGGTGATTTATTCAGATTTGTACCCTTACTCTTCTATTCAGGAAGTTTGTTATAAAATATCAATCCCATTTACAAGTAATAAATTACTACGATTTCTGAGATAACTATCAAGATTGCTATGGTAATGGGATCTCTGGAAAAAAGAAATAATATGTAAGACTATTTGAGGCCTCAGAAAACAATTATAATTGCAATGATGGCTCTCCTGCATCTTCTCCATCACATTATAATGTATTTCATGTTTTTCAGGGAATTGAAGCCTGCTCAACTGATCCTACTACAGATCTGTGGTATGAGCTTACTGTTCAGTCCTATTGTAGATAATTTACAATGTACTATTGATGGCAAAATGATTAGCACCAAAATGTTACTCATTGCTCTTTTTTAGCGAATTCTTTTTAGAAAGTGGGTGTGGCTAAAATGTCCACCGTTTTCTGAGAGGATTAGCAATTGCACCTAATTCAGCAAAGCAATTAGCACACGATTTCATACGTCTGCCTAAGTTTACAGTTAATTTAGGAGCATTCATTAAATTTGCTGTTAAAGAGATAGTAATACTTTAAAAATTACTATCCTCCATCTTGTAGCCAGTAAAAAACTGAGTTAACCGAGGCCAGCAACATCTCTCAAACCTTTAGGTTTGAGAGATATCTGCTTTCAAAGTTCCCTATCCCCTGACATCAGCGTTCTAGCTGACAGCAGGGGAATCTGGTCCCAGCACAGGTGGACATCGAGTTAATAAAAAAGAAATCCTTAACTGAAAAGGTCTTCTAAGTGTGTTTGCAAACCAAGCACACATAGAATACCTTTTTAGTGAAGGATCTGTTTTTTACTAACGTGATCTCGGCTCTGCTGCAGAGCCGCCAGTTGATCCCAGGAGAGGATTCCCCTGCTGTCAGCTAGAACGCTGACGTCAGGGGAAATGGCAAAAAGCACAACTCTGAAAGTGGATATCTCTCAAACTATAAAGGTTTGAGAGATGCTGCTAGAATCATTAAACTCAGATATTTGCTGGCTACAAGATGGGGGACAGTAATTTTTAAGTATTACTATCCCTTTAATTCAGAAGCATGTGCTATTCAGGATCAAGCCATTAATAGGTTTCTTGCATCAAAACGTGAGCAATCGCAAAGAGCACATCAATGTATGGCTTTTATAAAGCAGTGAATGCTCCACTTTTTTGCATTCCCCACTTAATCCCTGGAATCTCTCTAGCATTCAATGGGTTAAAAACCCCATTCTAAATGTATAGGGATTTTAATTTCTCACACATTGAGCAGTTTGTTTGCTCCAGAATTGAACATCTTTTTTTTTTTTTTTTTTTTTTAATATTGCCCTGTTACTAAAGATAAATGGAGTGGTAACTTTCTTTTTCACATCTTAAAATGAACATATCACCTTAACCCATTGAGTGCCAGGGGTATGCAACATATTGCTGTGCAATGTGTTGCATACCCCTCTGACACTCAAAAGGTTATGAGAAGTTTATTTATAGGAACAATAACAGCTTCTTATAATAAACCCTTACTTATCTTAATCTGGTCAGAAAATCCTAATGGCCACCGATTCCATGTCTACTGCTTTTCCACAATGCATTTTTAATTAATGCTGTATATCATATCCACTTTTTTGAAATATGTTTTTCTGGATTTTTTTTTTGTTATTCTGTCTCTCACTGTTCAAATAAACCTACCATTAAAATTGTAGACTGATCATTTCTTTGTCAGTGGGCAAACATACAAAATCAGCAGGGGATCAAATCATTTTTCCCTCACTGTATAAACATGCCCTCAGGAATACAAAATTGATTAATTAAGCCAAATTTCAGCATGCAGATAAGCCACTGGCAAATAAGACACTGAAACACTGTAAATGTGGTGACAGCATGGCAAAGGCATGGCAGTGTTTGAGTATTTGAGGTGTAATCACAGGAGTAAGCAGCCTATTATTCTAAGGAGTACTACTTTGAAGCTTTCGCTGATTTGAGGCAGCAGATAGATCCCCCAGAGGCTCTACGGGATGTGACCTATATATGTAGGATCTCAGCATATTTGTTTGTGAGTACCCATGCGTGGGGTGATTTCTTGTGGTGGCCCATTCAAATACATTTGAATCTGCACAAGGGACGCCCTTTTATTCTCCCGGTTCTTCTTTTCATCCAATGTATTGTGTTGAAATATCTTTCTATCATTCAAGGAGTTCAAATCCCCATTTAAAAGTAATGGTAATTTTTACAATCTTTATTTGTCCCAGGGGTGGAGTTGGATTCTTTAAGAACAGTCTCTTGGGGCTGTATTCAGGAATCAGATATTGCCTGTTATTGATCCCTGACAAGCACTGACCTAGAAGTCTAGGGTATCCTATTGAAATGTTACCTTCACATTGACAACCATCAAAAGGGCGAGATCATAATGTCGTCCACATCAAAAAGTGAAATCAGAATGTCGCCTGCATCAACAGGGCGACATTCTGATGTTGCATTCTTAATGGTCGTCAACTGGTTTTCCTGAGTGTCTCCTCCACATCACTGCACTACAGCGACTGGTAATGCGTTCCGGCTGGGAATATTTTCACAGTGATAACTGGGAATGTGTAGAGCTTCCAAATCTAGCCTAATAAACTAATTATTCCATTATTCTTCCGTGGCAGGTAGACTTAACTCTTTGAGTGGCACAGGGGTATACAACACTTCGCTTTGCAACCCGTTGCTTACCCCTTCAGCACTCAAAGGGTTAAGTGACCAAAGCAATTAGAAGCACTCAGTGGTGCCCGGACAACTCTCAGTCTCTTCTCAGGTCCACCTTTCAGTCTTCTATCTGGTCTACTTGTCTTGCTCTGAGAGGAGACTGAGAGGCAGACCTGAGAGGAGACTGAGAACTGTTTGGACACCACTGACTGCCTCTACCTGCCACAGAAGGTACTGCTTCGGTCACTTAACCCTTTGAGTGATGGAGAGGTATGCAATGTGTTGCAAAGCAATGTGTTGCATACCCCTGTACCACTCAAAGAGTTAAGTCTACCTGACACAGAAGAATCATGGAATAATTAGGTTATTAGGCTAGAGTTGGAAGCTCTGCACATTCCCAGACAATACTGTGAAAGTATTCCTAGCGGAACATGTTACCAGTCGCTGTAGTGTAATGATGTGGAGAAAACACTCAGGGGAACATCGATTTGCACATTGCAAATTGAAATGTTGCACTCTAGTTGGTGACCATTAAGCATGCAACATCAGAATATTGCCCTGTTAATGCAGGCAACATTCTGATGTCACCCTTCTGATTCGGGAGATATTAGGATTTTCCCCTTTTGATAGTTGCCAACTAGAGGGTGAGATTTCAGTACTGAAGCCTACATACAGACAATGCAGATGTAATCCCCAAAATAAATAAGTAGACATACCTGTCTGTTGTATAAAAGACACCTACCTAGATACATCAGTGTGTAAAACAGATAAGAGATACTTTTTCCTTGAGAATAATTCTCATGTAATAATTTATGTAAAAAAATAATCAGGAGGGGGACATAGCTGATTATACCTGTACAGTCTTCTACTACTAGGTGTTACTTAAGGTCTTTTTCTCATTGACCCATGTAAGAAAATTTGTTTTCAGCTGGAGGGTAGTTTAAGTCAAAATGTACTGAGGATGTGAAGTTTTTGAGGACAAGCAGTATAGACAGGTTTTCTCTAGGGGGTCGGTTCCATTAGGGCCAGCAGAGAAATAAAAATGGCAACAACAGTTTTAAGTCACAGTTAGGTATTCTATTACCTATGCTGTGACCAACTACAGCCAGTTAAAACCACATGATGGTCATTAGATTAGAGTCCATAGAAATCAGTGGAACAGCACATACAAGTTCTGAATCTATTTTGGTTGTTAACACAGGTTAAGGTGATGCATTTTCTACTGTTAATTCTGTATCTACAAAACATGGTAAAACAGCAGTGAAAACACACGTGCATGAGCAACTAGACATCCATTCAACAGCAACACACATATGGTGGCCAAAGCCCACAAATAAATTAATCCAATTAAAAATTGAAGTCTCCTAACATCCCACACTTGCAAATACAACCAGCACTAACATACAAAAAAACTCTTTAACTGGTAGAGGGGTATTCAAAGCAATGCACTGCATATCCCTCAGGTACTCAAAGGGTTAATCCCCCCTACACCTAACACTAATCTGTATTCCATGCCCCCTTCCCACATGTTTCACAAGTAAATCCTTTACTTTGATGTCAGAGGTCCAACAGTGTCCTCAATGCCCTGGCTTCCCAGCATCTTCCTCAAAACTAAAATAAGAAATAAAAAAATGTTACTCCACTGCCACCACCTCTAATAGAAACAAAAATCCCCCCCCTTAATTCTGCTTGGGCTGCTGCCTGAGCCAGAGTAAGGAAAGAAATGAAAAGGGATTGGCTATTATATAAATGGCCAATCCCAGTTCAGATCTTTTCCCTCTCGCGCATTGGCTGAGAGGGCAAGGTTACACAGGGCATGGAATGTGCCCTAGCATAACCTCACTTCCCAACCAATCAGCATCTAGACTGAGTGTTCACAAAGCGTGGTATCTGTTTGGCAAAGCACCCACTGCTTCACCAAGCAAGGAGCCTTCTCTAACAGCATATGCTTCTGCACATCTCAGACGATGGGTGCAGGCATCAGTTAGCATATTCATACAATAAATATGGCAATTAAACAGAACAAGGCCTTATTCTGTATAATTGCCATATATATGGTATATTATGTATTATATATGGTATATTATGTCTTATGGATTTTATATTTATTACAATAAAGTAGATATTATTGTATAACCTTTAGAGCCGTTTTCATATATTTTTTTTCCATCCCACATTTTTTATTTTCTTACCTATACCCTTATAAGCATATTGTTACATTTGGATACAATCTAACTTCAGCTCAGTGCCAGGAAGGTGTTACGTTTACCCGAGTGGAGATGGGGGAATTTCTCCACCTCCTGGCTTTGTCAGATTTATTTCTGACCACCACACTTGTGAGTACTAGTCAATCTGTTTTTCTGGTATTTTCCCATTACATATTTACACTATTGGGCGCTATATGCAGGTTTATACTTTGTGTTAGCAGATTAAACAGAAATTTCTGCTGAAAAGACTAACATCCATTTTAGAATCCGGAAGCATTATGTAGTTTCTCATTTTCCGGGTATACTGTGTATCAAAGGTTGAACTTGATGGACATGTCTTTTTTTCAATCTAACTACTGGGTGTGTGGCACGACTTAAAAGTCAGACCTTGTGGTGGGGGCATCTTCAACCAACCATGCTGCCACTGCTTTAGGGCAGAATGAGGATGGACTGAAGGAGATGAGATGTCTTCCTGGTGCTACTGCAAGCAGGGATAAAAGACGCATCTCAAATATTGTCAAGGCTGCAACAAAGGAGACTGAAGTTGATCTGATCATTCATCTCGGTACAAACGATTTGTCCCAGAAAAGTGTTGAAGAGGTGAAAATGGAATTTCAAAGTCTCAGCCTGGAGCTGAGCAGAATGACAGACTCTATCACTTTTTCAGAGATTTTGCCAGTCCGCTCTGAAAATAGTAAGAGACTTCGTATCCTGGAGTTCAATGGTTGGCTAAGACAGTGGTGTAAAGAAGAAGGTTTTGGATTTGTCAGTCACAGTGTTAGAAGGTGGAGTTGTAAAGAAATGTTCAAGAGAGATGGTCTGCACCCGTCACACAGAGGAACTGAGGTACTTGGAGAAGAGTTCAGGTGTTTCTTGGAGAGGCATTTAAACTAGATGGAGGGGGCAGGAATTTCATTGAGAAGATTGATTTCTGTCCCCGAACAGTTTTGGTGAACCAGGGTTCTGAGTTTGTTAGTGTGATAGATACAGATGTTGGTGCACAGGAAGTTGCTGGTGCTTTACATACAGATGTTGGTGAGGTAGATGATGGTGCGGTAGATAGAGTTGTTGTTGGTGATAAATGTAATGTTCTTCGTGTAATGTGTACTAATGCTCGCAGCTTAGGCAACAAGCTCAGCGAGCTAATATCAATAGTTTGTAGAGATGACTTGGACTTGATTGTAATAACAGAGACATGGTTCAGGGACTGTAATGACTGGGAAATAGCCATTCCGGGATACACGTTGTATAGGAAAGATAGGGCTGAGAGAAGAGGGGGTGGGGTAGCCATTTATGTTAAAGATAGCATAAAATCCACAGCGATCCAGAATTCATGTAAAGAGTTGGAGACTCTCTGGATCTGTCTGCAGAATAAAAAGGGATCAGTTACAAGAATAGGTGCAGTCTACAGGCCTCCGGGGCAATCTGAAGAGCAAGACAACATGCTAGTGGACGAGATTACCCAAATGGCAGTAAAGGGAGATATAGTAGTTATGGGAGACTTCAACATGCCTGATGTTGATTGGAATATCCCTTGTGCGTCCACATGTAGAAGTAGGAGCATCGTAGAAGCCCTGACGGGGATGTCCCTAAAACAGCTGGTGAAGGCGCCAACTAGAGGGGACAATATCCTAGACTTAGTATTCACAAATGGAGACCTGGTATCTGAGGTGAAGGTGGGAGAAAATCTAGGTTCCAGTGACCACCAATGTTTGTGGTTCGGAATCCAGACTGACTACGAGAAATCCCATTCTGCAACCAAAGTATTGGACTTTAGGAAGACGAAGTTTGAGGATATGGGAGAATATGTAAAGAAAGAATTAAAAGGGTGGGATAAAACACCGAGAGTGAGTACTCAGTGGAAGACACTCAAAGAAGTCCTCTTAAAGGCAACAAGATTACATGTTAGACAAATTAGCAAGAGGAAAAGAAAGAGAAATCCACTATGGTTTACTAGAGAGGTAAGAGCTATAGTGAAAGATAAAAAGTCTGCCTATAAGAGATATAAAGAGACTGGAAGTGAAGCGGACAGAGAAGGGTATAAAACTATACAGAAGAAGACTAAACAGATGATAAATGCTGCTAAAGCCTCAAAAGAGGAAGAAATGGCCAAATCTGTTAAGAAGGGGAATAAAACCTTCTTCAGATATATCAGTGACAGGAAGAAGAAAAACTGCGGGATTACAAAAATTAACAACGGAAAAAAATCAGTATATAGAAGAGGAAAAGGCGGTCGCTGACCATCTGAATAACTACTTCTGCTCAGTTTTTTCAGACGGCGGCCCTCATAATCAGAAAATGGCTGAACACAGCATTGCCTCTAGTTGTATAATTTTAGCCCCAGTGTTTTCAGAGGCCGATGTTCTAGAGGAACTTGTCCGGCTAAAGTCAAATAAAGCGATGGGTCCGGATGGAATCCACCCTAGAGTTCTTAAAGAACTCCGATCTGTCATAGTTGGCCCCCTGACTAATCTGTATAACCAGTCCCTTCTTACGGGAGAAGTTCCTGATGATTGGAGAATGGCCAATGTTGTACCCATTCACAAGAAGGGTAGTAAAGAAGAAGCTAGTAACTACAGGCCAGTCAGCCTGACATCTGTAGTGGTAAAAATGATGGAGACTCTTCTAAAGAAGAAGATAATTGACCATCTAACAAAAAACAACCTGATGGACCCAAACCAGCATGGCTTCACTGAGGGCCGATCCTGTCAGACTAATCTCATTGATTTCTTTGACTATGTAACTAAAGTGCTGGATGAAGGTGGTGCTGTGGATATCGCCTACCTGGATTTCAGTAAAGCTTTCGATACAGTTCCCCATAAAGAGCTGATAGATAAATTATCAAGAATTGGACTTAACCCCTGGATAGTTCAGTGGATCTGCAGTTGGCTGAAGGACAGAAACCAGAGGGTTGTTGTTAATGGAGTGTATTCTGAGCAGAGACTGGTTACAAGTGGAGTGCCACAAGGATCTGTTCTGGGCCCTGTTCTGTTCAACATGTTTGTAAGTGACATAAGGGAAGGCTTGGCAGGGAAGGTTTGCTTGTTTGCTGATGACACAAAAGTGTGTAATAGGGTTGATGTTCCAGGAGGTGTCTGTAATATGGAGAATGATTTGGCACTATTAGATAAGTGGTCAAAACAATGGAAACTTCAGTTCAATGTTTCCAAATGTAAAATAATGCACTTGGGGAAAAGAAACCCTCAATCTGACTATCGTATTGGCAGTTCTGTGGTAGCAAAGACTTCAGAAGAGAAGGATTTGGGGGTGGTCATCTCTGACAGCCTCAAGATGAGTAACCAATGCAACCAGGCGGTGGGGAAAGCAAATCGTATGCTTGGCTGCATAGCTAGAGGTATAACAAGCAGGAAGAGGGAGATTGTGATCCCTCTGTATAGAGCTCTAGTGAGACCACATCTGGAATACTGTGTACAGTTCTGGAGGCCTCATCTGCAAAAGGATATAACTAAAATTGAGCGGGTTCAAAGAAGAGCTACAAAAATGGTGGAAGGTCTAAAGCATAGAACTTATCAAGAACGACTCAGAGATCTAAATATGTATAGTCTGGAGGAAAGAAGAGAAAGGGGGGACATGATTGAAACATTTAAATATGTTAAAGGACTGAACAAGGTTCAGGAGGGAAGTGTGATTAATAAGAATCTGAATACAAGAACAAGGGGGCACAATCTGAGGCTAGTTGGAGGAGAAATCAAGAAAAACATTAGAAAATATTATTTCACTGAAAGAGTAGTAGAAACTTGGAACAAACTTCCAGCAGAGGTGGTTGATAAATCCACAGTAACACAGTTTAAACATGCCTGGGATAAACATGTATCTATCCTAAGATAACAATAAAGGAATACTAAAGGGCAGACTAGATGGACCAGGTGGTCTTTTTCTGCCGTCAATCTTCTATGTTTCTATGTTTAAATAAAAAATGGCTTGGCAGAGCCCCCTGCCTCCTCAGCCACCACTTGCAAAAAAAACAGTCAGACCTTGTGCTGGAGCATCAGAACCCCTACTGATGCCCCCCAGCTACTGATCTCCTAGCCAATTTGACTGGGAGATCAATAGAGGAGACGCAGGGGAGAAAGAGAGCTCCCCTGCTTCTGTTCTTCTTGGAGCCGGGTAGGATTGGGTGGGATTGGGAAACAATCTCACGTCAATGATGGAAGCTTTCCCTCATTGACATGAGTGGGTTTGACATCCCACCCACTCCTACACAGTGGATCTGGGTAGGATGGAAGCAGGGGTGCTCTCTTGCTCCCCTGCGTCGCCACTATTGATCTCCCAGACATATAGGCTGGGAGATAAGTAGCTGGGGGGGGCATCAGGAGGGGTCCAGATGTCTTACCATGAGGTATGACATTTTTTGTAAGTAGCTAGCTTCATTTGCCCTCTGCCTCCTCCTAAGCCAGTGGGTAACTTTTTTGGGGGGAGATTTAAACAGTGGCATCTGTAGTAGGTTGAAGTGCCTGTTCCACAACCAGTCAGTGTTTTCCAGTCACACCCCCAGACAGCGGACCGGATTCACTAAGATTTTCACATATATAGATATTCTAGGTTATGTGTATTACTCCATTCAAGGGATCTCAGCAGAAATGTAAACTAAAAGCAAGCTTAGTTTGAAAAGAAAGGTAGGCTTTTATTCAGCTAGAAACCACAAAACAGCTTTAAACAAAATTAAATGTTCTTTTTTCTCTCAGGCAAATAAAAACAAACCAGTACAATCACAGTTTTGCAGGTTGTAGTTTGACTGCTAGGACTGAAAGTTTCTCCCCTGACATACACATACACAGACTTATTTCTCAGACACTTATACCTGGGTAATGAGCAGATGCTGCAGTTCATCAACCCAGCATGGTTACAAACAGGTTTTAATATGGTAGTAATGAGTAACCCTGTTACACTTAAACAAACAGGCCCCTCTTCTTATTCTTTCTCAAGGTTTTTTTTTTTTTTTTTTTCTTATTTTTATTTTTATTATTAAGACACCATACAATACAAAAGACAATTATTACAATATCATTATATAATCTTTACATCACATTTACATATCACAAACACATAATTATACGTCACACCTTAGTATAGAGTTCCAATTAAAAAATAACTCCTCCTATCTCTACGACTCAACTAATTTCTGGATCAAATTGTCCCATAATTCCAAATCCTCCAAACCTTTAATACCCTTCCGCAACAATTCTCTTTCCATCTTACACTGCCATACCGTATGTTGCTTTACTTCTTCCCAAATTGGGACTTGAGATGTTTTCCAACGTTTCGCAACAGACAGTTTGGCTGCTGTCAAAATATGCAACATCATTTTCTTTCTCCAATTATTCATCTTAGGAATATCCAGGTGTAGTAGAGCTACTTCAGGAGTTGGCATTAAAATAACTCTGTTTATATCTGATATTTTCCGAAAAATCATTGTCCAAAATTCTTTTAACCCCGGACAACTCCACCACACGTGAATATAATTCCCCTGAGAATGTTCACATCTCCAGCATAGTTTTGATGTCCCCACATACATTTTCCCCAACTTTGCTGGCACCAGATACCACCGATTACTGACCTTGTAGCATACTTCTATCAAATTAACACAGTGAATATTTCTACTTACTAACCTTGATGCCGAATTCCATTCTTCATTTGTGATTAATCTTCCTAAATCCCGTTCCCATCTCTTAACTACCGGAAACTCAACACTACTCAAACTATCCCAATATTTAGAACACCTCCTTAATAAATTTCTTTCTAAATCACCCTGCATCAATTCCATCAATCTCATAATCTTACTAGATATTTCTCCTTTACATAAATATTGGTGTATAAAATTTGAAACCCTAATAAAATTAAATATCTCTTTACCACCCAAATTAAAATTTGAAAAGAGTTTTACTTTATCTCCTGCTACAAGGTCCGCAATGGTATCTAGTCCAGCATCTCCCCATGCACTTAAATTTATATCCATTAAATACCTAGATAATGACAATATTGGGGTAATCTCTAATATCTTAGATTTTAATCCTAACCCTTTCCTTATTCCTAACCAATCTCGTGATAAATCTTTTAAAATTTTTGATGTTGTTTCTAACCTCTTGTTCAAACTCCTGGGATCCCAAAAGAATGCAAATAGATCCCCACCGTCTACACTTCCCTTTTCAATCAAGTACCATTTTTCCAACTTGGAGGACGGATGTACTGTCACAATAACATGTAGTAATCTACTTACTTTATAACTTTTCCCTATATCAGGGTATGACATACCGCCATCACCTGTTCTTAATGATAAATATTTCCGTGCCATTCGTGGATGTTTACCTTGCCATATAAATCTATCTATAGCCGCCTGGATCATCACTAACCAACTTCCCGGCATTGCTATTGGTAACATTCTCAGTATATAGAGCCATTTTGGCATAATATAACTCCTAACGCAATTCACCCTTCCCCACCAGGACAAAAACATACATTTCCATTCCTTCAGATTTTTTTGCATCCATTTATAAGTATTCATAAAGTTTATTTCCATACATTCCTTATACTTCCCCGTTATATATATACCCAAATATTTCAAATGATTTGTTACCCACGTAAAATTATATTGTTCTTGCAATCTTAATTTTAATTCTTGTTCTATATTCATCATTAAACATACTGTCTTCTCTATATTCAGCTTATAGCCTGAGAACTTAGAGTATTCCTCAATTTCCAGCATCAGATTTCTCAAAGAGCTTCCCGGATCTTCTATAGTTACCAAAATATCATCCGCATACATTGATAATTTGAAATCATTTGAAACTATATTATAACCCTTAATTGCTATATTCCCCCTTATCCTATTCGCCAAGGGTTCCAAACTTAGGATATATAATAACGGGGAAAGAGGACAACCCTGACGCGTTCCATTGTGAATTGGAAACCAACCAGTACAAAAACCTGGACTCCTCACCCTAGCCTGCGGACAGGAATATAATGCCTTTATAGCTTCCAAAAATTGTCCATGAAACCCATAACCACCCAAAATTTCAAAGAGGAAATCCCACCTGACCCTGTCAAATGCCTTCTCCCCATCTAATGACAGGGCCAGGAGGGATCTACCACTTCTCTCCGTCATTTCTACAATATCTAAAATTCTTCTTATGCTACTTCTAGATGTTCTCCCACTTACGAAACCCACCTGGTCCTGTTCAACCAAATCTGAAATGACCATCTTCAATCTATTGGCGATTATTGATGAATATAATTTAATATCCGCATTCAAAATTGAAATAGGGCGATAATTCTTAACTGACCAAGGGTCCTTATCTTGTTTCAGAATGGGTGAAATATTAGCTCTCAATAACTCCTCTGGTATTATCCCTTGACTCATTATCTCATTAAAAGCTTCCAATAAATCTTGTATCACATATTTCCCCATAATCTTATAGAAAATTTCACTGAACCCATCCGGTCCTGGTGCTTTATGTAATTTTGAATTATCTATTATCTTCTTCAACTCATCTATATCTATTGGTTGGTTCAGTCTCTCACACTGTTCCATAGATAATTTTGTTAGTCCCAATGAGGCAATGTATCGTCTCAAGTGATCTTTTTGCTCAACCATTGGGAGATTATACAGCTCCTCAAAAAAGTTTTTTAAATTTACTCCTATTTCTTCAGGATCCAGCAGTATTTTATTATTTACTATTAACTTAGTAATCCTTTTATACGCCTTCTCATGTTTTAATCGTTTAGTCAACTCCTTACTCGCTCTGTTACCAGAGCTATACCATTTGCTTTTAAGAAACTCTAATTTCTTCGATGTTTCTTCTATCAAAAGATGATTTATTTGATCTTGTAACATCTTTATCTGATTTTTATATAACATTGAAGGAGTAATTTTATTTAAATTTGATTTTTCTGCTAGCTCTATATATAATGCTGAAATACCCGACTGTCTCTTTTTAATGCTTTCAATCTCCAATTTAATTAAATGACCACGGATAACACTCTTATACGCACACCAAGTCCATACCGCAGAGACTTCATTATGCCTGTTTTCCAGAAAATATTTCTCTGTCACATCCATTACATATGACAGATATTTCTTACTTCTCAAGACTCCCCTATTAAATTTCCAATCAGGTCTTACCCTCATATTGTTATCTCTTAACTCCATAATCACCATATTATGATCTGACCATGTCATTTCTTTAATATAAATACTCTTAATCTCTTGTATTATTCCCCTATCTCCAAGGATATAATCTATCCTTGAATATGTATTAAAGTTATATGAAAAACAGGTATAGTCCCTCTCCGCGGGATGGCGGATACGCCAACAATCATACAGCTCATTATCCTGCATAATTTTCAAAAATTTCCTTGAATCCTGGTGGATTGCGCCACCTTTTTTTTTCTGTCCCAAACCACTAGATCTATCCATTATTGGGTCTACCACCACATTGAAATCCCCTAACCATAAGATCCTACCCATTTTCACTTTATTTATCTTATCCAACATTCTATTAAGATATGAAATTGTCCTTTTATTTGGGGCATACACATTAATTATCGTGAATAACATATTATTAATCTTACACACGACTATAATATATCTGCCTTGATCGTCCAATTCTTGAAACTTTATTTCCACTGTCAATGTATTGGCAAATAGTATCGCTACCCCCCTTTTCTTTTTTATATAGGACGCTTCTATCAACGTAGGAAAAAACCTGGAGTTGAAACTCCACTTAGATCCAACCTTCCAATGTGTTTCTTGCAACCCACAAACATGTATCCCTTCTTTCCTTAAACTCTCCAAAACCATACTTTTTTTTTGGGGAGTATTAATTCCCCTAGTATTTATCGTTGCGAACTTAATACTAAACAATTTGATCCAGACCAACTTATGGATACTCTATACTCACATATAAAGACACATACATAACAAACTACACATACAGAACATAATATCCCCCATTTTTTCCCAACGCACATCTTCCCCCCTTACCGGAGGAAAAACTAACTCTCCTACTCCTCCTAGCAATATGCCTTTCAGGCTATCTAGGTTAATCTATGCGTAAATACGCAATAACTTGCAACCCTTTTCCGTCTCAAATGTCCCAACTAAACCTCCTGGGGCTTAAAAGCCTACATACTTAAAGTGAGGGGGAAGGAAGGTAAGGGAGAGAAAGGGGAGAGAGAAAAAAAAAAAAAAAACCTAATTAATCCCTACCTTATCAATATTCTCCACCCATACTTGTGATCTACAATACACTCCATCACCTCCAAATAACTACTTTTACTTATTTATAAAGTGTCACCCCATATTCCCCATCCGTAACCTCTACTATATACCCTTACACTTCTCTCTTATCTTTAAACACTCCTCATATTCTCAAACCTCCCCAATCCCTTCCACTCCCATCCAACCCCTCAACTCCTGAACCGTTTCAAATACCAGTCTCTTCTCTTTATAAATAATAAATATTTTCTCCGGGAAACCCCAAATATAACGAATTCCTTGTTTCCTCAGGATCCTCGTACAGTCACCACAGGATTTCCTCCATGATCTTGTCTTAAACGATAAATCCTGAAACAACCGCAGATGACTATACTTTGAATCTTTTACTCCATTCCTTAGAAATGCCTTCATAATATCTTTCTTATTTTTATATGACTGCAAACGTATCATAACATCTCTAGGAACCTCTTTATCTAGATGTTGCGGTTTCATAGTCCTGTAACACCTTTCTAAGTCCTGCAGCTTCTCCACTCCTAATACCAAAAAGAATTCTATTACATACTGTTCCAATTCACCTGGGTTCACCGATTCTGGAATCCCCCTAATTCTGATATTATTCTGTCGTTGTCTCTCTTCCAATTCCACCATCTTTTGTTCCAGGTTTCCCATGTTCTTCATCATCCGGTCTCCACTATCTTTCTGAGTCAACAGTTGGTGATCAAAATCTTCCATTTTATCTTCCACTACTTTAATTTTACTGCCCAAGGAGGTTATTTCTTGTACAATTCCATCCACATTATGTTTAAATCCAGACATGATCTTTTCGTAATACTGCTCTAAAAGATGCTCCACCATTTCTCTAGTTAATAATGAGTCGTACCTTCCTATATATGACTCTCTCCTTTGATTCTCTGCCACCTCCACAGAATCTTGACCCTTGTAAGGCATATTACCATCTCCTTGCCTCGTTGCAGCCTTTTGAATTTGACTCTGGGGGGAAAAATATGTCGATAAACGTTTCTCCGCTTTATCAACCTTATTATCTTGTTTATCTTGTTTAGTCTCTACTTTGCCCTCCTTCCTTGCCCCCTGTTTCTTCTCTGGTGATTTCTTAGGGGATTTCCTAGGAGGCATCTTTAAATATTGGAGCAGACTGCTTCTTTACAACAATTTTACTTATTGCTCCTCCTATGAGTTTACTCCCAACAAGCAATAGTCGATATAGTTCAATATAGTTCAATATAATGTCACTACATATATATATATTTTTTTTTTTCCTTTTTTTTTTTCTCCCTCTCTTCCCCTCCAGATTATACATCCATCACCAGTCTTTATCGCCGGATTATATTTTCCATCCCATGCAGCGCAGCCCAACCCATCACCTCTTCATATATATATATATATATTGCGTGGACTAGTTGGACTAATACATCGAAATTGACTGTCCCAATTGGTATAGAGGCCTTGGCAATAGTTTCTTCATAGTTAAACCATGTTATTCCAATACACAATGAGTTACTCACTGTTTCGTCTAGGAAACACCTTCACCACCTTCCCACCACACTTCTACTAGACTACTTGGCGTCCTTTCCTCAACAACCAGCCTGCCTCTATCCGTCCATCAAGCAGAGATTCAGCTCTTCATTCAAGACGCTCTTCTACTTGCAGTCTTTTCTTCACGTCCACGCAATCTCCACCTCAGGGCTCACCGCCTTGTGTTCTCGGCGATGGGTAGGCTACACGCATACACCCTCGGAGGCTAACCGAGCATCGTACGGAAATCGGGTCGCAAACACCGCGATGACGTGACGTGCGTAATCACGTCATTGCTCCACCCCCCTTTCTCAAGGTTTTTTAATCTGGATAGTAAACACCCCTGTACCAACTGTCCCCCGATTGTACAGTAATCTCATGTCTTATCATCCTATTTTATACTGCTGCATAATTTGTTGGCAATTTAATGAATGATAAAAAATAATATTAACAGTTGGATATAAGTATGTTGCCTTTTATGCATATTTATTCTCTTTATATGTGTGTGTGTATATATAGCAATAGTGGCACGATATTTCCAACACAGTTTAACCCTTTGAGTGACTGAGGCGTATCCAATGCATTGATGAACAATGCATTTGGAATCCTGGCACTGAAAGAGTTAGGTGTTTGAGTGGCAAATACCTATCTAGCGCATTACAAGGTATGTGTTTGATACTCCTCTGCCAGATGTATGTAATGCATTGTAGTTGACTACGCTTCTGGCACACAAAGGGTTAAAGATTTGAGTGGCAAAAGATTTGTAATGCATTGCGATATATTGGATACCTCTCAGGCACTGAAACGGTAAAAAAAAAAAAAATCTCCCATATTGCTTTGCAATGCGTTCCGTACCCCTCTGGCACTCAGAGGGTTAAAATGTTACTTTTATCCCTTGAATGTAAGAGAGGCCTTCAACATATTGCAGAACAAATCATTGAAGACCTTTCTAGCATTCAAGGGGTTAAAAGCCCCATTTAAACCAATGGGGATTTTTAATTGGTTCAGTTAGTTTGCCCCATAATTACTACTGTTCTTAGTACCTCAGCTTCACTGTTTCTGAGAGCATACACATTACAGACTTCTTATATATGTATAAGGTCACACTCTAACACTCCTATCTGTCTTCAGTGACCAGCAACTTATTCTGGAAAGTACTGGATTGACTCAGTCTCACTATCACCCTATGGGTGTGCCAGCGGCCTTACATAAATGTTCAGGTTACGGCATTTTCATTATGATTAAGAATGCTGAAATAAAAAGGGTGTCACCAGTTTTAGCACAAAAAAACGCAGTAGATTAACCCTTTCAGTGACACAGGGGTGGGAAACACATTGTAGAGCAATGCAATGGACACCCCACTGGCACTCAAAGGGTTAAACCATTTAAACACCAGAGATGTGTGCAATATATTACAATGCAATGTGTTGCACACTGCTCTGGTACTTAAAGGGTTAAAGGGATAGTAATGTTTCACAAAAACAGCAGCTCCGATAAATTTTCATAGTATCTGGGCCATGTAGTTTGTTATTTCAACACTGTAAGAGTTATAGTTCAAGAGTAATTGAATGATAAAATATACCCCTCCCGCCCCTTTTACATAGTGTAAGCCACCTCCCCTCAGATCTGATCTGGTATACAATGGGAGACCCTCCATCTGTTTCCAGACTACAACTCTAATCATTCACTGCCAGATGATGGCTGGCAGGCATACCAGGGAACTTTGTCTTCTGGAGTCCCCAAAGGGGACTCCTGTGGTGCAACTGGGAGATAAAAAATTATGCAATTTGTGTCAAAAGGGGTGGGGCCTACTCATGTGTGGGGCTTAGTGGGAGTGTCACAAAGTGGGTGGGAAGTGGGGGGAACTGGGTGGGGAAGGAGGAAAAGTGGGTGGGAAGTGGGAGGAACAGGCTGTGAAGGGGGAAAAGTGAGCAGAGTTTCATCAGAAACGCCCCACTACCAGTGAATCAACCACTCTCCCAGGATACCCGGTAATCAGCTACAAAAACAAAAAAGCAGATCCGGAGAGTTCCCAGCTATGCTGGCAGGGAATGAGCTGTAGTCTGGAAGAAGCTGGAGGGCTTCCTGTTGCCCATCACACTCCAGAATACGGTGGGACAAGGCTGGGGGTCAGTAAGTGTGGTTCTATATCTACCAGTGTTGTGGGACAAGACTGGGGAGGTTTGTATGCGGTTCTGTGGCTACCAGTGCTGTGGGACACAGCTTGGGGTCAGTGTGTGCTGTTTTAAAGCTATGGTAGACAGGAGTGGGATCAAAAAAACACCACAAACAAATAGTGGGCTGACCCAACATAATGACGCACTCAACTAGACAACAATGACTGTTTAATATAGTAACATAGTAAATTAGGTTGAATAAAGACACAAGTCCATCAAGTTCAACATTTGCCTCATACTCCAATGACTGAGAATTATATAGCTTTCCTGCTACCAAATAAGTTAGTCTTTATCAGACCTTCCTGATTTACCTACTAATCTACAGTATAACCCTGTATGTTCCCTTTTGTAAAAAATCTAATCCTCTCTTAAATATATCCATTGTATCTTCTATAACCACCTCCTTGGGCAAGGAATTCCACAATTTAATAGACCTTACTGTAAATAACCCCTTCCTCTGCTTTTGCTACTGCTGTTTGACACTGGTCACTGTTTCCAAGTTTGTAGTTTACAAGGATACCCAGGTCTTTCTCTAGCAATGAGTCCCCTAAAATGATTCCATTAAGTTCATAAGTAGCCTTGGAATTATTTCCTCCCAAATGCATGACTTTACACTTTCCCACATTAAGCATCATATTCCATGTGTTTGCCCAATCTGCCATTTATGTAAATCCCTCTGTAGAGAGCAAATATCCTGTTTCCGAATTAATTACCCAGCATAGTTTAGTGTCATCTGCAAATATTGATATTTTGCTTTCCATATCTATTTCCAGGTCACTTATAAACATGTTAAAAAGCAGCGGACCTAATATTGAACACTGAGGTACTCCACTCTCCACTTTAACTGTATTGGAAAATTGTCTATTTACAACCACACACTGTTCCCTATCATTCAACCAGTTTTGTATCCAATTACAAAAGTTATCTCCCAGCCCCAATTTCCTTATTTTATACCTCAGCCTTCTGTGTGGCACTGTATCAAATGTCTTTGCAAAATCTAGATGTACTACATCAACTTCCTTGCCATTATCTAGGTTGCTGCTTACTTCCTCATAGAAGCTGAAAAAATCAGTTTGGCAATATCTATTCTTCATAAAACCATGTTGATTCCTGCTAATGATCTTATTTTTTTGTGTTGTAATCCTGAATATAGTCCCTTATTATCCCTTCTAGCAGTTTTCCCACTACAGAGGTCAAACTCACAGGTCTATAATTCCCAGGCTCTGTTTTATATAAATCACAGAATATACCAAAACTCCATTATATACAAACAGTTTAAATCACGCAAACAACACATTAAGGAGAGATGCCACTAATCCCAAAAATAGAATGGTACAAAACCAGTATACACGGAGTTCAGACATGTATAAAGTTAATAGAACAGTACAGTACTTTTACATGGATTTAAGGTAGCTTATTTAGATTATTTGCACTTTAAGATTGCTTTGTACCCATCATGAGAGTTATCTATTTATTGTCTATTTGTAGGAGATTATTCATATGTACTGTACCACTCTATTAACTTTATACATGTTTGGACTCTGGTTTCTCTGGTTTTGTACTAATCTACTTTTGAGATTACTGGCATCTGGGTCATTATATGTGGTTCTATGATTACTAGTGCGAAAAAAATGCACTTTTCCCCCATCGCTAGTTAAATCTTTTTTTTTTTAACCCCTTGATGATGAGAGGGGTCAGTGCATTCCTTTGCAATGCATTTGTCCCTCTCTGGCCCTCAAGGGGTTTATTTTGTGAAGCTGGGATGAATCGGGGTTCATTAAGCAGAATGTACAACAGGTTTACCCTTAGAAGGTTTATGTGGACCTTTACCTACATCTTCCTCAAAGCAGAGCTATATCAATATAAGAAACAGGAGCCTGTATGATAGGGCACAGGATGATCAGACCAGGCCTAAGTCATGTTATGGAAACATTTGTGATAAGAACTGTAAAAACATTGATTAGGTTGAAGCTTAAGGTACAAAGACCTTTCTTATCAGTGGGAAGGATAACATATAATCTCACACAGTAGCCCTGCCCATAGATATGCCTCCTATTGTGAAAGTGAAATGATTTGTGTAAAAGAAAACACATTAACTTGTGGTAAGGACTACTTGTTGAAAAAAGGTAATAACCCAAAATTCAGAAACCATACAGGAACTGCTTTCCTGAATCTTCTGATAACTAAGGGCTGGATTCCATTCCAGCCCAGGAGTTCATCGGGAGCCAAATTTCTTGAAAAAACTCTCAGGAAGCTTGTTTTTCAGTTCTAGCCACCACATAAAGCAATTTATTGTCTCAAAGAGACTTATGGATACAGCCGAAGACTATCACACCACCAACAGAGCACAATTGTAATAGGTTGTTTAAACCCTTAAGGACCAGCGGTCCATGGAAGATACCTTCCCTTAAAAGGATAGTAATACTTCGTTTTATCTTTATTTTATTTTGTAGGCATTCAAAAAATATGAAGAACGATATAATCCTTATCTCACAAACCTTTATGGTTTGAAAGATATTCACAAGCAAAGTTTCCCTTCCCGCCCCTTTTGCCTAGTGTAAGCCATCTCTTCTCAGATGTGGAATCCAGTCCATAGACCAGACAGATAACAGAAGGGGACAATCTTCTTCCTATGAGAAGAATGAAAGCCCTGCCCCCCTTGACAAGTTTTTCAGGTTTTTCCCTTATCTTAATTGAAGATTGTCCCTCTCTGCAGTCTACCTGGGCACCTCCCTTCTGCTCTGGCTGAGCAGTGTTACATCAGTAAAAGGGGCGGGAGGGGGTTACTTTGTCATTGAATTACTCTTGAACTACAACTCTGACAAAATTGAAATAACACTCTCCAAGGCTCAAATACTATGAAGATTAATTAGAGCTGCTTTTATTATGAAACATTACTATCCCTTTAAGGACCAATTTAATGCTTGCAGATGCACCTTACACATGACATATTAGGTGTACCGGTGCACCGAGTTGGGATCTGAGAGAGACCTCTCCAGTCTTGGAGCGGTCAATTTCAGGCCATGTTTTTGCTTACAGCCTTTCCGCAGGAGTGCTGAAAAGGAAAATTTGACCAGTAATTAAAATGGGGTCCAGACACCCCTTATTAATAAATGACATGCCCAAGGAAAGGGCCCAAGAACCTCATCAACTACTCTCCCTACTAAGAGAAGGACGTTTTTAAAATAATTTGAGGTCCAAAAAATCTATGTTAATTTAAATATATCCAAGGGTGGAGTCTTCCAATCTTTCCCTCGACTCCCAGAGAAAGGAGGCTAAAAGCCAATCAAACATTTTCACTTACCTTTGAAAAAAGGTCCCTTGGCAGCTCCTTGACACCCTGGTTTTCTCTTCTACTTTTAAAAATAGATTTAATAAAGCTGACTCCAAAGAAAATAAATTTAAAAAAATGCAATACCCTGCCAAAAATGAGTTCCCATGCTCATGTCATCCAATCAAATCTTGAGAAACTCCTAATCACGTAATTTCTGGTCCCACAGACTCATGCATGAAACCATGTGTGAGTTTTCCAAGCTTATTTTGAGACAATAAGGCGTCAATCCTATTGAGGCCGTTAAAACAGCCAGTAGGGTAATATTAGCTACCAACAGACAAAAAAAATATCCAATTGTCCTACCAGCTGAAACCACAACGGATGTGAGGCCACAGTGTGCCAGGGGGCACCCCTCTGGCACACTAAGGGTTTAAATGCATTCAGGCATATGTGTGCATTGGACCGCTTGCTCACAGTGCCTTGAGAGATCAGCTACACCTCACTGATGAGGCCCAACAAGACTGAAACGTATGTCTGGGATTTACTGCTTCTTTTGTTCAGAGGGGAATTGCCTGGCATTTTGTGGCTGGACTTTTGTTATGGCAAGACCAGTATAATATGCTTTCGGATATCTCCTCTCTGTGAAAGGCACTAATGTGCTAAAAGAGACTGCACCCTGGGTAGGACACCACTCCAAAAGAGCCTTCAAATTTGTATTGCAGGCTCCTTCCTAGTTGAGCGTCTCTGACTTCAACTTTACAGTCTCTGTTCAAAATGTCCTAATTCTAACTCGGGATGGTATGGAGGGGGGTCTGTGCCATTAGAAATTCCTATTGCTGCCAGAAAAAATATCTGTAACCCTTTGGAAGCCTTTAACATCTTTAACAATGATTATTTTTTTATTATCCCAGGAATGGCAGCATATTCATTTGAACACATATGCCTGAATGCATTTTAACCCTTATAGTGTCTGGGATCCCGCTAGCACTCAAAGGGTTAACTCAGGCATAACTTGTAGGCGTTTTTTTTTTTGTATTTTTTTAACTTCTTGCATTGACATTTATATTTTATTTTACAGGAAACATGAAAATGGAGCCAAAAAAAGATAAAAAAAAAGAAGTATACAGCATAATGAAGAATCAAATAAGCAATAGTAGGTGAAACCCGAGTTTTAAAGCTGCAGATCTCTCTGAAAACACAAACTAACAAAAACAAGATTAGCTACTTGTGTGGGTGTACCAATTAGTGTTACAGGAACTTCCCCCACTTAGTAGCAAAGAGATCCCCTTGTTTTTGTTCATTAGAATAAAGAAGGAACTTTGAAGAAGATGGACACTAGCTGACCAGGGTGCTTTAGACTCCGCTGGACATCAGGATTACTGGTAAGTGTTTATTGTTGGGCTCTTTGTTTAACTAATTCGGATTAACCCTGTGAGTGCCAGTGTTGTAAGCATACCCCATTGGCTCTCATAGGGTTCATTCTATTAACATTTCACACATTTTGGAAGTACTTTGGATGTATTGATATTGGGCTTAGGGCCCCATATTAATACATCCACTGGTGGCTTATGTCACTTCGGCACTTTGGAGACAGATTTTCACACATTAATGTGGGTCCCTTAATGTATATTAGTGCCTATGCACGGAATTGAATGGTATTTTTCAGCATTTTGTTGTTTGTCAATGGGCGAAATGCATGCAGGTTTACAGCCCTAGGTGTGTTTTTTTTTTATGTATTTTTTCAAAGCACAGGTACTTTGTTTTTTATTTTTTTTGCTAACGGGGAGAATTGGATGGAGGGCTCAGAGTTTAGTTCTGAAATGAGTTTGGAAACATATAAATGTCCATGCTCACAGGGGAGCTCATTGCTGTCTGTAGTAAAGACCTATATTTTTTTTAACCTAGCAAGGCCCCTGTATAGCAGTATATGTGTACAAATTAGTACACCCAGGGGTTTATTTCATTTAATGTTGTATAACAGGAGCTGAGCACTCGGAATTATCTGTAAAAATACTTCTTTAATGAAACATGATTAAAAACATCTCGACGTTTCAGTCCCCCACCGGGACTTTCATCAGGAACAATAGAGTTACAGACTAGCTCCCCAATCTGTCTTAAATACTCTCTATTGTTGAATTTGGCGCCGTCTTGATGTGCGTCATGTTGCCAAAGCAACCGACTAACAACAGACAGACAGCCAATGTATCCATCTCTACCCACTCTCATCACATCTGAAACTTCACAAATTAAAACCAATACTATGTATCACTATCTACTACATATAGTGTACCAAACTGAACTGTTCGTTCAGTCCGAGCGGTGAAAGGGTCTTCAGCTTGTATATCCAATACATTTCTCGTTTCGCTAGCTGAATGGCCCTATCACCGCCCCGTGGTGCCTGTTTGACTTGTTCGAACGGGTAACATAGGAGATCAGTCACTTTGTGTTTGAATTGAATAAAGTGTCTGGCAACTGGCGATCTTTTGAGCTGATTGTCACTCAGTGTGTTGTTGAGACCCCTAATAATACCAGATCTATGTTCCCGCATGCGTTCTTTAAAAGCCCTGGTTGTCATGCCAACATAACACTTAACACAAGGACACATCAATAAATACACCACAAAAGCTGTGGTACATGTTATATTCTGCTTGACCTTGATCACATAATCAATGGTGGGCATTTTAAAACTAGTACCCACCATCATGTGTGCACATGTGACGCAACCAGAGCACTTAAATACTCCTTTCCTAATCTCATGTGTGTTTCTGGTATATTTATCTCTGGGATCCGAACTGACTAATACATCCCTTATGCTGCGGCCCCTCTTATAACAATGTATCGGTGGTGTTTGAAATAGATGTCCCACCTCGGGGTCTGTGCTCAGGATATTCCAGTTATTAGTTACACTTGCCCTTGTATTGCCACTAATGTCAGAGAAAGTGGTTATCATCGCAAAACGATCTAAATTGTCTTCCTTACATCGTGTTTCCTTCAACAATGTATCCCTGTCCATTCTTACTACAGTATCAATGTCTTGTTCTATATCGGAGGCTCTGTAGCCCCTCTCTATGAACTTCATTCCCATTTCCTGCAATCTCATCTCACTCTCCACTGGATCTGATACTATGCGTTTAACCCTCATCAATTGGGATTTGGGGAGACCTCTCTTCAGTGATCTGGGATGTTGACTCTGCGCACATAACAGTGTGTTACGATCTGTGGGTTTAACGTATAATGTTGTTGTCAACTTCCTGCCACTTTTCTGAATCAACACATCTAAATAATTAAGTTCCCTGTCACTAAAATTTATAGTTAACCTAATTGAAGTGCTCAGATCATTCAGATATTGTGTGAATTCTAACAGAAGCTGTTCACCACCTGCCCATAACATGAACAGGTCATCTATGAAGCGCACATAAAATCTTATATATTTCCAGTACTGTGAGCCAATAATGTGTTGTTGCTCATAGTCCCACATGAAGGCATTGGCGTACACCGGGGCCATGGGGGACCCCATAGCCGTCCCAGTCAGTTGTATGAAGATGTCATCCTCAAATTTAAAATAGTTCCGGGACAATATTAGCTCAATCATTCCGATCATATAATCAATCTCCTCCATGGAGAAGTCTCCACTCCCCTCTAGTAATCGCCATGCCGCAGTCTTCCCCGCTTCATGTGGGATACATGTGTAGAGACTGGTAATGTCCATGGTCACTAATATGAGATCCTCCACATTATCCGTTATCTCATTTAGTCTATTGAGAAAATGAGTAGTGTCCTTAATAAAGGTACTTGTGCGTTGTATATAGGGTTGTAGCATAATATCAACATACTGAGCCATTGGATATAATAGGGAACCTCTAGCGGAAACTATTGGTCTCCCCGGGGGATTGATCAAGGTCTTGTGGACCTTAGGCAAACAGTACAAGACAGGGGTAATCGGATGTTTCACTCGCATAAAACTGCCAATCTTCGGTGTAAGTAAGCCATCCTGTATCCCTTTGTTAATGTATACATCTACTTCCAATTTAAATGTATTGGTAGGGTTGCTACATAATTGCCTGTAGCTTACCTCATCTTGTAGTTGTCTGCGTACCTCCTGTCTGTACTGTTGATAATTCTGTAACACGATCCCTCCCCCTTTGTCTGCAGGCTGAATGATGATGAGTTCATTATGTTGCAATTCCTTGAGGGCTCTCCGTTCTGCTTTAGTAAGGTTCCAATATCTGGGTCTGTTGTTGTCTAGACTACTCATCACATCTTGGTGTAACATTCTATTAAAAGTCTTGATCGAAGGATTGAGCGACCCGGGGTCAAACTGACTCTTGACTTTAAATGGATCCTGAATGAATTCACCAACGTGTGTGGAATCCTTAAAATAATCCTTAAGACACAACTTCCTCTGGAACCTATATAACTCAACTTCAGTAGTGAATCTATCAGGACGCTGTGTGGGCACAAAGCTTAACCCTTTGTTCAAGACAGATATTTGATCAGGTGTTAAAGTGTGATCAGAGAGATTGAAAATCACTTCCTTTGCTGGAATGTGGGGGGTTTGCCGTCTTCTCTTCCCCCTCCTGGTGCGTTTTCGTTGGCTTTGCTCCTGGTAACTACCCCCAAAAAACGGGGTGTAGATGCTGTCTCACTCTCTGATTGCACTACTGGATTCTCCGAGTCACCTTCTGACCCAGAACTCAGAATATCCCTTAGAGGCTGCCGTGATCTTTTATCTCTCCTCCTGCGAGAGACAGGTCGTCCTTGTTGTAGATCTAAACAACCAGATCTCCATCCATAAATTGTGTTATCCTCATAATCTTGAGCAATCTGTCTGCGTTTTTTTCTTTTGTAAGTGAGCAAATCTTGTTTGAATTTGTTAACTTGTGTCTCCAATCTCTCCATCCATTTAGTTTTAGTGTCCGATGTTAACACTACTCCTTTCTCTGTATTCACAATCCTGATCTTGTCTCGGCATTTTTCCAACTCATGTCCCACCTCCTTGATCACTAGTAGCATGAGCTCCAGGGAACATCGATTGAGGATGGCACACCATTGATCACAAAAATTGGTGTTCTTCCTTCCAATCGTAGGTAAATTCCGTATCCGAAATCCTCTGGGGATCAATTGATTTTTGTAATACTCTGACAAAGTCACCCCATGCAAATGTAATTCCACTTCTTTCCGTCGCAGTTGCAGTAGTTCGTGATAGATCTCCACTGCTGTAGGATCTCCCAGTACTTCATTACAGGAATCTTTAAATAAAATTTCTCCAATCTCTTCATCCGTAAAATATGAAAACCGCTGATTCTTATGTTCCGATGTGACCCCCTCAGGGATAGTGACTTCCACATTGGACATATTCACTTATGTATCCAATAGTGGTGCTGGAGGTTCCCTATTATATCCAATGGCTCAGTATGTTGATATTATGCTACAACCCTATATACAATGCACAAGTACCTTTATTAAGGACACTACTCATTTTCTCAATAGACTAAATGAGATAACGGATAATGTGGAGGATCTCATATTAGTGACCATGGACATTACCAGTCTCTACACATGTATCCCACATGAAGCGGGGAAGACTGCGGCATGGCGATTACTAGAGGGGAGTGGAGACTTCTCCATGGAGGAGATTGATTATATGATCGGAATGATTGAGCTAATATTGTCCCGGAACTATTTTAAATTTGAGGATGACATCTTCATACAACTGACTGGGACGGCTATGGGGTCCCCCATGGCCCCGGTGTACGCCAATGCCTTCATGTGGGACTATGAGCAACAACACATTATTGGCTCACAGTACTGGAAATATATAAGATTTTATGTGCGCTTCATAGATGACCTGTTCATGTTATGGGCAGGTGGTGAACAGCTTCTGTTAGAATTCACACAATATCTGAATGATCTGAGCACTTCAATTAGGTTAACTATAAATTTTAGTGACAGGGAACTTAATTATTTAGATGTGTTGATTCAGAAAAGTGGCAGGAAGTTGACAACAACATTATACGTTAAACCCACAGATCGTAACACACTGTTATGTGCGCAGAGTCAACATCCCAGATCACTGAAGAGAGGTCTCCCCAAATCCCAATTGATGAGGGTTAAACGCATAGTATCAGATCCAGTGGAGAGTGAGATGAGATTGCAGGAAATGGGAATGAAGTTCATAGAGAGGGGCTACAGAGCCTCCGATATAGAACAAGACATTGATACTGTAGTAAGAATGGACAGGGATACATTGTTGAAGGAAACACGATGTAAGGAAGACAATTTAGATCGTTTTGCGATGATAACCACTTTCTCTGACATTAGTGGCAATACAAGGGCAAGTGTAACTAATAACTGGAATATCCTGAGCACAGACCCCGAGGTGGGACATCTATTTCAAACACCACCGATACATTGTTATAAGAGGGGCCGCAGCATAAGGGATGTATTAGTCAGTTCGGATCCCAGAGATAAATATACCAGAAACACACATGAGATTAGGAAAGGAGTATTTAAGTGCTCTGGTTGCGTCACATGTGCACACATGATGGTGGGTACTAGTTTTAAAATGCCCACCATTGATTATGTGATCAAGGTCAAGCAGAATATAACATGTACCACAGCTTTTGTGGTGTATTTATTGATGTGTCCTTGTGTTAAGTGTTATGTTGGCATGACAACCAGGGCTTTTAAAGAACGCATGCGGGAACATAGATCTGGTATTATTAGGGGTCTCAACAACACACTGAGTGACAATCAGCTCAAAAGATCGCCAGTTGCCAGACACTTTATTCAATTCAAACACAAAGTGACTGATCTCCTATGTTACCCGTTCGAACAAGTCAAACAGGCACCACGGGGCGGTGATAGGGCCATTCAGCTAGCGAAACGAGAAATGTATTGGATATACAAGCTGAAGACCCTTTCACCGCTCGGACTGAACGAACAGTTCAGTTTGGTACACTATATGTAGTAGATAGTGATACATAGTATTGGTTTTAATTTGTGAAGTTTCAGATGTGATGAGAGTGGGTAGAGATGGATACATTGGCTGTCTGTCTGTTGTTAGTCGGTTGCTTTGGCAACATGACGCACATCAAGACGGCGCCAAATTCAACAATAGAGAGTATTTAAGACAGATTGGGGAGCTAGTCTGTAACTCTATTGTTCCTGATGAAAGTCCCGGTGGGGGACTGAAACGTCGAGATGTTTTTAATCATGTTTCATTAAAGAAGTATTTTTACAGATAAGTCCGAGTGCTCAGCTCCTGTTATACAACATTGATTTACTACCTGAGTTTGGTAGCACCGGTCCAAACAATTGATCTAGTGAGTGCGGGAGTCCTACTCTAACGTGTTCATTTATTTCATTTAACCCTTAGGGCCATATGTTCAAAGAAGTAGCAAAATAGCTTTTGTCATTTGTAACGACTATTCAATGTACTGAGTCTTTGGTGTCATTAATATTTTCAGAGAGTGTTGGTTGTGATCTGAAATATGTCATTTGTCCTGACTGAAATTGTCGTATGTAAAGACAAAAATGATGTTTGTAAAGACAATGTCTTACCTAACGACAAAAATGTCTTACCTAATGACAAACATGTCTTACCTAATGACAAAAATGTCTTTCCTAACGACAAAAATGTTTTAACTAATGACAAAAATGTCTTATCTCAAGACAAAAATTCTCACATTCACTTCACGTTCCCTCCACTTTTTTCTTAACGTACAGATGTTGTCTTAGACATTTTTTTGTCGATAGTTACAACTAATTTTCTTTTCCTCTATACGACACTGGAGAATAGTTTAGCCCCGCCCTTGCCCTGCCCCTTTGCCCGTCATATCTGGAGTTGTGTCGTACACAACGGACATTACTAGTTTTTTGTTGTAATGTATACTCTATACAAAATATGTCGTTCATGCACACAATTACTTATTTTTGTTCATACAGCATTTTTTGTCATTCTCTCTTTGAACATACGGCCCTTACAGTGGCATACACCTATCTGACACTCATAGAGACGCAATACTGTTTGTTTATTGATAATATTTGGATCTGTCCCCTGTGGTGAAAGGTAAAATGCTGAACTATGCTGCCTTTCACAAGGGAGTCTATCACCAATGTGCACACACCAAAGTCCAGCATGCTGCAAACTTTTTGCACTGCCACAGGAACAAAGTAAATTTGGAGTAAGCAAAGTCTGCTAGGCATTCTATAGGGATGAGGACAGACTTTTGTCATGAGTCAGTGCAACCACCACTGTATGGCCAACCCAGCAATATTGGCTAGCACATGGGCCAGCTGGAAGATACACCTTTTCTGCATTGCAGATCTGCTGTGGAACTATTCAGATTACAGAACTCTGCAACTGTTCTGTCGCCTGTCTGAAAGAGCTCTAAATGTACCTATTTGGATCATACATTGTTTTCTCCTAATAATTTATTTGTCTGTAACTCTCATCATGAGTTTGCTAGATATAATTAATAGATATATATATTTTTTTTAAATGTTCAAATTCCCAGTGTTATTTTGTCTGCCATGTGATGTCAGCACAATATAAACCTCTGAATATGTCCTAGAAACCTGCAAGGAGCCAAACCTAGAAAGACACTGATACCGTGTACTGATATACCTCAGCACACAGGGAATCAGTGAAGATACTTTTGCTGTCTTAACAGGAGATAGAGTATCAAATAGGTCAAACAGCACAACACTGTAATATTTATAACTCTCCACTTACAAGAAAGAATTACATTACAGATGCTCATTGTCATGCATATTGACGATTTTATTTCTATTTATTAACATGTTACCTGCTAGGGATTACAAGCTACATATAATCCTAGTTATGGTTCTCCTAATTTATATATGACTGGAACAGCTTTGCCTGTGTGGTTAACTCTGAGAGCCAGAGGAGGCGTGAAATGCATTGCAAAGCCCTGCATCACACAATTCTCCATCAGTGATTGTGAGTGTATGTGAGAATGTGAGCAAGCATAAGAGTGATCATGTGAGCGTGCGTGTGTGAGCAAGAGCGTGTGCGTGCTTTGTGTGTATTGAATTTTGCTTGGACTGCTTTTTGCATATATAGTATTGCTTATAGCACTCTGCGTATAGCGTCTCCCATATAGCGTACGGCTTATTGTGTACAGAGTATTACGTATAGTGTTTTGAGTATAGTATTTTGTCTGTTGAGTATAGCATTTTGCTTATTGAGTATAGCATTTTGCTTATGTAGTATAGCATTTTGCCTATAGAGTTTTGTGTTTTGCCTATAGAGTTTTGTGAATTACGAACAGTGTTTTGCGTATAGTATATTACGTAATGTGTATATTGTTTAGTGTGATGTTTTACATATAGCATTTCACATATAGCTTTCTGTGTATATTGTTTTGAGTATGGCTTTTGGCATGCTGTTTTTCTATAGCGTTTAGCATCCTGTGTATAGCATTTTGCGTATGGCTTATTCCATTTTGCGTGTTCTGTATTGCTTTTGGCGTATATCATTTTGCCTATAGCATATTGCATTTTGTGTATAGCTTTTTGTGTAAGGCATATAGTGTATTGCGTATGACCTATAGCATTTGGCATATAGCATCTAACATGGTATGTTTTACATATAGCTTATGGCGTATTGCATTCCGAGTATAGCGTATTGCGTTTTGCCTATAGCGTTAAGCTTATACCGTTTTGGGTATTATCTCTTGCGTATTGGTTTTTGTGTATATCGTTTTGCTTATGGTGTTTAGCACTTGGTGTTTTGCATATATCGTGCATATAACATTTGGAGTATTGCATATAGTGTTTAGCGTATTTCATTTTGTGTATTCAATTGGTATATCATGTTTGGCATATAACGTTGCATTTTGCATACAACGTTTTGCGTATAGCATTTTGCGCATAGCATTTTTCATATTGCATTGTGCGTATAGAATTTGGTGTATAGTGTTTGGCGTTTTGTGTATAGCATTGTGTGTGTATTGATGTGCATGTAGCATCTGTCTTATTGCATATATAATTTGTCATATGGAGTATAGTGTATAGCATTTTGAGTAGTGCATATAGTGTTTGAGGTATTGCATATAATGTTTGGCGTATAGCATTCATCATATTGTGTATAGCGTTTGGAGTATGGTGTATAGCGCGTAGCATATAGCGCTTGGAGTATAGCGTTTTGAGTATAGCGCTTGGTGTATACTGCCAAAATCAACTCTAAGAACTGGAGCATACCAATTGCTTTCAATGCGCTGGACACCCCTCTGGTATTCAAAGAGTTAACCCCTTGAATTCTCCATTTAAATCAATGAGAATAACTGTTGTTATTTTTCCCCTATGGTGCAGTTGGTTTGCTCCAGAATAGCACCGCAGCCTCGCTGCTTTTTCCATCAGAGAACTGTATTCTGTTACTTGTGATAATGTTAGCAATGCATTTTTTCTTTACAATTTTCTATTATAGTCTATATCAGAGGCATTCAACCCGTGTCCTCAGGGCCAGCTTACAGGCCAGGAATTTCTCTCCTACAGCACAGGTGGGTTAATCAGATGCTCATTCAAATTGATTAACTCACTTGGGGCTGGATTCTATTACAGGTGCTAATTTTATCACTGCTTTTATCTCCAGTTTTCCCCATAGACTTCAATGGGAAAATGTTTGATTAAACGGGTGTTAACATTTAGCACCTGCAATAGAATCCATCCCTTGTTCTCTAACAAGGAAATCCTCAAATCCTGGCTGTTAGTGGCTCCTGAGGGTATAGGTTGAGAGCCACAATATGGAGGAAAGAAGAACAATTCTTGGGTTCACCAACTGTACCATAGGGTACAAAAGAGAAATTTCAATTTAAACTGGGTATTTTAACCCTTTGAATGCTAGATGTGTTCAGTGCATTTCAAAGCATTCAAATCTAAGGGAATCTGAGGTATTTGTTCCTGTAGAAAGTGCTTAGTCACACGTACTCTGCTTTATTATTATTTTTTTTTACTTTCTTAACCAATCATATGCTAGAGAAGTCTACAATTCATTGTTAACCCTTTGGGTTAGACTGAGGCCTCCCATGCATTGCTTCACAGTACAATGGAAACCTTTCCAGCATTCAAAGAGTTAAGAACAAAGATCAAAAGGTCCTTGTCCTTTTTATATCCACAGAAAGACACTAAAATCAAGATGAATCAGGAAACCAGGGGGAAATAAGAAGAAAGTACTGGTTACAACCAGTGTTACGGCTCTGTTTAGAATTTTCTCTGTTTACAATGTGCATTTATTGCAGGTGTATATTTGAATTGCATAGTGAAAGACAAGTTAATTGTGTGTCCTGTACATTGGGGGTAGATAATCCCTTCATCTATATCAACATTTAGCCTTGCATGGCAGAGCAACTCTGCTGGAAATGTATGATTTTTCTGTCCATTGACAATGTGGCAAATGTACAAAGTAAACAGTGTAGCCACCATGGTGTCCAATGCCAGTGGTTGTGCTTCAAAGTATGCACTGCAGTGTATGAGCATTGTATCATACCCTCGGACTTTACCTTTTTAGCCTGTCCAGTAACTTTTCTGTGTTCTTGTACCCTAAACAGTTCAGGTTAAAAAAATATGACAGGCAACGCTGTCTCAGACTGCTAGTCTGAATAATATAAAGTGCTAGCCTGCGAAGCTCACTGTGTGCGTAACAGCACATGCGCAGTAGAGACTGCTGGAACGATGCAGTCATGCGCAGTAGAGACTGACCGAATGTACTGTTCCGGAGCAGGGTACTCCGAATGGCTCACCACCTGTCTCTGCTCCCGGCTCTGTGGCAGCAGCTGGGGCCGCTGGGTGGCACTTTAGTCCATGTACACAGGCTTTCATACTAGTACCTTATAAAACAGTATGTGTATTCTATATCTTTTTTCATCACAGAAGGAACGGGGGCATTGCTGGGTTTTTCTGAGGGTAACAGCGATAAATTCGCGCACAGGAGTGATCACTGTAATGACCATATTTTACAAAACAGAAAATATAATGCAAGGTTAAGAATATCTCATTAATAAGTCTGCAACCATTCTGTGTATACTACTGCAGTGTCCGTTGTGCCTTCCCTGTATAAGTTCAGTGTACACAAGGAATGTGTGTGCTTTAGCAGGTATATGGATGCAGAATCTGTAAGCCTACCATTTTTGATTTGTGAAATGTTGGAGGGTATTCTGTAGAGCATACTGGTGGACACACTCCAACAGTGTTACCAGGAAGCCCCTTCAGCCAGTTCCACAACATGCACAGGGAAATGGAGTATACAACCGTCATTTCCTCTATGCTTTGCGTAGTACAGTGACCTAAGCAAGGCACAGAGAAATGTGCTGCTCTGGAATGCCCATAGACTGCCTACTTGTCCTCAAGAGGCTTTAACTCTTTGAGTGCCAGAGGGGTATGCAACGCATTGCACATACCCCTCTGGCACTCAAAGGGTTAATGGGAGGGTGGGGGGATTTTGGATGTACATATTGCAGTACATTTAGGTGAGGATTTTGTAGGGACTCAAAATCAATTTCTACAATCAATTTAGGCGGAATCTTTTTCATACGTTTACCCCAATGCATTCTGAATTAAAGGAATAGATCATCCAGGTATAACTGGACTATATTACAGTACTCAGTACTATATATTACTGTGGACCTCATGCAGAATGCAAAAGATGAGCAATTCTGGGGGAACCAACCATTGATTTAAGTAAAAGGCTAGGCCTGCATTTGTGGGTGGGGCTGCAAGCCCTTAAACAGCAGGCCACAACCTCTCCCACGGAGTGCATCGTCTGTATGTGTTCATACGATCGTTGACAGAGTATCCCATCTCATCTACTGTCGTATACCTGTCGCGTCATATCCAGTCTCGTGTGTCGCGAGAGGTAAGAACGCCATCATCATGCTCACTCCATGCTCTTTTTCCCGGCCAATTCTACTACCGCTATAATGGAGTAGAAACGGGACACATACCCGCATCAGTTCACTCAGCTTTTAGACACTTATCTAATAGTGGCGCAAGGATTCATAATGAGAACCCGTCTCCAGTGGCATCCGTAGAAATTTTTCTGGGGGGGGGCAAAGCCAAAATATGACCCCCAGGCCAGCCTATCTAGCCCCTTTATTTATATGGAGGGGGGTAATTGTAGGGGGGGCAAGTGCCCCCCTTGCCCCCCCTCCAGACGCCCATGCCCGTCTCGTTATAGGTCTCCCTTAGACACTTCTCCCTAGTACCTCAGAGCTTTGGCAGGTTCCACGCATTCACAACTCTAAGTTATGTCGCATAGTAACTGGGACAGACCTGTCATATACATATCATGCTAAATAAAGCTCGTACCCTGGTATATACCCGTTTAAGAGCGTACAATAGGAATTCTTATCTTATTCAGAACTCACTATTATTAATTGCCATGTTTAGAATACTTGCATGTCTTGGTGTATGCGTCACAACTACTTTTATCATGCATTTTATACTATGTCTAGTCAGTTGACGTCCGCATTTATAATTCACCCCCTGTTTTCTCACATGTTCAATGCCTGCACTCCTCAGGGTTATTCAATACAGTCTACTACTGGACCTCAATTCTGGTTTGCAACTCCAGAATTATCATCTATAAATAAGTCCATCTCAACTTATTGCATTCTGGTATATTGATTTCAGTCACATTGTCAAGCACACATTCATTCCAGACGCCTATTTTCATCATCACCGCAACTACTTTCTCCCTCCTAGTAAATCCTGAGCATACCAGTCAATTACAAACTGTCGATCACCCCTCTCCAAACCCATATAATCAGTCTTCTCCTCCAGCAACACAACATTTCTACCAGCAACGCAGTCCTAATAGACTCCCCAAACTACAATCCCAAGGTATAGTTTCCACAGCACCTATAGCATTCTTAATCTAATATTTATAACCTTCATACCATAGGTCTCACTCAGATTTTCTATCCTTTTAGCACTATCTAAAGAATAAGGTAAGAACTTTATCTATTCACTAACCACAAGCACATTTCATTTAAGGACAAAATCAGTCTCTCAAGCACCTCATTTTATTTCACAAGGCAGAATCAGTCGACGAATTTATCCAATCAGACCAATCAACCTTCTCAGAAGAGTACACAGGTCACTTTGGGCTTCGTCTCCGCTGAATAACTCTACATCAACAGCACTCTACGCAGGTCATTTACACTTTATCCCAACCTCAACTGCCAAGATGATCCAGCCACTGCCAAGACTACAGGCTGGTAACCATCAAATCAGTCCAGAGACGGGTAAGGAAATGATCTTCATATCACTAATTCCCAACCTAGCCCTCACGTAACTCACTCAACCCCCCCCCTTGCCTTACCTCTTCTAAAGAGGCAAGGTTCCCCATCCACAACGTTACCTCTTACAGAGGCCATAGGTTCCCCACCTATAACCTTACCTATTCACAGAGGCCAAAGGTTCCCCAGTCAATAGCCTCACCTCTACACAGAGGCAGTAGGCTCCAGTGGTAGCCTTACCTCTTCGCAGAGGCCAAAGGATCACCAGACATTAGCTTTTCCTATTTTGCAATGGCCATAGGTTCCCAGCAGTAGCCTTACCTCTCACAAGAGGTTGAAGGTTCCCCAGCCAATACCCTTACCTCATCACAGAGGCCGAAGGCCCCCCTTCCAATAGCCTTACCTCTTCGTAGAGGCCGAAGGCTCCCCGGACAATAACCTTACCTCATCACAGAGGTCGAAGGTTCCCAGTCATAGCCTTACCTCTTCGTAGAGGCCGAAGGTTCCCCAGATAGTAACCTTACCTCTCAGTAGAGGTGTAAGGTCCCCCAGCATGGCCTTACCTCTACGCAGAGGCCAAAGGCTTCCCCAGACAGGAACCTTACCTTTTCACAGAGGCCGAAGGTACCCAGTTTTAGACTTACCTCTTTGCAGAGGCCGAAGGTTCCCCAGATAGTAACCTTACCTCTCAGTAAAGGTTGAAGGTCCCCCAGCAACAGCCTCACCTCTACGCAGAGGCCAAAGGCTTCCCCAGCTAGGAGCCTTACCTCTTAGAAGAGGACGAAGGTTCCCCAGACAGTAACCTTACCTCCTCACAGAGGTCGAAGATACCTAGTCATAGCCTTTCCTCTACGCAAAGCCGAAGGCTCCCCAGTAGTTACCTTACCTCACCAAAGGTTCCCCAGCTAAAGTCACCTTACCTTCCATATACTGAGGCATAGGGTTCCCCTAACAGTCACCCACTCCAGGAGACTGAAGGATCCCTGCTTAGTAGCCTTACCTCATGAGGTCTAAGAATCCCTAGTCACTAGGACCTCCCTCTGACATCCCAAGAATCCTTCTTAGGTTCTGCAATGACTTAGGCAATTAGCAGGTATGATTGGTACCGATTACTTATATCTAAAGTCATTGCATACCGAGTATTTTCCCCTCTCCTTTCTTGTTTTCCAGTTATCATGAAGAACCTGAAAACCAAATGCCATCTGACACTGAAGCACCCCAAGTGGAAGCCCCTATCCCAAACCTCAGAAGTCCCTCTCTCCGTGGATGGACTTGGGGAAATTGATGGCTGAACTCACCAGACTTCACATTCCCTTCCCAGTCTCCTCCAGAAAGGCCGAACTATATCGGCTTTTATGTTCATCACCTAGTCCAGCCCAACATCCACCTCCCGCTTCACCTTCCATCTCCCCAAACCCTACTAATCCCTCAGTCAATGAACTGTTAGCTCATATAACTCACCTCCCAGAAATGGGGGCCGCAGCCTCTCCCACGGAGCGCATCATCTGTGTGCATTCATACGATCATTGACAGAGTATCCCGTCTCATCTACTGTCGCATACCTGTCACATCATATCCGGTCTCGCACATCGTGAGAGGTAAGAACGCCATCATCATGCTTACTCCACGCTCCTTTTCCCAGCCGATTCTACTACAGCTATAACGGAGTAGAAACGCACTGGGGGGACCACTCTAACATTCAATGGGTCAACAGCTCCCTAAATTCGTTGTACATTTGGGGAATATTTAGCTGCCTGCTATGGTGCAGTTGGTATTCTCCAGACTGTGTCATCTTTTGCATTCTACATAAGATGCTTTTGGGCCACGTTCACGTTGAGTGCCAGAGTGGTTGTTGGATACTTCTCTGGCACACAGAGGCTTAAAGAATTACAGTTCTACAGTAAATCAGCTGCACCACAGAGGATATATTAAAATGATCAATGATTTCAATAGGGCTTTTAACCCCTTAAAGCAGAATTACCACCCCTTCTAAACTTGCCCCCAAATAATTCCCCATGTGGCAACTAGCTGCTCAATAGTGCTAGTCACCAGAATTATTACCGCGTTAATGAGAATTATACACTGCTCCTGGACTGACAGGCAGAATACAGCGCAGACATCTTTTCATAGTGGCATCTGACACGCCTTGCACTGTCAGTCCCTTTTGGAACCGAACGGCTCCTAGCTACACCTCCTAGAGCAGGCTGGGACTGACAGCACAGGCGTGCAGACGTCACTATGAAAAGATGTCTGCGCTGTTTCCTGGCTGTCTGTTCGGGAGCAGTATAGAATTCTCAATATCTCAGTAATAATTCTGGCGACTAGCACTATTGAGTAGCTAGTCACCAGAGGGGTAATTATTTGGGGCAAAGTTTACAAGGGGTGGTAGTTCCGCTTTAAATACTAGCGAGTTCTCCAGCTCATTGCTTTGTGATGCTTTGAGATCTCTCTCTCATTCAAGGAGTAAAAACTCCCATTCAGATACATTTCAAATGAGCATTTACTTTGTTCCAGAACTGCACCTCTTTATCTTCCTGATTATGACCATTTGTTCCTTATTGTTATGAGCTCACTGTGATATTAATATTCACCTTTTATCTTAGTGGACCTAGTTTAATTTATTTGCTATCAACATATGCATTTGCTTGCTTAGACTACATATGGCCTCAGCTAGAAAGACCTGTTGCACACTTATTGATAATGTTAAAGGGGAATCATATCTGTAGGAGTAAGTGGATCTTAATTTGTTACGTAACAACAATTTACCCAGATAGGTGTCAAACACATAACAATCAGGTTTATTTATATACTGGTACATTTTTTGCATTGAAATTTAGTTGTAGTCTGTTGCTGGTCACTTTCAGTTCACAATCATTTGTTAAAGGGATAGTAACATTTCATAATAAAAGCAGCTCTAATTAATCATCATAGTATTTGGACTTTGGAGAGTGTTATTTCAGTTCTGTCAGAGTTGTAGTTCAGGAGTAATTCAATGACAAAGTATCCCCCTCCCGCCCCTTTTACTGATGTCACACTGTTCAGCTAGATCAGAAGGGAGGTGTCCAGGTAGACTGCAGAGGGGGACAATCTTCAATTAAGATAAGGGGAAAAACCTGAAAAGCTTGTCAAGGGGGGGCAGGGATTTCATTCTTTTCATAGGAATAAGAGTGTCCCCTTCTGTTATCTGTCTGGTCTATAGACTGCATTCCACATCTGAGAAGAGATGGCTTACACTAGGTAAAAGGGGCTGGAGGGGGAAACTTTGCTTTTGAATATCTCTTAAACCATAAAGGTTTGAGAGATAAGACATATCATTCTTCATGTTTTTTTAATGCCTACATAATAAAATAAAGTTAAAACGAAGTATTACTATCCCTTTAAAAACAAAATTTGTGCAGAATCATGGGTGGGCCTTTTCTTTATAGGATTTGTCATTCAGACCACTGATTCTCAAATTTAGTCTTTGGGAAGCACCAACAGGTCCTATTTTCAATACATTGCTGCTTGTTCACTGGTGGGTATCAGTTATTGGCTCAGTCATTGGGATTGCACTGCCTGCACTTAATTATGGTTATCCTTAACCCCTGATCTCTTGGGCTTTCCCGCAGAAGCCTGTTGAAAAGTGGGGGACTACAAGCAGTCTACAGTGGAGCTAATTAATTCAGGCAACAGCAGATATGCTAAAACTTTAAATATATACTGGACTGCTGTGTGAAGGACACCTATCTAGGCAAGTCATTCTGCTAAACAGATAAGATCTAGTTATTCTTATAGATATTAGAAGATGAAACGAATACAGGTAAATATGTATAGGAAAATTAGGACTATATATTGAAATAGGCGATTGTGTGCCTTTCATGAAACAACACAAACTCTCTTTTTCAAATCAATTAAGAAAAAAAATCAGCTATACACAAAACATACCAGCTCACATACTAGGCATATAGTCCTATCATATGTAACCATCCATGGAAAGGTCTTTCCAGACTTATAGGGGAACTATCACCCCAAATAAAGTCCCCCCCAAAAAAATAGTTAGCCATCTATTGATTAGATTACCAATAGTACTATTATCCAGCCTAATTACCGAGTTAGTCAGAAGTCCTACTTCTGCCAAGACAGGCAGCCAGGCAACAGTGCTTTGGAGGCAAATGAGCGCCTGCACTGTTAGTCCCTTCTGGTACCTTTAGGTATCATGCAACGCCGCCTAGATGAGACCGGGCTGACAGATGTCTGTAAGCAAACATGTCTGCGCTGTTGCCTGGCCGTCAGTCTCGGCAGAATTAGGATTTCTGACTAATGCAGTAATTATGCTGAATAATAGTATCATTGATAAGCTTATCATTAGATGGCTAATTATTGGGGGGGGGGACTTTATTAAGGGACTCCACTTTGTTTTACAGAATGGATGTCCAAACTAAGGCCCAAGGGACATTTTCTACCTCTGGGCATGGAAAATCAGGTCCTTCATTCAAATATATTAAAAAAAAAAAAAAAATGTTAGCACAAAAAACACAATAATGTTTATCCTTTAACAATCAGGTAGACCTAATCTGTAAATGTATCTAGCAAAATATAAGGCAGTTTATTATGAACTGCATAAGAGTCAATGTAAACATGAATTTTGTGCATGTTTTTCTATAAAGCCATTACATTATTTAGCAATATGTTGGCCCTCAAACCACTGTTCTTTTCTCAGTCACACGCTTGAGAAAACAGTATCGATACCTTTGTTTTACATGCTTGGTCAAACTCCATCTAGTAGTCCAGACTATAAATTGCTGTCCTTTTAAACTGCTATATTATTTAATCCTATTAGCAGAAATTAGGTATGTACATCATTATGATTTAATATTTTCATGTAAATCGTGATCTACATTTTTATTTCTAGAATCAATAATGGGTAATCTGATTCACTCACAGGCAGCATATGTGGTACTTAAGTCTACCAAAAGGTTACAGACTATGGATACAAACTGTAAATAGGGATTGATAAAAGTATATGACTGATATACGCAATGTAATGCACAACGTGTACCTCTCTCTACCCCGCCCCCCCCCCCTCCGGGTGACCAATCCCAAGAATAATTTGCCTATCTAAAAGAACTGGTCAAAGAAACTCAACCAGGAATTAATCTGCCCTAGATTTAGCAGACTCTATAGCAATGTGTTTCGTATCCCTTTGGCACTCAAAGGGTTAACTGTGTGGGGACACTATGATGTCGGATATACAGGGCACTATATTTCTGATTTAGCATAATGTTGGATGTACCGGGCACCAGTGGCATAACAATGGGGGTCGTAGGGGTTGCACCTGCGACAGGGCCCAGCTGCCCCCTGCGACCCCCTGCCGCCCGCAGCTAGGTGAGGTGTGTGCCTTCTTCAGCATGGACCTATAGAAGCTGAGCGGCCTCTTCCACACTCTAGTAATGCAGATCTCTGGGAGATGACATAATTTCCTGGCGCTCTGCATTACTGAGGAGATGATGCGTGGGAGCTCAAGCTGTAGAGAGGTCTGTGCCAAAGGAGGCATAGGCCTCTCCTGCCACGCTGCTGGACCACCAGGTAGGTAGGAGCTTGGAGGCAATGTGGATACTAGAGGCAATGGGGGAAGCAATGTGGAGGTTGGGGCATTGGGGGAGCAACATGGGAGCAATGTGGAGACTGGGGACAATGGGGTAGCAATGTGGAGTTTTGGGGCAATGGGGGGTCAATTTGGAGATTGAGGAAAATGGAGGAAGCAATGTGGAGATTGGGGCATTGGGGGCAATGGGGGAAGCAATGTGGAGATTGGGGGCAGTGGGGGAGCAATGTGGAGTTTGGTGGCAATGGGGGGTTCAATGTGGCGTTTTGGGGCAATGGGGTGTCAGTTTGGAGACTGAGGGCAATGGAGGAAGCAATGTGGAGATTGGGGCATTGGGGGCAATGGGGGAAGCAATGTGGAGATTGGGGCATTGAGGGCAATGGGGGACAATGTGGAGATTGGGGGCAATGGGGGAACAATGTGGAGTTTGGTGGCAATGGGGGGGTCAATGTGGAGATGAGGGCAATGGGGTTGGGGGGCCATGGCAATTTCTGCACCAGGGCCCGGTGTCTTCTCGTTACTCCTCTGCTGGGCACTGTATGCCTATGTAGCTGTGGGGCATAATGTCAGATATACAGGGCACTAAATGGTAGATTTAGCTGGTGGGGGCATATTGTCGGATGTACAGGGCACTATATGTCTGATTAGCTGGGGGGCATAATGCTGGATATACAGGGCACTAAATGTCAGATTTAGCTGGGGGGCATAATGTCGGATGTACAGGGCACTATATGTCTGATTTAACTGGAGAGGGATAGTGTCGGATGTACCAGGCACTATATGCCAGATTTAGCTGGGGGGCATAATGTCAGATGTACAGGGCACTATATCTTGGATTTATTGGGGGGGCATAATGTCTAATATACAGGGCACTATATGTCGGATTTAGCTGGGGTGGTATAATGATAGATGTACAGGGCGCTATATGTCGGATTTAGCTGGGGTGTGGGGGGCATCAGGTTGGATTTATAGAATTTTGTGCAGCATGGGGAACATCAACATTGTGTGTTAGACCCACCTACACTGCCTGACACCCCCAGCCTTCATTCCTTGTCCAGGCAGTGCCCATGGGGATTTGTGGCTAGCAGGGGGCAAAGGCTGGAGAGGGTCAGACAGTGTACATGGGGATCTGTGGCTAACAGTGGGCAAGGGAACAACTCTGGGGGCCAAGCAGTGTATATGGGATTCTATGGCTCCCAGTGGGCAAGGGAACAAGGCTGGGGGGCAAGTGGTAGCCAGAAATCCTATAGATGCTGCCTGACCCCCAGCCTTGTTCTCTTGGGGCGCACAACATGTATCAACCTGTGCCTTATGTCATTTTGTTTGAAGTTCTCTTGATATTTTGAGTAGAACTTCATCTTCAACCCGTGCCCTCAGGGCCAACTTACAAGCCAGAAATTTCCCTGCTACAGCACTGGTGTGTTGATCAGAGGTTCATTCAAATTGATAAAGTCACCTGTGCTTTCACAAGAAAATCCTCAAATCATGGCCTGTTAGCGGACTCTCAGAGCACGAGTTGAGAATCTCTGGTCTATATCGAAATATGGAGGAAAGAGGAATAATTCTGGGGTACACCAACTGCACCATAGGGTAGGAAAGAAAAATCCCCATTTAAATAGGGCTTTTAACCCTTTGAATGCTAGAGAGCACTAAAATCAGTGGAAATCTGGGGTATTTCTTCCTGTAGTTGGTTTGTTTCAGAATTACTTGTCTTTTCTTTTGTAAATAGAGTTCAGTGATAACTTTCTCAAGAGCAATATAATTCAACCCTTATAGTCAGCAATGCCAGTTTCCGTTTTGCTAGTAAATTAAATTTTGTTTGCAGGTTTAACATAGAAACAATGATATCAACAACCACTATAAAGTGCTTAGTCACACGTACTCTGCTTTGTTTTTGTTTTTTTACATTTTTAACCCATCATTTGCTAGAGAGGGCATGGGTTGAAGTTGAAGTTCAACTTCAAACAATATTATATACGGATGAAACACTTAAGAATATATTTCCAAAGCCTCCCTTACTCTCCTTCAGACAGGCTACCAATTTAAAACAACTAATGGTAAGGAGTGCCCTGAATAAAAATGGCACATCTCCCTGCTTACAAATGAGGTGTGAAACCTGTGCACACATTTACACTACGGACAAGGTACCCATACTAAACACCCAGTTACACCATAAGATCACTGGTACCTTCACCTACAAATCATCCAATGTAATATTCCTCATCATGGGTGCCAGCCATTATATAAAAGGCTTAGGGCTTGATCCAAATGTTGGAGTAGAAAAATGTCGGTAGAGCAAAATGGATACCGACCGACAAAATAAAATGCCTTGGTCGGTATTCAAATGTCCTACCGACATTTAGCACAACGGACGTTAGGACACAAAACTGGTGTCGTGTCCAAACTTCCATTTTGTGCGTTAACTTTCCAAAACGTTGCTAAATAATGCCAGTTTTGGGAACGTAACGTTAAAAAAAACTAACGATCGGTGCTTCACATACTGTCAAGCACCAATTGTTAAAAAGTCTGTGTTAAACTTATCTGTCATCCACTGTCTGTCTCCTTCTGTCTCAATTCTTTCTTCTGTTTTCTCTTGTATCTTCTTTCTTCTATCTTCTTGCTGTGAAATAAAAAAACATGTTTTGGTTTAAAGCATATATATTTGAACCCCTTGAGTGCCAGAGGGGTACGCAACACATTGCAAAGCAATGCATTGCGTACCTCTCTGGTGCTCAGAGGGTTAAAGTACATAGTAGTGTGCCATGTCTTACAATCACATGCCCCCATAATAATACAAATGTTAAAAAATGTTTTCAATATATATTCCGATCCAATGTTAATGCCATAAATATTTTGATCAAATGTTTATGCCACAATGACATGAAAATAAACATCAAATTTAGCTTTTAAGCTGCTGTCTCCGCCTTTGTGTGAGTCCGCTGAGGCTGCGGAGGAGACACAATAAGGCGTCACACAGCTGCTACTCTTCTTCTTCACGGGCCGATGCCCGTTACGGTATGAGGAATTAGAATTGAAGCTGCCCTTATATATGGGCAACCTCACTTCTAATTCTCTCACAGCCATTGGCTGGGATATGCTTATGTACCTCCCAGCCAATCATTTTAAAGCACAGCCTCTCAAAGCTGATTGGCTGGGATGTGCGTAAGCATATCCCAGCCAATGGCTGTGAGAGATTTAGAAGTGAGGTTGCCCATATATAAGGGCAGCCTCAATTCTAACTCCTTCTTCACGGGCCGATGCCCATTCCGGTATGAGGAAGAGTAGCAGCTGTGTGACGCCTTACTTTGTCTCCACCGCCACCTCAGCGGCCTCACACTGTGGCAAATTAGAAGCTACGTTTGATGTTTATTTTCATGTCATTGTGGCATAAACATTTGATCGCAATATATATGGCATTAACATTGGATCGGAATATATATATTGAAAACATTTTTAACATTTGTATTATTATGGGGGCATGTGATTGTAAGACGTGGTACACTACTATGTACTTTAACCCTTTGAGCACCAGAGAGGTACGCAATGCGTTGCGTACCTCTCTGGCACTCAAGGGGTTAAAGTATGTATGCTTTAAACCAAAACATTTTTTTTTATTTTACAGAAGAAGATAGAAGAAAGAAGACAGAAGATAGAAAATAAGGACAGAAGATGACCAGGAAGCTGAGGACTCCGCTGGATATCAGGATTAATGGTAAGTGTTACTTGTAATGTGATGTTGTTTTAACTTAGTCTGGTTAACCCTATGAATGCCAGCGGGGTAATTCTACTAACATTTGATTCACTTTTTTATACTTTGGATGTATTGATATGGGGCTTAGAGCCCCATATCAATACATCCACTGAGGACTTAGGTTTTTTAAACTTCAAGTGTCTGTGTCGGCTGTTTAAACGTGATAAGGGACTCAAGTAAAAAAAATAAATAAATAAGTGTTAACTTTCCTGCGATAACTTGAGTTCCTTATCGCCTGTTCTTGGATAACTCAGACATCTGAATTGCAATTTACGGTGTTTTCATCCTTTTAGATGGATGGAAACACCTCTTAACTTTAACTCATGATGGCTCTTTTTTTTTGCCAGTATTTTTTCACACCACAGACTTTTGAATAGCTTACTGTGCTGGAAAAAATGCCATCGGCAGAAAAAAAACAACCGTCTCCAACGTTTGGATCGAGGCCTTAATTCTCACAGAGCCAGTGTTAACAACAAAAAGACATAGACACCAGTGGGAGAACCATCTTTGCCAAAATGGACACAGTGTTATGGACATTAAACTGACTGTACCGATGGAACTGTGTCACACTCAGAGAGAGACAGAAAAAAATGGGAGATTAAATTAATGATCCAGTTTAAAGGGATAGTAATGTTTCATTATAAAAGCAGCTCCAATTAATCTTCATAGTATCTGGGCCATGGAGAGTGTTATTTCAGTACTGGCAGAATTGTAGTTCAAGAGTAATTTTACTTATGTAACACTGCTCAGCTCAGAGCAGCAGGGTGTGTCCAAGTGTATTGCAGAGAGGGACAATCTTCAATTAAGATAAGGGAAAAACCTGAAAAACCTGTCAATGGGGGCAGGGCTGTAATTGTTCTCACAGTAAGAAGATTGTCCCTTACTGTGAGCTGTCTGGTCTGTGGACCAGATTCCACATCTGAGGGGAGGTGGCTTACACTAGGTAAAAGGGGCGGGAGGGGTATACTTTATCATTCAATTACTCTTGAACTACAACTCTGACAGTATTGAAATAACACTCTCTATGGCTCAAATACTATGAAGATTAATTGGAGATGCTGTTTTTGTGAAACATTAATATCCCTTTAATACTTTAAATAATGACCTGTACTAGGACAGGGAATTTCTGTCACATTATCACATTGTGGATTAGCCTTTACAACAGAGGTCCCACTGGCAGTGTAAATACCTTTGACACTTCCAGAGGATGACTGCAATTTACATCACACTCCTTTACCATTGACTGATCAAATAATCTTGGTCTGGACTGAGCTGATCTCATCTGATTTCTATTTTAAACAATGCAATGTGTACTTGTATTTATGAGGTATGTTTTCATATTTATCTGTATAACATGTTTGAGGAAGAGACCTAAGAGGTCTTAAAAGCTCACATCCTAAATCTGCTTAGTTAGCCAATAATGGTATCAACTTGACTAATTTTGCTTACAGCTAGAACGAAAGCCAGAAGTATGTGTCTCTCAATCATAAACTTTAGGCTTGTGTATGCAGCCTCCATAGAAACAATCTCAGGCTTGCAAGCCCAAACCAGAGGGTGTATGGGAACATCAAAGGACAGGAAGCTCAACTGACAGATTGAAATCTTACAGTTTAGTCTCTTCCCACAGAACTGGCAGGGATGCACCAGGTTATCTTCAGATGCCATTCTGCCTCCACCATTGGTTCCCCTGGACTGACACTGAAGCCCCAGCTTCTTCAGCAGGTCTGCACCCAAGAAAGCAAATCTGCCAATTGGTCATTGTTGGCGTTATAGTTGCCCTTTAATATCTGGAGTGGCAGAGAGATATCCAACACATTGCAAATGTTAAAATAACATCTACAGATGCACACAGACATCTGGGCCTACATGCACTAAATGTCGATGAGGGCTAAAAATGTCGATGTAGGCACATCAACAGTATTCACCAGAGTGTCTACAACATTACATCACCAGCACTCCGATCAAAAGATGCCCACATCGACATAAATCTGACAGGTTTACGAATTTTCACTCATCACATCGACAATGGCCTATTTCCATATGGAAATGAAGCATAATGACTAATTTCCATATGGGAAATGCTGAATAATGAAACACATTCATATGCAAGGGGGTGTGTTGATATTTTAATGTGACACTTCGACACGTTCACTAAACTCCAAGAGCAGCCTCTGCTGTCAGAGTTCACTGTCTCAACTTCACCTGCCTCAGGTTGGCAAAGTTGGGATCTCCCTGTACTTTCCTATGGAGTAAAAACCCTCAATCAATTTGTAGCATGAAGGATTGTCCAAGTGCTGGCAATGTGGAAGCACTTGGACTTGGACATCACTAGCATTTAGACACCCTTAAAATTTGAAAAACAAAGAAAATTGAACTAATAAAGACATAAGAAAAACAAAATTCATAAGAAAAATATTGTGTGAAACGAATAATATAAAAATGTGCAAAATGTAAGGGAAAGTGAAAATATCACCAAAAGAAACTAAACCGCATAATGAACGCAGGTACAGATTTGTAGCAGCATGAATTACTATTGGGATGCCAGCACATTGCAACGCTTTACTATTCATTTTCTTTTGGTTTCTTTTGAGTTTCAACCATGTTGTTTTGCCCTATAATAGTATTCTTTGCTCACAGGTCACCGGGTGACTGATTCATTGATGAAAGAGCAGCTCTGCGCTTTCTAAGAATGACCCGGTGACAAGGTTCATTCATGCAAGGCAGCGATTGTACTGCAGCGGTTTATACAGCCACTCCAGTATCAAGAAGGCAAAAAATGCCTTTGGGGTCGCCCCATGGATCATCTATCCAAAAGGATAGATGATCTATGATAGGGTGGATATCAGGAGGGGTCCTGGTGCTCCCCTCCAGGTCTGGAAGTATTAATTATAAAAAGCGCATATAACCTATGTTAAACATAGGTTATATGCATTTTATTTAAAAAGTCGCCCCATGGATCATCTATACTTCTGGATAGATGATCCATGTTAGGGGGTTGTTAGGAGGGGTCCTGGTGCCCCCCTCGAGGTCTGAAATGTTTATATATTACAATAAAAGCGCATATAACCTATGGTACACATAAGTTATATGCACTTTATTTAAAAACTGCAGTGGTCGCCTGCATGGATAACCTGTCCTAATGGATAGATTATCCATGCTAGGGGGTGTCAGGAGGGGTCCTGATGCCCCCTTTGAGGTTTGAACCTTTTTTAAACATATAATAATAAAATAAATAAATAAAATTACATTTCATACATGCCGCATACCTTGCCTATTAACACTATGAGTACCAGAGGGGTAGCAAACACATTGCAATGCGTTGCTACCTCTCTGGCACTCATAGGGTTAATTATACAATACAAATACAATGAGGGCATGTCATAAAAAATAGAAGAAGAACAATGTTGAATTTAAAAAAAAGTCATGGGAGCACTGTAAGTAGAATTTTAAAGGAGAAGGGTTATAATGTCAAAGGGGGGGCACATTGTGTAGTGCTTAGTGTATTATTTATGTTTATTTTAACCCTTTGAGTGCCACGGGGGTAAGCAATGCACATCCCTATGACATTCAATGCTGTCCATGGTGCTGAAAGCCTTCTCTGTATTCCCCTACTGGCTGGGTAGGGAAGCACAGAGAATGCTGTTCAGAATTGTAGTGTTGGTGATGTGTGAGGGGAGAAGATCCCTTCCACACCAACAACACTTAAAAAATCCTGTATTCTAATAGCAGGGCTCAAAATTTCCACTCACCTCCTCGCATTTGGCGAGGGGAAATTGAGTGAGAGCGAGTGGAAATTTAAGGTAGAAGGTCGCCATCAATGAATTTTACAGACCTGGCCCTACACTGGTTCTGTATGCTGTGCCTGGCTCTATGTGCTGTGCCGGCTGTGGGGCCAGTCATCTGTGGCTGTGTGAGGGTGTTGGGGCCAGGGTGTGCACAGCTGACAGGTTTCCTTGTACCATGGAAGCCGGCTGCGGTGCAGGGGGCAAGTAGCAAGTAGAGCTGATGACGCAGCCCGGCATTGACTCTGCCAGGTAATAATTATTGATAAATAAACATTAATAATGATACACCCACCAATGGGGCTCACAGAGTTTTTCCTGCTGTTTCCGGAGCTGATACTATGGCAGTCTCACTCTGATATAACCCAGGGTGGATCAGTACGTTCAAAAGCTTTTAAACATGTCATAAATAATGGAGAGAAACTTAACCCTTTGAGTGCCAGACTGGTACGGAATGGATTGCAAAGCAATGCATTCTGTACCACTCTGGCACTCAAAGGGTTAAACCCCCTCCAGAAAGCGCATTAGCAGAGCAGCTGCCTTCATTTTTATTGCAAATCCAATAAGAGCCTGTTAAAGGGGAACTGCCGCTTCAGCATTAACCCTTCAGTTACCACAAATAACAGCATCTGGAAGGTCCATGTTCACATCAAAACTCTCCTTGCAGGCGCTGAATGTCTTTTAGGCTGCAGTGAGAAATCTCCCATGTGAACTGTGCAATCCACAGCAGTGGGGTGCAATGTGATGCATTTAGTACACAGGAAAATAGACAGAATTAATAATGCTCAGGTGAACTAGCCCTAATATAGAGAAAGCATAATGAGGCAACTGGTCTGTTACCAAAAATAATATATTAAGCATCTGAGTGTCAGAGGGGTGACCACTGCATTGGCAACCTCTCTGATGTGCCAAGGGTTCATGTTTCAGTAAGTAGCATTTCTACATTTATTACTGGTTTAATAATGAGTGTTAGAAGGAGCATAATTACTGGAGATCACAGGACCTCATGCTGTGATGAATTTACTGTACAAATTGTTGATTTTGACCTTGTAAATTCTATATTTTAGTATATTTATATATAAGTATAGTTTTCATATATATTTAATTGCAAAACAATTTAAAATAATTTTAAACCTTAATATTGAAAAATATAATTCAGAAATTATCCTACTGATTAAAACATGGAAACTACAACTGATGATGTTTTGTTCGCAAGTTATTGCAGCTGGATTTGTTAGAAGTACCTCTATAGCCTGATCTTCTACAGTGGCGCTATTGTTAGACCATCCTATGGCCTTTAAAAGGTTAAGCATTGTGTTGCTTACTATGGCCTTTATGTATAAAGACAAAGTGTGGCAAATCAACTGTACCATGTTGTGGGGAGAAGTAGTGGGTCCTAAAAACACTTTCACAGTATATAAATGAAGCATTTAACTGCTATAATGCATGAGAGGCTAATGTGTTGTAGACCTTGCAAGCATTCAGGGGTTAAAACAGTTGGAATTTTGCACAGTTTTTGTCCCCTATGGCAGGGCTCAAAATTGTTTGTTAATGAATATTTTTGTTAATTTTATTCTGAATAAAATATAGAACAACAGTGTCATTTCATCAAAGAGAACTTGACATGGGTGGGGTTAAAGGTGGGATATGGGTGGGGCTAGGCATGGAAACTGGTAGTGAGTAACTTTTCATGCCTGGCTAGTAGCTTAGGACTTGAAATTTTGAGCCCTGCTAATAGGGACCTTCTCCAACCCTTCCCTTACATCCGACAATTTTGGTGAATATGTCTATGTGTGTGCAGATCAAATTGTCGGAGTGATTTGAACACATCAACAAGATCATACCGACACCACATCAACCCTTAGTTCATTTAGCCCCTGATCATTCTTAGTCACAATCTATTTTACAGACTGCAGGTAGAGGCCACTCACATCACTGAACGTTAAAGTAAGTGAAGGACTGACATAACTAATACATGGTAAGTACACCAAAACATTGTATAAGAAATTAAAATACAGCATTACTATTCCTGGAAGCAAGCCTAAATGCTCCTCTCATTACTGTTATCATTGCGAGGATCTCAAGAGATCTGAGTCATCAGTAAAGATTTGCAGTTGTCCTACATGGGCAAAATATGGAGGTAGTATTTAAAGGAAAAATAATACATTCTAATAATAATCACCACTTACCTTACTTTGGCCAGAAAATCCTAATGGCCCCTGTGAATATTGCCCTTGTGCCATGGTTCAAGAAATAGGATCTTCGATCAGTCCTAGATATTATGTCCACGAAAATAGAAAGGACTATTTTAGAGAAAAGACAGTTTAGAAGGGATCTTAATACATTGTATAAGCAGGTCTCAAAATTTCCACTCTCCACTAGCCAATGGTGAGTGAAAATTTAGCCCTGGCGAGTAGAAATTCAGCCCTGGTGGGTATGCTATGGCTTGCAGTGGAGAGTAACTTTTCAGGTCTGGCTAGTAGCAAAGGACTTAAAATTTGAAGCCCTGGTATAAGTATTTGTGAGGTCAATACAAGGATCTATCTAGTGAGCTTTTCAATTTAAAGGGATAGTAATGTTTCATAATAAAAGTAGCTCTAATTAATCATCATAGTATTTGGACTTTGGAGAGTGTTATTTCAATACTGTGTCCCCCTCCCGCCCCTTTTACTGATGTCACACTGCTCAGCCAGAGCAGAAGGGAGGTGCCGAGGTAGACTGCAGAGAGGGACAATCTTCAATTAAGATAAGGGAAAAACCTGAAAAGCTTGTTAAGGGGGGCAGGGCTTTCATTGTTCTGATAGGAAGAATATTGTCCCCTGCTGTTATCTGTCTGGTCTATGGACTGCATTCCACATCTGAGAAGAGATGGCTTACACTAGGTAAAAGGGGCGGGAGGGAGAAACTTTGCTTGTGAGTAAAGACTTATATCGTTCTTCATGTTTTTTAATGCCTACAAAATACTAGGATCCACCCCTTACAATTAGAGGAAAGGAGGTTTCAACTCCAGCAGAGAGAGGTTTTTTTTTACAGTAATATCTGTTATATTCTTTGCCCAATGATGTGGTAATGGCAGAGACAATAGATATATTTAAGAGAAGATTACATGCATTTCTGTCAAGAGGGAACATTCAGGGTTATATAATGTGTATTAGTAGGTAAAACAGGAATTTCTGGTAAGTTGTCTAATACTCATTTTGGCAGGAAGGCTTATATAATTCTAATTTTTATGGGTCATGAGGATGGACCTGTGTATTCTGTTCAACCTAATTTACTAGGTTACTATTAGTGTTGAGCGAGCATGCTCGGCCGATGCTCGGATCGGCTCGAGCATCGCTCTGCTCGGCACATGGCGGTACTCGTACGAGTACCGCATGTGCTCGCCCGCCATGTTCGGGTCTCCTCCCCGCACGTTTTGCGGCTGCTGCGCAGCCAATAAACGTGCAGGGAGGCTCTGACATCGGTGTAATGCCAGCAGCCATGTTGGCTGCTGGCATTACACTGATTGGCTGGCCAGAACCCGTGGTCGGGTGCTGTATAGCACCTGACCATCGAGTTCGGCTCAGTCTGAGCCAGGGAGAGCTGAGGATAGGAAGGGAAAGGCAGTGTAGGGAGGAAAAAAAACAAAAATTGTGAAAAAAAAGAACCAAAAGTCCTTTTTAGGACTACTGTGTGTGGGGGCAGCAGGTTATTTTGTGTGGGGGGAAAAAAACAAAAAAAAAAAAAAAAAAAATATTCTGTTTAGTGTGAAAAGTTGCAGATTAGAGCACATTCTGTTTAGTGTGCACAGTTGCAGATTAGAGCACATTCTGTTTAGTGTGCAAAGTTGCAGATTAGAGCACATTCTGTTTAGTGTGCAAAGTTGCAGATTAGAGCACATTCTGTTAAGTCTTCAAACTAAAATATCAAAGTCACATATTCCATTCAGTGTGCGTCGCCGCAGTTTAGCAGCACATTCTGTGTACTGTGCAGAGTTGCAGAATAGTAAGAAATAGTGTTAAGTTTTCAAACTCAAATATCAAAGTCACATATTCCATTCAGTGTGTATCACCGCCGTTTAGCAGCCTATTCTGTGTACTCTGCACAGTTGCAGAATAGTAAGAAATACTGTTAAGTTTTCAAACTCAAATATCAAAGTCACATATTCCATTCAGTGTGTTTCACCGCCGTTTAGCAGCCTATTCTGTGTACTCTGCAGAGTTGCAGAATAGTAAGAAATACTGTTAAGTTTTCAAACTCAAATATTAAAGTCACATATTCCATTCAGTGTGTTTCACCGCCGTTTAGCAGGTTATTTTGTGTGGGGGGAAAAAAACAAAAAAAAAAAAAAATATTCTGTTTAGTGTGAAAAGTTGCAGATTAGAGCACATTCTGTTTAGTGTGCACAGTTGCAGATTAGAGCACATTCTGTTTAGTGTGCAAAGTTGCAGATTAGAGCACATTCTGTTTAGTGTGCAAAGTTGCAGATTAGAGCACATTCTGTTAAGTCTTCAAACTAAAATATCAAAGTCACATATTCCATTCAGTGTGCGTCGCCGCAGTTTAGCAGCACATTCTGTGTACTGTGCAGAGTTGCAGAATAGTAAGAAATAGTGTTAAGTTTTCAAACTCAAATATCAAAGTCACATATTCCATTCAGTGTGTATCACCGCCGTTTAGCAGCCTATTCTGTGTACTCTGCACAGTTGCAGAATAGTAAGAAATACTGTTAAGTTTTCAAACTCAAATATCAAAGTCACATATTCCATTCAGTGTGTTTCACCGCCGTTTAGCAGCCTATTCTGTGTACTCTGCAGAGTTGCAGAATAGTAAGAAATACTGTTAAGTTTTCAAACTCAAATATTAAAGTCACATATTCCATTCCACATATTCCATTCAGTGTGTTTCACCGCCGTTTAGCAGCCTATTCTGTGTACTCTGCAGAGTTGCAGAATAGTAAGAAATAGTGTTAAGTTTTCAAACTCAAATATCAAAGTCACATATTCCATTCAGTGTGTTTCACCGCCGTTTAGCAGCCTATTCTGTGTACTCTGCAGAGTTGCAGAATAGTAAGAAATAGTGTTAAGTTTTCAAACTCAAATATCAAAGTCACATATTCCATTCAGTGTGTATCACCGCCGTTTAGCAGCCTATTCTGTGTACTCTGCACAGTTGCAGAATAGGAAGAAATACTGTTAAGTTTTCAAACTCAAATATTAAAGTCACATATTCCATTCAGTGTGTTTCACCGCCGTTTAGCAGCCTATTCTGTGTACTCTGCAGAGTTGCAGAATAGTAAGAAATACTGTTAAGTTTTCAAACTCAAATATTAAAGTCACATATTCCATTCAGTGTGTTTCACCGCCGTTTAGCAGCCTATTCTGTGTACTCTGCAGAGTTGCAGAATAGTAAGAAATACTGTTAAGTTTTCAAACTCAAATATTAAAGTCACATATTCCATTCAGTGTGTTTCACCGCCTTTTAGCAGCCTATTCTGTGTACTCTGCAGAGTTGCAGAATAGTAAGAAATACTGTTAAGTTTTCAAACTCAAATATTAAAGTCACATATTCCATTCAGTGTGTTTCACCGCCGTTTAGCAGCCTATTCTGTGTACTCTGCAGAGTTGCAGAATAGTAAGAAATACTGTTAAGTTTTCAAACTCAAATATTAAAGTCACATATTCCATTCAGTGTGTTTCACCGCCGTTTAGCAGCCTATTCTGTGTACTCTGCAGAGTTGCAGAATAGTAAGAAATAGTGTTAAGTTTTCAAACTCAAATATTAAAGTCACATATTCCATTCAGTGTGTTTCACCGCCGTTTAGCAGCCTATTCTGTGTACTCTGCAGAGTTGCAGAATAGTAAGAAATACTGTTAAGTTTTCAAACTCAAATATTAAAGTCACATATTCCATTCAGTGTGTTTCACCGCCGTTTAGCAGCCTATTCTGTGTACTCTGCAGAGTTGCAGAATAGTAAGAAATACTGTTAAGTTTTCAAACTCAAATATTAAAGTCACATATTCCATTCAGTGTGTTTCACCGCCTTTTAGCAGCCTATTCTGTGTACTCTGCAGAGTTGCAGAATAGTAAGAAATACTGTTAAGTTTTCAAACTCAAATATTAAAGTCACATATTCCATTCAGTGTGTTTCACCGCCGTTTAGCAGCCTATTCTGTGTACTCTGCAGAGTTGCAGAATAGTAAGAAATACTGTTAAGTTTTCAAACTCAAATATTAAAGTCACATATTCCATTCAGTGTGTTTCACCGCCGTTTAGCAGCCTATTCTGTGTACTCTGCAGAGTTGCAGAATAGTAAGAAATAGTGTTAAGTTTTCAAACTCAAATATTAAAGTCACATATTCCATTCAGTGTGTGTCACCGCCGTTTAGCAGCCTATTCTGTGTACTCTGCACAGTTGCAGAATAGTAAGAAATAGTGTTAAGTTTTCAAACTCAAATATCAAAGTCACATATTCCATTCAGTGTGTTTCACCGCCGTTTAGCAGCCTATTCTGTGTACTCTGCACAGTTGCAGAATAGGAAGAAATACTGTTAAGTTTTCAAACTCAAATATTAAAGTCACTTATTCCATTCAGTGTGTGTCACCGCAGTTTAGCAGCCTATTCTGTGTACTCTGCAGAGTTGCAGAATAGGAAGAAATACTGTTAAGTTTTCAAACTCAAATATTAAAGTCACATATTCTGTGTAAGATGAAGAAGGCGGGTAAAAAGGGACGGGGAAGTGGACGTGATCCTGAAAGTTCAGGGCGCGGGTCAGGACGCGGAGAAACTGTGCCTGGTGCCAGAGCACAAGAAAGAAAGACATCCACCATACCTAGCTTCATGTGTAATTTTACAGGGCGTCGCAGGACATCACTCTCGAGGTCCGACCACTGCGAACAGGTGGTCGGTTGGATGACAGCTGATACTGCTTCCAGTCGGTTAAGCACCACCCTGTCTTCCACCAAGTCCACTCTCAGTAGCCAAGAGTCTGGTCAAAATAATCCTCACTCTGATCATCCTTCCTCCCACCATACACGGTCTGGTCAAAGAAGTGATCCCACACTGGGATATAGTGAGGAGCTCGTCTCATCACCAATCCTTCATTTGACCCTCTCTCCAAACACGCTTGCAGAGGAACATGACATCTTGTGCCCTGATTCACAACCTCTAGAGGCTACCCAATCACAAGAAGATGACAGATGTGAACGGCATTTAAGGTCAAAGGAAGTAGTGGATGATGATGATGATGATGAGACACAGTTGCCATTAAATCAACCACTATTTCCGTCTCAAGACCTTGTTGAGGAGAATGTTATACAGTTGTCAATGACTGAGTATGTGGTGGGATCAAGACTTGAGGAGGATGATCAGAGTGAGGAAGTGGAGGAGGACTTGGTGGACGATGAGGTGACTGACCCCACCTGGGAAGGTGTAGAGCCGAGCGATGTCAGCAGTCCTGAGGGTGAGCCATCTGCAGCACCGCAACAGGCTGGAAGAGGCAGTGGTGTGGCTACAGAAAGAAGGCGGACCGCACCAAACCGGCCCGCAAATGTTCCACGGAGCACCCCCTTGCGTAAATCTACCTTGCCAAAGGGTAGGTGTTCCGCGGTATGGCGTTTTTTTAAGGAAAGTGCGGACGACAAAAGAATTGTAGTTTGCAACCTGTGCCACACCAGAATGAGCCGAGGCATGAACACTAGAAACCTCACCACCACCAGCATGATCTGACACATGGCATCCAAGCACCGTAGTAAGTGGGAGGAACGCCTGGATCGCCCATCTGTGTCTGCAGGCCACACCACTGCCTCCTCTTCCCCTGTTTTCGGTGCCGGCCAATCGCCTGTCGAAGGCGCAGGCCCGCATACCTCCCGCCCTGCACCTGTACCATCTGAAGCACCATCAGCGACCACATCCACTTCCCTGTCCCAGCACAGCGTCCAAATGTCGTTACCCCAGGCATTTGAGCGCAAGAGAAAGTACCCAGCCACCCACCCACAGGCCATAGCACTAACCTCACACCTTTCCAAATTACTGGCCATCGAAATGCTGCCATTTAGGCTTGTGGAGACTGAGTCCTTCCGCAGCCTGATGGCAGCAGCTGTCCCTCGGTACGCGGTCCCAAGCCGCCACTACTTTTCCCGGTGTGCCATCCCCGCATTACACCACCATGTGTCCCGTAACATCACCCGTGCCCTGACCAACGCAGTTACTGGGAAGGTCCACTTAACGACTGACACATGGACAAGTGCTTGTGGCCAGGGACGCTACATTTCCCTGACGGCACACTGGGTGAATGTCGTGGAGGCTGGGAGCGACTCGGACCCTGGGATGGCACGGGTGCTACCCACGCCGAGGATTGCGGGCCCTACCTCCATCAGGGTTTCCGCCAGCACCTACGTTATTGGCTCCTCCTCCTCCGTTTCCACCTCCGAATTCTCTACACGCAGCGCCACTCCCCCATCAGTCAGTAGCTGGAAGCAGTGTAGCACTGCAGTGGGGAAGCGTCAACAGGCCGTGCTGAAGCTGATCTGCCTTGGGGACAAACAGCACACGGCCTCAGAGCTGTTGCAGGGGATTAGTCACCAGACCGAGCAGTGGCTCTCGCCACTCAACCTGCAACCAGGCATGGTTGTGTGTGATAATGGGCGTAACTTGGTGGCGGCTTTGGAGCTCGGCAAGCTCACACACGTACCATGTCTAGCGCATGTATTTAATTTAGTGGTGCAGCGATTTCTAAAAACCTACCCCAATGTGCATGATCTCTTGACCAAGGTGCGCCGCGTGTGTGCACATTTCCGTAAGTCATCAACAGCTTCAGCCGGCCTGTTGAAGCTGCAGCAGCGCTTACAATTGCCAGCTCACCGGCTGCTGTGTGACGTGAGCACGCGCTGGAACTCCACCTTCCACATGTTGGCCCGGCTTTGTGAGCAGCAGAGGGCAGTAGTGGAGTACCAGCTGTTACACGGTCGTCGCCTCTCCGTTCAACTTCCTGTAATCAGAAGTGAGGAGTGGGAATGGATGTCAGACCTCTGTGAGGTTTTACGCAATTTTGAGGAATCGACACAGATGGTGAGCGGCGATAACGCTATTATCAGTGTAACCATCCCACTTCTGTGTCTACTGAAACGCTCGCTGCTCACAATTAAAACCGACGCTTTGCATGTGGAAGAGGTGGAAATGGGGGAGGAAGAGCTTACACAAGGTGATAGCCAGAGCACCCTCACTTCGTCTTCTCAGCGACAATTGGAGGAGGCGGAGGAGGAGGAGGAGGAGGAGGAGGAGGAGGAAGACACGGTTGCCTCCGCTACAGAGGGTAGCCATGGAACTTTAGTTCCATCTCTTCAGCGTGGGTGGGCAGAAGAGGAGGAAGAGGATGAGGATATTGAGAGTCATCCTCCTGGTGAGGACAGCGAAATCTTGACTGTTGGTACTCTGGCACACATGGCTGACTTTATGTTAGGCTGCCTTTCCCGTGACCCACGCGTTATACGCATTTTAAACAACACGGATTACTGGGTGTTCACCCTTCTGGACCCCCGCTACAAAGAGAATTTCTCATCTCTCATTCCTCCGGTGGAGAGGACAAGCAAAATGGTGCAATACCAGAAGGTTCTTGTTGAAAAATTGCTCCAAAATTTTCCATCTGACAACGCTGGCGGCAGAGTACGTGCTACCTTGGCCAACCGAGAAGGGGAGAAAAGGGGAGCACACAGCAGTTCCGAGAAAGGCAGGGCAACACTCTCCAAGGCGTGGGACACCTTCATGACACCCCGCCAGCACCCTCACCCTGATGCGCAGCCTAGTGTCACAAGGAGGGAAAAGTTTTGGAAGATGGTGAAGGAGTACGTAGCAGACCGTGTCAGCGTCCTCAATGATCTCTCTGTGCCTTACAACTACTGGGTGTCCAAGCTGGACACGTGGTATGAACTGGCACTCTACGCCTTGGAGGTGCTGGCCTGCCCTGCCGCCAGCGTTCTGTCTGAGCGGGTATTTAGTGCTGCTGGTGGCATCATAACAGATAAGCGTATCCGCCTTTCCACCGACAATGCTGATAGGTTGACACTTATAAAAATGAACAAGGCCTGGATTTCCCCTGACTTCTCCACTCCACTGGAGGAAAGCCCCGGGGGAACATAAACTCACTTTATATATGTTATTTACAATGATGGGAATACTCTGTATTCCCATTCACCCCTTCCACCCAAAAAACGGGTATATGGTTGACTCTTAATCTTCTCATCCTCCTCCTCCTCTTCCATATGCCCTGTGCTATAATTTTTATATAGGGCCAGCTCACCAGCGGGCCCTGTGATATAATTTTTATATAGGGCCAGCTCACCAGCGGGCCCTGTTTGACAATTTTTATATAGGTCAGCTCACCAGCGGGCCTTCTCATATAATGTTTTATTGGGTCAGCTCTCTAGCGGGCCCTCTCATATAATGTTTTATAGCGTCAGCTCACTAGCGGGCCTTCGCATATAAAGTTTAGGATGGTCAGCTCTGCAGCAGACCCTCACCCATAATGTTTTAGATGGTCAGCTCAGCGCACGTTTCCCTCTTAATCATGGCCTCAGTTCTGAAAATCAAGGAAATTTTTGGGAGAATTTGCCTCTGCGCACGTTTCCCTCTTAATCATGGCCTCACTTCCGAAAATCAAGGAAATTTTTGGGAGAATTTGCAGATGATATACAAGTAAATATACAGCAAATACTGTTTGGTAACAATTTTTCGCCTAAAGTCGTTTTTATTTTCCTTTTTGTGTGTTTTATGGTCAGTCTGTAAAAATGGCGTACTACGGGCGAAAGATCGTTCCCAGCAGCGATGTTGGAGTCCAAGATGCATCCAGACATCCTCCCTATGCTGTCCCTGAACCATTTCTGTAGTGTTTCCATCTTTTTCTGCCCTTTTCCTATGGACCAGGCACCCTCCCCTCATCAGAGCAGGGGGTGCCTGGTGTAATGCTCGAGTCCTCCCATTGACTTCAATGGGGCTCGGGTGCTCGGCCGAGCACTCGAGCCTCAGGGGGTGCTCGGTCAGAGCACCCGAACACCCGAGCATTGGGGTGCTCGCTCATCACTAGTTACTATGACTATAAAAGTGGGCAGTGCATTGCTTTATAAAGCATTGCATACCCCTGTGGGGGTTAAGTACGTTCATACTCTCTGCCTACATTAGTTTGAAAACATGTCAGAAAGTGTAATATCTGCCAACCTGGACATTACATCCAGGAATGACTGAATATGATCAGAGCACTTCTTAAAGATATTATCTCTTCAACAGAGGATTGAATGTTATCTCGTGACCAGAGGTCTGACTTAAGAGAAAATCAATTGAATAGAGACACAAGAGCAGCATTCACATGGGTCAATATGAATTTCTTGAGATGGTAAGGTAAGTTCACAGGTGTTACTTCACCTGGTATAGTGTGAAATGGAAATTCTGAATTTAGCATGCAGCTCTGTTTTCACAGACCACACAGTGAAGAACTGCAAGAGACCTGCTGAAACTTAGCTGCCTATCTCATGTTACTCACTTGGTATAGCTGGGAGAACAATTAGTGAGAAATGTATTTGTTAACCCCTTAACGACCACCCGATCCGGCACGTGATAGGCCGTTAAGGACAACAGCACATTTTTTTTTCAGCAAAGTATTTTGGCATGGCAGAGCTGCATCCAGCAGTGGTGCCATCCCAGAATTCCATGACGTGCCAGGATTGTCACTGATCCTTAAGTGCCGAAACCAGAATGATGGTCTTGGAGCAGCATGGGTCCTTAAAGGGATAGTAATACTTCATTTTAACTTTATTTTATTTTGTAGGCATTAAAAAAACATGAAGAATGATATAAGTCTTATCTCTGAAACCTTTATGGTTTAAGAGATATTCACAAACAAAGTATCCCCCCCTGTTCAACCAGATCAGAAGGGAGGTGCCCAGGTAGACTGCAGAGAGGGACAATCTTCAATTAAGATAATGGAAAAAGCTGAAAAACTTGTCAAGGGGGGAAGGGCTTTCATTGTTTTCATACAAAGAAGATTGTTCCCTTCTGTTATCTGTACTGTCATACAACCAGACTCACATCTGAGAAGAGATGGCTTACACTAGGTAAAAGGGGTGGGGAGGGGAACTTTGCTTGTGAATATCTCATAAACCATAAAGGTTTGAGAGATAAGACTTATATCATTCTTCATGTTTTTTTAATGCCTACAAAATAAAATAAAGTTAAAACGAAGTGTTACTATCCCTTTAAGGGGATAACAAGCAGCAAAGCTACCCTTTTAATCCTCTGAATGCCAGAAAATTATCCAAGGAATTGCTTTGCAATCTGCTGTTAATGTTTTCTGGAAACCAAAAGGTTAAGTGCCTGATCAACAAGAATACACGGCCACACCTTCTTCCATTTACAAACAGCAGAGATGCAATGCATTGGAGATCTGTCCAGCATTCAGCATTTTAACCCTTTGAATGCCAGAGGGGTATCCAATGCTTTGGATTGCACCCCATTAGATACCCCTTTGGTATTCAAAGGGTAAATAGGGTTGCCACCTTTTCTTCAAAAAAATACCGGCCATGGCATTCCCTCCATAGACTTAACATTGGAAAGAAGCCAATTTTTTACCGGCCTGCCTGTAAAATACCAGCTGGGTGACAACCCTAAGGGTAAATCATTCAGAATTTGTATTTGTCCCCACTGGTGAAGTTGATTTTCATCAGGACTGCTCCTGTTATTGTAAGTAAATCAGTCCATGGTGCCTATCCCTCTACTAGAAGCAGTACCCCACCTAATAAACATATTTAAAGTCATTTGGGATGCAGCCATGCTATTTCCACAGGTGACTGATCTTGCTTTCTATTGTGGGAACTTCTCTTCCAGGTCAATGATTAACTTCATCTGATACATAAAAGCCACTTTGTTCTCTATTTACTAGCTAGTATTTCTTTCTGTGACTCCAGTAAATGTCAAGACTCCTGTCACAGCTCTGGAGCAATTCTGGAGCAAACCATCTACACCATAGGGGACAAATACAATTTCACATGAATGCATTTGGGAGATGTCCTTTCCTTGTATGAACTGGGTTGACCATCTAACTACACTTACTTATTTTACAGAAAGTGCGTAATTAAATGGAATAGCTTGCCAAATGATTTGGTAGAAGCTAATGCATTATGGAATTTGGTCAGGATTAAGCCAGTTGTAAGGATGAGAGAAACAATTCTGTGAGTTTGGTATCCATTTGAAACTTATTGTTGCAAAACACATCTTGTGTGTGTTACAATCCATGCTTCATTTTCCACTGTAACAAATCAGATAGCAGGGAAAGTGATGTACAGAATTAAAAAGGCTTGCTTACCTTCTCACTCTAATAAAACTGGTTCCTGTTTGGGTCATTCATCTGAACAAGGCAGGAGGATTTATTTGATGAGTGGCAGAATTGCTGAACAAGTCTCCCCCTCTCAAACTCTACCCATGATGTACCTTGTGCTTTCCTGTCCTCTACTCCTTCTTCCTTCCATTTCTCTCATGCTCCCACTCTCTCCTTATCTCACCTCCACTCCGACACATGTTGCCACAGACCCCTCTCTCAAGCACACCACTCATTATGCTCCCTCTGTTTCTTGTGAGCTCCCACCTGCCGCCTATCTCTCTCTTGTACTTTCTCTGATATCTTCTCTCTCCCCCTGTTCCCCTCTCTGCCACCCACCTACAATATATTTTTAACCTGATTTGGTTGGACCCAGTTTTTTTCTACAGGTCCTCCAGTATTGTCTGAGTGGGTTATCTGTACAGCAGTCCCATATATGTTATGCAAATGAACTGTGCATTATATTGACTGCATTGTGCTTTGAATACAGCCAAGTAGCAGTATACTGAGTTAGACTGTGGTCACATGAAGTAGTAGTTGTTCATGTGATCATCTCAACTGAATAGGCTTTCTTTGTTCTACATTTAAAACGTCATACAGATATCAGTGTACTACTGATGTCACCTGTGTAATTAAGCTTTTGGAGAGATAAGAATGTACAGATATGGTAGTGGACAGATGAATGTATCATTCCTATTGACCTATCAGCTCTAGACCAACCACCCTCCTCCCCAAAAACATGTATTAAAACCCCAGGACACACTGTTCAGTAGATGCATAGAATACTATGTGCCAAGTATGGACCTATGTACAGATGTGCACTGTTACTCCCCCTCTGACCCAAGGGCATATAAATTAGGTTGGAGCCACAAAGCAACCTTTCCTCTCATTAGAATCTCCAAGTGGCCCCTCCAATTAAAACCCCTACCAAATACACTGACCCTGATTAATTCTTTCTTTGAATGAAGAGCTTTCAGTGCATTCCTCTTCAGGCAATGTTAAAGGGATAGTAAACCTTGAAAATAAGTTTATCTTATATTGTAGCCCTTAAAAAACATTAAAAATGATATAAGTCTTATCTCCCAAACCTTTATGATTTGGGAGATATTTACATGTAAAATATAGTAAAGTTCCCTTTTCCCGGCTGTTTCAGCCAAGTCTGCCATCTAGTGGACAGATTGGAATTCGGTCCACAGATCAACCGGCAGCTCTTCAGCAGTGCCGAGATCACGATCTTTAAAAATAAACTACTTAATTGGAACTGTGTACAAAGTGTGCCTGGCTTACAAGCACACTTTGTAGACCATTCCAGTTAAGAAATTCTTTTTAAATATCGTGATCCTGGCACTTCTGGAGAGGCACAGCCGGTCCCGGGACCAGATTCCAAACCTGAGAGCTAAAACAGTGATGTCACTCAGGGGGAAACTTTGCTTCTGAATATCTCCCAAACCATAAAGGTTTGGGAGATAAGACTTATATAATTTTTCATGTTTTTTTAAGGGCTACAATATAAAATAAACTTATTTTCAAGGTTTACTATCCCTTTAAGCCATCCATTGTAAAAGGTGCCCTGCAACATATCAATGAGGCCAATCACTAAAATACTTTGAAATCATAATAAATAATGCCACCGTTTCTTAAAGTAAGCCTTGCTGGATCTAATGATGCCAAGATCTTTTACCCAGATTGTTTTGGTGGGGAGGGTTATAAACAGGAATGGAGTCCATAAATCATCTGTGGGGTGAAGGGTGTCATTGTATTCCCTAGGATAATGTGTAGGCTGATGTGCCATAATTATTTTTCTTTGTTTTAGAGATTAAAGGGATAGTAACACTTCGTTTTAACTTTATTTTATTTTGTAGGCATTAAAAAAACATGAAGAATGATATAAGTCTTATCTCTCAAACCTTTATGGTTTATGAGATATTCACAAGCAAAGTTCCCCTCCCCGCCCCTTTTTCCTAGTGTAAGCCATCTCTTCTCAGATGTGAGTCTGGTTGTATGACAGTACAGATAACAGAAGGGGACAATTTTCTTTGTATGAAAACAATGAAAGCCCTTCCCCCCTTGAAAAGTTTTTCAGCTTTTTCCATTATCTTAATTGAAGATTGTCCCTCTCTGCAGTCTACCTGGGCATCTCCCTTCTTATCTGGTTGAACAGGGGGGGGATACTTTGTTTGTGAATATCTCTTAAACCATAAAGGTTTCAGAGATAAGACTTATATCATTCTTCATGTTTTTTTAATGCCTACAAAATAAAATAAAGTTAAAATGAAGTATTACTATCCCTTTAAGCTCTTAAATACATAAGGACTGCAATTAATCTATAAAACCTTTTAACCATGGTGGGAGGGATTTAATCACTGATAACATAGATAGCATAGCTTGGGGTCGTGAATTAATTTATTATAAAATACTTCTAACGCCTCCATTACCAATCAAGCAATGGAGGTGTTAATGAGGGTCAGTGTAGGTAGTGCTAGACGTTTGGGTGTCGTGGTTACATTATGGTCAGGCAGGGACTGAGGATCTCACTCAAACCTGCCTGATACAGCCAAAAAAGTGAGACACTCAGAACATACAACTATTAATTGTATGGTCCAACAGCAAAACACTGGCCCATCAGTAAGGGGGGTACGGGGGTCCTGGGGAAGTTTACTAATATAGACTTGCATTAATATAAATAATCTGTGAGATGTGTTCCTCCCCTCTGATCCAGATCAGCAAAGAGACTGAGGTCTTCTCTATACAGTCTGGCATAAACCATGTAACTGTGGCGCTTGGCTAAGACCAAACACTGGCAGTCCACTCAGCGGACAGATCTGCTAAGAACATATGCTCTTTAAAGTACAGATCTCCACTATTAGAGGAGTTGTCTTTAAAGTAATATCACAAACTCACATCCGATCTCCCAATTAGTCTATATATTCTTCCAAGGAACTTTTTCATGTATATATTTTTAACTTGTTCAAATAATAATTTTGTGGAAAATTCCCACTGATCAGGGAATCTTCCTCTAAGTCCGTATCAATATATCAGTTCCTTTGCTCAAACTTTACCACTTCTTCTACCGTTCAAGCGCTTCTCTCAAATGTAGCAGTCCCTTATTGGAAATCCACCCACTCTTGAACTACAAAAGATCTTCCTTCCACAATCTCACTCCTATGGTAGTGAATACGTATATCTAAAGATCATCTTCACAGCAATGGGGAGGCCTCTTTACTTTAAAAATTGATTTTATTTCTAAAACACATAAAAAGTAAGTCTATATCAGTAGTAAAATTGAACACACATCAAACCCTCATCCGTCACAGATTTACCCGGTAATAAGTTCAATTCCTTGAATGTAGTCTATCTGTAGTCAAAATGTAGTCTATTTGCTGGAGTGCCCATGTGGCTTCCAGTATGTGGGACAAACTATAGGATCGCTACACACACGTATAAATGAACATATGTGGAATATTAAGACTAAAAAAATCTCATACTGTTCCTGATCACTTCAAAATAAGTCATGCATGTGATCCGACTGAATTATCTTTCACTGCAATCGATATTGTACCTAAAGAATGGAGAGGAGGAGATATAGTAAAGATATTATCCCAAAAGGAAACAGAGTGGATATTTAAATTGAAAAGTCTTCAACCAAAGGGTCTTAATGCAGGTATCGGCTTAAATTGTTTTATTAGGAATTAAGAGTGATGACATGTACACAGCAATGAGGTTTTAAATAGGAGTGTTTGACTGGCCGCTAATCGATCCCTGACGAAGTACCTAGTACGAAACGCATTGGGCGGAGTTAGAGGTCAGTCAACTAACCACTCACTAACCCGTGTACCCTAACCCAGTAACAACACTGGCAGTGACGTCAGACGCCGGAGTTTGGTGTTCCAGGAGGAACTGAAATTATTACTGGGTAAATCTGTGATGGGGGCGAGAGTTTGATGTTTGTGGGGCCTCCCCCTGTGAAGACGATCTTGAGATATACGTATTCACTACCATAGGAGTTAGATTGTGGAAGGAAGATATTTTGTAGTTCAAGAGTAGGCGGATTTCCAATAAGGGACTGCTACATTTGAGAGAAGTGCTTGAATAGTAGAAGAAGTGGTAAAGTTTGAGCAATGGAACTTAAATATTGATACGGACTTAGAGGGAGATTCCCTGATCAGTGGGAATTTTCCCCAAAATTATTATTTGAACAAGTTAAATATATATATATGAAAAAGTTCCTTGGAAGAATATATAGACTAATTGAGAGATCGGACGTTAGTTTGTGATATTACTTTAAAGACAACTCCTCTAATAGTGGAGATCTGTACTTTAAAGATCATATGTTCTTAGCGGATCTGTCCGCATTATTTCTGAGGCTGTGCTCTCTGTTAAAGAGTTACATCATTTATGAGTTTGTAAATTGGCTTTATGCCAAATTGTTATGTTATTTATTGGAGTTTACTTCTTCTGATTAGGAAGTGATTCAGTTGGTCATTGTGACATCTATTGAGTTATCTTTTCTCTGGTATTTGAGGTGAGGTGAAAGAGGGACCTGCGCTGATATTTTATATTAGTATTCATGGGCCTAGGTTGCCATAATGGGAGGTCCAGCTATGGATGTGATGATGTTAAACATAGTCTAAATGACATATTGAGTAATGATCAATATTGTAAAAATCCACCTTGCAAAAAAATAATGACACAGATTCCCTATTTTGCAATATACATATTAATCTGAAGAAGTAAAACAAAAGTGGCTTGTGTCACAGCTAGTCACTGATCAGAAGTATTACCATAAGATTTTACCACTCTAGTCTAGTACCATTACAGCAGAAAAACTTCCATGTGCACATTAGACTAAATTCTCCCAAAAGGCATGTCCCCTCTGTAAGGGAACCACCATCTAACCCCCCCCCCCAACATGTACATGGAAATTCCTCCTCTGTAATGGCAATAGAAAGCTGTTTCTAAGAAGTGAGTAGCTGTAGTGATTTTGTTCATCCTCAGAGTTTCTCATGCACTTCAGTATAAATATTCATTCTTTATTAAGGAATATTGTGATAATATGTGGTGGGGTCAAAAGGGGTTAACTGAGGCCACTGGAAAGCAGGCATTTTTAGATATTTGATCATGACGTTTATTCTAGCAAGCCCATTGGTTCTATAGTGGCTGTTATGGAGATAATCCCACCAGGCCATGGCCAGGATTCAACATTATGTTATAATGTTGTTATGTAATGTGTTTATTGTTACAGGGGAAGTAGAGGTTTTACTACAGCAAAAAAAAAAATCCTAATACCCCCACATCCCTCTGGCACACAACGGCTTAAAGAAATGTCATGTGTAAGCAAATTCTGTAGGATGATAAATGTATAGGTTTTTTTGGAGGCATTACACAGGAGCATTCACTGTACTGGCACCCTTGTTTCCCAAAATAAAAAATACATGATCACATATAGCATTTTTTCCAAAGATGTATGATATAATACTGGCACATCCTTTTCCAGAAAGAGATCCCTGGATAAATGTTGCTGTATTCATTCAAAGCTGTCTATATGTCATGTTACCCAAAAGTCCAGTAGATGCAAAGTTTAGGATATATTCAAGCTTTTATTTATGGAAAGGGTGAAAGTGAAAGTCTCCTGGTGCAGCACAGAGTATACTTAGCATATGACACATCAGTTAATTAGCCTTTATTAGCATATGAAACTGCAGTGAAAAACATTGTTAACATACACAACCGCAAGGATACTGTCATTAGTATACAATACCATGTATGAGTATCTCCTTAACAATACATTTTCTGACATATATGCAGACTTTAATTACAGGGAAAGTAATGTCAGAAAAAAATATTAACTATAGGGTATATACAATTAAGAGAGTACTTGCACTTATTCATATCTCTCAAACCATTATGGTTTGAGATATATAGGAAAATAAAGTTATCTGGTCCCTCCCCTTTCTGCTTGATGAGTTATAAAGCTGTAAGAAGCAGATTCTGGTCACTTGACCAGATGTGGCTCTTAAGCGGCGCCTTTATAACGATATCTAAAGCTAATAATTCATTTGGAATGGTCTACAAAGTGTGCCTGGCTTACAAACACACTTTGTAGACCGTTCCAATGAAGTATTTATTTCTAAATAGCGTGATTTCAGCTTTGCTGAAGAGCCTCTGTCTGGTCAAATTACTGGAATCTGCAGCTGTCAGCTAGATGGCAGACTTGAGAGCAGCCAGGAAAAGGTAATTTTATCAAGTTATATCTCTCAAACCATAAAGGTTTGAGAGATAAGACTTACATTGATGTTAATCTTTTTTTAATGTCTACTATATTAAATCAACTTAAAATTAATCATTACTATCCCTTTAAGTTTGCAGATATGCAGACTTGAATCAAAGTGACTGGTCCACTTTAAAAGGCCCAATATTGAAACAAAAAGTGGAGTAATTTTGGAGCATGCGAACTGTGCCATAGGAGACAAACGATAATTCAGCAATTTACCATTGCTTTAAATGGGGCTTTTAACTCCTCTGATGCCAGAGAGGTATCCAAGTAAGGTGACAACATATCCCTTTAAATCGGGGACGTTCATGAAAATGTCATTCCACTCCAATGCAAAATGGAACCTGTCAGTATGTGTTTTTTATAAGCATTCCTGATTTAAAAGCATACGTGGTCACCTTATTTCCTACCCATTCATTTGCAATGTGTTAGAGACCTCTCCAACATTGACAAGCCTAAAATTAATTTCCTCTTATGTACCAGTTGGTTTGCCCAAGCATTACAACAGTTTTCTGTAGAACACTGGGTCGATAGTGTAATGGTTATGTAATGAAACGAATGAAAAGAGCAAATAAGGACATAAAACTGGTATGTAAAAATCATAATTTATTTTCAGAGTAACATATTGACACATTCTCTAAAATCTTCCATGTAGAACAGACAGGTTAAGAAAAATATAAATCTACAACGTATTTGAATTCATCTTTGCCTTATTACTGCCAGAGAGGCCTGCAACCTACAGTGTTGATCTTCTATACACTACAAGACTTCTTGTAGAGAAAGAGTTACATAACCTTGGATGCTAGATATATCTCACGCGTTGTTAAGCAATATGCTGGAATGTCTCTAGCAGCCAAAAGAGAACCCTTTCAGATGATAGGGAGGCCCCTTAACCCTTAAGTATCACAGGGGTGTGCAATACATTGCTTCACTATCACCCTCTGGTCCTTGAAGTATTAATCTCTTAAGGACCAAAACGGTGTGCAACACCTTCGCAATGCGTTGCACAACCCTTTGGTGTTTTAGGGATTAAAGGAGCAGCAACATATTTTTCAATGCAAACATACATAATTATTTTCTGATTGTGTACAACAAGGGTACTCCCACTGTATGGAGATTATTTTTCATTCAAATTTATTACAACTCACTTTTATTTAATTAAAACTGCAATTGAATTTTATGATCACTGGATAGCCACTGTTTATGACTGAAGCTGCACCATAGAATGTAATAACAAAGCATTGTCTCTGGAACAATAGTTGGAGCTGCAGGTGCTGCTAACAGTTTGACAAAAAATAACTTTTGAATGAAAAATCATCCTGCGGTGAGTGTAATCTTGCTTTACTCAGCAAGAAATATATATTTATTTCAATAAATGTGATTTATTCTACAACTACAAGACCCTGTGAGTGCCGTGTCTACAACCACAGAACTGTATGTATCCTCTTTTTATGGCTTGTGCACCCAGGCATTATTCTATGATACAGTGAGTGCAATCCAAAACCCCCAGAATATATATATATATATATATATATATATATTTCACTGAAAAAAAAGTTTATTTCTCCTGCTCCTTTAAGTATTGTTTAGCATTGATTAATATCCAATTGGTTCCACAAATCATCAGTTTTGACAGACTAACAATCAGCTTAAAACAGTATCTTTTAATTCTCTAATGTACATTAAAAAATCTTTCAAACTCGGTTATCAATTTTTTCACTTTTTAACATTTCCCCAAATGTAAGCATATTTAATTTCTAACAAGCAGAACATGACCTCCCTTTAATAAATACAAGGTAATTATGGGGCAGAATGTCACTGTGCACCATGAGTTAGAATTCCTTCTGAAACTCAAAGGGTTAAAAGATGCATTTCAGTTATATTAAAGCTGCTTACGCTGTAGCACTAATTGTGGCACAAACAACTTACATAATTTGTTGAGGTATATAAGGACTTGCTCATGGCTGCAAGTGGTGTATGAGGCTGAGCATCTAAGCATGATAAGGATAAGATGTTCTGTTGCAGATTGTCTTGCAAGCAGGTCTGCTAATAAAGATTCAGAGTAAAGGATGCTGATATTTTGCACAAAGTTGTGACCTTTGTCTTTCCTACAAAAGCCTTAACCCATTGAGTGCCAGAGGGGTACACAACGCATTGCAGAGCAAAGTGTTTTGTACCCCTCTGGCATTCAAAGAGTTAAATTTATTAAGAAATTAAAATAAGTTAAAGCAAGGAAAAACTATAATTCATGTGTAAAAATAGGCAGAATAATAAACTGGTGTTTGAGGTAAAACTGTGGTAAATATAAAAGAACAGAAACCCGCAGGCCCAGCAGGTAAGCACCTTAGTAAATTGGGTTATTTTAGACTTAGCAGATTATCTCACTCAAGCCCGTTTATAAGGCAAACTACTTTTCACTCTTCCGTAACTGATAATTTAAGCTTAAATCAGCAGAAAAAAAATTTAATCTGAAATAAAAATAATACAGTGTAATTCTTTTCCTGTTGAGCAAAACAAGAGTATTCCAGTGGTACTTTTCTCCTTTGTCCCTACAGGCAGCCGTAGTCTGTGACTCAAGCTCTCTCACATGGCCTTATACAACAAAGTAGAGAGGAACAATTCTGGAGCAAACCAACTGCACCAAAAAGAGAAAAATGAAAATTCACCAAATTTCCATTAAATTATACAGGGTGTTTAACCCCTTGAATGCCCCTTGAATGCTAGAGAGGTCTCCACCTCATTGCAAGACCTCTCTAGCATTCAAGAGGTTTGAATCCTCTTTAAATCCATGGGAATTTTAATTCCCCTGTTACGATGCAATTGGTTCCCTGCAGAACGTCTACTGTGTAGCATGATAAATAAGTCTTATACATTGTATTATAAAATATATTTTCTCTTGGACACCTGTGGGCACTGCTGTGGATTGATTACAAAAAATAGTTGTGATAACTGTTGAATGAAAAATCTCCCAAAAGTAAGAGTAATATATAGATGTACTGCTCCTTTAACACCTGATACTATGGAGATTTCACTTCTACTGAAGAGATTAAGGCGCTTTAACCCTCTGGATTCTAGAGGCATCTCCAATGTATTTCAAAGCATCTAACTTGTGGAACATAGCAATTGCTTTAATAAATATAACCATTTAAAACTAAAATAAAGGCATGGATTGTTTAACATAAGCGCAGTAAAGTTATGGAATTCTTTGCCTCAGGATGCTGTACTTGCAGATACTGTTACTGCTTTCAAAAAAGTAATGACAACTTATCTAGCACAGAACAATGTTGACAATTGTCTTTAATGCAGATAGGATATTGATCCAGAGAAATATCCGCCTGCCATTTTTACCCACTTGAAGCTTAAATGGAAATGGCTTCAATGTTTTTTTTTGCCTTCCCCTGGATCAACAGGGGTGATATAGCATGGGCTGAACTTGAAGGCATCATCAACTATGTTATTATGTGATCATAGAATAATAAAATAATTAAAATGGCTATCTTGTACAGGGGAGCACTTCTCACAACTTGATAAATCCAGGCCAACATTTGAAGGGAAAACCTTAATCTCTCTCAGATTAAGTCACAACCTATTTATAGATTATGTTATATATTGAATACACACTGCCCTGTGGAGGTACTTGGCATATTACTTAGAATGATTTGAGATACATGTAGGATGTTGATTACCTGAGGAATAATATAGTCAGACTTAAACATGCAGTCACTGATGTACCAAAAGCAACAGTGCCAGGGGTGACTCCTCTTTAAAGGCCAACTAGCAGTAGATCTGTTCCCCTGGGAGCAGACCTGTCGATGAAGATGGGGCTGCAGGACCTGGAGGACAAATTTAAAGGGGGGATGGGCACAAAAAGGGGGTCTGAAAAGAGACTAGTGATGCTTCCCTAATGCATTGATGCTGCCTATCACAGGACAGTTTACTGACCAGAGTGATGCAAGTTTCCATGGACCTGCTGTGTCAGACTTGAAAGCCCAAAACAGCAGATCTATGGGGACTGCACATGCAACCCAGGAGTTTGTGGCTGAGAACCACAGGCTTCCGAGATCCATTCCAGCTGAGTGGGGGTCAATTTTGGAGTTGCACATTGAAGCCCAAGTTTTTTACCAAGTCTGTTCCTGTAGGCTCAGGCTTTATAAAACGTGGTAACTGCCCTTAAGACCCTACTGTCCAATACCACTCCATATACTGTTCCCCTCTCCTCCAAGGTGCCGATAAAATAGCTTCTAAGTTTTTACTACTATTATTATTGCTGCCATTCATAAGACATTCAAATCATGAGGCACACAAGATATTGTGACATCCATTACACAATACAAAACCAGCATATTCTGGCCTAGCCTGCATCATAGTTCTGGTTATCCCCATTATATATGTTGAGTGTAGATATTAATGAACCAGTCCAGAGTTAATTCTCAATTTTTCTGGTTTATCCTATTTAAATCATTTTTGAGAAACGAATTACAAATAATGACATCCTTTTCCATCTTTCCAACTTCCTATTGGGTCATACATTGCATTAGGAAGTGTGTTTAGTCATGTACCACTTCTGTCTGGCAAGCATGTACCTCCAGTGCTGAACTAGCTTGCCAACTGATTCTAAAGTGAACCACTTTCCAAAACCACACCATCATCAGTTAATTCGTCCCTAACTGGTTGGTTTGAGGGCACTTCTAGAATTTTCCGGACTAATGAGCAACCTATAGGAATGTTTCCAACTTAATTAACCTGCACATACATAGATTCAGCCTCTGACTGTAATCTCAGCAAACTGACCTGTTGCAGATCATCCTTAACTAACGTCTCCAACTTAATGCTTTAATGACCATAGGAGTGTGCAATGCATTGTGTCACAATGTGTACACACCCCTATGATTCTTAAAGGATTAATGGATAATAAATAAGCATCCTGTAACTGTGTACTATAAGCCTTCTTGGCAGCAAAAAGAACAAAAAATATTTTTTATAATTTAACCTTTACTCTTTGGAAAAAGCGTCAAATGAATGAATACATTATATAAAATATATCAGACAAACATCCATGCAAATAAGCATACATTTACAACTCAGACATTTACCACTAAATTCACACGGGATCTGTATAGAGGGGACATCTGAAGTCTGTTATTACAGAAAGAAGTAAGGCAGTAGATAGTTCCAATAAATCATATATCAGAAGTGCACAACCCTTAAATTTAATTGTTTAACTGAATTATAGTCTTGTATTAAAGCAGCAGTATTTTTATTTATTAAAACTTTGTATGTCATAAGACTTTGCGTGCTGATTAAAACATGTGTGCTGCCACAGCAGGGAGATTTTTCATTCAAAAGTCATTACAGTTCAGACTAAACTTTTCTGTTGTGGTTACCAGGAGGTGCTGTTAATGTCACTTACTGTGGAGACCTGCAATCTAGGACTCAAGTTCCCTCATAGGGTGCATTACAAAACAATACATTTTGAAAACACGTTGGCTCTGTTGGCTAACAGTTTGATTAACTAAATCTGAGCTGTAATAACATTTGAACAAAGCATCTCCCAGCAATGTGAGTGCCATTGTTCTAATGAGCAGGGCAAACCCTGTAAGATTATATACTTTATTTATTTTTCCCTGAAAAAGGCTTACTGTTCCCTAATTTATCCAGTGGATCCGTCATTTTGATTGACTTACTTATACTTATCAGAGATATCCTTACAACCTGGACTGTTAGTAATCGTAAATTATAACTAGATCTTCTGTAAACTAGCATGTTTTATAATTTACATAACATTTTGAAAAAATATGACACCTTAGTAGAAAATATACTTGCTGGTTTGTGTTAGCTTTCAGCAGGATGGAGGAAGCCATTTTCCTTTCATTCCTCACTTCCTGTTATATCTGAGAAGGGAAGTCTGCACTGTACTGTGCCTATGATCAGTCATATATTATAGTTTATATCAGGGTATGGAAACTCTTACATATATATCAGGGAATTTTCCAGCACACAATAGCAAGTCCTATTTTAGAATTGCATTTACTGTAATTATTGGAGTTGTGCACCCCTGACATACATAAACAGTGAGTTTGGTCTCTGCTGGTGTGGAAGCTCTTTAAATGTCAGTTGTACTATGTGGGTTCATATCCATATTAACATTTGAATGAGGCATGGACTTTCCTTCCATTCAGTGGTTGTGGAGGACGGAAATTGTTCACCATATGGATTCTCTCATCTTCCTCTTCGGCATTGAAAAGAACTGTTTTCCTGAATTTCTCCACCTGTGAAAAAATAACTAAAATGTGTATTTCCACAATGATAACCAGAAACAGTCTGACCAGTTTCCTAATAAGTATAAGAATGTGTGATAATATTTAGCATGGTTGTGTGGGAACGAAAGGTTGTATTCAGTATCCTAAAGAGGTGCAATTCTTAAGCAAACCATTTGCACCATAAGGGGCAAATAAACATTCCAAGATCTCCAATTATTTAAATGCAGCTGTGTTGGAGAGCTCTCTAGCTTTCAAGGGGTTAAAATCCTAATTTAAATCAATGAGAATTTGTATCTTTCCCCCATGATGCAGTTAGTTTGTACCAGAATTGCTCACGTTATTCTTAGAATATCAGCCTCCAAGTATCCATATTTAAATTCTGTTACACAATTAGCCTTTTCAATATATTGCATATTCCATCTGGCACTGGAGGGGTTAAACATTATGCTATGATGTAGAGGTATTACTGGAACCTACTGGGCCCAGCAGTGAAATCTGAGGCTACCCCCTCCTCCATGATCTGGAGCAAGTTTGAACCATGTGTCGAACAAACCAAAGGTGCAATTCACCAGTGGAGGTTGTTAGAAGGTTTTTGTGTGAAAGAGAAAGACAGAAAGAAAAGGTGCTCAGCGGGTTAATTAAGAAAAGGGAAGGAGCTCACCAACATTATTCTAATCTTACTACCTGGCAGCGGCCATAAGTGATGATGACAGTGGCCACCACTCAAAATTGAAAACAGATCTAATTGTAAGGGCCTAAATGATCGTGCAATGCCGACTGGGCACCCTTGGATTCCAGAGTCATCACAACTGCAACCTCTGTACCTCATTTAGTTATAAACTTCATATGACTATAATTGTTTTCCTTACCTGTTTTTCAGAAACCATAACAGGCTCTTTTAGGACAATCCATGTCACAGTTTCATTCAGTGGGGGTGTTGTCAGAGAGCCAGGATAGGTCCAGTATTCTAGGCTTGGTGGTAGAAGGCACTTTGGATTGAAGTTATCAAACTGAGCTTTGGTTCCCTGTAACACAGTTACAATCATGGTGGGTGGATATCTGAAGTAGTCATTCTAAGGTAAACATTACTGGAAAACTGCCAACACCACCTCATACTTAACTTCCTGCACTGATGATAACACTTCCATGCATACCAAGCTACCTGCAGACTAACTGATATTACCAATCAATATAGGATTATTTTTACATTGTAACTAGCAATTAAGCCCCAAAGCTATAAATATAGCTTTCAGGAAATTACAAGTTGTGTTGATCAGTTCCAGGTGATCCATAGCCGTGTTCTTAGTAATAAGCTTAATTTAGTCCCGCTGATTTATGAGGAGAGCAAAATTGAGTTCTTCAAAAAGAAACCTCTAAAAATATCTCAATAAATAATGAATTGGAAACTTAGCTTGTTTGGTTTATGATAATGTTTCCTACAGAACTAATTTTCATCCAAGTCATCCCAAGTCAATGACTTGGTTCCTTTTTATTCTGGTAATACATTAGACAACCACTACAGCATACCTCCAACTGTACCTTTCTAGCAGGTACAGTACTTTTTTTAGATTTCGTATATTATAAAATATTGTGATCATTTTGTACTTTTTAACCCTTTAAGCACCAAGGGATGTCCTTCTCAATACATTGCACACTCCTCTGCAAGGATTAAATAAAGTTTCAAGCACTGCATGCTGGGATGTGCGTGTGTCTGTCTGTGTGTGTGTGTGTGCACCCATGTCTGTTTGAGAGACCTGTATATGCAGCAAAAATGTTTTTCTTGTAGTTTTACAGATGTATATATAAGTTTGATATGTGTGCGTACAAGTTTAGAACATTATCTGAAAAAAACAGTGCTGCAAAATGGCATCAATTTATAAATATATATTATGTTGTATAGGTGTTTCATATTCATCCTGCACCAAAAAGGAGGCCTAAGTGTGGTGGAGGGCAGCAGCTCTGCGTATTTCTGTTGTACCTCTGCACTGTAGAGGACAAATAAATATTCCCAAAATGTAATTTGTCCCCTTTATTAAAATGGGGTTGCCCCAGAATTACTACAGTTTTCTTTTTTGCATAAGACAACTTTGGAATGGGTGCAACAAAATCTCCCTTGTAAATGAAGCTTAAGAGATGTGAGAACATAAATATACACACAGATCTGCTTTATTTTCTCCCCTTAACTGCTATGGTAATTGTCTCAGTTTTGTCCTAGGAGGCACTGTCACCATTACATACACATGTAATCCCTTAAGGGCCAGTGTACACACCCTTCTAGTACTTTATGGGTTAAATTCTGAATGTTAAATGGGATATATGAACAAGTATATCATTTCTATGCAATAAAAATAAAGAGTTTTGTGACCTATAGATTCACACACAAAAGACAATGTGTTAAAACATGTGCGGTTAGAAGGCGAGGATTAAATGTAAAGGTGGAAACCTAATATGCTGAATAGGATACTTCACAACAGAACCAGATTACAGAGAGTGTATATTTTTAACTTTTACTCAGGTTTCTTTACATTAAGAAATGAATACCCTGTTATGCACAATAAGGTAAATATTAGACAGTCCAGTGCTCACATAATTAATGTTTTTCTAACTACAACCTATGCCTGAATTGTTGAAAAATACTGTACAGTAGATATATGACTACACAAAAATGTGCAAACACAAAACTCCATTGTGAATAAGCATTATTCATTTCTCAGCCCCACTCCCACTCAGTGTAAATACTTCCAATGTACTTCTATACTTCTAGTGAAAAAGGACCACCCCACCCCTTGTCTTTTGACATATTTCGTGCACAGCTTTGGTTATCATTTTCCCCTGGAAATTATCTGATATTATGAAACAATACAACGAAATTCAGATATATTCAGTTGCACAGGTTTGTTGCTTGCATTGGGACATATATGGTGAGATTTTATCCTAAACAAGAATGTGGGAGATTTCTCAAATAGGAATAAATGAACACTGTGAAAAATAGTGATGTGTTTACTTTTGGGTAGTAAGAACAATCCACCATCTCTTGCAAAACATAGGTAAATGGACTTGTCACCCTAAGACAAGTATAGTTTATTTTAGAAATAATTCAATTCTGCCTATGTGTTGTTCAAGCAGCTTTTCTAATAAATAAACAGATTCTGAGAAATTAGCCTTTATGTTTCAGTGGCACAGTGTGACACTTTATGCTAATTCCCTACACCGTATGCAAATTAGCTATTTTTGTGGCCAAGCTTATATCTCTCTGTACTATAAAAAATACCCTCTCTGTACTATAAAAAACTGCAACACAACTGGGGTTATTCCTTAAGGCATGATAAAGAGGGGATAAAGTGGAGAAGACTTCTCCAGTGAAATCATTTCTCCAGTTCCTATGTTATTCTATGGAGCCTGTTCACTAACATTTCTTAACCCCTTAAGGACCAGCGGTCTCGGGGAGTGCTGTCCCTTAAGGACCACACAGAAAACTTTGACATGATGTCCCACGTGACTGATCACGTGGGGCGTCACGCCGAACGGAGGGACTGAAAGAGATCTCTCCGGTCTTGAATTGGTCAACTTCAGTCCCCGGTATTACTCACCGTGCTCCTACAGGAGCGTGGTGAGTAAAAGTATGTGACGTGCCAGGACCGTCACTGGTCCTTAAGTGCCGGACCAGCGTGATGGTCCTGCCACGTCAATGATCCTTAAGGGGTTAAGTTTTGGAGATCGTAGTGCATAGGCTCCATACAATAACATAGGAACTGGAGAAATGATAAACTGGACAAGTCATCTCCACTTTATCACCTCTTTATCACACCTTAGTGCATAACCCCAGTGTGTGGTAATATTGGTCCAGCAAGGAAACTGTAGTAGTGCATTTTATGTTATATTTTCCCTTTCCCTTGTATTCCATGCAGCTGTACCATATGATCAGGGGGTGGATTAAGGAAAACCAGTTGTTTTTTTTTCTTTTTCATTCCACAATTTACAGTAATAGTAGGCACTATAATTGTTATGCCCCACAAGAGGTCATAGTGGACAGAGTGCAGGTAAGTGGAGCATTAGCTATTATTTTAATACCAAGAATTACAACAACTCTTCAGCTTTCTGATTACATTTCAAAGTCTTTAATATTCCTTAAACAAAACAAAACAAACCTGCTGTAACCCTTTGAGTGCTAGAGGCGTACAGATCGCTTTGCTGAGCAACGCGTTCTGTACCCCTCTAGCACTCAAAGGGTTAAGGAGAGGAAGGAGAGCAAATAAGATTACTTACTTTAAACCTCACCATGTACAGTGCATCTGTAAGTCGGTTGAACTCTGTGTGCAGTGCACCAATCTAAAAACAAAAATACATGAATTGATACAGTATATCATACATTCATCCACAACCATTCTGGGTGCAATTTGCATGTTAAACAATGTAATCAATATATTTGTTACCAGATATTTATATTGAGAGAAAAATTGGATGTGAAATCTTTACAGAGGGAGCTTTAATCCTCTGAGTGTCAGAGAGATATGCAATGCATTACTTTGCAATGCGTTGCACACCACTCTGACATTCAAAGGGTTAAAAGATGCAGGTAACCTAATTTGTATTTGTACCAGAAAGTGTGCTTATAAGTTAACTCTTTGAGTGTCAGAGGAGTACACAAAGTTGTGTACCCCTCTGGCACTCAGTGGGTTTAAAGGAACTCACAGGATTAAAGGGATAATAATGTTACATAATAAAAGCAGCTCTAATTAATCATCATAGTATTTGGACTTTGGAGAGTGTTATTTCAATTCTGTCAGAGTTGTAGTTCAAGAGTAATTCAATGACAAAGTATCCCCCTCCCACCCCTTTTACTGATGTAACACTGCTCAGCCAGATCAGAAGGGAAGTGCCCAGGTACACTGCAGAGAGGGACAATCTTCAATTAAGATAAAGGAAAAACCTGAAAAACTTTTCAAGGGGGGCAGTGTTTTCATTGTTCTGATAGGAAGAAGATTGTCCCCTTCTGTTATCTGTCTGGTCTATGGACTGCATTCCACATGTGAGAAGAGATGGCTTACACTAGGTAAAAGGGGAGGGAGGGGGAAACTTTGCTTGTGAATATCTCATAAACCATAAAGGTTTGAGAGATAAGACTTGTATCGTTCTTCATGTTTTTTTAATGCCTACAAAATAAAATAAAGATAAAACGAAGTATTACTATCCCTTTAAGAACACTAACAGCTAAACTGATCTGGGATTCTACTTTTTTACCTTGTAGTCCATGCCAGGCTCTGTAAAAATGCTCTGTTCTTTTGAGTCCTAAAACCTACTCTTATGTATGCTCTGTGAGGGATCTTTTTTTCCAAGGCCCCCATTACCACAGAAGTCTTGATAAGGGGCTGGATTCAAATGCAGGTGTTAATTTTATCTCTGCTTTTATCTCCAGGCATCCCCATAGACTTCAGTAAGAATGTTTTGGAAAAAAAAGGGAGGTAACATTTATCTCCTGCATTTGAAGGTGTCTATGAAGTGATTGATCCATATTGTCTTTAAATGGACTGAGATATAAGGTAACAACCTTACTGTGGATGCTAATCTCAATACATTAACATCATTAGCTTGTCACAAACAACTGAATTGTGTCCATACTGGGCAGTCTACACTGCACTGAAATGCAGGTTTAGGAACAGACTTTAAGGACCTAACATAAAGTCATTTTACAGCTGCTAATTGGAAGTACGTGATATGTGAAATTAAATAAACCAGTTTCATGTTTAGGTGTTGGTGTTCATTTGAGACAATTAACCTCTTGAGGACCAGAGGGGTTAATGAATTTGTTCCAGGAGGGCTGTCCAACACAACACTTCACTCTGTATCACTCAAAGGCTCAAATGAAATAGAGAAGTAGATAGTATCTATGGAACACAAGCCGGTAGTATTGGGTGATAGCTGCCTACATCTTCCTGTATAATGTACAAGGGCTCATATGAACAAAGTAAAAAAAAAGAGCAATACTGGAGCAAACCAACTGCACCATAGCAGAAAATTAAAAATTATTGATGATTTAAATTCACCTTTTTTAACCCTTTGAATGTGAGAGGGAATAAAAGCCCATTTTAAAGGGATAGTAATGTTTCAAAACAAATGCAGCTCCAATTATTGTTTATAGTTTCTGGGCCATGTACAGCGTTACCATTCTCTACAATGTGTAGTTTTAGAGTAATTGAAACATAGTGTCCCAGTTCCACCCCTTTTACTTAAGTAAAGCTGCACAGCAAGACTGTCCGGATGGATCGCAGCAGGGGACAATCTTCTGTGAACATAAGGACAAACCTGCTCCCCTCCTTCAAGGGGGACAGGGTTTTTCTTATGCTCATAGCCAGAAGAGTGTGCCTCACTGTGAGCTGTTCGGTCAAGTGACCAGATTCCACATCCGAGTGGAGGTGGCTTACAATAAGTAAAAGGGGAGGGAGGGAAGCAATTTATAATTCAATTACTCTGGAACTACACATTTTAGAGAATGATAATACCGCTCTACATGGCCCAAAAACACTAAAGAATATTTGGAGCTGCATTTATTTTGAAACATTACTATGCCTTTAAATCAATGAGAACTGTATTTGTCCTCTGTAGTATAGCTGGTTTGCTGTAGTCCTTTTTTTCTGCCTTTACAAGTTTCAGCATGGATGGTCTGCACACGACCTTTGGGGACTCCTGCAGAACTTTCATATGTGCTGCACTGTAGTCTGTGCATCCTCCAGGGAATGGCTGACTAATGTGTGCACCAGGTAAACTAGTTTGGTTGGCAGTACATGGGCCAGCCATCAGCTGTTCCCTCTAGTAATAAGATCGTCAGGGGGATGGCAGAAGGTAAGTTCAGAATGTAGTGACAGAAAAATAGCTGCAATTTTCCTCCTGTGTGAAAAAGCCCCAAAACAGATCTGGTACAAGAGAGAAAGAGAGAGACAGGGGGTGGGAGAGAGAGAAAGAGAAAACCCAGCTGCACTACAGAGGGCATAAAATTCTGCATACCCTTCTGGCACTCAAAGGGTCAAATCAATAGGAATTTGTATCTGTCTCATGTGATGCTTTTGGCTTACCATGGAATTGCTGCATGTTTGCCATTTGCACAGGACAAACTCCAGCCTACACGCCTATTGTGGAGCATGTACCACCTTAGTGCACACCACCCCCGTATTCTATAATATCACGTCCAAATATATCAATGTGAAAACCACTATCAGAACTGTTAACTTCAACATTAGACAAATCAAAGGGGACCAATTCTGGGGCAACGCACCTGCACAACTGGGGACTAATGAAAAGGGATTTTTAACCCTGTCAGTGCTTCATGTTGTGTTGGAGTCCTTTCTAGCATTCAAAAGGATAAAAGCAACATTTAAATTAGTGGGAATTTAACCATTTGAGTGCCAAAGAGGTGCACAACATACCCCTCTGGCATTCAACAGGTTAATCCGTATTTGCCCCATATGGTGGAGTTGATTTGCTCCAGAATTTTTAGCTTAATGAATGCGACCATTTGGACCATAATTAAACTATCGATAAAACATTTTCATGTTGATATTTTGGTCATGTGATCAAGAACAATTCATACTCACTTCCAGAAAAACGCCAATTACCACCAAACCATCCTGGGCTCCAGCTGCTTCTGCAAATGAGGAGTACTTCCTAGCGTTCCAGTGAACTAAGTGGAGCTGGGGGGAGGGGCAAAACATTAATATGGATCTGATGGGTCATTGAAAATTAGTTCTGTAATCACCCCAACAAATGCCATATCTGGCATATGTACCCAATAATAAACTAAATGGCAATGTTCAGAGTACCAGAATAATTATATCTAAGGACACTTACTGTCAAAGGGGACAGAAAACTATAGAAATGTACCGTAATCAGAAAAGGTGTTATAGAACATATATTTCTATATACACAAAACAGTCAATTCTAAACTGTCTATTTACATGATATTACTAAAAGGAAACTATACCTATCGGGATAAGTAGCTTTTAATCCCTTAATGTCCATGTGGATTTATATAAACATCCTTTTTCCTGGGCTTTATGCCAGATAGATGCTGTATACTGTATGTCCAAAAGTTTTAGCAGCATTGTGAAAATTGACAGCACTCCCACTGTAGCAGATAAAGATATGAGCAGGCTGTCCTTCTGCTTTCTTTTAACCCTTTGAGCACCAGTGGGGTACGCAACACATTGCTTTGCAATGCGTTTTGTACCCTCTCTGGCACTCAAAGGGTTAAAGGTAATTCAGTGCAATCCATAGAATCACAAGAGGAAACTGAACAAGTCTTGCTGTCATTAGTGACAGCACAATTCCATGAATGAGCACAGTAAAGAACCAAACTATCAAAGACAGCGTAAGTCCCTTCTTACTACTAGTAACCAGATGAGTAAATTCATCCTGTGAAGACTGATTGAGAAATCAGGGGTTGCCATGGTAACCTTACCCAGCTGTCTGCCAGTTAAGACACCTATCTTTGTCTGAGTGCTGTAAATGGGTCCTGAGCACGAACTGTATTTTAGCTAGTTGTCAGGACTCTGTAACAGCAGTCATACACAGGGAAGTGATCTCAGTTGTATGATCACAAGGTAGGGCTGTTATAGCAACCCCAGATCCAGTGGTTTGTCAAATACCTATCACATTCATAAGAGAAAGGGCAAATGTAACATAAAGGAGATACTAAAACCTAATTAACTGCCTACATATAGTGTTTATTAGATCAATTACAGTCTTAAATGGTAAAGAATGTAAATAAAAACATGTTTAAAAGAAGCATTACTATCTTGTTAATACCATGGAAGCCAGAGTTGTCTCTAGTGCATTGTTTTGCAATGAAAATGAGGCATCTTTAGTATCCAAGAAGTTGCTGAGATCTTATGGTTCCCTGGAATTATTAGCAAGCTATAAATGGTCATCCATACCTCGGAAGGGTATGACCTCCCATCCACTGTATGTTCTGAGCCTTCCGTATGTTGGACTCCCCAGTGGAAGTGGAACTGCTTCAGTCTGTATGAACCATCAAGTGGACCCCCACTGATCACTGTAAAAGTTGTGCAGGAAAGTTATTTTGTGTCAGATGAATGAGTCACAGAAAGAACAACAAGTCCCACCAGATTGAATTATATCAAGTTATTTTCACACTCAGTCTTATTTAAGTCATTACGAATTTCACACATTGATACCAAAGTGTTGTCCTCTGCAATTATTGAAGTGAGAAAAAATAAAGTATACGTTTTAACAATCAGGCAGGATTATTAACCCTTTACGTTCTTGAGGGGTAGCTGACTCTCTTCCACTCAAATGGTTAAACTTCTAGTAGATGATGAAAAGATATTATCACCTCTAAATGAAAATGGGTCATATCATTTTAATCATAAAATACAATTAAGCTTTTTGGACCAGAGGGGCTCACAACGCATTGTTGAATAATGCGTTACACACTCATCTACACCCTACTCTTGCAGTGGATGTGTAGGTAGTTATGCATAATCCTTTGGCCGCTGTTTACTTATGCGAGCTTCAAGGGAGTGACAAATGCAGTGAACATTGTGAGGAGGTAAACTGTCAAAGTTGAGATAAAGGTATGTGTGAAAAGAAAACTAGAGGTCTATAATCTAAAGGTAACTATTTGCTTTAGGGTTTTTTCCATTTATCAAGCTTGATTATTAAATGTCACAAAGAGGACCATGCAATTCTGCCATGCACATTCAAGGACATGATCAAGGAATATTTTAGGTCTCCTGTACCAAACATACATTACTGCAAGTGGTGTCTGTGAGTTCAAGATGTTTAAACTGATATTAACCCTTGTGTTTAGGTGACAGTCTAGCCTCAAGAAGGTGAGTTAAAGGTAGCTGATGCTAAAAGCAAAAACATCCCAGCTTAGTTCAAACTAAAACATCTGCATAAACAGCACCCAGTGCCTTTACCCTCCAGTTGCCTGGAAAGTCTAATACTCAACATTACAACCAGTCCAGACCACATATACCAAACAAAATATTATGCGTTATGAAGAAAGGTAAAGAGAAGCAATCCTGCAACATAGGGGATGAATAAAAATGACCAAAATTCCAGTTGATTTAAATGAGGCTTTTAAACCCTTGCATTCTGAAATGCATTGCAAAGAAATGTGTTGGAGACATGTATAGCAGACGATAGGTTAAAAGACCAATTTAAATCAACTGCATTTTTATCGGCCTGCTATAGTACAGTTGATTTGTTCCAAAGTGACTCCACTTTACCTTTATACATAAGGGCCATTGAATATTATACAGGAGAAATCACCAACTGGATTTCTTTCATGACTGGATAACCCTTTGCGTGCCAGAGGGGTATCCAACGCATTGTTAACCCTTTGAGTGCCAGAGTGGTACGGAATGCATTGCTTTGCAATGCATTCCGTACCACTCTGGCACTCAAAGGGTTAAGCAATGCGTTGGATACCTCTCTGGCATTCAAATGGTTAAATTAGAACAGTCAGTTATTGGATATTCAGCTCTAAACAATGATACTCCCATTTCTGAAAGACTTATCATTCATAAATTGCATATATATATATTTTTTTTTAAATTAAGCTGAATTTTTCTGTTGTGCCCACCAGGTGGTGCAGTTCATGTTAATAATTATAGAGCACTGCAGTTTATGACACAAGCTCTCCCTTACAGTTGGCTCTGTTGCTTCTAAGTACAACAGCCTCTCAGTCCATTACTACTGAAGTTAGAAGGACCTTATGTGTAAAACTGCAACAACTGTGAGGCACACAAAACTAAATAAAAATTCCAATTGAATTCAATAGGGCTTTCTAGCACCCTAAATGCTAGAAAGGTCCATACCTCTCTGAACCCAAGAGGTTAAAAGGCCCATTTATCAATGGGAATTTGGGGCAATATTTCTTCCCTGTGTTACACTTGGTTTGCATCAGTATAGCACCAATTTGCTTTTATACATAAGACACTTTGCTCCTAGTGGAGTAGTAATGCTTCTGTTTACACCCAATACAAATGCGTTGGCCATAGGACTGGATTTAACTGAAGGCTGATAAATGTATTATACATTTAATCTCAATGATTATACTTGCCTTCTGGAACATTTGGAGATTCTATCACTGATATATTTATCACCTGCAATTTTAGCCCATCCTCCTAATGTCTTAAAGTGGAAATGTCACTTTGTAACAAATGAAAGAACTTTCTGAAGCACCTATATTTATGTTGGTCATTTTTTAATTTAAAACAAACATTTATTGTATGTATTTAGCTTTATTTATTTGTCAATTAATGTAAATCTAGCAGGCAGTGTCAGGCACTATCACAATGCTCTACATTACCGACTGCCATTTCTCCCAGATATTACTAGTTAATTTACAGACAAATAAATTAATCTAAATATTTCATAAACTAGTATCCTATAATTTGCTAAGGATGTTTGTCAGAAGCCGTCATGTGCAGTAGAGATGGCTGTGCACGCTGCAGTCATGCTCAGTACTGACTGCCCGCGCCGCTGCTCATACGGAGCAGGACGCCCCAAATTTAGACCAGAGTTCTCTCTGCGCATGACTGGAGCGCCGCCAGTGTTGGCCCGTGTACACAGGCTTTAAAACTAGTATAAAATAAATAGTAGCTATACAGATGCTTCTGAAAGCTATTTCAAAATCAACTATTGATACAATGTATCAATTTCACTTTAACTTTTACTACTGAGAGCTACCTACTGAGACCTGGCTTTTCCAAACAGGAAGCAGAAAGTAGATTCATTGTAATGCAGAATCATTTCACAGTAAAAGTGTCAAGTGGATTGTTAAATCACAGGAAATATTTCAGTCTAATTAGGGAATGCAAATGAACTTTATCTCATTGAATTTAATCTCTACTTTGTCACCTTCTAATCTGTGTATTCAGCAGAATCCACATAGTTAGCAAACATTTGGCCCCTCAGCTACAATCTGATTGGAATCTGTGTATGTGAATCATCACCTATGTATAAATGCATGATTCAGGATATTGAAGTAACTGACCTACATAGGGGGGAGGGAATTCTATTTGAGGCACTAAAGATCTCAGTATCAAATCCCTGATTCCTTGAGCCTGATGTCCTACAATAGGTGTAGCCAACCCTTGTCCTCAAGATCTACCAACATCGCATGCTTTCTGTATATCTCTGAATGAGCACATAAAGCCCAATTAAATTAATGACTGAGCCAATAATAAGTCTACCTGTCTCTAGTCGGGGGATCCTGAAAACATGCACTGATTTCTATGGGACATTTAATCTCTTGAATACTAGAGGAGTCAGACACCTTCCAAAATAGCACTTTAGAGGTCTATCTAGCATTTAAAGGTTGTCTCCTGTGGTGCAGCTGATTTTCCCTAGAATTAATCAAGTGCTTTTTAACCCTTTGAGTTTCAAAGAGGCATCAAACACATTGCAATGGTTAAAATCCCCATTTACCAGTAACTCAGAGGGAATTTTTAGATTTTTTTTAGTTTTCCCCAAAAGTTCAAATGGTTTGCCCCAGAACGCCTCCACTTTTCTTTTGAGCATATGGCCTATAGACTCCATAGTAAGAGTTAGATCAAAGAAACATAGGGGGATATGCACTAAGGTGTGATAAAGAGGTGAGAAAATAGAGATGACTTCTCCAGTGTTACCACTTCTCCAGTTCCTATGTTATTCTATGGAGCCAATGCACTAAGATCTCCAAAGCTGCAGAAATCTTAGTGCATTGGCTCCATAGAATAATATAGGCAACTGGAGAAGTGATATCACTGGAGAAGACATACCCAATTTGTCAACTCTTAGTCACCACTTACTGCATCTCCCCCACTGACTCACAGTAAGTGATAGGAACAACAACCCCAGAAGGATGTAACAGTACATTGTAGTTTAATCTAAAACATACACATTTCAACTGTAATACCTATAGTATGAAAGATAAAGCGCTAGAATAAATATATGTATATTTTTCATCAAAACAAGTTTACTAATCTTTGTAATGCATTGGACACCCCTATGGCACTAGAAGTGTTAAATGAAAGGTTCGGGTGGAATCAGTTGATTGTAGGTGGAGCAGTGTTCCCTCTAAGGTGAGCAAAATTGAGCAAGGGAGCACTATAAGAGTTAAAGGGATAGTAACACTTAAAATATACATATTGTAGTGTTTATCCCTCTAAGTAGAACAAGGGCTATAACTGCTGAGAGGTGTTTTATTCAAAAGTTATTACAGGTCAAACTTAAATATTTAGGTGCAGTATCACAGTGGCCTGAAATTGTACAGTGGAGCTGTTGCTACACCATCCTATGGACAGCTCTTGTCAGTTGACCATAAAGTTCCATATGATGGTGTAGCAACAGCGCCACTGTACAATTTCAGGCCACTGTGAAATTGCACCTAAAAAATTCAAGTTTGAGCTGTAATAACTTTTGAATAAAACACCTCTCAGCAGCCAAGCCCAGGTGTCATTACACCTTTAAGTGTTTCCCTTAGAGGGTACATTGAGGTGGAGTAAAATGAGGCAACTCAACATACTATTAAGGATGTATATATGTATGTACGTAGTGACTTTTTCTCCTTTTTAAACACTTGAATGCTCGAGAGGTCTCCAACACATTGCATTACAATGTGGTGGAGACCTCTATACTTTCCATGGGGTTAAAAGCCCCACTTGAACCAAGGAGAATGTTTATTTGTCTTGTACTGTGCAGATGGTATGCTCCAGAGCAGCACCTCTTTAACTTGCTTACTACAGTCCCTAAGTGTAGTTGCAGTGTCAGTAGTAGCCATAAACTTTGTTTTTCAGACAGATATCCCAATTAAATTGTCCTGATTTGTAGCCTGTAGATGTTACCTGTTTTGTCATCATTGTCCTCAAACTCCACCATAACAGAATGACCGTTGTTGGAGATATTGATGGATGTGCTCTGATCATAGGAAAATTCTAGTGGTTTTAGATCCGGGTTGAAAACAGCTTGATTGGGGACAATGTCAATGGGAGACTGACGTTCTCCCTTGGCAATGGGGAAATACCGGTACCATTCGGAGGGTCCTGGGGATTTAAGCATAAAAAAGACAAGGCTTAGTTTTATTCTACCCTTTACCTCCACCCCATACCTCATTATCTATATCTGCTAGTATTCAGGTTAACAGAAAACATAGGCATTTTGGTATCACGTATTCAAATAAGCAAACTTTAATTCAAGGTCCATACAGTATCAAATTTTGAATAACTGGCATGTGCTTACACAGAGACCTTATAGAATGCACTTGAGGGATTTTTTCACAATTTAAATGTGTAAATCAGCTTTTCTCAACATTAGACATTGGGGCACACCAAAAGGTCAGCTTTTCAAGATAACCTTATTTAATCACTGGTGAGTAATTAGTGGCTCAGTCATTGCTAATAAGCTGCCTGTACTTAATTAGGGATATCCTAAAAACTGACCTGTTGGTGTTCTCTGAAGTTTGGTGCAGTTTGGTGGTATAAACAATATACTGTAATAACCAATATCACTGACGTAGTGTCACATACATGCATCTCAATTAGAATGTCATCACACATGTATATACATTTGTCGTCTATACTCAAACACCCTACCTAATCTGGAACATTTCAAACACCTTGTGGCCTGATAAAAGTAGAAAGATTCACCATTATTTTTGCTTGATTTCTTTGGCCCAAAACAGAAGTACTATCAGTAATAACTTGATGGTGGCCTTGCCTTTTTCCATACCATGCAAATCATATGTCAGGGTCAATAAACAACTATATTAAAATCCTCTCTATGCCCTCAAAGTTATGGGAACAGATTTCCCATAGCTCACATCTCAGTGGTCCACTCTTGGTTTGCTGTACAGATCACCAATATCTGCACAGCTGGGTGACTTCAGTGATCATGGGAACTTCTTCCTTCTACACAGCAGACCCACCCCAGAAGTCAGCTGAAGGCAGATCCACAGACACAGGGCTTCTATGGAGAGGGGAGAGATTTCCCATGAAGCCCAAGTAAGACTCTGATGTCACCCAGATATGGCAATATTTGTGATCTGCACAGCAAAATGGGAGAAACCTAGTGAGTTATGAGTTATCGGAACTCTGTTCCCATAGCTCTGAAGGCATACCCATGGGTTTACAAGGGTGTTTTATTGACCTTATATTGCCTCTTTAAGAAACTTATATAGGAAGCAAAATATGAACAATCCTGAGCAAACAAACTGCATCAGGCACAAATAAGAATTCCCATGGATTAATTCTAATTATTTATTTATTGATAAAGTGCTTATCAAGGAATAATACAATAATATAATTTCATGTACTGTATGTCTTAGAGGATGGATCAAGGCATGTCCTTGGATTTCAATTGACTTTTTAACCTCTTAAATGCTAAAGTGGTCTCCAATGCATTGCAAAGTACAGTGCAGCCCCAACTTATTAAACTAAGTCTCTTCCCACAGGAGCAGACTTAGCATAAAACATAATAATTGCCCTTTAACATATCCTTTCAGCAGTTCAGATTAGTGAACTTTCTGATCTTTAAAGTAGAAAAAATGACTGAATGGTTCTTAATTCCACTAAAGCAAATGTCAGCAGGTGGCTTTAAAACTCATTAAGTCTAAGGTGGAATGAATTACTTAAATCATAGTCATGCTGACATCATTGTACCACATATATACAAAACTGTGTAATCTTACTAGTGACATTTAAGACAAAATTATTGAATAAAGAGATTTGGATAAAAAAACAGTCCCTCAAAATGTTAGTAGAGGAGGAATTTTAATGTGATTTAGAAGTGTAGTATAAACTGCTCTACCATGGTATTAGAGGAAAATATAGTCAACTTGATACCTTTATTGGCAAACTAACAGATTTAGGATGCAAGCTTTCAAGACCTCTTAGGTCTCTTCCTAAGAGGTCTTGAAAGCTTGCATCCTAAATCTGTTTAGTTAGCCAATAAAAGTATCAAGTTGACTATATTTGCCTCCTGTATTTCTACAGCTAATATGGTACCAACTCTCATATGCTATTAGAGCACACCAGTATGTCTTCCATATCATCCTGGTACATTTATATCTCTTGAAGATGCTAATGGGCATCATTGTCTTTTGTCCATAAGTTATAGAGTTGCGTTTCTGGAGCAAAACAACTGCAACATATTGGGGAAATTAAAATTCATCGTGATTTAAATGGGACTTTTAATGCATTGAGTGCTACAAAGGTCTCCAACCCTCTCAAAAGGTGTGGTTAGTTTAAATTGTTCCTCTTTTGCTTTAGCCCTTAGAATGGTTTAGCAAATTTTAAAAACACTTTGCATGACTAATAGACACAAGAAGTGGAAGAATATGTAAGGCAGTGATAGGAAACAGCAATAAGGTTGGGTATCTCAGCACCTATAGACACATAGAGTGCTTCAGTCATTCTCTATTCATACACCAGGACCATGTAAGGAAACAAAATGTTATCAGAAAACTGAATTAGGAAGCATTTGCAGAAATACACCATTTCACCATGTTACACATTTCTACAGAATTTGCAGATAAGATCTCAAATGTACAATATTATGACAAGCTTATTGCCTTCCAAACAGTACATAGTATATGACAATGTAAAGAATCAAGGCTATGGAGCCTATTTGTTAATCCTGCAACTGTGATTAAGGGCTCTTTTGTAAGGGTGATACAACTGATGCAACCACCTGCTACAGTTCTGTTTCTAGGGTTTTAAACTGAAATGTATCCTGAGTTCCACCACTGATCTTGATGTGGGGCGGTGTCCAATAACCAGTCCAAGTGACGGCATCCAACTAATATTGGCTGTAGCCCTCGTGGGTCTGCCATACAATGGAGGTTGGGATGGGTATTGTAACCTCCAGCATCTCTCGTGTGAAAGGTCCCATAGGCTGCTATACACGCCTTCCTTGTTTCATCTTAATTGCAGTTTTACATCAACACAGTAAAGAAGCAGATTGCTATAGTTTGGGGCACTCACACGAGGAAAAAACTGTCTGTGTGAAAGACTCCATAACCCAGTCTAGTAAATTATCAACAGGCAACATTGCAAATGCAGCTGCAGGGGATTCAGCCGTAGCGCAGGGCTGGATAATTTTTGGCTTTGCCCTCTTTGTTACAGTACTACTCCCATCATCCTCAATAGGCTGTTGGCTGGCTGAGGATGATAGGAGTAGAAGTCTTACAACAGCTGGAAAGTAAAAGTTTGCCCACCCCTGCTATTGCCATTGCAATGCATTGCGTACCTCTCTGACACTCAAAGGACTAATGAGTTTTATTGCTCTGGAGCGGCGGGATACACATATATACATACCATACAGTCTGTTCAACTAAAAAGAGGGACCTCAGGGTGGGAAAGAGAGACAGAGGGATTTGAGGCTCAAAGAGGGACTGTCGCTCCTAAACAGGGACACTTGGGAGGTATGGGAGGACTTTGTGGCAGTTGTGGGAATTTCAGGGCGTCCCTTTCCTCTTGCTTACATCTATGCATTAACAAGGTACACAGGAATGGTGCAAGTGTATATAGTTTCCCTCGCAAGCTATGGGACTGGGAAATCCTTACAATGAAGGAGACTGAATCCTGGTATGCACTACAGAGGTCATATGTTGCTCTGCATACCCTGATGTCCAGCCACTGGCATTACAGGCTAACAGTCGCTCTGCAATGGCAAATTTACACATTCAACCCAATGAGATTTAATGTGAAAATAAAGGGTTCCATCACAGCAATATGTGTAAGAACCACTGTCCTAAGCAAATGCATCCATTTTAGAACATTACCCAGGAATTAATATCGGCTGTATGAAACATTTTATCTCTACATAAACCAAAAAGTATATTAATTTGTTTAAATAGATCAAAAGAAAAATTCCTGAATGTCGCACAGCCTTTCTGCAGTGTTATGTAAAAGTAAATGATTAAGAGGTAACACATGACATGCTGTGTGTTAGGTGGGTGGTCTGCAAGGCAGACAGTACATATTATACACTTGTTTTAGGAAGTGTAGATCACTGACTCAGTGTGGAGCTGCTTGAAACATCATACACCACCCCCCATCCCAAACATCTCACAGTTAATCCTGATTTCTATAATCTGGTGGGGAACGCAAGAACATAGAGATGAACCGCTGCAAAATTCACACTCAGATCTCTGAAATGATATTCTTAACCCTTTGAGTGCCAGAGAGGTGCCCAACACATTGCTTTGCGACGCACGGCACACTATCCTGACACTCAAAGGGTTAAATGTGACAACACACACATTTGCCTTTATGTAGGAAGTCAGAGGAGCATTTCTGGAGCAAATTAAGTGCACCACAGGGGAAAAATTAAAACTTCCATTGACTTAACCCTTTGAGTGCCAGAGTGGTACGGAATGCATTGCAAAGCAATGCATTCCGTACCACTCTGGCACTCAGAGGGTTAAAAGGGGCTTTTAACCCTTGAATAACATTCCATTAAGACCAATGAGAGTTTTGGGAACTGTTATTTGTCCAATATGGTACAGCTGTTTGACCCAAAATGTATTTTCTTTTGTGCACAAGGCCTTTAGCTGGCTCCTACAAATTTTTTTTGTCCGTATTTAAATTTTGTTTTTTTAGATTATCTTCCACCCCTGTCCCCCTGGATTAGAATTCTTATTAGCATACCTCCTAAGTGTTCCTCTTTAGGAAGGACAGTCCCTCTTTGAGACACAAACCCCCCTGTCCCCTCTAGGGTTGCCACCCAGCCAGTATTTTACCGGCAGGACGGTAAAAAATTGGCTTCTGTCCAATGGAGTGAATGCCATGGCTGGCATTTTTTTTAAGAAAAGGTGGCAACCCTAGTCCCCTCTTTCCCACCCTGTTGTGAATTTGTTTAGGAGAGCAGACTGCGTGGTGTGTATACTCCACAGCAATAAAACTCACATTAACCCCTTAACCCCGGCTGCGCAGGCACGCGGCGTCACTAAAGGACCACAGAGCTTTTTTTTTTTTCACTATCCAATTCAGGGATCCCTGAACGGCGTGCATCCGCACGGGGAGCCCTAAAATCCATGACGGTCATAGTACGTCATGGGTCGTTCAGTCACTTTTTACACATGACGTACCATGACCATCAAGGGACGTTAAGGGGTTAATGTTTACATAAACTTCAGTATTTGTGTTATTAAATGTGTCTGTGTAAATAAAATGCTTTGGTCTTGCTCTAAATCACTATCCAATTACACAAAGATGTATCAGTGGGTCATAAAATAACCTAAAAATTATCCATAATGCCCACTCACCAGCCACACCCCCAACACCACCACCTAAAACAAAAGTGCCTCTTTATGACCATTTGAAATGTTGGGAGGTATGCATTAGTATCCTGAGGATGATGGGAGTTGAACAACTCCTAATAACAGCTGGAGAGTCACTGTTGGTTACAGCTGTATACAGTTTAGTACAGACACAGGGCTAATGATTACAGGCTATGGAAGAAATATCAGCTGGTCCTCCACCATCACATTACAATAAGAGTACACCAAGTTATTATTTTTTTTTTTTCATTCGGACAAATACCAGATCTTTCTTTAAAAATTTGCAAAATGCTAGATCCAATAAAACTTAAAAAAATACTACAAAATAAAAAAAAGAAAGCCAAACAAAACTAATTGTTCACTTTGTTTATATGGTTCAATTGCCTCTGGAAGTAGCTGGCAAATTCCAGTCCATGCTGGAAGGAGGGGTGTAGGACCTCAAGCCGCTCCTTGTCATAGACATTAATGCATCATTATAACACATCAGGGCTGTATTCAGCAAGATAAAGATGAGCAATTCTGGAGAAAACCAACTGCACCATGGGGGAGAAATGAAAATTCATAATGATTTATATGAGGTTTATTAGAATTTTTATAGGTCCCTTTGTTGATTATTGTATCTCTTTCTGTCTCCCATTCATTCTCTTATTGAATACAGTCCCAGGAATCATCTGGATCAGAATACCAGAGAAAAGCTAGACTTTGGCCAATATGCTAAGCTAGATCTTGGCGCATCCTTTAATGCAGATCTATAGCACATACATATTTTTGTAGTGAAAACAAGGTTTGAGTGATCCTATCCTTCCTATTGAGATTTTCTAATAAGGTGCATGCACTTGATTGCAATCACTTAATAGCTTGACACAGCACAATTATATTTGTTTAAACCCTGTGAGTGACAGAGGGGTAAGCAATGCACTGCTTCGTGATGCACTGCGTACCCCTCTGGCACTCAAAGGGTTAACTATTTCACGGTATTTAATGCCATATTATGGCAAAAAAAACAAAGAATTCTGCATTGATAAAATATATAATACTTTTAAATTCCCCTCAATTTTGTGTCTCATTCCAGTATAAATATACAGCATTATATGTTACACTAGCATCTTTTAATCGTTTGAGTGCCACAGTAGCATGCATGCGTTGTATATCCATCTGGCACTTTAAGGGTAAAGCTCTAATTGTATAGCCTTCTTATAAATGGATGATAATGGTCATAAGTGACTTTCTGCTTTTGCTGGCTAATAGGGACCACTCATCGAGGCTGATGTACTAAGATAACCAGCGCAAATCAACTGTGCCATACAGGACAAAAATTCTCCACATTTCTTTTGTTTTAAATGAGTCTTTAAACCCCTGAATCCTAGAGAGGTATTGTGGTGCAATATGTTACAGACCTCCCTAGAATTTAAGGGGTTAAAAAGCATCATTTAAATCAATGGGGATTTTTATTCACCCCCATGCAGCTGGTTTTCTCCATAATTCCTGGGGGAGATTCACTAAGGTGTGATAAAGAGGTGATAAAGCAGAGATGACTTCTCCAGTGATATCACTTCTCCAATTCCTATGTTATTCTAATAAGCCTATGTATTAAGATCTCCGGAGTTGAAGAAGTCTTAGTGCATTGGCTCCATAGAATAACATAGGCACTGGAGAAGTGATACACTGGAGAAGTGATACACTGGAGAAGTGATACACTAGAGAAGTGATCTCTGCTTTATCTCTTTATCACACCTTAGTGAATCTACTCCCTTCAGTTCTTCTTAGTACATGAGCCTCAGTATCATTGCTAACACTGACCACTTGGATGACAGAGATGTCTCAGCACATTGATAGGCAACATGTTGGAAACCTATCTAGCATCCAAAGGGTTAATATTAGCACAGGACAGTTCACCTTCATTCCCTGAAGTCAACAGAAAATGTACATTTCTTCGTATAATATAACATCACAAGGCTGTCTTTAAATAACATGGAGCCATAATACTCAGCAATCTTACCAGTATGGTATAGACCACTCTGATAGCAAGAAATACATTGTACAGTGCTATGGCTTGGTTTAGTTTATCCTATACTGAGCTCCCTTCATGTATATTACACAATACCGCTAGGCTACAACGCAGCACAGCACAATGAATTGCTATTGAAGGGGTTAAGTGAAAGCAGCTAGCTAGCGGAGCACTCGTACAGAAGGGTGGATAAGTGAAGGGATCCCTCTCAGTCTGCTAATGCACAGAGGAATGTGGCAGGCACGCTAAGGAGCTGGCAGTGCTGCTGTAAATAAGGAATAGATTAGGAGCATTACCGTCTTCCTCCCCGTATCCCCAGCAGTGATGGCCAGTCATTGTCACAGTCACTCACACAGGCTGTCCTCCCTCCTCTAGAGTCAGTGCTTGTCAGGAACAGAATAGATGCCTCTAGTTAGTACCTGCTGCATTTATAGAAATGCCACACAGTACCTGAGATCAGCCTCTTAAAGTGACAGCATGAGGGGGGGTTGGGGGGGTTAGTGGCAGCTCAGCTGAACAAAGGAGGGACATAGGCACTGCCCACAAGCAAGAGGAATTCAGGTTTCAGTGAGTTCTCCTCCCACAGGGGATCTAGAAAATAGGAGAATGCAAATGAGTTAAAGGGATAGTAACACTTCGTTTTAACTTTATTTTATTTTGTAGGCATTAAAAAAATATGAAGAATGATATAAGTCTTATCTCTCAAACCTTTATGGTTTATGAGATATTCACAAGCAAAGTTCCCCTCCCCGCCCCTTTTACCTAGTGTAAGCCATCTCTTCTCAGATGTGAGTCTGGTTGTATGACAGTACAGATAACAGAAGGGGACAATTTTCTTTGTATGAAAACAATGAAAGCCCTTCCCCCCTTGACAAGTTTTTCAGCTTTTTCCATTATCTTAATTGAAGATTGTCCCTCTCTGCAGTCTACCTGGGCATCTCCCTTCTGAACTGGTTGAACAGGGGGGGATACTTTGTTTGTGAATATCTCTTAAACCATAAAGGTTTCAGAGATAAGACTTATATCATTCTTCATGTTTTTTTAATGCCTACAAAATAAAATAAAGTTAAAATGAAGTATTACTATCCCTTTAATGTGATGTATCTGAGTACCTGTAGAAAGTCAGCTGAGTCTATTAACCCTCTGAGCACCAGGATTGTGTGTAATACATTGCAGTATCCTCTGGTGTGAACTTAAATCAAAGGCCATATTCAATAAGATAAATGGGTGCAATTCTGGAGCAAAACAACTGGGCGATAGGAAGAAATAAAATTTCCCAAAATTCCCATTAATTTAAATTGGGCATTTAACTTATTGATGCTAGAGAGGTCTTTAACTCATACAAGCACAATCTGAATCACTGGCAATTCCCCCTTTACCCCAGAATTTCAGTTATTTAGCTTATTAAATAGTTATGTGCTCCACACTGTTAGAGGTGGTAACCACAACTTTCTGAAGCTTTTTGCTTCAATTTTTTGCAATAATGTATCCAGTGGATTCAATGCACTGGAGATTTGACACAGAGATATTAACCCTTTGAGTGCCAGAGAGGTATCCAACGCATTGCGTTGCAATGCGTTGGATATCTCTCTGGCACTTGAAGGTTTAATAGGGATGGACACATATTATCACTGCAGGGAAGATACTGGTGGAAACTAGAAACTTCTGCCACTCATTGCGCAAAAAGGCAGGTTCCGTCAACACCACCCACCTGCTATACTGGTGTGTGAACACTTGTATGTGTGTGTGTATAAGGGTGTGCACAAGTGTGAGTGATAAAGCGTGTGTGTGGGAACATGGGGTTCTAAGGCACGGCAGGTTAGCACTATTGAAATCAATGGACTTAACCATTAAGTCCTGGTTTTCACCTGATTTGAATTCATGTGTGCTGGAACTTTATTAGAAAAGTGAAACATCTCCCCCATTCCCCAGAAAGTCTGGCTGGAATCAGCATGAACTCTTTGCCCATCAATACTACTTAATATGCCACACTCTGAGGCTGATGTACTAAGAAACTGGATGCATTCTGATGCAAAACCGCTGCACCACATTGGACACATAAAATTCCTCACTTAATTGAATTGCGGATTTTAACCCATCAAATGTGTTGCTTTGAAATGTGTTGGAGGCCTCTTTAACCTTCAAGGGGGTTAAAACCCCGATCTGACTCTTTGAGTTTCAAAGAGTTTCAAATGAATTTCAAAGCAATGTGATGGACACCGCTCTGGGACTCAAAGGGTTAACTCTATTGTTACTTGTCCATTATGCTGAAGATGGTTTGCCCAAGAATTGCTCCAGTTCTGCTTAGTACATCAACCTCAGTATCAACATCTGGCTGGTGTTTTAGTGCAAAGATGGGAAACCTGTATACAACCCCTTTGGTGGACTGCAAATAATTTCCTTCATGGAAAAATTGCCGGTGAGTCAGATGTTGCCCACCCCTGCTTTAAGACTGAGAAAGATGTCCCTGGTTAAACAACTACATTTTAACTTACCTAATATTATGTGTGCTGTAAGATTCCCAACAAGTGTCTCTTAATACCTAGTAATACGATATATCATGTAATATTATATATCACATGGTTAGGTAAATGTATGTTCTACTGTATAAATTGCCATTGATTTAAATGGGGCTTGCAATCCCTGGAAAGCACCGCAGTATTCAGGGGAATATGTATTAAAAGCCTTCTTAGTTTAAGTTTAAAGGGGATCTCTCACATCTTTACAAGTAATGCTCATTAGTTAGAGCATTTAGCGCATAAGTTTAAAATGTTATTTTTTTTTAAGTAAACATTATTTGCATAAAAATTAAGGTTTAAAGAGTGCCCAGCACCCTACTTCCGGCTTGCCGCTTTGCCTCTGCTCCCGTCCCACTACCCAGCATCCTCTGTCTCTAAACTGGAACGATCTCATTGGCAGAGATCGATATCTAGCCAGTGGGACCGCTCCAGCTTAGAGAGAGAAAGCCTCCGTCATAGGAGGATGCTGAGTAGAGGGACAGGAGCGGAGGCAGAGCGGCAAACTGCGACAAGCCGGAAGTAGGGTGATGGGCACTCTTTCAACTTTACGTTTTGTGCAAATAACATTTAAAAAAAAAAATGAATAACATTTTAAACCTATTTGCTAAATGCTCTAACTAATGAACATTACTTGTAAAGATGTGAGAGATCCCCTTTAAGAATTGTCCCTAAAATTCACGAGTCATAGTTATAAAGAAATAAAGTCCAGTTTATAAATTTGTCTATCTGAGAATATTCTGAGAAAATTTCACAATTATTGTTCTTTATTTATATAGCGCCAACTTATCAGCAGCCCTGTACTGAGTTTATTTTCTCATACATAGCTATCACTATAGACTCCCATTAAAAACAGGTTATACCCAGTGTTAAGATTAAATCAATAAAACTGCCTTTATCTTTGGAGCAACTAGTGAATTTCTTTATAAATACATTGTGCCACAATTTTTATTTGGACAAGACCATGTCCACGCCATTTTTCAAAACAAGTCGACTGACTGGAGTTAGCACTTAGAAAAAATGATGCTAAACGTTTATACATATCCTTATCTCTTTGTGACAATTTTACAGACACTTTCGTTATTACTCTGTTTTATACATCTCTTCCTAAGTCTTTTATACAGGGATTCTGATGGTGCCGGGCTGCTCGGTACAATGGACCACTAAAGAAGTTGTGTCATGTGACTGTCCAAAGGAAAAAGTGTGCCTGGAAATGATTTTCAAATGTTAGCAAGTATGATTAACTCCCTGCGTGCAAGGGGGAAGCTGCAATGTATTTCACACCTCTCTGGCACTCAATGCATTAACCCTTTGAGTGCCAGGGAGGTATCCAATGCATTGCAGCGCAATGAGTTGGATACCTTTCTGGCACTCAAAGAGTTATAATTAGGACTCCTGAAATGTATTGCTATGGATCTCAGTATAGCTTCTCTCTAGGAAGTGTTATTACATAAAGCCAAACAACAGAAACACTTGCAAACAAATGTGGTTTATTGTGTTTGCACCACAACTTATTGGGCTGCTTGCCTTAAGGGAAAACTGATCAAGCTCACTGATTTAAAACAGGTTGGTTTCTAAGAACATTGTTGTGGTGTTTATTATGTGTTGGGAAGAACACAAACAATTGTGGTATTCTGGAATAACTTGTTCAGTAGGCTTTATGTATAAACACAAAGCAGAACATTTGTGGAGCAAACCACATTGATTTAAAAGGGACCTGTCACCTTAAAGCAGAGCTATAACCAACATTAAAGTTACCCCCATATAATTATCAACATAATGATAAGCATATCCATCGTAGTATTATCCGGAATAAGTCCAGCTTTATTCTGAGACGTTATTCTGACGGTCAGACAGCCACCAGCGCAGACATCTTGCCAAAGAGACATCTGCTCACTGTGATGTCTGTCCCGGTCTTCTCTAGGAGGAGTTGCATTGCACCTTAAAGGGATAGTAATGTTTCATAATAAAAGCAGCTCTAATTAATCAACATAGTATTTGGACTTTGGAGAGTGTTATTTCAATTCTGTCAGAGTTGTAGTTCAAGAGTAATTCAATGGCAAAGTGTCCCCCTCCCGCCTTTTTTACTGATGTAACACTTTTCAGCCAGAGCACAAGGGATGTGCCCAGGTAGATTGCAGACAGGGACAATCTTCAATTAAGATAAGGGAAAAACCTGAAAAGCTTGTCAAGGGGGGCAGGGCTTTCATTGTTTTCATTGTAAGAAGATTGTCCCCTGCTGTTATCTGTCTGGTCTTACAACCAGATTCCACATCTGAGAAGAGATGGCTTACACTAGGTAAAAGGGAAACTTTGCTTGTGAATATCTCTTAAACCATAAAGGTTTGAGAGATAAGACTTATATCATTCTTCATATTTTTCAATGCCTACAAAATAAAATAAAGTTAAAACAAAGTATTACTGTCCCTTTAAGGTACAGGAAGGGAATGACAGCACAGGTGCACAGATGCCTTTACAGCAAGCTGCTTGCCTGACCATCTCAGAATTAGTTGGATTTCTCAATAATGCTAGACTTATTCCGGATAATCCTAGTATGGATACTTATCATTATGTGCATAATTATTTGGTAGTAACTTTAATTTGTGTGATAGTTCCGCTTTAAGACACGTTTAGTTTGCTTTACAGATAACCAAAAATACACCTATACTAACTTTTGTCTCTAAAAATGAACCCATATGTTTTGGTGGCACAGAGTGGCACTTTATGTTAATTCCCTACCCAGTATGCTAATTAGTTCTGTTACAGCTCACTGTGCTATTAGAGAGTAGACCTTTACAAAATGTTTTCTTCAAGAAAAAAAAAACAAAAAAGGCTGTAACATGTTTCAACTCTTCTGGTAGCAAAAGAGTTAAGAAAAAACAGGACCAAACTAGTGATTCAGCAGTATGCATTGTCAGACCAGAACACATGACCTAGGATCACAGAGCGGAAAGACAACAATCACTCTTTATTTTAGTGAGTCTAAACCTTGGAATACATTAAATCCTGTGGCAGTTGTAGGACCTCATAGGAATCCGAACTGTCAATCACCATTCTTTCATTAAGTCATGCAAAGAATAGTGTGATTGACAGCTTCGCTTGAAGAGGTTCTGGGGCTAGAGATCCTAACGAGTTGGCAAATGTTTGTCTTTGTTAATGACATGATAGATAACATCAGGATTAATATATTTAAAGCAAAGGATGGCATAGCCCCCAACTGTTCCATTTGAAAAAATACTGTATATTTTCATTCTTTTGTACCTTATAAAACAACATGGGCATTATATATTTTTCTGCCTGAAAGAGGGAGCTTTTCTGGGTTAATTCTACAGGTAACGGAAATAAACTCAGGCACATGAGTGATCAAAAGCATACACAGCAATAATATTTTATTTACTGAATGAAACAACATCATGCCATATAAGCACTTCTGTACACACATATTGTGTGTGCTTGGGGATACACAGATAATGATATATTTATACAATGGCTGTGTGTGTGCCTTTTCTTATTTTGTGAAATGTTGAAGGGTACTGCAAGGTGGACAGTGAGTTAAAGTTTGATGAATGAATGAATATTGTACTGCTGGCTTTAACATACTTTTTTGCTTTTCAATTGCCAACTTTTTTTTACTTTATTTGTTATGTTTGTTAAGTGTGCTTTGCATGCTTGTTTCATCCAAAGTCAAGCAAGCATACTTCATTTTCTTCACATGTGTTTGAACCCTTTAAGGACCAGAGGCATGCGCCATTTCTTTTGTGATGGATTGCTGTTTTGATCACTCATGCTCTAACCTCATCTACATTGCATTACAATGGAACCTCCTGTGCCTCCTGCAACATAAGTATTGCCAAAAACCAATTCACTTTTGTGCAGCATCTGACTTCTTCTCTGTCACTTTGTAAGTGTTAGAACATATCGTGGGAGATGCACTAAAGCGTGAGAAAGAGGTGATAAAGTGGAGATAACTTCTCCAGTTCCTATATTATTCTATGGAGCCAATGCACTAAGATCTCCAAAGCTGGAGAAATCTTAATGTATTGACTCCATAGAATAACATAGAAACCGGAGAAGTGATATAATTGGAGAAATCATCCCCACATTATCACCATTTTATCACGCCTTAGTGCATAGCCCCCATCATGTTCCTTACTGGATAACAACGCCTAGGGGAGATTCGCTAAGGCATGATAATGAGGTGATAACATGGAGATAACTTCTCCAGCATTTTCATGGTTTTCCTGCCCCACTGTTATAATAGCTGCTTACAATTTATTTTGCATGCTTTGTAAAAACTACTTATATAATAAGTGCTGTGGGAAATATGTGGTGTCAAAATGAGTAAGAGCCACAGTTTGACTTGATATTCACTCACCTGTTGTAAGAGCCACAGTTTGACTTGATATTCACTCACCTGTTGTAAGAGCCACAGTTTGACTTGATATTCACTCACCCGTTGTAAGAGCCACAGTTTGACTTGATATTCACTCACCTGTTGTAAGAGCCACAGTTTGACTTGATATTCACTCACCCGTTGTAAGAGCCACAGTTTGACTTGATATTCACTCACCTGTTGTAAGAGCCACAGTTTGACTTGGTATTCACTCACCTGTTGTAAGAGCCACAGTTTGACTTGATATTCACTCACCCGTTGTAAGAGCCACAATTTGACTTGATATTCACTCACCTGTTGTAAGAGCCACAGTTTGACTTGATATTCACTCACCCGTTGTAAGAGCCACAGTTTGACTTGATATTCACTCACCTGTTGTAAGAGCCACAGTTTGACTTGATATTCACTCACCTGTTGTAAGAGCCACAGTTTGACTTGATATTCACTCACCCGTTGTAAGAGCCACAATTTGACTTGATATTCACTCACCCGTTGTAAGAACCGCAGTTTGACTTGATAATTACTCACCCGTTGTAAGAGCCACAGTCTGACTTCATATTCACTCACCTGTTGTAAGAGCCACAGTTTGACTTCATATTCACTCACCCGTTGTAACAAAAGTTGCCAGATTTCTGTTTCACATAATAAATGCTTTAATAAATCGCTCTAATAACTTTAAACATGCATCGTAAAATGGGATAAGGAAAACACAATCAATCTGAAAATCTGTGTCTCATTGGAGAGTCACTGGTTTTGTCTTCTATAGTGAAAATTTATTTTTTTCTGCTAATAAGGACGGATGACGGTCATGGTACGTCACGTACTTTTTACTTACAGCGCTCTACCGGGAGCGCTGTAAGTAAAAATAGGGCCTGAAATAGACCGCTCCAAGATCGGAGCGATCTCTTTCAAGCCCCATAATGACGCGCCGATACACGTGACAGGTCATGTGTACCGGCGCGTCCAAGTGCGCCTATGCGGTCATTATGGGACGGAAATGTCCCATGACCGCTGGTCCTTAAGGGGTTAATATGTAGTTACAAATAATTGTTTTTTCAATATATGTTTTAGAGTAGCTCAGTACACATCTCACTGATTAAAAGAAGCTCCTGTTAACTCTTTAACAACTGACCGAGGTCCGCCAGTAAGGTACATATTGTTCTGGGATGTTAGAGCGACATGCAGCCGTACTGCCATCCCAGAATTCCATGACGTGCCAGGACCATCACTGGTCCGTTAAGTGCCGGCCTGTTATGAAGGTCCTAGCACGTCATGGATCCTTAAGGGGTTAAAGAAAAGGTTGGAGACCAATGCTTTACAATATTGTTCATTGGGTTGCTTTAACCCTTTAAGTGCCACAGGAGTGTCACAGTGTTCTATGTGTTCAGTGCCACAGAGGTGTCACAATGTGTTGTGTGCTCAGTGCCATAGGGATGTCGCAATGTATTGTATATTCAACACCATAGGGATGTCACAATGTCTTGCATGCTCAGTGCCATATATAATACTAGTTGAAGAGCCCGTGTACACGGGCCACATTGCCACCCAGCAACGGCCGCAGTGCAGTCATGCACAGTAGAGACTGCTCACGCCGCTGCTGATATGGAGCAGGGCGCTCTGAATTCAGACCGGAAGGTGCGCAGAGAGGATTCCCGTCTGAATTCGGATCATCTCGCTCCGTATCAGCTGTGGTGCGGGCAGTCTGTACTGTGCATGACTGCAGCACACGCAGCCGTCTCTACTGCACATGATGGCTTCTGACAAACTTAGTTAGCGAATTATAATATAGGATAATATAGCTAAGGAAGTTAGATCCTGGCCTGTGTGTATTTTTTGGGCATTCTGTTGCATCTGCATAAAAGAAGCTGACGTGGAGTAATGTTAATGTAAAGCAATTGTACAACATTAAAAATAAATAACCTCTTGTATGCAAGAGAAGAAGTGCATTGATTCACCTCTTTAGTATCCATGGGGTTAAAACGTATGTTTTAATCAATGGGTGTATTTATTTATTTTACACACGGTTCAGTTGTTATGCCCCATGATTACTATTTACAGTGTACTTTTGATGGCAAAATGATTAACACCAAAATGATACTGAATTGCAAATGTCTTTTTCAGAATTAGTGAATGTTTGTACTTTTTCTGTGAATGCGTTTCAAAAATTGGGCTTGGCTAAAACGTCCAGCATTTTGTGAGAGGATGAGCCATTGCACCTAAATCAGCAAAGCAATTAGGACACATTTTCATACGTCTGGCTAACTTTGCCATTAATTTAGGAGTATGTGCTATTCAGCATCAAGGCAATATGTTTCTTGCATCAAAACACGAACAATCGCAAATAGCTGATAAATTTACAGATTTCCTAAAAGATTATCCACTGTCGTTCATTAGGGGATAACTATCTTTCATCAAGGCTCTCCTCTACCTCAGTAGAGGGAAAGAGAGATGGGAGGATGGAAGATGAGTGTGTGGGGAGAAAGGGATAACGGGAGGGTGAGAGACAGGGATAGAGAGAAAGAGAGAGAGAAGGGAGAAAGAGGGAGAGAGAGAGAGAGAAGGGAGAAAGAGGGAGGGAGACAGAGAGAGGGGAAGGAGGGAGGGAGGGAGAAAAGAGAGAGAGAGAGAGGAGGGAGGGAGGGAGAGAGGAAGGAGGGAGCTAGAAAGAAGAGGGAGTGAGAGAAAGAAGGAGAGGAGGCAGGGATAAATAGGAGGAGGGAGGCTGATGCATTGTGAGGAACTGGAACTATTCTGGAGCAAACCAACTACACCAGAAGGAACAAGTCCAATTTTCCATTGATTTAAAGGGATAGTAATACTTAATTATTACTATCCCTCATACTGTAGACATTTGCAGAATAAGTTAATAGCCCCCAGGTTCGTCTCTCAAACCTTTATGGTTTGAGAGACAACTGAAGGCAAAGTTCTCCCTCCCTCCACCTTCCTTGAAGTCAGCGTTGTACTGACTGCAGGGATATCCAGTCTGACTTTCATCATGCGGCTCTGCAGCTGAGCTGCGATTGCATTAGTGAAAAAGAATTATTTCACTGAAACTGTCTTCTACGTGTGATTGCAAACCAAGTAAATGTAGAAGACCGTTTCAGTGAAATAATTCTTTTTTACTAACGGGATCTCGGCTCAGCTGCAGAGCCGCATGATGAAAGTCAGACCGGATATCTATGCAGTCTGTACAACGCTGACTTCAGGGAAGGGGGAGGGAGGGGGGAACTTTGCCATCGGAAAAATGGAGCTTTTCAACCCTTGAATGTTAGACAGGTCTCCAGTGCATTGCAACATAAAAATACATTGGATATGATTGTAATATTCAGGTGGTTAAAAGCACCATTTAAATCAACAGAAATATTGAGAAATGTTTATCTGTCCTTTATGGCGCAGTTGGGTTTCTACAGAACTGGCCCAGTTCTTAGATCTTGGGTATTAGTCTTGATCTAAATCATTTATTCAGTCAGTAGGTAATGAAATAACCAAAAAGTTCTTGGTAATGCCTCACCCACCAGCCACTCCCCACCAACACTAACTATAGCAATGCACTGGAGGCCTCTTTAGCATTCAAAGGGTTAAAACCCAATTTAAATCAATGGGGAGGTTTATTTCGCCTTATTACATCAGCTTCATTGACTTTTACTTATAAAGAAGCAAATTGTGGGGTGAACTAGCTGCAGTATAGTGGACAAGTAAAGATTACCCTTCATTCAAATAGGATGTTTAACCCCTTGAGATCTTCTTTTAAAACAAGATTTAAAGCAGTGATTCTCAATCTTGTTTTGCTCAAGACGGAGTTCAGGGCAGCCCAAGTATTTTATATTGTTTATTAAAGATGTCATAAAAGGTACAAATGCATAAATACATACTCATTCTTAGGTTTCATAGTTATAATGATAACAAAAGAGCATAGCGTGCATTTCAGTTTCCATTAACGTGTATATGAAACACATCATTGACTAGGGTTTCCACCCATCTGGTTTTGACCAGTACAGTATAGTTTTGTCAACACTGACAGGTTTCCAAAGATTCTGAATCCCAAACAGATTCAGTTTCAAGCTCTTGTGCTCCCATTAGTTAGTACACACATTTATCACCAGAGCACTAATTGTAATTGGCTGGTCATGCCTGCTAACTTAAATGAGACTTTTAACTTTGAATACTTCAGAGGTCCTTAGGACTAGTGTTGAGCGAGCATGCTCGGCCGATGCTCGGATCGGCTCGAGCATCGCTCTGCTCGGCACATGGCGGTACTCGTACGAGTACCGCATGTGCTCGCCCGCCATGTTCGGGTCTCCTCCCCGCACGTTTCGCGGCTGCTGCGCAGCCAATAAACGTGCAGGGAGGCTCTGACATCAGTGTAATGCCAGCAGCCATGTTGGCTGCTGGCATTACACTGATTGGCTGGCCAGAACCTATGGTCGGGTGCTGTATAGCACCTGACCAGCGAGTTCGGCTCAGTCTTAGCCAGGGAGAGATGAGGATAGGAAGGGAAAGTCAGTGTAGGGAGAAGACAAGCAAATTTGTTAAAAAAAAGACCCAAAAGTCCTTTTTAGGACTACTGTGTGTGGGGGCAGCAGTTTATTTTGTGTGGGGGGAAAAAAACAAAAAAAAAAAAAATTCATATATTCTGTTTAGTGTGCAAAGTTGCAGATTAGAGCACATTCTGTTTAGTGTGCAAAGTTGCAGATTAGAGCACATTCTGTTTAGTGTGCAAAGTTGCAGATTAGAGCACATTCTGTTTAGTGTGCAAAGTTGCAGATTAGAGCACATTCTGTTAAGTCTTCAAACTGTAAAATATCAAAGTCACATATTCCATTCAGTGTGCTTCGCCGCAGTTTAGCAGCACATTCTGTGTACTGTGCAGAGTTGCAGAATAGGAAGAAATACTGTTAAGTCTTCAAACTAAAATATCAAAGTCACATATTCCATTCAGTGTACGTCACCGCAGTTTAGCAGCACATTCTGTGTACTGTGCAGAGTTGCAGAATAGGAAGAAATACTGTTAAGTCTTCAAACTAAAATATCAAAGTCACATATTCCATTCAGTGTGCTTCGCCGCAGTTTAGCAGCACATTCTGTGTACTGTGCAGAGTTGCAGAATAGGAAGAAATACTGTTAAGTCTTCAAACTAAAATATCAAAGTCACATATTCCATTCAGTGTGCTTCGCCGCAGTTTAGCAGCACATTCTGTGTACTGTGCAGAGTTGCAGAATAGGAAGAAATACTGTTAAGTCTTCAAACTAAAATATCAAAGTCACATATTCCATTCAGTGTGCTTCGCCGCAGTTTAGCAGCACATTCTGTGTACTGTGCAGAGTTGCAGAATAGGAAGAAATACTGTTAAGTCTTCAAACTAAAATATCAAAGTCACATATTCCATTCAGTGTGCTTCGCCGCAGTTTAGCAGCACATTCTGTGTACTGTGCAGAGTTGCAGAATAGGAAGAAATACTGTTAAGTCTTCAAACTAAAATATCAAAGTCACATATTCCATTCAGTGTGCTTCGCCGCAGTTTAGCAGCATATTCTGTGTACTGTGCACATTTGCAGAATAGGAAGAAATACTGTTAAGTCTTCAAACTAAAATATCAAAGTCACATATTCCATTCAGTGTGCGTCACCGCAGTTTAGCAGCACATTCTGTGTACTCTGCACAGTTGCAGAATAGGAAGAAATACTGTTAAGTCTTCAAACTAAAATATCAAAGTCACATATTCCATTCAGTGTGCGTCGCCGCAGTTTAGCAGCACATTCTGTGTACTCTGCACAGTTGCAGAATAGGAAGAAATACTGTTAAGTCTTCAAACTAAAATATCAAAGTCACATATTCCATTCAGTGTGCTTCGCCGCAGTTTAGCAGCACATTCTGTGTACTCTGCACAGTTGCAGAATAGGAAGAAATACTGTTAAGTCTTCAAACTAAAATATCAAAGTCACATATTCCATTCAGTGTGCTTCGCCGCAGTTTAGCAGCACATTCTGTGTACTCTGCACAGTTGCAGAATAGGAAGAAATACTGTTAAGTCTTCAAACTAAAATATCAAAGTCACATATTCCATTCAGTGTGCTTCGCCGCAGTTTAGCAGCATATTCTGTGTACTCTGCACAGTTGCAGAATAGGAGGAAATACTGTTAAGTCTTCAAACTAAAATATCAAAGTCACATATTCCATTCAGTGTGCTTCGCCGCAGTTTAGCAGCATATTCTGTGTACTCTGCACAGTTGCAGAATAGGAAGAAATACTGTTAAGTCTTCAAACTAAAATATCAAAGTCACATATTCCATTCAGTGTGCGTCGCCGCAGTTTAGCAGCACATTCTGTGTACTCTGCACAGTTGCAGAATAGGAAGAAATACTGTTAAGTCTTCAAACTAAAATATCAAAGTCACATATTCCATTCAGTGTGCTTCGCCGCAGTTTAGCAGCATATTCTGTGTACTCTGCACAGTTGCAGAATAGGAAGAAATACTGTTAAGTCTTCAAACTAAAATATCAAAGTCACATATTCCATTCAGTGTGCGTCACCGCAGTTTAGCAGCACATTCTGTGTACTCTGCACAGTTGCAGAATAGGAAGAAATACTGTTAAGTCTTCAAACTAAAATATCAAAGTCACATATTCCATTCAGTGTGCGTCACCGCAGTTTAGCAGCACATTCTGTGTACTCTGCACAGTTGCAGAATAGGAAGAAATACTGTTAAGTCTTCAAACTAAAATATCAAAGTCACATATTCCATTCAGTGTGCGTCACCGCAGTTTAGCAGCACATTCTGTGTACTCTGCACAGTTGCAGAATAGGAAGAAATACTGTTAAGTCTTCAAACTAAAATATCAAAGTCACATATTCCATTCAGTGTGCGTCACCGCAGTTTAGCAGCACATTCTGTGTACTCTGCACAGTTGCAGAATAGGAAGAAATACTGTTAAGTCTTCAAACTAAAATATCAAAGTCACATATTCCATTCAGTGTGCTTCGCTGCAGTTTAGCAGCATATTCTGTGTACTCTGCACAGTTGCAGAATAGGAAGAAATACTGTTAAGTCTTCAAACTAAAATATCAAAGTCACATATTCCATTCAGTGTGCGTCACCGCAGTTTAGCAGCACATTCTGTGTACTCTGCACAGTTGCAGAATAGGAAGAAATACTGTTAAGTCTTCAAACTAAAATATCAAAGTCACATATTCCATTCAGTGTGCGTCACCGCAGTTTAGCAGCACATTCTGTGTACTCTGCACAGTTGCAGAATAGGAAGAAATACTGTTAAGTCTTCAAACTAAAATATCAAAGTCACATATTCCATTCAGTGTGCGTCACCGCAGTTTAGCAGCATATTCTGTGTACTCTGCACAGTTGCAGATTTGCAGCACATATTCCGTGTAATATGAAGAAGGCGGGTAAAAAGGGACGGGGAAGTGGACGTGATCCTGATAGTTCAGGGCACGGGTCAGGACGCGGAGAAACTGTGCCTGGTGCCAGAGCACAAGAAAGAAAGACATCCACCATACCTAGCTTCATGTCTCATTTTACAGGGCGTCGCAGGACATCACTCTCGAGGTCCGACCACTGCGAACAGGTGGTCGGTTGGATGTCAGCTGATACTGCTTCCAGTCGTTTAAGCACCACCCTGTCTTCCACCAAGTCCACTCTCAGTAGCCAAGAGTCTGGTCAACATAATCCTCACTCTGATCATCCTTCCTCCCACCATAGACGGTCTGGTCAAAGAAGTGATCCCACACTGGGATATAGTGAGGAGCTCATCTCATCACCAATCCTTCATTTGACCCTCTCTCCAAGCACGCTTGCAGAGGAACATGACATCTTATGCCCTGATTCACAACCTCTAGAGGGTACCCAATCACAAGAAGATGACAGATGTGAACGGCATTTAAGGTCAAAGGAAGTAGTGGATGATGATGATGATGAGACACAGTTGCCATTAAATCAACCACTATTACTGTCTCAAGACCTTGTTGAGGAGGATGATATACAGTTGTCAATGACTGAGTATGTGGTGGGATCAAGACATAAGGAGGATGATCAGAGTGAGGAAGTGGAGGAGGACTTGGTGGACGATGAGGTGACTGACCCCACCTGGGAAGGTGTAGAGCCGAGCGATGACAGCAGTCCTGAGGGTGAGCCATCTGCAGCACCGCAACAGGCTGGAAGAGGCAGTGGTGTGGCTACAGAAAGAAGGCGGACCGCACCAAACCGGCCCGCAAATGTTCCACGGAGCACCCCCTTGCGTAAATCTACCTTGCCAAGGGGTAGGTGTTCCGCGGTATGGCGTTTTTTTAAGGAAAGTGCGGACGACAAAAGAATTGTAGTTTGCAACCTGTGCCACACCAGAATGAGCCGAGGCATGAACACTAGAAACCTCACCACCACCAGCATGATCCGACACATGGCATCCAAGCACCGTAGTAAGTGGGAGGAACGCCTGGATCGCCCATCTGTGTCTGCAGGCCACACCACTGCCTCCTCTTCCCCTGTTTTCGGTGCCGGCCAATCGCCTGTCGAAGGCGCAGGCCCGCATACCTCCCGCCCTGCACCTGTACCATCTGAAGCACCATCAGCGACCACATCCACTTCCCTGTCCCAGCGCAGCGTCCAAATGTCGTTACCCCAGGCATTTGAGCGCAAGCAAAAATACCCAGCCACTCACCCACAGGCCATAGCACTAACCTCACACCTTTCCAAATTACTGGCCATCGAAATGCTGCCATTTAGGCTTGTGGAGACTGAGTCCTTCCGCAGCCTGATGGCAGCAGCTGTCCCTCGGTACGCGGTCCCCAGCCGCCACTACCTTTCACGGTGTGCCATCCCCGCATTACACCACCATGTGTCCCGTAACATCACCCGTGCCCTGACCAACGCAGTTACTGGGAAGGTCCACTTAACGACTGACACATGGACAAGTGCTTGTGGCCAGGGACACTACATTTCCCTGACGGCACACTGGGTGAATGTCGTGGAGGCTGGGAGCGACTCGGACCCTGGGATGGCACGGGTGCTACCCACGCCGAGGATTGCGGGCCCTACCTCCATCAGGGTTTCCGCCAGCACCTACGTTATTGGCTCCTCCTCCTCCGTTTCCACCTCCGAATTCTCTGCACGCAGCGCCACTCCCCCATCAGCCGGTAGCTGGAAGCAGTGTAGCACTGCAGTGGGGAAGCGTCAACAGGCCGTGCTGAAGCTGATCTGCCTTGGGGACAAACAGCACACGGCCTCAGAGCTGTTGCAGGGGATTAGTCACCAGACCGAGCAGTGGCTCTCGCCACTCAACCTGCAACCAGGCATGGTTGTGTGTGATAATGGGCGTAACTTGGTGGCGGCTTTGGAGCTCGGCAAGCTCACACACGTACCATGCCTAGCATGTATTTAATTTAGTGGTTCAGCGATTTCTAAAAACCTACCCCAATGTGCATGATCTCTTGACCAAGGTGCGCCGCGTGTGTGCACATTTCCGTAAGTCATCTACAGCTCAGCCGGCCTGTTGAAGCTGCAGCAGCGCTTACAATTGCCAGCTCACCGGCTGCTGTGTGACGTGAGCACGCGCTGGAACTCCACCTTCCACATGTTGGCCCGGCTTTGTGAGCAGCAGAGGGCAGTAGTGGAGTACCAGCTGTTACACGGTCCTCGCCTCTCCGTTCAACTTCCTGTAATCAGAAGTGAGGAGTGGGAATGGATGTCAGACCTCTGTGAGGTTTTACGCAATTTTGAGGAATCGACACAGATGGTGAGCGGCGATAACGCTATTATCAGTGTAACCATCCCACTTCTGTGTCTACTGAAACGCTCGCTGCTCACAATTAAAACTGACGCTTTGCATGTGGAAGAGGTGGAAATGCGGGAGGAAGAGCTTACACAAGGTGATAGCCAGAGCACCCTCACTTCGTCTTCTCAGCGACAATTGGAGGAGGCGGAGGAGGAGGAGGAGGAAGACACGGTTGCCTCCACTACAGAGGGTAGCCATGGAACTTTAGTTCCATCTCTTCAGCGTGGGTGGGCAGAAGAGGAGGAAGAGGATGAGGAGATTGAGAGTCATCCTCCTGGTGAGGACAGCGAAATCTTGACTGTTGGTACTCTGGCACACATGGCTGACTTTATGTTAGGCTGCCTTTCCCGTGACCCACGCGTTATACGCATTTTAGACAACACGGATTACTGGGTGTTCACTCTTCTGGACCCCCGCTACAAAGAGAATTTCTCATCTCTCATTCCTCCGGTGGAGAGGACAAGCAAAATGGTGCAATACCAGAAGGTTCTTGTTGAAAAATTGCTCCAAAATTTTCCATCTGACAACGCTGGCGGCAGAGTACGTGCTACCTTGGCCAACAGAGAAGGGGAGAAAAGGGGAGCACACAGCAGTTCCGACAAAGGCAGGGCAACACTCTCCAAGGCGTGGGACACCTTCATGACACCCCGCCAGCACCCTCACCCTGATGCGCAGCCTAGTGTCACAAGAAGGGAAAAGTTTTGGAAGATGGTGAAGGAGTACGTAGCAGACCGTGTCAGCGTCCTCAATGATCCCTCTGTGCCTTACAACTACTGGGTGTCCAAGCTGGACACGTGGTATGAACTGGCACTCTACGCCTTGGAGGTGCTGGCCTGCCCTGCCGCCAGCGTTCTGTCTGAGCGGGTATTTAGTGCTGCTGGTGGCATCATAACAGATAAGCGTATCCGCCTTTCCACCGACAATGCTGATAGGTTGACACTTATAAAAATGAACAAGGCCTGGATTTCCCCTGACTTCTCCACTCCACTGGAGGAAAGCCCTGGGGGAACATAAACTCACTTTATATATGTTATTTACAATGATGGGAATACTCTGTATTCCCATTCACCCCTTCCACCCAAAAAACGGGTATATGGTTGACTCTTAATCTTCTCATCCTCCTCCTCCTCTTCCATATGCCCTGTGATATAATTTTTATATAGGGCCAGCTCACCAGCGGGCCCTGTGATATAATTTTTATATAGGGCCAGCTCACCAGCGGGAGCTGTTTGACAATTTTTTTATAGGTCAGCTCACCAGCGGGCCTTCTCATATAATGTTTTATTGGGTCAGCTCTCTAGCGGGCCCTCTCATATAATGTTTTATAGCGTCAGCTCACTAGCGGGCCTTCGCATATAATGTTTAGGATGGTCAGCTCCGCAACAGACCCTCACCCATAATGTTTTAGATGGTCGGCTCAGCGCACGTTTCCCTCTTAATCATGGCCCCAGTTCAGAAAAATCGAGGAAATTTTTGGGAGAATTTGCCTCTGCGCACGTTTCCCTCTTAATCATGGCCTCAGTTCAGAAAAATCAAGGAAATTTTTGGGAGAATTTGCCTCTGCGCACGTTTCCCTCTTAATCATGGCCTCAGTTCAGAAAAATCGAGGAAATTTTTGGGAGAATTTGCAGATGATATACAAGTAAATATACAGCAAATACTGTTTGGTAACAATTTTTCGCCTAAAGTCGTTTTTATTTTCCTTTTTGTGTGTTTTACGGTCAGTCTGTAAAAATGGCGTACTACGGGCGAAAGATCGTTCCCAGCAGCGATGTTGGAGTCCAAGATGCATCCAGACATCCTCCCTATGCTGTCCCTGAACCATTTCTGTGGTGTTTCCATAATTTTCTGCCCTTTTCCTATGGACCAGGCACCCTCCCCTCATCAGAGCAGGGGGTGCCTGGTGTAATGCTCGAGTCCTCCCATTGACTTCAATGGGGCTCGGGTGCTCGGCCGAGCACTCGAGCCTCCGGGGGTGCTCGGTCAGAGCACCCGAACACCCGAGCATTGGGGTGCTCGCTCATCACTACTTAGGACATAATTTAAGTTTCCCATTGGAAAAGATTATTAAGATAGAAACTGACCACTAAAATGTTGTGTATCACACTGCATTTGGCAAAAACCATCATGGTTCTTTTTGGCAAGAGTAAAAGTTGGCATCCCTACAACTGACATTCTCATCAAAGTCTTCATAGAAAACAAGTAGCTGATGCCCAAGACACACCAAAGTACCATGGCACTCTGTCTGAAATTCACTGAAAAAGGGCAGGAACAATTTTGGAGCAGAATATATGCACCGTAAGAGAGAAATTTAAATTCCGCACCCACCCTTTGATTTAACCACTTGAATGCTAAATAATGCACTGGAAACTTCATTAGGATTCTAAGGGGTTAAAAGCCTCATTTCACACTCTACAACTTTTCATAAATGAAAAAAGATAAACTCAGAGCGACTTCATCCACTGCTAAAACAAACTATCACCCTGGTGCAAAGATAAAATATAAACAATTACATTTTCTTTATAGTATATAATATTTTTCTTTCCTGTAAATTCATACTCGTTACAGTGTATGTCTGTGATCACTCCTTTTAATTGAAGAATGAACCCAGAATGAACCAGCAGAGCTCCCCCTTCATTCTGTGCTGAAAAAAGGTACACAATACTCATGCTGATTTATAAAAAGCACTGTACCAAGCTAAAAGGGAACAATTGGAAGGCATGCATTTAAATTAATTGAAATTTTTATTTGTCCCCTATGGTGAACTTGGTTTGCTCCTCAATTACCCCCTTTTACCTTTGTGAATAAGACTATTAGTTTCACTAAAACCTTTACTTTCCATTCTCTTTGTCCATTGTCTTTCGGTGGCAATTTGATTGCAAAAACCCATGTAAGGCAAATGAGAATGAACAATGTCTTTTCATCAGTCCAGGGGAACAATGACCTGGTTTCATGTGTTAACCTTTTACACTATTGTTGTCCTTAAACTGATTCCCATACATTGATTCTACTTCCTTGTATCCACAGCTATTTAAGAATCCCTGCATATCACATTTCTAATAATAAAAGCTCATTAGGAAATGTTAAAACACAAAGGGCGAGATGTTCAAAAAGTGGTGATAACTGAAATTTTCTGTAATCAAAATAAAAAAAGTTCTTACACCATGGGCATACCTGGTAACTTTCAAGATGAGCTGACCCTGAGATCTTTGAAATATTAACCTTTAAAGCTTCCCATAATTTAGATTTTATGCGATATGTGCCTGCGTGCTCTAACACAGAGGTGCTCCGGTCCGTGTGCGAGGGACCTTTAACATGCTACAGTTTGGATAACTCACTGCCTGAACACAAACAAGACAAGCAGGACATCTCCCACTGTCTTTCTGGTAGTAATGGCACCAGTTTAGAGGCTAAGGAAACATTTAATTGGGGAAATTCATATAGTAGGTGACACAAACCTCTCTTACCCTGAGAATTTGGCCCTTCACCCTGAGACCCTGAGATTTGGGTCAAAACCCTGAGTCTCAGGGTCAAACCCTGAGAGTTCCCAGGTATGGCCGTCTCAGACATGTTTCCGTCATTTTTTGTATCCAATTCCACCATCTCTGTCAAAGGAAAAAAGCCATTTTAAAAGTGGGTGTGGTTTAATCTACCATCATATTGTCAGGTATTTTCAGAATAAAACATTAGTTTCAATGTCACTTTTTTTGTCTGATAAACATAATTTTTTTCCAACAAAATAAAAATGGTCTAAACTTGGAGAAGACCAATTAAAGTACTGTTAGCAGGAGTGAGAAGCAATTTGTCGTTTCAAAGACAAAAAAATGTCTTTGATTCTTTGAAAATTTTCATTTCAAAGACAAAACCAAAGACATTTTTAGCGTCAGAATTTTTAAGGGCAATGTTCATCAAGCTCTTCTTACCATCATTTTTAATTCTATAGACACATTTTCAAGCATGGCTGATTTACATATGAAATTATTGTCCTTCTTTTACCACCAACTCATGATCCGACATTTTTTTAATTATGACAACTTTCTGAACATCTCACCCTAAGAAAGGGAAATTCATTCAATATGTAATGATGGCATAAAGATGGCAAAGCACTACTTTCTCCTTAAAGGAACTATTAACTTTTTTCATGAAAAAATCATGTTATAGGACTTTTACTTATAAATCAACTTAGGTTACCTTTACTGATGATTTTTCATTCAAAAGTTAAAACAGTTTAAATGTTGTTTTTTTTTGTTTGTGTGTGTATGTGTGTACATAATAAACTGAAATTCTTTATTCTGGTCACAAGGTTGTCCTGGTTTTATCACGTACTATTGAAAGCCACATTAAGTGAAGCACATAAATATATACTAAGCTTAGTTTTTAAGCATTAAGCTGGTCCTTAACTATCTTCTCTCTTATGTGCAAAGTGTTTACCCATTTAAGCCCTTAAAGGGTTAGTAATGTCCACAAAAAAGTATTTTTTGCATTTAGAAGAACTTAAAAAGCTGAGCTGAATGCAAAAAAACATATTTCTCAAACCACTATGGTTTAAGAGATACAGGCGTTTAAAGTTTGATCTCTCCTACTGACAGCTGTAAAGCTGTCAGCAGGAGATCCGTGTTGGCTGACATGGATGCACTTGAGCAGAGCCGCGATCTCGTTATTTACCATGAATCCCTTCATTGGAATGGTCTAAAATGAGTGCTTGAAAACCAGGCACACGTTATAGACCATTCCAATGGGATATGTGGTAAATAACAAGATCGCGGCACTTCTCAAGCGCCTCCGTGTTGACTGACACAGATTTCCTGCTGACAGCTTTACAGCGGTCAGTAGGAGAGATCAAACTTTAAACGTCTGTATCTCTTAAACCATAGCGGTTTGAGAGATACTTTTTTTGCATTCAGCTCTGCTTTTTAAGCTCTTCTAAATGCAAAACAATTTTTTGTGGACATTACTAACACTTTAAGGACCAGATAGAGAAGTATGACGTGCCAGCACACGTGACTGATCACATGTGCCAGCACACCGAATGGGTGACTGACAGTGATCGCTTCAGTCTTGGAGCTGTCAATTTAATTCCCCGCTACTACTCACACCGCTCCCACAGGAGCGCTGTGAGTAAAAAATATGTGAAGTGCCAGGACTGTCACTGGTCCTTTAGGGGGAAAAAGAGCAGTGACGGTCCTGACACGTCACTGGATTTTAAGGGGTTAAAGGTCCAATGAATCCTTAGATAAAATTGACATAACTATAGTAGCATGTTAAGGGGAGAAAATAAATCAGATATGTCCCATTTTTTAGTCCTAATATTACTTATTTACTTAAAAGTATTTAAAAACTGTTTAACAAGCTTTTTTATGTTGATACAGTTTAATGAAAGTAACTTGCTCTTGGTTTTCTTCACTTTGGCAGTGTCAGCTACTCATCTTCTACCCAGACCTCTCAGTTCATGTTCTTCTTTCAAATTTCCTTCAGTGGAATCGTCATTTCATCATCAGTGGGAGATTTAAAGAGAGGGCAGAAAGAAGAGAAAACCAGATGAATTTAAAGGCCCAGAGAAATTAGCATAATGGTGAAAATATGAAAAACTAAATGCATTTTTATGTTTTATGGGGCTGCTAAGGAGTGTTGAGACAAGCTCCTTCACTCTGCATTAAAAATAGTATAATTTTCTTGTACTAGAAGACATTGTTCCTTTAAGTTTCCACTTTGCTCTGCATGTACCTTTGGGTGGGCAGTGAGATAGAGAGTAGGGGTTTTAGGATGTGCCGCTACTCTGTGTCAAGAAACTGGCAATATACAAACTGGACACATAGCAAATAGACACAGTTTGTTTTCCTGATGCCAGCTATAGGGATGGCATAAGGGGGGTTGTGCGCTTAACTGATGAATACTCTCTAACATTTCACAGATTTATAAAAAGGTACAATCACTGCTACCTCGACAGACCTCTTTAATTCAGGAAACATAAGCAACACATATTCAGAGTGTATCTATTTATAAAGTAACTAGTGTAAAAGCCCGTGTACATGGGCCAAGGTCTGGGTGATGTTGATCCTTTGAATGCCAGAGGGGTACGCAACGCATTGCTTTACAATGCGTTGCATACCCCTCTGGCACTCAAAGGGTTAAGAGGCCAGCCCTGCTCTGCGTCCTGCCGCCAATGCAGTCATTCACTTTAGAGACTGCCCGAAAGAGAATCCTCCCAGTACAGATCTCCCAGCATTCTGTGCGTTCGGGCAGTCTCTACTGAGCATGACGGCTTCTGACAAACATCCTAGCAAATTATTCTATAGGATGGATTCTGCAGAACTGCACTTTAGATTAATTCTAAACTTATACGTACATATGTCAAACTTAAATATACTTACATATACTGTACATATTTCATAAAAGTACAAAACCAAGTTACATGTGTATACAGGACACACACATATGCATGTACACACACATCTGGCAGTAGGCATACTAAAGATATAGTATTTTCTTAGAGTTTTAACAACCAGTACAGTATATTCATCATCAATCACAAGATACTTGTTATTTAGCTAACATTTATTTCTATATAGAAATATGTTCGACTTGGGAAATCACTCAATCCCCATGCCATCTTGTTCTCCAACCAAAAATGTAATAGTTAACCCTTGCAGGACAGAAAAACTAAAACATAAGGCTGAGTCATTAGTAATAGACAGATACAAATAAACACCTCCTTAGGGCTCTCCAGTCATGCCGTACATAAGGGTACTATTCCTTTGACTAGATAAAGCCACACTTAAAGGGATAGTAATACTTAAAATGTAAAAAACAATATGTTGTAGGGTTTATCCCCCTGAGTAAAACAAGAGTACTCCCACTGCTGAAAGGTGTTTCATTCAAAAGTTATTAATTTTCAAAGTTGAATTTTTTAGGTGCAATATCACAGTGGCCTGAAATTGTACAGTGGTACTGTTGCTACACGATCCTATGGACAGCTCTGGTCCCGGGACCATAAATCTCCATAGGATGGTGTAGCAACTGCGCCACTGTACAATTTCAGGCCACTGTGATATTGCACCTAAAAAAATTCAACTTTGAAAATTAATAACTTTTGAATGAAACACCTTTCAGCAGTGGGAGTACTCTTGTTTGACTCAGGGGGATAAACCTTACAACATATTGTTTTTTACATTTTAAGTATTACTATCCCTTTAACCCAATATAAAAGTAATATATACCCCCACTCAAAAGATGAACATGTACTACTTGAAAGAACAATATATATAATTCTGTGTAATGCTACAAATGTATATCTCAAACTAAATAGCTGCAATGTTCTTCAGATCATTCAAGTTTATTCTCCTACAGGTACCCACAGTGATAAGTACCTGTTACCATTCACTCACCTTTACATTGTAGTTTTTCTGTCCTGCGAGGGTTAACCATTACTTTCTTGGTTGGAGAAGATGGTGTGGGTGTATTGAGTGATTTCCGAAGCTGGCCCTTAGCACTGCTGTATAGGGGTGCTTACTGAAGTAAGAGAGAAGTGTTACAATATTCCAGTTGTAGGTGTTACATATTTTATTAATCAAGTTTGTGTCTTGATCCCATTTTTATACAGAAATAAAATTTCTCTAAATAACGTTGTGATTGATGAATATACTGTACTGATATTGCACTATCTATATCTTACTGCACTAAGATATTGTTGCAACGTTGTATCTTTTTTAATCAATTAGTGGGGGATCTTGTTTCTGAGCTGCTATAGAGCTAAGGAACTCATTGTGTTTTCTTACATTTCTGCTTCACTGAGAATATTAACAGACATAATGAGGTTTCCTTTACTTAGATTGTAAACTCTATGGGGCAGGGAGTAGGACCTCCTATCCTAACGTATGCTCACCTAATTTTCTTCTAATGATAATCATCTGTATAATCACTTACCTACTGAACTTCATGTATTCCCTCTATACTAAATGTAAACTGTAACGTGTTAGGTACACCTGCTTACATACACACAATATGCATGGCATGATATTCGTAATACTATATATTTCTGTGATCAGTCCTGTCTTTCTTTCTAATGTTACTGGCAGAACAAACCCAGGAGAACTTCCCCTTCCTTCTATGGATGACAGGACACCCACATGAACACTGATTTCTGGGAACTGCAAGTTTCACGGGTCATAGCCTTGAGAAAAAACAAAGGACTCAATGCAAGAAATGGGTGCAATTGCTATTTATAGTGTACTAGTTGAAGAGCCCGTTACACGAGCCACAGTGCCACTGCCAGCCGGTCGTGGGGCAGTTACGCGCATGACTTTGTCGTTACATACGTTTTAGCAAATTATTATATAGGATTTTTGATGGCAATATGATAGCACCAAAATTATACTGAATCTCAAATGTTTTTTCAGAATTAGCGAATGTTTGTGCTTTTTTTGTAAATACATTTCAAAAAGTGGGAGTGCCTAAAATGTCCGCCATTTTGTGAGAGGATAAGCGATTGAGCCTAATTCAACAAAGCAGTTAGGCCACATTATCATACGTCTGGTTAACTTTGCCATTAATTTAGGTGCATGTGCTAACTTTGCCGTTTATTTACGAGCATGTGCTATTCAGCACTAAGGTGTTAGTGTGTTTCTTACTACAAAACGTGAACAATCGCAAATAGCTCATAAATGTATGGCTTTCAAAAATGAGAGAACTTTCTTGCATTCTGTTTTACTTGCAAAGCAGGGTTAAAAGGGCCAGTCTGTAGTGTAAAACTTTATTTAAAGATACAAAATGCTCATGTTGTTTTATAAGTTACAAAAGCTCAAAAATGGTTCTGTAATTGCTAAATAAGTGCTGATGGAGGGTGTGTGCTGAAGGAATTGTGCGTGACACGTACAAACACATGCACACATAAACACAGGTGCTTGTTTAATGTGCTTATTTAAAGAGCAGAGTATGTGCTGCACCCTTGTTTCACAAATCACCTTTAGTGAGACTCAGGTATAAAGAACTTTGGAGCAAACCTGTATCATAGGGAACAAATAAAAATTCCTTAGCGTTCTAGGGACTTAAATGGTACTTTTTAACCCCAAAGCATTAGAGACCTCTTTAACATTCAAGAGGTTAAACATTCATTTTAATTCAAAGGTAATTTTTACTTTTTCCACAGTAGTGTACTTGGTTTGCTCCAGAACTGCACTACTTCATCCTTAGACTGATGCACTTAGAAAGTAGAGTGATTCTGGAGCAAACCAGCTAGACCACAGGGGAAATTCAAAATTCTTATTCTTTTAAATTGTGATTTAAATATCATGCATACCAGAGGGGTCTCCAGGGCATTGCATCAAAATGGATTGGAGATGTCTCTGGCATTCTAGAGGTTAAAATTTCTCCATTTTCTTAGTACATCAGCCTCAGTGTCTCTCATTTTGTTTAACAGAATATTTACTTTCAAACAGCAGTCTAGTCCCCTGCTGGGGCTTACACTGCAGCTACAGCTTTAATGGAATTTCATCGTACTTCTATTAACTAACCTAGTATTCTGCTGTTTTTCTCACTGATCTGTTGCATTGCTTGCCTACCTTTAAAAAATCTCCACAATGTATTGCACACTCCTCTGGTGTCCTCTGGGTTTTTGTGCTTTGTGCAAAAAGGAAGAGGATTAATTCTGAAATAAACCGGTTGCACCACAAGGGACAAAAAAGTTCCCAAAATTAATTTAAATTGGCCTTTAAAGGGATAGTAACACTTTATTATTACTATCCCCCATATTGTTGATATTTGTAAAATAATTTAACAGCCCCCAGGTTCATCTCTCAGACCTTTATGGTTTGAGAGATAACCAAAGGCAAAGTTCACTCCTCCCTCCCCCTTCCCTGAAGTCAGCGTTGTACTGACTGCAGGGGAAGTCTGTCGTACAACAGGCTTGTGGCTCTGCAGCTGAGCCGAGATCGCGTTAGTGAAAAAGAATTATTTCACTGAAATGGTCTTCTACATGTGCTTGGTTTGCAAGCACATGTAGGAGACCATTTCAGTGAAATAATTCTTTTTTACTAAAGCGATCGCGGCTCAGCTGCAGAGCCACCTGATGAAAGTCAAACCGGATATCCCTGCAGTCAGTACAGCGCTGACTTCAGGGAGGGAGAAGGTAGGGGGGAACTTTGTCTTCTGTTATCTCTCAAACCATAGGGGTTTGAGAGATGAACCTGGGGGCTATTAAATTATTTTGCAAAGATCTACAATATGAGGGATAGTAATAATAAAGTATTACTATCCCTTTAAAGGGATAGTAATACTTCATTTTAACTTTATTTTATTTTGTAGGCATTAAAAAAACATGAAGAATGATATAAGTCTTATCTCTGAAACCTTTATGGTTTAAGAGATATTCACAAACAAAGTATCCCCCCCTGTTCAACCAGATCAGAAGGGAGATGCCCAGGTAGACTGCAGAGAGGGACAATCTTCAATTAAGATAAGGGAAAAAGCTGAAAAACTTGTCAAGGGGGGAACGGCTTTCATTGTTTTCATACAAAGAAAATTGTCCCCTTCTGTTATCTGTCCTGTCATTCAACCTGATCCACATCTGAGAAGAGATGGCTTACACTAGGAAAAAGGGGCGGGGAGGGGAACTTTGCTTGTGAATATCTCATAAACCATAAAGGTTTGAGAGATAAGACTTATATCATTCTTCATGTTTTTTTAATGTCTACAAAATAAAATAAAGTTAAAACGAAGTATTACTATCCCTTTAAACCCTTGAATTCTAGACACATCTCCAATGCTCTGTTTCACCTCTCTTGTATTCAACGAGTTAAAAGCAACATTTAAACCAGAGGGGATTTTCCTTTGACTCCTATAGTGTAGCTGGTTTGCTCCACAACTGATTCTCTTGTACATAAGGATTACATGTCATGAATGTATTATTTTATACTTTGGGCATTAAATGTTACATACAAAAACTTTGGCCCAGTCTGTTTCTCACAATACATTACTCAACGTCAACCAAACTATTGTATAGAGTAGGCTGTGGTTTTTCATGCAATTCTGTCCTGGCACAATTTATGTTTAAATAATGATTTAAGACTTCCAAGGGAAGTACATCATATGAAGTGGAACTGCTCCTCACCCCGATAACAGCCTTATCATCATACCTGGGAACTCTCCGGATTTGCCCCGGAGACTCCGGTTCTGACAGAGCTTTACCGGGTCTCCGTGGCAGAGGCAGATTCCTCCGGATGTGGAGAGTTTCTATTGAAACTCTGCCACATCTGCTTTTTCTCCCGTTGTGCCTCCGTCCCCAGCCTTCTGTGTGACACATTTAACCTTATGGTACGGAATGCATTGCTTTGCAATGCATTCCGTACCACTCTGGCACTCAAAGGGTTAAATCCCCCCCCCCCCAACACTCAAGTTAAGCCCCGCCCCTTTTTGGCACGATTAGCGTCATTTTTGTTACCCCCTGCTGAACAGAGGACTACCCTCCGGGTAGCCCTCAACTGAAAGTTCCCAGGTATGCTTATCATAATTTGGTCTGGTATAACTATTTGTACTTTTGCCCATCTTTTCACAATCGTAGGAGGAGCTAATCTTTACTGGATTGCTCATCCAGACTGTTGAAACCTATTGTCTGTTTTGAGGAGATGTAAACTAATTGCATTTTTCTTCACACCTGGTGCTCAATTCTCTCATATATAGACACTTTCAAATAGAAAACGATCTGCACTCCCGGATTTAATTATAATAACAGATTTTATTAAGCCAGGTCTATAGATAGATAGAAAATGAACTGTATGAAGGAAACAAATTAAGCGGGCAAGGGACTTTGATAGCACTTTTTTTATTTAATTACTTTACAGATACCACATTGATCGGATGGACGGTGCTACTTTTTATCACTGTACTGTTGTGCCCTATGTTTTATTTGCTCTTAAACATTCAAAATGCCACAATAGGGTCAGTGGTCTAAGACCCAAGTGCTGGAGACCCCATACTGTTGGTACCACCTTTTCGGTACTACCTTTCTTAAATACTTCAGAGACTCCCCTCCCCAGTGGTAGTTTTGTGCCACACAGTAAAGACTCTTTGGCAAAAGACACTGGAGGTGATCTGACCCTACAGTATCCCTTCTAGGTGGAGCTGGGAGGAAATAAGGTGTCTTTAAAGCCATCAAGATGAAGAAGGCCAAAAGATCAGCACCTAGCACCACCACTCACTTTTAAGATGAAGTCATGCACTGTAGCATGCCTCAGAATTAAATAAAAAAAATTAAGAGCAACTTATTCCTCTAGATTTTGATTTCCTAATAATAACCCCCATGTACGTTACAATGGACAGAAAAACGTAATGGCTCCTGTGAATTTGTACCTTTGCTCAAGAAATAACATCTTCAGTCAGTCCTGAATGTCAAGTCCTTGGGGGCAGACATGATAGCTTCCAGGACGACAAAAGGACCTCAGACTCTACTCACTGCACATGATAATCGTAACATTTTAACAAGAGGGGTATTAGTTTAATTTCTTTGCAATGAGTTGCATACACCTCTACTCCCTACAGGATAAAGTAAGAGCGTGCTCTCTGCTTATTTCAGTTAAAAAAAATTGTTAGCAACTGTCATGTCCGCCTCCATGGACATGACATCCAGGACTGATTTAAGATGTTTCCTCTTCAACAAAGGCACAAGGGCAATATTCATAGGGGCCATTAGGATTTTCTGGACATAATAAAGTAAGTGTAAGCGGTGTTAGACCTACTTTAAAGTGTGTAGTCACTCATTCTGCACAGTCAACCAGTGCGTGTCTATCAAGCTCTCTGGTACATACACCTTGAGCTCCTGACAGGAAACATAATTGAATATAGTAATCCTATATAAAAATTTGCTAAAACCTGTGTAACGACAAAGTAATGCGCAGTAGAGACTGCTGCGCGTGCTGCAGTAATGCGCAGTAGAGATTGCCCACGCCGCGGCTGACACAGAGCTGGACACTCTCTGTATCAGCCGCGGCACGGGCAGTCTCTACTGCGCATGACTGCCCGCGACTAGCTGGCAGTGGCACTGTGGCCAGTGTAACGGGCTCTTCAACTAGTATTATATATTGCAACTCACATCACTATCCAAAAGACAAATCAACAAAGCTCAAAGACACATACGGCACATTGTCATATAAGCAGATGACAAACACTAGATACCATATAGAGTCAAATAGTAACTCTTCTGTCACAGAAATTTGCTCAGTGGCTGCCCATTAATTGTAAAACATACATTTCCTAAATGGCTTTATTTAAATCACTGACAACATACATCAAATGAATAATATATTTAAGTGCTGTGTTTAAATCAGTTTACTTCTAGAAATAATCTCTAGATAAAAGCAACAAAGTTATTAGCAGTGCAAATACAAAGAGCACATCTCTGCCATTATCAGAGCGATTCTGTTGAAACGGAAACACTTTATTTTTAAATCCAATTCATATTTAAACAGAGCCTTTAATAATATATTGCTTAGCTTCCTATATTAGTAAATTCTATAAATGTAATAACATATTCTTATTTACCTCTTTCACGTTTTTCTTATTTTTTTATTACTGTTTATAAATACATACATATATATTTCTCATATTACTGATTTGTTAAACATCTGGGGGGAGATTTACTATGTGGTGATAAAGCGGAGATAAAGTGGAGATGACGTCTCCAGTGATATCACTTCTCCAAGTCTTATGTTATTCTATGGAGCACATGTACTAAGATTTCTTCAGCTTTGGAGATCTTAGTGAATTGGCTCCATAGAATAAAATGGGAACTGGAGAAGTGATATCACTGGAGAAGTTATCTCCACTTTATCACCTCTTTGTCATTGCTTAGTGAATCTCCCCCCAGGTCTTGTACTAACTAGGGAAGAGTGCTAGGGTGATAGAAAGTTGTTCTTGAGTTACAAGCAAGCTTATCTGTGGAATGACTAGCCCAGATGAGTGCTACTAGTGCTAAACACTCTTTGTTAAATGTATGAACTCACCATTTTATTTGTGTCTACAGAGCATTTTGTGCCTACAGCTCTCTCTCATTAGAAACCTTTTTCTCTTACTGTTCCTTATCTGTGGAATGCTCTACCTCCCAGCTTGCACCAAGGCATTGTCTTATGGTCTTCGTACCTAAATTCACACATACCCATCAAGGCTTCAGTTAGCTAGAAGCCACTTACTTCATACAGCCAAGGCTCTTATAATTTATTTACTTTATTTGTATTTCCCCTCTCTCATCCAGAACTATAGACTGTAGTCCGCACTTAACCCTTATGTTGTCTGTATCTCTCCCTTAACCACTTTAGATTGTAATCCTTTGAGTGCCAGATGGGTATGCAATGCATTGTGGAGCTCTGGCACTCAATGGGTTAAGCTTTCAAGCAGGGACCTCACTTCCAGTGTTTCACTTTGCTAAGCACTTATTTTGTCTAAACCTTTAAATTGTAAAGTACTGTGCACACTTGTGGCTCAATATAAATATACTCATTAACTCACTGCAGACCACTGATGTTAGCCTCCAACTACATCATATGATCTCTGTAGTGCATACTGGTGAAACAGTCCACCAGCACTGGACTTTAATGCCAGCATGTGCAGTTAAAGGGATAGTAATCCCTATAGCAAAGTACTACTTAAAAAAAACATATTGCCCCCAGTGTCATTTCTCAAACCTTTATGGTTTGAGAGATGATCGCTTTTAAAGTTGCCCTCTCCCTCCCCCTTCCCCGTAGTCAGCATTCTAGCTGACTCAGGGAAATCCGGTCAGAGATTATTAGGTGGCTCTGCAGCAGAGTCGCGATCGCTTTAATTAAAAAAAAAAACTTTCACTAAAACGGTCTTCTACGTGTGCTTGCAAGCAAAGCTTACGTAGAAGACCATTTCAGTGAAAGTTTTCTTTTTTAGTAATGCGATCTGGCTGTGCTGGAGAGCCGCCTGAAAGTCGTACGACTCTCTTCCCTTCAGTCAGCTAGCATGCTGACTATGGGGAAGGGGGAGGGAGAAGGCAACTTTAGAAGCGTTCATCTCTCAAACCATAAAGGTTTGAGAGATGACACTGGGCGCAATACCTTTTTTTAAGTAGTACTTTGCTATAGGGATTAGCAATATTTAAGTATTACTATCCCTTTAAATGATGCACACTAACGCAATTTCCTCTAAACTATATTTGTACATTAGTATAAGCTAGGGTGACCACACGTCCTGGGACTGTCCCTTATTGGGGGTCTGTGTCCCGCTTCCCGGGTCACCTCCCCACCGGGACAACAAAGAGTCCTGGAATTGAGCAACACGCGCCAGTCCAGCCAGCCAATGAAATGTATTTGCTATATGGTCCTTATTGACTGGCTGAGCCAACCAATGAGGACCATATAGCAAATACATTTCATTGGCTGGCTGGACTGTTATGTGCGAGACAGCTGGGGTGGAGCAGGTATGCTGGAGCTGCAAGTGAGACCCGCGGCTGAGGCTCCTGCCGGCGCTGACCATCTTTCTGAGGCTGACACAGAGTAAGAGTTCCCACTGGGAACTCTTACTATGTCAGCCTCAGAAAGATGGTCAGCGCCGACGGGAGCCTCAGCCGTGGGACTAGGGTGATCACATGTCCCAGAATGGCAGAATGGAAATGTGTAGAGGTCAGAACCTCACTGAATCTGTCACACACTGCCCCCTTGTCCTCCCCTTCTAGGGAAGATTCTGTGTGTGTGTAGCTTCAGAAATTGATGTTAGACAGGCATTGGGACTCCAGACTGATTCATGAACCTCATTTAGCTCAGAATCAGTTTTGTACATTCAGCCCACTAAGACTGATGTTCTAACAAAAGTGATGTAATTCTGGAGCAAAATAATTTTTCCATAGCGAACACCAACAAATAACTCAAATAGCCATTGGTTTAAATTGGGCTTTTAACCCCTTGAATGCTAGAGATAACTCCAATGAATTGTTAAAAATAAATATTAATTTCCTGTGGTGCAGTTTATTAGCTCCAAAATTGCACCACATTTCCTTAGTACATCAGCCTCAGTGTTAGACTGCATACTGGCACAAAGAAAAAGTTAGTTGTGACAGTGCCCCTTTAAAGCAAACATGAAGAAATTAGTCCCTACCCTACAAAGCTTATAATGTAATTAGCACTAGTGACTACAGGGATCCAAGGAGGGTGATAACTGCATGGAACAAGGAGGAGGGGAGTTATTGTGAGCCTTACTTTTCATTGTTAAAGTGTAAAGTATGTCTGTCACCTTAAATTTAATTCACATATTTAAAAACTTCATTAAAAACTGCTAATGTGATATATCATCTAAAAGTCCAGAAGATGCATAGATTAGGATCATATTTCTTAAGTGCATTATTCAAGTAAGCCCCAACAATGCAGAGGATTTCCCTGCCTGAGCACAGGCGTTTAATAAGTGAATTATTCAATCAGATCAGTTTACCTGTGCACAGACAGAGAGACCCACTAACCTGCACTGTTAGGCCTCATTCAGACAGGTGTTTTCAATGCATCAAAAAATAAACAAATAAATCATGAAATAGAATGTATTGGATCTTATGAGGCTGTTCAGACACGCTCACTACAGCTTGTCGAAAATTATGTGTGTTGATGCATTAACGCACCATCAGTAGTGAACAATGAATTTCAGTGGATGCGTTTTCCTATTTTTTACGCGTATTTGAAGCTGTATTGTGTCGTCTAGTCCTGCCTCAGCAACACACTGATAAGTATTAGTTAAAAATATAATAATAAACGCATTACAAATGCATGTTAAACATGTTGTTTCACACAATTGTTTTAGTGCAGAAAAACAGCAGTGCTTTGCACACTCTCGTGTGAACCTAGCCTCAGTGGTATTGAGGACTGCATCTGAAGAACTCTGAATGTGGCTCTTTCAGCAGCTCAGTTCTCAGGAGAGTCTTAACCCTGTGAGTTCCAGAAAGAATTAATCCTTTGATTTGCAATGCACTGGACACCCTTCTGGCACAGTGGCACTCAGAGTGTTAAAGATGACAATAGTAGGAATAAACAGTGCATTGCGGACAGTGGTGTAACTAGTCATTGGAGGAGACTGTGCAAAATGTTTTTGGGGTCACTAAACATAAATATTATCCCATGAGCGTACCTAAATCCTTTTGAACCCTGAGGCTGTTGCTTGCCCCTCCCCCTTGGATGGGCCCCATCACAACTTCACTCTCTGAAATTGTGATAGTGTATTTTTTTTCCAAAATTGTACACAAGTCAGAGTTTACTGCCTAGAACAGGGCTATTTAACTATTACAACTTCAGCAGTTGTGGACTACAGCTCCCATGATCATGATATGAGTTTAGCCCCCAACAACTGGAAATCTAGCAATTGACTATACAAATACCTGGGAACTCTCAGTGTTTGACCCTGAGACTCAGGGTTTTGAACCAAATCTCAGGGTGAAGGGTGAAGGGCTAATTTCTCAGGGTGAGCAAATCCAGTGTGTCCTCCTATATGATTTACACCAATTTTTTGTTTATTTAATGTCCAAATTGTTGATGTTTCTGTCAGAATGACTGAGGGATAAGTCCTGTTTGTCTTTTGAATGTTTAAGAACTGATAGCTCAGAACTGTAACATGTTAAAGGTTCCTTGAGGACTGACTAGATCATCTCTGGGTTAAAGCCAACATTGACATAGCATCTACAATCTACTTTCTTGGGAGCATTAAAGGTTAATATTTTAAAGATCTCAGGGTGAGCCAATTTTAAAAGTTCCCAGGTATGACTATACATGGCCTAGAATAACAGTTAGGGTCAGTAGGGAAATAAGTACCAGGCATGAACACCACCTAGCTAATGATTACACCATATCACACAAAGACAGGCTCATAGTGTGCCTGCCAGAGGCTTCTCTTTCCTGCCATTTACATGGACAGTATATGCAGCTTCCCTTTCTGTGCAAATCAGGTCATTGTGGAAATTCCCATTGATTTAAATGGGGCCTTTGTGGAGAATCACATTGATTTAAATGAGACCATTAAACCCCTTGAACGCTAGAGATGTCTCCAGTGCATTGCTTTGTAATGTTCTGGAGACGTCTGTACTGTTCAAAGGGATAAAAATCGCCCTTTAAATAAAAGGGTTTTTTTTTTTCAGTTTACATTCTACCCCAATGGTGCAGTTGGTTTGTTCCAAAATTGCTCCATTTCCACCTAGTACATCAGCCTCGTTTGGCCTGATGCAGAAGAGGAAAGAGATGCTATTCTGTAGCAGACCAGATGCACCACAGGGGAGAAATAACATTTTCCATTGACTGAGTAAACAAGGTTTAAACTCCTTTAAAGCCCCATATAAATCTATGGGAATTTGACTATTCTTTATTTCTCCCCTCTTTTCTTTTGCGCATGAGGCCAGAAGATTCAACCTGATACACTGAAAAGGCAAACAAATACCACAGTAAAAGGGGAAGTTGTGAATCATTAGTAACTGCTAGGACATTGTGAAGAATACATTTCAATGTGCTCATTTTTACCTACAGATCTTGATAAAGCAGCTCACAGTTGCATAACACATTGATATTGTCAGCTGCTTATATTACAATATATGTAATTTGCTTTTATTTTTCTTAAACATATTGGATTTTATAATAAATATTTTTTGATGAGAAGATTTAAGAACAGACATTGGGGTAGATTCACTAAACAGTGATAAGGAGGTGATGCAGTAGAGGTAAAGTGGAGATGACTTCTCCAGTGATATCATTCCTCCAGTTCCTATGTTATTCTATGGAGCCAATGCACTAAGATTTCCAAAGTTGAAGAAATCTTAGTGCATAGGCTCCATAGAATAATATAGGAACTGGAGAAGTGATAAACTGTAGAAGTCTTATCTACTTTATCACCATTTAGCGAATCTCCCCCATTGTCTTTTGGAGCGGTATTCACTGAGATGATTGGAGCAGAGCTGATCCTGTCTGTGGCAGTGGTGCCGGCAATTGACCATAAGAACCAAGCAGAGACAGTTAAATATCCTCTGTAAGCCTTTTGCGCTGCTTATGTGTATATGCACATGGACAGCAATTTTATTATGTGAGTAGTTGGTAATATGCTTATTACTCTCTATCCGGTGTGATAAGGCCCCATTGGTGCCCCTTGATTGTCTTTTATATCTCATACAATTTAAAGGGGAACTACCACCACGCAATAACTTAACCTGCATTCATTCTTCATCTGGCGACTAGCGCTACTAAGCATATTACCTGGTTCCGAAGATTTTGCCGTTTTAGCGATGCTCACAGGAGCAGGAAACACGGACATCTCGTCACAGTGACGTCCGTGCACCTGCGCTGTCAGTCCCTTTTGGAGCCATTTGGAGCCATCTTCGGAACCAGGTAATATTTCTGGCGACTAGCGCTACTAAGCAGCTAGTCGCCAGATGAAGAATGAATGCAGGTTAAGTTATTGCGTGGTGGTAGTTCCCCTTTAAAAGTGGTTATAGTAAGAGTTAGAACTGGATTTATTAAAAAAAACTGTAAAAAAGTGAACAATAGTAATCCCAATAAAGTGGTTTAATTCAGATTTTCCATTTTTCAAACAAATTATTTATAAATATTGGGATGTTTTTAAAGAAAACAAAGTATTTTCTAATATAATTCCAGATAAAACAATAATAGTCTTTTCTAAAGATCTGAATTTGGGGTTAGAGATTGCTCCAACAATTAAAAAGAAAGAAGAAGGAAGTAAAAGCTGGTTAAACAATATGAAGGGCTTTTATAAATGTGGAACATGCATTGGTTGTAAAAATTGTAATATAAAGCAGAATATTAACCATTTTAAATCTTATAAAACTGAAGAAACATGTATGATTAAAAGTTTGTTAACCTGTAATACTAAGGGTGTAATATATGTGATTCAATACACCTATAATAAACAGAATGTAGGACGAACAAAAAGGAGATTGAAGGAAAGAATAAAAGAACATATCTATGATATAAAAAATATATTTAGCAAACATTATATGAGCTTGCAAGCTATAATGATAAACTGAGCTTGCTGTAACGATAGACAAGATGAATACACGTACGAAGGGAAGTGTGAACGCGATCCCTGGGACAGCTGGGATGGAGGTGGGAGGAGAATTACAGGGATGGGAAGTCCTGCAGAGCTGTGCTGAAGTTAAATTGTGCCGCAGAATGCAGAAGTGCCCATAATGAAGTATACATTTCTTAGAGAGTATATATGTAGAAGAAAAACAAAACACACATCCAAACACAATTTTATTAGCTTAAGCAACTGGAAAAAAGTGTTTTTAGTGGTGAAAGTTCCCCTTTAATTTATGTGGAGATTTTTTGTATACTTATATGTGTGCACTTGACCGGCAACTGTAACCGCTAGTGGGGTCCGAAACTGACCACTCCAACCCTGGAGCGGTCTCTCTCAGACCCCAGTGTGGCATGCCGGTATACGTGAAGTTAAATGCTGCTTTAACCCTTTGAGTGCCAGAGTGTTGTGTACCCCTCTGGCACTCAAAGGGTTAAACATGGTACCTTTTTTTTTTTTTCTTTTTTTTTTTTTTTTATAAACCTCCGGGTAACCTATTACTAAAGGTTCCCAGGTATGGTCATCAGTCACGTGTGCTGGCGAGCCAACCAACTTCAAAGTGGTGTTTAAGGAAAGATCAGTTCCTGGATTACTAGTCCTTAAGGGGTTAAAAGTTTCTGCAAACACAGATTCCCAAGGCAATAAAAAAGAAAACCATACATTCACAAACAAAGATAATTGTTTCGAGTTAAAACCTGCCCTGTCCAGTTCACGGAAACCCTTATATCTTTACCTCAGTGATGACGTTTCCCTTTATTTCTGAGGAGTGTGTATAAACAAACGGGTTGCATTAAAGGAATAGTAATGTTTCATAATAAAATCAGCTCCAATTAATCTTCATAGTATTTGGGCCATGGAGAGTGTTATTTCAATATTGTCTGAGTTGTGGCTCAAGAGTAATTGAATGGTAAAGTATCCCCCTCACGCCCCTTTTACTGATATAACACTGCTCAGCTCAGAGCAGCAGGGTGAGAGAGAGGGACAATCTTCAGTTAACATAAGGGAAAAATCTGAAAAAACTGTCAACGGGGGCAGGGCTTTCATTGTTCTCACAGTAAGAAGATTTCCCTTGCAGTGAGGAGAGGTGGCTAACACTAGGAAAAAGGGGCAGGAAGGGGAAAACTTTATCAATCAATTACTCTTGAACGGCAACTCTGACAGTATTGAAATAACACTATCCATGGATCAAATACTACGAAGATTAATTGGAGCTGCTGTTTTTGTGAAAAAATTATATCCCTTTATCTTTGGATAGAGAAGTCTTAATCAGTAGTCTGTCCCATAAAAATGGGGTCAACTAGTCACTCTACTATCTTCTATAGAAAAAAAATGATTTACACACACCTCATGAAAATAATCATGTACAGTTTAAAGGTAAAGAATATCTAAAGAAATGTAAGAAGGGTAACAGTCTTTATTGACACAGACATCTGTGAGCAATAGTTGGTTGCAAAATAAAGTGTATCATCCCAAGGTAAAGATGTTTGTTCCTATTTGATTACAAACAACATTAACTAATAAACTGGTTTATACTAAATAGTTTAGTCATAGCCAGATAGTTTGCCAAAACAATATACAAGCTCACATATATATGAAAAGGAATGTTGTCTAGTAAGTATATGGACATGACTGCTACCGATTAGAAAAGAGTGTTGTTTATGTAATAACTGTACACAAACAGCATATATTAGAAAACAGTGTTGTTTATGCAATTACTGTACACAAACAACATCTATCAGAAAGGAGTGTGGTTTGTGTATTAACTGGAAACAATCAACATTTGTTATAAAAGAGTGTTGTTTATGGAGTAAGTGGTCATACCTGATTACCTGCATCAATCTGGGAGAAGATCTCATATGCCTGATATCACAGTATACTAAACCAAGTTTCCAGACAGGTGTCTCCTGCTCACCTGCCTTATCTACAGATGGACATCTCTAGAAATCTCTGCGTTCCATCAAAAACATTTATCTCTTCTGCTTGTTCTATTAACCTTTTAATTAGGTTGACCAGACCTCACCTTTAACCATGGACCAGAGCCGGATCACAGGCAAGGCGCGCGAGGCGCCTGCCTAGGGCCCAGCCAAATGAGGGGGGCCCGGAAAGCCTCGTTCAACTTGAATGAGGCTTTCCGGGCCCCCCTCATTTGGCCGTGCGATTCAACCCCCTCTCCCGCAGCTTACCTGATCTCCCACTCGGCGTGCCGCTCTAGTAATACAGAGCGCTGGGAGATGACATCATCTCCCAGCCTCTGCATTACTACAGTGGCGCGCGGGAGAGTCAGTGTTCAAGAGATCTGTGCCGAAGGAGGCACAGATCTGTCAAGTAACGCCGCTAGACCACCAGTGGAATGTGAAGATGGGTGCATTGTGGAAGGGGAAATGTTGAGATGAAGGTGCAGTGTGGAGGTGAAGTGGAGATGGGAGCATTGTGGAAGGGGCATTGTGGAGATGGAAGGGGGCATTATGGAAGGGGCATTGTGGAGATGGAAGGGGGCATTATGGAAGGGGGCAGTGTGGAGATGGAAGGGGGCAGTGTGGAGATGGAAGGGGGCATTGTGGAGATGGAAGGAGGCAATGTGGAAGGGGGCAGTGTGGAGATGGAAGGAGGCAGTGTGGAGATGGAAGGGGGCATTGTGGAAGGGGGCAGTGTGGAGATGGAAGGAGGCAATGTGGAAGGGGGCAGTGTGGAGATGGAAGGGGGCAATGTGGAAGGGGGCAGTGTGGAGATGAAGGTGCAATGTGGAAGGGGCAATGTGGAGATGAAGGGGGCATTGTGGATATGGAAGGGGCAATGTGGAGATGAAGGGGGCATTGTGGAGATGGAAGGGGCATTGTGGAGATGGAAGGGGCATTGTGGAAGGGGCAATGTGGAGATGAAGGGGGCATTATGGAGATGGAAGGGGCAATGTGGAGATGGAAGGGGCAATGTGGAGATGAAGGGGCATTATGGAGATGGAAGGGGGCATTATGGAGATGGAAGGGGGCATTGTGGAGATGGAAGGGGGCATTGTGGAAGGGGCAATGTGGAGATGAAGAGGGCATTGTGGAAGGGGCAATGTGGAGATTGGGGGGCAATATGGAGGTGGCCAATGAGGGTGAGGGGGCCAATGTGGTTGGGGGGCCCATGGCAATTCTAAGGGGCAGAAAAAGAGTGGAGAACAGATTAGGGGAAGGAAAATAGTGAAAAATAGACTAGGGGGGGCAGAAAAGAGTGGAGAACAGACTAGAGACCAGAAAAAATAGTAGAGAACAGACTAGAGGAAGGAAGAGAGTGGAGAACAGACTGGGGGGGGGCAGAAAAAGAGTGGCAAACAGATTGAGGGCAGAAAAAGAGTGGAGAAATTACTAGGGGACAGGAAAAGAGTGGAGAACAGAGCAGGGGGCAGAAAAAGAGTGGAAAACAGATTGGGGGTTAGAGAAAGAGGGAGAAACAGATTGGGGGCTTCCCCTCATTATGCCATTCCTCTTTCCTTTCTACCCTCCTTTTGCCCTTGCCATCATTAGCTGTGTGACATCAGTGGGGTGGCCCCATTTTGATTGTAAGCTGTGTGGTATCACTGGTTTAGCCCCACTTCAATTGTAAGCTGTGTGGTATCACTAGTGTAGTCTGATTTCAATTGTAAGATCTGTGGTGTCACTATAGGCAATGGGCAAATCAAGAAATTATTGCGGCAAGAGTGTGGGGAGGGGCAAACTGGCAGGGGGGCCCCAATTTGGGATCCTGCCTAGGGCCCTATGGAGGCTTAATCCGGCACTGCCGTGGACACATAGGCATACCTGGGAACTCTCCGGATTTGCCCCGGAGACTCCGGTTCTGACAGAGCTTTACCGGGTCTCCGGTGCAGAGGCAGATTCCTCCGGATGTGGGGAGTTTCTATTGAAACTCTGCCACATCGGCTTTTTCTCCCGGTGTTCCTCCTTCCCCAGCCTTCTGTGTGACACCTTTAAGCCCTGCCCCCCAACTTGTGTCAAGCCACACCCCTTTTTGACGCTATAAGCGTCATTATTGTCACCCCCTGCTGAACAGAGGACTCGGGTAGCCCTCAATCGGAAGTTCCCAGGTATGCACATAGGAAATAGGCATATTTCAGGAGTGCACCAAAGTCAAAGCAGCCGTGCAGTATGCATTTTTCATATGCATCCCCGGTTAAAGGTGAGGTCTGGTCACCCTGCTTTAAATGCAAAAGTGGGTAAAATTTGGCCTCTGGGCCGTATGTGTCCCATTGACTCAGCCTGTAAGACTCCTATTTAGGAGCAGTGTACACGTTGTGCCTTTAAAGCATCAGATCCGCACAAACACTTTCTGAAGCTAAGAAAATCTGGAGCTATTCTGGCGCAAACCAACTGCACCATAGGCAACAAATAACCATTACTACTTATTTAAATGGGGCTTTAAACCCCCTTGCATTCTAGAGACAACAACCTTGCATTGCTATAAATGAGTTGGAGACCTCTCACATTAATGAGTTAAAAGTGCCATTTAAATGAATTGGAGTTTGGAAATTATTTATTTTATTTATTTAGAAAATGTTTTACCAGGAAGAATACATTGAGATTTCTCTCGTTTTCAAGTATGTCCTGGACAGTTTTCAGTAGAGGGTTGCTTATTTATACAAATTGAGAAACACTATATATTACATGTTATTAAATATACATACAAATATTCATATGGAAATTTTAGAATTATAAACAGTTACACTCTGTTTTTAGATATAGAGAAGCATTTACTTTTAAGGATTTTAGACTGGGAGCAGATCTGGTTATTTCAGGCAGATAGTTCCAGGCCATTGGCGCTCTGTAGGAGAAGGCGGCTCTTCCTGCTTCTTTCTTGTATTGTGGTATACGTAGCGAGTTGTTTGCGGTGGAGCGGAGGTTATACTTAGTATGTACAGCAGGAGTGAGCATACTGCTCAGGTAGTCTGGTAGTTTTCCAGAGAAGTGGTTGTGTACTATGCAAGAAAGGTGAAGGGCACGTCTAGATTTGAGTGTTAACCAATTTAGTTCTTTTAACATATCACAGCGATGAGTAGTGTAATTACATTGAAGGCTAAAGCGGCATATTGAATTATACAGGGTGTCAAGTTTACTAAGATGGATTTCTGGCGCTGGAGCATAAACTACATCACCATAGTCTATGACAGGCAGCAACATCTGTTGCACAATACGTTTTCTAACCAGGGGACTTAAACATGATTTGTGTCTAAAAAGAGCACCGATTTTGGGATAAAGCTTGGAAGTTAACTTGTCAATATGATGTCCAAAAGTGAGGCTGGGGTCAAGCCACATACCAAGATATTTGTAGGAGTCCACTGGGGCCAAATTACGATTAGACTCCGTTACAATGGATATGTGGGTATTGCCGAGATTACGCAGTTTGTGTTTTTTGTGCCAAATATCATTGTGACAGTTTTGTCTGTGTTTAAGAACAGTTTGTTCCTTGCTATCCATCTTTCAACCTCGCAGAAATCATGTTGTAATATGGCCTCAAGGTGTGATATGTTTGAGTTTTTAGTATAGAGAATGGTGTCGTCTGCATACATGTGTACTGAAGATGATTTGCAAACCTTGGGAAGATCATTTATAAAAAGAGAAAACAGAAGCGGGCCAAGAATGGAGCCTTGAGGAACTCCACTTGTTACTTTGAGAGGAAGGGAGTCATTGCCAGCAACTGACACATACTGCATTCTGTCTGATAAATAGGATCGGAACCAGTTTAGAGAATTATTACCCAGTCCTGATCTTTGGAGTTTATTTATAAGAATATTATGGTCTACTGTGTCAAAGGCCTTGGCAAAATCTAGGAAAATGGCTCCTGTGAGGTCACCATTTTCCATGCCCGTCTTGATATCGTTGGTTACTTTTAGGAGGGCCGTGACTGTTGAGTGATTTGGTCGAAAGCCTGATTGAAGAGGGGTGAAAAAACTAGTCTGTTGGTAATATTTATTTAGTTGCACATGTACACATTTCTCTAGGATTTTGGATAAAGTGGGGAGTAGGGATATTGGTCTGTAGTTTGATACTACACTTTTATCCCCACTTTTGTGGATAGGCACAACTCTAGCCACCTTCCAGGATTTGGGCATGTACCCTGTTGCCAAAGAGGTATTAATTAAAGAAGCAATCGGTTTGGCCATTACCATAGCACTGAGCTTTAATAGCATTGTTGGTAGTTTGTCAGGGCTAGATTGGCATTTCATTTTTGGATTGAGGAGGTGATCATATATTTCGCTTTCATTTACTGGCATGAAATTGAATTCATATTCAGAACTGGGCCGGGCAACAGGTGCCAGTGAATGTTCTGTAGATGGCTGAACTTCTGAGTTATCTTTGTTTTGTGTAATCAGGGTGGTGGCACATCCAATAAAGTAGCTGTTAAATGCATTGGCTATGGCTGTGGGGCATTGTATTGTTTCATTATCTATGATTATAGTTGATGGGTGAGTATGATTAGGAGGGTTATAAAGGTTTTTAATAACCTTCCAAAAGTTGGCTGGCTTTGAAATGTTACTGTTTAAGTTGTCAGTAAAATATTGTGCTTTTGCTAATTTTGTTTGTTTTGTACATGTATTCCTTAGTTGTCTGTATGCAGTGTGATCATATGCGGAGCCGGTTTGTTTAAATTTTGTCCATAAGGTATCTCTGGGACTGTATAATTGAATCAAGTCAGCTGAGACCCAGGGTAGATGTGCCCCCCTAACCCTGATCTTTCTTAGTGGGGCATGTGTATTACAGACCTGTAAAAATTCAGAGTTAAAGGGATAGTAATACTTAAAATGTAAAAAAAAATATGTTGTAGGGTTTATCCCCCTGAGTAAAACAAGAGTACTCCCACTGCTGAGAGGTCTTTCATTCAAAAGTTATTAATTTTCAAAGTTGAATTTTTTAGGTGCAATATCACAGTGGCCTGAAATTGTACAGTGGCGCTGTTGCTACACCATCCTATGGAGATTTATGGTCAACTGACCAGAGTTGTCCATAGGATCGTGTAGCAACAGCGCCACTGTACAATTTCAGGCCACTGTGATATTGCACCTAAAAAATTCAACTTTGAAAATTAATAACTTTTGAATAAAACGCCTCTCAGCAGTGGGAGTACTCTTGTTTTACTCAGGGGGATAAACCCTACAACATATTTTTTTTTACATTTTAAGTATTACTATCCCTTTAAAGAATTGTATCGCTGAATCTAGGTCTGGTATTAGCTGTATTCTCTGCCATGAGCAATTTCTTAAGTCATTTAGGAAGGACTGAAGATTAAAATTTCTAAATGATCTCGTGAGTATGACTTTGGAACATGACTTGACTGGTTTTATTTTGCGGACACAGTAAACTATGGAGTGATCGCTAAACACATTTGCTAGTACACCTGAGTCTTGGATTCTGCTTGTGCAGGATGAAAAGATCCAGTCTAGCAGAGTATGGTTGGATGTTTTAGGATTTATGCGAGTAGGGGAGGAGATTAGTTGTGATAAATTCAATGTTTTAAACAATGAACAAAATTTTTAATTCCTGGAGTCTAGCCAATTTATATTAAAGTCTCCAAGAACCACCAGCTCGCTTTTCTTGTTTTGAGTGGCAGTCTCCTTTAGGTGTTGTGCTATGTCTGAAAGGGTATGTGCTGGGGTATTTGGTGGTCTGTAGATGCCTACAATTATGATTTGTTTTGAATATGGAAGACAAATTTTGCCAGCAATGTATTCATAAGAATCAGAGTTATGAGAGTCATTTAGAAGTGTAAAGTTTACTGATTCCTGTATGTATATGATTACCCCTCCTCCTCGCTTTGCACGGTCTTTTCGAAAGCATGAGTATCCATCTATGGCAACAGCAGTATCAGGTATTTTTGGGGATAACCAGGATTCAGTAAGAATAAGAATTTTAGGTTTGTATGCATAACACCATGCTTTTAGTTCATCCATTTTGGGCAGTATACTGCGTATGTTGCAGTGCACAAAAGACAGACCCTTTTTAAAGGGGAGGTTGCCATTTATTGTTATTTGAGGGCCAGGGTTGGTTTCTATGTCATTTGCCAAAGCAAGTAATAGAATGCATAAAAATTTGGTGTTTTGTTTTCTGTGAGCATATAGTGAGAGGGTGCGTCTGTTGCTATAATTACTGGGGGAGGGTGAGCTTGTTTTTAATACTCTCCACCAGCATTCAGAAGAATGTTTTATTTGTCCCCTGGGGTACAGCTGATTTGCTCCTGAATTGATCTAAAAGTTATTAGCAGTACATCACTCTCTGTTTTGCACTACGATAACTTACACAATGAGCAGGGGAGGGCTGGCAACATATGGCCAAGGGGCCAAATAAAATGAAGTGGCCCATTTCTTCTATAGTGCGAACCCACTGTCCCAGCCCACACCCTTTTGTTAATTTTAAAATTGTAATTAATGTTGTGAAATAAGGCAAGTGATAACACATAGCTTACGACTGAAGTATAGCTACACTAGTGCTTCTACAGAGCTTACAAATGAAGTACAGCTACACTACTGCTACTACAGAGCTTACAATTTAAAGGGACAGTAATGTCCCATAAAAATATTTATCATTTGGTAGTGCTTAAAAAGTTGAACTTAATGCAAAACAACCTATCTTTCATACTGCTATGGTTTAAGATATATTCCTATTCAAAGTTCCCCCTCCCCATTCCCTGACATCAGCGTTGTGCTGAGTGCTGTGGAATCCTGTCCGGGGACCAACTGGCGGCTCTGCAGCAGAGCCACCATCGCGTTATTTAAAAAAGAATTACTTCACTGAAAAGGTCTACAAAGTGTGCCTGGTTTGCAAGCACACTTTGTAGACCATTCCAATGAAGTAATTTGTTTTAAATAACAGTTGCGTCTCTGCTGCAGAGCCTCCTCGTGTCAGCCGACACTTTGACAGTGAATATCTCTCAAGCCATAGCGGTTTGAGAGATAGGGTTTGTTGCATTTAGATCAACTTTTTAAAAGCAGCTGTAATTAATCATCATAGTATTTGGGCCTTGGAGAGTGTTATTTCAATTCTGTCAGAGTTTTAGTTCAAGAGTAATTGAATGATAAAGTATCCCCCTCCCTCCCCTCCTACTGATGTAACACTGCTCACCTCAGAACAGCAGGGAGTGTCCAGGTAGATTGCAGAGATGGAACTCTTCAATTAAGATAAGGGAAAAAGCTGAAAAACCTGTTAATGGGGGCAGGGTTTTCATTGTTCTCACAGTAAGAATATTGTCCCTTGCTGTGAGTTGTCTGGTCTATGGACTGGATTCCACATCTGAGAGAAGGTGGCTTACACTAGGTAAAAGGTGCGGGAGGGGAAACTTTATCATTCAATTACTCTTGAACTACAACTCTGACAGTATTGAAATAACAATCTCTGTGGCCCAAATACCATGAAGATTTATTGGAGCTGCTGTTTTTGTGAAACATTACTATCACTTTAAGTAAGCTACACTAGTGATACCATAGAGCTTACTAGGGAAATGCATTATGCTACTAGTGTATCTCCATTTGTATTGTAGAAAGTACAGACAAATAAGAATAGCTCATTGAGCTAATACCTATAAATGTGAATGAGCATATAAATGAAATTAAATTAGTTTAGTCTTCAAAGTGATACATTTTATTTTAGAATGTTTTTAAATTCAGTTTTTTAGGAGAATTAGGGTAGGTACTTGCCATTATGAGGTATCTTGGCATGGTGACAAGCTTGACCCTCCTTTTTGGCCAAAACTTTGGGGACTAAATCCTCATATTTATTAATATAGTATTAAATATTCCTAGTACAGGGCACATCACAATTAGAATGGAGGACCAAAGGTTTTTTGTTGTCCATTTGGATTGTGGCTTTGTGGTATCATTTGTGTAGCTTAATTTCAATTGTAAACTATGTGGTATCACTAGTGTAGCTCTATTTACAGCAGCAAGTAGGAAACTGATTGAGGCAGTTGCTCACTGGCCCAGACATATGACCATACCTGGGAACTTTCAAGATGAGCTGACCCTGAGATCTTTGAAATATTAACCCTTAAATCTTCCCACAATGTAGATTTTATGTGATATGTGCCTGCTTGCTCTAACACAGAGGTGCTCCAGTCCGTGTGCAAGGGACCTTTAACATGCTATAGTTTGGATAACTCACTGCCTGAACACAAACAAGACAAGCAGGACATTTCCCACTGTCTTTCTGGTACTAATGGCACCAGTTTAGAGGCAGGGCTGGTGCAAGGATTTTTGCCATCCTAGGCAAAACCTAATTTTGCCACCCATTTGGCTCTGCCCCTTGTGCCCCACCCCTTTATACCCACCCTACTTATACCCCACCTCATTTCATGATTGTCCTCTTTCTGCCCCTGGTCTGGAGATGCCTGTAAGAGATGCCACCCACCAGCTCCAACTTGCCCCCACCAGCTCCACTATGCCCCCATCAGCTCCACTATGCCCCTATCAGCTCCAGCTTGCCCCCATCAGCTCCAGCTTGCCCCCATCAGCTCCACTTTGCCCCCCATCAGCTCCACTTTGCCCCCCATCATCTCCAACTTGCCTCCATCAGCTCCACTTTGTCCCACCAGCTCCAACTTGCCCCTGTCAGCTCCAACCTGCCCCCTATCAGCTCCACTTTGCCCCCACCAGCTCCACTATGCCCCTATCAGCTCAAACTTGCCCCCTATCAGTTCCACTTTGCCCCCACCAGCTCCAACTTGCCCCCACCAGCTCCACTTTGCCCCCATCAGCTCTAACTTGCCCCCTCAGCTCCACTTTGCCCCCCATCAGCTCTAACTTGCCCCCTCAGCTCCACTTTGCCCCCCATCAGCTCCTCTTTGCCCCCACCAGCTCCTCTTTGACCAACATCAGCCCCAACTTGCCCCCATCAGCCCCAACTTTGCCCCCCATCAGCTCCAATTTGCCACCCATAAGCTCCAACTTGACCCCCATCACATACCTGGAGCTCCGCGCAGTCTTCTTTTCAGTAATGCAGAGTGCGTCGGGAGATCATGACTCCCAGCGCACTCTGCATTACTAAAGAGTTGAAGACGATGAGGGAGCGCAGTAGAGACACAGATCTAACTGTGTTGCGTTCCCGGTGCGGTGCATGCGGGCAGCGGGCGCAGCTCTTCTCCTCTGCATGCCCGCGCCCCCAGTACATGTGCACCCTAGGCTGGCGCCTACCTCGCCTATAGGTGGCGCCGGCCCTGTTTAGAGGCTAAGGAAACATTTAATTAGGAAAATTCATATAGTAGGCGACACAGACCTCTCTCACCCTGAGAATTTGGCCCTTCACCCTGAGACCTTGAGATTTGAGTCAAAACCATGAGTCTCAGGGTCAAACCCTGAGAGCTCCCAGGTATACATATGACTGACTCAGGGGGCAATTGCCCCCCTGCCTCCCAGGCCAGCCCTCCCCCTAACACAGAGCTCTGTGTGTCATTATGACTTTTGCTGTCCCCTCTGTTAAAGGGATAGTATGGTCACATATTAAGTAAACTGTATCTTGTAGGCATTACAAAACTAAACTAAATGCTCCCAGTCCCATCTCTCAAACCTTTATTGTTTGAGAGCTATTCTGGACCAAATTCCCCCCCCCCCCCCTTTGCCTGATGTCAGAGCTCAAGCTGACTGCAGGGGAATCCGTTCCCGGGACCAGCAGAGGCTCATCAGCAGAGCCAAGATTGCGTTATTGAGACAGAAATCCTTCACTGGAATGGTCTACTAAGTGTGCTTACAAACACACTTTGTAGACCGTTCCAGTGAAGAATTCCTGTCTCAATAACGCGATCTCAGCTCTGCTGAAGAGCCTCCATTTGTCCAGGGATTCCCTTGCAGTCAGCTAGAACACTGACATCAGGGAGGGGGAACTTTGGTCTCGAATATCTCTCAAACCCTAAAGGTTTGAGAGATGGGACTGGGAGCATTTAGTTTAGTTTTGTAATGCCTACAAGATACAGTTTACTTATATGTGACCATACTATCCCTTTAAATGAATCTCATTGCTCAGTCTCTCAACAGTTTTTGAGATTTATTACGTGTAGTGTGCTTGGGAGTACTTGTACCTTGGGTGCCCACCACCATACATCATGAATTTGATAAAAAGGTTATAAAGTTAAGCAGTACACCCAATGAAATTTATGTACAAATACACCTGTAAATCCTTACAAAACTATAGCTGTGCTATATTCAATATATAATTCCAGTTGTGGCTCTTGCTCTGAAATATTTGTCATCTCCAAAATAGTATTCAGAAGCCACACACATTTAGATTTATTTACACATTTAGTTTTCTTCCCACAAAGCACTTTATTTGCAGGCCAGTAAAAATATGACCGAGAGCTGTATTCAGAAAGCTAAAAAAGATCAATTCTGGAGCAAACCAATTGCACCATAAGGGACAAATGAAAATTCCTTTGGATTAACCCCCCCCCCCCATTATATCAAAGGTAGTTTGGATAATTTTTATTTGTCCCCTATAGTGTTGTTGGTTTCCTCTAGAATTGATCCACTTCTTATTACTCTGGTATCTCTTTGTGGAGAATAATCACTTTCTTTATATCATATTATACAGGGTTTTTTAACAGACCAGAGAGAAGAGGTCTTCTACAAGCCCCATTACTTCAATGCAAAATATTAGTCAGAGGTGCTCAGCTGAGATTATGAACCTACCAGGGTGCATCCTCTTTTAGCTCACAAATGCCTTACTCAGAGAGGAAATATCCTGAAGCATATCATACTGGTTCTGCCCAAGTGATACTTCCTCTCTTCCTGGGCCTCGTCAGTGAGGTGAAGCTGTTCTCTCTAGGCAACATTGAGACAAGGGTCCATGTCATGGTGACCAAGGCTAAGGTCTGCTTATGCTTTTTCAGTGAGATGCAGCTGTTCTCTCTAGGCACCTGTAAGCAAGGGGTCCATGCCTAGATTTCCCCATTTACACTTAGGGTGACCAAGCCTAAGGACAGCTTACATATGCCAAATACTAGTCAGAGGTGTTCAACTGGGATTATGAGACTGCCAGGATATATAGCAGCCTTTTTAGGACTAGAATCCGACCATTGGAGCAACCTCTTTTAGCTCACAAATGCCATACACAGAAAGAAATATTGTAAAGCACATCATACTGCTCCTACCCAGATGGCAGCTGGGCCACAAAAAGACAGGCATTCTTACCTGAACGAGAGAAGCATCCAACTGCCAATATACTTCTCAGCCATATTGAGCCTCATCAATGAGCATCTGTTCTCTCTAGGCACTTATGGATGAGGGAGCCTGGAATTCCATGACGGTCCAGGACCGGGTATAACAAGCCATGAAGGCCATGAATAGTGTTATTTCAATACTGTCAGAGTTGTAGTTCAAGAGTAATTGAATGATAACGTAACTGTTATGGTTTAATACACTCAGAAACAGAAGGTTTTGGTAAAACACAGTTTTATTAGCACACAAGGAATAACAGTAACCCTCGTGGGTCCAGCATACAGATAAATGGTAAACTGACACAGGACAGGTTCCAATGATATGATTAACCCACATGGGTCTAGTATGTAGATACAATATACAATACTGACACAGGTCAGGTAAATCTCATATGATACAGTGTAAATATGACAGAATGATACTTATTAGGCCAAGGACAGTAGTTGGCCCTAATAGTGGAAAGCCCAATGTAGCTCTCTACGCAGAGAGTAACAATAGTGACTGGAATCACAAGGGACAGATGAAGCCAGAATAGAACTGGCTACAAGGCACCATAGGAAGGTGGCTGCCAACAATATAGTGAACGCCCACAGGAGACTGCAAGGATAACGTGACCCAGTGCTTAGCACCGTAAGGAAAAACAAACGCCAAACTGAGACTACCGATACAGATACGAGTGCCCAGCACTGCCCCGCAAGGGGTTAACGAACGCTCCGGTCTGCAGATGTGAAATAGCCTGAGGCGCCCAACTGTAACCCAACCTCAGGGACAGCAGTAACAGACCAAGCGATCGTGGTGCAATCGGAAACTACCAGGAAGTAGCAACAGGCACTATGAGCGAGCGGATCACGGACTGGACTACTGTACAGAACCAAGGCAACTGGAGGTCTGGTAAGACCACAGAAAGCGTGAGCAACTCAGGCCACACAGCAGGAGCAGGAAGACTAGCAAGCAGGAACAGTACAGGAACAGGAACTTCAATCCAGCCGGGTCGGTACGCAGAGCAGGAATGTCAGCCAAGCCGGGTCGGTACACGGAGCAGGATCGTCAGTCAAGCCGAGTCGGTACACAGAGCAGGAACGTCAGCCAGGCCGGGTCAATACACGAAGCAGGAACTTCAGACAATCCAGGTCCGTACACAGAGCAGGAACGGTAAACAGAAGGTTTTGGTAAAACACAGTTTTATTAGCACACAAGGAATAACAGTAACCCTCGTGGGTCCAGCATACAGATAAATGGTAAACTGACACAGGACAGGTTACAATGACATGATTAACCCACACGGGTCCAGTATGTAGATACAATATACAATACTGACACAGGTCAGGTAAATCTCATATGATACAGTGTAAATATGACAGAATGATACTTATTAGGCCAAGGACAGTAGTTGGCCCTAATAGTGGAAGGCCCAATGTAGCTCTCTACGCAGAGAGTAACAATAGCGACTGGAATCACAAGGAACAGGTGAAGCCAGAATAGAACTAGCTACAAGGCACCATATGAAGGTGGCTGCCAACGATATAGTGAACGCCCACCGGAGACTGCAAGGATAACGTGACCCAGTGCTTAGCGCCGTAAGGAACAACGTATGCCAAACTGAGACTACCGATACAGATACGAGTGCTCAGCACCGCCCCTCAAGGAGTTAACAAACGCTCCGGTCTGCAGATGTGAAATAGCCTGAGGCGCCCAACTGTAACCCAACCTCAGGGACAGCAGTAACAGACCAAGCAATCGTGGTGCAACCGGAAAGCAACAGGCACTATGAGCGAGCGGATCACGGACTGGACTACTGTACAGAACTGAGGCAATTGGAGGTCTGGTAAGACCACAGAAAGCGTGAGCAACTCAGGCCACACAGCAGGAGCAGGGAGAATTGCAATCAGGAACAGTACAGGAACAGGAACTTCAACCCAGCCGGGTCGGTACACAGAACAGGAACATCAGCCAAGCCGGGTCTTTACACGGAGCAGGATAGTTAGTCAAGCCGAGTCGGTACACAGAGCAGGAAAGTCAGCCAAGCAGGGTCAATACATGAAGCAGGAACGTCAGCCAATCCAGGTCAGTACACAGAGCAGGAACGGTAAACAGGCAGAATAGTCAGACAGTCCGGGTCATACACTGGTATCATATGAGAGTAACGGAACAAGCGCTAGGCAACGGATACACCACGAAAGGGCAGCGCATAAGTGGCAGCCCAAGGTATTTAAAGGCTGTCACTGGGAGGAGCAAAGACAGCGTAGCCACTAAGTGATATCAGGAAGTAAACATGTCAAAATGTCGCCCGTATATCACGGGCACCGTGATAGTATCCCCCTCCCGTCCCTTTTACTGATGTAACACTTCTCACCTCAGAGCAGCAAGATTGTCTGTATGGATTGCAGAGAGGGACAATCTTCTTCAATTAGCATAAGGGATAAACCTGAAAAATCTGTCAAGGGGGGCATGGTTTTCAATGTTCTCACAGTAAGAAGATTGACCCTTGCTGTGTTCTGTCTGGTCCCTGGACCAGATTCCACATCTGAGGGGAGCAGTGTTACATCATTAATAGGGGCAGGAGGCAGATACTTTATCATTCAATTACTCTTGAACTACAGCTCTGACAGTATTGAAATAACACTCGTCATGGCCCAAATACTATGAAGATTAATTGGAGCACCTTTTATTTTGAAACATTACTATCCCTTTTACTAGGCCAGCTATGAGTTTCTTTAAAGGTCATTTCATCAGGAGGAAATGTTAAATGTGTTTTTAACCATTTAAAAATGCTGGGTGATGTGCCAGGACTGTCAAGGGAATCAGTTCTTTAAGGATGGAACACAGTCCTGGAGCATTAAGATTTCATGATTGCAGAGTTTTTCAGGCCATGCTGTGATCATGCCAGAGAGGCTGTAATTTACTGCTCCAGGGACAGAGCAGTCAGTTTCAGCCTTCACCAGGGGGCTACAGCAATCACATGTACCGGTAGAGTCACATGACGAAGGCAATATATACACTTTGTCAGTGTTCTCTGCCTCTCTCTTGCTCACTGTGATCATGAGGAAGAATGAAGCAGAGAACACAGCTCCCAAAAGGGAAAATGGGCAAAGAGGGGGCACTTTTATTTGAATTAATGATGCTGGGTGCAGAACTAGGGGTAGGTCACCTGATTACCTTTTGCCAACGCTTGGTATTACTTAATAATTATTTACAGCAAATACAAAATATTTTACTTACAGACTAATTTATAAACACATATAATGAAGAATAAACAAACATTAATGTGAATTTTATTGGTGTGGAGCAGTGTGATACACTTATATACACGCCACACAGTCTGATCTCCTAAACAGAGGGACATCAGGGTGGGAAAGAGGGACAAAGGGATAGGAGAATAAACTCACCAATGCCGTAGAATCAGCCTTTATCCCCTAAGACCCGGTAATTCAGTCTGAAAACTGGAGTCTCTGGGGCAGATACGGAGAGCTCCCAGGTATGGTTAGGACTTGCTTGAAATGGTTCCCTTGGCATGGTAAATGAGCTTAAAGGGATACTAATGTTTCATAATAAAAGCAGCTCTAATTAATCATCATAGTATTTAGACTTTGGAGAGTGTTATTTCGAGTCTGTCAGAGTTGCAGTTCAAGAGTAATTCAATGACAAAGTTTCCCCCTCCCACCCATTTTACTGATGTAACACTGTTCAGCCAGAGCAGAAGGGAGGTGCCCAGGTAGACTGCAGAGGGGGACAATCTTCAATTAAGATAAGGGAAAAACCTGAAAAACTTGTCAAGGGGGGCAGGGCTTTCATTGTTCTCATAGGAAGAAGATTGTCCCCTTCTGTTATCTGTCTGGTCTATGGACTGGATTCCACATCTGAGAAGAGATGGCTTACACTAGGTAAAAGGGGCGGGAGGGGAAACTTTGCTTGTGAATATCTCTCAAACCATAAAGGTTTGAGAGATAAGACTTATATCGTTCTTCATGTTTTTTTAATGTCTACAAAATAAAATAAAGATAAAACGAAGTATTCCTATTCCTTTAAGCATACTTAAAGTAAATTAACAAATATGCCTTACACAGAGATCACACAGGAGTGTTTCTGGTCTTTGTTTTTGTTCAAGTTTTTTACCTAGTTCATTCCTTGTTGCACTTCATAACTTATTCACATGGATTCTTATTTTTGTTTATATATTATAAGTATAAATCATGATGTTCTAGCGCTGTGAGTTTTCCTTTTCTTTGTAGGACAGGAAAGAAACACCCCAAAACAACCACAAACTGTCCCATTGCCCTCTCCTTGGTGCAAGTGTCACTAATAAGGGAAGGATTTATGACATAGGTCTCTTAGTAGATTGACACTAGGCAGGAGTAGGGGCAAAAGAAGAATTTCAGCTAGTGATTTAGAGTGGAATCGAGGTTGTACATTCATCCCAGAGTCTTTTTGAAAGCGTGTGAATAATAGCATGAGGTTGAAAATGAGGAAGATGCTAAAACTTGTCAGTGTGTGTGGTTAATAATTACCATGTTGTGCTGTTTAATCTCTGTTACGGCTAATTGCTTTCAATAAATATGCCAGTTTAAAAAATGATTTCATGATCGTAATTAGGTGGTTTATTACAAAGAGGAATTTCCACATTAACAGCATTTTATTCCCACCTTACAGTTTTCCTATTCTAATTAAACTGATTCATATTTAATTCCATTTTTCAGTATTATAAATGTACATATTCCCCCACTAATTAACCTAGATTTATTGGTACACACGGATAAAGAGTAAAGTGGAGCAATTCTGGGGCAAACCAAGTGCACCACAGGGAACAAATACAAATTACGACTGTTTTAACCCTTCATATGCCAGAGAGGTATCCAACTCTTTACAACGCAATGAGTTGGATACCTCTCTGGCACTCAGAGGGTTAATCATAGCTTTTAAACCCTTATATGTACAAGATGTATTCACCGCATTACAAAACATTGCGCTGGAGACCTCTCAAGCATTTATTGGGTTAAAAGCCCCATTTAAATGAACAGGAATTTTATTTCTCCCCTGTGGTACAGCTGGTTTGCCCCAGAATTGCTACACTTTTTTATTTATATGTATTCACCAATAAAACTTAAAATAATAAGGTCTCTCTTGCCTATGGAATTGGTGGATATAGCTCTGCTTTAATACCCTGAGGACCAGAAGGGGGAGCAACACACTTCTGGTTCCCAAGGGGTTAATGGAAGACACAAGGGAAAGCGACTCCACAGAGCTGCACAAGAGTCAGTGCAAACCCACAGTGTGTGCATTTCATAAGTGTCCTGGACTAAAGGGACAGTGGCCCCATTTATAAAAGCCAACTGGAGTTATTCTCAGACCTGGAAACTCTCTGGTGCCGCTGGGGGATATAATTTACGCAAATCTCTGTGACTGGGGGAGGGGCCTAAAAAACATCACAGAAGTGGGAGAAATAGGCTGGGGAAGGAGGAGAAGTGGGCGGGGAGTGGGAGGAACAGGATAGGAAGGAGCAGAGGTGGGCAGGGTTTCAGTAGAAACTCTACACATCTGGAGACTCAGCCTCTGCCCCGGAGAACTGGTAATGTAGAGTCAAAATTGGAGTCTCCGGGGCAAATCCAGAGAGTTCCCAGATATGGTTCTTCTAGAGCAAACCGACTGCACCATAGGGGACAAAGAAACAGTCCTAAATTCCCAAGCAAACATGCGTTTTACTATACACCCTGATGTGCAGGAGTTGGAGGCTAACCTCATTGAAGCTGCATTCAGAAGTGTTTTTCAGCAACTTTTCTATGTACGTGCACCACCTTTAATGAATATGAAGGTGGTGAATGGAAAAACCCATGAAAATGATTGTCTTTTTAGGTGTCTGCTGTGCAAATAATTAAACTGGAGAGTCTTTTTTTTTTTTGCATTCTATCTTTTTTTTTTATTTATTTTCATCTTTTTAACACTTACAAAACATAAGAATATCACAATACAATATCATATACTCCACATCTCTCGACCACATCAGGCCCATCCTTCCTACATACATTCTACCCACATCACATTAAAACAGTGCGGATTTTGGGTATAAACCTGACCAACCTCGATCAGGGTGGGGGGGAGTAAGAGCGAAGAAATTCACAAGGACCATTACCAAACCAACTGTTTCCATTTATCCCACATCTTATCATACACCTCCAAGATGTTGCAATCAAGCTTTTTATAGAAATATTTTTCTGAAAGCAATTGAAACTCTATTTGCTGTTTTATCTCCTCCAGAGGGGGGACCATCTGTTTTCTCCAATACCTAGCCAGACACATCTTAATTCCTACCAGAATGTGTACCATCAAACATCTATTAACTTTCCCCACAGTCGACATACCCATATGGAACAAAAAAGTCTGAGGTAACAATGCATAATGAGGACCAATCAATTGTTCAAATACTTGCCTCGTTCTAACTTTTATACATTGTAGCTCAGAACAGTCCCACCAAATGTGTATCTGTGTACCCACCGCCCTCTGGCAACGCCAGCACTGAGCTGACAATCCAGGATGATACCCAGCTAATCTAACCGGGATAAAGTACCATCTGTGAAGCAATTTATAATATTGCTCGCACAGAGTGATACAATGGACCACCCGTCTTGTGAAAACAGCTGCTCTGTACCAATCCTGGATTGAAAATGAAGAACCCAGGTCCTCCTCCCAGCGTAGCACAGCCAGAGTTTTACCTGGAGCCTCTGTGACCCCCAACACCCTTTTTAACCCAGAAACTATATTTTTGTTCCATTGTTGTCGGAAAAGGCCAATTTCCAAATCAGATTCAACCCCCTTGTTTTTACTAAGGAATGCTTTTACTCTTAGATAAACAAACAATTCTGCCACAGGCAATTCATAATTGCACTGTAGTTCTGCAAATGTTAAAAGTTTACCATCAGAGTAATGATCCGATACCTCCTTTATTCCACACAATTCCCACTTAGTAAGACTCATATTATCCATATAGATGGACAAAACTGCGATTGGAGTTAAGCCTGTAACCACATTCGTTGAACTTACCATCCCCTTTTTCCTGCTAAATTTATAGTACCAGCTCACCAATTTAGAAATAATTTGATTTTTAATCTTCAGCAATCTGAAGTGATTCTGATCCAGCCATATAAAGCAAAAAGGGTCATGCCCCCCACTCTGTGCCTTCTCGAGATTAACCCATCCTAAATTCTTTCCTCTTTTCACACTCCAGCTCAGTATGTGCGAGAGCATGCACACCTCATGCATTTTACTTAAATCCGGACAATCTAAGCCATGATGATTAGTACTTCGTCTCAACACTTTCCCCGATATCCTAGATTTCTTAGTACCCCAGACATACATGGCCAAGATATTTTCCAGTTCCCTAATAATAACCGGAGAGACCGGTATCGGAATTGTTCTAAACAGGAACAAGATTTTTGGCACTATATACGATTTCACTACATTAATGCGGCCCAGCCAGGATATCTAAATTGGAGAGTCTTTAACAATTGACAGCCACTTGTTTGTGGTTTGAGGTTAACAATGACCTGTCTTTGCAAAGCCTGTTGCATTTGATGGCTTGAACTAGTGTGGATAATTTGTACACCTCCTATCAGTGGTTCTATTTTCCACAGATTCATTACTCTTCTTGACATTTTCACATAGTCCATATAGGTTTATGATGTTATAGAAGAAAATTACTGGTGAATTATCTAATCAACCTGTCATACAGTAAATCACTGCTTATTTAGTACAAATCCATCTGTATTTTGCTTTTTTATGACTATCGTACTATTTAGACAACTGTATTGTAGTTGTAATATTTTTATGAAACTTGTTTTGGCACAGACCTAGACACTAAGGCTGATCTACTAAGAAGAACATGTGTAAAACAATTGCACTGTAGGAGGCAAATACAAATCCCCATAAATTTAAATACAATGCCCTACGTCTCCCTTCATGTATCAATTCCTCATTATACAGCAGCCCTGATCTGGCATTATGTGACTGTACATACCCTGTATACCTTACTATCCTGATCTGGCATTTTGTGCCTATACATACCCTGTGTACCTTACAACCCTGATCTGGTATTATGTGTCTGTACATTTCCTGTGTACCTTACATTCCTGATATGGCATTTTGTGCCTATACATACCCTGTGTACCTTACAACCCTGATCTGGTATTATGTGTCTGTACATTTCCTGTGTACCTTACATTCCTGATATGGCATTATGTGCCTATACATACCCTGTGTACCTTACATTCCTGATATGGCATTATGTGTCTATACATACCCTGTGTACCTTACATTCCTGATATGGCATTATGTGTCTATACATACCCTGTGTACCTTACATTCCTGATATGGCATTATGTGTCTATACATACCCTGTGTACCTTACATTCCTGATATGGCATTATGTGTCTATACATACCCTGTGTACCTTACAACCCTGATGTAGTATTATGTGTCTGTACATTTCCTGTGTACCTTACATTCCTGATATGGCATTATGTGCCTATACATACCCTGTGTACCTTACATTCCTGATATGGCATTATGTGTCTATACATACCCTGTGTACCTTACATTCCTGATATGGCATTATGTGTCTGTACATTTTCTGTGTACCTTACATTCCTGATGTGGCATTATGTGCCTATGCATACCCTATATACCTTACATTTCTGAGATGGCATTATGTGCCTATGCATACTCTGTGTACCTTTCATTCCTGATGTGGCATTATGTGCCTATACATACCCTGTGTACCTTACATTCCTGATATGGCATTATGTGCCTATACATACCCTGTGTACCTTACAACCCTGATGTAGTATTATGTGTCTGTACATTTCCTGTGTACCTTACATTCCTGATATGGAATTATGTGCCTATACATACCCTGTGTACCTTACATTCCTGATATGGAATTATGTGCCTATACATACCCTGTGTACCTTACAACCCTGATGTAGTATTATGTGTCTGTACATTTTCTGTGTACCTTACATTCCTGATATGGAATTATGTGTCTGTACATTTTCTGTGTACCTTACATTCCTGATGTGGCATTATGTGCCTATGCATACCCTATATACCTTACATTTCTGAGATGGCATTATGTGCCTATGCATACTCTGTGTACCTTTCATTCCTGATGTGGCATTATGTATCTATGCATACCCTGTGAACCTTACATTCTTGATCTGGTATTATGTGCCTGTACCTACCCTACGTTCCTTACAGCTCTGATCTGGCATTATGTGCCTATACATACCCTGTGTACCCTACCATCCTCATTTGGCATTATGTCCCTGGACATTCCATGTGTGCCCTACAATCCCTGATCTGGCATTATGAACCTGAATACCCTGTGTACCTGGCAATCCTGATTTGGCATCATGTGTCTGGACATATCCTGGACAACCTACTCTCCTGATCTGGCTTGATGTGCCTGTGCATACCCTGTGTACCCCGAAATCCTTCACTGGCATTATGTGCCTGTACATACCCTGCGTGCCTTTATCCAGATCTGACATTATGTGCCTGTAAATACCCTGTGTACCCTGAAATCCTTCTCTGGCATTATATGCCTGTGCCTACCCAGTGTACCCTACAGTCCTGGCCTGGTATTTTGTGCCTGTGCATACCCTGTGTACCCTACAGTCCTGTACAGTATTCATAAAAAAATAGCTGCACCATTCCATACAAAAGTGTTAATTAAAAATGTATCCTTTATTGTAAAAAATCGTAAAAAACAATCAAAAATCCAACGGACGAAAGAGGTAGAGTCTCATGTCTCATACAGTGCAAAAAATATCATGATAGTCGTGATTAAGCGCAGTTAGCGCGAAACGCGTGGACTATTGTATTTTTTGCACTGTATGAGACATGAGACTCTACCTCTTTCATCAGTTGGATTTTTGATTGTTTTTTACGATTTTTTACAATAAAGGATACATTTTTAATTAACACTTTTGTATGGAATGGTGCAGCTATTTTTTTATGAATACTGTATATACAATGGGTATAAGACGAATACCCTAGCGAGCACACTCCATTAAGAGATCAAATGTGACGCCTGAGATTTATAACGGATATGAATCAACCTGCGGTTATTCTCTGAAGCACCGATGTTTTGTGTTTATTTTGTTACCCTACAGTCCTGACCTGGCATTATGTGCCCATACATACCCTGCATGCCCTGTTCTCCTGATCTGGTAAAATGCGCCTATACATACCCTGTGTACCTTACATTCCTGATCTGGCATCATGTGCCTGTAAATAACCTGCATACACCACTCTCCTTATCTGGTATTAATGTGCCTGTACATACCCTGTGTACCCCAAAATCCTTTGCTGGCATTATGTGCCTGTACATACCCAGTGTAACCTACAGTCCTGATCTGGCATTATGTACCTGTATACCCTGTGTACCCTACCATCCTGATCTGGCATTATATGCCTATACATACTCTGTGTACCCTAGTACCCTACAATCCTGATCTGGCATTATGTGCTATACATATCCCGTGTACCCTAAAATTCTCTGACATTGGGTCTGAATACCTTATGTACCCTACAGCCCTGATATGGCATTATGTGCCTGTACATCCATTGTGTATCATACAGTTGTTATATGGCATGATGTGCCTATACAGATATGTACCATACAGTTCTTAAATGGCATTATGTGCCTGTATACACCCTGTGTACTGTGGAGTCCCGATCTGCCTTGCATTGTATTTCTATACATACCCTGTGTACCCTACAGCCCTGAACTTGCATTTTCTGCCTGTACATAACTTGTGTACTATACGGTCCTGATTTGGCACTGTGTGCCCATACATACCCTGTGTACTCTAGAGTCCAGATCTGGAATTTTGTGCTTGTACATACCCAGTGCCTAAAAAAAAAAACACTGTAAAAATGCAACCCCATTCATACACCCAAACATGCACTGACTACCAGTGGGTAGTGGGACAAGACTGGGATTTCAGACAGTAGTTCTGTGAATACTAGTGGACAGTGGAATAAGACCAGGGTAGCAGACAGTGTACGTGTGAGTCTGTGACTAACAAATGACAATGCAAGAAGGCAGCAGTGGCAAGTGATTTACGTGTGGTTCTATGACTACCAATTGACAGTGGGATAAGACTGGGATGTTAAACAGTGGTTCTGAGGCTACTAGTGGACAGTGAAACAATTGCTATAGTGTCAGACAGTGCATGTGTGCGTATATGGCGATGGAAGACAATGGAACAATGCTGGGGTGTCTCATAGTATATTTATTGTTCTGTGACTACCAGCGGACAGAAGAACAAGACTGGAATATCGTAGAACCACACATGAACTGTCTGACAACTCAGCATTCTTCCACTCTTCACTGTTAGTCACAGACTCACACAAACAGTGTCTGACACCTCAGCCTTGTCCTTTTGCCCCCTGGTAACCACAGAACCCCATATATACTATCTGACACTCTAGCAATTGTTCTGCTCTCCTTGTGGTAGCCAGTGGTCCACACATACACAGTGTGACACTCCAGCATTGTTCCACTGACCCACACATACACTATCTGACATCCCAGCATTGTTTCCCTGTTGGCTGATATCCACAGAACTACATGTATGCATTATAATAATAATAATAATAATAATAATAATAATGACACCCAAGCCTTGTTCTTCTATCCACTGGTAGTCGAAGGAGACAGAATAAATTCCCCTAAGCCCTCTTCCAACCTTGCCTTCTTTCTAACCATCAGATTACTAGGGATGAGGGCACTGAGCCAGGACTTGTACTTGTAACACTGGCAATATATATAATGCAGGGATGGAGGAGAGGCAGAGGGTAATCTAATACTATTTACATATTTCATCTATAAGCTGATTCTATTACCTCATCTGTGTGTGTGCTTACGGCAGACGTTTTCCTTCCACACTTATCCTCCACAACAGTGGTCAGTGCCCTACTTGTGGATGGATGTTAACCTTATAAAGAATAGAGGGGTATTGCAATGCATTGGTACACAATGCAAAGTATAACCCTCTGGTGCTCAAAGGGCTAATACGTACCCCTATGCTGTCCCAACCATCCCTTGCAGCTTGCGAGAGAGGGAAAGGAGAGCCGCTGTAGCTGCAGACTTTGTTGAAAGGAGGAAGAAGGGAAAATGTCCCCAGGAGCACTCTTTTTAAATAAAGGCTGGAGGCTGGCATCCTATAGAGATGCAACCATTTTCCAGACTGCCCCAACTTCCCCCAGCCACTCACGCACAAGGGTCAAACTGTTCAAAGAAAGGGCAGGGGCTGTGCTAGTATTTATACTTATTAAATGACAATTATTGTTTTAAATTTTGCACATTAACACATATACATTATTATCTAATATCCGATCACTTTGTACTGAACAAGGGCAGGTTGTTCCCCGATGCTGTTTAGCCGGTATGTTAGCACTGCTTATGGGCTTTCAATACACCTGAGTAACTGTCATACAACAGATACTTTTAATATCGATATGGTGCCTCCTTTTGTTGTGCATTCCTTGTTTGTGCTGTTCTGTTCTCTTTTCTAAAGGGATAATCCTACCTTTCCAGGGGGCATCTGACAATACATTTTTGGAGTAATTTGTGTGGGGCCAGTAAACATGAAGCAATGTGCTGGAAACTTCTCTAGCATTCATAAGTTAAAACCCCATTTTAAAAAAAATGGGAATTTGGAGGGTTTCATCCTCCCTACCCCAGGAAGCTGTTTACTTAAATGTGCTCTTATACATAAGGCCATATGGGCCTTATTCACAATAGAAAATATTAGCAGTTGTTGCCTATTATATCCATTGCACCAGTGTTTTTTGTCAAATGTATTATAATTCCTATATTTTATACCCTTACAATTCTGCATACAGTCCTAAAAAAAAAAATAAAAGCATACACATGTATATATAAATGGAATCCAAACATCATTTGATTCTTTAAAGAAACAAAAGAGAGAGAAAAACAGGAGGCGCCCCCTGTGTTGAATCCTTGGACAATCAACCTCCACCAAAGCACCACAGTGAGTTAATACTCACAAACAGATGTGCTGAATATACACTTATGTGCAAAACAGCTAAACTCGCAGTGGGGAAAATTAGAAGCTACCCCAAGCTATAATGATCCCTCTTCTCTGCAATACTTCACCTTTGGCGAGTACAACATACTGAAAACAAACAAAGCGTCACTATACCAAACTAAGACGCACAATATCAATGTCATCACGTCACCCCAATCAGGGATCGCATACGAGCGACCAAACGGACAGGCAAGGCTCAAGGGAAAACGATCAAATCCAACACATGCGACTCAGCAAAAACAAACAAAATGTCACTCCCACATGGCACAGCGATACCAATAGAGAGACAAAACAAATATCATCATACTCTCAGGAATAAAACAACACACCAACAACGGTAACACCGGTATCAAAAAATACGTCTCATCATATCGACACCGGTGGTCCAAGTGGGATACATAGCACCAAGTACAAAAATATAATAAACATAAATGTACTGACAAATACTAAAAAAATCACTTACATAACAATAAACAAAAACACCAATACACACTTAAAATAAACTTAAAAAGACATGAACACAAATATACAATAATAAAATTAAAATAAAAGTGCATATGAATATATATCACACAGATATACAAATACATACTAGTCCACATGTAAAGCATATAAAATATACACAAATATGTATGGGGGGAAAAAATACCACCCACACATATATATATAAACAAAAACTAATCAAAAAACAATATATCGTCTCCATAATATTCATATGTGCATACATATATACAAAAAATAATAATAATAATAATATATACCCCAAAAATACCAATATTCATAATATAAATCCTAATATCATAATTATTAGCATATTAAATACATAATTTATAGTGAGTGTGAACATTATTAGTGAGTAGTGATATATCATGTGTGCATCATATTTAACCCTAAATCATTAAACACATTTTGCGTGGAGATCCTTTCATCTTTTGTCTACACCCGAACGGAGACGGGATAATCTCTCCGTGTGCGTGAGAGTCAGCGTTTGATCAGCTGACCAATACACTTGTTAGTACCCATCTTTCATTTCCTGTGACCCTTCCCTATCTTTTGTGACATACTACACTATTGGGCGCCCTTTTTCTACAGTGATCATTTGATTCTTAGTTAAACAATATCACCGTTGGGCAGTCACCTCCTCTGAAAAGTGATATAGCTTAAATCATTTCCAAAATATAAAATGTGCAAATAAATGTGATAAGTAAGCAAATGATGATGGCTTTACATACTGCTACAGGCTGACACCTTACAATAATATGAGATATAATTTTTATTTATTTACTAGCGAATGTTACACAGCATTGTCCATTCAATTGGGAGCACTGTGCACATTGGGAACCCACTGGCATACCTGAGAACTTCCAATTGAGGTCTACCCGGAGGGGAGTCCTCTGGTGCAGCACGGGGTGACAATAATGATGTGAATCACATCAAAAAGGGGCGGGGCTTCATGCGAGTTGGGGGTCAGGGCTTAAAGGTGTCACACAGAAGGCTGTGGAAGGAAGAACACCGGGAGAAACAGCAGATGTGGGCAGAGTTTCCACATCTGGAGGAATCAGACTTTGCCCCGGAGACCCGGTAAAGCTCTGTCAAAACCAGAGTCTCCAGAGAGTCTCTGAGAGTTCCCAGGTATGCTCATGAGGAAGAGAGTTGATCTCTCAAAAGCTTGTCTTAAAACATATAACTGTTAGTCAAAATAAAAAGGTCTCACCAAATACCAAAGTACTCGGAACTTTGTATTACTAAAACTGGACTAATACCTTACAATAAGAAAAAGAAATAGTCATGAGCATATTACAGAAAGCTGTTAGTGCCATCTAGTGGGTATTAAAATGTCTGCAATGTAGTCTCATTAATTGCAGAGGAAGCACTACTTCTTAAGGCTACCCCCCCCACACACACACACACACATGTACTGCACCTTACTATTGGCAGAAAATCCTAATGGTCACTATGAATTGTCTTATACCTTTGATCAATAGATTACATAGTCAGTCCTGGATGTAGTGTCCACGGATGCAGATGTTTGGTGCCAGTTTTTCTAAACTTAAGCAGGTAGAGTGCATGAGCCTACTTAACACTTTAAGGACCAGAGGAGTGCACAATGTATTGTGACACAAAGCATTGCACACCCCTCTGATCCTTACAGGATTAAGATTGCCATATGCAATAAATAGAATGAGTGCCCCTGGTCCAACTCGCATCTATCATGTCTACCTCCATGGCCATGACATCCAGCTGATTGACGTTATCCCTTAGATCAAGGACTGAGGAAAAATTCAGAGGGCTATTAGGATTTTCTGGCCATAGTGAGGTAAGTGGAAGGTTATTATTAAGTGATACTTCCCCTTAACGGAGCAATAAACTTTTTTTAATGAAAAAAATATATTGTATGGCTTTTCCTGCTGAGTAAAGTAAGGGAACTCCCACTTCTCAGAGACTGATATTTACAGAGTTACTACAGTTTAAACCCAGGGTTTTTTTTTTTACATTAACAGTGCCCTCTAGTGGTCATATTCCAATTAGTTATTCTGTTACATTCTATTTGAGAGGAAAATAACCAACATAGAGTTCTCCATAGAATGTGATAGAAACTGAAGTTTCAGAAACATTCATGCAGTTGTCAAAGGTACAAATGTATATTAACCCTTGAATTCAGACGAGTGCACACACATTAATTTACAATGCACTGCATATCCCTCCTGCATTCAAAGGGTTAAAGGTCAAGTTCATTTACTTGTTTTTCTAATGAAAATATAATGTATGTTATAGGGCTTTTCCTGCTGAGTAAAACAAGAATTCCCTCCAATGCTGGCAGTTTCACAAAAGTTATAACCGCTCATACTGTCACAGAATGATTCTCAATGGAGACTGGTGTGTGGGTGGGGGGGGGTTATGCAATAAGGTGTGTGATAAAGAGGCAAAAACTAGTCTGATAATATCTCCTATTCATCTGTTATTCTTTGTCCCTAATATCTCACAAGCCTTAGAGATCTGTACAGGAGATGGAGCCCAAGGAGAGGGAGTGCTAGCAATTAACTCTAGGGGACAATGCTTGCGAGCATAGCCTACTCACTGCAAGGACTTGCTGAGGCTAGAGCCGAACTAAAATGCCAGCCATAAGGCTAGATAGCCTCCACCAAAGGAGCTGGTGACAAGCTCAGGATAACCAGAAAGGTGCAGGACAATCTCTCCCATGGGGAAAGTGAAGGCTCGAGGGCGGCACTAGGGAGCGTCACTAAAATACGGTGTACCCAAGGTAAGGTGTGCTGAGGCAAGGCCTGGGACAAGGAGAACCACCAGGAAGGATTTCCTAGGCTATCTAGCTGGAGCCTTACCTCCAGGAGAAGAAAAAATGGACAGAGGATAGTAAAGTGCGTAGATAATCATTGGCACAATAGACGAGCTGGGGAGTCCAGAATAACTTTAATGTCTTTTTTAAGAACTGGTGCCCAAGACTGTACTATGTATTCTAGATGAGGCGTTACCAGGGTTTTATATAGAGGTGGAATTATATAAACATCCCGTGCATCTATCCCTATTTTTATGCAGGATAGTACTCTATTTGTTCTTGTGGCAGCTGAGTGACTGTACATTGCTGTGAAGTCTATCGTCTATCAGAACTCCTAAATCATTCTTTAATGAAGATTCCCACAGTTGTTTCCCATAGCCTTATGCTCAAGAATCAATTCACATCTCTCAGCCTTAAGAGTTCCAATGTCAACCTTAAGCTTTTTGTTATTAATAGAATTGTTTAGAATTTTTCTTGCTCTCTTTTGCAATACTTCTCTCATTTTCAGTTTTAGCTAGCCTAATTGCTTGTTTGCAGATTTTATTACATTATTTATATTTTCTAAATGATGCATCTGACCCTTCTGACTTAAACACTTTAAAAGCCTGCTTTTTATTTCGAATTTCCCTGCAAACCTCATTATTAAGCCACACTGTTCTTAAATTGCTCCTCTTGTGTTTATTCCCCAGTGGTATATATTGATGCGTATATTTGTCTGAGAGCATTTTAAACAAATTCCATAATTATTGTGCATTTTTATCTTTGTTGATTACATCCCACTGTACAAGCCTTTTTAAAATGTTTTAATCATGCTTAAAGCAGAACTTTGAGGTAATACCAAGTCGCCATGCATTCTTTAAAAGCATGGCAACTAGATTGAAAATAGATGTCTGTCTGTTAAATAATAGCTCTGTCTAAAGTAATCTGTCCCGTTTTGGGACTGACGGGCAGGCTAGTGCGGTCTGCGCCTGTGCCATCAGTCCCTTCCAGTGACCATATGGTGCACTGCAGTCTACTGAGTGGAGACCGGGACTGACAGTGCAGGCCCACAGACAAGATGTCTCAGTTGTAGCCTGGGTTCCTTTCTCCAAATGGGATGGATTACTTTAGACAGAGCTATTATTTAATGGTAAGACATCTATTTTCAAACTAGTCGCCATGCATTTAATGAATACATGGTGACTTTGTATTACCCGAAAGTTCTGCTTTAAAAATAATTTCCCTTTGTTGTGCTGGAAGTCATATATCTCCAGTCAATTTCAGCATAGTTGAAAGCTCCTATTATGATTACATTTGCTGACCTAGATGCCTTTTCCATTTGCAGTAACAGTTGGGCTTCCTCAAACTCCCAATATTAGGTGGCTTGTAGCACATACCCATTAAATTTGTTTTATTATGTGTGACCCCAGTGTGTATTTCAACCCACAGGGCCTCTACATTCTCAGGTCAGAGCAAAGTCAGCAACAGAGTAGATTAAAACAGTTTATTGAAGCATGGTCTGGTCAGGGCAGAGGTCAGCAATCAGGCAATAAGACACATACGATTGGCTGAATTGTGATCAGGACTAGGCTAAAGTCAGCATCAGGTAGCAATCCGGTGCATACAAATGTGGTCAGGACTAAGCAGGAGTTTACGACAGGAAACAATCTTGAAAGGATCCCAGCAAGAAGGAACAGCACTGAAGGATGAACATAAGAACTACCCAGCATGAACACTAGAACATGCACGGAGAGAGGAGCTTAAGAAGGGAAGCGATAATAGAGAAGAATAAACTACAAGAAAAGAAGCAGTGAAAACAGTGACACCAGTGGCTAACAGAGGAAAATCAAGGGCACAGAAACAAACCTGACACCCCCCAACCACCACCACCAAAGGCACCCTCTGTGGGAAGTCAGACTGGATGGGATGGAAAGGAGAGGTGGTACCTACAAACCAGGATGGGTGCAGGAACATCAGAGGAAGATCCAGGAACGCTCCTCAGGACCAAATCCCTTCCAGTTGCAAATGATCAACTAAAACGAAGAGAATCAAGAATGCCATTGATAATGTATTCCTCTTGGCCAGCCACAGAGACAGGGGCTGGAGCAGAAGAAGAAGGATGCTGTGGTGTGGGAGGAATGTATGGCTTCAAGAGAGACACATGGAAAACCAGATGGATACAAAGAGTTCGCAGCAGATCCATATGATAGGTCAACTGAGATAGTTGTTGAAGGATCTTGTACGGACCCAATAGCAAGGACCTAGTTTTTGAGGGCTGATGGAGTCTCATATACCTGGCCAACAGCCATACTTTATTTTAAGGAAGAAAAAGAGGAGCCAGGGATCGCAACAGATTGGTGGCTGCCTTCTGGCCCATCTGGGAAAAGAGCAAGGAGGAACATAGGGATCGCCAATGTTCAACCACAGAGCAAACCTGTGCCTCCACAGAATGTACCAAGGAGAAACCAAGGAGGAACTTGGGCTAAGAATACATAGCCTAGGGTTACACCCTAAAGCAGTGAGGAAGGGTGATCATCCCAAAGAAGATTGGAGAAGCAATTGCAGTCAAACTCAGTCAGTGGTAACCAACAAACCCAGTTGATTTGCTGGTGATTGCAGAAACTCTGCAAATAATGCTCAGGTGAATGATTCAGTCAGTTTGTCCTTTGGTTTGTTGTTGGTAGGCAGAAGACAACTGTAGCTGAATTCCCAGCTGAGAACAGAAGGTCCTCCAGAATCTAGTGATGAACTGGGTTCCTAGGTAAGAATTGATGTGGATTGTGACCCCATGAAAACATATAACCTTGGAAATAAACACATCTGCTAAGTCAGAGGAAGAGGGAAGTTTAGCAAGAGGTAATAAAATGGCCCTGTTTGAAAAAGTGACCATGCCCAAGGAAACAAATAGATCCAAGATAAAATATATGGATAATTCTGTCCAAGGTAGGGTAGGGACAAGTAACAAATGAAGAAGTCCCATGAGCCAGGTATGAGGAACCTTCATCCGCGTGCACACAGCACAAGTGGAAACAAACAAGAAAACTTCCTGTTTACTCCCAGGCCAACAAAAGTAAAGAGACAGTAACTCATGAGTACGGGCTGCATACCAGTGTCCTGTGACCTGAGAATGATAAGTTCATTGAAAGATCTTGGCTCTAAGGGATAGAGGATTCAAGAGCAGAAGAGGAAACCAAGCAGGACTCAAGATGCCTAGACAGGGCGTCAGCCTTCTAATTCCTGGACCCAGGGATATAGGAAATTAGGAAGCTAAATAGAGAGAAAAATAAAGAACACCTTGCTTGTTGTGTACTGAGGCATTTGGCAGAAGCCAAGTAACCAGGATTCTGGTGATCGGTAAGTATGAATATTGGGTGAGTAGATCCCTCAAGAAGACAACGCCATTGCTCAAAAGCGAGCTTTATGAACAACAGTTCTTGATTGCCTCAGAAGGAGTGAATTGGTGGGAGAAATAAGAATAAGGATGTATTAAACCAGTACATTCAGAACATTGGGAAAGAACTTCCCCTGCAGCAGTCTCAGAGGCATCAACCTCTGAACAGAAGGGTAAATGAGGATCAGGGTAGGACAAAACCGGGGTGGAAGTAAAGGTAGATTTCAAAAAAGAGAATTCCTGAACAACCGCAGGAGGCCAATGATAGAATCAGCTCCCTTGTGGGTAAGTTGAGTAATGGTTTGAATGATCCGGGAAATGTTCTTGATAAATTTGCTGTAATAGAGAAGCAGATAAAGGGTTGTACAGCCTTGATGCCCCTAATACTTTCTGTGGAACCATGGCGATACATGAGGCTGACACAATACACCCAATGAAGGGTAAAGAAGATCTCTCCAATGTGCATTTCTCCAATTTAGCAAATATTGTAGATTCGCACTGACTCAACAGACGGGTTAGAGAGTGTGAGCCCAGAATAACTGGTCAAAGAAGGACAAGTGCTATACGTCCAGAAGTATACAAGCATGAAGACTGAAGTGTGGTCTGCACAAGCTAAGGTTGGCAACGGTTTAGGCAATCAGAGATACAGTAGTCTGGATGGGGAAAGGTAAGCAACAGTTTAGGCAATCAGATCTATAGTAGACAGAAGTGTGATCAGGTCAAAACAAAGATGGCAACAGAGTAGGCAATCAGATAAAAGTAGTTGACTGAAGCGTGGTCTGGTCAGAGCAGAGGTCAGCAACAGTGTAGGCAATCAGACACATATGAGTGGCTGAATTATGATCAGGACTAGGCTAAAGTCAGCATCAGGAAGAAATCCAGTACATATATGCGTGGGAGGACTAAGCAGGAGTCGGCAACAGGAAGCAATCTTGGAAGGATCCCAGCAAGAAGGAACAGCACTGAAGGCTGAAAACAAGAACTAGCTGGTAAGAAAGCTAGAATGCGCAACGGAAGAAGGAAGCTTAAGAAGGGAAGCGATAATAGATGAGAAAAGACAAAAAGGGACTGCGACACAGTTGCCTAGGAGGGGAAAAGCAAGGATTCAGAAACAAACTTGACAAGATTTTAGAGTACAGGCAAAGTAACTGGAATGTATATGACACTAAAGGAGTAATCTCCTCTTTATCACACATTTGTGCATATCCATCTAGATGAAACGTAGGTGAACTTTCTGAACACCATATAACACTTTTAATGAAAAACACATTTAACCTTTAAAGGGATAGTAACCTTTTACTTGGCTAAATATTCATAACTAGTTGAAGAGCCTGTTACACTGGCCACAGTGCCACTACCAGCAGGTCGTGGGGCAGTCATGCGCAGTAGAGACTGTCCGCGCTGCGGCTGATACAGAGATGGACACTCTGAACGGAGCATCCAGCTCTGTATCAGCCGTGGTGCGGGCAGTCTCTACTGCGCATGACTGCAGCACGAGCAGCAGTCTCTACTGAGCATGACTTCGTCGTTACACACGTTTTAGCGAATTATTATATAGGATATGTAATAGGGATTTTTTTTCTCTTACCTGTCAGTTCCTATTCCTTTGGGTCTCCGCATGCAGCACACCAGACAGAGAGAGAGAGACCCCCTTCCCCAGACCTGGGCAGGTCCAACTAAAAAAATATTTAAAAACTTTCCAACCCCACTATACCCATTGTTGATAGAAAGGCTACCAGACACAAAGTAGACAATATGATATAATGTATTAAAAAATAAGGGAGGGAAGTCCTTGTGTTTCCTACAGCGGTAAAAAGGGAATTGATAGGTAAGGATAAATTCCCCATTCCATTTGGGTCTCCTGGGCAACACATCAGAGAAAGAACAAAGCTGAACAAAGAGGGTGGGTTACAAAACTGCTTCCAATAATTTATGATCAAAAGAGGCCCCTCCTACTGCCTGAACATCCAAACGGTAATGCTGGGTGAATGTATGTACATACATATTTGCTCCCCTGATACCTGAGCCTTTTCTGCCCTTGATTTTGAAAATGCTGTATTGAAATGAGCCTTAACCATCACCAGAGGTTCCATCATCTGAGCTTTGTAGGCTTCTTCAATGGCAGAGCAAATCCGCTTTGATATATGACACTTAGAGGCTCTTACATCTCTTGAGCTTTAAAGAAATACACAAATAAGGATTACATTTTTCAAAAGCTGCTTGTCCTTTACAAATATATATGCAGGTAATAGCAAACATCCAACAAATGGAGTACCCTTTCTTCATCTGCCTTAGGATCTGGAGAAAAAAGACAGTAAGCTATAGAAGTCATTATTTTCCTTGAATGGGTCGAAACCTGAATCACTTGGTCCAACAGACCCAGGTCACTCAAGAGCTGGGACCCAGATACCACTCCTTCAAACTCAGGATGCATGGTTGATGAAGAAAATCTGGAGCCTGAATCAATAGGTCTTCTCTCATTGGAAGCTGAACTGGATATTTTTTGTCAACTGCTTCAATAGTACAAACCACTAGTGATGAGCGAGCGTGCTCGGCCGATGCTCGGATCGGCTCGAGCATCGCTCTGCTCGGCACATGGCGGTACTCGTCGAGTACCGCCATGTGCTCGCCCGACATGTTCGGGTGGCGGGGATCTGTGCCGGAAGAGGCACAGATCCGAAGAAGCTCCGCTGGACCACCAGGGACTGGAGGTACGGGGGCATTGCGGAGATGAAGGGGGCATTGCGGAGATGAAGGGGGACATTGTGGAAGAGGGGCATAGACTCTATGCCCCTCTTCCACAATGTCCCCCTTCATCTCCGCTATGCCCGTCTTCCACAATGTGCCCCTTCATCTCCGCTATGCCCCTCTTCCACAATGTGCCCCTTCATCTCCGCTATGCCCCTCTTCCACAATGTCCCCCTTCATCTCCTCTATGGCATAGAGGAGATGAAGGGGGACATTGTGGAAGAGGGGCATAGCGGAGATGAAGGGGCACATTGTGGAAGAGGGGCATAGCGGAGATGAAGGGGCACATTGTGGAAGACGGGCATAGCGGAGCTGAAGGGGGACATTGCGGAGCTGAAGGGGGCATTCGGAGATGAAGGGGGCATAGCGGAGATGAAGGGGGCATTGACCAGGCACCCTCCCCTCATCAGAGCAGGGGGTGCCTGGTGTTGCCCCATTCATTTCAATGGGGCTCGGGTGCTCGGCCGAGCACTCGAGCCTCAGGGGGTGCTCGGTCAGAGCACCCGAGCACCCGAGCATCGTGGTGCTCGCTCAACACTACAAACCACCCAATCTTCAGTCAGTATGGGGCAATACATATCACTGATGCTCTATCCTATCTTAACTTTATTAGGGACACTGGATTCAGCCTCTGGGGAGCTAAAAGACTGGTTAAGCAAAAATCCCAAATCTGCCTTAGAGCATCCACTGTCAGGGAAGGTTCTGGGGAAATTGAGAAAAATGAGCAAGCTTTATGTTCCGCCTGGTTGCCATGAAATCTATTTCCGGCCTCATCCATTTATTTATTTATTTTTATTTATTTAGAAAATGTTTTACTGGGAAGAATACATTGAGATTTCTCTCATTTTCAAGTATGTCCTTGATAGTTTTCAGTAAAGGGTTACATATTTACATGAATTGAGAAAACATTATATATACATACATACATACACATATAAATATACATACATATAAAATGTTAAACATTATAATACAGTTACACACTGTTTTTAGATATAAAGAAGCATTTACTTTTAAGGATTTTAGAATGTGAGCAGATCTGATTATTTCAGGGAGATTATTCCAGGCCTTTGGAGCTCTGAAGGAGCAGGCAGATCGTCCTGCTTCTTTCTTGCATTGTGGTATACGCAGTGAGTTGTTAGCAGTGGAACAGAGGTTATAGTTAGTATGCAGAGCAGAAGTGAGCATACTGCTCAGGTAGTCTGATAGTTTTCCAGAGAAGTGGTTGTGTACTAAGCAAGAAAGGTGAAGGGTACGTCTAGATTTGAGTGTTAGCCAATTTAGTTCTTTAAGCATATCACAGTGATGAGTACTGTAATTACATTGGAGGATAAAGAGGCATAATGAATTACACAGAGTGTCAACTTTAATAAGATTGATTTCTGGAGCTGGAGCATATACTAGGTCACCATAGTCTATGACTGGCAGTAACATCTGTTGTACAATAAGTTTTCTCACCAGGGTACTTAAACATGATTTGTTTCTAAAAAGAATACTTATTTTGGAATAAAGTTTGGAGGTTAATTTGTCAATATGAAGACCAAAAGCGAGGCTGGGGTCAAGCCACATACCAAGATATTTGTAGGAGTCTACTGGGGCCAATTTACGATTAGACTCTGTTATAATGGATAGGTGGATATTGTCAAGATTACACAGTTTGTGCTTTGTGCCAAATATCTTTGTGACAGTTTTGTCTGTGTTTAAGAACAGTTTTTTCTTTACTATCCATCTTTCAACTTTGCAGAAATCATGTTGTAATATGGCTTCAAGTTGTGATATGTTTGAGTTTCTAGCAAAGATTATGGTGTCATCTGCATACATGTGTACTGAAGATGATTTGCAGGTCATTTATAAAAAGAGAAAATAGAAGAGGGCCAAGAATGGAGCCTTGGGGAACTCCACTTGTTACTTTGAGTGGAAGGAAGTCATTGTCAGCAACTGACACATACTGCATACAGTCTGATAAATAGGATCAGAACCAGTTTAGAGAATTATTGCCCAATCCTTGATATTTGTAGTTTGCTTATAAGAATGTTATGGTTTACTGTGTCAAAGGCCTTGGTGAAATCTAGGAAAATAGTTCAAGTGAGTTCACCATTTTCCATGCCAGTCTGGATATCATTGGTTACTTTTAGGAGGGCCATGACTGTTGAGTGATTTGGTCGAAAGCCTGATTGAAGAGGGTGAAGAAACTGGTCTGTCGGTAATATTTATATAGTTGCACGTGTACACATTTCTCTAGGATTTTAGATAAAGTGGGGAGTAGGGATATTGGTCTGTAATTTGATACTACATTTTTATCCCCACTTTTGTGGATAGGCACAACTCCAGGCTTTGGGCATATCCCTGATGCCAAAGAGGCATTAATTAAAGATGCAATTGGTTGGGCTGTGACCATGGCACATTTCTCTGTAAGTGGCAGGAAAACATCTGGATGAAGAGCCCACCTGTCCTGAAGAACTGCCTTCCTGCTCATGGTGTCCACCCCTCATCTTGAATCTCCTTGAAATATGAACCACCATGTGAGTCAAGAGGTTGCACTCTGCCCACTGGAGAATTCTGCTGGATAAACAAAGATGGAAGCTCGATGTGCCCCACTGCAAAAATAGATTGGCTATAGTGATAACATTGTCCAAAAAGACATTGACTGCTTCTCCCCTGCACATTCTTTCTGGCATCTACTGTTATGACTATCCAGTGGGGAATGATCCCACAGAAGACCCTTTGAAAGGTTTATTTTTCACCACCAGGAGAGTGACACTTTAACCTGGGAAGACACTTGGACCGGCTAAGGAAGCGACTTGGGGTCTTGATCTCAAATGTCCAGAATCATCTGTTGTGATGCTCTCATATGCAGGTGAGGCCATCGAACTACATCTATTGAAGCTGTCATGAAACCCAAAATCGACATCAGTTTCTTCAGAGATAGAAAATACACCATTCTGAGGAGAGCAACTTGGCCTAGAAGAACAGACACCTTGTCTAGAAGCAAAATGTTTTTGCTTCTACTAAATCCAGAATTAACCCTAAAAGTGATTATTCTGTTGAGGAAGAAGGTTGAATTTCTTCAGATTTATCAGCCAACCTAAAGATGTTAAGAGTGGAGATCACTAGATCCATATACTGAAAAAGCTGGAAAGGAAAATCTGCTTTTACCAACCAGTCATCCAGTTATGGAATGATCAGAATTCCTCTTTTCCTTAGGTACTGGAAAATGTACCTGACTGAAATAACTGACTGAAACACAGCTGGTACATTGCAGAGTCTGAAGGGCATCACCAAGTACTCTTAATGGCTGGAGAGAGTATTAAATACAGTGTTCCATTCATCCCTCTTGATTAACCTACTCAGATTGTAGGCCTGAGAAGGTCAAGTTTGAAGAAATTAGTAACACCTTAAATATACTTGCATAGCTTGGTAGTCAGCTGAAAGGGGTAGCTGCTTCTCTTGCTAATGTGTTTTAAACCCCCAACAGTAAACACATGGACTAAGGTAGGGGTAGCCAACCTTGGTCCTCAAGAACTACCAATAGTGCATGTTTTTAGGATAACCCTGAATCAGCTCATGTGGATTAATTAAATTGACTAAGCCACTGACTGATTCACCTGTGGTGAAGCAGAGACATCTCAAAAACATGCACTACTGGGAGCTCTTGATGACTGTGGTTGGCTAACCATGGCCTAAGAGATGCATCTTTCTTCTGTACAAAGAAAATCTTAGCCCTGGCAGTTGAGGAGTGGGGGCCTGCTGCTGCTGCTGAGGCCAGACTTTCTTTGATGTACTCCTGCATAGCTTTGAGCTCTGGGACAAACAGTTGGTAAGTACAACTCTTAGGTGGGATAGTGCTAGGGAGCAGATCAGAGGCACAGTGATGACTGTTTTTCAGCATTTCCTTTACAAAAAAACATTGGTTCTGTATTTCTCTGGAACTTAAGGCAGATCTCTATGCATACAGTGTCAAGAGAAGCTGTAGGAGAAATGCACTGACTGATGCAAGGGATACTCAAAGAGGCATTTTGTACAATCTTACAAGACAATTGTAGTATAATGATAGAATAACCAGATACCCCAAGATAACCAGAATCCAGTGAGAGGAAATTATTTCATATGATGTCTCTTTCAGGTGATATTTTCCAATTGTAAGCAACAAGAGAGGTGTATAATGGATGAATAGTCTGGACTGCAATCTACCGTTTTAATCTTGACTGGTGGTCACTTAGGTAATGCATAGATTGCATGAGAGGTCAATAAGACTTGATCAATAAATATGTCAGCTTCTCTGGAGTTTAAGAAGGCCAGTGCCACTTTTCTGTTCCAGGAGAGTAAGATGAGAAGATGGTTTTGTGAATCAGGAGGGATTATACTTAGTGAAGCTCCATATGACCACTCCAAGAATTGAAGTTTTCTGGCTTTGCAGGACAAATTCAAACAAAAACACAGCAGCAGAAAAATAATGACAAAGTTCATTAGCTCATCTTCAAGATTTTTCCACCTCAGTGAGTAGGTTGAGGTGCCCCAGATCCATAGGTTAAAGGGAAGTTAGAGAGTCAGAGATAGAAGGAGGCTGGAAATTAGGTGCAAGCTGAGTGCCTGGGCATTGAGGAAGTTTATAACAGCAATCACTCCTTTCTCTTTCAAGGCATCTCTCAGACATTCAATTGCCCAGGGTGATGTAAAGAGAGATCAACCCCCCTCCTAGGTAATATCACAGAAAAATCTCAATAGCATTTTAAGTGAAAGTATTTTGCCTCTGCTTGATATCAAGAATTGCAGCTTCTGCTGTAGTTTATGCTTCAAGAATATCAGACACAGTTCCTAACACTAAAATGAAGGTATCAGAAATATGCAACACCTAGGAGGCCCATTCTAACAGAGGGGAGGCCCATGACCATGCTTGACCCTTGAGAAGGGAAATTATGAAAGTGTTCCAAGCCTGATAGGTTAAAATGGTCTTATGCTGGTTCTGGAAGTATAGTGCATATTGATTTAGGAAACACCTACAGTTTTGAGAGTTACTATCATAACATTTTGGCACTTGAATTCTGGGTAGCTTGAAAGTGAGAAAATTAGGAAGAGCCATTGAAACAGCTGGTGTGAAAACTGGGTGGTGGTCTAGGAGGGGCAGATCAACTTTTACCACAATACTGAAGAAGCCAAGTCCAGTTTCTGGTTAAATTTAACAGAAAAGTAAGTTGCCCCATTACAGCTCCCGGACGCTGAAATCTCTGAGCTATATGATGTCATAGGGAATGCATATTAATTGCATGTCATGGTAACCAATACAAATGAGAGTTAAACAAAGTTACAGTAATTTAAAACCACCTTTATTGATAATAATACAGATGAAGAGGAAAACTCCCATGATCCCTGGAACACAGGAGAGCAGACAATGCTACAGTCAACTACCCAGGAGCTGACACTGAGCCAAGGCCTGCACTACTTGGAGCTAGAAAGCGATAAGAAAATAACTTTGCATATGGTTCTATCTGGGCTGGTAGCTAGCAGGCCTACCAAAGGTATATGCGCCCAATAACCACATGGATACCTAGAATCTAGAAGCAGGTATGATGCAAGGAGCAGATAGTCAGCCAGAGCCACAGGTCAGGACTTAAACGGTAGTCAGACAAGCCAGGGTCATGCATGGAGCGAGTAGTCAGCCAAAGCCACAGGTCAGAGCCGATGTGGGTAGTCAGACAAACCAGGGTCATACACGGAGCGAGTAGTCATCCAGAGCTACAGGTCAGAATCGATGTGGGCAGTCAGACTAAAGCCAGAAATTAGACACGGAGGAGATATGGAAACCAAGTAAGGGTCGCAATGAGACTAAACAAGATACAAGGAGCTACTAGCAGGAACACCATGTAAGGGCAACTAAACCTAGTCTCAGGGTGGTTCAAATAGTCTCCAAAATGGCAGGAAGCAATTAGGCCAATAGTAAAAGCCTATGAAAGCAAGCGCAACATCACAGATGACTCCTATACGTTCGCCTGCACCCATGACCACCAGGAATGTGGAAGCGACCAGTTCTTCACTGCCGGCCGTCCACAAGATAGAACTGAGAATAGGGGACCTGGCAGCGGATGGCAGAACAGCACTGCCGAGGTACACTGTGATATTGCGACTGACCAGATGGGGTGAACCTGACAGGCACAGGGGAAATTCTTGTCTCTTACCCGAAGACCTGTTGTAACGGATCCTACCCGTTACTGAGCCCTTGTCTGGACCACAAACTATTTACTTAAAAACTGTGGCCCTTGTTGCCCTGCTTGGATGTAGCTGTGGGCTCTGGCATACAAACTGGCCAGCTATTGCCAGGAACAAAGACTTATAGTTAAGAACATTGGTTTGTGTATTAAGTTTGGTTTTATGTATTTTCAAATATTGTATGTGTTTAATTGTACTTGTCCAATTTGAAGGTTTGTGCTATAACCAACTACCAGGTATGCAAATATCTTCCTTAGCTTAACCTGGGAAATGGTAGGCAGACCAGTGATTGATCAAAGTTGGGGCAGGGCAGTGAAAATAGTCAATCAAAGGCTCCAATCTTGGGCCACTGTCCCTAGGATGTGGATTACAGCAACTCCAGCCATTCACTATGTTGACCTCCTGCTTCCCTGCTTCCAGCGATCCTGTGGCTGTTTCCAGTGACTGTCCAAACTTCAACTGGTGCATCCGGCGGCGCTTATCTGCGTCAAGAAGGAGAGACCCAGGAACGACGGCGGAAGGCGACGCGGTCCCTTCTCAGCTTCCGTTACATTGGTGGCATAGCGGTGGGATTTCTCCTTCATTCATCGGTTGCATCGAGTGAGATATGGAGGATGCTTTTGGGTCATATGAGGATCGCTTCGAATTAATCCGGTCTCAGTGGAGTTTCTGGCTGGGCGATATTGTAAATGACTTTATTCCAGAACTGGGTGGTTGCATCACAGAGGAGCTACGAATGCAAGATGCCTACTGGATGCTGGTAAATCACATTGAACAAGAGTATGGCCCCGTGCTCCCAGTAACCTTCTCCCCGGCCCGCTTGCGATGTAAGATCCAAGGGCTGGTATGGGATGCTTATCTGTGGGATTCGAACTTTGGCAGTCCAGAAAACGACCGTTTCTTGGAGCTTTTGGCCAAACGAGAAGATATGCTAGGGGGGTACGTCCCCATGAGCTTGCAAGAGGACTTGAGCGACACAGTCAGTTGGGAGTGTGAGGTGGAATACCTGTATGCCAAATTAGTGCAAGAAATTCGGGAGGCCCTAGAGGAAGAAGAAAACTGGGGGGGTCACTCATCTGAGGAGGGCCTCAGTGAAGCTGAGGACCTGGATGGAGTTTCCCCTGTTCACTCCACACTGGTGAGTGGGAATGCGTTCCTCACCAGTGCCCCTTGTGTTACCCCTACATCCGGGAATGGGACAACAGTCCTCACTGATACCCCTTTTCCCTTGGATTATACTTTTCCTGATCTGAAGAGTGGGAATGCGTTCCTCCTCAGCCAAGAAGATGCCTCTGCATCAGGGGATGGTACAGACATCTCCCCTGATAGGCATATTGCCCCTTCCCCTGTTTTCCCAGCTGCGGTGGATGAGACGCAGGTCCCCACCAGCAGCAATTGTATGCCCCAACTGATGGGTGGGAGAGAGCCTATCAGTCCCTGTGAACCCCCTGCTGTGGTGAGGGGAGAAGAGCTCACCAGCAGCCCCAGAAAGATGCCCCCTTTTCTATTGGAGAATGCCCTGGGAGAGGAGCAGTGTGTGCACCCCAGGGCCATGGGTGATGCCGCCTTGAGGGATGGGACTGCGGTCTCCCTCAAGGCAGAAAAAGGGCTTGTGAGTGATGGCCTACAAGAGGAGGACCCCAGCGCGCTGGGAGAAAGCAGTACTGCTGGCCCTTCTGAGGATATGTTGTGTGAACTGGTGGGTGGAATGGAGTGCCCCACCAGCCCCCCTGCGACCCCTGGCCTGGTGAGTAGGAGCGAGCTCACCAGGGCCTGGGATACCCCTGCTGTGGTGAAGGAGATGCAGATCCCCTCCAGCAGCAATGTTGTGCCCCAACTGATGGGTAGGAGAGAGCCCATCAGTCCCTGTGAACCTCCTGCTGTGGTGAGTGTAGAAGAGCTCACCAGCAGCCCCAAGATGTTGCCCCCTGGTTTGTTGGAGAATGCCCTGGGAGCAGAGCAGTGTGTGCTCCCAAGGGTCACGGATAATGCCGCCTTGGGTGATGGGACTATGGTCTCCCTCAAGGCAGAGAAGGGCCTTGTGTGTGATGGCCTACAGGAGGAGGAACCCAGCGGACTAGAAAAAAGCAGTGCCGCTGACCCTCCTGTGGATTTGAACTGTGAACTGATGGGTGGGAATGCGTTCCCCATCAGCACCCTTGTAACCCCTGGCTTGGTGCATGGGAGTGAGCGCACCAGGTCCTGTGAAACTCTGGCTGGGATGAGTGGGACAACAGGCCTCATCCCCAGCCCGACTTTTGTGCCCCTTGAATTCTGTGACCTCGACCTGGTGGGTGGGAATTCGTTCCCCACCAGGCCAACTGTTGACCCAGCCAAAGGGAGTGGGACCACTGTCCTCCCTAAAGAAGTTGGGTCTTGCCCTGGTTTTGCGCTGTGCCCAGAGTCTGGTTGCCGTGGGGTGGTGAGTGAGAGGGTGCTCCTCACCGGCCCTTTGGATACCCTTGCCCTGACCAAACAAGTTCTCAGCTCTCTGGATGTTGCCCTAGCCCAGGAGAGTGGGAATGACATCCTTTCCTGTCCCTCTGGGGCACTGGCCCCACAAAAACGGGGAGATGTGCCCCTCTCCCCACTACTTGATTTCCAGGCTATGGAAAGCCTAGAGTCTCTGTGGACACAAAGGGGTCCGCCGTATAGACTGGCTCTGGACCCTGAGCCACTGGCCCCAGACCCAGGAGGGTCTGACCCCAGCACTGCCTGCAGCATGGCCCAGGAGAAGCCTCCCAACTTGATGTTAGCCAGGATCAGGAGGTACCAGTTTCCTTGGCCCAGAACTAAGGCCCAACATTGTATACCTGGCCCAGGACAAGGGGCTTGCTTGTTGTTTCCCTGGCCCAGGACAAGGGGCTCCACACTTGTGACTGGCCTAGGACCAAGGCTGCTGGACTAACGAACTGTCCAGACAAGCGGCTCACAGCAGTAAGGCTCTCCTTAAGTCCCAAGCCAGCATTTACTACCGCAACCGCTGGCTTGGTACAAAAAAAGGGGAGAAATGTAACGGATCCTACCCGTTACTGAGCCCTTGTCTGGACCACAAACTATTTACTTAAAAACTGTGGCCCTTGTTGCCCTGCTTGGATGTAGCTGTGGGCTCTGGCATACAAACTGGGCAGCTATTGCCAGGAACAAAGACTTATAGTTAAGAACATTGGTTTGTGTATTAAGTTTGGTTTTATGTATTTTCAAATATTGTATGTGTTTAATTGTACTTGTCCAATTTGAAGGTTTGTGCTATAACCAACTACCAGGTATGCAAATATCTTCCTTAGCTTAACCTGGGAAATGGTAGGCAGACCAGTGATTGATCAAAGTTGGGGCAGGGCAGTGAAAATAGTCAATCAAAGGCTCCAATCTTGGGCCACTGTCCCTAGGATGTGGATTACAGCAACTCCAGCCATTCACTATGTTGACCTCCTGCTTCCCTGCTTCCAGCGATCCTGTGGCTGTTTCCAGTGACTGTCCAAACTTCAACTGGTGCATCCGGCGGCGCTTATCTGCGCCAAGAAGGAGAGACCCAGGAACGACGGCGGAAGGCGACGCGGTCCCTTCTCAGCTTCCGTTACACCTGTGTTCTCAGTCCTAAATCATATTTCGTATTTGAGGCCAGATTGGTTGAAAAAGCAGTTGTGTACACTGCGAAATGCGCACCATTGAGCCTTTTTGCCATTGGGCATATATTATTTTTAATAAATATTTTTATAGGATTAGTTTGGCTACCAGTTTCTTTTTTGTTTTGCTTTGTTTTGTTTATTATTTTTTGGCATCGTATCACGATTTAAAGCTCCAGGAAGACTACTGAGCAGCAGAATTTGGCTGGAGAATCTTCAAGTGATCCAGAGCCCCAAGCAGGGGTGGGTAAATTACCTTGCATGCGTATTGTGTTGATTACAGGCATATGTTTGTTGATCAACCACTAATTAATGTGAGTTGATCTGTATTTTGCTCATTACCATCTAGAGTATCATTAGGATAATACACTATTGGTGCCCCTCTGTGTTTTCTCTATTCTTGTATATTACTACTCCTTCGTCTGAGGACGGGTGCTACTGAGAGTAGAGCTGCCTAAGAATACTGTTTAAGGGGAGCAGTCAATCATATCCCCAACGCCCTACTGCTAAATGACACTTTGCGTTGAGTTATCTCTCAATTCAATTCTTTGTACCATAGCTACAATATGGTGATTAGTAATATTTAACTATTATTATCCCTTTAATGGTAAGTATTACTTTTAAACTGGATGTTGTTTTTTAACTTAGTCGGGTTAACCCTATGAATACCAACAGGGTAATTATACCCCACTGGCACTCATAGGGTTAATTCTACTAACTTTTGACATATTTTTCATTCTTTTTGGGCCCCATATCAATACATCACAAGATTAAACAACAGTATCACACACACATCTGTTTTTTCAGCACAGGTTGAAATATTATCGTCTTGCAAATAAAACATGAGTATTAATCTGTGTATGCCGCTGCTGTGTGTTGTGCCTTGCTTTTAACCAATCAGTATTACCAAAGGACACGTTTAGCAGGTATCTGGACACAGAGGCTGTAAAAGTTACTTTTTTCATTTGCGACGTAGGATATTCAATTTAAAGGGATAGTAATACTTAAAGGGATAGTAATACTTCATTTTAACTTTATTTTATTTTGTAGGCATTAAAAAAACATGAAGAATGATATAAGTCTTATCTCTGAAACCTTTATGGTTTAAGAGATATTCACAAACAAAGTATCCCCCCCCTGTTCAACCAGATAAGAAGGGAGATGCCCAGGTAGACTGCAGAGAGGGACAATCTTCAATTAAGATAATGGAAAAAGCTGAAAAACTTTTCAAGGGGGGAAGGGCTTTCATTGTTTTCATACAAAGAAAATTGTCCCCTTCTGTTATCTGTACTGTCGTACAACCAGACTCACATCTGAGAAGAGATGGCTTACACTAGGAAAAAGGGGCGGGGAGGGGAACTTTGCTTGTGAATATCTCATAAACCATAAAGGTTTGAGAGATAAGACTTATATCATTCTTCATGTTTTTTTAATGCCTACAAAATAAAATAAAGTTAAAACGAAGTGTTACTATCCCTTTAAAATGTAAATAAAATATGTTGTAGGGGTTATCCCCCTGAGTAAAACAATAGTACTCCCACTGCTGAAAGGTGTTTTATTCAAAAGTTATGAATTTTCAAAGTTTAATTTTTTAGGTACAATATCACAGTGGCCCGAAATTGCACAGTGGCGCTGTTGCTACACGATCCTATGGACAGCTCTGGTCCTGGGACCATAAATCTCCATAGGATGGTGTAGCAACAGCGCCACTGTACAATTTCAGGCCACTGTGATATTGCATCTAAAAAATTCAACTTTGAAAATTAATAACTTTTGAATGAAACACCTTTCAGCAGTTGGAGTACTCTTGTTTTACTCAGGGGGATAATCCCTACAACATATTTTTTTTACATTTTAAGTATTACTATCCCTTTAAACAGACTCGACTTTTTCTGGCTCCTTTTGGCACACTTAATTTGCCCCAGAATAGTTCCACTTCTGTGTCTGTACAACTGGCCCTAAATATACGACAGCGTGCACCCCGTAACTCTCGTCCGTTTATTAATTACACATCTACATCAAAATCAACAGAAGATGAACCCTGGTTACACATGCATTTATTTCTCCCACAAAAACATCGCTGCATATGCGTTCAAACTTAAATTATTCCGGTAAGAAACTGCATAACCTAACACGAACGTTCCGATAAATTAATAGTTCCCAGGGCGGCGAAAATCTCATGCTTCAGTCTTTCGATGCGTTCTATTGGTCTGCAGGTGAGGAGAGGGCGGAACGGAAGTGAACCTGAGCAGTGATTGGGCGATATGGAAACAGCTGGTTTCACATTAACCAATGGGAAATGGCCAGTTCATGTGCTGGGAAGTTTTCAGTTTATGACAATCCGATTGTCATAGAGGTGGGTTGGAATTGTTTGTGTATGGGATTGAGCCGCGTGGTATGTGTTGGGTTCTCTGATGCTCATATTCATTATATATGTAGAGTTTTTTGGTGTATAATAATGTGGGATTATTGGGATTTATGTAGAGACAGCTTTTAGATTTAAAGGAGAAGAGTATTAGATATTTTTGTTATATATTATTTCACATTTTGTTGCATTCTTTATTTTAGGATTTCGCTGGCTGTTTTGTTTAAATAATTGCGGGCATATTCAATAGGCTTAAGAGTTGAAGTTCTGCAGAAAACAAACTGCACTGTGGGCATATCTGGGAACTCTCAGGGTTTTGACCCCAATCTCAGGGTAAAGAGACAAATTCACAGGGTGAGACAGTCCAGTGCTACCTATTATCAAATCGGTTCCAGTTAACTACATCATAAGTTCCTAAATTTCCTTCCTCGTACAATTGGTACCAGAGGGAAGTCATGTTTGTCTTGTGTATGTATCCAAGCAGTGATATATCTAATTTATTGCATGACAATGGTTCCTTGAGGATCAATTGTATCACCTCTCGATTAGAGACAGTAGGATAATTTTACTGAGAACCTATGGTTAGGGGACATTTGAGGCTTAATATTTATAAAGTCTCAGGGTCAGCTAACTTTGAAAGTTCCCAGGTATGCCTGTGGGGAAGAAATGAAGCATACTTTGTTTTTTTGCATTGCTCTGCAATGCATGGTCATTTCACATTAAAATGTTAATATTAGATTGAAAAGCATGTCATTCACTCTTGCTAATCTAATGTATTCACAGTGATTTTCATTTCACAGCTCTTTTGGAAATTCTGATATCTAAACATGAAGAAAGTCACCTGCACTGCACCTGTTAACATTGCTGTCATTAAATACTGTAAGTACTGCAGCAGATTATAAGGAATGGTTATATCAATATCTAAATCCAGCACTATCAAATACTATTTGAATGGCAGATGGGTGTGCATGCTTCCCTGCGCAAATATATATAATAAACATACACACAAAGTGGAGCAATCTGGGGCAAGCCAGCTGCAACAAATAAAACTTCTCATTCATTTAAATTTTATTGAAATGATTTTCAAATCTGAGGGAAGCGCAAAAATAAAGGGGGGGGGGGTTTGTAGCACACAAAGGTCATTACATCCCCATATATATTAATACAGACAATGACTAAAATGAGCTATAGTAAGATTTATACAATGCTAAGGTCTATTTAGACATCGAATGGTAAACCTGCCATGGTTCCATATAGTCTTGAAGTCTTTGTGAGATTCATGAATTATAGAAGTCAATTTCTGTATCTCAGATGCCTCCCATACTTTTATTTTTTTAGTTACCTTGAGTAACTGTAGACCTAGGTGGTCTACATCCATAATTCTGCCTGAGCCCTATGAGCTGCAGAGTTAAATATAACAATGAGACCGTTCTATGCATGTGTATGGTCAGGGAGTGGTCTTGGGAGAAGAAAAGTCCAGGGATTTAGGAATATTTGGGAAATGGGGCTTTTCTCAAATGTATTATTTGTCTCATATGGTGCAGCTGGTCTGAATTTCTCAAATTTGCTTTTATACTTTTAGAACAAACTGTTGACCTGTGGTGTTTTCCACTTTATTTAGACCAGGGATGAGCAACCTGCAACCCTTCAAGTTATTGGACCACAACCCCTATCATTCTTAAACATCTGCTGACCAGCTGAGGATGATGGAAATTGTAATCTAACAATGGCCACAGGTTTTCCACACCTACCTTAGACTATAGGGTATCAGTCAGACCTCATGCATCACCAACCATGCAGGTTTGTATGGTCTCGTCACTGGATCTATGAGCCAGTCATTGATCCACTTGTCCTGCATTGTTGGTGAGCAACAAAACTCTGAATTTGAGAACCTATGTCTTAAACCAGTGGTTTGCAACCTTAACCCTTTGAGTGGCAGAGGGGTACGCAACACATTGCAAAGCAATGTGTTGCGTACCCCTCTGACACTGAAAGGGTTAATCCTCAGGGACTACTAGCAGGCAGTTGTTTAACAATTTTACTTCTTGAACACTGGAGAATTAATCACTCATTTTCTGACCGTTAAATCTTGAAGGCTTGCCCTGTTAATGTCCCTGTCCCTGAGGGCAGTTCACTTTTGAATTGTTGCCCACTAATGGGAGACCAACAAAACGGAGCAATAACTATGTCACCTGGTTGAAAAGGCGGAGAGTTCAAGGTTTTAAGAACAAATTAGCCGTTTTGTACTTTTACCACTGACGTGCGCCTCCGTCCAACTCTGGCTGTATAGCACACCCCAGACTGACACTCGTTACCATTCACGCTATGTAAGCGTGACTTTTTTAATGCTCTGTTCAGGACATACGAAAGAAGTGCTAATTCATCATAACTTGCCTACAAGCATAGTGTATGTATTCAAGCAAATGTCATGCTTACATAGTGTGAATGGCAGTGAGTGTCAGTCTGAGGTGTGCTATACAGCCGGAGCTAGGCAGAGGCACACGTCAGTGGTAAGTGTACAAAACTGCTAATTTTTTTCTTAACCCCTTAACTTCTCCATCACAATGCATACAGCTGTGTCTCCTGGTTACTCGACATTCTGATGTCTCTACATCACAATGTCGCCCTTTTCAACTAGGTGACATTGTCACCTAGCCTTTATGTTGGTCTCCATTAGTGGGTGACAATCCAAATGGATACCCCTGAGGGCATAGGTTGAGAATCACTATTTTAGAAAATGTGACTCTGGTATGCCAAGCTCATGTGCCTAAAACATGGAAATAATGCACTATGTAAATATAAGGTTTTGTGCAGCTGAACTACCCTTTAACTTAATATTGGGCAGTCTGAGACCCTCCAGCGGTACATAATTACATTTCCCATCATCCCCAGCCAGCCTGTTGTAGTCTAAATCAGCTCGACTGCCCAGTGTGGATCATACACATAAGGAAAACACATACACTTACATGGATATTCTGATCTGGTTTTAAAGGAGCATTGTACGCTGTTTTAATTTAAAAAGTAGTCCTGTTTTCGTTCACTGGTGTTTAGATTCTCACTGGTGTATTTGCTTTCAGAAGAATATTTGCAGCCTGTCCCTGATCAGGTTTCATCAGACTGTTTATCCAAAAAGTAACAGTGGCTGGTGCTTTATTAGTCAGATGTTTCATAAACCTGCTTGTGCAAACTCTAAAAAGGTTTATTAAAAAAAAAAAAAAAAAGCTTTATAAGGGACACTATTACCTAAAAAACAACTTTGGTTATTTTGAAATAACTTTCAAAATTACCTATATGTCGTATTAGCAATATATTATTTAGAAATCTAGTTTTTGTGTTATGTACATTTATAGATTATGCAAATTGACATGCCATGGAAGCATTTCCTGTTTAGCCCAACATTACCTCCCCTAATTATTGGCATTTAACCTTTTAAGTGCTAGGGAAGGTGTGTAATACAACACAGAGGTGATTTTTGAAAGCCCTGTCAAAATCACCATAGTTGCGTTTTTTTTTTTTTGTTTTGTTTTTTGTGATAGTACCAATTTAAAAAAATGCTTCCTCTTCCCATAAAATTGCATAGAGCCCTTCACTTTCTTAGGAGAAAACATTTATTCTTTTGAGTGACAGAGAGGTATCCAACACTTTGTCTTGAAAAACGTTTGATACCTCTGGTACTCAAAGGGTTAATGTTCTGCTCTGTTTTTTGTTTGTTTTTTTTTAAATAAAAATGTTTAGGGTTTGTACAATGATTTGTTTTTCAAGCACCGGATCAGTGAGGCACCAGGTACTGTTAGCCAGTAGTCTGATGAGACCTGAGCAAAGGACAGGATGCAAAACTCCCCTGCAAGTGTCTATAATACATTATACTGTGCTCATTTCACACCAGACCAGTACCATTTATGTGTGTATATTGTGAGTTTTTTCTCTTGTATGTATCACTGTTTTAACCCCTTGAGGCGCTGAAGAGTGAACAATGCATTGTAAAGCAGTGTTGTGCAAACCTCTGGTCCTCAAAGAGTCAATTCAACAAATAACACAATTTGACTTGCTGCCTGCTGCCCAGGGAATCTGTCACATAAATGTCCTCTCTTATCCTGAGTAATATCAAACATTAATAGGTGCAGTTTTGTGTGCATTTTCTCTGCTGATGGTTCTTACAATGTTGTATATATATTTTTTACTATTTTTAAGGGGGGAAAAGAAATGAAGAGCTTATTTTGCCGATAAACTCCTCCCTCAGTGTCACTTTGCACCAGGACCAGGTTAGTGACATTTGTTTCTCATCTTTCTCCCTGGATTTATCTTAATGCAGGGAGAACTACTTTTGAATGATCTAGTGTAGTGATTTTCAATCTTTATTTTATTTTTTATTTTTTTTGCCTTGTGAAACACCTGGCACATTTTTTTTAAATGCCTGTTAAAACACAACAAAGGTAATTTAGGTGACATGGCTCTTTTTGGCAAAACTGTAAGATGCACCCTCCCTCCCCTTTTAATTTAGTAATAAAATTGTTTTGTTGTTGACTAGGAAGGAATGACATTGCACAGACACATCCGCTTCAGGTTCACTAGCTGAGGATGGACAAACACACCTTCTCTCTCGTTCTCTCTGTCGCTCGTGTTCTCTGTGTCTCTCTCTCTCGTGTTCATTCTCTCTCTCGTGTTCATTCTCTCTCTCGTGTTCATTCTCTCTCTCGTGTTCATACTCTCTCTCTCGTGTTCATACTCTCTCTCTCGTGTTCATACTCTCTCTCTCGTGTTCATTCTCTCTCTCGTGTTCGGTTCTCTCTCTAGTGTTCTCTCGCTCTCTCTCGTGTTCGTTCTCTCTCGTGTTCGTTCTCTCTTGTGTTCGTTCTCTCTTGTGTTCGTTCTCTCTTGTGTTCGTTCTCTCTCGTGTTCGTTCTCTCTCGTGTTCGTTCTCTCTCGTGTTCGTTCTCTCTCGTGTTCGTTCTCTCTCTCTCGTGTTCGTTCTCTCTCTCTCGTGTTCGTTCTCTCTCTCCCGTGTTCGTTCTCTCTCTCCCGTGTTCGTTCTCTCTCTCCCGTGTTCGTTCTCTCTCTCCCGTGTTCGTCCTCTCTCTCCCGTGTTCGTCCTCTCTCTCCCGTGTTCGTCCTCTCTCTCCCGTGTTCGTTCTCTCTCTCCCGTGTTCGTTTTCTCTCTCTCTCTCTCTCTCTCTCTCGTGTTTGTTCTCTCTCTCGTGTTTGTTCTCTCTCTCGTGTTTGTTCTCTCTCTCGTGTTCTCTCTCTCTCTCTCTCTCGTGTTTGTTCTCTCTCTCTCTCGTGTTTGTTCTCTCTCTCTCTCTCGTGTTTGTTCTCTCTCTCTCTCTCGTGTTTGTTCTCTCTCTCTCTCTCTCTCTTGTGTTTGTTCTCTCTCTCTCTCTCTCTCTTGTGTTTGTTCTCTCTCTCTCTCTCTCTCGTGTTTGTTCTCTCTCTCGTGTTTGTTCTCTCTCTCGTGTTTGTTCTCTCTCTCTCTCTCTCGTGTTTGTTCTCTCTCTCTCTCTCTCTCTCTCTCGTGTTTGTTCTCTCTCTCTCTCGTGTTTGTTCTGTCTCTCTCTCTCTCGTGTTTGTTCTCTCTCTCTCTCTCGTGTTTGTTCTCTCTCTCTCTCTCGTGTTTGTTCTCTCTCTCTCTCTCGTGTTTGTTCTCTCTCTCTCTCTTGTGTTTGTTCTCTCTCTCTCTCTTGTGTTTGTTCTCTCTCTCTCTCTTGTGTTTGTTCTCTCTCTCTCGTGTTTGTTCTCTCTCTCTCTCTCTCGTGTTTGTTCTCTCTCTCTCTCTCTCTCTCGTGTTTGTTCTCTCTCTCTCTCTCTCTCGTGTTTGTTCTCTCTCTCTCTCTCTCTCTCGTGTTTGTTCTCTCTCTCTCTCTCTCTCGTGTTCTCTCTCTCTCTCGTGTTTGTTCTCTCTCTCTCTCGTGTTTGTTCTCTCTCTCTCGTGTTTGTTCTCTCTCTCTCTCTCTCTCTCTCGTGTTTGTTCTCTCTCTCTCTCTCTCTCTCTCGTGTTTGTTCTCTCTCTCTCGTGTTCGTTCTCTCTCTCTCGTGTTCGTTCTCTCTCGTGTTCGTTCTCTCTCGTGTTCGTTCTCTCTCGTGTTCGTTCTCTCTCGTGTTCGTTCTCTCTCGTGTTCGTTCTCTCTCGTGTTCGTTCTCTCTCTCTCTCTCTCGTGTTTGTTCTCTCTCTCTCTCTCTCTCGTGTTTGTTCTCTCTCTCTCTCTCTCTCTCTCGTGTTTGTTCTCTCTCTCTCTCTCTCTCGTGTTTGTTCTCTCTCTCTCGTGTTTGTTCTCTCTCTCTCGTGTTTGTTCTCTCTCTCTCGTGTTTGTTCTCTCTCTCTCGTGTTTGTTCTCTCTCTCTCGTGTTTGTTCTCTCTCTCTCGTGTTTGTTCTCTCTCTCTCGTGTTTGTTCTCTCTCTCTCGTGTTTGTTCTCTCTCTCTCGTGTTTGTTCTCTCTCTCTCGTGTTCGTTCTCTCTCGTGTTCGTTCTCTCTCTCGTGTTCGTTCTCTCTCTCGTGTTCGTTCTCTCTCTCGTGTTCGTTCTCTCTCTCTCGTGTTCGTTCTCTCTCTCTCTCTCTCGTGTTCGTTCTCTCTCTCTCTCTCGTGTTCGTTCTCTCTCTCTCTCGTGTTCGTTCTCTCTCTCTCGTGTTCGCTCTCTCTCTCTCTCTCGTGTTCGCTCTCTCTCTCTCTCTCGTGTTCGCTCTCTCTCTCTCTCTCGTGTTCGCTCTCTCTCTCTCTCTCGTGTTCGCTCTCTCTCTCTCTCTCGTGTTCGCTCTCTCTCTCTCGTGTTCGCTCTCTCTCTCTCGTGTTCGCTCTCTCTCTCTCGTGTTCGCTCTCTCTCTCTCTCTCTCTCTCGTGTTCGCTCTCTCTCTCTCTCTCTCTCTCTCTCGTGTTCGCTCTCTCTCTCTCTCTCTCTCGTGTTCGCTCTCTCTCTCTCTCTCTCGTGTTCGCTCTCTCTCTCTCTCTCTCGTGTTCGTCCTCTCTCTCTCTCTCTCGTGTTCGTTCTCTCTCTCTCTCTCTCGTGTTCGTTCTCTCTCTCTTTCTCGTGTTCGTTCTCTCTCTCTCTCTCTCTCGTGTTCGTTCTCTCTCTCTCTCTCTCTCGTGTTCGTTCTCTCTCTCTCTCTCTCGTGTTCGTTCTCTCTCTCTCTCTCTCTCGTGTTCGTTCTCTCTCTCTCTCTCTCGTGTTCGTTCTCTCTCTCTCTCTCTCGTGTTCGTTCTCTCTCTCTCTCTCGTGTTCGTTCTCTCTCTCTCTCTCTCTCGTGTTCGTTCTCTCTCTCTCTCTCTCTCGTGTTCGTTCTCTCTCTCTCTCTCTCGTGTTCGTTCTCTCTCTCTCTCTCTCTCGTGTTCGTTCTCTCTCTCTCTCTCTCGTGTTCGTTCTCTCTCTCTCTCTCTCGTGTTCGTTCTCTCTCTCTCTCTCGTGTTCGTTCTCTCTCTCTCTCTCGTGTTCGTTCTCTCTCTCTCTCTCGTGTTCGTTCTCTCTCGTGTTCGTTCTCTCGTGTTCGTTCTCTCTCGTGTTCGTTCTCTCTCTCTCTCTCTCTCGTGTTCGTTCTCTCTCTCTCTCTCTCTCGTGTTCGTTCTCTCTCTCTCTCTCGTGTTCGTTCTCTCTCTCTCTCTCTCTCGTGTTCGTTCTCTCTCTCTCTCTCTCTCGTGTTCGTTCTCTCTCTCTCTCTCGTGTTCGTTCTCTCTCTCTCTCTCGTGTTCGTTCTCTCTCTCTCTCTCGTGTTCGTTCTCTCTCTCTCTCTCTCTCTCTCTCTCGTGTTCGTTCTCTCTCTCTCTCTCTCTCTCTCTCTCTCTCTCTCGTGTTCGTTCTCTCTCTCTCTCTCTCTCTCTCTCTCTCTCTCTCGTGTTCGTTCTCTCTCTCTCTCTCTCTCGTGTTTGTTTGTTCTCTCTCTCTCTCTCTCTCTCTCGTGTTTGTTTGTTCTCTCTCTCTCTCTCTCTCTCGTGTTCGTTCTCTCTCTCTCTCTCTCTCTCTCTCTCTCTCTCGTGTTCGTTCTCTCTCTCTCTCTCTCTCTCTCTCTCTCTCTCTCTCTCGTGTTCGTTCTCTCTCTCTCTCATATATATATATAATAATCTATGACATAGGGAAGTGAGGGAAATGTGTGGGTCTGGAGGGAGAGGAGTGAATGGAGGAAAGAGGGATGTGGGGCAAGTGTTTTTACAATGCACACAAAGCTTATTTTGTACAAGTGATCAATGCCTACAGAATCATGTGTAGACTCCCCTCATATCACCTGTTTCCTGAGATGCAGTCCTATCACCTCTCTCAGGCATAAACTTGAAATGACAGGGGGATAGTAATGCACCCCATGAGATGGAACAGTGAGAAATATAGATGACTGTAGAAATTATCAAAATATAATTATACATTTTAATTTTTGTGGTGCCAATTAGGAGTGTCAGGTATAAGCTATACAATGCTATATTTATTAAGAAAGGTTTTGGTTTGTTTGTCAGCTAGGAAGAATTGTCCCTTCAAAGCATTGTAGTTTTGCTGGCAGTTTGTCAGCTGAATGGCAGACCAGACTTTATTGAAGTAATAAGATAACTCCCAGAATGAACTAAAACACACTAAACCAGGTGTTGCAGTGCACCGATTGAGAATCATTGATCCAATGTTTTCCCTGTGCGCCATATGCTAAGCAGGGAAATGCATTAGAAATCGGTGTCCAAAAGACATTGTTATATACATTAATTTGTTCCTCCTTTTCACTTGCACAGTAAAAAGCCACCCAGAGCCTAGTGTATGGAAACTGTATGTTTCTGTATTCTATCTGTAATGGCTCATTGATAAATCAACAAGAACAGGTTACTGATAAATATACTAATTGGAGACATACAAAATTATATCCCTGCATCCTTGCTGTTTATCCATTTATTAACTTTGGCCATTGTGATGCTGCAAAGCCAAGCAATGTCTTCAGACACAAAATGCAGAGTATACGTACCTAAAGGAGATTATTCTTTTCCAAACTATAACTAAGGTGCCTTAAACCTTTGGCACTCAGAGGGCTAAAGGAACTCTATCACCTCCTAATAACCTCCCAATTTATCGTCTATGGCCACAAAATTCTAATGGTTCCTAATAAATTTGCCTTTGCGCCATAGTTCAATGGACAACATCTGAAATCAGTTCCGCATGTCATGTCTGTGGAGGTGGACATTACAGTTACTAGCAGGACTACCGCATTTCAAACTTCTCCCACTTCACATTGTAATCTAATATGGCTCCTACCTGCTTCAGCTTGTCCTGCTAGCGACTGTCCATGGACATGACATCCCAGGATGGATTGAAAGTGTTCTCTTTTGAACCAAGGACAAGATTAAAAGTGGTCATAATTATTTTTTATCTGTGTTAAGGGAGGTGGTGGTGTTTGTGGTGGTGGTGGGTGGGGGGTATTATTAAGAGGTGGTAATGTACCTTTACGTTTACTACTATCTGTGTTGCATGACTGAAATTACATTATTTATTTATCTGTTGGTAACCACCAAGCTATGTATTGTGACCACTCATATATAGCTCTGTACCTACATTTTTTTCTCCCTTGCTTTATCTGCTTTTCATGCTACTTCAGTGTTTAAATATGTAAATGAACCACAACCATTTTACACATTCCACCCAACTCCATATTTACATAATCACCAGATATTCTTGTAATGTAACATCGTGTAGATTTATTCCTGGCGTTTTTGTTATTACTGTTGTAGTTAAAAACAACTACCTCTGTAGCTGCGAGTCGTGAATTTACAGAGGATCGGATTTGGTTGAATGGGAAGGAAGAGAACATCAACCACCCTCGTCTACAGTCCTGTCTACGTGAACGTGAGTGCTTGCATTTCTCTAATCTCTTACCAAAACTAATCCTGGATGTGCCTGATTCCCTTGTCTAAGTTTAAAGGGATAGTAATGTTTCACAAAAAACAGCAGCTCCTATTGATCTTCATAGTATATGATCCATGGAGAGTGTTATTTCAATACTGTCAGAGTTGTAGTTCAAGAGTAATTGAATGATAAAATATCCCCCTCCCACCCCTTTTACCTAGTGTAAGCCACCTCCGCTCAGATGTGGAATCTGGTCCTGAGACCACACAGCTCACAGCAAGGGATGATAATCTTACTGTGAGCATAAGGAAAACCCTGCCTCCATTGAGAGGTTTTTCAGGTTATTCATAAATGCTCATTGAAGTTTGTCCCTCTCTGCGATCCATCTGGACAGTCTTACTGCTCTGAGCTGAGCAGTGTTACATCAGTAAAAGGGAATACTTTATCATTCAGTTTCTCTTGAAATACAGCTCTGACAGTATTGAAATAATACTCTCCATGACCCAAATACTGTGAAGATTAATTGGAGATGCTTTTATTCTACGACATTACTATCCCTTTAACTTCATCTGAAACATTGTTGAGCTTGCCAACCACTTTGATGATGCTCTCCTTGCTTACTTCTTGGCTATTGTCACATCTCACAGCATTGTGGGAGGCAAACTGGAGCTATTCTGGGGTACACCAACTGCAGATGAAGAAATATTCCGACTGATTTATGGGGGACTTTGCTTTGCAATGCGTTGGATACCTCATTGACATTCAAGGGGTTAAATTTAAATAGGGATTTTTTAAAATGTTTAGGCGTCCTCTATAGTGCATTACTTATGTCTACGGTTTACCTACTCACTTTACAGTCCGTCGTCTGGCCAGGAAGAGGAGAAATGATGCAGGAGATGATGGTGTCTGCAAAATGTTAAATTACAAGGTTCACATATGTTCAGTCAACAACTTCCCAACCGCAGCTGGACTGGCGTCTTCTGCAGCTGGATATGCTTGCCTTGGTAGGGAACTACTTAATACTTTTCAGTGCTGCTCATAACCATGCTTTACTAGGAAAATAAATGTTAACTTGAAAGTGTTACAGTTTAAAAGAAAGTTATACCCAAAATTGATTTGGTAATACCTCTTGCTACAGTTCTTTTTGTTCTGTGGATTTACTACTGTTTATTTTCTATTTTTGAAACTGACCAAAATGCTAATGAGGTGTTCTAATGCTTTGAAGACCTCTCTAGCATCCAAGTGGTTAATAAGTATGGATTGTAATAGCATCCTATCTTTTTTATGTGTAATTTACATAGGGGATGTACTTCATCCCTATACGACCTTTATCTGATATATTCATGAGATACAACATTAACCTTGATCGGCTGAGAGATCAATAGGTGAATAGTATCTCTTCTGTTGTGTCCACCTGCGCCCCCCCCCCTCCCAGTGAGGTGCTATGTTTCTCATAAAAGCAGTAGCAAATGAATACAGGTGGGAATTCCATAGTTTTCACAGATTTCATTACATTTAAAGGGATGTAAAATAAAAAAAATGCAAATTTGTTTTCCTTTAGCGCCATCTTCTGGAAACATCTGTACACATCAGGCTATGGGTAGAAAGGGTAGTGACCCATTGTTTGATGCAGTGGGATATATACTTTCCACAGATATATAGTTTTGTGGAGTTATTGAGCAGTTTTAGGGTATTTTTACCATATAACCACAGGAATGTGAATTTTGGTTCATAAAGCTGAAAATACCATATCCTGGTAATTAGGGGCCTACGCAGGCCATGCATGTAGTTTAAAACTATATATTTGGTATACTTGTAATTGGGAGATTCAGGGCTTTTTTTTTTTTTTTTAAATGGAAATTTTCTCAATCAACATGAATATTTTTAATTTTAGCAAAATAATTTTTTTACTTTGTTTAGTAAATATGCCATCATAGCTTGATTCACAACACCAAATTTGCTTCATGTGAGGCACCATGCAAAAGCCCAATTCATTCTGGATAAAAAAAGGATCTATGGTTTTGCATGTGTAACTAGAACATTTCCTATTGGAATCATACCTAAACAGATGGATAGAAAAAATGCTGAAAACGTGTTTGGCCTTCAAGTTCTAAGAAATGGCCCAAGACCCTTGCACTTAAAGGGTTAAGAGATGGTATGTTTACCATTTACAAATATATTGAAGGCCCATGCAAGGCATTTTCTGGGGAAGTGTGTGCTCAAAGAGCTGAGCAAGAAACAGAGGCATCCTTTAAGACTGGATGACGTGCTTTTGACTTAAAAGCCTGGGTTTTTGTTTTTTTTTGTTTTGCAGTAGGGTGTAGAATTCCATGCCTCATGAGACTGTTGACAGATAATGTAGCTACTTTCATAAAAGTACAGGTTTCTTTTTGTAGCACTTAACAATACAGATAATTATAACAACTGGGTTCAATGCACATAGAATGTTGATCCAGGGAGATATCTGACTGACTGCCTGCCTTTTCGAGTCAGAAAGGAAACTTTTTTTACCCAATTGTGGCATTATTGGGTATGGCTTCAGTTTTTTTTTCCTTTCTCTGGACCAACAGAAACAAGGGCAATATGGAAAAGGTTGACCTTGATGGACACTTTCTTTCCCGCCCCCACCTCTTCAACTGTTACTATGAATATAATCCAGTTTAACTTTTAGCGTTGGAGTTTCTTTAAGCACGAAATTATGCTAAACCTTTATTTTTTTTGTCTTTTTGAGCATGTTCATTACTAGGGGAATGTCAGAAATGAATGATTAAAGACTCTCCAAAATGTAAATGCCTCTCTGCAGGGTAGGGAATATTAACAAAGATGTAAGTTGCCCTATCTCTCCCAAGTCAGCATATTTATGTGTTTGCCAATTTTTAGAAAATCTAACCTGCCCAATGCTTGGTGCATTATGAGTTATCCACCTCAACGGCTGTTCCTATATTTTGTTCATTGTCAATCAGTGTACACTCTGGCAAAACTGTATGGAGTGGATGGAGAGCTGTCAGAGATTGCACGCCAGGGGTCGGGCAGCGCCTGCAGGAGCATGTATGGTGGATTTGTACAGTGGGTGATGGGAGACAGGGAAGATGGAAAGGACAGCTTGGCCCAGCAGGTGGAACCTGAAACGCATTGGCCAGAGCTGCGCATCTTAATTCTAGTGGTGAGTAACTGCTCACAACAGCTTGGAGTTTTAACGCATTGCAGACATCTTTACCAGACATGGGTTAAAAATAAATAAAATCAAATGAGCATAATATGCAAAGTTAGCAAAAACGAATAAGGATGCTCTGCAACAAATAAACCGTACTTAACCCTTTGAATGCCAAGGGGTATGCAATGCATTGCACACCCCTCTGACAATCAAAGGGTTAAGCCCTTATGTTCAAAAGAATTGTGGAGTCATTGTGGGGCAAACCAGTTTCTCTATAGAAAAGGCAAAATGCATAGAGTTAAATTATGTTTTTAACCACTTGAATGCTAAGGACCCATGACGTGCCAGGACCGTCGTGTATTTCAGGGCTCCCCACGTGGCTGCAAGCCGTTCTGGGAGCCCTGATTCGGACAGTGTAAAAAAATAAATAAATAAAAAAAGCTTTGTGGGCCTTAGATTAAAGGACTCTTGGACTGCAAACTCCTCCCATGGAAAGCTTCTTAGGAATGAGTACTTCAATGGGAGGGGTTTGGGGTTCTGGAAAATAAATCGCATCTGTGTCCATGGGTGTAACATCCAATACTAATTAAAGATTGATTTTAAAGACCCAGTTAACACAGAATTGTTTCATAGTAACCATCAGGATTTATTCCTGAGAGCAGACTTGATAAAAAGCCTGCAGCCCCCAAACCACTCCTGTCAGCTGTTTGGGGGGGGATCATAAAATTCATCAACTGGAATACAGTCTAGAAGTATATGATCCTTTGCTACAAACTTTGCAGGTTGTGCATAGCCTCCATACACCCAGGCTTTCAAGACCAAAGATGAGTCTATGCGGACTGTGTTGTGCATGTCAAAATGACTGAACAGCAAGACTGAAGTCTCACAGTTTATTTTCAGAGCTCCTTCTGCTACACAGTTGGTTCCGCTTGGCCCTAGTGTAGCAGGACTGCTGATTGGGCAGTAGTGGTAGTTGCTATTTAAAACAAACAGATTTATTAATGTCTGTATTTTCAGGCAAGTGCAGAGAAGAAACATGTAGGCAGTACAGCCGGCATGCAGACCAGTGTGGAAACAAGCCCACTCCTTAAGGTATGTGTTTACTGTATGCATTGCTTGTAACGTGCTCTTGTGTGAAGTCTCTCTATTTATCCATAAAACTCCAGAACTCTTCCCCCAGCTCCGAGCAGAGTCAGTGGTGCCTGGACGGATGGCCAAGATGACAGACGCTATCAGGCAAAGGGATTTTGAAGCATTTGGTCAGTTGACCATGAAGGACAGTAACCAGTTTCACGCCACTTGCTTGGACACCTATCCACCTATCTTCTACCTTAACAAGGTGTCACAACAAATCATTAGTCTGGTGCACAGATACAACGCCCACTACGGACAAACCAAGGTATAGCAGGGAACCCAGACGAACTGATCAGTTTACTGTTGCTGGGTGTCACACATAACATGCTGTCTTATTCTTAGGATATGTGCTCTTTAATTGAAAACCAAGTATTTACTTCTGTAAGAGTTCTATTATCCTTATAACATTCTGAGATTGTAGTACTAAGGAGAAATTGAGCCATTCTGGGGCAAACCAACTGCACCATAGGAAACAAATACATTTCCATTGATTTAAATAGAGCTTATAACCCCTTAAATGCAAGAGTTCTCCAATGCATTGATGATCGTTCTCTCAATTAAGAGGTTAAAGCCTTTTGTTGTGCGTTTTTTGTTTGTTTTTTGTCCCCTATAGCGCATTTGGGTTTCTTCAGTTACTTTTAGTACATCAGTCTTACTAGGTGAGCAGTTCTAGAGCAAACCAACAGCACAATAGCGGAGAAATAAAAATTCCTAAATATCTCATTGTTTTTTAAATGGGGCTTTTAAAGGGATAGTAATACTTCGTTTTATCTTTATTTTATTTTGTAGGCATTAAAAAACATGAAGAATGATATGTCTTATCTCTCAAACCTTTATGGTTTGAGAGATATTCACAAGCAAAGTTTCCCCTCCTGCCCCTTTTACCTAGTGTAAGCCATCTCTTCTCAGGTGTGGAATGCAGTCCATAGACCAGACAGATAACAGCAGGGGACAATCTTCTTTCTATGAAAACAATGAAAACCCTGCCCCCCTTGACAAGTTTTTCAGGTTTTTCCCTTTTTAATTGAAGATTGTCCCTCTCTGCAATCTACCTGGGCACCTCCCTTCTGATCTGGCTGAACAGTGTTACATCAGTAAAAGGGGCGGGAGGGGGATATTTTGTCATTGAATTACTCTTGAACTACAAATCTGACAGAATTGAAATAACACTCTCCAAAGTCCAAATACTATGATGATTAATTAGAGCTGCTTTTATTATGAAACATTACTATCCCTTTAACTCCTTGAAGCAACGCGTTGGAAAACTGTAGCATTCAATTTGTTAAAAAGTCCCTATAAAATAAATGGAAAGTTTTATGTGTCCCCTATGGTTCTTTTGATTTACTCCAGAATCACTCTTTTTTTTTTTTTTTTTTTTTTTTTTTTTGTATTCTACATCACCAGTGGGTTGTCGCATTTTCTTTTCCTGCAGGTTGCATACAGTTTTGATGCAGGTCCTAATGCTGTAATCTTTACATTAGAACCAACAGTCAATGAGTTTGTGGAGGTTGTGAAACGCTTCTTCCCACCAGAGTCCAATGGAGACCCGTAAGTTATAGGACACTATGGGGCGTAAACGTGTTGCTAAAAGTTCACATATTATTAGGAATAAAACGTTAGAAACTGTGAGACATCCTTATTGATCATTTTCACAAAGAAACATTAACAACTCAATACAATTTTCAAATAAAAACCTTATTTAAGACTGGGAAATGTGCAAGGATGTGTATCATTTCCACTAAAAAAGTGACTATTTAGTTGATTACGGTGAATAAAATAACATGGGCGGTCTAATTTTTAGGTGTATATTCTTTATTTTTTTGTCCGTTTCTTGCAATAAATTTCATCCATATCTATGTAAGGGTGCAACTGATCTCTCTTGTGTAAGTAATTTTATATTTTTGTCAGGAGCATATCTTTTACAATTGCATTTGTAACCTGCTTTTGAATTAGTCACCTGTTAGTAACTATGCCCTTTTTGACCTTATGCCTTAACCCTTTTGTGACCAGTGCTTTTTGACACTAGAGTACAAGAGCAATTACCCCTTTTTTTTTTTTTTCTTTTTTTTTCTTTTTAAGTATGCCTTTGTTCAACCATATTTTTCCTCTAATTCATTAAGTACTCCCACATAAATTATATACTGTTATTTTTTTTTTGGTTTGTTTTTTAAGCATAAGCAGGGCTTTCTTTAGATACTACATTTATATGTATGCCCCACCATTAATTTGAAGAAATGTGATAATTTTGTTCTCAATTGGATAAAAGGTATAAACGTTCATTCAGACTTCCCAAATGTCCCTTTTTTTTTGGGGGGGGGGGCAGGGTAATGTCCATCTGAGGTGAAAATCACTGTCTCTCTTTTTGGAGATCAGACTGTGTGGTGTGTGTATATAAGTGTATCACATTGCTCCACAGTAATATAACACACATAATGTTTATTTAAACTTCGCTATGTTATTATTATTAGTCTATGTAGATAAAATCATTTGGTCTTACTCTAAATCATTTATTCAGTAACACACAGAGGTGGCAGTAGGTCATCAAGTGACCAAGCCTTCTCTACCCCTAATCCTGCCCTCAGCACCTACTAAAAGTACCCCTCTTATTGGCCATTTATCCCATGTGGGGATGTATGTTCCCTTCTTCTCTTTCTCACGATCACTGTAAGGAACAGAGAGAGGCAGAGACCAGTGACAAAGGTGTTGTATATTTACACTGCCTTTGTCATGTGGCTCCACCAGCACATGTGCGGAGTCAACGACGAAAGGCTGAAACTGACTGACTGCTCCAGGACCAGAGAAGTTGCATCCTCTCTGACATGATCACAGCACGCCCTGAGGCGTGCTATGATCATGAAGTCTTGACTTGCCAGGAATGTCATCCATCCTTAAAGGGTGGATTCCTGTGACGGTCCTGACACGTCACCCGCCATTAATGGGTTAAAAGAAAGTAGTGTAATTGTGGACCATCCAACTACGCAATAGAAAAGAAATTAATAAATACTACTGATTTTTAAATGGGGTTTTTAAAACATTGAATGCTCTAAGTCTCGAATTAATTTCTTTATTTTGAAATAAATTTAATTTATTTGTTTCATTGTTGTATGTTGACCTGCTATTCTTACTTCTGTGCCTGTGCTTTAAAAAAGAGTATTGCATCTCTTTTATATTGTAACAATTTTCAAATAGCATTACATTTTTTTTGTTTATGACTGAAGACCTTAATTCTACACTGCTGTTACCTATTCCTTGTGTACTGTAAGTGAGAAGCCACGCTACATTCTTCTCATTCATCTATGCTCTGGTTCGTTATTATATTTTTAATCTTGATTGCAGGTTCTTGAAAGGCTTACCAGTTAGCCCAGCCCCACTCTCTCAGGAGCTGCTGTCTGCAATAGAATCTGATCCAAATCCAGGGGGAGTTCGTTACATCATTGTTACACAGGTACCTCTTTTCTCCTTATGTGAGTCAAGAACAGATGAGCAGAAATACCCATCTCTCATTTATGTTCCTTTTTTCTGTCTTACTTTATATTTTCAGCCAGGACCTGGCCCAGTCCAGACACAAGATCTCACCTTGGATTTGTTGGGATCGGATGGACTTCCATTGCAATGTGCCTGAAAATAAAAATAATCAGAAAAAGACTACTTTGTAATGCCCAATGCCAAAACGTAACTGTGTGTGGAACATCTGGTGCCCTTTTCAGTCAACACTGGTTACAGATAATGGAGCTAAAGCTGATGACTTCTTCAGTAGGGCAAGTTATGGTTGTCTCAAAGAAAAATATGAGCTATATCAACGGGAGAAGAATTGCAGGCAAAATTGCTTGACATTAGAAATGCTGGGACACTAATGATTGTGAATTTGACTCATATGAAGTGATGACTCATTTTCTTGTTACAGTTAATGCCGGTACAATAAGCACGTGAAAATAGGTTCAACCAAGATAGACCAAAAGGTCATCATGTCAGTAATTTGACAGGACTGCTACTTAATGTGTTAATTCAATATGAAGTAAACATGCATTCTTATTGTCCTACACCTCAACAGCTGGTATTCTCTCTGAGTACGACAAGCATTTGATTGCCAGGAGCTAGTTATAACTTGGTTATGTTCGGCCACAAAACAGTATGAATCATAGTTTGTGTGTGTGTGTGTACTTGGCATTACTATAGCATTTTTTCTTATAGTAAAAAATACAAATTCCTCAACTTTCCATTGAGTTAAATGAGGCTTTTAGTCTGTTGAATGCTAGAGAGGTCTCTAACACATTGCTCTTGTAGTTGATTTGCTTGATAATTGCCCTGATTTAGCTTTGTAAATGCACAACCTCTAACTCTGCTGTGGCAGCCATATTACACACATGTCTTAAAGGGATAGTAATGTCTTTTAAAACATAATGCAATATTGTAGCTATTAAATTATCCCAGTCCCATCTCTCAACCTTTATGGTTTGAGAGAGAGAAGTTTTAAAGGTCCCCCATCAATGATGTCAGCTGTAAAGCTGGCAGCAGGAGATGCGTGTTGGCCAACTTGAGGCAGCTCTTCAGCAGAGCCGAAATCTAAAAATAAATGCTTCATTGGAACAGTCTAGAAAGTGTACCTGGTTTGCAAGCACACTTTGTAGACCGTTCCAGTGAAGCATTTCTTTTTAGATTGCTGTATTTCGGCTCTGCTGAAGAGCAACCTGCCGGTCCCCGGACCAGGATCTCCTGCTGTCCGCTTACAGCTGACGTCCGGGAAAGGGGAGGGAGGGGGGAACTTTAAAACATTTTACCTCTCAAACCATAAAGGTTTGAGAGATCAGACTGGGATCATTTAGTTTATTTTTTAATAGCTACAATATTTTATGTTTTTAAGGCATTAGTAACCCTTAAAGTTGGCAATACATTATGCCTTAAGATTGTATTCTCAATGTTCACGTACTTAAGAACCATAGGGCTTTAAAGGGATAATAATGTTTCACAATAAAAGCCGCTCTAATTAATCATCATAGTATTTGGACTTTGGAGAGTGTTATTTCAATACTGTCAGAGCTACAGTTCAAGAGTAATTGAATGATAAAGTGTCCTCTCCTGACCCTTTTACTGATGTAACACTGCTCAGCTCACAGCAGCAAGACTGTCCGGATGAATCGCAGAGAGGGACAATCTTCAGTGAGCAAAAGGAAAAACCTGTCAAGGAGGCAGGGTTTTCCTTATGTTCACAGTAAGAAGACTGTCCCTTGCTATGATCTGTCCGGTCAAGAGACCAGATTCCACATCTGAGGGTAGGTGGCTTACACTAGGTAAAAGGGGCGGGAGGGGGATACTTTATCATTCTTTTACTCTTGAACTACAACTCTGGCAGTATTGAAGTAGCACTCTCCATGGCCCAAATACTGTGAAGAGTAATCGGAGCTGCTTTTATTGTTAATCATTACTATCCCTTTAAGTACAAAAGGAAAGAGTAGCAATTCTGGGGAAATCCAACTGTACCATAGGCAACAGATTAAAAAAAATCCCCACTGATTTTAAATTTTACTTTTTATGTTCTAAATAATAATATATGTATCTTTCATTTCATTTTAATTTACAATAAGATGGTGTTTGCTGCAAAGTACAAAGAAAAGGTGAGAACTCCAGTACAATTACATCAAAGTACAACGGGCTCTTTCACCCTACAATTGTAGATCACAATAAACAAGTAGCATAAATTATACTGGATATAATTACCTAACATCCACCACCCCAGCAAGCTCCCTAACACTCTAGAAAAATAAATAAATGGGGGGAGGGTCAGTTCACAGTGGGCCAGGTGCTTAAAGGGATAGTAATACTGTAATATTACTATTCCCCATATTGTAGCTATTTCAAAAATAATTGAATTGCCCCCAGTGTCATCTCTCAAACCTTTATGGTTTGAGAGATAACCGAACACAAAGTTCCCCCCTCCCCTTAAGTCATCGTTTTACTGACTGCAGGGATATCCGGTCTTATTTTCATCAGGTGGCTCTGCAACAGAGCCGAGATTGCATTAGTAAAAAATAATTATTTCACTGAAACGGTCTTCTACATGTGATTGCAAACCAAGCACATGTAGAAGACCATTTCATTGAAATAATTATTTTTCACTAAAGCAATCTCGGCTCAGCTGCAGAGCTGCAAGCCTGTCGTACGACAGACTTCCCCTGCAGTCAGTATACCGCTGACTTCAGGGAAGGGGGAGGGGGAACTTTGCGTTCTGTTATCTCTCAAACCATAAAGGTTTGAGAGATGACACAAGGGGCAATTCACTTCTTTTTCAAATAGCTACAATATGGGGAATAGTAATATTAAAGTATTACTCTCCCTTTAAGAGAGATTCCCTTGGAGGTTCCTCTCCCGAGTTCACTGCAGGTTGTCCAAGGAAGCCAGATCCAGGTGGACATGTATCCGAGCACTCTTCTCCATGTGTAACATACCTTACAACCCTACAGCACCATTCACACTGACTATAAGCCATGAAAACCTTTGCAAGGCTAATTTTGCTGCTATTTAACCTAAGGTTGTGATTCTGGAACTAAAGGTGCAAACCAACTGCACCATAGGTGGACAAATACACATTCCTATAATTCAATTTGATTTAAATGGGGCTTTTATCCCTTGAATACTAGTGAGTTCTCCAACCCAAAACGCATCCATTCAAGAGATTAAAAGCTGAATTTAAGTTAACAGGGATTTTCATTTGTTCCCTATGCTACAGCTGATTTGCTCCAGAATTGCACTGATTTCGCTTCCTCCACAGGGCCCTATATCAGGGGTAGCCAACCCTGTTCCTTACGTGCTACCTACAGGAAGTGTGTGGGATTTCTCTGAATGAGAATAGGTGAGCCAGTTAAAGTAACTGAGCTACTTAGTCCACCTGTGCTCCAGCTGTTATATCCTGAAAGCATGCACTGTGGGTAGCTCTTGAGGATCAGGGTTGGCTACACCTGCCCTGTATGTATGGGAGCAGTTTGTTTGCCATCCAACCAAAACTGTCTTCTTTGCATAGTGCATGGCAGAATTCACTAGACCACTGGTTCAAAACACATGCTTTTTGACCACTAACAGAACAGAAATTGAGCACAAGTGAGTTAAGTAAAAGCTCAGTCATGACCTAACACCCTTTAGTCTCTGAGGGCCTGAGGGAGAACATACTTGGAAACTCTCCTGGTCTGCCCAGAGACTCCTTTTGTAAACTTCATTAACAGATCTCCTTGGACAGGAACTGATTCTCCAGCTTGGTGAGTTTCCAGGGTGCCTGCTTTCCCATCTGTTTTCCCAATTTAGGTGAAACCCTGTCTTTCCAGTCCCACTCACCCAGTTTAAGAGCCCATTTACATTATGATACAAATTGCTTTATTTGGACACTCCTCTCCCAGCCCCTACACCTTACTCCAGAGACTGGGTACAAGAAAGGTCCCAGGTATGGATGAGCAATAGTGCACTAGACCAGTTTCTCAGCAAGGGTCCTCAAAAGTGCAGATTTTAACCCTGTGATTTCTAAAGCCTCTTGCCATTTCTAGTATTTTGGTGTTCATACATATTTTCAGCATTTTACTATCAATCTAGGGATGATACCGGTAGATTCATTTTAGTTACATGAGGAATACTATGATTTTTTTTAAAAGCAGAACTAGATAAGATGATACCTCCCCTCCCGGCCTGAATAGAAGAGACTGGGGAGGTTACGCACCAAGGTGATAAAAAGCTGATAGAGCAGGGATCGGTGTGGTCTCAATTCCTGTGTTATGCTACAGACCTTACAACGATGATCTCTCCAACTGGAAGGATCTTCATACACAGGAATCCTAGAATAACATAGGAACTGAAAGCATATTGACTCTTTTTCACATATTAATGCATACCGCCATGAAAGTCTGGCAAAATGAATCTGATTTATCGATGTGGACATGATACAGTACTGATTTAAAGATTAAATGGAGAATGCAGAAGTGATTCAAATTGACCATTAGGATTGTATTCCCAGTTTAAGGTAAGTAGAGGGTTATTATTTGAAAGTTAGTGTAACAGTTTGTGGTAATTGCTGACCATGGTGGAAGAACACCATTCCACATTTCAGCCTAGAATATGGGAGTGAGGGTGAAAGAGTCTTGCATAACTTTGATCTGATTTCATGTTCTCTCATCTAAAAGGTGGGGATCAAGGGTAAGCCTTTATAATTCAATTACTCTTGAACTACAACTCTGACAGTATTGAAATAACACTCTCCATGGCCCAAATACTATGAAGATTAATTGGAGCTGCTTCTGTTGTGAAACATTACTATCCCTTTAATTTGCTGTGGATATCCCATCCATGAAGGCGGACATGACAGTTGCTGGCAGTTATTTCAAACTTAAGCTGCCAGCATGTGAGCCCACTTTAAGGACCAGAGGAGGCAAGCAATGTATTGCACACCCTCCTACTCCTTAAAGCATTAAGATCAGAGCCAGCCCTTACATGGGTCCCAGTGGGGCCATGGACCCAGGCGGCACTTTGTCAGGGGCGGCAATTTGCTACTCCAAGTCATGTTTGTTTTGTGCGCTGCCGCCAGGTCTGTCTTTGTTGCTCTCCCTTGATGCCTAGCAGTCGGTATAAATATGCTGCCCTGTGCCAAGTGTCAGCTCCCTGCTGCTTTGCATAATGGGGGGGGGGAGTCAATGGCCAGCAAGGGAGCTCTGATCCATACGTGCATTGCCTGTACAGCTCCCTTTGTACACCCTTTAGAGGTGCCGGGAGCTGGAATGTGACATAACTCCGGCCCAGGGTGCCTGCAGGGCAGGCAAGGGAGCTGTACAGGCAATGCACATATGGGTCAGAGCTCCCTTAGAGCACAGCAGCCCATGAAGTAACCTAAAATAATATGCACAACGAAGCATTGCATTGCACTTGTCTTAACGGCTTAAAGCAGACCACATTAGACATTGAACCAGACAAGAGTGGAGCAATTCTGATTCACACCAGCTGTACCATAGAGAATAAGTAACAATTTCCTAAATTCCTGCTGATTTAAATGGACTTGTATCCAAATATCAGTTATGCTCTTACACTTGGATAGTGTCTACAGACATTTTGTAAATCAGAGTGCATATTTACAGCCCTGGTAACTTAAGCTGTTTATGGACACAAGACCCCAACATCATATTTACTGGCTGAAATGCAGCTCCATTGACTTAATCTCTGTCTATGGACACAAGACCCCAACGTCATCTTTACTGGCTGCCCACTGGATTCCACAGATTAATTGCATACATACACTGTGCCGTGTGCCCCCTCCCCCAGCCTTTTACTCCTGCACATTTGGTATCCACAGATTCCAAAAACATCTTTAACCCACCACCCCCAGCCTTGTTCCCCTGCCTAATGGTAGCCAATTATTTCCCACATACACTGTGTGCCACCACACTTGTTCCCATGTCCACTTGCATTCACAGATTCCAAAAACTGTCTGACCCCCACCCCCCCATCATGCTCACCTTCCCACTGGTACCCAGTTATTCCCCACATACACTGTGCCCTGCCCACTGGTATCCAGTTATTATTACCCACATATACTGTAACCCACCAGCTTTGTTCCCCTGCCCTCTAGTAGCCAATTATTCTCCATATACATTGTGCCCCCCTCCAGCCTTGTTAACCTGTGCACTGCTAGCCAAAGATCTCTTCTCTCTCCCTTACCTTACTTTCTTTAGGTTGTGCTCTCTCCATTATACACAGAAAATAACTATGTAAATGCACTATGGGGATTTTCACTTTCTGCCCCCCGCCCTAAATCTAGTGGGCACCCCCTTCTCTCTTGGGCTGGATCCAGTTGCAAGAGTGAGTACTGTGTGCTTTTCATTTTGTGTGCCCTTTCCATTTAGCCTGGTTAACCCTTTGAATGCCATAGCGGTATGCAGAGGATTGCTTCAAATGCATTGCATATAATTATGGAAACCATGAAACAAAACTAACTCTAAGTGAGGTTACAGGCAAGCTCTGTGCTGGCTGATACTGCATCAGTGATCAGAGGGGGAGATGTGGGAGGCATATGTGTACAGAAGAAAATGTGTGCTAATGAGACAAACCAAGGGCACCTATTGGCATAGCTGGTTTTTACTATGAATTACCAGGTCTGTGGGGCAGAGTCTGATTCTGTGGGTGTGGGGAGTTTCTGATTAAACCTCTGTCCACTTGTGCTCCACCCAATACCCACCCTCTTTTCCTCCTTCCCCAGTCTATTCTGCCTTTTTTTTAATGTTTTGCAAGTCCAGCCCCCACTCACGATTAAACCCCGCCCCCCATCATTTCTCCCCTCAGCGGCACCACAGGCAGGGCTGGATTTGTCAATAGGCAGACAAGGCACTTGCCTAGGGCGCCTGATTTTCAGGGGCGCCTGGCAATGGCCTTGTCACGCCCACTATTACTCCCCAGGGTCATGATAAAATAATGCTGTGCCACTGACACTGTCTGTCTACTGCTGTGTGCGGTGCGCCTGTGCTCGCTCGCCCTCAACGGCACTTGTACGGTAACAGACTGTCACAGTAGTATGCTCCGGATCCGATCCCATTGGTAGCCTCTAAGTTGTACCTGCGGCTCTGCCTGTGCCATTGGGGCCGCCCCATGTGACCTACTGCTGTGCCTGCGTGCCACTCACCATTCTCATTGGTCACCTCGCCACCTCCTGTGATACCACGATGCTTCCGATGCATGTAGACAGTCAAAAGCAGCCTTGCAAGCTACACCAAAGTCACAGTGCGTAAAAGCCTAGATTTAGTGGCTGTAGCGGTGCAGTTCACATCCTTATCTGAAAGGAAGCATGTGGTAAGGGGGTGCAGATTTTTTATTCTTTCTAAACCTAAAAATGAATGTGACTACAAGAGTGTGCAGCTAATGGAGGGGTGTGGCTTAGTGAGGGGAGTGGTAAGGGGGTTGGGCAAAGGCGGGGCTAGGGGCACCAGAGGGTGTGGTGCCTAGGGGCGTCTGAGATGTAAATCCGGCCCTGACCACAGGACTCCCCTCTGGGGAGCCCAGTACAAAAAGTTCCCAGATATGTCAATTGGGAACTACTTACTTTTAGTAAATATAAAAAAAAAAGTGTATACACTATAGCCCACTCCCCTTAATGTTTACCTGGGGAAGGTGAGAGGGACCTCCTCTCAACTCCCCGAGGTTTTCCCATTGTAGAGCATCAGCCAGACCCCTTCCTTTGTCAGGGACTGACTACTAATGCAAGGGGGGTTCAACCGGGGGAAGGGAGGATGGTGCGCCTTATGTGGCTCTGGGTGGATGCTCTACCTGCTGCCATTATTTCTCAGCTCATCTCTTTGCTTTCCAGAATAAAAAATGTCCTCTTTGGTGGTAGCTTGATAAGGATTATCTTCACAGAAAATAGTCATTTATGGATCAGACATTTTTGGAAAGAAATAGGCAGATTAATCTGACAGGGTGTAGCTACTGATAGAACAAAGTGATAGCTTTATAATGATTGAGGAGCAAGTTTTGAAACTGAAGAAGAAGCTGAAATGTCATTATCACAACACATTCTAAATATGATTTTCCCCTACAATCTTACTCCTTCCTTCCTAAACTAAGAAGTCTGTTCTTTTCAGCAAAGTAAAATACATTTCTATGTCATTAAAAAATATTTGTCACTGAAATCAATTTTAATTATCTTTTTTATTACAGCGCTCTCGCTGTGCACAGTGGCCGCAGTAACTGTCCGCATAGTAAGGTCTGTGCCTCCTTCGGCACAGATCTGTTATGCTGTTGCTCCCTCCTCGGGTCTTTAGAAATGCAAAGTGCTGGGAGATGGCATCATCTCCCAGCGCTCTGCATTATTGAAGAGAAGACCGCGGGAGCAACAGCATAACAGATCCATGCCGAAGAAGGCACAGACTTTTCCTGCCGCTGGACCACCAGGGAGGTAGGAAACAGATATGCGGGGCAATGTGGAGCTGATGGGGGCAATGTGAGGGCAAGTTAGAAGCTGATGGGGGCAATGTGAGAGCAAGTTGGAGCTGATGGGGGCAAGTTGGAGCTGATGAGGCAATATGGAGCTGATGGGGGGGCAACGTGAGGGCATTATGGTTATGTGGGGGGTAATGTGGAGATTTGGAGCATTGTGTAGGTGTCCAGTGGAGATGGCCAAAGGGGGGGGGGGTGCGCTTCAGATTTCTGTGCCTACAGGCTCCTGAGATGTAAATCCGGCCCTGTATACATGCACAGTAATACAACAACACGGATGGGGTTATGGGTGATTTTACATTTTTGGGCAAATGTTCCTCCAGCAACTCCACTTCTTCTGTCCCCACAAACCTCACACTTATCTTGCACAAACTGTCTGTCCTCTCATATCACTAGTGCAAGCAGATCTTCGGTCTTCTTGCCATTCACAAAATGGAGCAAGCAAAAACACACAGCATAACAGCGTATAGACACTATTTAGTAAAAGACCATAATGGGACCCCCAGAGCAGAGTACAACTCAGGAGGAGGTGGCTTGATGGTGCTACGAAGGAAGGAAGTGGTATTATAGGAAGTGGTGCAGTTTTGATAAAGTGAAGGATTTTTGGGGAGGTAGCAGGAAGTGATGGCTGCGGGGGTGTTATGTCCCGTAGCCATTGCCGATTGACAGCTGTAAAGAGCGGAGCTTCCTGCCCCTGTGCTGGACATGTGCTGGGTACACGCCTTGATGTGTGTGCTAAGGGCACATGGATACAGGGGCCGAAGCGGTGGTGGGTTTTTGGTAACGTGTGGCATGTACGGTGCTGGCCTGGTGGTAATGATGTCACAGCGTGGCAAGGATACTTGCTGGGTGAAGCATGGGGCTTCACTGTGTTTATACAGGATCATTGCTCTTAGGCATGGTCTTAAGAGTCGTAGGTATGGCTGTTGGGCTAACACCTGCCACATTCAAATAGTTCAGGGCTGGATGGTGGCACGGCCCTCGGTCAAGTAGTGTTAATAAAGTTGGGGTATTAAATGGTTAAAGTCAAGTAATGACAATGTATTAGCAAGCACTAGAGTGGGTTAAAGTTTATGGATTTTGTATTCAGGTTTCAATTGATAACGATATAAGTCTTATCTCTCAAACCTTTATGGTTTAAGAGATATTCACAAGCAAAGTATCCCCCCCCCCCCCCGTTCAGCCAGATCAGAAGGGAGATGCCCAGGTAGACTGCAGAGAGAATCTTCAATTAAGATAAGGGAAAAAGCTGAAAAACTTGTCAAGGGGGGGAAGGGCTTTCATTGTTTTCATACAAAGAAGATTGTCCCCTGCTGTTATCTGTCTGGTCTTACAACCAGATTCACATCTGAGAAGAGATGGCTTACACTAGGTAAAAGGGGCGGGGAGGGAAAATTTGCTTGTGAATAGCTCTTAAACCATAAAGGTTTGAGAGATAAGACTTATATCGTTCTTCATGTTTTTTTAATGCCTACAAAATAAAATAAAGATAAAACGAAGTATCACTATCCCTTTAAGTACTGTTTTATCTCGGTAATAAATGCTGTGGCCTTTTCAACCCATCCAACATATCTGTGTGTGTTTTAAAAGGGGGGGGGGGTGTAAAATTGGGAATGGGATGCATGACTTGACAATGCCCTATCAAACATAATCTTAGAGGTTATGCACCAGCCTCTGGGACAAAGAGCAGTTCGGTGCTTGAGCACCAAGCATGCAGTATACAGCATGCAGAGCATGTATTTATTGTATACAGGCACATTGACTGGCACAAGCAGAACTAACTAAACTGCTTTAACCATCTGAATGACAATTGTGATATGCTACACATTGTTTCACATTGAGTCACTCATCCATCTGGTACTCAAAGGGCTAAATAGACATACACAGTGATCCACACAGAGTATACAGCCTCGGGTATATGCATACTGATTAATACAATCAGTAACAAACTAGCATTTTGGTCTGTTCTATCTGGAAATTATCAGGATTTGACCCTGGGATTCAGGGTTTTGACCCAAATCTCAAGGAGTAAGGAGAAATTCTCAAGGTGAGAGAGTCCAGTGTTACGTATTGTATGACCTGTGGTAGTATCAGCTTCTTTATTCTCAAAATTGGCACCTCTTGAATGACAGAGAGACTTCTATTGAATTTATTTACAAAGTGTTGGAGGTTTCTAGCATTCAAGGGGTTAAGTGCTCCATTTACACAAGTACTAAATAGCTGTGCAACATCTTGCTTAGCAATCTATTGTGCACCCCTCTGGCACTCAAAGGGTTATATCAATGATAAGATTGTTTTTCCCTTATGGAGCAGTTGGTTTGGTCCAAAACTGATCCTCTTTTGCTTTTGTGCATAAGGCACACAGAATTAGGACCAAGAGCATAAGTGCACACACATACCGATGATAGTCCCAGAACCACACATATATTGTCTAACATCTAGTCTTGTTCCACTGGTAGTCACAGATAAAACACTGCGTAACCCACCAGCCTCATAGTCTTAGACCCACATATGCACTGTCTGACCACCCAGCCTTCTTCCACTGCCCAATGGTAGACATAGATCACACCATTCACCCCCCCCCCCCCCCCCCCGATTGTACTGCCCCCAGTAATTACTGATCCCCTCAGGTGTCCCTAGAGCTCACCTACAGTTCACCTGTTATTATATTGCATTTTATAAGAGAGGGGAGCCCCTGGCTACAGTTGTCCATAGAATGTGATAGTAACAGCTTCATCACTTTCTGATAGTTTAGAAACGTATAACTTTTGAATAAAACAACTACCAGCAGTGGGTGTATCCTTGTTTTACTCAGCAGGAAAAGCTCTACGTGTTTTTTTCTATAAAAATGGTTTACTATTCGTTCAAGGAAACTGTGTAACAAGCCCCTCCATAGAGACAGTAAACGGACACATATAAGACAGCTCTTATCCTCTGAGGCATAAACTCTGAAGGCTAGTACTTCAGTGTTATATTTCTCTCTTTTATTTTACGTACATAGCACCCGCATGAGTTCCCCTTCTGCCTTCTTGATGGAAATGGCACCAGTTTAGAGACATAAAGAAGCACTTAATCGGTGCAGATCACGTACTGGTTAACTCTAGACTCTCCTCCCCTGAGAATTTGCTCCTTCACACTAAGATTTCGGTTATATCCCTAGAAGTTCCAAAATACTCAATACATGCGACTGCCAACCTTTGCGTTTATAGTTTTAACAGGGCAGGGTCATCCAATGAAAGGGGCGTGTCTTGTGCCTGTGTATGGGAAGAAGTGGTGGAGTGGACAGAGGAGGTGGGCGGTACAGTATGAGAGTGTTGGAGGAGGCTGATGTGTGTATGTCACGGACACATAAAGCAGGAAGTGATCGTCCTCTGAGTTATCAGAAGTCTGCGAGTGTGTGTGCAGTGGTCTGCGTCTCCGTGCTGATCAACCATGGGGCAGATAGAATGGGCTATGTGGGCAAATGAACAGGCTCTGGCATCTGGAGTGAGTGAGTATTAACCAGCTGCCCACTGGCAGTAAATAGGAATTTTATGCAGCAGCAAAAAGGTTAATCCTTTCTCTGACATGAAATGTTTTATTTGACTCTGGCAAATAACTCTGAGTATCAGACGGCTGTGCACTGTGTACTCCTCTGGGACTTATACACAGAGTTCATTTCCATTCATAAAGTTGTGATGGCAAATTTCTTTTTGTACCACATTGGGGCTGATGTACTAAGGAGAGCTGGAGTATTCCAGCTGCACTATTGGGGAGAAGTAAACATTTACAGTGATTTAAATAACCCATTAAATGCTAAAGAGGTCCCCAATGTTTTTTTAAAGTCCCATTTGGATTTTTATTACCCCCTATGGTGCACTTGGTTTGCCTCTGAATTTCCCATCTTTTGCTTTATATAAAAACCAATGTTATTAAATCCTGCAAGAAAGATTATACTCCTTATTTAAATGTAATTCAATAACATGTTTGTCTGCTATGGTGCACTTAGTTTTTGCCTGAATTACTCCAGGGTGGAGATGCACCAAGAGGTGATAAAGAGGTGGTCCAGAGAAGATACAGTGTGATAACCTCTCCAATGCCTACATTATTCTATGGCGTTTATGCACTAACACGCCTAAATTGAGAAATCTTAGTGCATACACTCCATAGAGTAACACAGGAATTGCACATCTTTGTACATCCCCCACCCTGCAGTTCCTCTTAGTATATCCGCTTCAATATGCCAGTGGGACCAGCAAGGATCTCAATTTGTAAAGTTGGCTTGTCATCTTGAATTTAACCGTTTGAGTGCCAGAGGGGATGGAACGCATTGCACTGCAGCTTGTTGGCCTTTTTGCTGTCATGGTACATAGACAATTTAGAATTATGTTTTCAAGTATGCACAAACTTGAGTTTAAGGTGACAGATCCGCTTAAAGGGATAGTAATGTTTCACAAAAACAGCAGATCCAATTAATCTTTATATTATTTGGGCCATGGAGAGTGTTATTTCAATACTGTCAGAGTTGTAGTATCCCCCTCCATCCCCTGTTACGTAGCGTAAGCCACATCCCCTCAGATGTGGAATCTGGTCACTTGATCGGATAGGTCGCAGCGAGGTTCAGTATTCTTACTATGAGCATAATGAAAACCCTGCCCCCATTGACAGGTTTTTCAGGTTTTCCCTTATGCTCACTGAAGATTGTCTCTCTCTGCTATCCATCCGGACAGTCTTGCTGCTCTGAGGTAAAAGGGGCAGGAGGGGGATACTTTATCATCCAATTACTCTTGAACTACAACTCTGACAGTATTGAAATAACACTCTCCATAGCCCAAATACTATGATGATTAATTGGAGCTGCTTTTATTGTGAAACATTACTATCCCTTTACGCTCGCTGGACTTCTTTTTGATTCTTGTGTCTGCTGTGATATTTATCAGAATTATAATTTTGCAACTCTCTTCATGTATTTTGTAACGCCATGATATATGTTTGCAACCTTAGTGAAGACAGGATTTAATAATAATAATAATTATTATTATTACTTTGGAGGGGCATAATGTTCACATGGGTGGGCAGAGTGCATACCTAGATTCTAACCCTTTGAGTGCCAGAGGGGTATGCAATGCATTGTAGATCAATGCGTTGTGTACCTCTCTGGCAGTCAAATGGTTAATTAATGAAATTCAATAAAAGAATGTTATACACAGCTGGCTGGATGGGCTTGCATTCAGTCAGTATAAGCCAACTCTCACCCATGCCAAAATAATTATTGTTTCTGTTGACCCCCATGCTCTAGCCATCACAATATCTGGCCAAGGTGTAAATTTCCATTTCAGTGAAATGTTAAATGTTTTCTGTTCTACCACAACTTTTCTCAATAACAAAAAAAAAAAAAAAAAGAATTCTATTACAGGAATGACAGTAATGCAATATTAACAGTGCTATGAGGAAGTAAAATCAGGAAGTCACAATCTCTATAAAAACTCCCCACCCCATACCTGTATATTTACATTATGTACCAGGCTTTAATTGGAACTTTCCACATATCTATTATTATTATCATTGATTTTTTTATATTAAGCATTAACATATTACAGAGAGTTGTGCAATATGTTCACAATACATAAAACTACTCAAAGTTCGTAGGACAATGCATAAAAACATTGCAGTCAACTCCGGTCAAAGACATAGAAATACTTAAAACGTAAAAAAGAAAAATATATATATATGTTGTAGGGTTTATGCGTGGTTTGTTGGGTGATATAAGGGTATGATTCCTGTTGAGGTGAAATAGGGGTGTTGAGTGGTTTGATGTGTGCTATATGGGGGCTGAATGTGAAATGGGTGCTGTGTTAGTAGATGCCATGTAGGTATAACATAGTGCTGTGCCGTGGATGGGTGCTGTGCAGATGAGTAATTCTGTGTTCATATATCTGTATTTTGCGCACTGTCATCCACTACATTAGCGCAGAGGGGTTTGGTTACACGAGGTTGCATGAGTCCCTCCTCAAATGCATGCAAGGAGCCAAGGTGAGGTTCTCTTCTGTGACTCCGCATCTAGCGCTTACATTTTTGGACTGGCTTCTAGAGCAACACCAAATTTGTCAAGCCCTACTATAAGGGCAGTTTTAATCATGGAGTGGAACAGCTCTAACTGTAGGAGATGTGGACCGGGACATTTTCAAGGGGAGCTGTTGAGTGTGTGGGGGTGGGTACTGAGGGCAAGAAGCAGGACTTCATGGGTGATAAAGGGGGAGATTATAAAAGTGGAGTAATGGAAAAGAAGCATTAAAATGGCCGTAATAGAGCGTGGAGAAGCAGAATCCAATGCAGACCGAACAGGGGCAGTAAGAATCACCTGTATGCTTATGTAGCTTTGCCTGTGAGAACGTACTGACAAAGCAATATATAAATGTGAGTGTATCTGAGACTATATTTTACATTGTTTTAGTATTCTTTTGATAAGGCACTATTGGCACCTTTGTGTGTTTTGCTTGAGAATAAGGCATAAGGATATTTAAAGGATCTGTTCTCAAAAACGAACAAGAACACTTTTATACATCTTCCCCAGAGTTCTTAATAATAAGTCATGGAAAATATCTAAGGAGAAAAGCAAGGTAAATTTTGGGGGAGAGAGAGGTGATTCTTGCAGCTGAGTTTAAGATAGATTGGGGAAAGGAAGGCCTTTTAGTAGTTGATTGCAGTGATCCAGGCTGGATAGGCATGCACAAGATTTTTAGTTGTTGTCTGGGAATGGAATGGGCAGAATTTAGCAATATCACCAAGGAAGAAGAGAGAGGTTCTAGCCAAGAAGTTAATCTGAGTGGAGAACAAAATGGGTGAATCAAATATGGCCCTGGGCAGCACACTGCGTCAGCTGGATAAATGTTAGTTCTATCAACTGTAACAGTGAAACTGGGTATTATGACCGATCTAGACGTCAACATGATAAGTTCAGTTTTTGACACTTAAGATGGCAATGAACCATATGGGGGAAATGGCCAAGAGGTAGTATGCTTCTGAGTTAGAGGTGAAATATGGTAATGAATGTGTTATGTGAAACCCATTTTGTTGTATCTGTCGCTGCTCTAACCTTTACAAGGTTTGGTGACAGTTTGGTTGGGAAATTACACATTTGCGAGACGGGAGCTAGTTAATTTTTCAGAAACAAAGCAGAGGAAGAGGTAATTGCTGCAGAGTGCAGGGTAACTGTTAAGGCAATATCCTGCCCTGTGTTACTTCACTTATTAAGGGACTATTTCAGCAAGTTAAAGTGGCGCAACTCTGGGAAGAACCAACTTTATCTATAGGGGACAAATGAAACTTCCCTTTGGTTGAAATTGAACTTTTAACCCCTAAATGCTAGAGAGGTCTTCAATGGGTTGCAAAGTAATGCACTGAGACTACGCTAACATTCATGGGGTTAAAAGCCCTATTTAAATCAATTTGGGATATTTTCATTTGTCCCTTATGATGCGGTTTGGTACACCCAGAATTACTCCACTTTAGCTTGTGAACTAAGCCACCACATGTGAAGCAGAGGAAAGGGTGAAGTGATACCCATGCATTTTACTGCTCTCCAGTCCCACAGTATACATTTGTATTTATTTGATGGTAAATGAGAGATTTTCACTGTACATTGATCCACAACTTTAACTTCATCATAGTAAATGCCTCTCATTTTACAGTATATATTTACAAACCCATTCCATTCCTGATGATATGTGATAATTATGGGCCTTATTCTTCAAGCTATAGAGATCCAGTTCTGGAGCAAATCATCTGCATCATATGGTTGAAATGAAAACCCTGTAAATTCCAATTGGTTTAATTGCCAGCAAAGACTCCACTGTATTTGCGTTCTGTGGTGCAGTTGGTTTGCTCCAGAATGGCACCTCTTTTTGCTCCATAATTGCACTTCTTTTATTATGTCCGAGGTCTAGCTGTAGAGAGACCTGTGCTGTGTGCTAATGAAGAGCAATGCATGGGAAGGTACTGGTAAATGTCCACTTACCTTAACCCTTTGAGTGCCAGAGGTGTACGCAACATGGCACCCAAAGGTTTAATCTTGGCAGAAAATCCTAATAGCCACTTTGAATAAGTTCTGTGTAGACTGGTTCTCCAGTCTTCATCATTTAATTAGTATGGGCATCAAGGAAGTGGGATTTTATTACTAGAACAAGTTAATGTTTCTTTAAAGAGAAACTCTCATGAGGAAGATGGCACAGTTATCTTCTCACTTGTCATAAAGATTCTGCAGATCTATATTTATGATTACAGAGTTCCAAAATGTAATAAATTCTGCAAGTCAGTGCCTACAGTTAAGATGTATTATAACTCCTGTCTTTTTTTCTGTTTGCAGTCCTTCTTTCTGGTGGCATCGTTGCTGTTGCCGGGCAGTTTAAAGGTTGGGAATTTGGAGCCTATGCAATGTATCTTTTTGTGAAATAACCCAGTGTGAGTCCGATTCCCTTCTCTTTGCTGCCCCTTATCCTGATATGTACACCACACCCTCACCCCCTTGAACTTCTAGGGCCTTTATGTTCAAAAGTAAAGTGGAGGAATTCCAGGTCAAACCAACAGCTGTATTGAGGAGAACTAAAAAGTTTAAATGGGTATTTTTACCCCCTTGAATGCTAAAGATGTTTCCAACACATTGCTTTTCAATGTGTAGGAGACCTCTCTCAAATTCAAAGGGTTAACCCTTTGAATGACAGAGGGGTTTGCAACCCAATACGGAATTGTTATTTGTCCCCTATGGTGCAGTTGGTTTACTCCAGAATAATTTCAGTTTGCTTTTATAGATATGGGCCAAAGTTTCCTCCTTTTGACAGCAAGCACAGTAAATGGGCCTACAGGCTACATCTGAGTGTAAAATGAAACCTTAGATAAAGGCTGTATTCTTAAGCTTAAAGAGGTACATTCCTGAAGCAAACCAATTGCATCATGGGAGTGAAAATTCCCACTAACTTAAGCAGGGGTTTTGACTCCTTCAAAGCTAGAGAGATCGCCAACACATTGCAAAGCAATACATTCAAGACCTTATAGCATTTGAGGGGTTACAATTTCCAGTGAAATCAATGGGTATTCCAACTCTATGGTGAAGATGGTTTGCTCCAGAAGAGAGTATTTACAGTACCTTGATGGATAAAGTCCAGTTATACCATTTATACATTATTGGCCATATGCATCCAGAAAAGAGGAGCCAGTTCCGGAGAAAGCCAACTGCACCACATCGGGACACGTTAAAAATTCCCTTGACAGAGCAGTAAACTGTTTTTTATGACAGTTTATATAAGAGGTTCTCAACCCGTGCCCTCAGTGGCCACTACCAGGCCAGGACTTAGGAATTTCCCTGCTAGAGCACAGGTGTGGTGATCAGAGGCTTATTCATACTGATTAACTCACCTGTGCTCTAAAAAGGAAATGCTCCAATCCTGGCCTGTTAGTAGCCACTGAGGGCACGGGTTGAGAACCACTGGTCTATATGTTATAGAGCTTTTCCTGATGAGTAAAACAATGGCACTCCCACTGCTGTCAGTTGTTTAATTCATAACTTATAATAGTTCAAATGATCTGGAAGAGAATTTACTGTGCATTTACTTCTGGAAGTTTCTGACTGATAGCATGACTCAGCAGTTTCTATTACATTCTATGGACTGTAGGTGACTCACCCCACCCAGGGAATACAGCATAAAAATTAATTGGAAGTATGCGTCTCTCAGCAGTGGGAATTCCCCTGTTTTACTCAACAGGAAAAGCCCTACAATACAAATATTTTTAATTTAAAAGTTTACTGCTCCTTTAACTTTGAATGAGGGTTGTAACCATACCTCGGATCTTTCCTGACCCCAGTGGTCCACTAAGGTCTGGGAGTGAAATGTCTAAATGATTTGATTCGCTTCGTAAAGTCATTGCGACTGGGATGTGGGGAGGCAGGGTCTGCTCTTAAAGTGGATGTATCACCTATGCACAACGTCATGTAAATAGTTAGATGACACATCCAATAGCATTAACACATTATTATTATTTTATTTTAAGCTTCCGTTTGGTTTAACCCCTTAGTGACAGCCGCGTGCAGACGCGGCCGTCACTTAACGCCCGTCTAACATTTTTTTTTTTTTTTTTTCAGAAGAATCCGGAGTCCCCGAACGGCGTGCAGCCGCGCGGGGATCCGGATTTCCTGGACGTACATGTACGTCCTCTGTCACTAAGTGACAGCCACAGAGGACGTACATGTACGTCCATTGTCGCTAAGGGGTTAAATATGACTTACAAAAGTATCTGCTGCAGCCACTTCCGGGTGACTGCAGTTCTCTGTGGTTACAGAGCTCTGCCTCTTCTCCCCTCCCTTCTCTGATGACAGAGGCATCTGTCAGTGAACTGGAGTGGTCTCATTGGCAGAGATCGATATCTAGACAATGAGAGTGCTCCAGCTTACTGACAGAAGCCTCTGTCATCGGAGGAAGGAGAGCAGAGGCAGAGTGTCGGGCTGCAGTCTATACAGAAGTGGCTGCAGCCCAGACTTTTATAAGTCACATTTAAACCAAACAAAAGCTTAAAAAGAAATAATAATAAAGTTTTAATGCTATTGGATGTATCACCTAACTATTTAGAGGATGTTGTGCATAGGTGATACATCCACTTTAAATTGGGTAGAGAATGGAAGAATATGGCAGAGAGTGATTAAAACTGGCAGCGAAGTAGACAGAGTTATAAGGGACCTCACTGAGCCATGAAAATAATCCGTTGTCCAAGTAGATCTGGGGGTTATGCCCTAAGGCGTGATAAAGTGAAGATACTTTTTCCATTGATATCACTTCTCCAGTTCCTATGTTATTCTATAGAGCCTATGCTCTAATATTTCTCCTACTTTGGTGACCTTAGTGCATAGTTGTCATAGAATAACATAGGACCTGCAGAAATGATATCACTGCAGAAGTCATCTCGTCTTTATTACCTTTTTATCATGCCTTAGTGCATAACCCCATAATGACTAAGTGCCCACTTTCCTTCAGCAACCTTTCAGGAACTGCCTTTATTATGCAGTAATGGATATTAATCTCTTGAGCACCAGAGAGGTATCCAAACGAAATGGGGGAGTTGCACTAAGGTGTGATAAAGAGGTGAAAAGCAGAGATCACTTCTCCATTGCTATCACTTCTCAAAGTTCTATGCTACTGTATGGAGCCAGTGCACTAAGATTTCTCCAGCTTTGGAAATGTTAGTGCACAGGCTTCATAGAATAACATAGGAACTGGAAAAGTGATATCACTGGAGAAGTCATCTCTGCTTTATCACCTTTAATCACACTTTAGGGCATAACCCCCAATACATTGCAGATCACATCTTACTACTTTGAACTGATTCACTCATTACCCAGTGGTAAGAAGGGAACCAGGCTGTCTCTGCAGCCTGGTTTCCTTCAAGTAAACTTGAATGGGAGTGTGGTGTTACAGATTTAGAGTGATTCCCACACACCAAGTCATTGTGATCACAGCATTGTGATGAGTTACTTTTTTAAAGAAAGAGCAGGGAGACTATTAGGACAGCATGCTGACTGCTCTAGGCTTCAGAAGTTGTAAGAGGGAGCACTGTTAACTTTGACAACACTCCTTCTGCAATATGTCATATAACAATCCTTATAGCATAAAATCCAGGAAAATGGACTCTATATATGTCAAAATGGATGGTAAAGGGTTCATTTTTTTGAAAGGCAGTCTTATTCAGACTCCGTTGTCTCATATAGTTGTCTGTAGGCATGTGTCCAATTGTAAATCTTGCCTTATCTATAGGTTTGACCAATTAAGTTATTTGAGATAAATACCAGTGTAAGGATATCCTTAACATATACATTCAGTGCTGCTGGAGCCTTTATCACTTTGTTGGAATATCCCCGAAGCAAGCGTAAGAAGGGGTCTACAATGGAGAGATGGTAAGGCTTGAATGGATGATTGATTGCTATGCTTTGTGAGTGATGAGCTGTGCAGAGGTAGTGTCTGTTGTATTTAAATTACAACTTTTGTGTTTAAAATCAAAAATATATTGCATCTTATGGTTTGTGGATTTTGCAAATATTAAAATAATTTTTCTTTGCTGTAGTTCTGATGTTATTACTTATGAAACTTGTGTTTTTGCCAATTCCCCATGTACCTTGTACTTCCTGAATGGCTTTTCGGAAATGTGCATCTGCTTTGCTTCTCCATGGGACAGACTGAGCCAGAGCGTTTGTGCATGGGCAGCCTTGGTCACACTTCCAGCCAATCAGGAGTGACTATAGTTGCTTCTTGGCTGGAGGTGGTAAGTGTACTACTTGTGTGGGGTTGCACAGATAGGGTGAAGTGAACATTTATTGTTAATGGATAATTAATGTTATTCCCAATCTCCCCGCCCTCCTCATCTCATATGTTTGGTGTAACAAAGTATTGGCTCTCCAGCATTTACAAGAATACAGCTCCTATCTCCTTTGGCTGACCAGTAGCCAAGGAAAAAAAAAAAAAAACACACACACTCACTCACTCACTCTCTCTCTCTCTCTCGTCTTAATAAGCCCCAACATATCTTAACCCTTTGAGTGCCAGAGGGGTACGCAACGCATTGCAAAGCAATTCGTTGCGTACCCCTCTGGCACTCAAAGGGTTAACCCATTAAAGGGATAGTAATAGTTAATTTTATGTTTATTTAATATTGTAGTCATTAAAAAAATATGAACAAAGATGTAAGTCTTAGCTTTCAAACCTTTATGTTATGAGAGATATACCTTGCTAAAGTTACCTCCTGAGAAAAGTTGGCGCTCTAGCTGACAGCTGCAGAATCCGGTCATTTGAGCTATGCCTTTTTTGCAGATGATACAAAGATCTGCAATAGTGTAGACATTCCAGGGGGAATAAGCCAAATGACCAATGATTTAGGTAAATTAGAAGAATGGACAAGTGTGGCAGCTGCAGTATAATGCTGATAAATGTAAAATAATGCACTTGGGACTTAAAAATCCAAAAGGAAATATACTATTAAGGGTACTGTGCTTTCAGAGACATAGGAAAGGAATTTGGGAGTAATTATTTCTAATGAGTTAAAGGTAGGTAGGCAATGTAATAAAGCAGTGGGGAATGCAAGCAGGGTGCTGGGTTGTGTAGCTATGGGCATTAGTAGCTGAAAAAGGAAAGTGGTCATGCCACTCTACAGATCTCTAGTTAGACCTCACCTAGAGTATTGTGTACAGTACTGGAGACCCCATCTCCAGAAGGATATAGATACTTTAGAGGAAATTCGGAGAAGGGCTACTAAAATGGTGACTGGTTTACAGGAAAAGAAATATCAGGATAGACTAAAGTATCTGAACATGTATAGCTTGGAGGAGAGAAGAGAGAGAGGGGATATGATAGAAACATTCAGATACATGAAGGGATTCAACAAAGTGCAGGATGGAAGTACATTTCAAAGGAGTAAAAATGTTAGGACAAGAGGCCATAGTCTAAAACTAGAGGGATACAGGTTTAGATGTAATGTAAGAAAGTTTTACTTCACTGAGAGGGTAGTAGATAAGTGGAATAGCCTACTAGCAGAAGTGGCAGAACTTAATACGGTGACAGAATTTAAGCATTCATGGGATAGGCATAAGGCTGTCCTTAACATAAGAAAAGACCAAGGACCAAAAAAGGTTTGAGGTTTTTACAGTAGGAAAATGGCAGACTAGATAGGCCGACTGGTTCTTATCTGCCGTCAAATTCTATGTTTCTATTAAGTTAGGAAGTGTGATGACAAGGTGTAAGGCAGAGAGTGAAGAATGGGCATGTGTACAGAGAAGCAGTTGGAAGGGGATTGAGTACTCAAATGAGGGGAGATGGAAAAGTGAAAGAAGAGTCAGAGTAAAATCGCTTATGTGAGGTGTATATACGTGAGGAAGGAGATGGGTGGGCGAGTGAGGGAATTGCAGAGCTAAATAGGTTCAAAGGAACAGAAGTTTAAAACAGGGTCCAGTCATAGCAATGGCAGTGCTCTACATGGTGGAACTTTTCAAATCTGCTTTATTCAGTTCTCTGTGATTGCACAGTGGGGTTTACAGCTGTGCTCCTTGTACTAATCTAACCCCACTCATCTTTTTCCCGTCATCCCATAGACTGATTTGTATGAATATGTCCCTATAAATAATATAGACAGACTGAGTGAGCACTGATCTAACATTTGTTTTCCTATGCTTTGTTCTATAAACTATATGAACCATACGTTAAATTCTTAAAGACCAGAGCGGGTTCAGCACATTGTGAATCAATGCACTGCACACCCCTCTGATTCTTAAGGGGTTAAGGGCCTTATGCACAAGAGAAAAGAGGAGTAGTTCTGGGGCAAACCAACTGCACTAAAGGGGACAGATAATATTCTCGTGCACTGGAAACCTATTTTAGTTTTTGAGGGATTTAAAGCCCAATTTATATAAAATATAATTTTTTTCTCCCTTGTGGTGCAGTTGATTTGCCCCCGAATTACTACACTTTTCTTTTGAACACCATGTTCAAAGGAACAATGGAAAAGTTCTGGGGCAAACCAACTGGACTGTAGGGGAGAACTAAAAACTAGACAAATTCCCTTTGATTTAAATGGGGACTTTAACTCCTTGAATGCTAGAGAGGTCATTCAAGGGTTTAAAATTCACCATTTGTATCAATGGGAAATTGTAGTTCTGCCCTGTAGTGCAAATGGTTTGCCCCAGACTTTGTCCACATTTCTTTTGCATGTACAGTCCTTAATGTTCAAACAGTCCACTGCTGTCCCTAAAGCTGACACCTCGTGCTACCTGGATTACTATTACTGTGTATACAATAGAGATTATATACGTATCCTATATAATAATTCGCTAGGATGTTTGTCACAATGCAGTCATGCTCAGTAGAGACTGCCCACGTTCAGGCTGTCTCTACTGCGCATGATTGCATTGCGTGAGCGAAGAGACGCAAGACTGAATCCCGTGGAGCAGTGAGGTAGCGGCCTCTTAACCCTCTGAGTGCCAGAGGGGTACACAACGCATTGCAGAGCAATGCATTGAGTACCCCTCTGGCACTCAAAGGGTTAACATTACCTGGACCTTGGCCCGTGTACATGGGCTTTTGCACTTGTATACATTATATAGTGGTCACAGAGTGACTAGCGTCAGATAACGAGCTTTGTTTTGTAGAAATCAGTTTCCAGTAGTTAACGTGTATCTGTCCTTTCTTTTCTGTCTTACACAGTGGTCAAAAGTATCTGACATCTGTGGTTAAGGTTTTCGGTCCCCTCACACGTAATTACTATGTTCGTTCCATCCTTCATGCAGGGTAAGTAACTGTACCCCAGAATTTCAAAATAACTCTCCCACTTAATAACATACCTTTCATTAATACAAATAAAATGTACTCATTCCTTTTTATAACAAGTTGTGATTTCTAATGGAGGAAGGTGGCAGAGATAGGGCATTTTACATATTTGTTATCACCTATTACAGTGGTTCTCAACTGTGCCCTCAGGAGTTACTAACAGACAAGAATCTGAGGATTTCCTTGATAGCTTACAGGAGAGTTAATGGTGGGCTTAGTCATATTGATTAACACAACTGTGCTCTGTCAAGGAAATACTCAAATGGTGGCCTTTTAGGTTGAGAACCACTGACTAATTACATGAGTCTCTGTGGCAGTCGTTCATATCTGAGGGGTATATTTTCCTGTTGAAATACACCATTGAAATTCCTTGATCCCTTTTAAAGCAAGCATGTCACTCTGAAATGTAGTCAGCGACAGCATCCTCCCCATTTCCCTCCAAGGAGGGCTACAACAGTTATGGTTTATTTGGGCATCCGTTAGATGGTAGTTTGGCTAGACATTCCTTTAGAGTAAAATGATTTATTTTTCTTTTACTAAATTAGCTATAATTTCGCATTAAGATATATAATTAGATTGTAAGCTCCTTGGGGCTGGGTCCCTTTCCCAGTGTATGGTTCCCTTGCAGCACTTTCCCGCACAAATAATGCAATAATCACACTTTGGCCTAATGCTCTTAACCCAGTTCTGTATTTTTGTGTTGTACTGTTTCTTCTTCTTCTGTAAAGCTCTGTGCACTTGTTTGACGCTATATAAATAAAGATACATACATACATACGTTGGTAGATACAGAGTGGTGGTAAGTGCTGACTGTAAATATCCTCATGTACTGACAGCATATTCATTAATCTCTGTGTTTTCATGTATGTTGTTCTGTACACTGAGACACAACTGTGCAGTCAGTTTACATACTTTTATTACACAATAAAAAGTGTAATTTTTTACCCCTTAGTGACCAGCCGTCGCACACGCGGCCGTCACTTAACGCCCGGTTAAGATTTTTATTTATTTTTTTTTTTTTTTAATTATTCCGGAGTCCCAGAACAGAGTGCAGCTGCGTGGGGACCCGGACTTCCGGGACAAACATGTACGTCCTCTGTCACTAAGTGCCAGTTTTTGCAGGACGTACATGTACGTCCATTGTCAGGAACGGGTTAAATATTATGCACTTACAGTATACGTGAAGACAAAGATAAGGTGTACTGTCTCTTTATTAACCATATACAGACATACATAAAGTGAGGGAGCCTTTAACTGTCATAGCTGGCTATGCATTGTGTGTGTGTGTGTGTGTCCTTTGTACTAGAGGTGCTTGTAGGACCTATGTTAATAATGTTTTTCTTCACTTTTTTTTTTTTCTGAACAGGCTAGCCGTACCAGGGGGGTTTATCCTGGCTACTATCCTGGGCACTGTTTGCCTCGGCATTGCTAGCATCATCTACTTTTTGGTGAGTTAATTTCGTGGAGCATACTAATTGTGGTATATTACATTAATTGATCTATTGTAGGAGTTTCTGGCCATTCAGCAGTGGAGGACTACAATGCCGATAATCCCAACCAGCCATTGGCTGGCTGAGGATAATGTGATTTATAGTCCTCCACAGCTGGAGCACCTCAGGCTGCCCACTTCTGTCGGGAGATTCACTAAGCGGTGATAAGGGGGTGATGAAGTGGAGATGACTTCTCCAATGTTGTCACTTCTGCAGTTCCTATGTTATTCTATAGATCCTTTGCACTAAGTTCTCCAAAGTTGAAGAAATCTTAGTTCATAGGCACCATAGAATAACATAGGAATTGGAGAAGTGGTAAACTGGAGAAGTCATCTCCACTTTATCACCGCTAAATGAATCTCCCCCCAAGTATATTAGTCAGACAACAAAATGCCACCTGAACACTAGGGAGCATATCAATGTGACAAGCCACTAGCTAGGTTTCGTGGGTATTAAAGGGATTGTAATGTTCCACAAAAACAGCAGCTCCAATTAATCTTTATAATATTTGGGCCTTGTAGAGTGTTATTTCAATACTGTCAGAGTTGTAGTTCAAGACTAATTCCACCCCTTTTACCTAGTGTAGTGTAGCTCACAGCAAGGGACAATCTTCTTACTGTGAGCATAATGAAAACCCTGCCCCCGTTGACAGGTTTTTCCTTATGCTCACTGAAGATTGTCCCTCTCTGTGATCCATTTGGACAGTCTTGCTGCTCTGAAGTGAGCAATGTTACATCAGTAAAAGGGACGGGACATACTTTATTATTCAATTACTCTTGAACTAAATTCTGACAGTATTGAAATAACACTCTCCATGGCTCAAATACTATGAAGATTAATTAGAGCTGCCTTTATTGTGAAACATTACTATCCATTTAAGGATACTGGATGAGGCATACACATTAGCAGCTCCATGGGCAGGTGAAGAGGAAATTGGCTGGGGCCCATTTATAGTTGGCTTGTCACTACATGTTGATGGCTTTAAAAGTGAATTAAAACTGCATAACTGTTGTGCTAGTGGTTTGATTGTAATATAAATATTTGCCTTGACAGCATGGCACTTTATACTAATTAGTTTATGTACTTATTACCACACTAAGGGTGATGTACTAAGAAAAACATTATTGCAATTCCAGGGCAAATCACCTGCACCATAGAGAGAACAAATACAAATGTGCATTCAATTAAATGTGGCCTTTAATCCCTTACATATAACAAAGTCTCCAAAGCATTGAGACATCTCTAGTATTCAAGTGTTTAAAAGCCCCATTTTACTCAGTGGGAATTTGAACTTGTTCCCTGTAATGCACTTGGTTTATTCCAGCACTGCACTGCTTTTTCTTAGTAAATGAGCCCACTGCATGCAGTGAATAAATGTAGGCAGATCTTTCACATTGGGTGTGTGTTTAATAGCACAGCGAGCTATGGGGTTGATCTAGAACTTAGCTAATTAGCATACTCTGCATGGAACTAACAAAGTTTAATTTCTCAAACTGTTTATGTTACAGACACCTGGCTAGTTCTACATATAGGCAAGTTTTATTTCTCTGTAAAACAAGATAAACTATTCTTAGGGAACAGGTCCTCTTTCACAGTACCACATTTGAATAACTTTTCCTTTTCCTCACTGCAGGCTGCTGTGCGTGGGGAGGAATGGCGTCCCATTGAGAAGACAACAGAAACCAAGCCAAGAGCTGCCGAGACCATTAAGCGCCCTCCAGAGAACCCACCTCCCCGCCCACCACCAGAGGTGCGCAGGAGACAGGCAGATGAGGGTCACGTGAACCCCATTCCTGTCACAGATGAGGTGTGACATTCTCCTTGACTGGACTATAACGGCAGAAATATATTTCTGTTGCCATATAAAGAAGAGACATTGATGAAGAACAAATCTATTAGGTGGACATAATGAAAATTGTCTGCTATTATATTTCAACAACCTTTTTCCAGTGAATGAATTAATATGTTTATTTATATAGCGCCACAAGTGTACGCAGCTTTTGCAAAGTGAAACACTGGAAGTGAGGTCCCTGCCTGAAAGCATACAGTCTAAAGTGGTAAAGGAGAGTACATAAGGGTCAAGTTCTGAATTCAGTGCTAGAGTTCTGGTCAGGATAGGGGACATAAAATAAATAATTTTTAAGAGACTTAGTTGTACAAAGTTAATGCCTTCTAGCATGTTACATTTGTTAAGGGGTGCCTTAAAGGGATAGTAATAGTTGCAAATTACTAATCCCCATATTGTAGCTTTGTTAAAAAGAAACGTATTGCCCCCAGTGTCATCTCTCAAACCCTTATGGTTTGAGACATGATGGCGCTCAAAGTTCCCCCTTCCCTGACTGAACGCTGACTGCAGGGGAAGCTGTCATTCGACAGTCTTATGTGCATCAGGCGGCTCTGAAGCTGGCCGAGATCGCGTTTATAAAAAAGAATTATTTCACTGAAATGTGAAAACCAAGCACACATAGATGACCATTTTAGTGAAAGATTTCTTTATTATAAAAGTGATCTCGGCTATGCTGCAGAGCCACCTGATGCAAGTAATACTGGATATCCCTTCAGTTAGCGTTCAGTCAGGGATGGGGGAACTTTGAGCGCTATCATCTCTCAAACCATAAGGGTTTGAAAGACTACAGCTTTGCCATGCTGCAAGGAGGCCCACAGGAGTGGTGGAATTGAGACTGTTTCCTTGTTACAGTGTCCCTTTGTTGATATTCTCATTTGAGAACTCTGTACTGGGGGAGGATTTCCATCTTTTGGTTGTGTGCTTAGGTGGTTCTTGGGTTGTTGTCTTTACGTTGTAGCAGCGGGAATACTTGAAATGCTGTGCGATGCTGTGTGCATTTTTATTTCTGTTATCTAGGAAATAAAGGGCACATGTAACTAGTGTCCATAAATATCATGTAATACACAGATCTTCACAAAATAAAGACAAGCAATGCTGGGGCATACCAACTGCACCGTAGGGTGTACATAAAGTCTGTCACTGATTTAAATGGGACTTTGAATGCTAGCGAGCTCTCCAACACATCACAAAGCAAACTGCTGGAGACCCTACTAGCATTCAAGGTGTTAAAATACCCATTAAAATCAATGGAAATGTTTGAAATGTTATTTTGTACACAATTTTAAAGTTGGTTTGCTCCAGAATTGCACCTGTTCCTGAATATAGATCCTAGGGCTTTTGGAGCAATTCTTATGCAAACCAGCTGCACCATAGGGGGAAATTAGCACTTCAATTGATTGAAATGTTTTAACCCATTGAATACTAGTGAGGTCTACAAAGCATTGCAAAGGAATGCGATGGAGACCTCTAGCTTTCAAGGAAGTAAAAGCCCAATGGGGACTTGTTATTTGTTAAACGGCAACACCACTAGATTAAACCATCCAAACCGCACACCTAAGCAAAACAAAGGATCATATCACTCACAGCTTAAATACACATCCCAGAACTTGTCTGGGTGTCATAGCTTGTAATAGACAAAGGGTACTGGTAACAGAGGTGTCTCCATATCCTCCACGTAATACAAATGCATCAAGTAACAGCTGCACAGAACCTCAATCAATATGTTTTAAATCACAGCTTTTATATATAATCAAGGTTCAACAATGTAATGGAGAGAAAGGGTTATTATTGTTATTATTTATTTATATAGCGCCAACTAATTCCGCAGAGCTGTACAATAGGGAATACACATACAGAGATATTAAATAGTACAAATCGAATATGGTAAACAAAAGAATCAGAGGGCCCTGGTTGTGAGAGCGTACAGTCTGGAGGAAGGTAGGTTTGACATAGAATGAGTAGGTGCTATTGGGTGTAAGTGCCTCCTGCCACAGGAACTGCCGGTCAGTGGATGGGAGAGAGAAGTGCTGTTGAGTGCAGTGGTCCAAGGAAGGGGTAGTTGTTGGTGATAATGTTTTATGAAGGTAATTTATAGGCTTCCCTGAAGAGGTGAGTTTTCAGTGAGTGTCTGAAGGCTGGAGCAGAGTCGGATGGGATGGGATAGGGAATTCCAGAGTTCAGGTGCAGCACTAGAGAAGTCCTGTAGGTGGTAGTGGGAGGATGTAACAAGAGCTGTAGAGAGGAGAAGGTCAAGTGCAGAGCGAAGATGGCAAGTGGGAATGTATTTGGAAATGAGAGATTAAATATGGGGGGGGGGGGGCAGTGCTTTGCACATCCCTATGGTCCTTAAACGGTTAAGAAGTTAGATGTTCTGTGGCACTTAATGGATTAACCATTTCCCTCAATTCCATTAAACATTAAGGAAATAAAAGATGCAACTTTTTTTTCTTTTCTTTTTTTTTTAATATGGATAGACCAATGTTTTGATTGTCTGTGCAGCTATTGTTTGGTGGGCTTCTTATATCTACCCTATCATGGAGATGGCTTGCTCTAGAATTGCTCCTATTGTGTTTTGTATAAAAGGGACCTTGGTTTGTAGGTTTGTTTTCGGATTGATGCGGTTAGTGATACCTTTTGTATGAAAAGTTGGTTGTAGCTTACGACCACTTTCTTTCAAAGCCCACTTGTCTTCAGAAACTTTCAGATACCTCCTGTGTTTTTGTGCAGTAATAAGCATTAATCTTTTTAGTGTCAGCTCTTTGCTTCTTAATCCACTGTAGACCTCTTTAGCATCAGCATCAAAGAGGTTAACCCCTTAAGGACCAGCAGTCCCGGGGTGTGTGGTCCTTTAAGGACCAGATAGGGAAGTTCGACGTGCCACCCCATGTGACTGATCACGTGTGCCAGCACGTCAAACGAGGGACTGAAAGAGATCACTCCGGTCTTGGAGCGATCAACTTCAGTCCCTGGTATTACTCACAGCGCTCCTGCAGGATCACGGTCAGTAAAAGTACGTGACGTACCAGGACCGTCTCTGGTCCTTAAGTGCCGGACCAGCGTGATGCGAAGGGGTTAAAGACATATAATGCACAGTGTCAGTTTATACCACCCATCAATAAGAGAGTTTCACAATTACTGCAAGCTTATGGGAATATGGTGAAAACAAGAGGAGTAGTTCTGGAGCAAACCAGCTGCATCAACTGTGAATAATCCAAATTTCCATTGATTTGAAATGGGTCAATTAACCCACTGAATACTTAAGAGGTCTCCAACAAATTGCTTTGCAATGCGATGGAGACATCTCTAGCATTCACGGGATTAAAAGCCACACTTAAATCAACTGTATTTTTTTTATTATTTGTCTCCTTTTGTTCATTGGGTTTGTTCTGGCTTCATTACTCTCATTCTGTATTTGAACCTCTGTATTCTGTTTGTTCTTATCAGTAGAACCGCAGCTTGGTACTACCACAGGCAGCCAAAGTGTATACAACAAAATGAGGTATTTACAATAACATATTGCAGTGAAGGGCTGCAAACATGTGTCCTGGGGACCAATACAAGTGGCCCATTCTACGATTTTTCAAGCCCACTGTCCTAGCCCACCACCTTTTGTTCATTTTGACGTTGGCATTAATGTTTTGAAATAAGGCAAGTGATACCACAGTGCATACAGTTGAAATGGGGCTACAATATTGATACTGCAGAGCTTACACTTGAAGTAAAGCTACACTAGTGACAAGGGAAATTGGTTATGCTACTAGTTCAGCTGTATTTGGATTGTATCTCTGTCGTATCACTGGCATAATGCAATTTCAGTTGTAATCTCGGTGGGATCACTAGTGTAGCTCTATTTACAGCAGCAAGCAGATTGAGTGGGGCAGTGGCCCACTGGCCCAGACATATGACTGGCCCAGGGGGTAATTGCCCCCATGCCAGGCCTCCCTTGGAAGACTTCATAGATATGGAGATGAATGATATCAGTGGGAAAGTTTCTAACAGGGCTGCCATCAGATTGCTTTTGAATGCTCTCATATCCTCAGAATAGGAAGTACATGTTACACGCACTCTTTTATTGCTATAGTCAGCAGCCACCTGCTGCATGGTTTACAATAAATTCACATAACTGCTGCACAAAACTGCTTAAAAATAAATGTTACAGTTAGACCACTAAGCAAAATTGCTCCAGTTCTTATTAAAACCAGCCTCACTGGGGCCTGTTTAGTACACCTGCATTTAAAAATGCAGAGCAAAACAATAGAGATCATAACTGTGTTTTGTTGTATTTAATAATGAAAAAGTAATTTTGAGATAAAAGTATTTGCATTTTTTGTAAAAAGAAAAATTCCATTGCTTATAGAAAATGAATTGTTCATTAAAAATGTATATTGCTATTAAAAACATTTGTATTGCTTCTGAAAAATTAGTAATGCTATTTAAAATGTGCTTTGTCTCTGACAAAAGTTAGCAATGGTAATACAAATTCACATTTGTAAAACCATTACGAGCATAATAATAAATCAGATTGTTTCAAGGCATCTCAAACTGCAAATGTTTAGGTATAACACATATTTTTAGAAACAATCAATCTTCGTTGATAATGAACAAATACATACCTAGGACTAAATGCTTAAATAAATTAAGCACATTACCTATTTGCCCTGTGATTTTCAGTTGCATGTTATGAACTAGCCCCCCCTATTGTTGTACCAGTTGCATGTTATGAACTAGCCCCCCCTATTGTTGTACCAGTTGCATGTTATGAACTAGTCCCCCCCTAGTGTTGTACCAGTTGAAACATTATGAACTAGTCCCCCCTAGTGTTGTACCAGTTGAAATGTTATGAACTAGTCCTCCCAGTGTTGTACCAGTTGCAACGTTATAAACTAGTCCCCCCAGTGTTGTACCAGTTGCAACGTTATGAACTAGTCCCCCCAGTGTTGTACCAGTTGCAACGTTATGAACTAGTCCCCCCTAGTGTTGTACCAGTTGCAACGTTATGAACTAGTCCCCCCTAGTGTTGTACCAGGTGCAACATTATGAACTAGTCCCCCTCGTGTTATACCAGTTGCAACGTTATGAACTAGTCCCCCCAGTGTTGTACCAGTTGCAACGTTATAAACTAGTCCCCCCAGTGTTGTACCAGTTGCATGTTATGAACTGGTCCCCTCTAGTGTTGTACCAGTTGCATGGTATGAACTAGTCCCCTTTAGTGTTGTAACAGTTGCAACATTATGAACTAGTCCCCCTTAGTGGCTGCATGTTATAAACTAGTCCCCTCTAGTGTTGTACCAATTGCAGCATTATGAACTAGTCCCCCCTAGTGTTGTACCAGTTGCATGTTATGAACTAGTCCCTTCTAGTGTTGTACCAGTTGCAAGTTATGAACTAGTCCCCCCCTAGTGTTGTGCCAGTTGCATGTTATGAACTAGTCCCCCCTAGTGTTGTACCAGCTGCATGTTATGAACTAGTCCCCCCTAGTGTTGTACCAGTTGCAACATTATGAACTAGTCCCCCCTAGTGTTGTGCCAGTTGCATGTTATGAACTAGTCCCCCCCTAGTGTTGTGCCAGTTGCATGTTATGAACTAGTCCCCTCTAGTTTTGTACCAGTTGCATGTTATGAACTGGTCCCCCCTAGTGTTGTACCAGTTGCATGTTATGAGCTAGTCCCCATAGTGTTGTAACAGTTGCAACTTTATGAACTAGTCCCCCCTAGTGTTGTATCAGTTGCAACTTTATGAACTAGTCCCCCCTAGTGTTGTGCCAGTTGCATGTTATGAACTAGTCCCCTCTAGTGTTGTCCCAGTTGCATGTTATAAACTAGTCCCCCTCGTGTTGTACCAGTTGCAACTTTATGAACTAGTCCCCCTCTAGTGTTGTATCAGTTGCATGTTATGAACTAGTCCCCCCTAGTGTTGTACCAGTTGCATGTTATAAACTAGTCCCCTCTAGTATTGTACCAGTTGCAACTTTATGAACTAGTCCCCCTAGTGTTGTGCCAGTTGCATATTATGAACTAGTCCCCTCTAGTGTTGTACCAGTTGAATGTTATGAACTAGTCCCCACTAGTGTTGTACCAGTTGCATGTTATGAACTGGTCCCCTCTAGTGTTGTACCAGTTGCATGGTATGAACTAGTCCCCTTTAGTGTTGTAACAGTTGCAACATTATGAACTAGTCCCCCTTAGTGGCTGCATGTTATAAACTAGTCCCCTCTAGTGTTGTACCAATTGCAGCATTATGAACTAGTCCCCCCTAGTGTTGTACCAGTTGCATGTTATGAACTAGTCCCTTCTAGTGTTGTACCAGTTGCAAGTTATGAACTAGTCCCCCCCTAGTGTTGTGCCAGTTGCATGTTATGAACTAGTCCCCCCTAGTGTTGTACCAGCTGCATGTTATGAACTAGTCCCCCCTAGTGTTGTACCAGTTGCAACATTATGAACTAGTCCCCCCTAGTGTTGTGCCAGTTGCATGTTATGAACTAGTCCCCCCCTAGTGTTGTGCCAGTTGCATGTTATGAACTAGTCCCCCCTAGTGTTGTGCCAGTTGCATGTTATGAACTAGTCCCCCCTAGTGTTGTACCAGCTGCATGTTATGAACTAGTCCCCTCTAGTGTGGTACCAGTTGCATGTTATGAACTAGTCCCCCCCTAGTGTTGTGCCAGTTGCATGTTATGAACTAGTCCCCCCTAGTGTTGTACCAGCTGCATGTTATGAACTAGTCCCCTCTAGTGTTGTACCAGCTGCATGTTATGAACTAGTCCCCTCTAGTGTTGTACCAGTTGCAACATTATGAACTAGTCCCCCTAGTGTTGTGCCATTTGCAACATTATGAGCTAGTTCCCCTAGTGTTGTGCCAGTTGCAATGTTATGTCAGTAGAGCAGGGATTCTTAAACCTTTTTTTTTTTTTTTTTTTTTTTTTTGTCTGAAAGTCTTATTTGTTTCAACCCTAGCAATCAATCCCTTTAACCCCAGGAATGCTAAAGAAGAGTCATACATAACATGTAGGAGAACTCTCAGCCGTCCAATGAATTAACATAGTCTCAAAATCACTTGAAGTGCTGAGTCACTCACGTGTACTCACCATAGGGGGGAACACTGGTTACAGCCAGATCCTCCCAAATAGATGACAAGTATTTATGCCTGGGGTGCTTCCATAGAAGCATACTCAGTAAAACAGCAATTGCCCTTTAAGATAAAATTATTAGGCTAAATATTTCAAATACTAGTTGCCAGGTATTGTACCTAAAAACAAAAGACAAATCAAGAGGGCGCAAGTGCAGAAGCCTTCAATATCGGATCACCACCTTTTGTGCAGAAGACACCTCTTACAGAATGCTACTCACAATCACGAGTGGCAAAGTACCGTCTCTAGTGTACTGCCAGTTCACTGCCGGTGCAGGTTTTCTTCGGATCCTCTTAGATAGGTCTGTCTCTTTCCAGATGGAGTTCTTTAAGGAAACAATCCTACTAATGATGTCCTTCTTTCTAAGGACTATAGCTCCATGGATTTAGATACTAATATGGGAACCTAGTGAGCTTATTATGGAGAATATACTGATGGTACAAATATTTTAGCAATTACTATGGTGAGTATACTATAAAAATAAATAAGTGGGTTCCTAAAATGTATTTATTATAATAAAAACAATGAGTTGTCACATATAACACATACCTATTGCAATATCACGCACAGTATCTAAAAACAACTTTTCTCTTAAAATGATTTAAATTATAGTGTTTATTACAAAAATTTTAAATGAAAATGTGATTACAGTCTTAGAAATACTTCAGTCGTCCATGAGTCCACTGGTAGTCACATCTCCACACACACGCACACACACACACACTCTTATCACAGTCTTGGTCCCCTGTCTTCCATTACTGAAATTTGGGCCTTATGTATAAACATAACCTGGAGCAATTCTGAAGAAATCCAAATTTCCATTGTTTTAAATAGGGTTTTAACCCCTTGAGTGCTTGAGACTCCCCGCCACATTGTCTCTCAATGTTTTAGATAATTTTCTAGCATTCAAAGGTTTAAAAATATAATTTTAATCAGTGAAGGGAGGTGTTTGTCCCCTATTTTAGAAATGGTATGAATCAGAATTGCTCCAGTTCACTTTATTACATAAGACCCATTGGGTCACCTTTATCTAAGCAGAAGTGAAGTTATTCTGCAGCAAAAAAAAACAAAACCTGCTCCATATTTTCAGATAAAAAGTTCAGTTTTTCTTTGATAAATATATTGCAGCAGCTTTGCTGTAGAATTGCTACACTTTTGGCTTGATAAATGTAATATATTGTTCCTTGAATCCCCTTGTAGCTCTTGAGGGAACCCTGGAGTTCCATGGAACAGGCAGAGAATGACTTCAGTACAATATGCTATTTAACATGCCCTATAGACAAAACTAGGGGAATAATATTCAGGTGATATAATGTGTCAACTCCTGTGATACCCCTTCATCCCAGAAACCACTCCCCCCTCCCTCCCCACACCTGCACCAGAAATATGAAACCTTGAACAAAGATAAGAAATAACTCTCACATGTGAAATTGGGACATGGAGACAGTAGTAGATGGCAAATAAAGAGGTCACAGCTTTTAGTAAATGGATTTGACCTATATAAAGGACCCTTAGAGACCCTCCAAAATCCCACATGTGATGACCCAGACCTGTAGCCACAGCATGGCACAGCACTTGTTTCCTTGCTGCATGCCACTGAGGGATGGACATGAGAAATTTTCAGGCACTGGTTCCACCCATTGCGCATGAGCCCCCCTGTGGTGGCTACCTCAAGATGCATCCAGATGAATAAGATAAGCTTATCCACCACACCTTAGATGCCCATGCCTCCCCTTCACCTCAGTGCATACTTTCAATAGCTCACCTTAAGATCTAGCTCCAGGCCAGCACCAGAGATAACATTTGGCTAACCACACTAGCTGAGCATGGAGCTCAGCATGGTAGCCCTAGATGGCTTCTAACTGCTCAGAAACACTTGGCCTGAGTGTGACATCTTGTGTAGCAGATGATACTCCTGCTGTAGCTCTAAGTAGAAAAGAGAGAAGAAGCAGAAGGTTTGAGTAGGTGGGAAAGAAAACACAGGTGAAAGTTGAGGAACTAACCTATAGCCAACTTTATAGTCCTAACTCTTCCTCCTTTTCCTGCACTGCCTGCCTTCTCTCTTTATCACCACCAGGAGAAGGGAGAGCCCACCTCCTATTATTCTTCCTCAGTGGGCTCACCCTCCCCTAGTCAGAGAGGAAGAAGATGGTTAGGCCTGGCCCATTATTAGGACTTCTGGCCCATTGCTGGGCATCCACCTTATTCTATGGAAATCTTTCTTCTAGGGGCAGTATTGAGTTACAACACATGAATGCATATCTGATTTAACACATTTTATACCCCTCTTCTTTGCTGCTTTTCATAAAGGGAAACTATTCCATAGGTATAATCGTCTCTCAATTTGTTAATAGATACATTGTTACAGCTTACCTTGGTTTCAGGGTCATCTGCAGGCGCAAGGCTTCAAGCACGTAACACACCTCTGTTTTATGTGTGTTCTTCCTGTAGTCTCCTTCTACCTACTTCCTCCCTCTGAGCTGCTCCTCCTACCGACTTCCTGAGGAGGGATTTAAAGGGCTGACTGAGTCCTGACTCAGTTGCCCTTGTGTTGTTGTACCATACAGTTCTGTTTTCCTTGGGCTGTGTGTATGACCTGGCTTGTCTGACTATCCATTCTGGTGCTGACCTGTGGCTCTGTCTGACTACTCTTTTGCCTGCTCCCATTGTGTAGTGGACACCCAATCTGGTGCGGATCTGTGGCTCTGGCTGACTACCTGAACTGTGTATGACCCGACCTGTCTGTCCATCCATTCTGGTGTTGACCTGTGGCTCTGCCCATTCTCCTTATGCGTTCCGATTTGGTTTAGACATAATTTCTGGTGCAAACCTGTGGCTCTGGCTGACTACCCGCTCCGTGTATGACCTGGCTTGTCTGACAACCCACTCTGATGTTGACTTTGGGGCTCTATCCACTGTGCTTCTAGCAAACCAAACGCTTCAGTGGATATCCTATCTGGTGCAAACCTGTGGCTCTGGCTGACTACCCGCTCCGTGTATGACCCGGCTTGTCTGACTATCCTTTCTGGTACCTACTAGGGGACTCTGTCTGTTTCCTCCGTGTGTTGGTCCCCGCTCCACAGACACCTATCCTAGTGCGGACCTGGGGCTCTATAAGACTCCTAGATTGACTGCAGGCTGAGTCAGTGCTAGTCCTTTAGGCGTTCCGAATTCCCTCGAGGCTCCAGTGGGCTGAGGCCTAGTCTCGGACAGTGTGGTGGAGCTATTGACGGACTGCTATTTCTGATACAGTGCTTGCCTCTTTGATCACCCTCTGTGTGTTATCTGTTTACGTGCATTACTGGTATTATTCTAATAAAAGATTGTTTTACTTTACCATACTGACTCCTGGTTTATTCCTGGGAACCGTGACATACATTTACATAGCTATGTGTCCTTCATACAGTAGTCAGGCAAACCAGTCTATTCATTTTTTGTATTATATCTGCTGTTTCCTATTTATAGTGATCTCTGTTCAGGACTACCTCTAAGTCACACCTCCTCACAGCAAACAATGGGTTGCAATAGAACTGACAAGATCATAGGCAGGGTCATGGGCAGGTTAATGCTGTCCACGCTCCTGCGCTGTCAGTCCCTTCCAGTAAACATATGGTGCACTGCAGTGCTACTCAATTGAGACTGGGACTAACAGCACAGGAGCACAGACAAGATGTTTGTGCTGTAACCTGGGTTTCCGGTCTTCAAACAGGAAGGATTCCTTTACCCTGGGCCATTTTTTAAAAGTAAGACATCTATTTCAAAGCTAGTCGCCATTCGTTTAATGAAAGCATGGCGACTAAGTATGAACTGACAGGTCCGCTTTAAAAGAACTTACATTTAGAAAAAAAAACAGCTTTCCTTATACTACTTTACTAACAAAACCTATGATAAAATAGTTTTATGAGGTGATACATCCCCTTTAAACCTTTTCTCCAGGACTTTCAATATGTAATTTTATGTTACAAAAAACAGCAGAAAAGTGGTGTTAATAACTATGAGAAGCATGTTTTAATTTAACCCAATAGATGCTAAAGACATCTCTGAAACATTCCTAGAATTCAAGTTGCTTTATAAAGCTGAAGAGGAGCAATTCAGGAACAAACCAACTGCAACATGGGGTGGAGTAAAAATTGAAAAGCAATGTGTTGTAGACTCCTTCTGCATTAGGTGTTAAAAGCACTATTTAAATTAATGGGAATGTGCAGAATTTTACATAGTGAATTTTAGTAAATTAGGTTGATAAAGGGCATAATCCTATCAAATTCAACATTTGCCTTATAACCCGGAAAATGAAAATTATATAAGCCTTCCTGCCTCTAAAATGAGTATTAGTCTATTTACCAGGAATTCCTGTTTTACATACTAATATACAGTATAAACCTGTATATTCCCTCTTCAAGGAAATGCATCTAATCTTCTCTTAATGTATCCATCAATTTTGTTCTTCTCAGTGTAAGCCTGAATATAATCCCTTATTGTCCCTTCAAGCAATTATTGAGGTCAAACTCACAGGTCTATAATTACCAGGTTTTGTTTTAGTTCCCCTCTTAAAGGGATAGTAATACTTCGTTTTAACTTTATTTTATTTTGTAGGCATTAAAAAAAACATTAAGAATGATATAAGTCTTATCTCTCAAACCTTTATAGTTTATGAGATATTTACAAGCAAAGTTTCCCCCTCCCGCCCCTTTTACCTACTGTAAATAGTCTCTTCTCAGATGTGGAATGCAGTCCGTAGACTGGACAGATAACAGAAGGGGACACTCTTATTCCTATGAAAACAATGAAATCCCTGCCTCCCTTGACAGGCTTTTCAGCTTTTTCCCTTATCTTAATTGAAGATTCTCCCTCTCTCCAGTCTACCTGGGCACCTCCCTTCTGCTCAGGCTGAAGAATGTGACATCAGTAAAAGGGGCGGGAGGGGGAAACTTTGCTTGTGAATATCTCATAAACCATAAAGGTTTGAGAGATAAGACTTATATCATTCTTCATGTTTTTTTAATGCCTACAAAATAAAATAAAGTTAAAATGAAGTATTACTATCCCTTTAAATAAAGGCACTACCTTGGCTTACACCTATCTTGTGGCACTGAGTCTTTAAAGTTTAAAAAGAGTGGTCTTGGTAACACTGCACTGAGATCCCAAAGAACACCTGGATGTATGCCATCAAACCCAGGTGCTTTGTTAGTCTTAATTTTGTCCAGTTCTTCCTTGATCACTTCTTGTGTTAACCCTATATCTGATAATGGCATGGTTGTAATCTGTTGAGGCTCTTCTACCATTTCTTGTTTCCTGGTATAGACCAATGAAAAGAAAACATGGCAGAGGACCAGTAGGCCAGTAGCTAGCATAAGGGGCCAGTCCTAGCCTTCCTCTTCCTCTCTTCCTGGGGGGAGGGTGAGCCTTCCAAGGGGAGAACAATGGAGGGTGGGCTCTTCCTCCTTCTGGAGAAGGGAAAGAGTGAAAAAAGATTGTCAGGCACTGTAGGAACAGTTGATGGAAATGGGAGGAGTTAGGTATATAAAGGTGAGTACTAGGGCTAATTGGCTCATTGTACCTGTATTTTCTGACCACCCCTAACCCTCTTGTTTCTTCTTTCCTTTCTAGTTTAGATCTGCAGCAGGAGAAGCATCCGCTGCAGTAGATGTCAATCTCAGGCCTAGTTCTTCTCTGGGCAGTAATAATCCATCAAGGACCATCATGTGGGACTCCTTGGTCCAGCCATAGTGGCTAGCCAATTGTTGCTTCTGGTTCAGAGGCTCTGACCCAAAGGTCAGGTCTTCTAGGGTGGGTTATTGCTAGTATGCACTGAACTACAGTAGTAGCTCAGTAGTAGTGTGTTATACCTAGTGTAGAGCTACACTAGATATAACACAGAGTTTACCATTAAAATTGTAGGATCAGTTAGCCCAAGCCTGCATTATTCTCCACCCATGTTGCTTATGATTTGCCTATTGGGAGGAGCTGGATTTTTTCAAATTACAATATCTGAAGAAAGCTGCTAGCTTCATTGTTTTATTATTTTCCTTAGAATCCAATTTACCTTATACCCTTTGAGTGCCATAGATAGATAGGTTAGATATATATGTAACACATTTATCCCCTGTACCTGCAGCTTAACTCTTAAAGGGATAGTAATGTTTCATAATAAAAGCAGCTCCAATTAATCTTCATAGTATTTGGGCCATGGAGAGTGTTATTGCAATACTGTCAGAGTTGTAGTTCAAGAGTAATTGAATGCCCCTTTTACTGATGTACCACTCCAGATGGATTGCAGAGAGGGACAATCTTCAATTAACATAAGAGAAAAACCTGAAAAATCTGTCAATGGGGCCAGGATTTTCATTGGTCTCAAAGTAAGATTGTCCCTTGCTGCTCCCTTCATTGTTTTTTTGTTTTCCCTTACAATCCAATTTATACCATTTGAGTACCATGATAAATACAGATAGATAGATAGATATAGATATGTAACACACTTATCTCCCTGTACCTGCAGCTTAACTTGTAAGATACCACAATCTAGCTCCCCCAGGGGAGATAGTACATAGGTGCTATTTCCCCTGGTATCTGCAGCCTAAACCCTCAGATGCCACAAACTAGCACATCATATAAGTGCTACTTCGATTGGATATAAGGTGACCAGATATCCTTTTAAATGCAGGATGCTTTTGAAAAACACACTGTGCAGGGCTGCACTGATTAATCGTTGGAAATTTCATAAGTGTCCTGCATTTAAAGGGATATCTGGTAGAGATTCACAAAGCGGTGATAAAATGAAAATGGCTTCTCCAGTGATATCACTTCTCCAGTTCCTATATTATTCAATGGAGCCTATGCACTAAGATCTCCAAAGCTGAAGAAATCTTAGTGCATATGCTCTATAGAATAACGTATGAACTGGAGAATTGATAAACCGGAGAAGTCATCTTCACTTTATCACCTCTTTATCACCACTTAGTGAATCTCCCCTCTGGTCACATTCAGTTGAGTAGTACCTTACCATCTTCTGTGTGAAGGACCTCTTACTAATGTGGAACTTTGTTGAGAACAGTAAATGTGCAAACACAACAGGGCACCAGGGAGTTTCAAACAAAATGCAAATTCCATTTATTTAATGATGAACTGAAACAACCAGAACAATACATCAGGGAGTCAATTCAAATACTCAGACGACCTCATGAAACTGGAGAATCCTGTCTTGGTCCGAAGGATCACCATCCTGAGATTCTTTTGTCCTCTCCCTGGCTCCTGAGGAAAGGTGGTGGCCCCTTCTGCAGCAAGCAATCCATAGTGGTTTCTCCAGGATACACAGCCTTTCTTGGTGGTCCCACCCAGGGACACTTGTTCTTTCTCCTCTTTTGGAGCTTATCTCTCCCCCAGATATACATGAAAGGTGCTTTATAACCTACCTAGCCCCTCAAGTTTGGGTGTAAGGGGCTTAATGGAGAAGACCCAGAACAATTTTTCAGCAAACCAAATGCACCGCAGAAGACAAATACATTTCAAGTTAATGTACTTGTCATGTACCATTTTTATATAAAAATATGCTGTGGCACATTCTTTTAACCTTTTCATGACCTGAGGTGTGTGCAATGCGTTTTTGTATGCCTTTGGTCATCAAAGGATTACTATGTTTCTGTGTCGTATTATTTGGTGATAATGGAAGTATCCTGTCATAACCTACATCTGTGGGATAAGAACCAACCATATGGCAATGAATTGGGAAGACACAAACTACACTACGGTGTAGGCAACATGCAGTCCTTTAGCTGTTATTTGGCTACAGCTCAGAGCTCTCATCATCTTCAGATAGTCAATCGCTAGTTGAGGAGGAAGGGAGCTGTAGTCTAGGGAAGGGGATTGTGCACTACGTTGTGATAAAGTAGGACAAAGAGAAGATAAAATGTCCAGTGAAGTAAATTCCACAACTTGAATGCTATTGTATGTAGCTTATGCCCTAACATCTCTCCAGCTTGAGTGATCTTAGAAGAATGATTCTCTGCTCCAGTACTCGGTCACACCAACATGCCGGATTTTAAGAATATTCCTAATTAAGCACACACAGCTCAATCACAATGACTAAGCCACTGATTATTTACTTGTGATTAAACAGGTTTATCCTGAAAACCTGATCTGTTGGTGTGGCCTGAGGATTAACATTGAGAAACATTGTCTTAATACTTAAAACTCCAAAGAATAATATAGGAGTTGGAGAGTTTATTTTTTGAAATTGTCCACATCTTCCCAAAGTAGTCCACCAAAAGCTGAAGGGCCTCTAGTTTCCCAGCTTTTTACTGATCACAGACTAAAATGGTGGAGGAGAAGAAATGCATCTTAGTCCCATTAAGGGCCAGAAGCCTGCTCCCTCCTGCCTTGTTCACCCTTTTTCAGGGACAGAGATGGCTCACAGAACAGTGAGGGTTGGCTGTTTCATGGTTATGTTGTTTTTTTCATTGTGGTTTCTCTGGGCTAAAGGGAAAGGGGGAAGACTGGCAAAGTGTGAACATTAGTATATGGGCCCTGTACTCAAAAGAAAACTGGCATAATACTGCACCATAAATTACCAAAATTCCCAAGGATTTGAATTGTGCTTTTAACCACGTGTATACTAGAGGGTTGTTGGAAACACCTCAAGCATTCAAAGGTTAAAAGCCCCATTTAAATCAATGGCACACTGGGAATTTGTATTTGTCCCTTATAGTATTGGAGACACCTCTAGCATTCAATGGGTTAAACGCCTCATTTCAGTCAATGTCATGTTTGTACCTGGGAACGCTCCAGATCTGCCTCAGAGGCTCCAGTTTTTAGAATTAATTACCGGATCTCCGGGGACAGAGGTTGATTCTCCAATGGTATTGAGTTTCCTTTGAAACCTATTCCTCACACGTCCTACCCACTTCTTTTCCATCCCATCCTATTCCTCCCACTTCCCAGCCACTTCTCCTCCTTCCCACCCTGTTTTGTCCACTCTCCACCCACTTTATGACACAAGTATGATATGTCCCACCCACCAGATTAAGCACCACCCCTTTATGACACAAATCATTTCTTTTACATCCCCCTGGTAGCAACACATCAGCCCTCAATAGAAGGCTTAAGATGACGAAGTTCCCAGGTATGGTCAAGTAGGGAATTTATATTTGCCCCCTATACTGCAGGGATACACGCTGCAGGGAAGTACTGACTCCTCCGCTGCCTTATAGAATTACATTTTCATAAGGGTCTTCAAATTAAAAGGCTTTGTGGCCACCTTGCACTACATATGTTTCTCAAGAAAGAAAAAAAAATATCTTAAGAAATGATTTATTTATTGAGAATGTTGTGAATAATCTTCGTAGAAACAATTCAGAGGCTTTCACAGAAATCTTTCATGCTGTCACCTGTTAAGAGAAAGTACAATGTGTATAAAGTGTTTAATAAACACCACATGTGAATTATCTGTGCACTTTGAACCACATGACAAAGTAGATGTTAAAATAATTAATAACCCTCCCCTCCTTCCCTTGCCTACTATACCTCCTCTCCTCATTTACCCCAAATAACACTAAAGGAATAATTAACACAAAGTGAAGTTGAGTTATATACACTTAATGACACTGTACACCAGTTAGTAAAAACTATTTTTCTTTCCTAAGGCCTAAAATGTAGCTTTATATATGCCCATCTCACTTTAGTGCAGTCATATTAAAAATTAATTCTGAAGGGCTGCTTTGCTTATAGTGTCAGTAGCACGGAGACGTCCGTGTGCCTGCGCTGTCAGTCCCAGCCGGGTCTAGAAGGCGTTGCTAGGAGCTGGCAGGCTCCGGCTGAGACTGACAGCGCAGGCTCGCGGACGTCTTTCTGGCAAGATGTCCGCACTCCGTGCTACTGATAGATGGGGAATAAAGCATATATCTATTAAATCAGGTAATAATTCCGGCGACAAGCGCTACTAAGCAGCTAGTCGCCAGAAGGGGACTTAGTTAAGCTAAACATTTTGTGACATGGTAGTTCCGCTTTAACTTTCTGTCTTTGAGTTTCACTTCTAGAGGAACAAGAACTGAATAACATCAACTGGGATATTATGTCATAAAAAAGTTGACGATTTGGTCAAATTAGATGATGGTCACTGGCTATACTATAAAGGAACCAATGATGGAGGATGTGAAGGAATCAGACTTTTGATTAGAAAAAAGACTGTCAGATTCAGTTGTAAAAGTAGAAAGTATTTCTGAAAAAATTGTAGTCATTATTTTTTTCAAGTCATTCAAGTTTAAGGCAATACAAGTAGCCACAGTGATAATGAAGTTGAAGGGTTTTATGATGATTTATTACAATGCTACAAACAGGACTCAATCTCACTACAAAGTTATATTTGGAGATTTCAATGCGAGAATTGGTTAAATTCTAAATGGTGAAAAATTGGACCACATGGAACTGGAAAAAGAGAGGATAGAGGTAACCAACTGATCAAATTTGTACATCATGAATTCATTCTGCAGGAAAAAGGTCCAGAGAATATGGACATGGAAAAGCCCTAATGGCAATAAAGATGAAATAACCTTTGACATCAAGATAAGTGTAATCATTATTATGAATAAATGTGTGAGTAAATTACATGTTCTGTGCCATCAAGTTTGTTGTTAAAATCTAAATGTCATGAAACATGCAATTTTTGTTACATTTTTCATTTGTTCCAAAATGAATGCACAGGTTTTTAAGAAACAGAGTAGAATATGTGGAAATGTGCAAGACCATAAGGGAAGTGCATTAAAGGGATAGTAATGTTTCATAATAAAAGCAGCTCTAATTAATCATCATAGTATTTGGACTTTGGAGAGTGTTATTTCAATTCTGTCAGTGTTGTAGTTCAAGTGTAATTAAATTACAAAGTATCCCCCTCCTGCCCCATTTACTGATGTAACACTGCTCAGCCAGAGCAGAAGGGTGGGGTCCAGGTGGACTGCAGAGAGGGACAATCTTCAATTAAGATAAGGGAAAAACCTGAAGGGTTTTCATTGTTCTCATAGGAAGAAGATTGTCCCCTGCTGTTACCTGTCTGGTCTATGGACTGCATTCCACATCTGAGAAGAGATGGCTTACACTAGGTAAAAGGGGCAGGAGGGGTATACTTTATCCTTCAATTACTCTTGAACCACAACTCTGACAGTACTGAAATAACACTCTGCGTGGCCCAAATACTATGAAGAGTAATTGGAGCTGCTGTTTTTGTGAAACATTACTATCCCTTTAAAGAAATACGTAAGTTCAATGTTGAGCTCATCAAAAGGACTCAGGAAGAAAATCAAGGACTAAAGAAAGCAAAACGAAAGATGACCACACATAGGAGCCAAGTGTTTGCATTAAAGCTTGAAGATGGTATAACAGTAAAAACTCAACAACAAATACTAAAACAAGTGGAAGGGCTAAAGGACAATAACTGAATGCAATGCCAGAGGCTGAAGCTGTGCCAGATACTTTTTTAGAAGAAGGAAAACTGCAATAAAATCAATTAAAAATGTAATCTGGGGTGAATTGACTGAGCAGGCAGGCTGTCCATCCCTTTGGCCAAAACATGTAACTAAAATCACACTGTTTCATTTGTAGTAAGTCATAGGTTGTTTATTTGTAAAAGTCAGGATTTGATGCGCAGACTTTCCTATTGTAAATTCACTATTAAAGCGGAACTACCACCCGACACAATCTTTAGCTTCACTATGTCAGAATCTGGTGACTAACTGCTTAGTAGCGCTAGTCACCAGAATAATTACCTTATTTAATAGATTTCTGTTCTCTTCCATGGGCGACAGGTAGGACGGAGTGTGGAGATCTTGCCATTTCGACGTCCGCATGCCTGCACTGTCAGTCCCATCCGGGTCTAGGAGGCATTGCTAGGAGCCATTTGGATCCAGCGGGGACTGACAGCGTAGGCGCACCAATGTCTCAATGGCAAGATGTCCGCTTTCCGTCCTGCCTGTCACCCATGGAAGAGAGAAGAAATCTATTAAATAAGGTAATTATTCTGGCGACTAGTGCTACTAAGCTGCTAGTCACCAGATGGGGACTTAGTGAAGCTAAAGATTGTGTCGTGTGGTAGTTCTGCTTTAAAATGTTGAAGGCCAGTGGTCAACCCTTATTCAAAGCCCTAACTAAACTATTTTTAAAATACCTGCTACTCAAAGTGCCTACAATATGGAAAAAGTAGAAATCATCCTACTGTACAAAAAAAGGTGATACGACAGATCTAAACAATGACCAACCAATAAGCCTATTGCCAGTGATCTGCAAGGTTTTCACAAATTTAAATAGTGCTGTCCAAATTCACTGGTGTGGAGGGTCAGCTTTTGTTGGATGCTGGGAGGCCAGACTCACTAATACCAGCAAGTAATATACATTTATGTATGTCATGGCGTGATTACATTATCCCAAGGTTTTAAAATATAACCAAAACACCCATCAGAATATTCATCCACTATAGAAGACACACCACATTACTACACTACTGGGGGCCCTATTTTTTTTCCTTTTTATATGTTTTGCCACTTTTGCCAATGAGCAGCCCACTGATTCATCTGTACTACCATGAATCTTACTAGCCGTGTCCGGGACAGCTTCAAATTCCCTGGAGTGCTTATAGCTGAGACTGAGCTGAGAGTATGTAGGTTTTCAGCTTGTCAATCTGTGAGTACCAAGCAAATTCACAACTAATTCAAATGCATAAATCCAACCCCACCATCTCTTCTCTACTTTTGATAATTCCCCTGAAGAAGTGATAGTTTGAACGCAAAACTCATTGGGCCCCATATCATTGTTAACATTTATGTACCTTTTTTTTTTTTTTTTTTCCAATATATTAACTAGTGTTATTAATATATGGTAGTTGCCTCGTTTACTTCACTTGGCCATTTTAGTATTTACACTACTCCTTAAAAGATAAGTTTTAGGAAAGTGATATGGAAAGAAGGCTCAAAGGAGAGGTAAGAGGCAAGAAGAAAAGGGACAAGAAAAGAAGGTTTGGTTACTGACCGAAACTGGGGGTTTGACCCAGCAAAGGCCTGTATCCTAGAGGCAGAAGTAGCCTCTTTGTGTGTGAGTGCCCACCTTGGAGGGAAGGGTAGGATATTTCTTATAAGAACGTTTTAATCTCTGTTGCACTTAAAAGAGTGTTGCTCTGTTCTTCTTTTGTTTTTTGTTCTGTGCATTTATGTGGAGGGTGTATCCAACAACCTTTGGGAAAGCTGCATACTCTAATGAAGAGTGAAGGACTCTTAATGTAAGTGATATGAAATACTGATATCCACTTCCTATATATTGTGGGACTCCAGATGTATATTATATACATTTTTTATTTTTTATCTCATGTGCTTGATGTTTATATTTGGTTGTCACTATCCTAAGAGTTCAACAACAATATTTTGAGCTGTATGTTTTTATACTAGCAAACATTTTTTTGGGGCCATTATTGTAGCTTAATTATGCAATAAGATAGATAAGTGCTAGAATTTGTGGTAAATATACTTCATTTTCTCTCATTGCTCCTTATCTGTAGAATGCTCTGCCTCTCAGCCTATGCCAGGTCACTTCTCGTAAGATCTTCAAGTCTTGTTTAATATTACACCTCCTCAGCAAAGCTTCAACAAGCTAGAAGGCACTGACTTCAAACATGCAAGGCTCTTAGAATTTACTTATTTATGTTTCACTATCCTGACAGAAACTGAGCACTGTATTCTGAAATGAACTCTTATATTTTGTGTAGTTTCTCTCCCTTTACCACTTTAGATTGATATCTTTCGAGCAGGGACTGCATTTCCAGTGTTTAATCTTCCTTTTGTTACCCTGTATTGTCCAAACCCTTAAATTGGAAAGTGCTGTGTAAACTTGAAGCACTATACAAACTATATATATATATTTTTTTTTTAATTATTATTATTATTATTATTATATGTATATAATAAAAAACATGACAATAAAAACATAAAATTCCAATATAAAAAGTCTTTACAAAAGAAGCCTCATATAATGGTGAGGGTTGATGAGGACCCACTAAAGTGTCCTTCTATTGGCATCAATGTCCTCATATAATTCCAGCTGAGTAACAAAATGGTAGATAACATATAAATCTCCTCTGCCATAAGAACTATGAGATTCACTTGCACAGAACAACAGTCCTAATCCTCTTCAGCCTGTCTATAATGAAGAAGTATGCAGATGTTCTTGGCCACAGCACCATTAATAGAGTATGTTTTTCATTCTATGTGATTCAACAATGGCAGGATTAACACTGTGTGTGAGACAGGATGAAAGAGAGGAGTTCTGATAAATCTGTGTGCTGTTTTTTGATCGAGACACTTTTTGTGAGACTTTTGGTATTTACTAAAGGAGGAGGAGTAAGTACTGATCTTTCAGGACATTGATATAACGTTAGAGGACATTGATGCTGATAATGGGTGCTGTCCTCATGACTTGCACCATTACATGAAGATTCTATTGTAAAGATTTTGTGTATAAGTGTTGTATAGTTTTCTTGTTTTGTTTCTTAGAACTGTTATTTTATACACCCGCCCACCCACACACAGATTTATTTACTTATTATTTATTTTTTTCATGAAGTTGTACTGTCCTTTGCTGTATAATGTCCTTTTAGCTTGTGTTTTAAGACAACAGCTGCACTTTTGAGAAAAGACCAGTGTTAGGTACACTATTAATTATATACTAGTTGAAGAGCCCGTTACATGGGCCACAGTGCCACTACCAGCCGGTCGCGGGGCAGTCTCTACTGAGCATGACTGGTCATTACATACGTTTTAGCAAATTATTATATAGGATTATTTTGTTATCTCAATATATGTAAATATATTGTCAGCATAACGCATTTCTATTTTGCACTTAAGTCAGAGTGAACTGACTACTGTATTGGTACACACAGATACATATACAATATTAGCTAGGGATGTTTTGTTTGATTGATTGATTTTTGCTCCTGTCCTTTTTTGTTTATTATTTAGTCTGCTAGTATGCAGTTAGATTAGCCATAGAGGTAGTGGAAACCCCATTCACCATTCAAATGGGACACAAGAATGTTCGGAATGTATTAATATGTTCCTATTCATTTATAGACTACACTTGAGTTCAAATACAAAAAAGCAGGTCTTCTTATTGAAAAAGTAAAAGCAAAATCTACTTCCTCTTTAAAGTCCCTTTAAGCAAATTACCTCTAGGTTTCTTTGATCACCACACCTTTAATGGCAGAGCACAGCTTAGCAGAGTTGGCCCTTGTTACCAGTTTTCTACTGAACCTTGTGGCGTTACATGAGTTAAAGCGCTATATCCTGACTGGTGGACTGGAATTCTCATTGGTGTTAGGAATGGCCAAACAAATTCTGGCTCCAGCTTACCTGCTGATCCCTCTGGTTCCAGATAAACACAGGCACGGAGTGTTTTCTGCCTTCACTGTCCCACGCATGGATCACAAAGCTGACAGAGCCATCATGAAGAGTGATCTGCCTTTTCACTGACACTGTGCCATCTGAAAGCACGCGGAAACGAGTGTCGTCTGGAGAATACAGGGTACGGGAACCTCTGGAGCAGGAGTTAAAACTCACTGACAGAAGAGAGGAGGAAAGTTGGGTTAAAAGCAATATAGTAAAGTAAAAAAACCTTACAATCATACCTGGTAACCTTGATGTTCACACAGGGCTGGATTTGCATCTCAGGAGCCTGTAGGCACAGAAATTTGATGTGCCCCCCCCCGTGGGCCATCTGCACTGGATACCTCCACAATGCTCCTAATCTCCATGTTGCCCCCCCATCATCTCCATATTGCCCTCACATTGCCCCCATCATTGCCACATTGCCCTCACATTACCCCCCATCAGCTCCATATTGCCCTCACAATGCCCCCCATCAGTCCATATTGCCCTCACAATGCCCCCCATCAGCTCCATATTGCCCTCACAATGCCCCCATCAGCTCCACATTGCCCTCACAATGCCCCCCATCAGCTCCACATTGCCCTCACATTGCCCCCCACCCCATCAGCTCCAACTTGCCCCCACCATCTCCACATTGCCTTCCATCAGCTCCAACTTGCCCCCCATTGGCTCCACATTGCCCTCTTTCGGCTCCAACTTGCCCCCCATTAGCTCCACATTGCCCTCACATTGCCTCCCCCCGTTGTCTGTTTCCTACCTCCGTGGTAGGAGATCTGTATGTGCCTCCTTTGGCACAGTCTTGCACCTGATGGAGCTCCCGCACGGTCTCCTATTCAGGAATGCAGAGCGCTGGGAGATGATGTCATCTCCCAGCGCTCTGCATTCCTAAAGAGGCGACGAGGGAGCTCCATCAGTTACAAGACTAGGGGGTGAGTGGATGCTGCCGGAGCAGCCAGCGAGGCGGCTAGTTTTTTTTTTTTTGTTTTTTTTTAAAGAATATTTAAAAAAAAAAAAATCCAAATGGCAGATGCCCCTCGTATGTGTTCGCCTGTAGGCAGGTGCCTACTTTGCCTAATGGCAAATCCAGCCCTGTGTTCACAGCCCCTGAGTAACAACGGGAACTGCGGGTGAGTGTGTCCAAATGATGAGATTCATATTGTAATGTGTGTGGAGCTTAACAGGAGAGGGCAGGGTCTGGATTGGAAATAGTCAGAGTTCTGTCAGAAAAGAGGCAACATAGAGAAAGGAGTAGGCGGAACAGGTGGCAGAGGGGGTGGGGTTACTAAGACTGCGCCTTAGATAACCAGAGTCCCCGGGGTAGATCTGGAGAGCTCCCAGGTATGCTTACAAATTCAGTCACCTCATACATCTTTATAAATGCAAGGTGGTTGTATGGGATTCAGTCAACCCAATTAGATGCTACTCCTACAGAAGTCAATTGTTGGCCCTCCAACTGCAGGGGTTACAATTCACATTATCCCAAACCAGCAAACAGTAGTGCTCAAAAACCAGAGGGCCAGCAACTGACAAACTTACTGCATTCCATTCTACAAGCACAAACTCCACAAATCTATTTTTGATTATTTACATATGAAAAAAAAAACATAAGGATATGCACTAATTGATGAGAACACTTTCTTGCGAATAAAATGGCTCCAATATTGTTTTATTCTATGGAACCTTTTTTTCAAACTGGAAAGGTCTCAAACACTTTGCCTAAGCTGATCAGACCTTCCCTTTAACTAGGGACACATAGGAAAAAGGCATATTTCAGGACTGCACTGAAATCAAAGCAGTCCTGCAGTATGTATTTTTCATATGTGTCCCCGGTTAATGGGATAGTAATACTTAAAAATTACTATCCTGCATCTTGTAGCCAGTAAAAAACTGAAATAAGCCCAGCACCATCTCTCAAATCTTTATGGTTTGAGAGATATCCACTTTCAAAGTTCCCTTGCAAACCAAGCACACATAGAAGACCATTTCAGTGAAGGATGTCTTCTTCCATAACGCAATCTCAGCTCTGCTGAACAGCCTCTGCTTGCTCAGGGACCAGATTCCCCTGCTGTCAGCGGAAAAGGAAAAAAGTAAAACTTTGAAAGTGGATATCTCTCAAACCATAAAGGTTTGAGACATGCCTCTGGGCTCATTTAACTCAGTTTTTTACTGGCTACAAGATACAGGATGGTCATTTTTAAGTATTACTATACTTAAAAGGTGAGGTCTGGTCACCCTAATTTTGACTATATCAGGCATATCAAACTTAGCCATAGTTGAGGGCTACATTCTTAACACATCACTCTAAGGATGGCTGCCACAATTATGGCTACCATTCATACATTGTGAAGAAACATTACATCATAAATCCAAATAACTTTAACATATTGAATAAAAAACAACACATACATAAAACTCTCACCCTATACAGACCACACAATGAACACAGCCCCTGGAGTGAAATGAGGTACCCCACACAGAAACAGAACACAAGGTAGTACCTAGTGTTAAAAGATACCCAATAAATAATGACTATAACAATTTTAAAAGAGCTTTCAAAATCACCTATATATTGTCTTAGTAACTTCTTATTTAGATCATTTGTTTTTTAAATATTTAGATTACTTGATAATACTAATTAAGGAATGCCATGACAGCACTACCTGTCTTAACCCTACATTACCTCCCACAATCACAGACACTGCTCAGCAATGCATTTTCACCTCTCCTAGCACTAAAAAGGTTAAAGTGGACCTACAACTTCAAAAAAGATTTTTGCCTCTTAATTAAAAATGAAAATATTACATTTTGTGTTTTCTTTTTTCCTAAGGTGTACTAAGTGAGAAAACCACTTGATGTCTCAATAAAAGTACAAAAAAAATCCACGCTGGTAACTGTTAAAGTGCCAGAGGGTAGTGTTGCTCACCTCAACACTCAGTATGTGAATAATTAATCGGAAAGAGGGTTCTTTTTCCCTCCCAGTCACATATCAACCCACTGAGGTTGGGTTACTCCTGGCTTGCTTCAGGCAACTACATTTAACTTCTAAAGTTAAAACAAATATCCAAAAAAGTGATTCTTAGGAAAAAAATAAAATCAAAACCTAATGTTTTTTTTTGATTAACAGGCAAAATATTTTTTAAAGCTTTCTTCAAGTGATAGGTCAACTTTAAGTGTCAGTGAGTGTGGGAGATACTGTAGGGCTAAGCATGGAAGTTCCTGCATGCCATGCCCTAACCCTTTCCAGGACAAGAGGGGTTTGAATTGCTGGGATGGATTGTCCTATCAGGGAATCATAGCTCAACCTGTGGGCCAGTTGGGGGAGATCAGGGGATCTCCCCTGACTAAGCCAGAATGTTTTGTAGATGATGGAGAAAGAGGTCTGTGCCTCTGCTTGTCCAGACCATCGTATCAACACTCCTTTGCAGACTTCACCCTGTCTGCTGATGAAGAGCACTGTGATATGACATCATATCCTATGATCTGCAATCTCAGCCAATGTGGAGACTGCAAGAGAGCACTGATACGGCATGCTTGCAAGACAAAGTGCAGGGGCCGCTGGTTAGAAAGAGGAAAGACATAGAATGGAAGAAGAAGCAGGTATTGAAAGAGGATGGAGGAAGAAAGAAGATGAGGGATTAGGAAAGGGAGAAGAAAAGGGATGAAAAATCAAATTAATAAATAATTAATAAATAAACATAGCAAATAAAGAGACCACTTTCTTGTATGGAAGCTCTTGAGCAGTATCCTATTGAAATGGTAGTGTCTACAAGGTGAGTGGTCATAATGTCACAGATGTCAAAATGTGGCCTGCAAGAAGTCGCCTTTCAGAATGTCACCAGGGGTCTGTTAGGTTAGTGTCTGTTAGGTTTGGGGTTTTCTTCTATTAGGTTAGGATAGGGTCATTGTTTGTTAGGTTTGGGGGGGTATAAGTTTTTTGTGAAGTTAGGTTTGGGGGGTGGTTTTGGGGTACTAAGCTTAGGGTTCCTAGCTTGCGACTTGTTTAAGGCAACATTTTAAGTGTGCCATAAACACACCAGCGACATTTTGAAGTCTCCATTTTGATGCACGCTAATACTAGTATTACATTTCAATAGTAAATCCTCATGAGCATGTGATGCAACTTTTGTAATTCCTTTTCCATCTTCTTATCCTCTACCTCACTCTTATTCATCCTTCCCACCGCCCTCTTCATCCTGTCCTTCATCTTTCTCTTCCCTCCCTGCATTTTTTCCATCAATCCCTGCATTTTCTTCCATCATCCCCCTTCTTCTCCCCTCCACCCCTCAGTCCACCTACCCCTACATCTTCTTCTCCCAATATAGTCAAAATACAGGCGTGGAATATTATTTAATTTTATTTGTCTAATACATGAGTGGAATCCAGTTAAAAAACAGAAAATTGACAAGCCCAGAATATAAGGAGGCAATATAAAAGGTGCTTTTCATGTGTATTCAGTAATACTAGATCTCCTATTCATTTTTCTGTGCAGTGATGCTAGAACCAAAATATATGCATGGCAGTAAAATGTTTATAGATCAGCCCTTCCTAAGACCAAAAGTGTATGAATGGCAGTGACATATTTATAGGTGAATCACAAATAGTACCAAAGTTTATGAATGGTAATTACATGGTTATGGGTCATTCCTTCCTAGGGTCAAAGTATTTGAAAGGCAGTAACATGATTATGGTTTGTTCTGTCCTAGGACCAAAGCATGCTAATAGTGTCAAGTTTAGCAAGATGGATTTGTGGTGCAAGAGCATATACTACGTCCCCAAAGTCTATGATTGGCATTAACATCTGTTGTACAATACGTTTTCTTATGTTTTATTACCAGGGGACTTAAACAGAATTTGTTTCTCAACAGAGCACCTATTTTGAGTTAAAGTTTGGATGTTAATTTATCAATATGAAGACCAAAAGTGAGGCTGGGGTCAAACCACATACCAAAATATTTGTAGGTGTCCACTGAGGCCAAGTTATGATTACACTCTGTTACAATGGATAGGTGGGTACTGCAGAGATTACGCAGTTTGTGCTTTGTACCAAATACCAAATACCGTTGTGATCATTTTGTCATGGTTTAAGAACAGCTTGTTCTTTGATATCCATCTTTCAACTTCAGATAAATCATATTGTAATAAGGCTTCTAGTTGAGATACTTTTGAAATTTTAGCATAGATTATGGTGTCATCTGTATACATGTGCACAGAAGATGGGTAGATCATTTATAAATAGAGAAAACAGAAGAGGGCCAAGAATGGAGCCTTGGGGAACTCCACTTGTTACTTTGAGCAGAAAAAAAATATTGTCGGCAATAGACACATATTGCTTTCTGCCTGATAAATAGGATCTGAACCAGTTTAGAGAATGATTATCCATTCCTGAACTTTGGAGATTACTATGGTCACATTTGATACTTTTAGGACGCCAGTGGCTGTTGAGTGATTTGAACAAAAGGCTGATTGAACCGGAGTGAAAAACTGATCAGTGGGTAATACTTATATAGTTGCACATGGACACATTTCTCTAGGATTTTAGCTAATGTGGGGAGTAGGGATATTGGTCTGTAATTTGACACTGCATATTTATCCCCACTTTTGTGGATAGGCACAACTCTAACCACTTTCTAGGCTTTGACCATATACCTGGGTGACAGGCATTAAATAGGGATGCAATAGAATGGGCAGTGACCAAGGCATTGAGCTTTAATAGCATTGCTTGTAGTTTGTCAGAGCCAGATTGTGATTTTTAGGGGTTAAGGAGGTGGTTATATATTTCACTATCATGTACTGCCATGAAATTGAATTCATTTGTATCACTGGACCAGGTAGCAGGTGACAGGGTAATCAGGGTGATGGCACATCCAACAAAGAAACTGTTAAATGCATTATCTATTGCTATGGGGCACTGTATTGTTTCTTTGCCTGTTCTTATAGTTGATGGGTGATAATGGTTAGGAAGGGTGGTAGATGTTTTTAATAACCTTCCAACCGTTGGCCACTTTTGATATGTTATAGTTCAAGTTGTCTGTAAAATATTGAGCTTTTGCTAGTTTTGTTTTCTTTGTGCAATTATTCTGCAATTGCAATATGCAGTGTGATCATAAGCGGAGCCAGTTTGTTTAAATTTTGGCCATAAGGCATCTCTGAAACTGTATAACTCAAGCAGGTCAGCCAAGACCTGGGGTAGATGGGCCCCCCTTACCCTGAGCTCCCTTAGTGGGTGGGGCATGGGTATTATAGACCTCTAAGAATTCTGAGTTAAAAAAGTAAATTGCTGAATCTAGATCAGGTGTTGAGTGAACACTATAATACTAGCAGGCAATTTTGGAGCCAGCTCCAAAAGGGACTGACAACGCAGGCGCATGGACGTCACTATGGCAAGATGTCCGTGTTTCGTGCTACTGTCAGCCTCCGAATAAGTCAAAAATCTTTTAAACAAGGTAATATTTCTGGCGACTAGCGCTACTAAGCAGCTAGTCGCCAGATGAAGACTTAATTCATATAAAGTTTTTGCGGGGCGGTAGTTCCCCTTTAAGAGTCATTTAAAAGTGTAAAGTATATAGACTCTTGTGTGTATGTGATTATGACTCTTCCTCGTTTTTTTAGTCCTCCCTAAAACATGAGTATCCTTCGGTCACAACAGCAGTATCAGATATTTTAGGGCTTAGCCAGGATTCAGTGAGTATGAGGATTTTCCGCTTGTATGCAAAACACCACACTTTTAGTTCATCTATTTTGGGCATTATACTGCATATGCTGCAGTGCACAAAAGAGACCTTTTTAAAGGTGAAGTTGCCATGTTTTGCTGTTTGAGAGCCAGGGTTAGTTTCTATGTCATTTGCTAAAGCAAGTAATAAAATGCATAAAAAATGTGTGAGTAGTTTGTGGTTAGCATATAATGAAAGGGTGTGTTTATTACTATAATAACTGGGGCTGTTAGCTTGGTTTTAATACCCTCTACCAGCACTCAGAGGGTAGTGCACATGTATGCAGAAGTCCATGGTGGAATGATATGTTATGGTACAAGTGAGGAGCATGATCGCGGGGATACGAGGAAAACTGTATTAAAAGTGGAGAGGTTAGAACAGATGGTAGTAATATCTTCATTACAAAGATACCAGTGGGGAGGAAAAACAGGTGAAATATAACATCTAACTAAGGTTGTTTAGTAAGACAACTTTATATTTGTAACATTTATTTAATATCTTCCCTCCTATTTCACTGCATCCACTTTTTTGTAAGTGGTTGTCCTGCAACAGCTTTCTCTCCAGTCCAGATCTCCTGTAAAACTCTCTTGTCCAACTCTTAAAGTACTTAGAAAAAGCTGTACTTGGATTAAAGGTGCTAATTGTACCCTGGCAATGATGCAACCCCTGCAATTATTCCCCCCTAACTATGCCTGAAATTAAACTAGTTAGGTGCCCCTATTAAGACTGACTGACTCGAGATACACTTATAAGAAAGTGCCAAATTTGATCAGGGATGATGCTGCATGTGGCCCATGGGCTGAATGTTTAACATACCTTGTCTTTACCATAATATATACAATGATACATATTCTCTTATTGGGGAGATTTCTCAACCCTTAAGCCTTTCAGTACCCCAAAATGCACTGAAAATCTCTCTGGCACTCAGAGGCAGTTAACCTGAATCAACAAGTCTGTAGCACAGTTATATGTTTTCCACTTATTGTGTGACCCCTTTACAAGGTATATATACTCCTCCATGCTATTCACACATGCCTCATTAACACTTACCTTTCCCCAGAATTCTACTTCGCTCCAGGACCTTACGTGTCACAGAGAATGCATATCGGGTCTCTCTGAAACCCGGCTCACACTCTTCCTGATTCTCGGTGAGTCCTCGGGTCACCTGCAACACCCAAGATACAGTGTTGTATGTACTATACTTAAAAACAAATATAGAAGTACTGCAATAGGGACATTTTAACACACATCTATGCTTTATTTATGGTTAATTGTAAAAGCAATGAGAGAAAGTTCGTTAGGAGGGGGGTTGGAAAAACCTATGAGCAAAGTGTCCAAAACATGCATTCTTTACAAATTAATACCAGATACATTATTGGACTGGATGATACATGCCTACCTCTTCCACAACACAGTCACTCACATAAACACACACACACACACACACACACACACACACACATGAGCCAGTCCTTCAGAGTGCCCTGTATCTATCATTGATCTATTATAGGACTATACACATTGGTAGTACCCTGTATCTGACTCTGATCTATTATAGACTACACACCTTGGTAGCACCCTTTACCCATCACAGATCTATTCCAGGACTATACACCCTGATACTGCCCCATACCTATCATTGATCTATTATAGGATTAAAAACCCTGGTAATACCCTGAACATATCTCTGATCTATTATGTAAGTATAAACTATGCACATTACTGATCTATTGTATTACTACGCACCCTGGTAGTACCCTGGAATTATCTCTAGTCTATTGTATAATTTATGATTATACACCCTGGTAATGCACTGTACCCATCTCTGATCTATTACAAGACTGTACACCCTGGTATTGCCCCGTAGATATCACTGATCAATTATAGGACTACCCACACTGGTAGTGCCTTGTTCCTATCACTGACCTGTTTATAGGACTACACACCATGGCAGTGTCCTGTACCTATCACTGATCTATTATGGGACCAAAACCCCTGGCAGTGCCGTTTACCTATCACAGATCTATAGGATCACACACCCTGATAGTGCCCTGTACCTTTCATTGATCTGATATAGGACTACACACCTTAGTAATGCCTTGTATCTATCATTGATCTATTATAGAACTACCCACCCTGGTAGTGCCCTGTATCTGTCACTGATTTATTATAGAATACCTCATTTTACTTCTCTCTCTGTCTATTTCCTGATTTGTTACCTGGACGAGTAGTACAAAAAGTGTCAAGTGGCAGAAGTTCATTTTGCAAAGCTCCTGAAGTCTATTCCTTGGTTTGCCCTTTGTGAGAGATGTGTAGAGCTGCTGACCCTCCTTCTTCTCCTCCAAAGACAGGAAGTTGTTGTCCAAGCCTGAGGCTGCCTGGATCTGCCAGATGTGGAAAACAGCTGAATCAACAGATTGCATAGGTTGAGGGAAGGGCTGAGTTTGAATCCCACTAGTTTGCATTTATCTCATAGAGCAGACATTGCTAACAGACAAATATATTTTGGAATTGGAGGAAAAATATAATTCTGTGACAAAACCTCAGATGCTTCAGAAACCAAAGTAATTATCTCTTAAAAACTTACTAAAGGGGTTGTCAATTGTTGGACCTTCAGCTGTTGGGAACTAAAACTCCCATCATCCCTGACTAGAGACATTTTTGCAAGTAAAGTGAATATGGACTCCAAGGGTCCATTTAACCCTTTGAGTGCCAGAGGAGTATTCGGCACTCAAAGGGTTAATATAACTGTGCCTTAAAAATACAGAGTAAAAAAATAGTGATTATGATTATGTTTGCCATATTTAATGATAGAAAATAATTTTGCTCCTAAACAATTTGCATTTTTTGTAAAAAAAGTTGCAAAAATTGCACAGTTTATAAATTTTGCATTGCTTCTAACACTAACAATGCTAATACAAATTTCACATTGCGTCTAAGAAAATGTACAATTTAAACATTTTTAGCTCAACAACAAAAACACAGTTGGAGATAAATTAATTAATAATTTAAGCACCTTGCCTATTTGCCCTGAGATTATTTGGCATCATTTTACTAAATAGACTCCCAAGACTTAGCTGAAGTATGATTACTACTTTTTCCCATACATGTATGAACAGGCCTCCACACTAAAATAATCCATGTAGTGGGCAGTGGGGAGGGTATTGGCATTTTTTTTGGGGGGTGGGGGGTGACCCAATCCATCACACCATGCACTGACTGAGCGCAGAGGAAATCAGCACAACCATCTTTCTTTTTCTTACACCAGCAGTAGGGGTGGTGTTAAGGGCTTGTTCACACTGACATCAACTGCGTTGATGCAGTTGTGTGCGCCAGCAGTTACTACGGCATTTGGATATAAGCACAGATGCAGCCTCTTCATTAGCTAACCTGTATATAAGTGTATAAACACACACTGTGCTGGTTAGTTAGTACATATCAAGTGCATTCCTCTCTGGCACTCAAAGGTTTAAATCCTGGACAGGAGCATAACTGTAGATGGTGCATTTGTGCTGGAACCAGCTTACAAAGGGGCCCTACAGCCCCAGGACTCTATATGTTCCAATTATACCCCTAGAAGAATATCTGTGTGTTAGAGGCCCAAAAATGTTTGCACCACTGTCCTCCAGTAACTAGTTACACTACTGGTCCTTGACTTATTATTATCTTATAATTATAAAGCACCAACAGATTCCTTGGATTCTTTGCCCCTAAAGTTGTTCACACACACTGCTAACATGCATGGGGTCAGTAATGCGAGCCTTGGCCTGGTAGATCACATACATGCAGTAACATGCACAGAGAATTCCTAAATAAGGATAGTGCCTGTATTTATATGTATTCATTGTGTGGTTGTGCGTACTTAATATTTGCAGGATTTAAATAAGCATGTTTTATATGAATGTATGTGTGTCTTTCTGGTAGAAAACATGGCATGTTATTAAAAGGATAAAAAACAAAGCTCTATGTCAGGTATGTGTATACATTACTTTGAACAGCAACATTTTTTTCTGCAGTGTGAGCAAGGATAGCCTGGGTCACTAATACAAGAGGGTGGCATGATAAGAATTTGACATTAAAAGGGAGTGCTCATTATCTTAAATATGAGAACTCTTAGTTTAGTCAGTGACTTTGTCAGTTTCATTGATCAACTAGTGCTCATATTGAGATGGACACAAAATTTGTCCTGTTGGTATTACTCAAGGACCCCAGCATTAAATAGGCAGAGCTTCCTAGGACAAAACTGAGATAAGTACAGTAACATGTTGATTTTTTAAAAAAAAAAAATAAATAAAACTGACCTGTGTTTTTATGTTTTTCTCTTGTTCAAATAACATTTTTGAAAAACAGTTTACTAAGATTTTTATGATTCTATAGCACTGGAGGACAGTCCTTACCTTCACTCTCTTCTACTTTGGTGATGTCAGCTCCTAAAGGAGCAGGTAATTGAGAATTCACAGTTATTATTAAAAACTTATAGCAGAGCACCTTTGAAACATCCACCCTAAATCCAGTGACTGCCGGTGTATGAGTGCTGTAGTGCATACCAGCAGATAATCTCCCCCAGTGTTAAGACTTTAATGCTATCAAGTCCAATACACCTTCCCAGGGCTGGAATTACATCCAAGTCACTTCTAGGCAAGGCACTCTAGGTGCCTTTAGCTCCACCCATGTCCACACACCCATTCCTCACATGTCCCAACCACCATTTCCATCCACTGTTTCCTGGCACCGAAAATGCCCTTGGCCTATAACAAGTAAGAACAAAAAAAGCTTTAGCCCTTTTATTGTTAGAGAGCTCTCAAATGGATTGCTCTGCAATGCATTGGAGATTTCTGTAGCATCCAAGGGGTTAAAGTGATAGTAATGTTTCACAAAAACAGCAGCTCCAATTAATCTTCATAGTTTTTGAGCCATAGAGAGTGTTATTTCATTATTGTGAGCGTTGTAGTTCAAGAGTAATTGAATGATAAAATGTCCCCCTCCCGCCCCTTTTACCTAGTGTAACGCTGCTCACCTCAGATGTGGAATCCAGTACGTAGACTGGGGAATCTGGTTGTAAGACCAGACAGATAACAGAAATGGACAATCTTCTTCCTATTAGAACAATGAAAGCCCTGCCCCCCTTCACAAATTTTTCAGCTTTTTTCCTTATCTTAATTGAAGATTGTCCCTCTCTGCAGTCTACCTGGACACTCCCTGCTGCTCTAAGCTGAGCTGTGTTACATCAGTAGAAGGGGCGGGAGGGGGATACTTTATCATTATATTACTCTTAAACTCCAAGGCCCAACTACTATGAAGATTAATTAGAGCTGCTTTTATTATGAAACATTACTATCCCTTTAAATGATAGAATGTAAAGGGCGTAAAAAAGTAGAGCAAGGATATTGAGATATCTATGGCCACACCAAGAGTTCAGAAAGTGGATGCTGCTAGCACAACCAAAACACCCCTCATAACTTCTAGGCAGTTGCCTACTCTATATTGGGGAATCTGGCCCTGCACCTGGCCATAGCATGCACAGGGAAATGGCATTAAATCACAGAGTTTCCTCTATGCCATCTTCAATTATAGAGTTAAACAAGAAAAGAGGAAAGAACAACCAATAACGCACATAGACTGTCCCACTGCCCTCCGCTTGGCGTCAGCAGCTTTAGTGTGTGTGTGTGGGGGGAATTCTGGATTATGTAATAAATTGACATTAGGTAGGTGTGAGAACTGATGATCGATTCAAGAGCCCGTTCTTGTGTGGAACTGACATTCACCCCTGGGATCTGCGTAGAGAAGTCTGAAATGACTTAACCAAATGTATATTAAGGTGAAAAGACCACTGCAAGCACAAGTGTGTGGCTCAGTCTTAGCGATCTGTACAGGTAAATTCAAAATAATCATCCTTATTCACCAGGTCAACCAGTTCATATTAAAGGAAAATGAATAGCTCCTTCTAAAAATCCTCACATAACTAGTGATGAGCAAGCACCCCAATGCTCGGGTGTTCGGGTGCTCTGACCGAGCGCCCCCGGAGGCTCGAGTGCTCGGCCGAGCACCCGAGCCCCATTGAAGTCAATGGGAGGACTCGAGCATTACACCAGGCACCCCCTGCTCTGATGAGGGGAGGGTGTCTGGTCCATAGGAAAAGGGCAGAAAATTATGGAAACACCACAGAAATGGTTCAGGGACAGCATAGGGAGGATGTCTGGATGCATCTTGGACTCCAACATCGCTGCTGGGAACGATCTTTCGCCCGTAGTACGCCATTTTTACAGACTGACCGTAAAACACACAAAAAGGCAGATAAAAACGACTTTAGGCGAAAAATTGTTACCAAACAGTATTTGCTGTATATTTACTTGTATATCATCTGCAAATTCTCCCAAAAATTTCCTCGATTTTCTGAAGTGAGGCCATGATTAAGAGGGAAACGTGCGCAGAGGCAAATTCTCCCAAAAATTTCCTTGATTTTATTGAACTGAGGCCATGATTAAGAGGGAAGCGTGCGCAAAGGCAAATTCTCCCAAAAATTTCCTCGATTTTTCTGAACTGGGGCCATGATTAAGAGGGAAACGTGCGCTGAGCCGACCATCTAAAACATTATGGGTGAGGGTCTGCTGCGGAGCTGACCATCCTAAACATTATATGCGAAGGCCCGCTAGTGAGCTGACGCTATAAAACATTATATGAGAGGGCCCGCTAGAGAGCTGACCCAATAAAACATTATATGAGAAGGCCCGCTGGTGAGCTGACCTATATAAAAATTGTCAAACAGGGCCCGCTGGTGAGCTGGCCCTATATAAAAATTATATCACAGGGCCCGCTGGTGAGCTGGCCCTATATAAAAATTATAGCACAGGGCATATGGAAGAGGAGGAGGAGGATGAGAAGATTAAGAGTCAACCATATACCCGTTTTTTGGGTGGAAGGGGTGAATGGGAATACAGAGTATTCCCATCATTGTAAATAACATATATAAAGTGAGTTTATGTTCCCCCGGGGCTTTCCTCCAGTGGAGTGGAGAAGTCAGGGGAAATCCAGGCCTTGTTCATTTTTATAAGTGTCAACCTATCAGCATTGTCGGTGGAAAGGCGGATACGCTTATCTGTTATGATGCCACCAGCAGCACTAAATACCCGCTCAGACAGAACGCTGGCGGCAGGGCAGGCCAGCACCTCCAAGGCGTAGAGTGCCAGTTCATACCACGTGTCCAGCTTGGACACCCAGTAGTTGTAAGGCACAGAGGGATCATTGAGGACGCTGACACGGTCTGCTACGTACTCCTTCACCATCTTCCAAAACTTTTCCCTCCTTGTGACACTAGGCTGCGCATCAGGGTGAGGGTGCTGGCGGGGTGTCATGAAGGTGTCCCACGCCTTGGAGAGTGTTGCCCTGCCTTTCTCGGAACTGCTGTGTGCTCCCCTTTTCTCCCCTTCTCGGTTGGCCAAGGTAGCACGTACTCTGCCGCCAGCGTTGTCAGATGGAAAATTTTGGAGCAATTTTTCAACAAGAACCTTCTGGTATTGCACCATTTTGCTTGTCCTCTCCACCGGAGGAATGAGAGATGAGAAATTCTCTTTGTAGCGGGGGTCCAGAAGGGTGAACACCCAGTAATCCGTGTTGTTTAAAATGCGTATAACGCGTGGGTCACGGGAAAGGCAGCCTAACATAAAGTCAGCCATGTGTGCCAGAGTACCAACAGTCAAGATTTCGCTGTCCTCACCAGGAGGATGACTCTCAATCTCCTCATCCTCTTCCTCCTCTTCTGCCCACCCACGCTGAAGAGATGGAACTAAAGTTCCATGGCTACCCTCTGTAGCGGAGGCAACCATGTCTTCCTCCTCCTCCTCCTCCTCCTCCGCCTCCTCCAATTGTCGCTGAGAAGACGAAGTGAGGGTGCTCTGGCTATCACCTTGTGTAAGCTCTTCCTCCCGCATTTCCACCTCTTCCACATGCAAAGCGTCGGTTTTAATTGTGAGCACCGAGCGTTTCAGTAGACACAGAAGTGGGATGGTTACACTGATAATAGCGTTATCGCCGCTCACCATCTGTGTCGATTCCTCAAAATTGCGTAAAACCTCACAGAGGTCTGACATCCATTCCCACTCCTCACTTCTGATTACAGGAAGTTGAACGGAGAGGCGACGACCGTGTAACAGCTGGTACTCCACTACTGCCCTCTGCTGCTCACAAAGCCGGGCCAACATGTGGAAGGTGGAGTTCCAGCGCGTGCTCACGTCACACAGCAGCCGGTGAGCTGGCAATTGTAAGCGCTGCTGCAGCTTCAACAGGCCGGCCGAAGCTGTAGATGACTTACGGAAATGTGCACACACGCGGCGCACCTTGGTCAAGAGATCATGCACATTGGGGTAGGTTTTTAGAAATCGCTGAACCACTAAATTAAATACATGCGCTAGGCATGGTACGTGTGTGAGCTTGCCGAGCTCCAAAGCCGCCACCAAGTTACGCCCATTATCACACACAACCATGCCTGGTTGCAGGTTGAGTGGCGAGAGCCACTGCTCGGTCTGGTGACTAATCCCCTGCAACAGCTCTGAGGCCGTGTGCTGTTTGTCCCCAAGGCAGATCAGCTTCAGCACGGCCTGTTGACGCTTCCCCACTGCAGTGCTACACTGCTTCCAGCTACTGGCTGATGGGGGAGTGGCGCTGCGTGTAGAGAATTCGGAGGTGGAAACGGAGGAGGAGGAGCCAATAACGTAGGTGCTGGCGGAAACCCTGATGGAGGTAGGGCCCGCAATCCTCGGCGTGGGTAGCACCCGTGCCATCCCAGGGTCCGAGTCGCTCCCAGCCTCCACGACATTCACCCAGTGTGCCGTCAGGGAAATGTAGCGTCCCTGGCCACAAGCACTTGTCCATGTGTCAGTCGTTAAGTGGACCTTCCCAGTAACTGCGTTGGTCAGGGCACGGGTGATGTTACGGGACACATGGTGGTGTAATGCGGGGATGGCACACCGGGAAAAGTAGTGGCGGCTGGGGACCGCGTACCGAGGGACAGCTGCTGCCATCAGGCTGCGGAAGGACTCAGTGTCCACAAGCCTAAATGGCAGCATTTCGATGGCCAGTAATTTGGAAAGGTGTGAGGTTAGTGCTATGGCCTGTGGGTGGGTGGCTGGGTATTTTCGCTTGCGCTCAAATGCCTGGGGTAACGACATTTGGACGCTGTGCTGGGACAGGGAAGTGGATGTGGTCGCTGATGGTGCTTCAGATGGTACAGGTGCAGGGCGGGAGGTATGCGGGCCTGCGCCTTCGACAGGCGATTGGCCGGCACCGAAAACAGGGGAAGAGGAGGCAGTGGTGTGGCCTGCAGACACAGATGGGCGATCCAGGCGTTCCTCCCACTTATTACGGTGCTTGGATGCCATGTGTCGGATCATGCTGGTGGTGGTGAGGTTTCTAGTGTTCATGCCTCGGCTCATTCTGGTGTGGCACAGGTTGCAAACTACAATTCTTTTGTCGTCCGCACTTTCCTTAAAAAAACGCCATACCGCGGAACACCTACCCTTTGGCAAGGGAGATTTACGCAAGGGGGTGCTCCGTGGAACATTTGCGGGCCGGTTTGGTGCGGTCCGCCTTCTTTCTGTAGCCACACCACTGCCTCTTCCAGCCTGTTGCGGTGCTGCAGATGGCTCACCCTCAGGACTGCTGTCATCGCTCGGCTCTACACCTTCCCAGGTGGGGTCAGTCACCTCATCGTCCACCAAGTCCTCCTCCACTTCCTCACTCTGATCATCCTCCTCATGTCTTGATCCCACCACATACTCAGTCATTGACAACTGTATAACATTCTCCTCAACAAGGTCTTGAGACAGTAATAGTGGTTGATTTAATGGCAACTGTGTCTCATCATCATCATCATCATCCACTACTTCCTTTGACCTTAAATGCCGTTCACATCTGTCATCTTCTTGTGATTGGGTACCCTCTAGAGGTTGTGAATCAGGGCACAAGATGTCATGTTCCTCTGCAAGCGTGCTTGGAGAGAGGGTCAAATGAAGGATTGGTGATGAGACGAGCTCATCACTATATCCCAGTGTGGGATCACTTCTTTGACCAGACCGTCTATGGTGGGAGGAAGGATGATCAGAGTGAGGATTATGTTGACCAGACTCTTGGCTACTGAGAGTGGACTTGGTGGAAGACAGGGTGGTGCTTAACCGACTGGAAGCAGTATCAGCTGACATCCAACCGACCACCTGTTCGCAGTGGTCGGACCTCGAGAGTGATGTCCTGCGACGCCCTGTAAAATTAGACATGAAGCTAGGTATGGTGGATGTCTTTCTTTCTTGTGCTCTGGCACCAGGCACAGTTTCTCCGCGTCCTGACCCGCGCCCTGAACTATCAGGATCACGTCCACTTCCCCGTCCCTTTTTACCCGCCTTCTTCATCTTACACGGAATATGTGACTTTGATATTTTAGTTTGAAGACTTAACAGTATTTCTTCCTATCTGCAACTGTGCAGAGTACACAGAATAGGCTGCTAAACTGCGGTGACGCACACTGAATGGAATATGTGACTTTAATATTTGAGTTTGAAGACTTAACAGTATTTCTTCCTATTCTGCAACTGTGCAGAGTACACAGAATAGGCTGCTAAACTGCGGTGACGCACACTGAATGGAATATGTGACTTTAATATTTGAGTTTGAAGACTTAACAGTATTTCTTCCTATTCTGCAACTGTGCAGAGTACACAGAATAGGCTGCTAAACTGCGGTGACGCACACTGAATGGAATATGTGACTTTAATATTTGAGTTTGAAAACTTAACAGTATTTCTTTCTATTCTGCAACTGTGCAGAGTACACAGAATAGGCTGCTAAACTGCGGTGACGCACACTGAATGGAATATGTGACTTTGATATTTTAGTTTGAAAACTTAACAGTATTTCTTCCTATTCTGCAACTGTGCAGAGTACACAGAATAGGCTGCTAAACTGCGGTGACGCACACTGAATGGAATATGTGACTTTGATATTTTAGTTTGAAAACTTAACAGTATTTCTTCCTATTCTGCAACTGTGCAGAGTACACAGAATAGGCTGCTAAACTGCGGTGACGCACACTGAATGGAATATGTGACTTTGATATTTTAGTTTGAAAACTTAACAGTATTTCTTCCTATTCTGCAACTGTGCAGAGTACACAGAATAGGCTGCTAAACTGCGGTGACGCACACTGAATGGAATATGTGACTTTGATATTTGAGTTTGAAGACTTAACAGTATTTCTTCCTATTCTGCAACTGTGCAGAGTACACAGAATGTGCTGCTAAACTGCGGCGAAGCACACTGAATGGAATATGTGACTTTGATATTTTAGTTTGAAGGCTTAACAGTATTTCTTCCTATTCTGCAACTCTGCACAGTACACAGAATGTGCTGCTAAACTGCGGCGAAGCACACTGAATGGAATATGTGACTTTGATATTTTAGTTTGAAGACTTAACAGTATTTCTTCCTATTCTGCAACTCTGCACAGTACACAGAATGTGCTGCTAAACTGCGGCGACTCACACTGAATGGAATATGTGACTTTGATATTTTAGTTTGAAGACTTAACAGAATGTGCTCTAATCTGCAACTTTGCACACTAAACAGAATGTGCTCTAATCTGCAACTTTGCACACTAAACAGAATGTGCTCTAATCTGCAACTTTGCACACTAAACAGAATGTGCTCTAATCTGCAACTTTGCACACTAAACAGAATGTGCTCTAATCTGCAACTTTGCACACTAAACAGAATATATGAAATTTTTTTTTGTTTGTTTTTTTCCCCCCACACAAAATAACCTGCTGCCCCCACACACAGTAGTCCTAAAAAGGACTTTTGGTTCTTTTTTTTTCACAATTTTGCTTTTTTTCTCCCTACACTGACTTTCCCTTCCTATCCTCATCTCTCCCTGGCTAAGACTGAGCCGAACTCGCTGGTCAGGTGCTATACAGCACCCGACCACGGGTTATGGCCAGCCAATCAGTGTAATGCCAGCAGCCAACATGGCTGCTGGCATTACACCGATGTCAGAGCCTCCCTGCACGTCTCCTCCCCGCAAAACGTGCGGGGAGGAGACCCGAACATGGCGGCCGAGCACATGCGGTACTCGTACGAGTACCGCCATGTGCCGAGCAGAGCGATGCTCGAGCCGATCCGAGCATCGGCCGAGCATGCTCGCTCAACACTACACATAACTTAAAATGGCCAGAAAATCCAAATAGTCACTGGATTTTTGTTCACTAGAAATCATCTTCAGTCAGTCCTGGATGTCATGTCCATGGAGGCAGACATGACAGTTGCTGAAAGTTGTTTGAAACTGAAGCATGCAAAGTGCATGAATCTACTTAAAGGGGAACTACCACCCCGCAAAAACTTCATCTTGTTTAAGTCTTCAAGCTAGTAGCGCTAGTCGCCACAAATATTACCTGGTTTAAAAGATTTTCTACTTACTCGGAGGCGGACAGTAGCAGGAAGCACGGACATCTTGCCATAGTGACGTCCGTGCGCCTGCGCTATCAGTCCCTTTTGGAGCCGCCTGGGTCCATGGACACACCGGGACCTATGTAAGGGCCAGCCATGACCATTTGTAACCAACTTAATGGGATATCTAGAGGGATCATCCGAAACAAATAAGTCCACTTCGGAAGCACATAAGCCCTCAACACATTTATCCTACCCCACCACGAAAATTCCTGCTGTTTCCAATCCCTATGAAGTCTATTAATATCTTTACAAAGATTAAAAAAATCAATTTCCATTATTTTTTCAATATCCGTGGGGATTTTAATTCCCAAATAATCCATTTGTTTAGTCTTGGTGTCAAATTGATACATTTCCTGTATCCTATCTATATCTCTTTTAGACATATTTTGAAAGAGCGATGCTGTCTTCTGTGTATTCAGCTTATAATTTGAAATTTTACTATATTGTTCAATTTGACCCATAAACTCACACACAGATTCTACCAGATCTGTTAATGTAACCACAATATCATCTTCGTACATTGCAATTTTCAAATCTTCTCTATTTGTTGGAAATCCCTTAATTTCACCATTATTACGAATATTAATAGCAAAGGGTTCCACAGTGAGAATATACAGAATAGGAGATAAAGGGCATCCCTGTTGGGTGATATTTCACAAATTAAACCTCTCTGAACATAAATTAACACCTACTACCCTTCCCAGTAGATTCTGATATAATACTGAAATTGCTCTCAACATCCAGCCAATAATACCAAATTCCTCCAGTGTCCTCATCATGTATCTCCACCTGACCCTGTCAAACTCCTTTTCCGCGTCCAAAGACAGGGCCAGAAGGGGAACATTTTGCCTCTTCACAGACTCAAGAATATCAATGATCCTTCTTGTGTTATTAGCAACATCCCTACCTGGAACAAATCCAATTTGGTCCTTATGTAAAATTGTATTCAGTACCTTCATAAGCCTACTCGCCAATATAGCTGAAAAAAGCTTTATATCCACATTAATTATGGATATTGGACGATAACTACGTACATCCTCTGGATTTTTATTTGCTTTCGCAATTGGAATAATATTCGCTTGACCCATTTCCTCAGGACATACCCCATTAGACACTAAATAATTGAAGGTCTTTGTTAAAGGGTCCAATAGTTTATCTCTAAATGTTTTATAAAAAAAATTTGTAAACCCATCTGGCCCTGGAGTTTTATACTTGACCAGCCTATCTATAGCCTGACCTACCTCTTTTTTCTCAATTGGACAATTAATATTCAATAGTTGCTCCAATGTAATCTTAGGAATTTTCGTATTGACTAAATACTTATCTATGTCAGCATCCGTACTATCATTAGGAAGCCTATATAAACCTTGATAATAATTTCTAAAGGATTCCGCTGTCTCTTCTGGCAACATACATACCTTATCTTTATATACAATTTTATCGATTCTATTATTAGATTGTTGTTTTCTTAGTCTATTCGTCATTATTTTATTTACTCTATTCCCTCTAGCATAATATCTCATATAATTATTACACATTTCAGATAATCAAAGTTTTAATCTCTTAATTCAACACAAAAAAAACATACCCATATATATCCAGCCCTTAGACTTCAGGGAAACAGCACCCTCAAATTTAACACATCAATGAGACGATATACGCCTGTCTCCCCAATGTTTCCACAGACTTCAAACACTGAACATCCCTTTCCCTCTAATCCAAGCAGCACAATCCAAAGCCTACCCCCCCAAATAGATCCCAGCCACCTATTAAAGATTATTACACACATATCAATATACCAGATTACCAAAATACGGTACCAACAGTAATTACCATTATCATATCCCCTAAAGTGCTTTAATTTTCTTTCTTTTTTCCCTCCCTCATCCATCCTTTCCTCCCCTTTCTTCTCTTTTCTCCTTTTCTTTTTCCCCTTTCTCTCTCCCTCCTCTCTTCTTTCCTTCTTCCACCTTTTTTTCCTTCTCTCTCCCCTATCAATCCCCTCACTCTCTAAACCCACATCCCATAAAGTGTTCAGCGTTAATACCACCCCCAAAAACTTTTCTCTACCTACTTCAAACTCACAAAATAATATATAGATCGAATATCCAAACCACCTTGGATCCTAAGGTGCCTGAGAAGGGAGAGAAAAAAAAAAAAAAACTCTAAACAAACTTCTTTATCTTAATCAAATCTCTTAACTCCCCTGTCGTTGAGATAACATGAGTACAGTCCTCCAAATATATTCAAAGAAACTTTGGATAACCCCAACTATATTTAATCTCCTTATCCCTTAAAATCCTTAAATCAGTAGCCAGAGATCTCCTCCAGGCTCTTGTTACGTATGATAAGTCCGGAAAAACTTTAATGTTAATAAATTTCATGTCCTCAACTACTTTATCTCTACTAGCTTTTAAAACTTTTTCTTTGAACTGGAAAGAAGAAAAATTCACTATAACATCTCTAGATAACTGTAACGGATGCTGAGAAGGGACCACGTCGCCTTCCGCCGTTGTTCCCGGGTCTCTCCCTCTCGACACCAGATAAACACCATCGGATGCACCGGTTGAAGTATGGACGGTCACTGAAACAGTCGCAGAATCGCTGGAAGCAGGGAAACACAGGCAGTAGAGAGTGAGACCTCTACTCCCAGTCAAAGGATCACTGGAAGATGTCGCAGGAACACAAGGATGAGAAGATGGAGTCCACGTCACCGCCTGACAGCATACGAAGTTGGGTTGCAGGAAGCTGGCAGCAGGCGGTCGACGATTCAGTATACTTGGCGCAGATGGGTATCAGAGTGGACACTTTAGACCATAAGCAATACAAGACTCCAGGACTCCTTGTTCACTCAGAATAAGGCTGACTTTATTGTACAAAACCACACATATTTATACAGATCAACTACAATGAAGTACACTGGCCAACCAGATAAAACAGGGTGAGGGGCAGAGATAATACAACCCAAACATTAGACAAGGAACCAGCAGTAAGGGCTGACACAATGGTAGCATTCACAGAGGTAATCAACTCACAACATATAATACAAAGGACTGACAACAGAGTTTCAGGTTATACAATAGGTGACTCACAGACTGAGAGCCTGAATGGATTAACACACAGCAGGGGGTCTCAATATATCTTACAATACACAATACGATGGCTTGAGGGACTGCAATACACATTCAAAGAATTAACCCCTCACTGCCCCTTCCCTTGGAAGCAAGCCAGCAGTCTATCTATCACATTGCCCGTGCTTTCTATCAGTCTCTGTGTGAATCGCTCCTATTGGCTGAGCTATGTTTGGCCCGCCCAGTATGGCCTTTTTATACTGGGCTCTGGCACCTGTCTGGTGCCCTTTCGTGGTGTTCCTGTACCAGTGCTGACTTGAATTGCTGTGTTCCCGTGTACCGACTTGGCCCGTCTGACTACTCTGCTTCTGGTTCCTGCTCCGTGATTCGACCCGGCCTGGCTGACGTTCCTGCTCTGTAACCTGACCCGGCTTGTCTGACGTTCCTGCTCCGTGATTCAACCCGGCCTGGCTGACGTTCCTGCTTTGTGACCTGACCCGGCTTATCTGACGTTCCTGCTCCTTGATCCGGCCTGGCTCTCCTGTTCCTGCTTCGTTGTGTCGCTTGGGCGACATTCTGACTTCTACTTTGACTGGGCCTACCAGGCAGAGTGTTCTGTGTTACCTACGTTACTGCTACGGCAGTGTACCTATTGCTGAGCATCCCGTTAACTCTTGCAGAGCTTACTGTTGCCTCCGTTACTGCTACGGCAGTGTACCTATTGCTGAGCCTTCCGTTAACTCTTGCAGAGCTTACTGTTGCCTCCGTTACTGCTACGGCAGTGTGCCATTGGCTGGGCCTCCAATTAACTCTTGCAGAGCTTCACTGTTGCCTCTGTTACTGCTATGGCAGTGTGCCATTGGTTGAGCTTTCCGTTAACCCTTGAGTACTCCTTGTTGCCTCCGTTACTGCTGCGCCTGTGCTCCACTGGCTGCGTTTCCATTCAGCTCTTGCAGAGAACTCTGTTGCCTCCGTTACTGCTACAGCAGTGTGCCATTGGCTGTGTTCCGTTCAGCTCTTGCAGAATACTGTTGCCTCCGTTACTGCTCCGGCAGAGTGCCATTGGCTCTATTCCGTTCAGCTCTTGCAGAGTATTATTGTTGCCTCCGTTTACTGCTACGGCAGTAGGTATAAGTCTCAGCTCTGCTCCGGCAGATTACCAGTGCTCTGTCTCCATTCTAGCACTACAGTCTCCTATTCGCTGTTATTCCATCATACTGGGCGTTACTGAGAACTCACCACAACAGAGACTGATTATATCTATTGGGATTTTAACTCATGCTGTGCTGCTACTCTGGGTATTCATCCTATTATACTGGGCCTGTGTAGGCATATGTATCTAAGTCCTGTTTGCTCCTGTATAATTCTGCTGAGATACGCTATAGCCCGTCAAGGGTAATTATCATTGTGTTTGTTTCAATAAAACTGTGTTTTCATCACGGTGCCCGTGCTTTTTCCTGTCAGTCTCTGTGTGTTGCGCTCCCATTGGCTGAGCTTGGTTTGGCCCGGCAGTATGGCCTTTTTATACTGGGCCTCTGGCACCTGTCGGGTGCCCTTTCGTGGTGTTCCTGTACCAGTGCTACTAAGTTACTGTGTTGCTGTGTTCCTGTGTACCGACTTGGCCCGTCTAACTACTCCGCTTCTGGTTCCTGCTCCGTGATTCGACCTGGCCTGGCTGACGTTCCTGCTCCGTGACCTGACCCAGCTTGTCTGACGTTCCTGCTCTGTGATTCGACCAGGCCTGGCTGACGTTCCTGCTCCGTGACCTGACCCGGCTTGTCTGACGTTACTGCGATGAGATCCGGCCCAGCTATCCAGTTCCTACTCATGGTGTCGCCTGGGCGACATTCTGACTTCCGCTTAGTCTGGCCCTGCCAGACTGAGAACCACTGTTGCCTCCATTTCTGCTGAGCCTTCCGTTAACTCTTGCAGAGCTGGTTGCCTCCGTTACTACTGAGCCTTCCGTTAACTCTTGCAGAGCTTGTTGCCTCCGTTACCACTGAGCCTTCCGTTAACTCTTGCAGAGCACTGTTGCCTCCGTTACCACTGAGCCTTCCGTTAACTCTTGCAGAGCACTGTTGCCTCCGTTACCACTGAGCCTTCCATTAATTACTGCAGAGCTATTGTTGCCTTCGTTACTGCTCCGGCAGTGTGCCCGTGGTTGCGATCCGTTCAGCTCTTGCAGAATACTGTTGCCTACGGTACTGCACCAGCAGGGTGCCAATGGCTCATTTCCATCAGCTCTCGCAGAGTACTGTTGCCTCCGTGACGGCACTGGTCGGGTGTCATTGGCTCAACTTAACTAGCTCTTGCAGAGTACTGTTGCCGCCGTTACTGCACTGGTCGGGTGCCATTGGCTCAACTTTACTAGCTCTTGTAGAGTACTGTTGCCTCCGTTACTGCACAGGTCAGGTGCCCGCGGCTCAAGTCCGTTCAGCTCTAGCAGAGTATTGTGGCCTCCATTACTGCTATGCCAGAGGGTATAAGTCTCAGCTCTGCTTTGCAGATCTAGGTGCTTGTTTCCATTCTCGCACCACAGTCTCCTGATAGCCGTTAACCATCATACTGGGCGTTGCAAACACACCACATCAGAGACTGATTATATCATTGGACTTTAACCCATGCTGTGCTGAGGTTGCCTTGTTATGCCTGACCTGTGACAGTATCTGTATCATCCTACTCACTGTATACTGGGCCTGTGTGGGCATATATCTGTGACCTATATTTTCCTGTCTATTCCACTGTTATACGCTATAGCCCTCTAAGGGTATTTTCATTGGGTCTTTTAATAAAACTGTGTTTTATGCTAACCTACTGTGTCTGAGTGTCATACAAACTGTTACAGTACGAAAGGGCCATGACCTCAGACAGTAAAGGTGAAGGTAATTCACAGAACATCCATTGGAGGATGGATGTGCACGAGCAGCTCCTGGACCAGTTGGCACTGGCCTTGCAGACATTACTTGAGCATACGGTACACCTTGATAAACCCAATCAGAATCCGGTGGTCCCCCCAGTTTTGACACCGGAGAATCATTCCGTGATTCCTGCTGTACCGATCAGAGGATTAACGACGGCGGTGCCATTACACTCAGATATGATGGCGAACCTACCCTATGCAGGGGGTTTATTAATCAATTAGAGATATTCTTGGAACTAACACCTCATGCCTTTCCAAACGACTGGAGCAAGGTCAGGTTCATGATATCATTGCTAACGGGCAGAGCCCTGGCTTGTGCCAATCCTCTGTGGGAAAATGCCAAACCCTGCACTCAGGACTTCAGGGAGTTTGTACGAATGTTCTGGAGAGTGTTTGAGGTCCCTGGTAGAGCCGCCTCTGCTGCCAAGAAATTGATGGAGATACAATAGGGTAATCGTACCGTGGGCGATTACGCCATAGAATTTCGTACATTGGCAGCAGAGGTAGGATGGAACAATGAGGCGTTAGTGTCAGCTTTTGACCAAGGTCTGGCTGACCATATCAAAAATAAAATAGCTGCGAGAGATGTACCCAATGACTTGGACGAATACATTGATTATGTCATGCTAATTGATTCTCGTATTCGTGAAAGACGCATGGCTAAAGATCGGAAGTCGTGGTGTAGAAACTATGGGCAAAGCAGCCTTTTGAACCCACCCATGCCTCCCTCTCCTCCCATGCCTCCTGACCGTTTACTCGAGTCCAGTGAACCAATGCAACTCGGGTTCACCAAACTCACAAGGGAGTTACGGGCACACCGCAGGAGGCAGGGTCTATGTTTATACTGTGGCAAGGCTGGGCACCTATTACGCACTTGTCCTGTACGGCCGGGAAACGAACACACCTAGGGTACCTTGGGGAACAGGCCCTAGGTGGTGTACAGCAGTCCCTAGATCCAAGTACACAGAAACCCATTATCCAGGTGGTATTTTCATGGGCAGAACAGCCAGTTGAGGTTTTGGCCCTGGTGGATTCTGGCGCAGCCGGTTACTTCATGGATTGTTCATTTGCCGAGTTACATAAAATTCCTTTGGTCAAAAGGGACTCTCCCTTAGCCATTGAAGCCATTGATGGCAGACCATTGGAACCAGCACTGATTACAATGGAAACTATTCCTATTACCATGTCGATTGGGGCCCTCCACAAGGAGGAATTGCGTTTCCAGATAATTCATTCCCCTCAACATGCGCTCATTCTGGGGTTCCTATGGCTACATCTGCATACTCCTCAGTTTGGCTGGCAGAGATGTGAGGTCAGATCGTGGTCTGAGTATTGTATGGAGCACTGTTTGTCGCACCCAGTTAAGATTTTATGTACCTCTCCCTCCGTGCCAGCTGGCTTCCATGAATTCAGTGACGTATTCAGTAAGGGAGAGGCTAGCGCATTGCCTCAGCACAGCCCTTATGAATGCGCTATTGATTTGCTTCTGGGCGTGGTGCCTCCCAGAGGTTGAACGTACCCACTGTCGTGCGATGAGAATAAAGCTATGGAGGACTACATCGATGACGCCCTTAAAAGAGGGAGTATACGCAAGTCTACTTCTCCGGCTGGCGCCAGTTTCTTTTTTGTGAAAAAGAAAAATGGCGAATTAAGACCTTGTATTGATTACCGCGGACTGAATAAACTCATGTCTAAGAATGCCTACCCCATACCACTTATCACTGAACTATTTGACAGGTTAAAAGGTTCCTCCATTTTTACGAAACTTGATCTACGGGCCGCTTATAACCTGATCAGAATTAAGGCTGGGGATGATTGGAAAACGGCATTTAATACCAGGTCTGGGCATTATGAATTCCTAGTTATGCCATTTGGCCTCTGTAACGCACCTGCTGTATTTCAAGAGTTATCAATGACATCCTCCGTGACATGCTTCAGTCTTGTGTTGTCGTATACCTTGATGACATACTTATACATTCTGCTAACCTAGCCCAACACATCAAGGATGTGTCCGAGGCCTTGCTTCGTTTACGCACAAATAAACTATTTTGTAAATTGGAAAAATGCGAGTTTCACAGGTCCAAAGTGCCTTTCCTGAGTTTCGTGATCTCTAAAGATGGCATTGCCATGGACCAGGAGAAACTCGCAGCTTTGTTACAATGGCCACGTCCCAAGGGGTTAAAAGCTATTCAATGTTTTCTTGGCTTTGCTAATTATTATAGGAAATTTATCCAGAACTTTTCCACGATTGTTAAACCTCTGTCTGACCTTACTCACAAGGGTGCTAATTCATCTCAATGGTCCGAGGCAGCTGAAAACTCTTTTGAGACATTGAAGTCTGCTTTTGCATCTGCTCCTGTACTGTCCCACCCCAACCCTGCTCTGCCGTTTACATTGGAAGTCGATGCCTCCGAAATAGGAGTAGGGGCAGTACTGTCCCAGCGCCCAGTTGCGGGTGGCACCTTGAGACCTTGTGGGTTCTTCTCAAAGAAACTTTCAAGTGCCCAAAGCCATTATGAAATTGGTGACAGAGAACTCCTGGCTATTATTCTCGCATTGAAGGAATGGCGTCACCTTCTGGAGGGTACTAGAACTCCTGTGTTAATTTTAACTGACCACAAGAATCTGACTTATCTCTCAGAAGCGAAAAGGTTGTCCTCCCGCCAGGCTAGATGGGCACTGTTTCTATCCCAATTTAATTTTGTAGTATCCTACCTGCCGGGCTCAAAAAACGTTAGGGCGGATGCCCTGTCTAGACAATTCGGGCCAGAGGTAGAGAAGGATGAGCCTCCCGTGCCTATCATTCAGCCTGATCGTATTCTGGCTACTGTACGTACTAGCATCACTTCGCCACTGGGGGAAGAGATTTTGGCTACCCAGGCTACGGCACCTCCAGAAACCCCAGTTGGCAAGTGTTTTGTGGATGAGCCATTCCTTACCCGTCTGCTTGAGACATATCACTCGTCTAAGGCTGCTGGGCATATTGGGTGGGATCAATTAATATGTTCTCTCTCACAAGTATTTTGGTGGCTCTCCCTTAGAGCTGATTGCTCCACATTCACTGCAGCCTGTGCCACTTGTGCTCGTGCCAAAACCCCCAGACACCACCCAGTGGGCTTACTTCAACCTGTACCTAATGGCAAACGCCCATGGTCCCACATATCCATTGATTTCCTGGGAGAACTGCCAGTGTCTAGGTGGTATACATTTATCTTGATGGTGGTTGACAGATTCTCTAAGATGGCTCATTTCGTACCCCTCTCTGGTCTTCCTTCAGCCCAGGAACTGGCAGTGGTTTTTGCTAGAGAAGTGTTTCGTTTGCATGGGGTTCCCAGATTTGTGGTGCCTGACCGGGGGAGCCAATTCGTGTCTAGGTTCTGGAGGGCATTCTGTAGCCAGATGGGCATCCAAATGTCCTTTTCCTCCGCCTACCATCCCCAGACCAATGGGGACGCTGAGCGTGCCAATCAGGGACTGGAGCAGTTCCTGCGCTGTTTTGTGACTGATCATCATGACAATTGGGCTAACCTGTTGCTGTGGGCAGAGTTCGCCAGGAATTGTGCAGTTAATTAATTGTCTGGGAGCTCCCCGTTCCTCATCAACTACAGGTTTCAGCCATGCCTACTCCTGGACTCATTCCAGTCGCAGCAGATTCCAGCTCTGGACGAGCATATCGAGCAACTCCGCTCCACTTGGGCACAGGTTCAAACGACCCTCAGACAGTCATTTCAACGACATCAGTGTCATGCCAATCGTAGACGGCTTCCAGCGGTCTCCTTCCAGGTTGGGGACAGGGTATGGCTTTCCTCCAGAAACCTTAATTTGCAAGTTCCATCCAATAAGCTGGCTGAAACCTGTAGTTGATGAGGAACGGGGAGCTCCCGGACGATGAATTAACTGCACAATTCCTGGGGAACTCTGCCCACGGCAACAGGTCAGCCCAATTGTCGTGATGATCAGTCACAAAACAGCGCAGGAACTGCTCCAGTCCCTGATTGGCACGCTCAGCGGCCCCATTGGTCTGGGGATGGTAGGCAGAGGAAAAGGTCCTTTCAGGGTGATCCGCAAAGTTAATCCTGTTTCTTATGCACTGGAACTCCCAGCATCTATGCGCATACATAACGTGTTCCATGTGTCCCTGTTAAAACCTTTGGTATGCAACCGCTACACTACCACTCCGGTGGTTCCTGGCCTGTGGATGTTCAAGGCCAAGAGGAGTACGAAGTTCAAAGCATAATTGATTCGCTGAGATTTAGAGGAAAATTGCAATATTTGGTCCATTGGAAGGGCTATGGCCCTGAAGAGCGTTCATGGGTCGATCAGAAGGACCTTCATGCCCCTAGGTTTTGCGCAATTTTCACTCTAAATATCCCCAGAAACCAGGACCTTCTGCCAGGAGAGGGAGTCTTTGAGAGGGGGGTACTATCACGGTGCCCGTGCTTTTTCCTGTCAGTCTCTGTGTGTTGCGCTCCCATTGGCTGAGCTTGGTTTGGCCCGCCCAGTATGGCCTTTATATACTGGGCCTCTGGCACCTGTCGGGTGCCCTTTCGTGGTGTTCCTGTACCAGTGCTACTGTGTTACTGTGTTGCTGTGTTCCTGTGTACCGACTTGGCCCGTCTGACTACTCCGCTTCTGGTTCCTGCTCCGTGATTCGACCCGGCCTGGCTGACGTTCCTGCTCCGTGACCTGACCCGGCTTGTCTGACATTCCTGCTCCGTGATTCGACCCGGCCTGGCTGACGTTCCTGCTCCGTGACCTGACACGGCTTGTCTGACGTTCCTGCGCTGAGATCCGGCCCAGCTATCCAGTTCCTGCTCATCGTGTCACCTGGGCGACATTCTGACTTCCGCTTTGTCTGGCCCTGCCAGACTGAGAACCACTGTTGCCTCCGTTTACACTTGCAGAGCTGGTTGCCTCCGTTACTACTGAGCCTTCCGTTAACTCTTGCAGAGCTGGTTGCCTCCATTACCACTGAGCCTTCTGTTAACTCTTGCAGAGCACTGTTGCCTCCGTTACCACTGAGCCTACCATTAACTCTTGCAGAGCACTGTTTCCTCTGTTACCACTGAGCCTTCCGTTAATTACTGCAGAGCTATTGTTGCCTCCGTTACTGCTCCGGCAGTGTGCCCGTGGTTGCGTTCCGTTCAGCTCCTGCAGAATACTGTTGCCTACGGTACTGCGCCGGCAGGGTGCCATTGGCTAATTTCCATCAGCTCTCGCAGAGTACTGTTGCCTCCGTGATGGCACCGGTTGGGTGTCATTGGTTCAACTTAACTAGCTCTTGCAGACTACTGTTGCCTCCGTTACTGCACTGGTCGGGTGCCATTGGCTCAACTTTACTAGCTCTTGTAGAGTACTGTTGCCTCCGTTACTGCACCGGTCAGGTGCCCGCGGCTCAAGTCCGTTCAGCTCTAGCAGAGTATTGTGGCCTCCGTTACTGCTACGTCAGAGGGTATAAGTCTCAGCTCTGCTTTGCAGATCTAGGTGCTTGTCTCCATTCTCGCACCACAGTCTCCTGATAGCCGTTAACCATCATACTGGGCGTTGCAAACACACCACATCAGAGACTGATTATATAATTGGACTTTAACCCATGCTGTGCGGAGGTTGCCTTGTTATGCCTGACCTATGACAGTATCTGTATCATCCTACTCATTGTATACTGGGCCTGTGTGGGCATATATCTATGACCTATATTTTCCTGTCTATTCCACTGTGATACGCTATAGCCCGCTAAGGGTATTTTCATTGTGTCTTTTAATAAAACTGTGTTTTATGCTAACCTACTGTGTCTGAGTGTCGTACAGACCGTTACAGTTTTATCCTAAACCACTGTGTCTGAGTGTTGAACAAACCGTTACACTAACGCAGGGCAGTTTTGTGTAATACAGTACATTAGCCCCATTCACATAAAGTCTATCCAAAATCTTTTTTAGTGCACAACCAGGGCAAAATGTCCACATTCTTTGGATAAATAGTTCTAGGGCCATACAAGGGCTCAAGTAACGGCTAGGATCCATTACAATGACGATTCTGGAGCTGTCCTTGGCTTATTCAATCTATGAATTCTCTCTATACACCTATCCGAACCCTCCAACTTAATATTCATCTCTCTAAAAAAGTCCTTTAAGAAACTTTCCAGCTTCTCCTGAACATACGATTCCGGAATATTCCTAAACCTTAAATTATTTTTTCTAGACCGATCTTCCAATTCATTTATCCTTGCTTTTTAATAGGACTTAACAGACCCTCCAATCCCACTTCACCCTCCATTGGAGATACCAGCCAATGAATCGTCCAGAGAAGGGGACCCGCAACACTCCTCCACCCTTCAGATACTGGATCTCACCAGACCAGGCACAACCACTGCCCCCCTAGGGACACCGCCGCAGAATCATCCAGGGCGAGAGGCAACCGGAACTCAGGTAACAGGGCATTTCGGATCCGTCAGTCCTTCGCCATTATGTGCCAAAATGCCAACCTCCCACACCTCTCATAGCGTGCGTACGTCACCATGCTACGTCATCCTCCCCCACCGTCAGATATATCCACTATTAAAAATGAGCAAAGCCAATAGTAATAGGTCTAGAGCTTCAAATTACACCACAGTCCAAATAAAAAAAAATAAAAAAAAAAATAAATAAATAACAAACAAGGTATATATGTATAGATCACGTTACTGGCTTAAGTAGGAGGAGCACCAAATCAATATTCAGTGATCATTCAGGTTATCATCACATCAGAGAAGATCTGTCACAAACTATGCACGTGTCCCCTCTCATCATCAATTCTAAAACCATAATAAAGAATAGGGAAGACATAATTTATATGATGCAGCAGGACAAAAAGCCCTCAAATGTCCAAATATGACCACAAGAACAAAATAATTTTAAAATATTTTTTAAATAGTCTCTCACACAGAGGTCCCGGTCCCTCCCATATTTCATGTATTATATTTTTTAGACATGTTAAGACTCAGGTGAATACAGTCCCCATGGAGGGATCACTGGTGGTATGTAGAACATCAACTACTTCCTACATATGATGTTGATCCCACATCACTGGTGGCAGTTTGACCCTAGCCATACAAGAAACCCCATCATCTCATAGAGTTCATATAAAGCATTTCCTTTTCACATCCCTATTCAATCCCTTAGGATATAATGTATCTAACTTTTTGATTCATTTTTCTTTTGAAATAAAAATGTATGTTGGTCACCACCTCTCTCCACAAACTTGCAACACCATCTATATCCTCAAATCTTAACTGCATGACTGCATTTTCTGCCTATCAAAATGGCAGATGACCGGAGCCTTCATGTCCCCACGTCTTATGGCACTCTTATCCTGGATCATCTGTGTAGTCTCCCCAAAACATCCCATGTCACATAGGTACTTAATGAGGTAAATAACATATCTAGAATCACAATCAAACCTATCACCAATAAAATAATTTTTATCTTTCTGTGAGTGAATAAATGAATCACCCCTAATCATAATGCCACAATGTAAACAGTAATAACAAGGAAAATTACCTGTATAATTAAATATGCTGTCTTCGTGTATTCCTAGCACCTAGCAGATTTCTATTTCTTTTATAAGAAAATAGAGGGGGGACTTAAACATAGCCTTCAAATTAGTGTCCATTGTAACTTCCAGTCCTTCATTTCCTGAGGTCCTGACTCCTTGTATTATAGGGTCAAACAAAAGGTACTGATAAATCTTGTCTTTTGTTTCTAATTTTACCTTTAAATCCAGTAGACTTTCCCAGTCCATTTGAGATATTTGTTCTTTGTATTGTTCCAATATTTTCTCTGAAGAACCCCTATCCTCGAATCTCTGTACTATTGCATCTAACCGTTGTTCAGCTTTCACCACTTGCAATCCTTTTTTACCCTCATAACCTGACTCAAAGGAAGACCTTTCAGGGTAGCAACCGGATGGAAACTGGAATAATATTAGTCACAATTTCCCCATGTCTTAATATCACCTTAACATCAAGATAGTCTGCATATTCATTGCATTTTTTATTATTTTATTAATTTCCTTAATAAAGGGAAAAAAACATCCTTTGTACCCCTCCAGATCTGGAAGATGTAATCAATATATCACGCACACATCATTTCACAGCATATAAACATACTAGATGTAAAAACATGATTAACTTCAAACTGATTCGTGAAGGTTAACATAAGTGGGGCAACATTCAGTCCCATGGATATCCCCTTGCACTGTACATACCACTTATTCTCAAACGAAAAGTAGTTTCTCTTCAAAATCACCTGCAACAGATCCCTAATCAACATCAATTCCTTCTGTGTGAAAAGTCCTGCCTCATTCAATGATTATTTCACCACTTTAATCCCATCATCATGTTGTACGGATGTATACTGATACTGAAAGTAGCCATCAAGCAATTACCAGGGAGTGTTCCCAATCCTTTACATTTTCCAAGAAAATCTGCTATGTCAAATCTATGAAGGAGAATCAACTACTTATGCTCTCAACAACTGGTCCAAAAGGCAGCCACAGCTTGAAAGACCAAGCTTGTACTTACCACTACTGGTCTCCTTGGAGGCATTCTAAACCTTTATGTATCTTTGAGACACAGTAGAAGACAGGTGTAATTTGATGTTCTACTAACAGATATTTAGCCAACTTTCTGGTCAATACACCACCTTCCACTGCCTCAACAATCTCTCAAATCTTACCTTTTACTGCTATATAGGAATATTGAAAAACTTGGATATAATTAGATATATCAGAGGGGCGAGATATTGATGACATCTTCCTAATCTGAATGGATATAAAGGAAAAACGTTCCATTAGTAAAATGGGATTCAGTGCACTTTTGTAGCAAAAAAACTCACAAGAGTGATATAAAGGTGATACCTTTTAATGGCTAACTGAGGACATAGAAAGTGCAAGCTTTCCTAGAATGAGCCTATTCTTGGGGTATTTGGTATCAGATCCTGAATGTCTGTAAATGTGGAGGGGAGTCTACTGATTATACATTTTAGTTCCTATATGTATATATGGGCTTAAAATTTGAAGTCCTTTGCTACTAGCCAGATTTGAAAAGTTACTCGCCACTGCAAGTCATAACATACCCACCAAGGCTGAATTTCTACTCACCAGGTCTAAATTTTCACTGACTATTGGCTAGTGGCGAGTGGAAATTTTGAGTATATATATATATATATATATATATATATATATATATATATATATACAGCATATATGTGGGATCTCCTTGTAGTTTGCAGTAATGTCTGGGGTCAGAAAGTTGTCTCCGTGCTTCCCTAATCTAGTCTAGTATGACCACAGCACCCCCTTTATCTGCTGGTTTGGTCATAATGTCCTTCAGTGACTTAATGGCCTTCATCTCCTGGGTACTAACATTGTACAGTTCTTTCATTTGTTTATCCAGGATGGTGGATTTAACTGTTTGTCTGAAAATCTATGCACTCATCCAGTTTGGGTTGAGTCTTAATAGGGGAGTCCAGCTAGATTTGCTGTTTTAAGTATGTTTACGTTGTACTGTGTTGCTGGGTTCATAGTTGATCATTTCGTGGAATAATTCCTTAAGGAGTAATCCCCTGAAAAATTCATCCATGTTGAAGAAATCTTCTATGTCACTGCAGAGCCCAGTTTGTCTAATGGCTTTGTATTGCAGAAATTCAGTAATTTGAATAGTATATGGTTCTCTTCATTACTTAGTGTGTGTTATGAATGGTTCACAATGCAGTCTTGCTGCTCTGTATTCCCTTGAAGGCTGTGATTATTTGTTCTTGCTGTAGTATGGAGAACTGCTTTAACCCAAAGTCTGAGGAGTTGTTTTATTTTGTTGTAAATCAGGCACTCTTATAGATCTTTTGTAGTATTTATATAGTTTGCGTTTTAACTCCTTTGTGTTACTTCCTTCCAATGTATTATTTAGGACCTTGATTTCTCCCTGTGTAGTTATCTTACTGTTATAATACACTCCAATAAAGTGGTTCTGTAGCTTCTCTGATGTTCTTGTACATAGTTGGGCATACCAAGAATATATGGTAGGGTCTTTGATGGTGAGGACTTTAGGAATGAGGTTCTCCTATAGTGGTCCAGTTGTGCCAGTTTCTTCACTGGTGTGTTAAGCTTCATTTGAGAGCAGTACATTGTGGCATCTTTCTTTGTAATACAGAAAAAAATGCGGTATCCTGTTAGCCAATACAGTAGATGGGATTCAGTAAAGTTTTGTAGCAAAAAACTCACAAGATTATTGTAGTCCAAAACAGCTGGTAAACAACAGTTTTCCAGGCTACTGCACTGTTCAATGGCACTGAAAGGGTTAAACAGAGGGAGGATTATACGTAAATATTCTCTCTGGCTGGTTGTACTGGAACAGTAGAGAGATGTCCAATACAGCCCTGAGGAATGCATGGATTATAACATTCAACTTGAGAAAGGAACTAAGATGGTCAGCCTATAGCACACCTGCAAAAATTGTCTCTATAGCCTATAATCATACTCCAAAAGTGTGACATAAATGCAGTAACATACACGCACACACACACCAGCATTTTTGGAGCATTTCTATTAAAAAAATTATAAAAATAGTTGGAGCAGAGCAAGATGCGGGAGGAGGAGCAGTGGGAGCCTCTGCTTAGGTTTGCATTGGGCCCTAAAATATCTGATGGCAGCTCTGAGGTGTTGCATACCCCTCTGGCACTCAAAGGGTTAACATTATTTCTTGTGTAGTCCCTATACTGCCCCTTTAACAAATCTCTCCTGAAATGTTTGTGAATGGAATCACTTCATCTAAGGAGGTTTGTTTCACACTGGGTCTGACACTTTTATAAATATTAGCACTCATTCATTTGCAGCGATTACTAAAACAAGCAAATAGTGCTTATCTTATGTACATACAATTCTTTTGTACATGGGAATTACAAATGGATTAGATAAAACAGGTTTACGCGTGCTGGATTCATCAGCCCACATGCATAAGAACAAAATTGAGTAATTCTGGGGCAACCCAGCTATACCACATAGGAAGTTTTTTTCATTGAATGCTATGCACTGGAGACCTCTCTATCATTCAATGGGTTAAAAGTACAATGTATATCAATAGGAATATGGTGCAATTGATATGTTCCAGAATTGCTCCATTTTGACTTTATACCAAGGACTTATCCAGAGGAATTCTGGGGAAATCAACTGCACATAAAATCCCATTAATTTAAACAGGGGTTTAATCACTTGACTGCTAGAGAGGTCTCCAAGCCATTGCTTTTGCATTCAAGGACCAAGATGCACTAAGGGCCAAAAAGGGCTCCGGATGATGATCTCCTGTCAGATCTGTGTCAAAAGCACATCACCAGCATGCACTAATGTGTCTTCAATATCATATCCCATCAATCCACCACATCTTCAACAGGTTTTTCGGTTTTAACTGAAAACATCAATGGCTCATTTCCATATGGAAACACAGATTAATGAGTAATTTCTATATGGAAATGCAGTTTAACAAGACAATGTTGTATTCATGTGGGTGTGTTTATATGTTAATGAGGCTGTTTGCCACACACATTAACCCTTGGAGTGCCAGAGGGGTATGCAACGCATTGCTTTGCAATGCGTTGCATACCCCTCTGGCACTCAAATGGTTAAGCTCCAATAGCTGCCCCTGTTGTCTGTGTTCACATTCCCAACATCGCCCACCTGAGGTCTGTGATGCTGGGATCCACCTATAGGTCTCTATGGAACCAGAGGACAGTTTGCTGTCTCTGCTACAGAGCAGAGACTGCAGATGCCCTCCTTTAACTCCTTTCGGTGCCATAGGGATGTGCATTGCATACCCCTGTGGCACAGAAAGGGTTAAAAGCTGCACAAACAACCTCTGTATATAGTAATGTGCAAAAGTTTTAGGCAGGTGTGAAAAATAGACTGCTTTCAAAAATAGAGCTGTTAATAGTTTATATTTATCAGTGCACAAATACAAAGTGAGTGAACAGAAGAAAAATGTAAATCAAATTAATATTTGGTGTGACCACCCCTTGCCTTCAAAAGAGCATCAAGTCTTCTAGGTACACTTGCACACAGTTTGTTAAGGAACTTAGCAGGTAGATTATTCCAAGCATCTTGGAGAACTAACTACAGTTCTTCTGTGGATTTAGGCAGCCTCAGTTGCTTCTCTCTCTTCATGCAATCCCAGACAGACATGATTATGTTGAGATCAGAGCTCTGTGGGGGCCATACCATCATTTCCAGGACTCTGTACTTCTTCTGTACTCTGAATATAGTTCTGAATGACCGTATGTTTGCAGTTGTTGTCATGTTATAGAATACATTTGGGGCCAATCAGATGGCTCTCTGATGGTATTGCATGATGGATAAGTATCTGTCTGTACTTCTCAGCACTGAGGATGCCATTAATTCTGACCAAATCCCCAACTCTATTTGCAGAAATGCAGTGCCAAACTTGTAAGGAACCTCCACTTTGCTTCACTGTTGCCTGCAGGCACTCATTCTTGTACTGCTCTCCAGGCGTTCTGCAACAAACTGCCTTATGCTACAGCCAAATATTTAAAAATCTGACTCATCAGTCAAGAGCACATGCTGGCATTTTTCTACACCCCAGTTCCAGTGTTTTCATGCATTGTTGAGTCGCTTGGCCTTGTTTCTACATCGGAGGTATGGCTTTTTGGCCGCAAGTCCTCCATGAAGACCACTTCTGACCAGGCTTCACCGGACAATAGATGGGTGTACCAGGGTCCCTCTGTTTTCTGCCAATTCTGAACTCATGGCACTGCTGGACATCTTCGAATGGTGAAGGGAAGTAAGCATGATGTGTCTTTCACCTGTTGCACTAAGTTCCCTTGGCCGACCACTGCGTCTACGATTTTCAATGCTGCCCATTTCTTTGTGATTCTTCAAAAGAACTTGGGCAGCACATCTGGAAACCCCTGTCTGCCTTGAAATTTCTGCCTGGGAGAGACCTCGCTGATGCTTGTGTCTGGTTGTTGTTGTGCTCAGTCTTCCCATGGTGTACGATTTTTGACATTAAACTTCAGCAACCTCACCTTGTTAGCTGAGGCTGGTTGTTCCTCACACAATTTTTTCCTCTTACACAGCTATTTCTGTTTCAGTTAATGATTGTGTTTCAACCTACATATTAAATTGATGATCATTAGCACCTGTGTGGTATAATTGTTTAATCATACACCTGACTACATGCCTACAAAATGCCTGACTTTGTGCAAGTGTACCCAGAAGAATTCATGTGTTTTGAAGGCAAAGGGTGGTCACACCAAATATTGATTTGATTTAGATTTTTCTTCTGTTCACTCACTATGCATTTGTTAATTGATAAATATAAACTATTATATGTTTGTTTTTGAAAGCATCCTTACGTTACAGCATTTTTTCACACCTGCCTAAAAGTTTTGCACATTACTGTATATGAAATTAACAAAGTCCTTAATACGTGCAAATAAAATGGAATAAATGGGACTGTATAAAAAATGCTTCTGGAATAAGGTATCCCTCATAAAATATCACGTTGCCATTTTCCCTCTTCATCTCTGCTTGTGCCTCCATACCCATGAGCCCTGTACTCTGTGCCCAATTATCGAGAGCTTGTGCTAGTTTTGTTTCTTGGATTGCAGTTGTTACTGACCTCGGCTTGCCTAGGCTCCGTTCCTGGTGTACAGATACCTGGCTTATCCCCCACAGTGAATATTGTCTGCCCTCTAATATTTCTGACTCTCCAGGTTTGATCTTGGCTCTGCTCCTGACATTGGCTCGGTTCTCTCTATCAGTGTATCCAGCTCCAGTGACCTCGGCATTCTGACTACCATTGCGCCTGCCTGTGACCGGCTGTGAGGAGGTTGTACTCCTTCCCCTTAGACTGGCGTAGGTTGGCAGCTTTGCCAGACTTGCTCTGCTGTCTCTTGCTGCCCGGATCACTTGTGGCCATGATACATCTACCTTCCCTGTAGTGGGGTGGAGTGCCTGCCTGTTACTGTGGCACCCGGCCTTACCTCTTATCGGGCCTCATCCTAGTTCCCTCGAGGTCCCGCTGTTATGTTCCCTTGATCACCGGAGCGTTTCATTTTCAGACTGGAGCTAAATCAGATCAGTCTCTGTTTCCTCTGCCTTCTGGATCAATTGATTAACTTGTTCGTGTCTTGCTACAGTCTTAGCCCGTTCCACCAGGTCAGTACTCTAGTTGCAGTCTATTGATTTATTGTTTTCTGACCTTATTATCGGTAGCTATTCTGCCTATTTTTTCTACGTTTCGTTACTCTGCCTTTCCTCTGGACTCTGGTAGCATTTCTACCTTGTAGCCTTGTATATATTTATTCTGCATCAAGAGGTCTTTGCTAATTAGGTCTTCTAGCTCTCAGCAGTCTCCAGTATTTTCTCCCATTCTGCCCCAGGCCCCAGCTCAACTGTGGTCAGACATCTGGCTTTGCAGCCAGCAAATTTAAGCGGCTTTGGCTGCAGCAAGGGAGGACTGTGGCTGGCATTGCACCCGAGCAACATTCCCTAGATTCGCTCTCTAGCGTCTTGACTAGACCTAATCCATTGGTGACAATATGGCAAAGCAATGTTGCAGCTCTCTGGGAGATGTACAGATGGATCCCCTGCCTAATGAGATCCCCTGCTTGACAAAGCAGCAGACATCACCAAGCTGGGTGCCTGCTTGGTGAAGCATCCGCTGCTTCGCTAAGTGGAAGGTTTCTTCTAGCATCCACTGCTTCGCCAAGCAGGCACCCAGCTTGATGATGTCTGCTGCTTCGCCAAGCATAGGGTCTCCTCAGGCCACGGATTGTTCTATACATCCCTTTGAACTAAAATAGGGTACATCTTGAACTGACCCTGACTCCCTTGTCGCCATGCCACTGCACAATGATATGGGCTACGACATCCAAGGGGCAAAAGTGGCAGAACTGGGTGCTGGGATGCCTTTGCAGCAGCAGTACAATGAGCAGCAGGAGCACAGAATGCTCTTCAAAATATTTTACAGAGTGGACAAACACACTTGGAGCCCCCAATGACAACCAGCACCTTCCTACAGCCGCCTTCCTGGTACCATTTGGAGCTATATGCACAGGGAGGGCATGGAGACTATGCAGGGACCTGGGATGGCCTGGACAGCCTGATGGGGTTGATGGGTTTGGAGTGCAAATTGACACCATCCCCCTGATATCTGAGTGCTGGTAAAAGTCAAGAGGGAGAGAGAGATGAGTACAAGAGGAAGTAAGTGACCCCTCACACCGTTCTGTGGCCCTAGTAGGATGATCTCAACTGTGATAATGCTTCCTTTCCTCCTGATCTCCCCCCCCTCTGAGTCTACCCCTTGACCCAAACGTACAGTCTAAACCTTGTTCCTTCCACCACCACCAAAACCCCACACACACATTTTACATTTGACATTACCTTGCTCACACTGAGACTACTGTACTGTACAGAACTGCATTATGGGGACAGAAAAATAGCAACATCTCAATTGATATATGAGGCTTTAATCCCTTGGATGCAAGAGAGGTATGCAATGCATAGGAAACATTTCTAGCACCAAACAGATTATGATGAAGGCTAGAAAATTAGATTCTAGCCTGTTATCAGCAGTCCATGAAGCAGTAACTTTCATGCCATTGCTGACTTTGTTAGTATAGTGTGAGTTATGCAGTTATGACCCAGCACACTTACACTGACTGTATGGTGCTGGGTGGGGAGAGAAGGGACTGTAACATCTCATCCTATTGAATGTTTCTTGCTGTTAGTTCAGAACCTTCAGTATGGGTGTAACATATATTAAGTCAGCCAGACTGCTCCTGAGAAATGCTGCCAGGATTACTAATGCCAGCCTGCCCCCACAACCTTTTTCTTCTTCATTGCCAGTTACATTTTACATTCCAGACATATTAACAACAACAAAAAATGTTTACTATTGCAGCTTTTTACTCTTTCAGTGCCGCAGGTGTATGCAATGCACACCCTATGGCACTGCAAAGGTTACATGTTAGGGGTGCTGAAGTCTGAGAGGATCACCTCCTCTCCCCCAGTGGACAAATGGGGGATAAGAGAGAATGATCTCAGAATTAAAGGTTGTATATTGCTGGTGATGTGTAAGGGAGAGCATCCCTTCCTCATCACCAGCAGTTCAACAGCCCTCTTTGCTGATAAGGAGATTCTACTCCCCTTGTATCCTTTATTCTTACTGCATATGGAGGTGGGTCTCCATCACAAAGGCAATGTGCTCCCCACACATCGCCACAGCATCGAACCTTAGTGCATCTCCCCCAAGGAATTTAAATCAATCAGAATTTGGAGAGTTCATTTGTCCTCTATGGTGCAGCTTGTTGGCTCCAGAATTCTTCACTTTCATTTTCTGAATACGTCCTGTAGCATTTAATCTAAAAATGTATTGCGATTCTAAATAAGTCACCAATTACTTTCATTCCTTTATCACTTCATTTTTAGGTGCTGCCTTTCCTGTAGTGTGGATATTCAGGCATTTGCGTGTTTACTAGTCAGCTAGGAGAGCAGAATGCAAGTCTTATAGTAGGGCTTTGGGCCTAGAGGGTCTTAACCCTTTGAGTGCCAGAGGGGTACGCAATGCATTGCAAAGCAATGCGTTGCTTACCCCTCTGGCACTCAAAGACTTAAAGGAGAACTATGCCCTAGAAATAAGTGGCTCTTATTTTGTTTAATGGAGCAGTATACCCTAATTATAAAAAATATATTGAAGAGTAAAATAAGGGAATGGAGGACTTGACGTATGAGGAACGGCTAGACAAACTTGGTTTATTTACTCTAGAGAAAAGAGGACTAAGAGAGACCTTATCACATTGTACAAGAATAAGAGAGGTCAATACAAGGATCTCTGTGGTGAGCTATTTATTCCAAGGCCTGAGCAGGTGACCAGGGAACATCCCTTGAGATTAGAGGAAAGGAGGTTTAGACTTCAGCAGAGGAAGGGTTTTTTTACAGTAAGGTCTGTTAAATTGTGGAATACATTGCCCAAGGAGGAGGTTATGGCAGATACAATGGATACATTTAAGAGAAGATTACATTTCTTTCAAAAGGGAACATACAGATTTATACTGTTTATTAGCATGCAGATCAGGAAGGCCTGATAAAGACTAACTTATTTGGTAGTAGAAAAGCTATAAAATTCTCAGTCACTGGGGTATGAGGCAATGGTTGAACTTGATGGACTTGTGTCTTTATTCAGCCTAATTTACTATGTTATAAGGATGGACTAACCACTTCATTCTTTCTTCTTTCTCTGACTTAGGTTCCTTTTGAGGCTCTGGCCTGTGTAGAGTGAATGATGCATTGCTCACAGATGTGCAAATTCAGGCTAGGGTGGGGGAGGCCTTGATTGAGTTTTTCTCTCTCAACGTGTGCTCGGTAGATAGCCCTTTCTCTCTGTGGGAGGCACATAAAGCCACTTTGAGAAGAGAACTTATTCTTCTAGCCTCCATAAAAAGATGTCAATTCCAAGCTGCTGCTCTAACTGATGTTTCTCAGCAACATAAGACATACCCTTCTGCTGAACTCTTGGTCAAAATCCACACAGAAAAAAAACTTTGTTGGACAGGGCAGCGTTATTATCAATATTCCAACCAAGCCCACACTATGCTGGCGCACAGCCTCCACCAGGTACAACACCACAAAAAAATTCACAACATATGATAGCTATCTAACTCAAAGTTCTGAGTGTATTCTAGCTGCTTTTTCTGAGATTTTTAAATCATTATATTCCAATAACCATGCACCGGACGCCAACCCGACCACTGTCCTCTCATACCTCCAACAATCTTCCCTTCCCATCTCATTGCTGATCAGACAAAGTGCCTGAACACCCCAAATGATCCCCAGGTGGTATCAAGTATAGTCAAACAGCTTAACCCCTTAAGGACCCATAATGTGCCAGGACTGTCATGGGTAAACTTACAATAAGGACGAGTGACAGCCCTGGCATTTCATGCAATTCAGGGGTCCCCACATGCCTGCAAGCTGTTTGGGCACCCCTGAATATGAATTGACAAAAATAAATGCTCCATGGTACTTAACTGCCAGCCTAAGGGGTTAAGGCATCCGAGGCACCGGGGCCTGACAGCTTTATGAAGAAATATTACAAAGCTTATTTCCCCGCTCTGCTATATTATCTAGTAAAGTTTTCAGCCTCACTCCTTAAAGGTGACGAAGGTGTACTCTCCCTACACTTCTGTTTACAAAAGGAATATGCAATATCCATACAAGAAAGAAAGACACTCACCAGTAGATGTTCTGAATCTGCACCAGGAGTCCTTCCAGGCCAAAGAGAATGTTTTGGGCGTAACACTCCCCCTTCCTCAACACAGCCCACTACAAACAAGTGCACCCGTTTGAATCCTCCACTATATTACAACAACCCACTACGCAGGTATACAAGGCCACGCTACGATACATCACTTCCTCCCCAGGTCACATGTGAAATAATCGGAATGGGACATCGGTTGCCCAACAACTCAATATGTTACTTGGTCTCATGCAAAAATCACATACTAGAGTGACTGAGGGTCATTCTCTTTTAGAAAAGTTATCATATAATTGGCTACTATGTGTACAGAATATCGTCATAAGGTCCCCTGCATATTGGACGATCTACAGGAGAAAATTAATTTTAAAATATATATACAAATACTCCAATCAGAATAGCACAAATCTATTCATCCATTATTATACAGTGAAACAGCCACTGAAAGAGGAGCTGTTACAGCTTACCTTAGTTTCAGCTTCATCTACAGGCGCGAGGCTTCAAGCATGCAGCAGGCCTCTGTTTTATGTGTTTGCTTCCTGTAGTCTCCTCCTACCTACTTCCTCCCTCTGAGCTGCTCCTCTTACCTACTTCCTGTGGAGGGGTTTAAAAGGCAGACTGAGTCCTGACTCAGTTGCCCTTGCGTTGCTGTGCTTAGCAGTTCTCTTACCTTGGGCTCTTTGCATGACCTGGCTTGTCTTTCATCCAAACTGTTGCTGACCTGTGGCTCTGTCTGACTATTCTTTTGCGTATTCCTATTAGTGGACATCCAACCTGGTGCAGACCTGTGGCTCTGGCTGACTACCTGAACTGTACATGACCTGTCTTGTCTGACTACCCCCTCTGGTGCTGACTTGTGGCTCTGTCTGACTACTCTTACGTTTGCTCCTTTACCTAGCAAACATCCAACCTAGTGCAGACCTGGGGTTCTGGTAGACCAGATCTGATGCTGACTGCAGGATTGAGTCAGCTATCTACTTCCTCTCTGACTGCAGGCTGAGTCAGAGTCCTCTCCTTACTGAAGGCAGGCTTGCGTTGGTACATCTTCCACTTCGGATCAAGATCCTGTGTTCCTGTTCCTGACCCAGTTCCTGCTCCCGTTCTGTTCCTGGTTCCGGTAGAGACTACCAGTGGCTGAGGCCTAATCTCTAGCATTGTGGTCAAGCCTGGCAGCCTATTATTTCTGATAACTAAGCTCGCTGGCTTGTAACCCTCTGGTTGTTACTACTGTATATATTTGCCTACCTACTACTATCAATAAATTGCATTTAACTATATCGTACTGACTCCTGAACTTTTCTGGGAACTGTGACAGGAGCACTATGACCACATCATTGTGACTTTGTTCAGTCAAAAAGGTAACTCCTATCGGAATCATCTGTATTCAATTATTTCATTAAGATCAGCAGGTGCAACTGTGCTTATCCTTTATGTGCACCTGGCTTCCTTCTGTAGTAGCACCTTATACCTACCCCCCCCCCCTCTTTTTTTGGGTGGTACATGCTCCAATATTTGAGATCTCATTTGAGATATGTTATGTCCATCTGATTAAAATGTCTAGTAACTATAGTATCTTTACCTGTCTGGATATCAGACTTATGTTGCCCTATCCTGTCTTTCAAAGCCTTAGGGGTCTTACTGCAATCCATAGGGACACTTTATAATTTATAGCACAAATGTACTGAGGTGTTGAAGTATCATACTCAGATTCTAAGCCAACTGAGCGACAGGGACCACTATAGGGTATTGCCAGCTGACCCAGTGTGTTTAATATCAGCAAGATAACACATACCGTCCTGAACTGAGCTGTGGAGGAACAGGTGATTAACAAAAACCGTGTCACAACAGTCTTCTATATCTTATTGACAAGACCTATGGGTTTAGGAGGTCTAGGTCTCCCACATGTCTATTCTTATTATCAAGCGGAGCAACTAGCAAAACTCTTACAAAGGCCTACTGCTGCAGACGTTCTTCCCTGTGTCTCTATTGAACTACTCACTATCTGCTCTCTCCCTATCAGTCATCTACTCTGGGTTTCCAAGACAGCTTGACCTGTTTCAACCCGACTGCTTCCTAAGTAATTAATTCCCTAAAACTGTGGGACACGGTTTCCTTGTCTAAGACTTTGACTCATCCATTTTCAGTATTCACTCCCATACTTGATACTTAGGGAATTCCTTCCAGGATTTGACACAAAAGACTTCCGTCATTGGTCCCCACTCTATCCTTTTAGAGGAGATGATTGTCTGGATGCTGAGGGACTGCTAACATTCACTTCTCTAACTGACAAAGCTAACCTTCCCCCTATGGAGTTTTACCGTTTTTGTCAAAGCTCACATAACTGATGGGCTCCCCCGGACTTAACAATTTGGGGGCTATAGTTGGATTTTGCTGCCCCTTCTGGGAGTGATTTGGGGGGCATGCCCTGTCTTGGGTCGATCCCATGGGGAGGAGGTCGGTCTGATCTTGTATCACTTTGACCATTCCTCAGGCCTCCTTCCTACCCTTCTGTCTTGTGTGCCTGTATTTGTCCTTTTCTCCCCCTTCAGCTCACCTTGACCCTCTTTGGCCTACACCCCCTTTATATTTTTTTCCTTCTCATCCATTACCATCTCTTTCCTCTCCTCCCTTATTCTGCTGTGGAAATGGAGCAGGTATCTATGCATTCATTTTTCATGTTCTCAGTTAAACTGTTATCAATTATAATATCTTGTTGCGCTAATATTACCATTTCTGTGACCTGTACTTCACTAAGCTCAAGCAGCCCCCCCATTATTTTTCTTTTGCACCTGTACCTTATAATCCCTTTCTCCTGCCATGAGGTTGCAGATATGCAGCCATCATAGCAGAGGCATTCTGCTTTTCATTGTATTCATTCCCTACTATTGATTATAATATCTTGGCACTGCAGTACTGTTTGTTCCATTACCTGAATTTTCTGAAACTTGAGCACCCCAACCCCCCCTTTCCCTTTTTTTTTAATCTCCCCCCTTCCTCACTAGTGAATATCTGGTGGCTCTTCTCCCAAGGGAATACAAGGACCCTCACTGTCTCAGGGTAACTTTATGTGCATTATGTGAATTACTTGCTGTTATATTTATGTATGTCATTGGGACCTCGATTGTATTACCTTTTTCTATTTGAACCGCTTTTTTCTGTATCCTTTCCCTATTCATCAAATACTTTAATAACATTTTAATGTGTAAAAAAAAAATAAATAAGGGTACAGTATTGTTTGGCTCCCTATTGAGATTTTACGCAGTACTTCAAGCTGTGGGTTGTAGGTGACTACTAATGGTGTTCTTCTGCGTAAAATCTCAAAACAGCTCCAAACAATAATAAATCCTAATGGCAGATTAAAAAGAATATTTCCAAGACCTCCAATCCTCTACTATAAACAGCCCCCAAACCAACTAGTGGTAAAGAACTCACTAAAGAATGCAACAGAAAATGGTACTTCTCCCTGTCTACAAAAGATGTGTGGAATCTGTGCACACATATATACCACAGATAAGGTGCCCATTCCACATTCCCACTGAAATCAAAATATTAAATTCTCTGTGGCTCATCTAATGTGTTTTACCTCATCATACAGCATGTGTGAAATGACCCTAAACAGAGCTATACACAGGTGAGACAGGACAGACCTTGAGAATAAGCATGAATTCTCATAGGTTCAGTGTGAATAACAAAGGAGTCACCCCAGTTGAGTCAACATCCTTGCAAAATGGATCACAGCATTAAAGATCTCAAAATGACTATACCGATGGGAAATTTTAGGACACCAACACAGAAAGATCTGGGAGTATAAACTGATAACCAAATGAACTGTGGCTTCAACTGTGACAAGGAATTTGTCATTGTTCATTGCAAAGCTCATGGCAAGTGATGGGCTGTGTACCCCTCTGGTGCTTGGGGGGTTAACCCATACATTGTATAGAATTAAACATATCTGGCTAAATACTGGAATTCACTGGAGCATCAAAACGTTAATTAATCTTGTTTGCATTTTGTAGGTCACTTCAAAGAGACTTTACTAGAGTCTAAAGAAAGAATTATGGTCCATATCGATACAACCAGTAGAATTTAAAGGGATAGTAATACTTCGTTTTATCTTTATTTTATTTTGTAGGCATTAAAAAAACATGAAGAATGATATGTCTTATCTCTCAAACTTTTATGGTTTGAGAGATATTCACAAGCAAAGTTTCCCCCTCCCGCCCCTTTTACCTAGTGTAAGCCATCTCTTCTCAGATGTGGAATCCAGTCCATAGACCAGACAGATAACAGAAGGGGACAATCTTCTTACAATGAAAACAATGAAAGCCCTGCCCCCCTTGACAAGCTTTTCAGCTTTTTCCCTTATCTTAATTGCAGTCTACCTGGGCACCTCCCTTCTGATCTGGCTGAACAGTGTTACATCAGTAAAAGGGGCGGGAGGGGGACACTTTGTCATTGAATTACTCTTGAACTTCAACTCTGACAATATTGAAATAACACTCTCCAAAGTCCAAATACTATGATGATTAATTAGAGCTGCTTTTATTATGAAACATTACTATCCCTTTAAATGTTAAAAAAGTGCATGAGTTTTTAAGTCATATATTGTGCATTCAGCCTTCATTCTAATTATATCTGAAGAAGAGACCTAGTTGTCTTAAAAGCTTGCATCCTAGAGCCACTCAGCCAATAAAGGCATAGGCGTGCGCAGCCAGTTGCATTAGGGCGTGCACCCAAAAGCACAAACACACCAGTGAGCGTACATATATATATGTATATGTGTGTGTGCTAAATAAATGATTAGGTGTAAGTTATCTTTCACACGCACAGACATTAAACATTAACACACTCACTCATGCATCATACATAGAAGACACTCATTTAAATATCAAATTAAACAACAGTTGAAATTTATTAAAACATGTTTAATTCAATAAACCCTTGTTAATGTAAACAAACATTTAAATGGTTTTGAAAGTTATTAGGTATCATTTTTGCTCTACTAGTCTCCTGAATTTTCTATGGCTAACACCATATTAATGTTTACCCATATTCAGATAACAGCTGTAAGAAATGTAATACAGCAGTTTATCCACTGGAGGGATACAGCATAATGTCTTGGCTTCCTAAGCTCACCAATGCCTAAAGTTGTTGGTAGATTCTGTCCACTTGGTGGCAATGGGGAACTTTATTCCATTCTCTGAATTGTTTTAAATGTGATGTCTGATGGCAGGAAGTAGGCCCTTTAGTTATACACACCATGAAATCAGTGGATAAGATATAATTAACCTACTGCCAAGCTCGTGGAAACGTATTAACATGCAATCAAAGCTGGCAGAGAAAGGGGTGTTTTACACAAGTTAGCTTAAAGAAGTAGCCTTTCATTTATGCTTTATGCTTTACATATTCTGCAGTGCAGAACATGTAAAGTCAAAGGCCTATTTTTTGTTTTTCATCTTCAAGTTGTTTTTTTTTTGTAACACTTTTGTGTCTCAAACAGTAAACTCAATGAATTTCTGTTACCAGAATATTTTCTGAAAGCAGTGATAGTAATACAATGTAACACTATACCTGCAGTGCTGTGTGCTCTGTATACTGTCTTTAACAGATTAGAGGTGGTCTTTTCTATACTTTTCTTAAGTCTTTTCTTCTACAGGTGTAACCTTCAGCTGCTTATGCCAGGAGTAACGTTGCTGACAGCAAAACCAGATGTCTGTCCCCAGACCAAGATTGTCACACCTGTTGTCAGGTAGATCTGAGGGTATATGCAGCCTGATCATATAATACAATTTCTTGCAATTGGACCCAAAGTGTGTAGAGAAGGAAGCCCAAGATCAACAGTGGGGAAGTTGGAGCTGATGAGTGACAGGGTTCACTACAACCATTGCTACTGGAGCCGGCTTATACGGCCGCTCCAGTAGTAAGAAAGGAAGGCAGAGAATGCCTTCCTTGTCACCCCATGGATCACCTATCCTTCTGAATAGGTGATCCATGTTAGGGGGGATATCAGGAGGGGTCCTGATGCCCCTCTCGAGGTCTGAAAGCAATGTTTATTAAAAGAAAAAGCATATAACCTATGTTAAACATAGGTTATATGTGTTTTATTAAAAAAAAGCCATCAATTGTTGCCCCATGGATCATCTATCCAGAAGGATAGATGATTCATGCTAGGGAGGATGTCAGGAGGGGTCCTGATGCCCCCCTCGAGGTCTGAACTTTATATTTATACTACATTTAACAACAATTATAATAAGAAAGCCTATACAACAAAACATATGTTACACGTTATATGGGCTTTATTGAAAATGCCAGTAATTGTCGCCCGCATTGATCACCTATCCTACTGGATAGTTGATCAATGCTAGGAAGTGTCAGGAGGGGCCCCCCTTGAGGTCTTTATCTAGTGCTGGCGCCTTGCGCCTGAGCAGAATCTAAGTGTTCCTGCCGTGACCTATATCCAATCTTGTTCGAGTCTCTAGTGTTCAAAACACAGTTATTCTTGACTGCCCCTTCAATATCTGATTTGGCTTCCCGTTTGGTATTTCCCAGTAATGATCCTTCACTCCACTCTCCTGACTCCTCTTCTGCCTGCTGCTCGAGTACTTAGTTGTCTAACTGGTTCTTCAGCTCCAGCTTTCTAGACTTCTCTATGCCTCACACTTGGTACCGTCTTGCCTGCTAGTTACTGACCTGGCCTGTCAGCCATTTTATGCCCGCTCCTTTTTACCCTCTACTGTCTTGCTCCCGGTCGAGTTCAACATTTCCTTCCGTTAACTCCGACCTCCTGAGCCGGAGTCAGAGCTATATCTGACTCACGCCTGCAGTCAGAATGGAGCAAACTCTGAATCACACCTGCAGTCAGAATGGAGTGAACTCTGACTCACGCCTGCAGTCAGAATGGAGCAAACTCTGACTCACGCCTGCAGTCAGAATGGAGCAAAGACTGAATCATGCCTGCAGTCAGAATGGGAAATAGATAGCTGACTCGCCTGAAGTCAGTATCAGAGCTGGTCTACCAGAGCCCCAGGTCCGCACTAGATTGGGTGTCTGCTGGGTACAAGGAGCAAATGTAAGAGTAGTCAGACAGAGCCACAAGTCAGCACCAGAGGGGGTAGTCAGACAAGCCAGGTCATACACAGTTCAGGTAGTCAGCCAGAGCCACAGGTCTGCACCAGGTTGGGTGTCCACTATAGGGAAAACAAAAGAATAGTCAGACAGAGCCACAGGACAGCACCAAGTTGGATGGAAGACTAGCCAGATCATACACAGAGCCCAAGGTAATAGAACTGCTATGAACAACAACGCAAGGGCAACTGAGTCAGGACTTAGTCTGCCTTTTAAACCCCTCCACATGAAGTAGGTAGGAGGAGCAGCTCAGAGGGAGGAAGTAGGTAGGATAGGAGGAGAATACAGGAAGCAAACACATAAAACAGAGGCCTGCTGCATGCTTGAAGCCTCGCGTCTGTAGATGACATTGAAACCAAGGTAAGCTGTAACAGCTACGTACCAGGTTTTTAGAACTACAGAAGAGTAATTTTAATAGAGTCAAAACATTTTAGGCAGATCTTAGAGCGATTAGGTAGGAAGCAATTTCACATTGTTACTCCACAGGAGATTTTGAAAACTGTATCAACGAGCGTCATGCTGGATTTACAGATGTAATGCACTTGAATCTAATAGGTTAAATGATAATACAGATGTGAGTACATTCAACAATAGATACTAATCTATATGGCAATGTGGGTCTTTTTTTTCCTTGTTCCACCTTCTAATAGACCATTGTACCTTCTAATAGACCATTGAAATGCGTAGGATATGGGAAGGATATATATCTAGGTTGGAAATATGTAGGATATGAGGAGGATATATATATATATATATATATATATATATATATATGGTTGGCATTAAATATAGTGTAGTATAAGGTATTATATATGTATTGTTGCAGGATGGTTATCATCATGTAACCTGACAAAAATAGTAGTGATTTATTCTGTTCACCGGTTATCAGGTACTGTTCCTTTAAGACAAGTAACAAACAAACAAAACAGAATATAAAACCTACTCCAGTTTGGATACTTACTAAACAGTGCTTTTCCTTACTATCAAAACTGGCCAGCTTATCTGGTTCCCAGTTTACAAACAGATCAACAGAAACAGATTCAAAACAGAATTTTAAACACTGTACCTTTTACTATGTGTCAGGGCTCAAGGCTGACAACTTCTTCTATGCTCTGTGTGTGACAGATAATGCCTTCAGAGACAGAAATTGTAAACTTGCAGCTCAGGGTGATTAATACCACCTGTGAAGCTGCATTGGAGAGCCAAGCGGCTGTTGTTGAGAGGCTGTGCACTCTAGAAAATTCATCCACATTAGCATGTACAGTTAGAGAAAAAATTATTTGATCCCCTACTGATTTTGTACGTTTGCCCACTGACAAAGAAATAATCAGTCTATAATTTTAATGGTAGGTTTATTTTAACAGTGGGAGACCAAGACCATAGTAATATGCTCAAAAGGTGTTTCAACAATGGTTAAGGGAATTAGGGGTGCCCTCATCAGAAGGTTTTAGACTGGCAACTGACAGCTAGGACATGAATCACAGAACCCTTTGAAACTTTACCTCTTCATAAACCCCTGGCCGGACAAATCTCCTTATAATTCTTTCTTGCTCGCAAGTGTCCCCCCAAGTAAATGTGCATGAGCTAAACCTAATATGTTTCTTCTGTAAGAGCTGGGTACCAAGCAGTGGTGTCCATGGAATTGTGTTTTTTGGGGGGCAGAACCATAATATGACCCTTAGGCCAGCCGATCCAACCCATTTGTTTATATGGAAGGGGTAATTGTAGGGTGGGGGAGGTCCCCTTTCCCCCCCTCCAGACGCCCATGGTACCAAGTGCTGTTCTATTTCTTGTCCCTTGTTCTTGACCACTCTGCATACTAGGTAATATCTAAGAATGAAATAGGTATATAGCTCTTTGGATTTCCTTTCAGCTATGACCCCATTAACCTCTACATCTTTGCTACAGTCATTCTGCAAAGTTAAGCCATTGCCTTGTTCCCTTACAAAATGGTTTGTATCAGTGTCTAGGTTTACAACAATAGATTGGTCTTGGGCCTGCTGATCCACCACTGTATCTGTTGACAGTGCGGAATCAGTATTTGGGCCAGGCAAGGTCATACCCTGCTCTGTGTGTGAGAGAGAAAGCCTTCAGAGAGATTTACTATTAAAATGTCACCTTCTACATGGCATCCTTCAAAAGGATCCTTCAAAAACATCAGAATGTTGCCTGAGTCAAAAAGACAACATCAGTATGTAACCCGCATAAAAAGAGAGTCATGTATTCCCCCAATAAAAATCATTGCCTACACCTGCCTGGGTTGCCTACAGCCATACGCAGCACACCTCGCAGTATGAAACTAGAAAGAGGAAATAATCAATGATGTGTGTCAAATGGGCAAAGACGTCTTGGCTGTGTCTTGCGCACTTGCCAGCAGAAGGAGTCAAAACAGATTACAATCCCTTTCTTTGATTGCTCCCACAGGAACAAACAGAAAAAAAACATGATAATTGCCCTTCAATGTCATATTCTAATCTGATGATGACTCCAGGAGAATGCAGGATTTATTATAGAGCAGGGATAGCCAACCTTGGTCCTCAAGAGCTACCCATTGTGCATGTTTTTAGGTTATCTCTGAATGAGCATAAGTAGACAATCTTTCTACCTGCAGCTGTTGGAGACTACAATTCCCATAATACCTAGCCAAACAATAGCTTGTTTGGAATGATGGAAGTTGTAATCTGTAATAGCTGATGATCTAAAGAGTGACTTCCCCTGCCCAATGCCAAACTCTGCCAGGGTAACTTTAGCGAGGACAAGCATGGTTCGTTGATAAATACAAATCTCTTGTTCAAAAGCAAAATACATTGCTAGCAGACAGTGGTAGCCAGGGGAGGGCTGGTCTGAGGGGCAGGGGGGCAATTGCCCCCTGGGCTGGTCATATGTCTGAGCTGGTAGGCCACTGCACCTCTCTATATCTCCCAATTGTTTCTGTAAATTGAGCTACACTAGTGATACCACAGAGCTTACAACTGAAATGGAGCTAAACTAGTAGCATAAACCATTTCACCTGTAAGCACTATAGTATCACTAGTGAAGCTTTACTTAAATTGTAAGCTTTGTAGTAGTGCACTAATGTAGACCCATTTCATCTGTAAGCTATGTGGTATCACTTCACGTCACAACATTAATGCCAATTTTAAAATTAACAAAAGGGGGTGGGCTGGGACAGTGGGCTCGAACGATAATAGAAATGGGCCACTTGAATGTATTTGCCCACTGGGCCACAAGTTGCCAGCCCTCACCTGGTGGTAGCAGTCGCTCACATAAATCTTGAGAATGGAGTAATATAACATAGGAATATGTAAACTTTAATGCCTTAAGGACTGTGGTGTATGCAGTGCATTGTACTGTGCACCTCTCTGGTCCTTAAAGTGGAACTATCATCAAAATAACATTTCCCCCACCCCAAACACTTACTAACATAGCAATAGGCAAAGGCATACTTTTATTATACTGAATAACTGGCATTATTGAAGAGAAAATTTATTTGGCAGGCAGCAGCAGGCTACAGCGCAGACATCTTGGAGAAAAGGTACGTGTGAGTCTGCGCTGTCTGTCCCATTCACTGCCAGGATTGGTGGTGACGTTCCTTGGTACCTTAAGGCACCAGAAGGGACTGACGACGTAGGTGCACAGAGCTTCTCTTGTAAGATCTGTGCAGCTGATGCCTGCTGAAGAAGTTGTTTTTCCTCAATAATGCCAGACTTATTGAGCCTAATGAAAGTATGTTTATGCCTATCACTATGTGAGTAAGGGTTTGGAGGGCAATGTTATTATGATGATAGTTTGGCTTTAAGGGGTTAATTTGATTTACCCATGACTTGCATATGTAGGTATTCTTCTTACTGAAGTCAGGTATACATATTTATATAATTTTGCTTATATCTGCAGCTGCCCGTGCACAACAATCTCTGCTGAAGTTGTCTTTAGTCAGCGCCTCCCCTTCTTACAATAAGCAATGGATTCCAATAGTGCTGAATGTCTTGAATGAGTCAATTGACTTTATCAGATTGACAACTGAAATCAACTAGCAATAAACTACAGCAGAAATCAAATTTAAAATGTACATAGACTTAACTGGCTGATGTATGAAGAACACCTTCCAGGTAAGTATTTCTGTTAACTATTTGAGGACCAGACGGGTGTGCAACCAATTACAGACCAATGCATTTCACACCCCTCTGGTTCTTAACCCTTTGAATGCCAGAGAGGTACGCAACACATTGCAAAGTAATGTGTTGCGTACCCCCCTGGCACTCAAACAGTTAAATAAATAAACAACGTACCATTTATTCCTAGGTTCCCCTTTAAGGCCTTGGAGGAGGTCATCCTGTGGTACAGTACAAGGGTTAAGGCTGCTATCCAACCTGATTAACATTTCCCTGTACATACAACAGATTCTCAGCTGACTTCTCTGTGTAGGTGGCAGATACGTGAGTTTCCTACTTATAATCACTATGTAATTGGACTTGTGTCAGTCCTGTGTTATGTTGGACATAACTAGCAGAGAAGCAGTGACAGAGCTGTGCGTGCAGAAGAACAAGACATTGTCTGAACTAGCTATATTTGTACAGCTCCATCCTCCATCCACACAGCCTCAGTAACACACAGAAGCATGATGGGAAAATGTTTACAGTATACTAGCAAACACTGTATATATAAACAGTTCTGGAGCCTACAAGCTTGTGGGGCACATGTATAATGGAAAAGCCAAGCAATTACTTATGCTGTAATTCAACTGCCTCATAGGGACCAAAATACAAATGGAGCTTTAACACTTTGAGTGGCAGAAAGATGCACAACAGATTGATCTGCAATGTGTTGTGCACTTCTCTGGCTTTTACGGAGTTAAAAAAGGTGTTAGGCAATCTGAGGCTCTCAGCCTACTCTGGACTACAATTCTCATCATCCCCAGCCAGATGTTGGACAGATGGAGGGGTTTAGGTTACCCACCAACGCTATAAATCCTTGAATGCTCCAATGCATTGCAAAACAACTCACTGATCACCTCTCTATCATTCCAAGGGTTAACATTCCTATTTGCATGAGTAGGATTTTTTAATTATCCCCCATGGAGCAGCTAGCGTGCCCCAGAATTTCTCAAAATTTTATTTTGTACATGTACCAATAGTAAACAGAGAGATACAAAGGATGCATGTATTCAGTCACTGTATTATGAGAGTCAGTAGGGTGTACAGCACAACACTGACACTAAAGAGCTAAATCCGTGTTAGTTCTCAAGGCACACCACTAAGTCAGTTTTCCAAGATATCTTTGTTTACTCACAGGTGGGTAATGAGTAGCCCAGTCACTGTAACTGCTTTACCTGAGTTTAATTAGGGATATCCTGAAACCCTGACCTGTTGGGTGTTCCAAAGACTATAGCTAAAAATCACTGACTTAAAGAAATTCCATAAAAATGAACTGGGGTTATACTTAAATAACATGCGCTTCATGGGCATAGCTGGAAACTCTCCGGATTTGCACCGGAGACCCCAGTTTTTGCTGCTAATTAAATGTCTCCGGAGCAGAGACTGATTCTCCGGATGTGGGGAGTTTCCAATTAATTCTGCCCACTTCTGCTCCTTCCCAGTCTGTTCCTCCCACTCCCCACCCTTTTTCCCTTCGTCCCCAGCCTAGTCATCATACATTTTCTGCGTTTTGTAAGCCGCGCCACACTCATGATTAAGCCCAGCCCCTTTTGATGCAAATCTCGTCATTTTTCTCCCCCAGTGGCACCACAGGACTCCCCTCTCCAGGGAATCAACAACAAAAAGCTCCCAGGTATGTTCTTCTGTAAAAATTACCAGTTTGTTTTCTGACGCCCAAAATCTAATCTTACATATGCTCTGAGGAAGCAGCCATTCTTGTCTTTCCCTGGGCTCCCATCGATTGTCTAGGATTATCTGTGAATGGGCAGAGATAAAATGACAGCATTCCTGAATACAAGAGCAGTGGGCTCTAATCACAATCAATTAATTGATTAGCTCTTAAGTCTCAATACAAACAGTACAAACGACATTAAACAAATAATCTGTAAACAGGACAATTTACACAGTCTTTAAAAAGCAAGTTTAATATTATAGTATACTGATGTTAATTAATAAATTTTACATATGCTATCTGTAAGTACGTTATATTTAAAGTTATATTAACTGATTTCATTTTTGGTGTTTAGTTATTTGCTGTTTAGTGATGTTAGTATTCCTTTAAATAATCAGCATTAACTATTTGATGGTTAGCAATCAGACGAGGATTATGTTTTGCATGAGATTTTTTTATTATTTAATAGAATTTGCATGTATTTTGATGGCCAGATTGGCCATGTCCAATGGCAGCAAGCTGCCCCTAAGCCTTAGCTGGGGGAAGCAATTTTCCTTTGCAGTGCAATACTGAGAAGCAAATGTAGTGTGTGTGTGTGTGAAGATAAATAGCTTCCCCCCTTCCCCCTCCTCTCACTTACTCTGGTCTGCTGAAAACAAGCACAGACAAATCCATATAGTTTAAAGGGATAGTAATGTTTCATAATAAAAGCAGCTCTAATTAATCATCATAGTATTTGGACTTTGGAGAGTGTTATTTCAATTCTGTCAGAGTTGTAGTACAAGAGTAATTCAATAACAAAGTATCCCCTCCCACCCCTTTTACTGATGTCACACTGCTCAGCCAGATCAGAAGGGAGGTGCCCAGGTAGATTGCAGAGAGGGACAATCTTCAATTAAGATAAGGGATAAACCAGAAAAACTTGTCAAGGGGGGCAGGGCTTTCATTGTTCTCATAGGAAGAAGATTGTCCCCTTCTGTTATCTGTCCGGTCTTACAACCAGATTCCAAATCTGAGAAGAGATGGCTTACACTAGGTAAAAGGGGCGGGAGGGGAAACTTTGCTTGTGAATATCTCTTAAACCATAAAGGTTTGAGAGATAAGACATATCGTTCTTCATGTTTTTTTAATGCCTACAAAATAAAATAAAGATAAAACAAAGTATTACTATCCCTTTAACCTCCCATGGTAGGCAGTGTTGTACATACTATTATTACCATTACTCTTTATTTATATAGCGCCAACTAATCCCGCAGCTCTGTACAATAGGGAATGGACATACAGATATATTAATAGTACAATCAAATGTGCAGAACAGAAGGATCAGAGGGCCTGGCTCCTGAAAGCTTACAGTCTAGAGGAAGGAATGCATATTTATTGCATCAACAATCTTTCAAAAAAGAGCAATTTGTTTTTAATGTAAACCTCTTAAAAGGATAGTAATATATATTGTAGGATTCATCCTCTTGAGTAAAACAATGACACTCCCACTGCTGAGAGGTATTTAATTCAAACGTTATTGCAGCTCAAACTTGATTTTTTTTTTAGATGCTGTATCTCAATGGCCTGAGATTTTACAGTGGCGCTGTTGCTATACCATCCTAGGGAAACCAGCTGCACTTCACTGACAAGGTCCAAACAAGGCCGAAACTTAAGTGTGGTTTAGCCGGTAATTCCCGTGCAGACGGGACTTGCCCATCATCTTGGATCTGGACCGCCCTTATGGCCGGGATTAGTCTAATATGTATGTGGAAATTTCTCCTCTGTAATGTCATTAGAGAGCTAAAATGTGATGCTCTAGACTAACCATAGAACAGGCAACATTGTTTTGTTCATGCTCAGAGCCTTTCACATCTTTTACCCTTTTTACACCATCCTATAGGCAGCTCTGGTCAGCTGACCACAAACAATAGGATGAAGTAGCAACAGCTCCACTGTAACATTGAGATACTGCAACCACAAAATTCAAGTTTAAGCTGTAATAACTATTGAATAAAACACTCTCAGAAGTGGGAGTACACTTAATTTACTCATGAGGATAAACTCTACTATATATATTTAGTTACATATTAAGTGCTCTAAGGATCACAAGGGTGAGCAACAAATTGCTCTGCAATGTGTTGCATACCCCTCTGGTCCTTAATGGGGTTAGTATGTATTTAAAAAGCTGTCTTATTCTAGCAAAGTGACAATATATCCCATTTAATCAGGAATGACAAGGAAAAAAAACAACTGCAGTGTTCCACAGATTCCTGTAATACAAAGATATGAGTTCTTTTGTATTTTGTGATACTCCAAACCTCCAATCCTCAAAGTAACGGGTCTACGGTTGTTACTATTGAAATTTGTACATAAAAGTCTGAATTTCAAGGAAAAACCTCGGCTGCCGGGTAGGTAAGTATTACCCACCACCATTTTGAAAGGTAGGCAGAGCAGGGTGTTCAACAGGTAGGTGCCTCTCCTATTGGCCGTAGCTTGTCTGACAATGACATGCCAAAGCAGGACGTTGCGTTGACAAGTAGGCGGCTCTGTGATTGGTCACCTCCTGCTCCCAGTCTCATTGCTCTGGTTCCAATTGGCAAGATTGAATTAATATGTCAGGTCCGTGCAAAAGTTGCCTACAATATGACTGGGCCCTGATTGTTCTCCACTGATATTGTCACTTTTTCACTCCGATCCACATTGGCTGGAGACTGGAGCAGCAAGACTGAATTGTGTTCTTTGTTCTTTTGTGTTTTCACTGTACAAAAATGTCCCCATGTCCCCAAATAAAGTGTGTTTGTCTTTGGTTTCCATTACACTTGCATTACAGCAACCTAGAAACTTCAAACAGGAACTAATAAGCAGGAAACTCACCAATGACACTGATAATACCTTCAATGGGACAAAACCATGCAATGTCACTCATTACTAACTTTGTAAACACATAAATGAATCCAACATAGCCATCACATCAATATCACAGGATTATACTGCTGTACATCCAAAAATGTGGTATATAGGATTCAATGCAATAAGTGGCACCAAGGATCGTACATTAGGGAATCATGCCAAAAATTACAAACGCATATGAATAAGCACAGATGCACAATAATTCAACACAATGAAGCAGATTGATATACTATGGTTGGACACCATTTTTCTCAACCACATCAATCAATAAACAATTGTATAATCCGGAACCTTAACCCTTAATCTAATTTTGTAAGCCTCCATGAAAGAAATGCATTTGAACTAAGGATGATCATTCTCGTTGACCCCTTTGTGGCAAGTATTGGGAACCTTACATATTCAGTCCTTTAAGGACGGGTGACTTTCTGGCATGGCAAGAGTTAAAACTCCCATCACGCCTCAGCGCTCGATGGAAGCAAAGCTGGGAAGGCAGTTGCCAACTGGTCTGGCAGTTATTTTAAGCCAATGTGGGTACCTTCCGCACATATGATTAGCTGAAACAGTGAATCACATGTGCTAGGACCCATTTGACAGAGGCAATGTTTGTGAACACTGTCTCTTTCACTTCTCTATGTATCCTTCCGCACACAGATCGTGAGGTAGACAGAGAGACAGAGAAGCTACATTGTGCTCTGGAATCAGCTACAATATAAAAAAAAAGTGTGCTACTTTGTTTAAAAAAAAAAAAAAAAAAAAAAAAAGAGAGACAGAAATTTCCCCCTCTGATCACTGTACTATACAGTGATCAAATATAGCAGGTCAGCTGATCTGTAGTGCACTTTTTAACAAATAAAATCAATAATGTAGAAATATAGTTAGGGTGGCCAAGTATTAGATAGGAATAGCTTTGATAGACTTACTGTTAGGTTGTTTTTATTAAAAAAAAATGTATTCATATAGAACAATTTACCTTTTAGGGGTTTTAATATGTGTTAGTTCTGTAGCTTGGGTGGGTAGTTATTCAGTGGGGAATTAAGTAGGACTGGGCTTTAGGTAGATTATTAATTTAAAAAATGACATAGGTAGATAAGTAGGCTAGTAAGTGTGGGTGGGTAGTCAAATTGTCTGATGCTCAATGGCACAAATTGGCCACTTTGGCTTATAAGTGTAGCTTTTCCACCAAGGTTCAGGAAAATACTTTTAAATTATTATCCAGATGGTATATGGTTCCGTCTACTTTATGAATGATATACCCCACTGTCTCAGATAGATGTTGGCGCTGCCGACTGCACAAGGGAGACTTTCTACATATTTGGTGGACCTGCCCACTGATTAGACCTTTCTGGGAGTTTTTTGTGCGGGTTATTCGGAAAGTGGGTGACCCTGCTATCTCACACGCTCCCATGTCCATCTTACTACACCATACCCCACATCCAATAGGCCTGTACAGGAAATCTTTGACCATTCATTTATTGAATGCGGCTAAAGTGCTCATCCCTAATCACTAGAAACAGACTCTCCCGCCCTCATTTCAGGAGTGGTTGGTCTCTGTGGAGTCGATGCACACAGTTGAGGATGTAGCAATGTCCGCTCAGGGTAAAGGGTTGGTTCATGCGAATAAATGGTTACCCTGGACTTTATACTTAGAGAGCCGTGAGTGTAAGACTGCACTGGGCGGGGAGCCTTCACCCGTCTTTATACCTTATAATTTCGGGTCCCGTTCCCTCTGGAGCATTGGTGGTTTAAGCCCATGGTACCTGCCCATCAGGTATCTCCCTTTGCCCCCCCTCTTCTTTTCTCTCTTCCATCCTCTTCTTTGCTTTGTTTTTCCTTATTTTTCCTTTTCTTTTTCTCCTGTTATTAATATGTATTTCCTGCAGATTGTATGATTGATTACGTTTCCTTTATTACTGTTATGCATATTTTGTTCAGTGCATGGGGCTCCGTATCACTGATTTTGTATTTGCCTGTACGGCAGGTTTATGCTATACCTTATGATTATAAGGGAATGTCTATTGTATGCTGTTTTTGAAAATCTCAATAAAAAATTTTTATACAAAAAAAAAAAATAGCTGAACACTAATCAATGCATATTTTGTAAATCTGCAAATATCCTGTGCTTGAAATCCATAGCAACATTGTAATGTAGGTGCAAAAATACAAAAAAAAAAAAAAAAAAAAAAAAAAAAATATATATATATATATATATATATATATATATATATATATATATCCTATATAATAATTTGCTAAATGTATGTTTGTCAGAAGCCATCATGCAAAGTAGAGACGGCTGTGAGCGTGCAGTCATGCGCACTACAGACTGCCCACGCCGCGGCTGATAACGGAGCGGGGCTCCGAATTCAGACCGTAGTCCTCTGAATTCGGGTCGTCCTTCTCCGTATCAGCCTCAGCGCAGGCAGTCTCTACTGTGCATGACTGCACCACGACCGTTGCCTGGTGGTACTGTGGCCCGTGTACACGGGCTCTTCAACTAGTACATTTATATTAGCACAATTTGGTACAGATTTCTGGAAAAATAGCTTCATGAAAAACTCTAAAATTCTATTAATCAATTACCCTATGTGGTCTGTGTTTCAGAAACATGAATGAATGAATATGTTTATTTATATAGCGCCACAAGTGTACGCAGCGCTTTACAGTTTCAGGGTTTAAACAATACAGGGTTACAGGTGCTTTGTAGAGTGAAACATTGGGTGCGAGGTCCCTGCCCGAAAGCTTACAATCTAAAGTGGTAATGGGAGACATACAGAGTACATTAGGGTCAAGTGCTGAATACAGTGCTAGTTTTCATGATAATAGAGGACATCAGTAATGTAAATAATTTATAAGAGCGTTCATTGTACAACATCAGTGCCTTCTAGCATGCTGTGATTTTATCCAAGAGGTGCATTTTCAAGTGAGATTTGAAGGTTATCAGAGAGGTGCAGTGGCGCAGGTTGGATGGTAGAGCATTCCATAGATACGGAGCAATGAGAGAAAAAGGTTTGATACGTGACAGGGCTGTAGATACAAAAGGAGCTGAGAGAAGACAGTCATTGGCTGAACGTAAGTGTCGGGATGGAGTATAACGGGAGATGAGAGTGGAAATGTAAGAGGGAGTAAAGGAGAGAAGTGTCTTGAAAGAGAGAAGTAAGATTTTGTAAGATATCCGGAGTTTTGCTTTTGTTGGTCATTTTTGGGCACTTACACCGTTAACTAAGCTAGGATCCTCACATGCCACATTTTGTAAACTTACAGCTTTGAAACAGTGGTTCATCTTGTAATATTTACCCTGTAAATGTGAAAAATACATTGAAATCCTAGTCATATGGGTACTCCTATATTCAGGACAAGTATGTAAACATATATGGGGTATTTTTTTTCCAGATGAACTAATAGTGTACAAGGTATGACAGTAAAATCTATGTAAAATGTACCTCAGTGTTGCTGAGCGCTGCGCCGGGTTCTCTCTCCCCTTCTCTGCGTGCTCTGCTCCTCCCTATCATTCTGTACGCAGTGAAGGGGGGAACAAGAGCACAACATTTGTAATTTCTCATTACTAGTTCCATTGCACTCATTTAAATGTAAGAGACATGACAGAGTTTATATTGCATTCAGAGTGAGTTCTATAAAGGTATTTGGCTCACACCTTTGAGCCATATCTGCTTTATCTTATTTTTTTATCCACTGGATATTTTAATTCCCAGTATATGTTACTGTACAACATACCGTTCCTAAAATATTTACAAAACTGCCATATTGGAATTGTTTTCAGCATTTGAATCATTCTATCAACTTTATAAATAAAGGTGACATTAAGCATTATACAGAACAGAACAAATAGCACTGTAAATATTGTGTGAAAGAAACTGAACTGTATCTACTAGTACACTGAGACTGTTTTCATCCTATATTCAGAAATGGATTTAAAGGCAGCTGCTGTCTAATATTACCTGTAGTACATTTTCTGCTTCAGGGTAAAAAAATATCTAAACCTCTAAGTTTAATGAACCAGAAATCCTGAATTTAAACTGAAACAACACACTCACTGAAACAAGAAGTACAGTGCGCTTACTGAAACAAGTAGTACCCTGCACATCACTGAAACAAGTAGTACACGGCACTCGTTGATGAAGGGCTGAAGAGATGTTTGAGGGATACAGTGCAAAACTATAAACAGCAATAGGAATCACTCTTCCAGGCTGATGATGTGGTGTGTGATGCTCACCAGGAGTTTTAGCACTAATGGGTGTGGGCTGAAGTGACGTTTAAGGACACGACATGAGAATCTCGCTCTTTTTATGCAGGGCGAGATTCTAATGTTTCATCACGGCGTCATGCTTAATGCTCCATTCATTTGCACGCTGTTTTCTCTGCAACATTTTCAAAGTGAGCCAGCTGAAAGTGAGCACAGGATAGCCCCACAATAAAAAGCACCTACCTTCCTGCAGGGGAGACTGCTGGCTAGGGAGCGCAGATAGAGTACAAAAGTAGGAAAACTCTCCTAGAACAATGCACGAACAAAAACTAAAATATAAATAGACTGAATGAAAACACTCCTCACAGGGTAGAACTGACCTGATACAGGAAGTCCAGAGAGGTAACTAGGAGTTGAACTGGAACAACTGGTGTTGGAGAAAGGGAGAACTGAGGGAAGGTCATACAGGCTGGGTCGGCAACAATCAGGAGAAAGATCAAGATTGGCAGGCTGAAGAGTGGTCTGAGGACAGGCAGAAATTGGCAACAGTATGGGCTAAGACAGGCAAAAACAGCGGGATTGAAATAGGTTGGGAAAACGATCAGGAACGGCAACAACTAGTCCAAATGACAAAGAGAATGGGAAGCAAGGAGGACTAAGCTCAAGGCTAAGGTGCCCAGAACACTGTGATAGTACACAGAGCAAAGCAGGAAGTGCCCAGATATAGGCAACATCCTGATTTCACCGTGTAAGCGACAATACGTCATGACACACCTGACAGGGATGGGGAATCAGGAGCTCTGTGACACAGAGCACTCTGTGACATATGGTTGAACAATGACATACTAAAAAGTCCAAAATTGTTCTTGTCCTCTAGTGTAAAAAAGCTTGTCACTAAGGGGTTAAAACACATGAAACACACCTCCAAACCTGTTTCGCTCTCCATCATGAGTCTTAACCCTTTGTGGTATGGTACTCACTGCACCTCAAACCCTGTTTCCCTCCATCCTGGGCTTTAACCCTGTGTGGTATGTACGCACAGCTCTTTTTAACTCCCTGTTCCAGTCTCCATACTGTCTGCCTCTCCCAGTAATCTTAGTCATATGCCTCACTGTGTCTGTTTAATAGCAGATGTTTTAATGGTGTCATACCTGATTGCACTCAGAACATTAAAATAATTTGTAACTGGCCTCATCCAGTCAGTCATTTTATGATGGGATTTCTAACTAGTTTAAATTCAGACAATGTTAATGGGTGCTTTAGCTGAGGTGGAATTAGCAGGTACCTTTATTCCAAGTACACCTTTTTCTAAGTACTTTTAAGTGTTGGACAAGAGAGTTAGTCATGAGAGGTGGGAAGGTAAGAAAGACAGCTAGTGAAGCACAGCCACCTAAAGACAAAAGGCAAGTAAACATAGTTCTCGTATAAAATAGATGACTTGACTAAAAGGGCAGGGAGGGAGAACATTTAGAATGATATTACAGGAAAACTATAAAAGATACATCAACAAGACATAGATCCTTTGCTTTATTTTTTAATTAGTATAATATTAAAACTTCTTGAAACAAAGTATTACTTTACTATCCCTTTAACTTATAACCACTTCACTGGAAAGCTACCAGGATACCTGAGAGTATGCTCACTCCAGCTCTCCATACTAACTGTAACAACTGCTCCACTGCTGACATCTCGCTGAGTATTCCACATTGCAAGAAAGAAGCTGCTCGATCTGCCAATATGTAAGTGTACCTAAAAAGTTATATTTATGTTGATGTGTGGTTGTGTATCTATCTATCTATCTAATATATATATGTTTATTTTTTCTCTATTTGTGTAAATACGCAAATTTGTACTTTAAAAGCTCTACAGGACATACCTGAAAATTAGAAAAACCTCAATGTATTCATCCTGGTAAAACATTTTCTAATTAAATAAATAAAACAGACCCAAGAAACATCTGGGATTCTTATCTCATTACCAGACATTTCTATACCCAGTGCCTCCTCTGTAGATTTCCCATCCCCCCCATCTTCTCTCTGCTTTGCATCCAACCCACTGTCCAGACACCCTTTATTTATTGCCCAGTCCAGTTACACAGATATCCCCTTTTTCACCCTCTCCAAACTTTCTGTGTAAATATCCTAGATTGTTATCTAACTTGGGAAATCTGCATTGTTTTGAACATGAGTAAAGGGTGGTACTGTGTCATGTGATCAAACAGACTTGTGATTTAGTATTGCTTGACCTGAGGAACTGAGTGGATCTCTTTAATGCTTGTCTTAAAATATAAACTGTTAGCCTAGATAAAAAAGGTCTCACCAAATACCACAGTACTCACATCCTTGTATTACCAAAACTGGACTAATAAGGCTACTACAAATTAATGGATTCTGGTGTCCCTGATTAAACCCTTTGAGTGCCAGAAAGGTGTCCAATGCATTGCAAAGCAATGCATTGAATATCTGTCTGGCACTCAAAGGGTTAAAAGTGCATGCAATGGAGTAGCAGAGGAGTGGGCACAAAATAAAAAAGGCACACAAACTTCCCACTGAGTTAAATTAGGGTTGCCAGAGCATCCCTTTACAAGAGAACACATGAAAAATGCCTGCTGCAGGGCTCCAGTGGTTATTTAATAGGTTGCAATGGTTCCCATGTATCAAAACAGCAGTGATTTTTCATAAGTGTCCTCTTTTAAATGGAGGATCTGGCAACCCTATTTAAATGGGTGTTTTAACCCCTTAAGGACCGCATGGTCCGAGGGGTAGGGCGCTCTAGAGGACCACAGCACTTTTTTAGTTTTTTGCATAACCATGTTCTGTGATCACAGCGCGGTGGGCAATCGCTCCGCGATCACAAATTTCCGTGATGTGCCACAACCATCACCAGTTCTTAACATCCGGACTGATGTCTTGGGTCATTAACGGGTTATGAACTGGATGCCAGACATACCAAACAAATTTTAAGGGGAGTTTAGGGGATTTTTGTCTCCCCTACATTGTAGTTTGTTTCCACCAGACCACATTATGCCCTTTTCTTTTAAAGTGATTGTAATGTTTCACAAAAACAGCAGCTCCAATTAATCTTCATAGCAATTGAGCCATAGAGAGTGTTATTTCAATACTGTGAGAGTAGTAGTTCAAGTGTAATTGAAAGAAAGTTTCCCCCTCCCGCCCCTTTTACCTAGTGTAAGCCCCCACTCCTTAGATGTGGAATGCAGTCCATAGACCAGACAGCTCACATCAAGGGTCTATATTCTACTGTGAGAACAATGAAAATCCTGCCCCCCTTGACAGGTTTTTCAGTTTTTTCCCTTATCTTAATTGAAAATTGTCCCTCTCTGCAATCTACATGGACACTCCCTGCTGCTCTGAGCTGAGCAGTGTTACATCAGTAGAAGGGGCAGGAGGGGGATACTTTATCATTAAATTACTCCTGAACTACAACTCTGACAGAATTGAAATACCACTCTCCATGGCCCAAATAATATGAAGATTAATTAGAGCTGATTTTATTATGAAACATTACCATCCCTTTAAGCATAAAGCCCAAGCTGTATTGTGGAAGGTGAGTGTGAGGTATTTTGTAAGGAGGAAACAGTAAGAGTCCTGTTTCCCATGGCGTGTGCTCAACTGAAACATTGGGGGAGGGGAAGAGTTTCAGTTTGTGAAACATCAAAGCATTGTCAGAGGTGAAGGCAAGAGGCCAAGGTGAGGATCTCAACAGGAAGCCTGTAGGACAGGACCTGGTCAACAGTGAGGTTAGGTTAGGCCCCTTTTGTACAGATGACACCAGAGCTGAGCTGGATCTGTCACCCATGGTGACAAGTAATGTGATCCAACAAATTCCAGCATGCAGAAACTTTCCTATATTTCCATGGATTACAGTAAAGGTGCAGTAAGGAATGTCTGCATGGTGGCCTATGGGTGTCACTGACAAACCTTTTGCACTAGTAGTGTTGGTGGCTGTGATCTTCATCGCAACCTCCAAAGAACTGCCGATCCATGTGGTCCAGATGGTACTATATAATACTAGCTAGTAGTCATTTGCATAGCTCGGAACTCTCCGGATTTATCCCGGAGACTCCAGTTTTGGCTTCTAATTACCAAATCTCTGGGACAGAGGCTGATTCTTCAGATGTAGGGAGTTTTTAATAAAACTCTGCCCACTTCTGTGCCTTCTCAGTGTGTTCCTCCCACTCCCAGACCACTTCTCCTCCCCCAGCCTATTCCTTAATGTATTTTTTTTAAATATTTCTGAAGTTCTGCCCCCACTCACGAGTAAGTCATGCCCCTTTTCTGACACGGATCGCGTCTTTGATCTCTCCCAGAGGCACAAGAGGACTCCCCTCTGGGGACTCCACAAAGCAAAGTTCCCAAGTATGTGCATGTGGGACGGTCAGACACTCCTCACCTGTGTTCCATTCAGCAGTGGAATACAGGAGAGAGGTGAGTGAAAACACATGGTTGACAGAACTATCCCATGAGGGGCTACAACAGTTATGTCGCATGAGTGAAAGAGGCTTTTGGATTGACACCTATGCTGAAGAAAATACTGTGCGTTCTTTTACTTGTATGTTAAAATTATACTATCACCTGAAACCAACTTTGATGATTTTGAAAGAACTTAGCCTTTTTTTACATAGTAAACTATTTTCTGCATTCTTTAGATTGATAGATTATGCTAATTAAGGCAGGTCATGCAGACACGTTCTCAGTCACTGACGCTGCTCAGAAATGCATTGCCCACCTCCTGTAGCACTGAAAGGATTAAAGGGATAGTAATACCTGGATTTAAGAACGTTTAATATTGTTCATATGAAAATAATAAATTAAATGAAGTAAATCCCATTACGTATGGTTGTATATTTTAAGTTATAAGCTTTTTAAAGTCCACCCCTCCCGCCCCTTTTACAGATGTCAGCACTCTAGCTGACAGATTGAGATTCTGGTCATGAGACTGAATGGCTCTTCAGCAGAGCCGAAATAGAACAATGAAGTATTTATTTGTAGATAACACTATTTCGGCTCTACTGAAGAGCCATTCAGTCTCATGAGTGCCTGCCTAGTTCTTAATCCAGGTATTACTGTCCCTTTAAGTGCCAGTGTGCGGTGGAGGTAATAGAGGTCTAGAAAAGAAAGGGCCTGCATGATATTCCTTAAGTATACTAATCTATAAATCTAAATTACTCAAAAATAGTTTTCTAATTAAAAATGGCTAATACAACATAAAGGTGAGCTGAAAACTCTTTCAAAACCAAAAAATCTAACTTTAGGGGAGTGCCCTTTTATCAAAATGTCCAATTTTATTCGCTCTGCTGATAAAATGGCAGCTAGGTTAGCGGTGCACAACCCGAGGCCCTTCAGCTGGCCAAGGCTGATGGGCTAGGTGATAGAGTTGTCTTTTTGGCTAAAAAACAGCTTGATCCTGTTCCTGACATATACAGTACTTATTATTGAGTCTATATCCAAATTTGACCTTTCTTCCTGTAAAATTCAGACTAGGTGACACAACCCTTTTTTGTACATAATACATGGACAATACTGAGGCATCATAAAAAGCACAAGTGCAAGCCTGATAATTAGAAACATTGGTTTCTGGTATTTACGTTTCATTAACCACTTCCTGTGTAGTTTGCATAATAGTGAATGCCTTCTCAAATAAAATGAAAAGGGAAAGAGTGAAGTCACTTTCCCCCATAAACCACAAGCTGTCCTAGCAGCACAAAGGCCAGTCCTGCTCACATTACCACTGCTTATACTTCAATAATATAGAGGTTCTCTGACTGTGCCCTTTGGGACCACTAACAAGGCAGGAATTGCTAATTTCTCCATATGAGAGTTAGAGGAACCATAACTTTAGTAATTACTTTAATTTTGTTTAAACCTTTGAGTGTCAGAGGGGTACTGAAAGCATTGCTTTGCAATGTGTTCTGTACCCCTCTGGCACTCAAAGGGTTAACATAATGATTTAACTAGGTAAGAGTCCTTCACACAGCAGTCAGGTCCATCTAAATAGCTTATTTATGAGATTTTGGTCTCTCTTGTAGTGCACTCCTGTTAGTTTCACTTTACAATCTGATAACTGACAAAACATTGTGTCCCCTTTGATCTGTTGAGTGATCACTATATAGAGGACGCTGTACATATAAAAAAATAAATAGAGATACATATACCATTGTATGAATTGCACCTACCTAGGTAGATGAATCTGCTAGATGAAGAGACACTTATTCCTAGGGTATAATTCCCCTTTACTCACATATTATATATACTATATTTCATCTCTCATTTCCAAATATACTCCCGCCCGCCATCTTCGCTCTGCACATGACCTTCTGCTCTCCACAGCTCTTATCACATCCTCCCACTCCCGCCTGCAGGACTTCTCCCGTGCTGCACCTGAGCTGTGGAATTCCCTCCCCCGCCCCATCAGACTCTCCCCCAGCCTTCAAATCTTCAGACGCTCCCTGAAGACTCACCTCTTCAGGGAGGCTTATCAACTGCCTCCATAAACATCATCACCAAGATTCACCCCTTGCACGGACTACTGCACTCAACAGCACTTCTCACTCCCACCCACTGACTGGCAGTTCATGTGGCAGGAGGCGCTTACACACAACAGCACTTACTGCCTCTGTGTCAAACCTACCTTCCTCTAGACTGTAAGCTCTGACGGGCAGGGTCCTCTGATACTCCTGTTCTCCACATCTGATTGTACTATTTAATACCTCTGTATGTCTATTCCCAATTGTACAGCGCTGCGGAATTAGTTGGCGCTATATAAATAAAGAATAATAATAATAATAATAATAATAATCACTGTGATTCCCTCACCTGCATTCAGGCAAGCAAATTCTCATGTCCTGAACTGTTAGGACTTGATGCAAAATGTCCCAGTAAGCCATCCAATTACCTGTGCTGTGAAAAATGACAGAAGAAAAAAATAACACATTGAAACAATTAAAAATATTAGTAGTGATTCAGTTCCATGCGTTGGGCAGTAACATGCGTTAAGGGACCCCTTATCAACAAGACTCCCCTAATGCATGTTTTAAAATTCTGATGCTGGAACTGAATTGGAAAAAAAGTGAAAAAAAGAGTCTTTGTGAACCAAAAATGGAAGGTTCTCAACTCAAAACAATAATCTGTTACTGAATTCCAGGTGGTGGGGGAGTGGAGACCCAACATTTCTGGTGGTATAGAATTTTAAAATGCCCCTGTGTCAATAAGTCAACCATCCTAAAAGAGTGGTTGGGGGGTATCCTTGTGCATTTTAGATGTCATTTTATTTTGTCTGTACAATTACTGTGCGTAACAGAATGGCTTACCAAGGGAGGAGTCCTTCATACAGCACTGAAGTAATAAGATTTCAGTCTTACCTGTTAAACCCTTTTCTCTTAGCCCATACAGGTTACTGGTAACTTTGGGTAGTCGATCAGCCCCTTTAAGTAGGCAGGAACAATTCTGAGAAGTGACTGCTGGGTGGAGCCTACATCCTCTCCTTAGCTTGCAGCTAGCCAATCCCCAACCAGTAAGATTTGAAGACTAACTAATGACTAGGTATTAAGAAGGTAAAGGAAGACTCCTGTGAGTATGAACCCGAAAGGACCCCCACGTTCTGCCACAGGAGAGCCAAGCATGGTCCCTTGACAGGGTGAGAGAGCAGTAACCTGTATGGACTAAGAGAAAAGGATTTAACAGGTAAGTCTAAAATCCTATTTTCTTTGCCGTCCAATACAGGTTACTGGTAACTTTGGGATGTCCAACCATTAAGTTCCCTAGGGTGGGAAGAAAGGCAAGGACCAGGTGCAGGTTCCCAAATTCACCAGAGCACCAATGAACCTACAGCTCATGAATAGTGCAACAGCAACTACAAGGTGTCAACGGACACTGAACAGGGGTAAACAGACCCCAGTAACTGTTACACAGCACACTAAACTAGAGCCAACAGGGCTCAAAAGTGAAAGAGTACTGAGAGACAAATGAGATCCTAGACAGGCAAGGCTGCCTCTAGGATCTTCCTCCCAAAACTGGCATCAAACAATGCCAGCATGTCCACACGATAGTGTTTAGAAAAGGTATGCACAGATGATCAAGTGGCCGCCTTGCACAACGGATCAGCATAGGCCTGATTTTTGTAGGCCCAAGATGCCCCAATATACCTCGCAGAATGAGCCATGACCCTGAAGGGAACAGGCGTCTTCCTAAGCTCGTAAGCCTTACGAATAGTGGACTTGATCCAAGAAGCAATGGTCACCTTGGAAGCAGACTTCGCTGCCCTGGGACCCTCAGGAATGACAAAAAGAGTGTCAGACTGCCATAAGGGCTCAGTGAGATGCACATAGAACTTGAGACAATATGCAACATCCAACAGATGAGGATCGTTCTCTTTCTCAGAAGTAGGGTTAAGGGAGAAGGAAGGAACCACAATCTCCTGATTAATGTGGAACTCAGACACCACCTTCGGGAGAAACTCCTTCAAAGGAAACACCAGAAAGGGTGGCCTACAAGGCAGGGCATGCAGCTCCTCAACACAACTCAACAGAAACAATCGCCAGAAGAAAAGCCATCTTCCACATCAACAGACGTAGAGGAATAGTGGCCAAGCACTCAAATGGAGGCCGCTGAAGGACTCCCAAAGCCAAGTTAAGGTCCCACTTAGGAGCAGGGGACTTAAACACAGGATGGGATTGAGCAACACCCTGGAAGAAAACCTTGACATCAGGAATGAGAGCAAGGCACCTCTAAAAGAAAACAGAGAGAGCTGAGGTCTGAACCTTAAGTGAACTCAGACTGAGCCCCTTATCAACACCATCCTGGAGGAAGGAAAGGACCGTAGGAAGATCAAAATCCTGAGACAGGTCTTTATCAGCACACCAAGATAGAAAGGTAGACCAAACACGATGTTGGCCTTAAAGGAAACAGGCTTACGGGCACTAAGCATAATAGCCACCACACCAGAAGAAAATCCCTTCTTCAAAATTGAGAATTCAACCTCCATGCCGTCAAAGCCAGATAATGAACGTCCTTCTTCCACAAGTAACCCTGGAGAAGATCCGGACGGGAGGGGAACCTAAGAGGTTCTGCCACTGAGAGATCCAGAAGCCCTGGAAACCAGGCCTGTTGAGGCCAGTACGGAGCAATCAGAATGACTGGGCAGTGCTCCAGTCTCTGTTTCCATAGCACCCTGTGCAACAGGGGAATGGGAGGAAAGATATTTGCCAGAGGGAAGGTCCACGGGATCGACAAGGCATCCACTGCTAGAGCCATTGGGCCTGCCCAGCGAGAGCAGAACGTTGGAACCTTCCTTTTGTGTCTGGTCACCATCAGATTGACGAATGGGAGACCTCCATGCTGGATAATGATGTTTAACACCTCTTGATGCAGTTCCCACTCTCTGCTGTCCACCGAGTGTTGACTGAGGAAGTCTGCCAGAACGTTGTCTCTTCCAGGAATATGAACTGCGAAAATGGCAGGGACATGTTTCTCTGCCCATGACAAAATAGCCTTAACCTCTATCTAAGCTGTGAGACTTCTTGTGCTGTCTTGCTTGTTGATGTAGGCTACCGCTGTGGCGCTGTCTGACTGTACCCTGACCAGGCAACCCTCCAGTTGTCGTGTCCAGTGTCGCAGGGCATGAAATATCAACCAAGGCTCAAAGACATTGATGGGAAGGAGAGATTCCTCCTGAGACCACCGGTCCTGAGCATCCAAGTGCCCCAGGACCGCTCCCCATCCGGAGAGGCTGACATCTGTCATTACTGTTGTCTAGAATGGCACCAGAAAGGGCCTGCCCCTCAGGAGATTGTTCAGGTTGAGCCACCACAAGAGGCTCTGCTCCACATGAAGAGGGAAAGATAGGGCCCTTTCCAGGAAATCTGGCCGACCCCTGCATGCCAGGATCAGAAACCTCTGAAGTTCCATGGTATGAGCCATGGCAAACGGAACTGCTTCTATGGTGGAAATGAACTTCCCCACCAGGGATGACAGCTTCTTGGCTGGAACCGGGTCCAGATTCAGGACAGCCTGGACCTTCAGCGCTATCTAATGAGCCACTTCATCTGTAAGAAATACCATCCCTCTCAGAGTGTCAAAGAGGATGCCCAGAAAGACCATCCTCTGAGAAGGAACAAGGTCTGACTTGTCAAGATTGATGATCCACCCATGATGGGACAGAGCATGAATGCGATCTTGCATCTGCTGATGAAGGAGTTCTGGAGAAGAGGCCTTCAGAAGGAGGTTGTCCATATGCGGAGTAACTCTGATACCATTCTGAAGTAGGACAGAAATCAGGGCTCCCAGGGCTCTGTTGAAGACTTGAGGAGCCATGGTCAGACCAGAGGGCAGAAAACTGGAAATGCCCTCGGTCGCAGGCAAAGCAGAGATATTGTCAACTCTCTGGATGAATGGTGATGTGCAAATAGGCATCCTGAAGATCCAGAGAGGCCAGAAATTCCCCAGGGGACACGGCAGCTATCACTGTGCCCAGTGACTCCTGGCAGTATTAGGACCTGACCACAAAGGAGTTGAGATCCTTCAAATCCAAAATGGGACGACAGCCGCCGTCCTTCTTGGAAATCACAAATTGGTTGGAGTAGAACCCTAGCCCCCTTTCCTGAGATGAACTGGTTCCAGGAAAACTTCGTCCAGAAGGGCCTGAATGGCCGCCTTGAAAAGGTGGCACTTTTCCACTCCCAGAGGAGAGCGAGAGAAGGTTCTGGAAGGAGGAAGAGAGGTGAAGGGGATCCTGTGCTCCGTAGCCACCACCTGCAAAACCCACAGGTCCTCCACAGAGGCCTTCCAAGCCAAGAGGTAGTGGCATAAGTGGCCACCTACCTGCGGGTGGGGACCCAGATTCGGCAAGTCATGCAGAAGGAGGTTAGGAAGCTCTGGGCTTAGCGGATGACTTGGGCCTCCATTGCTGCTTAGGCTTAGATGAGGGGCGTGGAGCCTGAGGCACCGCCTGTGTCGCCTGGCGCGATTCAGCCTGAAAGGGATGAAAAAGCTGATTCCTTTTGACAGGCTCCTTCTTCCTCTGGACCACTGGCAAGCGAGTACTCTTCCCTCCAGTGGCTTCACTGATCAGATCCTTAAGATCAGGCCCAAACTGCGAGGTGCCCTGAAAGGACAAAGGCAGGAGAGCCCTCTTGGAGGCCATGTCAGCAGACCAGATCTTGAGCCAAAAAGCACGTCTGGCTACCACAGACATAGTTGATGCCCTGGCTACCATACACACAGTGTCAAACAGGGCAGTAGAAACATAATGGGGGATACAGACACCCAGTGTCCTTAGTCTTAGGTCTAGTCCCAAGGTCTAACTGAGTAGACATTCTCACAGAGTCAAACGGTCAAAGTATCAGAAACACCTAAAAAACTGTGTATGATAAATGAAATCACCCCAGAAACACTAAATTAGACTTATCTGGTAGGCGAAGGGTTAAACTGCTGAGGAGAGAAGGAGAGTTCAAGCCCTGTGTAGGATACTTGATCAGCAAAGACACAAAATGGCTGCCGCAGCGGGAACCAATCAGAGCCAAGCACATGAAGTAAGCGCTCATGGGAATCATAGTTTCACTAATGGAGTCCCCCAACAGTGCCCGAAGCCCCCTGAGCCCCCTAACATGCCCAGATCATTGACTGGATAACAGAGCAAGGGCAGACCAACAAAATGAGCCATCTCTGACCTCGCTACGTGGAGCGGCTACAGAGATATGTCCCACACTGTAAAGTCCCATAGAAGTGAATGGAGCAATGGCGTCTATGCAGTAAACTCGCACCTTAAAGGCACGGAACATAAATTTAATGAGGTGAATACCAACACGTAAAACCACTCAAAAGCCCACTAGAACAAGTCAGTGACCCCAGTAAACACTAGTCCCAGTAGGGAAAGTGTCCACAACACCCCCAAAAGATGCTAACCAGCAGCCAAAGGGTTAAGTTACCACACAAACTTGCTCCAAACACCTCACAGACATACAGATAAACCCAATGAGTGCATGAGTATGTAATAGGAACTCCAAAAGAGGCCCCTGTGTGGTGGGGAAGCATGGGACATGTGGACCTCAGGACTCAAAGGGTCCTGACCTTTTTCAGCAGGTCTTCAGATTACAGTGGGCAACTCCTGGGGAAAGAACTTGCAGCCAAGATTTTCCCCCCAGGGCTTAGGTCCACAAAAGCTCCTGGTAAACTGACCTATCCACATTTGGGTGATGGGAACTGTCAGTGATTATAATCAGTCTAATGGTAATATTTCATATGTAACAGAAAAATAATAAAGAAGCTAAAACTATAGCAGAACTGTTCTCTTGCCTTGTGTCTTGACCAAGGAACAAATCTTACTGGTTGGGGATTGGCTAACTGCAAGCTAAGGAGAGGAGGTAGACTCCACCCAGCAGTCACTTATCAGAATTGTTCCTGTCTACTTAAAGGGGTTGATCGCCTACCAAAAGTTACCAGTAACCTGTACTGGACAACAGAGAAATATCTATATAATATTGTACATAACAGAAGGACTTTCCTAGGTAGGAGTCCATCATACAGCAGTCAGGTATAGATATATAATTACTGTGTGTAACAGAGGGGATTAACTAGGTAGGAGTCCATCATTCTGTAATCAAGTATATCTATACTAGTTGAAGAGCCCGTGTACACGGGCCACAGTGCCACCAGCAATGGCCGCGGTGCAGTCATGTACAGTAGAGACGTGCCGTGGCTGATACAGAGCTGGGCGCTCCAAATTCAGACCGTAGTCGGTGCGCAGAGAGGACTACGATCTGAATTCAGAGCCTCGCTCTGTTATCAGCCGCGGTGTAGGCAGTCTGTAGTGTGCATGACTGCAGCGTGCGCAGCTGTCTCTACTGCACAGTAGAGACATGCTGCGGCTGACACGGAGCTGGGCACTCTGAATTCAGACCGTAGTCCTTCGATGTGCAGCCGCTGCACGTGCAGTCTGTAGTGCCATCTCTACTGTGCATGACGGCTTCTGACAAACACATTTAGCGAATTATTATATAGGATAATTACTGTGTGTAACAAAAGCAGAGCCGGTCCTTACATGGGTACATGTGGGTCCATGGGACCCAGACGGCACTTTGACAGGAGAGGCAATTTGCCGCCCCAAGGCATGTTCTTTCGGGTGCCCTGCTGCAGGGCTGGCGCTAGCATTTTTTTTTCTTTTTTCATTTATTTATTTTTTTTGTATATATCAGCGCTCCCTCGTGGGCTCTCCTCTGCCCCGGTCATCTCACTCTCTCCTCCCCGATCTCCCCCTCTCTTTGCCTTTATTTGCAGCACTGTCCAGGGCTCGGCACTGTTGTCTCTCTCACAGGCTGATTGAGCCCAGGCTGTGCGGGGGCTCCCTGCGGGTTCAAAGCGCAAAGCGCTCCCCCCCAGGACTCTACTCCTCACATCCCCCTGCTGGGACTCTTCTCCATCCCCAGCCCAGCCTGGCTTTATTATGTGTGTCTGCAGTACAGTCCCAACAGCAGCAGCAGCGAGAGCAGGAGGGAAGAGAGACGGGACAAAGAGCAGCCGGCCAGGGGGCATGAGATAGGGAGCTGGGGTGGCTGTGGAGGCATCACCTTGGCGCATGGGGGCAGCTAACGGCATCAGATCACAGGACACACTGGCGGCTTCACTGGGGACTGAACAGAGGGACACTGAGCTCCCCAACCGTCATTAGCAATAGCACAAAGATAGATAGGGGTAGTGATACTACTCCAAGCAGAGGGGGCAGGAGAACTGCCTCTGGTAAGGGGTAGCAGACAGGTGAGGGAATCAGTGATACACCTTGAGTCAGAGTGGGCAACAGGAAGAGGGTAGACTTACTATCCAAAGAAGGTGAAGGGGCAAACAGATTACCACTAGAAGGAGTGAGAGAGGGCCAGTGCCACCTATAGGTTAGGGCACATATCTACTGGGGGCACAGGTGCTCTGCAGAGCCGCACGCACCTCAGCAGCTGCTGTAAAGGAGAGAGAGGGATGCACACCGTGTCACATCACAATGTCGCTGGACCTTAGACAGTGTCAAAGTAAGTAACATCAGGGCCGTAGAGGGGTTCTACAGGACTGGCACTGCATGCACAATGCCAGAGGGGCAGCAGGGGAACTATTTCCTGCTACTGGGGTGTCTGACAGTGGGAGCAAAGGGGATCCCTTCATCAAACAAAAATAGTGTGTGTCTAAGAATACATCTGCATTAATGAAGATGTAAGAGAGGGGGTAGACATGTATGTATGCCTGTTCGTGGGTTAAAGTCTATATGCATTTGTGTGTATGTGGCCAAAATGAAAGCACTCAGTTCTGGAGGTTCCTCCATGCTGCTAAACAACATAAGATAATGGATGTGGGAGTGTTTAGGTGGGTGTGGTTTTGGTAGGGAGGGGCAGCATTTCATTCTTGGACCCAGGCAGCACAAGGTCTTGGGCCAGCCCTGAACAGAAGGACTTAAAGGGATAGTAATACTTTGTTTTATCTTTATTTGTAGGCATTAAAAAAACATGAAGAACGATATAAGTCTTATCTCTCAAACCTTTATGGTTTAAGAGATATTCACAAGCAAAGTATCCCACCCCCCGTTCAGCCAGATCAGAAGGGAGGTACCCAGGTAGACTGCAGAGAGGGACAATCTTTAATTAAGATAAGGGAAAAAGCTGAAAAACTTGTCAAGGGGGGAAGGGCTTTCATTGTTTTCATAGGAATAGGATTGTCCCCTGCTGTTATCTGTCTGGTCTTACAACCAGATTCACATCTGAGAAGAGATGGCTTACACTAGGAAAAAGGGGCGGGAGGGGGAAACTTTGCTTGTGAATATCTCTTAAACCATAAAGGTTTGAGAGATAAGACTTATATCGTTCTTCATGTTTTTTTAATCCCTACAAAATAAAATAAAGTTAAAATGAAGTATTACTAGCCCTTTAATTAGAAAAGTGTCCTTCATTCAACAGAGAGGTATATCTATATAATTACTATGTGTAACAGAAGGTGTTACCAATGTAGGTGTTGATTATACTGCAGTCAGGTATAGCTATATAATTACTATGTGTAACAGAAGGTGTTACCTATGTAGGTGTTAATTATACTGCAGTCAGGTATATCTATATAATTACTATGTGTAACAGAAGGTGTTACCTACGTAGGTGTTAATTATACTGCAGTCAGGTATATCTATATAATTACTATGTGTAACAGAAGTAGTTACCTATGTAGGTGTTCATTATACTGCAGACGGGTATATCTATATAATTACTGTGTGTAACAGAAGGATATAATTAGAAAAGTGTGCTTCATTCAACAGAGAGGTATATCTATATAATTACTGTGTAACAGGGGCACTTACTTATGCAGGTGTTCATTATACAGCAGTCAGTTATATCTATATAATTAATTTGTGTAACAGAAGAACTTGCATGAGTAGAAGTCATAATAGTGGAGTCAGGTATATCTATAAAACTAATGAGTATAACAAAAGATCATTTCTAGGTAAGAGTCCTTCATGTATTATTCAAGTATATATTATTTGTTCCCTCTCCCTCCCCACGATACAAGTCTAGAACTATCTGGCAGCTCCTCATAGTGTTCCAACATGAATGTAATCTGGGGTGGATTTGTCTCCCTTGCAGCCCCCTCCTGTTGGAGGAGGGGATATGCATTAAAGTAAGTTTAATTCATATGTGATTATATGGAGTCTGTGGACTAAGTTTGAGAGATATTCATGTAGAGGCTCAGTAGAATAATAAAAGGATTGTAGAATGTATCTCAACTTAGTACATAACCCCACAGGATCCACAGTGAAGTCATCTTAGGAAGTAAGGAATACTGCAGAGGAAAGATTTGTTTTCTTGGAGCCTGACACCTCAGTAATTCCATGGACAATATTTTCAGTACAAATTAAAGATTACTTTAGGTAACCAGCCCACGCAGAATTGATTCATAGTGGAATCTGGGATTTTCTGCCCAAATGAAAGGCATAGTAATGAATAATCCTATGTAATCGCTAAAATGTGTGCAACGACGCAGTCATGCGCAGTAGAGACTGTTGTGCGTTCTGCGGTCATGCACAGTAGAGACTGCCCGCTCCACGGCTGATACAGAGCTGGACGCTCTGAAGGAGCGTCCAGCTCTGTATCAGCCACGGCGCGGGCAGTCTCTACTGAGCATGACTGCCCCATGACCGGCTGGCAGTAGAACTGTGGCCCGTGTAACGGGCTCTTCAACTAGTTGAAAATAAATCGCATGGTTTATACTGCTGAGATGTTTTAGTCAAAGCTTAAACGTTTCTTTGGGTGCGGTACCTCCAAATCCTTACAATTATACAGTGGTGCTGTTGCTACAGCATCCTACTGAAGTGTATAGTCAACTGACGAGAAGTGTCCAAAGGCTGCTATAGCAGCAGCACCACCGTAACATTTCAGGCCATGAAAGTACTGCTAATGAATAAAACAGAGTGGTGGGAGTATCCTTGTTTTACCAAGCATGATAAACCCTACAATATACTTTTTTAACATCAGTGTTACTATCCCTTTAATGTAAGTGGGGGTTTACTGATGCGAAATATAGCCTCTCGATACCCTACAGAAGAATTCACGACTTTACTACTTGTACCAAATAAATACTGGGTTTTTTGTTTGATTTTAATGTGGTCTGGGAGTAACCATATTGAAATAGGTATGAACCATTTTCATTTTAAATCATGTTATATTTTAAGAGGATGAGGTAGCATCCTTATCCATTATTGGTATTTCGTCTTCGTAGATCTACCCTATCCATGCCAAGCTGCCCCTGTGGTTTCTAGAGACAGTGGAACTACTACAAGCTTAACCCCTTAAGGACCAGGAAAATCTGAGGTGGATTGCATTTACAGAATGGAGCAATTCTGACCTTTTTGATTATGTCTTTGTTCAACAGTGTTTTCCCTCTAAGTCTTTTATTCCATCCACATAAATTATATACCTTTTTTGCACACAAGTAGGGCTTTCTTTTGATACCACACTTATATGGATATCCCACCATTTATTTTATTAAAATTTAAGAAAACAGTTAAAAAAATGTAAAAAAAACACCATTTTTATTTTTTCTCTTGTGATCTTTTGGGTGCAATGGGTTAAATTTTTATCTAGAGTGCATGAAAGTTATGACCGGCCATTCATGCCTACAAAATTTGCTGTTTTATAGGGGGACTGTCCCTCTGAGGTTAAAATCCCATGTCCATCTTGCACTACCTATTTTTCCAATTTTTTAACATATGACTGTGTGGTGTGTAAAATTGTATTACATTGTTTCGCAACAGTAAAACTAGCAATACATTTTTTTAACTTCAGCAAATGTGTTTTTTTAATTGATTGGTTCATGTAATAATTTCATCTTGCTCAAAATGCACACTTGTATTAAAAAGAAAAAAGAAGCTGCTGTTAGCAGGTAAAAAAGTACCTGCATGTAATCTGCCCAATGCTCCAGCACTGAAGGGCTTAAAACCCCCAACTTTCACCTCTATTTCTTCTTATGTTTGTCTGCTCTCTGCTTCTCTCTTCCTTACTTTCATAGTAAGGAAGAGAGAGGCAGAGAGCAGTCACAAGGGCAATGTGTGGAAATGCCGGTACATGTGATTGCTCCTGGAGTGATCAAGTGTCCTGGCAGAACAGAGAAGAACTGAAACTGAGTACTCCGGTCCTGGAGCACTCAGTTTCAGCCTGTAAAGCACAATGTTAATTTACACGTTAGTAATGAGATTATTAAGTCATTAATTGAGGTATATTACTATGAGTGTTTTATGCTTATGTACTAGTGATTGAATATTATGTTTTGGATATGATGGACTTAATTATGGTTTGGGATTTCTCATGTACAGATATATTAAGTTTCATATGTATAGATTAGATATGCTCAGTTGTTACTGTTTCGTATCTTAAGCTATTTCTGTGAATATGATGGAATTAAATGGAGTCACGGATATCAAGTGAATGATTAACATGGTTGCCGTGACTACGTGTATTGGCACTTTAGTCTGATGCAAGTATAGCGTCTTATTTTAGCGACGTTGTGGTTACTCGCGTTTGGACATATTGGCGCGCCACACAGGTGTCACAATTTATGTGGTCATCACTCGATACACAGTGTATGGGGTAAGGTGAATCACCATTGGTCATTGTGTTATTACCTTCTTGTATATATATTGTTTGGGTATCCATGACGTTCAGCCTAAGATTAAGTGTTTTATGCACACGAAACGCGTTAGGCGTGCATGTTGTGTCTCTGTGTCCTCATGAGGGGAACATTGCTACATGTTTGATGTTTTTATTAAATTTCCAATACATTTTGAAGTTTTTATTAATGGGAAGTGGTGATATCGAGACTGGGTGGTCCCATGAGCCCTCCCGTATGGTGGTCCACTTGTAAAGCATGATAGCAGTGTGCATTGAGGTGTGCTGCTATAACCCTTTGAGTGCCAGAGAGGTACCCAATGCATGTCAAAGTAATGCCTCGGATGCCTCTCTGACAATCAAAGGGTTGTCATGTGTCCTTATGAGAAGTTTACCCATGATGGTCGTGGCACGTCATGGGTCATTAAGGCAAAAATACACTGCACTACATCAGTGATTCTCAACTCCTGTCCTTGGGGCATACCAACAGGTTAGGTTTTAAGGATAGCCCTGATTAAAGACAGGTGGCACAGTCACAAAGTCTAACCCACTGGTCACCCACATGTAAACAAGCAGGGAGGGATATATAGAACACCTGCACTGTTAGTGTTTTCTGAGGACTAATGTTTAGAAACACTGCACTATACTCAATTTGTCATGAAACTGGGGTAGCACCACAAGTCATTCAACACAAAACTATCAAATGTTTAAAACCCCTTTGTGTAGTAGTAATTTCTACTTCACAGATCTCTCTGGCACACAGCTGGGTATCGGGAAATGGAAAAAAAAACACTGCATATAATAAAACAATCCTATATAATAATTCGCTAGGATGTTTGTCACGATGCAGTCATGCGCAGTACAGAGTGCCAGCGTTCGGGCAGTCTCTACTGCGCATGATTTCATCGTGTAAGTGAGGTGACGCAAGACTGCATCGCATGGAGCAGTGAGGTAGCGCCGTAGTGGCCTCTTAACCCTTTGAGTGCCAGAGGGGTACTTAATGTATTGCAAAGCAATGTGTACCCCTCCGGCACTCAAAGGGTTAACATTACCCGGACCTTGGCCCTTGTACACGGGCTTTTACACTAGTTGTAAATAAAATGACTGTAACGGATAGGCGGGGAGGTGCCCGACAGCCTTCCGTCGTAGTTCCCGGGTCTCTCCTTCTCGATGCCGGACTGGCGCTGTCGAATGCACCAGTCGAGCAAATCAGCGTTCCGGAGGTCAACTCAAAGTGGCGTCGAACCTCGGGGAGACCGACTCTGCTCCGAAGGATGCGGCTACCGGAGGGGTCACGGCACTCGAACACCGTCGAACAAGCACGGGAACGAATCAGGCAAAATGTAGCAGGAACCAAAGTGGCTATATCCTCAGCCGTTCGAGCACTCCGGTGCTCGACTCGAAGGTTGAAGCTTGTACAGGGAAACCAAAGGGCAGAGTCCACGTTGCCGCCTGACAGGATAAGAAGTTTGGTAGCGGGATCCTGGCAGCAGACGGACGAACGTACAGGAACCTGGTTCGAATGGGCGGCAGAGTGGCCACTTTAACCATGGGAACAAACAGACTCCAGGACTCTGGTTCACTCCAAAAGTAACACACTTTATTGAACACACAACACATCTTTTATACAGTTACAACATGGAAGGGGAAGGGCCAGGCATTCTAATGCAGGCTTGGCCCAGGGTCCAATCCGACATAATGGGCATATGACACAGGGCACAACAGACCAATGGTGACGGGGACAATGGACCAATGGCAGAGGGTGACAAAGGGACCAATGGTAGCTAAGGGAAACAGACCAATGACAGATGAGCAACTGAACACAATATTGACAAGGTTAGGATTAACATGATTAATTAATGTCTGGACAAAGACAATGGGTTGATCAGAGGGAATACACATCTGAGAACTGGGCCAGGGGTTGAAGCACGTACACACTAGTTTGAATATGCGGCTTCAACCCTGGCCAATCAGTGTGCGCAGTGAGTTGTACGTCGGCCAATCCGGCATCGACTCACTGCCTCCGGTTTCCCGCGTTCGAGACGGCATTGATGCCTCGAACAAAGGAACCGGGGAACCACCGGCTTCGGTGTTCGTGTATCCCTCGTACATTATACAATACAATACATAAAACAGGCAATATCCGACCTTTGACAATATACAAAACGTACGACATCCGACATAACTCAACATAATGCTAGGGGGAGCCCCTATCACAGTTCAAATAAGGCCACAGGGCCATAGTCTTTGAGGAAACTGTTCGTGGTCCAGACAAGGGCCTAAGTAACGTAGTAGTAAACGCTGGCTTGGAGCTGTAGGAGGGCATGGAGATGGTGAGGCACTTGTCTGGACAGTACATTAGTCCGGAGGCCTTGGTCCTAGGCCAGTTTCCACTGAGGGGCCCCTTGTCCTGGGCCAGAGGTTGAAGTAGTCTTTTTGTCCTGGGCCAGGAGAAAACAGGAGCCCCTTGTCCAGGCCAGGGGAACAATGCACAGTTCTTTTGTCCTTACTTCTGGGCCAGGGAAATTGGTGCTTGGTTGCCCTGACCAACATCAAATTAGGTGGCCTCTCCTGGGCCCTTCTCCAGGCAGTGCTGAGGTCAAATCCTTCTGGTTCTGGGGCCAGTGGCTCAGGGTCCAGAGGCAGTCCATATGGTGGATCTCCCTGGGGCAACGGTGTCTCTGGGTCCTGTGCACCAAAGTGTGGGGAGAGAGGCCCATCTCCCCCTTTTAGTTGGGCCACTACCCCAGAGGAACAGGAGCAGATGCAGTTCCCACGCTCCTGAGTCAAATCAGGTATGGGCCTGGTGGGGAATACATTCCCACCCACCAAGCTGGGGTCAACAGGGGACAGGGCAACACAAATGTCCTTGGTGATGATCATGGTCCCACTCACCAAAGTGGGAATCTCCAGTGCAGGGATAATAACAGGCTCCTGAATGATGACCGTGGCCCCACTCACTAGGCCAGGGGTCTCAGGGCAAGGTGGGACAAATGCTGGGCTGGGGATGAGGACTGCTGTCCCACTCATCCCAGCCAGGACTTCACATGACCTGGTGCGCTTGCTCCCACGCACCAAGTCAGGGGTTACAGGGGGACTGATGGGGCACTCTTCCCCACCCATCAGGTCATACAACACATCCATAGGAGGTCCAGCAGCACTACTCTCTTCCAGTCCGCTGGGGTCCTCCTCTGGTAGGCCATTACACACAGGCCTTTCTTTTTTCTTGAGGGAGACCGCAGTCCAATCCCTCAAGGCAGCATTACTTGTAATCCTGGGGAGCATGCACGGCTCTGCTCCCAGCACATCTTCCACCCCCACTAGGGGCAACATCTTGGGGCTGCTGCTGGGTTGTCTCACACCCACTACAGCAGGGGTCTCAGGGGGACTGATGGGCTTGCTCCCACCCATCAGTTCACAGTCCATATCTTCAGGAGGGCCAGCGGCACTGCTTTCTCCCAGCCCGCTGGTGTCCTCCTCTTGTAGGCCATCATACACCAGCCTTTCTTCTGCCTGGAGGGAGACCGCAGTCCCATCCCTCCAGGCGACATTACTTGTAACCCTGGGGAGCACGCACGGCTCCGCTCCCAGGGCATCTTCCAACCCCACAGGGGGCAACATTTTGGGGCTGCAGCTGGGCACTGTCACGGTTTGTTATGACTCTCAGACACAAGTTTTAGGTAAAAAACTCAATTTTATTGAAATAATAAAATGATCGCTTAGAATGGCAATCACATGAATATATATCAAGAGTAAATAGCAAAGACAGTATGCAGACTCTACCGGTCCTGTCAATATACCAGACAGGACAGTCTGAGATGATGGAATAATAGGCTCTACCGGCCTTGCCAATACCGGGTAAGGCAACCTGCAGATGGAATAGCGAAAAGGTTCTACCGGCCTTACCTAAATACCGGGCAAGGCAGCCCCAATAAGTACACGGTGTAGGCTCTACCGGCCTTGCCAATACTGGGTAAGGCAACCTCAGATGGAATGTGGCAAAAGGTTCTACCGGCCTTACCAATACCGGGCAAGGCAGCCCAACAACCCTCGATATAGGCTCTACCGGCCTTGCCAATACCGGGTAAGGCAACCTCAAGAGGAATGTGAAGCAAGGTTCTACCGGCCTTACCAATACCGGGCAAGGCAACCCAGAGGTATCAATAGCTGTCGGATGATAATGACAGAGTGACAGGATCGTAAGCAACCCAGTGTCCGCACACTGAAACCAACAGAGGAATCGTATAGCCGCAAGGCTTAGGAGCAAGCCAGTGTCCGCACACTGGACCAACAACTGACTCGTGTAGCCGCAAGGCTTTGGAGCAAACCAGCGTCCGCACGCTGGGACCAGCTACTGAATCGTATAGCCGATAGGCTTTGGAGCAAACCAGTGTCCGCACACTGGAGTAACAAGTGAATCGTATAGCCGCAAGGCTTTGGAGCAAACCAGCGTCCGCACGCTGGGACCAACCACTGAGTAGTGTAGCTGAGAGGCTTTGGAGCAAACCAGTGTCCGCACACTGGACCAACAGGAATCGTACAGCCGCAAGGCTTTGGAGCAAACCAGTGTCCGCACACTGGACCAACAGGGAATCGTATAGCCGCAAGGCTTTGGAGCAAACCAGCGTCCGCACGCTGGGACAAACCACTGAATAGTGTAGCCAATAGGCTTAGGAGCAAACCAGTGTCCACACACTGGACTAACAACTGAATCGTGTAGCCGCAAGGCTTTGGAGCAAACCAGCGTCCGCACGCTGGGACCAACCACTGAATAGTGTAGCAGATAGGCTTAGGAGCAAACCAGTGTCCGCACACTGGACTAACAACTGAATCGTGTAGCCGCAAGGCTTTGGAGCAAACCAGCGTCCGCACGCTGGGACCAACAAGCAATGTTGCTGACGCGACCAAGCAGAAGGTCGCCAGGATCACAGGAGGCAGGCGAGGAGATGACAGGAACCAGCAGCGATCAGTCAGGTCAGGAAACAGCAGAGAAGAAGGTCAGCAGGAACTGCAACCCCAGAGTACTAGGCCGGAACCAGGACTGGAACAACTCAGCATGCAGGAAACACTGGAACAGTTGTAATCAGGAACACAGGAACAGAGGCCCAACCATCACTGGACATAGTGATAGCAAAAAGGTCAGAAACAACACGAAAGGGCACTCAAAGGGTGCCCAATCCAGGTTTAAATAGGCAATATGAGGCGGGCTAAATGCAGACAGCCAATAGAAGCCCCCTACTGGTGACAGACAAGAAAATGCAGCAATCACAGGCACTGTGATACACACCCACTACAGCAGGGGGCTCATGGGGACTGATGGGCTCGCTCCCACCCATCAGTTGGGGCACACAATTGCTGCTGGTGGGGACCTGCGTCTCGTCCACCGCAGCTGGGAAAACAGGGAAAGGGGCAACTGGCCTCTCAGGGGAGACGTCCGTCCCATCCCCTGATGCCGAGGCATCTTCTTCACTGAGGGGGAACGAATTCCCACCCCTCAGCTCAGGCAACAGACAGTCCAGGGAAAAAGGGGTATCAGGCAGGGCAACAGGGGCACTGGTGGTGTACGCATCCCCACTCACCAGTGTGGAGTGAACAGGGGCAGCTCCATCCAAGTCCTCAGCTTCACTGAGGTCCTCCTCAGATGAGGGTCCCCCCCAACATTCTTTCTCTTCTCCTGCACACAGTTTGCGCATGTACCAGCCATGTACAATGTCCATCAGCCTATCAATCTTGGCCACCGATGGCTTGTATCCCAGAAGTGGCATAAGGTTCACCATCCTCTGATACACTGGGTCATCACTTGGTCCAATCCCAATAATGGTCCACTTTTCCTTCACTAAAAAGTCAATGTACTCCCAGTCGGGCTCTACAGCTCCGAGGTGCTTGCGGAACTCACTGAGACCCCATGCGGGTCCAACTGATTCGATTAGATACAAAAAGTCCGGGAAACCCCATTCGGGCAATACTGTTCCGCCGGATCCGCGTGCCGCCATTCATCATTCGATACACTCGATGAAAGAAGAAATCCCACCGCTATGCCACCAATGCAACGGATAGGCGGGGAGGTGCCCGACAGCCTTCCGTCGTAGTTCCCGGGTCTCTCCTTCTCGACGCCGGACTGGTGCCGTGGAATGCACCGGTCGAGCAAATCAGCGTTCCGGAGGTCGACTCAAAGTGGCGTTGAACCTCGGGGAGACCGACTCTGCTCCGAAGGATGCGGCTACCGGAGGGGTCACGGCACTCGAACACCGTCGAACAAGCACGGGAACGAATCAGGCAAAATGTAGCAGGAACCAAAGTGAATATCCTCAGCCGTTTGAGCACTCCGGTGCTCGACTCGAAGGTTGAAGCTTGTACAGGGAAACCAAAGGGCAGAGTCCACGTTGCCGCCTGACAGGATACGAAGTTCGGTAGTGGGATCCTGGCAGCAGACGGACGAACGTACAGGAACCTGGTTCGAATGGGCGGCAGAGTGGCCACTTTAACCATGAGAACAAACAGACTCCAGGACTCTGGTTCACTCCAAAAGTAATACACTTTATTGAACACACAACACATCTTTTATACAGTTACAACATGATACCACAATAGGAAGAGGAAGGGCCAGGCATTCTAATGCAGGCTTGGCCCAGGGACCAATCCGACATAATGGGCATATGACACGGGGCACAACAGACCAATGGTGACGGGGACAATGGACCAATGGCAGAGGGTGACAAAGGGACCAATGGTAGCTAAGGGAAACGGACCAATGACAGATGAGCAACTGAACACAATATTGACAAGGTTTGGATTAACATGATTAATTAATGTCTGGACAAAGACAATGGGTTGATCAGAGGGAATACACATCTGAGAACTGGGCCAGGGGTTGAAGCACGTACACACTAGTTTGAATATGCGGCTTCAACCCTGGCCAATCAGTGTGCGCAGTGAGTTGTACGTTGGCCAATCCGGCGTCGACTTACTGCCTCCGGTTTCCCGCGTTCGAGACGGCATTGATGCCTCGAACAAAGGAACCGGGGAACCACCGGCTTCGGTGTTCGTGTATCCCTCGTACATTATACAATACAATACATAAAACAGGCAATATTCAACCTTTGACAATATACAAAACGTACGACATCCGACATAACTCTTTTAACATAATGCTAGGGGGAGCCCCTATCACAGTTCAAATAAGGCCACAGGGCCATAGTCTTTGAGGAAACTGTTCGTGGTCCAGACAAGGGCCTAAGTAATGGATAACATCCGTTACAATGACATTATAAACACATGTCATACATCCCAGTACCTGGGATAAAGTGTACGATATTCAATTAGACAGTACTGTAAATAGAGAAGATTCTGTCAGGGATGTCCAACCTAAGGCCCTGGAGTTAGTTGCAGCCCTTGGGAATAGTTAATCCAACACTTCTTCAAACTCCTGTTAAATGTGACTTGCTGCAAAACATAATAATCCTTAGCTGATCTCTAGCAATAAGGCAGAGCTTTAATGCTCAGTATATAAGTTTATGTACTAATCCCATGTACCTTGTTAGCCTAGCTATGGATTGCATATGATAACCCATAAAAGCGCAAATGTTGAGTGATAATGCTAGGGTTTAATACTATCACATTATTTAATAGTATATATTCTCCAATTCACTGTTCTAGTCTCAGTCCGGACCATGAAGTAAAACATTTGGCAACACTAAGACTGGGATGCACTAAAGGTCAAAGAGAGCTCATAATGGCAGTGTCCTGTTGTATCAGTGTTGAAAGCAAATCAACAGAATGTACTAAAGTGTCTTCGATATCATCATACATGTAAACTTGCCGGGTTTCACCCAGAGACTACAAATTTTGGGCACTGTCTCCGGGTGAACATTGCAGTTCTCCGTGGTATTAAGAACAGAAAAAAAAACACATTGCGCGCTGGGCTGCCCATTGCACAAAGTGGGCATTTAGGCGAGGAAGAGTGGCACTAGCAGCGTGTGTATGTCAGAGTCATCACCATGCACATGTTGCTGCATTGCTCCCAGCAGTCACGTTGACAGAAGGAGGTCTGAGGATGAGCGGGAGCAATAGGAGGAGCAATGGAGACAGAACACGCAAAAGCCTGTAAGATCCTTCATGCTTGTCATAAATTCAGTACTGACTTAATCATCAAGCGGCGCCCAGACTGGCAAACCCGGGGTACCAAGATTTCTGTGCCAATCTGTTAGTCTTTAAAGGAATCCACATTCTCTTAAAGGGATAGTAATGTTTCAAAATAAAAGCAGCTCCAATTAATCTTTGGGCCATGGAGAGTGTTATTTCAATACTGTCAGAGTTGTAGCTCAAGAGTAATTGAATGATAAAATATCCCCTTCCCGCCTCTTTTACTGATGTAACAGTGCTCACCTCAGAGCAGCAAGACTGTCCAGATGGCTTGCAGAGAGGGACAATATTCAGTGAGAATAAGGGAAAAACCTGAAAAACCTGTCAAGGGGGAAGGCTTTTCATTGTTCTCACAGTAAGAAGATTGTCCCTTGCTGTGAGCTGTCTGGTCTTAAGACCAGATTTCCCATCTGTGGAGGTGGCTTACACTATGTAAAAGGGGTGGGAGGAGGATACTTTATCATTCAATGTTTCTTGAACTACCACTCTGGCAGTGAAATAACACTCTCCATGGCCCAAATACTATGAAGATTAATTGGAGCTGCTTTTATTTTGAAACATTACTTTAAAGTACCTCTATTAATGTGATAGGGCATTGAACTGTTAACCCTTTGAGCTCCAGAATGGAGTGCAAAATACTGCTGTAGTGCTTTGAATAGCCTTCTGGTAGTCAAAGGGTCACAACAAGACTCCTCTAATATCAATCCCAGGCCACTTTAAGAACATGTGGATTCCTTTAAAGACTAACAGATTGGCACAGAAGTCTTGGTACCCTGTAATTTACTTGAAGTAGGACGCAAAGGGTTTTTTTTTTGTTTTGTTTCTTTTTTTTTAAATCTCAGGGTGGCCCATTTCTGAAAGCCCCCAGGAATGGACATCATATCCCCATTAATCCGACAAAAATCTGCCCACATCGACATCAATTCGACATGCCTTCGACAGGTTTACACATTTTCATTTATCAACAATGGCTTGTTCCCATATGGAATTGCAGCATAAAGAGTAATTTCCATATTAAAGTGCAGGATATGATCCATTATCATATTCACATGGTGTGTTTATATGTTAATGTGGCTGTTCACCACATGCACTAAGCTCTGATAGCTGCTTCTTCTGTTGGAGTTCACAGTCCCAACTTTGCAGAGAACATTCCCTCTGCTTTCCCACTTGGTCAGTAGGGAAGCGGAGAGGATTTTTTTCAGCACTCCTTTAACCCTTTGAGTGCCATAGGAATGTGCATTGCACACCCCAGTGGCACTCAAAGGGTTAGAAAAGTACACCAACCAGTACACAATCATCCTCTAAGCTCTGTAGCATTAGTCATATTTGTTGTGCACTCCCAAGGGAACAAGGCTGGGGATCAGGCAGCATCCATGGGGATTTGTGGCTACCGGTTACCCCCAGCGTTGTTCCCTTGCCCACTCGTAGCCATAGAACCCCATGTACACTGCCTGGCCCCCAGAATTGTTCTGTTGCCCACTGGTAGCCACAGATCTCCATTTACACAGTCTGACTCCCCTAACCTTGTTCCCCCGCCTACTGATAGCCATGGAAACAGCCTGGGCAAGGGAACAAGGCTGGGGGTGGGGTGTCAGTCAGTGTATGTGGGGCTAACACACAATATTTTTGATCAACATGCTGCCCCATGCTTCCACCTCCCCCCACAATGCTTATGTTGGACAAGCTACACACACACACACACACACACACACAATGCTTAGGTTCTCCTTTCTAGCACATGTTTTACAATACTCGCTCCCATTACTATGGGAGCGATCGTGTGTATATATAAAAGATGCATACACATAGTGCACAATCTCTTAATTCTACAATATGCGCCATTTACTTATTTTGTTAAAAAGAAAATCAGATCTCACATGGGGCATCGGGACCCTTCCTGATGTCCATCTGGCAGGGATCATACATCCAGTAGGGTAGATCATCAATGCAATGACCAGGAAGGTGATCATGATGCTCCTACTTAACCCAGACATTCATAGAACGCCGGGTTGAAGAGGACAAGGTAGAGGAAGGCGATGATCACCTAGTCTATTGGGGGCAGCATGTCAAACCGAAGCACTGGGGGGGGGCAGCATTTTGAACCTAAGCATTGGTGGGGCAGCATGTCGAACATCACCACTGTGCGTGTTAGCCCCACATACACTGACTGACACTCCCAGCCTCGTTCCCTTGCCCAGGCAGTGTCCATGGGGATTTGTGGCTACCAGTGGGCAAGGGGGGGGGGTGAGATCTGTGGCTACCAGTATGTATTGGTTGTTGTACTTTTCTAACCCTTTGAGTGCCACAGGAGTAGGCAGCACATCAGCTCTCAAAAGGTTAAGGGAGTGATGCTGTTCATGTGAAATGTTGTCACAGCTGATATTCCAGAAACTGAATAAACCCCATTTGCCAAGTAATGGAGAGTAATGAAGCCTCCATTTCATAATATTATTACTAGAAACTAAAATAAAAACCATTAAGTCATGAACTTGCTACTGTCATACACTGATCTACACTTTCACACACACATGAATGACACAACAGTCACCTACCCACTCATTCACTCGCATATCTGAACTGTTGTATTTTATAGAGAATCGCAAATAGTGTAATCTGTGTGCATTTGCAAGCCACTGAGCCTGAACCACAAATATATATATATATATATATATATATATATATATATATATATATACAAAGAAGAAAAAACACAGAGTTTGCAATCCATAAAACAACCACCATAATTGAACTCTACAGTGGAATTGAAATATAGGATGATTTACTGTTAGGCCAATAAAAATCATGCTTCATGCCAATAATTAGTCTATAGCAGCAAGAGGAAGGTTGGTAATGTCTTGTCCCAAGACGTAAAGACGTGGCAACCCTATTTCAAAGTGAAAGAAATACATCCAGTTGGACACTTAAAGGCATGGAGGCCAGATGAAACAACCAGTTGGGTTATATAATGTTCAAGATCATCTATCTTACCCTTGTAAGCTGCCACTCTCTTTTCTGTTACTGGCCAAATGTTTTTTGGCAGCCCAAGCAGGGAAATGGTTTTCACTTGCTGCTCAATATAACTTTTGGCACTTTTTGACACTACTACAAAGATAGCATTTAGGACTTGGATCTCACACCTCCCTAGAAACGCAAGACAGGCTACTGGCTACACTTGGTGAGCAATAAATCCAGTGAAACCTACATTTATCAACAATACAGGATTTAACATGGCAGGTTGAGCACATGCAAGTGCACACACACTACCATTTTAACCAGATATAATCCATGTTGTTGGGTAAACACAGAAAGATGTTATAGCTTTTATTGCTAAAGCGCACACACACGCGCGCGCGCATATATATATATATATATATATATATATATATATATATATATACACATACATTTCCCTGCTAAATTGTCCATTATGAAAGTGCCAGGACTGATGCTAGATGATGATCAATAGGGTCTAAAGTGTTGCTTACTCAGCTCCATTATCAAAGTGTGTAAAATCTCTTCTGGTCAAGTAGAATGCAGTATGGATAGATGTCAGAAATGTGTGCAATCCTTATGTGTGATTAATCTTGTGTTATTCAAGAGCTTAACACTTTTTGTGTCCCAGCTTCATGAACCAAAAAGAAAAATGTAGTCTTCAAAAGCGAAACTGTGTGTATATAGGTTTGCAGCCTTTGCAATACCATAGCCCAAATACAATATCACTATTAATATATCCCATAAGTAATGGAAGACAAGATCTGGCACTGGCACTTCATCAGTTCACAAGTGTAGCATTTATGGGGCAACTATACAACAACACAGGGAACAAATAAAATCAGTACGTTTTATGGAAATTACCTGTCTGGGATAGCTGGCTGCTAAGCAACCATGTGACATACCCTGGAAGTCTCTGAGGTGGTGGTGGACAGACAACACATCTACCATCTGGGATCATCATACCTGGGAACTCTCCGGTTTTGCCCCGGAGACTCCGGATTTCAAACTGAATTACCGGGTCTCTGGGGCAGTGTGTGAATCTCTGGGTGGGCAGAGTTTAAGTAGAAACTCTACCCACTTGTGCTCCATCCCGCCCGGTTCCTCCCACTTCCCAGGTATTTTGCAGTTGTTTTTTTGTTTTTTTTGTCCCGCCCCCCCAACTAAGCCCTGTCCCTTTTATGACACGATTGGCGTCATTTTCCTCCCTGGTCGGCACTGACAGGGTTACCCTCCAGGTAGCCCTGCTTCAAAAGTTCCCAGGTGTGGGGACCATATACACCTAGCTAAGAGGCCTACAGTATAGCTTCATTTATGAGGCTTGGATCCTAACAGCAAGGACACCCCTCTTTATACATAATGACAAACAGACAGGAGAGAGCTGATATGCAATGGTAAGCTGTCAAAGACTAGGACACACCCTACCCCACCAATGAAACAATATTAAATAACAGGAGGTAACCGGCTGTCCCACTGAAGCATAAATCCTAATCCCAAGCAAAAATATTCTCCTAGGGCCTAACTAGAACCTATTGGGCCCTGGGCTGAGGAGTCACTTTTGCTGCCAAGCCCAGTCATGATTGCACAACCTGTAGTTACATCTGGCCACAGAGCTCTGGTTCTTCTCCACAGAGCTGATAGAACAATTTATGAAATGAAATTCCTGACCGTAAGCAGGTCTCTCTATTCTTATGGTGGTGGAGAGGAAAATATATGCTGTCTTAAAAGACTGGTTATCCCCAGTTAAACCTTCTGCAAATTTCACATGTGGGTTGGCCGCATGACACCCAGTCCTGTCAGATTAAAGGCTATGTCTGCTTTAATTGTTCATAAATGGGACATTTAGGAAAAGTATGACAAGGCCTCCAGGCTGTATGAGTCAGTAACTGCATGCTTCCATCTACCAAATATCCCTGTAACCCTGTACCAGATGTTGAAGAACATTGGACCATGTGGGCTGGCTAGGAAAACCTAGATTAGGCAACTTCTTAAACCAGAGGACTAAACCATAAAGTGGTGCTGTATGTTGTCAAGAAAGGCGGGCCCCACTTTTTTGGACACAAATAAATTATGAAAATGGGTATGGCACCAGTGGACCAAACTGGACATAATTTAATGGCAACACATGCACACAGGATGGAAATGTGGGCGTCAGTACATCAAGAAAAATTCGAAGTATGTATCTCCTACATTAGGAGAAATAAAAGACTTCCAAGTGCTACTGCCGCTCTGCCTGGGATCTTTATGAAAACTCTACAAAGCCCATTGTACCATTTGCCATCAGAGCTAAAGTGGAGATCAAACTACAACACCTAGAACCTCAAGGAATTATATCCAAAATATCCCAGAGTTACTGGGCTGTGCCCGTTGTGCCTGTAGTAAAGGATACTGGGTAGATCAGACTGTATGGAGATTTTCAGATGGCTCTAAAACAACCAGTTGGAAGTAGATCAATATCCACTTCCTCTCATAGAATAATTATTTGCATCTTTGACTGGAGGTAGAAAATTGCCTAAACTTGATTTAAAACAGGAATATTTACAACTAAAAATTCACTAACAATAAATACCATAAATGCAAGTCAAGGGATTTATCACTATAACAAGACTCTGTTTGGGGACATGTCAGCTCCCACAATAGGGCAACACAACATGGACACTATCATAGCTGGGGTGAGGGGTCCCACACACCAAATATTTGTTAGACAATATACACATTACAGCAGCCACCGAAGAAGACCACAGACAGAATGTAGAGTGTTGAAATACCAAACTTAGACACATTCTTTGAAACAAGGGTAATGTTCTGCACCCACGTGTGCACATCCAAAGGTTCCCAACTCCTACTGATATCACTCACCTTGGAACCTATTTGGACCACCTGAACTGCTGGATAATTTCTTGCCAAATGTAGCACAGATCCTACACATGTCACAAAAGCTTTTAGAAGCAGACATCTTAGAGACAGAAATCATAATGTAATCATGTACTTCAGGCCGCAAAGGTCTTAATTGTGCATTCTAAACTGTTGGTGCTCTAAGACATACAGAAAGCAGTCATTTTGTCCCGAAACGTTTTGAGCCACATTATCAGATTCAGTTTCCTCATTACTAGAATACCAATGAAGACACCCTTTCACATTCTGGCACTTTGGCATACCACGAATCACAATGAGATCCTTGGCTTTGACAGCCACCAAATCTGTTTCATCACAAGTGATCCCTATAAAGTGAGCAACTGTGAGTGACCCAACACTGAAAGTGTTAAGGGTAATTAAAACTGAGCAGGGCTGCTTGGTGCATGTATAATACAAATGTAGCTCTGAATACTCTTTCAGTGGTGGGTCGTCACCATTACTCACCTTAGAGGGAACACTGTTCACCACTCTTTATGGGACTGATGCTACTGTTAAGTAGACGATCCATGATGCTGTCTTATTCATCCATATGTGCAAAATGGCTGACCTTTGGTGATACACCTTTCCTGTGCTCCTTATGCAAGATGCAAATTGGAGATGACCACATAAAGAGTTTTATTATTGTGGGGTTCACCAAGGAAATGTAAGAATGAAGCATTGGATGTGTAATACCGTATGGTGGATGACCTTGGATAAAGATATTGTCACATGGGTGGACGCCTGCCAAGGTGTTGCCAAAAACTTAAGTGACAGCTGTCCCCTGTCCAGATATAACCATGGGAGTGGCTGTCTAAACCATGGGGGAGACTACACTTAGATTTTGCTGGCCCAATCTGGGGTTAAAAGTCCTGATTTACATGCATTCCAAATGGCCACCAAAGCTGAAACTACCATTTAGGTATTTGACAAGGTTTTTGCATATAGTTGTATCTCAATCCACAAAACCGAGCACTTCCCAAACTTAAAATATATTTTATTGTATCAAATATAAAAACAGCATACTGTCGGTTGTCATCCGACGTTTCAGTCCATCCTCGGACTTTCTTCAGGGATACAGCATTACAGCCTACCTAGTATGCGTCTCTCTTATTGTTTGGTTTGGCGCCGAAACTGCGCTATGCAGTTGCCGTAGCAACCCCCAACGCTAGTCCGGCGCCAACCCACACTCTCTCATCCTTCATCATAATACTTCACAGATAAAATCATATCATATATTTAGTATGTCACCATCCTTTGCCAGAACATTAACAATCAAATATAATCAATTAAACTGAACTGTTCATTGAGACCTTCCGGTGATCGGGATCTCAATGTATAGATCCAGTACATCTCTCTCCTTGAGAGTTTCATCTCTCTATCACCACCCCGCGGTGATGATTTCACTACCTCAAAAGGGAAACATTTTAGATCGTTGATACTATGTCTCAACCTAATAAAGTGTCTGGCAACCGGTGATCTCTTCAATTGTTCCTCAGGCACTGTATTGTTGAGACCCCTAATAATCAAAGATCTGTGCTCCGTAACCCGCTGTCTGAATGGCCTGCTAGTTTTGCCTACATAACACATGTTACAAGGGCATAACAACAAATATACCACAAATGATGTTTTGCAAGTAATGTAATCTTTTACTTTCACGTTGTATCCTACTTTAGGAACAACAAAACTCGATCCAGATATCATGTGTAAACAAGTCACACAGCCAGTGCATTTGTATACCCCTGTCTTCACAGCTTTCACTGCTGTTTTATACTTATCAACAGGATCAGAATGCACAATCTCATCACGAATACTTCTCGCTCTTTTGAACCCAAAACGTGGAGGCTGTGTGAACATGTGACCTATATCTGGATCACTTGTCAAAAGGTTCCAATTTTGTGAAACCACCCTCTTAAAATCTTTGGATACATCTGTGAAAGTAGTGGTAATCATCATTCTATCCTTCTCTTCATTATTCTCTTTCTTAGGTGTTAATAGTGCCTTTCTATCTAGAGCTGCTACTTCATCGATCTTTTCTCTTATATCACCCATTTTGTAACCTCTCTCCATGAATTTGGCACCCATCTTATTTAATTGATCCATCATTTCATTTGATTCAGATACAATCCTCCTCACACGTATCAACTGGGACTTCGGTAACCCCCGTTTGAGTGATACCGGATGTTGACTATGAGCTTCCAATAATGTGTTCTTGTCTGTTGGCTTTTCAAACAGGGTAGTTTGGATGCCATGTCCCATTCTTTTTATCTTTACATCCAAAAAATGAATCTCATCCCTGTTGTATACCAGTGTGAATCTGATGGGTGAAATCAAATCATTCAAATATCTGTTAAATTCCAACAGCAAATCTTCTCCTCCTGACCACACCAAGAACAAATCGTCTATGAATCTCACATAAAACGGTATCCACCTCCAGTACTTTGACTGTATAATATGTGTTTTCTCATAATGCCACATGTATGCATTGGCATATGCTGGTGCCATGGGTGACCCCATTGCAGTACCAGTCAACTGTGTGAAGATGTCTTCCTCAAACTTAAAGTAATTCTGGGTTAAGATTAAATCAATCAACCCTATTACATAATTAATCATTTCCACCGTATATTCTTCACTCTCCTCCAATATCTGCCACGCTGCTGTTTTTCCTCCCTCATGGGGTATGCATGTATATAGACTTGTAACGTCCATCGTGGCTAATAGAATATTATCTACACCCCAGTTAACCTCATCAAGTCGGTTCAAAAAGTCCGTTGTATCTCTAATAAATGTGGATGTACGTTGAACATGTGGTTGTAAAATACTATCCACAAATTGAGCTACCGGATACATCAATGAACCCCTTGCTGACACAATCGGTCTTCCTGGGGGGTTGTCTAGAGTTTTATGTACTTTTGGAAGGCAGTAAAGGACGGGTATAATGGGGTACCTCACTTTCATAAATTCCCCTATCTTGGGGCACAATATGCCATCTTCAACACCCTTATTGATATAATCATCAACCTTAGTTTTAAACGTATGTGTGGGGTTGAAGTTTAACTTACAATAGCATGTTACATCCCCCAATTGTCTCCTTACCTCTTGCCTGTAACTGTTATAGTCCTGTATGACAATCCCCCCACCTTTGTCAGCTGGGTGTATGATGATCGAGGTGTTCTGCTTAAGACTTTTAATTGCCCGTCTTTCCGCTGGTGTGATATTGGAGTATTTAGGTTTAGTACCCTCCATCTGTGCCATTACTTCTTGATTCACTAAACGGCTGAAGGTTTTAATGGAAGGATTATTGGTTCCCGGATCAAATCTACTTCTCACTTTAAATGGGTTTTCTTGAAATTCAACCACATGAGAGGAATCCTTAAAGTAATCCTTTAAGTGCAATTTACGTTGCATCCTGTACAGTTCAATCTCAGTATCAAATTTATCAATCCTTTGAGTAGGAACAAAGCTTAACCCTTTATTCAAAACAGATATTTCTTCAGGGCTCAGCTCATAATTGGATAAATTTATTACTACTGTCTCTGTAGGGCTGGTATCAATGGGGGTTTCATCTCTTTTGGATCTTTTATTCTTCCTCTTCCCCCTCCGTGTCCGCCTTCTGCAACTTTGCTTCTTGTCACTACCCCTAAAAAACGAGGGGGATTTGTAGGTTCAACTGTACTTATGGATTCACTGTTGTCAGTCTCCACATCGGAGCCTGAGCTGCATGTCTCACGTAATCCTTGTCTGGGCTTCCATGCTCGCCTCCTCCTATAATTGGGACGATTCATCTGTGTGTCTCCCTTTACTATCCTCCATTTATATATGGTGGATTCTTCATAGTCCTGATTGATCTGTCTCCGCTTTTTCCGTTTATATATCATTAAATCTTCCTTAAATTTACTTATCTGTTCCTCCAGCTTCTCTAACCATTTATTGGTCGTATCATTTGTCAGGACCATTTTCTTCTCATCTAATAATTTCTGGATACGATCTCGACATTTATTCAGCTCCGCTCCAACCTCTCTGATGACCAGCAACATAAGATCTAGCGAACATCTATTCAGGATACCGCACCAATTATCACAGAATTTAGGATTTAATCTGCCAATAGTCGGCTGATTAGATATTCTGAATCCCCTTGGTATCTGTTTGTTTTTATAATATTCTGATAATGTTACCCCATGTGTATGCCATTCTACTTCCTTCTTTTTCATCTGTAGCAGCTCATGATAGATTTCCACCGCTTTAGGTTCTCCTAGCAGCTCATCACAGGAGTCTGTGAACAATATTTCCTTCACATCCGCTTCTGTAAAATCAAAAGTCCTTTTGAGCATTTCTTCTGGTCCCGTTCCTCCTACAGTGCCAACATTGGGACTTTGTGTCATTATCTGCTGTTGTATCATCTCCATTGTTTCATACGGTGCTAGTAATATATCTTCAATAGCAACACCTTTTCAAGTATCACTGCACACGTATCTCTGCATTTAGCGGTGAGTGCTTCCAGGCTTTAAACAAGGTATAACAATATCTCAATCCACAAAACCGAGCACTTCCCAAACTTAAAATATATTTTATTATATAATAAGAGAGACGCATACTAGGTAGGCTGTAATGCTGTATCCCTGAAGAAAGTCCGAGGATGGACTGAAACGTCGGATGACAACCGACAGTATGCTGTTTTTATATTTGATACAATAAAATATATTTTAAGTTTGGGAAGTGCTCGGTTTTGTGGATTGAGATATTGTTATACCTTGTTTAAAGCCTGGAAGCACTCACCGCTAAATGCAGAGATACGTGTGCAGTGATACTTGAAAAGGTGTTGCTATTGAAGATATATTACTAGCACCGTATGAAACAATGGAGATGATACAACAGCAGATAATGACACAAAGTCCCAATGTTGGCACTGTAGGAGGAACGGGACCAGAAGAAATGCTCAAAAGGACTTTTGATTTTACAGAAGCGGATGTGAAGGAAATATTGTTCACAGACTCCTGTGATGAGCTGCTAGGAGAACCTAAAGCGGTGGAAATCTATCATGAGCTGCTACAGATGAAAAAGAAGGAAGTAGAATGGCATACACATGGGGTAACATTATCAGAATATTATAAAAACAAACAGATACCAAGGGGATTCAGAATATCTAATCAGCCGACTATTGGCAGATTAAATCCTAAATTCTGTGATAATTGGTGCGGTATCCTGAATAGATGTTCGCTAGATCTTATGTTGCTGGTCATCAGAGAGGTTGGAGCGGAGCTGAATAAATGTCGAGATCGTATCCAGAAATTATTAGATGAGAAGAAAATGGTCCTGACAAATGATACGACCAATAAATGGTTAGAGAAGCTGGAGGAACAGATAAGTAAATTTAAGGAAGATTTAATGATATATAAACGGAAAAAGCGGAGACAGATCAATCAGGACTATGAAGAATCCACCATATATAAATGGAGGATAGTAAAGGGAGACACACAGATGAATCGTCCCAATTATAGGAGGAGGCGAGCATGGAAGCCCAGACAAGGATTACGTGAGACATGCAGCTCAGGCTCCGATGTGGAGACTGACAACAGTGAATCCATAAGTACAGTTGAACCTACAAATCCCCCTCGTTTTTTAGGGGTAGTGACAAGAAGCAAAGTTGCAGAAGGCGGACACGGAGGGGGAAGAGGAAGAATAAAAGATCCAAAAGAGATGAAACCCCCATTGATACCAGCCCTACAGAGACAGTAGTAATAAATTTATCCAATTATGAGCTGAGCCCTGAAGAAATATCTGTTTTGAATAAAGGGTTAAGCTTTGTTCCTACTCAAAGGATTGATAAATTTGATACTGAGATTGAACTGTACAGGATGCAACGTAAATTGCACTTAAAGGATTACTTTAAGGATTCCTCTCATGTGGTTGAATTTCAAGAAAACCCATTTAAAGTGAGAAGTAGATTTGATCCGGGAACCAATAATCCTTCCATTAAAACCTTCAGCCGTTTAGTGAATCAAGAAGTAATGGCACAGATGGAGGGTACTAAACCTAAATACTCCAATATCACACCAGCGGAAAGACGGGCAATTAAAAGTCTTAAGCAGAACACCTCGATCATCATACACCCAGCTGACAAAGGTGGGGGGATTGTCATACAGGACTATAACAGTTACAGGCAAGAGGTAAGGAGACAATTGGGGGATGTAACATGCTATTGTAAGTTAAACTTCAACCCCACACATACGTTTAAAACTAAGGTTGATGATTATATCAATAAGGGTGTTGAAGATGGCATATTGTGCCCCAAGATAGGGGAATTTATGAAAGTGAGGTACCCCATTATACCCGTCCTTTACTGCCTTCCAAAAGTACATAAAACTCTAGACAACCCCCCAGGAAGACCGATTGTGTCAGCAAGGGGTTCATTGATGTATCCGGTAGCTCAATTTGTGGATAGTATTTTACAACCACATGTTCAACGTACATCCACATTTATTAGAGATACAACGGACTTTTTGAACCGACTTGATGAGGTTAACTGGGGTGTAGATAATATTCTATTAGCCACGATGGACGTTACAAGTCTATATACATGCATACCCCATGAGGGAGGAAAAACAGCAGCGTGGCAGATATTGGAGGAGAGTGAAGAATATACGGTGGAAATGATTAATTATGTAATAGGGTTGATTGATTTAATCTTAACCCAGAATTACTTTAAGTTTGAGGAAGACATCTTCACACAGTTGACTGGTACTGCAATGGGGTCACCCATGGCACCAGCATATGCCAATGCATACATGTGGCATTATGAGAAAACACATATTATACAGTCAAAGTACTGGAGGTGGATACCGTTTTATGTGAGATTCATAGACGATTTGTTCTTGGTGTGGTCAGGAGGAGAAGATTTGCTGTTGGAATTTAACAGATATTTGAATGATTTGATTTCACCCATCAGATTCACACTGGTATACAACAGGGATGAGATTCATTTTTTGGATGTAAAGATAAAAAGAATGGGACATGGCATCCAAACTACCCTGTTTGAAAAGCCAACAGACAAGAACACATTATTGGAAGCTCATAGTCAATATCCGGTATCACTCAAACGGGGGTTACCGAAGTCCCAGTTGATACGTGTGAGGAGGATTGTATCTGAATCAAATGAAATGATGGATCAATTAAATAAGATGGGTGCCAAATTCATGGAGAGAGGTTACAAAATGGGTGATATAAGAGAAAAGATCGATGAAGTAGCAGCTCTAGATAGAAAGGCACTATTAACACCTAAGAAAGAGAATAATGAAGAGAAGGATAGAATGATGATTACCACTACTTTCACAGATGTATCCAAAGATTTTAAGAGGGTGGTTTCACAAAATTGGAACCTTTTGACAAGTGATCCAGATATAGGTCACATGTTCACACAGCCTCCACGTTTTGGGTTCAAAAGAGCGAGAAGTATTCGTGATGAGATTGTGCATTCTGATCCCGTTGATAAGTATAAAACAGCAGTGAAAGCTGTGAAGACAGGGGTATACAAATGCACTGGCTGTGTGACTTGTTTACACATGATATCTGGATCGAGTTTTGTTGTTCCTAAAGTAGGATACAACGTGAAAGTAAAAGATTACATTACTTGCAAAACATCATTTGTGGTATATTTGTTGTTATGCCCTTGTAACATGTGTTATGTAGGCAAAACTAGCAGGCCATTCAGACAGCGGGTTACGGAGCACAGATCTTTGATTATTAGGGGTCTCAACAATACAGTGCCTGAGGAACAATTGAAGAGATCACCGGTTGCCAGACACTTTATTAGGTTGAGACATAGTATCAACGATCTAAAATGTTTCCCTTTTGAGGTAGTGAAATCATCACCGCGGGGTGGTGATAGAGAGATGAAACTCTCAAGGAGAGAGATGTACTGGATCTATACATTGAGATCCCGATCACCGGAAGGTCTCAATGAACAGTTCAGTTTAATTGATTATATTTGATTGTTAATGTTCTGGCAAAGGATGGTGACATACTAAATATATGATATGATTTTATCTGTGAAGTATTATGATGAAGGATGAGAGAGTGTGGGTTGGCGCCGGACTAGCGTTGGGGGTTGCTACGGCAACTGCATAGCGCAGTTTCGGCGCCAAACCAAACAATAAGAGAGACGCATACTAGGTAGGCTGTAATGCTGTATCCCTGAAGAAAGTCCGAGGATGGACTGAAACGTCGGATGACAAACGACAGTATGCTGTTTTTATATTTGATACAATAAAATATATTTTAAGTTTGGGAAGTGCTCGGTTTTGTGGATTGAGATATTGTTATACCTTGTTTAAAGCCTGGAAGCACTCACCGCTAAATGCAGAGATACGTGTGCAGTGATACTTGAAAAGGTTTTGCATATAGTTGGACATATATAGTAAACAATTCACATCTCAGCTTTTGCAAGGCTACTTGGCCAGAACTGGGGTAACCCATCTTAGAACAGCTCCTAAAGAGAGAATATATACACATGGTATTATTGCCACTGTATATATGGGAAACAGTAGCCTGCAGAGGATACTAAAAACTGCCACCAAACAGATACAGTAATGTGGGAGACCTATCGGCTTCACTTATAAGGTGAAAACAGTAATGAGAATGTGTGTGTATGTAAGTGATTGTGTGTATATGGATGTGTATGTGTATGGATGCATGTGTGTATGTAGATGATTTTGTGTGTATGCATAAGTGCATGGGTGATTGAGTGTGTATGTTTGTATTTTTGTGGCACAAAAGCACAAAACAACTGTTAAGGTCCCCCCACACAAATCCTAACTAAAATTATGCCCTTGGACCTCTGTAATAGTAGCAATAGAACCTTGATACTATGTCATACAAAAGGAGTATTGCCTCACATGGCTTAGGCTTGATTACCAATTTTGCCCAGTCCGAGGCTCTCTATGGGGGGATGAAGCATAATGGCAATGAACTCTAAAGACAATGTTGAGAGAGCCCACCCCCTGTTGATTCAATCATCCATGAACAACAGAGAAGAATATCCACCATCTTCAAGCCGTACTAAGCAGAGGTGAACCCAAGAACAGCACGAATGCAATGAGCCGTTTATAATTGTGAACACCAAATGTATCTCTTTTTTTGTCTCAGGAAGGAGGAAAATGGGGAGTTACTGAAAAGCAATTGGCTGGGGCAGCTGATGTAGCTTCAGGCAACCATTTGATGTTCACAGAAAGTTTCAAAGGTGACAGGAGGGAGAAAACATTCCCAAATTCTGGCATCATGCCATTCTGGCTAAGAGGCCTACAGTATAGCAGTATGTACGCAGCTTGGATCCTAATGGCAATTACATTTCCCTGCATATATAATAAGCAAGGATTCAGATGCACCTACTACTCCACCACTGCAATAGTATTACATAGTGTGCAGTTTATGTTGTATCTCAGGTAACAGATTATTATTATTCTTTATTTATATAGCGCCAGCTAATCCCGCAGAGCTGTACAATAGGGAATGGACCTACACAGATATTAAATAGTACAAATCAAATGTGGAGAACAGAAGGATCAGAGGGCCCTGCTCGTGAAAGCTTACAATCTAGATTCAAGCATTATTGTCTTCAAGCAACCACTTGATATCACCACAGAAACTTTCATAGTGGGGTATGATTACCATGCTGATATTGGCCGGATGGATAACCATATGGTCTTCTCCCATTACTAATGGTTCCACGTTCCTCCTTATGTAGAAGAAAGGTAATCTCATGTGAAAGGTTATCTCATGACTGATATCTTGTGATCAGCTGCGTAAGAAGTTGATTTGAAGGATCATTTGAAGGATCATGCAATTTAGGTAAAGCTCTCTGGAGTGGCGTTATTGTGTTGTAAATAAGTTTTTTACATCTTATATTTCTCAAAATGTTTAAATTCTGTGGGAATCTGTATTTGTCCCTTACGGTACAGTTGTATTGTCCAAGGAATGCTGCACTTATGCATAATGATCAATGATACCAAACTCATGTTTTGCCACACGTTATTACCTCTGCAATATTGTGTTGTGCACAACCACAATGAAAACAGTGTTCCTTAAAGGGAGAGAAATGTTTCACAAAAAAGCAGCTCCGATTAATCTTCATTGTATTTGGGCCCTGGAGAACATTTTTTCAATACTGTCCGAGTTGTAGTTCAAGAGTAATTGACTGGTAAAGTATCCCCCTCCCATCCCTTTACTGATGCAACACTGCTCACCTCAGAGACTGTCCTGATGGATCGCAGGAAGGGACAATCTTCAGTGAGCATAAGAAAAAAAACTGTCGAGGGGGCAGGGTTTTCCTTATGCTCACAATAAGAATATTGTCTCTTGCCACGACATGTCCGGTCAGAACAGATTCCACAACTGAATGGAGACTGCTTATACTAGCTAAAAGGGGCAGGAGGGGGATACTTTATCATTCAATTACTCTTGAGCTACAACTCTGACAATATTGAAATAAAAGTCTCCATGGTCCAAATACTACGATGATTAATTAGAGCTGCTTTTATTATGAACTATTACTATCCCTTTAATACAATCATCTTTATGATTTTGTTATGAATGTTTAATCTAAATGCTCCTTCTCATCTCATTGACAGATATAAGTAATTTCTGTGGAGCATGTGCAAATTCTACCTGAAGTCAGCTGTATGGGACACACTCCACAATAGTGTTTAAAAGGTTGATGGTACTTTGTTTATGTGGTAGTTGAAAAAGTAAAAAATGTCTGCTTCTTCTCTAAGTCTACCTGTGATAAAGTACTGTCTGCACTAGTACAGCATTATGAATTTTCTTAAGAATGGCTCTTACTCTACGGGACAGTGACAAGCTCACTGGCACCGTGTCAGGAGCATCGTTCAACGTATTCATCACAAAAAATATGTGTTGCAGTAGCTTGTATATACACTTTTCACTTAAGCCTTAAGCGAAGCAATACATTTCGCATCACTCTGGTCCGTAAAGGGTTAAGAGTTATTGATATTTAAGCATTGATTGTTATTTGGACGCATCTCAAACCCTGTAACTTAAATTAACCCAATGAAGTTGTTGTACTAAGAAGCACTGAGGCAATTGTGGAATAAATCAGCTGTATCCTAGGGGAGACTAGAAATTTCCATTGATTTAAATGGGGCTTTTAAATGTCCAGAAACTCTAAAGGTGATGTCCAGTGAATGACACACTCAAAGGCTGACAGAACCACTCAATTACTAAGACATACCGGTAATGAGAGCCTACTAATAAAAATTCTAATCATCAAGACAAATACTCAGTGAATTAGACAATCATCCACTAAAAGCAGCCTTATGGATTTAATAGCCAAACATTGAGAGGAACACACAATAACTGAAAATAATAATATATAGGTGAGTGCTTAATATTAAAGTGAAAGTGAACTCAAAACAATGTATATAAATAAGTGAGTGGACTTTTAGGAGTAAGTGACTCAAAACCTATATCTATAATACAGAGTAAAACATGAAACAAACATAAAGTAGGTGAGCGCTATTAATCAAACAATATCCACTCTTAATAAAGTAACCAATATCTTAGTGATACTTACAAAATCAGATGTATAACATGTAGCATACATGCAATACATGCAATAGGTAAAGCCGTGGTCCATATATATGGACATATTAGGATACAGAATAAAATACTAAATTATTAAAAAAAAGGCTATTATTATTTTACATTACTCCCCTATCTCTACATCCTGATTAGATGAGGATGAAGAGTGTATAAATAATACAAGGGACTCCTGAGACACCATTTGATTTATTTTGGACCAGAGAATATTCGTTCTCTCCCCGAATTGATAAAAAAAATAAAATAAAAACAAGAACAATGATGAAGTCCATTGACCCCATAGAAATATTCAGAATTAAAAACTAATATGCTGTCCATACAGATATTAAGCCATATACATCATATTCATTTATCAACCCCCATCAATAAAAAAAAATGTATATGGGGTCCAAAGAACCCATATTTTATAACCCATTAAGGACTAGAGACGTGTGAACACACCCACTGGCCCTTAAAAATGCTAAGGAGGGGTCCCTTGTCCCCTTCTTGTGGTCTCCAATGGGAGAGGACATCAGCAATAACAATGAATATGGGATCTGAAGATCCCATGTTAATAAATACGTTTCTTAAAGAAGGGGTCTGAGCACCATTTCTTCTACTGTTCCCTCTGGGAGAGGAAGCATGTCCAGAATTAATATTCAGTCAGAAGATCCCTTCCCCTGTTCTCCACAATAGGAGTGGCCGTATGTCTAAAATTAATATGGGGTCTGAAAACCCTTTCCTCTACCCTTCCAATTGGAGAGGAAGTCATACAAGTTAATATGGGGTCTGAAGACTCCATATTTATTTTAATAGTGCCCAAAGATGTCCCTTGATACTTAATTTATGCCCTGGTCTTCTCTTCCTGTTGAAAAAACTGTCATCTAAAAAAATATGATTATGGTGCAAAATAAAAAAAGAAAGCTTGATGTGCATATGCTCAGTTTACAGCGAGCATGGATATTTATCTGCAATGCATGACTTCTTACTCCACTGATAATTAAAAAAAAAGTAATAACCATCCTATAAATAGGATAGTCGGGAACTGAGGAAGATATTCAGTAAATATCCAAACAATGAGCCACTCAATGATTTAGACAGTCAGACACTAAGAGTAATTCAGTTATTGAGACCATCTTAGAGCGCTTCACAAGGAATGAAACAGTCAAACAGAGAGAGCTATTGATAATCAATGAGGCTGCAACAGATCTTCAGATCTATCCAGTAAACGAACTAGTCAAACAATGCAATGCATTCAATGGTTGAGAAAATCAAATACTGAGATAGTAAATGTAAAAAACCCAGTTTATGACAAAGTGTATAATTTCAGACAAGCTGTCAAACACCATGAGAATCCTCAGTAAATAAGATAACCAGAAACAAAGGGACATCTGATGAGTGGAAGAGAACTATGACCTGGCTCAGACCTGCTGATCTAGCATTGGCTGCATAAGGTATCAGAGGTTATCGCCTAGACTAGATATGGGCAAAATATGGGTGGAATTCAGACCACTTACTTATTTGATTTTTACCTTTATGTTTGGCTGCACTTTTTGTTTTACACCCCACACTACAGCTCCCTGCTACACAAAGAAAAGAGGATTTTTGTGTACTTATCAATAAATTATTTTCTTAGTCTATGTGGAACATAGGAACCATGGAGTAAAGTATCCTCCAGCCAGAAGGGCAGGGCAATTGCCTTAAAAGGTTCCCTGAAGGCCGATTCTCCCTCCATACACTACCCAACAACCACCAGATGCTCAGTTTTTAAAATATCTAGGTTCATAAACAGAAGCAAGGCAGGAAAAGGAGTCACCTGAATTGGAGAACCCAAAGGACCCCCCACTGCCCGGGAACACAAAAAATTGTTTTTCTCTAAAACAAAGTCCTGTATTCCACATGGACTAAGAGAAAAGGATTTATTGGCAAGTATGTACAAATCCTCTTTTCACTTTTGTCCAATGTGGAAAACAGGAATCATGGTGATATACTAAAGCTATCCCACCAAGATTCCAGAAAGGGAGAGCAAAACTCCTTCAATACAGAAACCAGTTCCAACAGAGACTAGCTGGAACAAATATGAATTTCATGTGTCAACTGACACCTACATACCAAGCAAAGTAACAAGAAACAGACATGTTACTGGTAATGAACATAAGAAGAATACTTACACGGGCACAACAGCATGTAGGACATTCTTCCCAAATCATGGAACAGTTTAACAAATGTGTGAAGGCATGACTATGTCCCCACTTTGCACCACGGCTCCACAGAGGCATGGTTCTTGTAGGCCCCGGAGGCACCCACCACCCTAGAGGAATGAGCTGTGACCCTAAAGGTTATAGGCTTTTATTGAGAGCATAGACCTGGTGAATGAAAGCCACTGTCACATTCTGTGCAGCTTGGCCTGCATTCGGGTCCTCAAAATGACAAAAAGCAAGCCTGATTTTTGGAAAGACTGTGTGATTATGTAGCATTTGAAGTCTGTTAAATGGAGATGAACAAAGAGAAGGAAGAACAATTTTCTTGTTAATGTGAAACCTGGAAACAACCTTAATGATAAACCAGACAGGAGTTCTCAAACCCACACAATCAGAATGAAAGATCAGAAAGAGGTGTTTAAAGGGATAGTAATACTTTAATATTACTATTCCCCATATTGTAGATATTTGAAAAAGATTTTAATTTCCCCCAGATTCATCTCTTAAACCTTTATGGTTTGAGAGATAACCGAATGCAAAGTTTCCCCCTCCCTCCCCCTTCCCTTTTAGTCAGCATTGTACTGACTGCAGGGATATCCGGTTTGATTTTCATCAGGTGGCTCTGCAGTTGAGCCAAGATTGCGTTGGTAAAAAATAATTATTTCACTGAATCGGTCTTTTACGTGTGCTTGCAAACCAAGCACATGTAGAAGACTGTTTCAGTGAAATAATTCTTTTTCACTAACGCAATCTCGGCTCAGCTGCAGAGCCTCAAGCCTGTCGTACGACAGACTTCCCCTGCAGTCAGTAAAATGCTGACTTCAGGGAAGGGGGAGAGATAAACCTGGGGGCAATTAAATTATTTTTCAAATATCTACAATATGGAGGATAGTAATATTAAAGTATTAGTATCCACCGAACTGACACCTAGTAACAGCTGATGAGGCTGGAAAAAAAAAGATGTGTGTCCATCAAGTCCAGCCCATACCAAATCACCCCTGGTGATCCAGAAGAAGGCAAAACAAATAAAACCATTGAAGCCATTCCCTGTCAGAGTTCTCAATATTGTTCTGAGATAGATAGGTATCCATTACTTTTTTGAAAGCAGTACCAATATGTGAAGGCACAGCATCCTGAGGCAAATAATTCCATAGCTTTACCACCCTTACTGTAAAAAATGCCTGCCTTTTAGTCAAAAATGCCTTTCCTCTATTCTTAATGGATGACCTCTAATTTATAGCTCAGCTCTTTGAGTATATACTTAATTGGGGAGTTCTTTACATTGACCTTGAATATATTTGTAAATGGTAATCATATCATCCCTTAGACGTCTCTCCTGTAATGTAAACAAACCAAGTTTGGTTATTCTCTCTTTATAACTCAGATCCTCTAATCCATTTATCAGTTTTGTTGCACGTCTCTGCACTTTTCCAGTTGAATAATATATGTATTAGAATATTCTATTCCATATTCTAAATGAGGCCTTATCAAGGATTTATATAGATGTAACAGCAGCTGAGTGACCCTGGATACTGCTGTAAAATCTATTGTCTATCAGTACTCCTAAATCTTTCTCTGATTATGATTCCCCAAGTTGTTTCCCATTTAGTGAATATGTAACATGTTTGCTTCTACAGCCCAAATGTATTACTTTACAGTTATCTACATTAAATATCATCTGCCACTTTTCTACCCATTCACTCAGTTTATCTAAATCCTTCTGCAAAGCATGTAAGGGTGATGAAAGGCCTCAGACATGGCACAACAAATGAATATTTTCCTCTGGTAGAAAGACTTGTATCTGAAGCGTGTTGAATCTTATGCCAAGTAAGAGAAGGACCTGGGATGGAATCAGAAAAGATTTCTTGAAACTGAGAACCCAACTATGTTGTCCTAGAAAGGACACACAAATCTTAATCTGAAAGCACAGAACATCCACTGAAGGAGTCTTTAGAAAAGGCATGAATATAGCAAATAAGATAAATCCATAGAGCAAATACAAGTCAAAGCTGTGAAGAAGCTCGTTAAAAACCTGCAGCGCAAATGCCAGCCCAAAAGGAAGGGCTGTAATCTGGAAAAGACAGTCTTGTAAGGATTGGAATATGCAGATAAGCATCCTTTTGGTCTAGGGATGCTAAAAACTCCCCTGGATACATTGCAGAGATGATGGTGCCACAACTCCATCTTGAACTGGGGAGTAAGAACAAAATAGTTGGCATGCTACAAGTCCAGAATAGGACAGCACCCACTGTCTTTTTTGTGAACTATGGAAAGTTGGAACAGAATCCTATTAATCTTTCCTGAGAAAGAACAGGTACCAAGACCTACATATCCACCAGGGAAGAAACTACGTCTGAAAATAGATGGCTACATATCACTAGATTGCAAGAAACCCTGGACATGAAAAAGAGACATGGAGGAAGGGATCTGAAATCTATATGATACTCACCCACAAAACACACTGGTCTCCCATGGAGAGAGTCCACATCTTGTGATAAATATGCAGATAACCTCTGGTTTCTTAAGACAGAGCAGGCCTATGCAGGTCATGCAGAGGAAGACTTGTCAGCTGGGGTCTTTTGGGCAGTCTTCTTGCTAGCCCAAACCTGTTTGGGATTTGGGGCAAGGCATGGGCCACTGAAGCAGTAGACATCCTTGGCACATACCCATACGAGTGGGGGTAATGAAAACCATAGTCTTCAGTGGAAAAAGGAATGACTGGCGTAACCTGAGGTGGTAGTGCACTCTTACCCCCCAGCAGCATAGCTAATGATTGTCTCCAGTTCTGGAGACCAATAATTTATTGGAAGACTGGTCAGCTGACCAGATTTTTAGCCACAGAGTACAACAGAAACAGAAGACACTAAGGCCATCCCAAGAAGCCTAGCAGAATCAAAGGCTGCTTCAGTAAGATATGCAATAGTCTCAAGGATCTTAGAAACAGAAATGGTAGAAGAATAGGCCCTTTTTTGCCCAGTGTCAGTAATCTTAAGTTTACTGTTGTTGCCCCATCCAATATGACCACTGCAAGCACAGTTTCTTAAAAACACCTTTAACCCATAACCGAGACGTGCTAAAATGAGGTAAAATGTAGTTATGAAAGAGACCACCTCTGAAAATAAGGGGAAAGATAATGGGGTTGACAGAAAAGAAGAGGAGATAGAAACGGATATACTCAGGATCTGTGCATTCTGAAAACATGAATTATTTTCAGTCTTTAGGCTCCTATAATTTGTGAAAATAAAGAATATATAAGCGTTCTGTTTGAAGAATATTCAGCAAAAACAGGAACACAGTCTAGTCAAGCTTTGACATTTTTACATGCTTCTTGCTATACAGACCTCATTTCTTGTTGGATAATAAAATATACATTTCTTTAATCACCCTCTGTTTAAAAAAAAAAACATTTTTCAGTACTTTATACATCTTGAGCCCCCTGACTTTTTGTGCTCCTAGGTTTTTGTTACAAATTATACTAAAGTTCACTGAAGGTGTTTGAAGGTGTTTCTGATCCCAACTCAAATATAAAGATATGAGTTATTTCTACAAAGAGAGGAACAGCATTGAGGACTATCTGATGTCAAGATTGGATTTCCTGAGAGCCCATGGGTGAATACTGGCCCGGAGTAATTTTCAAATCAGTACAGGGAAGAGCTACTGAGAGGCAGTGGAGGCATCTGCAAAAAGTGAGTACAATAATTGATGGCCAACTGGATTAAAGTGGGTACCATTGCTATATCCTGACTACTACGCTTAGAGAGCCTGCGCTGTCTATTTTCTTCTTTTCATATAATTTGTGCTTCAACATAGACAAGCAAAAAAAGAGGGAAATGGCTGAGAAAGCATCCTCTAGCATACCCAGGTCCTCTATCAGCCTAAACTCTATATCCATCAAGGAGGTCAGCGATAGGAGCCCGTCTAATGGGAGATTAAACAGCCCCATGTAAATTTTTGAAAATAAAAGGATGGTTAACTAAGAGTTTCTGCCCTAATACACATCCTTTAAAGGGATATTAATGTTTCATAATACAAGCAGCTCTAATTAATCATCATAGTATTTGGACTTTGGAGAGTGTTATTTCAATTCTGTCAGAGTTGTAGTTCAAGCGTAATTCAATGTCAAAGTATCCCCCTCCCGCCCCTTTTACTGATGTAACACTGTTCAGCCAGATCAGAATGCAGGTGCCCAGGTAGACTGCAGAGAGGGACAATCTTCAATTAGGATAAGGGAAAAACCTGAAAAACTTGTCAAGGGGGGCAGGGCTTTCATTGTTTTCATAGGAATAAGAATGTTCCCTTCTGTTATCTGTCTGGTCTTACAACCAGATTCCACATCTGAGAAGAGATGGCTTACACTAGTTAAAAGGGGCGGGAAGGGAAACTTTGCTTGTGAATATCTCTCAAACCATAAAGGTTTGAGAGATAAGACTGATATCGTTCTTCATGTTTTTTTAATGCCTACAAAATAAAGTAAAGATAAAATTAAGTGTTACTATCCCTTTAAGGTCACTTTTAAAACTGAGCATGTCTGTTGGGGGTGAAGTAGAGTAGGGAGAGTGAGAGAGAGCCTATTAATGCAGTCGCCCTGCCCTTCTGGCAGGAGGCTGTTTTACCCCATGTTGCTATGTTCCACACTGGACAAAAGATCACTTCTGTCTTTCTACCCAGTGGAAGAGTGATAAATTTATAATAACTTTGCACATTTTGATTAATATATCATAAGTTTAGCACAGAAAGAGCCAGACAGAAGTACATCTTATCACCCACCTAACATACCTTTCCCTATCTCTCAAACTCAACCTTCTTTTCTTTTGCACTCTCTCTCATACACACATGAACACACACACACACACCTTTTCACACCTCTCTCTCACACTTCACTTCTACACATCCACACAAATGTGAAAAACACCCACACCCACCATTATAAAGAACAGTTGTTACAATGCATCATCCTTCCAGTGCAGAAAGAAGCATCTGATATCTGACATCTGATAACCTGCTTTACTCATAACACAAGAACACACCTATTTTCTTACCTGTCTCACACTTCATACACATACACCTTTTCTCACCTTTCTCTCACAGCTCCCCTGCCCCCTATCTCTTTCACACATACACTCTTCTCCCTCATAGTGTCAGGCTGAGGTGTTAGTAGAGGGATAGGGGTATTATTAGCCAGGAAGGCATTGGCAGCAAGTAATATAATGTTGATTTTCAAAATACAATGATATCACACACAGTGGGTCTTATGTACAAAAGAAAAGAGGAGAAATTCTGGAGTAAGCCAACTACATCACGAGAAGCAATAAAAATCCCTCAAATTTGCACTGATTTAAATGGAGATATTAGTCCATTGAATGCAAGGAGGTTAATACGTCAGATACCTCTTTAGAATTCAAGGGGTAAACAGTCCCATTTAAAATCAATGGGAACTTTATTTATAACTTATTGTGCAGTAGTTTTGCCCCCAAAATTGCTCCTGTTCACGTTTGAGTATAAGGGCCAATGGGCCATATTTATCAAGCCAAATGTAAAGCACCATATTTATCAAAGGGGAAAAACACCCATTGCTTTCGATGAAACATTTTCTTTGAAAATTTGGAACAGTTGTTTTTGTTTCCAGAATTGCTCCACACACAATGGACTTCATGTATAGGAGCAATTCTGAGGTAAACTAGGTGCACAGCAGGGGCCAAATAAAATGTCCCAGTAACTTACATTTCAGTTTTAACCCCTTGAATGCAAGAGAGGTCTCCAACCTCTACAGCACTCAAGGGGTTACAAAGCTCCATTTAAATTTATAGGTATTTTGTGAATATTTACTTCTCTTCTACAGTGCAATTGGTGTTAAATGACTAAGTTCTACTTATATACATACATATATATACATACATCCTGTACAGCTATGGCACTACAATAGATTTTTGCAACAAAAGATCCTGCCCCAAGCCATATTAATTGTCCACCTTGAGCTAGATAATGGATTCAAACATCAAAAAACACACACTTGTGCCTATCTGGTTAATCCTGTGACAAACCTGAATTGTGAGACTTGGAAATATCTCAGTTCAGCCAGTGAGCTTACAAACCCAGCCTCCATATCCATTAATAAGGAATGTCTTTGGGAACAGCAATGCTTCAAGTGAAGTGCATGTGTTCGGCCATTGAACTCACTGTTGAGGCCTAGCTGTGCACAGAGTGGCCTTCTTAACCATTTCAGTGCGACGGTTATGCAATGCATTGCAGAGCAATGTGTTGTGTACCCCCTCTAGCACGCAAAGGGTTAAGGACCAGAGGGATATACAATATATTGAGAAGCAATATGCTGTACACCCCATCTAGTCTTTAAGGGGTTAAGAATAGATAAAGGGGTTTTATCAGTCAAGATAAAGAAATGCAAATTTTGAGCAAGCCAATTGCAGCAGAGGGTTGAAATGAGAATTCCACTGATCTTCCATTTAAATGAGGCTTTTAACCCTGCAAATGCTAGGTCTCCAACACACTGCAAATGCATTCTACACATGTATCCCCTACTCATTGGTGTACCCCAGGGTGCTCCAGTTCTTACAACATTACCCTTTCCCTGTACCTGACAGTAGACAATTCATTCCCATTCAAAAGTCAGACCTCATGTCCTTAGTATAATAATTATTTAAAGTGACAGCCAACCTCATGTGGTGCAGTTAATTTGGCCAGCATTGTACCTCTTTAGCTTGATGAATAAGGCCCATAGTTTTACATGATATTTGCACATGAAGCAGCTGGTGAATGGGACAAAATGAAAAACACTGAATATATGCAAAAGGAGAGACTCCCCATACACCTCTGGCCCTATCAGATCAAAGAGAGTCAGTGCTTCAGAACCCCAGTAATGATACAACTTTATTGATGTTGTGCATATGACCACACCAAAGGTGCATGCACAGCCTTCAGCCCTCCATCTGTTGTTGGATTATAATTCTAGTTATGGGAGTTGTAGTTCAACAACAGATGGAGGGGGCATATTGTCCAGCCCTGGCCTATGTAAAAACAACTAATTTGGGGGTTGGATGTAGAACTATACAAAAACATCGGCATTGTAATTTTTTTGTAAACTCCTCTCTGAAATTCCTGTGTTTTCCCTTGAGATAAAACTGGATAGTTATAAATATATAGTTCAAGGCAGAAACAAATCTAGGAACCTTGGAAAGCACCTTCATGGTGATGGTTCATCTCTTGGTAACCTGATCCTGCACTGTAACAGTGTGTGAGTCAAATCCTACATTATAAATTAATGTATGTAAGAGTCTGCCTCTGCATTATGTAGCAATGTATATTGATCTATACAGTAATAATTATAAAAGTGTCCATGTAATGTCCAGTAAGTCTGGTTTATGCAAATGTTACAACCATAGTCCATAACTGGCCAACATCAATACTGTCCTGCTACTGAACATGCTCCTTTCTACTTTCTTAGCTGGAATCACCATAAAAGGTTTACTGCACAGGGTAACCCTAAGTGAACCAAGATGAGTATGTACTGTTTATATCTATTTTAAATCTACTTCCTTTCTATAACGCCAAGACAAGTATACTGCACTATACTGTTTAAAAATAGATGAAATGGGAATTGAAAGTAGCATCTCAGTCTTTGCTGATGACACTAAACTGTGCAAGGAAATACACATAGGGCTGGATGCTTTTTCTCTGCAGAAGGATTTAGATCTCAACCAGGGTGCCGTGGCACGTACATCAAAATAGGGTGCCCCCATGTTTTCTATGAAGAATGTGAATATTGTTCTTTTATATGTACACAAATAGAAATTGTTATATATAATATGTTTATTTTTGTATTCCTATGATTGTGAGACCTAATATATCTGTATATTTATTAATTGTACATTTCAAATATGCCCTTGATAAATATGAAACATGATAGGGGTGCCCCCAAAAGTTCCAGATTGCATATTAGGGGTGCCTTGAGCAAAAAGAGGTTGAGAACCACTGATTTAAATAAACTGATTGAATGAGCAGAAAAGTGGAAGATCTGGTCTGTAGAAACAAAGGGGAATCCTCATTAGAGAGAGATTTAGGAGTACTAATAGACGATACACTTCACAGCAGTGTGCAGAGTCACTCAGCTGCCACAAGAGCAAAATAGGGTACAAGCCTGCATAAAAAGAGGTGTAGATGCAAGGGATGCTATTTTGTACCTCCATATAAATCCTTGGTTAGGCCTCATCTGTAACAAGGAGTACAATTTTGAGTGCCAGTTCTTAAAAAATACATTGTTGTACTGGAAAAAGTGCAGAGATATGCAAAAAAAAAAACTAATAAAGGGATTGGAGGATATGAATTATAAAGAGAGATTAGCCAAACCGGGATTGTTTACATTAGAAAAGAGACGTCGAAGTGGTGATATGATTACCCTTTACAAAGACATTCAAGATCAATACAAAGAACTATCCAATTAATTATTTACGCAAAGAGCTGAGCTAAGAATAAGAGGCCATCCATTAAGACTAGAGGAAAGGCAATTTCGATGAAAACAAAGGCAGGGTTTTTTTGCAGTAAGGGTGATAAAGCTATGGAATTCGACTCTGGATTTTGTACTTGCAGATACTGTAACTTTGTTCAAAAAAGCAATGGATGCCTATCTAGCACAGAACAATATTGAAAATTATGACAGGTGGCTTTAATGCAGATAGTTATGTGGATCAGCAACCTATCTGACTGCCATTTGAAGTCAGGAAGGAACTTTTTTACCCACCTTGGGGCTAAATTGGAAATGGTTTCAGGGTGGAGGGGGTTTGCCTTCCTCTGGAACAACAGGGGTGTTTTGGCATGGGTTGTACTTGATGGATGCATGTCTTTTTTTTCAGTCTCATCAACTATGTAAATGAATATTTCATTGTCATTGCACGCCTATTTTAATTATACTTGTTTTCCTTAACCCCTTGGATGCCAGGGATACCTCCAATGCTGATATACTAGGAAAAGTGGTGCAAGGAACAAATACAAATTAAGGTCTATTCAAATGGGGCTTTTAACCGTCTTAATGCTAGAGAGGCCAACAATGTATTGCTCCGCAATGCGATGGAGAACTCTACCATTCAAGGAGCTAAAAATCCAATTTAAATTAATAACAATTTTTGTAATTTGTATTTGTTTCTCATGGTTCTGCTGGGTTCCTCCAGATCTGCATCATGATACCCTGAGTTGGAGGCAAGCGGTTTTCAAAAGAAGTTACAAGGTTACCTCAGTCTTGGCTGTAAAAGTATCTACTCTCCAGACGCATAACTAGAAGCCTACGAGGCCTGGTGCAAGAAGTGCCACAGGCCCCCCACCACCACCACACTGGCCCCCCTCGACCACACTGACCCCCTCTACAATGCTGATCAAACTTCACAATGCCCCATCTCCTACCTCCCTGGAGCTCCCGCGCGGTCCTCTTAGTAATGCAGAGCGCTGGGAGATGATGTCATCTCTCAGTGCTCTGCATTACTAGAGCTCCAGAGGGAGATTGCAGGCACCAGGTAGAGGGGTCGCAGGGGGCGGCCGAGCCCCTGGAGTGACGGGCCTGGTCGCAGGTGCAACCCCTGAGACCCCTATAATTACGCCACTGCTACTCTCCAATAGGGATGGGTGAAACTTTTCCCCTCAAAAGCAAAAAACATACAAGAAACAGCACTTCCCACCTTCCATGGGAATTACAGTGAAAAGTTATGTTTTCCTCTTTTTAAATTTAATTGAAATCAGTAGAAATAATGTCTCCCCCCAAACAAAGTTCCCCCCCATGTATTTCTGCTGTATAAAAGGGGGTGTCCGGCGTGTTGTCAGTCTGTACTTGGGAGGGAAGGAGAAAGTAGCTGAATTTTTAATGCTACTTAGAGTAGGTAGATAGGTAAGGAGTGAGACTGGACTTGCTTGACAGGAGTATTGTGGTAGCCACCAGGGCTGCCATTAGAAAACTTTGATCCCAGTACAAACATAAAGCCAGACCACCTTATGAATTTTGTCCACCCCTGCCCTGCCCATCCCACAGCCTGTTCCATCTTTCTCTTGGTAGTCACAACATATAATGTCTGATATCCCTGTCACCTGGTAGTCACAGATCTGCACATAAACACATAGCTGTGTCCCACTGGTAGTCTCAGATCCTCATATACACTGTCTAACCCACAGACTCGTTCCACATAGATTGTTTGCCCCTTCAGCTTTGTTCCACTGCCCCCACCACATCAATACTGTCCTGCTACTGAACATGCTCCTTTCTACTTTCTTAGCTGGAATCACCATAAAAGGTTTACTGCACAGGGTAACACTAAGTGAACCAAGATGAGTACGTACTGTTTATATGTATTTTAAATCTACTTCCTTTCTATAACGCCAAGACAAGTATACTGCACTGTACTATTTAAAATAGATGAAATGGGAATTGAAAGTAGCATCTCAGTCTTTGCTGATGACACTAAACTGTGCAAGGAAATACACACAGGGCTGAATGATAGGGGTGCCGCCAAAAGGTCCAGATTGCATATTAGGGGTGCCTTGAGCAAAAAGAGGTTGAGAACCACTGATTTAGATAAACAGATTGAATGGGCAGAAAATTGGAAAGTCTGGTCTGTAGAAACAAAGGGGAATCCTCATTAGAGAGAGATTTAGGAGTACTGATAGACCATACACTTCACAGCAGTGTGCAGAGTCACTCAGCTGAGCAAATAGGGTACACTCCTGCATAATGGTTAGGCCTCATCTGTAACAAGGAGTACAGTTTTGGGTGCCAGTTCTTAAAAAATACATTATTGTCAGTCTGTGCTTGGAAGGGAAGGAGAAAGTAGATGAATTTTTAATGCTACTTAGAGTAGGCAGATAGGTAAGGAGCTAGACTGGACTTACTTGACAGGAGTATTGGTCGTAGCCACCAGGGCTGCCATTAGAAAACTTTGGTCCCAGTACAAACATAAAGCCAGGCCACCTCATGAATTTTGTCCACCCCTGCCCTGCCCTGCCCATCCCATAGCCTGTTCCATATTTCTCTTGGTAGTCACAACATATAATGTCTGATATCCCTGTCCCCTGGTAGTCACAGATCTGCACATAAACTAACACATAGCTGTGTCCTACTGGTAGTCTCAGATCCTCATATACACTGTGTAACCCACAGACTCGTTCCAGTGGTATTCACAAATCTCCACATAGATTGTTTGCCCCTGCAGCTTGGTTCCACTGGTAGGCAAGGATTACTACATATATTATTTGCCCCCCCCCAGCTTGGCTAAACTGGTACACAAAACTCCAGATGTATTGACTGACCCCCAGCTTAGTTCAGCTAGTCATTACAGATGCCCACTTACATTGTCTGACCCCCACCTTGGTTGCAATGGTAGTCACAGTTCCCACAAACATGGTCTGACATCCCCCCCCCAAGCCTGGTTCCACTGGTAGGCACAGTTCCCACTTAAGAAAAATAGGACCATAGGGGACTGATCCCAAAGTATTAACACATAATACAAATAATATCAAAATATAATTTGCATTATGTGTTAATACTTTGATAGCGCTCTCCTATTGCCCTATTTGCCTTTTTTTGCTTGGGTCTTTGCTCACTATAAAACCATTCAGGATAGCAACAGTTACATATCAACATTATTTATTTTTATTTAAAGAGACCCTTATGACAATACACTAGCAGAGCAATACATCACATGTAGAGAATGTGATTATTAAGGCAATACGCCTCCTACAACTACGTAATCTCCTCAATAACTTTACAGTTTCTGATGACCTCCTCTCCATCACCACATTCTCTCTACACAACATACATATTGCAATCTGAGCTATTTAGTTTCCTCATTTGAGTCAGTGAAAACAAGTATGCCAATGATTCACCCAGGCTAAGGAAAGGTACACTGCCTTGCAGTTATGTGACATGATGGCATCACTCATTAAGGTCATAGATGAGGCTCCAACTCCACACAGCTTGTCTGGGTGAGGGCCTCTACTGGTTTCATTAAAAATGTAAGCTTCAGTTCCTTTAGCAGGGAGGACTGCAAGTCCTCCTAAACCACCTCTCACCTTCATTCAGCTGTGCTACTAGCAAGTTCATGCAGCACCTGCGCATTTTACATGTATGTGATTTGAACCATTGGTCTGTTGAGCTAATATAAAGTGATCCTGTTTCTATTAAAGTTGTACTTGATGTATCTGCAAAATTCTCAATGTATCTACTCATGGTGCTGGCTTGTTTGTCTTTTTGTCTACAGTTCATCATATTCCCAGAATTTCATAGAATATGTCATGTTTTAATTATCATATTTCTTTTCTCTCATCTAGAGGGCCTACGTGTTTATTTCTGTTCTTACCAAGCTTATCTTCAGCATCTTAGATCTTCTAGGTAGCAGTGAAGTATTATTGACTGCCCTATCTGGACAGCTTATCAGTTGGCTGTGCTTCCCTCTGCTGAGAGTTGTGGTTTACGGACAGTGAGTTTTTCCCTCAATCAGTTTACTATCAGTGTCCAATGGTCTTGAAGTATGTTCTTGTCATTTGACAGCAACTTTTGCTTCATAATAGCCAAGTGTTTTCTTTAGTCTATGAGCCTTCTTCACTGCCATTATCCTGTGCTAGCTTTTTGCTGGTCCTTATTTTCAGGATACCCCTTGTATGGTTTTATGGTCTTATCTTTATATTATTAGTCTAGTGCTAGTTACTGTTGAGTACTGCTGCCTCTGCAATTCTGTCCAACATCCCCTCCTTCTTGTCTCTAGTCCAATCATCCTGACCTCCCATGGCTCAACCTGTGGGAGGTATCTGACCTTGTTGTCAGCACCTTCAGTTTAACTTAGGCTGCAGCAAGGCTGGGCTTGGGACATCAGCACTCTAGAGCTACAACCTCTAGCTCCAAGAGATTTGATTTTGGGAGGGGTAACATGGTATCCCTCCTTAGCTCTGCTGTTATCTGTGACACACTCAAAACCCTACCTATGCTTCAGCTGCTATTTGAAATGCAGTGCCACTGCAACATCCAGCCCCTCTAGCAGGGACCCTCAGTCTTTGAAATCTAATGTATGAAAATACTTCATTCATGTTTCAAAAGTTAAACATGCAGCTATCTATGGTCTCTGTAAGAAAACATGCAAGGAGGAGAAAGTAGAATCATATTTAGACACATTCACTGAGATCCCACCTGAAGCACAACCACAGGACTGACTGGAAGACATACAAGCAGCACAACAGAGATGCAATTAGAAGCAGCAGTAGAACCACTCCTGAGAGTTCATAGGGCTGAGGAAATCGAGCACATAATAGTAATGTAGTAGATTGCTCACAGAGTGGGTCAACATTGTACTCACTAACAATAACATCCATGTCTCCTTATGATGTTGTGAAAATGCAGAGCATTGAGTAGGATGATGCTGAGTTAAATGAAGGCAACATAAGTGATAGAGTTCCCACACGTGCCACACCCACCACTATAGCTACCACGACTATTAGTAGTCATGTTGTTAAAGAAATTATGTTGCAGTGTTGTGTGTGCTGCAAACCTAAACTTTGAGTTCTTAGAAACAATTAAGAAAAATTGTCTGAATGTTGAACGTTGACAAGCTTCATTATTCTTTTGTAGAAAACAGGTTTTAAAGAAGTGATATATGTTGCACCCTGCTTGTATATTCCAAGACATGGTTATTTTTGAAGAATGCATGTACAATAGTTGTACAAGCTGATGGATGGTGTCCTGGGCAAAGGGCTGGAAATATCATATGATAAGAAAGTTCACCTGACCATAGATGTGTGAATAAGTGGCCGTAGTACAGGCTATATTACTGTCACTGCTTATTGGGTACCTTTCCATTAGTGGGCAGCAGCATGCAGCCTCTGGTTCTAGTAGTAAAGGCCAGCAGCAAGGTAGCCCATATTAGAGGCATGCAACTTTATGCATGCTGAGCTTTGGCAGACAGTCCACTAAAGCTGTAGATGTGTTACAAACTGCAGCAGGTCGGATATAAATGTTATGTATCATATTCCTTGAAAACTGGATTTTTGTGTCTGCTGACATTTGTTCCAATATAATAGCTGCCTTGATGATGGTGCATGTACCCTGCTTCGCCCATATTTTAAATCTAATTGGTACTCAATTCCTCTCAGAGATCTGAAATGTTCAAAGAAATGCTAAATATCACCCGCAAAATCTCTGCAAATTTTACACAGTGCTATAATGCATTACATGCCTTGCAAAATCATAACCACCTGACCTATCGCTAGCTTAATACAGATGTCCCACTCAAGTGAAATTCTACATTTTACATGGAGGAGCAGAAGAAGATCATTAGTGACTATGCAATTCTTAACTGGAAGGCTTGGAGGGGGCTTCTTTGTCACCTGGTCATCAGCAGGTAATGAGAGAGAGGAAGAAATGTAAGGGGAAAAACTAGTATAAAAAGCAAAAGTAAGCAATCAAAAATGATTATACCCCCATCAGCAGCAACAAGATTACAGCATATTGAAGAACACACCATCAACACAGAAATCAATTAAAATGTCTCACAAGAAACAGGCTAACATTTGTAGTGGTGGTGGCGGCAGGCCTGGCACATCACTATGGGACTGGCTCCCAGAATACAGGTTGGTAAATTACGCAAATGAATGCCAGCTGTCTCCAAGGAGTGGCCCCTCTGCATGTGACATGGGTACAGCATACTTGCAAGATAACCATATTCTAGTCTGGAACAATGATCCACATGAGTACTGACAAACACAACACTGCGAGTGGGTGACCAGCATTCATGTGTACTACTTTGGAAACTCTTAGCTGACAACCAGCAACCAGTGTTTTCAGTGCAGCTGGATATATTGTTAATGACAGAAAAACACATCTCTTTAGCAAAAGTGTTGGAAGACTTACATTTGTAAAAACAAATAATCTAATACCAAACAAGTATCATGTAAAAAAGTAGAAAAAAACAAATAAAAGAACCACTCCACACACCATAGGCAAAGCATAGGACGTTATGACAGTAGGAAGAGGAATTTGCAGTTACCATCATTACGATAGTTGAGACCAGTGCTACTATAAACAATAACGAATGATTGACAAATAATAATTCAAAGTTACACTGGAATCACCTCTCCCACATACACACTAAGCTCCTTTTCACCTGTGACCGAGGACGAAGTTTCACTTCTCCTCACTCACTCAAACCTAACCACATGCCCTCTTGACCCAATCCCATCCCAGCTCACTCAAGAACTTTCTCCTCTACTAACTCCAACCCTTACTCACTTATTCAACCTCTCTCTGCCAAATGGCACCTTCCTGTCCCCCTTTAACCCAAACACTATCATATCCCATCTTGACTACTGTAACTACTTAATAATTGGCCTTCCTCTCACCTGACTAACCCCACTACAGTCCATAAAGAACTCTGCTGCAAGACTAATCTAACTCACTCATCACTTCTCTAACACCAGTCCCCTTTGCTAATCCCTGCACTGGCTCCCAATAGCATACATAATGAAATTCAAAATTCTGGTGTTATCTTAGAGCCCTCATTAACAGTGCACCCCCCTATATTTCACCTCTTATTTCCAAATACACTCCCACTCGCCATCTTCGCTCTGCACATGACCTTCTGCTCTCCACAGCTCTTATCTCATCCTCCCACTCCCTCCTACAGGACTTCTCCAGTGCTGTACCCAGGGCCGGATTTACATCTCAGGAGCCTGTAGGCACAGAAATCTGAAGCGCCCCCCCATTGGTCATCTCCACTGGACACCTCCACAATGCTCCTAACCTCCATATTGCCCCCCCATCAGCTCCAACTGGCCCCCATCAGCTCCAACTTGTCCTCACATTTCCCCCATCCTCTCCACATTGACCCCATCATCTCCACATCATCTCTATATTGCCCCCATCAGCTGCAACTTACCCTCACATTGCCCCCATCATCTCCATATTGCCCCTTATCAGCTCCTTATTGCCCCCATCAGCTCCAACTTACCTTCACATTGCCCCATCATCTCCACATTGCCAATTTGCCATCATCTCCATATTGCCCCCTATCAGCTCCAACTTGCCCCCCATCAGATCCATATTGCCTCCCCCCCAGCGTCCGATACCTACCTCTTCCCTGGTGGTCCAGCAGCAGCAGAGGTCTGTCATCTGTGCCTCCTTCGGCACAGACCTCTTTACTGACATTACTAAAGATCAAACGAGGGAGCTCAGCTGCTAGTTAGTGAAGGAGGCGAGGCTACCTTTTTAAATAAAAAAAAAAAGGGTCCCAATGACAGGCGCCCCTCTGTGGGGTGCGCCTGTAGGCAGATGCCTACTCTGCCTTATGGTAAATCCGGCCCTGGCTGCACCTGAGCTCTGGAATTCCCTCCTCCATCCCATCAGGCTCTCCCCCAGCATTCAGACCTTCTCTGAATACTCACCTCTTCAGGGAAGTCTATCAACTACCACCATAAACATTATCATCAAGAACCACCCCTACCTTGGACCACTGCACTCAATAGCACCTCTCTCTCCCACCAACCGACCAGCAGTTCATGTGGCAGGAGGCACTAACACCCAACAGCACTTACTCCTTCTGTGTCCAACCTGCCTTCCTCTAGACTGTAAGCTCTCATGAGCAGGGCCCTCTGATACTTCTGTTCTCCACATTTGACTGTATTATTTAATACCCCTATATGTCTATTACCTATTGTACAGGGCTGCGGAATTAGTTGGAGCTATATAAAGAATAATAAATAATAATAATAATAATAAAACATGATTCCGCATATAATTTGTCTAGCATTCCTTCCTCTTCATCATCATACTCATAAATTCACCGCCACCCTGTTAAATTCAGCTGTGCAGTTAACAACTGCAATGTATACAGTGGATGAAAACTTTGTGAAGAGGGGTAAGAACTGGGATCATATACAGTACCGGTCAAAAGTCTTAGGCAGGTGTGAAAAAACGCTGTTAAGTAAGAATGCTTTCAAAACTAGACATGTTAATAGTTTATATTTATAAATTAATAGAATACACAGTGAGTGAACGGAAGAAAAATCTAAATCAAATCAATTAGGTGTGGCCACCCTTTGCCTTCAAAATAGCATCAATTTTTCTAGGGACACTTGCACAAAGTCAGGGATTTTGTAGACGTGTAGTCAGATGTATGATTAAACAATTATACCAAACAGGTGTTAATTATCATAAATTTAAAGCAGAACTACCACCACTAAAAAACTTGAGTTCCAATAATTCCCCATCTGGTGACTAGCTGCTCAGTAGAGCCAGTCGCCAAAATTATTAGCTTGTTAAACAGAATTATTCATTCTTTGCAGGCTGACACTCAGGACGGAGCGCAGACATCTTTCCATAGTGACGTCTGCACGCCTGCGCTGTCAGCCCCAGCCGGCTCTAAAAGGGACCGACAGTGCGGGCATGCAGACGTCACTATGGAAAGATGTCTGCGCTCCATCCTTCCTATCAGCCTAGGAAGAATGGATAATTCTATTTAACAAGGTAATAATTCTGTCGACTAGTGCTTCTGAGCTCAAGTTTTTTAGCAGTGGTAGTTCCGCTTTAATATCTGGGTTGAAAAACAATCGTTAACTGAAACAGCTGTGTAGGAGGAATAAAACTGTTTGAGGAACAGCCAAACTCAGCTGAAGAAAGTCAAAAGTCATACACCAATGCAAGACTGAGCACAGCAACAAGACATAAGGTAGTTATACTGCGTCCAGCAAAGTCTCTTCCAGGAAGAATTTTCAGGGCAGACAGGGGTTTCCAGATGTTCTGCCCAAGCTCTTTTTAAGAAGCACAAAGAAACAGGAAGCATTGAGGACCACAGACGCAGTGATCGGCCAAGGAAACTTAGTGCAGCAGATGACCCCAAGCATGCAGCCAAAGTCATTAAAACTATCTTCATCATGCAGGGCCGGATTTGCCATTAGGCAAAGTAGGCACCTGCCTACAGGCGCATGCCACCGAGGGGCGCCTGCCATTGGGATTTTTTTTTTTTTAATTAAAAAAAAAAAAAAAAAGTAGCCACCTCGCTGGCGCTGCCCGCCCCCTATTTCCTACCTCCCCGGCGGCAGGATATGTCTGTGCCTCCTTGGCACAGTCCTGTAGGTGGTGAGCTCCCTCGTCGCATCTTTAGGAAAGCAGAGCGCTGGGAGATGACATCATCTCCCAGCGCTCTGCATTCCTGAAAAGGAGACGCGCGGGAGCTCAATCAGCTACAGTACTGTGCCAAGGAGGCACAGACATGTCCTGCCGCCGGGGAGGTAGGAAACGGAGCTAATGGAGCAGAGGTCAATATGGAGCTGATGGGGTTGGGGCAAGTTGGAGCTGATGGGGTTGGGGCAATTTGAGGGGATATGGAGATGATGGGGCAAAGTGAGGGGCAATATGGAGATGATGGGGTTGGGGCAATTTGAGGGGATATGGAAATGATGGGGCAAAGTGAGGGGCAATATGGAGCTGATGGGGTTGGGGCAATTTGAGGGGATATGGAGATGATGGGGCAAAGTGAGGGGCAATATGGAGATGATGGGGGGCAAGTTGGAGCTGATGGGGTTGGGGCAATTTGAGGGGATATGGAGATGATGGGGCAAAGTGAGGGGCAATATGGAGATGATGGGGGGCAAGTTGGAGCTGATGGGGTTGGGGCAATTTGAGGGGATATGGAGATGATGGGGCAAAGTGAGGGGCAATATGGAGATGATGGGGGGCAAGTTGGAGCTGATGGGGGGCAATATGGAGCTGATGAGCATTGTGGAGGTGTCCAGTGGAGTTGGCAAATGGGGGGGGGCGCTTCACAGTTCTGTGCCTACAGGCTCCTGAGATGTAAATCCGGCCCTGTCATCATGACGAAGAATAAGGAGTCCTGGAAGTGATGGTATGGCCCCCACAGAGTCCTGATCTCAACATCATTGAGTCTGTCTGGAATTACATGAAGAGAGAGAAGCAACTGAGGCTGCCAAAATACACAGTAGAACTGTGGTTAGTTCTCCAAGATGTTTCGAACAACCTACCTGCCGAGTTCCTTAACAAACTGTGTGCAGGTGTACCTAGAAGAACTGATGCTGTTTTGAAGGCAAAGGGTGGTCACACATAATATTGATCTGATTTAGATTTTTGTTCTGTACACTCACTATCATTTTGTTAAAACTGAACTACCACCGTTAAAAAACTTGAGCTCCAATAATTGCCCATCTGGCAACTAGCTGCTCAGTAGCGCTAGTTGCCAGAATTATTACGTTGTTAAACAGAATTATTCAATCTTCCTGGGCTGATAGGAAGGATGGAGCGCAGACATCTTTCCATAGTGACGTCTGCACGCCTGCGCTGTCAGTCCCAGCCGGCTCTAGGAGGCGTTGCTAGGAGTCGTTCAGCTCCAAAAGGAACTGACAGCGCAGGCGTGCAGACGGCACTATGGAAAGATGTCTGCACTCTGTCCTGCCTGTCAGCCCAGGAAGAATGGATAATTCTATTTAACAAGGTAATAATTCTAGGACTAGCGATACTACACTGGAGCTCAAGTTTTTTAGCGGTGGCTTTATTTGATAAAAATAAATTAACATGTCTGTTTATGAAAGCATTTGTCCATCCAACAAAAAAAGAACAAAGGACACTGACTGGTGGTGCACTGCGTTAACAACACTTCTCATGGATCAGTTATTACCCAGCAATAAAAATAACTGACCCTCCCCCCCAATATGAGCTTGACATAGTCTGCAGTGTGGTCAGTGTACAGATGCTACCTTATTCCCTACCACTTTGCCAAGTGTGGCCATTCACTGCTGGTGGTGGAGCAAATCTGTCAGCAGCCATGCTGAGGAGGAGGACCTTGGAGGTGGGACAAATAGAATACTAGTAGGCCAGCTCCAGATCCTAGCCCTCAATAATGGATGACAGGTACCAGCAATGTTCTGAGTTGGTGGAGGTTTTCCTTGCACCTTTTATTTTTCTCCTCTGAGATTTTTTTTTCTTGTTCTTGGGAAGAAAATGGCAAAGTTCATGACAAAAATGTATCAGTGGTATCAAAAATGTCAACATCTTAAGTTTTTGTGAGAATCTTATGGGCCTGGCTTATTTCAATCATTGGGTTGTGCACATAAGTAGAGAAGCAATTGGAACTCCTGTATTATGTGTGCGGGTACTTTATTCTTAGGGGCTGAGGAGGCGGCACCAATGCGAAATGAGTGGTCTAAGAACATAAATGGTTTTTTTGTAGATGTGTTAATAGAATTCTAATATATTTCATGAATGTTGCGGTAGCTAGAGGGCCATTATGCATAGGAAGTAATGCACTGTCTTGTGAGTTGGTTGCGATTAGTGAGGTTAGGTTCTGGAGTGCCTTGAGGGGACACCATTTATCCGATGGAGGGTAAAAGTGTATAGCTGCCCCCCCTATCTGCTTGATCTGTTTTGGAATGAAGAATGATAAGTTCGAAGTGGGTGGAATGGAGCTGTACTTTGGATATGAAAGGGTTTTTTCTAGATTTTACTGAGAATTCACCTAGCCTGAGGAAGTCAAAAAAAGGCTATGCAAACGGCTCCTGCTATGACTGTACTGGTATGATGACCAGAGGGGTCTTTATTTAGTAAATCAAGGAGCTGGCGAATCAGTAGCCCCATAATAGGGAGACAGGAACTAATTGAATGAAGGGATTTCTTGCAAAGGCCCTTAAAAAATAGTCTGAAGTGATAATGAGCTAACAGCGATGGCCGATGTGGCGTAAGCAAGGCAAAGTGGTGCTGAATTCCTGCAGTGTATGTTTTGATGGTTGTGGGTGAGAGTGTGAAGTGACAATATACTCCAAACGCGATTAAACTGATTAAAATGGATTGGCAGGCTTAGTGTGTATAATAAAATTGTAAAATGAGGCCCAGGCCATATTGTATGCTCTAAGCTTATTTGGGGACTGTGCTGCATGCATGATATCTCCTGCTTGTCTGGAGAAATTTCTCAAGGCTTTACTAGATCTTCTAAGACCGTGGGATATACTGGCTGCCGATTGGGCATTTGGAATGCTCTTGTAAAATACCTGGAAATTAAAATGTGACAGGGCACCAAGCTGCGGTGTTATGGATTCCAGAAATATGAGAACTGTGTATTAGAAATTTGTGATATGATAGCCAGGTAAGTTTACAGAGGAACAGCATGACTGAATGGTTGGATGATCTACATTTGTTTAAAATATGGACTGTGGCAATATCGCCTGACAGGAAGGAGAGAGTGGATCCTGACCATCAACTGTCCCATACTGCTGCTCCCATGGGATATAGTTCGAGAAGTCAGATGTAGAATGGAAATGTGGAGTAGAAGAAATATTCTGCTTTCATGGTTCCACGAACCATGCCAAGACCCAGATGGCTGAGAATCAATGAGCTGGAGACGCATCGGTGTAAATGGTGGCTGAGGAAGGGGATGTAAGGAGGGGGAGCAATGAGTGGCCATTGCAATGAGACAGGAAATTGTCCCAAATCCAGAGGTCTGCTTTTGCTAGCTGATCAAGAGGGAAATTATTGGATGTGAAGTGAAATGACAGTAGTGACAGTAAACGAGAGATGAAAGATCTCCCTTGTGGAATGGTTTGCATGGCATAACTGAGATGGCCGAGGAGAGATTGTAAATCTAGGTGGGAAGTGGGATCACTTACAATGAACTGATGGACCAGTTGCTGGGTCCTAATCAACTTGTCAGGAGGCAGGCTGGCTTCAAATGTTATTGAGTCCAGATGAATTCTCAAGAATTCCACTGCTTTACCTGGCCATACAGTCTTATAACTGGCTAACAGGATGTTTAGGCGATGGAATAGCTCCATGAGTTTGTCTAGACTAGTAGGATTTCTTACTCGGAGTTAAATTATTGAAATGACATAGCATTGCTATTTATTGGGTTGTCGATGGAAGCAATTTACCACGTTTCACACAGCCCAAACACAGCTTGATGAAACTTTATGCGTTTTAACACAGGACACGGCCGAATTTGAACTTTGATTCCTGATGAAGGGGTAATGGATACCCCATAAAATGCTGAATCTAGAGCATGAACAGCGTATCAACTTACTGCCCACTCCAGAGAAGGGAAAGAACGGTATTCCACCATGAGCCCTACAAAGCACATACTTGGAACTCTCCTTGGACAACGGATTGTGGACAAGAGCAGGACAGTGGAGCATACAGAGACTTAGAAGTGGTCATTTACAGATGTGCATAGACTCAAGAAGAATTTTGGTGAACATTTGGCAAAGAATTTACTCTGTAAGCAGTTTGACTGTGGGAGGAATGGGTGAAATATTTTATATATAGCTATAAGCACCCCGCTGCTATTGGCAGTCTATACCTATCCCCTGTAGCCTATTGGCTCAGTTTTGTTCATTGTATCCGCACAAGCTATCCTCACTCATTGCGCGCAGCCTTGGATACTTTTGTGTCTCTTTAATAAGCTTTTATTGATTCTTTATTTATTTATTTATTTTTCACATTGTGTTACATGTCTTATGGGCTAAATTAAATTATCATACCCTGAAGCCCAGCTTTGCTGCGTTTTGTGTATGAATTAATGCATTTTACCAATAAATTTGGTTTTACCTCCTATTGCCCACCTATTGTATCATAATAAATAACTATATTTATTGAGTTCCTTTATCTGCTGCAGTTAGATCTCTTGTGTGCTTTTTTCTTCTTCAGATCTGCACAGACAAGCAAATAGACAGTTGGATTTAAAGGGATAGTAATACTTAAAACGTAAAAAAAAAAATATATGTTGTAGGGTTTATCCCCCTGAGTAAAACAAGGGTACTCCCACTGCTGAAAGGTGTTTTATTCAAAAGTTATTACAGCTCAAAGTTGAATTTTTTAGGTGCAATATCACAGTTGCCTGAAATTGTACAGTGGTGCTGTTGCTACACCATCCTATAGACAGCTCTGGTCCCGGGACCATAAATCTCCATAGGATGGTGTAGCAACAGCACCATGTACAATTTCAGACCACTGTGATATTGCACCTAAAAATTCATCTTTGAGCTGTAATAACTTTTGAATAAATCAACTTTCAGCAATGAGAGTGCCCTTGTTTTACTCAGGGGATAAACCCTACAACATTTTTTTTTACATTTTAAGTATTGAGAAATTACTGCAACCATCTGGCCCTCAAACAGTTACACAGATCAAATAAGCAGTGGTCCATGTAGGTATCAGTCAGTCCTATTTGGCTTATCCCCACATGGGCTGGTAAGATTCCTGGGTGAACTTAATCTAACCACCAGTTGATCCAGTTATCTGTTCCGCTGTAACATTATATCATAGGGGACATCGGAGAACACATTACTCAGAAGCAATACGTTATTTAATGCTTTGAGAGTAGAAGCATGAACACATTACTTTGCAGTACATGGTTTACCCCTACGGCCCTCAAATATCTAGAAGTGTCGAGAAGTAGCCACTTTACTTTAATCAGATTTAACTATCCAATGTTACACAGCCTGTGCACTTAACCCTTCCATCTCCCATGTTCCCCAGTAACACCGATCTGCAGGAGCTTCTTACACTGTTAGCAAACACAGCACCTACACACGCATATAAGGGAGAATATAAGAAGTTACATGTTATGTCAAACGGGGTCAGTGTGTGAGGTGAGCATGTAGTGTGGATGGGGGTCAGTGCAAGGTAAGCACGAAGTGTAGAAGAATGTCAGAGGAGCAATTCTGGAGCAAACAAACAAAAAAAAAAACCATAACTCCCACTGATGAAAAGGGGCATTTAATCTTTTGAATGCTAGAGAGGTATCTAATGCATTGGAGACTAGTATTAAATAGGTTAAATGCCCCAACTTAATTAATGGACATTTTAATAATCTCTTGTGGTGAAGCTGGTTTACCCACAATTGCTCCATTGCATCTTGGTATATTAGCATCAGTATGTTATACATGTGGAAGTGGGTTAGTGTAAGAGGTGAGTATGGAAAGGTGTCAGTGTAAGAGATATGCATGGTCTATAGGGGGGCAGTGTGAGAAATAACCCCTACAGCATGCTGCCTGGGGGTCACACTTGACTCCACCCTATCTTTTATCCCTCACATCCAGTCAATCTCCAAATCAAGCCGCCTCCACCTCTGCAACATCTCTAGAATCCGACCCTTCCTCACCCAAGACACTACTAAAATTCTAATCCAAACACTCATCATGTCCCATCTTGACTACTGTAACTCCTTACTAAATGGCCTTCCTCTCAACCGACTAACCCCACTACAGTCCATAATGAACTCCACAGCACGACTAATCTACCTCACTCATCACTTCTCTAACACCAATCCCCTTTGCCAATCCCTACACTGGCTTCCAGTAGCATACAGAATTAAATTAAAAATTCTGGTGCTAACTTATAGTGCCCTCACTAACAGCACATCCCCCTGTATCTCATCTCTCACTTCCAAACACACTCCCACTCACCATTTCCGTTTTGCACATGACCTTCTGCATGCCACAACTCTTATCACATCCTCCTACTCCCGCCTACAGGACTTCTCTTGTGCTGCACCCAAGCTCTGGAATTCCCTCCCCCATCCCATCAGACTCTCCCCCAGCCTTCAGATGCTCCCTGAAGACTCGCCTCTTCAGGGAAGCATATCAACTACCTCCATAAATACTATCACCAAGGACCAACCCTTCCCCGGACCACTGCACTCAACAGCACTTTACTCTCCCACCAACTGACAAGTAGCTTATGTGGCAGGAGGCACTTACACCCAATAGCACTTGCTCCTTCTGTGTCCAATCCACCTTTCTCTAGACTGTAAATGCTCACGAGCAGGGCCCTCTGATCCTTCTGTTCTCCACATATGATTTGTCTATTCCCTATTGTAAAGCGCTGCAGAATAAATTGGCGCTATATGAAGATTAATAATAATAATAGTTCCGCAACGCTGTAAAATGGGGAATAGACATACAGAGGTATTAAATAATACAGTCAAATGTGGAGAGTAGGGAATCAGTATGACAAGTGTGCAAAGAGTGTGGATCAGGGTCAGTGTGAGAGCTAAGCATACAATGTGTAAGTGTGCAGTGTAAGAAGTAAGCATGGAGTGTGGAAAGGAATCAGTATGAGAGGTCATCACTGAAATCAGGAAGGGGGTCAATGTAAGGGGTGAGCAAGCATGGAGTATGGATAGGTGTCAGTGTAAGAGGTGAGCATGGAATGTGGGACAGGGCTTGTGGAGAGATGAGCACAGAGTGTGGAAAAAGGGTCAGTCTGTGCTGCATTAGATAAATAGCATAATATCACAGACTCCCTTTGAGGCCTAAAGCGACCCTGTGCTCTTATCTCTGTATGGCAGCCCTCCAGCCACTTCCTCATTGCTACAGTCATGTTTCAGGCACTGGCACGGATGCCTGTTTATGGGCCTATTCTGTTGGGCCTAATTGGGTCCTGCTTCCTTCTACAGCTTTATAAACTTCATTGAGGCTAGGACTTGTTTCCCTTTTGTAGTGTTCCTGTGTGCATCTAGTTTGTTCCTCTGACCCTTGTTTGGCTTAAGTTGTCTCCTGGTGTTCGATCTTTGGCTTGTCTGACTACTCGCTCCGGTTGTGCCCTAGGCTGTGGCTGAATTCCTGATCCGTGTATGATTCTGGCTTGTCCGACTACCTGCTCCATGCTGACCTTTGCTGTGGCTGACTACCCGATCCGGTTCCTGACCGTGGCCTGTCTGACTGATGCTCCGTTTGTGCCTCGCTCCTGTCTGACTACTACTAGGCCGATCCAGGGCGCGCTCCTTTACCTAGTAGCTCAGCTACCAGCTGGTCGCTTGCAGGTTGCCTCTGCTTGGTGCCTTCCGTTTGCCTCCAGGCAGCTAGTGCAACTTAGTCTCGCTCCTGAGCGCTCACCTCTTATGCTTACCTGTTGCATGGCTTAGCACCTGCGGTGCTACCTACACTCTGTGCGTCCTAGTACTCTGCGCGTCCTAGTTGCCCTCGGTAGATAGAGTGCAGCTTGTCTCGCTCCTTGACTCAGTAGTGCGCTCCTATCTGGCTGCATCTATGTAAGCACCTACCCTGCTGTCTCGAGTGGGGCTACCAGTTACACTATTGGTATCGGTGATCTATTTGCTCTGTGCTTCCGCTGGGTACGCTCCTGTACTAATCTTATCTTTCCCTCCTGCTGTGGTAGAGCCAAGTCTGATTCTAAGACTCAGTACCATAGACCTATGGTGGTTCAGTGTCAGCTCCTGGGTAGTGGACTAGACACTGTCCTCACGTCTATCTCCCTTCTGACTGAGGAAGTGTTCATTATTACTACTAGTATTCTTATTATCTATTGCTCAATAAACTGGTTTAAATTCACTTCTACTGTTTCGTATGTTTTTTTACTGAGTCCATGACACATAAACAGTTTATGTACACCAAAGTTCTTTACAGACATCCTGCTATAAAAAATAAGTACTTAGAAAATCTTATGATCTTTATTTTCCACACAGCAGTTAGTATAAATAACCCCCTCTGTGCTACTCCATCGATTTCTGTAGAGCTATACAGTGCCAGTGCTTGGCCCCATATCTATGTATACTGAGTGCACATCCATCCCTCTCAGTATACAGAAGACCATATTGATAAAACACAGAAGAGGGAAATATGCAGTCCATACCAGCACATAGATATTGGTATATACAGGCAGTACATAGACTCTTGCCCCATATATAGATATCAACATATATATGAGAATAGTGGCAAATCATATCATTTTGGGGCAATACCTGTCAGTTGACATCTAAAATATAACACAGTTGCTCTTGCAACAAGAAGCCCTTTTTTTTTTTTTTTTTTTTTACAAGGCCAAATATTAACCCTTTGAGTGCCATAGGGAATGCTTCTTGATATATAAAAGCAGTTTTGTAACTGTATATAATTTTATATGTATGTATATTTATGTGTATGTATATATAATGTTTCTCAATTTGTGTAAATATGTAACCCTTTTATCAAGGACGTACTTGAAAATGAGAGAAATCTCAGTGTATTCTTCCTGGTAAAACATTTTCTAAATAAAAAATAAATATGCAAAGCAATGGGTTGCATACCCCTCTGGCACTCAAAGGGTTAAACATCTAACCTTCATATATCATAATAGGCCTAATTCCATTACAGGTAATAAGTTACTGGTTTTGTCTCCAACTATAATCATAAACCAGTTTACTTAACTCTTTGACTGCCAGAGCAGCACGCATTCCCGTATTGCAAAGTGTTAATTCACCATTTTATTACCACAAGAGCAGATCAATAAAAAAACATACATAAAACAAAAGAATTAAAATACAGTCTTCCTCCTATAAATATGTTCCCTTACCCAATATGTATATACTAGTTGAAGGGCCCGTGTACACGGGCCACAGTGCCACCCAGCAACAGCCACAGTAGAGACTGCCCGCGGCTGATACTGAGCGGGGAGCTCCGAATTCAGACCGTAGTCCTCTCTGCGCACAGACTACAGTCTACGGCTATCAGCCGCGGCGCAGGCAGTCTGTAGTGCGCATGACTGCAGCCGTCTCTACTGTGCATGACGGCTTCTGACAAACACACCTTTAGCGAACCATTATATAGGATGACTAACATTGAATCCTAATGGTGGTCTAAAATAGTCGGGAAGGATCCGGATTCACACAACAATTTATACGAGGGAGACTGAATTTCAACTTTGTTTTTTGTTTCATGTATGTCATTTATTGATCTGCACTTGTAGTAATAAAATGAATTAAGTGAGTGATTTGTTTTGGGGCAGTTTGTTTATTTTTTGTTGGTATAGGTGTTTAACCCTTTAACGACCCTTTACGGTCATAGTACCTCATGGGCTGATCTGAGTTAACGACCCATGACGTACTATGACCGTCATGGAATTCCGGGCTCCCCCAGCGGCTGCATGCCGTTCGGGAGTCCGGAATAAAAATTAAAAAAAAGCTCTGTGGTCCTTTAGTGACCGCCGCGTGCCTGCGCAGCCATTCGGTAAGGGGTTAATAGTTACCTTCTGGGAATCTCACCCATTTTATGAGATATTTACAATTTAATTTACTCAAAAGAGATTGTTCCAAGTGGATGAGCAACCCCAAATAATTTTGAGAGTATGCCCAAGATTTGTGAGATAAAACCATTAATGACATTTGTCACCTTCAGTGGAATCCAGCAATAATCTATCCAGTTCTTCATATATCTAGCACTATTACCACAACGCTGAACAACATGCATATAGGAAAGAAGTTCCCAAACTGGGGTGCATGCTTCTGAGTGGGGGCATGAGGCTTATTGAGGTGGGGTGCAAGGTTGTTTCAGAACTAATTGTCTGTATTTATATGCAACATAACAATAGCTATCCTGTAGAAAAGCTATCATGGTTAGATATTTGATAAAGGATGGTTCAGGTAACAGCTGTGAACAGAAAGTCTGCCATGTTTTTACTCATGATACATATACATTTGGTACTGAGCCTAAAATACTGTTTTGTTTATGTTTTTTTAAAGGTGATCTATCACCCCTATACAAGTTTGTCTAAAAAGTGGATATATATATAGCGACTAGCTGGAATACTATTTTCCTTTTGTTTTTAATTCTTTGTTTGGCCGAAATTAAGTGTGTAAAGATGATTCTGTGCCCTTACTTCTGAACTGACTGCGGTTACAGCTCTGTACCACAGTCTGTCACTCTTCTTCTGCTCCCCTCCCTCAATCCAGCCTCTTCCGATGACAGAATATTTCTGCATTTATTCTGGAGCGTTTCCTGCCAATGAGAGCTCTCCAGCTTACATGCAGTAATACTCTGTCATTGGAGGAGGCTGGATCGAGGGAGGGGAGTAGAGGAAGAGTGACAGACTGTGGTACACAGCTGTAACCGCAGTCTGTCCAGAAGTAAGGGCACAGGATAATCTTTACACGCTTAACCCCTCAACAACCGGCACATGCACTCATGGCCGGCACTTGAGGACTACGGGGCATTTTTTTTATCATCTGTTTTCAGGGCTCGTTGAGCGGCGTGCAGCCGCGTGGAGAGACGGGAATTCAATGATGTGTCAGGACCGTCACTGGTCCTTATGTGCCGGACCTGGCACGGCATTGGACGTTAAGGGGTTAATTTCGGCCAAAAAGAATTAAAAAACAAAAGGAAAATAGTATTCCAGCTAGTTGATATATAAACCTACTTTTTAGGCAACTGCGCCATATGGGGGAAATAAAAATCCCCATCAATGTAAATGGGTCTTTTAACTCCTACAATGCAAGAAAACTCTTCAGCATTCAAACTGTTAATAGCCCCATTTAAATCAATGGGAATTTGAGGAATTTCTGATTGTCCACTATTGTTCAGTTTTCTCCAGAATTGCACATCTTTTAGCATAAGGCACAATTTTCTCTTATACTGACATTTTAACTGAACCACGTATAGAGTGCAAATAGAGAGGGAGATGCACAAAAACAGTTCTCTTGATCATTTGATGATACCATGAAGTTTCAGACTTTTTTCACTTACTGAAAGTAGAGGGCGCACACGCAACTGTAAGGGAAAGGAAGAGTGGATGTGAAATAGGTGATTAAAGTGGAACATTCACATACAGAAAACTTTTGAGCATTTGTTTAATTACATAAGAAAGGAAAGGTGTTGTCTTTTTTTTTTTTTTTTAAACTTAATTATTAAGCTATTACACTTCAAAGTTCTCAACTTCCACATACTGGAGCTGTGGCACGGCTCTCAGGACTTCCCAGCAACCTGTCATTCTCCTCCCACCTCCCTCCCAGTTGCCCCCAGAAGCGCGTTCACTTAGTTGTGGAGTGAATGGCTCCTAGCATTACAGGAAGCGGCAATTAGCATTATACTGAGGTTGCAACCTCAGTATAATGCTAATCGCCGCTTCCTGTAACGCTAGGAGCCATTCGCTCCACACTGAAGTAAAGCGTGGGGGCAGCTGGGAGGGAGGTAGGAGGAGAATGACAGACTGCTGGGAAGTCCTGAGAGCTGTGCCTACAGCGTGCCGCAGTTTGCAGAAGTTGAGAACTTTGAAGTGTAATATTTTAATAACTAAGTAAAAAAAAAAGAAAAAAAAAAAAGGAGAGCACCCTTCCTAATGTTTCTTATGTAATTAAACAAATGCTCAAAAGTTTTCTGTATGTGAATGTTCCCCTTTAACCCCTTAACGACAGATGACTTACCAGGTACGTCCCGCAGAAACTGCCACTTAGTGACAGAGGACATACCTGGTAAGTCACGGAAGTGCGGGTCTCCATGCGGCTGCACACTGCTCGAAGACTCTGGACTCGCTTGCAAAAGAAAAAAAAAAAAATGTTCCTCGGGCGTTAAGGTGACAGCCGCATACGAACGCAGCTGTCACTAAGGGGTTAAGGTAAGTACACCGTGGCGTAACTATAGGGGTCGCACCCGCGACCGGGCCCGTCGCTCCAGGGGGCCCGGCCGCCCCCTGAGATCCCTCTGCCTAGCACCCGCGATCTCCATCTGGCACTGTAGTAATGCAGAGCCCTGGGAGATGACATCATCTCCCAGCGCTCTGCATTACTGAAGAGGACCGCGCGGGAGATCAACACACCTCTACAGGCTCCTGCCACTCCAGGGAGGTAGGAGATGGGGGCATTTTGGAGAGGGCCAATGTAGTCGAGGGGGGCGAATGTGGTCCGGCAGGGGCCCATGGCGCTTCTTGCACCAGGGCCCGGAGGCTTCTAGTTACGCCTCTGTAAGTACACAAAATTAGATAACAAGAAAGCCATAGAGTAAAGCAAATTAATATACACTGCTAAATTAAGAAATGTTAAAATAAAGCAGACCTCACAAATATAGAGCATTGGGTTAAAGGGAAAGGCACTGAAACTCAGAGATACACGATGAATGAGATTTTATTGCAGAAACAAGTTTTATATTAGGATTTTATGTTTCTACCAAGGGTCTGATGCCCAACTATTTATAGAAATCACCATGAGCAGAATATTTAACCGTTGGAGTGACAGAGGGGTACTCAAAGCAATGTGATTCATACCCCTCCGGCACTTGAAAGGCTCATCAACTGCCGAGTACACTACATATTATACGTTGAATAGTATACCATAAAAATGTTTTTGAAATGGGATTACAGTACACAATGATTAAATAGGGCAACACAGTGGGCACAGTAACTCATAAAACAATATCATGATTTTTCAAAGTTTTTACCTTTCTTTTTAACTCCTTGGATGCTAGAAAGGTCTCATTGCTTTACAATAAACTTAAGATTTCTCTAGCAGTGAAAAGGTTAATTCCTGCCTTATTTTTGTCACTTTGCCATATATGCAAGTCCAGGACTAAAAGTAATAACATTGCAAATGGCAAATCTGTAATTCAAGAGGATGTAAACTGAGGACTGACTATTCCCTTAAAACTAAAATTTCTAGATGCCCTCTTAAGTTTCTTAATGTGCTGCATTAATCCATTTGAATTGGAGTACAATTTCACAAGAAAACAATAAGTGATGATTTGAAGATACCTTTTCATCTATGTGAGGTCAATTCCCATGCACTGCGACAGCTCCGTTGTTTTAAAGAGATAGAAATACAATATTATTTCATGCTAAAATAAAGTATGTATAAAAGAAATAAACAAAAGCATTTATGTATTTTTTCTGTAACTTTCAGCTTTTAGGACCAATTGCATTCTAAAGTTTACCCCCTCCCTCCCCTTTTATGCACATCACCGCTCAAGCTGTCAGACTTGGATTCTGGTCTGAAGACCAGACAGAGCATCTGTAGAGCCGAAATAGGAGCGGATACCAAGGAAATCTTAATGACAACGGTCTACTGCCTCAAACCATGGCCACTTTGTTCACTGTTGTCATGAAGATTTCCTTGGTATCTGCTCCTGTTTCAGCTATCCAGATGCTCCGTCCAGTCTGCAGACCAGAATCCAAGTCTGACAGCTTGAGCGGGGATGTGCATAAAATGGGAAGGAGGGGTAAACTTTACAAAGCAATTGCTCTTAATCGCTGCAAGTTACAGAAAAAATACAGATGCTTTCGTATATTTCTTTAATACATATAATATTTACTCCCAACATGTATTACTATCCCTTTAAGACTCCCCCCTTACAATAATGCTAGCCAAATGTATTTACCTTGCCACATTTATAATACTCACAATATAGCCTATTGTTTTAATATAATCATTTGAAGGCCGTGGTGCCTCCTAAGACAAAACTGGTATTTTTGTATTTACAGGTTAACCCTTTGAGTGGCAGAGGTGTGTATAAAACATGCTCTGCAATGTGTTGCGTACCACTCTGACATTCATAAGGCAGTCGTTGTTCCCAGCAGTTGTGTCGTAACCCATTTGCGTGTCATGGACCTAAGCTTAATGTGTTACACGTTTTGAAATATATTCAATGACATACAATGTTTTTCTTCCACATATGTGTTACAGAAATGTTTCATTTTGTAGTGTGTCATGATTGGAAAAAAATAGAAACAGATCGGTTTTTATTCTCGAATCTCTTATTCTCATATATTATTTAAAACAAAAAAGTTTACCAAACTTTATGTGTTGTAATGGCAATGAGAGAAGCCTTTTGATCTCAATTCCAGTGGTGGTGTTGGTGGTGGTGATGATGATGACTGGTGATATCTCACCCAATCCTCTCAGCTCAGGCATGTGTGGGCTTGCTTGCCTTTGTGAATCAATGGGAGATATAGAGAAAGAAAGGGGTAGTAGGAGGAGGAAATCCATTAAATTTACTGGTCCCAGAGAAAGGGAGAAAATATAAAATAGGACTGTTTTATGGTACATATGGCCAGTTGGGAGTGTCAGAGATATGGTCTATGTATAATTTATTATAAAATATTATTTTTAAAAAAGTAGGAGGCACTGCCCCTTTAACGCTCTACCAGGTATGGGCAACCTGAGGCATCCAGCTGTTCTGGACTACAATTTCCATCATTCCCACTCAGCCAGTAAATGGCTGGGGATGACAGAAATTGTAGTCCTGAACAGCTGGAGGTTTTCATATTACCACCATTTTACTACACCCATGCAAAACAAATAATCTACTTAAATTTATCTAGGCCTGATTTGCTGCCAATGCCTCTGGGTTTGCATTCTTGTATGAACAGAATAAGAAACAACATGTTAAGATCCAAATGACCATCTTAGCAGAACCGGACAGTAAAAGTAGTTTACTTAAATGTAATGATGGTAGTATATAGCTTACACCAGTGGTACTCAAGTGTTGGACCTCCAGCTTTTGCCAAAAAAATAAAAAAAAAATCAACTAATCGCCAGCCACCAGGTGGTGGAGGATGATGGGACTTGTAGTCCCCAACAACTGGAAGACCAACAATTAAATTATTCCTGGCTTACCCTCTTCAATGCTAATGAGGTCTCAAAACATCGCCATATACAGCACAGGATACATGTATCTAACATCCGTGGAAGTCAAGTGATTAGATTCCCATTTCCATAGCTTTTCAGTGAAAGCCTCATCCAAATCAAATCTAGTAATTTTAGTCACGGTTCCTAAATGGAAAGAATGAGAAAAATCTTTCATTAGATGAAAACCATTTGTTCTAGACAGTTTTAAATGTTTGCAATTAGCCGATTCCAACTCTCTGAAAGCCCAGCAACATCCTTTCCTCTGAACTGTGACACGGCCTACTTATGGTAAGTGCTGCCTGCTTTTTGTGGTAGCATAATGCTTACCCATAACCCCACACGCTCCAAGTCCCAATATAAACCACTGTGTTCTGAGAGTTTGTTGAAGCACCACATCATAATGGAACAGGCTAATTTAAAATAAATGCAGAAGCCTCTAAATTAGTGTCTGTATATTGGAACTGTCCTGCACATTTCTTATTAACACTTTGAGTGCCAGAGGGGAATCCATTACTCTTCAGGCACTCAAAGAACTAATCCGTTCATGCAAGTCTGTAGCCAATAGTTAAAGGAATAGTAATTCCTTATATTCACTTATTATATTACCATATAAGCAGAATAAGCGGCTGTTTAACCCTTTGAGTGTCAGAGTGGTACACAACGCATTGCTAAGCAATGCGTTGCATACCACTCTGGCACTCAAAGGGTTAAGGTCCCCCTTCATCAGAGAGCCCGGAAGCTCTTATGTAGTAACGCCTCTGCGTGTAAACAAAAGCAGCAATGTCTTATTAGAAAAACTGATTTCGAAGTAAAGGAGGCCCCATGTGTATTTTTTGCTTAGAGCCCCCAAAAACCTAGAGCCACCCCTGATTATTTAAGTATGGTTAATTTATGTTACCCATCATATTTTTTATTTTTTTTCCATTCATTGTAGTTACCTTTTATTAGTCGGTTCAGTTTCCTCTTTCTTCTACTTTCAATGATAGAGCATCCTCTGTCTACAGTCTACGTCATGCCCCCATGCTAAAAGCCGATTGGCTGGGAGGTGCGTAAGCACACCTCCCAGCCAGTGGACGTCTGGTAGACATTTTGAACAGAACTGGCCATATTAAAAACCAGTCTCTGCTCAAATTTCCCACACACTGGATCAGGCATCCACCTGAAAGGTACCAAAGGGAAGGGTTTTTGTCTGTCTTACTTCCTGCCGACACCACTGGCGACATCGGCAGAGCCTACAACTTGGCTTCTTTTTACAAAAGGCAAAATAATTTCACTTTAATGATTAATTTTTGATTTATAACAAACAATGTAATGTTACATTTGTTTTTCTTTTTACTGAAAACTGTTTGAAACAAGGAAACGAAGAAGAAAAGAGATGACAGAAGAGAAGAAGACAGATGATGGAGAGAAAGAGGTAAAAAGAAGGAAGATGACAGAAGATGGACAGTGGATGATAGGTAAGTGTTACACAGATCTGGATGTTAGGCTAGTATTGTTGCACTTTATTGTTAGGGGTAGTGTAGGGTTAGTGTTTTGGAAAGCGACTGACTGTTGAGCTCACACTCAGTGCTTGACTGTGTCAAGCACCAATCATTAGCTCCTTTGATGTTCCCCATTACTGACGCTATTTAGAGTGGGCTTTGGAAAAGGCATGATGGATGTTTGGCCACAAGTCAGTTTCTGTGGTTTCAGTTGGCAGGACAATTGAATACAGATTTAAACATTTATTTAGTCGGTCGGTAGCCAATTTTGCCCTACCGCAAGTATTTGCAGGAGTCACTGAATCGTGGCAACAGTCTTTTTTTGTAGATTCAACCCAATGTGGCAGGAGTCCCAGACTGCATATTTGCCAAATGAAGGATTTGAGGCCATATACTGCTCAACATATATTTTGTTTTAGGGAAAGAAAAAAAAAAAAAAAAAAAAAAGAAGGACAGGTAAATAGATCTGCAGCAAATTACATGGAATGTAGGCTGTGACATCAGTTTAAATTCTAGCAAGCAATATCAAAAACTTAGCAATTCTGGGCAAAAAGTTTGACGGTATCCACTCAGTTTTCAGTTGGTTCAGGGTCAGAAACACCATCAGGTTTTCAAACATTGCAGAGTTTAATTTGATGTGTCAGATTCAAGTGTGAGAGAAAAAGAAGGTAACAAGACCTCCCCCTTTAAAGAGAAACTATCAGTCAAATAGTGACCTGTTGGCAGAACGGCTTCCTGGTAGCAGACCTTCCAACGGATTCAGGGTGTTCACTGTGATTTCCAGAACTCCAGTGAGAAAGCAGAATGGGAGTCTGAGAATAGATCCTTGGGGTTCCTCTTTGGTTCCATGATAAGAGACTGAACTGCAAAACTGAAGGCCACACCTGAGAACATTCTTGTCCCAAGACCCTGGATAAACACTGTAGAGCTAAGGATGGGAGCATCCCAATGATGAGTTTTGCATAATATTGTAGGTAGGTGGGAGTGTCGGTGATTGAAAGGAAGAGTTTACCATGAAATGGGTGGGAACGTGGGCTTATCCTCCATTTAATGAACAGTTGGTGGCACCTCTGAAGGGGCCCACCCTAAATTAGGAGGAGCCCCCTGGAGTTGAAGGGTGCATTCCTCCTTTTGTTTATTAGTTGTGGAGAGCAAGTTAAATGCATTAGCAGGAATAGAGTATTATGGGAATAAAGGGAAAGGCAGCTTTTCCTCGCCATGCAAGCTGATTGGCTGCTGAGACATTTACCTCATGCCAGGTAGACATTTGAGGGAAGGAAAGCTGGGTATATAATTAGAGCCTGTTACTCTCTTAGTCACCTAATCTGAAGTGTACACCTGGGGAAGATCTTCATGCTGCCCAGCAAAAGATCTCTAGGAAGCAGAGATATCCGATGGTACAGGAGCCAGAAAGACTGCTGGAGCAGCCGAGGCAAAAGACAACCAGGTACTCAGACCATGCTTGGCTTCAGGATTGCCCTAGTCCTACCTGTCCATTTATGCTCAGCCAGAAGCAGCTTCGAGGAACTTGACAACAGTGTAAGGAGAACCCCCTGTATGGTGCTAAGCAGAGCTCTGCTATGAAGTAGGAAGCCATAGGTGTCTGCATGCTGATGACGTACACCAGAGGTCTTTGCATATTGCACAGGCAGAACAAAACGTGGGTCATGTTGGTCTGCCAGAAAAGGGGTAGAGCACTGTGGAAAGCACAGAACCTGGGGAACTTAATGCACTCCTGAGATGGAGTTGAAGTGTAGAAAAATGCCACACCACTCCATTTCTACATAATGCAGAAGAACACAAGGTAGATGCCTTGAAGATGAAGAGAAGAAAGAAGCCTTCAGAAACACAAGCCTCCACAGATGGTGGTGGTACAGTCCTCTAGGCTGAATGAAACAGACACGTAAGAGAGATCAGCCTTAAGAAGCTTCAGAAGGAGAAAGTGCAGGGGATGTGGATTTGAGAATGATGCCCCTCTCCAGAGCATCGGCAACATAGTCCTCCATAGCCTTGTTTTCCTCCACAGGCAGAGGGTATATACGGCCCCTGGGAGGGGTTGTACCAGGTAGTAGGTCTAATCGAACAATCATGAAGCCTATGAAGAGGTAATGCTCTGGCCTGGACTTTATTAAACACATCAGAGAACTGAGAATAAGCCTCCGGTAGGCCAGAAGACTCAGCACAAGCCAGTCTAACAGGAAGTGATAAGCAGGACCCATTGCATTGAGGGCCCCAAGACAAAATTTTGCAAGTTTTCCAATCAATAAACGGGTTATGTGTCTGCAGCCAAGGAAACCCTAGGACGATTGCATAGTGAGGAGAATTAATGACCTGAAACTTCAGGGTCTCTTTATGAAGGGCTCCCACTTTAAGGGTTAGTGGAGACGTTTCATGCATGATATGTGATGGCATCATGGGTCTGCCACCAATGGCCTCAACTACCAAAGGAGTGTCACTTGACCGTAACGGAATGCCATGATGGTCAGAAAAAGCAGCGTCTATAAAGTAACCAGCCGCACTAGAGTCTAAAAATGCAGGAACTGAGAGAGACTCATTGGCCCAGGTAAGGACCACCTCAAGCATAAATTTATCCTGCGTCTCAGGAGACTGAGAAATACCACCCAGGGTCTGACCCCGACCGGACCTTAGGTGCAGGTGTTCTCCCGGGGCATATCGGGCATGACCTTAATAGGTGTCCATGTCTCCCACAGTACAGGCACAAGCCCTCCCTCCTACAAAAAGCTCTCTCCTGCACAGAAAGTCTGATGGCCCCAACCTGCATCAGTTCATCTACTCCTGAATCGGCACTAGGAGGCATGGGAGGTGAGGGAGGACAAGGTGGGAAAGTAAAGAGAGTAGTAGTTTTGGAAGGATGCCTCCGCAGGCGCTCCTTAAACAAGGGTCAATCTCTCTGACCCGGGTGTCTATTAGGATAATAAATTAAACCTAAAGGATTGGATGATTTGATAACTCACAGGCAGCAATCTCATCCTTCAAATAGTCCCAGAACCCTTGGGAAAAGGTGGCTACCAGGGCCTCATTAGTCCAGCTGACCTCGGCTGCCAGGGTCCACAATTCAATCTCATAGTCCGCCACTGTACGACTGCCCTAGCGGATGGTCATAAGTTGTTTAGAAGTCGAAGTCACGCGACCCGGCACATCAAAGACGCGTCTAAAAGAGGCCACAAATTCCTTAAAATTAAAGATTATGGGTTTGTCCTTCTCCCATAAAGGATTGGCCCATGCAGATGCCTTACCAGACAAAAGTGAAATCATTAGGCCAACCCTACTGCGCTCATGTCAGGAATGGTCCCGCGAGCGAAGCTAGCAAGCAAATCTAGAGGGTGAAGTTGGAGAGCGTAGTCAGCCCCACACCTACTTCCTTGCTGCAGCGTAGGCTGGAATAAAGGTGCTGGCCGCGAGGCCAGATCGTCACCCCCGGGGTAGTTGAGCCGGGGTATGACCAGGCTGGAAGTAGGGGGAATCTGAGGTAGGCTCGGGGACCCCAACTGGAACCAGGAACCCAGGAAGTCCGGAGGTCAGAAGCAGCGAAGAAGGGAAGCCGGAGCAGAAGGGGAAGGAAAGGACCTACAGGCTAGCCCAGTAACCCAGACCAAGGGAGCCAAGGTAGGCTCGAACACCACACCAGCCCTCAGCCACCCCAGGAAGAGCCAGGGCAGCTGGGGAACCAGTGCCCGGAAAAACGGGACCCCCAAAGCCCCAACTCTAACGGAGCCTAATCCCCAAAACCAAGGGAGGCAGCCGCTCCTGTCCCAAGAGCAGGGCCCAAAGACCCCCCAATTCCCCTCCTATGAAGGGGTTACCAGGAACCCGGGAAGCGTGAGGGGGGAATACTGGCAAGGAGCCACAGAGCCCAGGATAGCCTGAATCCCCTGTGGGGGAGGAACCCCCCAGAGAGGAGAGCAAGAAGGCCTGACAACCCTCACCCAGAAGAACTGGATCAGGAGCAAGGCCTAGGATAGCCTAGCAGAACGGACCTAATCAAGCCTCAGGGAGAGGGGACCAGGCGAGCTGCCACAGAACCCCCAGCGGAGGAGATAGGCCGTCTGGCGAACTGCCAGCTGAGCGGACCGAGACTGACTGAGCCAAGGGCAGCGGACCAGCAACAGTACAGGAGGAACTCACCGCCGGCTCCACCAAGGAAAAGAGCCCCAAGAGGGAAGGAGGGAACCCCGGAGACACCCACCTGAATGTTGCTTCCAGCCGCTCCCGAAGCCCAGACTCCTCGCGGGAAGAAGCAGCGCTTCAACCGACCGCCGGAGGAGAAGTCCCCAGAGCGAGCTGCAGGAACGCGAGGCTGGGAAGAGAGAAAGGCAAAGCAAGGCACACTGGACAAGCAAAGAAGTCTCACAAGGGAGACAGGAGCACCAAGCACCACGGAGAGGATCAGGAAGCTGCGTCAGACTGGACCAGGAATCACGGGACCGGAACAGCAAGCAAACTACCGAGGTCAACAGAAACAGGGATACGCTAGCTGCAACACTGAGCAAGCTCAATAATTGGGCATGGGCGTTAGGGCTGACTCGCCCTAAGAACTCTGTTCAGCCAATGAGGAGACCGGTGGGAGGAGGAAACGTGCTGAAGCCCTACAGGCAAAGACCACACAAGGCACCCTAAAGGTAGTCCAGCTGGGCCAATCTGCCGAGGGCTGACAGCTCGCTAGGGAAAGCATGCGGAATCATTTCTAGATATATGCCCAGTTGGTTCAAGAACCCATGACAATAATCAGGATCCCCACTGTAACGCTGAGGAAATGGAACGGATCCAGACAATCCTCTGACCACACCTGCATTAGAGGTGGCTTGAACCGTTGGTGCCAAGGAAGGAGCTGGAGTGGACACTGTTGGCGGGTTCAAGCATTCAAGGTGAGTAGTACGATTAAGCAAGGTTTGCATGGCTAAAGATAATTGATCAATACATTGATCCTGGTCCTCAATCATGCCAAGGATATTCTGCAACGGTGACTCACTAATACGGTCTGTTGTCATGACCCTTACATAATGTCACGGTGTGCAACACAAGACTAGGAGTCAGACGGTATAGTAAAATCACCTTTACTGAAATGAATAGCAATATAACAAGCAGTTAATTACAGGGAGTAGCAGAGACTCTATCAGACATAGAAGTATACCTCCAGGTCCTCAGACTGCAGAGACTAGGCCAAGGCCAATGGTAGTCTCAATGCTAGATAGGACGAGTGTGGACCCAAACAGTCTCCCCTAAGGATGGTAATTGGGTAGAAGACTTACTCACGCCTACAGTCAGAAGGAGAAGGCAGTCTCCTGAAAAGGAAGGCAACAAGGAGACACTGACTCAAGCCTGAAGTCAGTAAGGAGAGTCTACTAGAGCCACAGGTCTGCACCAGATAGGGTGTCAACTAGACAGGATGAACACAGAGGGTAGCTGGACAGAGCACTAGGTCAGCACCAGGTGGATAGTCAGACCCAATCCCAGACATTACGCATGGGATGACGCCGAAGCAACATTTCGTGCCATCCTAGCCCTGCGTCAAGGTCGGAGGCGTCGCTGGACTTAAGGTAACTGTGACAATAGGCTCATAAACAGGCGTCCATACCAGTGCCTGAAACACGACTAAGCCATGAGGAAGTGGCCGGAGGTGGCCATACAGAGGAAAGATAAAAGGCTCGCTTCAGGCCTCAAAGGCACTTTGTGGCTGGACTGCCTTTTGGTAGGATCAGTATGATGTGCTTCAGGATATTTCCTCTCTGTGAAAGGCACTAGTGAGCTAAAAGAGATTGCACCCTAGGTAGGATACTTATCCTACAGAGCCTCATCAGTTCGAGGGTAGGCTCGTTCCCAGTTGAGCTTCTCTGACTAGCTCTTTTGCATATGCAAATTGCCCTTGGGACTAGTCACCCTAAGGGTTACAGGGTAATCCAGACGTGGACCCCTTGCTCACAGTGCCTAGAGAGATCAGCTGCACCTCACTGACGAGGCCCAACAAGGCCGAAATGTATGTCTGGGGTTGGCTGCTTCTCTTGTTCAGAGAGGAATTGCCTGGCACTTCGTGGCTGGACTGCCTTTTGGTAGGATCAGTATGATGTGCTTCCGGATATATCCTCTCTGTGAAAGGCACTAGTGAGCTAAAAGAGATTGCACCGTGGGTAGGATACTTATCCTATAGAGCCTCATCATTTTGAGGGTAGGCTCGTTCCTAGTTGAGCGTCTCTGACTAGCTCTTTTGCACAGGCCTCAAAGGAAGACTGTGATTAGTGGTTTGAGAGATATGTTTTTTTGCTTTCAAGTCAACTTTTAAAGCACTACAAAATGCAAAAATAATTTTCTGGAACATTACTATCCCTTTCACCTACTTCAGAACGCTTGCTAGTTTTATTGAATGGACCTAGTCATGAGAATAGCATGTGTTATCTGGACAATTCCCTTTCTGTAGGTCTGAGACACACAGATGTTTTTTGTATTTGCTTAAGATATTTTACTAGGTGATTAATAAGCTTGGTGTCCCTCTGGCTCATAAAACAACAGCTTCACTCTCTAAATGTGTTTTCCTGAAATCACAACCAATACTTTGAGAATGCAGTTTAGGCTCTCTTAAGACAAAGTGCTTAAGTTGTGTCACCAGCAAGTAGGTAATTTATTGCAGACAGTTTGGGGATTGTTGTCTTTTGCAGTATGGGTTATGGCCATGTGTAGGATATTTTCTGATAGGATGTCAGAATCATCAGCAATTTTGAAGTCCCTACATTGCCAGGTCAGGCTTTCTAGGGATAAAAAGGCAGATTTGATGGTATGGCGTTCCTTTCTCAGAATTATAATGGTAGGATTCTGCTGTAACTAAATTTTGTTAGGAATACTGATATTTATTTATACACAGATGAGGCAGGATGGGCATTGGAGCATTCACAAGTGGCCACCAGAATTGGAGCATTTGGTTTATACAAAGAACTTGACCCTACAAGAGCTTTTCCCCATCATGATTGGAACGGAGCTCTACGGATCCGAGTTTGCAATTAAGACAATTGCCTTGTATTGCGTTAATATGAGTGAGGTACAATCTGTTAACATTTTGTCTGCAAAATGACCTGTTGTTCACTTGCTTGGAGACTTAGTTTTAAAACCTTTCTCTTTATGGATTAGGATGAAATATATTCCAGGTTATACTAACAATTTAGAGGATAACATTTTCAGCTTGGAAGTTTTTCCAGTTGGGCCCCAATGTAGACTTTAAAGGACTTTGGTTCTGTGGGCACTGGAGGGAATTAATTCAGGTAGGATTAGTTCACATGTCAGTACTTCCATAACATCCTCCACCTGGGAATGTTCTGTGTCACTGTGCAGTGAGTAGTTCCACTTGTCTACCAGGTGGTCTTTGGATCCAGAGAGTTCTGTGTTAACTTACATTCTTCAGCTGAGTGTACCTTGTCAATGTCCTTATCTTTGTATATTGCTTGTAACTTGAGTTGAACGTTTCCCCCTCCTGCCCATTTTCACTGCGTAAATCATAGTTCCCTCAGATCTGAAAGCCGGTTGCTTAAGCGGACAAATTGTAACAAGGGACAATATTGTGTGAGCCTGTATAAGTAAAACCCTGTCCCCCTTTCATGAAGGGGAGAAGGGTTTTCCTTAGTGGACACAATATTGTCCCTTGTTGGAATCTATCCGGACCAGCTTTCAGATTGGAGGAAACTACGAATGACATAGTGAAAAGGGGCGGGAAGGAGGAAACTTTCAACTCAAATTACAAGCACTATACAAAAATAAGGACATTAAAAACTGTACTATGTATTATATAAAATTAGAATGAACAATTGAATATAACTTTATATGTTGACATTACTATCCCTTAATATATTGAAAATCTAGGATTTGATCATACTTTTCGGCTGACTCTAGTGGCATCTCATATGGGATGAGGTAATGAGAGAACTGGGTCGTTGTTTTGCTAGTTTTCCATATCCAGAGATTGTTTTTCACTTGGAGGAGGAAGGGAGCCAACGATCAATGTCTACTGAGCTTCTTTTTGCTTGGAACAGAATATTTTTCTCTGTACTATTTCAGCATTTTCAGAAATTATTCTGAAATCTTTGTTGGTTGCAGAATACAAATATGAGGCTTTTGGGGAAGTGGATGTTTTCACCTATAGATATATTGAATTAGGGGATGGTGTTGTTGAGATCTATAGACTTGACAGGGTGTACTTGTCGCAGGAGAAACAGCTTTACTGTTGGTCTACATTCAGCTACTGTGCTAGAGCTAAGAGGAATAATGCTTTCTGATGGATTAGCAAAGGTTGGATTTGGAGGGTTTACAGAACTATTCAGTTAAATAAGTTTTAAAAAAAAAAAATTAATGTTTAGTTATGCCCCTGGCTGGTAGCAGAGCTTATTTTGGATGTTATAGATGGCTTCTCAAACTAGAAGGACAGAGAGGTCTTGTTTGGTTTACCTAACAAGATGTATATATGTATATATTTTTTTAAATATAATAAATGCTGCAGCCTTGCCACCATTTTGAGTTTACTTTAGAATTGTCGCCCTGTAGGTGGCGGCCATGGAAAAGGCAAGATCAGAATGTCATCTGCACCATGCAGGCAAGATCAGAATCTCGCCAGCCAGAAAAGGGTGATATTCTCATGTCGCCGTTTTCACGGTGGCACCTCCCGAACTACTACTTTCACTCTTCTAGTCCCATACATCTACACGGACTGCACCGCCCCACAGATGCCTTGCTTACTAACGTAGAGCAGCGCTCTGTACCAGATTAACTGTACGGACCGCAAGGCACCTGTGGGTCACATGTGCAGAGGTTGGGGTGCATCCTTAGAATTTTTTTTTGGGAGGGGGAAGCTGATGGTACAGAGCGCCACTCTCTGTTAACGCTTATAGGATTGAGTCTACAAGCAAGGCATCTGTGGGGCAGTGCAGTCCATGGAGATGTATAGGAGCAGAAAAGGGTAAGCAGTAGTCATGGCGGCACGACAATGAAGACGACGACATGAGAATATCTCTCTTCATTCGGGTGAGATTCTGATCTCGCCCACATGGCGCAGGAGATATTCTGATCTTGCAGTTTTCATGGTCCCCACCTACAGGGCGACAATTCTAAAGGATATCCCATTTTGTGGGTCTCATGTTCTTTCTTAAATGCTAATGAGGTAGCGGTAGTCTATCCCTTTATAATCAGTGAAGTGATTTTTGCAGATGAACCTCTTCTTGCCACAAGGCAGCGTGTTATGCTATTTCCTCCTAGAGTGCTGAGCAGTATTTTACAAATAAGGTGTGATGCTGCAAGGGTCAAAAGTTACCCTTCCAAATCCAGCACATTAGTGATAAATATATGCAGGATTTAAGGTAAGTATATTATATATATATATATATATATATATATATATATATATAAATAAATAAATAAATAAAGGGGGGGATATTTTATCATTCAATTCCTCTTGAACTACAACTCTGACATTATTGAAATAACACTCTCCATGGCCCACATACTATGAAGATTAATTGAAGCTGCTGTTTTTGTGAAACATTACCAATCACTTTAATAGGAGGCATTGCTGAGGAATATATTGTCATGTTACAAAGTTAATCAAAGTTATACAGTGCACTGCTAGTATAAATTCATTGATTAATAAATGGTGAGTAATTGGACAGGCTGTCAAATAGAATGTAATTTAGTGACGGTTACTCAGGATTATTACCATTTCTGAGGAAGAGTCAATGACATGTCAGGGAGTGTTTGTAGGTAACAGTGTGCAGGAAGCATACAAGCCCAAAGGACCATTGTATCCAGAAGTTCTGGATCATGTATATTAGTGTGGATAGGGGAGTTGAGGCATTCATATAACTTCTACAAGCTCATCACCTGAGCAGATGGGAGACAATCAGACACATATTCATTGTGTGAGTACAGTATGTGTGTTGTTCTTACACTACTGGCTCCTCATGTGATATTGAGTGTAGATGGTATTGATTTCTTCCACATGCCTATTCAGCCTACCCATGTATATCAGAGAGCATTTAACATCAGTGTGAGTACTTATTTGGCTCTAATTAACATCCCTGTTGTATAAAATCATTATTGTAGTTAACCGAGTAGGGGAGAGATTAAATTCCTTCACCTTCCATATACCAATGGTTACAAATAGTCAACGGGAGAGAAAACATGTTGTGAGAAGCACTTTATAAAACATTGCTGTTCTTTTTCAGTACTTGGTGTATGTGACCAGATGGAGTGATTTAGGACACCTGCGGGGAGGAATCAGCACAGGGAAGGGTTGTGACATTCACCTCCAGGACAATAACATTTGAAATATTGCTCATTGTATTGTATATCGTGTGGTATAATGTAACAGTGTCTGTGTGTAATTTGGCAGTGGGGAGCCAGAGTGCAGAAAAAATAAAGGTTAAGGCCAGCACTCTGGCTTGCTTACAGTATACTCCATGTCTGTAACTTCTGCTAAGGAATTGTTGGAATGTTGATTCTTGCTGTGCTTCCTTGGCCAATCAGAGGAGGTTATTATGGTCCAGTCAGAATGCCCCTTTTTCAAGCCCACTCTGTATTCTTAACTTGATAAGGGTGACTGGAAATTTAGGCCATTCCCTGATTGGTCAAATGTACCAACACGGTTCCAAGCCCTGGTTTACATTCTAATTTTGAGAAGTGTCTCATCAGTAAAGGTTGTTCTGTTCTACCCTCCTTAAAGGGATAGTAATGTTTCACAATAAAAGCAGCTCCAATTAATCTTCATAGTCTTTAGGCCATGGAGAGTGTTATTTCAGTACTGTCAGAGTTATAGTTCAAGAGTAATTGAATGATAAAATATCCACCTCCCGCCCCTTTTACTTATGTAACACTGCTCACCTCAGAGCAGCAAGACTGTCTGGATGGATTGCAGAGATGGACAATGTAACGCAAGCTGAGAAGGGACCGCGTCGCCTTCCGCCGTCGTTCCTGGGTCTCTCCTTCTTGACGCCAGATAAGTGCTGTCGGATGCACCGGTTGAAGTATGGACGGTCACTGGAAACAGTCGCAGGATCACTGGAAGCAGGGAAGAATCCACGTCGCCGTCTGACAGTCCACGAAGTTAGGTCGCAGGAAACTGGCAGCAGGCGGTCGACGATTCAGGATACTTGGCGCAGATGGGTATCAGGCAGGACCGTTGTCACACTTCCTGATGCAGGGGCAACACAAGGTGCACTGGTGAGGAGCGCATTCCCACTCACCAGTGTGGAGTGAACAGGGGCAGCTCCATCCAAGTCCTCAGCTTCACTGAGGTCCTCCTCAGATGAGTGGCCCCCCCAATCTTCTTCCTCTTTTCCTGCACAAAGTTCATGTATGTAGCGGCCAAGCACAATATCCATCAGTCGGTCAATCTTGGCAACCGATGGCTTGTATCCCAGGAGCGGCATGAGATTCACCATCCTCCGGTACACCGGGTCATCACTTGGTCCTATCCCAATAATGCTCCACTTTTCCTTCACCAAAAAGTCAATGAACTCCCAGTCGGGCTCTACAGCTCCGAGGTGCTTGCGGAAGTCACTAAGACCCCATGCGGGTCCAACTGATTCGATGAGTTCCAAGAAGTGCAGGAAGCTCCATTCGGGCACTACTGCTCCGCTGGGTCCTCGTGCCGCCATCCTCATTCAATACACCCAATGAAAGAAGGAGAAATCCCACCACTATGCCACCAATGTAATGGAAGCTGAGAAGGGACCGCGTTGCCTTCCGCCGTTGTTCCTGGGTCTCTCCTTCTTGATGCCAGATAAGCGCCGTCGGATGCACCGGTTGAAGTATGGATGGTCACTGGAAACAGTCGCAGGTCACTGGAAGCAGGGAAGAGTCCACGTCGCCGCCTGACAATCCACGAAGTTAGGCCGCAGGAAACTGGCAGCAGGCGGTCGACGATTCAGGATACTTGGCACAGATGGGTATCATTCAGGACCGTTGTCCCACTTCCTGATGCAGGGGCAACACAAGGTGCACTGGTGAGGAGCGCATTCCCACTCACCAGTGTGGAGTGAACAGGGCCAGCTCCATCCAAGTCCTCAGCTTCACTGAGGTCCTCCTCAGATGAGTGGCCCCCCAATCTGTGGGGAATGGATTAACACACAGCAGGGGGTCTCAGGACAGCTCTCAATACATCTTACAATACACAATACAATGGCTTGATTAACACCCAGCAGGAGGTCTTGCTACAGTACACATAGTCAAATGGCTGGAGTGGCTACAATACACATCCTAGGGACAAGGGCCCAAGATTGGAGCCTTTGTTTGACTATGTTGAATGACCTGCTTCAACCTTGACCAATCACTGATCTGCCTAACCTGGTAGTTGGTGATTGCACAAACCTTTGAATTGGACAAGTACAATTAAACACATACAATATTTGACAATACATAAAACCAAACTTAATACCTTGTACATGAATGTAATCCAGGACAGCTCTATGTATCAAGCTGCCCATTCACCCAGTGTCTATTTTAGTGTATGACTCTGGTTTGAAGAGTCATACAATCAGTCTCAGAACAAGGTCCCAATAGGGCAAAATGTCCCTAGTTTGTAGGATGGTTTGGGTACCCAGTCTCTAGTCTCTTTAGCGTATGAATATGGTTCGAATACTCGTACGCATAGTTCCATAAGGCTGTCCAGCCAGTAAAAATGTCTATTCCTTGTCCATAACCCCTGAGCCCAGGGGTGAATATGTTCCATGCCCTGACAAGAGCTCCCAGTAACGGCTAGGATCCATTACAGACAATCTTCAGGGATCATAAGGAAAAAACTGTCAAGGGGGGCAGGGTTTTCCTTATGCTCACAGCAAGGAGATTGTCCCTTGCTCTGACCTGTCTGGTATAGTGACCAGATTTCACATCTGAGGGGAGGCGGCTGACACTAGGTAAAAAGGGTGGGAGGGGGACACTGCATCATTCAATTACTCTTGAACTACAACTCAGACAGTATTGAAATAACACTCTCCAATGCCCAAATATTATGAAGATTAATTGGAGCTGCTGTTTTTGTGAAACATTACTAACCCTTTAATACAAGTCTCAGCTATATTTCTGGAGGGGGCTTGGCCTGGGGATTCTCACCTTAGCCAATGAAAGATCAAATTCATTTGCCTAGCCAGTCTGCTGGTGTAGCGCCCCTGGAAACCTCAACTGGGGGTGAGGGAGAGAGTGAGGGAGAGAGAGGGGAGTGAGAGAGAGGGGGGAGTATTTGTGTATTTTTTTTTCTTTTTGGGTGTTTAAGCAAGAAACTTAATCCCATTAAAAAGGGGAACTCTACATAAAGTAGCTACACTTAAAGGGATAGTAACACTTCGTTTTAACTTTATTTTATTTTGTAGGCATTAAAAAAACATGAAGAATGATATAAGTCTTATCTCTCAAACCTTTATGGTTTATGAGATATTCACAAGCAAAGTTCCCCTCCCCGCCCCTTTTACCTAGTGTAAGCCATCTCTTCTCAGATGTGAGTCTGGTTGTATGACAGTACAGATAACAGAAGGGGACAATTTTCTTTGTATGAAAACAATGAAAGCCCTTCCCCCCTTGACAAGGTTTTCAGCTTTTTCCATTATCTTAATTGAAGATTGTCCCTCTCTGCAGTCTATCTGGGCATCTCCCTTCTTATCTGGTTGAACAGGGGGGGGAAACTTTGTTTGTGAATATCTCTTAAACCATAAAGGTTTCAGAGATAAGACTTATATCATTCTTCATGTTTTTTTAATGCCTACAAAATAAAATAAAGTTAAAATGAAGTATTACTATCCCTTTAAGGATGCTGTATTATGTGTCAATCAGGTCTCATCTGCCATTAGAAAATTAGCAAAGGGGTGTTTACAGGATAAAAGTATGTTGTTTGGCAATGTGCTGAACAGACACAATCATAAGCAGAAAAGTGGTCTTAAGTCAAGAGCTGAAAGGAAACAGAAGACAGAGGCTCAAATGGAGCCGTCTGAAGTACTCCCAGTTCCAAGTTCAAGTCCCACAGTGGAGTGGGATTAGAAAACACTGGACAGGCATAAGACACGCCCCCTGCTCAAAGGATTGCACATCCAGCAATAAGGCAATATGCCTCTGAAAAAGGACAGACAAAGCAGAAAGCTAGACCTTAGCAGAACTGAGACTAAACCATTTTTGAAGCCCATTCTGATTGATGTCCAAAGTAATCAGAAGACAAAAAGGGACCTGGAGCTGGTCTTTGTACCACTTGTAAAACAAGCACCATACCCTAGAAGATGCCTTGGTTAAATATGGCTCATGGGCCTTCGTCATAGTGGCAATAACAGATTCAGAAACCTTTCTACATCAGGATGCTGGCTTCAAGAACCAAGTCATCAAACCCAACTTTGCCACCTCTGGGTGATACAGAGGACCCCCAATTTAAGAGGTCTGAAGTTAAAATGGCTTGGCAACAGATAGTTTGTGAAGATCTGAGACCCACACCTGGTGAGGCCAAAATGGGGTGATCAGCATTACATGACCAAGTGCCATACTGACTTTCCTCAATAAACTGGGAATCAGAGGGAATGGAGGAAACACAAATGCCAACGGAAACTGCCATGGAATGACCATTGCATCCATGGCAAGAGTGAAAGGGCCCCAAGATCTGGAGCAAAACAGGGAAACCTTGTGGTTATTATTAATATTCTTTATTTATATAGCGCCAACTAATTCCGCAGAGCTGTGGTTAAACCAAGAAGCCAACAGATCCACAATCGAGACACACCACAGAAACAATGAAGTCAAAACACCATTTGGCTGAGATCCCAATTCCCAGGATCCAAAGGCTGATGGCTCAGAAAGTCCTCTGATGCTGTATACTCTGGAATGTGAACAGAGGAAATAGCTGGCATATGAGATTCCACCCGGGTGAGAATCAACTGAACATATGTCCAGACTCATGATCCCTCCTTGGCAGATGACACAGGCCCCCCCATTGCATTGTCAGACTGAATCTGCACTGGCAGACCTTCATGGAGCCGAGACCAATGCAGCAGAGCAAAGTGAATTGCCTGGAGCACCAGAATGTTGATGAACAGAAGACTCTCTCTCTCTTTCTCTCTCTCTGTCTGAGACCAAATGACCTGACCTGTCTGAAAGACCAAGGTAGATTCCCAACCTGTCAAGCAGGCATCCGTCATGACTACCACCCAATTAGAAATGACCAATGGCCATCACAGAGACAGAGGGTACACCTGAACCCACCAATGATCTGACTTTGACTGATTGGGGAGAGATGACACTGTTGCCTGGACCAGGTCCTGAGAATTTCCAGCTGCAGTTTCCAAGTGTGAAAATGGGCAAAAGGGACCGCCTCCAAGGCACAGACCAGATACCCTGGTACTTTCATGTACTCCTGCACAACTGCTGATAGGTGATGTAGGGCCTGTGACTCCTGCTGAGACAATGATTGACTAATGACCTTTGGCAGAAATTCCCATCCCTGAAGAGTGTTGAATATAATGCAGAGAAAGATGGACCTGGAATACAACCAGAGTTTGATGGACTCTTTAACAAAAGACTGTACAGATAGTGTATAAGAGAAATCCCTAGAGAATGAATGTGGGCAGCTAAAGTTGCCAAGACCTTTGTAAAAACCAACACAGCAGATGTTAGACCAAAGTAAAAGGAGTTAAACTGAAAATGGTGGTCATACATCTCACAAATCTTTCCTGAGGAGGAACAGTTACTAGAACCTGCATGTCCACCAGGGAAGAAATGGCATCTAGCAATAAATGGCCCCATTTTGGATCATGAGGGACTCTGGACATAAAGAAGAAACATGGAGGAAGGGATCTGAAATCTATGAGATATCCTTACAATATCACCTGTAACACCCGCTGGTCTGTCATGTGAGAACCCATATAGTTTGAAAGATGCAGATGACCACCGATTACCTGAGGTGGGACAGACCCCTGCAAGTCATTCAGTGGTAAACTTGTCAGCTGTGGGTTTCTGGGTAGGACTCTTGTCTGCCCAGGCTTGTTTAGTGTTTGGTGAAGGGCAAGCCAGTCTCCTGAAGAGGTAGACTCCCTAGGTGCATACCATATATTGGCAGAGCTAACAAAATAAGGACTTCTTAGAAGACTGATCTGCTGAACATATTCTGGGCCAAAAGATATGATGAGCAGGCCTTCCCAGTAAGCCTAGCAGAATAAAAAGCCACTTAGGCAAGAGAAGCATTAGCCACAAGGATCTTAGAAACAGCAGAATAACATCCTCCTTATGTGTGTCCGCATGGACAGCCTTTAAGGAGTTGCTCACGCCAAACAGCAATGGCCTATGTCTCCCAAGCAACCATGAAGATAGGAAGTAAAGTGGCACCAGAATCTGTAATATTTGACAGAGTCCACATGCTTATCTGCCTGGTCCTTAACCAGTGACACACCTGCAAGCAGCAATGCTGTAAGCGTAGAAAGGAAATAAACTGGTAGGTCAAATGGGGAGGGGGGCACTGCAGTAGGACATCAGAAGAGAAGATATGAGAGAGAAAAATGTCTGGGAATAAAAGTTTCATATCCGGCAATTTCTATTCCTCCAGGATTACCTGGTCCAAGGAATGATGGGGATGGAATATAGCAGCTCTTCTTTCACTTCTCTTAAACATATCAGAGGATAAATAAATTGTGTCAGAAGCCACAGAGATCTTCAGGGTCTTTAAAATGGTCTGGATAAGAACCTCAGCAGGTGATCCATGGTCATCCACAAACAAAATCACCAGGGGTAGAGGGAAAAAAAAAAAATAATAATCTTTGACAGTTTCCCCCTACTCAACAGAAAAATCCCCTTTCAAGGGAACCCCCCTCCTCAAAAGAGGGGTTCAGGACTAAAGGATCCCCTAAATAGAGGAATAAATATTATTCATTGAATATATAAGGGCTTTAACAACTGTAGGCTCCTGTTCAGGAGACAAGGGGCCTGGGAGCGGTTATGAAGGGGACAAAGAGAAACAGGAACATAAAATAGCAGCAGAGTCCCTGGGAACAAAGTGGTAAAGAGAAGATCTCTGAAAACCTTGTACTTTTTGACTTGCCCATGCCACTCTTGTGGCCAGACATAGCCAGGAGAAACCCAAATAAGTAATACACTTGAGGCATAATTGGAAACAGCTTTTTTGCTTGGGCTGGACTTGATGGACGTATGTATTTTTTCAGCCTCATTAACTATGTTACTATGCTCTCCACCTCACCAACTGATCTCTTTATCCAATACCATTTCGCCTCCTCAATCCCTTGTCATCCACCTTAAATCCAATACTAACTCGTGTCTTCAACTCCTCTCTGTCATCTTCCCCTCCTCCTTCAATACATTCAATAGTATCTCAATCCTCAAGAAAAGCTCATTAAACCCCACTTTCCCATCCAACTACCACACCGTTTCACTCTTGCCCTTTGCCTCAAAGCTTCTTGAACTCCTAGTCTAATATAGTCTACTTACTTTCCAAAGCTCCCATAACACTCTGATCCCACTGCAGTCTGGTTTTCGGACAACTTTCTCTATAGAAACTGCCCTTATGATGGTATCAAATGACCTCCTATTTTAAAAACCAATGGTCATTTCTCTCTTCTTATCCACCTTAACCTATCAGCTGAATTTGACACAGTTATCCATACCCTTCTCTCCCAGGTTCTCCAATCTCTTGGCTTCTATGGCCTGGCACATTCCAGATTTCTATCCTCTCTCTCCCAATGATCTTTCTCTGTGTCATATGCCAATACCTCCTATCCCACCCTCCATAGAAAGTATATCCCGAAGCTCTGTTCTGGGTCCCCTTCTCTTCTCTCTTTATTATCTCTCTGTATCAGCTTTTCTCTGGGGCATTAACCATCATCTTTATACAGATGATATACAAGTCTTTCTCTCCCCACACCATCACGATCACCTGAAATATAGCAGCGGGTCTCTGAATGCCTTACTGACGTCTCTTCCTGGCTGGCTCATCGTCGATTAAAACTTAACATGTCTAAGACTGGGCTACTTATCTTTCCTCCCAAATCCTGCAAATACCTCAGTTTTCTATAACTGAGGAGGGCTCCACATTTACACTGCAGACAAAGCATGCTGCCTTTGAACTATTTCCTTCACCACCCACATTAATGAAGTAACAAAAACCTGTTGCTTCGTTCTTCAAAACATTTCAAAAATAGACCCTTTTTTCTCCCCACTCTACAAAAAAACTCTCATGCAGGCTCTTATCCTTTCTCACCTGGATTACTGAAACTCTTTACTTATTGATCTGCCTTTTATCCATATCTCTCATCTCCAATTTATTCTTAACTCTGCCACCAGGATACTCTCGCTCTCCTCCAGAACAGCACTTAACCCTACACTTTAAAAATCACTTTCAATGCTTCCCACAAAGCAACAAATTATATTCAAAATCCCCTTCATTACCTTTAAGGCTCTCCAACACTCGTCCCGATCCTATATTTCATCATTGATATCCCACCATATACCTGCATGTCCTCTACTCCCTATGCATGGTGGATGACTCTCTGCTCCTTTAATCTCTCTGTATCGTGACTGAAGGCTTTATCCCTTGCTGCTCTCTACCTCTAGAACTCCCTACCAACCAGCATTTGCCAACCCTCAAAAAATTAAAATCCAAGCTAAAAGAACACCTTTTAAATGTAGCACTACCTTAATATGTAAGCCATATCTCACATGAATATATATCAGAACTGTCAAAAAATTACACTCCCTCCTCTACCTGCTTTTATCTGTATGTCACTCATCCTATAATTAGATTGTAAGCTCTACAGGGCAGGGATCACCTATCCTAAAGTATTCTCACATCGTACTTATTGTATCTCCTCCATACAAAATGTAACTGTAAATGAAGCACACCCGTAAAAATAAAAATGTAAAAATATACATATAAGTACAGCAGAAATAAAAATTTACAAAAATACATAGAAAAATACAGCAGACATTTTATAAGTCCCTGATGATGTCCCATTCAATATGGAAGCAAAAAGCACCTATTTCTTAAAGGCACTGCCAGACATTAAATGAGTAACCAAAAAACAAAATAATCCTATATAATAATTCTCCAAGTTGTGTGTAACGCCCGACATGCACAGTAGACACTGCTGCGCGTGCGGCAGTCATACGCAGTAGAGACTGCCCGCGCCGCGGCTGATACAGAGCTGTGCGCTCCGAAGGAGAGTCCAGCTCTGTATCAGCCAAGGAGCAGGCAGTCTCCACTGCGTGTGACTGCCCCGTGACCGGCTGCCAGAGGCTCTGTATCAGCCGAGGAGCGGGAGACCCGCGACCGGCTGCCAGAGGCACTGTGGCCCGTGTAACGGGCTGTTCAACTAGTATATATATATTTTATCAAGGTATGGAATAATAACACCTCAGATAAGGGGCGGGAGGGCTGACAGAAAAAGAACGGAGTGCAGAACTAGCAATTTTACTACAGACCTCTCAGAATATGCCTGGTGACATACAGACAGGGTTAGATTCACAGGGCCTGTGCAACTGAAATGCTCATCTGTCTTCAGGCTCCTCTACATAATAAAAGAAAAAGTCTAAGAGAAAACCATCCTCTAGTAGACAGATTCCTTAAAAATCTCCACCTGGTCCATATCCATGAAGGTGGCCAGGGATAGTGGCCCACCTAATGGGGGATTGAACAGCCCTATTAAAATTAAGAGAAAAACAAAAGTCTACCTAAGAGAATCTTTGCACCTTCTTTGAGTTTGGTCACTTTTAAAAATGAGCAAGTGCCTTGCCTTCCTGGCCACTGGATAATTTACCCCATGGTTTCGGTGTTCCACATTGGACCAAAGAGAAAACAGGTTTGGACCTGGCAAAATAATACAAAACACTTGTTAATCATTTCACTTAAAGCAGAATGAACCCCTAGGAATAATTGACTCTTAAAGGAGCAGGACAATGTTTCATTCAGAACATAAAATATTAAATATTTTGTTTTAATCAAAATTGTTAATATCACTGCTGTACAGAAGACCTTTTTTAAAAAAAAAATTATTCACCCACTCCATGCAAATGCTTGAATATCACAGTATGGCTTTTCACTAGTGATACCAACCGCACCAACTGACTACATTAATAGAGTAATGCAGTTTAAAGGGGAACTATCACCCCTATACAAGTTTGCCTCAGTGTGATCTTCATATAGCAATAACATTTATTTGTTGTTGTTTTTTTGTTTTGTTTTCTACTCAAGTCATGCTATAGCGAAATTTACATTTTTTAAAAATGAGCCAGGGCCTTACTTCAGGACAGACTGCAGTTACAGCTCTGCACTGCAGCCTGTCAAACTTCGCCTCTGTTTCCTCCCAAAGATTTGTCTCGTTCCAACCTCCTCCAATGACAGAGGATTTCTCCACGTAAATTGGTTGGAACAGGACAATTATTGGGGAGGGAACAGATGAAGATTGGCAGGCTGTGGTACAGAGCTGTAACTGCAGTCTGTCAGAAGTAAGACATGGCTCTTTTTTTTTTTTTAAATGTAATATTTCGCTAATTGTAATTGTAAAACAAAAAACAAAGAAACAAAAATTATTATAGGTTATCACTATATTAAAATCACACTGAGGCAAACTTGTACGGGGGCGATAGTTTCCCTTTAAGGTTAAAAAAATAAATTTGAGCAGTAATAACTTTTTGAAGATAAACGCTCCCAGCTAAGTGTGTACTCTTGTTTTACTAAAAAATAAAATAAATGTTCTATAGCATATTTTAATAGAAACCATTTAACCCTCTTAATTTGACATTTAGCACTTACCAAAATGGGTAGCCTTCATAAAGCTATTTAATCTATATGCGTTTTGGAATTGCATCTTGTACTCTACTGTTCATTCTGTCAGTTTACGACAAGATAAAGACAACTAAACCTCACTGACTTTATGTGCCATCTTCTGCCTACTGTCTTTGCAGTGTTGAGGTACAGATGGTCATCCTTGAGTGGGGTTAGGCCCTTCAGTGTTTTAGGGCTCCAGCACCATAAGGACAAAGAGTCCAATAAAAGATTCGATATTCTGCCCTGGTCTCATCTTCACATAGCTCCTGGTAGAGAAGCCAAAAACTACTTAGGGAGAGGTGATAACCAAGAGGCATTCCCATCTGAAGGCACGGCTTCCTTTTAACCCCATGGAGACATTGTCGGTGCCTTTTTTTTTCCTCGGGTATAGAACACAAAAATTCAGGTGCCCTGGGTGTTCATTAAATCATGTAGAACTTATTTAAATGTACTTTTTAAAGACCAAGATTTGCAGTTGGAAATAACTGCTGTAGGCACCGTTTCCCAACAGTAACATATTAAATGACGCAACTACTGAGAGTCATCCAGTTAATTAGACAGAAACCAGCTAACACATGATATATGCTCCCTGTATCCTCCAGTACATGAGTAAATGCTTCTCTCCTTCATGTGATTTCCAGACCGGCCCTTGCAATCCCACGGGCGGTGCCTAAAAGAAGTGGATTTACGAACAGCCAATAAGAGTTTTGCACCTGCCTACGTCACGCTCATTCACACCTGGGTTCAGCCCCCAGTTACAGGGTGTAGCTCTTGGAAGAGCTGTTGTTCGGAGTAACGGAATAGTCGGGATTTATCGGCTAAACTAATATCGCTTAGCCCTATTCATGGGGGGCAAAGGGCTCGGAACTCCGCATGTGTGGATCTGGGGACTACTCTGCGTGCTGCAGGTGGGTGTTTTTATTTATTGCCCGGCCATGTGTCTGAATGATCTCTTTTTACCTCCATATTTATGTTTTTTGGTCGCCTATACTTCTTGCGTTTTTAAGCGGACCCTGCTCGTACCATTTAACCCTTTGAGTGCCAGAGAGGTACGTAACGCATTCTTTGCGTATTACTCTTGCACTTAAAGTATGCGTCTTTCCTTATACTCGGTGCATGGGTCACTGCCGTCTCTGTCCGGGCTCTTTCCTCTCTATCCCCTCGTGCATATATAAGACGTTCTCCTTGAGTGTGTAGTTTGGCATAGTTTTTCTGAGTTCAGAATGGACTCACCCCCGAATGTATGAGTAGCGTGTGATATACATGGTTTGTCCAACCCCCCCCCCCCTCCAGTACTAGAACGGGTTAAGTACTCCACTGAGTGCCAGAGGCGTTGTGCAATCTCGTAGACAGACCCAAGGTTGCGGAGAATAAAACTGTTTAGGTAGTACTTCTTAAAACTTGGCTTTCCATCTATAAACCATAACTTATTTGTGCATAGACCAGACCTCAGCAACCTATAGTTCTCCTTTGCTCTTGTACTGCATATCCCGTCATCCTCAGACGGACGATGGCAGGTTGCGATTGATCGCTACTGTAGCCAAACAAAAGCTGGTAGTCTGCTAGGTTCCAATGTCTGCTAAAGTCATATACTCAACAACACTGAAAAATGTATAGTTATTTCAGGTACTAAAATAGTTTTTCTTGTATCGGATAGGGGCAGACTACAGGTGTTTAACACATCCCCTAACTCCCCCCCCCCATGTGCCCTTGTACCCCATCTGGTGCACATGATAAATAACAATGCAATAACTAGTTCATGTCCCCTCTGCCTCTTTCCATGCAGGTAGTACTACACGATGGTGTGTCTGGATGCCGCCCCGGATTTAACTCTCCTGAATACGTTTTCTCTGTGAATCGTAAGGAGCTAGAGAAGGGCCGGAAGCTGGGTAGAGGTAAAGAGCCAATATTTGCCCTGAACGGACTGTATACACTTCTGAAATGGTTAATATTATGAAGTTTTAATCCACGTTACAGCCTAGATCAGACTTTGCTCCCACCTAATATGTGCTTATGTTTTTAATATATAATATGCGAAATATAGTCTTTACAGACGGTCTTACAATCTGACTTTTAGGGCAGTTAGACTTGGGGAAGGGGGTCCTTGGTGGGCAGCAACGTTTAACCCAGGCTTAGTTTGCTACCCTGTTTGAAAGGGGCCATAGTTCTTGCATCTCTCTACCTACTGTTCATTGCTACAGACCACCATTACCTGGCATCTGATGATGATAGCAAATGGGGGGGACGCTAAAGACATTCACTATGTTCTAGATGTTTTAGCATAAGATAAAGTTTAAGGGTTTGTCAGTGTTTGCACATCACTGATCCAAGGAAGGTGGAAACTACGGAGTATATGTTTCTATTGTCGCCAAGTCAATTCAAAATGAGTTTCAGATGCAGGTGTGACTGATTTGCACTTTGTGGAAAAAAAATTAAAATTTGAATAGTAACATCACTGATTCCAGTGAAGCATAACCAGCTGATGTCCATTCTTGAGAGAAATACACTTGCTTTGGTATAGTGCACTGTTTCAGGACAAATAGAAACAGGACCACCTTATAACAATTGGTTTTAACCCCTTAGTGACAGACGGCTTACCTGGTAAGTCCAGGAAGTAATTCACTATAATGAAAAAAAAAACACGCTGTCATTAAGGGGTTAAAGCACCTGTTTCAAGTCTTAGTTTTTTGCCCGGTGAGGCAACTAGTCATTGGAGGTCCCTAGTGCATTTTCTCCCTTACACACATTTTCAGACACAGAACAAACATATTGAATCCTTGCACACCTGCACCTTCTACACCCCTCCCCCATTATGTCCATGATTTAGCTGTTGACTCTAACTCCTCAGTAATGGCTTCCACTGTCTGGTAACTTGGTAATTCAGTTATGACTAACTGCTTCACTGTAAGAAGGTCACAAATCGTTTCCTGTCCTGGTGGTTCCTTTGGGCAGTGAGATGTGCGTAAAGTCTGTTGCTTCCTATGTTATTTATTATACCCTTATCCCTTGAAACCTTTTTCAAGTTGGTCTAATTCCCTTGTACAGACTCTGCTTTTCTTGTTTGTTTGTGTGTGATTTTGTTTAATAGTCTAGTCATCCCCACAACAAAGCACCCGGAGTTTAGAATCTAGCAATGTTCATACACAAACTGCCAGGCTTTTTTTTTGTTGGATGAAATACTCCTTTTGTAACAGAGCATATTATGCATATGTTACTGTAAATATACTATATCAATTAACATTTTCTCAGTCTTCATAGAAAAAATGGTGCACACCAAAGCCAGAGTAGATGAGAACCACTGACTTATGTTAACTGTTTGAGTGCCAGGGAGTGTTTGCAACACATTGCAATGCATTGTGTACCCCTCTGTCACTCTGTTAATGGTAAAGGCATTTTTAGATGTTCTGGTTACATTGCTAGAGAATGTTTGTGCTATGTAAGTAAAGAATAGTATGTAAGGGTTGACAGGTGTTTTGTGCCGCAAATGTAATAAGCAAGTATGGGTTAGTGACTGCAGTATAAGTTACAAACAGTTACCCCTAATTCCCATTTATTTTGAGGTGGGGAAATGTAATCTGTTAGAACACTATTTCATTCAGGATAATATTCATCCATATTCAAGTCACATTGGGAACTTTAATCACCCCCTGTACTACCGTTGCTTTGCCTCAGAATTGCTAATCTTTAGCTTTCTGTATACAGCCCATAATGTTGTGTGGCTTGGGAGTTTTTATGTTTCCTACTATCTTAAAACAGTGCATCCAAAAAGCAAATCTTGTAGATACTGGATGAAGTGACTTTGCATAATCCTGTGTTTTTAGTCACTCTTGCAAACTGGGGTGGGGGTGGGGAGGGGTGTAAGCTTTCCCTCCTGTAAAAGGTATGAAGACCTGAATTTATCTTGGGTGTGCCCCACCCCCACTCACCTATTCACATTCCAGAGCTCATGTTACCTCTCCTGAATTGACTGTTTTGGAGGGGAGGGGGAGACCTCTTCAGTTTAGGTGTACAGTGCCATATACTTGTTACATTTCGCTGTGTAGACTCTAGCATACACTTCCTTCTCCCTCTGAGATCTGATCTGAATTCCTTTGTGGGTGAAAAAAGAAGTGTTTATGCAGACTTATCAAGTGTGTGATTTTACATCGCGATAAGCAACTAAACACTGCTTGTGTATTAACTGATTTTGGTATTTATCATCTTACGAAGTTAATAAAGATTCCTGTATACATAGAGCAGACAAAAAGTTAGATGAATGTGCAATATCTAGCCCCCCTAACCACATATTGGTTTTAAATGTGAGGTGTCAAGGAGTTAAATGCTGTAAATCTGTCACATTTTTCAAATGTCAAAGAATTTATCAATTTTCTTTGAAATGAGAATTTCCTAAAACTTTTTTTTTCTCTCTCAAAGGGACAGTTTAATTTTTAACCCTTTGAGTGCCAGTGGTTTGCAATGCATTTGGTACCACTCTGGCACTCAAAGGGTTAAATAGTTAAACCTATAGATGGATGTCAAGTGTAGCTTTGATTAATGCTCACATGTTTCATTTGTGCAGTGTATCCATTGTAGTTTTAGAGTAATATATCTGGGAATTTGCTGTTCATGGTGATGGAACATTGTAACGTGTTTTTTTTTTTTTTTTTTTTTTTTTTTTTTTTTTTTTTTTTTTTTTTTTTGACTAGAATTTCAGTTACCACATTTGAACATATCACCCTTAGTATTGCCTCTACAGACCACTTTATATGGTGGATATTGTGAGGACTGACATGCAGACAAAACAAGTCTGTCCTGTTACTGAACTTTTACCTTTTGCTCCCCAATACATTGTGAACATCTTGCCTTTGTGATGCTCGTTGCTGATAAGTGCAGATGAACACTTCAGAGGGGATATGGTATCAGCATAACCCCTGGTGATTAAAGACTTATTCATGTTGTATAAGGAATTGCACCACACCTTGGTAAGCCCTTTGGATTTCTCCTCCCTCTTTGGGGTAGTACATACCACCCATAGTGTTTATGGCCCATTATCAAGTGGCTGTTAGGCCTGGTCTGTGAACTGGCTTCACAACTGTCCCTTTGTCTGTTTGCACTGGGAGGTGTGCTCTGTTATGCTTCTCTGCTGTAACTGAAACTGTCCAGTGAAACTCCTCCAAATGTTTTGTCTCTGCTACTTTACTCCTATGTGGATGAACAATAGAGTAATTGTATATTTGCTCCAGGTGCATGCTGTGTTCTGTGTCCTGTAAATCTATTCTTTTACCCCTCTAGGCTGCTCATGTACACACTATGCATATTAAGTCCTCTCTTGAAGGACTAATCTGATTTTAAATACCTTTTTGTGAGTTATCTAATGCACACTTGTACATTGCCACTTATGCAGTGAAGGAAATGAGTGGCTCCTTTTTTTTTTTTTTTTTTTTTTTTTTTTTTTTGCCAGCACATCCAAATGTTTTTAAATGCAGCTAGACTTTGATTCCTTTTTTAAGGACCCAGTGTTGGTCTATAAAGTGTTTAATGCTGGGGTGGCAAATGTTGGTCCAGGGGATTTTCACATTATAACCACTTGGTCAACGTGTTTTTTTTTTTTTTTTTTTGTTTTTTTTAAACACCCAATGGGAGGGGAAAACACGCACGTCTACCTATATGGCGTTTAAAAATTTTTTTACAAGGAAACTGCCATGGTACCGTGTGTCATTGTTAGGGGAAAACCCTGTCTCCCTCCGACTCATTCAGTTTCTCTGCCGATGACCATGGTGTAGTTAACACCTTGATTGCTAAAGAAGTGTTCAACACTTTTTTTTTTTTTTTTTTTTTTTTCTTTCTTCTTACTTATCTGATTCTCTGGATTGAACATCCTTTTGACTGTTTTGATTGCTTGAAGGGCTTGTGCTCAAAGGATTTAACCCTTGATGTATCTCCATTATAAAACCTAGGACAAAATATTCTATTACTGCGTGTGTGGTGGTTTTGTTTTAATCCATCCTTTTTAACAGTTTCACTAATACTATACTGTTTTTTTTTTTTTTTTTTTTTTTTTTTTTTTCTTAAATGGTAACTATAGCCTGTCTGGCAGCAGGTGGGTTAATTCAATTGATTGCTCTGTACTAGGAGCTGGTGACGGCTCACTTTACGCTTTCGTGTGTATTGTACACTACTGGTAAATATGTATTTTCCCAGTATAACATTGCATTCAAAGTTCTTATTTGAAATGTGCTGCAGTTTATTATTGGGAATAGAGAATAGAAACATATTTTTTCTCATCTGCCGTCAGATTCTTTCGGCCCATCTAGTCTGCCCCCCCCCCCCCCCCCCCCCTTTACTCTCAGTATGAAAAGTTTGGGATATGTCTATCACTGTATTAACGTCTACCACTTCTGCCGGTTGGGTGTTCCACTTATCTAGTACTCTCAGTGAAGTAAAACTTTCTTACATTACATCTAAACCTGTGTCCCTCTAGTTTTAGACTATGGCCTCTTCTCCTAACAACATTTTTTACTCCTTTGAAATGTACTTCCATACTGCACTTTGTTGAATCCCTTCATGTATTTGAATGTTTCAATAATATCCCCTCTCTCTCTTCTCTCCTCCAAGCTATACATGTTCAGATCCTTTTAGTCTATCCTGATATTTATTTTCCTGTAAACCAGTCACCATTTTAGTAGCCCCTCTCTGAATTTTCTCTAGAGTATTTATATTCTTCTGGAGATGGGGTCTCCAGTACTGTACACAATACTCTACAGATGTCTAGTTAGACCTTACCTAGAGTGGCATGACCACTTCCCTTTGTCTGCTACTAATTCCCCTAGCTTATATAACCCAGCACCCTGCTTGCATTCCCCGCTGCTTTATTACATTGCCTACCTTTAGCTCATTAGAATTACTACCAAATCCATTTCCTCTGTCTGAAAGCAATGTACCTTTAACAGTATATTTTCCTTTTGGATTTTTATGTCCCAACTGCATTATTTTACATTTATCAAAATTATACTGCAGCTGCCACACACTCTTGTCCATTCTTCTAATTTACCTAAATCATTTGTCTTATTCCCCCTGGAATGCCTACCTTATTGCAGATCTTTGTATTATCTGCAAAACAGGTGTACCTTACCTTGAAGACCTTTTGCAATACCACTTTTAAAATATTAAAAAGAATGGGCCCCAGTACAGATCCCTGAGGTGTACCCCACTAGTAACACTCCTTTCATCCGAATATTCTCCATTGACTACCACCCTCTGTCTTCTGTCATTCAGCCATTGCTTTATCCATTTAAAGGGATAGTAAAGTTTCATTTTCATAGTACTTGGGCAATGGAGAGTGTTATTTCAATTCTGTCAGAGTTGTAGTTCAGGAGTAATTGAATGATACATCAGTAAAGGGACTGAGGGGGATACTGTAACACTGCTCACCTCAGAGCAGAAGGGAGGTGCCCAGGTAGATTGCAGAGGGGGACAATCTTCAATTAGGGGTCAAAGCTGAAAAATTTGTCAGTGGGCACAGGGTTTTCATTGTTTTCACAGTAGAATATAGACCCTTGATGTGAGCTGTCTGGTCTGTGGACTGCATTCCACATCTGAGGAGTGGGGGCTTACACTAGGTAAAAGGGGCCAGAGGGGGAAATTTCCTTTCAATTTCTCTTGAACTACAATGCTCACAGTAACGAAATAACACTCTTTATGGCTCAAATACTATGAAGATTAATTGGAGCGGCTGTTTTTGTGAAACATTACTGTCCCTTTAACTATTTTTGCATCCAGACCCAAACACTGCAGTTTATTAAAGAGTCTTCTATGAGGGACAGTGTCAAATGCTTTACTGAAATCTAGATAAGCCATATCTACTGCTCCCCCTTGGTCTATTATTTTAGTTACCTCAGATTGTTTTGACTGGGTTAGTTTGACAAGATCTCCCTGCTGTAAAACTGTTTTGTTTGGTATCTTGCAAGCCATTGAGATTCAGATATTGAACAATTCTTTCATTTTAGCATAGTCTCCATTAATTTTCCCACTACTGATGTAAGACTTACTAGTCTGTAGTTACCAGATTCTTCCCTGCTACCTTGTATTGTGAAACTGTATTACATTTGCTACATTCCAACCTTCTGGAACTATTCCTGTCAATAGCAACTGATTTGAATCATTCTGTTAAAGTTTTTACCAGAATACACTTGTTCTTTTAATAACTTTGGGTGTATGCCTTCTGGTTCCATTGATTTGATCTGTTTTTACCTTGGAAAGTTGAAGTAGAACTTCTTCCTTTGTAAACATGCATGTTTCCCATGTCTTGCCATTTTTTTTTCCTTTAACAGAGGTCCCTTCCCTTCATCTTCCTCTGTAAAAACTGAACAAAAATATTCATTGAGACAGGCAGCTAGCCCTTTATTCTCATTCACATAGTTTCCATTTTTTTTTTTTTTTTTTTTTTTTTTTTTTTTTTTTTTTTTTCTTCAGTCTAACTATTCCTTGTTTCATTTTCCTCCTTTCACTTGTATATCTAAAAAATGTTTTATCCCCCTTTTTATTGACTGGGCAATTATTTCCTCCGTGTGTGGCACATGTAATAATGCATTTGGCCTCCTTCAGAATAGTCTTGTACCGATCAGTGGCAGAGCCATGTGTGAACATAAGGAAAGGATGCTTTGGGGAGACAATCTACCCCGGATCAATTGTTAAATTCACTTAACGCTGCGTTCCGAAGAGATGTTGAATGCATTGTGCACACAGAATGTAAAGGGTTAAATTGTACTAGGTTTGGCGATAAGGGAGTGGAACACGCAAGGAGCTTACCAGGTGAGCATAGTACACAAGAAAAAAAGTAAATGTGTCTTAACCTCTTAAGGACCGGGGAAAACCTGAAGTGGATTTCACTTAAGGACCGGAGCAATTTTGACTCTTTTGACTGTCATTGTTCAACCATGTTTTCTCTTTAATTCCTTTTGTACACCCACACAAATGATATACTGTGGGGTTTTGTTTTTTTTTTGTTTAAACACAAGTAGGGCTTTCTCTTGATATCACAATTATATGAATACCTCATCGTTTAAAATAGATAAAGGACAAAAATAAAAATTTGCTTACATACTATTGGTTCATTACAAAAAAAAAATACCCCTAAATATATTCATTTGCTTCTCCTGAATGAGTACCCCATATGCCTAGTATTTCAATCCTTTTCTCACATTTACAAGGTAAATATTACAAGATGGATGCCATTATTTCCAACCTGTAATTTTTCAACAATTGGCATGTGAGCATCATAGCTTAGTTGATATGCTAGAACCAAAAATGTCCCACAAAGGTATATCTTTCTGAAAACTAGACAACATAAGGTAAATAATCAGGAGAGTTTTGGAGGGTTGTGTTTTTAAAAAATAAATAAATAATAATAAAAAAAAAAAATTATATAATTTTCTTTTTTTCCAGAAATATTTTTTTAAAACTGTAATTTTGTGTTTGCAGTTTTCACACTTGCATTTCAATATTACTGTTGATATCAAGCACATGATAGGTGAAGATTGTTAACAAAGGTGTGTTTTTTTTTTTTTTTTTTTTTTTTTTTTAGTGTTCTGCTCCTTCCTCTGAGTATAGCAATACCCCATATGCATAGGTTTGTCAGGGTTTGGGGAAGTAACTGGGCCCAGTTGGAACATGTTAGTTTCCTTTTACAGACTGTGCCTTGTCTCATTTCGCACTGTTTGCCAATTCTACAATTTTACCCCCCAAAGTATATGTTGTAGAAGAGTAGACAACCCTGGCTTTCATTCTATTTGCTTCTTATCAGTTTGTTTTGCTGCCACTCTATCACCAATCCCTCCCAAAATCTGCAGTAAGGCAGGGAAACACCATTTTTTTCACACTTATTTTAGTGTTGCTCTGGATTTCAATCAGATGACATTTGCAGATTTGTTTAACTGTTTTATATTCGTGGTGAGTTACATCATATGTGTATGGCAATGCCCCATATGCATAGGCTTGTCAGGGTTTGGGGGAATTACTGGGTCCAGTAGGAAACGTGTGTTTCCATTATCAGAGATGGGAAGCAAAGTAACCTACTCTCTCTCCCCCCCCCCCCCCCCCCATTATATTTTGATAGTGTTAGCTCTAAGGAGGGATGTGTTTGGGGGGGGTGGCAGGATATTTCAGGGGGGAAAAGTGGCCAAATAATAGCTTTACAGCACTAATGCACTGTGCCTGAATGGTATTCCTTGAGGCAGTCCCCCAAGGCAGAGGCCATGTTTGGAAGGGCAATCGGGACAGTAAGTGGTGGTGTCTGTCCGTTTTTTTCCTTTCTGTAGCAAACCCTGCAGCGCTTCTGTGGTTTGTTCTTTTGGGGGGATTTTATAAATAGTGTGCTTCCCCGAGTCTTGATGGAATGATTTCTGGCGTACCGTGAAACAAAAATAGGGAAACGAGTTGTAGCTGATATTGTAAAAGGGTACATTTTTGATTGGGGTTTGCCAGTTTGAAAATTCAATTAAAAATGAATTATGTACTACAGTCTGCATCATATAGATGGCAACTTTTTTGTACCATGCCCTACACTCTCATTGCGAGGTATGGCTGCATTGGTTGATCACACAGATCAACTCCCCCCATGTTTTTATTATAGTCCCTGATGAAGACCTGTCCTGCCACAGATCTGTCCTCATGCATGTAGACATCCATTTTTATCCTTAAACTTAACTGCCAGCAGCTCCTGTTGGCACAAAGATAAGGACATCACAGTTTTTAGTTTGGTATATACGAGTATTTTGGGCAACTCCCTGCAATTGCGTCTGACAGTGCCACAGGCCACGATGTCAAAGCAAAAAAGACTTAAATAAAAGTGGGACTGGTGTAATAATTATCAACGAATAACAGCCTTTATTTAAGGGGTAAATTAGATCCCAAACTATTTTCCCACTTGTACCCATAAATTCGGAGCAACCAGGAGGATCAAATTGGCTGTCCTTGCCCTCATAAATTCTAAAAGCCTGGGTGTAGCCTGTGGCACTTTCGCACAATTTATAAAATTTAACACCAAACTTGGAACTCTTGGAGGGGATGTATTGCTTGAACCCTAACCTGCCTTTGTTTCATTAGGGATTCATCTACACTAATTTCTTTTTGGGGCATATATACTTGGGCAAACTTTTTCTGTAAATTGCTTATTAGGGGATGAATACTGGGGGTGTTCTTTTTGGAGGCACAGGGTATTATTAAAATGCACAAATGCAAAATGATTTCAAATCTAGACCTGGCCATTGTCTTGGAGAATATAGGGGTATCACATATGGGGTTTTTGCTTCAGCAGGATCTGATACTTGGCTTTTTTTATTATCCCCATTGCCATTATTAAGGCTCAGAATTGTTTAAATTCTGTGATGTCTGAGTTTCCATTTGTCTTGCTTAAAACGAAAGCTGTAGGGTTGGCGGCAGTATACTGGGCTGCATACAAATTGGTTTGGGACACAATTTTACCCAAAATGTCTTCCCCCTGAAAAAAATTAAAAAAAATGATCATGGCTTAATCCTTCCACATCAATTTGAATCCCTGGGTTGCCTGTGAATTCTGGGATTTGTGGGAATAAATTGATTGGTGATACAAATTCATTAGGATCAGGAGTGGCAGGTGTTGGGGCATTTCTTTGGGCAGGTCTTTTGGCTGGGGCAGTACATCTCTTCTTTACAGGAAGACCCAGTGTCGTCATTAGAGATGCTCTCACTCTCTGAAAACTGCGTTATATCAGTCTGATGCAGTATCTGTGGCTTCTGAGTCAGACTCCGAAAAGGAATACGCCTCTTCTAAACTGTACCTCCGCTGCATTTCTGCATTTTGTACACTTAGTCTAAAAAATTTTTTTCCCTACCCTAAACCTTTCCCTAACACACATCTACACTAAACCTACCCAACTAGCAACCTAAACTAGAAAGTAATTAAATTTTATTAAAAAAAAATTTAAAAATTTAAAAAAACGCTTTTTTTTTTTTTTTTTTTTTTTTTTTTTTCTTCTTCCCCCCCTCCCCAGTTTAACCCTTTGATCAGTGTTCTCTCTTCTCCCCCCCCCCCCCCCCCCCCCCCCCCGCCAATCTGATCGCTCTAGAAGGGATCAATTTGCTGCAGATCAGTGTTTGCTGATCTGTGGTACATTCCCCCCCCCCCCCCCCTTGTATTTTTTTTATTTTTATTTTTCTTCCCACTCGGGAATGCTGGAACATGATCTGACAAGATGTCTGTGTCTCTCCACCTCCGCAGTGTGCAAGATGGAGGGAGGAAGAGAGATGTGACAGGGACTGTATTTACAAAATGTCCCTGTCATTTGGCTTTTGCAACGTGATTCACTCATCAAGCGAGTAACATGTTGCAAAGTTTCTACTGGCTGTTACTAAGTGTCCTGGTACCGGAGCACTCCATAACAACCAGCCCACGCTCTCCCATCGCTCTGTGAGGCCGCAATGGGAGTTTAACCCTTGGCGTACCTCGACCGTCAAGGGTCCTTGGAGCAAATCTACCCATGAAGGTCTGGTACGTCATGGGTCGCTAAGGGGTTAAAGCTGACACAACATGGGTAATATGAAGTGTTTCAAAACTACCAAAGTCGTTTTAAGTTGACTGCTGATGGAGACTATTTTTCAAGATTTCAGCTTGTGTAGACGTTGCTCAATCGGTGGCTTTTGCTTCAATTGATCTGTATGTAATTGGCCAAGGATCTCCTAAACTCATGCACTTTAAAACAGGAGATGCCTACTCTTGCTTTAATGGGATTGTTTTGTGGTTCTATGTAACAGTCTTAACATACATCTTTGTTCTAAGTGCTCCTTGCAAAGACCAGTGCTATTTTTAATGAGCTGACTGTGCATGTTGTCTAATTTGAAAATTGTCTTTAAATGTGTATTAGAGGGAATTGCGGGAAATGAATCTGCAGAGCAATTTGTGTGAATGTGGAGGACTGTAATACTTATCTTCGAACTCCTGCCTTAGTGCTTGGTATTCCTATTAACCCTTTAAAATGGAACTTTCAGGTAATAAGTTGCCATGCATTCATTAAACGCATGGCGACTAGCTTGAAAATGGATGTTTTACCATGAAATATCCCTGTCTAAAGTAATCCGTCTCACTTGGAGACCGGAACCCAGGCTACAACGCAGACATCTTGTCTGTGAGCCTGCACCAGTCTCAATTGAGTAGACTGCAGTGCACCATATGGTCACCGGAAGGGACTGAAGGTGCAAGCGCACAGACCACACTAACCTGCCCATCAGTCCTGAAATGAGACTGATTACTTTAGACAGAGGTATTTAACGGTAAGACGTCTTTTTTTTTTTTTTTTTTTTTTTTTTTTTTTTTATTGGATGGGATGTTGTCCATAGGTGACACATCCACTTTAACACCTTGAGTGTCAGAGGATCCATTGCTCTGCACCTCCTGGCACTCAAAGGGTCAAATGAACTGCATGTTAATATTCCTTGATTTTTTTTTTTTTTTTTTTTTTTTTTTTTTGAAACGGAAAACAAACACCTAACCACCCATGTAACATTTGTATCTGTTTCTAAGTTTGAATGCATGACATGGACTGTCCAAAAGGCCTTAAATGATTGGTATACCAATCTGCCTTTTTGTGTGCCGGAACCTTGATCCACTTGACTGACACGGGTTCCATGAGGGCCTGAGACTCTAGCTCAGTCATTCTCAACGTTAGTCCTAGGGGCACACCAACAGTGCAGATTTTCAGGTTGTTCCTGCTTAATCACAGGTGAGTAATTAGTGTCTCAGTCATTGCAATTGATTCACCTGTAATTAATTAGTGATATCTTGAAAACATGACATGTTGGTGTGCCCCGAGGACTGGAGCTGAGGAATAGCTGCTCTATCTAATCTAGTGTCTGAATCCCCAGGAATAAGAAGGGTTACTTACTATGTAACGGCCAAAGGGATGATTGCTGATTTAATCCTGTTGTCAGTTACATAATTTCCCCATGCCTCATAATATGGCGTACATTTAAATTGGGAAAATTATGGCTAGTTTAGGAGCAAGAGAGCATTTTAGGAGCCAGGAAATGAGATCATGTATAAAACCAAATTCCCAGTACTTTGGAGCCAGTAGTAGGTTTTTTTTTCCCACGCCTGAAGCAAACTTTCTCTTGAGGTTACTTGTCTTCCTGTTTTGTAGCTGTATTTCATATGCTCTTAAAGGAGCCTCTCTCCCATTAGAACATCCTGGTACATTGCTTTTCCACTTTATAACCCTTGAGTGCCCAGGCTTGACAGATTTTACCCACAGAGGTGAATTTCATTGTTGTTGCCGCTAGTGACCCCTTATTACTGATACTAAAACCTAAAATTAGAAACTGATAAACCACTGTTGAGAGACTTGATGCCCTCCAGCTGTTGTAAACCTATAGGCAATGGTACTTGTCAACAACTCTATAACCTCAGCTTGCTTAACACTTGGCCCACCTGTTTTAGCCGAGTTTGATATGGAGAAGAGCATGACTGCATCCATTTTGTGTATGTAAAATTATATATTATCTCCATTTGAGACAGTAGCCAGGATGTACAATGACAAAGTGTGTGCAGGGGTGGGTGATGTCTCTTGCAAAGTTGCTTTGAGTGGAGATGGGCGATTTTGTTCTTTGTCACAAAGAACATCAGAGTTTACAAACCACTTCCCCACAGGCTTCTATATAATTACCATGCCAATCCGAAATGCAGTGTACATCACCTAGATATCTATTATGGTAGAAGATTACATTGCAGGGTACTCTATTTAGTAATTATGTATGTATGTATGTATGTATTGTTTTGATCTTGTTTATTGAGAACAAAAATATCTAATTTTTTTATGTATTAGTGTCCTTGCTCTCAAAGCATTGTTTAAATAAATAGAAATTGTCTCTCTCCCCCCCCCCCCCCCCCCCCCCAAAGTGCACTTGCACAGAATTGCTTCACTTTGTCTTTATACAGGAGGCCCATTATGGCTGAATGTATTTGAACTGCTTTAAATGCATTCAGAATTAACTAGGCCTACAAGAGGAACATATTCCGTCATTCTGAGGTGTAGAGGGAGTGTGTGCTCCTTGTCAAACAAGGCCTTGCACACTTTTTTTTTGTAGTCAAAGGTTTAAGTACCTGTTGGTTTCAGAATCTTCAAATACATGAAGATGGCTGATATTAATAAACTGTGTAAACTACAACCATTATATACTGTAATCACCCTGTTTCAAACAGACTTGATAATGAAGTAAACTTTAACAGTGGAAATGTTGTAGCCTTTAAATTTTCAGTTGTGTTTTTTGCAAAACGTTCTTCACATAGTTTACTACGTGCAGATCAAGCAGCAATGAACAGTGTATAATTGTATTCTAGCGTGGTCTGTCTTGCATTCCGTTATTCGCATGTCTACAGAGAAAGTATTGTAGTCATAAGGCAGTGATGACTTGCTATAAGGGATTTAACCCTTACAATAGTAGATATATTAGTGACAAATTACTTTGAAGAGTTTAGGGGTGTTTTTGTGTGTTACAATACCAAAAACTGTCTGCAGACTCCACTGAAATGAAGTATTGCATTAAAATGAAGCACTAAATAAAAGGGAATGTTTCTTGTAATCTAATGTCCCATGAGGGACATTGGGATGACATGCAGCATGCCTCAGAACTTTGGTTTTCCTACTGTAGGCTCTTATTGCCTTCTAACACTGGCAATGGAGCTGTAAGTTTGCATAACAAGATTTTAATGAATCGTTTTGAGAAGCTAACGGGTTATCTGATATTCTTGTTGGTGGTGGTTTAACTTGGCTCTTGCTCTTTAATTTTATATAGTCTAGCTGATACCTGCTAGATGCAGTGTGGTTCTATCTAATGTATTTATAAAATTGAGGCGGGGGGGAGACTAAAACCTAGTAAGTGCCTGTTTATTTTTGCAAATTTAATACACATAGGATAGGTATAACATAAACTTCATACAGCAGTCAACTGTAGCTAACAATATGTAGTGGATGACAGGTGGCCCTGGGGAGTGCTTCCTCTCGGCTGTGGTATAGTAGGTAGAAAATAATTTTAAAGGGATAGTTTGTGTGTGGGCAATATCCCAGTGGCCTGAAATTGTACAGTGGTGCTGTTGCTACACCATCTTATGGAGATTTATGGTCCCGGGAGCATACATCTCCATAGGATGGTGCAGCAACAGCACCACTGTACAATTTCAGGCCACTGTGATATTGCACCGAAACAAAAAAAACCAAAAAAACTCTGAGCTGTAATAACTTTTGAATAAAAAATCTTTCAGCAGTAGGAGTACCCTTGTTTTACTCAGGGGGACACACCCCCTACAACATAACTCAAATGTGTGTATAATTTTTTTTTTTATACACATTTTAAGTATTACTATCCCTTTAACACAACCACAAGGTGTGCACATTATATCTGCACCCCAAAAAATTCCATGCATACCTTCTTACACTCGCTATTCCAGCTTTAACCCTTTACATGCCAGAGGGGTACATGTGTACCTGTCTGGCACTCAAAGGATTAACCACATTGGGTGATAGAGCAATGCTTCCAAGAGGTTTTTCTCCCTAGTAAAGAAAGGTGGTGAAAACTGTGGAACGGAGGAAGGCATACCATGTACTGTGGTTCCATTGCTACTTGGCTTAAAGACCTATTGTGGAACAAGGCTGGGGTTTTGGTGTGGTTTTTGGAATATCTCCCTTCCTCTAAGCTGGTTTTGATGGCCTATAGCACACCACAATATGTACCGTGCATCTGCTTGCCATGATTCACTAGAAGGGATGGCCCATGTTTCTGCTTTCTAAATGTGTCTGAAAGCAACTTTTTCAGTAAGACATTATTGTAGTTTAGATGACTAGATCCTGCTTAATGATTATCTGGAAAATGGAATGAAGGTAATAGGCTTGTGCATGTACAAGCTCTTGTCCACACTGCAGCAGCGACTCTTGTTCCACATGCCCAGTTCTTCTGAGAGACTTTACTTTACCATGCTGCATTGCTTCAGGGCACAATGAGACACAAGTGGCCTGTATGTAGTGTTTTAGTGTTTATCACCAAAATCAGCATTAAGAAAATCCTGCTTGCCCAGGTGCATTATAACACTTTTCCCTTGCAGGATCCATGCACCTACTTCCCTGGATTCTTAAAGTGATAGTAATGTTTCACAAAAACAGCAACTTCAATTAATCTTCATTGTATTTGAGCCATAGTGTTAATATCAATACTGTGAGCGTTTTAGTTCAAGAGTAATTGATATTTTTCCCCCTCCTGCCCCTTTTACTTAGTGTAAGCCCCTACTCCTCAGATGTGGAATGCAGTCCATAGACCAGACAGCTCGCATCAAGGGTCTATATTCTACTGTGAGAACAATGAAAACCCTGTGCCCATTGACAAATTTTTCATCTTTTTCCCTTGAAGATTGTCCCTCTCTGCAATCTACCTGGGCACCTCCCTTCTGCTGAGGTGAGCAGTGTTACAGTATCCCCCTCAGTACCTTTTACTGATGTATCATTCAATTACTCTTGAACTACAACTCTGACAGAATTGAAATAACTCTCCATTACCCAAATACTATGAAGATTTATTAGGGCTGCTTTTATTATGAAACATTACTATCCCTTTAAAATTGCCTGGTTCTTAACCCTTTGAGTGCCAGAGTGCTATACAGTGCATTGTGTACCCCCACGGGCAATCAGAGGCCTTATCACCTTTTCAAGCCCTCCCCTCAGTGGGAGCTTCTTTCTTGAAGCATCTGTTTGATCCTCCTCTAAATGTATTCTTTCCCTATCATCCAAAGAAGGGGGTGGGGATTTTAAATCTTAATTTAAAGGGATAGTAATGTTTAGTAATAAAAGCAGCTCTAGTTAATAATCATAGATTTAGACTTTGGAGAGTGTTATTTCAGTTCTGTCAGTTGTAGTTCAGGAGTAATTCAATGACAGTCTCCCCCTCCTGCCCCTTTTACTGATGTAACACTGCTCAGCCAGAGCAGAAGGGAGGTGCCCAGGTAGACTGCAGAGAGGGACAATTTTCAATTAAGATAAGGGAAAAACCTGAAACTTGTCAAGGGGGCAGGGGCTTTCATTGCTTTCATGTGAAGAAGATTGTCTCCTTCTGTTATCTGTCTGGTCTTAAAACAAGATTCCACATCTGAGAAGAGCTGGCTTACACTAGGTAAAAGATGAAACTAAGTATTTACTACCCCTTTATGCTCTTTATGAGAATTGTGTTAATCTGTTCCTGGGACAGTGTGGCACTTTATCCTAATTGGCTTCTGTACTAGACCCATATCTCCAAACACTGTGCTATGAATGAATCTTGGACAAAGTACATACACTGGTACCATATCCAGTGGCGCAGAACTTAATTGACCTAAAGTGCTGCCACTGAACATAATATTTAGATCATAATTTTCTGTAAAACTAAACTATTTGTACTACCCACTTTCTGTAATGTGACAGGTCCAGTGTTAAATGAAATGAAGTACAATGTAAAGGAGATCAAATGTAAATGCGTAAAATTAAGTCTTGCGTATGCTTTTGTAGGAGTAGACATTCCTTCCTTTTCCAGTGCTCGCATTGATTGTGATATCTTTGAATGGGTTAAGAGAATACAATAGCCTGTTTTGATGTCCACTGCTCCTGTATTCAATAAGTTAACTGACTTTAGCCCTTAATTTCAATGCAAATGATGAATGCTTTCTGAACAGGAAAATATACACATGCATTAAAAAGTAAGCTTAGAGATTAATATATAATTTATTTATTTATTTTTTTCTCATCTGTTTTTATCAATGTCTTTTGTCTCTGATCCTCCTCATGCTGAGGCTTCCATGGGATGAGAGAGAATGTTTCTTTGTATTCTTGGTTCTCTGCACTGCTCATCACGTGTCTGCCTGAGGGGTGAAGGGGAGCGATCAGCATATGTGCCCAGACTTTCATTTCAGATCAAAAATCTGTCCTGATCAGAGAGTGCCTTGGGTAATTTCAGATGATAATTAAGTGACAGGGTTAATGTAAATTTTTGAGCTGGTTATTGATGCTGATGTACTAAGAATGAGGGAATTTCTTAAGCAAACACCATAATGGCAACACCCTTTTGACTTCAGATAATTTTAATGTTTTGGTTTAATTTCTGGATTTTTACTTTGTCTGTTTGAAGGTTCAATTAAAACTACACAATACAAGACTTCTGCCTGTACAGCCCCAGTGACCATTTGTATCAGCTGTGTGACCAGACTAAATGTTATATACTATGTTCCGTCTCATGTGTATTAATCCTTGGTGATGCACTGCAGAAATGTAGATACTTTGTGAATGGCTACTTGGTCAGTGTATGCTAAAGGAACACTAAAGTCTAAAAATGACTTGGTATTATATACACTTCCAGTACTTCATGCTAGCATCTGTAAAATATTATTTAAGAGCAATTATTGGCCCTGCGATCAACTAGAATGACTGACTATAACTCACTGAAACCCTTGCTGGTAACCATGAAGACTGACCCATTTTGGCCTAAGAGATACTGCTGTAAAGACTCTGACTTAGAAAGCACCAACCCGTAATACTCTGAGTGCCACAGGGGTACATCAATGTATTGCGTACCCATCTGGCACTCAAAGGGTTAAACATGTCACTAACTTTAGAAAACAGGTTCTAGAAGGGAATGTCCGATAAACATGTAATTGCCATTAGTATGCTGTGGTTCTAGGAACTGAGCCATAAAAGGTCACAGCCCATTTAGTATGTTTTTCCTAGCACTTCAATTTATAAGTGTTGCTACCATTAATACACTGAGATACTAGGTAGGACTGACCCATAAACCTACCACTGCCATTCCTAAGTTAACCTTAGAAAGTTACTACAGTTTAATAGCAATCATGTAACTGATATGTAGTTTGAAGTTATTTTTTCCTTTTGGAGCTAGAGGAATCCATATTAACTCCTGAACTGCTAGGACCAAGCTGTAGTGTAGTGAGGAGGGAATGTGACAGAAGTGGTCAGCATTACTCAGGAAACCCAACGCAGCTGTAGAATTGGCATCTGTCCTTGGAGATCCGGTTATTGGGCAGATCTGCAGAGTTCCAGGTATGGTAGGGGGGAGAGGGCTGAAGTGGCCATGAGTGGTGAGGGATGTGGCAGGAACAGTAAGTGTGGAGTGGGGAGGTGTTGTGGTTTGTGTTTTGTTTTTGTTTTTTTTTTTTTGTTTTTTTAATATATTATACTCCTGTCAATCACTGCATGGACTACCACATCCTATTAGAGCTTGCTATTTGTACAGCATTGCCTCTGCCCAATTTCATGTCCTTAACACTTTGCCACTTCCACTAAATTTGCCACATCTTGCACTTCTACCTCACACCAACATTCACTGTAGAGTCCATGCAGCTTGCTGCCCACAGGAGGACACACACGCGCACCCCCCAAAACGCCCACCTCACTTTGTCTGCTGGCACATGAGAGGGTAGGACCCAAAACACCATGGGATGTACCATACCATAAACTTTGGGAGAGAGGGAGTTAAGAGCGAGCATGTGCCCTGCCCACTTCCTAATGACCTCCAGCCTCTCACCATCTATGTACATCTCTCTTCCTTAGTCTACACTGGCCTATGCATTAATCTGTACAGCACAGTAAGTTGAGCCCCCTTGATTAGCAACTTGCTTGGGGGAACTTGTGTTTACTTAAAGTTAAAGATGAGGGGAAAATCATGGGCAATAAGTACATGCATGTATAATGAGCAAGCAGTCGCTTTAAAGTGGATCTATCACCACTTTACAAGTTTTGATTATGTAGAATGCTTAGCAGATTATAAAACATTTATTTATTTTAATGTTATTTGCGAGAAAATTACAGTTTAAAGTATGCCCAGCAGCCTACTTCCAGCTAAACTGCTCTTGCCACTCTGCCTCTGCTCCTGTCACTCTCCCCAGCACCCTTCGATGACAGAGGCGTTCTGTTAGTAAGCTGGAGCGATAGTTTAGCAGTTTAGCTAGAAGTAGGCTGCTGGGCATACTTTAAATTGTAATTTTCTCGTGTGTGGAGGGAAAAAAAAAAATTGCCCCCAGTGTCATCTTTCAAACCCTTATGGTTTGAGAGATAATTGCTCGTAAAGTTCCTCCCTCCTTCCACTTTCCCTGAAGTCGGCGTTGTAGCTGACTGCGGGGAAGCCTGTCGTACGACAGTCAGGCGGCTCTGCGGCAGAGTCGAGATTGCGTTGGTAAAGAATTTTCACTGAAAGTCATCTACATGTGCTTGGTTTGCAAGCACACATAGACAGTTTCAGTGAAAGATTTCTTTTTTTACTAACGTGATCTCTGCACTGCTGCAGAGCCGCCTGATGCATGTAAGATCGGATATCCCTGCAGTCAGCTAGAACGCTGACATCAGGGAAGGGGGAGGGAGGGGGAACTTTGCAAGCTGTTATCTCTCAAACCATAAGGGTTTGAGATGACGCTGGCATCAATACAATACAATATGGGCATTAGTAATTTGCAAGTATTACTATCCCTGTAAGCTTGGGTAGGACCTTTCAGTTCAGATTCTTTGTTAGAACATGGTATCGGGAGTTCAAGCTATATTCCTCATAGTGTGGTAATACTGGCACAGCACAGAAACAAATTGGAATAAAGTGCCAGTAGTTGCCAACAATTAATGTGAGCTTCTCAAGATTTTTAGATTACAAATAAATGGCTAGCATAACATATACCGTAAAATCTCAGGTATAATACGCAGGTGCAAATTATATCCAAGAGTGCCTTGTATAATATGCACCCTTGTTTTCCCTGTTTTTGCTAAATTGTTTTGGCCCATTCACCCCTCTACTAAGTAAGCAGATTAACTCTCCCCCTCCGGAGCGGAGCCGGCTTCTATCACTGCACAGTGGGCAGCTCTCTTGCCTGTGCTGCCTGCTTCCAGCAATTCTCTGCAAGGACCTTTGTTTTAGCCAATGGCAATACCTCAAGGTCCTCGCAGGCAATATATATATCCAATGCGAGGAGATCAACACATTGGTTTACTGTATTGACCTGCAAGGACCTTGAGGTATTTCCATTGGCCAAAACTAAAAGGTCCTCGCAGGGATTTGCTGGAAGCAGACAGAAGAGGCAAGAGCCGCCCACTGTGCAGTGATAGAAGCCGGCTCTGCTCTGGAGGGGGTGAGTTAAGTAGAGAGTAGATCTGCTTACTTGGTAAAGGGAGGAAACGAATGGTCATTAATCTTCCTTTTTTAGTAGTGTATAATATGCACCCCACACTTAACATAAGGTGAAATGGGGCAAAATTGTGCATATTATATGCAAGACTTTACAGTAGGCTGTGTATCTCTCTAAAATAAAACTTAAGTCAGATTGTGGTGCATGGCTTACCTAAATACATAGCGGAAGACCACTACTTATTTTTAACCCTTTAAGTTCCAGAAGTATCTAACATAAGGTGTTGGATACCTCTTTAGCACTCCAAAGGGTTACAACACACATGAACTAATAGGGTTCAAACTAATCCATGTTAAATGATGAAAATGTCATCCAGTTTTTTTAATTGTGAAAACTCTTATCGTCCAGGAGTCTTAAAATTGATTTTGTGGAGCTTGTTGTGCAGTGCACTGCAAGCCCTATGTATAGTCAACAGTAACGTTTACCTGTGACCTGCAGGTAACCTGGCAACGTCTTCCTTCCTCCTCCATAACAGCCTCTGCTACTAGGAGGAGTTCTGTTTTAACCAATATGCTGCTGGGCCAGGCTGCTGCTGTATTTGTCTTACTTTACAATTGTTGAAACACACACATTGTCTTGTTTTGTATGTAGAGTGGGGCTGGCTGTTCTGAGGCCCTCCAGCTTTTAGCCTACAAAGGCTGGCAGGCAGTGGTGGGGAATAAGTACTCAATCAACTTCTGGAGAGCTTCAGGTTGCCCATTCCTGGTGTACATTGTGCACTTTTGGGACATATCTGTTTGATTTTCTGGTGTAATGCTAGGACCTGATGTGTAAAAGCAATCCAGAGCAGTTTTGGGGAAAACAAAACTGTACCATGGGGTTAAGAGATGCTCAGACTTTCACTAATTTTGAAAGTGCTGGTTTCCAGTACATTGTTCTATAGTGTTGGTGAACTTTCTAAGTCAAACCCCTTGCAAACAGGATTTTGTCCTGTGTAATTCAGTTCTAGTGTAAACCAACTTTAACGGCTTGCTTTTATACCCAAGGCCCTCACCATCCATCCAATCTGGTGTCAAATAAGAGCAGTTGCTTATACCATCTCACTTTATATTGGGTGTGTTTATCTGCCTGTAGCTATTCACCAACTAGCAGCTTTGTGAAATGTTTGTGCTTTATAAGTGACAATGCAGTAACATGCTCTCTCACTATACTTTAACAAGGTTTCCACCTCTTCTAATAGGAACCATCATCTGCTCATTACTGGACATGTCTGCTCGGTTATTCATCAGCTGTCTTCACTGTTAAATTAACCCTAAATCACTTTGACTGCTGAAACACAACAGCTATTTTCCTCTCGGCTTAATCACCCTCACCATCCTTTCTTCTGAGTGGGGTGGGGTGGAGTTGAGTGTAAACACGTCAATACAGGTTACTGGTAACTTTGGGTAGGCAATCGGCCCCTTTAAGTAGGCAGGAACAAGTCTGAGAAGTGACTGCTGGGTGGAGCCTACCTCCTCTACTTAGCTTGCAGCTAGCCAATCCCCATCCAGTAAGATTTGTTCCTTGGTCAAGGCAAGAGAACAGTTCTGCTATAGTTCTAGCTTCTTTATTTTTCTGTTAGATATGGGATACCACCATTAGGCGGATTCCCATCACCCAAATGTGGATAGCTCAGTTTACCAGGTGCTTTTGTGGACCTAAGCCCTTTGGGGGGAGAATCTTGGCTGCAAGTTCTTTCCACAGGAGTTGCCCTGAGGTGGCTTCTTGATATATGATAATCAGAAGACCAGCTAAAAAAAAAAAAGTGAGCACCCTTTGAGTGCTGAGGTCCACATGTTCCACGCTTCGCCTCTGCACAGGGGTCTCATTTGGAGTTCCTATTACATACTCATGCACTCATTGGGTTTATCTGTATGTCTGGGGTGCTGGTTTGGGGTTTTGTGGGCACTTTCCCTACTGGGATCAGTGTTTATTGGGTCAACTGACTACTTCTATTGGGCTTTTGAGTGTTTTTTACATTTGGTTTTCACCTTGTAAAATTTGTTCCAGGCGCGTATTTACCACAGACGCCATTGCTTTAGTCACTTCTATGGGACTTTACAGTGTGGGACATATATCTTCAACCGCTCCACGTAGCGAGGTCAGAGATGGCTCATTTTGTTGATCAGCCCTTGCTGTGTTATCCATTCGACATTCTGGGCATGTTAGGGGGCTTCGGGCACTATTGGGCTACTCTTTTAGTGAAACTATAATTCCCATGAGTGCTTGCTTCGCACGTTTGTTTCTGATTTGCTCCCACCGCGGCAGCCATTTTGTGCCTTCACTGATCGATTATCCTATACAGGGCTTGGACTCTCCTTCTCTCAGCAGTTTAACCCTTTGCCTGCCAGATAAGTCTTGACGTTTCTGGTGTGATTTTTTTATTATCCTACGCACTGTATTTTGGGTGTTTCTGATACATTGACCGTTTGACACTGAGAGTATGTCTATTCCGTTAGACCTTGGGGCGAGACCGAAGACTAAGGACACTGGGGCTTGTGTGTCCCTCATTGCTCCTCATGTCACTCAGGGTTACCTACCTGCAGGGACCTCCAGCCATGCACTAGAGCCAGTCTGGATGCAAGAGTTTAAGGCTACAGGGACCTCCAGTCCACCTTACAACTCCTTCCATCCACTTAGCAGGGGATCTTCCACTTGTGGCAGGCCCACACCCCTATCATATCTTCCCTGCCTAAACCGCTGGGTGTACCTAATGTGTCTGAGAAATTATTGGTGAATTCTGATGAGGACTGTTCTGCTATACCTTCCTCTCAGTTTTTTTGGGGCCCCTTTGAGGATGATCCTGTCCCCTCAGCTGAGGGCCTGATCAGGGCTGTTGGAAACCCTGAACATCCCCTTGGTACAGGAGGTTTCATCTGACCCCTCTGATGTATTCCAGGAGCCTGTTAGGCACCATACTTGTTTTCCACCTAACCCCACCCTGGACCGCTTGGTGTCTGAGGAGTGGAAGTTTCCATTGAGTAAAGCTTAGCAAGCTTTCTAGTTATTCTCTGAAACGGCCCTAGCTCAGTTGGGTTCATCCTCCCAAGGTGGACGCCCCTGTTTACACTGCCTTGCCTGTGGCTGATGCATCTGCTCTGAAAGATTGACAAGAAGATTTAGACCGCTCTCAAGGCCGTTTTTTGTGATGTATGGTTCTGCCCTGTGCCCTGCATTTGCTGCAGCGTGAGTGAATAGAGCCGTGGCTCTTTGGACTGAACAGCTCACTTCGGCTGTCCATCAGGGAGCTCCTACTGCTGACGTGGCAGCTTCTCACCAACATCTGAGGCTCAGAATGGTTTCTGCTGCCCTCTTTGACGCTGTGTGTATGGTAGCCAGGGCATCCACCATTTCTGTTGTAGCCAGACATGTTCTTTGGTTTAAGATCTGGTTTGATAACACTGCCTCCAAGAGGGCTCTCCTGTCTTTGCCCTTTCAGGGCACCTCACTGTTAGGTCCTGATCTTGAGGATCTGATCAGTGAAGCCACTGGAGGGAAGAGTACTCACCTTCCAGTGGTCCAGAGGAAGAAGACTCCTGTCAAGCAGAATAGTGTTGTGGTGTTTGTGGGTTGTTTGTGTTGTGTTCCACCACCACCCCATCCCTTTTAGGCTGACTAGCGACCCAGGCGGTGCCTCATGCTCCACGCCTCATCCAAGCCTAAGCAGCAATGGAGGCTAAGTCATCTAAGCCCAAGGCTTCCAAACCTCCTCCTGCATGACTCACCAAATCCAGGTCCCCATCCGCAGCTAGGTGGCCACTTACGCCACTACCTCTCAGCTTGGGAAGCCTTTGTGGCGGACCCGGTGGTTCTACAGGTGGTGTCTGTAGGGTACAGGATCCCCTTCACCTCCCTCCCTTCCTCCTCCTTGAACCTTCTCTCTCTCCTCTGGGTGCAGAAAATCTGCCTTTTCGAGGGAGCCATTCAGGCCCTTCTGGACAAGGTGGTCTTGGAATCAGTTCCTTCTCAGGAAAGGGGGTTAGGATTCTGCTCCAACCTCTTAGTTTTTTCCAAGAAGGACGACGGCTGTCCTCTCATTTTGAGATTTGAAGGATCTCAACTCCTTTGTGGTCAGGTCCCAGTACTGCCAGGAGTCGCTATGCCCAGTGATAACTGCCAATTCCCCTGGGGAATTTCTAGCTTCTCTGGATCTTCAAGATGCGTATTTGCACATTTATCCAGAGCCGGCAATATCTCTGCTTTGCCTGTGACTGATGGCATTTCCAGTTTCCTACCCTCCCCTTTGTTGAAGACTTCAGAAGCCATGGTCCGGCCTGAGTCCTGGGAGCATTGATCTCCGTCCTACATCGGAACGGCATCAGGGTGACTCCATATATGGACAACCTCCTTCTGAAGGCCTCTTCTCCAGATCTCCTTCATCAGCAGGTGCAGGACTGCATTCATGCTTTCTCCCATCACGGGTGGATCATCACTTTGGACAAGTCAGACCTTGTTCCTTCCCAGAAGATGGTCTTTCTGGGCATCCTCTTTGACACTCAGAGGGAGGTGGTGTTTCTGACAAAGTGGCTCATCAGATAGCACTGAAGGTCTAGGCTGTCCTGAATCCGGATCAGGTTCCAGCCAAGAAGTTGTCATCCCTGGTGGGGAAGTTCATTTCCACCACTGAAGTGGGAACTTCAGAGGTTTCTAATCCTGGCATGCAGGGGTCGGCCGGATCACCTGGATCTCTCCCTCTTCAAGTGAAGCGGAGTCTCTCGTGGTGGCTCAACCTGAACAATCTGCTGAAAGGCAGACCATTCATGATGCCATTTTGGACAACGGTGACTATAGATGCCAGCCTCTTTGGTTGGGGGTGCGATTCTGGGGCACTAGAATTCTCAGGGCCGGTGGTCCCAGGAAGAATCTCTCCTTCCCATCAACATCTTGGAGCTTCAGACGATATCTCATGCCCTGCGTCACTGGACTCGCCAACTGGAGGACTGGCCTGGTCAGGGTCCCGTCAATGCCACAGCGGTGTAGACTACATCAACAAGCAAGGTTTCACAAGAAGTCTCGCAGCTTGGCTAGAGCTCAAGGCTGTTTTGGCCTGGGCAGAGGAGCATGTCCCTGCCATTTCCGCAGTTCATATTCCTGGCGTAGACAACGTTCTGGCAGACTTCCATAGTTGACACAGTGGACAGAGGAGAGTGGGAACTGCATCAAGATGTTTTTGGCCGAATTGTCCAGCTGTGGGGACTTGTGTGCATCGACCTGATGACAACTATACACAACGGGAAGGTTCTAACGTTCTGCTTTCACTGGGTGGATCCCCTGGTTCTAGCAGTGGATGCTTTGTTGATCCTGTGGAATTTCCCTGTGGCATACGGATTTCCTCCAATTCCCCTGTTGCACAGGGTGATACGGAAACTGTGACTGGAGCGCTGCCCAGTCATTCCTATTGCTCCATACTGGCCTCTGCAGGCTTGGTTTCCGGAGTTTCTGGATCTCTGTGGTGGAACCTCTTTGGCTCCTCTCCCGTCCAGATCTTCTTTTACAGGGTTACCTGTGGAAGGAGGATGTTCGTCTGGCTTTGACAGCATGGAGACTGAATCCTCAATTCTGAAGAAGGGTTTTTCGTGTGGTGGCTACTATGCTTAGTGCACGTAAGCAGGTTTCCTCTAAGGCCTACCATCATGTTTGGTCTACCTTTCTGTCTTGGTGTGCTGATAGGGACCTGTCTCAGGATTTTGATTTTCCTTCCTCCAGGATGGTGTGGATAAGGGTCTCAGTTTGTTCTCTTGAGGTTCAGACTTCTGCTCTTTGTTTCAGAGGCGCCTTGCTATTCTTCCTGATGTCAAGGTTTTCTTCCAAGGTGTTGCTCATACCCGTCCTGTGTTTAAGACTCCCGCTCCTCAGTGGGACCTTAACTTTGGTTTTGGGCATCCTTCAGCTCCCTCCCTTTGAGTCCTTGTCCTCTTCCTTTGCGTCTGCTGACATGTCTTTTCTCCTGGCAATCATGTCTGTCTGCAGTGTCCCGGAGCTGCATGCCCTGTCTTGTGGTTCACAAGTACAAGGCAGTACTTCGCAGGAGTTTCTCCCGAAGGTGGTATCTGAGTTCCACATTAATCAGGAGCTTGTGGTTCCTTCTTTATGCCCTAACCCTACTTCTGATAAGGAGACGGATCTTCACCTGTTGGATTTTGTTTGTTTAGAATTCTGTGTGCATCGCACTGAGCCATTGAGGCAGTCTGACACACTTTGTCATTCTTGAGGGTCCTAGGGCAGGGAAGTCTGCTTCCAAGGTAACCATAGCTTCTTGGATCAAGTCCACAATTTGTAAGGCTTACGAACTTAGGAAGAAGCCGGTTCCCTTTCGGGTCATGGCTCATTCTACGAGGTCTATTGGGGCATCTTGAGCCTACAAGAATCAGGCCTCAGCTGATCAGTTGTGCAAGTTGGCCACTTGGTCATCTGTGCGCACTTTTTCTAAACACTGTCGTGTGGATGTGCTGACATCAGCTGATGCCAGTTTTGGGAGGAGGATCCTGGAGGCAGCCTTGCCTGTCTAGGATTACTTTAATCTCTCAGTACTCTTTCACTTTTGAGCCCTGTTGGCTCTAGTTCAGCGTGCTGTGTATCAGTTCCTGGGGTCTGTTTTACCCCTGTTCTGTGTCCATTGACACCTTGTGCTTATTGAGCTATTCATGATTTGTTGGTTCATTGGTGCTCTGGTGACTCTGGGGGGCCTGCACCTGGTCCTTGCCTTTCTTCCCGCCCTGGGGAACTTAATGGTTAGACATCCCAAAGTTACCAGTAACCTGTATTGGACGACAGAGAAAATAGGATTTTAGTCTTGCCTGTTTAAATCCTTTTCTCTTAGTTCATAAGGTTACTGGTCTCCCACCCTGTCAAGGGACCATGCTAGACTCTCCTGTGGCAGAACGTTGGGGGTCCTTTTGGGTTCATGCTCAGTCTTCCTATACCTTCTTACTACCTAGTCAATAGTGCTCAAATCTTACTTGTTGGGGATTGGCTAGCTGCAAGCTAAGGAGAGGAGGTAGGCTCCACCCAGCAGTCACTTCTCAGAATTGTTCCTGCCTACTTAAAGGGGCTGATCGCCTACCCAAAGTTACCAGTAACCTGTATGGACTAAGAGAAAAGGATTTAACAATTGAGACTAAAATCATCTTATCTGCAAAACTTCATAAATTCAGGCTTCCCTCATCCTAAATTATATCCTAAGAGTTTATGCGCCAACCAATTTTACTCCAGCACATGTTGTTTCCCCTCTAATTGGATGCTTGATGTTTCCAGTCCAATAAATCACCAAAGGCCATAGCAAAATAGCCTGTTTTTCTGTCGTCCAATATAACTCATAGGTACCATGGGGAGGCGACAGCTACTCCCAGTGGCCTGGAATAATTCTGAAAAGTGCAGGGGTGGAGCCTCCTCCATCTCCATATCAGGCAGCCTTAGGCACTGCCTGCCATATTTGTTCAAAGTTCTGGTTAGAAGGCTGAGAACAGTTCTGTGTAGCTTATGTTATCTTTTTCTTAGATATGGGGTGTCCAAATCCCCCCCCCCCCCCCCCATTAGGTGGATTACCATAACTAGGCAATCCTGCAGGGGAAGACCATAATCCGGTGCTTTTGTGGACCCTTTGAAGCCCTGGGAGAGAATCATGCAACCCATCTTTTTCTTAATACCGATTTATTTATATATATATATAATAAATTTTTTTTGTGTACAATATCAGTGACACTGTTGCTACACCAGTCTATGGACAGCTCTGGTCCCGGGACCATTCTAAGTATTGAATGAGAGGTAATATTGTAGCTGTTCAAAAGTTCATTGATGCCAAACCAATCTGGTCCTGGTTTGAGAGAGATGAGGTAATACAAAGTTCCCCCTCCCTCCCCCTTTTATTGACGTCCTTGTCAAGCTGACAGAAGCTGATCCTGGTCATGGGACCGGCAGGCAGCTCTTCAGCAGAACCAAGTTAAGCAATCTACAAAGAGATACTTCATTGGAACAGTCTACAAAGTGTGCTTGCAAACAAGGCACACTTTGAGATTTGCAGATCTCTGTATTTCAGCTCTGCTGAAGAGCCACCTCGAGTCAGCCGACACAGATCTGCAGCTGTCGGCTTTAAAGCGGACTTCAGTGAGGGGAGAACTTTATCACCTTAAATCTCTCAAACTGTAAAGGTTTGAGAGATCAGAGTGGCATTGATGGAATTTTTTTTGAATAGCTACAGTATTACCTTTTATTTCTATAAGGCATTACTAACACTTTAAACGTGTTTTTTCACTTTATTTGAATTCCACACCTTTAAGAGCCCGCTCTGCCGCATAGCCATAATGCTCCATTGACTTCTACAGGACTGACTACTTTGGAAAGTTTCTCTGCAACTGCTCCATGTACAGAGTTGAGAGAGGGCTCATTCTTCTTGTCTCCCCTTGTCCTGCATTCTGGTTTACATCCTCCGTTTCTTGGGGGTTCGGGGAGGCTCAGTCGCTGCAACTATAATTAATACAATCTGGGTGACAGTATTTGGGTTCCCTACTACTGTTAAAAACTTCTTCTGTTAGGATGTTGGATCCAAAGGGACAAGGGGATAATGATTCAGAGGTGTCTTTGACCCCCCCCCATTGATTTATTGTTCCTCATGCCAGAGTATTCAGAACATTTATGCCCCTCATGTGCTGTGGCCCTTGACTCTCCTAATGGGCCCTCCAGCATTGAGAGCCCCTTTGGGTCAAGGACATAAAGTCCTCTATGGCACAGTTCCCTCTTTCCCTCCATGGGGTCCTCCAGTCTTGGAAACACCCCACTTTGTTCAGGTTTGTGGCCCCTAAGGCCTCTGGCAGGTCTGATCTTTCTGCTTTTCCTCTGAGTAGTCAGAGGATGGTGAGCATGCAGAAGGGGCTTCTTCCCATAGTTATGGAGACCCCTTTTAAGGTTGACTCTGAAGCCTCTGCTGAGGGTCTCATCAAGATGATTTTGACTATCCTACATATTCCTGTTAACCCTGTAGAGTCAGTCTACTTCTGATGTCTTTCAAAGGCAAAGTGAGTCCAGTGTTATGTTCCTGCCTAATCCCACTCTAGATCAGGTTATCCTGGATGAGTGGAAGACTCCAGACAAGAGTCTTTCTCTCTCCAAGAGATTCTCAGTGGGCTACATCTCCTCGGGTTGATTCGCCCTATTTCCAGTCTGTCTAAATCCACTGCTTTGCCCTTGGCAAATGCTACAGCAGTTCAGGATAGAAAGCTTGAAGCTATCAGTTAAATTCTTAAGTCTACATTCGCTGTCTTAGGTGCCTCCTTGAGTCTTACCTTGGCTTCTGTGTGGGATACCAGAACCATTGGTCTTGTCCTTTTTGCAGGATGGTATGAACAAGGCCCCTTGTTCCTCGAAGTCCTCCAGTCTTCAGCATCTCTTACCAGAGATGCATGGCCATGTTACCAGATGTCAAGTCGTCTTTCAGGGTGTTGCTCTTGCTTTCCCTGCTTGTAAGGTTCCCTCTCCTCAGTGGGACCTTCATCTGGTTTTGGGTGTCTTTCAGCAGCCTCCCTTTGAGTCCTTGGCTACCATTCCTCTGTCTTCTGACAGGGAAGATGGCCTTCCTTTTGGCTGTTGACTCTGTTTGCAGAATTGCTGAGTTGCAGGCTTTGTTCTGCATACCGCCTTTCCTGGTGTTTCACAAGGATAAGGCTGTTCTCCATACATCCCAGGAATTTCTTCCTAATGTGGAGATTGTTGTGCCTTCCTTTTGGCCTGACCCTCATTCTGACAAGGAGAGGGATCTCCACTTGTTGAATATGGTATGTTGCCTTAAATTATATGTGCACTGTACTGAGTTTGTCACAGATTCTCTATTTGTCATCCCTGAGGGTCCCAGGACTGATTTGCATCCTTGATTAAGTCTACCATCCACAAGGCTTATGAGCTCAGAGGGAAACCTGTTCCCTTCCACATTACAGCACACTCCACTAGGTCTGTTGGGGCCTCCTGGGCCTACAAGAATCAGGCCTCTGCTGAACAGTTGTGCAAGGCGACCAGTTGGTCTTTTGTCAAACACTACAGTGTTGATGATCTGGCTTCGGCTGAAGCCAGCTTTGGCAGGAAAGTCTTTATTTTCCTGTGACTTATAGCTCTTGAAAGGGATAGTAATACTTGAAAATAATTTGCATTTTATATTGTAGCCCTTAAACATGAAAAATATTAGTCTTATCTCTCAAACCTTTATGGTTTGGGAGATATTCACATGTAAAATATAGTAAAATTCTCTTTTCCTGGCTGTTTCAGCCAAGCCTGCCATCTAGTGGACAGATTTGGAATTCGGTCCACAGAGCAACCAGCAGCTCTTTAGCAGTGCTGAGATCACGATCTTTGAAAAGAACTACTTAACTGGAACTAAAAGTGTGCCTGGCTTGAAAGCACACTTTGTAGACCATTCCAATTAAGAAATTATTTTTAAAGATGGTGATCTCAGCACTTCTGGAGAGGCACATTCGGTCCCGGGACCAGATTCCAAATCTGAAGGGTGGAGCAATGACGTCACTCCAGGGAAAACTTTTTACTTCTGAATATCTCCCAAACCATAAAGGTTTGGGAGATAAGAATTATATCATTTTTCATATTTTTTTAAGGGCTACAATATAAAATAAACCCCCCCCCCCCCCATGCGTCATGGATACTCCATGGGAACTCTAGTATCACGGGGGGGGGGGTCAATGCTTGGTCCTTTCCTTCTCTTCCCACCAATGGGAGCTCTATGTTGGTACATCCCCATGGTATTCGTAAGCTATATTAGACAATGGAGAAAAGAGGATTTAAGCCTTACCTGTTTTCCTTTTTTTTTTTTTTTTTTTTTTTTTTTTATCCCTTCAGTTAAGGGCCACATGATCAGAGAGACGACTACTTCAGGTCTGCGTTATTTTTTAATGGGGAAATTTTATCCTGTGAGCTAATCATAAACATGGATAGTCGGTGACCATACTTCTATATAACAGATGACTAGTCTTAGACTGTATGATACTGGCAGGCAGGGGGTTAGGTCTTGCTGATCTACTTCAAGTGTGCTATTTTAATTGGGTCAAATTTCCCCCTCTCAGACGGGCCTCATCCTGGGGTCAGAAGGGCCGCATGTTGGACACTCGTGGTCTAAAGTATGTAGTAGAAGCTGAAACTTAAGGATTAACCACGATCTATTTCCCTCAGCTGCTTATTCATAAATGTTATTTATTTTTAAATAAAGGTACAGCTTAAACACTAGCTGGGTGTGTAATTAATGAGAGAGTGCATTGCACACCCATCTGGTCCTTTAAATGGTTAAATTGCGCCCATTGTACTAAGAGGGAATGGTGAACCTAATTTCCACTTATGGGAAATTTTAAAATGATCCCACTTTCAGGGGGATGGCTTTATAGTCTTATCCTTGTTTTGTCTCAGAATAGTACGTAGTAAGTTAGCTCAATCTCCTTTTTGTTACCGGACCTTGAAATTCCAGTTTGGTTTGTTTTATATTTCAGCAGTACAGAGCTGGAATTTCAAGGTCCACTGCTAAAAAATCTCAATGTACTACACTTCAGTACTGATACAAAATTCGTTTATGGAAACAGTCATGACAAGAGTCTGTCCGTGCACTCTGCAGCTCCTGTCGGCAGTTCATGGGGTGGGAGGTGTCAGAAAACCGGTTGGAATTCTGCTCCGAAGCATGTGGTTCTCGGCCAAAAACTATAGGTTGCATGTGCAACATCCTTAGACCCTCTTGTAACCATGACACCATGGTGAATGGGAACAGCATAGCGCAAAAAGGTAGGTCTTGGGGTTCTCTTCTCAGAACCCCCAACTTGCGCTTCTCTGTTGATCATCTGGGGATCATAATGCAGCCATGGCTTCTTCAGCAGGTCTGTTCCCAGGGGGACAAAATTGCCATTAGGGTACTGTCTGGGGGACAAAATGCCTTTTCACTGTCGTCCAATACAGGTCACTGGTACTTCTGGGGAGGCGATTCACCCCTTTAATAGGCAGGAACAATTATGCAAATGATTGCAGGGGGCGGAGCCTCCCCTCCTACTTAAGCCACCTTCAGGCCAGAGCCACTAGATTGATTTGTTCCTGGGTGCTGTGCACACCAGGTAGAGAACATCTATGCATTCAACTTAGTATTTTGTTATTTTTTATTCAAATATGGAATACCACCATTAGGAGGGTGACCATGGCTGTGAATTGCCCTCTTTAAAGTGGCTGGTGCAGCTTCCAGGGATTTTCTGTGGACCTTATGCCCTGAAGAGGGAACAGCTTGAGTTAAGCAGCTTCCCTACTGGGGAATTTACCTCTGGTTTATTCCTTCTTCATCATGGTCACCTGAAGACTGAAGTCCTGCAGGAAAGGTGAGCCACCCATTGAGTGCTGAAGGTCCACTTGTCCCCACAGTGTCCCTTTGCTGGGCTTGTATTTGGGAGTTTGCTTTGCACTCCAGCACTCATAGGGTGTTTTTATTTGCATTCAATGTTTTAATGCAGTTTCTGTGGTATTCTCTGGGTTTGGAGCCTTGAATAGTGTTTATTTATGTGTTTAATGTATGTTTGGGCACTTTTTAATGTTTTTGTTAAACTTTATTAAAATTGGTGTTCCGCGCCTTTAAGCGCGGCTTTTCCCGCTCAGACGCTATGGCTCCTTTACTCTCTGAGATTTCACAGTGTGGGACATATCTCTGGAACCGCTTGTCACAGCAACTCCAGAGAGGGCTCATTTTACTGCTAGGCTCTTGCTCTATCATCCGGTGTGTGTTTTATTAGTGTGGGGTGTTCAGGGGGGCTTCGGGCACTGTTTGGGGTACTTGTATAGGGAAAACTACATTTCCCATGAGCGCCCGGTTCGCTCTCGTTTCTGATTGGCTATCCTGACGGCCGCCATTTTGTGGTTCTCTTCCTCAGCGAGTATACTACGCAGGGACCGAGCCTTCTCTCCCCTCAACAGATTAACCCTTCGCTGGCCAGATAAGTCCAAATTTAGGCATTTCTGGGGTGAAACTTTAATCTTCCACACTTTTACTGGGTGATAGAGTTTAAAGTGGGGTATATTGACGCTGTGAGCATGTCTACTTCACTGGAGCTAGGGGCTAGACCCAAGTCAAAGGAGGATGGGGGGGTCTGCTCCCCCCATGGCGTTTTGCTCCTCTTGTCACACTGGGCTATCTAGTGATAATGTGGGGGATCTATGCCCTAACTGCACTGGTCAAGATAGCAACCCTGGGCTTCCCAGCCATGCTATTGAGCCATCTTGGGTGAGGGAGTTTAAAGCTGCCACTAGGGATCTCAGATCCACTCCAACTCTTTCCCTATCAGGTACAGGGGGCTCTCCAGGTCTGGCAGACCCCCCTCTACAATCAGGACCTCCCTGCCTAAGCCACAGGGTGCTCCTGATGTGTCTGATTCTTCTGAGGAAGAACTCTTGCAGGATTCTGATGCTGAGGAACGCACTGTTATTGAGTCTAACAGGTCCATTGGGGACCCTTATGAATGTGACCCTGAAGTCTCGGCTGAGGGTCTGATTACAGCTGTACTGAATACGCTCAACCTTCCTCTGACTCAGGAATCCACTTATGATCCTACTGACGTTTTTCAAAAGAAACCATCTAAGCCTGTTTGTTTTCCAACTAACCCTACCCTTGCCCGTCTAGTCTCTGAGGCGTGGAAGAATCCTGATAGATCCTCCTCTGTCTCCAAAAAGTTTGCTAAACTGTACACTTTTCCTGAGACTGAGCTGGCAAAATGGGTTCATCCCCCCAAGGTGGATGCTCCTGTTTCCAGGCTATCCAAGTCTACCGCCCTGGCTGTCTCTGATGCCTCTGCCCTGCAGGATTGGAAAGGGACTGACAGCGCAGGCGCACGGACGTCACTGTGAAGAGACGTCCGTGCTTCCTGCTCCTGTAAAACGCCGATATCTGAAGAACCGGGTAAGATTTCTGGCGACTAGCGCTACTAAGCAGCTAGTCGCCAGGTGAGCAGTAAGTGAACATTAAGTTATTGCGGGGTGAAAGTTCCCCTTTAAGTCTATTTTTGCCTCCATTGGCACTGCCATGCGTCCAACCTTTGCAGTGGCGTGGGTTAATAGAGCCATTGCGGCCTGGACTGAACGACTGACTGACGCAGTTCGCCAGGATGCACCAGTATCTGAGCAGTTGCAGCTTCTTGCTAATATCACTGAAGCTCAGAATTATGTTGCAGACGCTGCCTTTGATGCTGTGCGCATGATGGCGAGGGCCTCCACTGCTTCTGTGGTGGCTAGACGTGCCCTTTGGCTGAAAATTTGGTCTGCTGATACAGCCTCTCAGAAAGCCTTGCTTTCCTTGCCCTTTCAGGGGAATTTGCTATTTGGGTCTGAACTCAAAGAAATGATCAGTGAGGCTACTGGCGGTAAAAGTACTCTTCTACCCTCAGTCTTTAAGAAAAAGTTTCCAACCAAACGCAATCGGTCCTTTCGTTCCTTTCAGACTGAGACACGCTCCTCGGCCCAAGCGTGTCCTCCCACTACGAGCTCCTCCTCCAAGCCCAAACAGTCCTGGAAGCCCAAAGTGGCCCCCAAGGCCAAGATCTCTAAGACTGCTTCGGCATGACTCGCCGAACCCGGGTCCGCATCCGGCTGTAGGTGGACGTCTCCGCATCTTTCGCCGGACTTGGGAGGAGTCAGTGGCGGACCCATGGGTTCTTCAGGTGGTGTCAGAGGGATACAGGATCCCTTTCTCCTCCCTTCCTCCTTTTCGGTTCCATTTTACTCATCCTTCTCAGGAACCCACAAAAAGACGTCTGTTCGACGCTATTCAGGATCTCTTGGACAAAGAGGTCCTGGAAGTGGTTCCTCCGGAGGACACAGGTTCTGGATTTTATTCCAACCTGTTTGTGGTGGCCAAAAAGGACGGAGGGGCTCGTCCTATTTTGGATCTCAAAGATCTCAATGCCTGTGTGGTGACTTCCCACTTCCGCCAGGAGTCCCTGCGCTCTGTGATTGCCGCTATGTCTCCAGGGGAATTTCTGGCTTCCCTGGACCTTCAGGATGCATATCTTCACATCCCTATCCATCCAGAGAGCAGGCGGTATCTCCGGATTGCCTGCCACAGGGGACACTTTCAGTTTTCAGCTCTTCCCTTTGGGCTGACTTCAGCTCCTCAGGTCTTCCAGAGGGTGTTGGGTTCCTTGATAGCTGTGCTTCATCAGGACGGGGTCAGGGTGACCCCCTACATGGACTATCTCCTCCTCAAAGCTTCCTCGGCGGAGCTTCTTCACCAGCAACTGCAGAGGTGTATACACACTCTGACCCGCCATGGCTGGATCCTGAATCTGGACAAGTCGGACTTGGTCCCATCTCAGAGGCTTCTGTTCCTGGGTCTCCTGTTCGACACTCGCCAATGCATGGTGTTTCTACCGGAGGATGTGGCTCATCAGATAGCCATCCGAGTGGCGGGGATTCTGGAACTGGACTTAGTGCCGGTAACGAAGTTGACGTCTCTGGTGGGGAAGTTCATTTCCACGATCGAAGCGGTACCATTTGCCATGGCCCACTCCAGGGAACTTCAGAGATTTGTGATCCAGACGTGCAAGTATCATCCAGATCATCAGCATCTGTCAGTCTCTCTACCTCCTCATGTGGAATCAAGTCTGCACTGGTGGTTGGATCTCTCCATCTCCTGAAAGGGAGATCCTTTCAAGTTCCTCGTTGGACCACGATCACAACGGATGCCAGCCTTCGGGGCTGGGGTGCTGTGTTGGGTCGTTTCAGTGCTCAGGGGAAATGGGGTCTGGAGGAATCTCTTCTCTCCATCAATGTTCTGGAACTGCGTGCCGTCCGGCTTGCCCTGAAACACTGGGAATCTCAACTGACCGGTCGTCCGATCAGAGTGGAGTCTGACAACGCCACTGCGGTGGCTTACATCAACAGGCAAGGCGGCACAAGCAGCGGCACCGCCTGGTTGGAGGTCAAGGATATTTTGTCTTGGGCAGAAGATCACGTGCCTGTCATCTCTGCAGTTCACATTCCAGGCGTAGACAACGTCATGGCGGACTTTCTCAGTCGTCATACCGTCGACAGCGGAGAATGGGCTCTTCATCCAGAGGTGTTTCACTTGCTCACCCAGAGGTGGGGGATGCCGGTGGTGGACCTGATGGCCTCCAGACACAACAGGAAGGTTCCGGTGTTTTGCTCCCGGCGGAGGAACTCCCTTGCTCTAGCAGTGGATGCCTTGTCGATCCCTTGGGATTTTTCTCTGGCTTACATCTTTCCTCCTCTTCCTCTATTGATCAGAGTCATCCAGAAGTTGAAGCAGGAGCGTTGTCCTGTCATCCTGATCGCTCCAAACTGGCCTCGCCAGTCCTGGTATCCGGAGTTGATGGCCATGTCAGTGGCGGATCCGTTCCCACTTCCTGCCCGTCCGGACCTACTTCTTCAGGGGTATCTGTGGAAGGAGGATGTTCACTCTCTCCATTTGATGGCATGGCGGTTGAATCCTCGATTCTAGCAAAGAGAGTATTTTCTCCTTCTGTGGTGTCGTCTATGCTCAGTGCTCGTAAGCCTGTGTCCTCCAAGATCTATCATCGTATATGGTCAACATTCGTTGCATGGTGCTCTGATAAGAAATTATCCCTGGATTTTCATCTTCCCACCGTCCTGGCCTTCTTGCAGGACGGTGTTGATAAGGGGCTCAGTCTGAGTTCCCTCAAAGTTCAGACTTCTGCCTTGTCTGTGTTTTTCCAGGAAAGGATTGCTATCCTTCCTGATGTGAAAGTTTTCTTCCAAGGTGTGACTCATGTTCGGCCTGCCTTCAAGAGTCCTGCTCCCCAGTGGGACCTCAGTTTGGTGCTGGGAGTTCTCCAGAGACCCCTGTTTGAATCCTTGGCTTCCATTCCATTACGTCTCTTGACTTGGAAGATGGCCTTCCTTTTGGCTATTGTTTCAGTTCGCCGGGTAGCAGAGTTACAAGCTCTGTCTTGTAAACCTCCTTACCTGATGTTTCACAAGGATAAGGCTGTGCTTCGCACTACCAATGAATTCTTACCCAAGGTTGTGTCCGAGTTTCACATCAATCAGGAGATTGTGGTTCCCTCTTTCTGCCCTAATCCTTCATCTGACAAGGAACGAGATCTCCATTTGTTGGATGTGGTGCATTGCCTCAAGTTTTATGTGCATCGCACCGAGTCTATCAGGAAGTCTGACGCTCTATTCGTCATTCCTGAGGGGCCTAGGGCAGGGAGACCGGCTGCCAAAGTTACCATTGCCTCTTGGATTAAGGCTACTATCCGTGAAGCCTATAAGTTGCGGAATAAGCATGTTCCCTTCCGGGTGACTGCCCATTCCACCAGATCTATTGGGGCCTCTTGGGCCTACAAGAATCAGGCTTCTGCTGATCAACCGTGCAGAGCGGCCACTTGGTCCTCTGTGCACACTTTTTCTAAGCACTATCGAGTTGATGTACTGGCTTCGGCTGATGCCAGTTTTGGAAGGAAGGTCCTGGAGGCAGTTTTGCCTGTGTAGGTCTTCCGCTCTGTGATCCTTAGTGCTTCCTTACTGTTGAGCCCTGTTGGCTCTACTTCCGTGTGCTGTGTTAGTTCAGGGGTTGTTCCCTTGGTTGGTGTCCGTTGACACTTAGTTTGGGCTATGTAATTAACTGGTTCATAGCAGTTTTAGTGGCTTGGGCCTTGTTCTGGTCCTTGCCTTATTTCCCGCCTCTGGATCAGCTCAATGTTTGTACATCCCAGAGTACCAGTGACCTGTATTGGACGACACTGAAAATAGGATTTTAGTCTTGCCTGTTAAATCCTTTTCACTTAGTCCATACACAGGTCACTGGTCTCCCACCCTGTCAAGGGACCAGACCTGGCTCTCCTGTGGCATTCAGTGGGAGACCTTTGGGGCATGCTCACAGGAGTCTTTCTTCTTGCTTACCTGGGGTCAGTTTTAGGGTCTCAAATCAATCTAGTGTCTCTGGCCTGAAGGTGGCTTAAGTAGGAGGGGAGGCTCCGCCCCCTGCAATCATTTGCATAATTGTTCCTGCCTATTAAAGGGGCGAATCGCCTCCCCAGAAGTACCAGTGACCTGTATGGACTAAGTGAAAAGGATTTAACAGGTAAGACTAAAATCCTATTTTTTAAATGGATATGCTACAAAATAATTCAGCATATTGAGGATACAAAGACTGTCTGATGACCTGACAAATATTACATTGTAGTACAGCTGCACCTCAAACTGCTGCATGTCAATAGAGTTTTATCTTTATAGTTTGTAGGTTATTAACAAACTCTACAGTGCTTCACTGTGCTCCAGTACAGTGCCACAGATGTAACCTTCCATATAGCAACTTTTACTGGAATAGAAAGTGATACAGAATCAATTGCCTGACAATTTACAGCGGCACTGTTGCTTCACCATTCTAAGGACTGCCCTGGTCAGCTGACCATAATCCTCCATAGGATGGTGTAGCAAAAGTGTTACTGTTAACATTTCTTGCTGTTATACTGAACCAAAAATACAGGGTTTGAGCAGCAATATCTTCTGTATTATCCTCTGGCCAGGAGGGCAGGGCACTTGCCTAAAAAGACTTCCTTACGCCTTCACTTTAACCCCACCAGACATGCTTTGTTTTAAGTGACCTCGTGGAGTGTGCATGGGCAAAGATTTGCTTAAAATCTTTGTTAGAGCAGCTCTGTTCGTCTTCTCCTAGAACAAGGATAGACAGACTTTACATATCCCATCATCCACAACCAGCCACAATAAATGGAGTGCCAGTCTCTAAGGCTGAATACCCCTGTTCTAGGCTTAAGCACTCTGCTTATTATAAAACCATTACATTTCATACCTCTCTATGCTTTACCAACAAAATAGTACAGCCATTGTTGAAACCCTCAGCTATATTTTTAACATGTCTGATTTTGAAAGGTGAAATACTAGGCACAATGTTAATTTGATTACAGAAATGTTTGCATCTGTGTAATTAGCATTTCTGACTCCTCTTTCCCAGTGAATTTTGTTGACTGCACGGCACGGAAGCACAATCTGTATGATGTGGGGGACTCTCGTTTCCGCTTGCTAATGGATGGCACAGTCCTGGTAAAACGCCATGTGATGCTTAATGGCAAAGATACCAAATTTTCAGTCAGTACCTGGGATGCTCTTGGGAGAAAATACTCCACTGTAATTACCGTGACAAACAAGCGACATCGGTCTGCAGAGGTACAAATACTAGAGGACTTTGGGGTAAATGGGTGTAAAAATACTGGATATACACTGGTGGATTTTATTTTAAAGGGATAGTAATACTTAAGTCAGGGCTCAATTTCCACTAGCCAATGGCGAGTGAAAATTTAGCCCTGGCGAGTAGAAAATCAGCACTGGTGGGTATGTTATGGCTTGCAGTGGCGAGTAACTTTTCAGGTCTGGCTAGTAGCAAAGGACTTAAAATTATAAGCCCTGCTTAAGTATTACTAATCACTATAGTAAAGCCCTAAAAAAAAAAAATTAAAAAAAAAAAAAATGATTTCTCTCAAGCCTTTATTTTGAGAGATGAAAGCTTCTAAAGTTGCCCTCTCCCTCCCCCTTACCCGTAGTCGGCATTCTAGCTGACTGTAGGGATGAGTCGTACGGCTTTCAGGCGGCTCTCCAGCACAGCCTGATCGCGTTACTAAAAAGAAAACTTTCACTGAAATGGTCTTCTACGTGTGCTTGGCTTGCAAGCACATGTAGAAGACCATTTTAGTGAATTTTTTTTTTTTTTTTTTTACGTGATCAGGCTCTGCTGCAGAGCCGCCTGATGATCTATGACCGGATTTCCCTTCAGTCAGCTACAAAGCTGACTTCGGGGGAGGGTGAGGGCAACTTTAGAAGCGTTCATCTCTCAAACCATAAATGTTTGAGAGATGACACTGGGGGCAAAATGTTTTGGGTTTTTTTTTTGTTTTGTTTTTAGTAGGGCTTTGCTATAGGGATTAGTAATACTTAAGTATTACTATCCCTTTAAATTTAAAAAAAAAATCCACTCTGCATGGAGTATTTTACAGGAATTTAAAGCAGAACTACCACCTGTTTTAAACTTTGTCAAATAATTCACCATCTGGCGACTAGCCGCTCAGCAGTGCGTGTCGCCAGAATAATTACCTGGGTAAATAGAATGATACCCTGCTCCAGGGCTGACAGGCAGAGAGCGCAGACATCTTTCCATAGTGACACCTGCGTTGTCAGTCCCTTTTGGAGCCGAACAGCTCCCAACAACGCCTCCTTGAACCGGCTGGGACTGACAGCGCAGGCATGCAGATGCCACTATGGAAAGATGTCTGTGCTCTCTACTGCCTGTCAGCCCCGGAGCAGGGTATCATTCGATTTAACCAGGTAATTATTCTGGCGGCTAGCACTACTGAGCAGCTAGTCGCCAGATGGGGAATTATTTGACATAGTTTAAAATAGGAGTTGGCTCAGCTTTAATCGCTGCATCACATTCCAAATGGTGCCTGCTTTACAATTATCAGTTTCTTTTGCAGATAACTGTGATTTCATGCTGTACAAATGCCATATATTTGCAGGAGGATCATGGCAGATACACCATACCAGTGGTTGCTTTCCCAGAGAAACAGTCTGGTCTAAAGAGAAGGAAGAGGGACTGGGTTATCCCTCCGATTCGGGTGTCTGAGAATGAAAGGGGCCCTTTCCCCAAGCGCCTTGTGCAGGTAGGTGATACTGTAAAATATATGTATACCCACTTTGCACACTAGCTTTTTCTGTGCTTGTTGAAATATGTACTCCAATCCATTCTCTGAAGCAATGTCCATTTTGAAATTGTGGTGTGTATGACTCGATATTTTTACCAGCTGCTCACTCCTGCTTTTAAGGTGCTCTACCAGCAACACAACACTTCACGAAATGAGGGCCTTAAAGGGATAGTAATGTTTCATAATAAAAGCAGCTCTAATTAATCATCATAGTATCTGGACTTTGGAGAGTGTTGTTTCAATTCTGTCAGAGTTGTAGTTCAAGAGTAATTCAATAATAAAGTATCCCCCTCCCCACCTTTTACTGATGTAACACTGCTCAGCCAGATCAGAAGGGAGGTGCCTAGGTAGATTGCAGAGAGGGACAATCTTCAGTTGAGAAGGGGAAAAACCTGAAAAGCTTGTAAAGGAGGGCAGGGCTTTCATTGTTTTCATAGGAAGAAGATTGTCCCCTTCTGTTATCTGTCTGGTCTTACAACTAAATTCCACATCTGAGAAGAGATGGCTTACACAAGGTAAAAGGGGCGGGAGGGGGAACCTTTGCTTGTGAATATTTCTTACCTCATAAAGGTTTGAGAGATAAGACTTCTATAATTCTTCATGTTTTTTTTAATGCCTACAAAATAAAATAAAGATAAAACGAAGTGTTACTATCCCTTTAATTAAGCAGAAAACCTGATATGCAATTCTGTAGCATCCCAACTCTACTATAGGGGGAAATAAAAATTTCCATTGTATAACTACTGCTTTTTAAGTGTGCTAGAGATTTCACGTTGTGAAGTAATGCATTGGAGACCACTCCTACTCCATGGTCTGTGTATTGTGGAGATTATTGTTGCAAAGTAGATTGGTGTCATTTATGATCAAGGCTGTGGAACTATACAACATTGGTGTTCATTGTGATATGTGCAATACCACAGGAACATATTTGTTCTGAACCATGCTATAGATATAGATTTTTCATATTGTAGTAATCAAGCAGTGTGTGTGTGTGTGTGTGTGTGTGTGTGTGTGTGTGTGTGTGTGTGTGTGTGTGTGTGTGTGTGTAAAAAAAAAAAAAAAAAAAAAAATGTATTTTAAATTGTAATCTTTTATTTACATGCCTTCTTTTTTTATGCTGTACAGAATATAATTTATTTACTAGAGACCCTAACTGGGTAGTAGGATGGATCTGTTCTCCCTAGTCCACAGGCAGGAGTTTTATGACCCTGCTTTTCCCAAATGCTGCATATATTGGGTAGAGGTGATTGTCAGGTTTGTATTCTGAAGCTTGAGGAACAGAAGCACAATATTGGTTCTGTTATACCTGTGAAGGGGTCAATAGTCTATTACAGGGCTCAAAATTTCCACTAGCCAATGGCGAGTGAAAATTTAACCCTGACTAGTAGAAATTCAGCCCTGGTGGGTATGCTATGGCTTGCAGTGGCGAGTAACTTTTCAGGTCTGGCTAGTAACCAAGGACTTAAAATTATAAGCCCTGGTATATTAGTAAGGGAATAAAATAATTTAGTATATTGAACATTAACCAGCGTTGGTTGTGAACGAGTTATCATAATTTGTAATTTTGGAGTAAATTCTGGAGTCTTTCTCTTCTTGATATAATTTTCACTTCTATTGCTAATCTGTATAGTGCTAGATATCGTTTGAGAATTTAGATTCTATGTATATCCTGGGAGTGGGATAGCTTATTCGGCTGCTTTCAGATTAGATATTGTATTACCGGTCTGCTACAGGTACATCTATTTTTTGTTGTGTTGAGGCCTCTCAAGCATTAGTTTGGACCAATTAAAAACTTTGCATTTATCCTTTTTGATGCAGTCTGTTTGCTCCAGAATTTCTCCTTTTGGGAATAAGAAGGAAACCTGGCATCTATTATTTCATCAATGTATATCCAGTGTTTGCCATGGGATCCTGTTTAACACCTTCTAGAATTCGTAACTTCACAAGAAATTGGGCATATAAATATCATGTACTTGCAGCTAGCCTCTGTAGAATGTAACTATCTGTGTTGGAGGCATCAAATCCTAAAATTTTTATTTTTAATGCATCTGTTAACTAGTCTGTATAAATACATTTTGGTTCATTGTTTGGTTAGAGAATGCCGTTATGAATTGAGAGACTGTTTCTTTTTGGTTTTTTTCTTATTCAGAAAGCCTGGGACATTAAATACACTGAGATGTAAAGACTATGTAGAACAATGGCTTCTCTGATGCCATATGAAGACTTTTATTGTAGTGGGATCCCTGGGAAGAGGAATGAATGAGCCCCCCCCCCCCCCCACAAAGCATATGTATGAGTACATTTTATGCTTCAAAAAAACAGAATTTTTAGAAGCTAGCACAGATTACAAGATGGCTAACTGTGTAGAATCCATGATGACTTTTAGGTGTTGGTGTTCCTTAAAGGAACACACACACTTCCTAATAACCCCCCCACTACACCTTACTATGATCAGAAAATCCTAATTTCCAAAACAAACTTTGTAGCTTTCTCATTGACACATGGGCAATGAGTCCTCTGTCATGTCCATGGAGGTTGACCTGACTGTTGTTGGTGTAGAACTACTGGAGCTCACTCTTGACTTGGTTCATGTGGTGATCTCCTGTGGGTCTATACCTTCTGCCAGCTTCAGTTAATCTCATCCCAGTGGTTGGGAGGTCACTAGTCCTTCTAACGTGTCATGTTGATGGACATGACACCCAGAACAGATTGAAGATGTGATATTTTTGAAGGGGGCATTAGAACTCTAAAACAGGCAAGTTTAGGGGTTCTGATTAGGAAGGGCTAGTGTTCCTTTTAGTGTCTGTTTAGTATGTTGGGAAGCATGCAACACAGAGATTGATGCGGAAACAACTTTGGATGCAATCTAATACAAAAAATCAGGATGGATTTCTTAACAAGGCTACTCTTATATTTGACTCCTAAAGTGGTGACTGTGATCAGTCTGACTGCTCACTACTATATACTTTTTCTTTAGTGTGACTTCCTTAGCACCTGTGTTAATGAACTGTTCTGATCCTAAACAGTGTCTCCTACAGGGTAAAAACTGTGCTTCACACTCACTGTTTGCTACTTTAACGGTTTCTCGTTTTCTTTTCCCCTCCCTTTTAGATTAAATCTAACAGAGACAAAGTTGCAAAGGTGTTCTACAGCATTACTGGTCAAGGTGCAGACACACCACCTGAGGGAGTGTTTAAAATCGAGAAGGAGACCGGCTGGATGCTTGTAACACGGCCTCTAGATCGTGAGGAGTATGATAAATATACTGTGAGTATGCTGTTTTGTAGTTTGGCTGTAGTGTTTCTGCACAGACTTCTAAGGGTTGGTAAAGAGGGCTTGCAGTGGAACAGCCAGTTGGCACTGTATATATGTTTGGGTAGAGCAGTTCGGGTAGATGCATTTTAGCCTTGTAGACAAAAATGTGTTAATTCCCTTTCTTATACAGCTTCTGTCTCATGCTGTGTCAGAGAATGGGGAGTCTGTCGAGGATCCTATGGATATAATAGTTACGGTGATTGATCAGAATGATAATCGACCCAAGTTCACACAGGAAGTGTTCAAAGGGGCTGTAAGGGAAGGCGTTCAGCCAGGTGAGTTCTGAACTGCAGATCACTCCTTGTTGCCTGTGGTCTATAATAGTCTTATGGTATGATGGAGGCTAGAGAGCAAGTTATAGGAGAGCAGTTTAATCCTTATCCTTGTGTTTCAATGACTGACATTATTATGCACTATCTTTGTATGGCTTTTTTTTTTTTTTTTTTTTTTTCCCCCCCTCCTCTTCTTCTCACTCTCCCCCCTGTTCTGTGCTGTACAATGTCGTATTGCACAACTTCAGTCCATGCCACAATTTGTTAGCTGCTATAAGACCATGTGGTGTTTGGGGACTTTATTGGCACTTTATTGCATATTGGCACTAAAACCATAATTCCTTCAAATAAAGGCCTTGATAACATTGCAGGTGATATTACTAGGTTAATATAGAATTCTTGTTCAGATCTGTGGAGATATATAGGTCTGCACTGTAATCCAGGCCAATGTTTCAATGTGATTGGGTGCTAGTACTGTCACAGATTGAGAGGTGTGTGTGTGTATATGTATATAATATTGTGTGTACATTTTTTAAATATATTATATGGGTTTGTTTTCCATTTGCTATCACTTTCTTCTGTAGGCACATCGGTGATGTCTGTGTCTGCAACAGATGATGATGATGCTGTAGAGACCATAAATGCTATGATTGCTTATTCCATCATGAAGCAAGAACCTGAGGAACCATCTGCTAACCTGTTCACTATAAATCGTGCCACTGGTGTCATCAGTGTGATTGGCACAGGTTTGGACCGTGAGGTAAAGCACTTAATCAGTCTTGCTGATGGAACCCTGTAAATGTTATACTAATGTATAGAAGCATGTAGCCTTTAGTTGAATGATCTAAGGTAGTTTTGACCTTGTGCTTGCATGATTCACCTCTTTACCTTCCAAATATAAATACATTTTATCTCCCCCCCCCCCTTTCCTTCCTGTCTCTCTTCTCTCCCCCCTCCTATGTACAGAGAATTCCAGAGTACACATTGACCGTGCAGGCTGCAGACATGGATGGTACAGGGCTGGCCACCACAGCGACAGCAGTTATTGAAATAACGGATTCCAATGACAATGCTCCACTCTTCGATCCAAAAACAGTAAATGTCAACCTGAAGCTTAAAAATGGTCAACAGAACACCCTTGACAACAACAAAAAAAAATTGGGGGGTACCCTGAAAAATCTACATTGTTTAATGGGGGTGCTCTAGATACTCAGTTGAGAACTATTGGCTTAATAATCTAGTACATGGGTGTTTGAGCCAGTGGATGGTTGCCAATGGCTTATATTTGATGGCACTGATCAGTTACCTTCTGTCTCCCTGTGATTTCACAGTATACTGCACTGGTTCCAGAGAATGAAGTGGGCTTTGAAGTTCAGAGGCTGTCTGTGACTGACCTGGATGAGCCTGGTTCCACTGCGTGGCAAGCGGTTTATAAAATTAAGGGAAATGAAGCTGGATACTTCTCGGTTACAACAGACCCAAAGACCAATGATGGCATACTAACAACAGCTAAGGTGAGTTCTGTTCTGAAACTGCGGTTTATTTGGGTCAGGTGTGCACATCCTGTAATCCCCTAGCTGCTGTTGAACATATTTCCATTATATTTCTCAGCCAGCTGAGGATGATGGGAATGCTGTAGGGGTCAAGGGCCTGTCTGTGTTGTACATACTGAAGATTTACACTAGGTAAATTGTATCCTTCTACATTTTTTTAAATTATTTTTATATATTTTAGCTACTACATGTGTTTTTTGTTTTGTTGTGTGTGTTCAGCCCACATCTGTTTGTGCTGTGCAGGAAACATCTATTTGTAGTGGTCACAAATGATGATTGCATCTTCTGACTCCCCCTGACTATCTTGTGCACATGAACTTTCTGTGCACTCTCCATTATGCCTTTATTTCCTGTTTAAATATGAAGTGGGATTTTAGAAGGCACAGCAGCCTTCCTAGCAATACTGTGTGGTCTGTTTCTGCACTGTGGAGCAGATCTCTACTCTCCCATACAATGACCAACTCTGTATACAGCTGGCCATGAGAGGATGAAACTTGTGCATCCATTTCCTCCTTGTAATGCTTCGTGGCTTGGGATTCCCCACAGAGCATCAATTCTGGATCTCTGTAGAAAGAACGTGGATTTCTATCAAAAGCCTTTAAAAATGTGATACAAAAGCAAATCCAGAAAGATTAAATGGCCAAATAACATAATGCTTAAATGTGCTTCTGTATGCATAAATACATATTTACAGATGTAGTAGCCACAACTTGATCTTTCTTCAAGGTGCAAATCTGGGAAATTTTGTATTAAAATTGCACAAATTTGCACCTTGAAAGACCCATGAGAAGGTATTTTATCTGGTGGTATAGATGCACCGGTAATAAAGAATTCTACCCCAATGTAAGGCATCTTCTGTGATATGGAGTACAGTTTTGGGCACCAATTTTTATGCATTATTGAGCTTGCACATCTTTGAATTTTTTTCAACTAAACTGATAAAAGAATTGGAAGATCGGAGTTAGAGACTAGCTAAACTTTGTTTACTTAAACTTATTTTCAGGTATTACTATCCCTTTATTTTATATTGTAGCCCTTAAAAAACCATGAAAGATGATATAAGTCTCATCTCCCAAACCTTTATGGTTTGGGAGATATTCATATGTAAAATACAGTATAGTTCACTTTTCCTTGTTGTTTCAGCCAAGTCTGCCATCTAGTGGACAGATTTGGAATTCGGTCCACATAGCAACCGGCAGCTCTTTAGCAGTGCCGAGATCACGATCTTTGAAAAGAACTACTTCATTGGAACTGTGTACAAAGTGTGCCTGGCTTGAAAGCACACTTTGTAGACCATTCCAATTAAGAAATTATTTTTAAAGATCATGATCTCAGAACTTCTGGAGAGGCACTGCTGGTCGGGCGACCGGATTCCAAATCTGAAGGGTGGAGCAATGACATCACTGCAGGGGAAACTTTACTTCTGAATATCTCCCAAACCATAAAGGTTTGGGAGATAAGACTTATATCATTTTTCATGTTTTTTTTAAGGGCTACAATATAAAATAAACTTATTTTCAGGTATTACTATCCCTTTAAGAGAAGAGACCTGATTACCATTTACAAATAAACTTGGTCAGTAAAAAATAACTCTAACTAGTTATTCATGTAACAGAGCAAAAAAATTATTCAATTAAGACTGAAGGAAAGGTCCAACTAAAAAGCAGGGAGATATATCTATCTATATCTAATATTTGTATATAGTAAAGGTTGTAAAGCTTTGGAATTCTGTGCTTGCAGATTCCAGTTGATTTCAAAAGTGTAATGGTTACCTTTCTTGCTCAGAACAATACTGAGAATTGACAGTTGGTTTTAAAGCAGATAGGATGTTGGTTAAGAGAAATACTTGACTGATGTTAGTGGGGATGGAATCTGTATTACACACTTGGCAATTAATTGGAAATTACTTAAATGGCTGGTATGAGCTAAACTTGATGGACATGCTCACCCCATGGGTGGATTATCAGCAGTGTGACACTTAGAGCAGTTCAGTCAGTTGTCAGACCTTCAGCTGTTTGGTGCATTTTTTTGTTTCCCTTAAATATTGTTCATATGGGCAACACAAAATCTGGATAGCGGTGCCTAAAAACATGAACTGGGTTTCATTGAGCCATGGGGGATGACAAAATATAAATAATTTGGAGCCATATAATATTTTTAGAATAAAGCTGAAGGTTTTAGTAAAAGGCTACATGTACAAAATTGTATACAAAACAGTGAAATTCTAGAAGCCCATACTCCCAGGACTTCATCCATGCTTGGACCTCTGTGTTAATGCAAAGTGGGGCAAACAAAGTGTACTACAGGGCAGGGGTGGAAAAATCCCAAGTTGCTTGGAGGCCAGGCTTCAAAAAAGCAAAATTCAGGATAATCTATTTTCTTTCGTCCACCATGGAATACAGGAACCATGGGGCATAGAGCTGGCATAGACTTCTTTGGAAGTAGACTCCCTCCCTGCTCCACTTTACCCCTACCTATTAGGCTTGGTTTCAAAAGTGTCCTGGTAAGGAAGTAAGAGTAACAAGTACATACCGGTACTGTGGTATAGTGGACTCTGGTGCTGAACCTGCTACTATGCACTCCTTATCCTTCTATTGCAAATTACTGCTGATTTCTGAAGCTAACCATTCTATCATTATTGTAAAAATGAATTCCGCACTACTTTTGCTGATATTGACACCAGCTTCCCTCTTTGCCTGATTTCATCTACATTAGCAGCTTGAGTAGCTTGTGGTTGCAGTGTGTGTTGGTGTGATTGGTCGAAAGTGACAGAGGGACAGCTTAACAATCCTTTTTTTTATTTATTTTTTTTTTATTATTATTTTTTTTTTTTACCATGGTTGCTGCAGCTTGTGAAATAAAGGAGGATGGTCCGTCTCTTCCTTGGGAGATGCTTTGTAAAAGTTATATGATCAGTAGTTAGAACTAAAGTCTTTTGACAGTAAAGATTCTTGGCTTAATTTTTCTAGCTGTTGAAGAGATGGTAATCATTTTTGCCAGATATATAATATTGTATGTATTAAAGAAATTTCCTCCTATGTAAGAAATCTTCATGGTAGGCTCCAAAGTGGGCATGGTTTGAGGCAGTAGACTATCACCATGAAGATTTCCTTGGTATTCTCTCCTATTTTGGCTTTCCAGGCAATCTGTCTGGTCCACAGACCAGAATCCAAGTCTGTCGGCTTGAGCGGTGATGTACCTAAAAGGGGCGGGAGGGGTAAAATTTAGAACACAATTGCTCCTAAACTATACAAGTTATGGGAAAAATGTATAGATGGCTTAGTTTATTTCTTTAATACAATTTTATATCTTGGAAAAATTAAGTATTACTATCCCTTAATCCCCCCATGATGATGGATCTAAAACAGGGAAGCAGACTTTTTCACAAGCCATGGAGTCTGGTTGGAGGGGGTGGCTTTCAGAGCTTTATTTAGCAGTCCTCCTTTACTTTCTATCGTGCTCTTTCCCCCACCCCTTTCAGAGGTCAATTGTCCTGCTTCCAGATGGGCAGTGGGTGTCTTGTGTCTGCCTTGTCTTTCAGGATCCCATTTCTCTGTGGCACCTAAGCCTGGTCCCAGGTGTGCTTCAGAAGGGTCCATATGACTTCTGTATCCCTTCATTTGTTGACTCTCAAGACCAGCTTTTCTGCTTGTAATTGTGGCTGTTGTGTGGATAAACTGCAGTATTTATCTTGTAGACAACAATTTGATCTTTCGTGCAGATAGGGTGGTTTTGTAAACCTTTCTGGGGTTTCTTCTCAAGCTGGGGCCTCTTCAGGTTTCCCAGGAAATGTCTTCATTTTGTCTGGCACATGGCAGCAGGAATCTCAGGCTTGGGTGTTTTGGAGTACTGCGTTCATCACAATGAACCTTTCTGCAAATAGTATTGTGTGTTTGTTTTACAACTGATGGCCCACATATGTGCCAACATGTGAAAGCTGCTTTTACAAGGCCACCATTCATTCACCAAGCCTATATCCTTAGGAAGAAGCATGTTCTCATTCCACTAATGCAGTGGGTGCTTCCTGTGCCTTACAAGAACACCAAGCCTCAGTAGTTAAGTGTGTGCATTGGTGCAACATGGTTGCTAGACCTTGCCACGGTGTTCTAGCTCCGGCTGAGGCCAGTTTTGCATATAGGGTCCTACATGCAGTAGTGCTTGTGTAGGAGCCCTTCTTGCCTTTAGTTCATTATAGTTTCTGTTTTGCCTCCTGTTGAGATTAATTTGAGGCTTTTTCTTCTCTTCCTCCCTGGAATCATGGTGGAATAGCTTTGTTATATTCCCATAGTTCCTGTGTTTCACAGTAGGCAAGAGAAGGGGAATTCTTGTGAACTTACATTTTTCCTCCATCTGTAGTGTATAGCTGTGTAATACCCATTAGGTGGCTCCATTGTCAAGTTTGAACTAGAGTGCAGACTAAGTGGGGCCTGGGACTGAAAGGCATGCATTATCAAACACTCTCCTTCTGCTTGGCTCAGCTGAGCAGAATGCTGTATGGTTCATAGGAATCTGAAGACTGAGGACAAACTTTCCTGCATTGAGTGCACAGGTCATGTTAGTATGTCCCTGTCTGGCAGCCACATTTTACAGTATCTGTGGTGGCTTTGCTTTACTGGCAATCTGTTCATTTGTCTGTCCCACTATCCCTCCCTTTTAGTTCATTTAATAAAATGTTAATTTTATCATTTCTTTTATACTTATGTTCTTTTGTAACTGGTGTTCAGTGCATTCCCCCCCCCCCCCCTTCCCATCTGCAGCCCCTTTTAAGACTTGGGACAAGTGGATTGGGCCACAGATGGTGCTTGGGACTCTGTTCCACTAGTTGCCTCCTGTGTGGGTGTTGCTTTGGTCTTTAAACTGCATAGTAGTACCTCAGGAGGGCTCGCCACCTTCATTTCAGGGGCTGTATGATGGCTGAAGAGCCACCACACATTCTGCAAGTGGCTGCATTTCCCACAAGCCTGTTTCCTGTGCTATATTGAATGGGAAGAGTAGGTTATTCTGGGGTCCTTCTTCCTTTTGGCTCGAACATGCGACACAAGACCCCGTCCTCATGCCAGCTGTGTCTTCCTAGGTATTCCTCTTGTAATTTGTACCATTTCTTCTGTGGCCCCCACACAGCCTTTGGTACCCTCTTCTGAACAGGAGCATGCAAGGGTTAAGGCTTTAACTTGTTAGGAGTTCTATCCCTTCCTCTCTCAAGAGGATATTAGAGCCTCTGTTTTCAGTTACAGTCATATCTTAACTTGAAAGACTTTTTTTTTAATGTTGCTGAATGTCCGGCTTTGGCTTGCAAGCCTCTTTCTAGTTTTCTCTCTGATAGGTTTTTGCAGACTCCCATAGGGTTTCTCACTAAGAATATCTCAGGTACACATCAACCAGTAGATGGGGAAAGAAGAAGAATCTAGTAGTAGCTTCATCTTTTTTGGTTTTAAAGTAGATTGTTTAAGTTCACCATGCACAGCCTTTCAAAGTCTTTTTTTTTTTTTTTTTTTTTTTTTTTTTTTTTTTTTTTTCTCTCTCTCATTCCAGAGAGCCCTTGTGCGGGCCAGGCTGTGTCTAAGGTAACTGGTTTGTTGGGTTAAGGCTGCAATTCTCCAGGCTTGTTTTCAAGAAGAAGCCGGTGCCCTTTCAGGTTATTGCTCTCCTCCAGGTTGGGGGGGTGCTGCGCCTTGGCCCTACAAGAATCTGGACTCTGCTGAACAGATGTGTAAGGCGGCAATGTGGTCCCCTTTTCACTCCTTTTACAAACACTAATGTGTTTAAAGGGGATGTATCGCCTTAAAAAAAAAAAAAAAAGTCTGCCCATAGGTTTGTTAGTAAAGTATTAGGGAAGTTGTGTGGCACTTTCTACTTTCTTTAAAGGTGATGTCTTTTTATGTCCTGGATTCTGCAGAAGACTGTTTTGGTTAGAAGGTCCTAAAGGCAATTTTGTATGTGCAGCTGTCCTCCTTGATTTTCCTTATTTGGTGACTTGTTGAATCTTGATGGATGCTTTGATATAGCTCCATGGTTCCTGTGTTCCACATAGTATGCAAGAGAGGGGCTTTTTTTGTGTACTTTCCAACAATAAATATTTTCTCTTCTTTCTATGACTATCAACATGGTATTAGACATCTCCCAATACAGTGTTGTGCAAAACTGTCAGATAATGTTATATTTTGAATGCCCCAATGAATTTGATGGAGTTGATTGAAAATATATAATATAGTTTTGTTTTGCATATGAGATTTAATATATTGACCAGTGTGTCTTCCCAGGCCTTATGTAATGGCTGTGAAACATGATCACTGAATGCCAAACCATACAAAAACATAAGGTTACACAGAAGTATATAAAGGCAAAGTCTAAACATAAGAGACAGAAAAATGTGTGTGTGGATTTGTCCGCAAACAAAGGTCTGATGTAATTAAAAGTGTAAAGAGCCTGAAATGGAAATGGCCAGGCCACATAGCAAGAAGATCTGATGGTAGATGGAACAAAATTTTTGAATGGATTCCACTTGATACTAAACACCCAAGAAGAAGACCAAAGACAATATGGGTAGATTACCAAATTTGTTGGCACACAGTGGCACTAAAGGCACAAGACAGAACTTGTTGGAGGCCTTCATCCTGCAGTGGATCGACGACTGCTGACGATGAGAGCTCTATAATGGAAACATAGAAGATCAATAGTGTTTATTCCCCTTGAGTAAAAACAAAGGTACGCCACAGTGCTTAAAGGTGTCTTATTCAAAAGTTATTACAGCTCAAACTTAGATTACTTTTTTGACCAGTAAGTATGAGCTTCATTTTTGAATAAAACTCCTTTCAGCAGTGGGAGTACCTTTGTTTTTGCATAAGGGGGAAAAACCCTGCAGTGCGCTGTGTGTATATTTTTTATTAATCTTTTTAAGCGAAGAAAATTAGTAGGATAAGTTACTTTTGTGTTCACGTCTTAATCACATAGAAAATGATTCACCATTGTTACAGCAATATATGCAAATTCCTAAACTGGATAGTGGTAAAATGAAACTGCACTTCTAAGGCTTGTTGAGCCACTTAGATGTGTTATGGTTAAGTGCCACAATGCTTTGTCTTAAAAGGTTTTTTCTTTTTAAAATGTGCAGCAATATTTTGTTTCTGACTGTGGTTTTCTTTCCTCTTTACCCAACACCACCACCCATTTTCAGGGTTTGGATTTTGAACTGAAGAAGCAATATGTGCTACAGATCACTGTAGAGAATAAGGATCCATTTGCAGTTCCTCTTGCCACGTCTACAGCTACAGTGACTGTGAACGTGGAAGATGTCAATGAGGCCCCCTTCTTTGTACCACCTGTCAGAACAGTGGAGGTGCCAGAAGACCTTCCTCGTGGGCAGCAAATTGTATCCCTGGTTGCTCAGGATCCTGACAAGCAACAGGTTCAGAAACTGAGGTAACTAAAGCTGCAACATCTTTTCGTGTTAATAATGCATGTTTTTAGAATAGAGATATTCAATAAGCTATGCAGATGCAATCGGGAGACAGCCATCTGCTTATAGTGAACACATGAAACAGCCCAATCTTTGGGGCTTTTAATCCCTTCACAATGCAATGGCAACATCTCTAGCAATAAAGGCCTTAACTGCGTTCTTTATTCTAAGGATAGTATTCGGGTAGCTAAGAAGTAGCCAGCATGGAGTAAACTAGCTGCAGTGCAGGGGTCAAATGAAAAATCTTGTTAATTAAATTTTTCTCTTTTGTAAATACCTAATCATACCATACAATGCCTGCATCACATGTATAAAGATGTCAAATTTTTGTCAGCTGCCTCAAGGTAAATGGGAAAACGTTTTATAATATTTGGGAGTTTATGCACCTACCCCTACATACAATTACACACTAGGAATATAAACCCTATTTCCTCTGTGTCCTATCCCCGGCATAGAGTGGGCTTTGGCTCCGCCTTCCAGCTGGGTAGGACCAATTGATTTCTTTAAATTTCTTCTGCTACCTCTCCTCTGCTGTTATTTTGGTCCTACCCAGCTGGCGGACGGAGGCTATGCCTCACTCGCTACCAAGGTTAGGACACGTTTGAAACTGCAAGCCTAGAGGATTACCTGAAGGAAGACGCCGAATACTGTCTGCTTGGGAAGGAAACTGGCTATTCGCGCGGCGATCAGCCACTTCCTGCTTGCTGCCCCTCTCGTTCTCCCTCTCGCGATCTCTCTGTCTCTCGGTCTGGCTGCTGGGATTGTTAGCGCGCGCACGCGCCCGCTCACACCATCAAGCCCCAGACAGGAAGGAAGGAAGTCATCATGCGTTCCAGCTATGGAACGCACGCGAAACAGGCGCCAGCCGCAGCATGGGGAACATAAAAGCAGCGCAGGGGGCTCAGCAGACAGGTATGCTAAAACTATTATATACATATATTCTGCTCATATTGATACAGTTTCATGGTTATTGTTGCTGATTTGGAGGTGAAAAGTGTAATTTTGTCTATCCTGCTCTGCATCATGTCTTCCTCTAAGGAGTCCAAGGCAGACAAACAAAAAGTAATAGAAACAAATAAGGAAGATAAGACAGGGACAAAAGAAAAAGCATGTGCTGGTTGTCCTAATATGTTACTTGCTAATGACCCTGCTAAATTGTGCTCAGCATGTCTTCAAGTGGCAGCAGGGAGTAATGTACCAGTACAATTTCAAGACTTCTTATCCTGGATGAAGACATCAATGCAGGACACATTTGCGTCTATGCAGGAATCAGCAAGAAAACGTCCCAGGACATCAGACCCTGATGAAGGACCATCAGGAATACAGGATGATTATGACGATACTTATGTGGATATTGAATCAGCAGCATCCTCAGCGGAAGAAGGAGAGCTGGTAGAAGAATCAGGAAGCTTCAGTATAGACAAGATAGATCACCTAGTAAAATCAATGAGAAAAACACTAGGTCTGGCAGAGGCTCCCAAAGATCTAAATGTGATGGATGCGGCATTTGTGGGATACAAAAAGACAGCTCCACATTTTCCAGTACACAGCTCCATACAGGAAATAATACAGAATGAATGGAAGCAAACAGAAAAGAGAGGAGCCATCTCAAAAAGATTTCATCGCATGTACCCATTTGCTGAGGAAGAAACTACAAAATGGTACATGCCACCAAAGGTAGATGCAGCCATTGCCCAGACGTCAAGACGAACAACTATTCTCCTGGAAGACGGCACCACACTCAAGGACCCTATGGAGAAGAAGGCGGACAGTGTCTTAAAGAAGCAGTTTGCTACTATAGGACAAAACTTAAAGACGGCTACAGCCATGGCATCTACATTTAGAACTCTACGCATCTGGCTCACAGAGTTGGAAGAAAAAATAGTCATCAGTGTCACGAGCTCGACTACTTAAAGAACTAACAATCATCAAGGATGCTATAAACTATTCCTGCGATGCTTCGCTGGACAACATTCGACTATTGGCTAGATCATCTTCTCTCTCGGTAACAGCTAGGAGAGCTATATGGATAAAGGCATGGGTGGCTGATCCATCATCTAAGAACAAATTGGTATCTCTGCCCTTTGCAGGAGATAAATTATTTGGCGATCAACTAGAAGAGATCATTAAAAGATCCTCAGGTGGAAAGAGTCAATTTTTACCTCAAGATAAAAAGGCAAGAAGATCCCCTGGAAGATCAGGTCAATTTAAACGCCAGTCCTTTCGTGAAGCACGCAGTTAGACCAGGAAGAGGATACGATCAGAAGAAGAGAGGCTCTACAGGTTCCCAGAGATCTGGAAATCGCAGGGATTTCCAGAAGAGAGGACAGTTCTCCCAATGAAGCCAGTTGTTCCCCTTCTCCTCCAGTAGGGGGCAGACTGGAGGAATTCCATTTGACCTGGAATCTCATAAATCCAGACAAGTGGGTAAGGGAAATTGTCAAGAAGGGGTACTTACTGGAATTCAAAACTGCCCCCCCTTCTGCATCATTTCGAACAACCAAGTTGAGACAGAAGTCAAAAACCCAGCAGATGCTATCAGCAATTCAAGTTCTATTAACCAACAGAGTCATAGAAGAAGTTCCTCCCAACCAGAGATTTCAGGGCTTTTATTCGACTCTTTTCTACACTATAAAGCCTTCTGGAGAACTGCGTCTCATCTTGGATTTGAAAGATCTCAACACCTTTCTACGGACTCAACATTTCAAGATGGAAACAGTCTCTTCCACTCTCAAGTTAGTACAACAAGACTCATATCTCACTCGAATAGATCTGAAAGACGCATACTATCACATACCAATACAAATACAACATCGCAAATACCTCAGATTCCACATATTTGGAAGGCACTTCCAATACAGAGCCCTGCCATTCGGCCTGGCCTCGGCACCGCGAATCTTTACAAAGATCATGGCAAACATCATGGCATATCTGAGACAGAAATATTACATGAAAATCATCCCTTATCTGGACGACATACTGATAATAGATACATCATACGACAAAGCAATCAACAGTACCCGGGTTTGTGTAGATCAACTACAGAAACTGGGATGGATCATCAATTACAACAAGAGCCTCCTGAGTCCCTCACAGGAGTTAGTATTTTTGGGGATAAACTTCAACACTCTAAGAGGACAAGTATCCCTGTCATCAGAAAGGCAACAAAGGATCATCAAACAGGTATGCAAGTTTCTCCAAAAAAGAAGACAAACAGCAAAGACTTATTCCAGACTCCTGGGTCATCTAGCATCCACCTATCAGATCATTCCATGGGCTCGGATACACGCTCGCAGAACCCAAATACACTACTTAAGGTATTACAAAAGACAACCTCTCAACTTTCATCAACAAATTCCAATACCAAATCTCATCAGATTGGAACTGAGTTGGTGGACTCAGTCCATACATCTAGCAAAAAGCAGGAACCTAGCAGATCCAGAGTGGCAGATCATACACACGGATGCCAGCGGGAAAGGTTGGGGAGGAATCTGGAGGAACGAGACAGTTCAGGGGACATGGAGTCTTCAAGAATTGAAGTTACACATCAATGTACTAGAACTACTGGCAGTATGGAAAACATTACAGTACTTCAGCCACAGTCTCAGAAGATTGCCAGTCTTAATCAGATCGGACAATTCGACAGCAGTTCAGTACATAATGAATCAAGGAGGAACACACAGCCTCCAATTAAACAACCTAGCCCTAAAGATCCTCCTTTGGGCAGAAAGACATCTACAAGCTCTCTCAGCCGCCTTCCTCTCCGGACGACTAAACATTCAGGCAGACTTCCTCAGCCGGAATCAAGTCAACCAAGGAGAGTGGGAATTAAACCCAAAAATATTTCAGCAAGTGATAACCACACTCGGACATCCAGAAATAGATCTCATGGCTACAGTACACAACAGAAAATGCAAACAGTACTTCTCCCGATGGAAGGAACCTCAGGCCATGGGGCAGGATGCTCTGAAAATACCATGGAAATTCAGGTTGGCATACCTATTCCCTCCTCTTCCTCTTCTGTCAGAAGTACTCAGAAAAATAAGACAGGACAAAACAGAAGTGATCCTGATTGCTCCATACTGGCCAAGGAAACCTTGGTTCACAGACGCCATGAGAATGTCTCGCAGACCTCCAATACAGCTTCCAGCAGCTATGGATCTCCTTCAACAGGGACCCTTATTACACCCAAATCCAGCCTTCTTCCAGCTCTCGGCCTGGAGGCTGAGCGGCAATCTCTAAAATTACAGGGCTCATCCGAGCCAGTTATTGAAACCATTCTGAAAGGCCGTAAGAAGACTTCCACAAAGATTTACTATAGAATTTGGTCAATCTTTCACAAGTGGTGCACCAAGAATAATCTGGACAGATCTTCAATATCTCCAGCAAAAATTCTAGACTTCCTTCAGGAAGGATTTCAGAAAGGTTTAAAACCGGCATCCTTAAAGGTTCAACTATCAGCATTATCAGCTATCCTGGCGACTCCTTTCGCAGAAAATTACCTGATTAGACGCTATCTTACATCTGTTTCCAAGATTAAGCCTACAATCAGGGAAACTATTCCTCCATGGGACCTTAACCTGGTCCTACAACAGTTAGCGGCACATCCATTCTTTGAGCCTCTACAACAAGCCTCAATAAAATACTTAACGCTAAAAACCACATTCCTAATAGCTGTAACATCAGCCAGAAGAGTTAGCGAAATTCAGGCATTGGTAGCCAAATCTCCTTTTATAGCCTTCCATCAAGATAAAGTAGTGCTACGTCCAAAACCCTCTTTTCGTACCAAGGTGGTCTCTCAATTCCATCTTAATCAAGATATAGTTTTACCTTCATTGTGTCCTAATCCAGTTCATGACCTAGAAAAAAGACTACATAACCTGGACCTTGTAAGGTGTTTACAAACATATTTGGACAGAACAAAAGAATTCAGAAAGTCAGATTCCCTCCTTGTCCATTTTGGAGGAAAATTCAAAGGAACAGCAGCATCAAAAGCTTCTATTGCCAGATGGATACGAGAATGTATATCCTCAGCATATGAGACAGCGAATCAGACTCCTCCTCAGGGTCTAAAAGCCCACTCTACTAGAGCCATGGCTACCTCATGGGCTCTTAAAGCTGCTGCCTCTCCCGAGGACATTTGTAAGGCTGCTACTTGGACATCTGTCTCTACGTTTATTAGACATTATAGACTAGATGTTCTAGCTTCGGCAGACGCTAAGTTCGGCCGAAAAGTCCTAGAAGCAGCCATTCAAAATTAACTACTTAGCTACCCACCCCTTTGGGTACTGCTCTGGTAAGTCCCACTCTATGCCGGGGATAGGACACAGAGGAAAAGTGAAATTTACTTACCGATATTTGTATTTCCTCTGTGTCCTTCCACGGCAACCCTCCCAGGTATTATGGTATCTGTATCAGTCCATGCGAGATAATGAACTTTAAAAGCATGTTATGATTATGCCTTACTATACCTAACCTATGCTATCTTTCAGCTTGGACAAAATGTATAACAGCAGAGGAGAGGTAGCAGAAGAAATTTAAAGAAATCAATTGGTCCTACCCAGCTGGAAGGCGGAGCCAAAGCCCACTCTATGCCGTGGAAGGACACAGAGGAAATACAAATATCGGTAAGTAAATTTCACTTTTCTCTGTCGTCCAATATAGGTTACTGGTAACTTTGGTTAGGCAATCAGCCCCTTTAAGTAGGCAGGAACAGTTCTGAGAAGTGGATGCAGGGTGGAGCATACCTTCCTTCCTTGGCTGCAGCTAGCCAGCCAGCTATAGTAAGATTTGTTCCTTGGAGAAGACACAAGGCAAGAAAACAGTTCTGCTGTAGTTTTAGCTTGTTTATTATTTTTCTGTTAGATATGGAATACCACCCTTAGGCAGATTACAATCATGATCTATTCCCATCACCCAAATGTGGATAGCTCAGTTTACCAGGTGCTTTTGTTGACCTAAGCCCTGGGGGTAAAGTCTTGGCTGCAAGTTCTTTACCCAGGAGTTGCCCACTGGGGCTGCTTCTTGATACATGGTAATCTGAAGACAGAAGATCTGCAGGAAAGGTGAGCAACCCTTTGAGTGCTGATGTCCACATGTCCCACTTTGCCCCTCTGCACAGGGTCTCCTTTGGAGCTCCTATTGCATACTCCTGCACTTGTTGGGTATATCTGTATGTGTCTTTGTTGTTTGGAGCAAGTTTCTGTGGTAACTTAACCCTTTGGTTGATTATCTAGCATCTTTTGTGGGGTTTTGTGCACTTTCCCTACTGGGTTCAGTGTTTGGTCTTTTGACATGTTTTAGTGATGTTTGGTGCAAATTTACTTCAAAGTTAAAACTTAGCAAAAATTGTGTTTGGTGCGTCTTACCGCATAGTCTCCATTGCTCCATTCACTTCTATGGGACTGTACAGTTTGGGACATATCTCTGCAACCGCTCAACATAGCAACTTCAGAGACTGCTCATTTTAATTGTCTGCCCTTGCTTTACTATCAGGTCAACGTTTAGTGTGTTGGGGGGGATGGGGGGCTTCAGGGACTGTTGGGGTACTTTTTCTGGGAAAACTACATTTCCCATGAGCTCTTGCATCGCATGCTCGTTCCTGATTGGCTTCCGTCGTGGCACCCATTTTGTGAATTCCCTGAACGAGTACCTTATGCTGGGCCTGAACTCTCCTCAGAAGACTAACCCTTTGCCTGCCAGATAAGTGTATTTAACGATTTCTGGGGTGAAATTTTAATCCTACACACTGTATTTGGGTATTTCCTTTATACCATGAACGTTTTGACTCTGTGAGAATGTCTATTTCTTTGGGGCTAGGACTAAGACGGAGAACGTGGGGGTCTCTGCGTTCCCCTTTGCGCATTGATCTTCATGTCAATCAGGGTTGCCTAGAGAGTTCTCAGGTTTTTCATACCCAGCATGTTCTGTTGTCCCTGAGTATTCCCCAGGGAACTCCAGCCATACGTTAGAGCCAGTTTGGGTGCAAGAGTTCAAGGCTGCTACCAGAGACCTCCAGTATACATCTTGGCTCTTTCCATCCCAGTTACAGGGGGAAGTCTTCCGCTCCTGGCAGACCCCTACTTCTGTCAGATCCTCCCTACTGAAACCGCAGAGAGTACATGACAATCAGATTCCTCTGATGAGGAACTGTTGGTGGATTCTGACGCTGAGGAATGTTCTGCAGTGGTCTCCTCTCAGTTCTTTGGAGACCCCCCCCCCCCCCCCTCTTTGAGGCTGACCCTTATCCCTCTGCTGAGGGCCTGATCAGAGCTCCGTATTAAACACCCTAAACATTGCCTTGGTTCAAGAGGTTTCTTTGGACCTCTGATGTATTTCAGGAGCACAAAAGGCCCCGTATTTGTTTTCCACCTCTCCCCCACTCTGGACCGGTTAGTGTCTGAGTGGTAGTCTCCCAACAGAAAGCCTTCTGTCTCTGAAAAGTTTGCTAAGCTTTACCCCACTTTCTGATGTGGCACTAGCTCAGTGGGTTCATCCCCCCCCCCCCCAAAGGTGGATGGCCCTGTTTCTAGGACTTCTAAGTCTACTGCTTTGCCAGCTCCTGATGCTTCTGCTCTTACAGACTGGACTGGCTAGAAACTTGAGGCCTCCCTCAAGTCTATTTTTGCCACCGTGGGTACTTCCCTACTTCCAGCATTTGCTGCAGCCTGGGTAAATGGGGCCACTGTTCGTCAGGGGGCTCCCACTCCTGATATGTTGTGGCTACTTGCCAACATTTCTGAATCCCAGCATTAGGTCTCTGCTGCTTGGTCCTATCATGCCTGTGGTTGCCAGACGAGCTCCTTGGCTCAAGATCTGGTCTGCTGACACTGCTTCTCAGGAAGCATTGCTCTCCTTGCCCCTTCCGGGCACTTCTATGTTTGGGCAAGATCTTAAGGATCTTATTAGTGAGTCCACAGGGAGTAAGAGTACCCTCCTTCCTATAGTTTCCAGGAAGCAGACTCTTATCAAACGTAATAGTTTTTTTCATGCTTCCAGACTGAGACACATCTGGCGAACCAGTCGGTACCCCCAGCTCCACGTTCCTCCTCCAAGCCCAAGTCGTCGTCTTTGCACAAGACTTCTGACCCTTCTTCGGCATGACTCACCGAATCCAGGTCCCCACTCAGCTGTGGGTGGCCATCTGTGTCACTACCACAACGTCTGGAAAGACTCTGTGGTGGACCTGTTGGTTTTGCAGGTGGTGGAGGAAGGGTACAGGTTTCCTTTCGTGCCTCTTCCTCCCTTCAGGTTTTTCCCTTCTCGCATGCCTCGGGGCGTAGAGAAACTGGCACTATCCAGGCCCTTCTGGACAAGGACATTCTGGAACTGGTTCCCGTTCAGGACCGTGGTTTGGGTTTTTACTCAAACCTATTTGTGGTTTCCAAGAAGGATGGAGGGCTGTCATCTGATTTTGGACCTGAAGGATCTCCATTCCTTTGTGATAAAGACTCATTATCACCAGGAGTCCCTAAGGACTGTGGTTGTTGCCATGTCCCCCGGGGACTGCCTTGCTTCTCTGAATCTTCAGGACGTGTATCGACACATCACCATTCATCCAGAGAGCTGACAGTATCTCAGATTTGCCCGAGACCAAGGGCAATTTCAGTTTCCTACTCTTTCCTTTGGTCTGACTACAGCTCCTCAAGTCTTCAACCGTGTCCTGAGAGCTTTAGTATCTGTCCTCAACCAGGATGGCATCAGAGTTACTCCATACGTGGACAACCTGCTTCTGGGTCATGCACTCACCCATCACGGGTGGATTCTCAACATGGACAAGTCAGATCTTGTCCCATCCCAGCGTATGGTCTTCCTGAACCCTCTCTTCGACACTCGGCAGCGCATGGTGTTTCTCACAGATGAGGTGGCTCACCAGATCACCCACGGGTTTCCTCTGTCCTGGCTCACAATCCAGTTCCATCCAAGACCTTGTCCTCTCTACTGGGGAAGTTCATTTCCACCATAGAAGTCCCATTTGCTATGGCTCACACCAGGGAACTCCAGAGGTTTGTGGCCCAGGTGTGCAGGGGTCAGCCAGACCTCCTGAAGTTGTCAGTATCCCTCCCTCTTCATGTGGAACGGAGTCTGTCGTGATGGCTCAACCTCCAATCTGCTGAAGGGGAAGCCCTTCCTGGTGTCCTTCTGAACCACAGTGACGACAAATGCCATCCTTTCCGGCTGGGGAGCGGTCCTGGGTCACCTGAATGCTCAGGGTCGGTTGTCTCTGGAGGAATCTCCTTCCCATCAACGTGTTGGAGTTTCTGGCAACTTTTCATGCCCTTTGCCACTGGACATGCCAGCTGGAGGATTGTCCGGGTCCAGTCCAACTGCCACAGTGGTAGCTTACTTCAACATGAGAGGGTAAACAAGAAGTCTCACATTTTGGTTAGCGGTCCGGGCTATCTTGTCCTGGGTTGACAAACCTGTTTCTTCCATATCCGCAGTTCACATTCCTGGTGTAGACAACGTCATGGCAGGCTTCTTCAGTCAACACAATGAGGACAGCGGAGAGTGGGAACTGCACCCAGAGGTTCAACCTCATTGTTCAGAGGTGGGGTCTTTCATTCATCTACCTGATGGCAACAAGACACAACCAGAAGATTCCGACGTTCTGCTCTTGCTGGAGGGATCCCCTAGCTCTAGCAGTGGATGCCATGTCCATTCCTTTGTTTCCTTTGGCTTCCATCTTTCCTCCCCTCCCCATGTTGCACAGGGTGATAAGGAAACTGCGACTGGAGCGGCATCCAGTCATTCTGATTGCTTTGCACTGGCCTTGGCAGGCTTGGTTTCCGGAGCTTCTGGACCTGTGTGGCTGAGCCTTCCGGCTCCCTTGCGATCTGGATCTCTGGAAGAAGAGTGTCCATCGTCTAGCCTTGATGGCTTGGAAATTGAATCCTCACTACTGTGGAGGAAAGGGTTTTCTTCTGGTGTGTTGGCAACTATATGCTTGGTGCATGCAGGCCTGTTTCCTCTAGGGTTTTACCCTAGAGTCTGGTCTACCTTCTATATTGGTGTGCTAAGGACCTAGCTCCGGATTTTGATTTTTTTTCCTACGGTCCTGGCCTTCCTACAGGAAGGTGTAGACAAGGGCCTCAGTTTGAGTTCCCTTAAAGGGATAGTAATACTTCGTTTTAACTTTATTTTATTTTGTAGGCATTAAAAAAACATGAAGAATGATATAAGTCTTATCTCTCAAACCTTTATGGTTTAAGAGATATTCACAAGCAAAGTTTCCCCTCCCGCCCCTTTTTCCTAGTGTAATCCATCTCTTCTCAGATGTGAATCTGGTTGTATGACCAGACAGATAACAGAAGGGGACAATATTCTTTGTATGAAAACAATGAAATCCCTGCCCCCCTTGACAGGTTTTTCAGCTTTTTCCCTTATCTTAATTGAAGATTGTCCCTCTCTGCAGTCTACCTGGGCACCTCCCTTCTGGTCTGGTTGAACGGGGGGGGGGGGATACTTTGTGAATATCTGTTAAACCATAAAGGATTGAGAGATGAGACTTATATCGTTCTTCATGTTTTTTTAATGCCTAGAGACCATGTTTGTCTCTCCTGTGGCTAGCTGCAAGCCAAGGAGGGAAGGTAGGCTCTACTCTTCATTCACTTCTCAGGTTTGTTCCTGATCGCCTACCCAAAGTTAACAGTAACCTATATGGACTAAGAGAAAAGGATTTGACAGGTAAGACTAAAATCCTTTTCTTATTGGGCTATGTTTGAATAACCTGTAGAGACGGTTTGGTTAATTGTATTTAGTGCTTAGTAGTGATAAACAAGGGCTAATATGGTTAATTTATTGTAATTAGTGCCCTCTGCTTGTTTTCAGAAAGGTTCTTCCTTAGCCAATTGAAGGAAATAAATCCCTATAGTGATTGCTGTGATAATGGAGCCAGGGAGCCCTAGAAAAGGCTGGAATTGCTGTTCCTGTAGTGCAATTTGTAAGCCTAGATTTTAGGCCACAGACATACAGGGTGTACAAGTCTGCATAACACCAGATCAGTTTTAGCTGTTGGTGGTCCTTTTGAAAGCCACATTTAAACTTATTAGCCCCTATGGTGCCTCCAGATTGCTGGAGAATGTCTGCTCTTAGATTTTCTGAATATGGCCCTAAATCCACTTTGCATCAGCACAATATATTTTTTTTGCCATTTACTTCATTTTTGCAGAATGGATTCTAGTAGTACACTTTATGCAGCCATTTGTGCACTGTATAGTTGGTTATATGATACTTTACCACTGAGATTAATTACCTCTGTTTTCAGTTACAGCATTGGTAATGACCCAGCTCGGTGGCTCTCGGTAAACAAGGACACTGGCATAGTCACTGGAAATGGCAACCTGGACAGAGAGTCGGAGTATGTCAAGAATAACACGTATACAGTCATTATGTTGGTGACCGATGATGGTAATTCTGGTTTATATGTTCTTCCATTGGCTATAATCCTATACCATTATGGCAATATGTGGTGGTCAAGTTCACCAGTGGGCTACAGTCTGTATTAAATATGGGTGAAAAATACTCACCTGCTTGGATGCTAGAGGCAGCTTTGAAATGCATTTGATGCACCACTTGTACTTGAAGGGAAGCATGCGTTTACTCAAAAGAATTAATTGTATTTTATTTATCCTTGACTTGCTGTAGGAGTCCCAGCTGGGACTGGAACAGGAACACTTGTGCTGAACGTGATGGATGTCAATGACAATGGTCCTGTCCCCAGCCCTCGTACATTCACAATATGCAACCAGAAACCAGAGCCACAGATTCTTAAGATCACTGATGCTGACCTCCCTCCTAACACCTACCCTTACAGCATAGAGCTCATGCATGGCTCTGATTTATCATGGGTGGCTGAACTTGACACCTCAGGTAACTTCTGCTTTGAATGTAGATCACTGCATACCGAACCCTGAAGATGTGAATTTGCCTGAATGATTATTCTTGCCTTTTATCCTTTTCTATGGTATTTTGTGTTTTTAGATGTGGATTTGAGATCAATTGCACCACTGTATTGGTTGTGTTAAAGTGGCAGGAGGGGAGGGGTAAGGAAATGTGGAGAGGAGCATAGAAGGTGGAGGGAAAACAAGCAGGATTGAGCTTTGTAAAGAAGTGGACAGGAGTCAAGAGTTGTTGGGGAGGGGCAATGATAAGGCAAGTCAAGGTGAAAAGGATTGCTGGAAGTCTAAATGAAGTGGTGTGGAAGGAGGCATTGGTCATATATGTAAAGGGGCTTAGAGGGCAACAGTTGCCGTTGTGCTCAGTCAATGAAATATGCAGTTGTGATCAAAATTATTCAACCCCCATTGCAAATCAGGTTTATGTCAAAATGTACATACTTTCAGCTGTTTGCAATGAACAAATCAAACAAAAGAAATGTGAAATGCTTCAAGTGGGTTCCCCAAATTCAACTGAAAATGTGACTTATGACTTATCCAGTTTCAAAATTATTCAACCACTTCATGGCAAGCACCTTTAGTACTTAGCAGAGCCCCTTTTTGTGTTATGGTCTGTTGCAAACGAGATGCATATCCAGACACCAGCTTCTATCAGCATTCATGAGTAGTCTTAGCCCATTCCTCATGAGCAACGGCCTCCAGTTAAGTAATATTATTGGTTTTGCATGCTGCAACTGCCTTCTTCAAATCCTAGCAGAGATGTTCTGTGGGGGGTTTTAGGATTTCCTGATACTTCAGTGAATCCATCTTGCCTTCCATACGCTGCAGGTTTCCAGTGCCAGAGGATGCAAAGCAGCCCCAGAGCATAAATAGAGCCACCACCATGCTGAACCGTATGCAGTGTGTTCTTTTCAGTGTATGCGTCATTCTTCTTCCTCCAGACATACCGCTAATCCATCAGGCCAAAAAGTTCCAGTTTTTATCTCTCCACAGAGCAGAATCCCAAAACATATGTGGCTTATTTATGATTTTGAGCATATTGGAGCTGACCTTTCTTGTGCTTTTGGGTCAGTAGTGGTGTATGTCTTGGAGTTCAGGCATGGAAACTTCCTGTGTTTAGTACACGCCTTACTGTGCTCATTGAAACCTCAGTGCCTGTTGCCACCAAGTCTCTCTGCAGGTCTTTTGTAGTCACTCGAGGGTTTTTCCTCAACCTGCCTTCTCAGAAATCTGGTTGCAGTTGTTGTTTTTTCTGCCCCGTCCAGGTAGTGTAACCACTGTTCCTTTGACTTTGATTTTGAACTTGTGAATTATGCTTGCAACAGTGTCTCTAGGAACATTCAGTACCTTCACTTTGTATACTGTTCCTTGTTTGTGAAGGGCAATCTCTTCTCTTAACTTCTTGGACCATTCTTTTGACTTGGCCATATTTCTAACATGCAGTCAAAGGTGACTCAACAAACCCCTTGCCAGTTCATGTATTTCATGTGTTCCAGCTAAAGTACTCCTGGTGCAACTAATGAAGCCCTTGATTAGTTGCATCAGATGTGCTTCAGACAACATCTGTTTTGCATATTTGTGCTGTTGTGAGGGATTCGTTTCAGGGGACTGAATCATTTTGAGACTGGAGAAGTCTTAATAAGTTGCATTTTTAGTTGAATTTAGGGAACCACTTGAAGCATTTGTTGTGTTTTGTCCCTGCCATGGACCTAATGTCTTCAGCCTATCTGATAAAGACAAGCGACCTGCTGGAGTTGGCACTAGATGCTGTTGTGACTCCATGGCAAGGTTGGCTTTGACGGTGTGCCTCTTGAAACTGACCTGAGAAGGTAGGACTTTTCAGCCAGTCTTGACTATGATTCAGTCATAATATAGGGTCTGATCTTTGTTTGTGGTGTCAAGAACATGGCTCGTGACTGTCACACACACAGCTTTATATCTGACTACCATGTTTATCGGGAGGTGGTTCTTCATTCTCTTGGTCCTAAGCCCTCTATGCAAGAACAGTACCGGAGCTGCTCTGGACTTGGGTGTCTTTGGACAGAGTCATTAAGTCAATGCATGACCTAGTGATGTGCATCAGACTTTGTTTGATATGGGCTCTTATGAACTGTACAGTGAACAAGATGAGAACTACATTTTGTGAGAGGATGCCTAACCAATGGTTCACAATAGGACAGTTCTTTGAAAATGGACAGTATAATAAACCTGTTGCAAGATGCTGGTTGGAGAAAGGGCATGAATTATCAAGTCTTAGGGCTATGTTTGACAAAATAGCCAAACCACAGAGAGGGGACATTAAGGACTCCTTGCTACAAAGGGTGTGGGGAGGTGAGGGGTGCAGCATAGTGGATTTTTTTTTTTTTTTCCCCTCTCCCCTTACCTCATTTCACACTTCTAGATGATTAGTGTTATCTTTTGCCAGCTTTCTTTTCTCTAGCTGTCTATGGAATGTTAATAGGTGTTTGTGTTGTATTCTGATTTTGGTACCAGCTGCTAGAGAATCTAAGCATAGTTTTATTATAGTTCTCTCTCTCTAACGGAGTGCAGCATGTGTACTGTATGACTGTTCATTATTTAACACTCTTATTGTTGGGTGATGACTCTGGAGGGGCCTCTCCTTTCTATACTGTGTGGTGCATCCGTTACTAACCACGGTGGTTACAATCACTGGCCGTTTTTAACGTTCCACCCATGTTGAGACAAGTATGTGGTTTCCATGAGATGCTACTTTTTGCTTGTCCAGTTGACAAGCGTTTGTAGCAGACATTGCCCCATATAATATGCACTGAGCATCCAATTTTGTGGTGCTCTGTTTGTTTTTGACACTTGACTGCACCATGTAACCAGCTCTTTGTTTCTATATTTCAGTTCATTGGTTGTAATTTCACACACATACTGTACATTGCAACTCAGATTATATATTGTCTCTGCTGTGCAATGTCAGTGAGTGTATCCACAGCCCTGCCTGACATCCCTATATGGCTAATCAACTCTATCATGTATAGTTGTTATATTGGACATTTTTGCAAGTTAGTATTACTTTATTGCCATACACATACTGTATTGATCTTAGCCTTTCTTTGTTCTTACCTGTTGCACATAGAGAAATTGGATCCATCATCTTTTGTGAAAAGTCTAGTACTGGGTTTATACTATTACATCTATTTTACAGTTGTTTATGGAGTTTCTCTTCACTAGTATGGTACCCTACATGAATGTGTAATTAGATGGAAAGATGACGACATGGATGACATAATACCAATTATTTTGGGCACGCTGTTCGAATTGCATATATCTGTGTCTGCTTTGTGTCTGTCACTTTATCACATTGATACTTTTACAGTAAACCACACGGTGATGGTAAAGTCTGAGTCTTTGCCATGTATGTATGTAATTTTTGTATGCATGTGATCTCTGAAGTCTTTCTAGGTCACAGTTCCTTGAAGCAAATGGGATTCAATAGGCCTGAAATGGCTTAGGAGTTACTAGCCTTCCCCAGACTGAAATCTGAATTTATGGACTGCAAGAGATCCGATGTGTTGTATTCATGGTCAGACTGTGTTTGAGACTGCATGAGATGTGTGGTGTGTGTTTTGCAGAGAGAATACATTTAGCCATAATTTATATACTAAACTTCAAACCTATGGAAAGACTTCTGTGTTTTAACAGTGCCACATTGTATGTTCACTAGGTACATCAATGCTCCTCAGACCAGTCGAGGAGCTGAAGAAGGGAGACTACAACATCTACGTGCGTCTGTCTGATGCACTGCACTGGCAGCAGCTGACTGTGGTGAATGCAACTGTATGTGACTGTGAGGGTAGTGTGGTCAGATGTCAGGAGAAGAGAGCAGCTGGTATTGATCTTCCCATTATCCTGGTCATTTTGGGTTCTGTCTTGGCACTATTGAGTAAGTAAACTGTTTAGGGATCTTTGATCCCTTCTTCTGTGATTAGAAAATGAAACACCCAGTTTTCACATTGTAGTATTCTGGAAAGCTGATGTACTAAGAACAATATGGGAAGATGCATAAAGGTGTGATCATGTGGAAGGTCTCTCTAACTTGGGAGAGCTTACTGCAGAGGCTCTATAGAATAACAAGGAATTGGAGCATTTGTCACTTTTGGATTAAGTTATCTCCACTTTATCCTCTCTATCGCACCTTGGTACATAACCCCTTTAGAGTTATTCTGGGACACACACTTTTTTATATTTTGATCTTTTAACTCCTTGAGTGCTAGTGAGGTCTCGCATTGCATTGTCTCTAGCAATCAAAAGGTTAAAGAACCTAGTCAAACTGAGACTTTCGTAAGCTCTTTACCCTACGGTGTAGTTGATTCCTCTGCAGTTCCAGTTCTTAAGTCTCTTTACATTTAGAAAGCTTTTAAATGTCCGCACAAAAGCATAACAGCCATATAAGCGAACTGATATTGAAGAGCATGTTTTGGTAAATTGAGGTCTTCAGCTGGCTAAGGATTCTAATTGAAGGCCTCAACAACTGGAGACCTCAGGTTGCCAGTGTCTGATGTAGTGATCCTAGGATTGTCCTGAATGCCACAACTCCTGTATCTCTTGCAGTCCTCTTGCTTCTGCTGCTCCTTTTCCTGAAGAGGAAGAAGGTGGTAAAAGACCCTCTGCTGCTGCCAGAAGATGACACAAGGGACAATATATTTTATTATGGCGAGGAGGGTGGAGGAGAAGAGGACCAGGTAAGATTTGGGGGGGGAGTCTAGAAAACTTAAAGTTTAGTGACTAGGAAAAAAATGAGACAGGGGTATAGGAGAGGGTGTAAGGTTGAATCTGCTGCATTGTGTTCTGATACCCTTCTTAATGGGTTTGTGTCTCAAGGATTATGACCTCAGCCAGCTACACAGAGGCTTGGATGCTCGCCCTGATATTATGAGAAATGATGTAGTCCCCACATTGATGCCTGCTCCTCAGTACAGACCGCGGCCATCAAATCCTGATGAAATTGGCAACTTCATTGACGAGGTGTGTTTGGGGGTAATGGTAATTATGGGATTATTTTGATCAAGAAAAGGAATACAATAAAATACATATGCTAAGTCTCTTATTTTAACACCTTCACTTATCAAGGTAATTACCATATATCCAGCAGCCATGTATTAAATTTTGCTGGTACTGTTTGTGTTTAATGGGTAGTTATCACAACTTTTCACTTGCCTTCATGCTAAGGGACATGTAATAGTAAAATAGAGTATGTATGGGATAAAATTACTTTATCAATAGGGATGTTATCTATAAAATGGCACTTTAACTCCTTGAATGTTAGTGAAGTCCCCAACTCACTGCGTTTTGAAGACTTCTAGCATTTAAAAGCCTGAAATGACAGACTAGTTAACATGGCAAGGTAAGGCCTCTTAACATTAGAGGTGAAAGTTGTGCACATGGAGCCTGCTGTGTGAACCAATTGTGGTCTCAAAACTGTATTTCGTAGTATGTCAGGTGTGAGATGTTACATTTTAAAATCTGATATTATAATTTACTGAAAGTATTTTGTCTGTCTAATACAGGTTGCTGGAAACTTTGGGTAGGCGATCTGCCCCTTTAATTGTAAGCAGGAACAGTTCTAGAATTGTATGCAGGTGGTGGAGTCTACCTTCCCTCCTTGGCTGCAGCTAGCCAACCAGCCCCAGAAAGATTTGTTCTTTGGTGAAAACACAGGCAAGAAAGCAGTTCTGCTGTAGTTCTAGAATTTTTTTTTTTTTTTTTTAATTTTTCTGTTAGATATGGAATACCACCATTAGGCGGATTACCATAACAGACAATGCTAGCTCAGTAACAAGATGCTTTTTGTGCACCTTAAAGGGATAGTAATACTTTAATATTACTATTCCCCATATTGTAGATATTTGAAAGAATTTCATAGCAGCCAGATTCATCTCTCAAACCTTTATGGTTTGAGAGATAACCGAATGCAAAGTTCCCCACTCCCTCCCCCCTCCCTTCCCTGAAGTCAGCGTTGTACTGACTGCAGGGATATCCAGTCTGACTTTAATTAGGTGGCTCTGCAGCAGAGCAGAGATCGCGTTGGTGAAAGTTTCAGTGAAATAATTCTGTCTTCTACGTGTGCTTGCAAACCAAGCACACGTAGAAGACCAGTTTCAGTGAAATTATTTTTCACTAACTCTCTCAGCTCACCTGCAGAGCCGCAAGCCTATCGTATGACAGATTTCCCCTGCAGTCAGTACAAAGCTGACTTAGGGGGATGGAGGAGGGAACTTTGCTTCTGGATATCTCTCAAACCATAAATGTTTAAGAGATGAACCTGGGGGCTATTAAACTTTTTTGCAAATATCTACAATATGGGGAATGGCAATAAAGTATTACTATCACTTTAAGCCCTGGGGGGAAAATCTTGGCTACAAGTTCTTTCCTCAGGAGTTGCCCACAAAGGCTTCTTAATACATGGTAGTCTGACCACAAGATCTGCAGGAAAGGTGAGCAAGCCTTTGAGTGCTGCAGGTCCACATGTCCCGCAGTGCCCTTCGGCACAGGGGTGTTTTTCATTTAGAGTTCCTATTGCACACACCTGCACTCATTGGGTCTCTGTATGTCTGTTGGGTGTTTGGAGCAGGTTTATGTGGTAACTTAACCCTTTAGCTGCTGGTTTGCATCATCTGGGGGGGGTGTTCTGACACTTTTCCAACTGGTTCAATGTTTTTTGGGTATCCGAACATGTTCTAGTGATTCATGCATTTTTATTTTACGGTTTCAATTTTGTAAAATTTGAGTGACTCTCTTTACTTCATAGGCGCCATTGCTCCATTCACTCCTATGGGACTTAGTTTGGGACATATCTCTGCAACCGCTTAACCTAGCGACTTCAGAGATGGCTCTTTTTCTTGTCTGACCTTGCTCTATCAGCTGGTTCATGTTTCTAGTATGTTGGGGGGCTCAGGGGGCTTTGTGCACTGTTGGGGTACTTTTTCTGGGAAAACTACATTTCCCATGAGCACTTGCTTCGCGCGCTCTTTTCTCATTGGCTCCCGCTGTGGCAGTCCTTTTGTGCCATTTCCAGAATGAGTATCCTACACGGGCTTGGAATCTCCTTCTCTCATCTGCTGATTAAACCTTCGCCTGCCAGATAGGTGTTTTAGTGATGTCCCTGAGGGTCTCCCAGATTCCTCTGATGAGGAACTGCTGGTGGATTTAGATGTTGAAGAATGTTCTACTGTGAGCTCCTCTCCGTTTTTTTGGGGACCCCTTTGAGGCTGATCCTGAGCCCTCTGCCGAGGGCCTGATCAGGGTTGTCTTGACTACCCTAAACGTTCCCTTAGTTCAAGAGGTTGCTTCTGATCCCTCTGTTTCAAGAGCCTAAAAAGCCCCTTTCCACCTAACCCCACTCTTGACTGCCTTTTGTCTGAAGAGTGGAAATCGCTGGACAGGAAACATTGTGTCCAAGAAATTTGCCAAGCTTTATTGAGGCAGCGCTTGCTTAGTGGGTTCATCCTCCCAAAGTGGATGCTCCTATCTCCAGGTTATCAAAGTCTACTGCCTTGCCAGTTTCTGATGAGTCCGCTCCGAAGGACTGGACTGACAAACTTGAGGTCTCCCTCAAGTCCATTTTTGCCACTGCTGGTACTGCCATGCGTCCAGCGTTTTCTGCGGCATGGGTTATAACTGGGCCATTGCTGTCTGGAATTAACAGCTCACCCTGGCTGTCTGTCAGGGTGCTCCTACTTCGGGCATGTTGCGGCTTCTTGCCAACATTTCTGAGGCCTAGCACTTTGTTTCTGCTGCCTTGTTTTATGCCATTCGTTTGGTGGCTAGGATTTCTACCATGTCTGTGGTTGCCAGATGGGCTCTTTGGCTCAAGATCTGGTTTTCTGACACTGCTTCCAAGAAAGCCTTGCTCTCCTTGCCTTTTCAAGGCACTTCATTGTTTGGGTCAGATCTCAAGGATCTGATTAGTGAGGCCACAGGGGGTAAAAGTACCCTTCTGCCCTTGGTCCCCAGAAAGAAAACGCCGCTTATGCATAATCTGTATTTTCATTCCTTTCAGACTGAGATGCACCTGGCCAACCAGACGGTTCCCTCAGCTCTGCGTACCTCCTCCAAGCCCAAACAGCAATGGAAGCCCAAGGTCTCCTCCAAGCCCAAGGCTTCCAAGCCGCCTTCGGCATGACTCGCCGAACCCTGGTCCCCACTCTGCTGTAAGTGGCCGTTTGAGTCTCTACAGCAGCGTCTGGGAGGAATCGGTGGCGGACCCAATGGTTTTACAGGTGGTGGCGGAAGGATACAGGATCCCTTTAGTTTCTTTCTTTCTCATATGCCTCAGGGCGTAGAGAAACTCCGTCTGTTCAACAGCGCTATTCAGGCGCTTCTGGACAAGGATGTTCTAGAGCCGGTTCCAGTTCAGGACAGAGGTATGGGTTTTTACTCTTACATCTTTGTGGTCTCCAAAAAGGACGGTGGTTGTCGCCCTAGTTTTGGATTTGAAGGATCTCAATTCCTTTGTGATCCAGGCTCATTATCACCGGTAGTCTCTGCGGATGATTATTGCTGCCATGTCCCCGGGGGAATTCCTTCTCTGGATCTTCGGGACGTGTATTTACACATCGCCATTCATCCGGAGAGTCCGCAGTATCTCAGATTTGCCTGCGACCGAGGGCAATTTGTTTTCAGCTCTTCCCTTTGGTCTGACTACATCTCCAAGTCTTCAACCATGTTCTTGGGAGCCTTAGTGTCTGTCCTCCACCGGGACGGCATCGGAGTTACTCCATACATGGACGACCTGCTTCTGAAGGCACCTTTTTCAGAACTTCATCAGCGGGTTCAGCTATGCATTCATGCTCTCACCCATCACGGGTGGATCATCAACATGGACATGTCAGATCTCGTCCCATCAGAAGAGCATGGTGTTTCTCATGGACGCGGTAGCTCACCAGATTGCCCACAGGGTTTCTGCAGTTCTGGCTCACGATCCAGTTCCAGCCAAGAAGCTGTCCTCTCTAGTTGGGGAAATTGATCTCCACCATAGAAGTGGTCCCGTTTGCCATGGCACACACCAGGGAACTCCAGAGGTTTGATCCAGGTGTGCAAGGGTCAGCTGGACCTTCTGAAGATGTCAGTGTCCCTCCCTCTTCATGTGGAACAGAGTTTGTCATGGTGGCTTGACCTCTCCAACCTGCTGAAGGGCAAGTCCTTTCTGGTATCCTTCTGGTCCACGGTGACGACGGATGCCAGCCTCTCCAGCTGGGGAGCGGTCCTGGGTCGTCTGAGTGCTCAGGGTCTGTGGTCTCTAGAGGAATCTCTCCTTCCCATCAATGTGTTGGAGACTCTGGCGATTTTCATGCCCTTTGTCATTGGACACCTCAGCTGGAAGACTGTCCAGTCCGGGTACAGTCCGACAACACCACGGCTGTGACTTGCATCAAAAAGCAGGGCAGAACAAGAAGTCTTGCCACTTGGTTAGAGATCAAGGCTATTTTGTCTTGGGCGGAAGAACATGTTCCTGCCATATCCGCAGTGCACATTCCTATCGTAGACAACTTCATGGCGGACTTCCTCAGTCGACACACAGTGGACAGCGGAGAGTGGGAACCACACCCAGAAGGGTTTACACTCATTTTTCAGTAGTGGGGTCTTCCTTGCATCAACCTGATGGCGACCAGACACAACAGGAAGGTTCCGAGGGTCTGCTCTCGGTGGAGGGACCCTCTAGCTCTGGCGGTGGATGCAATGTCCATTCCTTGGTTATTCCCTCTGGCCTACATCTTTCCTCCCCTCCCAATGTTGCACAGGGTGTTACGGAAACTGCAACTGGAATGCTGTCCAGTCATTCTGATTGCTCCATACTGGCCTCACCAAGCTTTGTTTCCAGTGTTGCTGGATCTGTCAGTGGCGAAGCCATTCTGGCTCCCTTTCTGTCCGGATCTTCTACAGGGTTACCTGTGGAAGGAGGATGTTCATCGGCTAGCTTTGACTGCTTGGAAATTGAATCCTCAATATTGAAGGAGAGTTTTTTTCTTCTGGTGTGGTGGCTACTGTGATCAGTGCCCGCAAGCCTATTTCATCCAAGATCTACCATCGTGTCTGGTCATCTTTTCTATCTTGGTATGCTGACAAGGACCGGTCTCAGGAATTTGATCTGCCTACGTTCCTGGCCTTTTTGCAGGATGGCATGCATAAGGGCCTCAGTTTGAGTTCCCTTAAGGTTCAGACTTCTGCACTCTTTTCTTTCAGAAGTGCATTGCTATTCTTCCTGATGCCAAGGTTTTCTTCCAGGGCGTTGCTCATACTTGTCCTGCCTTCAAGAATCCCGCTCCTTTGTGGTATCTTAACTTTGTTGTGGGCGTTCTTCAGCTCCCTCTTTTTGAGTCCTTGGCTACTAGTCCTCTATGCCTGTTGATGTGGAAAAGGTCTTTCTCCTGGCGATTGTCAGTTCGCAGTGTCGCGGAGTTGCATACTCTGTCCTGTAAAGCGTAGTAGTAGTAGTACAAGGTGGTGCTTTGCACTTCTTAGGCGTTTCTTCCGTAGGTGGTTTTGGAGTTCCACATCAATCAGGAGGTTGTTGTGCTGCCTTTCTGCCTCTGACAAGGAGAGGGATCTCCACTTGTTGGATGTGGTGCATTCTCAAGTTATATGTACATTGCACTGAGTCTTTCCAGCAATCTGACGTGCTGCTGGTCATTCCTGAGGGTCCCAGGGCAGGAAGACCTGCATCCGAGCCGAGTAAGGTTTACAAGCTGAGGAAGAAGCCTGTCCCCTTTCAGGTCACTGCTCATTCTAAAAGATAAATTGGGACTTCTTGGGCTTACAAGAATCAGACCTCTGCTGGTTAGTTGTGCAAGTCTGCCACTTGGTCATCTGTGCACACCTTTTCGGAACACTACTGTGTTTGTGCCGTCATCGGCTGACGCCAGCTTTGGGAGGAGGATCCTGGAGACTGTCTTGGCTGTCTAGGATCTTTTGGTCCTTTGTGCTTCCTTCACTTTTGAGCCCTGTTGGCTCTAGTTCCACGTGCTGTGTAACAGTTCTTGGGGTGATGTTACCCCTGTTTAGTGCCCGTTGACACTTCATTTGTTTTGTTGGGCTATCTCTGATCTGATGGTTCATATCTGCTCTGGTGACTTTGGGAGCCTTGTGCCTGGTCCTTGCCTTCAGTCCCACCTCTGAGAAACTAAATGGTTGGACATCCCAAAGTTACCAGTAACCTGTATTGGATGACAGAGAAGAGGATTTTAGTCTTAAATCCTTTTTTCTCTTAGTCCATATAGGTTACTGGTCTCCTACTCTGTCAAGGGACCATGCTTGGCACTCCTGTGGCAGACCGTGGGGGTCCTTCAAGATCATGCCCACAGGAGTGTCTTCCCCCCCCCCCCTCCCCCCCCCCCCCAACTAACTTGTTAATAGTGTCTCAAATCTTTCTGGAGCTGGTTGGCTAGCTGCAGCCAAAGAAGGAAGGTAGGCTCCACCCCCTGCATACAATTCTAGAATTGTTCCTGCCTACATTTAAAGGGGTGGTTCGGCTACTCAGTTACCAGTAACCTGTATGGACTAAGACAAACGGATTTAACAGGTAAGACTAAAATCCTCTAATGTAAGAAGGGGGCTTGGTGTAAGCTGGTAAATGCTAAAATTCTTTCTGTTTAGAGCAAGTCATGCCCCTGAGGCATGGAAGGGTTAAGCTTCCACTAGGTCTATTTCTTTTGAGTGGACATTACTTTGATGTCCAGAGCTGCTCGTGACTGGAAATTGCTTAATGGATTCTCTGCATCATTAAAAACAGAATTTCTTTCTGTAAAAGCTGATGGAATATTCACAGCCTAATGCTTTTCTGTCTCCTGAAAGTCATGGTACTGCTTCCTCCATTTTAAAGGGATAGTAATGTTTCATAATAAAAGCAGCTTTAATTAATAATCATAGTATTTGGACTTTGGAGAGCGTTTCCATTCTGTCAGACTTGTAGTTCAAGAGTAATTCAATGACAAAATATCCCCCTCCCACCCCTTTTACTGATGTAACACTGTTCACCCAGATCAGAAGGGAGATGCCCAGGTAGACTGCAGAGAGGGACAATCTTCCATTAAGATAAGGGGTAAAACCTGAAAAACTTGTCAAGGGGGGCAGGGCCTTCATGGTTCTCATAGGAAGAAGACTGTCCCTTTCTGTTATCTGTCTAGTCTTACAACCAGATTTCACATCTGAGAAGAGATGGCTTACACTAGGTAAAAGGGGCAGGAGGGGAAACTTTGCTTGTGAATATCTCTCAAACCATAAATGTTTGAGAGATAAGACTTATATCATTCTTCATGTTTTTTAATGCCTATAAAATAAAGATAAAATGAGGTATTACTATCCCTTTAACTAGCTTGCCAGTCTGTGCAGCTTACTCTGCAAGGTGTGGCATACCCGTCTGGCAACAAAAGTGTTTGCCATGCACACTTTAAAATAGAACTTTACCTAATGAGCCCTCACTTAGCTTTCTGTGGCCTAGAATCTGAATGGTCCCTTTTTGAATTTTACCCTTAAGTCATGTCTGCCTCCATGGATATAGCATCTTGAAAGAACAATTGTGGGACAAGCAAATGGCTTTATAAGAGGTGTTTGGGGTTTTTAACCTCTCGAATGCTAGTGAGCAGAATTGTTTCCATGATCATCTAGCATTTAGCAGGTTAAAACCATGATTTTAAATCCATTTGTCCCCATAATTCTTTTGGTTTGCTTAAGAGTTAACGAAGTTCTTCTTGGTACATAATTATCCTTTTTTGTGAAGTTGATTGTAATGTGCTGCTGGGCTTGCTGGAACACTGACTTGTCATTCTGTGTAAACTTGCTGTTCACTTTTCTGCTCTCCTATCTCCAGAACCTACATGCAGCTGACAATGACCCCACTGCTCCTCCATATGACTCCCTCCTTGTGTTTGACTATGAAGGCAGTGGCTCTGAGGCTGCCTCACTCAGTTCCTTAAACTCATCTAGCTCTGATGGAGACCAGGATTATAACTGTCTAAATGACTGGGGACCCCGATTCCGTAAGCTGGCCGATATGTATGGTGGAGATGAAGAGTAGTTTGGCGTGCCAAGAGAAACTCTGTGGATCCCTCCAACAAATGGAACCACTGCCATATCGCCTTATTAGCACAAGGGCATGTCATTTGAAAACACTCAGCCTGATCTGTTACGTTTATGCAGTTTATCTGCTGTACCTTTTTCTGGCCTTTTCATCCATGGTCCAACCCTCTGCTAGTGTGTGAAGCCACTGAATCTAGTCTTTCTAGGGCCAATTCAGTGGCAATGGGCTGCAGAGCTTGACACTTGAAGATGAACCACAATTCCCTTTGAGACTGAGGATGTTCTAATGTCCTCTGTCCTCCAATCCTGTGTGCATTTCTGAAGGATTTTTCTGCCAGTGCCTTCCTTTTCAAATCCTCTGGACAGTGAGTGTAAATGTTCCTTCATGTAGATTTGGATTCTCAAGCTGTACTGTGGGGGATCCAATGTTCCCTGCTCTAGTTGTGTAGCATTCACATACTTCTACAGCTTCATTGCCCTTCTCTCCTGCAATATTAAGACCATAAGAACAATCTTGAACGGCTACCAGTTTCTGCTGCTTCTGTCTGTTTTGAGAATTTGGAAAGCTACATACAATACTAGCTTGTGCTTCTTCGTGTGCTTTGAAAACACTGGAATAAAAAATTACTGGGATCAACATGTCGAATTTGCAACACCCCTACAGTTTGTCAGTCACCTGTTCAAAAGACTGGTGTAGAAATGGAATGTGAGGATGTTTATATGGTGTAAAGTTATTAACCCTTTCAGTGCCAGAGGGGTATAAAAAGCATTGCATAGCAATGCTTTGGATACCCCTCTAGCACTCAAAGGGTTAATAAAACATGTCTGCTGTTATAAAAGGAGAATTGGGAGGGACTGCGTTGTGGCTTTTGTATCAAGTATACTGAGATTTATTAAAACACTGCCCAGGGAAGCAGCTGAACTAAACAGGAGCTAAACAACTGCAACATAGTGGCAATTGAAGATTCTTCATTTTCCCATTGATTTTAAATGAGGCTCTTAATCCTTTGACTGTTTTGTAGTGTGTTTGAGACCTCTAAGAATCAACTGGTTAAAAGCCTCATCTTAAATTAATGGAGAAAAAAAATATATAATTCTGGATCGGTGTCCAACCCCCACCCCTGAGTGGTATGGTACAAAGATCGGCCACATGCAGCGAATCAGGGGCAGCTGTGAAAATCGATGCAGTAGTCTTCTGGGTTCCTGATGTGCGCAGTGTTCCCAATGTCTCTGGCAATGCTGTGCACGATTTTCTAGTTCCTGTATATTTAATCCAACACTGGAATGAGTCTGTAGCATACATCAGATCACTAAATAGTACCATACCATTTGTTTTATACCTGTTTGGGGGGGGGGGGGCGCAACGTTTTAATAAATCTCTCCACTCGGTGGCTGCAATTATGTAGCTCATTAAGTCTGCTCTTATCAGAGCAGACATTTTTTATGATTTACCCCTAAAATAAATTACTAAATCTCCCTATTCACTATACCCATTTTCTGAAATCTGTGTATATTTTTTTCCTCTATGAATATTTATGGGAAATAAAAGATTTTGTACTTAATGTTGAGTCTCCAACACACTGGTGTGCGTTTAATAAAACTTGTTTTGGTTTTTGTTTTGGTTTTTTAAAGGTTCTGTTTTGAGTTAGTTTTTATTTAACTGCTGCTATCATTAATTCCAGGCTGAGACTGAGCGCTCTGAGACTGGGGCGTTCAGTCTCAGCCCTTCTTACTTGTGCCAGTTCATGTGATCGCTGTAGCAGCAATCACATGTACCGGCATAGTGACAGACAGAGGCAGCACGCAAAGCATGCTGTCTCTGCGTGTCTCTTCTACCTCTGTCTCCCTTGCTATCAAAGTAAGGGAGACAGAAGTAGAGAGGAGACACCTAGTGGCAAATGAGAATACAGCAGCTGTGGGTATTAACCCCTTCACTGCTGGTGCCAGAGGCTTGCTAAATGCAGGTCAATTTCTGACTTGCAATGATACATTAAAATTTTTGTTAAAAAAAAAAAAAAAAAAAAAACAATTTTGGAAGTGTGATTTGTTGTGGAGCTATGTAATACACTTATACACACCGCCAAATGTCACGGATAAAGTGTGAAAATAGGGTGGGGGAAAAAGGGACATGGGGATTTTCACCCAAGGGGGGGGGACAGTGGCCACTTTAAACTGCACATTTTGTAGGTATGACTGACCGGTCATACCTTTCATGCAGTCGCCATAAAAATGTAACCCTTTGTGCCCAATTGATCCCAAGAGAAAACAAAAATGGTGGGGTGTTTTTTTTTTTTTTTTTTTTAACTTTTAATAAAGGAAATGGTGGTTATCCATATAAGTAGGGTATCAAATGAAAGCCCTATCTGTGCTTAAAAAAACTGTATATAATTTATGAGGGTGGAATAAAAGCCCAAGAGGGAAAACACTGTTGAACAAAGACCTAGTCTCAAAGGTCAGAATTGCTCCGGTCCTTAAGGGAAAACGACCTCAGATTTTCCTGGTCCTTAAGGGGTTAAGGCATGTATTAATTTAGTGGGTCGAATGCATTTAGATATATCCAGTAGTGGAAAAAGTATTTTGGTAAAACTGCACCACTGGTCAAATTAAAACGCCCACGTTTAAATTGGGGGTCTTAACACTTGGGAAGTCTCAACATGTTGCTCTTCTATAGGTTGGAGACCTCTCTAGCATTTAAGGGGTTAAAAGACCCATTTAAATCAGTAAATCATGTGAATGAATGAATTTGTCTCCTATGGTACAGTTGCTTTGCTACATGTTTTCTCAACTTTCTGTATATGGCGCTTAGACTTGCCAATTACTGTTTTTGTGCAGCCAGCAAGCCCAATTTATGCAGATGTTTCTAGAACAAGTGACTGAGGTAGCTTGTACCTAGGGGGAATCTGCTGCACACCACTAACAATGCATTAGTAGGCTGAAACGCATGTTTGGTGTTGTGCTGTTTCTCTCATGCACAGGATTTGCCTGATATTTTGGAGCTGGATGTCTGAGGGTGGGGCCCAGTCTGCATCTTACAGAGGAATGAAAAATGTGATTTGAGGAGCACCTGAGCGGCTATCATGCCTTGAACCAAACACATTTGTTCTCTGTGTGCATTCCTCACACTTTATTATGTCTGAAAGCAAGCCCAAATTTATCGAAATGTTTCTAGACCAATTGAATGATTGGGGTAGCATGAAAGAATGCTCAACTTGAGTTTCATGCCCCCTTAATTCAAGCCTCTTTAACGCTCATAAGGGGTGTAATGTGTAGGAGTTCCAATGCATTTGAAAGCAACACACTGGACTTCCCTTGGTTATCAAAGATAATTCCTGTTTATTGAATGTAGTAAACAAATTAACACCTTGGATGGCAGAAGTTGCAGCCTGGAGGGGAAAAAAAAAAATAAAGCATAGTTCCAAGAATACCATTCTTCAGAATGGTAACATAAAATGTATGCATGTAAATACTCAGTCTTGGTAAGATGGGGAAACTAACTGATTTGCAATGTATTATCAGATTGGTATTACTGAAACCTGGTTTGAGTTACTTTTTAGGAGGTATATGGTTATAAAAAGAGGTGGGTATGTCTATGGGTAAAACATGCCTTAAAACCTAGTATAAGGGAAGATATCAAGGTTCCAGTGAGAATGTAGAGCCCGTGTTGGTTGAAATACACACTGGAGGTATACATAACTTTAATGATTTGATAAAAACCACCTTGAAGACCAACCTTTACTGCAAATGGTAAAGGCTTTTCAGTCAGGAAATGCAACCATCATTGAAATTTTCAACTACCCTGAAGTGGCTAGATAAATATGGCTCAACAAAGGGACTTAATTTAAGTATGATTAATGACCATTTCATGTGCCAACAAGAGGAGGCCTTGCTGGACATAATGTTCTGGAACTCTTCTGATATGATAAACAATATACAGGTATATAGTTTTATAGTTCAAGTGTGTTTGGGGGCTCAGGTGGCTTCGGGCACTGTTTGGGATACTTTTTTGGGAAAAACTGTTTCCCATGAGCACTTGTTTTGTGCCTATTTTCTGATTGGCTCCCGCAGCGGCAGCCATTTTGTGAGCTTTTATGGCGAGTATCCTACGCAGGGCTTGGACTCTCCTCATCTGCAGATTAACCCTTGGCCTGCCAGATAAGTGTTTATTTAGTATTTCTGGGGTGAAATATTGATCTTACACACTAATTGGGTGATGTACAGTTATTTTGACACTGAGAATTTCTATACCACTGGAGCTTGGGGCTAGACCTAAGACTAAGGAGGCTGGGGTTTCTGTATCCCCCATTGCGCATTGCTCTTCCTGTCACTTAGGGCTACCTAGAGTTCTCTGGTCACTTATGCCCAGCATGTTAAGTTCCTGACAGCAACCCAGGGACCTCCAGCCATGCTATAGAGCCAGCTTGGGTGCAAGAGTTCAAGGCTCCGACTTGGGACCTTAAGTCTACATTGCAACTCTTTCCATCCCAGATACAGGGGGCCTTTCAGGCATGGCAGGCCCCCTTTGCGATCAGGTCTTCCCTGCCCAAATCTCTGAGTACCTGATGTGTCCGATTCCTCTGAGGAGGAACTGTTGGTGGATTCAGATGTTGAGGAATGTTCTCTATTGGAATCCTCTAGGTTTCTTGGCGATCCCTTTAAAGCTGATACTGACCCCTCTGCTGAGGGCCTCATCAGGGCTGTATTATCTACTCTCAACATTCCCCTAGTTCAGGGGTTCCCTTGTGATTTCTCTGTTTTTCAGAAGCCTACTTAAGCCCCTTACATATTTTCCACCTAACCCCACTCTTGACCGTCTGGTTTCTGAGGAGTGGAAATCACCGGACAAGACTGCTTCTGTGTCCAGAAAATTTGCTAAGATTTGCCCTTTTTCTGAAGCTGTGCTTGCTAAGTGGGTTCATCCACCCAAGTTGGATGCACCTATCTCCAGGCTGTCTAAATCTACCAACTTGCCAGTCTCTGATGCTTCTGCTCTGAAGGACTGGACTGACAAACTTGAGGTTTCAAGTCCATTTTTGCTACTGTTGATACCGCTATGCGTCCAGCTTTTGCTGCTGCGTGGGTCAACCAGGCTGTTGCAGTCTGGGCTGAGTGTTGTGCTTCAAAGATATTGGCAAGGCGGCGCAATTTATCTGAAGTAGGTGCATCCTGACGGACAGCTGTGGTGAGTTGCTCAGTCCAGACTGCAACACTGCACCTACTTCAGATAAATTGCGCCGCCTTGCCAATATCTCTGAAGCACAACACTGTTTCTGCTGCATTATTTGATGCCATCCGCATGATGGCTAGGGTTTCTACTACATCTGTGGTGGCCAGGCGAGCCCCTTTTGCTCAAGATCTGGCCTGCTGACACGGCTTCCAAGAAAGCTTTGCTTTCTCTGTCCTTTCAGAGTACCTCCTTGTTTGGGCCTGATCTTAAGGACCTAATTAGTGAGGCCACAGGGGGTAAGAGTACTCTTCTGCCCTTGGTCCCTAGGAAGAAAATGCCGCTTAAGTGTAATCTGTTTTTTCATCCCTTTCAGAATGAGACCCGTCCTGCGAACCAAGTGGTTCCCTCTGCACCGCATCCCTCCTCCACGCCCAAACAATGGAAGCCCAAGGTCTCCTCCAAGGCTTCCAAGACTACTTCTGCATGACTCGCCAAATCTCAGTCCGCACCCTGCTGTGGGTGGTCGTCTGTGACTTTCACAGAGTGTGGGAGGATTCAGTGACAGACCCATGGGTTTTACAGGTGGTGACAAAAGGGTACAGGATCCCTTTCTATTCTCTTCCTCATTTTCACTTTCTCACACTCCTCAGAGTACCGAGAAACTGTGTTCGGCGCTGTTCAGGCTCTCCTGGACAAAGATGTCCTCGATCCAGTACCTCCCCCAGACAGGGCTTCGGGGTTTTATTCTAACCTCTTCGTGATTGCCAAAAAGGACGGCGGATGACTCCCTATTTTGGATTTGAAGGATCTCAACTCCTTTGTGACCCGGACTCACTATCGCCAGGAACCTCTGTGCACAGTGATTGCTGCCATGTCTCCAGGGGAGTTCTTTGCTTCTCTGGATCTTCAGGATGTGTATTTACACATTTCCATTCATCCTGAGAGCCAGCAGTACCTTCGGTTTGCCTGCGACAGAGGAGACTCAGTTCTCGGCTCTTCCCTAGGTCTGACGAAGGCTCCTCAGGTTTTCAACAGTGTTCTGGGGGCTTTGATATCCGTCCTCCACCAGGACAGTATCAGAGTTACTCCTTCCATGGACTTGCTTCTGAAGGCCCCCTCTGCAGACCTCCATCAACAAGTTCAGAATTGCATTCAAGCTCTCAACCATCACGGATGGATCATCAACTTGGGCAAGTCTGATCTTGTCCTGTCCTCCTTGGCCTTCTCTTCTATACTCGGAGCATGCTGTTCCTCCCGGATGAGGTGGCTCACCAGATTGCCCACAGGGTTTCAGTGATTCTGTCTCAGGATCCGGATCCAGTTCCGAAGCGGTCTTCTCTGGTGGGGAAGTTCATGGCGCACCAGGGAACTCCAGAGACTTGTAATCCAGGTGTGCAAGCATCAGCCAGATCATCAGAGGACGTCTGTTTCCCTTCCTCTTCATGTGGAACTGAGCCTGTCATGGTGGCGAGACCTCTCCAACCTGCTGAAAGGGAGATCCTTCATGGTCCCCTTCTGGACCAAAGTGATGACAGATGCCAGCCTCTCGGGCAGGTGTGCAGTCGTGGGTCACTTCAGCGCTCAAGGACTATGGTCTACGGAGGAATCACTCCTTCTGATCAACATATTGGAGCTTCGGGCGATATTTCATGCCCTGCATCATTGGGGGTGTCAGTTGGAAGACTGTCCAGTCCAAGTGGAGTCCGACAACTCCATGGCCGTGGCTTACATCAACAAGCAAGGTGGAACAAGAAGTCTTGCTACTTGGTTAGAGGTCAAGGCTATTTTGTGCTGGGAAGAAGTACACTTTCCTGCCATATCCGCAGTGCACTTTCCAGGCGTAGACAACGTCATGGCTTACTTCCTCAGTCACACAGTGGACAGCGGAGTGGGAGTCACATCCCCAGGTGTTCCAGCTCGTTCAGAGATGGGGTATGCCTCACATCGACCTGATGGCAACGAGTCACAACAGGAAGGTTCCAGTGTTCTAGGGCTAGTAATACTTTGTTTTATCTTTTTTATTTTGTAGGCATTAAAAAAAAAAACATGAACGATATAAGTATCTCTCAAACCTTTTATGGTTTTAAGAGATATTCACAAGCAGTTTCCCCATCCCACCCCTTTTTCCTAGTGTAAGCCATCTCTTCTCAGATGGGTATCTGGTTGTAAGACCAGACAGATAACAGCAGGGGACAATCTTCTTTGTAGGAAAACAATGAAAGCCCTCCCCCCCCCCCCCCCCCCTTGACAAGATTTTCAGCTTTTTCCCCTTAATTGAAGATTGTCCCTCTCTGCAGTCTACCTGGGCACCTCCCTTCTGATCGGGCTGAACAGGGGCGGGGGATACTTTGTGAATATCTCTTAAACAGTAAAAGTTTGAGACATGAGACCTATATCGTTCTTCATGTTTTTTTTAATGCCTATAAAATAAAGATAAAACTAAGTATTACTATCCCTTTCTGCTCTCGGTGGAGAGACGCTGTGGATGCAATGTCCATCCCTTGAGTATTTCCTCTGGCCTACATCTTTCCTCCCCTTCCCATGTTACCCAGGGTGTTGAGAAAATTGTGACTGGAACGTTGTCCAGTCATCCTGATTGCTCCGTATTGGCCTAGTCAGTCCTGGTTTCCGGAGCTTCTAGATCATCTGTGGTGGAGCCCTTTCAGCTCCCTTACCATCCGGATCATCTTCTGCAGGGTTACCTGTGGAAGGAAAATGTTCACTTGGCTGACTTTGACGGCTTGGAAGTTGAATCCTCAATTCTGAGGAAGAAAGTGGTTTTTTTTTCTGGTGTGGTGGCTACCATGCTTAGTGCCTGTAAGTCTTTCTTCCAAGATCTATCACCGCATATGGTCGACCTTTGTGTCTCGGTGTGCTGACAGGGATATGTCCCACGATTTTGATCTACCTACTGTCCTGGCCTTTTTGCAGGACGGTGTGGATAAGGGCCTCAGTTTGAGTTCCCTTAAGGTTCAGACTTCTGCGCTTTTGGTCTTCGTTTAGAATCACAGTGCCATCATTCCTGATGTCAGGGTTTTCTTCCAGGGCATTGCTCATGTTCATCCTGCCTTCCGGAGTACTGGTCCTCAGTTGGATCTTAATTTGGTTTTGGGCGTTCAACGCCCCCCCCTTGAGTCCTTGGCTACTATTCCTCTATGTATCTTGATGTGGAAAATGGCCTTTCTCCTGGCAATTGTATCTGTTCGCCATGTTGCAGAGTTGCAAGCTCTGTCCTGCAAACCACCCTATCTGGTGTTTCAAAAGGACAAGGTGGTACTTCGCACCTCCAAGGAGTTTCAACCCAAGGTGGTCTGAGTTCCACATCAATCAGGAGATTGTGGTGCCCTCTTTCTGCCCTAACCCCTCCTGACAAGGAGAGGGATCTCCACTTGTTAAATGTAGTGCGTTGTCTCAAGTTCTGTGTTCATCGCACTGAGTCTGTCAGGAAATCTGACGTGCTGCTCATCATTCCTGAGTGACCTAGGGTAGGAAGACCTGCATCTAAAGTTACTATTGTGTCGTGGATCAAGTCCACTATTCGTAAGGCCTACGAGTTGAGGAATAAGCATGTTCCCTTTCGGGTCACGGCTCATTCCACCAGGTCCATTGAGGCCTCTTGGGCCTATGAGAATCAGGCTTCTGCTGATCAGTTGTGCAAAGCGGACACTTGGTCATCTGTGCACACCTTTTCGACGCACTACAGTGTGTATGTTCTGGCGCCGGCTGACGCCAGCTTTGGGAAGAAGGTCCTGGAGGCAGTCTTGCCTGTCTAGGATCTTCTTCGGTTCTTGGTGCTTCCTTTACTGTTGAGCCCTGTTGGCTCTGGTTCAGTGTGCTGTGTATCAGTTCCTGGGGTGTTTTTACCCCTGTTCAGTGTCTGAGACTTTAGTTTTTGTTGGGCTATCTCTGACCTGTTGGTTCATAGATGCACTGGTGACTTTGGGGGCCGTGTGCATGGTCCTTTCCTTCCCACCTCTAGGAAACTTAATGGTTGGACCTCCCAGAGTTACCAGTAACCTGTATTGGATGACAGAGAAAAGAGGATTTTAGTCTTACCTGTTAAATTCTTTTCTTAGTCCATACAGGTTACTGGTCTCTCTCACCCTGTCAAGAGGCCATGCTTGGCTCTCCTGTGACAGACCGTGGGGGTACTTTGGGGTCATGCTCACAGGAGTCTTCTTCCCTTCTACTATCTACTCCTAGTTAGTGTCTCAAATCTTTCTGGAGCTGGTTGGCTAGCTGCAGCCAAGGAGGGAAGGGAGGCTCCACCCCCTACATATACTTTGAGAATTGTTCCTGCCTACTCAAAGGGGCGGATAGCTTCCCAGTGTTACCAGTAACCTGTATGGACTAAAAGAAAAGCATTTAACAGGTAAGACTAAAATCCTCTTTTGGTGTGGGAGGCAATATCCATAAATTGCTAGGGAGCTGATTAAATGATGGCAGAGTTGTTGTAAATGGAACCTTTTTCCAAGTTGGTCTAAAGTTGTAAATGGTATGCTACAGGGTTCAGTCCTAGGACCAATGCATTTTAACATAGTAGTAATTTAGGTTGAAAAGACTTGCGTCCATCTAGTTCAACCCTTTTCCTATACTGTTTATCATCATTCATCCAAAAGTAGGCAAAAAACCCCCTCAATTACAGCAATTTCAAATTCTGCCTTGAATGGGGGGAAAAATTCCTCGATTCCAAATGACAATCAGATTTCTCCCTGGATCAACAAGCACAAACCAAATATTAATCCCAATACTAACATACATAGCCCTCTATGTTATGCTCTTTTAAATAAGTATCCAGGCCCTTTTTAAAGGCATCTAATGTATTTGATAGTGCCACCTCCTCAGGCAGTGAATTCCATACTTTTATTGTCCTTACTATAAAGAAACCCTTCTGCTGTTGTAGATGAAATCTCATTTCTTCAAGTCTAAGCAGGTGGCCCCTTGTCCTTTGTACTGTTCTGTTAATGAACAGGTCTTTGGAGAGCCCTTTGTATGGGCCCTGAACATATTGATATAGTGTTATCATATCTCCTCTAAGATGCCATTTCTCTAGTGTGTGGAAGTTTAACTTTTTTAGCCTTTCTTCATAACTAAAACTTTCCATTCCCTTTTACTAGCTTTGTAGCCCTCCTCTGCACTTTCTCTAGTTCCATAATGTCCTTTTTCTGAAAGGGTGCCTAGAATTGAACAGCATATTCTAGGTGGGGTCTTACCATGGACATGTAAAGAGGCATAATATCTTCCTCCCTTGAGTCAATACCCCTTTTAATACATGCCAATATCTTACTGGCCTTTGCAGCTGGCACTGCATGCTACTGCCAAGTCTATTGTCTACCATTATTCCCAAATCCTTTTCATTAGTAGATTTCCCCAGAGAAACATCATTTAAACTATATATTGCATTTTTATTATTATTATTATACTCAAAATGCATAATTTTAAACTTGTCTATATTGAATCTCATTTGCCTGCCCAGTTACTCAATTTGTCCAAATCCTCTTGTAATGAAGGCACATCCAGTTCAGACTTTATTACCTTAATTTTGTGTCATCAGCAAACACTGATGCATGTCTCCCTATGCTCTCTGGGAGGTCCTTAATAAATTAAGAAGAGGACCCAAGACAGATCCCTGAGGTACTCCACTTATTACATTTATCCAATTGGGGAACTTGCCATTTACTAGCATTCTTTGCATTCTATCTTTCAGCCAATTTCCAATCCACGCACAAACATTTTCCCCTAAGCCTATGTCATTCACTTTGTACAGTAACTTCTTGTGTGGAACTGTATCAAATGCCTTGGCAAAGTCTAAATATATTACATCAACCATCTCTCCCACATCTATTTTTTTTTTTTTTTTTTAACTCACTTTTTCATAAAATGCAATCGTTGGTTTGACAAGACCTGTCTTTCACAAAGCCATGTTGGCTTTTGCTAATCTTCCTGTTCAAGCTGAATTCTTGAATATATTCCCTTAGCAACCCTTCAGATAGCTTCCCTACCACAGATGTCAAGCTTACAGGTTTGTAATTTCCTGGCTGTGATTTTGATCCCTTTTTAAATATGGGCACTACATCTGCTTTACGCCAGTCTGTGGGCACCATAACTGAAATTTAAAAAAAAAAAAAATCCCTGAAAATCAAAAATAACGGTCTGGCCAGGGCCTGGCTTAGCTCTTTAAGTACCTATGGGTAGGCTGACCATATGTACCGTTTTTCAAAGGGACAGTACTGTTTATATATATATATATATATATATATATATATATATATATATATATATATATATATATATATATTTTAATTTGTCAATTTTGTCCAGTTTTTAATACAATGTATAGTTTTTTGATTAACCATAGAGTCTCTTAGACAATGATATGACGATGAGTCAGACTCTGTGGTAATCAGTACACAGTAAAACCACTAGTGTGAGTGACGAAGGGTGTAAGTTCTGATTTTAGGGGCAGGCATTTTGGCCAGAGAGAGAACACCACTAGTAAGAGACGAAGCAAACACATTCTCGCTACTTGCAGCTTTATACGATTGGACTCTGAGTGACGGAGTCCCACTGTCTGTCTTTCCCACGCCCGGTCCTGTTTTTGTCTCAAGGAAATATGGTCAGCCTACCTATGGGTGTATACCATCCTGCCCCAGGTTTTTGTCTACCCTAACACCATTCAGTTGTTTTTAACACTTTTTCTTGTGTTAGCCAATCCCATGCTTGCTGTGACTGTTCTGTAAAAGTAGTATCCAGATTCTTGTCCATTGGGTCTTCCTTGGTAAAAACAGAAGAAAAGAAATTATTTAATATCTGCTTTCTCTATGTCCCCACTGACCATCTCACCTGTTTCAGATAACAAGGACCCAACATTATCAGACTTTAATTTTTTTGCCATTAATGTATTTAAAGAATTTCTTGGGTTGCTCTTGCTCTCCTTAGTAATAACTTTTTCATTCTCCAGTCTAGCTATTTTAATCACCTTTTTACAGGTTTTGTTGGCATTTTTGTATTCTGCAAATGTGTCTGCTGATCCCTCAGCTTTATAATGTTTAAATTCTGCTTTCTTGTTTATTTCATGAATTACTTTACTGGTTATCCACATTGGTTTTAATTTGCTTCTTTTGTATTTGTTTCAAACGGGAATAAATTTATATGTATTTTTGCAATGATATTTTGAAGGCATTCAACTTACCTTCTGTGTGTTTTCCTGAAAATACTCTATCCCAGTCAACGAGACCAAGGGATGGATTAAACCTGATAATGTTGTCCTTTTTAAAATTCGGTGTTTTGGTGGAACCCATACCAAATTGCTTCTTTGAATTAATCTCAAATGATACCATGTTATGGTCACTATTCCCCAAGTGCTCCCTTACTTGGATGTTAGAAGTGTAGGTTCTTCAATGTCTGTTATTACCTGATCCAGACACACATTCCCTCTGGTTGAAACAAAATTGTCATTCAACAAGTTCAGAAACTTACTGCGTTTAGCAGAATTAGTAGTTCCACTTTTCCAGTCTCTTACTGGATAATTAAAATCCCCTATAATTATAGTTTTCCCTCTTTGAGAAGCCTTTTCTATTTGCACTAACAGCTATGATTCTTCAAGGTCACCAATGTTTGATGGTTTATAAGAAATACCCACTAATATTTTCTGGGCAGTTTTACCCCCATTGACTATTTCAATCCACAGGGATTCCACATGTTAACTACTGTCGTCATATATTTCTCTGCAAATGAGGCAATAATGCTTGTTTGACATACAGACAGATCCCACCACCTCTTTTGTTTGACATCTCTTCTAAACCACATGTAGCCCTCCAAATTGATTAACCAATAATGTGTTGTCATCCCATCATTTTTCTGTTATGCCAATCAAGTCAGTGTTTGATTTCAGCTATCGGCTCCAATTCCCCTATTTTACCAGTTAAACTTATGGCATTTGCAAGCATACAGTTTGTTAATAATGTAAAAGTGGTTATTGAAAGTAATCTCCATCTTTGCTGATGACACTAAGCCGTGTAAGGAAATGCATACAGAGCAGGATGTTGTGGTTTGTTTGTTTTTTTGTTTTTTTTGTTTATTAAAATTTTTCTGCGGAAGGGAAGAAAAAAAACAAACTGACTGGGCAGAAAAGTGTCAGATGAGGTTAAATATAGATAAAAGTAAGGTTATGCATTTGGGCTGTAGAAACATGCTATGTATACACTTCATGAGAAACTAATTGGGGAATTATTTTAGAGAGAGTTAGTACTGCAGCCATGTGTAGTGTTGCTTAGCACCTGGAAAAAAATATATAAAAAATAAATGTGGTACTATCCTGTATAAAAAGCGGTGTAGTCTCATGGAATGAGAATCTAATTATACCTCTAGCCATATTCTTGGTCAGGCCTCATCTAGCATATGGAGTACAGTTTTGGGCATCTGTTCTTAGACATTATTGAACTAGAAAAAGTCAGAGGTGTGCAACAAAACTACAGGGATTGGAGGATCTGCTTTATAAAGAGACTGGCCAAACTTACATTAGAGAAGAGATGTATAAGGGGTGATATGATTACCACTTACAAATATATTTAAAGTCAATACAAAGAACTCTAAGCAACTATTTAAACAGCTGAGCAAAAGAAAAAGTACTTCCATTAAGACTAGAGGAAATGTGCCTCTGAATAAAACAAAGGGAGGGATTTTTAGTATTCTTAAATACCCACTTGGGGCTTGAAAGAATAGAAATGGCTCGGAATTACCTAAGCAATGATTATTACTTGAAACATAGAATTTGACGACAGAAAAGGACCATTCGGCTCACCTGGTCTGCCCATTTTCCTAATCTAAAAACCACAAACCTTATTTTGTCCATGGTCATGTCTTCTGTTCAGTACAGACTTATGCCCATCCCATGCATGCTTACATTCTTGTATAATCATAGAGAGGTCATGGAACTGATTTAGTATAAGCACCACCTCCCAGATCTAAAACAATGACCGGTTCAAAGTCAACACAGTGAATACAGGTAAAGATGCTTGAATCATTAATACTTAGCTTTTATTTACCTCATAATAAAACAAATGGTTACGATAACCCCTTTATAAATGTATAAGGGGATTAATTTAACCATTTGGTTCTACACTTATCTTTTTGGCTTGCGAAGTAATTTTCAAGATACACTATTAATTAGGTTCTTCTATAAATATCATGATGCTTAAATTCTGTCACTGTATTAACGTCTACCATGAATGCATGTCATCTATTCCACTTATCTAATAACCTCTCATTGTCACTTGTTCTGGTTACTTCAACTTTCTGTCAATAGAAGGAAGACCCTGACCCTCCACCCCCTTTTAGTGAAAGATTGCAGGTTTTTCCTTATACTAACAGAATATTCTCTCTCATTGTGATCTGTCTGGACTGGCTTTCCGCTTTGAAGACTCAAGTAAGGAAAAGGGGAGGGAGGTGGACACTTTATAATATAATTTATTAGAAAACAGATCAATGTTAACGTTGCCAGTGTTGGAGAACATTAGTATACACTATAAGTAACGATTGTAGTGGAGGGTATAATGAGCTATTACTAACCCTATGAATGGCAACGACTTAAATGTGGGTTTTGTTTGGTTTTGTGTCCCCCCCCCCCCTCCTGCCCCTCCTTTGCCTCAACTGTTATATACATGTTGTAGAGCAATTAATCTTACATTCCCTTTAAGCCTTTTGGTAAACTATCTCACACCTAACATTTTGAGGGCCAGATGGGTGTAGATCACTTCATTGTACCCATAACAAAGGAACACTAAGGGGTTATATGCATCAGGTAACCTGTACTTCATGCTAGTGTTAACAGGAAAAGAAATTGAGGCCTAAAATCTAGTCATTACATGTGCTTTGAGGAAGATGACATTTCTTACTTTTCCAGGGGACCCAGACTCCCATTGATTGAAGAGGATTGTTTGTAAATTGGCTGAGCAGATTACAGGCTTTCTGAATAAACAAAAGGCCAATAATCACAATCTATTAACTGGGTTTTGCTCATGTCAATGTAAACATTAAATGTTCTCTGAACAGGACAGTTTACAGAAAATTCCCCCTATAGGCAGATTACCATTATTGGACTTCCCCCTAGAGTGGATTGAGCAGTGTACAGGTGCTGTGTGGATCCCTGCAGGCCAAGTTTTCCCTCCCAGCAGTCTCTCCTTGGACTGTGCTTACCTTCACAATGGTAACCAGAAGACTGGTGAGCAACCCTTTGAGTGCCACTTTGTTCCTACCTGGTTCCTCTCCATACAGAGGTTTTCTCTGAGCCCTTGGGCTCATGTTTGGTATCTTTATTATCTATATACTGACACCCTCTGACCTATTGAGCGAGGATGGCTTCAGTATGGATAGGTTTAACCCTTTTCTTCTCACCTGAATAGGATTATGTAGGTTGTCTTAGGGTTCCCCCCTCTATCTTGGGCTGCCTTTTGGGTTCCACTCACATGGTACCTAGGGTTTTTTGGGTCCTTGGAAGCCTTTGTTACATTGCCAGATTTAGTACTGTGGCCCCTTGGCCACAATCGGGGAGTACATGTGTGCTGGGCAGGCTAGTGTCAACACTCGAGGATATGCCTTACACGCCTGTGCACAAGAGGGAAATTCAGCGGCATGTTCCCCAGAGTTGGTTGGGCAATCCACCACACCTGTATTGCCAGATCTCTCCTCTCTCCCGAGGCTATCCGGGACCTTCAGTGGCGGCTGTGCCGATGCAACCAGAAAGAGGGGAAAACCTTTTGTGATACCAGAATGTACTCTGGTCATGACAGACAGCCTGAGCAGCTGGGTTGTGGTTCTGGGTCATCTGTTGGCTCGGGGCAGGTGAACTGCAGAGGAGTCTCTTCAGTCCATCAATTTTCTGGAACTCAAGGCGATCCATCTGGCCCTTGTGTACTGGACCTCACTCTTGAAAGAAAGACCAGTGTGGGTCTAGTCGGACATTGCAGTGGATTATCTCAATTGTCACGGGGGCACATGCAGTGCCACCACCTGGTAAGAGGTGAAGTACATTCTAGGTTGGGTAGAATCTTGCGTTCCAAATCCACTGTGTGCATCCCAGGGCTAGAAAACGTTCTGAAGATGTGGATCCCGGAGAGTGGGAACTCAATCCAGAGGTGTTGTATCTGATTGTGCGAAGGTGGGGTGTGCCAACGATAGATCTCATGGCCACCAGAGCAAACAGGAAGGTTCTGACCTTCTGCTCCCGGAGGGGAGATCCTCTGGCCTTTGCCACAGACTCAATGCCGATTTATCTGGAACTTCCACCTCTCCTATGTCTTTTCCCAGACTACTCTCATGCCTAGGGTACTCAGGATGGATGGTGCAACCGTGATTCTGGTCGCACCTTAGTGGACCAGGTGGACGTGTTTTGTGAACCTGATCAGTCTTTCCATTCAGGATCTGCACCATTTTCCTCCCAGGCCGGACCTCCTACTTCAGGGTTACCTGTGGCATGAGGATGTGGAAAAGATGGCTTTGACGGCATGGCTGTTGAAGCCCACATCTTGAGGAGAAAAGGGTTCTCCATCGAGGTCATTTCCACTATGATTCAGGACCAGAAGCTTGTCTCTTCCAAGGTCTACCATAGGTTATGGTCCCTTTCATTCATGGTGTGTGTGTGTGTGTGTCCTCGCAGGACTTTGACTTTTCGTTGGTGCTATCCTTTCTCCAGGATGGAGTGAAAAAAGGACTCTGCTTGAGCTCCAGTTCAAATTTCAGTTCTTTGTGTTCTTCCAGGGATGTATTGCCACCATTCCAGGTGTTTTCAGGGGGTGGTTCATGCCTTCACTGCCTTTAGTGCTCCCACTTCTTCATGGGACCTTTCACTTGGTTCTGGGAGTTTTTAAGAGGACTCCTTTTGAGCATCCTGCTTCCATTGCTCTGCATCATTTGACGCTTAAGATGACTTTTCCTTTGGCAGTAGTCTCTGTCTCTAGAATTATGAAGTTGCAGGCCTTGTCTTGCAAGCCACCTTTCCTGGCCTTTCATAAGGAGAAGGAGGTGCTTTGAACCTCTCACGAGTTTCTTTCTAAGGTTTGTTTCTGAGTTTCAGATCAATCAGGAGATTTTTGTCCTGTCTGGACCTGGGAGTTCTTAGAGTCTTTCTTCTCACGGGAGATTTCCTCCTTCTATCACTTTCCCTGTTAGTGTGGCTTTGGTCACATTCATACTGGGTTGCAAGGTGGGAGAATGGCTGAGCTGGAGGAGTGGCTAAGAGTCTCCTCCTATAAGACTGTCTTTTGAGACTTGGCCTGCCCTCCAAAAAGAGGGACTCAACATGCATGCTATGTGTTCCAAAATAGACTATAGAGAAAAGGATTTAACAGGTAAGAGCTAAAATCCTGTTTTAAATATTGCATAGTTACAGCTCGCATATGTAAATTATTTATATGCACCCATTTCATTTGCCTTTTAATGTGTAAAAATTTAAAAGTGGAGCAAATTTATCAGTTGTGGATTTTGCTACAGAATATATATAATATATAGTAAATGCTTTCTCTGTTGTCCAATATAACTTACAGGTACCATGGGGAGGCAACAGCTCCTCCTAGTAGGTTGCAGGGGTGGAGCCTCCCTCTCCTCCTTAACAGACTATCCAGCCACTCCCCTCCAGTTAAGATTTGTTCTTTCTGGTAGGAAGGTTGTGAACAGTTCTGCTTAGTTTATTTTATTGTTTTTACTTAGATATGGGGTGTCCAAATTCCCCCATTAGGTGGATTACCATTACTGGCTTCCCATGCTGGGTTGCCCAGTTTACAGGATCTGCTTGTGGACCCTTTCAGCCCTGGGAGAGAACCATGTAGCCCATGTCTCTCTCTCTCTCCCTCTCCAGAGGGAGTCTCTCTCAGGCTTCTTCCTTACTATGGTAATCTGAAGAAAAGGTGAGCAACCCTTTGAGTGCCATGGTCCACTGTCCCTCTGTTCCCTTCTGCACAAGGGTATCTTTGGAGTTCTCTAACTCCTGCACTCGTGTTGGGTAGTATTCTTCTTCTTATGGCTGCTGTTCTGGGGTTCTTTGGTGCATTGCCTGTTATGTGGTACTTAACCCCTTCCCTGCCAATCTTGGTCAGCTGGGGGAGGGTTTATAATTTACATTTTATTTATTACCTTCATGGTATCTGGTGTTTTATGTGTATTTTACACTTTGTAGACACCTTTTTGTTTTGTGTGTTTAATTTGAGTTCCGTACCTTTAAGGGCACGCTTTACCTCATAGCTGCGATGCGCCATTGATCTCTGTGGGACAGCCGTTTCTGGGACATATCTCCACAACCGCTCTGCATACCGAGTTGGGAGATGGCTCATTCTTCTTGTCTCCATTGCTCTGACTATCCGGTGGACATTATCAGTGTCTTGGAGGCCCTGGGCCTTGTCTTTGGTACTCTGTATTGGGAATACTAAATTTCCCATAAACACCTGTTTCGCAGGCCATTTTCTGATTGGTTTCCTGTGCGGTAGCCATCTTGTTTTCCTCTCTACATGAGCATCATATGTAGAGCTTGGTCTCCTCGGCCTTCCTCCTCAGGGTTAACCCTTCGCTCGCCAGATAAGTGCATTTTAGGCTTTCTGGAGTGAAATCTTCAATCTGGGCAACAGTATTGGAACTTCCTTTACTGTCTTGACACGTTTTCTCCTGTTGTGATGACAGAATCACTTGGACATGGGGCTAAGGACTCAGGGGTGTCTCAGACCCCCCTCACGTACTGATCTTCATGCCACTCAGGGCTTCCTATGGGGTATTCTGGGCATTTATGTCCCTCGTGCTGCGGCCCCTGCGTCTCTTCCAGGGTATTCCAGCCATGACCAAGAGCCACTTTGGGTCAAGGACTTAAAGTCTGCTATGACACAGTTTCCCCTCTGTTTTCAAGAGGTTCTTCAGTTGTGGAGACCCCCCCCCCCCCCATCTCCTTCAGGTTTGTGGCCTCTAAGGCTCCTGGCATGCCTGATTTATTTGATTCTTTCTTTGAGGATTAAGATGGAGACTCTGAGGATGGTGTGTGTTCTGAAGGGGCTCCTTCCCCCTTTTATGGTGACCCCTTTGAAGCTGACCCTGAGCCCTCTGCTGAGGGTCTCATTAAGGCGGTAGTGACCACTTGAAATATTTCCTCTACTCCTTTAGAGTCACAGGCTACTTCTGATGTCTTTCAAAAGCTTAAGAAGTCATGCACTGTTTTATCTGCCTAATCCCACTCTGTATCAGATTATCCTGGATGAGTGGAAGACTCCTGTCAAGCTCCTTTCTCTGTCAAAAAGGTTCTCTAAACTTTATCCTTTTTCTGAAGCTGCCTTGATTCAATGGGCTACTCCTCCTCAGGTTGATTCCCCTGTTTCTAGGCTTTCTAAATCCATAGTCTTGGCTGTGACTGATGCTTTATCTCTAAAAGATGTGACTGACAAAGTAGATGCTGTTTTGAAGGCTAACTTCACAGCGGTGCATCCATGAGGCCCACCTGGGCTTCTGCATGGGTCAATAGGGCTATTGCCATCTGGACTGAACAGCTAACTGCTGCTGTACACAAAGGTGCTCCTAAAGCTGACCTTTTTCCCTTTTGGGTAACATTTCAGGGGTTCAGCATTATGTTACTGATGCTCTCTTGGATGCAGTTCGGATGAAGCCAAAGCATCAACTTTTTCTGTGACTGCTAGGTGCATGCTGTGGCTGAAGGTCTGGTCTGCTGGCTTACTCTCTAAGAAATAACTGATTTCTCTTCCCTTTCAGGGCTCTTCTCTTTTTGACCCTGAACTGAAGACACTCATTGAGGCCACTAGGGTAAGAGCACATTCTTGCCTCAAGCTCCTAAATGAACCCCTCAGGCAAAGAGACCATCTTTTTTTGTCCCAAACAAAGCTAAGCATTTAGGGAGAACCCAGTGGCACCTCATGCCCTGCATTCCATGCCCAAGTAGCAGTGGAGGTCTAAACACACCTCCACCAAACCTCCTTCACCATGACTCGCCAAACCCTGGTCCGCGACCACTAGGGGGTTGCTTGCATCAGTTTTTGAGTGTTTGTGGGTCAGTGGGTATTACAGGTCCTTTCAGAAAGTTACAGGATTCCCTTCAAATCCCTGCCCCCCTTCAGGTTCTTCCCTTCTTGCTCCCCTCCTGGACAAGAAAAGCTCAGGCATTTCAGCGTGGCGGTCCAGTCTCTCTTGGACAAGGGAGTTCTGGCATTGGTTCCCCAACAGGAGAGAGGTTCAGGCTTTTATTCCAACCTCTTCGTCGTTCCCAAGAGGCATGTTGGCTGCCTCCCTATCCTGGACCTCAAGGCTCTCATGTTTGTGGTCAAGACCCACTAGAAGATGGAGTCCTTGCACTTGGGTATCACAGCAATGTTTCCGGGGGAATTTCTGGCGTCTCTGGATCTTCAGGATGCCTATCTGCACATCCCTGTGCATCTGAATAGTCAACAGTACCTCAGGTTTGCCTGAAAATTGGGGCACTTCCAGTTCATCGCTCTCCCATTCGGGCTCACAACAGCTCCTCAGGTGTTCAATTGAGTTCTGGGTGCATTGATTGCCTTCCTGCAGACCAAGGGGATTCAGGCAACCCCTTACATGGATGACCTTCTCCTCAAGGCATGTTTCTCGGTCTCTGCTTCGATACTCAGCAGAGTATGGTCTACCTGACAGAGGACTCAATTCAGCAGCTCATCTCCAAGGTGTCTTCTACCCTGTCATGGACTTCGGCTCCAGCGAGGAAGTTCTTCCTGGTGGGGAAGATGATGGCAACCATGGAAGCGGTTTCGTTTACCATGGCTCATGCCAGGGAACTTCAGAGATTGTGATCGGTGTTTGCAGAGGGAACCCGGACCTTCTGGATCAACCTGTCTCCCTTCCTGCGGAAGTAGAGCAGAGCCTTCACTGGTGATTGAACATAGCCAACCTGGAGAAAGGGAGGCCGTTTGTAATCCCATTGTAACGGAAGCTGAGAAGGGACCGCGTCACCTTCCGCCGTCATTCCTGGGTCTCTCCTTCTCGACGCAGATAAGCGCCGTCAGATGCACCAGTTGAAGTATGGACAGTCACTGGAAACAGCCGCAGGATCGCTGGAAGCAGGGAAGAGTCCACGTCGCCGCCTGACGGCATATGAAGTTTGGACGCAGGAAGCTGGCAGCAGGCGGTCGACGATTCAGGATACTTGGCGCAGATGGGTATCAGAGTGGACACTTTAGACCATAAGCAATACAAGACTCCAGGACTCCTTGTTCACTCCAAAACAGAACTCCCTTTATTGTCACAAACCACAGATATTTATATACAGTACAGTACATTGGATCACATGGGGAAACCTGATACAATAGGGAACATGATTAAATCATAACACATCAGACAAAAGGCCAGTAGCCGATGGTCGTAACAGATACAATAACTCAGACATGATTACATTTCAGATACAAAAGGGTTTCATTGAACAAAGACTTGAGGGGCTTGAATGGATTAACACGCACAGCAGGGGGTCTCAGGACAGTTCTCAATACAATGACTTCATTAACACCCAGCAGGAGGTCTTGAGTCAAATGGCTGGAGTGGCTACAATACACATCCTAGGGACAAGTACAATTAAACACATACAATATTTGACAATACATAAAACATAAATCTTTTAACATAAAGATAGTAAACCCCCCATCTGAGGTCAAAGGAGGCCAAGGGGCCATAGTCTTTAGGTAAAACGTTCGAGGTCCAGACAAGGACCCAATTAACGGATAAGATCCGTTACATTTCTCCCCCTTTTTGTACCAAGCAAGCGGTTGCAATAGTAAATGCTGGCTTGGACCTGTAAGAGAGCATTGCTGTTGTGAGCCCCTTGTCTGGACAGTTCATTAGTCCAGAGGCCTTGGTCCTAGGCCAGTCCCAAATGGGAAGCCCCTTGTCCTGGGCCAGGGAAAAAATAAGAGCCTCTTGTCTGGGTCTGGAGAAAATAAACATGCCCCTTGTCCTGGGCCAGGAGAAAATAGGAGCCCCTTGTGCGGACCTGGAAATAATGAGCAGTCCTTTTGTCCTGGGCCAGGAGAAAACATGAGCCCCTTGTCCGGGCCTGGCAATAGAAAACAAGTCCCTTGTCCTGGACCAGGGGTACAGTCTTGGTTTTTAATCCTGGGCCAGGGATATTGGTGCCTGTTGGCCCTGGCAATCACCAAATTGAGCGGCCTCTCCTGGGCCATGCTCCACTCAGAGCTGGAGTCCAACGTTCCTGGGTCTGGGGCCAGTGGCTCAGGGTCCAGAGCCAATCTATACGGAGGATCTCCCTGGGGCAACTGTGTCTCTGGGTCCTTAGCGGCGTGGGCATCAAAGTGTGGGGAGAGGGGCACATCTCCCCCTTTTAGTTGGGCAAGTGCCCCAGGGGGACAGGAGAGGATGTTCTTCCCACTCTCCTGGGCTGGGGCAGAACTCAGAAGGTTCTGGAAAAATGGGTTGTTCTCTTACCCAGCGTAGGGGCATCCAGAGTACTGGGGCAACTAGAACAACTCCCAAGGAGGACAGTGGTCCCACTCCTTGGGGCCAGATCAGTAGTTGGCCTGGTGGGGAACAACTTCCCACCCATCAGGCTGGGGTCAGCAGGGGGCATAACAACATCCCCGGTGAGGACTGTGTTCCCACTCACCAGTTCAGGGGTCACAGGGAAAGGGGAAACCACAGTGGGGCTGGGAGTGAGGACTGTTGTCCCACTCACCCCAGCCAGGGGCTGACAGGGCCTGATGGGTCCGCTCCCATCCACCAGGCCAGGGGTCTCAGGGAAAGGTAACATAATCGTTGGGCTGGGGATGAGGACTGTTGATCTACTAATCCCAGCCAAGGTTTCACATGACCTGGTGCGCTAGCTCCCATGCACCAAGCCAGGGGTTACAGGGGGACTGGAGAGCTCGCTCCTACTCTCCAGCATGGGTAACTTGGGGCAACATCCAGGGTTTCCAGGGGCAGTAGCAGCACTGCAGAGTGGCAGCCTGCTGTACACCTCTTCTTCCTGGCCCCTCACATCAGGGCCATCTCTTGTCTTGTGGAGAAGGGCAGTCTCAATCCTCCTCGCAATCTTAGTCACATACCTGGAGAAGACACTCTTCCCCTTCTCCGGAGCAGTAGCAACAGGGGACGGACTGGGGCTGCTGGTGGGGACCTGCATCTCCTTCTCCACAGCAGGGGTATCCCAGGCCCTGGGGAGCTCGCTCCTACTCACCAGGCCAGGGATCACAGGGGGGCTGGTGGGGCACTCCATTCCACCCACCAGTTCACACAACATATCCTCAGGAGGACCAGCAGCACTGCTCTCTTCCAGCCCGCTGGGGTCCTCCGCTTGTAGGCCATCACTCACAGGCCCTTCTTCTGCCTTGAGGGAGACCGCAGTCCCATCCCTCAAGGCGGCATCATCCGTGACCATGGGGAGCACATACTGCGCCGCTCCCAGGGCATTCTCCAACAAACCAGGGGGCAACATCTTGAGGCTGCTGGTGAGCTCTTCTACATTCACCACAGCAGGGGGGTCCTGGGGACTGATGGGCTCTCTCCCACCCATCAGTTGGGGCATACAATTGCTGCTGGTGGGGACCTGCATCTCATCCACCGCAGCTGGGAAGGCAGGGTAAGGGGCAACATGCCCCATCGGGGGAGACGTCTGTCCCATCCCCTGATGCAGAGGCATCTTCTTCACTGAGGAGGAACGCATTCCCACTCCTCAGCTCAGGGAAAATACAGTTTCGGGGCAAAGGGGTATTAGGCAGGACCGTTGTCCCACTTCCTGATGCAGGGGCAACAACAGGGGCACTGGTGAGGAACGAATTCCCACTCACCAGTGTGGAGTGAACAGGGGCAGCTCCATCTAAGTCCTCAGCTCCACTGAAGTCCTCCTCAGATGAGTAACCCCCCCAGTCTTTTTCCTCTCTTTGTATCTCCTGGGCTTCCTCTATCCAGCCCATGTACATTAGCTCCAAGTTCCATTCCTCCTAGACTAAACGGTCTAGGTTCCCCTCCAAGTCTGGAGGAAAGTAGCTTCCAAACATGGCCTTTCTTTTCTCCCAAATCTCCCAGTAGCGGCTGTAATTCCTCTGGCCGAAAGTAGCATCCTCCTGAAAGGCCATCCACACCAGTTGTTGGAGTTTTAGGCGCAAGTTGAACGAGAAAATTCGACCATAACTCCTGTATACCCCTTGTGAAGGCACTTGATCATTTCCCAGTATCCGTCCTGGACTCTGAGCTCCTCTGTGATGCACCTAGGAAGGTCTCCCATTGACATCCGATGTAGTGGTACCGCATGTCATACACTCCTATGGCCTCCGGTAGCCGCGCTTTCGTTGCCATCTCTTAGCTGGTACACCCGATAAAAGGAGAAATCCCACCGCTATGCCACCAATGTAACGGAAGCTGAGAAGGGACAGCATCACCTTCCGCCGTCGTTCCTGGGTCTCTCCTTCTCGACGCAGATAAGCGCCGTCGGATGCACCAGTTGAAGTATGGACAGTCACTGGAAACAGCTGCAGGATCGCTGGAAGCAGGGAAGAGTCCACGTCGCCGCCTGACAGCATATGAAGTTTGGACGCAGGAAGCTGGCAGCAGGCGGTAGATGATTCAGGATACTTGGCGCAGATGGGTATCAGATTGGACACTTTAGACCATAAGCAATACAAATCTCCAGGACTCCTTGTTCACTCCAAAACAGAACTCACTTTGTCACAAACCACAGATATTTATATACAGTACAGTACATTGGATCACATGGGGAAACCTGATACAATAGGGAACATGATTAAATCATAACACATCAGACAAAAGGCCAGCAGCCGATGGTCTTAACAGATACAATAACTCGGTCATGATTACATTTCAGATACAAAAGGGTTTCATTGAACAAAGACTTGAGGGGCGTGAATGGATTAACTAACACACACACACACACACACACACACACACACACACACACACACACACACACACACACACACACACACACACACACACCCCCCCCCCCCCCCCCTCAGGACAGTTCTCAATACAATGACTTCATTAACACCCAGCAGGAGGTCTTGAGTCAAATGGCTGGAGTGGCTACAATACACATCCTAGGGACAAGTACAATTAAACACATACAATATTTGACAATACATAAAACATAAATCTTTTAACATAAAGATAGTAAACCCCCCATCTGAGGTCAAAGGAGGCCAAGGGGCCATACTCTAGGTAAAACGTTTGAGGTCCAGACAAGGACCCAAGTAACGGATAAGATCCGTTACACCCATACTGAACCATTGTGATGACGGATGCCAGCCTGCTCAGTTGGGGTGCAGTCTTGGGTCACTTAAGTGTTAAGGGCCGTTGGTCAGAGAAGGAGACTCTTCTTCCCATCAACATCTTGGAGCTCAGGGCGATTTCCCATGCTTTAAAGTATTTACCCACTCATCTGATGGAGTGCACAGTTTGACAATGCCACGTCCATGGCTTACATCAACAAGAAAGGAGGCACCAGAAGTCCTGCTGCTTGATTAGAGATCAAGGGTATTTTAGCCTGAGCAGAAGATCATGTACCTGCTATCTCGGCTGTGCACATCACAGACAAAGAAAACGTCCTAGCAGACTTCCTCAGTCGACACACTGTGGACCCGGGTGAGTGCGAGCTTCACCCAGAGGTGTTTTTGATCTCCTGGTACAGATGTGGGGTCTTCCTGTAATAGACCTGATGGCTACCAGGGACATCCGGAAGGTTCAGATGTTTGCTTATGCTGGAGGGATTCCCTAGCATTTGCGGTGGCCAACATCTTTCTTCCTTTCCTGTCCAGGGTGCTGCAGAAGATTCGGATGGATGGAACTTCCACCTTCCTGATTGCTCCATATTGGACCAGACAGCCTTGGTTTCCAGAACTACTGGCACTATCTGCCCAGGAACCGTATCCACTGACCATGAAGACCAACTCTCCTTCGCCAGGCATACTTGTGGAAGGAGGATGTGGACCATCTGTCTTTGATGGCATGGATATTGAAGCCTCCATCTTGATAAAGATTGGTTATTCTCCAGAAGTAGTTTCCACTATGATTCAGGCCAGGAAACCTGTTTCCTCTAAAGCATATCATAGGGTTTGGTCTATCTTCCATGCTTTGTGTATGGACAGGGATCTGTCCTCACAGGGCTTTGATCTTCCTGCTATCCTGTCCTTTTTGCAGGATGGCATGAACAAGGGCCTTAGCCTTAGTTCTTTGAAAGTTCAGACCTCGGCTCTCTCTTTTTTGAGACACATTGCCACCTTACCGGATGTCAAGGTCTTTTTTCAGGGTGTTGCTCATGCTTTCCATGCTTATAAGGCTCCTACTCCTGAGAGGGACCTTAACCTTGTTTCTCTGTCGTCCAATACAGGTTATTGGTAACTTTGGGTAGGTGATCCGCCACTTTAAGTAGGCAGGAACAATTCTAGAAATGACTGCAGGGGGTGGCGCATACCTTCCCTCCTTGGCTACAGTTAGCCAACCAGGTCCAGAAAGATTTGTTCCTTGGTGAAGATAACACAGGCAAGAGAACAGTTCTGCTATAGTATTAGAAACTTTTTTTTATTTTTCTGTTAGATATGGGACACCACCATTAGGCGGATTACCATAACTGACGATGCCCTTAGATGTGGCTAGCTCAGTATCCAGGTGCTTTTTGTGGACCTTAAGCCCTGAGGGGGAAAATCTTGATTCCAAGTGCTTCCCCAGGAGTTACCCACTGAGGTTACTTCTTAGTACATGGTAATCTGAATACAGAAGATCTGCAGGAAAGGTGAGCAACCCTTTGAGTGCTGCAGGTCCACTCGTCTCAAAGTGCCCCTCCGCACAGGGGTTATTCCTGGGAGTTCCTATTGCACACTTCTGCACTCACTGGATCTGTTCTGTTATGTCTGTCAGTGTTTGGAGCAGTTTTATGTGGTAAATTAACCCTTTAACTGCTGGTTGGCATATTTTGTAGTGGTTATTGGCACTTTCCCTACTGGGTTCAGTGTTTTCTAGGTCTCGTTACATGTTCTAGTGATGTTTCATGCATTTTTATTTCTCAGTTCTAACTTTGACAAAATTGAGTGGTGCGATTTATCGCATAGACGCCATTGCTCCATTCACTTCTATGGAACTGTACAGTTTGGGACATATCTCTGCAACTGCTCAACCTAGCGACTTCAGAGATGGCTCATTTTAATTCTGACCTTGCTCTATCATCCGGTTCACATTGCAAGTGTGTTGGGGGGCTCAGGAGGCTTTCGGCACTGTTGGGGTACTTTTTCTGAGAAAACTACATTTCCCATGAGCGCTTGCTTCGTGCGTTCGTTTCTGATTGGCTCCCGCCGCGGCAGCCATTTTGTGAGCTTTACAGAATGAGTATCCTACACAGGACTTGGACTCTCCTTCTCTCCTTTGCAGATTAACCCTTCACCTGCCTGATAAGTGTATTTTAGCGATTTCTGGGGTGAAATTTTAAACTTACACACTGTAAATTGGGTGATTAATTATTCTGAACATTGTTGACACTGTGAGAATGTCTACTCTGTTGGAGCTTGGGCCCAGACCTAAGACTAAGGATGCTGGGGTCTCTGTGTCCCCCATTGCGCATTGCTCCATATGTCATACAGGGTTGCCTAGAGAATTCTCAGGTCATTTATGCCCAGCATGTTCTGATGTCCCTGAGTCTCTCCCAGGGACCTCCAGCCATGCATTAGAGCCAGTTTGGGTGCAAGAGTTCAAGGCTGCTACCAGGGACCTCAGGTCTACATTGCAACTCTTTCCATCCCAGTTCCAGGGGTTCTTCCATTTCTGGCTGACCCCTTCCTCAGTCAGATCTTCCCTGCCCAAACTGCAAGGAGTACCTGACGTTTCAGATTCCTCTGAAGAGGAACTGTTGGTGGATTCAGATGTTGAGGAATGGTCTGCTGTGGGCTCCTCTCAATTTTTGGGGGATCCCTTTGAGGTTAATCCAAAACCCTCGGCTAAGGGCTTGATCAGGGGCGTCTTAAACACGCTAAACATTCCCCCAGTTCAGGAGGTTTCCTCAGATCCCTCTGATGTATTCCAGGAGCCTATAAAGCCCCATACTTGTTTTCCACCTAACCCCACTCTGGACCGCCTAGTGGCTGATGAGTGGAAATCTCCGGACAGAAAACCTTCTGTCTCCAAGAAGTTTGCTAAGCTTTTACCCCTTTTCTGAGGCGGCGCTTGCTCAATGGGTTCATCCCCCTAAGGTGGACACTCCTGTATCAAGGCTATCTAAGTCTACCACCTTACCAATTTCTGATGTGTCCTCTCTGAAGGACTGGACTGACAAGGAGCTTGAGGTTTCCCTCAAGTCCATTTTTGCCACTGCTGGTACTGCCATGTGTCCAGCATTCGCTGCGGCATGGGTTAACCAGGCCATTGAGATCTGGACTGAACAACTCACCCTAGCTGTACATCGGGGTTATTCATCTTCGGATATGTTGCGGCTTCTTGCCAACATATCTGAGGCCCAGCACTATGTTTCTGCTGACTTATTTGATGCTATCTGTCTGGTGGCAAGGGTTTCCACCATGTCTGTGGTTGACAGATGAGCTCTTTGGCTCAAGATCTCGGCTGCTGACACTGCATCTAAGAAAGCCTTGCTGTCCTTGCCTTTCCAGGGTACATCCTTATTTGGGCCAGATCTCAAGGATCTGATCTGTGAGGCCGCTGGGGGTAAGAGTACTCATCTGCCCTTGGTCACCAGGAAGAAACCTCCTCTCAAGCCGAACAGGTTTTTTCTTCCCTTTCAGACTGAGACACGTCCGGCGAACCAGGCGGTTCCCTCAGCTCCACGTGCCTCCTCCAAGCCCAAACAGCAATGGTAGCCCAAGGTCTCCTCCAATCCCAAGGCTTCCAAGACTTCTCCGGCATGACTCGCTGAACTCGGGTCACCATTCAGCTGTAGTTGGTCATCTTCGTCACTATCACAGCATTTGGGAGGATTCAGTGGTGGACCCGTGGGTTTTACAAGTAGTGGCGGAAAGGTACAGGATCCCTTTCGCGCCTCTTCCTCCTTTTCACTTTTTCCCCTCTCATACGCCCAGGGGCGTGGAAAAATGCCATCTCTTCAACGGCACTATCCAGTCTCTTCTGGACAAGGATGTTCTGGAACCTGTTCCAGTTCAGGACAGAGGTACGGGTTTTTACTCAAACCTCATCGTAGTGTCCAAGAAGGACGGCGGTTGAAGGATCTTAATTTCTTTGTGATCTAGTCTCATTATCACCAGGAGTCCCTAAGGATGGTGATTGCTGCTATGATTCTGGGGGAATATTTTGCTTCTCTGGACCTTCAGGACTCGTATTTACATATCGCCATTCATGCAGAGAGCCGGCAGTATCTCAGATTTGCCTGCGACCAAGGGCATTTTCAGTTCTCAGCTCTTCCCTTTGGTCTGACTACAGCGCCTCAGGTCTTCAACCGTGTCCTGGGAGCCTTAGTGTCCGTCCTCCACCGGCACGGCATCAGAGTTACTCCGTACACGGACGACCTGCTTCTGAAAGCCCTCTCTGTGGAACTTCTTCGTCAGCAGGTTCAGGACTGCATTCATGCTCACCCAACATCAGTGGATCATCAACTTGGACAAGTCGGATCTTGTCCCGTCCCAGCGTCTGATCTTCCTGGGCCTTCTCTTCGACACTCAGCAGAGCATGGTGTTTCTCACTGAGGATGTGGCTCACCAGATTGCACACAGGGTTTCAGCTGTTCTAGCACAAGATCCAGTTCCAGCCAAGAAGCTCTCCTCTCTAGTGAGGAAATTCATCTCCACCATGGAAGCAGTCCCCTTTGCCATGGCTCACACCAGGGAGCTCCAGCGGTTTGTGATCCAGGTATGCAAGGGTCAGCTGGACCTTCTGCAGACGTCAGTATCCCTCACTCTTCATGTGGAAGTGAGTTTGTCATGGTGGTTCGACCTCTCCAATCTCCTGAAGGGCAAGTCCTTCCTGATATCCTTCTGGACCGCGGTGACGACGGATGCCAGCCTCTCCAGCTGGGGAGCGGTCCTGGGTCACCTGAGTGCTCAGCGACGGTGGTCTTCGGAGGAATCTCTCATTCCCATCAATGTATTGGAACTTCGGGTGATATTTCATGCCCTTCGCCATTAGACACCCCAGCTGGAAGAATGCCCAGTCCGGGTTCTGCCTGACAACACCACGGCTGTGGCTTACATCAACAGGCAGGGTGGAACAAGAAGTCTCGCCACTTGGTTAGAGGTCAAGGCTATTTTGTCCTGTGCAGAACAACACGTTTCTGCCATATCCGCAGTGCAGACAAAGTCATGTTGGACTTCCTCAGTCGACATCCAGTGGTGTTCAACCTCATTATTCAGAAGTGGGGTCTTCCTTGCATCGACCTGATGGCGACAAGACACAACCGGAAGGTACCAAGGTTCTGCTCTTGCTGGAGGGATCTTCTAGCTTTGGCAGTGGGTGCCATGTCCATTCCTTGGTTATTTCCTCTGGCTTACATCTTCCCTCCCCTTCCTATGTTGCACAGGGTGTTACGGAAATTGAGACTGGAGCAATGTCCAGTCATTCTGGTTGCTCCGTACTGGCCTCGACAAGTTTGGTTTCCGGAGCTTCTGGCTGTCAGTGGCGGAGCCGTTCCGACTCCCCTCTCGTCCGGATTTGACAGCTTGGAAATTGAATCCTCAGTATTGAAGAAGAGAGGTTTTTGTTCCGGTGTGGTGGCTACCATGCTTAGTGCTCGCAAGCCAGTTTCCTCAAAGGCCTACCATCGTCAGGTCGACCTTCCTATCTGGTGTGCCGATAGGGACTTGTCTCAGGAATTTGATCTGCCTACGGTCTTGACCTTCTTGCAGGATGGTGTGGATAAGGGCTTCAGTTTGAGTTCCCTTAAGGTTTAGACTTCTGCGCTGTTTTCTTTCAGTGGCGCATTGCTATACTTCCTGATGTGAAGGTGTTTTTCCAGGGCATAAGGGCTTCAGTTTGAGTTCCCTTAAGGTTCAAAGCACTACCGTGTTGATGTGCTGGCATCGGCTGATGCCAGCTTTGGGAGGAAAATCCTGGAGGCAGTCTTGCCTGTCTTAGGATCTTCTTCGGTTCTTGGTGCTTCCTTCACTTTTGAGCCCTGTTGGCTCTAGTGTGCTGTGTAACAGTTGGGGTGTTGTTATCCCTGTTTAGTGTCCCTTGACACTTCATTGTTTTGTTGGGCTATCTCTGATCTGATGGTTCATATCTGCTCTGGTGACTTTGGGGGCCTTGCACTTGGTTCTTGCCTTATTTACCCCCTCTGGGAAACTCAATGGTTGGACATCCCAAAGTTACCAGTAACCTGTATTGGATGACAGAGAAAAGAGGATTTTAGTCTTACCTGTTAAATCCTTTTCTCTTAGTCCATACAGGTTACTGGTCTCCCACCCTGTCAAAATACCATGCTTGGCCGTGGGGGTCCTTCGGGGTCACGTTCACAGGAGTCTTCTTTCCTTCCATTATCTAGTCATTGTGTCTCAAATCTTTCTGGAGCTGGTTGGCTAGCTACAGCCAAGGAGGGGAGGTAGGCTCCACCCCCTGCATTCATTTCTAGAATTGTTCCTGCCTTCTTAAAGGGATGGATCGCCTACCCAAAGTTACCAGTAATATGTATAGACTAAGAGAAAAGGATTTAACAGGTAGGACCAAATCCTTTTTTTGGGAGTTTTGCAGTGGCCTCCTTTTGAGTCTTTGGCTACCATTCCCTTGCATCTACTGACGTAGAAGATGGTTTTCCTCTTGGCGGTGGTCTCTGTCCACAGAGTGGCTGAGTTGCAGGCGACAGAGAATAGGATTTTAGTCTTACCTCTTAAATACTTTTCTCTTAGTCCATATAGCTTACAGGTCTCCCACCCAGTAAAAGGAACCATGCTTGGTCTCCTGTGGCTGGACGTGTGAATCCTATTGGGTACATGCTCACAGGAGTGGCTGGGTAGCCTGCTAAAGGGAAGAGGGAGGCTCTGCCCCTACAACTTCTTTGAAGACTTGTTCCAACCTACTGTTGCCTCCACCATGGTACCTGTAAGCTATATGGATTAAGAGAAAAGAATTTAAAAGGTAAGACTAATGGCGCAATGCAAGAAACATGCACAATGTCTATTTCCCGTGTGAAAACCACTAGGGAATAGGTTTGTGCATGATCTTGTTGAATTGCGCATGAAAACAGAACAGCTGCGCATATTTTTTGTGGGCGTGGTAAGGATTAACGAATCTGTGTGAGTGGAATAGTGAATGCGCCTAATGCACAAAAGGGTATTGCAAATGAATTTTCTGTGTAGTGTTGTCGTAAAAAATGTTTATGCGCAATTCAAGAAGCGTTCGGTATTCAGCTTCCTGGATTAGAAAATGCACAATCTATCTGCGTACAAAAATGCCTTTATCAGATGCAAACATTTCTTGCATCGCACCATAAAATCCTATTATAAGATATATATTTGCCCAAACCAGAACTGTAGTTTTCCTTTGTCCCATTCACCATGTCTGACCATTTTGATGGTTCCCAGTTATCGGGAGCGGGGGGGAGACAAGACCAGTTTGTACTTTGATGCCAGTCTAGTGGAAAAGGATTCCAATAATCTGCCCCATCTGCATTTAGGACCATCTCCAGCCTCCTCCTCTTCAGCAGATGGTAGTGTTTTGTGGTTTGTCGCCCATGCAGGACACTGTCTATACATTCAAGTTTGCCAATATTGTCTGTGGAGATGCTATGAATTCTTCCATGTTTCTCTAGTTCTCGTAGAGTCAAATTTTGTTTGCAAGCTTCTCTTCTAATGCATGTATATGAGAGAACTTCCTTTCCCAGTTGAATAAATTGACTGGGCAAAGCAGTGAGGGTGGCTGGAGTTTAGAGTAGGAAAAGCCTCACTCTGACAAATATGCATGTTTTTGTTACAGATCCCTGTTCATGAGGTAATTCCAGGGTATATTGAGGAGTAAGATTTAGGAGATTTACCTTTTTTTTTTACATTTTACATTTAGCTATATGGCTACCACTTTCTGGTATCGTCCATCTAAAGTTGATGTCCAGGTTGCTAGTGTTAAAGAGCAGCCATTCTTTTGGAGTATGTAAGTATATAGACCAGAGGTGGATTATAGTTGAATACCAACCCATGTGGTTTATTTAATTGGCCCACTAGCTGGTATTCCATTCTGTATGATTACAGCCCTACAACTGCCAAACCTTTTCCTCTCCACTTGCCCCCTTTGCAGCGCTGGGAGAGAATCATGCATTCCATGTCTTTCTCTCCACAGGAGTCTCTCTGACACTTCTGTTTCCTCAATGGTAATCTCAAGAAAGAAGACCTGCTAAAAAGGTGAGCAACCCTTTGAGTGCCATGGTCCACTTGTCCCTTGATTCCCCTCCACACAGGGGTCTTTCTGGAGCTTATTATAACTCCTGCACTCAAGTGGTATTTATATTCTGTCTCTGAGTCTTTGGAGCATTTGGGACTGTGTGGGGTAATTAACCCCTTCCCTGCCATGCTTGGGTGATTTCGGTGACTTTATTCTCATTTTCCATTTGGATTTATGTGTTTTTTAATGTTATTGGGTGTTCTGTATGTGTTGTGGCACTTTTTGAACACTTTTTTTTAACTGTAGTCATTTTATTTAAATTCCGTGCCTTTGAGGGCGTGCTTTGGGACATATCTCTGAAACTGCTCCATGTACTGAGTTGAGAGAGGGCTCATTCTTGTCTCCCCTTGTCCTATACTCCTGTTCACCTCTGCAGTGTCTTGGGGGTCTCTGGAGGGTTCGGGTTCTGCTTTTAGGGTACTTTCAGGATAGAACTATGTTTCCTATAAACGCCCGCTTTGTGGGCCTTTTTCTGATTGGATCCAGTTTTGTGCAGGGCTTGGATTCCTCTACTCCTCCTCATCAGGTTAACTCTTCCCTTGCCAGATAAGTTCATTTCTGGGGTGATTTCTTAATCTGGGTGACAGTATATAGGACACTTCTCCTGTTAGGATGGAGGATCAAAAGGGACATGGGGCTAGGCCTAAGGCTACGGACTCAGGGTCGTCTATGGCCCCCCTTGCTTATTATTTCTCATGCCAAGCGGGGCTTCCCAGAGAATACTCAGGACACTTATGCGCCACGTGTGCTATGGCCCCTGTGTCTCTGCCAGGGGCCTTCAGCCATGAAAAAGAATCACACTGGGTCAAGTCTTCTCTGGCACTGTTTTCTCTATCTCTTCAGGGGGTTCTTCAGTCTTGGAAGCCCACCCCACTTCATTCAGGTTTGTGGCCCCTAAGGCCCCTGGTATTCCTGATCTATCTGATTCCTCAAAAGAAACCTCTTCAGATGAGTCTGAAGATGGTGAATTTGCAGAAGGGGCTTCTTCCCATACCTCTGGGGACACCTTTGAAGCTGACCCTGAACCCTCTGATGAGGGTCTCATTAAGACTGTTTTGACTATACTTAACATTTCTGTTAATCCTGTTGAGACACAGTCTACTTCTGATGTCTTTCAAAGACGCAAGAAGTCCAGCACCATGTTTCCGCCTAATCCCACTCTTGATCAGGTTATCAAGGATGAGTGAAAAACTCCAGACAAGTGTCTTGCTCTTCCTAAGAGATTCTCTAAGCTGTATCCATTTTCTCATGCAGCTTTGGCTCAGTTGGTTACACATCAGGTGGACCCCCTTATTTCCAGACTGCCTTGCCCTTGGCGGATGCCATGGCACTCAAGAATTTAACTGAAAGAAAGCTTGAAGCTATCCTGAAGTCTACTTTTATGGCCTACATTGGCTTCTGTCTGGATCACTAGAGCCTCGTACTACCCTAGCGTTCAAGGGGAGTAGCTTTCATTTTTCTGGGTATTTTCAGCTTCTTCTGCACTAGTAGCTACTGCTATCCTTGCTACCATTGCATACTTAGTCAGAGTGGTATCAGCCTCTTTGCAGTCGGTGGATCCTCGGTCTCCATACCTGGCTAGTGAGGGTTGGGGAAGTCCTTCGGCACAGTCTTCACACCTGGTCCTGTGAGGGTTGGGGAAGTGCTATTCATAAGTATTCTGTTATTTTGATAAAGATATTGATTTTACTGTATCTGTACTTACCAGTGTCATTATTCCAATCACTCCGTGACACACAGCCCCAGTTCGCAAGTTCTCGTCCCTTGTGGGCAAGATCGTATCCACCATGGAAGTGGTTCCGTACTCCATGGCACACACCAGGGAGATTCAGAGACTCACTATCGGGGCTTACTGGGGGAACATGGTACTCCTGGATCGGCCAGTCTCTCTTCCCCTGGAAGTGAGGCAGGACCTCCTCTGGTGGATGAACGGTTCCAGCCTGAGGAAAAAGAAACAGTTTGTTGTCCAGTATTGGACTCTGGTGATGATGGAAGCCAGCCTTTATGGCTGGGGAGCTGTCCTGGGTCACCTGGGGGTTCAGGGCAGATGGACTGCAGAGGAGACCCTCTTCCCCATCAACATTCCGGAGCTCAGAGTGATTCATCACGCTTTGGTGTGCTGGTCCTCCCCACTGAGCAACTGTCCAGTCCCCATCCAGTCAGACAACGCCAAGGTCCTGGCTTATGTCAAGAAGCAAGAAGGCACAAGAAGCACTACTTCTTGGAGAGGTCAAGGCTATTTTAGCCTGGGCAGACGAACATGCCCCTGCTGTCTCTGCCGTGCACATTCCAGGAGCAGTGAAAGGTCTGGCGGACTTTCTCAGTCACCAGACAGTGGACCTCGGTGAGTGGGAGCTCCATCCGGAGGTCTTCAATCTGTTAATCCAGAACTGGGGTCGTCCATGCATAGACTTGATGGCTACCAGGGACAACAGGAAGGTTCCGCTGTCTTGCTCTCACTGGGGGGGATCCTCTCGCATTTGCAGTGGATGCCTTGTCCATTCCTTGGCTTTTTCATTTAGCCTAAGTTTTTCCTCCTCCTTCCTCTCATCCCCAGCGTACTAAGAAAGATTTGGATGGATGTTGCGTCAGTCATTCTGATTGCCCCTTACTGGACCAGGCAACCTTGGTTTCCGGAGCTGTTGCCACTGTCTGCTCAGGATCCGTTTCCTCTGCCATGCAGACCCAGATCTCCTCCTTCAGGGCCACCGCTGGAGAGAAGACGTGGACAGTCTGGCTTTGATGGCATTGCTGTTGAAGCCTCCATCTTAAGGAAGAAAGATTTTTCTCCCGAGGTGGTCTCCACCATGATCCAGGCCAGGAAGCCTGTGTCCTCTAAGGCCTACCACAGGTTTTGGTCTACCTTCCATTCTTGGTGTGTGGACAGGGATCTGTCCTCACAGAAATTTGATCTTCCATTCATTATGTCCTTCCTAAGGTAGTCTCTGAGTTCCACATTCGCATTCTGACAAGGAGAGGGATCTCCACTTGTTGGATGTAGTGCATTGCCTTAAGTTCTATGTGCACTGTACTGAGTCCATTCATAAGACTGATGCACTGTTTGTCATTCCTGAGGGTCCCAGGGCTCGTTTGGCTGCATCCAAGGTGACTATTGCATCCTGGATTAAGGCTACCATCCACAAGACTTATGAGCTCAGAGGGAAACCTGTTCCCTTCCGCATTACAGCACTCCACCAGGTCTGTTGGGTCCTCCTGGGCCTACAAGAATCAGGCCTTTGCTGAACAGCTGTGCAAGGTGGCCACTTGGTCTTCTGTGCACACCTTTGCTAAACACTACCTTGTGGATGTTCTGGCTTCGGCTGGAGCCAGCTTTGGCAGGAAAGTCCTAGAGACAGTTTTGCCTGTCTGGGACTTTACATTCCTGTGTCTTATATCTCTTTAACTGTTTGAGCCCTGTTGGCTCTTGTTCTTGTTGTCACAGAGTGACTTGGAATAAAGACACTGAGACATACAGAGACAGTGAAATAATACTTTATTTTATGTTGATTCTCAATAAAGTTAAGCTAGCAGTTCCCCAACCCTTACCGGACCAGGTGTAAGGACACTGGATCACCCGATTTGTAAGGAGGCAAACACCACTCTGAATATATGAATAAATGCTAGTAGCAAGGATGGTAGCATCTACTAGTGCGGGAGCAGCTGGGAAGCCCCTGTAAACAGAGGGAAAATCCCCTAGTACACTAGGGTAGTTCAGTACAGAGACGGTAGTCCCTAGAATGCTGTAGGGTAACCAACAGGCACCGGTGACTGAGAATCCCTAGAATGTTCTAGGGTAACCAACAGGCAGTGGTGGCTGAATCCCTAGAACACTCTAGGTTAACCAACAGGCAACGGTGACTGAATCCCTAGAATGCAGGGTACCCAATGGCCTACAGCTGAACAACAGACAGCAGGAAAGCCAGTTACACGGACTGACGCAGACTGTGCACTGCTTGAATGAGGCAGCGCTAGGCACGGATAGAGTAAGCGAACACAGTAGGCCACGGGTAACGGATAATCAGAAGTCAGCCGGAGCAGGGGTGGTCAGCCAAAGCCAGGAGTCTGATCGGAGCAGGTAGTCAGCCAAAGCCAGGAGTCTGATCGGAGCGGATAGCCAAAGCCAGGAATCAGACCTGAACGGGTAGTCAGCCAAAGCCAGGAGTCAGACTGGAACGGAAGTCAGCTACTCAGGGATCAAGGGAGCCAAAGTCAGAACACAGCCAGGAGTCATACACTGAAATGGAGCATCGGAATCACCAGAACTATGGCACACAGGTATACCATGAAAGGGCAACTGAGTACAGGCAGGCTAAGGCCTAGCAAGTGGGTGGAAACTCCTTCTGGCAATTAGCAGTGGCCAATAAGAATAGCGAATGTGCTTCAGCGTGACAACCAGGAAGTACAGCAACGTCGCCTGCAAGCACAGCGACGCAGAGGCAATCATGGGCACTGTGACAGAACCCCCCCAATGATCTCTCCCCCACAGAAGAGAACCAACTTTATTTGGAACTTTAGCATGGAATCTGCGAAGTAGAATGGGAATGTGAATATCAGACTGATTCTCCCAGGAATGCTCTTCAGGGTCATAGCCCTTCCAATGTACAAGATACTGAATGCGCCCACGGACTCTATGGGATGCCAGAATGCTTTGAATTTCATACTCCTCATGGTCTTGGATGCACACAGGACCTGGCCACACTGGAGCAGAGGTTTAACGATTACAGACCAAAGGCTTCAACAAGGAAACATGGAATACATTGTGAATGCGCATACCCACAGGAAGATCCAAGGCATAAGTGACAGGGTTCACTCTGCGAAGTACCCTGTATGGACCTACAAAATGTGGAGCCAGCTTATTGCAAGGTACTTGGAGATTCAGGTTTCTGGAGGACCGCCACACTTTATCCCCAACTTAATAAACAGGAGCAGGATGCCTCCTGCGGTCTGCATTTCTCTGATAGCGCTCTGAGGACCTTCGCAGGGTATTCTGAACCTGTGCCCATGTGAAGCGGAGCTGGGTAATATGCTCATCCAGAGCCAGAATGTCTTGGGTCTGAAAGGAGTCCGGGAGCAGCGATGGTAGGAACCCATAGTTGATCAGGAAGGGAGAGCTCCCAGACGAGGAGTTTATGGCACAATTCCTGGCAAACTTAGTACACGGCAACAGGTCAGCCCAGTTATGATGGTCAGAGATAAAACAGCGCAAAAATTGTTCCAACCCCCGTATGGATCTTTCAGCAGCACTATTTGTCTGTGGGTGGTAGGCCAAGGAGAATGACAGTTTGATGCCCATCTGGTCACAGAAGGCCCTCCAGAACCTAGATACGAACTGACTCCCATGGTCAGAGACCAATACCTTGGGTACTCCGTGGAGTCAGAACACCTCTCTAGCAAACACCACACCAATTCTTTGGATGAAGGTAGTCCCTGGAGAGGGACAAAATGAGCCATTTTGGAGAAATGGCCCACTATCATTAGTATGACCATACACCCCTTGGACACTGGTAGCTCTACAATAAAATCTATCAATACGTGTGACCATGGACTCACACCATTCAGAACTGTCTGGAGCAACCCCAGAGGAAGGTGTCTTGGGGTTTTAGCACTAGCACAAATGGAACAGGCCTCCACAAAAGTTGCACAATCTGGTCTCATACTTGGCCACCAAAATATTTGAAAGATTGACCAAATCAGTTGGTTACGACCAATATGCCCAGCTGCCCTCGAAGAGTGGTAAGTTTCCAGTAGGTTGGTATGAAGTGGTTCGGCTATGAAACATTTACCACTAGGTTTTTCTGCTGAGCATTGCCTTGAGATGCAAAGATCTCTTCAACCAGAGGAGATGTGATACTCGTACGTATGGTGGCCAAAATGCGATCTGGAGGAATTATAAGCGCACTGGAGCACTATCAGTCTCCCGGTCCGGCCCAAATTGCCTAGAAAGAGCATCAGTTTGAACGTTCTTGGACCCAGGGAGATATGAGACCTCAAAATTAAATCTGGACAGGAAAAGTGCCCATCTGGCCTGCCATGGTGACAGTCTCTTTGCTTCTGATAAACAGGTAAAAATTTTTGTGATCTGTCAAAATCAGGATTGGAGCCCTCGTCCCCTCCAGGAGGCGACGCCATTCACGGAGAGCAAGGATTATGGCTAGCAACTCGCGATTGCCTATGTCGTATAGGCTCTGGGCTTTAGTCCTCTTTTTTGAAAGAACCCACATGGCATGAGGGTTTTACCGGGTTCGGGTCTTTGGGACAACACTGCCCCTACTCCTGTTTCTGATGCATCCACCTCCAAGGTGAAGGGCAAAGCAGACTTCAAGGCTTCAAAAGCACTGTTGGCCTCAGAGGACCAATCCGAGGGATCAGCCCCTTTGAGTCAAATCAGTCAAAGGTTTAACAATCGTAGAAAAATTTCTTATAAATTTTCTGTAATGGTTTGCGAATCCTAAGAATCTCTGTATGGCCTTCAGGCCTATCGAACATGGACATTGCAGAACTGCTGAGAGTTTCTGTAGCCATAGCAATACCATCAGCAGAGATTACATACCCCAGAAATGGTACTAGATCTTTATGGAATTCGCATTTTTCAAGTTTACAATATAGTTTCTCTTCTCTCTCTCCGATGTGTATCAAGGTCAGAATTGTGTACCAAGATATCATCTAGATAAACTACTACGCAGGAATGTAGTAGATCTCTCAGAGTATTGTTTATGTATATCTTTTATATGGCACCACACAGTGTACGCAGTGCCTTACAATAGAAGTAAGTTACATTAAATAAAAGGGGATAAATTAAGTGCCACAGAAACATTAGGAGAGAGGTTCCTGCCCCAAGGAGCTTACAGTCTAAATGGGTAATAGGAGACAGACAACAGGGTAAGAGGGTGTCAAGTGCTGAGGTTACAAGTGCTGGCTTTGGCAAAAGGTAGTGCATGGTCCTAGTGCTCCAGAAGATAAGATTTCAGGGTAGACTTAAAGACAGAGGGGGATTGTTCTAGACGTAGGGAAACGGGTATGGAGTTCCAGAGGTAGTAAGCAAAAAGTGAGAAAGGATTGAGACGGGATAGGGCAGAGGGTGTGGATGGTGTAACAAGAAGTGCGTTGTGTGCTGAGCAAAGAAGGCAGCCAGGAACATAAGAAGAGATGAGGGAAGATATGTAAGGAGGTGTAACAGTGTGGAGAGCATTAAAGGTGAGAAGAAGGACTTTGTATTTGATGTGTTGCTGAATAGGGAGCCATGACAGATGTCTAAGAAAATGTGAGCAGGTTCAGTTTTTTGGGAGAGTGTGGCTATTTGTGCAGCAGAGTTTAAAACAGATTGCAAAGGTGAAAGATGAGTAACAGGGAGGCCAGTTAGTAGAATATTGCAATAGTCTATGCGGGACAGAATGAGGGCATGTACAAGAGTTTGTTGGGAGAGGAACGGGTGGATTTTAGCAATGTTGCGGAGAAAGAAGCAAGATGTTCTAACAACAGAGTTAATGTGGAGGGAGAAGGAAAGAGAGGAATCAAATATGGCCTCAAGGCAGCGTGCTGAGCTGACCGGATCAGTATCAATTCCATCAACTGTAATGGTGAAGCTAGGTGTTGGGCAAGGTTTTGGAGGGAAAATGAGCAGTTCAGTTTTGGACACATTTATCTTCAGCTGACGGTGTGCCATCCAGGAGGAGATGGCCAAGAGGCAGTCTGAAATTTGTAGCTGAATTTGAGGTGAAAGATCGTGAGTGGAGATGTAAATTTGGGAATCATCAGCATATAGATGGTACTTGAAGCCAAATGAATTAATAAGTTCACCTAATGAAAGGGTGTACAGTGAAAAAAGCAACGGACCCAGAACAGAGCCTTGAGGCACCCCCACAGACAGAGGGACTGTGGAGGAGGTGTTATTGCCAGAGGATACAAAAAAGGAACGTTGTGAGAGACAGGAGGAAAGCCATGCAGCAGCTTGATTTCGGAAACAAAGATTGTGGAGAATCAGAGCAAGAAGAGATGATAAGTCAAGTAGTATAAGTATAGAAAACTGTCCGTTGGCTTTTGCAGTCTGGAGATCATTAGCCACTCTACAGAGAGCTGTCTCAGTTGAGTGACCACACCGGAAGCCAAACTGCAAAGGGTCCAAAATATTGTTAGAGTTGAGGAATTTGGTTATTTGGGAGAAGACAAGGCATTCTAAGAGTTTTGAGGTAAGTGGTAGAAGGGAGACAGGTCGATACTTAAAGAGACAGGAGGGGTCCAGGTTAGTCTTCTTTAGTAGGGGTTTAATTTGTGCCTGTTTGAATGAAGAATGGAAGGTGCCTGTGGAGAGAGGTGTTGAAAATGTGTGTTAATATAGGTGTAAGGACTGGTGCAAGTGGTTTGAGTAAGTGGGAGGGCAAAGGGTCCAAGGAGCAGGTAGTGAGGTGGGTAGATAGGAGAAGCTGAGAATCTTCTTCTGTTACAGGTGTAAAACTATCAAAGTATGATGAAGGGGATTTGGGGATAGAGAGTTCAGAGACAGATGAAATAGTGGGAATCTGTTTTTTAATAGATTCCACCTTACATAGTTACATAGTAATTTAGGTTGAAAAAAGACTTGCGTCCATCCAGTTCAACCCTTTTCCTATTCCTGTTTACCATCGCTGACCCAAAAGAAGGCATCTGACTCCAAATGGCAATCAGACTTCTCCCTGGATCAACAAGCCCTAACTAAATATTAATCCCAATACTAACGTGCATAGCCCTCTATATTATGCTCTTTTAAATAAGTATCCAGGCCCCTTTTAAAGGCATCTAATGTATTTGATAGCACCACCTCCTCCGGAAGTGCATTCCATACCTTTATTGTCCTTACTGTAAAGAAACCCTTCCGCTGTTGTAGACTAAATCTCCTTTCCTCAAGTCTAAGCGGGTGGCCCCTTGTCCTGTGTACTGTTCTGTTAATGAACAGGTCTTTTGAAAGTCCTTTATATGGGCCTTGAACATATTTATATAGTGTTATCATATCCCCTCTAAGACGCTGTTTCTCTAGTGTGTACAAGTTTAACTTTTCTAGCCTCTCTTCATAACTAAAACATTCCATTCCCCTTACTAGTTTTGTAGCCCTCCTCTGCACTCTCTCTAGTTCCATAATGTCCTTCTTCAGAAAGGGCGCCCAGAATTGAACAGCATATTCTAGGTGGGGTCTTACCATGGACCTGTAAAGAGGCATAATTATATCTTCCTCCCTTGAGTCAATACCCCTTTTAATACATGCCAATATCTTATTGGCCTTTGCAGCTGCCAGCTGGCACTGCATGCTACTGCAAAGTCTATTGTCTACCATTACTCCTAAATCCTTTTCATTAGTAGATTTCCCCAGAGAAACACCATTTAAACTATATGTTGCATTTTTATTATTATACCCAAAATGCATAACTTTACACTTGTCTATATTGAATCTCATTTGCCATTTGCCTGCCCAGTTACTCAATTTGTCCAAGTTCTCTTGTAATGAAGACACATCCAGTTCAGACTTTATTACCTTACTTAATTTTGTGTCATCGGCAAACACTGATACATGGCTTCCTATGCCCTCTGGGAGGTCATTAATAAACAAATTAAAAAGAAGAGGACCCAGGACAGATCCCTGAGGCACTCCACTTATCACGTTTATCCAACTGGAGAACTTGCCATTTACTACCACTCTTTGCATTCTATCTTTCAGCCAATTTCCAATCCACTCACAAACATTTTGCCCTAGTCCTATTTCATTCAATTTGTACAGTAACCTCTTGTGTGGAACCGTATCAAATGCCTTGGCAAAGTCTAAATAGATCACGTCAACCGCCTCTCCCTCATCTATATTATTACTTACTTTTTCATAAAATGCGATCAAGTTCGTTTGACAAGACCTATCTTTCACAAAGCCATGTTGGCTATTGCTAATGATATTCCTGTTCCAGCAGAATTCTTGAATATATTCCCTTAGCAACCTTTCAAACAGCTTCCCTACCACAGATGTCAAGCTTACGGGTCTGTAATTTCCTGGCTGGGACTTTGATCCCTTTTTAAATATGGGCACCACATCTGCTTTACTCCAATCCATGGGCACCATACCAGAAATAAAAGAATCCCTGAAAATCAGATATATCGGTCTGGCCAGGGTCTGGCTTAGCTCTTTAAGTACCCGTGGGTGTATACCATCTGGCCCCGGAGCTTTGTCTACCTTGACACCATTCAATTGTTTTAACACTTTTTCTTGTGTGAGCCAGTCCCATGCTTGCTGTGACTGTTCTGTAAAAGTAGTTTGCAGATTCTTGTCCAATGGGTCTTCCTTGGTAAAAACAGAAGAAAAGAAATTATTTAAAATATCTGCCTTCTCTCTGTCTCCTTTGACCATCTCACCCGTTTCAGCTAACAAGGACCCAACATTATCAGACTTTAATTTTTTGCCATTAATGTATTTAAAGAATTTTTTTGGGTTGCTTTTGCTCTCCTTAGCAATATTTTTTTCATTCTCCAGTCTAGCTAATTTAATAGCCTTTTTACAGGTTTTGTTGACATTTTTGTATTCTGCAAATGCCTCTGCTGATCCCTCAGCTTTGTAATGTTTAAATGCCGCTTTCTTGTTATTTATTTCATGAATTACTTTACTGGTTAGCCACATTGGTTTCAATTTGCTTCTTTTGTATTTGTTTCCAACAGGGATAAATTTATATGTGTATTTTTGCAATGTTATTTTAAAGGTATTCCACTTACCTTCTGTGTTTTTTCCTGAAAATATTTTATCCCAGTCAACGAGACCAAGGGATGAATTAAACCTGCTAAAGTTGGCCTTTTTAAAATTCAGTGTTTTGGTGGAACTCATATCAACTTGTTTTTTTGAATTAATCTCAAACGATACCATGTTATGGTCACTATTCCCCAAGTGCTCCCTTACTTGGATGTTAGAGATAAGTTCTTCATGGTCAGTTATTACCAAATCCAGACATGCATTCCCTCTGGTTGAGGTCTGCACTAGTTGTGACAAAAAATTGTCATTCAACAAGTTCAGAAACTTGCTGCTTTTAGCAGAGTTAGCTATTCCATTTTTCCAGTCTATTTCTGGATAATTAAAATCCCCCATAATTATAGTTCTCCCTATTTGGGAAGCCTTTTCTATTTGCATTAATAGCTGTGTTTCTTCAAGGTCACCAATGTTTGGTGGTTTATAACAAATACCCACTAATATTTTCTGGGCAGTTTTATCCCCAGTGACTATTTCAACCCACAGGGATTCCACATGTTCACTACTGTCATCACATATATCTTCCCGCAATTGAGGCAATAATGCTGGTTTGATATACAGACAGACCCCACCACCTCTTTTGCTTGACCTATCTTTTCTAAATAACATGTAGCCCTCTAAATTGATTGCCCAATCATGTGTGTCATCCCACCATGTTTCACCTTGTGTATGAAGTGTCCTGCAAAAGCTTCAGATGAATGGATGGGGTGAGAGGAAGCTGTAGGAGGATGGAGCAAAGAATCAAAGACTGAAAAGAGACGGCGAGGATTAGATTTGTTATTGTAGATCAGTGTGGTGTAGTATTCCTGTTTTGCTTTAGATAAAGAAAAATGTAGGCAGGACAGCATAAATTTAAAGTGGATGAAATCTGCATGTGAGCGTGATTTCCTCCAAAGGCGTTCAGCAGAGTGAGTGCAAGAACGTAGGAATCGGGTATGGGAGTTGAGCTAGGGTCGTGGATTGACTCGGCGACTCTGATGTAGTTTCAGTGGGGCAAAGGAATCAATAACAGAGGACAGGATTTAGTTGTAAGAGTTATCAAGAATGTCTGTGTCACAGATGGCCAAGATAGAGAAAAGGTAGAAGTTAAGTGAGGTGCTCATCCCAGAGAGATCAAGTGCGCAGGTATCCCTTACATATCTGTTGTGGGGAGGGATGGGGGAAGGGGTAGAGGGGGGGGTAGAGAGAGAAGGAGATAAGATGTGGTCTGAAAGAGGGAATGGGGAAACTGTGAAAGAGGAAAGATCTAGGCTCTTCGTAAAGACAAGATCAAGGCAGTGACCAGCTTTGTGAGTGGCACAGTCAGTCCACTGCCGAAGATCAAGTGGGGAGGTTAGTTCTAGAAGACGGAAAACCCAGGGGACAGAGGTGTCATCAATATGACAGTTAAAATCACCCAGAATAAGGACAGGATTGTCAGTGGAGAGAAAGAAGGAGAGCCAGGAATCGAAATCTGAGAGAAAGTTTGAAGGAGAATAGGAGTTAGCAGGTGGCCTGTATATTACAGCCACGTGCATTGACATAGGGTAGTAGAGCTGGATTGCATGTGTTTCAAATGAGGAAAAGTTCACAGATGGTGGGGTTGAGAGGGTTTGGTAGTGGCAGTGGGAGGAGAGAAGGAGAGCTACCCCACCCCGACCAGTAGAGCGAGGGGTATGTGAGAAGCAGAACCCACCATAAGAGAGTGCAGCCTCCACCGCTGTGTCCTGTGCAGACAACCAAGTTTCTGTGAAAGCGAATGGAGGTTGTCTTGTTAACTATGGAGCAGGTGTTCAGCAGAGCACAGGAGAAGGGGAGAAAGGAGGGTGAAAGACAAGGAATGTTTGAGATTTGAGGGGTTAGAACCCTTCAGGTAGCGGTGGGAGGACATGCTAAACTGTGGTTGATAACATGTGGGTATGGGGTTTGGGCCTGGATTGGGAGCAATATCCTCTGTAGCAAGCAGAAGGATAAGACAAAGGGCAGAAATATGGGAGTGGGACTTGTATTGTTGCTTTGAAATAGGGAAAAACAGAGGGAGAAGGTGTTAAAATCTGGAGAAGTGTGTAAGAGCAGACAGGGAGGAGAGAGGGGGAGATGTGAATGTAGTTTGGAAAGTCAGAGGAAGAGTTGAAGCTGATAAGAATCCTGGGGAGCACTGAACATATAACAACAAGGTAAATAGAAAATGTGAACATGGTTTATGAATTATCTGAATAACGCTGGAGCATTGCACAGCCCAAAGGGCATGACCAGGTGCTCATAGTGGCCACTACGAGTATTAAAAGTGGATTTCCACTCATCGCCCACTTTAATTCAAATTAGGTTATAGGCTGCCCATAGATTGAGTTTCATGAACACTGAGGAGCCTTTCAGGCAGTCAAACAACTCGGTTATCAGTGGGATAGGGTACGCATTCACCATCAGCTTATTCAGACCTCTGTAATCAATACAGGGTCTAAGCCCCACATCTTTTTTTCTTTACAAAGAAAAATCCAGCCCCGCGGGCGAGGATGATTTACTTATAATGCCCCTGGCCAAGGCATCTGAAATGTACTCCTCCATAGCTCAGTTCTCCTCTGCCGACAAAGAGTATGTGCGGCCTTTAGGCGGTATGGAGCCTGGCATCAAATTAATAGCACAGTCGTATGGCCTATGCTTAGGTAATGTGCAAGCCTCCCCCTTATTGAATATCTCACTGAACAACTGATACGCTGAGGGTATAGAGGTAGAGGTACACAGAATCATAGTAGGCTGCTGTAGACAAGACTTCTGACAATCAGACCAAGATGAAATGTCACAGGTTTTCCAGTCCCTTCTGGGGTTGTGTGTCTAAAGCCAAGGAAACCCCAGAATGACTGTGTAATGAGGAGACTGAATTACTTGAAATTGTATGGTCTCCACATGGAGGGCTCCCACTCTGAGAGACAGCGGACAGGTCTCATGTGTGACATGGGATGGTACTAGCAGTCTACCATCTATCGCCTCCACTGCCAAGGGAGAGATCCGAGGCACCATGGGAAGGTTATACAGTTTAGCGAATTCGCCATCAATAAAATAGCCTGCAGCTCCTGAGTCGATCAGGGCTGGCGTAGCCACAGAGGAGGTTGCCCAAGATATTGTCACCTGAATGATGGGCTTGTTTTGTTCTGGATCTGGGGATTGGTTTACGTCACCTAGGATCTGTCCCCTCAAGGATCTTAGGTGCGTAACTTATGTCCAGCCTTTCCGCAGTACAGGCATAGACCTTCTTTACAACGGAAGGACTGCTCCTCCCTGGACAAGCGTGTGAAACAGATTTCTATAGGCTCAGCCCTACTGACCTCAGTATTAGGTGGCTTGGGAGGTGAGGGAGGCATGGGTTGGAACTCCCAATTAGTCACAGGTCGAGACTCAAGCCTTGGCTTGTGGTTCTTACATGAGGATCTTTCTCTAATGAGAGTATCAATCAGTATAGCAAAGGAGATGAACAGATCTGGATCCTCAGGCAGCTCACGGGCTGCCGTCTCATCTTTAATGGTATCACTAAGCGGAGAAGGCCACCACCAGAGCCTTGTTGTTCCAGCCTACCTCTGTCGCTAGTGTACGAAAATCTATAGCGTATTCTGCTACTGTACGGGCGCCCGGGCGAATGGTCCTTAATTTTTTTTGCAGCAGAGGTTGCTCGGCCTGGAAATCAAATACTTTACGGAAGGCCTCCACAAATTCAGTAAAGTTAGACATTATGGGTTTAGCAGTTTCCCATAGCGGGTTGGCACATGCCAATGCTCTACTGGTCAACAAGGAAATCATAAAGCCCACTTTGCTTCTTTCACTCTGGAAAGCATTAGGTACTAGTTCCAAAAAAATTCCGAGCTGATTTATGAATCCACGGCACAACGTGGGTTCCCCATCATATCATATAGAGGGAGTGGAGCAGCTCCGGACAACCCTCTATAACTTGTGTTTTCCACCTGAGTGGTTACGATTGATGCCGAAACAGAGGAGGCCACTGGTAGTTGCACAAGCTTATCGAGATGCGCTGTATGGTTAAGGAGCATCTGCATCGCCATAGACAACTGGTCAATACATTATTCCTGAATATAAATTCTGGAAAGGATATTAGGCAACTGTCGGTTACCAGCATCTGTACTTTCAGAGTTCATGGCCCTTTCGTACTGTCACAGTGTGACTTGGAATAAAGACACTGAGAAGTACAGATACGGTAAAATAATACTTTATTTTATGTTGATTCTCAATAAAGTTGACAGCATTCTTAACGGAACCAGCGCCACCTCTTGGGATTAGGAGATTACCTCCGTTAGAAACTCGATCAGTATGACCCAGTAGTTGAAACGAATGTGTAGTCTGCAGAGCCACAGGGCCGCATATGGAGGATACCAGACTATACAGAAAGACAATCAGGAAGGATAACTGTCTGAATTCCAGGTCCGCACCTGTAGGGAAACCAAACGTAATAGATAGACAGCAGTAGTAAGGAATATCTGAGCCTAAGTCCGCACCTAGAGAATCACCAGACAAGCCCCCAGTTAACAAGGAATGGATAGTCGGACAAGCCAGTTCATACACAGAGTGGGTAGTGAGCCAGAGCCACAGGTTTGCACCAGATAGGATATCCACTGAAGCGTTGGTATGCTGAATACGCAGTGGACAGAGCCCCAGGTCAACACCAGATTGGGTAGTCAGACAAGCCAGGTCATACACGGAACAGGTAGTCAGCCAGAGCCACAGGTCTGAACCAGAATGGTTGTCGGACAAGCCAAGGGTCATACACAAAGCGGATAGTCAGACAAAGCCACAGGTCAGCACCAGATCAGGTAGTCAGGCAAAGCAAGTAATACACAGAGCTTAGGAAACACAACTGCGCTGGAACACCACAAAAGGGCAACTGATGTGGTGTCCAGACAGTTTAAGTACCAATTGCTCCACCTCCAGAAGCTGGAGCAATTGGGGTACTATGACTTTAAGAGCCGGATCGCGGCGTCACAGGGGATTCCCTTGACATGCGCCCGCACTCTGCAGCACAGATGGAAGCAGGAAGCTGGTTGCCCGCCAGGGAACCAGGGCAGTCGGCTATCAGGGAATCAGACTCGGCAAAGAGCCGCGAGGCAGCACACATGAGACCAGCCACCCACAGATGCCCGGCGGCCGTCTCGGCAGGTATGTGAAACGCTTACAAGTAAGCAACAGGCAATGGTAACAGCAAATCCCTAGAACGCTAGGGTAACCAACAGGAAGTGGTGACTGAGTCCCTAGAACGCTCTAGGGTAACCAACAGGCAATGGTGACAGAGAATCCATAGAACGCTCTAAGGTAACCAGCAGGCAATGGTGACTGAATCCCTAGAATGCTCTAGGGTAACCAATAGGCAATGGTGACAGCGAATCCCCAGTACGCTAGGGTAACCAACAGGCAGTAGTGACTGAATCCCTAAAACGCTCTAGGGTAACCAACAGGCAACAGTGACTGAATCCCTAGAACACAGGGTACCCAATGGCCTAGAGCGGAAAAACAAACAGCAGGAAGGCCAGTGACATGGACTGCAGACTGAGCACTGCTTGAACGAGGCAGCGCTAGGCACGGAGAGTGCAAGCGGACACAGTAGGCCACTGGCAAAGGATAATCTGAAGTCAGCCGGAGCAGGGGTGGTCAGCCAAAGCCAAGAATCTGATCGGAGCAGGTAGTCAGCCAAAGCCAGGAGTCAGACCGGAGCAGGTATTCATCCAAAGTCAGGAGTCAGACCGGAGCGGGTAGTCAGCCAAAGCCAGGAGTCAGACCGGAACAGAAGTCAGCTAGTCAGGGATCAAAGGAGCTGAAGTCAGAACATAGCCAGGAGTCATACACTGAAATGGAGCATCGGAATCACAAGAGCTATAGCGCAAAGGTACACCACAAAAGGGCAACTGAGTACAGGCAGACTGAGGCTTATAAGGCCTAGCAAGTGAGTGGAGACTCCTTCTGGCAATTAGTGGTGGTTAATAAGAATAGCGAATGTGCTTCAGTGCAATAACCAGGAAGTACAGCAATGTCACCTGCAAGCACAGCGTCGCAGAGGCAATCACGGACACTGTGATACTTGTGTGCTGTTTATTGGTGTCTGTTGACAGTTAGTTTGGGCTGTTACATGTCCTGGATAGTCCTTGGGAACTCTGGTATCATGGGGACCGGCGCTTGGTCCTTTCCTTCTCTTCCCACCCCTGGGAGCTCAATGTTGATACATCCCCATGGTACCTGTATGGATGACAGAGAAAAGAGGATTTTATTCTTATCTGTTAAATCCTTTTCTCTTAGTCCATATGACATATATGTCTCACACCCAGTGAAAGGGACCATGCTGGGTCTCCTGTGGCTGGACGTCGGAGTCCTTTTGGGTTTACTGCTCACATAAGGTTTCCCTTGCTATCTTACTCAATAGGGTCTTGTCTCAAATCTATCTGACGGGGAGGGGCTAAGGTAGCCTGATATGTAGGAGGGGGAGATTCCACTGCTGCACTTCTTTCAGAATTGTTCCAGCCTACTGGGAGGAGCGGTCACCTCCCTATAGTACCTGTATGTCATATGGACTAAGATGAGAAAAGGACTTAACAGGTAAGACTAAAATCCTCTTATCTCTCTTACTTCCAATATATAACACAGGAACGAAGGGCGTTCCCTTCTCCGAGTGAGCAGGTCATTGCAAAAAGACAGGTCCGGTTAGGTGGAGACTCCCTCTGCCTCAACCCCCACCCATCAGATTCATGTGCTCTGCATCCAAGAAGCTGGAGGAGTGGGACAAATTATTTCATTTTTTTTTCTTTTCCCCTTTTCTTTTCCTGGTTATTATTTTTACCTTGGCTTGTTAGGTGGGCTCCCATCACTGGCTTCCCTTGAGTTTGATCAGTTCACATGAGTTTTATGGACCTTTTTGCCCATGTGGAGGTTGACTTTGTGGAGTCTCTTAAAAATTCTGCCTTATTCAGATGAGAACCAGTAGAATGGTGAGTAACTGTTTGAGTGCCATGGTCCATTGCATGTTTCATTCTGAGCTTCCCACACTCTGTTGTTGATGCACTAATTTCTAGGTCTTTGCTCTCCCTCTTAGCCTTGTGTCACAGCTGGTTGCAGTATTTTTTGTTTTAAAGCCTTCTCTGCTATTCAGGGTTATGTCCTATTTTCAGAGGCTCTTCCCTCATCATGCTCTTTTCTGTGGCTAGCTTCTCCCTTACTTAACCTACACAGAGGCTAATGCCTGCTCTCTTCTCCAGATTAGCCCTTTCTATACCAAACATGTTTTTTTTTTTTTTTTTTTTTTGGGGGGGGGGTTTCTATGGGGATCTTTGTTTCAAAGACAAACCTACACTTCTCTATACAAGGTGCAAATGTGTGCCCTGTATTTGGCATATATAATACTACTGTGTTAATAAATAGGAGGACTTTGTTCCAAAATTTGGCCAAACATTGGATAAGCTTGCCAACCCCATTGAGATACCTCAATATATGGCAGTACCTACTGTAATACACCTGTAAAGCCCTATCTAAATTAAAAACAGTCCCTGAGGAGATGTTATAATAAACATGTTTGAGGGGGACCCTTTAAATATACTGCTCTCATTGGTCAGAGAGCGCTCCAGCTTCCATGCAGAAAGCATCCATCATCGGAGGAGGCAGGATCGAGGAAAGGGAGCGGAGACAGTGTGACAGACTGTGGCACACAGCTGGTAACCGCAGTCTGTCTGGAAGTAGGGTGCAGGGCAATATTTACTCGATTAAATTCAGCAAAATAGTGATTTTATTTAAAAAAATGAAAATGTTTTTAAATGTTTAAAATGAAAATGTTTTACATAGCAACTAACTATTGAGACCAATATGCATAGGGGTGATAGATCCCCTTTAAATTGATTCTAAAGAGGTTTTCAGTGCATTCATTCTCAATGCACTGGAGACTTAATAACCAGTCAACAGCTTAAATCACAGGTGGGCAAAGTGACACTCTAAAGGCTGCAATTCTGTACCACAGGTTACTATTAATCATCGCTGGAATTCCCCTTGAAGTTTTTAACCCCTTTCATTCTAGAAAGATCTCTGAAGTATTTCCTGAATCAATGAATTGGGGACCTCAAGTATATAAGGGGTAAAAAGCCCCATGTAACTTCTTGAAGTTTACATTTGTCACCTAAGTTGCAGTCAGTTTGGTTTGGTCCAGAATTACTATGACTTTATTTCCAGAGTTGTACCTTAAAGCAGATATTGGATTGCAATGCACATATTCTATTCAGCTATCTTGCTACAATTCCCATAATTCTTTGCCAACACACAGATGAAGTGCTGCAGGTTGCCTATAACTTATAAATTATATTAGCTCATAAAACTGATGCGGGCATGGCGACACTCCCCTTTCTGCTGCCTCTGATATATACTGCTCAGTGATGAAACTGCTGCAACACCAGGAAGTTGGCACAAGATTCACATGAAATCATTTGAATATATGTGGGACAACATGAGAAACAAGTTATTAACGTTGAAACAAAAACATGCACAAAATGGATATTTTTTGGTAGTGAGTGTGTGCACTTCATGAGGTGTCTATATCTATATTATGAGGGATACTATTAAAAACATGATCATTTGTTTCTTGGGGAATGGTAGTCCATGCAGCATCAACCACGTATGCACAGTACCACCCACAATGGCTCTACAGGTTAGGAAGCAATGATGAGATGCACAGCTCTCAGATATTGAAGGTCCTACTTGCCAGCTTGTCATACCTGTGGTATATAAACACACTGTATCAGCGCTTAAAATTTGAAGTCCTTTGCTACTAGCCAGACCTGAAAAGTTACTCGCCACGGCAAGCCATAACATATCCACCAGGGCTGAATTTCTACTCACCAGGGCTAAATTTTCACTCGCCATTGGCTAGTGGCGAGTGAAAATTTTGAGCCCTGCAATGTATATTAGAGACTTCTGCAACACAATGCATTCCAGTTTACATTTAAAATTACATGACTATAGGTTTGTCTGCATAACCTTTTGTAACTTGAATGCCAGTGGAGTTCACCGATAACTTGAAGATACCTGCATTGCCAGCAGGTGAAACATGACACTTTCAACAGCTTTACAAGCACTCCTAATGAGAAGAAAAGAAATGGTTGAAAGTCCAGCTTTTCTGTGTTTCTCTACCCTGAGTTGTTTTTATAAGGAGTACAAAGTCTCCCTCTGGTGTCTGACAGGTAACTTCCCTTGGTCTTTTTTGTGTCTTGTGATATGAGATGTGTCAATGTGAAAAGTATGTTCTCTAGCTGTATATATTCTTAATTAACCCTTTGAAAGTCTGAGGGGTGTCAAAGGCAGTGAAAAGTAATAAAGTGGACAAGTCTCTGGTCATTAAAAGAGCCGTAAACATTTTAAGAAAAATGTTATGCAGCTTTTCCTGCTGAGTAAAACAAGGGTGATACCCATCACTGTCAGCAGTTTTATTCAAATGTTATAACAATTCAAATAATCAGAAAGTTTATTACAGTGTGATTACTTCCTGAAAGTTCTGACATCATGACTCAGCAGTTTCTATCATGTTCTATGGAGAACTGTTTGTCAGTGACTATCCTCTCAAATATAATGTAACAATAACTAATTGGAATCTGACTACTAGAGGACACTGTTAATATTTAAAAATAAACCAATCATTTACACTGTAATAACTCTAGAAATATGTATCTCTTAGCAGTGGGAATACACATGTTTTACTCAACAGGAAAACCCCTACAAGCTATATTTTTTCATAACAAATGTTCATGGGTTTTTTAAAGTGTTAGTAATGTCCAAAAATTTTTTTTAATAGATTTGTAGAGGCTAAAAAAAGAATTGCATTGCCACAAACCCCATCTCTCAAATTGCTATGGTTTGAGAGATATTGTAAATGAAAGTTCCTCCTTCCCTCCCCTTCTCTTGATGTCAGCTGTAAAGTTGACAGAAGGAGATCCGTGTCGGCCGACACGATGAGGCTCTTCAGCAGAGCCAAAATCCCATTATTAGAAAAGAACTACTTCATTGGAAAGGTCTACAAAGTGTGCTTTCAAACCAGGCACACTTTGTAGACCTTTCCAATTAAGTAATTATTTCTATTAACGGGATTTCAGCTCTGCTGCAGAGCTGCTGGATGATCCCTGGACTGGGTTCTCCTGCTGTCAGCTAGATGCTGACGTCAGGAGAAGGGGAGGGAACGGAGAACTTTGATTGTGAATATCTCTCAAACCATAAAGGTTTGAGAGATGGGGTTTGTGGCAAAGCAATTCTTTTTTTAGCCTCTACAAATCTATTAAAACTTTTTTTTTTTACATTACTAACACTTTAAACAGTTAATCTGCATTAATTTCAAGCCACCTTACAGACTATGAAAGGAATGATACGGCCTTCTTTCTGTATCGCTACATCTAACTCTTGGAGGGCAGGGCACTTCTCTGAGACAGACTCCCTACTTCCCTCCACTTCACCTGTGTCTACTACATTCAATTTTAAGTGACCTTCCATTAAAGAAGAGTGTATGGGCATTGCTCTCTTAGTCTTCGTTTAAATTTTTCTTTTCTCTTCGTATATGGGGGCTGTAAAATCCCCCATTAGGCGGTCTCTTATTCACTGCCCTCCTCTCTAATTTCTATCCATTTCAACTGAGGCCTTGTTGCATGGGCTAACCCCCACCACCCGCATTGGATCACACCACCCTGCCTTTGGTAGATTCTGTAGCCCTAAATTATGACACCGATAAATGCTTGGATTTCCATTGTTTTAAATAGTACATTTAGCCCCGTGAATGCAAAGCAACGCACTGGAGACCTGTAGCATCCAATGGGTTATAAGCCCCATTTTTTTTTTTTTAATTAAATATTAAAAAAAAGCTTTCTGCATCAGGTCCATAGACTGGAGGCAATCAATGTAAGGTTGAACATAGCAATTTAATGCTACAAAATAGATTTCGCTGTTGTCTAAAGTGGAACACAGGAACCATGGTGTAAAGTCCCTCCTCCTAGGATAGATCTAAAAAAAGGTCTGTGAGGCAGGGACTCCCTACTTCCATCCACTTTACCCTTCAACAGAAAAAGGGTGTATGGGAATAGTTAGGTTTTTATTTTTTATCTTCGTATATGGGGGCTGTAAAATCCCCCATTAGGCAGGCTCATATTCACTTCCTCTCTAATTTCTATTCATTTTCAGCTGAGACCTTGATGCAGTGGGCTAACCACCCTGCAGTTGATCTCCCAATCTCTCGCCTTGCGTAGAACACTGCCCTGCCTCTGGCAGATGCTGTAGTCCTTAATGGTAAAGAAGATAAACTCTTGGATTCTCTCCAAAAGTATAAAGGCAGCTATGGGTGCTGCCTTTATACTCATTTTTTGCTACCAGATGGGTCACTGCAGCTATAACTATCTGAGGTGAACAACTTTTGGACATCATCCAAGGATGAACTGTTGGCGTTATTTGCCAAGGTCCTTGAAGGAAATACATTAAGCAGGTGGTATTAGACACCGCCAGGTTCTCTTGGAAAGCCTTATCTTTTTTTTTTTTTTTTTTTTTGTGGCTCAAGGTCTGGTCAGTCTTCCATAGAATTTTCTACAAAATCATCCTGCACCAAACTTGAACTGCAACCACTTCTAGGTTATCTCAGTTTCAGCCAGGGAGATCCAATCTAACAATGTGCATAAACGTTTTATTTTCCCTCATCTACCTCTCCACACATTTTCTCCAATTCCTCCCCCTCTCTTGGTTATGCAGCCATTCATGGCAACAAATGGTTTTCTGTTCATTGACAATTTTTTCTCATACCTACCCACTTTTTGAAATTTACCCCTTAGTCGCAGCATCGTGTGTCTTCAGATTACCTTTCGCACAGGCAATCTGGCTACACATCACTTCATACAAAACTCCAGGTCCTTTTTCCCTCATGTTATGAGAAAACGAACTTTGTTTTTATTATATTATAAGTTTTGTTTTAATTGTTCCTATGTTCCAGGTTATTGCAATTCAGCTACTGGCACCCTGTCCTTTTTTCAGTTTCAGAAATATTTCCAGATGCCTCAATCTGTTCTCCCAAAATCCTTCATGGAACTGATCCTTCCCTGGTGACTCATTTCAACTATGCGCAAGCGGTGCTAATGGTCATCTTGAACGCCCTAGCCCCCAGTACTCTGAAGACATGCATCAAAGCATAACACAGCTTCCTTCATTTCATCAAAAACATAAAACCTTCTCTACCTTACTCAGTTTGCTCTATCCTAGCCTCCTATTCTTTCTGCCACTCTTCTTTTCACCTCTCCCCCTCCACTCTTAGGTTGTACTTGGCAGGCATTCAGCATTACCTGTCTCTCATTAGACCCCCCATCCATCCTCTCCTCACCACACGTTAAGCTGTTTCTCGAGGGCCTTATGAACACATCCTTTTCCACTCCCAAACCCATCTCCCTATAGAAGGTCCCCTGTTCAGGAAGCTGTCTGATATTTTATCATCCCACCCATTTGAGCATCACATCAATTTGATTGTGTCAGCAGCCATTTAGTTGGCCTTTTTTGTTTTCTCGGGCCTAGTGAGTTTTCCCCCATCTGTTAAAATCAGATTTAAAATGATCTGACAATTTGTTCTCCCTACACTTAGCTCATTCCAAAACTGATACTCTCCATGTAGGCATTATATTTTCCTACTCATGACCAATGGTGCCCTGTTGCAACCTTGGGCAAACTGGTTACCTTTTTGGTTAATAAACCTGACTCTAGTCCCTTATAACCTATGCCATACTGCCCTCTCAGTACATCATCTTTTACTAGATCTCTCAGAATCCATCTCATTCACTTACAGCTCAATCATTACCTATACTCTGGCCATTCCTTTAGAATAAAAGCAGGGTCATCAACCTCGAGAAACAATGTACCAGCCCAAGTTATTCAAAAGTCAGGCCACTGGTGATCTTCCTGCTTCACCAGATATATTCCTAATTCACGACATGTAATCAAATCCGCTTTCCATTCACTCACCCTCTAACCTAGCACCAAATGTCATTCTCACTTTCTCTTTTTACCTTTAATCAGGCCCACTGCTTCGCGTAACCTTAGATTTGCTTAATCTAGGTTTTGCCACACTCCTCCACTTTGTGCTCTCCTTATTGCTCCTACTCCAACACAGCCATAAGCCCTGACTACAAATTATACATTGCATGCATGCACACATTTCAACAGAAACCTAAAAGGATACAGGGCAATATCAGTAAAAAGAAAAATGGAGACATTCTGGGGCAAATAATAGGAAACAAATACAAATTCATGTTGATTTAAATTGAGCTTTTATTTCCTTGACTTCTACAGATGCCTCCAGTGCTTTGCTTTGCATTTATGTATGTACAGGACAGTGTTAAGAGCATCAGGCTAAAATGAGAGCATTGCATTCCACAGCTGCTTGCAGTACCTAGTTAACTGGAAGGGTCACGGCCCCGAGGGTCGGTCCTGAGTGGAGGCCCCAGACATCCTTGCACCTTCCTTGGTTCACCACTTTCATCAGTTCTTTCATGCCAAGCCATCTTTGGACTCCAGGAGGTAGTCCTTTGGGGGGGGGGGGGGAGTGTCATGTTCTGCCCTTTTTTTGTGTTCCTTGTCTGGTTTTTGGTTTGGTTCTTCTTATTTGCTGGATCCACCCTGTTTGTACTCTGTCCTGAGTCTTTACCAGGCTCCAGTTCCTCAGTGCTGGCATGCGATCAAAGCATTCTAGTGTGTTATCCAGTTGTTCCTAGTCCTGTTCCTGAGATCCCTTCCCCTTCCTCCAGTATTCTTCCCGTGTATCGACCTTGGCTTGCTCCCTGACTACTCTCTTGCTCTTCGATTTGGTACCGTGTTTTGGCTTGATTGATTCTCCTTTACTAACCTGGATTCTCTACTCACTACTCTACCGCTTGCTGCTTATGTGCTTCGTTGCCCACCTGATACCAACCCTGCTAGTACGACCATTCAACAGTCCTGCTGATTCCTTCATCTGTTCAACTCATCTGCCGCCACTGTTCACCGGAGCGGTGACAACTCAACTTCCTTAACCATCTGTTATTCCTGTGCTACCGTTCGACTGACCTTAGGATTCCAGCCCAACTAGCTGAACTTTGATTAATAGTCGTACCTTTGTGTTGGAGGTCGATTATCCCTGTTTTCCAGCATCTCTGACTTGCAACGTTCGACTGTTATTGCAGGTAACTCTGTGTCTCTATCTCTCTCCTCCTGCGACCCAAGTAGGTAATAACTATTCCGTAGGCTGTCATCCGTGATGTGGGCCGGCTCCTCCAGTTGGCACTAAACCGACTTTGCAGTCAGTACCTTTAGTCCGGCCTTGGCTGCAGAAAGGCAGCCTAGGGGTTGGCCAATGCCAGCTAGCCTCTTGCCTCTACCTACGTGCCCCAGCATCTTGCCTACTTGGGATTTCCCTGCTGTGTGCCTACTGTCTGAGATACTGTGCTATTTTGAGAATGTCCTAGCTCTGGTCATTCTTATATAGAAACCATCAGTCTACTATTTCTCTGTGGATTTGCTCCTCCACAGAGTACATATTCATGAAGCTTACATTGGGAGCTGCATTTGACATTATTACAGTGTTTCTCAATGTTATTTCACAGGGCATACCAACATTTTATCTTTTCAAGATATTCCTGCTTAATCCCAGGTAAGTAATCTGTGGTACAGTCATTGTGATTTAACTGTTTGTGCTTAATTAGGTCCTGAACACCTGACCTGTTGGTGTGCACTAAGAACTGGACCCTTATCTGGCCTAAGAAGAACTGGAGCAGTGAGTATCGGCTCCAGCCCCTGGGTCACACCAGAGGACTCCATCAAGTAGACCTCTCCAATCCAATCATGTATCAAGCTATCTTGCCTGCGAAGTAAAGGTTGAAGACCCCTGGAGCACAATAACAGGTCAGGTTTTCAGGATATCCCTAATTAAGCACACGCAGGTCAATCAGAGTGACCAAACCACTGATTATTCAGGATACCCTGAAAATCTGACCTCTTGTTGTGTCCCAAAGAGTATTGTTGAGAAACACTATGTAGTAATTATGGAGCAAACAAACTGCATCATATGAGACAAATAAACGTCCATATTGGTTTAAAAGTGGATATAACCCATTTATTGCTATAGAGTTCTTCACTCCACTGCTAGCATTCATGGGGTTAAAAGCCCCTTTTAAATCAGTGGGTATTTTAGGTAATTTTAATTCTTCCCTGTGATGAAATTGGTTTACACCAGAATTACCCCAGTTTATCTTAGTTCATCAGCCTCAGTGTAACTAATAGACTGGCCTGTCAGTGTGAGTTTTCTCATCAATGTAGAGTTTCCAATTTTCTGACTAAAGAGATAACCCTGCAATGTTTCATGTCTGGCAGTTGTTACAGTTAGTCCATTTAAAGTTATTCAAACACCTCTCCAAGTTCTACTTGGCACATTTAGAGAACTAGATGAACAAAACTGGATGTGTGGACCAGCATTAGTGTTCAGGAATGACTCATTTAGCATGCTCTTCATCCTAATAAAACAATTTACATTTATAAAATGTGACCTGTTCTACACTGTGTGGGAGGTTCTTGGTACTGCCTTGTGAAAATCATCATATTAATGGCATAGTAATGTTTAATATGGAAAAATATGTATTTTGCATAGTTTACCCTGGCTATTGCAGAGTTCACATAGCTACTATTGATGAGAGATGTTTTTTTTTTAAAGTTACTGTAGCTGAAAATTGAATTTTGTGGGTGTTGTAGGTCCATACCCTGAAATTGTGAGGCAGCACTGTTGCTGGAGTAGTCTATGGACAGCTATAATCAGCTGACCATTCATAGGATGCTGTAGCAATAGCTGACCATTCATAGGATACTGTAGCAGCAGTGTCATTGTAAGATATTAGGCCATGATGGTAATGCACACAGAAAAAATAGTTTGAGCTGAAATAACTTGTGAATAAATCATCTATCAGTGGTGGTTTTACTCAGCAGGATAAACCATGTAAGATATATATTTTTCAATATGAAGCAATACTATCCCTTTAACCAGATTTCTTTTGACATGGAAATGTAAAGTGGGTAAGATTTTGGATAAGAATTAAGGTGTGTGGGAAGTCCCTCCCCCCCTCGAGCTGATTTGTGTTTCACAGGAAATTAGGAATTCTCACCTAACTGGTTTCTAGTGACTCCTGCTGTAAACCTCCTCCTTTGCTTTAGCCAATGTGATGAAATGTATTGCTTTTATTATAAAGTGGGTGATTTTGTAATGAAGTCTGATAAAGGGACTTTTCTGGAATGGATTGATCAAGCCCTTTTACAAGACACTGTACTATACCCCAAGCTTATAGTATCTGACAGTATGCAAAGAATCATACTTTGAAGTTACAGGTACAGGGAACTTCCAGGATCTTACTAATAGCAGTTGATAAAGCATATCAAAATGATGGGAGTGGTCCAAGAACACAGTAGTAGTTGACTATAGGGTGAAAACATGAATCCACCAGTTCCTCCATTGCTAATGATTGCACTATAGAATATGATAGTGGAAAAACTATGTTGTCCTTGAGACTTGCCCCATAGCACATATAAGAAAATGGGGAAAAGTTATTCCAATAGCTTCTGTAACTTGTTAGTATATCACAAACAATAAGGTGCAGAGAAAAGGAATGCCCTCAAACAATGGTGGTGTTGCCATGTAAGAAGAATAAGTGGCTGCCTAGGGCCCCTACTGTTTGTGCAGTACTGCTGCCATATGTAATTAACATCAAATGGCAATAAATACCGACCTAGGAATAAAAGGGTAGGGGGCGCATGTGATTTTTTTTTTCCCGCTTAGGGCCCCCAAAAACCTACAGCTGCCCCTGGTCCCAAAACATCCACAGGCTTCTCAATTGCCCTCCCCTTGATAGAACAATATTAAGGGGAGAATATTCAGACTGTGAGTGAAATTATATATGTACATTCCCTTCAGTGAGGCAGATTTATTAAAACCAATTGGAGTAAACCAACCACACCATGGCAAAGATACCAATAACCTGTATGGACTAAGAGAAAAGGATTTAACAGGTAAGACTAAAATCCTCTTATTTGGAGCTGACCCATCTTTGACATCTTTTTCTGACAACAATTTTTTTTGTATGAATTTGTTAGCTGGTCACTGAGCACCTGGGGCAAGTGTAGTTCAAAATTATCAGTAGATGCCAAATATCACAATTCAATAGCGTAAGCAATTGCTTCCTGAAGTACAAAAAGGAATCTTTCCGCTATTTCCAGAGGTTTTGGTTGGCAGTAACTGGTCAGAACTGCTACCGGATCTTTAAATGGCTTCTCTGAAGGCTTTACAGGTGCATGCAAATCTTTTAAAATGGCAAATGACCTAGTGACATAGTAACATAGTAAATTAGGTTGAATAAAGACACAAGTCCATCAAGTTCAACCTTCTCCTCATACCCCAGTAATTTTATAGCTTTCCTGCTACCATATAAGTTAGTCTTTATCAGACCTTCCTGATCTGCCTACTAATGAACAGTATAACTCTGTATGTTCCCTTTGGAAAGAAATGTATCTAATCTTCTCTTGAATGTGTCCATTGTATCTGCCATACCCACCTCCCTGGGAAAAGAATTCCACAATTTAACAGACCTTACTGTGAAAAAAAACCTTCCTCTGATGAAGTCTAAACCTCCTTTCATCTAATCTCAAGGGGGGTCCCCTGGTCATCTGATCAGGCCTGGGAATAAATAGCTCACCACAGAGATTCTTGTATTGACCTCTCATATATTTGTACAATGTGATAAGGCCTCCTCTTAGTCTTTTCTCTACAGTAAATAAACCAAGTTTGTCTAGTCATTCCACACACGTCAAGTCCTCCATTCCCTTAATTAATTTTGTTGCTCTTCGCTGTACCTACTCTAGTTCTAGTATATCCTTTTTCAGAACTGGTGCCCAAAACTGCACTGCATACTCAAAGTGAGGTCTTAATAGAGATTTGTACAATGGCAAAATAATGTTATCCACTCTTGCTTCAATACCTCTTTTTATGCAAGACAGGATTTTGTTTGCCTTTGCTACTGCTGTTTCACACTGGTCACTGTTTCCAAGTTTGTAGCTGACAAGGATACCCAGGTATTTCCCTAGCAACAAGTCCCTTAAAGGGATAGTAATACTTCATTTTATCTTTATTTTATTTTGTAGGCATTAAAAAAACATGAAGAACGATAGAAGTCTTATCTCTCAAACATTTATGGTTTGAGAGATATTCACAAGCAAAGTTTCCCCCTCCCACCCCTTTTAACTAGTGTAAGCTATCTCTTCTCAGATGTGGAATGTAGTCCATAGACCAGATAGATAACAGAAGGGGACAAACTTCTTCCCATGATAACAATGAAAGCCATGCGCCCCCTTGACAAGTTTTTCAGGTTTTGCCCTGAACTGAAGATTGTCCCTCTCTGCAGTCTACCTGGACACCTCCCTTCTGATCTGGCTGAACAGTGTTACATCAGTAAAAGGGGCAGGAGGGGGATACTTTGTCATTGAATTACTCTTGAACTACAACTCTGACAGTATTGAAATAACACTCTCCAAAGTCCAAATACTATGATGATTAATTAGAGCTGCTTTTATTATGAAACATTAATATCCCTTTAAAATGATTCCATTAAGTTCAAAAGTAGCTTTGGGATTATTTCCTCCCAAATGCATGACTTTACACTTCCCCACATTAAACTTCATATTCCATTTGTTTGCCCAATCTGCCATTTTATATGAATCCCTCTGCAGAGAGCAATTATCCTGATCTGAATTAATTACCCAGCATAATTTAGTGTCAGCGGCAAATATTGATAATTTGCTTTCTATATCTATTTCTAGGTCATTTATAAACATGTTAAAAAGCAGCAGACCTAATACTGAACCCTGAGGTACTCCACTCTCCACTTTAACTGTACTGGAGAATTGTCCATTTACAACCACACACTGTTCCCTATCCTTCAACCAGTTTTGTATCCAATTACAAAAGTTATATCCCAGCCCCAATTTCCTTATTTTATACCTCAGCCTTCTGTGTGGCACTGTATCAAATGCCTTTGCAAAGTCTAGATATACTACATCAACTTCCTTGCCATTATCAAGGTTGCTGCTTACTTCCTCATAGTAGCTGAAAAGATTAGTTTGGCATTATCTATTCTTCATAAATCCATGTTGATTCCTGCTAATTATCTTATTTTTTGTGTTGTAATCCTGAATATAGTCCCTAATTATCCCTTCTAGAAGTTTTCCCACTACAGAGGTCAAACTACAGTGAAAAATGCAGCTGCCTGCTTAGCTTCAGATATTTCATTTACAAGGAAAAATTGTTCTACCCACTCAGTACAAGAAGACCATGATTCCATATTTTATATACTTGTTTCTAGTTCGCTGTAAGCCACACCCCTGGGTTTATGCAAAACTATCCTTTCTCCGCTCATTTGAATGGATGAGGGCGGGTCGTCAATGTGTGAACTACTGCATGGCTGGTACAGATGCCTATTACCAACACACCTGGACCAGGCCCTGTACTGACTCTGTTTGTTGGTCCTGCTGTAACATAATATAGCAATACAAAAAAGCACCCATACAACAATTAACTCCTTAATGACAAAGGACTTACCAGGTACATTCCGCAAAAAGTGTCACTTATTTACAGAGGACGTACATGGTAAGTCCTGGAAGTAGTACCGGAAGTCCAGGTCCCCGTGTGGCTGCACGCCATTTGGGGACTTTGTATGATGAGCGTTAAGGTGACAGGCTTGTGCACACACAGCTGTCACTAAGGGGTTAATGATGTCTACCAAAGGCCGCCCTGGGAATTGCTCACAATGCCATGTGTGAGACTGAGCTGGGTGTGGCCAGCCCACACGGTCCACAGTCTGTATGAGGCTCCAGCCCCCCCGACGGGTCCTTGGATGATATCTTCTGGTGACACATAGTTTTCTGGCCAGGCAGTCATGGTGCTCACATAAGCTATATGAAGTATGTAATTACACACATTCAAAAATGTACACATGCAGGCATTGATACATACCTCCCAAGTATCCATCTTTAGGAGAGACAGCCCCTCTTTGAGACCCAAATCCATGTCTGTTTTTTCCCACACTGGAGTCCCACCTTTAAGAGATCAGACTGCGTTGTGTTTATATATGAGTATCACACTGCTCCACAGTGACACAACTCACATTAATGTTACTGATATACATATTTAAACACCTGCAGTATGTACCTATAACACTCTTCAATGTATTGCAAGGAGTGTATGTGTTACTACCAATTCCCTTATTTTAATTAAATCTGTGTTAAATAATTTCAGCCTCCGCATATGCTGCAATGAATATTACATAAATCACTAGGTCTTCAAGATCACCTTTTATATATAGAGAGAGAGCCTTTAACCCTTTCAATGCACACCTCTGTTCCATCCAGTCACTACAAGAAATCACAGCAGAACACGTTAGTGACATGCTTCACCTTAACATGACTCAGAAGCTGCTGTGAGTACCAATGTAATGAAGGCTAGGGTGTCAGACTGTGTATGTGTGGTTCTATGGATAACACTGCAACACAGCTGGAGTGTCACATAGTGTATTTGGATTATGGCTACCACAGGACCAAGGATGACCTTCACCCACTGGATTTGTACCTCTCCCCTCACTGTGCCTCTTCTAGCACAGATGAAGCCGTGCTTTTTTTGCTGATAGATAGATAGATAGATAACAGAAAAACTGTAATTCAGGGAGAGAAATTAGTAAAATACAATACGACTAATCATACAATAATATCCCAGTTCCAGTCTCAAACACATAAAGATATTTCAGATACCAATAGTTATATCCATACCCAGTTCAAGCCAAAATCAATATTTTACCCCATACAAGATAAAGGCCCTTTTATTGACAGTTTTTATAATCTAGTATTGAAGGATATTAAAAATTGTGTAAGACTGATTATAATAATGAATACAAACAATATAATATTTCTAAATCTCAGTCGATTGCTTTAAATAAATGGAAGCAAAATAAAAATATACACATTTTGAAGGCAGATAAAGGGGGAACAACTGTAATTATGGATATTAAAGATTATAATGCTGAAATTATGAGACTGTTGTCAGATATGGATACTTATATATACAATTACCAGATGATCCAACATTAAGATGTTCGAATGAATTGAGGGAGATGGTGGGGAAGGCTTACCAGCAAGGAATTCTTAACAAAAATGAAAATGTATTCCTGTTGGTGAAATATCCTCAGGTACCATATTTTTATATGGTGCCAAAAATTCATAAAAGCCTTACCCACCCCCCTGACCACCCTATAGTACCTCCAGAGGCACGTTGCCAGTTTACAATCGCACATTAAAGACACCCAGCATGTCCTACAGGTGATTGACCATATCGTCTGGAGGGAGGACTACATATGGGAGACTGTGGACGTCGCCTCCCTCTACACCTCCATTATACATGACAAAGGATTAGAGGTAGTATCTTATTTTCTCTAGGGGGATGATTCCCTGCCAGGTGATCAGGGGATACTTATTTTAAACAGTATAGATTTCATATTGAACAATAATTATTTTAAATATGGTGAAAATATTTTTCTTCAAATTAAGGGAGCGGCTACAGGGGTCAGCTTTGCCCCCAGCTACGCAAACCTATACATGGGTCATTGGGAAATGGCCCATGTGTGGGGTGCTGGGCTGGAGGCGAGGCTGGCCTATTATGGCGCTTCATAGATGATCTTCTGATCATATGGCAGGGTGTTCAACAAGAACTTGATAGTTTCATTCAGGTATTTGACAAAGGTTTAAAGTTCACATACAACATACATAAAGAGGAAATACATTTTCTGGACCTAACTTTTACACATAACGATTGTAATATTGTTTCTAAAACATATTTTAAGCCTACCAATAAAAAATAATTATTTACACTGTGACAGCTGTCGTCATACGAACTGGAAGAAAAGTATCCATAAGGAACAGTTCCACAGACTGAGACATAATTGTTCACAATTGAGTGACTTCCGTTCTCAGTTTTTGGAACTGCAAAATACATTTATTAATAGGGGATACCCAGAGAAAATGGTGATTGATACATATAACAAGATTGAAGAAAAAGACAGGAAATAAATACTATTTCCAAAAAAAGAAGGAAAAAATAACAAACAACTGTCTTAAAAAATGCAGTCCAGTTAGTTACATATAATAGCTGCCATAGAGAAATGTATAAAATAATTAACAAACATTGGCCAATATTGTTACAAGATACAATATTACAAGCACACCTTACAGATAAACCCCAAATTATTTTTACCAAAAATAAAAGTTTAAAAATTATTTTTTCAAAAAACAAGATGAAAAATGTTCCAAAATTGGATAGTAATATTTTTTAAGACAGCCAGGAACAGGTGTGTAAAACATATGTGCATCACATGTACATTTATTGGACATAACAGCAAAGAATTTAAAGACATACAGGGAATTAATAATAAGATAAATTCATATATAAATTGCAAAACTGAATATATTGTATACAGTATTAAATGTCCATGCGAAAAGATTTATATTGGACGAACTAAGCAAAAAATTAAAGATAGATTTATAAATGTATAAATGTAGATTAAAAATACCCACTAACATTACATTATCACAAGTATCATTGTTCTTCTATGGATGGTACAGTTTTGTTACCTCTGGACTTTATCCCTGCGGGTATGCGGGTCTGGGAGCAGGGGAGAGACTCCGTAGACTGAATGAGAGGGAGACTTTTTGGATCTATTGTTGTGATAACCTCTTTCTGGCGGGGCACAACGATAGATTGGATGTCTACCTACTGTACCCAGATAGTCAGTATATCTTCACAGTATATCTTTCAACTACCCTGAAATTGACTGGAGCAATATGACTTCAGGCACAACAAAGGGAAATATTTTTCTAAGTATGATAAATGATAATTTTATGTCCCAACTAGTAGAGCAGCCAACTAGAAAAGAGGCCTTGCTTGACTTAGTGCTCTCAAACGATTCTGACATGGTAAACAATGTGCAGGTAAGGGAACATTTGGGCAGCAGTGACCACAATATTGTATCCTTTGAAGTTTGTTATGAGAAACCCAATAGCAAGAGTTTAACCAAAACATTCAATTTCAAAAAGGCTAATTTTACAAAGTTAAAAGAAGCTTTAAAGGATATTCAGTGGGATGTAATTTTTAAAGATAAAAATGCACAAGAATCAAGGAATGTATTTAAAATGCTCTTGGGCAAATATACACGTCAATATATACCATTGGGGAATAAGCACAAGAGAAGTAAAGCAAAACTAATGTGGATTAATAGTGTGGTTAGCAGGGAAATGAGAAATAAAAAGCAGGCTTTTAAGGTGTTTAAGTCAAACGGGTCAGATGCATCATTTAAAAAATATAAAGACTGTAATAAAATCTGCAAACAAGCAATTAAGCTAGCTAAAATAGAAAATGAGCGAAACATTGCAAATGAGAGCAAGAAAAACCCTAAACAATTCTACAAGTATATTAACAACAAAAAAGTTAAGGTTGATATTGGTCCTCTTAGGACTGAAACAGGTGAATTGATTAGTGAGGATAAAGCTATGGCTGACACCCTAAATACGTTCTTTGCTTCAGTATATACAAAGGAAGCAGAAATGACAAGCTGTGGGCAAACAGACAAAACCATGGAATTTCCTCCAACATCTACATGGCTTACTGAGGACAAGGTCCAAAAGAGACTGGAAAGGGTTATAGTGAATAAAGCGCCTGGACCGGACGGTATACACCCAAGGGTACTTAAGGAACTTAGTTCAGTAATAGAAAAACCATTATACTTAATATTTATTGATTCGCTTTCATCAGGCATAGTGCCCTGTGATTGGAGGAAAGCTGATGTAGTTCCATTGTTTAAAAAGGGAGCAAGATCCAAACCAGGAAATTATAGACCTGTGAGCTTGACTTCCATAGTGGGTAAGATACTAGAAGGGTTATTAACTGACAGTATTCAGAACTATGTGAAGACAAACAATATCATTAGTAGGAATCAGCATGGTTTCATGAAGAACAGATCATGTCAGACTAATTTACTTGCATTTTATGTAAGAGTGAGAAGTAATTTGGACAGGGGAATTGCTGTTGATGTAGTATACTTGGATTTTGCAAAAGCCTTTGACACAGTGCCTCACAACAGGTTACTGCATAAATTAAAAGGCTTCGGTTTGGGTGATGTTATCTGTACATGGATTGAGAACTGGTTAAATGATAGATGGCAGAGAGTTGTTGTAAATGGAACTTTTTCCAAATTGGTCTAGGGTTATAAGTGGGATGCCGCAGGGTTCAGTCCTGGGCCCAATGCTTTTTAATTTGTTTATTAATGATCTAGAAGTGGGAATTGAAAGTAGCATCTCAATCTTTGCTGATGACACTAAGCTATGTAAGGAAATACATACAGAGCTCGATGTTTTTTTTCCTACAGAAGGATTTAGATAAACTAAGTGAATGGGCAGAAAAGTGGCAGATGTCATTTAATGTAGATAAATGTAAGGTTATGCATTTGGGTTGTAGAAACAAACTTGCTACATATACTCTAAATGGGAAACAACTTGGGAAATCCTCATTAGAGAAAGATTTAGGTGTACTGATAGACAATAGTCTTCACAGCAGTGTGCAGAGTCACTCAGCTGCTGCAAGAGCAAATAGAGTACTAGCCTGCATAAAAAGAGGTGTAGAAGCAAGGGATGCTAATATTATCCTACCTCTGTATAAATCCTTGGTTAGACCTCATCTAGAATATGGAGTACAATTTTGGGCGCCTGTTCTAAAAAAAGACATTACTGAACTGGAAAAGGTGCAGAGACATGCAACAAAACTGATAAAGGGATTGGAGGATCTGAGTTACAAAGAGAGACTAGCCAAACTGGGTTTGTTTACATTAGAAAAGAGACGTCTAAGGGGTGATATGATTACCATTTACAAATACATTCAAGGTCAATACAAAGAACTATCCAATGAGTTATTTATGCAAAGAGCTGAGCTAAGAACAAGAGGTCATCCATTAAGACTTGAGGAAAGGTGCTTTCGACTAAAACACAGGCAGGGATTCTTTACAGTAAGGGAGGTAAGGCTATGGAATTCTTTGCCTCGTGATGTTGTGCTTGCAGATAATGTAACTGCATTAAAAAAAGCAATGGATGCCTATCTAGCACAGAACAATATTGACAGTTATGACAGATGGCTTCAAAGCAAATATGGTTAGTGGCGCCAGATATTCCTTTATATTATACTTTTTTATTTTGTAGATATAGATTTATATTCAACCTGGGGCATCCAGGGTCATAGGCGACCATAGGCTGTCTCCTACAACCCCTAGACACCCTAGGCTGAGTATATCTATCTATATTATTCTTATGGAATGTGTACCACATTGTCACTGCCTTATTCATTATTTTCTTTCTCTCTCTTATATATTTATTCTAGTGTTTTGGAAACCCCTCTCTGGAAATCCTGGGCTAGCCCCAGTGACAGACAGATTGATTTGATTGCTGTATTAAAAGCTACTACTCTGATAAGTTTGCCTGATATAGGGCAAGTATCTGGTGCATAGTGCCCCTTCCCTGGCATGTCTTCTGCTCTAGGGGCTATATCAGTGGTGGAGATGAATGTGAATAAGACAAGTAATCCTTGGTACTTGCAGGTTAATCCTGAGATACATTCTGAACTTCAGGAATTCCAGGCTCACAGTTTAAAGTTACAGGGTACACAAATTGACTGTTCCCTTAAACTGCTCCAGAAGGGATTTTTATCTTCACTACAGACTAACATGGGACTGCTTATGCAACTTGGAGAAATTTGTGGCTGTGATTCACAATCTTCCATCTTGTGTCCAGCCCCCTTGTCAGCCAAGAAGGTCAAAGTTTTGACGACCAAAACTGAGAGGGGGGTGTTTTGTGAGTGGGAGAAGTGTGGGAAAGTGTACTCGTGAGAAAGAGAGGGGGAGAGATGTGCATGGGTATGTGAGGGAGTTGTGTATGAGTTACATGTGTAGGGGGGGATGCTGGGATGATTTTTATCCAAATCATGCCAATGCCAAAATCATGACTCAGAATATTTTTTATCTGGTATTGCACGAGACCAGCAAGGCAGTAATCACTACCTGCCGCCAGCACAACAATACACCATTACAGTTATGGACAGTGCACTGCACTACTGTTGCCATGTAATGCTCTGCTGGTCTTATGTAATAGTGTATTGCACTGCTGTGTATAAAAGAGTCTTTTAAATCAATGGGCATGTTTATGTGTCCCTTATAATGCATTTGTTTTGCTTTACAACTGCTCCACTTGTGTGTTTTTGCGTATGGTCTTTCAAATCAAAGAATACTGTGACCAGATACATATCAGTATATCACCCCTGGAGAGGGAATTGTGTGAGAGACAGAGAAGAGAGGGATTCCTGCATTAACCCTTTGAGTGCCTGAGAGGTATCCAACACATTGCTTTGCACACAGGGTTAAAAGGATAGTAACGCTTACTATGGAAAAATATGTATTGCAGGGATTATCCTGCTGAGTAAGACAAGGGTACTCTAAGAGATAACATAGTTACATAGTAACATTGTTACATAGTAAATTAGGTTAAAAAAGTACATCAAGTTCAACCTTTGCCACAGTGTGAGAATGATAAAAATCCTTCACAACTCCAAAATAAGTATAGTTTTTAAGAGCACTTCTTGTTTTAACTACTAAATCACACTATAACCTTGTATGTTCCCTTCTTTAAATCAAAAGATATTGCTGCTCAATCTTGCAGTTTTTAGGGGTGCACTACTTTCATGTACTGAAATTATATTGGTGGACCTGTTGCTACAACAGTCTAAAGATAGCCATTGTAAGTGACAATCACCTTCTATAAGCTGCTGTACCAAGAGCTCCACTGTAACATTTCCAGCCATGGATGGACCTCACCCAAAAATACAAGTCTGACTGGAGAGCGAGCCCATTTTAACACAGGCCTGTGGTGTTCAGGATCATGGCTGCTTGGAAAGTCTACATCTAGTGGTTACCTAGCAACCACCTGACATTCACCCTCCAGCATTCACCGCAGCCAGAAGGAAGCTCTGACCCGAGGAGCTGTTTCCTTTGTTTGATGGCTTAATTACAGAAACACGTGTATATGGTGTCCTGCAAGCCCAGCAGTCCAATAGACATAAGTGGTGGCTAGCAAGTTGCCAGACCAACGTGCAACTATGCTCTATCTTCTCTCTGCCTTACTTAAAATGAAGACTGTGAATATTATCAGATGAGAACACAGCATGTGCTTCTGCTCTTCTGCATGATCCCACAGCTCAGTGAGTGAGAAGAAACCTGCACAGTGGGGGCCTCCACTATACCACTGCCTGTTCCTACCCATAGTCCCAACTCATATGTGTAACAGGGCCTCTGTTGGTTGCCCCCTTTTGATGGTGGGCCCTGGACAAATGCCTACTTTGTCTACTGGTTAAAGCAGCCCTGCCCCAAATTCACTTCAGCTGCCCCTTCTTTTCTCATGCTCACTGTAGCTGCCTCTTCTCTTCAGTGCTCACCACAGCTGCCTCTTCTCTGCCCAAGCTCATTATAGTTGCCTCTTTTCTCCCCATGCTTACTGTAGTAACCTCTTCTCTCCCCATGCTCACAGCAGTTACCTCTTCTCTCCCCAGGCTCACCACAGTTACATCTTCTCTCCCCATTCTCACTGCAGTTACCTTGTCTTCTGTCCCCATGCTCAACTCAATTACCTATTATCTCTCCATTCTCACTGCAGCTGCTTGTTCTCTCTTCACATGTTCACAACAGTTCCTCTCTTCCCCATGCTCCTCTCTTGATAAGACCATTACATTCAAGTGCCAAGTGGGTAGCAACTATAATACTATACTGTTGCACACAGGTATGAGGACTGTCATGTGCTGCTTTCTGTTTTCACACTACATTGAGAAATGTTTCTATTTATTGGTGACCAGTATGTTTCAACTTTTTTTTTAACCCCTTGAAAGCTGGAGACATCTCCAACCTATTGGTTTGCATTAATTTAAAGGAAATTTGGGGAAATTTTATTTGTCCTTTTTGGTACAATTGGCTTATTTCAAAATTACTCCAGTTCCTCTTAGTACATCAGCCTCACTGAGTTCTCACAACTTGTTCTGCTCCACATATACATACCAGGGAACTCTCTGGATCTGCCCCAGAAACTCCAGTTTTTAAAGTTAATTACCGAGTCTCTGGGGGGAGAGGCTGTTTCTCTGATGATGCTGAGTTTTCTATGAAACTCTGTCCACTTTTCCTCCTTCCCATCCTGTCCCTCCTACTTCCCACTCACTTGATCTCCTTCCCACCCTGTTCTGCCTGCTTCCCACCCACTTCCCTAAGTACCATGTCCAAAAGCCCCACCTACATGAATAAGCCACACACCCTTTATAAAATGAATTACATAATTATCTTACCTCCTGTCGCAGAACATGAGCCATCTCCGAGTGCTCAAGCGGATGAAGTTCCCAGGTATGCAGATGCATGCTGACTGTGCTACATATCAGATGGCTATGCTGTCCGTTAGGCCACATTTGACCTGGGCAGGGATAGGTCAGGTGGATAACCAATGAGATATCAAGAGTGTTGCTGATCACCCTGCACAGAGCAATATTGGTAACTATCCTGTGAGTGCTGCTCAATTATGTGCTTCCAGACTCATTGCTTTTTTGAGTGTTACTCTTATAAAGTGTGTGTTTGTACCAGGAGGTGCAGCCTGGCATCCAAAAGGGGTCAATTTGAAACAAAAAAGAGTAGGTGCTACTACGTTTATATAAGTTGTAGAATGCAACAGCAACATTATAACAAAATCCTTTAAGGGACTCACCGCTCAAACTTCATCCGGGTGCTCACTCTCAGTCGGGTCTCTCTTCCGAACTCATGCATAGAGATAAAGGAGTGAATGGCACTTCCAGAGAATAATTAAAACATACGTAGCTTTATTAGGCTCTTTAAAAAAAGGGGTCCATTGGCTCTGAACTGTCCTGCAACCCCCTTACAATCAGAGCCGTTTCCTTTCTGATGACCATTGCTATAGCATTGGTGAGCCTCTTCTCATTTATTCAGTAACCCTTTGAGAACCAGAGGTGTATGTTCACGCAGTACAAAATGTGATTCAAACTTGCTTTGGGGATTTAAATATAATCTGTGTCTGAACTCTGTAGACACAGGGTCCAGCAGGTTTTAGTTACTCCCCTGTTTAATCCTTTGACTGCCAGAGGGGTATCCAATGCATTGCTCCACAATGCGTTCGATTCCCCTCTGCATACCTGGGAACTTGCCGGGTTTCACCCAGAGTCTCTGGATTTAGGGTACTGTCTCTGGGTGAAACATTAAGTTCTCTGGGTAAAACATGCATTAGCTGCTCCTGTGCAGCTTTTAAATATTAAGTTATTATAAATGGAAAAAAGAAACCCAATGGCTCCCATACTGTTGTGTGAGGCTCACACACTGATGGTTCCTGTACTAGCATGCATCCACAGCCAGGTGACCTCAGAGAGCCAATGCAATGTGTTGATAGGACAAATACAGTGGCACAGGTGAGTAGAAAAGCGATGACAGCAGCGTCATTACGTCAGAGTCACATGAGGATCGGGAGGAGTGGAGAAGAGAACCTGTGCACCTCTCTAGTCCAGCCAGTGTTGGCTGATATGTGTATTCTTCTTTTTTCATTTAACCCTTTGAGTTCCAGTGGGGAAGGCAACACATTGAAAAGCAATGCATTGCATACCCCTCTGGCAGTCAAATGGTTAATACAATCAACTTGTTTCTTAGCTCTAAGGGTTAATAACACAAAGATCTCCGGGTTACCCTATTGTAACAGTTCCCAACTATGCTCCTCTGGCACTCAAAGGATTAAAAATGTAATCATATAAATGTTCTGAAGTATACTGCACTTCTTTGTTCCTTTCTCCTGATCTCTATCTCTTCTGTTCTGTTTTTCCTCTGGGCCTTATTCATCAAGTTAAATACGTATAATACTGTAGATAACCAACTGCACCATATGGTGAGAGGGTGAAATTACCCAATAATTTAAATGGGGCTTTTAACTCCGTGAATGCTAGAAAGTTTCCAACGCATTTATTTCTACCTTGCATGATTTCTTGATTGAAACCGGGAGTCAAAATAACGATGGAAACGATATATAACCTGCAGCTATCTATCAAGGAATATTTTCCACCTGAAGTGGAAGCTCTAAATTAGTTACATAATCCATTTATGGCATCTGTTACAACATGACTTCAAATCAAAACACATGTAGACGTTAATTGACTTATCTACATAGAAGAATGTAAAAGGCAGATTAAAAAAAATGTTCCAGAATATGCAAATCTAACTACCAGGAAGTTGTACCCCTTTGCTTCTACATGTGTATGTAAAACTGAGCATTCAATGTATGCAGCAATGGAAACAAAATCCTCAGGGCTGGATTCCCCATTAGACAGAGTAGCCAACCTTCTAAAGTACCAAATTTGAGGTCTGTGTTAGCTGTGCTGGCCACACCCACACACTGAGTTATGGGTGTGGTTGGAGCTAGGTGTAGAAAAATAATTGGCTCCCAAACAGTTGGGGACTGTAGTTCAAATCCGTGTTCATGGGAGAGTCAAGGGTTGCCCCCCTGGACTAGAGCAGTTCCAAGGCTTCTGCACCAGACAGCTACCCCTGGTTTATGATGGGTACTTTTTGGTACATGTCCTTTTACCAGGTATTATTTAACTCTTTAAATGCTAGGTCTTCAGTATATTGTGTAAATGCATTGCAGACTTCTCTAGCTACCAAAGGCTTAAGGTGGGTCTGTTACATCACAGTTTTTAGTTTAACTCCTTAACGACCCTTGACGGTCATAGTACGTTAAGGGTCGATCCGACTGAACGACCCATGACATACTATGACCGCCATGGAGTTCCGGGCTCCGCCCACGGCTGCACTCAATTTGGGGAGTCCGGAAAAAAAAAAAAAAAAAAGCTCCATGGATGTTCAGTCGCTCCCCGGTCGTTAAGGGGTTAAACATGTATCCATTTAAACTGCCCATACCTTGTGATTTTAGTTTTTTATTATCAGTGTAGTGGATGCAGTGTGATGTCTGTGTGTGTGTGTGTGCGTGTGTGTGTGTGTGTGTGTGTGTGCGCATGTTGTGGCTGTACTGTGGTGCGTGCATGCTATGGTTGTGCTGTAGTATGTGTGTGAATGCTATGGTTGTACTGTAGTGCGCTTGTGCATACTGTGGCTGTACTGTGGTGAGTGTGTGTGCATACTGTGGCTGTACTGTGGTGCGTGTGTGCATGCAGTGACTGTACTGTGGTGTGTGTGTGTGTGTGTGTGTGTGCGTATGCTGTGGCTGTACTGTGGTGCGTGTGTGCATGTTGTGACTGTACTGTGGTGAGTGTGTGCATGTTGTGGTGCGTATGTGCATGCTGTGGCTGTACAGTGGTGAGTGTGTGCATGCTGTGGCTGTACTGTAGTGAGTGTGTGCATGCTGTGGCTGTACAGTGGTGAGTGTGTGTGTGTGTGTGTGTGTGTGTGTGTGTGTGTGTGTGTGTGTGTGTGTGTGTGTGTGTGTGCATGCTGTGGCTGTACAGTGGTGAGTGTGTGTGTGTGCATGCTGTGGCTGTACTGTGGTGAGTGTGTGCATGCTGTGGCTGTACTGTGGTGAGTGTGTGTGCCTGCTGTGGCTGTACTGTGGCGAGTGTGTGCATGCTGTGGCTGTACTGTGGCGAGTGTGTGCATGCTGTGGCTGTACAGTGGTGAGTGTGTGCATGCTGTGGCTGTACTGTGGTGAGTATGTGTGCATGATGTGACTGTGCTGGTGTGTGTGTGCCTGCTGTGGCTGTACTGTGGCGAGTGTGTGCATACTGTGGCTGTACTGTGGTGAGTGTGTGCATGCTGTGGCTGTACAGTGGTGAGTGTGTGCATGCTGTGGCTGTACTGTAGTGAGTGTGTGCATGCTGTGGTTGTACTGTGGTGAGTGTGTGCATGCTGTGGCTGTAGAGTGGTGAGTGTGTGTGTGCATGCTGTGGTTGTACTGTGGTGAGTGTGTGCATGCTGTGGCTGTATTGTGGTGAGTGTGTGCATGCTGTGGCTGTACTGTGGTGAGTGTGTGCCTGCTGTGGCTGTACAGTGGTGAGTGTGTGCATGCTGTGGCTATACAGTGGTAAGTGTGTGCATGCTGTGGCTGTACTGTGGGGAGTGTGTGCATGCTGTGACTGTGCTGGTGTGTGTGTGTGTGTGCATGCTATGGCTGTACTGTGGTGAGTGTGTGCATGCTGTGACTGTAATGTGGTGTGTGTGTGCATGCTGTGACTGTCCGCACCAGACTGGATGGTCAGACAAGCCAGGTCATACACAGAGCCCAAGGACACAGAACTACTTAGTACAACAATGCAAGAGCAATTGAGTCAGGACTCAGTCTGCCCTTTAAACCCCTCCTCAGGAAGTAGGTAGGAGGAGCAGGCTCAGAGGAAGGAAGTAGGTAGGAGGAGACTACAGACAGCATGGCATAAAACAGAGGCCTGCTACACTCTGAAGCCTCATGCCTGCAGATGACGCTTCTTGCTCTGATGCTTCCAACCGCTGCCATCTTCCTGCGTCATCCATGCGGCATGAATGGCCACTGAAACCAAGATAAGCTGTGACACTTGATAAATGGACAATGATAGGGAGGAGAGCACCAAAATTTAAAGACCCAGGAAACAATCAGTGACGAGGGCCTGTCCATGATACTAGGCAAAAAGAGATCATCTTTGGCTTTTCCATGGTGCATCGGCTATTTCCGTAGTGGACCAGTGGGTTTTGCAGGTAAATCTCTGATGAGTACCGCATAGAATTCAAGGCCTTTCTTCCCTCTCATGCTAAGACATATGTTCTTAGATGCAGACTTTTCCCTGCTAGATATGCAGATTTTGGTACTTGTTCCTTCTCAGGAAAGGTTTACAGGATTCTATTCCAAACTTTTCATAGTTCCCCCCCAAAAAAAATAAATCAGACAAAGTCCTATTCTGGACTTACAATTGAAATGGAGTTACACCAATGATACCACAGAGCTTACAATCGAAATGGAGCTGTGTGATATCACAAAGCTTACAAGTGAAATGGACCTACACCAGTGATACCACAGAACTTACGTTTGAAACAAGGCTACACTAGTGATACCACATGGCTTACAACTGAAATGGACCTACACCAGTGATACCACATCATTTTACATTTGAAACAGGGCTACACTAGTGATACCAAAGAGCTTGCAACTGAAATGGTGCCACACTAGTGATACCATAGAACTTAGAGCTGAGAAAGCTGACGGTGATGCAAAGTGCAGAGGTGGTAAAGAGGATGAAGAAAGGCAAGAGAAGAAGAAAGGCAAAGAGGAAAGAGAAGCAAGACGAGAAGTAGGAGAGAGGGGGGCAATAAGAAATTTTAATTTGGGGAGGTTAATAAAATGACTCTTTCCAGTACATTTTAGTCTTATGAAAGTATATAATAGGGTAGCCATACATTTCATTTTTGAAGTGCTTTCTGTCTGAGCATAGGTTTAACAATCTGAGTGCTAGAAGAGGCGAGCAACAGATCATTCTTCCATCTGGCATTCAAACAGTTAAACTAGTCTGATGTCAGTATATAATCAGTATACCCTATCCCCACACATAGTGCCACTAATAATCCATATAGCACCTTTCAGTTTCACAAGCAGGGCCAAACATAATATGTATGGCTCCTCAGTCATCACTACGACAGTTTTTGAAGCTCTTCGAAGGTCAGCCTTGGCAGGTTCAAGATTCATCCCAGACATAGTGGAATAGATATACAAATGTGGAGCAGTTCTGTTGTAGACCAGCTGCCCTAAAGGAAAGGGAAACCAAAAGTGTGCGTTTGAAAGGAATACTTCCTCTCAGAGATTTCAATAGTTATTGAATGTATTGTATTCACACTGTTTAAATTTAAAAATTCCTCTTTATCTCCCATTGATACTGCCTCTTGCAAATATAGACCCAAGCTCATTTATGAGAGCCACACTGACATATGCCCTAACAGCACCACATGGACCTTCTGACTCGCCATTATTTATAGTTCTCATCCTTACAGAACCATATTTAATTCTACATTTACCCACAATGACTCATTCTTAAGTACACTGACCACTATATAAAACACAGCACTACCGTATTTACACAAAGGGAGAATTTACTAAAGATCAAGATGCCCATTTCCTTGAAAGATGACTGAACAACATACTTCTTGTACATTTCCTGTCTCACAAAGTCTAATAACCTGTTTTTCCGAGGGGACTAAGATGTTTTTGCTCAATAGTGACTAGCTAAACCCAGATGTACATTTTGACCTTGTTGGGCCTCATCAGTGAGGTGCAGCCGGATTCCGCAGGCACTGAGAGCAAGGGGTCCATGTCTGGATTACCCTTCACTCTTAGGGTGACTCCCTAAGAGTATGCAAAAAAACACATCCACTGTACTGTAAAGTTGAGACTTTTGCTAAAGGTCCCATGTATGTATTGTAAAGCCGAGATTTTTCTATATGAAATTCACAATCTACAAGTGGATACATATGTAGGCATACATGTAGATTGTTACCATATTATAGCAAAAATATCAGCTTTTCTATTATGCACACAGGACCTTTATTAAAAATGTCCTGATGAAGGTCCTGTGTCAGGGACCAAAACAATGTTGTTGTGCTATATTGACCTCTAACGACTGGTGATGTGTATAGACTGTCACCATTCTTTTTCCTTGAAGGACCAGTGACGGTCCTGGCACTTCACTTATTTTGTGCTTAAAGCTCTCTTGTGGGAGCGCTGTAAGCGCTAACGGTGTTTCAAATTGACCACTCCAAGACCGGAGTGGTCTCTCTCAGGCCCCAGTTCATCTCGCCGGTACATGTCATCAGTCACGTGTGCTGTCACACAGACAATTATTAAAGCGGTCCTTAAGGGAATGTAACGTCCCAGACCGCTGGTCTTAAGGGGTTAAGTTAACAGAATACCTGAATAAACACTTTGTGTGCTCACCTTTTAACCTTTTGAGTGCTAGGGGGCTTTCCTTTTAGCAATCGAACGGTAAATCTTTTCTTAACACGTGCATGAAAGGCCTTATTCACAAACATAGAACCATTACCATACATGACTCGCAGCTCAGAACAGGTAGATACAGACGCTGGCCTGGTCATGATCCTGTAAGAGGAAGTTCCCAATGCTTGCACTGCTGGAGACACATAGGATCCAGCTCCTCCCCTCAGCATACCCTTCTTTTGTTGGGACGCAGCTTGGATCCTGTCATAAAGTGCTCAGCAACTGCAGTCTGACAGCCAGCCTGCAATAGTTACAAATAGTGGTACTTGACCCTTATGTACTATGCATGTCTCCAATAACCACTGTAGATCATAAGCTTTAGGGCAGGGACCTCACTTATAGTGTGCCACTTTGCAAAGCACTTGCATCCTGTATTGTCTACTCTAAACCCTAAAATTGGAAAGTCCCGCATACACTTGTAGCACTATATAAATAAACATATTAATTAATTAATTCAATTTAAATAGGCTGTGGCCAGCAGGTGCATTTTAATGCATGAGTATACCCATGCATTTGCCGGGGGCCCTTCAGTCTCACTGGGACTCTCCTTAGGTTGCCAGTAATCCCAGTTTTACAGAAGGGAAAAATGTAATCCTTTAGTCAGATGGCCAGTGAGGAGTGAGACAGTTCTGGGTGCACAACATGTAAATGTTGTGTAAACGTTTTTTCACACAAACAGGAAGAAAGGAAATGGAAAGTTGCAACTAAACTTAAGGATCCTAAATGTTAACCTATATTAGGGAGGATCCTCCATTCACAATTATGCCATGAGCCTCAAGAATTCTTAAATCTACCCTGGTGGCCAGGCAGCCATTACTAGGCTTGTATGATTTGGTTCGTCAACATTCGGAATTCGACAAAAAAGAGGTAATTTGGCATCATTCGGGCCGTCTGACAGGCAAGGTCTGTTGTAAAAAAAAAAATAAGAATCCAAACAGCCCTGGTTCAGAACATCGTCGAAAATTTTGGATATTTGACTACCCTCGCATGCGATACTCTCCCTTCCTCTCTAGTCCAATTAGTTTCTTCATTTCATAATGGGGGTTGGACTAATGACATCACAGACACCAAGACAGCCTTAATTTCCTGTTAGCCCATTGTTGGAGCACAGAGAGAGAAGAAGGAGATAGAGAGTGTCCAGTTGTTGTGTAGGCAGGCAGGCAGGCAGCATTAGGCATAGGCAGGTAACCATCATTAGTGCCAGTTATTGCCACTGCAATGCGAGTCATTTGTTCCTGTGCAAAATATTAAAAATATTAGGAATTTGTTTTCAGTTACACAGCCAGTCTCACAGTTGTGTATGCAGGCAGGCAGGCAGGCCTAGTACCTTATTGCCACCGCAAGGGAGAGTCACCTTTGTTTCTGTGTTAAATATTAAAAATAATATTAGGAATCTGAATAATTTGCAGAGTAACAAAGCCAATCTCACAGTTGTGTAGGCAGACCTAGTACCTTATTGCCAACGCAAGGGAGACTTGCCTTTGTTTCTGTGTTAAATATTAAAAATAATATAAGGAATTTGTTTAAATAATTTGCAGAGTGACACAGCCAAGCTCACAGTTGTGTAGGCAGGCCTAGTACCTTATTGCCATCGCAAGGAAGTCATCTTTGTTTCTGTGTTAAATATTAAAAATAATATTAGGAATCTGTTTGAATAATTTGCAGAGTGACACAGCCGATCTCACAGTTGTGTAGGGAGGCCTAGTGCCTTATTGCCACGGCAAGGGAGAGTCACCTTTGTTTCTGTGTTAAATATTAAAAATAATATTAGGAATTTGTTTTAATAATTTGCAGTTGTGTAGGGAGGCCTAGTACCTTATTTTTGTTTATGTGCAAAATATTAGGAATTTGTTTGAATAGTTTGCAGAGTGACACAGCCAATCTCACAGATGTGTCCGCAAGCAGGCCTAGTGCCTTATTGCCACTGCAAGGGAGAGTCACCTTTGTTTCTGTGTTAAATATTAAAAATAATATTAGGAATTTGTTTGAATAATTTGCAGAGTGACACAGTATCACGGTGCCCGTGCTTTCTGTCAGTCTCTGTGTATTGCGCTCCTATTGGCTGAGCTATGTTTGGCCCGCCCAGTATGGCCTTTTTATACTGGGCTCTGGCACCCGTGTGGTGCCTTTTCGTGGTGTTCCTGTACCAGTGCTGATTTGAGATGCTGTGTTCCCGTGTACCGACTTGGCCGATCTGACTACTCTGCTTCTGGTTCCTGCTCCGTGATCCGACCCAGCCTGGCTGATGTTCCTGCTCCATGACCTGACCCGGCTTGTCTGACGTTCCTGCTCCATGATACGACCCGGCCTGGCTGACATTCCTGCTCCGTGACCTGACCCGGCTTGTCTGACGTTCCTGCTCCGTGTTCCAGCCCGGCTCTCCAGTTCCTGCTTCGTTGTGTCGCTTGGGCGACATTCTGACTTCCGCTCGTCTGGGTCTACCAGACAGTGTGTCCGTGCTGCCTTCGTTACTGCTCCGGCAGAGTACCTAATCCTAATCCTAATCCACTGTGTCTGAGTGTTGAACAAACCGTTACACACAGCCAGTTTGACAGTTGTCTAGGCAGGCCTAGTAGTGCCTTATTGCCACTGCAAGGGAGAGTCACCTTTGTTTCTGTGTTAAATATTAAAAATAATATTAGGAATTTGTTTGAATATTTTTCAGAGTGACACAGTCAGTCTCACAGTTGTCGTGTGGCCAGGTTTTAAATTTTAAAACTATTATAGCTCATCCTGGTACCAGTTGCAGTGACCCAGCAACCACCAACACCCCCACAGTGCAGTTGCTTTCAAGCAGAGCTAGCAGCAGCAGGTGGTTAAAGAAGAGGACTGTCAGTAGTACTAGTAGTCAATGTCAGAGTCAGACTCAGCAGCAGCACTCCAAACCAAAGAAGAAAAATAAGAAGGGAACTGCAGGTCGTTCTACCACTACTAGGAGGGTGGAGAGGTCCAGGTCCTCCTCTGAGACCACGAAGCAGCCGTCACCTGTTTCTCGTCAGCTGTTTTGTCATGATCCCCCCAGAACCACCTGCACAATGAGTAGTGCCACTGCCAGTTTAATCACCACCTCCGCTACATCCAGTTCTGTAAACCTGGGGACACTGTCACGGTTTTATTGAACACTCAGACAATTTGGTAGGATAAAATAGAAAAGCTTTATTAGAAAAGATAAAGCGCAACAAGGCCCTACACGGGTCCAAACTCTACAAGTAGCAGTACGATAGTTTGACACAGGTCAGGGCATACAGATAGCAATACAAATAATGCGGCTCTACCGGCCTTACCGATTACCTGGTAAGGCAGCCGGGTAACTGGTGCGACAGTAAATAGAGGAGGCTCTACCGGCCTTACCAAATACCGGGTAAGGCAGCCTGGAGATAGGTGCAACAAGGAACAGAGGAGGCTCTACCGGCCTTACCGAATACCGGGTAAGTCAGCCTGGTATCTGGTGCAGCAGAGAGAATACTGACAGGTAGTAACACCGTATACCGGTGCGCTCAGGAGGTAGTACTGACAAAGGCCCCATTGAATCACAGGTTGAGTGTAGTGAAATGAGCTGACAACTGTAACCGCTAGTGACCGGAGAGCACAGACTGGGGGTACGTAACAGAGGCCACAGAGAATCACAGGCTGAGCGTAGTGTAATGAGCTGACAACGGTAACCGCTAGTGACCGGATTGCACAGACTGGGTGTACGTAACGGAGGCCACAGAGAATCACAGGCTGAGCGTAGTGTAATGAGCTGACAATGGTAACCGCTAGTGACCGGATAGCACAGACTGGGTGTACGTAACGGAGACCACACTGATACACAGGCAGAGAGTAGCGCAGCTGGAGGCAAGAAATATGAGAGGACTGACAACAATAGCGAGGGCAACACAAAGAGCGTTAGTCAGCCATTGCCTGGATTGGTACACAGAGAGCGGTAGTCAGCCAAAGCCTGGATCGGTACACAGAGAGCGATAGTCAGCCAAAGCCTGGATCGGTACACAGACAGCGGAACAGGAACAAGCTCAGACGAAAACCGGATCAACACGGAACAGGAGCACAGAATAACGTAAGGTCAGGAACACCACGAAAGGGCATCGGCCCAGTGACAGGAGGGCATATATAAAGGCTAGCCCTGGGAGGGGCTAGCCAGCTAGCACCAATAAGAGGCAGCCAAAAACAAACCCGGAAGTAGGAATGTCGCGCAGAGAATCACGGGCACCGTGATAGTACCCCCCTTTCAAAGACCCCCCCTCCTGCCTTGAGGAGGTCTAGGTTTGTTAGGAAACTTGGCATGGAATCTGCGCAACAGAACTGGAGCATGAATATCAGAGTGGTTAACCCATGAACGTTCCTCTGGACCATAACCCTTCCAATGCAAAGTATTGGACCTGGCCACGGAACCTACGTGAGTCCAGAATACTCTGCACTTCATATTCATCACGATCCTGTATGTGCACAGGACCAGGGACAGCAGGAGTGGTAGTAAAGCGGTTGCACACCAATGGCTTAAGAAGTGACACATGGAACACATTATGTATTCTCATGGAAGCCGGTAATTCCAACGCATAGGAGACAGGGTTAACTCGACGGAGCACCCGGAACGGACCCACAAACCGAGGAGCAAACTTGAGACAAGGAACTTGCAACCTGAGATTCTTTGAGGATAACCAGACCCGGTTCCCCACCTGGAATACAGGAGCCAACGGGCATCTGTTGTTGGCATGCCGCTGGGCTTGTGCAGAAGAATCACATAGGGTATTCTGGACCTGTGCCCACGTGGAGCGGAGCTGCCTAATATGCTCATCCAGAGCCGGAATCTGCTGTACCTGAAAGTTATCTGGGAGCAAGCATGGTTGAAACCCGTAATTGATCAGGAAGGGTGAGCTCCCAGACGTGCTGCACACCGCACTGTTCCTGGCAAACTCTGCCCACGGCAACAAGTCAGCCCAATTGTCGTGATGATTGGAAATGAAACAACGCAAGAACTGCTCCAATCCCTGGTTAGCACGTTCAGCGGCCCCATTAGTCTGGGGGTGATATGCCGAGGAAAAGGACAACTGAATCCCCATCTGATCACAAAAGGCCCTCCAGAATCTTGAGATGAATTGACTCCCACGATCCGAGACCAGCACCTTGGGTACCCCGTGGAGTCAGAATACCTCCCTGGCAAATACAATTGCCAGCTCCTTAGCAGATGGCAAGCCAGGGAGTGGCACAAAATGAGCCATTTTAGAGAACCTGTCAACTATCATTAGGATTACATTAAACCCTCTAGAGGCCGGCAGTTCTCCCAAGAAATCAATAGATAAGTGTGACCAAGGCTGGTGCCCATTAGGAACAGTCTGTAAGAGGCCCACAGGAAGATGTCTGGGGACCTTGGAACGGGCACAAGTGGCACAGGCTGCTGTAAATGCCGCACAGTCATCCCTCATGCCAGGCCACCAAAACATACAGGACAATGACCAAATCAATTGATTCTTCCCAACATGACCAGCCGCCCGGGAGGAGTGGTAAGTATCCATTAGTTTAGCCCAAAAAGGCTCGGCCACAAAGCACTTGCCCACAGGTTTCTCTGGAAGAGCATTGGCCTGGGATACCAAGATCTCGTCCCCTAAGGGAGAAGTGATACTGGTTCGTAGGGTGGCAAGTATACGGTTCGGAGGAATAATAGGCACAGGTATACAGTCAGCTTCAGGATCTGAGCCAAATTGTCTGGATAAGGCATCAGCATGTACATTCTTAGTATCAGGCAAGTAAGAGACAATTGAAACGAGACAAAAATAGCGCCCATCTCGCTCGCCTCGGAGAAAACCTTTTAGCTTCTTATAGAGATACATGAGGTTTTTATGATCAGTCAGAATCAAAATAGGTACCATAGTGCCCTCCAACAAATGTCGCCATTCACGTAAGGACAGAATAATTGCTAGGAGTTCCCGGTCTCCAATGCCATAAAGACTCTGCGCTTTGGTCAACTTCCTCGAAAAGAACCTGCATGGTCTCAAAGTCTTATCAGGACCTCTAAAGTAAATGGCAACCCAGGTATAGGATGCGACAGAACTGGAGCAGTAGAAAATGCCAATTTTAGAGTCTCAAATGCCTTAATTGCCTCTGGGGACCATTCTGAGGTGGAGGCACCCTTGTGGGTCATATTGGTGAGTGGCTTAACAATACTGGAATAGTTGCGAATACATTTCCTATAATAATTCGCGAATCCTAGAAATCGCTGTAAGGGTTTGAGGCCCGTGGGCCACGGACATTGTTGGACAGATGCAAGCTTGTCCTTATCCATCGCAAAGCCCTCTTTAGAGATCACATACCCCAAAAAGGCCACACTGGACCTATGGAACTCGCATTTCTCGAGTTTGCAATACAGCTTGTTCTCCCTTAATTTCTGCAAAACCGCCGAGACATGTCCACGGTGAGACTCCAGGTCAGGAGAGTAGATCAAAATGTCGTCTAGGTACACGACCACAGAGGATTGTAAAAAGTCTCATAGGACATCATTAATTCTTGAAGTAACATTGGGGCATTGCACAGACCAAATGGCATGACTAAATACTCGTAGTGCCCCGTACTAGTATTGAAAGCTGTTTTCCACTCATCACCATCCTTAATCCGAACTAAATTATACGCCGCCCTCAGGTCCAGTTTGGTAAAAATGGAAGCGCCCTTCAAACGATCAAACAATTCGGTGATGAGTGGAATGGGATAGGCGTTCTTTATCATTATTTTGTTAAGACCCCTATAATCAATACAAGGTCTAAGTTCCCCGTCCTTCTTTTTAACAAAAAAGAATCCAGCCCCCGCGGGCGAGGAAGACTTTCGTATAATACCCCGAGCCAGGGCGTCACTGATATACTCCTCCATGGCCCTGTTTTCGTCACCAGACAATGGGTACGTCCTACCCTTCGGGGGCATAGTGCCTGGCACAAGATCAATAGCACAATCGTAGGGACAATGTACCGGCAAAGTGCTAGCCTCACCCTTACTGAACACATCGCTGAATGATTGGTATTCCAGCGGTAAGGAGGGAGAGGTACACAAGATTTTGGTAGGCTGATTCAGACAGTGGGTTTTACAGTGTTCAGACCATGACAATACCTCACAAGTTCTCCAGTCCAGTCTGGGATTATGCTTATGTAGCCATGGAAACCCCAAAATGACCTAAAAATTGGTGGACTGGATAATCTGGAATTGTAGGGTCTCTTTGTGAAGTGCTCCAATGCCCACTGATAAAGGGCATGTCTCCTGCAAGACTTGAGGTGATACCAGCGACCTTCCATCAATGGCCTCAATGTCGAGAGGAGAGTCTCTGCTTACTAGCGGAATGTTATGCAACATCTCAAAGTTCTTGTCCATAAAGTAACCGGCTGCGCAGGAATCAATTAGAGCAGGCGTCTTAACAGATTCAGAAGTCCAAGAGACCACAATATCGATCACTGGTTTACTTAATGTGCCTTCTGGGGACTGGTATACTCCACCTAGGATCTGTCCCCCATATGAACCTAGGTGCACTCGTTTCCCGGTCACACGGGACAAGTCTTTAGCATATGACCTGCCTTGCCACAGTACAGGCATAGCCCCTGTTTGCGACGGAAGGAGTGCTCTTGCTTGGACAATCGTGTAAACCCCACTTGCATAGGTTCCGTGCTCCCTATAGCAGGACCCGGAGGTGTGGGAGGAGAGGGAGGCATGGGTGGGAAATTAACACTGGTGCCAGATTCGCCAGTGGATCTTGCCTTACGATCCTTGTAAAGACTCCTCTCCGTTATACGGGAGTCAATCAGAATATGTACTCAATAAATTTGTCTAGACCCACCGGTAAATCTTTGGCCGCAATTTCATCTTTAATTTTATCGTCGAGGCCTTGGGCAAATGCAGCAACAAGTGCCTCATCGTTCCAGCCTACCTCTGCTGCGAGTGTACGAAATTCAATGGCAAAATCAGAAACAATACGTGTGCCTTGCTGGATTCTCATAAGGCATTTGGCAGCAGAGGTGGCACACCCTGGGACCTCGAACACACTGCGGAAGGCCCTTACAAATTCTGCAAAATTAGTAGTAATTGGTTTACCAGTCTCCTAAATTGGATTTGCCCAGCCTAGGGCCTTGCCCGTGAGCAGTGAGATCATAAACCCCACCTTGCTTCTGTCACTGGCAAACGCCTGTGGCACCAGTTCAAGAAAAATCTCCAGTTGGTTCAAGAACCCATGGCAGAGTGTTGGCTCCCCATTGTATCTCAAAGGCAGTGGAGAAGTAGCGGAGAGCCCTCTAGGGGAGGAGCTGGGTACACTAGCCTGTGCCAATGGTGTCAGAACTGGAGTGGCCACCAAAGATTGTACAGGTCTCTCGAGACAAGCAGTGTGTTCAAGAATGGTCTGAATAGCCATAGACAGTTGGTCTAACCGTTGTTCCTGAGCATCCAATCTCCAAAGGAGATTCTGGGAACTACCCTCACCAGCCTTGTCTGAGGTCATGGCCCTTTCGTACTGTCACGGTTTTATTGAACACTCAGACAATTTGGTAGGATAAAATAGAAAAGCTTTATGAGACAAGATAAAGCGCAACAAGGCCCTACAAGGGTCCAAACTCTACAAGCAGCAGTACGATAGTTTGACACAGGTCAGGGCATACAGATAGCAATACAAATAATGCAGGTCTACCGGCCTTACCGATTACCGAGAGGGGTAGTCAGCCAAAGCCTGGATCAGTACACAGAGAGCGGAACAGGAACAAGGTCAGATGAAAAACGGATCAACACGGAACAGGAGCACAGAATAACTATCACGGTGCCCGTGATTTGCTGCCTTTCCTGTCAGTTACCTGAATGGCTCTCCATTGGCTGTCTGCTTTCAACCCGCCCAGTATTGAGTATTTAGACTGGGTTTGGGCACCCGTTGGTTGCCCTTTCGTGGTGTGTCTATGTCGCCTGCTCCTGCATTGTATTCCTGAGCTTCCTGGGCCATCTACTACCTATGCTGTCCAGTGATCACCTGAATTCCTATCTGACAGCTTCCTCGGTTCCAGCTTCCGTTCCTGATCCAGTTGGGGTTGCTGTTCCTTCTGCCGTTCCTGCTCCGGTTGACTGCCATTCATGGTCCTGCTTCCTGTCCTGTACCGGCTGTGTTCCTGCTCGTGGATGCCTGCAGAGTGTCTCCTTCTTCCAGTCGCCTTTGGCGACATTTTCATTCAGTTTGTTTGTGTTACTCCAGTACGCGGGTACTGGTTCGCTCCATGTTAACCGGCTGCTTGTTGCTTTCCTTACAGCACCGGTAGAGATTGTGTAACTCCAGTACGCGGGTACTGGTTCGCTCCATGTTAACCGCCTGCTTGTTGCGTTCCTTACAGCACCGGTAGAGATTGTGTAACTACAGTACGCGGGTACTGGTTCACTCCATATTAACCAGCTGCTTGCTGCGTTCCTTACAGCACCGGTAGAGATTGTGTAACTCCAGTACGCGGGTACTGGTTCTCTCCATGTTAACCGGCTGCTTGTTGCGTTCCTTACAGCACCAGTAGACATTGTGTCACTCCAGTACGCGGGTACTGGTTCGCTCCATGCTAACCGGTTGCTGGCTGCGTTCCTTATAGCACCGGTAGAGATTGTGTCACTCCAGTACGCGGGTACTGGTTTGCTCCATTTTAACTGGCTGCTTGCTGCTTTCCTTACAGCACCGGTAGAGACTGTGTTACTCCAGTACGCAGGTACTGGTTCACTCCATGTTAACCGGCTGCTTGCTGCGTTCCTTACAGCACCGGTAGAGATTGTGTAACTCCAGTACGCGGGTACTGGTTCGCTCCATTATTTAATTGGGTGTTTTCTACATCTTGATACCCAGCTGGCCTCTGTCTGTCCATCTTAGGCGACTGGCTAGTTACACCTTTATGCCAGTCACTGAGGTCATCCCTGTCCGTGTTCCAGTACTTGCAGCCTCCAGGCTGCCTTGCCCGGTATATTGGTACGGCTGGTAAAACCTATTCCATCTTGTGCCAGTCAAAGGTTGCCTTACCCGGTATTGGCAAGGCCGGTAGAGCCTCATTCCTCGGTGTACCAGTCTCAAGGCTGCCTTGCCCGGTATATTGGTAAGGCCGGTAAAACCTATTCCATCTTGTGCCAGTCTAAGGTTGCCTTATCCGGTATTGGCAAGGCCGGTAGAGCCTCATTCCTCGTTGTACCAGTCTCAAGGCTGCCTTGCTCGGTATATTGGCAAGGCTGGTAGAGCCTCCATCTCCTCGGTTGCTTGCCCGGTATATTGGTAAGGCCGGCAGAGCCTGTCTTACATTCTGTATACCACTACTCACTATGACGATGTATTGATACTATATGTTGCATGTGTATGCTAACCCGCAAGGGTTCCCTTTAAAGTTTTCAATAAAGTTGTGTTTTTACCTTAACTCTGTGTCTGAGAGTCATAACAAACCGTGACAATAACTTAAGGTCAGGAACACCACGAAAGGGCATCGGCCCAGTGACAGGAGGGCGTATATAAAGGCTAGCCCTGGGAGGGGCTGTCAGCCAAAAACAAACCCGGAAGTAGGAATGTCGCACAGAGAATCACGGGCACCGTGATAGACACCTAGCGTGTGTAACACTACTGGTCGGAAACTGCGGGCAGCATCAACGCAGGATTTTTATAGCGAACATCTGTGTAAGCAGCCCAAACGGAAATTGCTGCAGTATTTGGAGAAAATTTCTCCTGCCACCACTGTCACTGCCACTGAGAGCATATCTTCTCCAAGAAAGGTTTTTGAGGGAGATAGTTTACCATTTTCCGGTAGCCACCAGGCAAAAGAGGGAATTGAGCATGTCTCCCCAAAATTTGCTGCTGATGATTTTTTTTCCTGTCCAAACCTACAAGAGGTAGAAGAAGAATATGAGGGAGAGGGATCAAGGCCTCCTAAGCTTGATTTGTCCCCGAGCTTGAGTTTTTCACTGACCTTGATTATTCCCCTGAGCTGAATTTTTCCCATGCTTCCCATGGCACTCCTCCTGTTTCTCCAGTTACACTTGTGTCTTCTATTTACAACTCAACACCTCCCTCTCTAGTTCCAGTTGAGTCTCCCAGCCAGGTAATAGCCGCTAGTGTCTCTGTCACCACTTTTACTCCACTATCCTCCTCCAATCCCAGTCCCAACATCCCTGCTGCCATCTTTAGGTCTACTAGTACCCCTCTAACGGTACGTAGAAAGAAAAAGCAAAGTGAGGTTGCTCCAGCATGTGAAGATGAAGAAAGTGTCACCTTAGTTTCTTCTTCTCCACCACCTTCCAGAGTCATCCGTCGCTCCAAAGTGTGGGACCATTTGTGGCATTTGGCGATGGCCAGCTAGTGAAATTTAAACTGTGTGGCAGGGAAGTCAGCCATGGGTGGGTGTTGGGTTATCTAACCACTTCCGGGATGAACCAACACCTGAACAACTACCACAAGTCAGTGTTGATAAGTGCAGAATGTGGCACTACTAGTACTGCATATACCAGTGTCACACACCACCAGTAGGCAGCAGGAGAAAGGGCAGGGGGATCATGCCACATCTGGTCCTAGTAAGAACAGCAGTCACATCCCATCCCAAAATCAATACAAGCCATACTGGAAGATTGTGGTGGGTTTCATTCCAAGGAGATGTGCAGACAGCAGTCCAGGAAAATTACATTCCTCATTGCACAGCTAGTAGCAGTTGGGGGTGCTACTTTTAATTTGGTGGACAGGGAGCCCTTCCAGCAACTTATGGAAGCTGTCGCACCCTGATATAAAATTCCATCCCGCACCACATTTAGTAGAATTATAGTGCCCTCACTGTACCAGTCATGTGTTGGGCTTTTGAAGGACATGCTAGGAAAGGCTGGTGGTCAGTCAGTGCACTTTACCACTGACTTATGGAGTGCTCCGGGTGGCAGCCCAATGTGTTGAAAGATACGGCGATACCAACAACAAGTTCAGGTGCAGTAGCCAGGCAGGCAGGGCACCGCTCTTTCCTCCTCCATGCTGAGGTAATGGATTAGCATCACACCTCAGATAACATTAGCAAAGCACTGAAGAACATGGTGGTGCACTGGCTAGGAGAGCAGGCAGGGACACAGGTACAAATGGGGTTTGTGGTTACTGATGGTGCAGCTAAAATGATAAAGGCTCTCCGGGATATCAGATTTGCTGCTTTTTATGCTGAGGCAATGGACAGATTATGCTTTGGACGAAAGAAACAGCTCCCCATAAATAGAAAATGTGCTGAGTTTGAGGTTACGACTTACCTTGCAGAACCTTCTTTGCCCCCAAGTACAGATCCCTTGACATTCTGGGATAACAAGTAGGCTGTGTGGTCTACTTTGTCCCTGGTAGCCCAGGAGTTGATTTCTTGCCCCCCAGTGTTGGTGTCATCCTGAGTCCGCCTCACACCACTCATCCTCAGTTGCTGTATCTCTACTGAGTCCTGGCTACTCCAGTGTTCGGCAGTTCTGGCTACATCTCCAGTGTTGCTGTCATCCTGAGTCCGCCTCACACCAGTCATCCTCAGTTGCTGTATCTCTACGGAGTCCTGGCTGCTCCAGGGTTCTGCAGTTCTGGCTACATCTCAAGTGTTGCTGTCATCCTGAGTCCGACTCGCACCAGTTATCCTCAGTTGCTGTATCTCTACTGAGTCCTGGCTGCTCCAGTGTTCTGCACTTTGTTGCTGGCTACCTCTACAGTGTTGCTGTCATCCTGAGTCCTCCTCGCACCAGTCATCCTCAGTTGCTGTATCTCTACTGAGTCCTGGTTGCTCCAGTGTTCTGCAGTTTGTTGCTGGCTACATCTACAGTGTTGCTGTCAGTTTTGTAGTCTCGTCTAACAAAAGTCTATGGTATAGTAGACCCTGGAAATGGTTCTATTTATTTTTATTTATTTAATCAAAATTTTTTATTGTATTTTTTAAAGTATGTCAAATTTGGCAAATCAGACTGTCGCAGAATTTCGCTGAGTTGAACAGGTGTGGTCCGACATTCGGATCCTACAAATGAAAAAAAAAAAAAAAGTCAGAATTCTAATTTTACAGAAAATTTTTGTTGTGCACAAGTCTAGCCATTACAATAACAAATTCTACTGGCCAATTTTGCAAATGCATCCTGTCCCAAGGGCCAGTTTACCCTTCTACAAGTGAAGTGAATGTGTCACTAGTGGCTGTCAACATTGACTAGCAGCACAGGTCTCTGCTGGGGCTAGTGCATGGGGGGGGGGGATAAGTGCCCCCTCTCCCCCCCCCCCCCCGCCCCGTGGACACCCATGTTCGCAGCTCACGCTATTGCTTCAAATATACATCAGTGGGTCGACTGTTGATTATCAGTGGGATTTTTAAAGGAAAAAGGGTAGAAGCAAGATTAAACCAGCCAGATATAGAGGCCCATGAAAAAATTCAGGAAATGGAGAAAATATGAAAAACTGGGAGCAGCTGTCATGTCCACCTCCATGGACATCACACACACAGGACTGAGTGAAGATGTTATCTCTTGAACAAAGGCACAAGGGCAACATTCATATGGCTATTTGGATTTTTAGCCATAATACTAATATTATAATATTATTTTTTAATCATCCTATATAATAATTCGCTAAATCGTGTGTAACGCTGCGACATGCGCAGTAGACACTGCTGCGCGTGCTGCAGTCATGCGCAGTAGAGACTGCCCGCCCCGCTGCTGATACAGAGCTGGGCGCTCCGAAGGAGCGTCCAGCTCTGTATCAGCTGTGGCATGGGCAGTCTCTACTGCGCGTGACTGCCCCGGGACCGGGTGGCAATGGCACTGTGGCCCGTGTAATGGGTTGTTCAACTAGTATTAATATATAATAATAATAATAATACACACACATATAATATATATATATATATATATAATATTGATATATTTTATCATATATTCTACTTTAAAGTCTAATACTCTCCGTACAGATTGCTAAGTATATACTTGATACTGTTTCCCAATGAGTCCCGCTACACTTAAGTTATTAATTATATAAAGTATTAATACAACTCAATGCAGGTCACGGCACCTAAAGTATTCCCTCCACTAAATGGCACTACAAATAAATTATTGAAACAGTCCTGTAAGTAGTACCAAAGTAAGTAATTGAAAATGTACCCAGCTAGTGCCAGTGCTCTCTAAATATGGTCAGTGTTCCACAAAATAAATTAATGTAGTCCACTAAAAGTGACTACCCCAATAAACTAGTGCCCAACCAATGACTGAACAGTCACGGCAAAAACATAATTGATAAGGCTATTAAAAAAATGTACAAAGCCCTTCAAGTAACTGACACTGTACTTCAATAATTGATTGGATCCCCTAACAATTTCCCTGTTCCCCAGCAATTGATACTACTAAAGTAGTGTGCGATAAAGTGTATCACCAAATATGCGCCCCCCAATAAAACGATTACACATATGCACCAAGTGTCACTGTATCCCAATAATAACTACCGTAGCTGTTACATTTGCTCCATTTTAAGTGAGACTGTTCTCCGTTCTCAGAACGACATGTCCATTCCTATTACTATATAACTCCCCACTGTTTTTAAACTACAACCCCCATGATTTTCAGACGGACAAGGGCGTCTGAGGATGGTAGGAGCTGAAGTGTAAGTCAGGTAAAGCGACATATGATGCCTATCCCTGTATAAGGATGACTGTAATTTCCGAGAACCTGTCTGGTTCTGTCATTCACTTTCCGACCCGCCAGGTGTGGTAAATCTAACCAATCAAAATGCTCGGGGCGGGCCGCACCTGTGTAAGCCCCGCCCAGAAAACAGGTCACTGCCACAAACAAGAGAACAAGAGCTAATACAGAACGACAGGCTGGACAGGGTGGGACAGAACAGGCGAAGCCGACTTTCTTTGGGACACAACTGACTTGGTGACGCGCAGACGAGGGGAAAAGACTTACACCGCTGCCTGGGTAGAGGACACATCTCCCGTGTGAGCGCACATCATTTAATTCACCAATGAGGTCCCCAAAGGGGGTGAAGTCGTCCCGGTGCCCAGATGTCGTGGTGCTGCTGTGGTTACTCCTGCAGGTGAGTAGACAAAAGCCTCTGCTCTTGGACTCCGCACCTTAAGCTCACACATATCCACTGAGACCTGTCCACACTTAACCCTTTGAGTGCCGGAGATGGTGTCCCAAAGTTTACTTAAAGGCACTTAAAAGCCGTATCTTCAATAGAAAAGTGGAGTAATTGTGGGGCCACCCATTTGCACAATTGGGGAAAAGTAAAAATACCATATATATATATATATATATATATATATATATATATATATATATATATGTACTAGTTTATTTCTCCCTTATAATGCAGTTGATTTGCACCAGAATTCCTCCCATTTTCTATTTACCATTAGGCACATCCCATCCCTTTCCTGCCGCCACCCTGAATTATGACCACTTTCCCTAGATAGGCAGCCTAACTACCCCATACCATTTGTCTTCTTCAGTACGGACCACTCTCCACAGAGACCATAAATAGCCAGGCTCCAATTATACGTGTTCTGATCATTACCCAGAGTTACTTAAGTAGTATATAATGTCAGTTACTCTGACCTTTCTAGGTCCCAGTAACTGACCTTTCGATCAGTTTTGGAGATAGCCAAGTGCACTATAGGGTAGACCTCTCTAGCATTTAGTGGGTTAAAAAACCCATTTAACTCATTGGAAACTGTCATTTGTCCTTTCTGGTGCTATTGGTTGATCCAGCACTGTTCCACTTTAGATGATACTAGATATGGCCCCTGGTGAGAATAAGTATGTCCTCCATAGTGACTTTGATTTGGATGTTGTTCCGTGCATTACAGTTATCCACTTAACCTCTGTTTCTTTAACGCAGGTTACAGGAGGGCTGTCAGAATGGACACAATGCCATATTGGTTTCACAGAGGAAAGATATATCTTCTCAGTACCCAAGTCCTTGAAAGCTGGCACAGTTCTGGGCAAAGGTGAGATTCTGGTTTCATATTCTTTCACTTTTACTTTGTGTGTTGGGGGGGCGAGGGGGAGGGTTAAAGACATAATTCTCATTTAATAAGTAAAGATAGAGGACTTGAAAACCACTTATCAGTGTGATTACCTCCTTGGCAAGAGCTAGTTGCCCCCTGAAGTAAATCATCTATTTATTCTTGTTGTAAAACTAATCTATTTACTTCTCTCTGTTGCTTTGGAGTGAATGATATCTTGTAATTCATTTTCTTTTATCGGTGGTCTGTTTTACCTGAGTATGTGGTCGCTATTAGCAGGTTCTTAAAATTTATGTTCCTTTTAAGGTCCTTATGCATAAATAAAAAGAGGCGTAATACTGGCCATATCCTATATAATAATTTGCTAGGATGTTTGTCAGAACCCGTCATGCGCAGTAGAGACTGCGCACGTTCAGGCAGTCTCTACTGCACATGATTGCTTCGCGTGAGTGAGGCGACGCAAGACTGCATTGCGTGGAGCAGTGAGGTAGCGGTCACTTAACCCTATGAGTGCCAAAGGGTACGCAACGAACTGCAAAGCGTTGCATTGCGTACCCCTCTGACACTCAAAGGGTTAACATGTCCTGGACCTTGGCACATGGGCCTTTACACTAGTGGGAAATAATCACTCAGGGCTGCCCACAGACGGACGTGTAAATACTTTTTCTATGGTTGTAGCAAGACAAGAAGTTTCTTGCACTGTTATTTAATTATTTTATGTGAAACAATGTTAGGAGAAAAATAAGATTTTATAGGTCAAGAAAGTGACATGTCTTTTTTCACATGCCTCTATCTACAGCTCTAGCTCTCATTTTGTAAACTCACCTTTCTCCCGAGTTCCACTATTGGTTCTGATGCAGGAGGGGAGGTTCCAGAGGCTGGCCACATGACGCCCAGCCAGATATTATTGGTTGGCGCCCACTTGAGCCTGCCATTTATTAGGGATTGTAATGAGAATAGTAACCTCCAGCATCACTCATGTGGAAGTTCTGCCAGCAGCCCCATGGGCCATAATGCAGACGTTCCGTGCAGCATTTTAATGCTTTCCTGTGCGAACTCAGTAAAGACAACAGAATGCTGGAATTTGTTGAGATCACATGAGGCACGCCTGTGAAAGGCACTCTTGTGAAAGGCACATTAGAGCAGCATAGTACCTTTCACAATGGGCAGCATCACCAAGACACAATGGTGTAGTTCACGTTAAAGGGATCTTTCAAGTATGTTTCTATAGGTTTTAAATCTTTATTGCCACTTTCAAAAACCTTTTAGTTACACCTCTTCTTGTAAGATGATGTCAGTAATGATCATAGAGTTCTGTCTTGTGACTTTATGTAAAACCCCTCCCTAACACGGTAGCATCTTTTACTTTATTGACAAGAAAAATAGCTTTTCCAAGTTGTGTGTATTGACCACCAGTTAATAATTCAAAGGATCTTTCAGTCACTTACTGACATGAAGGTCATTCTTCTTGCCCAGGCTAAGTTACTATTCTAACCCTTTCAATGCTGGCGATTCTGCTAAAAAACGCACAGGGAGCAGAAGAGTATAACTACCTACAAGGCCGTGCTCACAAAACAGGAACAATAATTTCCAAAATTCCCATTGATTTAAAGGGATAGTAATACTTCAGTTTATCTTTATTTTATTTTGTAGGCATTAAAAAAACATGAAGAACGATATAAGTCTTATCTCTCAAACCCTGCCCCCCTTGACAAGTTTTTCAGGTTTTTCCCTTATCTTAATTGAAGAATGTCTTCTGATCTGGCTGAGCAGTGTTACATCAGTAAAAGGGGCGGGAGGGGGACACTTTGTCATTGAATTACTTGTGAACTACAACTCTGACAGAATTGAAATAACACTCTCCAAAGTCCAAATACTATGATGATTAATTAGAGCTGCTTTTTTTATGAAACATTACTATCCCTTTAAATGGGGCTTTTAACCCCTGAAATGCTAGAAAGATGTCCAAGGTATTGCTTGGAGGCCACTAGCATTCAGGGGGTTAAAAGCCCATTTAAGTCAATGGGAATTTTTATTTGTCCCCTTTAGTGCAGCTGGTTTGCTCCAGAATTGTTACACTTTGGTTAAGGATAAGGCTCACTAGGAGAGATGTATAATAACAATTTATATTGTATGTTTAACCCTTGCAATAAGTTGTGTACCCCTCTGGCACTCAAAGGGTTAAGAATTGTCACTAAAATTTGCAGCAAGGTCATTGTGGTGGAAATGCCAAATGACTGACCATTTGCAGGCTCCTACCTCTAAACTCTGTCCTCTTTTTTGTAATAAAGACATCCCGCCAGGTCTCAATCCTTTACGTTTTCATTGGTGGTGCGAATCTGGGATTACACGAGTCTCTGACATGTACCTTGGTACGACTCTTTTGACTTGGGATCAATTTAGAGAGAAATACCATGCTCCGCCCTCTGAATTTTTTTGCTTCCTTCAAATCCGGCATTTTGTCACCTCTTACTTTAAAGGGGAACTTTCAGCTCAGATATTTTTTTACCAACTCATTAAACGGTTAAGCAGTGCTGGGAAAGGTGCTTCTTTTTTTTTAAATTCTACATACTTAGTAAGATATTTTATGTTCTAGCCGCACACTTCCGCATTGCACAGCTCCCAGCACTAGTTCATTCTCCTCCCACCTCCCTCCTAGCTGCCCCGGCGAGCACGTTCACACTTCACTTCGGTGTGCTGTGAACGGCTCCTCAGTATAATGCGAATTGCTTCTTGTTGTAACGTTGGGAGCCGTTCACAGCACACTGAAGTGAAGTGTGAACGCGCTCGCCAGGGCAGCTGGGAGGGAGGTGGGAGGAGAATAAACTAGTGCTGGGAGCTGTGCCGAAGATACCTGTGCCGCTGAATGCGGAAGTGTGCAGCTTGGACATAAAATATCTTACTAAGTATGTAGATATAAAAAAAAAGAAGCAACTTTATCAACACTGCTTAACTGCTTAATGAGTTGGTAAAAAAATGTTCTGACGTGAAAGTTCCCCTTTAAATCCTCTTTGCCTGGGTCTAGTACCGTTTTTTGAGCTATTGTGCTCCACTTTACTACACAGGAGGGGTACTATCTGTAGTCTTTATTCTCATTTCATATCAACGCTATTTCCCCATATCCCCCCATATCGAGCTCTATGGGAGGTGGATCTTGGTGACACACTGGACCTGGAGGAGTGGAATGCAATCTCGCTTAATTCTCATAGCTTGACACCATGTACTTTAGTAAAAGAAAACGCCTATAAGGTTATGGCCCGTTGATACTACTGCCCGGCCAGACTTCATCGGTTTGTCCCTGCCGCTTCCCAGCTGTGCTTTAGGGGTTGCGGTTGGATGGAACCTACCTCCATATGTGGTGGTCATGTCCGTCAGTGGCGGGTTTGTGGTCCCCTGTCTTTGCTTTCTTGAGTAGGGCACTGGGGGGACCTATTGCTCTTGATCCTTGGACCGCTTTGCTCAACAGGTCCTCTCAGAATCCCCCTTTATCTCCAAATGCTAACAAGTTGATGTTTAGAGTCTGTGCAATGACTAGGTGCCATATTGTGTATCACTGGAAGACGCTGACATCCTGCCATCTCCTCTTGATTGCAGGATTTGGCAATTGCTTAAGATGGAGAACATGACTGCTTATTTGCATGCCTCCTCTTCTTCACATCTTCAAATTTGGTCTCCTTGGGTGGACTCGGTGCTCCCCCCTGACTTTTTCCACAACTTGCTGATTCACTGAATCTTTTCTTGCCCCCCCCCCCCTTTTTTTTTTTTTTTTTTTCCTGTCTTCTTTCTTTTGGGTCCCGCTCTAATGTTTGCTTCTTGTTTTTCCTTATGTACCCCTTTCCGATCCTTTTTTCTGTATCCCATAAAATTTGCAGCAAGGGGTCATTGATATAGAGGTACAGTGAGGTTTATAAATATGCCCTTATCTTAGAATATTCTGTGAAAACTCACCAGTGAGAATGTTTTTGTATACATTGCTTATATAATATCACTATGTTCTTCCATTAAAGCGGAACTACCACCCAATAATAAGATAGTATCACATCATTGCCCATCTGGTGACTAGCTGCTCGGTAGCGCTAGTCGCCAGAATTCTTACCGGATTAAAGAGAAATCTCTATTCTTCATGTACTGACAGCAAGACGGAGTACGGGCATCTTGCCCTAGTGTCAGTCCTAGCTGGGTCTAGGAGGTGTTGCTAGGAGCCGGCGGGCTTCAAAAGGGACTGACAGCGCAGGGGGAACAAACAGAAGATCCCTTTGAGTTACATGGGGCTTGTAACACCCATTAATGCTAGAGAGGTGTCTGCACATTGCTTTTACAATGAAATGGAGACCTCACTATCATTCAAGGACTTAAAAAAAACTCATTATAGTCAATGTCATTTATGAACATTTTTATTTTTAACTTGTGAAGGTCAGGAAGCAGAATAGAAGGTGTTTCACTCATGTTTTCCCATCACCAAGGCAGGATGTCCCAGAATGCAAAGTAGTACAAATGTCTAGGGATGCCTAAAAGATTTCCCAGCAGGCAAAGCAGACATATGTTTAGGAGTGCCTAAAAGATTTTTTACATTTTTCTGAAAATACATGTGCTATTCGGAGTATTTGTGGAAGCAGCTTTCCAAAAAACAAGAAATAAGTATTGATGTTATATGGCCAAAATGTAAATCTACCCTTGTCATCACATAAATCCAGTATCAGCACTTTTCATGCAGAGATTGTTTAGAAGAGATTTTGGGATTTCCCAGAGTGTTGCTGATTTAAGATCTTTGTATGTATATTTGCATTAGTTACTTCTGAGCTGACCTAAGGGGACTTCCAGTTAAAAAAATGCACATATCCATAGTGTAGTTTATTAAAAGGACACTATCATCTAAAAGATTCAAAATTATCTGTATGTTGTCTTGGTAATTTTTTTATTTAGGTAACTATTTTTTGAGTTATTTAGATTTATAGATGGGTGTAATTAAGCATATCTTGCAGGCACGTCCTGTCTCCCCCCACTCACTGACACTTAATCCTTCCAGTGCTGGGAAGGTGGACACTATATTGCTGAGAATTGTCAGTGATTGAAGGAGGTAATGTGGGGGATAAGACAGGAAGTGCCTGAACGGCATGCCAGAATTACCATAATCTATTTCATCTAAATAACTGAACAGATAGTTTTATAAATAGAAAATGGCTAACACAACATATAGATGATTTTGCAAGCTCTTTCAGAATCACTAGAGTTGTTTAAGGTGATAACAATGTGTGGAAAAAAACACACATAGAAGCCAAATGACACACAGAAACATGAACAGCTGTATATGCCTCTCTCTTTGTAAACTCTCATGTGGAATATGTTGTCTGATAACACTTTTTAACCACTTGAAGGCAAAATACGCCTCCAACTTCCAACATGTTGTGATGCAAATATACCGTGTACTGTAAACCTCTCCAACATTCAAGAGGTTAACAGGCCCATTCAATTCAATTGGTGTTTTTCTTTGTTCCCCTTGATGCAGCTGGTGAGTCCCAGAATAGCTTGGGTACCGCAGCTTTATACATTTGCCCCATTGTTTTGTCTTATGGAGCTTACATTCCTGAGTTCTACTTTTTTGTATCTTTTTTTTTTCTGGTAAATTCACCGGTATTTGGTGTGTTTTATTCACATTCAACCTTTTGTTTGTCAGATTCATTTGTTTTTCTAGCTTTGTGACTATAGCTAACCTGAGACTTGTTATTACAGGCCCTCTGCGGTCAGGGGTGTAAGTTTCGCTGGGATACATGTGAAACCTGTTGGGTAACATTCTGCTTTCCTGTCTGGGAAGTAGCAGGCAAATCAGCTCTGCCCTGGCCACTGCCTTTTGCTATGGTTTAAATCTGATGGATGAGTTAACCCAGGCCAAAGAGACTGAGAGAGGCATTAACTTGTTAATAATGACGACGAATGGGCTGTTTATGGGAAATAAAGAGTTGCATATCTTGGGCAAATCAACTAAACCATGGGGAGAAATGAAAATTCTCAATTACAAGTAATTATAGGGCAAACCAAATATACTATTGAGGGGCCATGTTCCATAAACTAAAGGGGATTCATTCTGGAGCACACCATTGCATCATAGGGGAGAAATATATATTCTCAGTGATTTAAATTGGCCTTTTAACCTTTTGAACGCTAGAGGCTCCACTTAGTTGCTTTGAAAGGCATTGGAGACCTCTCTACTGCTCAAAGGATTAAAAGGCATAATTAAATAATTGAGAATGTTTATTTATATCCTATGATGCTGTGGTGTGCTCTAGAACTCGTCCCTTTTAGCTCTTTGAACGTGGCCTGCAATGGTCCATTTGGTTTGCCCCAGAATTACTTGTTGAATAGATTCTTGTTGTAATATTGTGCATGCAGTTTTGGCCCAGTGTTAATGTCTACATAGACAATATAAGCATACATATGTTGTGCAACATGTTTGAATGTTATGGCGCGTGCTGGTAAGGTAGATCATGTTAGATGACTACAAAAAATGTAGATCTAATATCACTGTAGTCTGGGCTCCCCTGCCCTAGGATATTGCCATCTATTGTTGTGAAGAGGTGTGAATTAAAGGCAGATGTCAACAGGTATAATTATATACAGGCAATTGCAGATGCATTGCAAGTAGAAGAAAAAATCATATATAATGGACTGCAATATGAAGGACACCTACCGTTCTGTTGGACACATTAAGAGCCACTTATTCCTATTGTCAATTTCCTCTTTAATACATCTATTATTGGATTACTGGATAGAGATGTCACCATAACTGGGGATCCTCAGGGACTGACATTGATACTCAAGGACTTGACCTAAGGACCATATTCCCAGGGTTGTAGAGCTCACTGATCATCTTCTAAATGTTCTGCACTGGTTGGCTGCTGGCAAAGTCTGCAGGTTGGTTTAGATTATTCTAGAAAAACAGAGAGAAAAGTCCTGCGTGTCTCATGTATGTGTTGAAGCTGGAATGTCACTAACAGATAATTATCATGTGATTGTGTCCTTGGCAGATTTGATACCCTGTAACAGACTTGCTGATGAAGCCGGGGCTGCACTGTGAGCCCACAAGGACCAATGGGGGAGGTGCATAAAGAGGGTCTGAAAAGAGCCTTGATGCTACAGTTTCCTGTCCAGCATGATGCTGCTCCCCATTGAACATAAGCATACCTGGGACTTCTGGACTCCCTGGAGGGAGGGAGTCCTGTGGTGCCGCTGGGAGGAGAAAAATTACAAGATTCGCATGAAAAAGGGACGGGGCTTAATTGTGAGTGGGGGGCAGGGCTTAACATATGTGGCCAGAGTTGGAGGAATAGGTTGGGAGGAGAAGAAGTGGGCGGGGAGTGGGAGGAACACACTAGGAAGACACAGAAGTGGGCAGAGTTTCATTAGCAACTCCCCACATCCGGAGAATCAGCCTCTGCCCCTGAGACCCAGCAATTAAAGTGGATGTGTCACCTATGCACAACATCCCATAAATAGGTGACACATACAGTACCATAAAACATTATTTATTTTTTATTTTAAACTTCCATTTCATTAAAATTTAACTTACAAAAGTCTGGGCTGTAGCCATTTCCTTATAGACTGCAGCCCGATGCTCTGCTTCTGCTCTCCTCCTTCCTCCGATGACGGAGGCGTCTGCCTGTAAGCTGGAGCGCTCTCATTGTCTAGATATTGATCTCTGCCAATGAGAACGCTCCAGCTTACAGACAGAAACCTCTGTCATCGGAGGAGAAAGGAGAGCAGAGACTTTTGTAAGTTAAATTTAAATGAAATGGAAGTTTAAAATAAAAAATAAATAACGTTTTTATGGTATTGGATGTGTCACCTATTTATGGGATGTTGTGCATAGGTGACACATCCACTTTAATTGCCGGGTCTAAGGGGCAGAGGCTGATTCTCACATCCACTTTAACAGTGAAAACCAGAGTCTCCGGGGCAAATCCGGACAGTTCCCAGCTATGAACATAGGTATTGGGCTTGGGTGTCAGACACAGTGGGTCTGTGGGAACTGTGCCACAGACTTCAGGTTTGCATTCCAGCCAAGGGGGGCAGTTTGTCCCCCTCCCTGAACAGATAACAGGAGCCACTTTGACAGCAGACCCCCTTTTTACTAAGTATGCTTCCATTGGAGGAGACTTGATACGATGTGATGATTGTCCTTTAAAGGGATAGTATTGTTTCACAAAAACAACAGCTCCAATTAATCTTCATAGTATTTGAGCCATAGAGTGTGTTATTTCAGTATTGTAAGAGTTGTAGTTCAAGAGTAATTGAATGATAAAGTTTCCCTCTCCCGCCCCTTTTACCTAGTGTAACACTGCTCACCTCAGATGTGGAATGCAGTCCATAGACCAGACAGCTCACAACGAGGGACAATCTTCTTCTGTGAGAACAATGAAAACCCTGCCCCCTTGACGGTTGTTCAGCTTTTTCCCTTACCTAAATTGAAGATTGTCCCTCTCTGCAATCTACCTGGACACTCCCTGCTACCTGAGCTGAGCAGTGTTACATCAGTAAAAGGGGCGGGAGGGGAATACTTTAGCATTAAATTACTCTTGAACTACAACTCTGACACAATTGAAATAATACTCTCCAGGGCCCAAATACTATGATGATTAATTAGAGCTGCTTTTATTACTATCCCTTTAAGTTCTGACATGTTAAAGGTTCCTTTTAGACTAACGAGAAGCTCTCAGTTGTAGCAAGCAATGATATATGATCTAGAATCTACATTAGAGGGTACTGTATAGGTTAATATCTCAAAAATCTCAGGTTCTTCTCATTTTGACAAACTAATGAGCGTCACCACTGTTCCTCAGTCTGACATTTAATACATATTAATTTCACATTCTTTTACTGGCGATTAATGAGCATTTCCATGGGCAGTCTTACTTTCTGTGTGAAATAATTGGATCAAAGGACTTGTCATAGCATATTTTACAGGGATCTATGGAATAGCTTCTCAGTGAAAGTGGAAGGGCTCATACAGTTCACCAAGTTTAGAAGTCCTAGGATACGTCCATTCTGAGGATTACCAGTTTCTGTGCTTTTAATTCTCTGGACACTAGAGAGGTCTGTAGTGCAGTGCGAAACGTTGTAGTGGTCCTCTCTAGCGTGGACTTAGTTAAACTGGATATGATAGTGGATCAACTAGATGTGCCAGTTATTTTTATATAATAACAAAATCTATGTTTCTCTCATATAGAAGCTACATTATTAATATTATTATTATTAATAATAAAAAAAAATATTCAATACTCCTCTCCATGAACACCTAAAGAGGAACTGGATTTTTAGAAAGTTAAATGCCCTGCATGTTATGCTAGCATCAGTAAATACTTATCTATTTGTATACTGAGACCTAAAATCTAGTGCTTCCTGTGTTCTGATGGAGCAGTCATTCCCAGGGTTCCCATTGATTATCCAGGATTATCTGTGAATGGGCTAAGATAAGATAATAGTCTTTCTGAATACAAGATAAGTGGGCACTAATCACAATCAACTAACTGACTTTAGCTCTTATCACAATGCATACAGCACAAATAACATTAACTAAATGATGCCTGAACAAGGTAATATAAAGACTCTTTAAAAAGCTGACTTAGGATGATATTTTATGGATGTAACATAACTAATCAATTTTTACGTATGTTAGCTGTGAGTACATGCTATTTCAAGCTATATCAACATATTTCATGTTTCAGTGTTAGTGTTCCTTTATCAAAGATATTTATAAACTGTGCCTTCTGTTTAACTGAGTTGACATCTCTTTATATACCATACAGCTGAGATGATGTATCAAAGAGCCAACGGATCAGTATATTTAACACCTTGTATACTGGAGGTGTATGCTGGTGAGATAGCTCAGTGATTTAATGCAGCAGCTGCAGAATCTCTTCAAACCTAAGAGCCATAGCGTCTAGTTCTGGCAGGGTCAACTCCTTCTGAGGTAGATAAAATGAGCACCATTAACCCTCTGTGTGCCAGAGGGGTACGCAACGCATTGCAAAGTAATACCCCCCACCCCCCGGCACTCAAAGGGTTAAAGTGGGTAATAATAACAGCTAAACCCAGGACATACCTAAAAACAAGAGATAATCTCAAAGTATGTTTCCTGGTAAAATACTTCAATATTACATCTCCAACACACTGAGATGACATATCTAACATCCAAAGGGTTGAAAATCCTATTATCAGAACCAATCACCAACATCCTTAAGGAGTTTTTCATTGAGGCACAAACCATAAAGCTTTTTTTTTTTACCAATGTAGTTTGTAGAGCAGTGATAAGCCACCAGGATGAATCCATGGGTCACATATAGTTGGCTCCTAACGCTCATATAGGCCACACGCTCAGGCTGAGGTACTAAAATGACTAGTGCCGTTCATAAGCTGATCAGCTGCCCCACAGAGAATTAAATAAAAATGTTCAAAATTACCACTGATTTTACTAGGATGTTTAACCCTTAGAATGCTAGATAGGTCTTCAGTGCATTGCCAATCATTAGGATTTTTTATTTGTCCCTCTGTGCAGTTAGTTTACCTCAGAATTGGGCCATTTTCTTAGTACATCAGCCTCACCGAATGTAATTCGTTGTTTCATTTATGGCTCGTAAAGCCTATAAGGAAAATTAACACATTTTAATAATAGTCCGCCACTTAACTTCCAATGACTGTAAAATCCTAATGGCCCTTATGAAAGTTGCTCTTATGCATTTGTACAAGAGATAACATCTTCAGTGAGACTGATTAAACTTTCAAAATTCATCTTGCTGTGTGCTGTCTGGTCTTGGTAAGGCAGGCTGATTGTGTTTGTACATTCTATATGGGAGTTGCACCGGATTTCTGGTATATCTATGATTTGAGTGCCACTGCCAATCTTTTGTCTCATATATATATATATATATATATATATATATATATATATACACATACACACCTCTATGGACATGACATCGAGGACCAGTTGAATATTTGTTATCTCTTGATTCAAGAATCAAGCGCAAAATTCATAGAGGACGTTAGTACTTTCTTCCCATGTTAAGGTAACTTGGGGGATATTATTAGAAGATGCTAGTTCCATTTTAAACACTCATTAAAAGGATAGTAATGTTTCATAATAAAAGCAGCTCTAATTAATCATCATAGTATTTGGACTTTGGAGAGTGTTATTTCAATTCTGTCAGAGTTGTAGTTCAAGAGTAATTTAATGACAAAGTCTCCCCCTCCCGCCCCTTTTACTGCTGTAACACTGCTCAGCCAGAGCAGAAGAAAGGTGCCTGGGTAGACTGCAGAGAGGGACAATCTTCAATTAAGATAAGGGAAAAACCTGAAAAGCTTGTCAAGGGGGCCAGGGCTTTCATTGTTCTGATAGGAAGAAGATTGTCCCCTGCTGTTGTCTGTCTGGTCTTACAAGCAGATTCCACATCTGAGAAGAGATGATTTACACTAGGTAAAAGGGGCGGGAGGGGAAACTTTGCTTGTGAATATCTCTCAAACCATAAAGGTTTGAGAAATAAGACATATATCGTTCTTCATGATTTTTTAATGCCTACAAAATAAAATAAAGATAAATCAAAGTATTACTATCCCTTTAAGAAATAGGAGTGCAAAGTGGGTGGGAGTCTGATGGAAGGTATGTATGGGGATATGCAGAGTAGGGATATGTATTTTTCAGTGTAAAATCTGTTTTTGTGATACAGTAGAAGTGCATGTACTGCTTCTATTACACCAAAGAAAAATCATGCAGGCTACAGCTGTTGTCTATGAGGGCCACTTGTTGGTCACCACTCTTGTAGAGTAAGTCATCACAGGCCTTTTGCTTATGTATTGAGTCTTGTAATATGTGCCACAGAAGAAACACTGTAAATTCTGAAGTCACTGGTGTAAGCGGAAGCAATGGGAGTGTCTCTGAATAGAAAATGGGAATTTTCGAAGGTCAGTTAATTACCTGCTTTAGATCTTATCTCTCATTACAAGCTTCAGCAAACAAAGGTAAGCAAACACCAGCCCTGTAGCAGAGGAACATGAAAGCTTTCCAGTTCAGCAGTTTCTGTCACAATCCTGATCCCTTATCCCTCCATTCATAAAAGTTAACCCTTCAGATGTTGGACATGCTTCTAGCATCCATGTGGGTCAAGTCAAAGCTTGTTGTAAATTCTTTTACTTTTTTCCTCTCATAAAATCCCAACATAATTTTCAGACATAAAGGCGTATGAATAAATACATAACATTTTGGTATACAAACCAATACAGATGTTGAATTTACTGACACAGCACCAAATATTGAACTTATTCAATTAAAGTTTGGGAGACTATGTTAGAAGTAAAGGTAGATTTCCATACTTAATATTTTAGACATTAGATTCCCTTTATTGTTTCGAGGCTTAACCTTATATGTCTCCTCTTTTCTAAGAGTTAATCTTTTGAGTGCCAGAGGGTTGTGAAAGCGCACCCTTCTGGCACTCAGTGGGTTAAAGGGGTTGTCTGAAGGATATTGGACTGACAGTTCTGATGCAGGGGTAGTTAATCAACTGTTGGCTGGTAGGAGGATGATGGGATCAGTAGTCCTCAATAGCTGAAGTTCTGACAAGTGACTTGCCCTGCTCTAATGCTTTCAAGAATGTTTCAGTGTTTTAACCCTTTGAGTGCCTCTCTGACACTCAAAGGGTTAACAGATAAGGCAAGATGAACAAGCCTTTAGATATCTTGAACACAGCATATTAATCCTCATCTTTAACCTTTTGAATGCTAGAGACGTTTCCAACATATTAATCTGCAATTCATTTGAGACATCAATAGCATCCTTTGTTATTCCTTTATTTTGGCTTTACATATTCTGCAGGATCATAATGTGTACACTCAAATTACCCATAATTTTGTATTATTATTTATTTTTATCTTCACCTATTGGTTTTGTTTTTTTTTTTCTTTTTACGTTACTGGCAGCGAACTAACTGGATCTCAGTTTCTACAGTTTTCTGGAAAGCAAAATGTAATACCATGTTTCTCTGCAGCATTCATTTCTCTGTGGGATTTCATTTTTACATTGTATCTAGACCTGCTTTCATGTTCTCCGACAGAAAGCTCTCAGCAAACAGACACAGGGAGTTCATTGTCAAGGTGTACAAAAATAGGGGAGGAGGGAGAAAAAAAAATAACAATTGTAGACAATTTGACTGGACATATTAAAGCGGAACTACCACCTCAACTAATGTTGCCCTGCAATACTTAGGCAGGTGGCAACTAGCTTTGTGATCATTATTTTACCTCTAAAAGGTGCCCCTGAATAAAGTTATCCTTAAGCTTCCTAGACCGGAAGCCAGGCATCACAGCGGATATCTTGAATGCGCGCCTGCGCTGCCAGTCCCCGTCACCCTTCATAGGCATTGCATTGGCCCCAACAGCTCTGGAAGAGACTGACGGCGCAGGTGCACAGGCTGCAGTAACCTGGCCGTCGGTCTCGGAACCTTAACCCTCTGAGTGCCAGAGGGGTACGCTGCGCATTGCAATGCGTTGCATACCCCTCTGGCGCTCAAAGGGTTAAGGATAAGTTTATTCGTGGGCACTTTTGAGAGGTAAGATAATGATTAGTAAGCATTGCAGGGCGACTTTACTTGAGATGGTAGTTCTGCTTTAAGTACTTGTAATGTCAAAATAAAAGGTTTTTATGCCTTTAACTATATCTTCCTTGTGCACCAGGGAAGGGGGATTTCACCTGTGGATATCCCTCCCCCACCTGGCATTACTGCTGTTCTTGTAATACCAGTAACCACTGGGAGGGAAGCAGATCATAACCGCCTCTTCTTGAGAAGCTCTTGCATGTCCACATTTGGATTAGGGCTGTGTTTCAGAGCTGCTGGATCATTTTAAAGGGATAGTAATACTTTCTATTCCCCATAAAAGTTTGAGAGATAACAGAACCCAAAGTTCCCCCTCCCTCTCCCTTCCCTGATGTCAGTATTGTACTGACTGCAGGGGAAGTCTGTCGTACGACAGGCTTGCGGCTCTGCAGCTGAGCCGAGATCGCGTTAGTAAAAAAGAATTATTGTACTGGAATGGTCTTCTACATGTGCTTGGTTTGCAATCACACGTAGAAGACAGTTTCAGTGAAATAATTATTTTTCAATAACGCAGTCGCGGCTCTGCTGCAGAGCCACCTGATGAAAATTAGACAGGATATCTCTGCAGTCAGTACAACGCTGACTTCAGGGAAGGGAGGGTGAGAACTTTGTGTTCGGGGGCAAATCAGTTCTTTATGGAATAGCTACAATATGGGGAATAGTAATATTAAAGTATTACTATGCCTTTAAAGGAGCAATAAACCTAGATAATAAATGGATGTAACGTAAAGAGTATGCTGTTCTGCCCCTAGCAACCTTCACTAGCAACTTACAGGCAGTCCTTGTGGCTGTAACTTATAGCCACAAGGACTTACCTTACCAATCACCGAATCCCTTACCAAGTTCTTGGAGTGTAGCTTCTCTTAACATTGGAGTGTAGCTTCTCTTAACATTGGAGTGTAGCTTCTCTTATCAGTGAGAGAAGAATGTGTAATATGAACAGGGGCAATCTCCCTCCCTGCCCAGACCTGTTTACAACTAGACATGTTTGGCTGAGCAGACCTAACCTTTAACCTGGGACATATGGAAAATACAATATTCAGGGCAGATAGGATTTCAGTGCTGCCCTGAAACCTGCATATTTCATGTGTCCCTTGACAAGGGGGTGGGTTGGTCAGCTTCAAGTGTAATTATGGAATTTTTCTAAGTTTGTTCTTACAGGAGCAAACTTGATAATAATTAAAAAAAAAACACCTGGGGCCCCAAAGTAGCTACTGTCATCCGTTCAGGGGTCAGAAAAGTGATCCTTTTGGCTGAAATGCAATACAAGTCTGAAGCTCTCAGTCACAAACTCCTGGGTTACATGAGCAGTTCCCATAGACCCTCTGTTTGGGCTCCAGCACAGAGTCTTGGGGACCTGCACTAAACTGTGAAACATCAGTCTAGCGGTGTAGTTTATTCTTGCTCGAGCAACAAGGCACACTGAGGTCTCTTTTCCATCCCCTCTGTGCTCCCCATTTATCCATCTGGGTTCACAGCGTAGCTCCAGATTCATTGACAGACCTGCCAGTCGAGCACTGTCTGAGTGAAAGTTGCACTTCAACCCTTTGAATGCCAGAAATGTATCCAATGCATTGCACTGCAATGCATTAGATACCTCCCTGGCACTAATAGGGTTAAACCATATACACACAGAACATTCCACCTTTGCAATACAAAATTTGAGCAGAGAACAATGTTATCCCTTGCCATACCCTGTATTCTTTGCCAATAAGAGGAAGTAGGAGCTGCCATCACCTGACCCCTCAAAAACTCTTAACATTCAGATAGTAATTAAAAGTTTGCTCCTGATGCATCAATAAAAATAAGTGAACATAAGGATTGTTTTTATATATTTTCAAAGTGCGTGCAACGAATTATAACTGGTATTTTTTCTGCTTTTGATAAAGACAGTTAATTGGTTTAGGCGTTGCATAGCCTCTGGTCTTTTAAGGATTAAAGGAGCAGTAAAGTTTGTTTTACAAAAAACCTATGTATTGTAATTATTTTGCTGCTGAGTTATAGAAGGGTGCGCCAGTTGCTATGAGATTTTCCAATCAAAAGTTATTACAGCTCAAACTTTATTATATTTTGTGGTCCCGTGCTGCTCCTGTCATTTCCTATGAAAAGCTGTAGTGAGTTATGAAAAATGCCTTCTGCATGGAGACATGGGATCCACTGCAGCCCAGTAATCACCACTGCAGCCTTGCAGAAGGCATTTATCACGTTTCCAGTTTTCAAGGGATGCTCTCAGGTAAACTTTTCTGGCAGTGCATTTGTTAAGAAGAGAACTGCTGAAAGGAATGCCTGGCAGGTACTCAACAACCAGAATGAGGTGTATGAGATATACAGGTCTGAATCCTGGATGTTAGTCAAAATGTGTCAAGTTATAATGACTAGTGGTGGTATCTGCCATATTTCATCAGTTATTGCAGGGTTGGCAATGTGAGGCCCTTCAGATGTTGCTGGGCTACAACCCTCATCATGCTTTGCAATAGAATGAAGACCTTTCTAACATTTAAGGGATTAAAAGCCTAAGTTTAATCAGTGAGAAGTTTAGGAACTGTTATTTGTCCATTAGTGAGCAGCTGGTTTGCTCCAGTTCTTATTATGTCAGCCTCAGTGTGACGTTATATGTGCCCAGCACAGTAGCTAACTCTCCAGAAATTACACTTTGCCAATAATGAATAAATATTCTTGAAAACTATTTATATTACAGACATATGGCTTGTGCAACAAACTGGAAGTGTGTAATGCCATATAAAATGAACTCAAGTTATCTTAAAGTGACTGGTCCACTTTAACCATCTGAGTGCCAGAGGGGTATCTAACGCATTGAGAAGTAATGTATTTGATATTCCTCTTGCACTCAAAGTGCTAAAACCCCAAATTTTGTCTTGTCTGGTGCATGTAGTGGTGTGATACCGGTCTCCTAGATTGTTATGGTGGAAATATAATGCACGCTAATAATGCATTATGTGAGTATTTTGGAACCCTAAGAACTCCAAACTGAAAGACTGAGGCTAGTGCAGCAAATCCTACAGCTGCTGCTGAACCTCTTAAGATGCAATGCAGTAAATTACATTTCTGCTTCATTGCTCACAGTGCAGTGGAGGACATATTGCTATTTTGTGTCTGACAGCTGTTCCAGAAACTGAGCCAATACTGATTAAGTCCAGGCATTATCAAACATAGCCTAATACCTCTGGCATCTCAGGCCAAAATGAACAGTAGGAAAACTGGCAGACTACATGGGCAGAACAGTTCTATGCCCAATTCAAGCAGGTTTAAAATGGTAGTATATTTAACCCACTGAAAGCCAGAAACATGCACAATTTAGAGCCCAATGTTCAAAAGGGAAGTGAAGTAATTCTGAGGCAAACATGCTGCACCATAGGGAGTACTTAAAAACTCCCATTGATTTAAATAGGGTTTTTAATCCCTTGGGTACAGAATAGGTCGCCAGCGCACTGCTTTACAATTTGTTGGTGACCTCTTCAGTTTTCAAGGGTATAAGATCCCCATTTAAATCAACCAACCAGTGAAGCTGGTTTGCCTCAGAATAAATTAAAGCGGAACTACCACATATTAACAACTTTAGCTTCAATAACTCCGCATCTGGGACTAGCTGCTTAGTAGCGCTAGATGCCAGAATTATTACCTTGTAAAGGAGAAATAGCCATTCTACCACCGCTGACTTGCATGACAGATAGCCGACATCTTGCCATAGTGACGTCCGCGCGCCTGCTCAGTCAGTCCAAGCTGGGTGTAGGAGGCGTTGCTAGGAGCCGTTTGGCTCCGGAAGGGACTGACAGAGCAGGTGCGCGGGAGTCACTATGACAAGATGTCGGCTATCCATCATGCAAGTCAGCTGGGGAAGAATGGCTATTTATCCTTTACAAGGTAATAATTATGGCGACTAGCGCTACTAAGAAGCTAGTCGCCAGATGCGGAGTTATTGAAGGTAAAGTTGTTAACATGTGGTAGTTACGCTTTAAAGGGGATGTATCACCCCTGATACAAGTTGGCCTGAATAGTTACATTATATAGCGAATTTGTGTAAAGGTTTATCAATTTCTTTTTTTAAAGCTCTAGTTGGTCTAAATTGAAGTAATAAATGCTGCCCTGCATCTACTTCCGCATAGACTGCGATTACCTGCTCTGTAACTGCAGTCTGTCACTCTGCCTCTGATCACCTCCCTATCCAGCCTCCTCCAATGATGGAGGCTTTCTGCCTGAAAGCTGGAGCGCTCTCATTGGCTAGATATCGATCTCTGCCAATGAGACACCTTGGTTGTCCATGCTTGCATTCCTGGACATGCTCACCTAAATGGGGAGACTGGCAATTTGAATGGGCCCACACTAGAGCTCAGCAGGGTGCTGGCACCCACATATGACGGTGTGTTCTTCCAAGTGATTATTGTATACTATGTGTAGTTTACAGGCATGGAGAATATGTTGGCTAAAGGCTGTGGCCCTCCACCACCACCTTAAGTTGTATGTTGTCTTTGTTTAATTGCTCCTTGCCTGGGCCTCTGGCAGTCAAGGTTTCTGGAGAGTCTGAACTTCTCTCACGAAGCTCTGGAGTTCTTGTCTTGATATTATATTCATAATGTGGTTATTGCCTCCAGCTGCAATCCTGTTAAATGGCAACTGAAGGACTTACGTAGAAGTGGACCATACCTTACTGATGTGAGTGATGATTTACGTATTCAGGATTTCAGGCAATATATTGTTACTATAATATCAAGGCAGAGTGAGGCAATGGGTCCCACCCATACCCACAGGGTAATGGGACCAAGCCTCAAGTTAAGATGACCTTCTTGAAAGCGCATTATGTGAACCACAAGGCCACTCTTATGCTATCAAAATATTTGCTGTGTTAGTACAGACAAACACAGCCTTGCATGAAAATAAAACAGACACTTGTAGAACTGCATTGGAAGATTAATGTTTGGTTGATTAACAAATAATATAGTCAAATACAGGTTTTAAACATTATAAATAACTCTTTAATGGATTATTTTTTTCTGTTCATTTCTAGCCATTTGTCCTTAGTTATAATCTTTCTAGTTGAAACATGTTTCAACGTCTTTATATTGTAACTAACTCAGGGGTGTCCAGGTGATTGCATGCAAGTCTTGTTCCACAAGAGGCTTCTGTATAATGACAACATGGTTTACATTGACAGATTTTCTCCAGTAGGACCCAGGCCCTTCAGCATTTGGGAATAAAACATATGTCCCATCCCAGGAACAAATTGTGACAGCATTCTGTCAATAATTCGATTTGCTTATATAAAGTGCATACTGCAGGGCTGTATAGGAATCATTGCAACCCTAAAGTGAAATTTTTTGTTGGACTATTATGGCTCAGCCCTGCATTATAAATCTTTCCAAAGTGGACAAAATTAAAGTGGACTTGTCAGCCCAAGAGTTTAGTTCATTTTAACCCTTTGAGTGCCAGAGGAGTACGCAATGCATTGCTTTGCAGTGTATTGCTTACCCCTCTGGCACTCAAAGGGTTATTAATGAGCATTATAAACTACCAATGTTTGGTGCTAGACATTTGTTTGCTTAAGAAACTGACCTTTTGGTAACAGACTGGCAGTTTATGGAAATTAGTTATTGTGCCAGACCAAGGCTTCCACACGCACACTGTGCTTTGAATGACTCTAGAAAAACCCCACGCCGTGAAGTCTTTCTGTTAGCTTAGAAAGAGATAAATATGGGCTTGAATAGAACTAATGAGATTACTATCCAGGGAATAAGTCTAACATACCACCAAAACATAAAGGTTAATTTTTCAAAAAATATTTATTATATAGAAAAATGGCTATTATAACACATAGGGTTTAGTCTCTGAAAAACAAACTAACCTTGTCTTAAGGTGTAAGGTCCACATTAAAGTTATGAGGGGAAAGTTCTAATTACAGGACAGAGAGAACAAATCACAGTTACTACTTATCAAGGATTGTTTGCATAAGCTAGAGACCAACTACATTACGAGGAATGTCCTTTATAGTTCATCCACTAGTTAGCCCTGTGCAAGGAGTGGTTCCCAGCAGTACAGTACAGGCCCAACAAGTAGCTGTGAAGTGGTTAAGCTCAGTGTTTTACTTGGTATCTAGATAGGAGGCCTTCAGTAGGCTTTGGACTTTGCACCTTTTTAATTTTCTCTGTTCACCAGAGCTCAAATCTTACATACAGGTGCTGCCACAAATGGTCTGTGCATGTCAGTTAAACATTGACTTGTTATCTCTGATATTTAGAATTCTTTTTTCCTGACTCACTGATAAACCAGTCTTGTTTGCAGGTTTTGTTCTCAGGACTGGTATATGGAAATTAATATACTTACTTGCTTTGCATTTATTTAAAGTTACCTCTTCAAGGTGTGGTTTTCTTTAGCATGTTATAATCCACTATTATATTTTAATACCAGTTTGTCAGTTTTAGCAAAATATATTTTGAAAACTATTGATGAGACACGTTTGGGAACATCATATGGATGCTAAAATACTGAGGATATTATGGAATATGTGGATAACATGGGAAAAGGAATATAAATTAGTTGGATGCACAATTTGGCAAGAAGATAAGTAACAACATATAAAACAAAGAACCAATTGACAACTAGTAGTTGTTAACAATTACAGTGTGAGAGTTGTGAACAACACATTTTCCCACTGGCTCTCAAAAGGTTACATGTTTCTTTTTTTTTTTTTTTCTTTTTTTTTTAAGGATTCAAAAGCTTTATTAATGTTTAAGAACAGTGATACAATAAAGAAATATCAGCAATATAAGATAGAAGAACCGAGCATAACAATGTAAAATAAATTTACAATAAGCCAATGGTAGTAAAATGTGAACAACATATATTCATACACAATGCTGAAGAAGACCTCTAATCTTAAGAGGAAAGGGAAGAGAACCAAGAGGAAAGAAAGTAGAAAAGAAGAGAAAAAGAAAGAACAAGGAGGAAGGAGAATAGAGAGACAGAAAGAAAAAGAGCAATGACTGCAAACAGTATACAAATAAAATTGTATAAAAGGCAACAGGAACTGGATTAGGCAGATCACATAGCACAGTAAGTTTCATTCCTGAGAAAAGGTTTCCCCTACAAACCCGATATTAGATATCTCTGCTATGTTCAATGACATGTGGCCATAGTCTAATGTAATAACTGACAATACTCAAAACATAGAAAGAAGCTGAGAAAGGTGCAGTGAGTGAGCAGCAAAGTAAAAGAGGAGAGAGAAAATGAGGGGAGCAATGCATAAGGGAGAGAGGGGAAGGGGAGGGAAGGTCGAATTTCACGGATCAAAACACTCCAACCTGTGTCAAACAGAAGAAGAGGCACCAACTGGGTAATTACTCACTTGGGTGGCGGTGAACATTATCTTATGTCTCCCAGGGAGACCAGACCTCACAGAAGACTCCCAAAGTGTTGGTCACCAAGGCATATTTGTGCTCTACAGAATACACAGAGTGTATGTGAGTGAGCCATTGATGCAGCGTCAGAGAAACAGTGTTTCCACATCAGGGGGATAAGTCTTTTTGCTGAGTCTGTCAGAATAAAGAATACTGAACGTTGCGGTTTTGAAAGTTTGCGGAGGAATGATAAAGCCAGAGGAAAGAGAATCAGACCAGGATTCATGGGTACCTCCAATAATAATATGTCTGATATTACATCAACAATACTCACCCAGAAAGATTGAACTGAGGTGCACTCACACCATATATGGTAAGGAGTGCCGGTCACTTAGTTGCATTTCCAACATGCAGGCGAGAGGTTACATGTTTGTCACACTATACAGTCCGCTACATTTTTCATATGGGCTTTATTGTAGCTCAATACCTCCAATATTTCAGATGGCCAAATAAGGACACTTTTGTTTTAGGTGGTGTTTCTGAGGGAAGGGCTGGTGGGTGGGGCATTACCGAGAAATTTTAGGTTATTTCATGACCTACTGACACCACTTTGTGTAACTAAATAAATGATTTAGTGCAAGACCAAAGTATTTTTATTTACACAGACTAATTTATAAACACAGATACTGAAGTTCAACCTATCATTACTGTGAGTTTTATTGCTGTGGAGCCATGTGATACACTTATATACACACCACACAGTCTGATCTGCTAAAAAGAGGGAAATCAGGGTGGAAAAGAGGGACAAAGGGATTTGTGCCTCAAAGATGGACTGTTCCTCCTAAAGAGGGACACTTGAGAGGTATAGTAGCTCTATAGAAATAAACATTTTGTCAGTAATCAAATAAATAAATGGGACACCCTAAGTGGGTGCTTGTGGCACAGCAAAGTGCCATGGCACTCTGGATGAGAACCACTGCTTTAACCCATTTAATTCCTAAAGTATGCACTTGACTCATTTAGAGTTAACCCTTTGAGTGCCAGAGGGGTAAGAAACGCTTTGCAATGCGTTCTGTACCCCTCTGGCACTCAAAGGGTTTAAATAAGGAAAAAATAAGAGTCTAAATTAAATTTAAAAATGTCTAGTATTTCTTCTTACATCTTTATTTATATGTAGGCAGATTAGGACCCAATAATTTACCTTGTTAAATACATACTACAGGGCTTCCCTGGTTAAAATGCAGCCTCACAACATGTATTCTTCATAAGCATCCCTTGCTACACAACTGATATGGGAACCCGGGAGCAAATGCAGTCTTGTGGGGGATTTGTACACGGCATAATGAGGGAGTTGGGAGGGGCATTTATGTTTTGGGATAAATTGGATTTATTTATAATTGCTTACTAGAGCATTATTCAGCAGTCATTCTGTAAACACAACTTAAAAGAGAAATATGTAAATTATCTCCCAGAGTGTGTAACACTGGAACAAGCAAAGTATTGCTAAACTGAGATAACATCTTGGTGTACACACCTACATACTGAAGAATTTTATACAGCCAGTTTAGCCAATAACAATGTGGCTATTGTAGTTCTGAAAAAAAGTATGGCCATAGAAACATTACACATTATGTTAATGTCATGGATCTTGGAGCATGCAAGCAGTTACATTTAATTATACCTAACATTATGCAGTAATTACTGTTGTCTCGAATGTAAACTTAAAGGGCAGTTAACATGTTTTACTAAGGCTGCTTCTACAAATCTCAGTGCTTATCCCCAAAACAGCTCCTATCAGCCAGTGAGTAGGGGGTGCACAAAACTACCCCCATCAGCTGAAGCGCAACCCAGAAATATGTGGCTCTCAGCCACAAATGTCAGGGGTTGCACGCAAAGATTATATAGGCCCTCTTTGATGGGTTTTCAACACATCCAATGAATATGAGACATGAGATATGAGTCATGAAGTTCAGCCTCTTCTCCTAGGAGTAAGGAGGAAGTCCCAGTGTATCTTTTCAGACATCAGTTCTGCCCAATTTTTGGACCACTCGGGCTTACAATACAGCTCTGCAATTTAATTTTGATGATCTGATTTAAGGGTTTTAAAGCCCCATTTGAATAATTTGGGAATGTTTATCTGTCCCCTCTGTTGCAGTTGGTTACCTCATAATTACTCCAGCTAGTCTTAGAACATTGGCCTTCTCATCTCTAGGGGATGCCATTTTGTATTCCCACCCTATCTTGGCCTTCACTTCCCACCCTTCACATAGCTATTTACAGCTATAATTAATGGAAACAAAAAATATAATTCAGGAAATTAGTGCCATCTATGTGACTAAGCTCTTCGTTATTTTAAATTAACAGAGTGTGTTACTCTCAACTAAGCTGTGGCTCACTCACTGTGTCTGCTAAATGAATAAATGATGAAACATTATAAAGGATTTTCTGCTTCCAAGTACATTAACCGTTAATGGTACAAAGTCAGCACTTTCTGTTCCCCAGTTAGATAAGTACAGTCCGGCTGATCTGATGTCTAAATATATTCATCCTTCCTAGCATATGTAAAGTTACTGCTTTTTCTATCTTCATTTCTTCCTGCACAATTCAATTTGTATTTCTTTCTACTCGGAACCGTCAGCCCTGATTATAAATGTTTAATAACCTGCTGTTTGTGTGGGAGGGAAAGGGTGCGGCCTTGTCTTGCGAGTTTCTGCACCTGGATATCCTTACAAAGCTCAAATAAGCTTCTGCCTGTGGAATAGCATAGTGATTTAACCATTCAGCCCCTGGCACAATGTTTCTCCACATTAGCACTCGGAACACACACCGACAGGTCATGATTACACACCTCCTTTGGCACTCAAACAGTTAAACATAGTTATCTCAGTTCTGCCAGATACATATTTCTATGATCATTAAAGGGTTATTAAATCTGGGAATTAGTATATGATGGGGGTCACTGGCAAAGATGGTAGTAATGGGTTAAACATTGGTGCCCCAGTGCTTGCTCATCCAGTCCATTCAACACTCTCAAATTTAAACATCACTGTACTGATACTCTTTTTGTAATTAGTAGTAAAACAAGAATCTATTATTTGAGCAAAAAATATTAGTTTTGTGTAATGGTTTAACCCTTTAGAAATTTGAGCAATGTTTTTTTATCAAAGCATTGTAATGGTTTGCAAGTTCTCATGCTCCTAAAATCCTCCTGCATATCAGTGGGGTTTGCAGTGTGTGTGATGTTATAATGATACTTGGGCTGATGCTTCTTTGGGCTGCATGTTGAGATGTTTTGGACAGTGTATATTTCAATTTTGTGTTGTCTGATCTAATTTGTGCCAGTTTTTAAAATGCCATTGATAGCCCAGGCTATTGTGATTGGCACAAAATGTAGTGAACAGCCCGTATATAAACTGGATACAAAGGTTGTTATAAATATGATCACTCACAAAAGTGTTAAGATTAACCTTTGCGACTTTTCTGTATTTTGCCTTCACAACACTTTTTATATATCTCAGCCACAGAGATAAAAGACGAGCAATTCTGGAGCAAACAAACTGCATTACGGAAGGAAAAGAAAAATTCCTGTTAAGTATTATAGGGCTTTTATCCCCTCAAATGCCAGTGAGGTCGCCAACACAATGGTTCGCAGTCGACTGCAGAACTCTCTAGCATTCAAGAGGTTAACTCCCTATTAAATCAATGTGAATTTGTATGTGTGCCATGTGGTGGAGTTGGTTTAGCCTAGAATTTTCTCATTTTGCCTCTCTACATAGGGTCCAATGTGTAAAGCACAGCTAATAAACAAATTTGGCTTAACCCTTTGAGTGCCAGAGAGGTATGCAACGCAATGAGTTGGATACCTTTCTGACACTTAGAGGGTTAAAACTTATTGCAGAAACAGGTTAATTCAGTAGTATGTCCCCCCCCCCCTTTATATAGTGTCTTCACACCACCTCACTAGAGCAGCAAGTTTGGTTGTAATCTGAAGTCTGGCCTCTCCTATGACCCTCACTATGGGGCGTCCAATTGCCAGTCAAGAGCAGTGTGATGTCACTAGATGGATGGGCAGGACTAGAATAACCATAAATAAAGGTGTGTTTTGAGCTTTAGCATTGTGATTCTTCATTGTCGTACTGTTGCATTAAACATGAAGATTATATTTCCTCTGATCGTATCCTATCCTTCGCTTATCAGAATGCCAGTAAATGATGAGCCATCAATCACAAAAAGCAATTCAGGAAATCAATTCCAAGACTGCATATTGAGACAGATGCACTAAAAGGAACTAGAGCAATTCTGGAACACAGGACAAATATAAAATATCCAATTAATTTAAACAGGACTTTCAACCACTTGACTGCTTTGCAAATTTGCAATATGTTGGAGACCTCTCTAATCTTCAAGGGGGCGAACAGTCCCATTTACTTAAATGGACATTTTAGAATGTTTAGTGGTTCCCTGTGGCACTGTCATTTGACTCAGAATTGCCTGTTCATCATAGTATATCAGATATCCTCATTTGCAAAGAAACAATCAGTCATCTAGATGACAGGTTAGGGTGAGCCGACAATTTAACACTTTGAGTGCCAGACGAGTACGCCCTCAAAAGGTTAATGTTACAATTTAAAAAGGATCTTTTCCCATGAAATATGTGGCTTTTCACGTCTAAGTAGGTGTCTTTCATAAAGCAGTTTTTTTTGCATCTGATCTCTGTTGTAATGATCTGTTTTCCATGTAAGGGGCAAAAATTATTTTTAGGATGTAAGAAATAAATAGACTATATGTGTCATAAGGGGTTCATGATGAAAAATAATCTGCTCTTTACATTGGTGCCTTGTACATTTAGTTGGAACAGCATGATTGTGTGACTAGCAAAGGCTGTGGCCTTACAGCTACAAGATAAAACTAGATATGTGAGCAAAAACCCTTTTACACATAAAGGTTATTGGGATATATGTATGTATCAAGAAATAAGTATAGTATGAAATATGACTATTGTTCCTTCTGTACCAAAGAACAACTGTTGAAATGTCTTGTAGAAATGTCTGCAGAAAAGAAATTATGTATACAATAAAATAATGGTGTTGCTTGTGGCTCTCTCCCCTGTCAGTATATCCATCCTACTCATAGCTTGTCTCCCCCTGCTCCCAGCTTCTCTCTCACTGCTCCCTGCACTCCTCTTCATGGTATTAGTTGTTGATAGAAGCCCCATCCCCCCCTCTTCCCAGTACCAGTGCAGCGACCATTTCTGTGTTTGTGCAGGTGGCTGCATGCGAGCAGAGAATGTTGGAACTTTGTGTGGTTGTTTCATTTCAGCAGAGACGGCATCATGTCACAAAGTTTTACCAACCTCCCTGCCTTTTCTTCTAGCCTACACCCATCCTTTTGTATTCACAATGTCCCCAGTCTCAGTCTGCTCCCATCTATCCCTCCCAGCCTTCCCTTTCATCATTCCCATGTCTCCCCATTTATCTATACCTTGTGTCCCTCCCAGCCTCCCCGTTCATCACTCATATGTGTCCCTCCCAGCCTCCCCATTCATGAATACCATGTGTCCCTCTCGGCCTCCCCATTCATCTCTTGTATGCATCCCTCCCAGCCTCCCCATTCATCTCTCCCATATGTCCCTCCCAGGCTCCCTGTTGTGTCCGCTCTTCTTTCTGCTCCATCCCACCTTCCCTGTTGTGTCCCCCTCTTCTTTCTGCTTCCTCCCACCTTCCCTATTGTGTCCCCTCTTCTTTCTGCTCCCTCCTACCTTCCCTGTTGTGTCCCATCTTGTTTCTGTCCCCTCTTCTTTCTGTTCCCTCCCACCTTCCCTGTTGTGTGCCCTCTTTTAGATCCTGCCCACCTTCCCTGTTGTGTCCCCTCTTCTTTCAGCTCCCGCCTACCTTCCCTATTGTGTCCCCTCTTCTTTCTGCTCCCTCCCATCTTCCCTATTGTGTCCCCTCTTCTTTCTGCTCCCTCCCACCTCCCCTATTGTGTCCTCTCTTCTTTCTGCTCCCTCCTACCTTCTCTGTTGTGTGCCATCCTCTTTTCTGCTCCCTCCCACCTTCCCTGTTGTGTTTCCTCTTCTTTCTGATCCCTCCCACCTCCCCTATTGTGTTCTCTCTTCTTTCTGCTCCCTCCTACCTTCTCTGTTGTGTGCCATCCTCTTTTCTGCTCCCTCCCACCTTCCCTGTTGTGTTTCCAATTCTTTCTGCTCCCTCCTACCTTCTCTGTTGTGTCCCCTCTTCTTTCCTTAGCCTTCCTCCTTCCCAGCTCTCTGTGGTCCCTCTTGCCCTTCCCGTTCACAGTACGCCTTCCTTCTACCCTTCCCAGGATGCGGGAAGAGGTGCGTGTGTGTGTGTTCAGCACTTTCAGTGCCAATCATGACAAAATGTTTGGGAACTATTGCTTTAACACTTTTTACAGCCATTTCCATGAGAGGCTATTCAGTCCCTTAGCTGACATTTAAATTATTGCAGATCCATCCCCTCTGGCTTTAGAATGGTTAAAATAGTCCTTGGCTGTAAGCAAAACATGGCCCGTGTTATCATTCTTTTGTGATACCAAAGTTTCAGTCTCATAGTAGAGTGAAACAAAATATCTAGCTTTGTCAGGTGTGTGTAATCTCCCTGCCCTACTCCCTGTGATTCACCTTTACTCAGATTTCAGAGAGCAAGTTGCTAGCTGCTAAGGCTGATGTCACACTTTCACCTGAACCAGTGAGAGAGCTTTGAGCTATTCAAAAGATGACAAAATAAACATCCTGGAAACTCAGGGAGAACAGACCCATTGCACCTCTGCTGGATATATCCTTATATGGACAGAGATTCATGACTTCAGTAATAACATTATCACTCCCATAAAACACTGGATTTCCCCCTAAACAGATTCACGCTGTACTCCTCTACCAATTATTGTAATCTAAACCTTAAAGGGATAGTAATACTTCATTTTAACTTTATTTTATTTTGTAGGCATTAAAAAAACATGAAGAATGATGGTTTAAGAGATATTCACAAACAAAGTATCCCCCCCCCTGTTCAACCAGATCAGAAGGGAGATGCCCAGGTAGACTGCAGAGAGGGACAATCTTCAATTAAGATAATGGAAAAAGCTGAAAAACTTGTCAAGGGGGGAAGGGCTTTCATTGTTTTCATACAAAGAAAATTGTCCCCTTCTGTTATCTGTACTGTCATACAACCAGACTCACATCTGAGAAGAGATTCCTTACACTAGGTAAAAGGGGCGGGAGGGGAACTTTGCTTGTGAATATCTCATAAACCATAAAGGTTTGAGAGATAAGACTTATATCGTTCTTCATGTTTTTTTAATGCCTACAAAATAAAATAAAGTTAAAACGAAGTATTACTATCCCTTTAAAAAAATATATTAACCTGTTGGATACTAGAGTTGTCTCCAAAGCATTGCAATAAGATTTATTTATTTGGTGATGGGGGCTTTTTTTTACACTAGAGGACAAGTGCAATTTTGGTCTTCTTAATATGGCTATGTTCAACCATATTTTCACTAATTCATTTAATTCACCCACACAAATTATGTACAGTTTTTATAAGGATACATAATGCTTTCTTTTGATGCCACATTTACATGGATAACCCCAAAAATGATTTGCGTTGTTTTGTGCCCAGTTAGTGCATTTTTAACAGGGACTGAATGAAAGGTATGAACCCTAAGTGTCCCTTTTTAGGGGACACTGTCCCTCTAAGATGAAAATCCCTCATTCCCAAACTGATGTCCCTCTTTTAGGCAATCAGACTGTGTTGTGTCTATATAAGTGTATCACATTGCCCCACAGAAATAAAACTGCCATTAATGCTTGTTTAGCCCCTTAGGGAACAATGACGTGCCAGGACCGTCACGGTGTCCCGACAGTTAAGGACCAGTGATAGACCTGGCTCGTCATGGAATTCCAGGGTCACTGTGTTGCACAAAAAAAAAATACGCCGTGCCATGGCATAGCATTTTTTTTTCTTTGTTTCTGGTTCCAGACTCCCCGAACGACGTGCAGCCATGGAGGGAGCCTGGAATTCCATGACGGTCATAGTACGTCATGGGTCGTTAAGTCAGATCTACCCATGACGTGCTATGACCGCCAAGGGTCTTTAAGAGGTTAACGGTCCTTAATGTTTACATACATTACCTTTGTCATGTGTCTCCACTGGCACATCTGATCGCTGTAGCAGTGATCACGTGTGCAGAGCCACCTGAGAACAGCAGAAACTGACTGCTCCAGCAATGATCGCAATGATCCCTGAGTGTGTGCTACAAACATTAACCATTGACTTCCTATGACTTAATGTCCGCCTGATCTGGTGTGTGGGCGGCCATTTAGTGTTCTGGGATGGCAGAGTGGCGTGCAACCACGCTGCCATCCCAGAATTCCATGGTGTGCCAGGACTGTCACTTGTCCAGGCACGTCATGGGTCATTAAGGTGTTAAAAGATAGATTTTGGTCTTGGCATATCAATCATCCTCAAGGGGTTAAGATGAACTCTCTCTGACTAGACCATATTTCAGGTAATCTTGTGACTTGTATCTGCTTCCACCTAAAGCAAGAAACAAACAATCAAAAAATAGCAGTATGATGATGCTTTATGGTACAGCTTTCTCCAATGCACCTCATTGTCCCTCACTGTCAAGAAATTGCTATGGATAAGACCTAATTTTTTTTTTTAAATCAAGAATATTGACACTAAAGCTTGGGGGGTCATTTGTGGCCAGTGGACATCTATTAAATAATTAAAATATTACCTGCTGCAAAACAATACTTTTTACCTGATTTTAAATTCTCACACAGACATGCAGTGCTTAATATGTAAATTTATTATTTCAGCTGCCGATTTGGTTAATTCCGAGAGCGTGCGCTGACAGCGCTTTGAGTCCCACTGGGAGAAAGGCGCTATATAAATACTAGTTATTATTATTATTATATTATATACTAACATGCAAAGTAGCCTACCTACATATTGCACATTATAGTCAATATAAACCATAATTTTGCACATACTTGTCTTTCATGCCAATACATTATTTAGTACAATGGGGTACACTCTATTAATAGAATGTTGTATACTCTTGTTAGCAGAATGGGTACACTCCATTAGAAGAATGGGGTATGCTCTATTAGTAGAATAGGGTACACCGTGTTAGTTGAATACGGTACACTCTGTTAGTAGAAGGTGGTATACTGTTAGTAGAATGTGGTACACTCTGTTAATAGAATGTATTATATTGTTAGTAGAATGTGGTACACTGTTAGTAGACTGTGTACATTCTGTTAGCAGAATGTGGTATACTCTGTTAACAGAATGTATTATACTGTTAGCAGAATGTGGTACACTCTGTTAATAGAATGTATTATACTGTTAGCAGAATGTGGTACACTCTGTTAATAGAATGTCTTATATTGTTAGTAGAATGTGGTACATTCTGTTAGAAGAATGTGGTACACTCTGTTAATAGAATTTCTTATACTGTTAGTAGAATGCAGTACACTGTGTTAATAGAATGTATTATACTGTTAGTATAATGTGGTGCATTTATTAGTAGAATGTGGTATACTGTTAGTAGAATGTGATACACTGTGTTAGTTGAATGTGGTACATTCTGTTAATAGAATGTTGTACATTCTGTTAGAATGTGATATACTATCCGTACAGTGTGGTACACGCTGTTAGTAGAATGTGGTATATATTATTAGAATGCTGTACACTGTTAGAATGTGGTACACTCTGTTAGAATGTGGTATACTGTTAATAGAATGTGGTGTACTCTGTTAATAGAATGTCTTATACTGTTAGTAGAATGTGGCTAGGGTTGCCACCCAGCCGGTATTTTACCGGCAGGCCGGTAAAAATTTGACTTCTGTCCAATGTTAAGTCTATGGAGGGAATGCCATGGCCGGTATTTTTTGTAAGAAAAGGTGGCAACCCTAAATGTGGTATACCTTTAGTAGAATGTGGTACACTCTTAGCAGAATGTGGTACACTCTGTTAATAGAATGTTAGTAAAATGTGGTATACTGTGATTAGAATGTGGTACACTCTGTTAGAATGTGGTATACTGTTAATAGAATGTGGTGTACTCTGTTAATAGAATGTCTTATACTGTTAGTAGAATTTGGTACACTCTGTTAATATAATTTCTTATACTGTTAGTAGAATGTGGTACACTCTGTTAATAGAATGTTTTATACTTTTAGTAGAATGTGGTATACCTTTAGTAGAATGTTGTATACCCTGTTAGCAGAATGTGGTACACTCTGTTAATAGAATGTTATTAAAATGTAGTATACTGTTATTTGAATGCGGTACACTCTGTTAGTAGAATGTGGTATACAGTTAGTAGAATGTGGTATACTCTGTTAGTAGAATGTGTGGTATACTGCTAATACAATGTGGTACACTGTTAACAGACTGTCTTATACTGTTAGTAGAATGTGGTACACTCTGTTAATAGAATGTCTTATACTGTTAGTAGAATGTGGTACACTGTGCTTTTCTCAGTCTGGCTATTGAGGGGAAAAAAACTTTGGACTCCCCTGGTTTAAATAAATGAAAAGAGCCAGGGGTAATCAATTGTTGAACCTCCAGCTATTGGGGACTTCAACTGCCATCATCAATGTTGTGACCAAGAGATGAAAATAAAAGGGACATTAACCCATAACTATAAATTACAACGATAGTTCTCATATCTTAACCCCTTAGTGACAATGGACTTACCAGGTAAGTCATGAAAAAATGTCAGTGACAGAGGACGTACCTGGTAAGTCCAGGAAGTCATTTGCTATAATGGAAAAAAAAAAAACCCTGTCATTAAGTGCTGGCCACGAGCTTGTGCGGCCAGTCACTAAGGAGTTAATAGAATAAGACACTATGTGATTATTATTATTATGAATATTACTAACAATTAACATTTATTTATATACACACACATCTACCTGGGCTTAATGCGCATCTTAGGGCTTAGAAGCCATTTTCTCATAGCTCAATGCTTTGCTTCAGTTTCTGAAACAGCAGGCAATGGGCAGGCCTCCCTCTAGTGGCTAGATCTCTTTGAAATAAGCTGCTTTGCATACAGCACAGTGGACTCTTGTCCAAGGGTGTGTCTAGATGAAGTATGCACTTTTATTATCATCAAGACTGTATAGAGAACAAACAGGTTTGTCTCCTTGTATGTTTGTATTTTGCTCTTGTGCAACTGTGTACGTGTGTGTGTATGAATTTGTTGGGAGGCTCATACACTAAAACTACCATGTTGCCTTATCACCTTGTGAAATGTCCTCCATTGTCAGTGAAGCGGAACTCCTGTTTACCACTTGCAGTATGTTTTTACACTTCCTCTAACCCTTTTAACAATAAAATGTTACTATGGAAAAAAAAGTATATGTATGTATATATATATATATAGAGAGAGAGAGAGAGAAAAACACCATGTGATTTAACCCTTTGTGTAACAATGGGGTATCTAACGTATTGAGGAACAATGCATTGGGTAACCTTGTGTCACTGAAATAGTTAACTGTTTGAGTAGCAAAGACATATTCAGTGAATTGCAAGGCATGTATTGGGTACTCCTCTGACACACAAAGGTTTACTCATTTGAGCGGCAGGGCATTGTCATTGCCTAATACCAAAGAGGCAAACATTTAAGATCCCAATATTATTCATGTGCGCCCTATCTGACCTAAGTATGGCAACAGATAATGTTCCCAGATTACCCCCCCCCCCCCACGAAGCATGTATCACTATAATGTCAGGCACACAACCCACCTATGCTCTCTTAACAAATAATGAAACCAGTACATCAAACCATCAAATCTCAAAGCCGCTTGCTTCACTGCCCATTGAATGCCTTCTGCACCCTTCTGGCATGCACTCAAAGGGTTATATACAGTTAAATACCCAGTACGTCAAAGTCCCTATTTGTTTTGTGAGGCCTAAAATCTAGACCTAGATGTGGTCTGAGGGAGCAAACGATCCTGTCTTGCCCAAGGCTTCAGGGCTCCAATGGATTGTCCAGAATTATTTATGAGAATTTATGATAATATTTTAGGGATGTAACATATAAATAATTATATTTTAAGATATGCTAGCTGTAAGTAAGTATAGATCAACCTATTTTATTTTATGGTATTAGTGTTCCTATAACAGTAACATCAGACCAAAACCACCCCTAATTAGACTAAAAAAAATAAATTATAATTTGACACTACAATCCTTATCTGCTTCTGGATCTGTACAAAGGATATACCAAAGATTTTGGCCCCAATAGTACATTTGGTTTGCTCCAGAATTGCCCATCCTTAACATTCTTGATACACTTCCCCTTTCAACTTTTTGACAGGTGAATATAAAATTGTGGTTTGTAAATCTGCCCGATATTGACAGTTATAGCCTATTGCTAGCTCACTTATCATCAGACTAGTTTCTCTGTATGTATTTGTAGAAAACGAAACTTTTGACATATGTCCATGAAGCTAATGACTACATATTTTTGGCCACTTAACTCCTTAAAAGGTACTGGTCAGTGACGCTTAACTAGGAAAGAGCCTTGCATATAATTTAGCAGGCACTATGGGAATTGTGCTCTTCCCAGACTGCAGTCTCTTTTAGCTCTCAATTACCTTATACAGAGAAAATAATCTAAAGCACATCATACTGATCCTGCCTCTGAACAAGAGAAGCAATGAACCCCAGCCATGTATTTCAGCCTTGCTGGGCCTCATCAGTGATGTAAAGCTTGATCTCCCTAGGCACTGGATTCCTCTGTCACCCTTAGGGTGGGCAGTACCTGGAACATCCAAAGTACTGGTCAGAGACTCTCATAGGAATGAGCCTGCCATATAATTTAACAGATTCTATAGGAATGGTATCCTATCCAGGGTGCAATCTCTTAGCTCAAAAGTACCTTACGCAGAGATAAAAAGATCCTAAAGCACATCACAATGATACTGTCTAAATAGCAGTCCAGTCACAAAGTACCAGGCAATTAGCAGGACACCATTCCTATAGAACCTACTAAATTATATAGCAGTCCCGTTCCTAGTTAAAGGGATAGTAATGTCTTAATTAGTCATATTATATAGCATAAACGAAGAAATACGTCAGTGCTATTCCTATCTTTCAAACCTTTATGGTTTGAGAGATAGAGCGTTCTAAAGTTCCCCTCTCCCTGATGTCAGCTGTAAAGCTGACAGAAGGATATCCGTGTCAGCCAACACGATGAGGCTCTTCATCAGAGCCACAATAGAGTGATTTAAAAAATAAATACTTCTGTGGAACAGGCTAAAAAGTGTGCTTGCAAACCAAGGACACTTTGTAGACTGTTCCAATGAAGAATTTCTTTTTAAATTGCGCTATTGCGGCTCTGCTGAAGAGCAGCCTGTTGGTCCCCGGACCAGGAACTCCTGCTGTCAGGTTACAGCTGACGTTGGGAGAAGGGAACTTTAGAATGCTTTATCTCTCAAACCATAAAGGTTTGAGAGGTAGGAGTAGCACCGATGGATTTCTTAGTTTATGACTTTTTATGTAATTAAGACATTACAATCCCTTTAAGCATCTCTGACCAGTACTTTTCATATGCAAATTATTCTTGGTATAGGTCACTCTAAGGGCAACAGGGGATTCCAGAAGTAGACCCCTTGCTCACAGTGCCTAGAGCGATAAGGTGCACATCACTGATAAGGAACCCACAAGACTAAATTGTGGGGCTGGGGTTGGCAGCTTTCTCTTGTGCAGTGAAGACATTCCTGGCACTTTGTGACTGGACTGCCATTTTGACAGGATGTGCATTGGAATATTTTCTCTTTGTGTATGACACTAGTGGGCTAAAAGAGATTGCACCCTGGGAAGATTATAATTTGTATACAGCCTGCTAAATTATATAGCAGGTTTGCTTGTTCCTAGTTTAGCATTGCTGACCAGTACATTACAATTAACCCCATTAGACTGTGGGAATTTGTATGAATATTAAAAAAAATAGTAATTACTATTTTGGAAATTTCAGTATAAATTTAGAATCACAGTATATAAGCTCCATTGTGTTATTTTTTTCTAGAAATGTCCTTGCAGAATATGATTATTGTCTTCCTTATCAGTTCCAGGGTTACTGCGACTAGAGCATAGAGCATCCTGCTCATCAACTGTAACCTTGGTTTTATTTTCAGGCCAAGCTTTTCCCTCACTTTTGTGCCTGAAGTCACTTCAAAATATTACAGCCATTTATAATCTTTTCTGAATAATTCTGCATTATTATGCACACTAATGAAATTGCAAAACATCAATGTTTTTGCATGGTGTTTTGTAATTTTTATGTAATATGGTGCGATATTGCTTGGGGTCTTGCTGGTTCCTCAGAAGTAAATAATAGTAATAATAATAGTGTATTTCCTGTTTGCTTCAATTTAAACAGATAATAACACTTAGCATTGAAAAATATATTGTAGGGTTTATCCTGCTGAGTAAAATAAGGATGCTACCAGTGCTGAGAGATGTTTTATTAAAAAGTTATTGCACGTCAAACTTTATTTGGGTGCAATACTTCCATATCCTGATATGTTACAGTGGAGCTGTTGCTACATCATCCTGTGGGGGTTTATGATCAATTGACCAGAACTATACACAGACCACTTTAGCAACAGCTTCAACATCACATTTGGAAGTATTGCTCCAAAACAATGCAAATTTGAGATGCAATACTTTTTGAATACAGCATTTCTTAGCAGTGGGGGTATACTTTGTATACTCAACAGGATACACCCTACAATATATATATGTATATATATATATATATAATTTTTGGGGTGACAGTTTTTGTGGTACGTACATGTGTGTCCATTGTCGGGAAGGGGTTAAGTGTTGCTATCCTTTCAAAGAAGGAAACTTGTCTCTCCATAACATTGCTTGACCCAGTCAGTCTCAGTAGAATCTACCTATTGTCCTTTCATTTAGACTGCCTTGATTTTACAGCTTGTAAATTACATTGGAGTCTACAAACAAAGTGAATTTATCCTGTTGTTAGATTAATGAGTAATCCATTCTCTGCCAGAGGAACCCAGATAAATTGCTTTGTGCAGGAGTTAAAACCTTCAGCGGAGGAGTAACTGTGTTACCAAAAGGCTTTGGGCAACTTAAAGGGATAGTAACACTTAAAATTTACTCCTCTCCATTTTGTAGCCCTTAAAAAAAAGAAATAAAATAACCATACCTGGGAACTTTTAAAACAGGGTTACCCGGAGGGTAACCCTGTCAGTGCCGACCCGGGATGAAAATGACGCGATTCGCGTCATAAAAGGGGCGGGGCTTAGCCGCGGAGGGGGGGCGGGACAAAAGAAAAACCAAAAAATTCCTGAAAAATGTATCTAAGAGGGCGGGGAGTGGGAGGAACCGGGCGGGACGGAGCACAAGTGAGCAGAGTTTCTATTTAAACTCTGCCCACCCGGCAATCCACACATTGCCCCGGAGACCCGGTAACTCAGTGTGAAATCCGGAGTCTCCGGGGCAAAACCGGAGAGTTCCCAGGTATGAAAATAACTTATGGTTTGAGAGATAACCGCTTTCAAAGTTCCCCCTCCCCTGACGTCAGCGTTCTAGCTGACTGCAGGGGAATCCGCTCCTGGGACCAGCCGGTGGCTCTGCAGCAGAGCCGAAATCACGTTAATGAAAAAGAAATCCTTCACTGAAAAGGTCTTCTACATATGTTTGCAAGCACACGTAGAAGACCTTTTCAGTGAAGGATTTCTTGGCTCTGCTGAAGAGCCTCCACTGGTCCTGGGGACTGGATTACCCTGCAGTGAGCTAGAGTGCTGACGTTAGAGGAGGGGGAACTTTGAAAGCGGATATCTCTCTCAAACCATAAAGGTTTGAGAGATGGCACTGGGGGCATTTTAATTCTTTTTTTTAAGGGCTACAAAATGGAGAGGAGTAAATGTTAAGTGTTACTATCCATACCTGGGAACTTCCAGGTGAGGGCTACCCGGAGGGGAGTCCTCTGTTCAGCAGGGGGTGACAAAAATGACGCTAATTGTGTCAAAAAGGGGCGGGGCTTGACGCGAGTGGGGGGTGGGTGCTTAACCCTTTGAGTGTCAGAGTGTTACGGAATGCATTGCAAAGCAATGCATTCCGTACCACTCTGGCACTCAAAGGGTTAAAAGGTGTCATACAGAAGGCCGGGGACAGAGGAACAGCGGGAGAAAGAGCAGATGTGGCGGAGTTTCAATAGAAACTCCCCACATCCAGAGGAATCAGCCTGTGCCCAGGAGACCCGGTAAAGATCTGTCAGAACCGGAGTCTCCGGGCCAAATCCGGAGAGTTCCCAGGTATGTTACTATCCCTTTAATTTATTATTAGTGTACCAAGCAGCTCTATTGTGCCACTGTTAGTAGGGAGAATAGCACCAGTACATTCCCCAAGCTGGCAACAAAACCACATGATGCCTTTGGGTCACATAAAGCAGCTCCACTGATTTACCTCCTAGTGCACTGCAGAGGGTGAGGATTACAACAAATAAACATAGGTTTATTAGATAGATTTATTAAAAACAAATTATCAAAACCCTTTGAGTGCCAGAGGGGTGCGCGCTGCATTGCAAAGCACTCAAAGGGTTAAGGCCCCGAGTTTGGCGCAGCTCATTACAGACCCCTCTGATCCTGAAACAGTCAAAGGCATAGTAATGTTTCATAATAAAACAGCTCTAATTAATCATCATAGTATTTGGACTTTGGAGAGTGTTATTTCAATACTGTCAGGGTTGTAGTTCAAGATTAATTGAATGATAAAGTATCCCCCTCCCACCCCTTTTATGGAAGTAACACTGCTCAGCTCGAGTGCAACAGGGTGTGTCCAGTTAGATTGTAGAGAGGGACAGTCTGAGACTATTGCTGAAATGAATATATTTATATTAGGTATTTTCCTGCTTAGTGAAACAAGGGTACTCCCGCTGCCAGGAGATGTGTCATTCCAAAGTTATTACTGCTAATTTTTTCTTTTTAACACTGCCCTCTGCTGTCAAGACAGTTCACCCGGGGTCCAGGCAGTTATTCTATTGCACTGACTGTTGTAGTCCCTGACTACACTTTTCCTTAGAGTATTACAGTAACAGCTTCATCACTTTGTGCAGTTCTGGAGCTGACCAACTGCACTATTGGGGAAATGAACATTCCTATTTATTTAAATGGGAATTTTAACCTTTTGATGCAAGAGAGGTCTCCAGTGCATTGCCTTGCAATGTGTCAGAGACCTCTAGCATTAAAGTGGTTAATGGAAATTTCATTTTAACACTATAGTGCAGTTGGTTAGCCCTAGCATTGCATCTCTTTAGCTTGATGAATAATGACATGTGGTGCAAACCTCATGTTTCAAACCTTTACGGTTTGAGAGATAATGTCTAAAAATAATTTTTAATAAATTTGTAGCAGGTAAACAAATAATTGGATTCCCATAAACCTCATCTTTCAAACCATTATGGTTTGAGAGATATTTGGAATCAAAGTTCTCCCTTCCCTCCTCTTCTCCTGACGTCAGCGTCTAGCTGACAGCAGGAGATCCAGGTCCGTGGACCACCCGGCGGCTCTGCAGCAGAGCTGAAATCCCGTTATTAGAAAATAATTATTTCATTGGAAAGGTCTACAAAGTGTGCCTGATTTGCAAGCTCACTTTGTAGACCTTTCCAATGAAGTAACTTGTTTGCAGTAATGGGATTTCGGCTCTGCTGAAGAGCCTCATCGTGTTGGCCAACACGGATCTCCTGTCAGCTTTATAGCTGACATCAAGAGAAGGGGAGGAGAGGGGGAACTTTGACTGCCAATATCTCTGAAAGATGGGGTTTGTGGCAATCCGATTATTTTTTTACTTTCTACAAATGTATTAAAAACTAGTTGAAGAGCCGATGTACACGGGCCACAGTGCCAGCAGGTCTCGGGGAAGTCATGCACAATAGAGACTGCACTCGCCACGGCTGGTGTTGGAACATTCAGATTGCTCTGGCCACACCCAGAATTCAAAATGTGTGACCAGCACAGCTGAGGCTCCCCTCAAAATTTGGAGATCAAGGTAGTTGCCTACTTTGCCTATTGGGAAATCCGGCCCTGCCAACATTTCAAACAGCCAAAGAGGGACACTTTTGTTTTAGGTGGTGTTGCTGAGGGCATGGCTGAGGGCGGGACATTACCAAGAATTTTTAGGGTAATTAATAACCTATTGACCCTCTTTGTGTAACTGAATAAATAATTTAGAGCAAGATGAAAGCAGTTTACACTGATTAATTTATGAACACAGGTACTGAAATTTACACAAACATTTATGTAGTTTTATTCCTGTGGAGCAATGTGATGAACTTGTTTACCCACCACACAGACTGATCTAAACATTCCAGGCTGGGAAAGGGGGACAGAGGGATTTGGGTCTCAATGGCTGACTGTCCCTCCTAAGGAGGAACACTTGGGCATACCTCCCAAGTGTCCCTCTTTACTCAGGACATTCTCTTTTTAAGACCAAAATCCCTCTGTCCCCCTTTCCTACTCTGGGGTCCCTCTTTTTAGGAGATCAGACTGTGTGGTGGGTAAATAAGTGTATCACTTTGCTCCACAGCAATAAAATTCACATAAATGTCTGTGTAAAATTCAGTATATTTGTTTATAAATTAATGTCTTTAAATATAATACTTTGGTGCTGCTCAAAATCATTTATTCAGTTACACAAAGAGGTTTCAATAGGTAATGTAATAACCTTAATATTCTCAATAATGTCTCCACCAGCCATGCCCCCAGAACCACTATCTAGAACAAATGTATCCCTCTTTGGCCATCTGAAATGTTGGGAGGTTTGCTTGGGAGGTATGCAATAGTGTATGGTTGAGTTCCTTTAAATGGACTTTTGCGCTAGAATATACCTTTTTATTTTGGTAAGACTCACCTGTGTCTACAAATACACCTTGCCATGCCACGCATCACTGCCCCAACACATACCCATGTTCAGTGGTGTAACCAGTCATTGGAGAGCCCTGGTACAAAAATCTTTTTGGACCGATTAGGCCCTGGGGCAAAAAAAAAAAAAAAAAGACCCCTGTGGAAGCCTGTCTTCAAAAACCCTACCACCCTCTTTCCCTTCCAATATTTTACTCTGTCATTACCAGTCACTGAAATCCAAAGGGGAGACCCCATAGAGTTCAGGCCCTACACAGGCACATTCATACTAAATATAGGTGTCCAATAGAATTTTATCATTCTCCCATGGAAAAATGTTCATACAGCAGTGGTTATATAAAACACATTTTCAACTCCAGATAGGCACAACTAGCAGTAAAGTGTGCCCACAGAGACAGAACAAAGGTCCTAGAAGCAGCTCATCTATAAATGTGGGGATTGGAACCCCCCCAACAATATGACTTGGTCTCTTAAAGGGATCGTAATGTCAGAAAAAAAGAGTGTTAACTATATGGTAGATACAATTAAAAGAGAATACTTGCACTTATTCATATCTCTCAAACCGTTATGGTTTGAGACATATAGGAAAATAAAGTTTTCTGCTCCTTCCCCTTTCTGCTTGACGAGCTGTAATGCTGTCAGAAGCTGATTCTGGTCGCTTGACCAGATGCGGCTCTTCAGTAGCACAGATATAACAACATCTAAAGAGAAATACTTAATTTGGAAAGGTCTACAAAGTGTGCCTGGTTTGCAAGCACACTTCGTAGATCGTTCCAATTAAGTATTTATTTCTAAATAGCGTGATTTCAGCTCTGCTGAAGAACCTCTGTTTGGTCAAATGACTGGAATCTGCAGCTGTCAGCTAGATGGCAGACTTGAGTGAAACAGCCAAGAAAATGTAATTTTAGCAAGTTTTATCTCTCAAACCATAAAGGTTTGAGAGATAAGACTTACACTGATGTTAACCTTTTTTTGTCTACAATATTAAATCAACGTAAAATTAACCATTACTATCTCTTTAACAACCACATTTACATGTTCTCCCAATCATATGTCCCTCATTTGACAACCGCTCCCTGGTATATATTGTATAAAAGAACATCTTACAGAAGGCATATGAGCTGCTTTTCTGGTCTTGTAATCATTAGGCTTTTTGTAAAGAGTGAGTGACACAGATAGATGTCCAGTGGGGTATTATCCTTTATAACCCCTCCTGCTTGCAGACCATATTAGATAGCAAGGGAGTGGAAAGTACAAGGACAATGCAGGCGCACCTTTAAAGGGATAGTAATACTTAAAATGTAAAAAAAAATATGTTGTAGGGTTTATCCCCCTGAGTAAAACAAGGGCACTCCCACTGCTGAAAGGTGTTTCATTCAAAAGTTATTAATTTTCAAAGTTGAATTTTTTAGGTGCAATATCACAGTGGCCTGAAATTGTACAGTGGCGCTGTTGCTACACCATCCTATGGAGATTTATGGTCAACTGACCAGAGCTGTCCATAGGATCGTGTAGCAACAGCGCCACAGTACAATTTCAGGCCACTGTGATATTGCACCTAAAAAATTCAACTTTGAAAATTAATAACTTTTGAATGAAACACCTTTCAGCAGTGGGAGTACCCTTGTTTTACCCAGGGGGATAAACCCTACAACATATTTTTTTTTACATTTTAAGTATTACTATCCCTTTAATTTATCCCTTTAATTTAGTGGATTTATTTCTCTTCACTCTTCAGTGCTTTCACAATTACTAAATTAGTCTGGGTTGGTGAGCAATGCGTTGCGTACCCCTCTGGCACTCAAAGGGTTAATTTGACCTCCCTATTCTCAAGTTACTAGGGTCTGGCTATCCAATATGCTTTTATGGGTTCAGCTACAAAGCCATGTGAACATATATAAAATAATTCTAGAACAAGAACTCAGTGCTTCCTGTGTTCAATGTAAAAGCGCACTCTAGTGGCCAAATAAGAATATTTCACATGTATTACAGTTACAGTGATAAACCAGAGACATAGGGCAGTATAGTTTTGATGGAAAAATGGTTAGTGCCAAAATGTTAATGAACTGCACGTATTTATAAGTTGGAGAATGTTTGCTGTTTTTTTTTATTGAATGTGTCTCAAAAAGTGAAGCTGGTTATAAATGTTTTCTGATAAGTGATTGCATCTAATTCATATAAGCAGTTAGCGCACTATTGTGATACTTTAGGACCATGTGCTATTCAACATCAAGCTATTGGTATGTTTGTTGCATCAAAATGTTCAATCACTTATAACACATAAATGTGTTGCATTAAAAAAATAGCATCTAATACTCAGCTTTCCTTGCATTCAGCCCATAGTTACAGGAACGTCCCCCACAGAGTTTGTTGCAATAAACATTAATTGTACTGTACAGAAGATGGCATTTATACTCACTTTGCTTAAAAAACTGCACATATAATTTATACAACTCAAGTTAAATCAAGATATGGAGATGTTTACATAAAAAATCTGTGATTGTTACAACATGTCCTTTCTTATAAGCGCAGCTTGTTTTTGGTGTTACTTTAAACACATGAGGACCAAATGAGTGTTTTGCAATGCATTGCGCGATCCTCTAGTCCTCAAAGGGGTTAAGCATAAATTTGTTTTGGGACACTTCTGCTTTGTTACACTGACAGTTTCTGATAAAATGTAGCTTCAGGATTAGTCATTTCTATGTAAGAATTGCTCACTTTTCTTTTTGTTCATAAGATCATTAAAATACCCCAGAAACCAACTGCACATCCTTGTACCATATGATTGTGTAAGGTGACAGCAGTAATACACCCACGTTGGCTGTGATTTTTCAGGGAATGAGGAAGGAAACTGGTTTTCTGAAACATGTACTAGACTTTCTCTTCCCAGACTTATGGAAAGGAAGTCAAATTAAAGGGATAGTTTTGCTTGAAAATAGTTTTATTTTATATTGTAGCCCTTACAAAAACATTAAAAATGATACAAGTCTTATCTCACAAACCTTTATGGTTTGGGAGATATTAGCAAGTAAAGTAAAGTTCCCTTTTCCTGGCTATTGTAGCCAAGTCTGCCATTTAGTGGACAGATTTGGAATCCAGTCCACAGATCAGCCGGCAGCTCTTTAGCAGTGCCGAGATCACGATCTTAAAAATAATTACTTCATTGGAACTGTCTACAAAGTGTGCCTGGCTTGCAAGCACACTTTGTAGACCATTCCAATGAAGAAATGCTGTTTAAAGATCGTGATCTCAGCACTGCTGAAGATCCGCGGCCGGTCTGCGGACCGGATTCCAAATCTGAAGGCTTGAGCAGTGACGTCACTCCAGGGGAAACTTTACTTGCTAATATCGCCCAAAACATAAAGGTTTGGGAGATAAGACTTATATCATTTTTATTGTTTTTTTAAGGGCTACAATATAAAATAACATTATTTTCAAGCAATACTATCCCTTTAAAATAGAAATGAACAGCCTAGGCTAATTTCAGTTTTGTTACAATTAGACAAACAGTGAACAGACACCATTTATTTAAAGGAAGTAGAGTTAAAGGGATAGTAATGGATGCAAATACATGTAGCTCCAATTAATGCTCCTATATTATGGTTCATGTTTTTCAATATAGAAGTTATGTGTGACTTGTAGTTCAAAAGTAAATCAATTTTAAAGTATCCCCCTCCCACCCCTTTACCTCTTGGATGCACCTCACCGCAGATGTGGAATACAGTCACTTGACCGGACAGCTCACAGCGAGAGACAATCTTCTCCTTGTGAGCACACTGAAAACCCTGCGCCCCTTAATGAAGGAGGGCAGGATTTTCATTATGCTCACTGAAGATTGTCCCTCGCTGTCTGGACCGCCTTGGAGAGCGCATTACGTAGGTAAAAGGGGCGGGAGAGGGATACTGTAAAACCGAATTACTTTAAAAATACAAGTCGGACACAATTGATATACAGTGCAACATGAAACATAACATGAGCATTAATCGGAGTTTAATATATTTGCATCCATTACTATACTGTAAATAGAAATAAACTGACCATTTTCATTTCACTTTCAGTTGCCCAACCCCCTTGCATTTATTTGCCTCCTTCTTCCCCACTCAGATCAGAAAGACAAAGATTTAGAACCCTAATAATCAGCATTTTGGTACTGTTGTATGTCAGTGCCATGGGCGGACATCCTGCGGTATTCCTCCAGCTGTTTTTGGAATTCAGCTCACATCATCCTCAGCTGAGAATGATGGTTGATTGTAGCCCAACAACAGCTACAGGGCTACAGGTTTATTTTTTGTAAATCCATCTTTGGAAATCTTGCGTTTGCCTTTCTTTGCTGTTCTACTCCTACTCTTGGGTTTATTGTGAGGAATAAGGTTTAAAATAGCTGAAAGTTCTTTCTTACCTGGAAGGTTACTGTTGTCTGCAACTATTTCTGAGAATCTAGAAAATATGCAGTAATGCTGGGATTGGTTAGGACTAGGTATGCACCCAGTGCTCTGAATGCATTGTCTCCTAGAACTGATTAGTATATCCCGATACTAACACATACCATTTATTCCAATAGGCTTATATTAAACTCATACATATATATTGTAACGTATTTCAAATCACACAAACAGTGTTTACTATGAAATTACTTGAAGGGCAACTGTTATGTTTTATAATTATGTTACTGGGAGTAACTGCACGTATACTATCAGCGGTTTATGGGTTCAGAATACTGACCATCTGCTGTCAGGAAGGCTAGGCAATGGAAGCCTGCACTAACACCTTCTATAGTCAGCAAGGGTCAGGTTTGGAAACCTAACGCTTACAGTCTTTGACTGAGAGCATAGCTGTGAAAGCTGCAGTCTTCAGAGCAACCATTTTATCCTTGCAGGGAATTAACCCTTTCAGTACCAGAGGGGTATCATACCCCTCTAACACTGAAAGGGTTAAAATGGATTGGTGCTTCCACCTGTTCACATTCTATTGCTGTTGAATATGATGTCACCGTACCAGTATTACTATTAGTCTAGGCTCGTTAAACCATACCTCCCAAGTGTCCCTCTTTTAGACCCAAATCCCTCTGTCCGTCTTTCCCACCCTGATGTCACTCTTTTTAGAAGATCAGACTGTGTGGTGTGTATATAAGTGTATCACATTGCTCCACAGCAATAAAACTCACATTACTGTTTGTATGAATGTCAGTATATGTGTTTCTAAATTAGTCTGTGTAAATAAAATACGTTGGTCTTTTTCTAAATCATTTATTAGGTTTCACAAGTAGGTGTCAATAGGTCATGAAATAGCCTAAAAATTCTCAGGATTGCCTGCCCACCAGACACTTCCCCAGAAACACCCCCTAAAACACTAGTTTCCCTCTTTGGCAATTTGAAATGTTGGGAGATATGGTTAAACATGTCTTGCTTATTTAGCACACACACAGCTGACTCATATAAGGAAGATCCAGAAACAAAATGGATGCTCCCTGCATAGAAGCTTTCACAAATTCACTAAATGATCATTTAAGAAGATCTGGTGAAAAAAAAATAATTTTTACATATTGCTTAATATTTTCAAGTTGAAAATCCTTTTGTGATTTCATGGTGAAGCTTTTAACTTGTTTGTACTGGTGCAATAAAAAGCTAAACATGTCTGGAATTTGTTTTTTCTTCATTCATGTCACAGCTTGCTTTGTGTGTGTCTATGTCAGCATGACAGCCGCTCCTATCAGTACAACGCTGCATAGTTACATAATAGCACAGAACAGTTTCAGGAAACGTTTAGACCTGTCCAATATCAATTTGGCGAAGCTATTCCCCTAATAATGTAGAGCAGTTAATGAGTCAGCTGTCTTTTGCAAGTTAAAACCCAGTGATAAAGGTCTGTTTTTGTAAGTGACTGCCTATTTATATGTTACAGCAACAGTAATACTTAACCCCTTAAGGACCAGTGGTCCAGGGAAGTTACCTTCCCTTAAGGACCACTTTGATCCTTGTCGATGCGCCATACACGTGACCTGTTACGTGTACCGGTGCACCGCTTTGGGCCTTAAGAGAGACCGCTCCAGACCTGGAGTGGTCAATTTTAGGCCCCGTTTTTACTCACAGAGCTCCGGGTAGAGCGATGTAAGTAAAAAGTATGGGACATGCTATGACCGTCACCGGTCTTTAATGGGATAAGGACTGTGATGGTCATAGCTCGACATCTGGTCCTTAAGGGGTTAAAGGGATAGTAATGTTTCAAAATAAAAGCAGCTCCAATTAATCTTCATAGTACTTGGGCCATGGAGAGTGTTATTTCAATACTGTCAGAGTTGTATTTCAAGAGTAATTGAATGATAAAGTAACCCCTCCTGCAGCTGCATGGCATTTGGGAAGCCCTGGTTTAGATTGGCAAAAAAAATATAAAATGCTCTGTGGTCTTTAAGTGCCGACCATGTGCGCGTGTGGCTGGCCATTAAGGGGTTAATGCTGTATATTGCTTTGGGTGGTTGGGTCTACGAAGTGGAGTAATTATGAAATAAACCAATTGCACCATAGGGAATAAATACAAAAATCCCTAAATTCACATTGATTTAAATGGAACTTTTAACTCCTTGAATGCTAGAGCGATCTCCAAAGCATTGCTTCACAATGGAGAGCTCTCTAGTATTCAGGGGGTTAATATCCCCATTTACATTTAAGGGACTTTTTATTGCTCTTTCTGTGGCGTTGCCCCAGAATAACTCCGCTTTTTTTGTACTTGAGGCCAAAAATGTCTGTATAGAGAATGTTTCTGACAAACGATGCTAATACAGTTATGTGTTCAGTTTTCCAGTTTTGAATATTCCATCTAAAAGAAAATGGTGCTCAGACTGACTTTCAATTTACATCATAATTTCTAGACAGCCACTTTTTAACATAGAGCCCTAGTGTGCAGTCCACTGTGAAGCAATTAGTTGTACACATCTTTGGTCCTTAAGGGGTTAAAAGTGGTCATGGGTTAATATTGGTTTATTGAATTCAGTTTTAACTCCAAAAATGACCCCATTCTAGGACAAACCAACAGCACAACAGGAGAGAAATACAAATTCCCCAAAGCTTCACTGTTAATCAAAATTAAAAAAGGTATCGCCAAAAAGCAAAGTACTCATATCTTTTTATTTAAATGGAGCTTTTAACCTTTTGAGTGCCAGAGGGGTACACAACACATTGCAAAGCAATGCATTGCCTATCCCCCTGGCACTCAAAGGGTTAACCCCTTGAATGCCAAAGAGGCCTCTCTAGCATTCAAAAGGCTAAAAGCACATTTTAAATCAATGGTAATTTGGGGAGTAGTTTTCTGTTCTCTACAGTGCAGCTGGTTTACCCCATAATTATTTCATGCATGTACTGTACTTATAGTCCCTGTGTATTGTGATTCTGTGTTGATAAATCCTCCCATACTGACCCTGACAATATCCTATTTTGTCCTTACAGTGTCCTTTAACACGTGCGAAGACCAGAGGACAATACACTATATTTCACATGATCCGGATTTTGAAATTGACAAAGATGGCACAGTGTTTCTAAAGTATCCCATAAAGCTGCATAAACCCAGAAGAACTTTCCGTGTCCAGGCTTCAGGGAATACAGATTTTATGTACACCACACATGTAACTTTGAAAAGTAAAGGACCTCATCATAAGCATGTGAGTTCACTATGGGTTGACATACCAAATGGGGTGCTAGGATCCCTAACATACACCTGCTACTTTTCTTTAATGAAATGACCTGCCTGCACTAAAATGTTCATAACCATTACAGATATGAAGAAAGGGTCAGAAAGGCATACCATTTTAGAAAGCAGACATTCAACCACATCAAATGAGGAGTCACTTGCCTTTTTATTAGGCTAGTTTGCACAGCTATTTCCAGAAAGTAGTGCTATATGAAAAACACCTACTTACACATCAGTTAGTTCAAAAATACTAAAATCTTTCAAAACCATGGAATTTCCTGCTGTATTCGGTACTTAAAGGGATAGTAACACTTCGTTTTAACTTTATTTTATTTTGTAGGCATTAAAAAAACATGAAGAATGATATAAGTCTTATCTCTCAAACCTTTATGGTTTATGAGATATTCACAAGCAAAGTTCCCCTCCCCGCCCCTTTTACCTAGTGTAAGCCATCTCTTCTCAGATGTGAGTCTGGTTGTATGACAGTACAGATAACAGAAGGGGACAGTTTTCTTTGTATGAAAACAATGAAAGCCCTTCCCCCCTTGACAAGTTTTTCAGCTTTTTCCATTATCTTAATTGAAGATTGTCCCTCTCTGCAGTCTACCTGGGCATCTCCCTTCTGAACTGGTTGAACAGGGGGGGATACTTTGTTTGTGAATATCTCTTAAACCATAAAGGTTTCAGAGATAAGACTTATATCATTCTTCATGTTTTTTTAATGCCTACAAAATAAAATAAAGTTAAAATGAAGTATTACTATCCCTTTAATACCTGCCTAATAAAAATACTTTTGTTATCATTCCCAGAGACTCTGGAGGGTGGGGACCTCACAGTAGGGGGAGACTTGACTGAACGTGAGGGGGATCTCAGTTTCCCAGACTGTGGAAAAGGAAAGTGGGGAGTTGTCTATCCTTTCCTTCCTTTCTACCATTGCAGCTAACCTAGGAGGCACCTTGCTGTAAGCTCTTTCCATAAGTGGGCAAACTATTCCTTCTGGGGTGTTGATCTCCTTCATTAGTGAAGATAAGTTCTTTCCTTTATTCTTTCCTCTTTCCGGACGACCTAGGACATTTTTGTGGATAATAGCCACGTCAGAGCCTAAAGGTGACACTGGGAAATGTAAGGACCACCAGAACTACAACAGCAGTGGTCACCTGTTTATCTTGTCAGTCCAGTCTCCTTGAGGGTCAGCCAGGTCAAAAATGTCCCTCTTGTGCTGTGGCTGGATGATTTATCTGTAGAAGAGGATGAGACAGAAGATGAGGATGATTCAACCCTTACCCCTGATGTCTAAGTGGAGAAAGACCCCAGGGGTTCTGTGGAAGGAGTGGTTTGGCCAGTGTTAAAAAGCCTCCAGATTTCTAAAAACCCTTAGGGTTGTCTGCTCAGGACATCTTTAAGAGGCAGAAAAGGGACTCAGTCCACTTTTCTTATTATGATTTTGTATATCAGATTATCTTGAAGGAGTGAAAGTTTCCAAATATAAAGGTTTACTTGTCTAAACAGTTTGTCCTTCTTTATCCCTTCTACATTAACCCTTTGAGTGCCGGAGGGGTACGCAATGCATTACATACTCCTCTGGCACGCAAAGGGTTAAAGTGTTGGGGTTGTGGAACACCCCTCCTATGGCTGACTTCCTTTGTCTCACCTGTACAGACACATCCCTACCACTAGCTAATGCAGCAGCATTTAAGGACCAGGCTGATAAACACCTGGATTCTCTCTTAAAATGAATTTTATGGTCACAGGGGCTGCTTTGCACCTTACTTTGGCTATTGCTATCTCTAGGGGCTAATTACTGTCTTTGTGTAGTGGCCTTGGATGCAATTAAAGGGATAGTAATACGTCGTTTTATCTTTATTTTATTTTGTAGGCATTAAAAAAACATGAAGAACGATGTAAGTCTTATCTCTCAAACCTTTATGGTTTGTGAGATATTCACAAGCAAAGTTCCCCTCCCGCCACTTTTACCTAGTGTAAGCCATCTCTTCTCAGATGTGGAATCCAGTACATAGACCAGACAGATAACAGCAGGGGACGATCTTCTTCCTATGAGAACAGTGAAAGCCCTGCCCCCCTTGTCAAGTTTTTCAGGTTTTTCCCTTATCTTAATTGAAGATTGTCCCACTCTGCAGTCTTCCTGGGCACCTCCCTTCTGATCTGGCTGAACAGTGTTACATCAGTAAAAGGGGCAGGAGGGGGGATACTTTGTCATTGAATTACTCTTGAACTCTGACAGAATTGAACTAACACTCTCCAAAGTCAAAATACTATGATGATTAATTAGATCTGCTTTTATTATGAAACATTACTATCCCTGTTTCTAGCTAATATGTCCACTCTTTCTGTGGTGGCACTTTATGACTGATGATTTGCAGCATAGTATTATCCTAGAATTAACACATTTTTGATAGACAAAAAATGTTTTTTCTCCTCATGTTGGGACTTTTTGCTGCAAACTGGTGAGCGCAAACTTTGTTTATTTTGTCTGTAAGAATGGTATCCTATCAAGGCTGCAGTCTCTTTTAGCTCACTAGTGCCTTACACAGAGAGGAAATCTTCTAAATCATATCATATTGATCCTGCCAAAATGGCAGTCCAGCCACAAAGTACTAGGCAACTCCTCTCTGAACAAGAGAAACAAGCAACCCTAGATTTATTTTTCCAGCGTTGCTGGGCCTCGTCAGTAAGGTGTAGCTGATCTGTCTAGGTACTGTGAGCAAGGGTACACATCTGGATTCCTCTTATCTTTGGGGTGACCAATCCCAAGGATAATTTGCATATCCAAAGTGGAGATCAGAGATGCTCAACTAGGAACAAGCCTGCTATAGAATTTAGCAGGTTCTGTAAGAATAATTTCCTTCCCAGGTTGCAGTCACTTTTAGCTCATTAGTGCCTTTCACAGAGAGGAAATATCCTAAAGTACATCATACTGATCCTGCCAAAATGTTAGTACAGCCACAAAGTGCAAGGCAATTCCTCTGTGAGCAAGAGAAACGGCCAACAGATGTACAGGTTTTGTCCAAACTCCAAGATTCAAGATGGAATCCTTGTGCTCTGTAATTTCTGCTGTGTGTCCAGGGGAGTCCTTGGCTTACCTGCATATGAAGGATGTGTATCTTCATGTCCTCGTTCATGCTTAGCATCTCAAAATCACCATTTCCGATTTATTGCTCTTCCATGGATATGTACCAAACTTAAGGTGGCTTTGTTCGGCCATATCCAGGTACAGGGGATCTCTCTTACTCCTTGTCTGGATTATCTTCTGCTGAAGTCCTCTTCCGCAGATGTACTTGTCTTTTCTAGTCCCCTCTCAATAGCTAGTCTTTACAGCATGAGATTCAACACTGTGCAGGAAATGAAAGGTTCTTACTACCAGGGGACAAGATCTAGACTTTACCCATGCATGTCTCTCAGGCTCTCGTTTGATGGCACCAGTTCTGGACTCCATGAAGGTATTGGGAATGATGGTTTTGGCACTGGAGGCAACACTTTGTGCTCACTTTCTCATGTGGGCCCTTCAGTTGAACATTCTGAGGAAGTGGCCCAGACGATATCATCTCTCCATTGTAATGCGTGGTTTGATCTGTGATAGTGGCTTTTGGGCAAAGCCATCTGACAGTAGGAAGCTTCTTCACTACTGAGGAGTGGTCTGTAGTGACAAAGGATGACAGCCTGTAAGGTTTAAGGCAACTGTCAATCAACAGGTGGCTCAGGGCCTTTGGTCTAGCACTGACGGCAAGCTTTCCATCAATGTGCTGAGACTTTGGGCTGTCCCTCTGTCTTATAAGAACTGGTCCCAGTTGCTTCATGGATGTCTGGTTTGTATTCAGTCTGAAAACACAGTAGTAGTTGTGTATGTCAATCATCAAGGGACAGCCAGAAGCACAGCCTCATAGTCCAACATCTGACTGATCCTCTCTTGATCAGAAACTCTTCTGGCAACATCGGCAATTCATATCCCAGGAGCTGACAGTGTAGCAGTAGTTGACAGCAAATCCGAGGGAATAAGAACTAAAGCAGTCCATTTTTCATTCCATAGTTCGGAAACAGGATATTTTGGTTGTAGAACTTATGGCATCTCATGATAATCACAAAGATCCCAAGGCTGGCTCCAGGTCCAGGGACCCAGTGGCCTTTGTGGTGAATGCTATAGCAATTTCACTGTGGTTCCCCCTGGCCTGCATGTTTACCACCACTTTTCTTGGTACCCAGATCAAGAACATTCTAATTGTGCCTACCTGGCCTTCCAGGCCTTGGTTCCTGGATCGGATTACTCTGGGGGTAGATGGGCCATGGTGTCCCTCTTCTTGCAGGCCGCTCTCAGGGTCTGATTTATCATCCAGACATAGCGAGGCTAGTTTTGACAGTGTGGCTCTTGAAGCCAATATCCTAAGAAAGAAGGGCTTCCCTGAGCCAGTCATTGCATCTATGCTTAAAGCCTGTAAGTTAGTTTCCTCCAAGATCTACTATAGGGTCTAGTCTTTGAGCTTCAATTGGCATGAAGAATATGATACATGTCCTCATCTATTTCACCTTCTGGTGATTTTGTCCTTTCTCCAGGGTAACCTCCTCAAGGATCTCTTACTTAGTTCCATTAAGGTTCAAATCTCAGACTTGTTGGTTATTTTCCAGAAGTGTATACCCTATTACCAGATATTCAGACTTTTGTTCAGGAGGTGGCATGTGCCTACCCCATTTTTAGGGATCCCACTCATCCATGGGATCAGAATTTGGTCCTTGTAGTGCTTCAGAGGTATCCTTTTAAACTGTTGGCTTCTTTGTTTCTTGACCCGTATGACTGTATTTCTTCTATCAGTCTATGTTTGGCATGGGGCTGAACTGCATGATTTGTCTTGTAAGGCTTCTTTCTCATTTTTCATGCAGATAAGGTGGTTCTGCATACTCATTTTGGATATCTTCCCAAGATGGTATCTGACTTCCATAGTAATCAGGAAATTGTGCTCTCTTCTCTTTGTTCTGATCCGTCTAGTACGTGAGAACAGAATATGCACTGTCTAGATGTACTTAGGTGCCTCAAATACTATGTTCATCACACGGAATCTTTTTGCAAGTCAGATACTCAGTTAATTATTTCCGATGGCCTACATGCAGGTCAAGTGTCTTCTAAGGTGACAGTGGCCTTCCGAATCAAAGTCACTATGTGCCAGGCTTATGTCATTAGAAAAATGGCAGTACCTTTTCAGGTAACGGCGCATTCCACTAGAGCAGTGGGTGCACCTACAAGAACCAGGCCTCTGTGGAGCAGTTGTTCATGATAGTGATATGGTTGTCACATCACACATTTACAAAATATTACAGAATCAATATTCTGACCTTGGCTGAGGCCAGTTTGGGAGAAAAGACCATCAGGTAGTAGTGCCTGTGTATGTGTCTTTTCTTCTGTTACATAGTTCTGTGTGACACTACCTATTGACACCAGAGGTTTATGGTTGTATTTGATTTTCACTTTGTTGAGTTTGGATTTGTTGTTGGATGTTTTCCTCTCCCCTTCTTGGAATTCTGGTTGGACAGCTTTGGTATATCCCCATGGTTCCTGTGTTTCGCAGTTGAAAAAAAGGGTATTTTTTGTATATTTACCAATAAATCCTATTCTCTTAGTCCTTGTGGAACAAGGAACATCCCTCCCATAGAAAAGCATGCGGTTTTCAGTCTGGGCAAGGGTGTCCTCTGTGTTCTCTAGAGTGGGGACTGCCTTCCTGCCCTGCTTTTTTCTGTGTGTCTTTGCTATACGTAAATCTAAGGCTGTTGGTTATGGTTAAGTAGAGCTGGGAGGGAGTCTCCTCCTCTGTAGAACTTTTGTCTCCAATGCCCTGCCTCCTAGTGGTAGCCATTTAACCCCCAAGTGCCTATTTTTCACAGGGACTAAGAAAAAGGATTTATTGGTAAGTACACAAAATCCTCTTTTTTCTTTGTTTCTTATTATACAGGTGGTTTACCTCAGAGTAGCTCCTTATTGCTTTTATATGTAAGAGTCAATGCTTTCAGGGTATCTCTCCTTGAGCGCAGGTAGATTAATTCATGGTTCAGTCACTTGAACCATCTGAATGGGGTTTTAAAAGGATAGTAATACTTAATTTTATCTTTATTTTATTTTGTAGGCATTAAAAAAACATGAAGAATGATATAAGTCTTATCTCTCAAATCTTTATGGTTTATGAGATATTCACAAGCAAAGTTTCCCCCTCCTGTTCAGTCATATCAGAAGGAAGCTGCCTAGGCAGACTGCAGAGAGGGACAATCTTCAATTAAGAAAAGGGAAAAAGCTGAAAAACTTGTCAAGGGGGGCAGGGCTTTCATTGTTCTCATAGGAAGAAGATTGACCCCTTCTGTTATCTGTCTGGTCTATGGACTGGATTCCCCATCTGAGAAGAGATGGTTTACACTAGGTAAAAGGGGCGGGAGGGGAAACTTTGCTTGTGAATATCTCTTAAACCATAAAGGTTTGAGAGATAAGACTTATATCATTCTTCATGTTTTTTGAATGCCTACAAAATAAAATAAAGATAAAATGAAGCATTACTATCCCTTTAAGCATGATATAGAGTGATTGTGACACTAAAAATGTATGAGTTGAGTTTTATACCTTATAATTTGAATACTTGCACATTGTGTAGTTCTGATCATCTTCTTTCTGTTATTCTCACCACAGGAAGCTTCTCACAACAGACACGTAGCTCACCCCAAATCTGAGACTGGACTGAAAAGGCAGAAAAGAGACTGGGTTATCCCCCCAATCTCAGTGCCCGAGAATGAGAGGGGTCCATTTCCCAAATCTATTGTTCAGGTAAGCTCAGACATAAGTGAGAACCAATGTGTAATTGTGAATAACGCTGCCATGTAAATAACTGTACTAAGCTCTACAAACGCGATTACAGACAAGATACACCAGGATTTCTGGGAGGAAAAGCCAATCCATATCCGATATACATAAGCAGTGAAACAAGAGGGATGCAACTTTATGACTCATTGATTACAATTTTCTCTAAATCAAGGAATGTACGATTTGAAGCCTCCTGTGGTTGTTGGAATACGCCTCTCAGTTTTATAGGAGTTCAACAATAGCTTGGGGGGAGATTCACTAAGGCATGATAAAGAGGTGATAAAGCGGCTATGACTTCTCCAGTAATATCACTCCAGGTCCTATGTTAGTCTATGGAGCCAATTCATTAAGAGTTCTTCAACTCTGGAGATCTTAGTGCATTGGCTCTATAGAACAACATAGGAACTGGAGAAGTGATATATCTCCTCTTTATCATGCTTTAGTGCATAACCCCCCTGGAGTCCTTCGGATTACCCACTACTGATTTATGCTGTTGCATAATGGATTTTCAGGTTGTTGTCAGCTGAGAGTGTGCGTATGGGGCTATTAACCCCTTAGATCAGTGATTCTCAACCAGGGTGCCGTGGCACTTTGGTGTGCCATGGACATCAACTTAGGGCGCTCCATGTTTTCTATGAAGACTAACAAAAATGTACTTTTAAATAAAGACTTATAGAAATTGTTATTCACTTTATGTTTCCTTTTGTTATTATGATTGTAAGACCTAATAATAACTGTATATTTATGCATTGTACATTCATTATGTCCTTGATAAAGTACATTAAATATGTTAGGGGTGCCCCGAATGTTCTATATTATGTGTTAGGGGTGCCCCGAACAAAAAAAGATTGAGAACCACTGCCTTAGATGCTAGAGATGTCTGGAATGCATTGCTTTGCAGTGTTTTGGAGATGTCTCTCATATCCAAAGGGGTTAATTTATTTCTTCCACTTGAATCCTCCATTGCTATTGTGGCGAACATCACATTTTGCAGTGTGTTTCGGAGCCGGTGGTTGCTGAGGGTTTAACCTGTTGAGTGCCAGAGAAGTATGCAACACATTGCAAAGCAATGCGTTGCGTACCCCTCTGACACACAAAGGGTTCAAAAAGGAAAATTCCTGTCTTTTTTTTGTTTGTTTGTTTGTTTTTGTCTTTTTCATTTGTGGCTTTTTTGTCGTTAATGTTTCCTTTTGCGAGATCTGAAGCATCTCAGACCTAGGCCCTCTTTTTGTTTTTGGATTTAAAAAAAAAAAAAATTGTTAAAATTGAAAAGATGACATGCAATATTCATTTCTTTTTCCAGATTAAGTCCAGTAGGGCAAAAGAGATCAAAGTTTTCTACAGTATCACTGGGCAAGGTGCTGATACCCCACCTGTTGGAGTGTTCATTATTAATAGGGAGACTGGATGGATGTATGTGACCCAACCTCTGGACAGAGAAAACATAGACAGTTATACTGTAAGTATAAAATCTATGGAGGTTATGTTTATTGGGCCTTATGTATAAAGGCAACAGGAAGCTATTACAGAGCTACCCAACTGCACTGCAAGGGACAAATACATATTTCCCATTCATTTAAATTGGAATTTTAACCTGCTGAATGTTAGAGACCTCTTTGGCATTCAGGTGATCAAAATCCCTATTTACTGCAAAATGCAAAAGAAAAAGAAGTTTGCCTGGTTTGCAGGCACACTTTGTAGACCATTCCAGTGAAGTATTTATTTTTAGATCTCACTATTTTGGCTCTGCTGAAGAGCCACCGGCTGGTTCCGGGACCAGGATCTCAGGATGTCAGCTAGATGCTGACGTCTGTGAAAGGGGAGGGAGGGGGAGACTTTAGCAGCGTATAGCTCTCAAACGATACATGTTTGAGAGATTGGATTGGCAGCATTGAATGTGTTTTTCTAATATCTACAATATTACTTAAAATAATCCATTACTATCCCTTTAAGCCCCAAATTGATAAAAAAAAATTCCATCTTGACTTCAGATGGCAGTCAGATATTTTCCTGAAACTGCTTTAAAGCGAGCAGTTATAAATCTCAATATTGTTCTGTGCTGGATAGGTATCCACTATTTTTTGAAAGCAGTTACAGTATCTGCAAGCACAACATCCCAAGGCAAAGAATTCTATAACATTACTGCCCTTGCTGTGAAAATTCCCTGTCTTTGTTTTAGTTGAAAGTGGAATATAATCTATCAGTACATCTGAATATTTCTCAAAAGAGGATTCCCCAAGTTGATTCCCATTTAGAGTATATGTAGTATGTTTGTTTCTACAGCCTAAATGCATAACCTTACATTTATCTACATTAAATGTCATCTGCTACATTTCTGCCCACTCAGTTTATCTAAATCCTTCTGCAGAGAAAAAACACCCAGCTCGGTATGTATTTCCTTACATAGCTTAGTGTCATCAGCAAAGATTGAGACACTACTTTCAATTCCCGCTTCAAGATTATTAATAAACAAATGAACCCCTTAAGGACCTATGATGGTCCTGGCACATCATGGGTTGGCGAGCCATAAGGATCCATGATGTGCCAGGACCGTCATGCATTTCAGGGATCCCCGCGTGGCTGCATGCCGTTTGGGGAGCCCTGAACTGGATCGCAAGAAAAAAAAAAAAAAAAAAGATCCGTGGACCTTAAGTACTGGAAGTGTGCACGGATGTTCCTTAATGGGTTAAAAAGCATTGTACCACAATGTTTATTATAATAACTGAAGATAGAACAATTATTAAACAAACTTCCAACTATAACTTAGGTATATGCAGAAAGCACACAGATGAGTTACAAATGATTTAAATGGGGCTTTGAACCCCTAGCATGCCAGACCTCAACAGTTCAAGGTGAGAAAGGCCCATTTTAAACAGTCAGTGCATGGTAAGTAACATTGTTCCCATAGCTCATAATGCAGCTATTGACTGATGGATTTCTGTGCAGATCTGCAGTATCTGCACAGCTGGATGTTGTCATCTCCTTACTTGGTGCTCATGGGAGCCCTCTCCTTCCCTTAGAAGCCCATTTATAGCAGATTTGCTAGATCTTCTATGGGGAGGAAAGCTCTCTAATGAGTAAGAAGCTGACATCACTCAGCTGTGCAGATATCTGTGATCTGCACAGCAATATAGGAGGTAACAGGTATGTTATAAGTTATGGGAACTTTATTTTCATAGCTCTGAAGGCACTTCAGTGGTTTAAAAGGGTCTTTTATTGACTTTATTCGTCCCGTTTAATTCATTGGGTAGCTTAATTTGTCTCTTAGGTGCAGGTAGTTTAGTACATAAGCCTCTTTATTTGATAAATACCCACAACCTATGGGTTGGATTCAATTGCAGGTGATAAATGGTATCACTGGTTTTATTTCACAGAATCCTAATGAAGTCTATGGGGAAATGTGTTGATAAAAACAGTGCTAAAATGTTCATCTGTAGTGGAATGTAGTATTATGTTAGTATGCATGTCTTCAAAGACAATTCTTTTGCTTACATGCTTGTGATTTAACTTAATAAAACTGATCTAATGCACAGCTTACTGGTTTGTCATTCTGATTCAGCTTTTATCTCATGCGGTCTCGGAAAATGGTGAGAATGTGGAGGATCCAATGGAGATCATTATAAAAGTCACAGATCAGAATGATAACACCCCAGCATTTACAGAGCCTGTCTTCAGAGGATCAGTGCCGGAAGGGTCAAAACCAGGTGAGTTCTGTGGATATGACGTGTAAGGCCATGTTCTCACATATGCTTTAGAGCAGCATTAACAATAAACTAAATGTACCCATGTAAAACAATTTGCTCCTTAAAGGGATAGTAATACTTAGTTTTATCTTTATTTTATTTTGTAGGCATTAAAAAAACATGAAGAAAGATATATGTCTTATCTCTCAAACCTTTATGGTTTCACCACACTGACCAAAACGGTCAAGTCTGCCATCTAGCTGTCAGATTTGGAATCCAGTCCGCAAATCAACCGGTGGCTTTTCAGCAGAGCCAAGATCGCAAGATATAAAAATAACTATTTCATTGGAAGGGTCTAAAAAGTGTGCTTGCAAACCAGGCACACTTTGTAGACTATTCGAATGAAGTAGTCCTTCTTATATCTCGCAATCTCGGCTCTGCTGAAAAGCTGAATTAGCATATGAAATGTCACTGGTACCACATGGGTATGGTACCAAGTATGAATATCTCCGTAACTGTACACATGCTAGTCTTTTGGCTAATATGACACATAGGCAGTTTTTAATGCAGTTTTCCAATATGCACACATGAATTAAGGTGAGAGGTCAACTTTAAAAGACAAGTAATACCTCCTAATAATAACCTACCCAGTTACAGTATAATGACAGAAAATCATAATATGAATGTTTCCCTTCTGCCTTTGTTAAAGAGGTAACATCTTCAGTTAGTCCTGGATGTCATATCCATGGAGGCGTACATGACAGATCTTGGCAGGACCACAGGACACAGTCTCCGCATATGACACATGGTAATATTAACCCTTTAAAGACCAGATGGGTGTACAATGCTTTGCTTTGAAATATGTTGCACACCCCTCTGGTCCTTAAAGGGTCAAGTAAGCTTATGCCTGATTCGGTTTAAAAAAGCTGCTAGCAGGTTTCATGTCCGCCTCCATGGAAATGACATTTAGGACTGACTGAACATGTTGTCTCTTGCGTAAAGGCTCAAGGGCAATATTCATAAGGGCCATTTATATTTTCTGGCCATAGTAAGGAAAGTGGGGAGTTAATATTAGGAGGTGCTACTTCTCCTTTAAGGTGCTGTTAACACAAATGGTTTTCACCTTGCATAACACCCCAGAATACAGCATGCTGCATCTTGAATGTGCTTATTCTTTAGGCACATGTATGTTACAGCAGGCTCGATCTGTAGACAGTTCATACAGATTACAGTACTGGTGGCTCACATGTGCTCAGCCAGTAATATGTGGCTGGTGCCAATGCTGATCAACCTTCAGACACTCATACTCCTGTCACCCTATGTGACAGGATAAAAGGAGAGTAAACATGGCCATCTTGTGAAGCTAAGTCATCCATATAAACATAGCCTTACAGTTAGGGGAAGGTAGTGAAGAAGGTGACATTTCAGGGTGTTCCTTTCCTCTGTACTTTAACTCTATGTACTAAAAAGATACAGAGAAAATTGGCACACATTTTTCCCATTTTCTGGGGCTTGCTGTAATGGCTGGGTCACATTAAATCTTACTAATGGGGGAGTGTTTACGCCAGTATCCACTAAAGCGATCATACACTCTAGTACACACCCAGAAGTGCAGGCCCATTGTTTGTATGCCAGTGTCCAGTCACAGAAAATGAGCCTAACTAGTGGATTTGTACATTCTACTTATTGAAGGAGTGTGTACAAATAGACTTTCACATTAAATGCAATTTCAAGTATGCTGCACAGCCCATTTACATCATACAATATGAGATCAGGACAATATTACAAAGTTATATGAGCTGAAAGCAAGATTTAGGGTTTTAAATGTGAAGTCTAGGCCCTGAGCCCTTTCACTCGGTGTGTAGAAATTCACTTGTCACTGTCCTCTTATTTCAGGTACTCCTGTCATGACTGTAACAGCAATTGATATAGATGATAATGTGGTCACCTACAATGGAGTGGTTTATTATTCTATCATCAACCAAGTACCCAAAGAACCCAGTGACCAAATGTTCACTATGAATCGCGAAACTGGACTGATCAGTGTGATCGCAACTGGACTAGACCGAGAGGTTTGTTATTGTAATATGAAGGAGAGGGCTGATGGTATTCATAGTGCTGAATTTTGAGTGTATCCCCTCTACTCCCCAACTTGACCTTCCCAATACATGGCCAGATACACTCCATCATTGCTTGCATCAGCTCTTAGTGCATCTCCCCCTGGAGTCTTTCTAGTTTTTTTGTTAGTGAGCGTATGAATTTATTGATGTCCTTCTGGAGATACTGTCTCCAGAACTGTGCACCATACTCTAGGTGAGGTTAACCTTGTGATCTGTAGGCATTGGGGGCCTCATTTTTTCTGCTTATAATGCCTTTTCTTATACAACTTAGTATCCTGCTGTTTTTCCTATGGTTTCCTGCAATGCTTTCCTACCTTTAACTACTACTTTCTGAGTTATTTAGAATGACAGATTATGCTGATTGGGGCATTTCACATAGGCACTTCCTGTCTTAGTACTGCGTTATCTGCCCCACTCACTTAACCCTGTCAGTCCTAGGATAGGTGGGCAATGCATTGCTGAGCAGTGTCAGTGAATAGGGGCAATAATATAGGATTAAGACAGATTTGTCTGCACCACACACCCTAATTAGCATAAACTATTAATCTAAATAAATCAAAAACTAGCTTTTTAAATACAAAATAGCTAAAACAGCATATAGGAGGTTTTGAAAGCTCTTTCCCCATTCACACAAGCGATACCTACAAAGTGATGCTGTGTTGATGATGTCGCCATTTGGAAAGATCTTATGCTGGGCTGTGATGTCTTTCACACAGGTGACTATTGTCTTGTATGTCTTTTTAGACAAGCGTGATGGAGATGAATTTAATATAGCGATAACCTAATTACCCTATACAAGTTTAGCTCATAATGAATTTAATATAGCGATAACCTGTAACATTAGTCTTATTTTATTATGCAGTGCATCATATGGCGAAATGTAAAGTTTTAAAAATGAGCCTTTGCCTTACAAAAACTTTACATTTTGCCACAGGACGCATTGCATAACAAAATAAGACTAATGTTACAGGTTATCGCTATATTAAGTTCATTATGAGCCAAACATGTATAGGGTAATAGTTCCCCTTTAACCCTTTTGTCATTCTCTTTCACATCTCATTTAGGAAGGGGAATTTTTAAAGGGCAGGACACATACACAGGAGCAATCAGTGTGCGTCTTTCCACATTCATTTTGAACAGAATGTGGCCCTCAAACTAAATTAATTGCACACCCTGACAATAGTGTTCAGGCAAACCACACTCAATGTAGCAGCAAGGCAACATTTGATCAATTATAACAGAAAAGATTTTCATTTTCTTTTCAGAAATATCCAGAATACACCCTGACCATCCAAGCTGCCGACGATCAAGGAAACGGCCGCACAACAACGGGTACAGCTGTGATCACCGTGACGGACACTAATGACAACCCTCCAGTGTTTGATCCTATAACAGTAAGAGGAGCTGTTTGGTTCATATTGTGGTATGAAAACAGAAACCTAAATGATAGGGGTAGTCAACTAACAGCTTGGACTAACAGCTCCTGGGGATTTTAACTCCCATCATCCTCAACCAGGTGACAGTTGACTATCCCTGCGCTACGATGTTGTAATTTTCCATAGAAACTCTAAATAGTTACTGGAGAATTTATATTTGTAAGTACACTGAATACAACATATGTGTAACCCATTGGTGTTATTAATTTCCTCGGTGCATTGCTTTTGCATTTCTTATAGGATACATTTTTTAAAGGACACAAACACCTAAAAATGAAATTGGGTTATATCAATTTAAAGGGGAACTATCACCCCAAATAAAGCTTCCCCCCAAGAATTACCCATCTAGTACCAGTTTCCTCTAGGAGGCATTGCTTTGTACCTTTAGGTACCAGAAGGGACTGATAGCGCAGGCACACAGTTTCCTCTAAAGAGCTGTTGCGTGGCCGTCAGTCTCGGAGAAGTAGGATTTCTCAGTAACACGGTAATTATGCTGGCTAGTACTACTTTTTTAAGCTTATCGCTAGATGGGTAATTGTTGTGGGAAAAACTTTAATTGAGGTGATAGTTCCCCTTTAATTATCATGTACATCCAGCTAGAATCTGTAACATGTAGTTATTTTATGCCTAAAAGGTAATACTAATCTTTAATTTTTAATAGACTAGTCTAAAAAGGCGCATTGTAATGGGAGCCCCCACTGAACATATATAATACTAGATTTTAGGTATAAGATTTTGATTACAGAGGCTAGCATGGAGTACACACTATGTAAGTGTGTATAACCCCATATTATTTTAGGTGTGTGTTCCTTTAATAACTACATGCAAGGTCAAACACTAAAGCCCATTTTCATTAAGCTAAAGAGTAGCAATTCTGAAGAAAATCAAATGTACCATGGGGTACAAATAAAATTTCCCAAATTCCAATGCTTTGGAGACCTCTCTGGTATTCAGCGGGTTAAAAGACCCATATATATATATATATATATATATATATATATATATATATATATATATATCAGAGAGAAGTTGGGGAATTTGTAGTTGTCCGCTGTTTTGCTATTGATGTGCTCCAGAATTGCTCCTCTGAAACTCATTGAATGAATCCTTAGAGCTGGAATTTAGCAATATGCAAGAAGAGTATCACCACCATAACTGACTGTCACCTCTGGGGAGTTAGCATTGATCAGCCATATTTCCCTGCCATGCATTTGCAATACAAGGAAATGTAAACAGAATTGCTGTACATGCTGACATAATTGCAGTGCACATGCATACAGCCCATGTGCATGCATATGACTGCTCCACAGATTTATAAGGGAGTTACCAACCAGAGCCCGGTGGATGAATGGTGCATTTACCTTGTGCCTTCTTATTCAGGAGTGGGCAAAGTCAGGGCCTCCAGCTCCTGCCAGATTGCAACTCTCATCAACGTTGGCTTGTGGGGCATGATGAAAGATGTAGTCTGACAGTAGCTGGAGGACCTCACATTGCCCACCACTTCTCTCATTGATGCACAAGCAAGAGTACCAGATACAATCTGGACTTTGATATATTTGCGAGTGTATGAATTTTGGCAGTAAACTGTACAGAAAATAAGGCCACTCTCTTTTGCAGGGTAACTTAAAGTGACACTAAGACCTAAAATGAAGTGGGGTTATATCATTTTAAAATTAATGTACTTTCAGTTATCATCTGTAAAATTTAATTAATTTGTTATATTCCTAAAATCTAATCCTGAACTTGCATTTTAATGTATGTGTAAACTGTATTATATAGACACATTTTAATTGTTTGTGGAGAGATAATAGTATTGTATTGAGATTAGCACCCACTGTCCTTCTGTTCAGTGAGGTTGTTACCTTATCTCAGCCCAGTTAAAGGTAATGCAGTACAATCACTTCTTAAACACCCTATCAAAATGCCTAACTTATTTGGAGCCCTGGAAGGAGGAGGAATGGGAGTCCCCACAGAGCATGTGTATGATAGATTTTAGGTCTCAGAAAACAGAGAATTTTACAGATGCTAGCATAAGGCACATGATATTTAAGTGTGTATAACCTCAGATAATTTTAGATGATAATATTCCATTAATTTCAAACATTAGGTCCATCTCCATTTAAGTATAAAATATTTCTAGCCAAAATTTATAAACATTATTTCTTAGGTACATAAGCCCCAAATAGGGATTGACATGGTTGTCCTGTTAATATGTAGACAGCTGTGCATGACCATTTGACCCCTGTTTCCTTATTCAAGTTCCAGATAAGTTCATTGTATGTCAGAATTGAGACAAACAAATAGAACATACTAATATCTGTGAACTAATAGGGAAGGTTTCTAATCTCAAAACAACTCTGTTTAACCGTTTGCGTGCCAGAGAGGTATCCAAAGCATTGCTCTCTGGCACTCAAACGGTTAAAGGGGGGGGGGCTATCACCCCAATAATTAGCCATATATAGCGATAAGCTTACCAATAGTACTATTAGCCAGCATAACTACCACGTTAGTCAGAAATCCTACTTGTGCCGAGACTGAAGGCCAGGCAACAGTGCAGACATGTTTGCTTACAGACATCTGTGCTCTTGCGCTGTCAGTCCCAGTCTCCTGTAGGAGGCGTTGCATGGTACCTAAAGGTACCAGAAGGCACGCAGATGCCTCTAAAGCACTGTTGCCTGGCCATCAGTCTTGGCAGAAGTAGGATTTCTGACTAACACGGTAATTAGGATGGATAATAATACTATTGATAAGCTTATTGGTAGATGGCTATTTATTGGGGGGGGGGGCTTTATTTGGGGTGATAGTTCCCCTTTAAGCATTCTGTCACGTTTTCAACAAGCTTAATAACAAATGTGAAAGAACTGTAGCATACTTTCACATTCAGTTATGTGAAATTTTAGACCTTTCATAACAACAAAAATGCTGGGTAGGAGAACATTATAGCTAAATGAATATCAATCTTAATTATTTTTTTATGAGACTGTCCCTTTACAAATAGAATCAATAAGCATGGATGCTAGTCTTTAACAGTTTGAATGCTAGAGAGGTGTGCAGTATATTACTGAGCAATGCATTGCTCACCTCTCTGGTACTCATAGTTATAGTGCAGTGCCCCCTAGGGCAAAGTCACAATGAATATGGTAGCATGTGAAGGGAGAAAATGAATCAGATCCTTGAGGTCTGTGTTTTGTTTTTTGCCCCGATATCTCTGATTCATGTAAAAATATTTTCCATTTTCTTTACTCTGTTGAAGTCATCAGCTCAAATCCCACCCAGCCCTTTCAGATTAAGCTGCTCCTTCAAATGTCTTTCAGTGGGGCTGGCTTTTGATCAGCAGTGGGAAGTTTACTGGAAAAATGGGCAGAGACATTTAGAAGCCCCAGAGAAACTCAGACAATTGTGAACATATCAAAAACTAACTGTACATTTCTAACTATGTGAGGCCAGTCAGGAGTGTCAGGGATACATTCTTCAGTCCTTTATTTATTTAAAAAAATATATATTTTTTCCTTATAGAAAGCACTACCTTTTTAAATATGTTATGAATGATCTCTTGTATGAAATCTCATGGACTGCCATGTTTGTCCTCTTATTTCCAGTACTTTGCAGAGGTTCCAGAAAATGAAGTTGGGTATGAAGTTGCTCGTCTAACCGTCACAGATGAGGATACCTCTGGTACAGATGCCTGGCTTGCTGTATACAAGATAGTAAAAGGAAATGAGGCAGGATTTTTCAGTGTCCAGACAGTTAATGATAATATTGGTCTTGTGACAACAGCAAAGGTAAGCTAGGATTTGTTATATTCAAATTATAAATATGCACTGTACTTTTAAGGTATAGACAGGATATCATGTCAAAGAATGTCAGGAGCCAAACTGAAAAAAGGATATATATGTTATAAAGGAAAAGAAAACCCAAAGAGTCTACACTAAAACATTTTTCATGTGTCCCTGTCTATCGCTAACATGCTGTGGTGGCTCAGGGGTTAATACACAGTCATATGGCCAATCCCGCTTTGTCTTTTGTGCCCCTATAAACACTCAAAGAAATGTTCAACTAGCAGTATGGAAAGGCTCTAAAAACATGGAGTCAAATTTCCCCATTTAACACCCACACTATCAAGAAGGACACATACTTTAACAGAATGCTTATCTAGGAACCCTGCAGCTTGTCACCCAGTAGCAAATCTACACTAAAATAACTTAAAAAAGTATACAAATCTTAACTTATCAACATTACTGCACAGCATCTCCCAGCATTGACAGTACTGCTTATAAAAATTACCTGTCACGTAATGTATCTGTCAGCATCACTGATGAGATAATTTGTGATGTTAGCTATATTTGTGATGTTACCAGTGATGCCGTTGATGATGTCATTTGTGATATTTTTATGTTGTCATTTGTTGTGTCATGTCTGATGTCATCAGCAAAGTACATGGGAAGTAAAGTAAAGTTGGAAGAATATAACCTGTATTTCCTGGTTTTGTGCATTTGAGTGAGAACTTGATTTCCCATCATTTTTTCCAAATGATTAAAATGGAGCAGTTGATTTGCCCTAGAATTAATTTCTTAAAGTGATACAATTCTGGAGCAAGTCAACTGCACCACAGGGATCAAATAAAGTCTTGTTGCTTTAAATGGTGATTTTAACCAGTTGAATGCAGGATCTCACACTTGGACAGTGTACGTTGAGGTCAGAGACTTCCACTGAGCAGTGAACTGAGGCTGGGATGGCAGCAGTGTATGCTGGCAACTGGGAGAGCATGAAATATATATATATATATATATACATATCACAAAAATCACCTACACACATTGTGATACATATACCCACTCTCTGATGTGCTTACATCCCATGCCAAGATGGATCCTTGGGCTAAACCTACATGCAATAGCCAACAGTGGAGAGTATAGTTTATCATAATAAAACCTATGTGATCTCCATTTGATTCTATAATGTAATTTATCTGAAGCACAACAAAGTATGAGCCAGGATGAAATCTTAAACACCCTAGAGAATAATTTCATCTGTGTCTGTAGAGGGCAACCTGAATAACCCCTACCTGTGGTAAAATGTTCCCTACTGCATATTTGCATCATTTACGTTAGGACCATACATTATCTAATGTTTTAACTTTAAACACTAATATATCTCTGGTTCTATTATTCAAATTAACTAACAAAAAAAATAATCCATCAGTTAGTTTTATTTGAATTTATTTCTTTATTTAAGTATTTATGTATTTTGTTTATTGGTTTACAAAGTATTTTGCAAGGAAGAATAAATTGAAATTTCCCTTATTTTCATGTATGTGTTGGCTGTAGGTCTGACTGGTCCTAATTCACTAAAGAAAAGAGGAACAATTTTCATGCAAACCAACTGTACCATAGGGGAGAAATAACTCCCCTCTCTAGCACTCAGATTGTTAAGTGTTTGTGTCTCTTTCTCTGTCTGTGAATATATAGCCTACTAAAGTGCATAAACAAGAAAATTGAAAGTAATCAAGACACAGACTGGTGTTAAGGCCATAATGTTGACTGTTAAATTCAACCCATTTGAGATGGTGTTTCATTTAGATTATAGTAACATAGATCAGGGTTCGACATATTTCAGACGCCAGGTCACCATGGCGACTGAAAATTGTGACACACCCACATACTTCCCTGCATGTAGGGAAGCAGTTTCCCTACACTGCAGCACAAGTTTTAACATTTTTCTATATACACAATTATTCATATTAGCATGGGAGCTATAGTGTGTGTATATAAAAAACTGCACATAGTGCAGGATCTCTTAAAACCTGCAATATGTACTTTTAAAAAAAAAAAAAAAAAAAAAAAAAAAAGGATATCAGACCTCGTGGGGGGCCATCGGAACCCCTTCTGATGCCTCATTGGCCCAATAGTCGATCACCTCCTTCCTCTATCTCCTCCTCTTCAACCCGGTGTTCTACAAGGTCCTGGGTTGAGTAGGAGAATCCTGAAGACCCACATGATGCAATTCCTGAGGATCCTCCTACTCAGCCCGGACATTCATAGAATGCCGGGTTGAATAGGAGGAAGTAGAGGAAGGCAGTAATCGCTTTTCTGGTTACTGCATTGATAGCCTATCTTACTGGATAGGTGATGAATACCAGGGGAGCATAAGGGGGAATCCCGATGACCCCCACAAGGTCTGATTTTTTTTTTTTTTGGAGGGGGTGGGGGGTGGAAATTATACATAAAAAAAAAAAAATAAATAAAAAACATATGATCACTATAGCCTGGTCCCATGACAGCCATACCAGACTGGTTCCATTGGTATCACAAAGCACAAGATAAACTGATTGACCTCTTCCCGCCCTCACTCCCTTGCCCAGGCAGTGTCCATGGGGATTTGTGGCTACTTTGTATCACCTCATATACCTATAAGTATAAAAAATCTTTTTCAGTGTTATTTAGTTTTACAAAGTTATCTTTATGTTATTCAGTGTTATTTTTTTCCTTATCACTGAAGCACATGTTTTGTATTTATATAAAAACTGATATTCCTGTTTCAGGGTTTGGATTTTGAGGTGAAGAAGGAATATGTTCTCTTAATCACAGCAACAAACAAAGCTAATTTTTCGGTGCCGTTAACAACTTCCACTGCCACACTCAATGTACGTGTTACCGACGTGAATGAGGCCCCGATATTTGTACCACCAGTGAAAGAGGTTTCTGTCTCAGAAGATCTGCCCAGTGGTCAGGAAGTAGCTTCCTATACAGCACAGGATCCAGACAAGGCCCAGAATCAGAGGATACTGTGAGTAGCGCTATGTCAATGGAAACTCTCCACTCACTGCAGTCCGCTGTAAAGAGACAGCACTGTGCACAAAAGAAAAGAGGAACAATTCTGGAGCAAACTAACTGTACCATAGGAGAGAAATTAAAACTCCCATTAAATAGGGCTTTTAACCCATCGAATACTAGAAGGAGCTCCAACACATTGCTTTTGTGTTTGATGCCTTTCTAGCATTTGAAGGTTAAGAGCCCCGTTGAAATCAGTGGGCATCCTGGGATTATGTGTCCCCTACAATGCATTAGGTTTGCCCCAGAATTGCTCCTCCTTTGTTTTGTGCATATGGTTCAGTCAGTAATTGGCTCATGAGGAATGATGCTGTCTGGATATCATTCATGGTCTTCATAAAATAGCCAAATTATTAAATGGGGCATGTGTATTATAAAAATAAAGGTGGAACCATTCTGGGGCAAAGTAATTCCGCAACATGTGTAATATAAACATTTCCATAGACTTAACCCTTTTGAGTGCCAGGGAAGTGTGAAACGCATTGTGAAGCAATACATTGCACACCCCTTCTTCAACTCAAAGGGATAAATAGGCCTTTGAGCCTTTGCCCTCTGGCACTCAAAGGGTTAAACCCTGTGAATTGTGGAGAGGTCAAAAACACATTATGAAGTAATGTACTAAAGGCCAAAGGGGGTTACTTTTATAAATGTTGTGCCTCTGTTTTCCTCAGAATTGCTCTAACTTTGCCATTTTACTTATTCAACATAGAGGTTCTTGTGTGGAACAAGCTCAGAGCCTGTTTTGGACACAGGGACATTTTTATTAGGTGGTAATTGGGTCTACACTCGCTTTGCATCTGTCGAACGTGCATCATAATAGCAGTCTTCATATCATGCTCGTCAGGCAGAAAGGGGAGGGAACGGAGGTATTTATTTTCTTACATCTCTCAAACCATAACGGTTTGAGAGATGGGAATGAGGGCGTTAAGTATTTTTTTTATTATTCCTATCATTTGGCTTACAGTTTTTTGGGGGGTTTACTATCCCTTTAAAGTATTTGTGGTGCCAAAATGGTCTGCTCTGAAGGCATTCTGCCCCTGTATGCATTGTGCCTCTTTGTGGGGGCATAGTGTCCACTGTTCCTGTTTGAAAAATCAGTTTCATTGCCTTATTTATCACGTTTAAGAGGTGCAATTCCAGAGCAATGAAAATTGTGTGAATTCCCATTTGATATAAATGGGGCTGTTAATGTCTTGAATGCTAGCCTAGTCTCCAGCCTCTATAGCATTCAAGGCATTAAAAGTCCCATTTACATCAATAGGAATTATCAGCCCCCCCATGGGTGTAGTTGGTTTGCTCCAGAATTGCACCTCTTAAGCTTGCTCAATAAGGCCCATTGTCTTGTAAATGTTAATAAACATTGCTTCTATTTTTTATTTGGATTTTGGGGGTTTATCTCCTAAAATTATGAAGGGCAACATTAATGTAGAGTATTGACCTTTTAACTGAACCAGTCCATTGTGCCCCCTGCAGTTACAGTATCGGAAATGACCCAGCTGGATGGATTTCTGTGAACAAGGAGAATGGAATAATCACTGGAAACGGCAACTTGGACCGGGAGTCTAAATTTGTCCAAAACAACACCTACAAAGTGATCATCTTGGCTGTTGACAATGGTAAGGTATTCATCATTTTAAAGCTGTGGAAGTAAGGGTGCACTAAAGCTAGAATACAATTTGATACACAGGAAGGGAGTAAGCCACCACATCCGCACCAACTTTACAACCCACCCAGAGACAATAATGTCAACGTCCACTGCCGATTCAGCACTAATCAGGATCTGTAATCAATGTTTACTGCCTAGGCCTGCCCAATGCCAATATACTAAGCTATATAAACCAGAAATCCTCCCCTTAATGCTGCCTGCTCCATGAGGTGGTCAGTGGGGCAGTCGGTGGGGGTTTTGGGGGTATTTCTTTATTCAGAACTAAATTCTACACAAATGTAAATTAAATGTTAACTAAATATAGGAAATTGGTGGCAAGAGCTGGGACAGCATGGGGTTGTTTCATTTGTTTGTGATATGGTATACGAAAGAACATGTTACAACATTCACAAACTTTAAGATTTCATAAGGTGGCAGAACTTAAGACATATATCACATCACATGTGCTGTTTTTCGGCAGGCTGGAGGAAACACTGTATCTAATCAGGAGGCTATACTCAACTGTGTTAGGTACTTAAGGAATGCAAAGAAACATTGCTTCCCCAAGTCTAATGAAAAATACACATGCTATATCTACCGTATATCATATATTACTTCCTTTTGTGGTGTTAAAATGTTTGCATATTTAATGTGAATATTACAATGTAGTGTTTCATACAAGAGTAAGTGCTAGAATTATTTTAGTGTTAAATCTCCTTTAAATACCAAAATAAATATACAACTATTCACACTGTTATTTCTGCAGTTGGACGTACACATCTAGGAACAAGGGGCCATATTTATATAACTGGAGTTATTCTGGAGTAAACCATCTGCACCATAGGGGACAAATAAAAATTCCTAAATTCCCATGCAGTTGAATAGACCAGTTAAACCCCTTTAATGCTAGAGAAGTCACCATGAGCCAAAAGCCCTATTTAATTTAACAGGAATTTTGATTTGTTGCCTATGGTGCAGTTGGTTTACTCCAGAATATAAGCCAGTGGGCCTTAGGTATAAAGAGAAGCAATTCTGGAGCACACCAAATGTACCCCAGGGGACAAATAAAAATTCCCCAAATTCTCATTGATTTAAATGGGACCTTTAACCCCTTAACAACCCATGATTTACATGTACATCATGGGCTGTAGATCCGTAAAGGACCAAGGACGTACATGTACGTCATGGAATTCAGGGCTCCTCGCGCGGCTGCACGCTGTTCAGGGAGCCCTGAATTGGAACACATAAAAAAAAAAAAAAAATGGTCCATGGTCCTTAAGTGCTGGCTGCGTGCGTGCACGGCTGGTCCTTAAGGGGTTAAACCCGTGGAATGCTAGAGTGGTCTCTCACAGACAACCTCTCCAGAATACAGTTTATTGACACTCCATTTAAATCAAAGGGAATGCTTAGTTATCCCTTGTGGCGCAGTTGGTTTGCTCTAGAATTGCTGTAGGGGAAAAGTGCCACCGGATCTAGTTTTATTTGTAAGGATATGGATCTTTTTGTTTTACAAGCTGACCATTATTAGTATGTTTTCAGCCAGGCGCGTTACTACAGGGGATGCAGAGGGTAAAGTTGTGACAGGATAGTGTATAAAAAGGGGCCTATATTCCCTAGGGCCCAGCAGATTCTAGTCATACTCCTAGAAGAGCGGTTGCACCGGGGACCTCTAATGCATAGTTATACCACTGTTTCCAGCCCTGCTTATATTCATAGTGTAAAAAGTCAAGTGTTACTGATTGACTCATATCAGGCCTGAAACATTCCCAGACAAAAGCTGCCATCTGCTGCTGGATAAGAGGCAGCAATAAGGTGACACCTCACAAAGCTCGTGGCTGATGTGAAGTTCACCACTGCATTTTTACTTTTATTTTGTAAATATGCAGGTTGATTAACTAAGGCCTGAAGCAATTCGGGAGCAAACCAATGGCAACATAAGGGTATAAATAAACATTTCTAAAATGCCCATTGATCTGAATGGGACATTTAACCCCTTGAAAGCTAAAAAGGTCCTCTGTGCAATGTGAAGTAATGTGTTGGAGACTTCTAGCATTCAAAGGGTTAAAACTCCATTTAACCCAAAGAGAATGCTTATTTGTCCCCTATAGTGCAGTTGGTTTACCTGAGAATTACCCCACTTCTTTGTACATCAGCCTCATCAGGTTTCTGGGCGTTTTGTTTTTAGTTTGGGGGAGGGCATTTTCTTGGCTAATTTTTTTTTATGTGCGTTGATGATCTGAACATTTTTTGACCAAAATTAAACTAATACAGGGTTTGCAAGTTTAATTTATGCTCTGTAGAACACCTGCTAGTTCTCTTAGAACATAAATGTTTGTTTGTTAATAGGATCTCCACTTGCCACTGGGACTGGAACGCTTCTGCTTAACCTTCTTGATGTGAATGACAATGGACCCTATCTGGATCCTGACCAACTGTCTTTCTGCCAGAAGAATCCAGAACTACAGACACTTCATATTATTGACAGAGATCAATATCCAAACACCGGCCCATTTACTGCAGAGCTCTTGCGTGATTCCCATGAAAACTGGACTGTTACAGTGAATGGAGACAGTAAGTTGCCAGATATGGAGTGTGTGTGTGTGTGTGGGGGGGGGGGGTGTCACAACCGTAGTTTGGATGTAACAAACAAAATCCCATAGACAAGGAATCCTAAGTCCTCTTGGATGAACCAATGGCCACACCTCTACCCAAACATGTATCAAGTCCAATACACTGTTAGCCAACACAGAAAACAGCCTTAACTGGTGCACTTTTAAGCCAGTAGTGAACCCTGAGAAACATAAAAGAAGTGGTCTCTCTTAACCTCTTGGATACTAGTGAGATCTCTAACATTTTGCTTTGCAATGCATTGTAGACCTTACTACCATCTAAGGGTTAAACAATAACTACACCTGTTCTGCCTTTCTGCTAGGTGTGAGTACTCATGCTTAGACCCTAGCCAGGTCTCTCTGGCTTTTTCTAATCATACTCGTTCTCTCTGCCCCTCCAATCATATCTCTGTCACCCCTGCAGGCCTCTTCCACACTAGACACAATGTCTCTTTTCTCCACCTCTCAGGTCTCCTACAGCCAGGCCTACCCCCCAGCTTCTCCTCTAGGAAGATTTGTTCCTCCACTGCCCTCATAAACCATCAAACAAACATTTTTCTAAACTGATCTCACCGACTACATACAGGTGCTCCCCCCGCCCCCCAACACCACTCACATTACATAGAGACAAAAGAAAAAAAGGACAAGGAGCACCTCACAATGTACTAAGAAAAAAGTAGTGCAGTTCTGGGGCAAACCAACTGTACCAGAGGGATTAATTAAAATGTCCATGGAGTTAAATTAGGCTTTTATGCCCATTGCTTCTCAGTGCCTTGAAGCCTGCTCTGCAAAGCAGGGAGTTAGAAGCCCAATTTGAACCAAAGGTGCAGTTGGCTTGCTGCAGAATTGCTTTTGCCCTGTACAGAACCTAGGCATTTTATATAAAGTGGTGCAATTCAACAGAATCATAAAAACAAAAATTTCCTGCAGTCTGCAGGCTGTAAGTCCACCAACTTTTTGCTTGTAAAAAAAGTGTTCAACAATTTTTAATGATGACTCACCCTTAACATTTTTATCTCTGTGTTCCTTTACTGTCTGCCCCAATTTTATTATTGTACTACCTCCATAAACAAAATTAAACAAAAGATACACCAAGTAGGTCATCCTACGGTTAAATATGAAACACCTAAATGCATCAGACTATCAGAGGCAATGAGTGTGGATACCATGAAGAGTTACCACTTCAGATAAAACATTAAGATAATCCCCTAAATCCAGCTAGCACCGCCCAACCCTTAAAAGAACTATTTTATACTAGAAACAATGGGCCTTATGTATAAAAGCAAATTGAATCAATGTTGTTGTAACAACTGCACCATAAGGGAACACATAAACATTCCCAAAATTTCCATTGTTTTAAATTTAACCACTTGAATAATAGGGATTCTCTAATTGGAGTCCTCTCTATAATTCAAGGGGTTAAAAGCCACTTTAGATAATTTAGTTTTATTTGTTCCTCTATGGTGCTGTTGGTGTGGCCCAAAATTACTCCACTTGGCTTCTATCCATTAAGCTCTACATAGGTTCTCTTTTCCCATTGAGGATAGCTGTACAACAGAAATTAAAGTATCCCCAATACACTTTAACCTTCCATTCCTTGATAGAACTAGCTCATAGTGGGGCAGTACATCATAATGAAACATTTATACCCTCTGTATCACTTCTTTGCCTAAAACGTGTTCCTACTATCTCTAACCTATAATATTTTCCAAGCTTTTAGACCAGCCTATTTTACATTTTTATTGTAGAAAGTGCATATTATTTGAAGTTTTACATTGCTGCAGAATGTTTGATTCTATTTGATTATGTATGTCATATTTCAACAGATCTTGAGATACAACCTAAAAAGGAACTGGACATTGACAAATATGAGGTTCTTGTCAACATGAGAGACAATCAAGGACTGAAACAAGAGAATCGTCTAATAATTACTGTATGTCATTGTGAGGGTGACAGCATGAACTGTGTGGACAGGGCTGCCTTAGCGGGAGGAATCGGTATATCAACTATTCTTGGAATCCTCGGTGGCATCTTAGCACTTCTGAGTAAGTAAATTACTTCTGTAAACATAGTAATTTAGGTTGAAAAAAGACTTGCGTCCATCTAGTTTAACCCTTTTCCTATTCCTGTTTACCATCGTTGATCCAAAAGATAGCAAAAAACCCCCCTCAATATAGCAATTTAAAATTCTGCCTTGAATGGGGAGGTGGGGGGGAGGGTGGAATTCCTTCTTGATTCCAAATGGCAATCAGATTTCTCACTGGATCAACAAGCCCTAACTAAATATTAATCCCAATACTAATGTACATAGCCCTCTATGTTATGCTCTTTTAAATAAGTATCAGGCCCTTTTAAAGGCATCTAATGTATTTAATAGCACCACCTCCTCAGGAAGTGAATTCCATACCTTTATTGTCCTTACTGTAAAGAAACCCTTCCGCTGTTGTAGATTAAATCTCCTTTCCTCAAGTCTAAGCAGGTGGCCCCTTGTCCTGTGTACTGTTCTGTTAATGAACAGGTCTTTGGAGAGCCCTTTATATGGGCCTTGAACATATTTATATAGTGTTATCATATCCCCTCTAAGATGCTGTTTCTCTAGTGTGTGCAAGTTTAACTTTTCTAGCCTTTCTTCATAACTAAAACTTTCCATTCCCCTTACTAGTTTTGTAGCCCTCCTCTGCACTCTCTCTAGTTCTATAATGTCCTTTTTCAGAAAGGGCACCCAGAATTGAACAGCATATTCTAGGTGGGGTCTTACCATGGACCTGTAAAGAGGCATAATTATATCTTCCTCCCTTGAGTCAATACCCCTTTTAATACATGCCAATATCTTATCGGCCTTTGCAGCTGCTAGCTGGCACTGCATGCTACTGCTAAGTCTATTCCTTTTCATTAGTAGATTTCCCCAGAGAAACACCATCTAAACTATATGTTGCATTTTTATTATTATACCCAAAATGCATAACTTTACACTTGTCTATATTGAATCTCATTTGCCATTTGCCTGCCCAGTTACCCAATTTGTCCAAATCCTCTTGTAATGAAGACACATCCAGTTCAGACTTTATTACCTTACTTAATTTTGTGTCATCGGCAAACACTGATACATGGCTCCCTATGCCCTCTGGGAGGTCATTAATAAACAAATTAAAAAGAAGAGGACCCAAGACAGATCCCTGAGGTATTCCACTTATCACTTTTATCCAACTGGAGAACTTGCCATTTTCTACCACTCTTTGCATTCTATCTTTCAGCCAATTTCCGATCCACACACAAACATTTTCCCCTAGGCCTATTTCATTCAATTTGTACAGTAACCTCTTGTGCGGAACTGTATCAAATGCCTTGGCAAACCACTACACAACAACCTAATCCACTAATTTAAAGGGACCTGGCAACCTATAATAAGTTTATTTACTTAAAAAAAAAAATAATAATAAAAAAAAAAAATCTGCCTATATGTTTTAAAAATGCAGTATTTTTGGCGATTTCAGCTATTTAATTCTGTGGTGTGATGTCAGTTCAGGACAGGCTGAGGTACAGCTCTGTACCGGAGCCTGCCAATCTCAGCTTGTTCCCCTCCCCAGTTGTTCCCAGTTAGTTCCAACGACAACGGAGGAATCCAGCATGTGAGCTGGAGCGATCTCATTGGCAAGAGAGAGCTCCGACTCACATTCTGGATTCCTCCATCAGAGGAGGTAACAGGGAACAACTGGGAAGGAGAAGAGACAAAGATTGACAGGCTGCACCACAGCCTGTCCTGAACTGACGTCATGGAACAGAATTAAATAGCAGATTTTTTTTTTTAATCCAGATTCAAAATGTATTGCCATGGAAGATTTATTTAAGAAGTGGTTTAATGGAGATGAGAGTTCCCCTTGAACTAATCAGCATATTGTGCAGGGAATTAGCATAACATATAAACAGTTGGAGGGGGTTATTAAAGGCAGACAGCAAAATTATTCTGGGATCTGAATCCACTTTTTACACAATTCAATTGGTAGATACACCAGGGGGGTTATGCACTATGGCATCATAAACAGGTGATAAAGCGGAGATGACTTCTCCACTTCATATGTTATTCTATGGAGCTAATTCACGAACATTTCTTAAGTTTTGGAGATATTAGTGCATAGGCTCCATAATAACATAGGGACTGTGATATCACTGGAGTAGTCTTCTCTGCTTTATCATATTTTTATCATGCCTTACTGCATAAAACCCCCTGATCTCCCCTTTTAGCAATCTGCATTCTTATACAAGTCACAATTACAACCGCCAAACCCTTAAAACAGAAACAACCCAGATCTTTGTCATGGAGCAATATGCAACGTTGTACTATACTTAAAGAGCTCACACCTTTATTAATCTCTATACAGTGTTCCTTAATGTGTTCTCACCTAGGGCATGTTGTTTTGCCTATGTACCGTAAAATCTCAGGTATAATACGCACCTGTGTATAATACGAAGGTGTATATTATACCTGAGATTTTAGGGGAAAACAAGAGTGCCTATGTATAATGCGCACCCTTGTTTTCCCCTCTCATGAAAAAAAAAAAAAAATTAAGCTGGCCAGAACCCTTCCCTCCCTCCCACGGCCCAATTCTCTCTGACAATAATTACTTGCCACCACGTCTCCACAGAGGTCCGCGCTGACAATGAGGCTTAGGGTACTTCCTTCCACTGAAGTACCCATCTTCCCAGTGGGCGGCAAGCTTGCATTTGCCGCCCGCTTCCCTCATGGGCTTTCAGGACCTTCCGCCTCCAGCCAGTGGTAATAGAAGCGGAAGGTCCTGAAAGCCCATGAGGGAAGCGGGCGGCAAGCTTGCATCAGCTTATAAGTTGACCTTATATCAAAGAATATATTACTTCATTTACAGTCATCTGGGGGAGGGATAACATAGAGGTACCTTTTATCTAATGACAAATTATGCAATACATATGTTATTCTGTGGTGCTTATGTACTAAGATTTTTCAAGTTCATGGGCTCCATAGCCATAAAGTGTTTATCACACTGATAAAGTCATCTCCTTTTTATGCACCTTTACATCTCCCCCCAGCAGTCATTTGATTACTATGCTACAATGTAACACTTTAAAGGGACTGTAATGTCCCATCAAAAAATATGCTTGTTTTGTAGAGGTTTAAAAAAATAAGTTATTTGGTACAAATCCTGTTTCTCAAACTGCTATGGTTTGAGAGATATTCGCTTCTAAAGTTTCTCCTGACAGCAGGAGATTCGAGTCGTGAGACACGAGGAGGCTCTTCAGCAGAGCCAAAATCATGTTAGGCACACTTTGTAGACCTGTCCAATGAAGTAATTATTTTCCAATAACGCAATTTCGGCTCTGCTGCAGAGCTGCTGGCTGGTCCCAGGATCTCCTGCTGTCAGCACAGCGCTGACGTCAGGAGAAGGGGAGGGAGGGGGATTTTACATATGAATATCTCTCAGACCATAAAGGTTTGAGAGATAGGATTTTGTGCCAAATAATGTATTTTTTAAACATCTACAAAACAAGTGTAATTTTTTTATGGGACATTAGTGTCCCTTTAAGGGTCAGAGTGCTGCACTCCTCTCTGGTTCTTAAAGGGTAAAGCTGTTACACTGTTTTTCAAAAACCTGGAGGAAGTAGTTACACTCCTCATTTCCTCCTGTGTCTGACATGGTATAATATAGTGTAACCCCCAGACTGGGTAGTGAGGAGTGGAATGGAGACTCCCCACTGCCAGATGAACAACTAATGTAATGTTGTATCATAATTACTATCAAAGTATTGGGACTTTTTTGTTCAAATCTGAGCAGGATTTTCACATAAGAGCACCTTGTATTTTAATTTCACTAAGCCTTATGCATAAACCAAAGTGGAGCAATTCTGGGGCAATCCAACTGCACCGTTGGGAACAAATACAATTCCCATTAATTTAAATAAGGCCTTTAACTAACTGAATGCTAGAGAGGTCTCCAACACACTTCTTCATAACCTCTACAGCTTTCAAGGATATAAGAGCTCCAAGTTAATCACTGAGAATTTTTTTGACATTTTTATTTTTCTCGTATTGTGATGTTCGTTTGCCCCAGAATTGCTCCAATTTGATTTTTTTTTTTACATAAAGCCCAGTGTTTGTTTAATGCTTATGGGAATAATGTTTGCTCAATATTCTTTTTTGCCTTTCCAAAATACTTGCTACAGCTGTATGGCTTAAATGTTTTGTTTTTGGTTTAGTATTGCTGCTGCTGATCTTGCTGTTTGTGAGACGTGGTAAGAAGAAACCTGCAGAAGTCCCATTACTAGCTGATGATGACACTCGAGATAACGTGTATCATTATGATGAAGAAGGTGGTGGTGAAGATGACCAGGTAAAAAACAATTAGCGGTCTTTAAAATTTACCAGGGGTGGTGAATCTGTCTTTCCAGCTGTTGTTGTTGGACTTAAATTCCCATCCTCCTCAACTGGCCTATGGCTGGCTGACAGAAACAATATTAGGAACACTACTCATATCCGTGCTAGTAAACATGAACCAAATCATAAAGAACTCACCGAGGGATATGTTGCTTGCAGACCCGGAGCACCTTCCTGTAACCCAGGCCAAAGGCTGCTGACAGACGAAATAGAACAAATAAGGGAGAGCTTCTACAGGTCTGCGATCTTCAAACAGCCACAACTCCAGCATGTAAAAAATGATGTTTATTGTATCAAAAGCAGTAAAAGCAAAAGTTGCAAACTTTTGCTTTTACTGTTTTTCATACAATAAACATCATTTTTTACATGCTGGAGTTGTGGCTGTTTGAAGATCGGCAGTCCTGTAGAAGCTCTCCCTTATTTATGCTATGGCTTACAGAAGCCGAGGAAAGCTGTATCACAGCAATAGCCATAGAGCCATGTGTTGAGAACTCCTGTAATACACAAAATGTCATTGTTTCAGAGTTCAATAGCATATTTATTGTCTTTGAAGGAATATGACCTAAGTCAGCTCCACCGGGGCCTTGACGCTCGTCCAGATGTGATACGTAACGATGTTGAGCCAACATTCTTCGCTGCTCCCCAATACCGACCTCGTCCAGCCAATCCTGATGAAATTGGGAATTTCATTGAAGAGGTGAGTAACGTCTTAAAGAGATAGCAACTGTTTATTTTAAATGTACATATTCTACAAGTGAATAATATGTAAAGTCAAAATGCCCATACTTTTGTATTATTTTTTCATCTTCTCCTAATTTCTTACACTTTCTATACGTGACAGTGAGTTCCCTGAATCAGTTTTCAGAGAGCTTTCTGTCAGTGAATGTGACAGCAGAGATAGTGATACAATGTGAAAAAGATAAAATGTAGACAAGACTTCCTCCAGTCTATTCAATGCAGTATACAGCCCTCTGTTCTGCAGGGATAGTGTTACATTGTATCACTAACCCTGCTTTCATAGTCACTGACCGAAAAGCTCTATGGAAACATGAATTCAGTGAGCTCACTGGCAGGGACATAAACGTGAAAACAAAATAGGTAAGGATGAAAAAAAAGCAATCTGACTTTACAAGTTCTGCTCTTGTAGAATATGCAACATCAAACTAAAAGGCTATCAAAATAGGAGTTATTTAACAAAAAAAGTATTTATTTTCATCATTCCTTTCTAGTGTGCTTAGTTGCAATATTTTATTAGCAAATGCACATATATAGGGCCCAATTTATATTTCAAGTGCCCCTAAGCAAGGAATCCTAGGAACCCTGAGCCCTACCTGGTGCCACATCCCTCTCCTTACTTCACTCTCAGTCTTATCCACACTTTCCCAGTAAAGAAAAATGTGTTTAGTTAAACTGAGTTTGTTCAGTATTGAATCTCAGCAATAGTAAAGCAAACACCCCTTCAAAGGGAGTGATAAAGACACAGAGTCCCTGATCCAATGGCTTTTTACAGGCATTAGTATCATAAAAGAGATAAGGAGGACTTATTCAGAGTGCTACCCTCTTCTTGTTTAAAAAAAGAGTTTAAAGTGATAGTAATGGATCAGTATAAGTAAACTGAATATATTGTAGATATTAAAGCAGAACTTTCAAATGTTAATAAGTCATCACTGAAAAGCATATGGTAACTAGCTTGAAAAGACGTGTCTTACCTATAAAAAGTGGCAGATTATGACAAAATCTTTACTCTTTGGAGACTGATAGGCAGGTTAGTGCAGTCTGCGCGCCTACGCCATCAGTCTCTTCTGGTTATCTTGTGGCACACTTCAGTGCTTTACAGGAGGCCGGGACTGACAGCGCAGGCACACAGACAAGTTGTCTGCGCAGTTACCTGTCTTCCTGTCTCCAAAGGGTAAAGCTTTCTTTATAATCTGCCACTTTTTATATGTAAGACACGTATTTTCAAGCTAGTCGCCATATGCATGATTGAATGGCGACTTAGTAACATGTGAAAGTTCCACTTTAAAAAAATAAAATAATTGAGGCCAGTCCGATCTCTCAAACCTTTATAGTTTGAGAGATATACGATTACAAAGTTCCCCCTCCCTCCCCTTTCACAGACGTCAGGCTCTATCTTACAGCAGGAGATCCTGGTCCTGGGACCGGCCAGCGGCTCTTCTGCAGAGCACAAATAGCGCACTCTAAACAGAAATACTTCATTGGTACGGTCTAGAAAGTGTGCTTGCAAACCAGGCATGGGGTGTGCCATGGCAACCCCATTACCGTGCACAGTCACACATAAAATAAGGTGCACTGCACCCAACTGAGCTGTGCACAATGTGACTGTGACTTTTGGTGGTCACGCAGCATGCTCAGTTTCCATACATGGGAACTTTTAAAATTAGATGAACCTGAGATCTTTGAAATATTAACCCTTAAAGCTGCCCATGATGTAGATTTTATGCAACGTGTACCTGCTTGCACTAACACAGAGGTGATTCTGTTGGTCCTCGAGGAACCTTTAACATGCTACAATTTAAAGATCACACTGCTTAAACAGAAGACAAGCAGGACATATCCCATTGTCTTTATGGTACAAATGGCACTAATTTAGAGACTAAAGAAACATCTAATTGAGGTGATCATATAGTAGGTAACACAGGGCTCTCTTACACATAGAATTTTGGCCAAAACCCTGAGAGTTCCCAGGTATGTCAATTTTTTCTTGATGCATCAGACTCTTTCAGTGCCAGAGAGGTGAGCAATGCATTGTACAGCACAACTCAAAGGGTAAATGTAAACCAAATCCCCAAGTTGTCACCCCCCCACACCCCTTGCTGAAGCACTGCTATATGAAATCTCCTTTTGACACAGGCTTTCTCCATTACCTTTTTTTAGAACCTGAATGCGGCTGATAATGACCCCACTGCTCCTCCATACGACTCCCTTCTAGTGTTTGACTATGAAGGCAGTGGCTCGGAGGCTGCCTCCCTCAGTTCTCTGAACTCCTCCAACTCTGACGCCGACCAGGACTATAGTGCTTTGAATAACTGGGGACCCCGTTTCACCAAGCTGGCAGACATGTATGGCGGAGACGAGGATTAGGACATGCACTACACTAAGCATTTTCATATGGACTCTTAAAATTACAAACAGTGACTAAAAGATTTCGCTGTATAAATAACCAGTGCTGAAGAACTACGTGTCTTGCCTTATTCTCATGACAGATCTTCAGCGTGACATGGGAAATCAGCTTGGTTCCAGCAGCAGAATCATTTTCCATTTGTCAAAAAATTGTGATTTTGTATTTTTTTTTTTTTTTTTTTTTGTTATCCTTTGACTTTATGCGCCTGTAATTTGCCAAAAGAAAGCATACATCTTTGTTATTTCTAATTTAAAGGAATACGAAATATTCTCTTTACAGTGTACCAAAATGATTTCTGAAAGGACAAAGGCAAATATGGATCCAGACAGTTGGTATATGATAGGTCTCTCAAGTGTGATTGTATCCTGTAAACTTTGGGAAGCCAAACGTGGATTACAAATATTTAAACCAGTAGGGAGCAACCTGCTGATCTCCAGCAGTTATAGGATTACAACCCCCATCATCCTTAGCCAGCCAATGGCTAGCTGAGTTGATGATGGGAGTTGTAGTCAAACAATAGCTAGAGTGACACACATTGCCCACTGCTGGTGTAGACATTCTGGACCTTATACAGGAAGCTAAAGATGTTCAATACTGAGGCAAACAACCGCACCCTAGGAGATAAAGGAAAATTCCCTTTGCTTTAAATGGGACTTTTAACCACTTGAATATTAAAGAGCTCTTCACAATGTGTTGGAAACCACTCTAGCATTTAAGGGGCTAAAATACCAATTTAAATCAGTGGGAATATTGGTTTGCATCAGAATTGCACCTCTTTAGCTTCCTGATTAACCCTTTGAGTGCCAGAGGGGTAAGCAGTGCATTGCAAAGCAATGCGTTGCATACCTCTCTAGCACTCAAAGGATTAAGGATCTCTGTGCTTGTTATGCATTATAATGCAGAGGTGGTATTGCTTCAGTATTATCAATATAAAAATAAACTGAAGTTTTTCTTATTACCATCCTATATAATAATTCGCCAAGTTGTGTGTAACGCCCGACATGCGCAGTAGACACTGCTGCGCGTGCGGCACTCACAGGCAGTGGAGACTGCCCGCGCCGCGGCTGATACAGAGCTGGGCGCTCTGAAGGAGCGTCCAGCTCTGTATCAGCCGAGGCGCGGGCAGTCTCCACTTCGTGTGACTGCCCCGCGACCGGCTGCCTGAGGCACTGTGGCCCGTGTAACGGGCTGTTCAACTAGTTTATTTATAAAGTGCCAACATATTCTGTAGTGCTATACAGTTCTTTCCTGACTGGAACAACAGCAGTTGTGATTACAATTTCCCCAGCCTTGTCCTACTAGCCAAACTGAATCCATCCATTATACTGTGGGTGCACAAAGTACATTGACAGCTTCAGGGATTTACTGTGTTTGCATTGTTGTTTCTGATAGGTATACTTTTTATATATAAAAATAAAGACATTTATATATTCTAAAGAAGCAAGCTTTTTTTTTTTTACTGTATGCTTTGGACAGTTTCTCTTTATAAATCAAATGGTGAATTAATCCAAATGGTGACATTCACCATATACACATTTATAACTCTTCAACTGCCAGAGAGTCTCCATTGGATTCACCTCTCCAGCAACCAGTGAACACTGGATGGAGCTAGTCAACAATGAAAGGGTTAAAAATGACCAAGGGTGGGAACCTATGCATTGTTACTACACTTAATCCCAGGTGAAGGGCAATATGTATCAGTTATATGGGGTATATTAATGAGTCTTTGGAAAAACTCCAAATTAAAGAAAGAAATTGTAAAAATCTATCAAGATCAGGTGACAAATTACCGTCAAGTAGCAGAGAACTTTTATTAAGGAAAAATATATGTTATATTGAATTTCCTGCTGAGTAAAACAAGGGCACTTCCACTGCTGGGAGATTTTCTAATCAAATAATAATAATATAATAAGTTCACACTGACCCTACTTCTACAAGAATGCTTTTACTGTGATCCCCTTTCTACCACTGCACACCATAGAACTTTGCAGGCTTGTGCATTTATCTTCACGCTGATTGACACACAGAACATTTTATTCACTTTCCACAGAGCCTAGGAAACTGCAGCTGCACTGCTATCAGTGGTGAATCTAGGGAATGAGAGTAGATCATGGGTAAGTCACCCTAGGCAAAGAAAAAAAGAAACTCACAGCGCTAGCACACCATAATATATAAATTCAAAACAAGAACCCAAGTGAATAAGGTACGGAGAGCATCAAGGAATAAGGGGGTTCTCCAAGTCCTGACTTCTGATATTCAGTTTAAAGTCACAGATTGCCTCTTGGCTATCTCAGCCTGGATGGCTTATAGGCACCTCAATCTCAACATGTCTAAAATGGAGCTAATCCTCATCCCACCTAGGCCTGATCCAGTAGCGCCCTTCCAGGTGACGGTAAATGGCACTACCATAAAGCCAGTATCAGAACCATGTTGCATAGGGGTGACAATTGACACTACTCATCTCATACTCTCCTCACATCAATGCCATTCCTATATCCTGCTGCTTTCTCGTGTGTAACATAGCAAAAATATGACCTTCCTCTGTTCCTCCACAGCTAAAAGTCTTACATAAGCACTCATTCTTTCCTGCATGGACTACTGCCTTCTACTCGCTGGCCTTCCATCCAATTTAATCCATTTAGAGTGCTGCAGCATGAATCACATTATTGTCACCTAGGTTTGTCCCTATGGACAAATGGGTATCTTACACAATGTTGTTTCTCTCATTCAAGACCCTTCTCTCCTCTACCCCTTCCTACATTTCTATGCTGATCTCCCACTATATCCCATCCCGCCACTTACAGTCAGCTAATGACAGTCTTCTCGCTTCTTCCCTTTTGTGTTTACACTAGGGATAAGGCCTGTTCCTGTGCCAGAAAAGGTAGGTAAGTAGGAGAAGGCCTCAAAAAAAAATTTGAGGGAAAATGATTAGAGGAGGGGTGAAACTGGGAGAGATGCTGATGGTGTGGCCCCAATTTGGGATCCTGCATAGTACCCTATGGAGTCTTAACCCTTTGAGTGCCAGAGGGGTATGCAACGCATTGCTTTTCAATGCGTTGCGTACCCCCTCTGGCACTCAATGGGTTAATCCAGCTTTGAATAAGAGTACTACATTTTGTTGCCTCCAATGTACTGCAATCTACTGAAAAATCTTAAAGAGCAGTAAACGTAGCATGCTTGTTTCTACAGAGCAAATACATTACTATCCCTTTAAATGTAAGGTTATGCTTCACAAAAACAGCAGCTCCACTTAATCTTCATAGTATTTGAGCCACAGAGAGTGTTATTTCAATACTGTCAGAGTAATTGAATGATAAAGTATCCCCCGCCCCTTTTACCTAGTGTAACACTTCTCTCCTCAGTTGTGGAATCTGATTGTAAGACCAGACAGATAACAGCAGGGGACAATCTTCTTACTCTGAGAACAATGAAAACCCTGCCACCCTTGACAGGTTTTTCAGCTTTTTCCCTTATCTTAATTGAAGATTATGTCTCTCTGCAGTCTACCTTGGCCCTGGTTCTTTGAACCTACTGCACCAATGGAAATTCAGCCCTTCCTGCTATTTTGCACAAATTTCAGCTACAGGTTCCTTATCTTAATGTAACGTAAGATATGATATTATGGACCATATGCACAAAACAAATGTGGGAAAATTCTGAGGCAAACTAAATACACCCTGGATTAACACATTAAAAGGACAATAACACCTAAAAATGTTATTAGATTCTAGGATTTAAATATCATATACATCTGAAAAAATGTAGTTACTTTATGTTAGAGCCCCAAAATCTAATCCTAAATATGCATTTCATTGCATGTGCAGGCTTCACTATAGAGACATACTTCGGTTGTTTGTGCAGAGATAATGATGCTTCCTTTAGGGCCTCCTCAGATGCATCCATCCTCCTCAGAACATCTGCAGTGTGTTACCTGTCCTTCCTCAGGAATGTGCTTCTCAAAAGGTTTTCATTTTTCATGGGGGGGGGGGGCAGCTGGGTCTCCCTATGGGGTCTTGCCATATTGCCTCCAATTCAGGAGAAAAGGACAAATGGATCTTTTCTGGCCATCCCCTTCTTCTAGCGGAGTCCTCACTATGGCTTCTTTGTTGTTTTTAGCGACAGCAGTAGCTGCATCCCTTTTGCCCGCTGTAACGTATTGTATCAGTGGCCATATTCCTTCCAGCATGTGCGATCCACAGACCAGAAGTTTTATTTCCAAGTATCTAGAGAGGGTGGGCTTCTCTCTAGCAGGCTTCTGCCTTGAGATAAAGGTATGTTTTGCCATCAGCATTCCCCCCCCCAGCCGCCGGTAGACTCTCAAGCTTTCTTTTCTTACTGGTAAGACTGTGAGCTGATTTTGGGACTCACTTCTGTTCTCTTCCATTGCCTTTTTGGTGTGTATGAGTTTTCTAACTTGCCTTTCTTTCCCTGAAGATGGCTTTACTATTGGCACTTGCCACAGCTATGATAGTTGGAGAAATGCAAGCATTCATTAATGAGCCATTTCTGCTCTTGAAGTCTGATTTAATTATATGAGAATTCCTCCAGAATTAAATTCCGAAAAAATTCCTTCAAGTTTTCATAGAGACCAATGTGTCTTCTTACCTTCCCATTTTCCCTAATCCTGGGTCAGAGAAAGAGACATTACTGCATAATCTGGATGTCATACCTTGTCTACTTATCTATCTGGACAGAACAAAGAGTTTTAGAACCTCCATTTCACTTTCTGTCAACTTATTTGGTATTCACAAAGAAAAATAGGATTTTAGTCTTACCTGTTAAATCCTTTTCACTTAGTCCATACAGGTCACTGGTACTCTGGGAGGCGTAAGTCCCCTTTAATAGGCAGGAACAACTATGCAAATAATTTGCAAGGGGCGGAGCCTCCCCTCTTACTTAAGCCACCTTCTGGCCAGAGCCACTTTAGATTGATTTGAGACCCTAAAACTGACCTCAGGTAAGCAAAAAGAAAGACTCCTGTGAGCATGCCCGAACGGTCTCCCACTGAATGCCACAGGAGAGCCAAGACTGGTCCCTTGACAGGGTGGGAGACCAGTGACCTGTATGGACTAAGTGAAAAGGATTTAACAGGTAAGACTAAAATCCTATTTTCACTGTCGTCCAATACAGGTCACTGGTACTCTGGGATGTACAAACATTGAGCTGATCCAGAGGCGGGAAGTAAGGCAAGGACCAGGCGCAAGGCCCAAGTCACTAGAACTGCTATGACCAGTTAATAACATAGCCCAACTGTAAGTGTCAACGGACACCAACCAAGGGAACAATCCCTGAACTAACACAGCACACGGAACTAGAGCCAACCGGGCTCAACAGTAAGGAAGCACTAAGGATCACAGAGCGGAAGACCTACACAGGCAAGACTGCCTCCAGGACCTTCCTTCCAAAACTGGCATCAGCCGACGCCAGTACATCAACTCGGTAGTGCTTTGAAAAAGTGTGCACAGAGGACCAAGTGGCCGCTCTGCACAGTTGATCAGCAGAAGCTTGATTCTTGTAGGCCCAAGAGGCCCCAATAGATCTGGTGGAATGGGCAGTCACCCGGAAGGGAACATGCTTATTCCTCAACTTATAGGCTTCACGGATAGTAGCCTTAATCCAAGAGGCAATGGTAACTTTGGAAGCCGGTCTCCCTACCCTAGGCCCCTCAGGAATGACGAATAGAGCGTCAGACTTCCTGATAGACTCGGTGCGATGAACATAAAACTTGAGGCAACGCACCACATCCAACAGATGGAGATCTCTTTCCTTGTCAGATGAAGGATTAGGGCAGAAAGAGGGAACCACAATCTCCTGATTGATGTGAAACTCGGACACAACCTTGGGTAAGAATTCCTTGGTAGTGCGAAGCACAGCCTTATCCTTGTGGAACACCAGGTAAGGAGGTTTACAAGACAAGGCCTGTAACTCTGCTACCCGGCGCACTGACACAACAGCCAAGAGGAAGGCCATCTTCCAAGTCACAAGACGTAATGGAATGGAAGCCAAGGATTCAAACGGTGGTCGCTGTAGAACTCCCAGCACCAAATTGAGATCCCACTGGGGAGCAGGACTCTTAAAGGCAGGTCGAACATGAGTCACACCCTGGAAGAAGACTTTCACATCAGGAAGGACAGCAATCCGTTCCTGGAAAAACACAGACAAGGCAGAAGTCTGAACTTTGAGGGAACTCAGACTGAGCCCCTTATCCACACCGTCCTGCAAGAAGGCCAGGACAGTGGGAAGATGGAAGTCAAGTGACAACTTCTTGTCAGAGCACCATGTCACGAAGGTTGACCATATGCGATGATAGATCTTGGAAGACACAGGCTTACGAGCACTGAGCATCGTCGATACCACAGAAGGAGAAAAGCCTTTCTTTGCTAGAATCGAGGATTCAACCGCCATGCCATCAAATGGAGAGAGTGAACATCCTCTTTCCACAGATACCCCTGAAGAAGCAGGTCCGGACGGGCTGGAAGTGGGATCGGATCCTTCACTGACATGGCCATCAATTCCGGAAACCAGGACTGGCGAGGCCAGTTTGGAGCAATCAGGATGACAGGACAACGTTCCCTCTTCAACTTCTGGATAACTCTGACCAATAGAGGAAGAGGAGGGAAGATGTAAGCCAGAGGGAAGTCCCAAGGGATCGACAAGGCATCCACTGCTAGAGCAAGGGAGTCCCTCAACCGGGAGCAAAACACCGGAACCTTCCTGTTGTGTCTGGTAGCCATCAGATCCACCACAGGCATCCCCCACCGTTGAGTGAGCATGTGAAACACCTCTGGGTGAAGAGCCCATTCTCCGCTGTCGACGGTGTGACGACTGAGGAAGTCTGCCATGACGTTGTCCACGCCTGGAATATGAACTGCAGAGATGACAGGCACGTGATCTTCTGCCCAAGACAAAATATCCTTGACCTCCCACCAGGCGGAACCGCTTCTTGTGCCGCCTTGCCTGTTGATGTAAGCCACCGCCGTGGCGTTGTCGGACTCCACTCTGATCGGAAGACCGGTCAATTGAGACTCCCAGTGCCTCAGGGCTAGCCGGACAGCTCGAAGTTCCAGAACATTGATGGAGAGCATGGATTCCTCCAGACCCCATTTCCCCTGAGCACTGAACCGACCCCAGACTGCACCCCAGCCCCGAAGGCTGGCATCCGTAGTGACTGTGGTCCAAGGAGGAACTAGAAAGGATTTCCCTTTCAGGAGATGAGAGAGATCTAACCACCAGTGCAGACTCGACTCGACATGAGGAGGAAGAGAAACAGACAGATGTTGATGATCTGGATGATTCTTGCACGTCTGGATCACAAATCTCTGAAGATCCCTGGAGTGGGCCATGGCAAATGGTACTGCTTCGATTGTGGAAATGAACTTCCCCACTAAGGACGACAACTTCGGTACTGGAATCTCGTCCATGTCCAGAATTCCAGCCACTCTGACAGCTATATGGTGAGCCACGTCCTCTGGAAGAAACACCATGCATTGGCGAGTGTCGAACAGGAGACCCAGGAACAGAAGCCTCTGAGATGGAATCAAGTCCGACTTGTCCAGATTCAGGATCCAGCCATGACGGTTCAGGGTGTGCATGCACATCTGTAATTGCTGAAGGAGAAGCTCCGCTGAGGAGGCCTTCAGTAGGAGATCGTCCATGTAGGGGGTCACTCTGATCCCATCCTGATGTAGCACCGCTATCAAGGAGCCCAACACCCTCTGGAAGACCTGAGGGGCTGAAGTCAGCCCAAAGGGGAGCGCTGCAAACTGAAAGTGTCCCCTGTGGCAGGCAATCCTGAGATACCGCCTGCTCTCTGGATGAATAGGGATGTGAAGATAAGCATCCTGAAGGTCCAGGGAGGCAAGAAACTCCCCTGGAGACATTGCTGCAATCACAGAGCGCAGGGACTCCTGGCGGAAGTGGGAAGTCACCACATAGGCATTGAGATCTTTGAGATCCAAAATGGGACGGGCTCCTCCGTCCTTTTTGGCTACCACAAACAGGTTGGAATAAAATCCTGAACCTGTGTCCCCCTGAGGAACCGCCTCCAGGACCTCTTTGTCCAAGAGATCCTGAATAGCGTCGTCGAACAGACGCCTTTTTGTGGGTTCCTGAGAAGGACGAGTAAAATGGAACCGAAAAGGAGGAAGGGAAGAGAAAGGGATCCTGTATCCCTCTGACACCACCTGAAGAACCCATGGGTCCGCCACTGACTCCTCCCAAGTCCGGCGAAAGATGCGGAGACGACCGCCTACAGCCGGATGCGGACCCGGGTTCGGCGAGTCATGCCGAAGCAGTCTTGGAGGTCTTGGCCTTGGAGGCAACTTTGGGCCTCCAGGACTGTTTGGGCTTGGAGGAGGAGCGCGTAGTGGGAGGACCCGTTTGGGCCGAGGAGCGTGTCTCAGTCTGAAAGGAACGAAAGGACCGATTGCGTTTGGCTGAAAACTTTTTCTTAAAGACTGAGGGTAGAAGAGTACTTTTACCGCCAGTAGCCTCACTGATCATCTCTTTGAGTTCAGACCCAAAAAGCAAATTCCCCTGAAAGGGCAAGGAAAGCAAAGCTTTCTTAGAGGCTGTATCAGCAGACCAAATTTTCAGCCAAAGAGCGCGTCTAGCCACCACAGAAGAAGTGGAGGCCCTCGCCATCATGCGCACAGCATCAAAAGCAGCGTCAGCAACATAGTTCTGAGCTTCAGTGATATTAGCAAGAAGCTGCAACTGTTCAGATACCGGCGCATCCTGGCGAACCGCTTCAGTCAGTCGTTCAGTCCAGGCCGCAATAGCTCTATTAACCCATGCCACAGCAAAAGTGGGGCGCATGGCTGTGCCAATGGAGGCAAAAATAGACTTAAGAGAGAGCTCTAGTTTCTTATCCGTCCAGTCCTGCAAGGCAGAGGCATCTGAGACAGCCAAAGCAGTAGATTTGGATAGTCTAGACACAGGAGCATCCACTTTGGGAGGATGAACCCATTTTGCCAGCTCCGCCTCAGGAAAAGGGTAAAGTTTAGCAAACTTTTTGGAGACAGAGGAAGATCTATCAGGATTCTTCCATGCCTCAGAGACCAGACGGGCAAGAGTAGGGTTAGTTGGAAAACAAACAACTGGTTTAGATGGCTTTTTCTGAAAAACATCAGTAGGATCATAAGTGGATTCCTGAGTCAGAGGAAGGTTGAGCGTATTCAGAACCGCTCTGATCAGACCCTCAGCCGAAACTTCAGGGTCACACTCATAGGGGTCCCCAATGGACCTGTTAGATTCAATAACAGTACGTTCCTCAGCATCAGAATCCTGTAAAAGTTCTTCTTCAGAAGAATCAGTGATATCAGGAGCTCCCTGTGGCTTAGGCAGGGAGGTCCTGATAGTAGAGGGGGTCTGCCAGACCTGGAGATCCCCCTGTATCTGAGAGGGAAAGAGTTGAAGCGTGGATCTGAGATCCCTAGTGGCAGCTTTAAACTCCCTCACCCAAGATGGCTCAATAGCGTGGCTGGGAAGCCCAGGGTTGCTATCTTGACCAGTACAATTAGGGCATAGATCCCCCACATTATCGCCATCCAGCCCAATGTGGCAAGAGGAGCAAAACGCCATGGGGGTAGCAGACCCCCCATCCTCCTTAGACTTGGGTCTAGCCCCTAGCTCCAGTGAAGTAGACATGCTCACAGCGTCAATATACCCCACTAATAACACTATCACCCAGAAAAAGTGTTAAAGATTAAAGTTTCACCCCAGAAATGTTCTAAAAACGGACTTATCTGGCCAGCGAAGGGTTAATCTGTTGAGGAGAGAGAAGGCTCGGTCCCTGCGTAGTGTACTCGCCTAGGAAAAGTACCACAAAATGGCGGCCGTCATGATAGCCAATCAGAAACGAGCGCGAACCAAGCGCTCATGGGAAATGTAGTTTTCCTGTCCAAGTACCCCAAACAGTGCCCGAAGCCCCCCTGAACACCCCACATGAATAAAACACATTCCGGATGATAGATCAGGAGCCTAGAATTAAAATGAGCCCTCTCTGAAGTTGCTGTGACAAGCGGTTCCAGAGATATGTCCCACACTGTGAATTCCCATAGAGAGTAAAGGAGCCCTTGCGTCTGAGCGGGAAAAAGCCGCGCTTAAAGGCGCGGAACACCATTTTTAATAAAGTTTAGTAAAACATTAAAAAGTGCCCAAACAAGCATGAAACACATGAGAAACATAAATAAATGAATACCCAATGCTCCAAAACTCAGAGAATAACACAGAAATTGCATAAACATGTAATAATGCAATAAAAACACCCTATGAGTGCTGGAGTGTATTAAAACTCCCAAATACAAGCCCATCAAAGGGACACTGTGGGGACAAGTGGACCTTCAGCACTCAATGGGTGACTCACCTTCCTTGCTGACTTCTGTCTTCAGGTGACCATGATAAGGAGGGAAAGAACCAGAGGTAAATTCCCCAATAGGGGAGCTGCTTAACACAAGCTGTCCCCTCTTCAGGGCATAGGTCCACAGAAAATCCCTGGAAGCTGCACCAGCCACTTTAAAGAGGGCAATTCACAGCCATGGTCACCCTCCTAATGGTGGTATTCCATATTTGAATAAAAAATAATAAAATACTAAGATGCATAGATGTTCTCTACCTGGTGTGCAAGCACACCAGGAACAAATCAATCTAAAGTGGCTCTGGCCAGAAGGTGGCTTACGTAAGAGGGGAGGCTCCGCCCCTTGCAAATTATTTGCATAGTTGTTCCTGCCTATTAAAGGGGACTTACGCCTCCCAGAGTACCAGTGACCTGTATTGGACGACAGTGAAAAGGACATTATTGCTATATAATTTGGCCATTGAAGAGGCTTAAAAAATCCAGAACCCGGATCAACAGAGATGTAGATTTGCTGCCTGGTCGCTGCTTGGCAGAATCTACATAGCTTTTCCTAGACGCAGTCAATTGAGGAGGCTGGGTTCAAAGTCCTTGAACCAGTTTTGTAACCCACCTATTGTTTAGCTTGCTTCTCTCACTTTGTATGCTACCATCGGAGACCCAAAAGAAAAGGAATTGACAGGTAAAGAAAAAATTCTGTCTTATTGTGTTCAGACTGGCAGCCACTGTTCTTCTTTTGAGTAAGGTTGTTATTTTATCTCAGTCCATTTAAAGGGATAGTAATGTTTCATAATAAAAGCAGCTCTAATTAACCATCATAGTATTTGGACTTTGGAGAGTGTTATTCCAATTCTGTCAGAGTTGTAGTTCAAGAGTAATTGAATGATAAAGAATCCCCCTCCCGCCCCTTTTACTGATGTAACACTGCTCAGCCATAGCAGAAGGGAGGTGCCCAGGTAGATTGCAGAGAGGGACAATCTTCAATTAAGATAAGGGAAAAACCTGAAAAGTTTGTCGAGGGGCAGGGCTTTCATTGTTTTCACTGTAAGAAGATTGTCCCCTGCTGTTATCTGTCTGGTCTTACAACTAGATTCCACATCTGAGAAGAGATGGCGTACACTAGGTAAAAGGGACGGGAGGGGAAACTTTGCTTGTGAATATCTCTTAAACCATAAAGGTTTGAGAGATAAGACTTATATCATTCTTCATGTTTTTTTAATGCCTACAAAATAAAATAAAGTTAAAACGAAGTATTACTATCCCTTTAGAGACAGTACAGAATAATCACTTCTATCAATATATCTGTGGTAATGGGAGCCCTGGGGCTCTAGAAAATGCAGAAATGTGAGTTCCCTCAGAACATTTGTAATAGTAGATTTTAAGCCTTGGAAAGCAAAAATTGAATTTTTACAGATGCTACCTTGGAGTATGTTATTTGTGTGACCTCAGATTCTTTTTGGCGTTTCTTTGCTGATCAGGAATATTTTACATGTTTGTGACCTCTGACATACAAGAATATTGAAACAACAGTATATAGCTTGCAAGACTATGGTCTAAAAGCAACTTTAGAAAAACACGCATTTTGTAGCCAAAATGTACATTCTGCTCCCACATGATTGATAAGCATGGCTTACCCATGGTGCAGGACAAAGTGCAAGGCTTTCTGCAAGCTCCTATTCCCATAGATGTCACTAAGTTGTGGCATTGGTGAATTACTACTTTTGTTTTTACATAATGTGGCTCAAGTCCTATACCAATTAAACCAAACTACTAGAAGGAAAAGCTCCCTGACAGTGGACTAATGATTGTCATAAAGCTTTTCAAGCCACAAAGAACTGATCCTGAATTTACCGATTAGTGTATTAGGACTTAGTAAAAACCAGTCTTGGTGCCTTACCTTATGATCTTGGAACTGTGTCATCATACTGATGGCTTGAAACAGCTAGCAGCTTAAGCATTTTGGTCAATTATTTTGGCAGATAAAAACTATGTAGAAATAAAGTAGTTTTGGATAGTTTCTGGGATTTACCAAAAAATTACTCATACACATACTGCCAAAATGCCACTCTAAAAACAGATGAAAACCCACTTTTGGCCATCTTCAATAATTCCACCAATAGCATCAGCAAGACTGCAAACATATGCATTGTATCTTATTGCATTTGACAACAAATAAAGTATGAGCTTTAAGCCCAACATGCCAATGCAGATGAATTTTCCCATCTCTGAGAACCAAGCAAAAGGTGTCTGCTAGTACTAAATATTATGGTAATTTGACCACATACATGCAAAAAAATCTAATTCACTGCCACCTAATAGTGAAATGCACAGGCAGCTGGAAAAATACATTATTCAAAGTCTTCCAATAATTTCAAGGCTGGCCCACTAATGTCATTCCATGGTATGCACCCTATGATAAGCAGAAATTGGAATTAACCACGCAAAATGGCTGCATTATATTGGGTTTATGGCTAATGATTCACAAACACACAATCCACACTACAGTAGTTACAAGAAGGATTCCTGTGCATTGTTAGAATTAAACAAAAAGGATGCAGTTTGGTATGTCTGTCATCAGTAGATACAGGTATTGAGCCTTGGGTGACTACATACAGTGGCTTTGCTCCAAGTTGACTTCAACTTTCTCAGTCTCAGGTCCAGCTGAGAGATTGGATATCATCATCAAAGGAAAGACTGTATCTCAGCTTTGAAAGTGCCACGGATACCTGAATAGCAAAGAGAAGGAGGATTGTCCTGTGACCCCACCCAACATCACACCTTCAGTATCTGGGGATCAGCATTAGGGTTCATTACTAAAGTATGCTGATGGCCTAAACTTTGCAGTGGCCTAAACTGTACTAAAGGAGCTAGCTACAAGATCAGATACCCCCTCACTGGTCAAGCCAGTGAGATGTCAGGATAATGTAACCTAAGACAAGGGAGAAAGTGATGTTCTAAAAAAAACTAGACAGATGAATAAAACTAAAGCTAACAGTTACACAAGACATATCCTGAAACAATGGTCAGTAAAATATATGTACAGGGACTAAGACTTCAAGACAGCAAGTAACAGCTGGTAAAGGAATATCCCGAAACAGTGACCAGCAAAATAAAGGTACAGGAAATAAGACTTAAGAGAGTTAGTAGACGCACTAAATACAAAAGTTCCAGGCAGTAATATAAACAGCAAGTTATAGAAGGAATTGAAAATACAAAAAGTAAAGCAAGCCAGGAACAAGATCACTGAAAAGAATAAACAAAACCTCACTACAGATACTTACTGCCAACAGCTGCACCTCATAGGAGAGAAATACAATATATCAGAAAAGATGCACCGCTATACAAATCAGCAACAAAGAAATGACTAGACCAATTGAATCACTTTATATGATCCAAGAAAAAAAGATAAGCACTTATCTTAGGCTTGAAAGGAACAGGACTAGTTTAACAATAACCCTTCCAAAGGAATCGGCTTCACCCGGTAACAGAGAAAGGCTGAAAAGGACTGCAGACAGTAGGTGAAACACTGTTTGACACTGCAGGATATTGCAGAAATCACAGAAAGGTAGATGAATACCTGGATTGGAATATCTGCATGCAGCACAGTAACACTGAAGGTGCGACACAAGCTGATTAAACTTTACACAGAGGAGATTCTAGACTAATATCAAGGTTAATAGGGACATGAACTGAACCAAATGGTTGTAGCTCAGCAGAAGTCAGTAGGAACAAAAAAAAAAAAAGCTGACAAAGGCAAGGCTGAAAACAATTTGAATCCAACAGCAAGGAAGAGGAAACATGCGGGATAGTAAAAGTAGGCCATGAATGTGTGCCAAATACAGGTAAGATACAGGACAGGTATGAACAAGAACAAAAGGAAAACCTGGAACTTGACTGCAGGGCTTGTACAGGGAAAAATACTTTTTACTTTGTTGTAGTGGACTTATTCCAGTTGGCATGAGGTTCAGCCAATGCCTTCTTCCACTACAGAAGCAACAGTTCTCAGTTTTTTTAAAAACTGTTTGCAAACTCTGTATTACCCAAATACTGTTACTGATCATGGCCCTCGAGTCACCTTGAAGTATTTCAAAATTCTCTAAAGGAGAGAGAATTACACTTTACCATCTGTCCACTAATGGACAGGAGGAAAGATCAGTACAAACATTTAAGCAGCTTTGATCACAACAAAAAATACATGTCCATTTTACAAAATTTGTTAAAAGAGCAGTAAGCTTTTTTTATTATAACATATATGGCTTTTCCTGCTGAGTAAAACAAGTTTACTCCCACAGCTGGTGGATGTATTTTTCATGAGTTGGTACTGTTTAAACCGCTGGCTTGTTTAGATTGACAGTGTCCTCTAGTGGCCAGATTTGAATTAGTTATTATGTTGCATTGTATAGAGGAGGTAAGTCACTGGCCAATAGTTCTCCATAGAATGACAATTTTAATAGTAAGAAGTAATGAAGCTTTTACTCACTTCCTGATATCCTAAAGGGTATAACGTTTGAATAAAATTGACAGCAGGTAACATAACAATGTGTACCAAATAAAATGATATTTCATGCATGAGGGATTTTTTCTCCACAATCATGTGTAATAAGGGGTTGTGTAAAATGTTATCACAAGATAAAAAAAAATACGGATTCCAAGCTATTCAAATCAAAATGGAAAACACTGGAACTCAAGTAAGTGATGAGAAATTGCTGTACATGTAAGCTATAAATAAATAATTAAATACCCATAATTAGCTTTTAGAAACTACAAGAAAAGAAGTAGGGAAACAGACTAATAAATAAGTGTTATACTCAAGGGACAGACAATGAAGTCTAAGAACGGGTACATGAAACCCGGCTTCAATACACCAACTAGAATTTTTTTCTTTTTTTTAATATGTAGGAATCAATCCTACCACTCAATAGTTGTATACCTTAAATATGGAGTATGTGGCTTTCTTATATGAAGTAAAGCCACTTCTCTTAATAACAGAGATAGTCCTAACCAAAGGTCTTGGAAACTAGAGGAACTAAATCTAACCAGTGATAAATGTCATCTTCTCCTTTATACAACATCCCCTCAGACATATGTTGCTGGAGCTATAAGATCCAGATATAATCTTACTAGGTAAGTGTTTATGTAAAGGTATATGGATGGTACTGTCTGAGGCATATATATATATACACATGACAGCTAGAGCTCCCATATATTGGTACAGGAATTAGATTTTAATGCTAACTACCCATAATGGAGAAAGATGTAGGGGGAAGAAGCTATGCAGCTGCTTGGACAACCATGGACCACCCCAAAAGAAGACAAAAAAGGGAGGACAAGAGTATTAGGGTGCATCCACAGAGATCCCGCAACTGCAAGCAACAGTGGAGAGACATCTGTACATATAAATAGTGTAATAAAAACTATTGGGGAAAAAATAATAAGGGCATTGGAGGAAGTAAAGACGGCCTATACGTTATCTCCTAGACCACCATCAACCTTTAAGTTGACATCAAGAGTAACTATGAAATCAAAGAAGATATATAAATGATGTGAGAAGAGGGAGAGAGTAATATGATAATGAGCCCAAAATGGACCACAGAAAATTCCAGAATGGTGTAAGATTGTGGCAAGCTCCTTATACTTCACTGTTTCAATTATAGGCACCAAGGATCTATTTTCTCATTCACACCATCAAAAACAATTGAATTTAGTTTAAAAATCCAGCACCTCTCCTGTTTTGCCAGTTTTTGAAATCCATTACAACCCCTGTTGGTGGGAGGGATGTATTATATTCCCATGGTGGAAATATATGCCACCAATGTATAGTCTGGACAATGCAAACAATGTTACTATTACAATGTTTCAGGAATCTCTCTTTCAGTGTTCTGGTGGTCCTTCCTATATACTACAACTCACATCTGCATTCTACTAGGTAAATAATATAATTTGTTGTCAGTTGATAAACTGAAGGGCATATGTGGTTTCTTGGTCATGACCAAATAATTTCTCCCTTAATTCTTTTTCCAGTAGAAAATGTTCCCTCTGAATATTTGTCACTCTGTCTAAGGCTGTCCTTTGGTTATATTCCTTTTCCGGGAACCTATTTTTCAATTTTTCTGCTTGTTCATGAAAAGTATGATTATCTGAGCAGTTCTTTTTGATCCTTTGGAACTGACCAAAGGGGACATTATTAAGCCACTATTGGTTTTGTCCACTTGTAGAGTCAATGTACCCATTGACGTCTACCACCTTATTTAGAGTCTTAGTGGAAATCGATCCATCCAGAGCACTACTGCTCTCTAAGTCCAGGAAGACCACTGAAGAGGGAGCATAGGGGTAAGCAAATAATAAGCCCAGGCCATTAAACTTGATGGATTCGAAGAGTTGCTTTAATCTCTCTTCACTTCCTTTCCATATAATTAACATATCATCTATATAACGAGCATAGAGAACAAGGTTCACCTTATGCCTCTTCCACACATGGGCATCTTCTCAGAAGCCAGTGATTAAACTGTCATAATTGGGGGAGATCTTAGTTCCCATAGACATACCCCATATTTGTCGGAAAAAAGCACCTTCAAATGTTAAGGGATTATGGATAAAAATTAAAGAAATTAATTCTAGGATAAACTTCATTTGTTCGTATGATAGTGTAGCGTCCTGTTTAAAGAAATTGTTCAATGGCTAATACATCCGCTTGATAATCAATTACAGTGTATAGTGACGTAACTTCGCATGTTACCCATAAGTACCCTGGATCCCACCAAATATTCTACAATTTCTTGAGAATTACAGTATCACTTATAATATAGTGCTTGAACATATGGTTCTAAAAGCTTCTGATCCTACCCACTGTTGGGTGGAGAGGATGAAGTAGAGGTACAGATAAGCGCCACAATCCCAATCTAAGAATTTGATAGAGAGAGAGAGAGACATAAAAGAAATAAACAGGTACACACCATTTTGCATATGGCAGGACAGAAAACCACTGACTGGGGGCATTGAAATATTCCTTTAATGGGCTAATTTTAGCTGTGATCCTACCTTTACTGGGGGGATGAGCAGCCTCTTTTTGCGTGCTGCTCAATATAGCAAAGAAACAAGAGATCCTGGGAATCTACATCCTAAATGTTCAAACAGTCAGGATGTAACTCAGCAGGTAACTTCAATGAACAACTGTTGTCAGTGACTCAACTCTCCCATAGCAGCAACAAAATAACTTTCTGATATCTGGCCACTAAATGGCAATGTTAATTACAAACAAATCAAAACAATAAATAACAAAAAGTGTTTAAAAGGGCAATGGTACCTCCTACAACAAAAATGATGTTAAGTATGGTAGCATGTCATGGGGGTGGGAAATAAATCAGATACATTTAACCATTTTAGTCCTCAGATCTCTTCTTCACACACAGACACACTTTTTAAGTTTAATAAGCTTTGTGTGTTGCTATGACAACTTTTAAAGTATTTTCTCTCGATTTCTTCTACTCCCACCCAGCTCTCTTGGATCATGCTCTGCCTCTCTACTTCATTCAGCTAGGATGGCTTTTAATGATCATTATAAAGTTCAAAGAATTGCATAAGGAAGAACTCAGCTGAATTTAGAGGCTGTGGGGAAATGCAAATAATCGTGAAAAGATCAAAAACTGACTCTACTTTTTTATAACTTTGTGAAGCTCCTTGGGATGGTCAGGCAAACTCTTCAATGTTGTATTTATCCAAATAGGCTAGCTATTTTTGTATCTTCATCTGCCCAGTTAAAATGTAAGAAATCTGGTAATATGTATCTTCTGGCAGTGGAAGAATCCTTGTTTTAATCAGCAGGAAAAGCCATACAATGTATTTTTTCTTTATAAAATGGTCTTACTGCTGCTTTAAGAAAATGGTTTGTAAAGGTATTTGACCCCCTGTACTAAAATGGGTAGATTTTTCCTTGGCACCAAAGGTAAAATGTTCTCTCCATCAATTTGAAATAAAGATTACTCCTGCCTGCTCCACTGAGTGAAGACCACTGAGGGAATTTCTAATGGCCAAACGAGCAGGCTTATTATCATTAGTATACTGTGCTTGGAATTAGCATTAAGAGTGTCACACTATGCCATAAAAAATAAAGGTTAAACGTATTTGCAAAAGAATGTCCAATACAACACAGACCATTTTTAATTCTCTTTAAAGCATAGTAAGCTTGTGTTAAGGTGACAGGTCAACTTTATTTTCAATCCTATAGTTTGGACACACTGACCTTTCATCAGGAATGTTACCAAAGCAAGCACACGCTCTGTTGCAGCTTGCATGGTTTTGTTGAGAGACAACCCAGGACATATATACTGAAAACATGTTCTAACTTTGGGAAGTATCTGTACAGTGACACAAGTTGAAAATACCATCATACCTCCTAACATTCCAAATTATCAAAAAGGGACACTTTTGCATCATGCGGTGCTGCTTGTAGGTAGAGCATTACTGACAATTTCGAGGTTATTTCATGACATACTGACACCAACTTTTGTGACTGAAAAAGTATTTAGAGCAAGACCAAAGTATTTTATTTACACAGACTAAACATATACTTAAGTTTATACAATGTATTATTGCTGTACACCAGTGTGATCTCCTAGAAACAGGGACAGATGGAATTGGTCTCAAATAGGTGTTGTCAGTCCTAAAGAATGGCACGTGGTTGGTATGTAAGCTGTTTACACGAACATACCTCCCAACATTTCAAATGGCCAAAGAGAGAAACGTGACTTGAGGGTGGGGCATTTATGTCAGTTCATGACTTTGAAACAGCACCAAATTGTTCTGTTTATCAATATACATACTGATTTATAAACACATATACTTACATCTCAACAGACATTCATGCGAGTTTTATTGCTGTGTAGCAATAAAATACGCTTATATACACTCCACACACCCCGATCCCGACACAACATTAAGAAAGAGGGATGGCGGTATGATGAAGACATATATTCCTCTTACAATCACATGTATTGACGGACACGTTCCATAAAATCCCCGTATAACTAGCTCTGTACGCGTATATACAACCTTCGTTACATTATATCAATTAGCAATAATCATTTTCATGTCGTTCCTCACAGACACACCAAACTCGGATTCGTCCAAGTGACGAACATTGTGAGAAACAAACAAGCGTCTCTTCTAAGTGACGTCATATACTTGCGCCGCAGGTACGGGAAGATGGCTGCATGTTTGAATGTTGGTGTAGTCACTGAGGCACTTAAGGTTTTGATCACTCCAAGAGGTGAGGACAAGACGTCGCCTGATCGAGATGCTTGTGTAGTACAGCTGTTTTCTCATGTAATTTTGCATGGAAACATTACTGTGCTATAGCTGCCTCTTGAGAACGAAGCCACCTCTTATAAACGGAATATAGCATACTTGGGTTTGTGTAATGCAATCGTTGCCGTGGTTTGATATGTTTCTGTAACTTTAAATTAAGTCTACTGTTTCCGAATACTAATTTATCCACATATTGATAGCGAGCTTTCCTACGCATTACGCTCAAAACGTCTGCTATTCACTTGGTTAAATAATTAAAAACAATGCGATTATTTTACAGTAATAATGAATCAACTTCACAGTATGAGAATTATGGAGGTAAAAGACAAATTACCAGCAGGGGTACCCACCTTCCCGACGCACGTCCAACACGGAGGAGCTTGAGCAGAGCCGCAATCTCGTTATTTACCATGAATCCCTTCATTGGAACGGTCTAAAATGTGTTCCTTATTTTCAAGCACTTGTTTTAGACCATTCCAATGAAGGGATTCGTGGTAAATAATGAGATTGCGGGTCTGCTCAAGCGCCTCCGTGTCAGCTGACACAGATCTCCTGCTGACAGCTTTACAGCTGTCAGTAGGAGAGTTCAAACTTTAAAGGGGAACTTTCACCCCTTAATAACTAAATCTCCCCTTACTGCTGACCTGGCGACTAGCTGCTTAGTAGCGCTAGTCGCCAGAAATCTTACCCCGTTCTCAAGATTTCGGCGTTTCAAAGGATCAGGAAGCACGGACGTCTCTTCACAGTGACGTCCGTGCGCCTGCGCTGTCAGTCCCTTGTCAGTCCCTTGTGCACCGTACGGTGCACAAGGGACTGACAGCGCAGGCGCACGGACGTCACTGTGAAGAGACGTCCGTGCTTCCTGCTCTTTTAAAACGCCGAAATCTTGAGAACGGGGTAAGATTTCTGGCGACTAGCGCTACTAAGCAGCTAGTCGCCAGGTCAGCAGTAAGGGGAGATTTAGTTATTAAGGGGTGAAAGTTCCCCTTTAAAGGGATAGTAATACTTCGTTTTAACTTTATTTTATTTTGTAGGCATTAAAAAAACATGAATAATGATATAAGTCTTATCTCCCAAACCTTTATGGTTTAAGAGATATTCACAAGCAAAGTGTCCCCCTCCCGCCCCTTTTACTGATGTAACACTTTTCAGCCAGGGCAGAAGGGAGCTGCCCAGGTAGACTGCAGAGAGGGACAATCTTCAATTAAGATAACAGAAAAACCTGAAAAGCTTGTCAAGGGGGGCAGGGATTTCATTGTTTTCAAAGGAATAAGAGTGTCCCCTTCTGTTATCTGTCCAGTCTATGGACTGCATTCCACATCTGAGAAGAGATTGTTTACAGTAGGTAAAAGGGGCGGGAGGGGGAAACTTTGCTTGTGAATATCTCATAAACCATAAAGGTTTGAGAGATAAGACTTATATCGTTCTTCATGTTTTTTTAATGCCTACAAAATAAAATAAAGTTAAAACGAAGTATTGCTATCCCTTTAAACGCCTGTATCTGCTAAACCATAGCGGTTTGAGAGATACGTTTTTTAGCATTTAGCTCAGCGTTTTAAGCTCTTCTGAATGCAAAAAACTTTTTTGTGGACATTACTAACACTTTAAAAGGTGTTTATCCAATTCAGGACTCTCATTATCATACACTTATAAAATATATAGACACACACCTTGTATGCACCAGGTGTACTTTTTTGCACGAACAATCATGCTACATAAATACAAAAATCTAAACTACTTGGCGATTCCTTTTAAGAGCAATTTAGTAGTATTGATAGACAACAAACTTCATAGGCGTGTGTGGTGTCACTGAGCCTCAGCAAGAGCCAATAAGGTACTTTCATGTATAAGAGTGGGTATAAATGCTTGGAATGTGAATATTTCTATTAAGCTTTTGCCTCATCTAGATATGGAATACAATTTGGGGAAATCGTTCTTAAAAAATATAGTACTGAAGTTGAAAAAAAACAGATACATGCAACAAAACTGATGAAAAGATTGGACTTTTTTTGTTATAAACAGAGAATGGCATTGATGTCCCTGATTATCAATAATCATAAAAAAAGATTGGATGATATAAATAATAAAGTGGAAGAAATACATACAAAATTAGAACCATTTAAGGAATTGGATGATTATATTGAGATATCAGGAGACATCAAAGATAAATTAAAGAAATTGGAGGATGATATAATAAAGAGAAAACAACATAAATTGAGGAGAGATAGAAATGACTATAAGCTTAAAAGGCAGAGAGATATGGGAAGGATTAGGGAACTGTCTTTAAAGGAGAAAAGAGAAATAGGGACTAAGGAAGTTAATGAACAATCCATAATTGATAGAGATAGTAGTAATAATACTAAATTTCTTGATGAAATTAGTCAATTGGTGGAAGAGATCAATAGGGAACCTATAAGACATAATACAACAACATCTACAAAGGTAAAGGATAAGAATGAACGAATTCTAAGTTATAATAGAAATAATCTTTCAAGAAAAGTAGGTTCCAGAAGGGATAATTCATATGGTGGACCACCACGAAGGATCCATAATATAAAAACAAGGGAGGATTGGAATGATTATCGTCTACGTACACACCAGTATAATAGATATCGAGATCTGAGAGTAGAGGAGAGAGGAAATCAGTGTCCCCCTTTTTTGTATCAGAGGTGGGAGAGGAGATGGAGAACCCCCAATGTGAACCAACCATGGAGGGAAGGTGTCAAAATGAGATATCAGGACATAAATTACAGAGAAAACACAAGAGGGGAAGTAGGGGGGGCAAGAAGATACAATTACGGAAATTGGAACAAAATAATGAAGAAACTCAAATTGTTAACTTGAGCAAAGTAACATTAACTAAACATCAAGAATCCCTCCTAAGGAAGGGATTGAAATTTGCCCCCACTCAGCGGTTGAATAAATTTGACACTTACATTGATGTACATAAATATGTACGTAAGCTTCAACTTAAGAATTTCTTTATTAATAAGGACAATGCCATTCTTAGAAATACTGAAGATCCCTATAAACATACTGAATGTAGAATTAAGTTGACATTTAACCCAGTGGGAAATAATAATCAATACATTAAAAAAATTAGTTATAGAAGACACGGAGTCTCTAAAATTGAAAAAAAATGAGATCCAATTTAACAAAGGAAGAAACAGCCGCTCTTAAACAATTATCAAAGAATGATGATTTAATAATTAAACCCGCAGATAAAGGGGGAGCTTTAGTATTAATGGATAAAGAGAAGTATATTGGGGATCTCTTAAGACAAACTAGTGATGATAGAGTATATAGGAAGCTAAGAGGGGATCCTACAAAAAAATTTGAAGAAGAATTATTGGGTTTATTACAGGGCGCTAGAGATGAGGGAATTCTAAATGAACAAGAATTTCATTTTTTAAATGTTCAGAATCCACGAATTCCTGTGATATATGCGTTACCCAAAATTCATAAAAATAGGGAAAATCCTCCTGGTAGACCTATTGTGTCAGGTATCCAGTCTTTAACAGCTAACCTTTCGCAATATGTGGATGTTTTTTTACAAGATAGAGTGATTGGATTACCGTCATATTTAAAGGATACGGGAAGTACCATTTAAATCTTGAACTGTAAAGTGGGAGGATGATTTTCATCTAATCACAAGTGATATAACATCATTATATACAGTAATAGATCATGAAAAAGGCATAGAAGCTGTACGTAAATTTTTGGTTATACAGAAACTATTAAGAGAAGAACAAATAGAATTCTTATTGGATTGTATAAAGTTCATTTTAACAAAGAATTATTTTTGGCTGTAAGGTGATTTTTATCTTCAATTACTTGGTACAGCAATGGGGAGCAGGTTTGCTCCCGGTTTTGCTAATATCTTTATGGGAGACTGGGAGGAGGAGTTCACCAATTACTAGGCTGACCATATGTACCGTTTTGAACGGGACAGTCCCGTTTTTTTTAATGTTTCCTGGCCTCCCCGTCGTTTTGCCATTTTGTACCGTTATTAGTGGTGGCTTGTGATGCCCGCGGTGCACCATAAAACAAAAAGTAGAAGCGCATGATACAAAGGTATGGACGGCATTAGATGTGCCCTGCCGCCGTCCAGTACCTTCCTCTCCTTCCTTCCTAGCAACATGCATGATGACGTCACGCACTGCAGCCAATGAGAAAGAAGTGCTTCGCTACTCCTTTTTCATTGGTTGTGTGTGTTCTGAAGCGCTTAGACTCCAATATTTAGCGCGCCATCACAAACTAGAGTAAGAGGAGCTGGAGGAGGCCAGTAGGACTTAGGATCAAGAGGCCTAAGCGCTAGCAGCACTCAGCACTGCAGCATATGACTGGAATGAACTACAGAGGCAGCTTAAAACTGAGTCAGTGAGTGCAACTAGAGTCGGATTATGGGCAAGGCGGCTGCCTAGGGCCCAGTGGGGGGCCCTGTCACGCAGGGCCAATTTATCCAATTGACTCATGTACTGAAACATGTGGTCCCACAAGGAGGAAGAAGCATCAGACATGGGAGTAGGAATGAGCGGAGGTGGGGCAGGGTGGACAAGTCTGGGAGTCCTCCTCAGATTCAGTAAGTGTCATGGATTGTATTATTGTGTTTGTTTTTTAAACTTTAACTTTCTTTGTTTTAGAGTGTCTTTATCTCTGTTGTTGGCATGTAGCCAGTGACAGGAGCGGGAACCAGAATGTGAACCTCTGCTGATTTGCGGTGCATGCTTAGTTTTTTCCAACTGCTAGATCTCCAGATTCAACTCACTCGCACAGTGTAAGTGGGGAACTGGCTCTCAGACAGCTGCAAAGAAAACAAACACTGAAGAGGTTCACATTCTGGTCCCCTGCTCCTTTCACTGGATAAATGCGAGCAGGGGACCACTGCAGCGGAACCTGATTTTCTTACAGAAATATCTGCAAAGGCTCAGAGGTACAGACCAGGGAGGGTCAAAATACACAATGCTTGGCTAAATGTTGGAGGTTGTACTTTGGCTTGCAAAGGGTTAAAATGTAGAGGTCCAGCAGTCCAGCCCTTTACTATTGCTGAGAAAAGTATGTTTTTTATTTTCTTTTCAATTGCAGCGCAGACTGGAGTGAGCAGCAGGGAGGATTGATAAGGATTCTCTCCCCCAGACCACATTTTAACAGTTCCCATAAGACGAAAAACACGATCCTTTCTTTATATAAGTGACCTCTACTGACATGTCTTGCAGTGATTCTACTGCTGATTCCTCAATGTCTCTGTGTGTATTTCTAGAGGTGCAGTCTGATCACCTCTCAGAGCCCATTTTTGGCTACAGTTCTGATCAGCCTGCACCTCTGTAGCTATAATTCACACAGGAGTACATAAATCAACACAAGAAGCAGTGCAAGATCTGTCAATAGATGTGACTTGTATAAAAGAAGGCTTGTGCTTTTCTTATGACAGAGGGTTAAAGGGGAGGGGTCGGGAAGGAATCCTTATCAGCCTTCTCTGTGTGCCCTCCATGTTGCTCACACCAGGCTGAACTTCAATCAGCAACAAATGAAAAAAACATATTTTTCTCAATGGGAGTGAAGGGGTGCACTACTGTCTCTTTATGAAGTTCTTTAATATTTGAGTGCCAGAGAGCTATCTATTGCACTGCAGCACAATGCAATGGATACCTTTCTGGCACTCAAAGGGTTAACACAGTGCCAGAGGGAGTTCCAGCCCATTGGACACCTCTCCATTGGACACCTCATAGCCTTCCTTCAGGCTTCTGACTGAGACAGCAATGTGTATAAAATATCTGGTGTTTTTTTGTGTATTTATTTTTTACACATTCCTTTTACAGTACATATGACCCATTGATTGAATAAATATTCCACTTACCTGGTACACTTAGGGGGCCATAGTTATGCTATTCTATGTTTCTCTTTACAAGTGGAATAGAAAAAATGTACAGCTGATGAGGCTAAAAGGCAACGGAGCTCTGAGACCGTGCTATATGAAGATAGTGATGTAGTAATCAGGCACACTGTCCTACGAGCAACTAATCCAGATACCCATTGATTTGAATGGGGTTTTTTACCACCTTGGGGGAGATGCACTAACTTGTGATAGAGGAAGTAACTTCTCCAGTGTTATCACTGCTCCAGTTCCTATGTCACGTGAAACCTATGCATGAAGATCTCCCCCACTTATTGCAAAGGGTACACAGAAGAACATAGGAACTGGAAAGTGAAATCCATATCTGTATCTCCACTCAAGTGAACTCCCCACTGAATGCTAGAGAAAGTGGAGAACTAGCATTTAAAGGCAGTTGTTTTGTCCACTTTTTAGTACATCAGCCTCCATACCAATACATTGTATCCAAGCATCAATATCCAGTATGAAATGGCTGACCCCTACCTCCTCCAGTTAAACTATTTGGGGATGGTGCCACCATAAAATAACATGTTTTAGAATACTCTGCTCTTTTTGGACTATGTTGCTGTCACCAGAATTACCATTATTAGGCTGATGGTTCACTTTGACACCAGACATGACTCTAACTGTCTAAGACTGTCAAGTCTATGGTAAATTACCATAGAGTCTCTTAGACAGTGATTGGACGATGAGTCATAAGTCTGTATGGTAATCAATGCGTACAGTAAACACAATAAAATCACTAGTGTGAGTGACGATGAGAGGAAGTTCTGATTTACTTCAGGGGCAGGCTTTTTGGCCAGAGAGAGAGAGAACACCGGTAGTAAGAGACAGAGCAATCGCGTTCTCGCTGCTTGCAGCTTACTACGATGGGAGTGACGGAGTCCCACTTTCCGTCTATCCCGCACCCCGTCCCGTTTTTGTCTCAAGGAAATATGGTCAGCCTATCAATTACCCAAATGAGAAGAACAAAGGCATTATATTATGGAAACGGTACATAGACGATTGCCTGTGTATCTGGAGAGGTACAGAGGAATCCCTACAAGGATTTTTAAATTATATAAATGAGAATGATAAAGGTCTCGTACGTACATCAGTTACAAGTAAAGAAGCTGTTAATTTTTTAGATCTAAAAATATATGTAGAGAATAATCAACTTAAAACATGTACATATCGGAAACCTACTGATAGTAATAATTATATAAATCCTACAAGTTGTCATCATCGATCCTGGATAAGAAGCATTGCTTGTGGAGAATACACTAGGATTAACAGGAACTGTACAGATAAGGATGTATGTAGACAACAAATAGAACATCTTGAAAATATTTTTTTAGGTAAGGGATATGATAAGAAAATTTTGATGGAAGCGAAGGAATCGGTATTAGAGGTGGAAGGGTTAAAAGTTAGTGAATAATCAAAAGAGAAAAGATATACTGGAATAGATTGTCCAAAATTTATAACTACATATAATAGGGATCATAAAAGTATGGAAATGATTCTTAAAAAATATTGGCCTATTCTCTTGAAGGATCCCCAGTTGAAAACGATCTTACCGTAACAGCCAAGGATAATTTATAAACGTCCAAAGAATTTAAAGCAACATTTAGTACCTTGTTTTGTTAATTATAAGACAACTAAGATCTCTCACTTTAAGAAAGACCTCAAAGGTTTTATAAGATGTAATAGATGTATAGCATGTAGGACTTGTAAGAATAATATTCGTAATATAACACAGTTTTCAAGTAATTAAACTAAAAAGATATATGATATTAAAGAGGTGGTACTATGTAACAGTAAAAATGTTATTTAACTATTGGAATGTCCATGTGGACTCCAATATGTGGGATGGACATCGCAGTGTCTCCATATAAGAATTGCAGAACATATACGTAATATTAAAAAAGGTCTTGAAACACATAGTGTCTCTGAACATTTTAATAAGGTACATAATAGGGATGCTACTCTATTGAAGTTTGTAGGGATAGAGCAGATGAGTAGAAACTGGAGGGGTGAGGATATGATAGTGAAGATTTCAAAGAAAGAAACTGAATGGATTTACTATCTTAAAACCCTAACCCCTATGGGTTTGAACATCTGTATAGACCTAAATTGTTTTCTAAAGGGATACATATAGATTTAGCTATTTTTAGGTATTGTCCCTTTCTTTATGTATTGTGGACAATACCATACATTTTGAATATTAAGAGAAGTTTTAAATAATTTATAGAGATTGGATATTTTTATATCTGTATATGTATCTCTTTGCAATGTATTTTTATTTAATGAAATTTATGTTCTGCATTCTTGAAGTAATATGACAAGTATATATATATATAATGGAGAACTATTCAAAGAGCTGAGCAAAAAAAAAACTTTATTTGTATATGGAATATGTCCGTGTCTACCTTGTTAGCGTTAACTTTTATTATACTGTCAAAATGTGTTATTGTAGCATCATTTTTAATCCATTGACTACTTTGTTCTTGTTTGTTTTTTTGTTTTTACATTGAGGACCAGAGCAATTTTGGCTCTTTTAGTATGTATTCGAACATATTTTTCTTCTACTTCCTTTAGTACACCCACAAATTATATACCCTTTTTTAAAGGATAAGTAGGACTTTCTTTTGATGCTATACTTATAAGTATAACCTGTTTTTTGTGATGTTTTCTGCTCAATTAGTGCATTTTTAATAGGGACTGGATGAAAGGTAGAACCTTTGTTCATATCTCCTCCTTTTTAGGGGGGTACTGTCCCTCTGAGACAAAAAGCCCTATATCCCTCTTTCCTGGTGTCCCACTATATAGGAGATTTTGTCATGTCTATATGTCTCTCACTGCTCCACATTAATTGGAAATAAACAAGAAGAATATAACTTTATACAGTGCTGCTTAAGAAAAAAACATCCTCACCACTCGAACCAAAAACAACTATTCATTTTTTCTATTTTTGATATGTCTTCTATACAAAACTCACATTAATGTTTGCTTAAACCTCAGTATATAGGTTTATAATTCTGAGAAAAATAAATACTTTGATCTTGCCCTAAATAATTTACTTTGCTACACAAAATGGTTTCAATAGGTCATGAAGTAGCCAACCCTTCTTTCCCACCAGTTCTGCCCTCAGCACCACCACATAAGGAGCAGTTGCCCCCGCAGTGAACCCTGAGGCACGTTGTGATCATTAACCCATGACATGCCAGGACAGTCATTGGTCTTCAAACGTGTGATGGGCCTGGCACGTCATTGGTCCTTATGGGGTTAAAGAGAATGTAATGTTTTGCTATTAATGCAGGCTTGATTCTTCAATATACTTTGTTGTAATTAAACTTACCTTTCTAACTGCTAATACCGTTGTCATTTTTGTTTTATTTTGATTAAAAATCTCCCACCCCTTTTCCATACGTAAAGCTGCCTCCCCATAGATGTGAAATCCAGGTCTCTTGACCATGTAGAAAGGGGCAGGAGGGGGACACTTCTTTTTATTTAAAAAAAAAAATGACAACATTATGAGCAGTTACAAAGGTATGTTTCATAATATAGACTATATTGGAGAATCAAGCTTTTATCGATATCTCAACATTACTATCCATATAGACAACTTAAAAATGATCTAATTTCTCTAATTATCAGGAATAATATTAAAAACACAACACTATACTTTCCAGAGAAAAAGCTCTTTTATATATGATTATTTATATTTTAATGTAATTATACAGTGGTTATAGGTATTCTTCCCTTTGCTTCATCGTCAGTAGCATGTACAAGTAATTACCAAAGTAGTGTAGGTATAATCACAGCAGGTCCTAATTATTATTCAGATTGTTCTACATTTGATTTTAGTGCAGTACTACTAATCGGACTCTTATTCCTCTCCCTTGACCCATGGAGACATTGACAGCATTTAGTATTATACAACTACAATTGTTTTTATGTAACAAATGGTTCAAATTACCCTTTTCAGTTCTTCTCATTGGTGTGTTTTACCAGAAAAAAACAACATTTGTGTTCTTATATTTAGTGCGCAACAGAGAAATAGAGTAACCACTGTATAGTAGTTGTCAGTATAGCTGAGGGGTTAATTTCCCCACTTTGTATCATTTTATTGCCCACCTTAAACATTTCACGAGATAACCAGCTTCATCAGGGGTATGATAAGGAATGTCCTGGCCCAAGATGCATTGATTTATACTCCTGCCTTGTGATGGAAGCTAATCATCTCCATCCACTCCATGTATATTGGTTACCATGTTATTGTTAATGGCAACACTTAGTAAACATAATAACTATTTATATCACCTGCTGGTTTGTTTTCATTTTTTAAAAGGGGAACTACCAACTCACACAATCTTTACCTTCACTAAGTCCTCATCTGGCGACTAGCTGCTTAGTAGCGCTAGTCGCCAGAGTAATTACCTTATGTAATAGATATCTCCTCTCTTCCATGGGCGACAGGCAGGACGGAGCGCGGACATCTTGCCATTGTGATCTCCACGTGTCTGCGCTGTTATTCCCAGCCGGAGCTAAATGGCTCCTAGCAACGCCTCCTAGACCCGTCTGGGACTGACAGCGCAGGCGCGCAGACGTCACAATGGCAAGATGTCCGCACTCTGTCCTGCCTGTCGCCCATGGAAGAGAGGAGAAATCTATTACATAAGGTAATTATTCTGGCGACTAGCGCTACTAAGCAGCTAATCACCAGATGAGGACTTAGTGAAGGTAAAGATTGTGTGAGGTGGTAGTTCCCATTTAAATGATTAAGTGGCAATAATTGTTGCCATTAAATACACCAGTGTAGGAAGTGGTTGGGTACAATCAGAATATAAGAGAGATACATTTATAATGAAAAAAAAAAAAAAAAAAAAAAAAAAGACCGATAACAAATCCTTCTATGTTAATGAGTTTTATAAAAACCTTTCAATTTGATATACATCATTATGGAAAACTAAGAGTTTTAATATTGTCTCCCTTATTTTTGACACAAGACAAAATTGTCATAATATTCTTTTCATGGAGAACAAAAAATACATGAATACTTGGGTCTGATGGAATAGAATATATCTTTCATGATATTAAATATATGTATTTAAACTGGTAAATAGTGTGCTGTAATGATAAATGTATAACCTGTAAATGACTTATCAAATCTTACTTATTGTGTTGTAATAAGTGTAGGTGATCAAACCTATGATCTTTCCTGGTTATCTGTATTATATAATAAATGTGAATCCTTCATTAATTTATTGTGGACTTTAAGACTTGTGTGTATACATCTAAAATGCCTCTCTTCTTAACAGATAATTGTTGAATTCACCCTTTCTAGAACAAGCAAGTACTCTTTCCAGGCCTAGAAATTTAATCACATTTGTGAAACCTGCTTATGTGTCTGGCAACTGGGGTATCTTGTTTAGTTCAGACATCACCGACATGTTCAAAAATGTTGTATTCTCTTTTTGTTTTACCAATATCTTGCTTGCTGTATACACATTGCATCATTGTACTCAAATAATAAATGTATTTATATTGTACTATCCCATTCACCTGCCATACAATTTGTGTGTACCTTTTATACTGACTTGTAGCCAGGTACTCCCCCCCCCCCCCGATGACTATGTCCTAGATAATGTTTAAAGGAATAGTAATACTTAAAATGTAAAAAAATATGTTGTAGGGTTTAACCCCTGAGTAAAACAAGGGTACTCCCACTGCTGAAATGTGATTTATTCAAAAGTTATTACAGCTCAAACTTGATTTCTTTTTCTTTTCTTTTTTTTTTTTTTTTTAAGGTGCAGTATCTCAGTGGCCTGAAATTGTACAGTGGCGCTGTTGATGCACCATCTTATGGAGATTTATGGTCAGCTGACGAGCGTTGTCCATAGCATGGTGTAGCAACAGCACTATTGTACAATTTCAGGCCACTGTGATACTGCACCTAAAAAAAAAAATTCAAGTTTGAGCTGTAATAACTTTGTATAAAACACCTTTCAGCAGTGGGAGTGCCCTTATTTTACTCAGGTGGATAAATCCTACAATATATAATTTTATTCATATTTAATATTACTATCCCTTTAATAGTTTTACTACTTGAAGATCTGGCCATATTACCAGTCAGACCCTCAACACACTGGAGAAATAAAAATACAAAAACACAAAAAAAAAAACCAAACAAAAAAAACCAAACACTGAGCCTCCAGTGACTAGTATTGCACTACGATGGAATATAAAACTATCCAAATAATACTTAGATCTTGATGTGATTATGTATATCCTAGTTTGGTAATTACTTGAACATACTGCCGACAATGTGGCAGGGTTAATATCAATACCTGTAACTGCTGTATGATTACATTAAAATATAAATAAGCATATATAAAATAAAACTTTTTCTGTAGTTAATATAGTAATGTTTAACCCCTAATTGTCTCTGTGGCCTTTGTTTTTAATAGGTTCCCTGATAATTACAGGAATTATATATTTTAAAGCGGAACTTTCATCCGCTATAAAGTAGCCTTGTAGTAGACCGGAATCCAGGCTACAGTGCAGACATCTTGTCTTCACGCCTGCGCTGTTAGTCTCGCCCGGTCTCCTGCAAGAAGCATTGCAGCATACCATATGGTAGCCGGAAGGACTGACGGCTCAGGCGTGCAGACTGTGCTAACTCGGCCATCAGTTTCCTACAATGACTGTCTACTTTTCAAAGGTAAAATATGTATTCTGAAGCTAGCCGCTTCCTGCTTAATTATAGCAGGGCGACTTTATAGCGGATGAAAGTTCCGCTTTAAGTTGTTAAAGTAGTGCTAAAGTAATCATAAAACACATTATTATTCTATCCTCTTTTTCTTCCCCCATAAGTTAAATCCAATTTAAGACTTATAGTATGTCACTTTCTCTTTACTACATCATAAAATACTTATCTGCAGTTGGTTTTCACTAGAATTACTCCGCAGAATGTTCCTGGCTCCCCCTCCCCCCCCCCTTCATTTTTCTGGCACAAACAGAACAGAATTCTTGCCTCTAACAGCTCCTGATATTTACTTTGTCTTACTCCTAACCTGAAGGGGAGCTCCAGCAGGAGATGTCAGAAGTATTGCTATATGGGTAAAGAGTGGTACCGTGTTAGCCATAGAAAATTCCGGAGACTAGTAGAGTAAAAATGATACCTTTGTTGGCTAACTGAGTGGCTTTGGATGCAAGCTTTCAAGACAACTAGGTCTCTTCAATATCCAGGGCAAATTCTCCTGTGGCTCATCTAATGTTGTTTACCTCATGGAACATACGTAGGTAAGACAGGACAGACCCTGAGAAAAAGGATGAATTCTCATAAGTTCAGTGTGAACAACCCAGTGGGTCAACACTTTTGCAGAACTGATCCCAGCATTAAAGATCTCAAAGTGATTGTACTTTTGGCAATCTTTAAAGGGATAGTAATGTTTCAAAACAAAAGCAGCTCCAATTAATCGTCATAGTATTTGGGCCATGGAGAGTATTATTTCAATACTATCAGAGTTGTAGATCAAGAGTATTTGAATGATGAAGTATCCCCCTCCTGCCCCTTTTACTGATGTAACACTTCTCACCTCAGAACAGAAAGGTGGTGTCCAGATGCCTTGCAGAGAGGGACAATCTTCAATTAGCATAAAGGAAAAACCTGTCAAGGGGTGCAGGGTTTCATGGTTCTTACAGTATAAAGATTGTCCCTTTCTGTGAGCTGCCTGGTCTTAAGACCAGATTCCATATCTGAGGGGAGGTGGCTTACACACTAAGTAAAAGGAGCGGGAGGGGGATACTTTATCATTCAATTACTATTGAACTACAACTTTGACAGTATTGAAATAACACTCTCCATGGCCCAAATACTATGAAGATTAATTGAAGGTGTGTTTATTGTGAAACATTACTATCCCTTTAAGACACAGACTGACAGATCCGGGAGTATAAACTAATAACCAGTTTTATTACTTTGAACTGTGGTTTGAACCATGACAAGAAATTTGTCACATTATCCCACAAAATACTTTTTTTTTTTTTTTTTTTTTTTTTCATTTTGTCTGCATTCTCTAGTCCCATTTGTAGAGCTTTAACAAAGCCTAGAGTATAATTTATTGCTAGAAGAAAATTATGCTAATAGAATTTGACCCTTTGGGTGCCGCAAAGGTATCCAGTGCATTGTGTTGCAGTGTCATGGATGACTCTCTGGCAGTCAGGGGGTGAGATCTTAAAATTAAGAGTTTTAATGTTATGTATTGTGCATTCAGACTTCCTTCTTCTTATATGTGAAGACGAGACCTGGTTGTCTTGAAAGCTTGCATCCAAAGCCACTCAGCCAATAAAGGTATCATTTTTACTCTACTAGACTCCTGCATAAGCATTGTGTGGCTGCCACAGGGCGGAAGCACTATATTATGTGATGCTGATAAGAACAACTTCTGCCCATATCATAGTGCGTTAACCTTTGAGATAGTAACAGTAACGACCGAAGAGACCCCGGCCAATTCAGAGAGATTGGCAGGGTGAAGGAGAAAGCACAGACGTGGAACCATAGGGCATGTTGACAGGAACGGAGTGACACTGGTAGAGAGAAGGAGAGGGAGTGATGTATACCTGCTTTCTGGTGGGCAGTGAAAATACAAGATGAAGGACTTCTTCTCTTCCTGCACCGCCCCACTTAGGTGCAGCTATGGGTCATGTTATATCTATCTATCTATATAAAATATATAATGTCTGGGATTGTTTTGGAAGAGCTAAAGACTTCACATTAATGTACAGTGTCAGTCAGCTGCTATAAGAGGTAGTAAGGCAGGGCTTAAAATTTGAAGTCCTTTGCTACTAGCCAGATCTGAAAAGTTGCTCACCATTGCAAGCCATAGCATACCCACCAGGGCTGGATTTCTACTCGCCAGGGCTAAATTTTCACTCACCATTGGCTAGTGGCGAGTGGAAATTTTGAGCCCTGTAGTGTAAGGTACTGTCTTGTATAAAAAGGGGAATAGATTCACAGAATGCAAATATACTTCTGCCTCTATATAAATCATTGGTTAGGCCTCAACTGGAATGTATAGTACAGTTTTGGGCACCAGTTCTTAAAAGGATAGTAATACTTCGTTTTATCTTTATTTTATTTTGTAGGCATTAAAAAAACATGAACGATATAAGTCTTCTTTCTCAAACCTTTATGATTTGAGAGATATTCACAAGCAAAGTTTCCCCCTCCTGCCCCTTTTACCTAGTGTAAGCCATCTCTTCTCAGATGTGGAATGCAGTCCATAGACCAGACAGATAACAGAAGGGGACAATCTTCTTCCTATGAGAACAATGAAAGCCCTGCCCCCCTTGACAAGCTTTTCAGGTTTTTCCCTCATCTTAATTGAAGATTGTCCCTCTCTGCAGTCTACCTGGGCACCTCCCTTCTGCTCTGGCTGAGTAGTGTTACATCAGTAAAAGGGGCGGGAGGGAGACACTTTGTCATTGAATTACTCTTGAACTATAACTCTGAAAGTATTGAAACAACACTCTCCAAAGTCCAAATACTATGATGATTAATTACAGCTGCTTTTATTATGAAACATTACTATCCCTTTAAGAGACATTATTGAACTGGAGCAAGTACAGAGATGCGCAACAAAACTGTTAATGGGATTGGAGGATCTGAGTTATGCACAGAGTAGCCAAAGTGGATTTGTTTACGTTGGACAAGAGACATTATGTCTAAGGAACTATAGGGGAGAGTTATAAGTTGCATTCTTAGCGTAAGTTTAAGAACTGTCACTAAAGTTCACAATGTCGGGTCATATTTATAAAGAAGTAAAGTCAATTTTATAAATATGTCTGTTTGAGAATTTTCTGAGAATATTATTCTGCATACCTAGATGTCACTGTATGCTTCCATTAAGAACAGGTTATACCTGGTGTTAATGTTTAATCTCTAAAACTGCCTTTATTCTTAGTGAATTTCTTTATAAATGTATTGTGACACAATTCTTTCCATTTTTACTCCACTTAACTGACTAGAGTTAGCACTTATTGAACATGTTGATAAACTTTTATGCATATCCTTTCACACTTTTTTATAACGCCAGTTTTATAGAAATCTCCCTATTTACTGAGCATAAAATAGATCATCCGTTAAGACTTAGAGGAAAGGCAGGTATTTTTACACTAAAGGCAGTAAAATTATTGAATTATTTTCCTTGGGATGCTGTCTTTGCAGATACAGTAGTTGCTTTCAAAAACGTAATGGATAACTTTATAGCTCAAAACACTATTAAAGCAATAGTAATACTTTGTTTTATCTTCATTTTTTTTAATGCCTACAAAATAAAATAAAGAACGATGGTTTGAGAGATATTCACAAGCAAAGTTTCCCCCTCCCGCCCCTTTTACCTAGTGTAAGCCATCTCTTCTCAGATGTGGAATGCAGTCCATAGACCAGACAGATAAGAGCAGGGGCCAATCTTCTTCCTGTGAGAACAATGAAAGCCCTGCCCCCCTTGACAAGTTTTTCAGATTTTTCCTTATCTTAATTGAAGTCTACCTGGACACCTCCCTTCTGATCTGGCTGAACAGTGTTACATCAGTAAAAAGGGTGGGAAGGGGATACTTTGTCACTGAATTACTCTTGAACTACAACTCTGACAGAATTGAAATAACACTCTCCAAGGTCCAAATACTATGATGATTAATTAGAGCTGCTTTTATTATGAAACATTACTATCCCTTTAAGAATTATGATAGTTGGTTTCACAGCAGATGTTTATCCAAGAAAATTTGGAGTCAGGAAATATTCTGCTAATAGAATTTGACCCTTTGGGTGCCACAGAGGCATCCAGTGCATTGTGTTGCAGTGTGGTGGATGCCTCTCTGGCAGTTAGGGGGTGAGATGTTAAAATTAAGAGTTTTAAAGTCATATATTGTGCATTCAGCCTTCCTGCTTCTTATATGTGAAGAAGAGACCTTGTTGTCTTGAAAGATTGCATCCAAAAGCCACTCAGCCAATAAACTTATTATTTTTACTCTACTAGTCTCCTGCATAAGTATGTGAATCAGTATGACAGGCTGTATAAAATTCGCTCCCTAATGAATTGTTTACAAAATATTTTTTCAGATTTTTTTACGCCCCAGAAACATATATGCATCGATGAATCCCTTATGAAAGACAAGGGAAGATGGGGATTCAAACAGTCTATCCCCTTCTAAATGCTCCAAGTTTGGATTAAATTTCATAAACTATGTGAAAGTGCCACAGGATACACTCAGACTTTCCAAATATATGAGTGCAAGGACACCCAACTTGAGCCACCTGGTTGCCCAGACTATCTGGAAACAAGTAGAAAAATTGGGAGCTCATTTACCTTATTAAATAAAGGGTATCATTTGGATATGGACCATTTTTATACTAGTCCCCTTTCATTTAAGTTAATCTTTTGTTTTGACACAGTGGCCTGTGGCACTGTTAGGTGCAATAGCAAAGATTTGCCCAAACAACTCATAAGTACCAAGCTGAAAGAGGGGACGTCCTCAGCTTTGTGCCAACAGGAGTTGCGGGCAGTTAAGTTTAGGGACAAAAAGGATGTGTACATGCTGCCCACCATGCATGATGAGAGAACTCTGCCAGTCTCAGTCCGTAGCAAAACTGAGGTACTAAGAAAGCCAACATGCATCAGAGACTCCAACAAACAAATGGGGGGAGTGGATCTATGTGATCAGCCTTACCTCACTGAGGAAATATATAGGGCCTGGTACAAAAAGGTTGCCATTTACATGATGCAGACTGCAGTTTATAATCCCTATTTAATTTTCAAATTGCAAACCCCACTCCATAATGCACATTTTTTCAGTTCCCGCTTAATTTTATTTCCAGTTTTTTATTTCAAGGGGCATCCTGAAGTTATACCACAGAGACCTGGTGTAGGACACTATCCTTTTAAAATCCCCCCAACCACCCAAAAGAAAAACCCACAGAAATGCAATAGAGTGTGCTACAGCAAGGGGAAATGGACATAAACCACCTTTTACTGGCCTGATTGCCCCATCAAAACCTAGGCTCTGTATTGGCCACTGCTAAAACCAATATCATGCTGTCAAAGTTACCATTTTATTATTTGGCCACTTTTCCTCCCGAAATATCCTGTTTTTTCCTCCTCCCACCCCCCACCCTAGGCAAGCTATGAAAATTCTGTGTTTGAACATGGAAATGTGTTTGTTCCTAACTAGGTGCAGTAGTTCACCCAAACCCTTACAAACATATGTGTATGGGGCAATGCTGTACTCAGGAGATGTAATTAAACCTTATTCAGTGCATTTTTTAAGTCTCTTAATATCCTGCACTTGAAATCCACAGCAACACTGAAATATAGGTGTGAAAAAACACTTTTTCTGCTTAATGTAGGCTGTGGCTGGGATTGGTGGTAAAATGGCCTAGACTGAAACCCTGGGTTTTCTACTTTTCAAAAATATACACTTTTGAGGAAACATGTTACAGTGGAGCACTGCTGAGCAGCCCCAATTGAGTCTTGGCACCAATAAAGCAAGCTGTGAAAATTCCATGTCTGTTCAAAAATTGGCCCTGTAACTCCCCCAAACACTGACAAGCCTATGCATCTGGGGCATTGTATACTCATATGTAGCTGAACACTAATTAATCTTGAATAAAGAAGAGAATACAAAGAAGTCTTGCACATTGTATCTATGTTGCACACCCTTTAGGTGGAAAACATGCATAAGGGCCTTTAAGGGACAGTAATATCCCATAAAAAATTCTTATTGTTTTATAGAGTTTAAAAAAATATGTGCCACAAATCCTATCTCTCAAACCTTTATGGTCTGAGAAATATTGACATGTAAAGTTTCCCTTTTCCTGCTGTAAAGCTGACAGCAGGAGATTCAAGTCGGCTGACTCGAGGAGGCTCTTCAGCAGAGCTGAAATCGTGTTATTTAAATAGAGCTACTTCATTGGGACAGTTTACAAAGTGTGCTACACTTTGTAGACCTTTCCAACGAAGTAATTCTTTTTAAATAACGCAATTTCGGCTCTGCTCCAGAGCCACCAGCTGGTTCCCGGACTGGGATCGTCTGCTGTCAGCACAGCGCTGATGTCAGGAGAAGTGGAGGGAGGGAGGAACTTTACAATCAAATCTCTCTCAACCAGTAAAGGTTTGAGAGAGAGTATTTGTGCCAAATAATTTATTTTTTTAAACTCTACAAAGCAAGAAGAATTTTTTATGGGACATTAGTGTCCCTTTAATCTGGCCCTGGGAAGTGAGATGACCATAGCATACGTCATGGACTGCAGAAGTGACAGTCTTACAAGGAAGACCAGCTCGGGGGTGTTGCAGTATTCGAGCTGAGCCATGATGAGGAAGTGAACTAAGGTTTTTACTGTGTCATGTGTAAGAAGAGGTCTTATGCTGCACTCTTCACCATGGATCCAGTACCCTTCGGAGCAATCCAATATTTATATACACCTTCTCTAGTCTCCACCTGAGCTATGCCATTCCCTGGATTCTCCCAGTACCTAGGTACCACCCAGTAACTCGGGCATATAACCAACCAACCAACTGGACTGGAAAGCGGATTAACCGTTTGTGGACCACATGGTTAGTGCACCAATATGAGAGTGTAGTTTCCCAAAACATAAATCTGAATTTTTAAAGGGAGAGTATCGCCTAAAAATAGAAATGTTTTGTGTGTCTGTATAATATGTATACATACATACAATTAGGTCCAGAAATATTTGGACACTGACACAAGTTTTGTTATATCGGCTGTTTACCAAAATAAATTCAAGTTACAGTTGAATAATGAACAAGGGCTTTAAGTGCATTCTCTCCACTTTAATTTGAGGGTATTCACATGCAAATTAACAACTCTTTAATATGTAGCCCCCTCTTTTTCAAGGGACCAAAAGTAGTTGGACATTTGCCTCAAAAGCTGTTTCATGGACAGGTGTGGGCTATTCCTTCATTATTTCTTCATTAATTAAGCAGGTAAAAGGTCTGGAGTTGATTCGAGGTGTGGCATTCGCATTTGGAAGCTGTTGCTGTGAACCCACAACATGCGGTCAAAGGAGCTCTCAGTGCAAGTGAAACAGGTCATTCTTAGGCTAGAAAGAAAAAAAATCCATCAGAGAGATAGCAGGAACATTAGGATAGGCCAAATCAACAGTTTGGGACATTCTGAGAAAAAAAGAACTCACTGGGGAGCTCTACAACACAAAAAGGCCTGGAGGTCCACAGATGACAACAGTGGTGGATGATCATAGAATCCTTTCCATGATAAAGAAAAACCCTTTCTCAACATCCAGCCAAGTGAAGAACACTCTCTCCAAGGGTCAGGCATACCATTATCCAAGTCTACCATAGAGAGAAGACTTCACAAGAGCGAATACAGAGGGTTCACCACAAGGTGCAAGCCATTCATAAGCCTCAAGAATAGAAAGGCCAGATTAGACTTTGCCAAAAAAAAAAATCTAAAAAAAGCCAGCCCAGTTCTGGAAGAGCATTTTTTGGACAGATAAAACTAAGATCAACCTGTACCAGAATGATGGGAAGAAAAAAGTATGGAGAAGGCTTGGAACGGCTCATGATCTGAAGCATACATCATCATCTGTAAAACATGGTGGAGTCAGTATGATGACATGGGCATGCATGGCTTCCAATGGCACTGGGTCACTAGTGTTTATTGATGATGTGACAGAAGCAGCTGGACGAATTCTGAAATGTATAGGGATATATTGTCTGCTCAGATTCAGCGAAGTTAATTGGACTGAGCTTCACTTCACAAATGGATTATGACCCAAGACATACTGCGAAAGCAGCCCAGTAGGTTTTTAAGGCAAAGAAGTGGAATATTCTACAATGGCCAAGTCAATCACCTGATATCCAGCATTCATTTCACTTGCTGAAGACAAAACTTAAGGCAGAAAGACCCACGAACAAACAACAACTGAAGACAGCTGCATTAAAGGCCTGGCAAAACATCACAAATGAGGAAACCCAGGGTTTGGTGATGTCCATGTTTTCCATACTTCAAGCAGTCATTACCTGTAAAAGATTTTCAACAAAGTATTAAAAAATTTATATTTTATTTATGATTGTGTTAATTTGTCCAATTACATTTGAGCCCCTGAAATAAGCTAACTGTGTATGAAAATGTTTGCAATTCCTAAACGTTTCATACAATATTTTTGCTCAACCCCTTTAATTAAAGATGAAAGTCTGCACTTCAATTGCATCTCGGTTGTTCCATTGCAGATCCATTGTGGTGGTGTATAGAGCAAAAATTATGTCAGTATCCAAATATTTTTGGACCTAACTGTGTGTGTGTGAATATGTATGTATGTATGTGTATAGATATTATATATATGTATATAATATATATATATACACACACACACGCACATACTTACTAGGTGCATAATCGCTAACATAAGTAGCGTGCTGTTTTCTATGGATATGTAGTCAGCTATACGTGGTCACTGGACCCATGTTTGAGTATGGACATTCATAATAAGCATATTTCCCAATGCATACAGGGCATTTACTGCAAAATACCCTACAGGGTTGCAGTGTGTTCTGTGCAGTTCTGTTTCTTGCATTAAAATGAAGGTCTGGTCAGATTATGTAATAGGCACTTTTACAAATGGCCATTAATAGTTGCCTACACAGCCATGGGAAACAGCATGCTTATTACCTATACTAGTGGTTAAAGGGATAGTAATCCCTGCATTTATGTTTACACAGTATGGTAGATTTGAAAAAAAAAAAAAAGTATATGGAGAAAGTCCTATCTCTCAAACCTTTATGGTTTGAGAGATATTCACCACTAAAGTTCCCCCTCCCTGCCCTGCTCCTGATTGTCAGCTGTAAAGCTGACAGCAGGAGATTCGAGTCGAATGACTTGATGAGGCTCTTCAGCAGAGCCGAAATAGCTATCTTTAAAAGGAACTACTTCATTGGAATGGTCTACAAAGTCTACAAACCAAGCATAAAAGGGTTGAACTAGATGGACGCAAGTCTTTTTTCAACCTAAATTACTATGTTACATACTTTGTAGACCATTCCAGTGAAGTAATTCTTTTTAAAGATCAATATTTCTGCTCTGTAGAAGAGCCGCCCGCTGGTCCCCGGACCCAGATCTCCTGCTGTCAGCACAGTGCTGACGTCAGGAGAAGGGAATGGAGGGGTGGGACTTTAGTGGCGAATATCACTCAAACCATAAAGGTTTGAGAGATAGCACTTTCTCCATATACTTTATTTTTTTCAAATCTGCCATACAGCATAAACATAAATTTGGGCATTACTAACCCTTTAAGGACTAAATGGCTGTGCAACATCTGAAGTAATGAGGGAATTAAACAAGTAATGTCATTTTCAATTTAACCCTTTGAGTGCTAGAGGAGTACAGAATGCATTGCAGAGCATTGCATTGCATATGCCACTGGTATTCAAAGGGTTAAACTGAAAGTGGAAGTTTTAGATACTGAAAAATACTATGTTTTTATTCTGTTGGGTTTAATGAATAAAGTGGAGCTATTCTGGAGCAAACCAGTTACACCATAGGGGAAAATAAACTTTCTCTTTGATAAAAAGGGACTTTTAACCCCTGGAATTCTAGAGAGGCCTCTACACATTGTGAAGAAATATATTTGAGCCCTCTAGCATTCAAGGGGTTAACAATACCCATTTAAATATCTGGTTATTTGGGAACTTTGTATTTGTCTGCTGCATTGCAGATTGTTTGCCCCATAATTGGTCCATTATGTTTTTATAGATAAGGCACATTGTCACTTCAATGAAATACAGAATCATTATTACCTGTTTTATATATAATAGTTGATATTGTCTCTTGTATTTACAGAATCTGGCCATGCTGCTTCTAATACAGACAAGCAGGCTGCCCTACTGAACACTTTACAGCTCAATATATCTTTCCTGGAGGAGCAGCTGTTAAATGCATGTGAATGGAAAGAACTGAAAATTCTGAGGACGAGTGTGTTGGCAGAGACCAGGTGGCTGGAAGGCTGCTGGGAAGCCCCTGCAGATCCTCCCTGGAAGTTTACCATAGAAGCCTTGTTGCTGCTCTTGTGTCTGAAGAAATGTATGGTTGAGGTAGCAGCTTCTTTCCAGCCTCCTAAACCCAACCCAAGGACCCCTGAAGCAGCCCCTGCTTTGAGCCCAGATACACTCAGCATCTCTCAACAGAAGACTGTCCAGTCAGTGCTACAGTTTGTGGTTTCTCTTGGAATCTGCCCATATCTGCTGGCTGGTATTGGCCTACCCCTTCAGCAGCGCTCAGAGTTTGGAGCTCTTGTGTGCAAGGTGGTGTCATGTGAACTGCCTCATGTTCGCACACGCAGGCTTTATATCTGCTGTACAACACTTCTTGAGGTGTCTCACCATCCATCACTTGGTAGTCTGCTTCTTACACACCATCTTGGGGACCTCATGGCTGGCCTGTGCCAGCTTGGGTTCTCTCCTGAGAAAGTAAAGTCCGAGCAGAGCACTGAAGGGAGGTTAAAGGTAGGTATCTGCTCCAATTATTTTATTCATTATGGAATTGTATAGACTAGCTTAAGGGTAGGCATGCCTAGTCTTCATCAGAGCAGGTTTTCAGGATATCCCTACTCAGGAAAAGGTGGGTCAGAGACTGGCTCAGTTTCTTTAAAACACCTATGCCAGTGATGAAACAGGGATATCCTGAAATCATGTACAGTAAGCAGCTCTGATCATGAAGTGCTTTTATACCATTAAACATGGAGTAAGCTGGCAAAACTACCAGTTCATAAAATAGTTGTACCTGGTTAAAATCTTAAATGGCAGCTATCAAGGAGATAATGTTCCCATAGAAGCTCTGCACCGATGGAAGCAGATCTTCTGTGAATGTTGGGGAGCCCTCTCAGATTTGTGGAAGAAATAAACCGGGGCTGAAAGTGACCTATCCAGTGCTGGCCTGCTCATACCATGTTAATAACTGAACTGCAAGACTTCATTCTTGCAATGCAAATTATGTGGAGCCACAGCAACAACTTCCATAGACTGCAAGGGAAACATTTTCAAATGTGTTCAACCAGTGAGTTCTGTTGTTTTGAGGCACATACTCCTTTTCCAGCCGAGGTGGACCGTGTCTCCCAAAAAGCTGGTAGGCTGCACAGTGCAGTCCTGGACTTTTTACTAAGTCTGCCACATAAGAGCACACATAGAAAAACATTGCCCTTGAATCTTAAACAGATCTATACTGCATGGCATTGTTGAGCTGCACACGTTCTTACTGAATATAAAAACATCACACTCACACTTGTACTGAATTTAAAATCTTGCACTCTAATTCTTGTTGCTTTTTTATCTTTTACGAGTTGAAAAGTCTGCTTACACGCTGAGGCTGATACGGATCGGGGCAGTCCGAATTCAGACCATAGTCCTCTCTGCGCACCTTCCTGGGACCAAACGGTCCCAGAAAGGTGCGCAGAGAGGACACCGGTCTGAATTTGGAGCAGCCCGCTCCGTATCAGCCATGGCGCAGGCAGTCTCTACTGCTCATGACATCAGCGATCGCAGCTATCTCTACTGCGCATGATGGCTTCTGACAAACATCCTTAGCAAATTATTATATAGGATATGTGTATAAATCGGTATGTGGCTGGTTTGCTTCCCCAGACCCGCTCAACTTTTTGCTTTGCTACAAATGCCCCTATGTAAATGAACCCGCTGAGGACCAGAGAGGTGGGAAGGGCATTGCGGAACAATACATTCCTTTTGGTCCTTGTGGAGTAACGTATCAGGTTTGTCTCAAGTACTATTTTCTTTTAGTTTTATTTTGCTCCTGGAGGTAATGTTTCCTACTCTTGTGTGCTTGACACCATCATTTCATTCTCATCATGCTATTTTCTTGCAAGTGCTGAAGCACTGAGCTGCTTATTGGCATTTTTCAATTTTTGCTTAAAGTAGTCGGGTTTTATTTAGGAGGCAAATATAGTCAAGTTGATAACTAAGCAGATTTAGGATGCAAGCATTCAAGACTTCTTCCTCAAGCATTTTATACAGAGAAATATAAATACATCTCTCATATACACGTACACATTTATACTTGTATATAAGAGAGATAGATATTTATCTGTTTAACATGCCTGAGGAAGAGACCTGAAAGGTCTTGAAAGCTTGCATCCTAAATCTGCTTAGTTAGCCAATAAAGGTATCCTGAATTTTTACGGCTAACATTGTACCATCTCTCGTTTTTGTTTTTTTTTTTGTTTTTTAGGAACTGACAGAGCTTGAGAGGAGCCAGTGTAAAAAAGCCTTGCGAAGCCTCTTGGATCAGGTGTACCAACCACTGGTGATCAGAGAGTTACTGATCTTGCAAGGAGGTGGTCCAAGACAGGTAAATGTGGGGATTGGGGCCATCAAGTGGAGGTAATGATGGCTTTTATATGGTGCACACTTTATTAATGAGGCATTATTAGTATATTCAGAGTTAATAGCTGTGACCGTCTGCATTATTTTTCTCCAGACTTTTATTGAAGGAAGGGTAGTTAGAAGCATAACGGAGAAATAAACCACTGCCTCAGCAAGTACTGTGCTTGTACAAGGGTGGTGTTTCCACTCCACTTTCTCAGTCTATGACAGCTGCAGTTGAGGTGTAAAATGTCTTTTTCTGTTGTTTTTTACCAAGATGAAATAAAGACTTTTTTCTCTTCTACTACATAGCTGGTTCCTGCATCTCTTGCTTGCTGAAGTCGTGTAGTTTACTTCTCTTTCTTTCTCATTCATATTGTGAAATCTTCACATCTATACTTCAAATGAGTGAGTTCATAATTACATTTCCCACTTAGTGTACATGCTGTGTATACCTTGAAAGGAACTTGTTTGTCTAGAGCAGTGGTTCTCAAACGTTTTGCTGTGATGATATCTTTTGGTTGCAAATGAAACCTCTATAGAACCCGAAAAATAACTTGTTTACTGTTTGAGTGCTAAAGAGGTCTCCAATGCAAAATTCATAGGGGCCATTCGGATTTTCTTACCACAGTAATGTATGCGGGGGTTATTATTAGAAGCTGTTACTACTTTCATCTTAACAAGTAATAGTTACCAGATTATTACATGAACCCATGCCCACTGTCCTTCATACCAGCCTTGTTTGACTGGCCACTATTATTTACATACTTACTTCCTACGGGAATCTTCGGGGTTCCATAGGTTTTTGTGCATTATGATTAGCAATTAATCATTCTGTTATGTCATATGTGGAACACAGGGGCCTTGTGGTAAAGTACCCTCCTACATGAGCAGGGCAGTTCATCAAAAGAAATTTCTGAGGTGGAGACTACCGCCTATATCCACTTTACCCCTGCCTTGACATGCTCCGTTTTAAATGAGACCTGACTGCGGCAAAGACTCTCTCTCTTATCTATCCTTATTTTTTATTTTCTCCTGATAGACATGGGGCTGTATAATCCACCATTAAGTGGGCCACCATTGCTGGTTTGAAGTAGAGCACTTTAAGTACCTGGGTCTGGTGGAGGTTGGCTTTTGTAATCTGTCTTATTCTATACGAGCCTGAAGACTGAATGGATCCTTTTCCTAGAATGCATCCTTTTCTTCAGGTTGCACAAGTCCTGTGACTATGTCCCAGTTCCCTTGTCTGACAGCCATTTTCTCATTGTGGAGTTGACACACACTTCTATGGTTGCTGAAACAACCCATACATTTGGGAAATGTTATGTTGTTTCTATGTTTTCCTTTTCACTGCTGAGTGGCATTTAAATCTTGCTCTGCCTCTCTGGTTTTACTTGCTAACTGGGTTTCTTTACCTGTGTCCTCAGTTGGAGGGATTTCTTATTATAATTTAATCAATTTTTTCACTTTTGTTCAATTGAATTAACATTTTAAGTACTTTTCTATACTTCATACTTTTAATAGGTCTCTGTGCCTTTAATGGGATAGTAATGTTTCACAATAAAAGCAGATTCAATTAATTCTTCATAGTATTTGGGCCATGGAGAGTGTTATTTCAATACTGTCAGAGTTGTAGTTCAAGAGTAATTGAATGATAAAGTATCCCCCTCCCACCCCTTTTACTGATATAACACTGCTCAGCCCAGAGCAGCAAGGTGGTATCCAGGTGGATTGCAGAGAGGGACAATCTTCAATTAGCATAAGGGAAAAACCTGTAAAACCTGTCAAGGGGGCAGGGCTTTCATTGTTCTCAAAGTAAGAAGATTGCCCCTTGCTATTAGCTGCCTGGTTTCAAGACCAGATTCCACATATGAAGGGAGGTGGCTTATATTAGGTAAAACGGGCAGGAGGGGGATACTTTATCATTCAGTTACACTTGAACTACAAGTCTGACAGTGTTGAAATAACACTCTCTATGGCTCAAATACTATGAAGATTAATTGGAGCTGCTGTTTTGTGAAACACTACAGCGCTCAGCAGGACTGAGAGTATTGCATTACAACTCCCATCCTCCTTATCCATCTGGTGGCCGTGAAGAAGAAGGAAAGGCTCATCCCAGTCCTGCTGAGCACTGCCCCGGCTCTCTCTCCCCTTCTGTCGCTTCAGTACAGCATCAGACAGCGGTAACGCTAATTGTTCTCAGAAGGCAGTAATAAAGCACACAGACTTGCCCTATGCTTTAGTATAGACATAGCACTGAAGGCACTCTGATGGCTGTCTTTAATGAAGCTATCCACTGACATCCCAATCTGTAGTGCCAATTACTATAAATATAGGAAGCTCCTGGCATCGGCAGTTACAGTATTTGGTAGCACTCTTGAATCAGGGGATGATTGCTTAAAGGTATACAACGTTCAGTACGCATCATGAGAATCTCTCACTGTCATGCAGTGTGAGATTATCAGGTCACCATTTTTATCATGGCGACATACATAATGTGTCATGGTAACGTGCAACCTTTAAAAAGATGCCTATTGGTCCAGTAGCCTTCCTGCATTCCCCAAAATGAGCTTGAAACATTTTATGGAGGGAGATGCCCCATTGCTGGGGATTCTTCTACTGAAGACGTGAAACTGATGCAGACAGCCTGGATTTGTCCTTCTCTGTTGGGGAGTTGTATGAGGAAGGCTGTGGTTCTTCTGCTAAGAGTCTTATACAACTGTCCTGGAGACATTTAAAGCAAAACTTTCATTTTGCCACCTCTGATGTAAGTTACTGTAACATGTTCCTCCTTTCATACTTTTGTCAAACATTACCATATTGATGTGCTCACTTTGGCTGAAGCCAGTTTGGCTGGAAGATCCTACAGGCCATTGTGCCTGTGTATGTGTCCTTGATTTAATTTTGACCAGTAAACTTAGTTCATATTCTTTGGTTCTCAGTGCCGGCCTCCATTGACACCTGAGGTTCATGTTGTACCAGTTCATTTTTGTTGGAACTGGCCTGTGTTTGAGGGATTTTTTTTCTTTCCCTCCCTGGAATCTGGGTGGATACTTTGGTATTCCCCATGGTTCCTGTGTTCCACATAGGATGTAAGAGAGAAGAGGATTTTTGTGTACTTACCGATAAAGCCTTTCCTCTTAGTCTGAATAGGGGGTCTAATTGGATTCCCAGGTTCAGGAGATTCCCTTTCTTGTTCCATTTCTGTTTCTTTTCTTTCATCTTTACTATACGTTAAAACCAAGCATGTTGTGGGGGGAGGTAAAGTGCCTGGCCTTCTGAAGGAGAGGACTTTATTCTACGGTTCCGGTGTTCTACATGAACTGAGAGAAAAGGATTTATTTGTCAGTACACAAAATCCCTTTTTAGACAGTTGTTGTATCTACTGATCATCTCATTAATTCCAGGGAGGACAATCTTCTAGCAGTACAGTATCTGAGCAGAGGGGTCCGGCACCTGCCTGGCTGCGCCGCCTTTCTGGACAGCTCCTCTCTGAGCGCTTAATAAGACCGCATGGTGTACAGGCTGTGGTAAGAGGCATTCTGGAAGGAGCCGGAGGTTAGTGTCAAGCAGTGAATTGACAAAATGAAAAGACTACTGTACCTCATTGTTTGATTTTTCTATTGTGTTCAAAGTGGGGCACAGGGACATGGGTAAACTTCTGTCCACAAAGAGGCAGGCACTTATAAGAGTTAACAAAACAAATAATTCTGCTTTTCCATATTCCTTGTCCTTGTGTATTGCCTAGGCCCAGCCCACTGACAGTGTTTTCTATAAGAGCATCAAGAAAGCAGTAGGCTAGTTTTCACCTGAAAAACTGAATTTGTATTTTGTTTTACTCATATTCTCTAGGATAATGCACTATTAGTTCCAATATTATATTTTACCTCTATTTCACGCCATCACAGAGGATAAGAATAGTGGTATTTGAGCCTGTTTATTCTCTCTTAGTGGGGAGGAAGAAGCAGTCCTCATTACTTCACCAGTGAATGGACTACAGAAGAAAGAACACATGTATCCTTTAGGCAAAGGGAATAGTATATTTGACTGCCTATTGCAGTGTTTGTCTGCTTTTACTTTAACAACAGAACATAGTCCATTATACACACGTTTCATATGCTTTAATATGTTGCTATACTTGACTGCAATTTTATTGGAAGACTACTGTGTATGGAGTACTCCCTTGTGTCTTCCTTTCAACTGCCACTGCAGCTTCTCTCTTCTGCTTTTGGTCCACATTTGGGGCATTGCTTCAGCTGTAGCTGCCAATATCATCCTTTGTACCTGCAGTGTGGGTTTGTACACATGGACTTTTTCTATAAGTCAACACAGTTACTTTGTCTGTCTTAGAGACCGTGTTGCCTGTATAGGTGTCCTTCTTGGTTTTCTCTGAGCGGAACCCTGTTCTTTGGATTTCAAGCTTGGTTTTCATTGATACCTGAGGTTCATGTTGTATCAGTTTTGTTGTGAGAAAACTGGTCTGTGTTGGAAGGTTTTATTCTCTTTTTCTCCCCTCCATGGAATCTTTGTGGATAGCTTTGTTATATCACCATGGTTCCTGTGGTCCACATTGGACAAAAGAGAATAGAGTATTTCTGCGTAATTACTAATTAGTTGTTTTCTCTTAGGCCATGTGGAACACGGAACTCCCTCCCTGGGCAGGGGGTCCTCTTGGATTCTCTGTTCAAGGGCTTCCCCTTTCTACTTTCACTTCTGTTCTGCTTTCTCTTGTCTTTGCTATACGTTAAAACTGAGTATAGCAGGTAGGGGTAAAGTGGAAGGGAGAAGGGACTCTCTGCCTCAGATACCTTTTCTGAAATGCCCTGCTCTCCTAGAGGAGGGGAATTTACACCATGGTTCCTGTATTCCGCATGGACTAAGAGAAAATTATTTCTCTATAAGTACACAAAAATCCTATTATTCCATCTCTTGCACCACACCGTATAGATATGTGCAAGCCAAATCCTTCTTCTTTAAACCATCCAGTAACTTTATTTGCCAGGTTTACTGGACCAACAATTAGTCATGAGTTAATTGAGTCTCTATGGATATAACTCAGTGTGCTTTACCATTTCATAGTTGCTTACATATTAACTGCTTCTGTACCAGATTTATATATCAGTCTCATTCACTGAGGGCTACCCTGTTAGTCAGAGAGTACTGCATTTCAGAAGAACATTCTTTTAAATTATTTACTTTACTGATGTCCTCTATCGTCATCAGAAGTAGCACTGTATTCAGCACTTGACCCTCATGTACTCTGTATGTCTCCCATTACCACTTTAGATTGTAAGCATTCGGGCAGGGACCTCGCACCCAATGTTTCACTCTACAAAGCACCTGTAACCCTGTATTGTTTAAACGCTTAAATTGTAAAGTGCTGCGTACACTTGTGGCGCTATATAAATAAACATATTCATTCATTCAATACTTCATATGAAGAGGAGCACAAGAGAATGAGTCTTTCATGGTAATAGGATCCTTGATATAATTACAGCTGGTACAGTTGGTGGACGTGAAGCTGAAGCTGCCGCCAGCAACTGGAAGAAGTGTGATGCCGTAGCAAGAATCCTGGCATCCTGCCCCCAGCAGTCTGTGTCTGCGGAGGAGTATTACAGGACCATCTGTCCACAGGTAATATACTATGCAAACAGACAGCTCTATTATGTATACAGATTGAGCAATGTTTGCTGCCCTCTCACACTACACAATTGTCCTTATGCACAAAACAAGAGGAGAAATTCAGGAGCAAACCATCTGCTACGCAGGGAACAATCTTCACCTTTATTTAAATGTTACGTTTATCCCCTTGAATATTAGAGGGTTCTCCAATGCAATGCATTGGAAACATCTAGCATTCAATAAAACAAAAGCCCCATCGAAATAAATTGAGGTTTTGTCCATTTGTATTGTCTCCTGAGGAGTAGCTGTTTGCCCTAGAATTACTCCTCTTGTGCATAAGGCACTGTATGTATATACTGTGGCCAAAGCTAAAATGCAACCAGTACTAATAATGTCTGAGTATTCCACTATAGTTCCTCCTTTTTCTTCATATCTTTCATATAATTCACATTAGTTTCACCAGTTCTCATAATGAGTTCCTTCTCTTGAGCCATTGCCTGATAAATCCCACTTTACTTCACTCTATTGTCCAATAAAACCTCTGTAAATGCAACCATAGAAAAAAAGAAGGGAAACTAGTTTGACTCCAATAAAACACCTATTAAACTCATTTAAAGCAGAAAAATGCCCAATTAATTTTTACTAGAGCATTAAGCATATAAATACATTTTTCTCTGTCGTCCAATAGGACATCTCCCCACTGTAGGCTAAAACATTTCTATAAAATAAAGTTGTGGGTGGAGCCTCCCATTCTGCTTATCAGGCTTCTCCGCCTCAGTTAGACTTGTTCCAGCAACCTGGATGAAGGCTGAGAACTTTTCTTCTTAGTTTTAGATTTATTTTTTATTTTCTATATTAAATATGGGGTGTCACAAGTCCCCCATTAGGTGGATTACCATTCCTGGCTTCCCCTGGCGAGTTGTCCAGCTGACAGGTGTTGTTGTGGACCCTTGCAGCCCTGCTGAGAGAATCATACAGCCCAAGTTCCTCTCTCTCTCTTAGGCTCTGTCCCTTCAATGGTAATCTGAAGACAGAAGTCAAGTTTGGTGAGTAACCCCTTGAGTTCCGTGGTCCACTTGTCCAAGTGTTCCCCTTAATACAGCGGACTTCTTGGAGTCTAGAACTCCTGCACTCATGTTGGGTATCTTATTTATTTTGATCCCAGGGTTTTTGGCGCTTGAATGGCTGCATTTATGTGATTAACCCCTTCCCTTTCTCCAGGTTCTGGGGCTTATTTGAATTTTTCCTTTTATGATTGTCTGTTTTTATTTATCCCTACATGTTCCCTTTAGTATCTGGGTACATTCACTCCCTTCTGGGAAATTTGTAAATTTTGAGCTCTGCACCTTTTAGGAGTGTTTACTGCGCAGCTGCACTTGCTCTATTGACTTCTATAGGACAAACCCCCAGTGTTTTTGGGGCCCTGCGAGTGCAAGTTCGGGTGTTGCTAGCTAACATCAAAGAGAAAAGACTACAACTCCCAGAATGCCCGTTTTGCAGGCTTTCTTCCGATCGGCTGATGGTTTTACAGACGCCATTTTCCCTCTTTGCTGGAGTGCTCTACGCATTGGCTTGTCTCTCCTTTCTCTCCTTCTCAGATTAACCATTCACCTGTCAAATAAGTACTTTCTTGGGCTCTCTGAGGTGATATTTTAATCTGGGTCACAGTATTTGGGTTTCTTATACTGTTTAGACACTTCTCCTTTTAGGATGTCAGATCTAAAGGGACATGGGGCTAGACCTAATGCAAAGGACTCAGGGGTGTCTCTGACCTCCCTAGAGAATACTCAAGATACGTATGCCCATCATGTGCTGTGGCCCCTACTACACCACCTGGGCCCTCCAGCCTTGAACAAGACCCACTCTGAGTCAGGGACTTAAAGTCCTCAGCACAGTTTCCTCTTTCCCACCAGGGGGTCTTCCATTCTTTAAAGCCCGCCACTACTTTCAGGTTTGTGGCCCCTAAGGCTCCTGTCATTCCTGACCTCAATGAAACCTCTGAAGAGGATTATTTTGAGGGTTATACGGAGGAAGGGGAATGTGAGAAAGGGGACTCTTCATATGCTATTGGCAACCCCTTTGAGGCTGACCCCATGCCCTTTGCTGAAGGTCTCATTAAGGTGGTTTTAATGTCCCTGCAGGTCACTACTACCTTGATGAGGGCCAGTCTTCCTCTGATGTCTTTCAGAGGCACAAGAAGTCCTACACAGTGTTTCCACCCAAACCCTATCTGGACCAGGTTACCATGGAAGATGCCAGACAGGCACCTGTCTCTTTCCAAGAGATTCTCCAAACTGTACCCCTTTTCTGAGGCAGTTTGGCTAAATGGGCTTCACCTCCTCCAGCTGACCCCCCCTATTTCCAGGCTTTCTTAGTCTACTGCTTTCCCTTTGTCTGACACTATGGCGCTAAAGGATATGACTGACAGGAATCTGGAGGCTATCCTAAAGTCTAATTTTGCTGCCATCGGTGCTGCCCTGTGGTCTTCCTTGGCTTCTATATGGGTCACTAGAGCTATTGTCATCTGGGGCGAACAACTTACTGAGGCTGTCAGAAATGGCGCCCCTAAGAAGGACCTTTTAACGCTCTTGGCCAACATGTCTGAGGCTTAGACATATGTCACTGACGCTCTTTTTTATGCTGTCAAACTTTCAGCTAAGGCTTCTGCCTTCTCTGTTTCTGCTAGATGCACATTGTGGCTCAGTATTTGGTCTGCAGACCCCTCTTCTAAGAAGTCACTGATTTCTCTCCCTTTTCAGGGCAAGTCTCTCTTTGGGCCTGAGCTGAAGTAAATTATCAGAGAGTCCACTGGAGGCAAGAGCACTTTGTTGCCTCAGGTCTCCAAACTCCCTAACATGTCGAGGAAACAGCGTCTTTTTCGTCCCCGCCAAAACGAGGCGCAGAGGCCGAGTCTGAGCGTGTCTCAAACCGGCACCCCTTGCCCAACCTTCAAGCCCAGACAGCAGTGGCACTCAAAGCACGCCACCACCAAGCCCAAGTCTGGCAAGTCTGCTTCTGCATGACTCTCAGAATCCTGGTCCGCAGCTGGCTTTGGGTGGGAGCATGCCCCATTTTTCATACGCCTGAGTCAATAACAGACCAGTGGGTTCTGCAGGTGGTTTCGTAAGTGTACAAGATTGCCTTCAAATCCCTTCCTCCCTACAGATTCTTTCAGTCCAGAACTCCTCTGGGCTTAGAAAAGCTGCGTCTTTTCAACAAGGCAGTTCAGGTTTCTATTCAAACCTGTTCGTGGTGGCCAAGAGGGATGGCAGCAATCGTCTCATCTTGGACCTCAAGGACCTCAATTCTTTTGTGGAGACTGCACGTTTCAAGATGAAGTCTTTGCGCTCTGTCATTGCAGCTGTGTCCAGGAGAATTGTTGGCCCCTCTGGATCTGCAGGATGCTTACTTGCATGTCCTGATTCATCTGGACAGTCAGAAGTACCTCTGTTTCCCTTGCTACCTGGGGCACTTCCAGTTCACCATTCTGCCCTTCAGGCTTACCTGCACTCCTTGGGTGTTTACCAGGCTCTTAGGAGCATTGATTGCCTTCCTGCATACCCGTAGGATTCAGGTGACTCCCTATATGGAAGACCTTCTGCTGAAGGCTTCGTCTAGGGAACTCCTGGACCAGCATGTCCAGGACTGTGCTCAGATTCTCCTACACCATTAGTGGATTCTAAACATGGAGAAGTCTGCTCAAGTCCTATCTCTGGTCCTGGAAATTTTTGGACTCAGGTGCGATACCTGTTAAGGGAAGGTTCGTTTCAGCAAACCAAGCATCTGGTATCCCAAGCTCTGGAGTGGCCCTTCGCCCCGGTCCGCAAGTTCATGACCCTTATGTGCCGAATGGTGTCCACGATGAAGGATGGGGATGAGCGGGATTGGCGTGAAGATGTAACAAATCTAACTGGGGCAGGGCTAGTAGGATAACCTGATAAGGAGAAGGGGAGACTCTACCTGCAATTTTTTTTATAGAAATGTTCCAGCCTACAGGGAGGAGCTGTCGCCTCGCCATGGTACCTGTATGTCATATGGACTAAGAGAAAAGGATTTAACAGATAAGACTAAAATCCTCTTATAGACCGTCATTTTTTAGAAATCTAAGTTATTTGGAGACTCCTCTCCAGGCATCTTGCTGAAGAGGCATCTGTGCACCTGCACAGTCTGTCCCTGTCTGTACCGTAAGGCACAATATGAGGCCACCTTGCCAGTCATTGAGGAGACAGGGATGGACAGCGCAGGCATCTGCCGGTGTGTCTCCGAAGTACTTAGATTTCTAAATAATGCCGTACTTAATAAGGATTATAAAGGGATTTATATGCTTAACGTTATAGCAAAAATTAATTGGAGAGCACATTTCTATGAGTGATCGTTCCGCTTTAAAAGATCTATACTTACAGAATGTTAGTTCTATGTCCTGCCTCCTTACCTTGGAAGTCACCTGTCTTTTGCAGTTCTTGGATAATTCCTTCTGTCATTTAGTCTAACACAGTTTCTCAAGTACCCCTAACAGAGCTGGCTTTGAGTATTTCCATGCCTGATTACACAGTGTAATAGTGAACCTTTCATTCTGATTGATTCACTTGTACACAGGCAGGGACATTCTTAAAGGGATAGTAATGTTTCATAATAAAAGCAGCTCTAATTAATCATCATATTATTTGAACTTTGGAGAGTGTTATTTCAGTTCTGTCAGAGTTGTAGTTTAGGAGTAATTCAATGACAAAGTGTCCCCCTCCCGCCCATTTTACTGATGTAACACTGTTCAGCCAGAGCAGAAGGAAGGTGCCCAGGTAGACTTCAGAGAGGGAAAATATTCAATTAAGATAAGGGAAACACCTGAAAAGCTTGTTAAGGGGGGCAGGGCTTTCATTGTTTTCATATGAAGAAGATAGTCCCCTTCTGTTATCTGTCTGGTCTATAGACTGGATTCCACAACTGAGAAGAGATGGCTTACAGTAGGTAAAAGGGGCGGGAGGGGAAACTTTGCTTGTGAATATCTCTTAAACCATAAAGGTTTGAGAGATAAGACTTATATCGTTCTTCATGTTTTTTTAATGCCTACAAAATAAAATAAAGATAAAACGAAGTATTACTATCCCTTTAAAACCTGCAACTGTTAGGTTTTAGTTTGGAAACTCTAGTCTAGAATATTGGTTGAAGAGGGGAAAATATACTAGACACAATGAACATTATTGTTAAACCTGCAAATATGGGGCAGTATATGTCACTTATATTACTCTGTATAGTTCCTTCTTTCATTGCTCTTAACCCCTTGAGGACTAGAGGATTACATTGCACACTTACCTGGTCTTCAAGGAGTTATTAAAAACTGCCCTTTAACCCAACACACTACTTTGTATACAGCTCATAACTATGCTGTCCTCTTTAATGATGCAGTGAGTCTGGGATCTGTATTTTCATATGCCCTCTAATTGTCTGACTTCACTGCATCATATACTGTCTGGATTTCTTTACTACTTGCATTTATTCTCCTGTGTAAAGCAAAGGTCAATCATAGTCCTACTTCCCTCAGATTCTGGATCTACTGCATATTCAGGACCCTCTAACTGCACGGCAGTTTCAGAGAATTGCCACAGAAACGTTTCTGGCAATTGGCCGGGAGCAACCTCAACTTGCAGAAAAACACCTTATCCTTCCTATGCTGAGACCACTGTTGCGTTGCGTTGTCACACATACAGGTGAGCTGCTACAGGCATGCACGGCATGCACAAACTGTGCCTGGTGTCCCTCATGTTTTGTTTTTCATTCAGTAGAGGAAGAAAGTAATCAATAGTTGGACCTGCAGCTGTTGAGAAATTCCCATAATCTTCAACCAGCCAACAGCTGATTGGGAATGGTGGGTGTTGTGGTCCCCAGTAGCTGGACGTCCAACAGTTGTCTACACCCTGCTTTACTTGCTCCCAAGTTAAATTTCTCATAAATCCCTTTGAGCGCCAGAAGGATGTCCAACTCATTGATTCTTGTTGTCTATAGACATATAATGTCAGCTAAAGTTATGTTTAATTATAAATAAACTAGTGTAAAAGCCCGTGTACACGTGCCAAGGTCTGTGTAATGTTATCCCTTTGAGTGCCAGAGGGGTACGCAACGCATTGTTTTGCAATGCGTTGCATATCCCTCTGGTACTCAAATGTTAAGAGGCCGCTACCTCACTGATCCATGCGATGCAGTCTTGCGTTGCCTCACTCACGCAATGCAATCATGCGCAGGAGAGACTGCGTATGACTGCATTGTGACAAACATCCTAATGAATTATTATATAGGATGTAATATAAGAGTTCTGTAGAAAAACATGATAGATTAATTGGTTACTGCAAACTAAAGGGAAGTAATGTATAACAATGTAGGGCAGGGGTGGTAACCTGGTGCTTGTGAGCTACCAAAATTGTATGTTTTCATGACGTATGTGCTTTTTTTAATATCTGTATAACAGATGTAATGGAAAAAATGAAGCAAAAAGATCTCTTAACATGCTACTGCATTTATCTTGATTTTGCCTTAGGAAGCACTGGCCATTTCATTCCAGGAGAGACTGTGGTCTCAGAACAGGAGCTGACTCGGTGTGTGGAAGACATTGTTAAGGCAAGTTTGCTTGTTGTGTGTGGTGTTTTGGTTTCCCCCTCTTTTCTCAGTGTGCGCAACGTGATATTAATGTAGCAAAGATAATCTAATAATTTAGAATGCTCAGTTTTGGTGATATGCTTTGTGTCAGTTAAACCACAAATTATCTAATACCTGTCTCCTTTATTTTATAATCCATATCTTATAATGAAATACTCTTGCTTGCATCTTTATAGATATGCATGTAATCGTTTTTCTGTTTTGTTGAGTCCATAAATGATACTAACGTACAAATTAAATTTGATTATTTGCGTTTAAAGGTAAAGGATGCCACCCCCTCATTTATCATTTGAGTGTCTGAGTGGTATACAACACACTGCTGCACAACGTGATGGAAAACCCTTTGACACCCAAATGGTTAAACCTTATTAAAGTTCAAAGTCCCATGTTTTTATTTATTTTGGAGAATCTGAGTTTGAAAGAACACTGGCTCCTAAAAATGAAGTGAGGTTGTATACAAGTAAATAGCCTGTACATCCATGCTAGTATTTGTAAAGTATGTGTCTGTTACTGGAGGCCTAAAATCTAGGCTTGTATATTGCTGTGGAGGCAGCCATTCTTCCTTTTTGCAGAACTCTAGGACTTCTCAGCATAACAGTCTCTATAAGGTGTTTCAGAATTGATAAGTATGCTTATATTGCCTTAAAGGGAAACATTCACATCCGACAAACTTGCACCCATTTGCTTTAAAATCTGGCACTTCCACAATGTGCGGCACGCCGCCTCAGGACTTCCCACCTCCCTCCCAGCTGCCCTAGGGAGCGCGTTCACGCTTCCCTTCGTAGCTGTCTTTCTATGGGCTGACTTTACAGCAAACTCCGTTTAGCATGCTGCTGAGGTTGCAAGCTCACTAAAATGTGGTAATTGCCCTTTAAACTCACACTGCAGAAAAAGGAACATTTACCATTAGCTGCTTTGTACTGTAAAGACATTTAGTTTGTATGAATGATATCAGGTCAATTGACATGCACTGATCAGGGTACAGCAGTTTAAAAGGAAAATGGCGATTATGGGATCAACTAAGCATTCAACTTTAAAAACAAATTATGCAAAGCATAAAGCAGAGTCAGAGGGCATTTAATGGGCTTGGTTTGCAAGCACACTTTTTAGACCGTTCCAAAGAAGTTTCTATTTTTAAATCGCACTATTGCGGCTCTGCTGAAGAGCCTCCTCATGTCGGCCAACACGGATCTCCTTCTGTCAGCTTTACAGCTGACATCAGGGAGGGGGGAACTTTAGAACGCTCTGTCTCTCAAACCATAAAGATTTATGGTCTACAATATTACTTTTTTTAAATTAAGATATTACCATCCCTTTAAGATCAATGTGGCTATCAATGAAATTTGCAGGGAGATGGGGAGAAAGCAGGCTTTTATTTATTTACTTTTACTTTTGTCAGAAGGGTCACATGCATATAAAGCATGCAAATACAAAATCTGCAAAAAAGAAATTAGTCCAGCTATAACTGAAATTGGGGGTGGGGGTAACAAAATAGAGCAAGACAAATCCTAAAAACTTAAAATATAAAAATGGCAAAATGATGGTCTATCCTGGGCGCCTTTAAAACTGAAGCTGATGAATTATTTAGTGAGGTTAAAACAATGGCTGACTCCTTAACCCCTTAAGGACTAGCCACAAGCACACGCGGCCATCACTTAAGGACCATTGACTTTTTTTTCCCCCGAACGGCGTGCGGCCGTGCGATGAGCCCAGAATTCCATGACAGTCCTGGCACGTCATGGGTCATTAACGCTAAACAAACCATGACGTGCTATGACCGTCAAGGGTCATTAAGTGGTTAAAGCGGACCTGTCACCATAGGTCCTGTTTAGTTGTTTATGCCAGTTCCTTATGCTAATTAGTTATGTTTGAGGCTAAACGTATCGCTTGCTATGCTGTTAGACATGCCCTAGTATGTGAGCTGTGTCAAGATTCATTCATTGCATCAGATTGCCTTGTATTAAGCACAAATAATTTCAGTTGTGGGAGGGTGTTTTGTCCTTCTCTTGAGCAACAAGGTAGATTTAGCAAAGGTTCTTTTTGTTTGTCAGTTTATTCATTGTGCCACATGACCTGATGGAAGCTGGACTGATGGCCCAGTGAAGCTGTTCTGTATATGTTCTGTGTTTTTTCTGTGCTTTAGCACCTAAAGTCTATGCTTTTTATTTAATTCCCAGGTCTTTGTAGTGGGGAACGATGATACACCAGTAGTGCTGCGCTTCACTAAACAAGTCCTCTCTGCCATCTTTTCCTTGTATTGTTTTGCACGACAGAACGTGTCACATTTGCGGTAAGGAAGTATGCAGTTGGGACATGAGGTTTGAGGGGATTGGGAAAGTTATCTAGCCCCAAAACACATCCACAGGAATAGAATCAGTGACTTGGGGCTTCATTTAGCCAGATGAAGCAGAGCCATTCTGGGGAGAACCAACTGCATCATAAATGACAAATGGAAATTCCTTTTGATTAAAATGGGGATTTTAGCCCTGAATGCCAGGGAGGTCTCAAAGCAATGCATGGTTAACCTCTCTTGTATTCTAGAGGTTAACAACCTCATTTCCATCAGTGGGAACTTGGGGAATTTTCATTTGTGTCCTATAGAGCAGTTGGTGTGCTCCAGGATTGCTCCTCTTTAACGTGCTAAATTGTGCCCTAAATGCGTAATTTAAAGGGACAGTAATGTCCCAGAAAAAATCTTTATAGTTTTGTAGTGCTTAAAAAATCCAATTATATGCAACAAATCATATCTCTCAAACCACTATGGTTTGAGAGATATCCTTCGCTAAAGTTTCCCTTCTCCTGCTGTCAGCTGTAAAGCTGACAGCAGGAGATCCGTGTTGGCCGACACAAGGAAGCTCTTCAGCAGAGCTGCAATCGCATTATTTAAAATTAATTACTTCATTGGAATGGTCTACAAAGTGTGCTTGCAAACCAGGCAAACTTTGTAGACCTTTCCAATGACGTAATTATTTTCTAATAACGAGATTTCGGCTCTGCTGAAGAGGTGCCAGTTGACCCCTGGATAGGATTCCCCTGCATTCGGCACAGTGCTGACATCTGGGAAAGGAGAGGGAGGGGGGAACTTTAGTGCCGAATATCTCTCAAACCATAGAGGATGACAGCTTCTGACAAACTTATTTAGCAAATTATAATATAGGATGTTTTTAAATATATTCCATCAAACGCTGTTATGATGAGAACATATTTTGATTAGTGTAATATTTTTTCACTTATTTTTGCTTTCACTTTTCACACCAATTATTTGGTTATGTATGATTTTTGTTAACATTTATTATGAGATACTATGACTCACCATATTATTTAGAGAGTTCCACAAATGCTGCAGCAAATTAGGGGACCAAGAGAGTTAATTATTGGACTTCACATGGAAATTATTAGAAAGTATGCGTTCCCTAAAGTTATGTGAAGTAGAGGTCTGTTGTCATCATAACACTATTAAAGGGATAGTAATGTTTCATAATAAAAACAGCTCTAATTAATCATCGTAGTATTTGGACTTTGGAGAGTGTTATTTCAGTTCTGTCAGAGTTGTAGTTCAGGAGTTATTCAATGACAAAGTGCCCCCCTCCCGCCCCTTTTACTGATGTAACACTGTTCATCCAGATCAGAAGGGAGGTGCCCAGGTAGATTGCACAGAGGGACAATCTTCAATTAAGATAAGGGGAAAACCTGAAAAGCTTGTCAAGGGGGGCAGGGCTTTCATTGTTTTCATATAAAGAAGATTGTCCCCTGCTGTTATCTGTCTGGTCTTACAACCAGATTCACATCTGAGAAGAGATGGCTTACACTAGGTAAAAGGGGCGGGAGGGGAAACTTTGCTTGTGAATATCTCTTAAACCATAAAGGTTTGAGAGATAAGACTTATATCGTTTTTCATGTTTTTTTAATGCCTACAAAATAAAATAAAGTTAAAATGAAGTATTACTATCCCTTTAAATGTCTTCACACATTCACAATATAAGGTTTATTCTAGGGAATATTTTTTTTTCCTTTTCACGCTATTTCTTTTACAGTAATGTACCACTTCATTTTTATTTTATTTTTTTTAATCTTCACGATTAGATTACTTCATCAATAATTACATATCTTTCCTCTTTAGAAAGGTACAGATATAGGACTCCTGGTATGATTATAGTGCTACTATACATTATCATGCATTCACAATATAAGTTATATATGAGTGAATATATCTTTCACCCTTTTTCACTTTGATATTTAATATTTTTCTTATGATAATTTAATGCTTCACATTTTTGTTATTTTCCCAATTGGACTATTTCTCTAATAATTACATAATTTTCCTGTATAGAGTCTGATTTTTTTAGCTTGTACTAGCTTTCACTTCCTTTAATAGTTTTTTTCTGTTATTTTTAAAAGCAATATATTTAATCAGTTTTTACTTCAATTTATGTTTAATCAGCATTGTTTTCTAATTCTTCTTTGTTTCTTCATAACTAAATACATATGTACACCTGTTCAGCATAGCATGTAGTTATCACCAAGTACCCCCCCTACTAAATATGTATGTGATCTAATAAAGGAAAGTTTTTCTTTTTTCCTCTTTGTTTCTTTTTTTATGTAAAGATACTGGTATCCTGGATCCAATCTACTACTATGTATGGCAAACTAGCTACGTTTGATGTTGGCAAAGTTTATCCCTACATGGGACTGGAGTTGTAACAGTTTCTGCAGACTTAACATGGGTTTCTATATAAAGGCTCTGTCTAATAGAAGTAAATCTGACTTAATAAGTGTAGTGTATCTTGTAAAACAACTTGGGTAAAACTAACCATTTTATTATGTTATATCAACCAAGTAATGAGAGAAGTTGCTCTAATTGTCCAAATCTCTAGTGATATAAACTATAGTGGGAGTAAAGTTAAATTTATAAAGTAAGGAATGGTCACTAGGTAAAATGATGCCAAAAAATGTATTTGGAGTCTGCCCATTAAAAGGGAAAGTCAAAATTTTCATAGGAGAGAGCATTATGGGTTAAACTTAGCTCTTGAGATTTTTTGTTCGTTGTTTTTTAGGCCAGATATATGCCTGAAGTCATCTAATGTTGTAATGATATTTTGGAGTACTTCTACTGCGTTACTTATGAACAACAGTACAATGTCGGGAAAGTTATTTTTAATTCCTTATCTCCTTTCAGTATTCCTTTAAATGCATGCATGGATTATAGGGAGAGTAAGATGGTATCCAGAGCTATATTAAAAGCAGCGGCGAAAGTGGGCTGTCTAGTTCCTTTCTCTAGGCTATTCTTTGAGATATTGACTTGGGTATTGGTACATTTGATTATTACACCTCATTTTCTTATTGAGGTATGACCCTATATGTTCAAACATTCCAGGCTAGTTGCAAATTGCACTTTTATTCTTTTTAATTCTGTGCAAACCTTTGTCTCTAGCTCCCCATGCCAAGATATCCTGCTGTGGTTCTTAGAGAAGTCCGAGAGAGGATCAGCAGTGTCATCACTGGCAGGATTGGCTGGTCTGGATAGTTCCTTGCCCTCCCTGCTTCCCTACTGTCAGATCAAACCAGCCAGTCATGGAGGGGCAGTGATAATCGTAAGAGAGCAGCAAAGGTAAGCGATCAGCTCATTGCTATGTTTGTGTTATCTGGTTACCTGCAAAGCAGTAGTGATTTTTTGCCACTAGGTGGTGCCTAGCGACAATGCATTTTTTCATAGAATCAGAGCTCTAGTATTATAGCTGCTTGGGTGATAGATATGTCACCAGTGTGATTGATCAAGGGAAACTTGAATCAACATCCGTAAATATTCTGAATTGCATTTTTTGAGTATTTTTGGTTTTCACTGTATTTTCTGCAAAATAATCTTGTGTGTAATTGAGGTAGCTTCTGATGCAGATTAGTTTCCTCTCTACCCTCCTATCAAGCTATTCATACAGCCTCCTTGTGAGCCTTCAGGCTAGGGGTGTAGAAGTGCCAGTTGTGTTTCTTCTCTGCCCCATGCGAACTGCTGAGTCACTGTCAGTTTGAACGTAACATTCAGGAAGTAACCTCCCTGGATTGTTGTTTCCAGAGAGTAGAACATATTTGAACTTTAACAGTTGAATAAGACAATGGACAGCAGTGGAAATACACTTGTTTTACTCAGCAGGAGAAGCCACATATTACGTGGGTTTTCTTTAAAAATAAATAAATAAATAATAAAAATTTTACCATTTCCATGCCCCAGGATATTATTTTCATGTCATAGGACATGAAAATAACCTACTGTACTTGGGGCAGCAGTGAGCAGAAGCAGAAGCTGAAATCCAGCCTTTGCCTACAGCATGTGACTCTTCAACTTTAAGAGAAAAACTGGAGAATAATCCATATGCTAGATTAATTTGTGCTATCTAGCATATAATTTAACCTCCAGAATGCTAATGCAGTATGCAGGGCCGGCCCTTACATGGGTTCCGGTGGGTCCATGAACCAAGGCGGCACTTTGGTAGGGGCAACAATTAGTCGCCTCAAGGAGTGTTTATTTCACGCGCCGTCAGCTGCCAGCTCTGTCAGTGTTACAGTGCGTCCCAGAATCAATAGTCTCACTGTCAGCCCTGTTCTGTGCAGTGCTGCCAGGTCAGCTCAGTCACAGCCTACAACATATACACGCTGCACGCACCACCATACCAGCCAATAAAGGGAGTTTTCACAAAGTTCCTCTCCTCATTGGCTGGCTGGTCTGTGTGCGTGTACTGTGAAGTGGTGCACGCATGTCATGTGAGTGAGTGAGTATGAGTGAGCAGCAGTGAGAGTGACACAGTGTCTCTGAGAACAGTGAGACGGCTGCAGATGCGGAAGGATTAGAAAGACGGGTCACGGAAGTTATTGTTACAGAAGAGGAGAGAGCTGGATTGGAAGAGTGAACAGTGTGAGCGCACGCTGCAGTGTCTGAGAGACTGAGTCCCGCGGCTGAATGGTTCCCACCGGCTGGCAGTGCTGACAGTGAGTGAATTCCTGACCTCCCTGGCCTGGCTTAATCCCTTTAGCCCTGAATTTGTAGATCTGTTTTAGAATCAAGTACTTGCCGAACCCTCTGGCACTCAAAGGGTTACCATCACAGTGTTTGCTGCAGAAAGCAACTTTTAACAGACCTATGTATTAGCCGCGTTTTACTCCCAGTAGAGATATAACGATTCGTTTAAAGAGACTCTGGTCGTTAGGAATCGGTGGCTTTTAATTTAACCCTGTAAGGACCAGAGAAGGGGGCAACTCACTGTGCACCCCTTTGGTCCTTAAAGGGTTAACAGCAAGTTTGTATTCTTCATACAGTTACTGCATCGAACATTTTGATGGCTAGAGGGGTGCGCAATGCGTTGCATTACCCCTCTTGCTCTCAGAGCGTTAATATATGTTGTATCATATTACTAGTTAGCGATGTTTCTAACGTAGGGTGACCAGTTGTCCCTGATTGCCCATGTTATGAAAGGGTTACAGTGGTGTCCTGTTTGAAAGACTGCTAACTAACACTGCTGCAATTGTAAAAATGAACAGTTCTAAAATATCACATAATAGATGTGGGCATGGTTTGGGGGGGGGCAGCATTTCATCCTTGGACCCAGGCAGCACAATGTCTTGGGCCGTCACTGGCAGTATGACGTACAGGCTTGGACAGCTGTTTCTGCTGCCACAAGGCCATTCGTCGTACCACCAAATTGCTTTCACCGCATAAGCTGATATTAGTTGCATGCGGTGGCTGCAATTAAAAAGAAAAGAAAAAAAGTCAGCCCTGCTTGGTGGAGGTGGGGTGGGGAGACTGACATCAAGACTGTGTATGAAATGGTTGCAATTCCTAAAGGTTTCATGCAATATTTTTGTTCAACCTCTTGAATTAAAGCGGAAAGTCTGCACTTCAATTACATCTTGGTTGTTTCATTTCAAATCCATTGTGGTGGCATACAGAGCCAAAATTATGAAACTTGTGTCAGTGTCCAAATATTTCCGGACCTAACTATATACTGCCTGCTTTCCCAGTAATTGTGCTTCCACTACAGTATGTCAACCCATACCAATGGGTTACCATTTTTCTTGGGATAGCACTAGGTACTGGATAGACTAGGAAATCCCATGTTGTTGGAAGTACCAGAGGTGTAAAAGGATTCATTTTTTCTATAGAACCACATTCTGGTTCAAGTTGTACACACTAGCCTAGGGGTAAAAAAAGTCAAGTGACCCCTCATTTGATGCAGGGGAATGTCTACATTCCAAAATGGTTTGCCTTACTGACCTTTTCTTTAATGGTTATGACTGTTTAATGAGCAGGTCATTTCACAAAACAAAAGTGGCAGGCACAGTATGTCAGCCCAACCAATGGGGTGCCATTTTTATTGAGCTGGTAGAGAGTATTGAATACAGCAGGAAACTCCATAGTTTGCAAAGACTTTAGTATCTTTGAAGTGGAGGAAATGTTAAAATAAATCCTTATAGAACCACCTTATGGGAATAATTACCCATACCAGCTTAGATTTAGAAAGGCACACAACCCCTTGTTTGATGCAGATAAATGTCTACTTTCCAAAATGGCAAGATTTGCATATCGTATCTCTCATAGGACCATTTTATTTCAGGCAGCCTATTCGAAAACTGTTGTCTCTTCTGTCTCGCTACTATGCAGCTATAAAGGCAGTGGAAGTCAGTAGAAGAAAGCGGGCAGAGATGGTAGTAGTCCTATATCAGGTATACTCTCCCGTCTGTAAATCTTAGCTATGACCTCCCTCCAGCAGGCAGAGATATATGGAAGCCAGCAGTGATGTATCTGCAGGTATAGTGGTTGTACATCTTGTCTCAATAATATGTGAGCAATAAATGATGAATAGCACAGATAAAAGCTTACTAAAAATATTAAAATAATGAGTGTCTGTTATATTATGCATTTCACATCACTCGGATGCTTCCTCAGGGAATGTCTCTGTTAAGAAGTCAGAGTCGTTTTAAACAAGTTACTGCCTTCAATGCAGCTAGACTATCTGGAAAGGCCTCAACTCTGTCAGTAGCCATGAGTCTCAATAAAATATTGTTAACTTCAGAATGATTGAACCGCTGAGTGATTTACCTATGTTCATAATAATTGTATGCAGGGGGTGGAGCCTACCTTCCCTCCTTGGCTGCAGCTAGCCAACCAGCTCCAGAAAGATTTGTTCCTTGGTGAAGAAAACACAGGCAAGAGAACAGTTCTGCTATAGCTTTAGAAGTTTTTTATTTTTCTGTTAGAAATGGAATACCACCATTAGGTTGATTACTATAACTGAAAATGCCCTTAGATGTGGCTAGCTCAGTGGCCAGGTGCTTTTTGTGGACCTTAAGCCTTTGGGGGGAAAATCTTGGCAGACCCCCTCCTTCGTCAAGTCTTCCCGCCAAAGCTGCAGGGTGTACCTGACGTGTCAGATTCCGCTATGGAGGAACTGTTGGTGGATTCAGATATTGAGGAATGTTCTGCGGTGGGCTCCTCTGAACCCTCGGCTGAGGGCCTGATCAGGGCTGTTTTAAATACCCTAAACATTCCCTTAGTGCAGGAGGTTTCTTCTGACCCTTCTGATGTCTTTCAGCAGCCTTAAAAGCCCCTTACTTGCTTTCCACCTAACCCCACTCTTGACCGCCTTGTGTCTGAAGAGTGGAAGTCTCCGGACAGGAAACCTTCTGTCTCCAAGAAATTTGCTAAGCTTTATCCCTTTTCTAAGGCAGCGCTTGTTCAGTGGGTTCATCCTCCTAAAGTGGATGCTCCTTTCTCCAGGCTATCCAAGTCTACTGCTTTGCCAGTGTCTGATGCGTCTGCTCTAAAGCACTGGACTGACAAGAAACTTGAGGTCTCCCTCAAGTCCATCTTTTCCACTGCTGGTTCTGCCATGCGTCCAGCATTTGCAGCAGCATGGGTGAACCGGGCCATTGCGGTCTGGACTGAACAGCTCACTCTTGCTGTCCATCAGGATGCTCCTACTTTGGATAAGCTGCGCCTCCTTTCCAACATTTCTGAGGCACAGCACTATGTTTCTGCTGCCCTATTTGATGCCATCCGTTTGGTGGCTAGGGCTTCCACCATGTCTGTGGTTGCCAGATGGGCTCTTTGGCTCAAGATCTGGTCTGCTGATACTGCTTCTAAGAAAGCTTTGCTCTCCTTGCCTTTTCAAGGCACTTCTTTGTCTGGGCCAGATCTCAAGGATCTGATCAGTGAGGCAACATGGGGTAAGAGTACACTTCTACCCTTAGTTCCTAGGAAGAAAACACTGCTTAAGCGTAACCAGTATTTTCATTCCTTTCAGAATGAGTCACGTTCTGCGAATCAGACAGTTCCTTCAGCTCCACGTACCTCCGCCAAGCCCAAACAGCAATGGAAGCCCAAGGTCTCCTCCAAGCCCAAGGCTTCCAAGCCTCCTTCGGCATGACTCACCCAGTGACAGACCCATGAGTTTTGCAGGTAGTGACGGAAGGGTACAGGATCCCTTTCATCTCTCTTGCTCCCTTTCGCTTTCTTTCTTCTCATACGCCTCAGGGCACAGAGAAACGCTGTCTGTTCAACGGCGCTGTTCAGGCTCTTCTGGACAAGGACGTTCTGGAGCCGGTTCCAGTTCAGGACAGAGGTATGGGTTTTTACTCAAACCTCTTTGTGGTCTCCAAGAAGGAGGGCGGTTGTCGTCCCATTTTGGATTTGAAGGATCTCAATTCCTTTGTGACCAAAACTCATTATCACCAGGAGTCTCTACAGATGCTGATTGGTGCCATTTCCCCAGGGGAATTCCTTGCATCTCTGGATCTTCAGGACGCGTACTTACACATCCAGAGAGTCGGCAGTACCTCCGGTTTGCCTGCGACCTGGTACATTTTCAGTTCTCAGCTCTTCCATTTGGTCTGACGACAGATCCTCAGGTCTTCCACCGTGTCCTTGGAGCTCTAGTGTCCGTCCTCCACTGAGACGGCATCAGAGTTACTCCATACATGGACGACCTGCTTCTGAAAGCCTCTTCTGCGGAACTTCTTCATCAGCAGGTTTAGCAATGCATTCATGCTGTCACCCATCATGGGTGGATCATCAACTTGGACAAATCAGATCTTGTCCATCCCAGCGTCTGGTGTTCTGGGCCTCCTCTTCGATACCCAGAAGAACATGGTGTTTCTCACGGACGAGGAGGCTCACGAGATCGCCCACAGGGTTTCTGCGATATTGGCTCATGATCCAGTTCCAGCCAAGAAGCTGTTATTTCTCGTGGGGAAATTCATTTCCACCATAGAGGCAGTACCGTTTGCCATGGCACACACCAGGGAACTCCAGTGGTTTGTGATCCAGGTGTGCAGGGGTCGGCCGGACCTTCTGAAGACGTTAGTGTCACTTTCTCTTCATGTGGAACTGAGTTTGTCCTGTTGGCTCGACCTCTCCAATCTGCTGAAGGTTAAGTCCTTCCTAGTTTCCTTCTGGACCACAGTGATGATGGATGCCAGCCTCTCCGGATGGGGAGCGGTCCTGGGTCGCCTGAGTACACAGGGTCGGTGGTCTCCAGTTTAATCTCTCCTTCCCATCAACGTATTGGAGCTTTGGGCGATATTTCATGCCCTTCGTCATTGGACATCTCAGCTGGAAGACTGTCCAGTCTGGGTAGAGTCTGACAACGCCACGACCTTGGCTTACGTGAACAAGCAGGGTGGAACAAGTCTCGCCGCTTGGTTAGAGGTCAAGGCTATTTTGTCTGCCATATCCACAGTGCACATTCCTGGTGCAGACAACATCATGGCAGACTTCCTTAGTCGTGACACTGTGGACAGCATAGAGTGGGAGCTGCACCCAGAGGTGTTCACCCTCATTGTTCAGAAATGGGGTCTTCCTTACATCGACCTAATGGTGACAAGACACAACCGGAAGGTTCCGAGGTTCTGTTCTCGATGGAGGAACCCTCTAGCTCTGGCAGTGGATGCAATGTCCATTCCTTGGTTATTCTCTCTGGCCTACATCTTTCCTCCCCTCCCCATGTTGCGGTGTTACGGAAATTACAACTGGAGCGTTGTCCAGTCATTCTGATTGCTCCGTACTGGCCTCGCCAGGCTTGGTTTCCGGAGCTTCTAGATCGTCAGTGGCGGACCCATTCTGGCTCTCTTTCCATCCGGATCTTCTTCTACAGGGTTACCGTGGAAGGAGGATGTTCATCGTCTAGCCTTGACGGCTTGGAATTGAATCCTCAATATTGAGGAAGAAAGGGTTTTCTTCTGGTGTGGTGGCTACTATGCTCAGTGCTCGCAAACTTGTTTCTTCCAAGATCTACCATAGTGTCTGGCCGACCATCCTAACTTGGTGTGCTAACAAGGACCTGTCTCAGGAATTTGATCCACCTACGGTCCTGGCATTTTTGCAGGACATTGTGGATAAGGGCCTCAGTTTGAGTTCCCTTAAAGTTCAGATGTTTGCTCTCTCTGTTTTTTTTCAGAGGCGCATTGCCATCCTTCCTGATGTCAAGGTTTTCTTCCACGGCGTTGCTCATACTCGTCCTGCCTTCAAGATTATTGCTTCTCCATGGGATCTTAACTTGGTTTTGGGTGTTCTTCAGCTCCCTCCATTTGAGTCTTTGGCTACTATTCCTCTACGCCTGTTGACGTGGAAAATGGCTTTTCTCCTGGTGACTGTGTCTGTCCATCATGTTGCAGAGTTACATGCTCTGTCCTGTAAACCACCCTATTTGGTGTTTCACAAAGACAAGGTGGTGCTTCTCACCTCTCAGGAGTTTCTCCTGAAGGTGGTTTTGGAGTTCCACATCAATCAGGAGATTGTGGTGCCCTCTTTCTGCCCTGACCCCACCTCTGACAAGGAGAGGGATCTCTACTTGTTAGACGTTGTGCGTTGTCTCAAGTTTTATGTACATCTCACCAATTCTATCAGGCAATCAGACGCGTTGTTCATCATTCCTGAGGATCCTAGGGCAGGAAGACCTGCATCCAAGGTGACTATTGCTTCTTGGATCAAGTCCACTATTTGTAAGGCTTATGAGCTGAGGAAGAAGCCTGTCTTTTTCAGGGTCACTGCTCATTCTGCTAGATCTATTGGGGCCTCTTGGGCTTACAAGAATCAGGCCTCTGCTAATCAGTTGTGTAAGACTGCCACCTGTTCGTCTGTGCACACCTTTTCGAAGCATTACCTTGTTGATGTACTGGCATCGGATGACGCCAGCTTTGGGAGGAAAATCCTGGAGGCAGTCTTGCCTGTCTAGGATTTTCTTTGGTTCTTGGTGCTTCCTTCACTTTTGAGCCCCGTTGGCTCTAGTTCAGTGTGCTTTGTAACAGTTGGGGTGTTGTTACCCCTGTTCAGTGTCCGTTGACACTTCATTATTTGTTGGGCTATCTCTGATCTGATGGTTCATATCTGCTCTGGTGACTTTAGGTGCCTTGCGCCTGGTCCTTGCCTTACTTCCCGCCTCTGGGAAACTCAATGGTTGGACATTTCAGAGTTACCAGTAACCTGTATTGGACGACATTCAGGTTACTGGTCTCCCACCCTGTCAAGGGACCATGCTTGGCTCTACAGTGGCAGACTGGTGGGGGTCCTCTGGGGTCATGCTCACAGGAGTCTTCTTTCCCTTCTGCTATCTAGTCAATAGTTAGTGTCTCAAATCTTTCTGGAGCTGGTTGGCTAGCTGCAGCCAAGGAGGGAAGGTAGGCTCCACCCCCTGCATACAATTATAGAATTGTTCCTGCCTACTTAAAGGGGTGGATCGCCTATCCAGAGTTACCAGTAACCTGTATGGATTAAGAGAAAAGGATTTAACAGGTAAGACTAAAATCCTCTTTTTTATGTAATGCTATCCCTTTAATGTAACTTGAACTTTAAAGAATTTTGTGTGTAACAGTAGATATAAATGTGTTTGCTTTTTGTTTTAAAATGTAACACAACTAAGAACTGGTAGACTCTTATCTAGCACAACCATTGACACTGAAATTGTTCTTAACATGTTCATTTTTGTTTACATTTGTATTTCTACTGAAATGTGTTCTTGATCTCACTTCTTTGTTCTTGTTGCCCATTCTAGCGAATTGATACCTCCCAAAAATAACCCAGCCACACACACACACTCACTGTGCTAAGGTCAGGAAATTCTTATGGCTCCCATGAATTTTAAGAGATAACATCTGCAGTAAGTCTTAGATGCCTTGTCCATAGAGGCAGACATGACAGTTATGTTGTACTCCATCTGGGCCTTAAAGGGATAGCAGCAGCTCCAATTAATCATCATAGTATTTGGGCCATTGAGAGCATTATTTCAATACTGTCAGAGTTGTAGTTCAAGAGTAATTGAATGATAAAGTATCCCCCTCCCACCCCCTTTTACTGATGTAACACTGCTCACCTCAGGGCAGCAAGGTGGTGTCCAGATGGACCTCAGAGAGGGACAATCTTCAGTGAAGGGGGACAGGGTTTTCCTTATGCTCACAGTAAGAAGATTGTCCCTTGCTGTGAGCTGTCTGGTCTGTGGACCAGATTCCACATATGAGGGGAGGTGGCTTACACTAGGTAAAAGGGGCGGGAGGGGGATACTTTATCATTCAATTACTCTTGAACTACAACTCTTACAGAAGTGAAATAACACTCTCGATGGCCCAAATACTACAAAGATCAATCGGAGCTGCTGTTTTTGTGAAAAATTACTATCCTTTTAAGTGTTTGAGTAAGTTCATACACTCTGCCTGCTTCAGTTTGAAAAAACTGCAGTCAGCTATCATGTCTGCCTCCATGGACATGACATCCAGGACTGATTAAAAATAATGTCTCTTGAAAAAGGGCACAAAGACAAAATTCATCAAGTCCTTTAAGATATTCTGGCCATACTACATTAAGCGACCAGTTATTAGTAGGTGTTATTTCTCCTTTAACATTTGAACCTGTTCTCAGTACAATGGTAAATTATCACTTCTTGGAGATCTCTAGTGTTGGATTAAAAGTAATGGAATTTGTCCTCTGTGGTTGTTAGTGTGCATCAGCATTGTTCCAGTTTTTTCTATTAAATCCACCTTTATAAGACTTAGGTACTAAGAAGCACCAAAGCAATACTCGGACAGTCAGATGCTTCATGAAGGATGACTAATTTTCATAACTACCATGGCATTAAATGGGCTTTTATCAGCATGATTGCTGGAGATGTGTCTTTAACACTCAGGGGGTAAAAAGCTCTGTTTAAAACATTGAGAATTTTCATGTGTCAGCCATTCTGCGCTCATTTTCATTTGTCAGCCGTTTTCCTTATAATTGCTTCTCTTTACCTACATCAGTATGGAGCCTAGTGTTTATTAGTCCATCTGAGATTAGTCAAACCCTGCTTTCTATTGGTTCTTACAGTGAAAGCGAAGGTGGTGGTGATGATGATGATGATGCATTGTATGAAAAGGTGTCTGGGGAGCAGTGGAGGACACAGTGTCTGGTGGAATTGCTCTCTATCAGTCCCAGCAAAGGCCTTGCAGCTGACTTTTTCCTGTTCTGCCTTAAGGTAACACAAGTGTACTGAATCCTCATACCTGAAACCAGGAGAAGTCAGTTGTTGGACCTCCAGCTGTTGAGATGATGGGAGTTGTAGTCCCCAACAGCTGGAGGTCCAGCAGCTGACATCTGGGTGTTAATAAATGAGTAAATAGTAGTAGTAGTAACTTACATTTTTTCATATATGTGTGTGTGTTTTGTTTTTTGTGTTTAATATAAAAATCTATAATCTATTTAGCACATTCCCTAGTTTTCTAAATACATTTCTCTTTCCTCCATTTTGGATCACAAGAACCTTGGAGTAAAAAGTAGCCTCTGGTCGGGAGGGCAGGGCACTTGCCTAAAAAGGTTCTCTGGAGGTGGAAGCTCCCCATTTACTTCACCAGGCATGCTTGGTTTTAAAAGTGACTTCAAAGGAGGTGCATTAGGGTTAATATTATCTTAGCGTTTTCTGTTCTCTCTTTTGTCCAATGTGGAACACAGGAACCATGGGGTAAAATTTCCCCTCCTGCAGAGGGTGGGCACTTCAAAAAGGCAGACCCTCCCCCCCACCACCTTCTTTGCTTCTTTGGCAACCATTTTCTTGTCTCATTGCACGTGCTGCATGCAGTCAGGCAAGTACTTCTGTGGCATTTCTAAGTAATTTCTCACACTTTTGTCCTACTTTGGGGCTTTTCTGAACATGACAGATCACATGAGACATATGTTGAAATCCAAGGATTTTGGGGTCCCCTGAACAGCTTTGGCACATTACTCCTCATGTCAAACTGGACTTCATGGGAATACTCGGCATCCTGTTTTCCTCTTGCATTGTGGCCCCCTACTTCACCTCTGGGGCTCTTCACGTATTTTATTTACACTTTAGGTCCCTTACAGTGAGCTTCCTGGCTCTGTTTCTAGAGAGTCGTCTTTCAAGTCTTTGATTATTTTAATTTCGGCGTAGAGCAACTGTGGGCTTTACCACAGTGACACATAGTAGTCAGCCTTTTGATTGTCCATAGGCATAGAGTTGATATGGCGTATCAGGCAGGGCTGTCATTTAATACAGTGTGCACCCTGACCAACTTTTTCAAAATAAAAGGCAAAGCAGGGTGTAAAGGGAAGCATAAAATGTGTGAAGAACAACAATAAATATTAACATTATATTTATATGCAAGAAAACTGAGTAATATGATTCCCTTATACAGCAGATTAGTTGGATATTTGACTACTGGTAGTATTCTCAACACATGAACTGTCCTACTCATCATTGTCGATGATTTCTATTATGTCCTTTCCAAAATGATAGAAAGCTCAAAGGAGGACACAGAGGTCCAACACAAAAGGTTGTGGTGCACAGGGGATTCATGTACGGGTCTGTAGTATTAATCTAATACAGCTTTTTGAGTGTAAAACCTTCCTGTTATGCCTTCATTCTATCCGTCAGGGTCCCACAGCTATTCCTCCTCATCTGACTTCCTGATCCATTGAGAGAAGAGTTGAAAGGCAGAGAGTGTGTCTGATTGTTATTCCTTCACATTTATTTGGTCTGGTGTCCTAATGGGCATTTACCTACTTTGTGGCCCAAATTGTAAACTCAATTAGCACTGTTAAGGAAAAGGGAGGAACGATGTAAGGGACAACTGCCCAGCGCTCCCCCCCTTCATGATACGATACAGTACACTCGTATGCTTAGGGATGCCAGAGAGGATTTCATTGAGCAAAGGGGAGGGGAGATTTTGACACCCAAAACATTTGTATTGATAGAAGATTTTACTACAGATGTGGAGGAGTTTTTAATGTGACAGTCAGGAATATAAAGATAACTTCCACTTATCATGTTTAATACATTTTGTAGATTTGATATATGAGACAGAAAATCTCAAATTCCAGTTGATTTAAATAGGCAATACACTGGAGGCCTCTGTATGTGTTAAAAGCCCCATTTAAATGGATGGGAATTCTTGGGTAATCCTCTCCACAACATCGCTCTTTAGCTTTCTGCGTAAGCCTATAAGGACCTTATTCATCAAGCTAAAGTGCAGTTCTGGAGCAAACAGTTTGCACCATAGTATTGCAATTAAAATTCCATAAAGTCCCATTGGTTTAAATTGATTTTAATCCCTTGAATGCTAGAATAAGTTGTATTTCTCTTAGGTATTCAAGGTGTTAAAACCCCCACTAGAATGAATGGGGAACCCCCCCCCCCCAATAGTGCAATTGACTTCCTAAAGAATTGTGCCTTCCTGGATAAGGTTCTAGTGACCTCGTTTATCAGTTCTGGAGCAAACCAATTGTACAGTAGGGCAGGGGGCACTCAAACCTGTCTCTAACCTTCCCTAACAGTACATGTTTTCAGGATCTCCTCAGTTAACTGCAGGTGAATTTTATTAACTCATCCAGATCCTTCAGAATGATTGAACCACCCATGTTCTTGGGAAAAATCCTGAACATTTGCACCATTGGGGTGGCCTGACAGGTTTGAGTTCCCCTGCAATAGGGGATAAATAAACAGTCTCCTTATTTTGTGTGGTTGTTAACCCCTTGACTGCTAAAGTGGTCTGCAACACATTGTGAAACAATGAGTTGAAGACCTCTCAAGTACCCAAGAGGTTAAAAAGCTCTACTTAAATCAGTGGGGATTTGGAGAATTTTCAGGTGTCCCCTATGGGGAAGATGGTTTGCTCCATTATTGACCCTCTTTAGATTGCTGAATTAGAACCTAAGGGTCTTATCCACAAAAGGAGACAGGAGCAATTCTGGAATAAAGCAATGGGAAATTACAATTCCCATTGATTTAAATTTGGACTTTTAAATCCGTGAATTCTAGAGGTGTCTGCAATGCTTTGTGAAGCAGTATGTTGAAGACCTCTCTAGGAATCAAGGGGAAAAAACCCCAATTAAATCAGTGTGGATTTTAATTTCGTATTTGAGGGGGTAAAACCCAGTTTAGAGTAATTGAAGTTGGGGGATTCTCATCTAAATATAAGGGGATCCCAGGCATGGGCTCTTGCTCTCCATATGCCTAGAGGGATTCAGCTGCACCACACCGACAAAGCCCACATAGGCCAAAACGTACGGCTGCGGTTTTGCGGTCTCTCTCGTAGGGAGAGGATTTGCCTAATGTTTAGGAACTGGACTGTCTGAGGGCAGGACCAGCCTGATATGGATATGGAGATTTCCTCTCTTCAGTGGCACATGGGAGTGAAAAACGTCACCATTGAGAGGCCACCATGCCTAAGAACAAGACACTTTATCTTGTTTGTGTTTGATGGGTGCTCGTCACATATGTATGTCTTCCATAGATTTCTTATCTGTCCCCTATGATGCAAATGGTTTGCTGCAGACTTGCTCCATTTTTCTTTTGTGGATAAGTGACCATGCCATGTGCACTGATCAGACAGGCAGTCTTAGCTGTGCTCTCAGTAATAATGACTATTCTTCCCTGCTCTTGTACAGAAGCTGACCCCTATCACTGCAGGTGGTGAAGGAGAGGACCATGATCCCTGCTCATGTGACAGTCTTCTGAAACTGGAACAAAGACTTACCCTTTCTTACAAGACTCAGGAAGAGAAGTTGCAACTGCTGCAGGTCCTGGCTGAGCTGTGTGAAAGGATCTCCGGCTCCATTTTCACTGATGTGCAGCAGGTAAAGAAGAGAATATGGAGATTTTATCCTATATAATAATTCGCTAGGATGTTTGTCATGATGCAGTCATGCGCAGTAGAGACTGCCCGCGTTCGGCCAGTCTCTACTGCGCGTGATTGCATTGCGTGTGTGAGGCGATACAAGACTGCATCACGTGGAGCTGTGAGGTAGCGTCCGCTTAACCCCTTGAGTGCCAGAGGGGTACGCATACCTCTCTGGCACTCAAAGGGTTAACATTACCTGGACCTTGGCCCATGTACACGGGCTTTTACGCTAGTAATAAAATAATTGTTATATCAGCTCTGACATGTCAATGCCCATTGCAGGTAGTGGAATTTGTAGCTGTGACGTTGGAACGGGCCTGTGCAAGTCTGTCTCTTTCAAAAAGCAGTGCAGTGGCATCACAGACACTCAACATGGCAATAGGTCTGGTGGCTGCCATGCTGGGAGGAGCAGTTAAGGTTAGTGCAATAAGAAGTGCAGTGATTTGGGTTGGATGATGCTTGAGTGTGTATTTGGGCATAGGAGTGAAGGTGTTCAACTTCTATAATGGTAATATAGCAGTGCTTTTCCTGCTGAGTAAAACAATGGTACTGTCAGTGCTGGGAGTTACTTCATTCTAAAGTTATTAGAGTTCAGAATGTTACTTTTATGTAGTAATCTGATGTCAGTAGTGCTATATAGCGTTCCCAAAAGCTGGCCTTATGTATAACAGCAAAGTGGAGCAATCCAGGGACAAATCGACTGCACTGTAGGAGGAACAGATAAAAAATCCTCCTCATTCCTATTGATTCAAAATGGTTTTAACTCTTTGAATGCTAGCGGTCTCCAACACATTGCTTAACAATGCGCTGGAGACCTTATAGCATTAAAGGGCTTGAAAGTCCCATTTATACCAGTAGGAACGTTTACTTGTCTCTTATGATGCAGTTGTTTTACTTCAGTGAGGCTGATGTACTAAGAAAAGTGGTGTAATTCTGGAGCAAGCCAACTGCATGATGAGGAACAATTGAAAATTCCCCAGATTTCCTTTTGTTTAAATGGGACTTCTAATGCCTTGAATGCTAGAAAGGCAATTCTTTGGACACATAGCACTGAAAGAATTAAGAGTGTCATTTTAACTAATTGGAATTATTTGTTCCCTGTTGGCCCCACAATTACACCACATCTTAATGCTTCAGGCTCAGTGTGTTCAATTGCATTCTATGGTAGAAGTGAGCCACTGGATCCAGTTCATCATAGAATGTGATGTAACAGCTCCTCCTGCACTTTGTGACAGTTTGGACTGTCTCCACTATTGGATAAAGCAACTGCCTGCATTGGGTGTACCCTTGTTGTACTCAGCAGGAAAAGCCTTACAATACCTCATTTTTTCATAATAAATCTTTACTAATCCTTTAATACCTGGCTGTACCTCCTTTTCTTGGTTTCTCCCTTTCCTGCTAATCTCAGCGCTGGTGTCAAGAACTTAATTTATATGAAGAGGTGAAGCGCTTGTGCATGTCAAGAGGGAGGAGGATTTCTGTAGTGTTCATTGAGTGATGCAGGGACCAGAAGGGCAGTGAGACCTCCTCCAGGAGACAGGGCACTCAGTGATGAAACTCCTCCCACATTCTGCCCTATATAGCATTTGCAGCAGCCAGCTAGTTTTGTTTTTTGAGTTCCCTCATGGACTATCAGGACATCTTTTCTTTCGTGGTGGAAAGTAATTTTTATTTTATCTGTTATTTACTACCATCATGTTTTTTTATTCTGAAAGAGAAATGAAGATCTCCCAAGGTTTACCCTGTCCTCTGGACTATAACAGTTACAGTAAACTAGAAAGCAAAGGATTTATTTTTTAAAAAATTACAAGGATCTCCAGGGCAGGCTCGTAGGCCATTTCTTCTAACATACCAAGAGACATGGCAGAAGAACAGACAACTTTCCTCAAATGATCTGTGTGCTTTCTGCAGATGCAAGACACATGTTAACAATGGGTTCTAAAAATGACTTTCCCCTGAAGGCAGTGTGTAAAATGTATCCAGTGGCTTCCGTGGCTCCAGCCAACATAAATGCCAACAACTTGGTTTTACTTTGAATTATAACAGTGCCATGTTGTTGAACTGTCATGTCCTAATTATTACAATGCATGTTGTGGATCTGTAATGTTCCAACTCCCCCCCACCCAACTGGATTAAACCCCCTCAAAGAATACTAAAAACCCCCAAATAATGTAAATTGTATTCCATATATGAAGAAAATATACCTGTTTGTACTCCATTTCAAGAGGGAGAGCGCTGCCATCTTGAGGACGTATAGAATAATTGACAAAGCTCTCCCTCTCAAGAGCAGTCAATCATCCTCCCTAAGCCGGGAACCCACGTATTGAGGCTGTGCACTGCTCTTCTTCTTTTTCACACCAACATGTCACACTTTAACCCTCTGAGTGCCAGAGAGGTATGTTGGACACCCCTCTGGCACGCAAAGGTTTAATGCTCTGCCAATGTTACAACACTATAATTTACTTAAATTCCTTCACTTGTCCACAAACTATAGATGAGACCTCAAAGATCTCCATCCGTGCTACACTGCTTCTCCTTTGTTTCTCATTTTGTCTCCGCTTCTGATGCTGGAGCTCCCTTACATCCTCCCTGTACAGCCAGTGGGACCCGGTCACTCTCCCCCACTCCTGGCTTCTCTTCTATACACAAAACCCAGGCTCACAAGGTGGAAGATGGCACTCAAAGGGTTGTGCAAGAAGGCATATGGTGTACACAACACTGAACACTGACATTTTAACTCTTTGACTGCCATAGGACGGTATATAGATTGGATAGTCTTGTGACTCATTGGACCAGTGAAGTCATAAGAATATAGACGAGCAGCATAGCACTACATTGTACCCATAGTGCTACCCTGCCTTCATCTGTACTGCACCACTAGCATTTGCCAACTTGCTGATTATTTTGATTTATGCGGGACAAGAGGGCATCCACTTACAAGCAGTCTTACAATAATGAGACAACATAAAGATGGGAGAGCGATGCACTACATCGGACTGGTGTCACTAGCCTTCGTTCACAGCAAGATATTTTCCAACTATCGGACCACCACCAGAGAGTCCCCTTCATATTTACCACTTCCTATACACCATTGGACTGGTGAGTGGGAATCCATGTACCAGATGTATTTTACTATATATATATATATATATATATATATATATATATATATATATATATATATATATATATACATACACACACCTGCGTTTTCTACAATTTAGTACTTTAATAAGTATAGTATAGTATGTACTACTAGAGGTAATTTCAACCCAATGAGAGAACTTTCACTACATATAATACCTCAACAAACTTTACCTCAGCGTAGACATATATTATATCACCTGAACAGGGAGTCTCATACATATTTTGCTAAATTTTTTCCCTCATATGTATATTTGCTAATACTTTGGGACTATTTTATCCTGCTTAGGATTAGGTATTATACTGTGTTTTGTATATCAGTATTTCAGCTATTTTATGCCTAGTATTTTTTTTATTATACACTTTATTTACTATTTCAGTTTTACGTTGTGTCTTAATACTCTTCGGAGTGCTCTCCTATTCTCTTGACCAAATAATAAGTGACTAAATGTGCAGTCTGGCTATGATCAGCTCTTTGCTGGAATAATTTCACATATGGTCAAACATCATGCTAACATCTTGAAGAAGGAGAATGTCATTTCTACCATGCTCCAAACTAGGAAGCCAATTTTGTCCTTAAGCCATCAGTAGTGCGCTAAGCATAAAACTCCTCCATGGCCCTTCTGCTTTCCTACGGTTCTCCAGAAGGCTCCCCTTGAGAGAGTTTCAGTGGCTTCTTTGCATCTTCTGCTTCAGATGGCCTTTCTTCTGGCCATTGTATCTGTTCATTGAGTGACCAATCTACAAGCTTTGTCCTGTAAATACCATGTCCTGGTCTTTCCACAGGACAAGATGGTTCTAAATACCCCCAGGGGCTTTCTGCCTAAGATCATTTCGGATATTCACATAAACCGGAAAATGTTCTGCCTTCTTTCTGTCCTCACCCTTCTATCAAGCAGAAGCAAGAACTTCTGTTGGATGTGGTATGCTGTCTAAAGTACAATGTTCATAGCACAAAGCATTTTAGACAATCTGAGCCCCTGTTCATCATCCCTGAGGACCCATGTGTAGGCCAGGCTGCATCCAAGGTCATCATCACTTCCTGGATCAAGGCGACCATCTGACAAATGTATGTGCTCAGAAAGAAGCTTGTTCCTTTCCCAATCACACTGCACTCTACCAGATAAGTAGATGCCTTTTGTTCCTACAAGAATAATGCCACTGCTAAGCAGCTGTGTAAAGCAGCAATATGGTAGCCTCTGCACACCTTCACCAAACACTGCCATGTAAATGTCCAGTTTTTGCCAGAAGGTACTTCAGGTGGTGATGCCTGTTTAAGAATCCTTCTACTTTTTTCTTTCTGCAGAATTCTCAGCCCTGTTAGTTCTTGTTTTTGTTTAGTTGTTTGGTGTCCTTTAACACCAGTTAGTCCTGTGGAATACTGGTCTACAGTGGAGGGTTTATTTTCCTCTCCCATGAATCTTGGTGGATGACTTGGTATATCTCCATGTGGTTCCTTTGTTCCTCACTGGGAGTAAGAGAAAAGAGGATTTCAGTGAACTTACCCTTAAATCCTTTTCTCATAGTCCATGTGGAACACAGGACTACCACCCGGGGAAAGAATGTGATCTAAGTCCACTGGTAGAAACTGAGGTGGTGGGGGAGGGAAGATGAATCTCTGCCTCAGAGGCCCTGCTTTTTTTAAAGTCCAATGTCCTCCAGAGGAGGAGAGCTTTACCTCATGGTTCCTGTGTTCCACATGGACTAAGAGAAAAGGTTTTAACACTAAGTTCACTAAACTCCTCCTTTTGTACTTACAGATAAATAATTTTCTCTTAGTTTAGTTGAACGACAGGGCATTTTGCCTCAAGAGAAATTTGGCTTGGAGTGGGATGCCCTCCTCTTTTCTTTCTGTTCTTACCTCTCCCTGCTTTGCTGTATGTAAACTAGACTAGTTAGCTGCTGGAAGGGCTATATAGGGCAGAATAAGGAAGGCACACTCAGCCCCTGCCTCCTGGAGGTGTCAGATCCCCAAATGGTCTCTGCATCTGTCAATTGGACTAAGAGCGCATTCAGCATTTTATTTTTTTCAGGACACCTCACAAAGACCACATTTCGCATTGAGTGATAATCTATGATGTCCTAAATAAAAAAAAAGTTAACAAATTACTTATTTTGACACTATCATTAACTATATATCGCACATTTTTATGTTGGTAGTGAATATTTAAATTATTTTTAAACGCCTTGAACCCTATGATTACAGAAATACCAAATATGTATTATTTTATCTACAAGGGTGGTCTGCACAGAACCCTAATTAACAGCAGGAACAAAGACTGGTATTTTCAAGATTATGAGCTACATTGGTTACATGGAGATACTACCCTAAAACAGCGCAAGAACTATATATAAAAGCATATATTTCCTGAAAATAGGTATCCCACCAACTGCACACAATTAGGGGTCACTTGCATTTCTTCCCCTAGCCAGGTGTGCGTAAACTGGCTAAGAGAATTGATCTGTAATACTCTAAAATCCTCTTATATATCCCCCAAAAATAAACACATAGGACTAGTCTTATAGGTAGCAATGGGTTATTGTTCATATAAGTCTTAAGCACGAATTACACAAGGCCACACCTTTCTTTCAATATCCTCTTCATTTATATATTAAAAACTTTTTTTTATGCTAGAACCCTACTGGAGATTTCATCAAAACCAGGCTTGTGGTGGAAATGCAAATCACCAATCCCTGAAAAATAGAATTTTATTTTTAAAAAATGTATAGCACGTAAAGTTGCATTGCCTGTTTCTTGTTATTTTGTGCCTGAAATGAAGAATGGTGCTAAATGGACGGAAACAAATTTAGCTAATCGTAAAAACATGAATTTTAGTGTTTTAGAAAGCAAAGTTAATAACTTAGAACCATAACCATTTGCTAGAGGAACATAAAACAAATATACTCCCAGACAGTAGTTTGCCATTGACTTTATTGGAATTTCATGTTAAGCGATAGCCACAACTGGTGGTATATTTTCAGAGTGTACAAAACAGTGTATGATAGGAGTGCATTTTTCACAGAACAGCAACTAAAATTATCATTTGAATGTAAATTGCATTAAAAGTGTGAAAACATTCATAGCACAGTGGGGTTAAATGGCATAACAGTGAAGTGGTTAATGCACATCCAATAGGAATAGCAAACTTTGATAATGTACAGAGTTATATCCCTGTACTTGTTTTCAACTGTTTATCTGACAGGACTTGGCACTGTCTCCTGTACCATGTCTTGTGTGGACTATAAAAAACCTAAAAATTACAATTACTATCTCTAGCACAAATACAGTTTGTCAAATAGCAGACCAGAAGAACAGTAGGAACCATTAATTGCAAAGTAACTTTTATAATGAATAATAAAAATGTTTTGAAAATGTATATGAAGATTATTTCTCTGTTGTCCAATACAGGTTACTGGTAACTTTGGGTAGGCGATCTGCCCCTTTAACTAGGCAGGAACAATTCTAGAAGTGAATGCAGGGGGTGGAGCCTACCTTCCCTCAATGGTTGCAGCTAGCCAATCAGCTCCATTAAGATTTGTTCCTTGGTGAAGACACAGGCAAGAGAACAGTTCTGCTATAGTTTTTGCTAATTTTTTATTTTTCTGTTAGATATGGACCACCACCATTAGGCGGATTACCATAACTGACAATGTCCTTAGATGAGGCTAGCTCAGTATCCAGGTGCTTTTTGTGGACCTTAGGCCCTGGGGGGGAAATCTTGGGTTCCTCAGGAGTTGCCTACTAAGGCTTCTTCTTAATACATGGTAATCTGAAGACAGAAGATCTACAGAAAGGTGAGCAACCCTTTGAGTGCTGCAGGTCCACATGTCCCACAGTGCCCCTCCGCACAGGGGTTTTCCTTTGGAGTTCCTATTGCACATTCCTGCACTCACTGGGTTTATCTGTATGTCTGTTGGGTGTTTTGGAGCAAGTTTCTGTGGTAACTTAAGCTTTTAGCTGCTGGTTTTGCATCTTTTGGGGGTTTATTGGCACTTTCCCTACTGGGTTCAGTGTTTTTTGGGTCTGCTAACATGCTCTAATGATGTTTCATGTAACTGTAATTTTTATTCACAGTTTCTACTTTGCAAAATTTGTGTTTACGGCATAGACGCCATTGCTCCATTCATTTCTATGGGACTGTACAGTTTGGGACATATCTCTGCAACTGCTCAATGTATCGACTTCAGAGATGGCTCATTTTAATTGTCTGCCCTTGCTCTGTCATCCGGTTAACGTTTTATGTGTGTTGGGGGGCTCAGGGGGCTTCGGGCACTGTTGGGGTACTTTTTCTTGGAAAACTACGTTTCCCTTGAGTGCTTGCTTCGCGTGCTCATTTCTGATTGCCTCCCACCACGGCAGCCATTTTGTGCCTTTTCTTGAACGAGTATTCTACACAGGGCTTGGACTCTCCTTCTCTCCTCTACATATTAACCCTTCGCCTGCCAGCTAAGTGCATTTTAGCGATTAATGGGGTGAAATTTTCATCTTGCACACTGTATTTGGGTGATTGCTTATAATTTAAATGTTTTGACACTGAGAGAATGTCTAAACCGTTAGAGCTTGGGGCCAGGCCTAAGACTAAGGATGCTGGGGTCTCTGTGTCCCCTATTGCGCATTGCTCCTAATATCATACAGGGTTACCTAGAGAATTCTCAAGTCATTTATGCCCAGCATTTTCTGCTGTCCCTGAGTCTCTCCCAGGGACCTCCAGCCATGCATTAGAGCCACTTTGGGTGCAAGAGTTCAAGGCTGCTACATTGCAACTGTTTTCATCCCAGTTACAGGGGGTCTTCCACTCCTGGCAGACCCCTTCTTCCGTCGGATCTTCACTGCTGAAACCGCAGTGAGTACCTGACATATCATATTCTTCTGAGGAGAGCCTTCTTAACTACCCTAAACATTCCCTTAGTTCAGGAGGTTTCTTTGGATCCCTCTGATGTATTTCAGGAGCCTAAAAGGCTCTATACTTGTTTTCCACCTAACCCCACTCTTGACCGCCTTGTGACTGATGAGTGGAAGTCTCCAGACAGGAAACATTCTGTTTCAAAGACATTTGCTAAGCTTTACCCCTTCCCTGAGGCGGCGCTTGCTCAGTGGGTTCATCCCCCCAAAGTGGATGCTCCTGTCTCCAAGCTATCTTAGTCCGCTGCCTTGCCAGTTGCTCATGCGTCTGCTCTGAAAGACTGGACTGACAAGAAACTTGAGGTCTCCCTCAAGTCCATTTTTGCCACTGCTGGTACTGCCATGCGTCCAGCTTTCGCTGCAGCATGGGTGAACCGGGCCATTGCAGTCTGGACTGAACAGTTCACCCTGGCTGACTGTCAGGGTTGTCCTACTTCAGATATTTTGCGGCTTCTTGCCAACATTTCTGAGGCCCAGCACTATATTTCTGCTGCCTTATTTGATGCCATCCGTTTGCTGGCAAGGGTTTCCACCATGTCTGTGGTTGCCAGACGAGCTCATTGGCTCAAGATCAGGTCTGTTGACACTGCTTCCAAGAAAGCTTTGCTCTCATTGCCTTTTCAAGGCACCTCTTTGTTTGGGCGAGATCTTAAAGATCTGATTAGTGAGGCCACAAGGGGCAAGAGTACCCTTCTGCCTATGGTCCCCAGGAGGAATACACCTCTCAAACGTAATCGGCTTTTTCGCTCCTTCCAGACTGAGACACGTCCGGCGAACCATGCGGTTCCCTCAGCTCCACGTTCCTCCTCCACGCCCAAACAGCAATGGAAGCCCAAGGTCTCCTCCAAGCCTTCTTTGCCATGACTCACCGAACCCAGGTCCCCACTCGGCTGTGGGTGGCCGTCTGCGTCACTACCACAGCATCTGGGAGGATTCAGTGGTGGACCCGTGGTTTTTAAAGGTGGTGGCGGAAGGGTACAAGTTCCCTTTCGCCTCTCTTCCTCCCTTTTGTTTTTTTCCCTATCATATGCCTCAGGGCTTAGAGAAACACAGTCTGTTCAATGGCGCTATCCAGGCCCTTCTGGACAAGGATGTTCTGGAATCCGGTCCAATTCGGGACAGAGGTATGGGTTTTTACTCAAACCTCTTTGTGATCTCCAAGAAGAACGGCGGCTGTCGTCCCATTTTGAATTTGAAGGATCTCAATTCCTTTGTGATGAAGACTCATTATCACCAGGAGTCCCTAAGGACGGTGATTGCTGCTTTGTTCCTGGGAGAATTTCTTGCCTCTCTGGATCTTCAGGACGCGTATCTACACATCGCCATTCATCCAGAGAGTCGGTAGTATCTCAGATTTGCCTATGACCAAGGGCACTTTCAGTTTTCAGCTCTTCCCTTTGGTCTGACTACAGCTCCTCAAGTCTTCAACCGTGTCCTGGGAGCTTTAGTATCCTTCCTCCATCTGGATGGCATCAGTGTTACTCCATACATGGACAACCTGCTTATGAAAGCCCCTTCTGCGGAACTTCTTCATCAGCAGGTTCAAGACTGTATTCTTACTCTCACCCATCACAGGTGGATCATCAAAATGGACAAGTCAGATCTTGTCTCATCCCAGCGTCTGGTCTTCCTGTGCCTTCCCTTCGACACTCAGCAGAGCATGATGTTTCTCACGGACGAGGTGTCTCACCAGATCGCCCACAGGGTTTCTGCTGTTCTGGCTTACGATCCAGTTCCAGCCAAGAAGCTGTCCTCTCTAGTGGGGAAATTCATCTCCACCATAGAAGTGGTCCCATTTGCCATGGCTCACACCTGGGAACTCCAGAGGTTTGTGATCCAGGTGTGCAGGGGTCAGCCAGACCTTCTGAAGATGTCAGTACCCCCCCCCTTCATGTGGAACTGAGTTTGTCATGGTGGATCGACCTCTCCAGTCTGCTGAAGAACAGGTCCTTCCTGGTATCCTTCTGGACCACGGTGATGACGGATGCCAGCCTCTCCAGCTGGGGAGCGGTCCTGGGTCGCCTGAGTGCTCAGGGTTGGTGGTCTCAGGAGGAATCTCTCCTTCCCATCAACGTGTTGGTGCTTCGGGCGATATTTCATGCCCTTCGTCATTGGACACCCCAGCTGGAAGAATGCCAAGTCCGGGTCCAGTCCTACAACGCCACGGGCGTGGCTTACATCAACAAGCAGGGCAGAACAAGAAGTCTCGTCGCTTGGTTAGAGGTCAAGGCTATTTTGTCCTGGGCAGAAGAACGTGTTCCTGCCATATCCACAGTGCACATTCCTGGCGTAGACAAAGTCATGACAGACTTCCTCAGTCGACACACGGTGGACAGCGAAGAGTGGGAACTGCACCCAGAGGTGTTCACCCTCATTGTTCAGAAGTGGGGTCTTCCTTGCATCAACCTGTTGGCGACAAGACATGCCCATTCCTTGGTTATTTCCTCTGGCTTATATCTTTCCTCCCCTTCCCATGTTGCATAGGGTGTTACGGAAATTGAGACTGGAGCGATGTCCGGTCATTCTGATTGCTCTGCACTGGCCTCAACAGGCTTAGTTTCCGGAGCTTCTGGATCTGTCAGGGGCGTAGCCATTCCGGTTCCCTTGCCGTCTGGATCTTCTTCTACAGGATTACCTGTGGAAGGAGGATGTTCATCATCTAGCTTTGATAGCTTGGAAATTGAATCCTCAATATTGAAGAAGAAAGTTTTTTCTTCTGGTGTGGTGGCTACTATGCTCAGTGCCCGGAAACCTGTTTCTTCTAAGGCCTACCATCGTGTCTGGTGTGCTGATAGGGACCTTTCTCAGGATTTTGATCTGCCTATGGTCCTGGCTTTCTAGCAGGATGGTGTGGATAAGGGCCTCAGTTTGAGCTCCCTTAAGGTTTAAACTTCCGCTCTCTGTTTTCTTTCAGAGGCGCATTGCTATACTTCCTGATGTCAAGGTTTTCTTCCAGGGAGTTGCTCATACTTGTCCTGCTTATAAGACTCCCGCTCCTCAGTGGGATCTTAACTTGGTTTTGGATGTCCTTCAGCTCCCTCCCCTTGAGTCCTTGGCTACTATTCCTCTGCATTTGCTGGCATGGAAAATGGCCTTTCTCCTGGCGATCATGTCTGTTTGTCGTGTCGCAGAGTTACATGCTCTGTCTTGTAGACCACTTTTTTAGTGTTTCACAAAGACAAGGCGGTACATCACACTTCTCAGAAGTTTCTTCCAAAGGTGGTCTCTGAGTTCCACATTAATCAGGAGATTGTGGTGCCTTCTTTTTGCCCTGATCTCCACTTGTTAGATGTGGTGCGTTGTCTCAAGTTTTATGTACATCGCACTGAGTTCATTAGACAGTCTGCTCTGTTCATAATTCCTGAGGGCCCCAGGGCAGGGAGACCTGCATCCAAAGTGACTATTGTGTCTCGGATCAAGTCCACTATTCGTAAGGCTTCCGAGCTAAGGAAGAAGCCTGTTCCCATTTGGCTCACGGCTCAGTCTACTGGATCTATTGGGGCTTCTTGGGTTTACAAGAATCAGGTTCCTCTGATCAGTTGTGCAAGGCTGCCACTTGATCATCTGTGCACACCTTTTAGAAGCACTACTGTGTTGATGTGCTGTCATCGGCTGACACCAGTTTTGGGAGGAAGATCATGGAGGAAGTCTTGCCTGTCTAGGATCTTCTTTGGTGCTTCCTTCACTTTTGAGCCCTGTTGGCTCTAGTTCAGTGTGCTGTGTAACAGTTCCTGTGGTGTTGTTACCCCTGTTCAGTGTCCCTTGACACTTCATTTGTTTTGCTGGGCTATCTCTGATCTGATGGTTCATATCTGCTCTGGTGACTTTGGGGGCCTTGCGCCTGGTCCTTGCCTTACTTCCCGCCTCTGGGAAACTCAATGGTTGGACATTCCAAAGTTACCAGTAACCTGTATTGGATGACAGAGAAAAGAGGATTTTAGCCTTACCTGTTAAATCCTTTTCGCTTAGTCCATACAGGTTACTAGTCTCCCACCCTGTCAAGGGACCATGCTTGGCTGTCCTGTGGCAGTCCGTGGGGGTCCTTTGGGGTCATGCTCACAGGAATCTTCTTTCCCTTCCACTATCTAGTCAATAGTTAGTGTTTCAAATCTTACTGGAGCTAATTGGCTAGCTTCAGCCAAGGAGGGAAGGTAGGCTCCACCCCCTGCATTCACTTCTAAAATTGTTCCTGCCTAGTTAAAGCAGCGGATTGCCTACCCAAAGTTACCAGTAACCTGTATGGACTAAGAGAAAACGATTTAACAGGTAAGACTAAAATCCTCTTTTATGTGTAACAAACTGAATACATGTTATTACATGGTAGTAACCTAACTCTTGCTATGGCGTGCAGCTAACATCAGATGATTTTGGAAACTTAAAGAAGTTACTGCCAATCCTGGAGCGAGTGTCCCTTTTATACCCAGAGCCAGTAATCCAGGAGTTGGCAAAAGACCTGCGGGTCAGCATCGCTACACACTGTGCTGTTCAGCTTCCAAACAGAATGTGCAGTGCCCCACAGGAGACTGAAAAACATGAGGCAGGACTGAAAGCGACGAATAGCAGCAATCCAGCCTCTGATCTCCAGAAATTCCAGGAGATACTGAGCTCTGCCCATGATTCGGAGATCCCTACTAGAGCAGCTGCACTGCGCACACTGACCCGCCTGCTGGAACAGAGGAACTGCCTGGCACTTGAGCACCAGGAGCAGGTGCTGCAGGTGAGAGAAAACTCTACCACTTTTTCTGTCACATGTCTGTTTTTATTTTATGAATACCCACTAAAACTTGTTCTTTGTTTCAGCTGTTCCTTGAGAACCTGGAACAAGAGGATCCCTTTGTGTATCTGTCAGCAATTCAAGGTAAAGCCTCAATTCACACACTATTGCTCCTTATTGACTGATGGTTTGGAAATCTCTGCCGTGACAGCAGAATATACTAGATTAGTACATACAGATACAATGGAGGGCATTAATAAATGTCACACAAACATTTCATACAACATCCTCTTCTCAATCAGCATCTCCACCCCAAGTAAGATGGCAGAGATTTGTGGGACAATGAAAGGAAGATAAGCATAGCTCCTGAAATCTGGAGGAAATGGAGCCACATGCAAACAGGGCAAAAGTGCTGCTAAGCTCTCTCTGAAGTGTATCTATACCCTAGCACACAAGTAGTCTATTGTTAGACCTCCAACAGTTGGGGATGACTGGACTTGTAGTCACCGTAAAGTAGAGATCTTGCAATTGACCAGCCCTGACCCAACAAATGGTGACCCTTCATTTATTTAACAGAAGGTCTTGCCTAGGTAGGCTTCCTTTATAGTGCAGTAAATCATGTCAATATACTTTATTTGCATCTGATCTTTCTTGTAGTCCACTGCTAGTTGTTTGTGTATACAGTCTGATAAACACTAGTGTTCCTTATGATCAATTAGGGACTGTTGAAGCCCAATGTTAGTTTTAAGGAGAAGCAGTCTTCTACAGAAATATTCAGGGAACAGCAGATGTATAATCCAAGCACTCGTCATCACCCCTCTCGAATACTGCAACTCACTCCTGATTGGCATTCCTTTCACCAGATTGACATCTGCTGCCAGGCTAATCGTTCTGACACTTCTCTCCTGCCTTCCAATCCCTACACTGGCTCCCATTGTCTTTAAGAATTACATTCAAAATTATGGAGCTAACTTATAGAGGCACTTTCAATGTGACATTCCCACCTACAACTCCATCACAACCTCATCGTTCACACACAGCCTTTTTCTCACAAGCGGTCTTTCTTTTTCACTGGACTACAGCATGAAAATCACTTCTATCTCATTCCCACTGAGGGTCCATCTGATCCTTTGATTCCTATTTTCCAGTTATACATTTTATGTCTTTGACCTGTTGTACAGCTCTACAGAATAAGATGGCACAGAATGATGTGTAATAATAATATATACAAAAATACATACACATATAGTACTGTGCAAAAGTCTTAGACAGATGTGACAAAATGCTGCAAAGTAAAAATTCTTTACAAAATAGACATGTCAATAGTTTATATTTATCAAATTACAAAATGATAGTGAGTGAACGAAAGAAATATCTAAATCAAATCAATATTGTGACCACCCTTTGCCTTCAAAACAGCATACATTTTTCTAGCTACACTTGCACACAGTTTTTTAACTGTAGGTAGGTTGGTTGTTCCAAACATGTTGGAGAACTAACCATAGTTCTTCTGTGTATTTAGGCAGTTGCTTCCCAGGCAGACTCAATGATGTTGAGATCTGGGTTCTGTAGGGACCATACCATTACTTTCAGGATTCCTTGTTCTTTATGCTAAAAATCGTTCTTAATGACTTTGACTGTACTTTGGTGCGTTGTCATGCTGCAGAATAAATTGGTGGCCAATCAGATGCCTCTCTGGTGGTATTGCATGATGGATATGTATCTGCCTCTAACTCTCAGCATAGAGGAGACCATTAATTCTGACCAAATCCCAAATTTGCAGAAATGCAGCCCCAGACTTGCAAGGAATCTCCACCATGTTTCACTGTTGCCTGCAGACATTCTTGTACCGCTTCCACCCCTTCTGCAAACAAACTGCCTTCCACTACAGCCAAATATTTAAAATTTTGACTCATCAGTCCAGAGCACCTGCTGCCATTTTTCTGCACCCAAGTAACTGTGTTTAAATGCATAATTGAGTCGCTTGGCCTTTTTTCCACATCAGAGGTATGGCTTTTTGGCTGCAAGTATTCCAGGAAGGAAGTAGATGGGTGTAGTCGGATCCCCCTGTTTTCTGACATTCTAATATTGTGAAGGGATGGAAACATGATGTGTCTTTCATCTGCTGCAGTGTTTCCTTGGCCAACCACTGCATCTACAGTCCTGTTTCTTTGTGCTTCTTCAAAAGAGCTTGGACAGCACATCTGGAAACCCCTGTCTGCCTTGAAATTTCGACTTGGGAGAGATCTTGCTGATGCAGCATAACTACCTTGTGTCTTGTTGTTGTGCCAATCTTGCCAAAGTGTATGACTTTTGACATTAATCTTTTAATAATAGTCTTTTATTTTTATATAGCGCACACAGATTCCGCAGCGCTTTACACTCATATTGGTTCCTGTCTCCATTGGGGCTCACAATCTAAATTCACCTATCAGTATGTTTTTTGGAGTGTGGGAGGAAACCGGAGTACCCAGAGGAAACCCACGCAAACACAGTGAGAGCATACAAACTCATTGCAGATTTTGTCCTTGGTGAGATTTGAACCCAGGACCCCAGCGCTGCAAGGCAACAGTGCTAACCACTGAGCCAGACATTATACTGTCTTCAGCAACCTCTGTTTGTTAGCGGAGTTTGGCCATTCTTCACCCAGTTCTATTCCTTCTACACAGCTGTTTCTGTTTCAGTTAATGATTGTGTTCCAGTCCACATATTAAATTGATGATCATTAGCACTATATGGTATTATTATTTAATCATACACATGACTATATGCCTACAAAATCCCTGACTTTTTGCAAGTGTACCTAGAAGAATTGAGGCTGTTTTGAAGGCAAAGGGTTTTCACACCAAATATTGATTTTGATTTTTCTTCTGTTCACTCGCTATCATTTTGTTAATTGGTAAAAATAAAATAGTAACATGTCTGTTTTTAAAGCATTCTTACTTTACTGCATTTTTTCACACCTGCCTAAAATGTTTGCACAGTAGTGTATGTTGAAGAAATTAAGAGAGAAGTTTTCCTAGCGGTAGAGATCTTATGCACAAAGATGAGGAGAACTCTGGGACAAATCAAATGCACAATAGAGTACAAATGTAATTCTCATTGATTTAAATTCGTTTGTAACTCCTTGACTGCTACAGGTCTCCAGCACATTCAGGAGATTCAATGCTTATTTAAATCAATGGGAATTTGGGGATTTTTTTTATGTATTCCCTGTGGGGCATTTTACCCCTGACTAGCATATGTAGTGATGAAGGCAAAAATCAAATGTACAAAGAAAGAAAAAAGTCACAGCGCTAATACACCATAGATATACATATATATGCTATAAATAAAATGTGATTAGCTTGTGAGGGAGTATGTAAAACAGCAAGGAAAGAAGGGATTCACCAAATCCTCAAACAGGGAAAAAACCCAGAATAAGAACAAAAGGAAAGGCATTCCTGCGCTAATCCATAGACATTACCCAAAAATGATAAACCCTGTGTGTATTACATACATATATGTGTATTCATTTCAAACAGATGAAGGTTTAGTTACATTATTTAGCCAATGTATAATGTATAAGCTCTCTTACCACGCCAAGGTACCTCAGTTTCAAGAGAGTCTTAACCAATACATAATAAATCATAATAAAAAAAAATAAAATTCATAACTAAAAAAAAATTTAATTTGGCTCTGATACAGCGGCTTTTGTAGAAACGCATATATGTTGATGTCCTAAACAATACATAATAAATGATAAGGCATTTTGCAGTGGTACGTGGATTAGACCTATACAAGGGATTGGTGTGATCACTTCTCTCTCAGGTATGTCATATACACTACACAGGGTTTATAATTTTTAGGTACTCTGTATGGGTCAGCACAGGAATGCCTTTCATTTTTTTTTTTTAAAATATGAAATGTGCTGTTAGAACTTTACCATTTCTCAGTAAATAATAATAATACTAGCACTGTCACCTGGACAGAGAGTGAGAGGCTGTGTGTATCGTGATGGGGGTGCTTTGTTTCTGTAGTGCCACGGCCCCCTCCCCCCTCGTCATTGATGATTAGTTCAGGGCTGAGTGGAGTGTAGAGAGGAAAATTCCCTGCAATGTGTTCAGGGGATTGCAGAGAGTGTCCCCTTTGTGCCCGGAAGACAATGTCATCTGTGTTTTGGGGCCTTCTCAAGCTGGAAAAGAGAAGCCAAGCGTAGCGCAGCCTTTGATCTACAACCTGGGAGTCTTCCCTGTAAACATTAATAAAGTGCTTGAAGGGAGGGGCCAGGGTTCATTGAGACCCATCCAGGCACATCCAATACGCACACATGACCAAGCCCCAGCATATATCCTGTTTTGTCCATTGTGAAAGTCATTATTAGTATGGATCTGATGCTAACTCTCTCTTATAGCAATAAAGGGCTGTATTCAGTTAGCTAAAGAAGCACAATTCTGGAGCAAACCAACTGGTTTGGGTAGGGGACAAATGAAAACCTCAAATGCTAGGTCTCAAAAATGACGTGTTTGGAGACACCTCTAGTTATTTAGGGGTTAACCCTCTGAGTGCCAGAGAGGTACGCAACACATCTCTGCAATGTGTTGCGTACCCCTCCAGCACTCAAAGGGTTAAAAGTACCATTTATACCAATGGTACTTTTCATTTTTCCCGTATGTTGCAGCTGGTTTGCTCCTGAATTGCGCTTTTTTTAGCTTATACAGTACGGCCAGCGTGCTAGGTTCGCAATTGTCTGTATATCCTGTCTGTTTATATTATACCATGTGACACATTTATATAGGTCCTGTCATTAAACCTCATGGGATCTGATTCACTAAAGCACAGCAGTGCTTATTTAAATTTTGCTTTTAACACCTTGAATGCCAGAGAGGTATCAAACCTCATTAGCATTCATTCAAGGGGTTAAAAGTCCCATATAACTCAACTGGTGTTTTGGATGGTTTTATTTCTCTCATATGATGCACTTGATTTGCTCAATAAATGCCCTTTGGGCCTCATGCAAAAAAGAAGAGGAGTCATTCTAGAACAAACCCACTGCACCACAGGGAGAAACACAACTTCCCATTGATTGAACTGGGACATTTAACCTCTTGAATCCTAGAGGTGTACACCAATGCACTGGAGACCTCTCTAACATTCAAGGAGTTAAAAGCCCCATTTAGATGAATAGGAGATTTGGTATTTTTTACTTCTCTCCTATAGTGAAGTTAGTCTGCCACAGATTTGCATTTTCTTTCAGTTGTGTGTGAAACCCAACGAGAGTGATGGTTTGTGTATATCAAGCAAAGCCACTGGTTGTCATTCTAATAACCAAGGGACAAGCCTCGGTACCTTACTACAATTAAAGTAACTAACCATGGATGAGGGTGAATCAGGGTAGTGTGTGTGTATGTGTGTGTGTGTGTAAAAATGCTGTAAAGTAAGAATTTTGAATATTCTTATCAGTTAATAAAATGCATAGTGAGTGAACAGAAGAAAAATCTAAATCAAATCAATATTTGGTGTGACCACCATTTGCCTTCAAAACAGCATCAATTCTTCTAGGTACATTTGCACAAAGTCAGGGATTTGTAGGCATATAGTCAGGTGTATGAGTAAACAATTATACCAAACAGGTGCTAATGATCATCAATTTCATACGTGGGTTGAAACACAATCATTGGCTGAAACAGAAACAGCTATGTAGGAGGAATAAAACTGGGTGAGGAACAGCCAAACTCAACTAACAAGGTGAGGTTTATGAAGACAGTTTAATGCCAAAAATCATACACCATGGCAAGACTGCGCACAGCAACAAGACATAAGGTAGTTATACTGCATCAGCAAGGTCTTTCCCAGGCAGAAATTTCAAGGCAGACAGGGGTTTCCAGATTTGCTGTCCAAGCTCTTTGGAAGAAGCATAAAGAAACGGGCAATGTTGAAGACCGTAGTTGAAGTGGTCGGCCAAGGAAACTTAGTGCAGCAGATGAAAGACACATCAGGCTTACTTCTCTTCACAATCCAAAGAAGTCCAGCAGTGCCATCAGCTCAGAATTGGCATAAAACAATGGGATTCTGATATATCTACTTTCTTTAGAAGTCTATTCAGAAGTGGTCTTCATGGAAGAATTGTATGGTATATAGCAACCATATAAAAATGAGCACTCAGAAGATGACCATAGCTGAGATATACATGACCGAAAGGACATTGTTGAGCCACAGATATCATAAAAGAAGTAAAAGATGGAGCAAAATAAACTAAATGTACTTGCACTCTTACAGAGTCGTAGAAAACGGCCCAAAGATACTAAAATAAAGAAGTACAATACTAATTATAGTCAGAGATGTTATCCGGTGTCCCCATGGGCCACATATTTGGACACCAGATGACATCTCTCTCTCTTGGACTATACATCATTTTTATTAACTACCAACTTTTTCACCCTATCCCCACCTCTTGGGAGTGGAGGTTCCCAGTCTTTGATCATATAAGAGGTCTTGAGAAAGGCTTGCAATGGAGCAGAAACATTGAACGAATAAAACCCATTTTTTTTCTTGATTGTAAGTCCAGTGAGTGCTGTATATGTATATATGTGTGTGTATATAAAAGAGCTGACAGGGGTAACCAGCTGATCGAATTTTCAGAAGAGCAACGTTTGTACATCATGAATTCACTCTACAGGAAAATGGATCACAGAAAATGGACATGGAAAAGCCCAAATGGTAATAAAAGTGAAATTGACTTCATACTTGCAAATAATAAAACAATTTTCACTGACAGCTCAGTCTTAAATCGTTATAACTTTGGAAGTAACCATTGTCTAGTGAGAGCAAAAATCAGAATTGACTGAAAGAAAGAAAACGATCAAATCAACAAGCGTGAAGATCAACTCTAGCCAGCTATTGCAAAATCATGAGAATTTTGAGATAGCACTGTCTAATCACTTCATTGTGTTGCAAGACCTTCCAGACATTGGACTGATAAGACTGACAGCTGTTTGACCTCGTCCTGTATGGGCCCATGTGTATAAAATAAGTGGAGCAAACCATATGCACATGGAGGCAAGACCTTCCAGATACAGAGTTTCAAACCTCTATGGAAAAGTTATTGAGACTATCATAGACACCGCACATGCTCTTAAACCTACTGTAAAACCAGAAAAACCAACCAGAATATCAAAAGAAACAGTTGCCAGGATGAAAAAGAGATGAGAAATTAAGCAAAACGGTAATATTAGAAACAGTGTAGACTATGTAGACATGTGCAAGACCATAAGGAAGTGCTTTAAAGAAGAAATACGCTTGTTTAGTGTTGAGCTCATCAAAATGACACTGGAAGAAAATCAAGGGCTAAAGAAAGCAATATAAAAGATGGCCACACGTAGGAGCCAAATGTTTACAATAAAGCTTGAAGATGGTACAACAGCAAAAACTCAACAACAAATACTACGAACGGACAAATTTTATTCAAATCTTTATAAGGATGAAGGACAACTGAATGCAGTGTCAAAGGCTGAAGCTGTGCTAGAAGTTTTGGTAGAAGAGATAGCTGCAATAAAATCAATGAAAAATGGCAAAGAAGCTGAACCTTATAAAGTTACTATTGAAATATTGAAAGCCGTAGGTCAACCCTTATTCAAAGCTCTAGCTAAACTATTATCAAAGTGTCTACTACTCCTCAAACTTCCTGAAACATGGAAAAATGCACTAGTCATTCTACTGCACAAAAAAGGTGATAAGGAGGATCTAAAAAACGAACAACCAATAAGCCTATTGCTAATGATCTGCAAGGTTTTCACAAAGGTACTATCAAGAAGAATGGGCACAATACTTAACGTTGCACAACCTAATGAACAAGCGGGTTTCAGGAGCAGTTTCAGTACAATGTACCAAATCCAGAAGGTGCAGCAAGTTATAGAGAGAGATAATGAATACAACCTTCCATTATGCATAGCCTTCATTGACTACAAAAAGTCCTTTGACTCAATGAAAAAGCAAGTAATAATTGATGCCATGATCAACCAAGGAATAGCTAGAGCTTACATCAATATCCTATGATCAATAGATGAAAATTTAACTGCATCAATACAGGTTAAACAGTGATAAAGTCCAGATCGACACAGATAAAGGGGTACAACAAAGAGACACAATTTCCAAAAATCTATTTTCAGCTTGTTTAAAGGAAATTTTCTGCAAACTAAATTGGGACAAAAAAAAAATTAAAAGATAAATGGAGAATACTTACATCACAACGTTTTGCAGTCGATGTCGTACTCTTTGCCAGTAGTCCCGAAGAACTGCAGGAACGCATTGAAGAGCTACAAAAGGAAAGCAAAAATTTTGATCTGAAGATGAATATCGACAAAACGCAAATCATGTTTAACAATTCATACCAAGGAAAATCATTGTAGATGGACTAGAACTAGAAGAAGTGGGAAAGTATGTTTACCTTGGACAGGAAATGTCAACAGATGTGAACTCTATGATAGAAACTGAGCGATTAATAAAATTGGGATGGAAAGCATTTGGAAAACTTAGTAGTGATGTCTTTAAGACCAGTTTACCACTCTGCCTCAAGTGAAAGGATTTTGACCGGTGTGCCCTCCCAGCCTTTATGTATGGCTGTGAAACATGGACACTGAATACCAAAGCCATACAAAAACTTAAAGGGATAGTAATGTTTCATAATAAAAGCAGCTCTAATTAATCATCATATTATTTGGACCTTGGAGAGTGTTATTTCAATTCTGTCAGAGTTGTAGTTCCTGAGTAATTCAATGACAAAGTATCCTGCTCCCGCCCCTTTTACTGATGTCACACTGTTCAGCTAGAGCAGAAGGGAGGTGCCCAGGTAGACTGCAGAGAGGGACAATCTTCAATTAAGATAAGGGGAAAAACCTGAAAAACTTGTCAAGGGGGGCAGGGATTTAATTGTTCTCATAGGAAGAAGATTGTCCCCTTCTGTTATCTGTCTGGTCAATAGACTGCATTCCACATCTGAGAAGAGATGGCTTACACTAGGTAAAAGGGGCGGGAGGGGAAAATTTGCTTGTGAATATCTCATAAACCATAAAGGTTTGAGAGATAATACTTATATCATTCTTCGTGTTTTTTTAATGCCTACAAAATAAAATAAAGTTAAAACGAAGTATTACTATCCCTTTAAGGTTACACAGAGAAGCATGGAGTGGCAAATTCTAAACATAACAAAGAGAGTCCGAAAAACATGTGCGTGGATTCATCAGCAAACAAAGGTCTATGATGTAATTGAAAGAGTAAAGCTCCTGAAATGGAAATGGGCAGGCCACATAGCAAGAAAACTTGTGGACCAAACTAATTTTGGAATGGATTCTGCTCAATACTAAATGTCCAAGAAGAAGACCAAAGACAAGATGGGGATATGAAATTACCAAATTTCTAAGTATACAGTGCAAACAAAAGGTACAGGACTGAAGTTGTTGGGGGTTTGCTGAGGAGGCCTTATCCTGCAAGTGGATCGACAATGGCTGAAGACTATTTTATATATATAATACACACATTTTGATTTAATTAGTATCTTTTGAGAGCCAGCATATTTCACAGCTCTTTACAAAATGAACATTGAGAACATACAATGACCTAGAGAATCTGACTGAAGGAAATGGTAGTTAGAGCCATGCTCATGAGTGCTTACAGTCTAGTATCATATTACAACTGATATCACTTGGTATCCAGTTTCAGTAGAGGAGCTCAAACCTTTTGAAACAGAGCTCCCACTTTTGAAGGAAAACTGGTGCAATTCTGTTTAAAACAACTACACCACAGTGGACTAATAAAAATGATCACAATTCCTGTTGATTTAACTGGGGCTTTTAACCCATTGAATAATTTGCAGTTTATGGGAGACTTCTCTAGCAATCAAGAGGTTAAAAGCCCAATTTAATATGACAGAATGTTTATTTGCCCTCTGTGGTAGTGTTTTTTTGCCCAGGTTTACTCTAGCTTTAGTTAGCTGGAGTTATTCTGGAGTAAATCAACTAGGGGAGAAATAAGCATTCCTGTTACATTAATTTGGGCTTTTGACCTATTAAATGCTAGAGAGGTCTCCAGTTCTTTATGCACTGGAGCAGGAGTTAAAAGCTAAATGTAATTTAACAGGGATTTTTATTTGCCCCCTATGGTGCAGTTGGTTTATTCCAGAATAAGTTTGCTTTTATAAATATGCCCCAGTGTCCTTCATCTAGTATTAAAGTGTTCATGATGTACTTTAATACTATACCTTCTGGCAGGCTACACTTATTTCCCTCCTATCAATCCTTAAAGCGAAACTACCACCTATGAACAAATCTGGCCCAAATAAATACCCATCTGGCGATTAGCTGCTCAGTAGCGCTAGTCACCAGAAATATTACCTGGTGTTTGAGAAATGTACACTGTTCCCGGACCGACAGGCAGACATCTTTCCGTAGTGGCACCTGCGCTTTCAGTACCTTTTGGAGCCAAACGGCTCCTAGCAACGCCTCCTAGAGTAGGCTGGGACTGACAGCACAGGCGTCTTCCAAGCAATTACACTGTAGCAGATGGAGTCTTTTTCAGCCATTTTTCTCCAAATTAAGCAGTTTCTTCTTCTGAATCTATAGAGTGCCATAGCAGTTTTACGAATTGGTAATTGGCACATGAGTAAAAGAGAGCTGGTAAAATAGAAGTTCAAAAGTAAAAAGAGTATGCATGGAGCAGTTATGCTTTTAAAACTGACAAACCCCTTTATTTTATTATATAAATATTACAGTACTGTGTTAATATGATTTAGCACAGTATGTTTGCATTGAAAATCTCAAGAGCATATATTTTGTGTTTTTTGGGGGGGTTTTTTGTTTGTGTGTTGTTGTTTGTTTAATTTTTCTTTTATATGGCATACAAATGGGAAAAGCAAACAACACCATAAGAGACTTTAGAGGTTTACATTTTAAGTTCAATCAGAGGGTTAATTTCTATGTTCAGGGTATTTGTGGCCTGCTGGTCACTTGGATATGTTTTTCAGCTCTCCCAAATGACCTTCAGTAGTTTATATTCCATTGTTTCTGTGCTTAAAAAGAGGAAGACAAGTTACCAACGTACGTGGTAGTGTAATTGCTAGAATGAGAAATTGCCACATAATTTACCAGACGATTCCAAATAGCAAATAGCCACAACCAAAACCAAGCTCTACTCTAATGTATTTGAGCCCCATGTGTCTTATGTGCTGAAATCTTCCTTGTATCCTGTTGTGTGTCTTTCAGGCTGTCTGATCGTAAAACTCCAAGCCAGTGTTTTAAATGTTTTAACTTTGCCCTAAGAAAATTTGACTTAAAGGGACAGCAATGTCCCAAAAATTTTTTTACAGTTATGTAGAGTTTAAAATAGTAATCAAATCGCTCCAAACCCTATTTCTCAAACTGCTATGGTTTGAGAGATATAGGGATTCAAAGTTCCCCCCTCCCTCCCCTTCTCCTGATGTCAGCTGTAAAGCTGACAGCAGGAGAATAGAGTCGTACTACTCGAGGAGGCTCTGCAGCAGAGCCTGAATTGTGTTAGAATTAATTAATTTGAAAGGTCTAAAAAGTGTGCCTGGTTTGCAAGCACACTTTGAAGATCTTTCCAACAACTGAATTCTTTTTAAGTACTGTGATTTCAACTCTGCTGCAGAGCTGCCTGCTGGTCTCCAGACCGGCATCTCCTGCTGTCATCTAGACGCTGACATCGGGAGAAGGGGAGGGAGGGGGGAACTTTGAATCTCTATATCTCTCAAACCATAACGGTTTAAGAGATAGGGGTTGGAGCGATTTGATTAATATTTTAAACTTTACATAACTGTAAAAAATGTTTTTGGGACATTACTGTCCCTTTAATATGTTTAACAGAATGACTTGCCTAGGTAAGAGTCCTTCATGCAGTAATCAGATACATCTAAATATATATTATAATTTTTGCATGCATTTGCCTGTATGCAATAATTCCTGTTGAACTGTGCATTATATTCTCAAAATTAAGTCACTTCAACAGTCCCAAATGGCTTGTAGGGGTCACTGGTCATCACTGATTGTACACTGAAACAGTCTAGCAGTGGACTACAGCAGAGATCAAATGCAAAGAAAAAATATATATTGATAAAACTGACAGCTGTTTGACCAATTCCTATATGGGCCCATGTGTATAAAATATGCACATGGAGGCAAGATTGCTATTGTAATGGTAACCCTGGAAAAGGCAGGAATAGGAACCTCACGTAACAGTATATGTAAGACTAAGCGTTAGGCATTGGAATACAAAAATACGTATATTTTTAAACATATTGTTTTGGAGTACAAGGTATTTATACTGTATAGAACATTATCTGCTCATTACCCTTTGTGTAACCAGCTTTTGCATCCTCCACAGGGACTGCTGTTCTATCTCGAGAGATTCCTGAGCGTATCCTGACGGTTCTTCTGGCACAGTATGGGAATATTTCATCTGTTAAACACAAATCACCAATGGCTGAGACAAGGATGAAAGTCGGAGAGGCACTGATGAGATGCACCAGAGAATTGGGTGAGTGCACTCAACTTTAAAAGAAACCTTTCTCTTGCTCTGACACATGATCACTCTCTCTCATCTCTCACACCTCTCTTTCTCAAACATGCTTGCTCTTTTTCTCACACAGTCCCTCTCTTTTTCTCATACATGTACTTGTTCTCTCACATTTGTTTGCACTCCCACAAACCTGCTCTTGCACTCCCACACACCTGCTCGTGCTCTCACACGAGCTCGCTCTCCCTCACATGAGTTCGCTCTCTCACACACTCGCTGCTTCCCACATGCTTGCTCCTTCTCACTTGCGCTCTCTCTCGCACTCGTGCTCGCTCAGTCTCTCTCGCACTTGCTCACTCTATCTCGCGCTCGCTCTCACATGCGCTCACGTTTTCTCACGCTTTCATGTGCCTGCTGTTTCACGTGTGCTTGCTCTCTCACGGGCACTGTCTCTCTCGCACGCGCTCATGCATTCACACACTCCCACACACTCACTCCCACACGCACTCGCTCTCACACGTACTTGCTCGCACACGCACTCACTGTCACTCACACTCGTCACTCCACTCGCTGTCACACACACACACTCTCACACACTCACAGACCCCCAAATGCAACGCTTTCTCACATACTCTCTAGAGCTCTCTCAAGTGTGTGATCACTAGTGTGCTCTCTCAAGCATGCTCTCTCCTGAGCTGTCTCGTGCTCTCTCCTGCTCTCTCTCAAGCATGTTGTCTCCTGCACTCTCTCTCAACCGTGCTGTCTCCTGTTTTCTCTCAACCGTGCTGTCTCCTAACCGTGCTGTCTCCTGCTGTCTCTCAACTGTGCTGTCTCCTGCACGCTCTCAAGAGTGCTGTCTCCTGCACGCTCTCAAGCGTGCTCTTTAAAGCATGCTCTCTCCTGCCCTCTCTCAAGTGTGCTGTCTCCTCGCACTCGCTCTCTCTCACACATGCACTTGCTCTCTCTCTCACACACTTTTCTCTCTCTCTTCTCTTTCTCACTCTCTCTCACATGCTTTCTCACAAATGCTCGCTTTCAAGCTTGCTCTCACGCTCTGTCTCATGTTCTTTCACGTGCACATGCTCTCTTTCATGCGTGCACATGCTCTCTTTCACATGCACTCGCGTTCACACTGCACACGCACTCTCTTGCACACCCGTTCTCAAACACACACTCTCTCTCATGTGCGTGCGATCTCACTCTCTTGCGCGTGCTCTCTCTCACTCTCAAATGCTCATTTTCATGCACTCACGTGCACACACTACTTCTCTCTCGTACCGCACACTCTCTTGCTTATGGTCTCCCTAGTGAGCGCAAATACACTTTTACTCTCTCTTACAAACACTCTCTCTCACACATGATCTTTCTCATGCTGTCTTTCATGTGTGTTCTTGTGCTCTGTCTTGTGCACACGGTCACACATGTTCTCTTGCACATTTACCCTTTCTCTCACTCTCTCTTGTACTCAAGCTCTCTCACATGCTTTCGATATTATGCTCACCCTCTTGCGCGGACTCTCTCACATTCACGTACTCTCTCTCATACACTCCCACATACACACAATCTGTCACACTCCCTCTCACACACTCTTACATACAAATATGCATGCACTCTTCCTCACTCTCTCATGCACACGCACACATCCTTCCTCTCCCCCACAAACTCTTCCTCTCTCCCACAAACATGCAGACACTCTCTCTTTCTCACATTCATACTCTCTCGCTCATGCACTCTTGCTCACTCTTTCACTCACGCATGCATGCTCACTCTTCTGCTCATGCACGCTCACTTTTTTAGCTCACTCACACGCTTTCGCTTAGGTACGCTCACTACCTCGCTTTCACCCTCATGATCGTGCACCCTCTTGATTACGCGTCCTCTCAATCTCGCACACACTTACTCCTTTTGAATGCTAGAGAGGTGTCCAACCCACTGCAGTCCCTCAGAGGACAGTTGGTTTGCTCCATATTTCTTTGGACATGTTCACAGTAAGAAGATTGTCCCTTGCTGTGAGCTGTCTGGTCCAAGGGATCAGATTCCACATCTGAGGAGACGAGGCTTACACTAGGTAAAAGGGGCGGGAGGGGGATACTTTATCATTCAATTACTCTTGAACTACAACTCTTACAGTATTGAAATAACACTCTCCATGGCCCAAATACAATGAAGATTAATTGGAGTTGCTGTTTTTGTGAAACATTACTACCCCTTTAACACAGTGAATGCTAGAGTGGTCTCCAGAACATTGCAAAACAACGTGTTGGAGGCCTGTTTACCATTACAGGGGTTAAAGGTCCTATTTAAATCAATGGAAATCTTTATTCCTTTCCTATTATACAGTTGGTTTGATCCATAATTTTGTACATAAGGCCCTAAGAACATCTCGTTACTGACACAGTGAAGGAACAGTTGTATGCCATTTGCTTTGTAGTGTGTTCTGCTGTGTAATGGCTTTGGAATAGCCTACCATAATAGAGAACATGATTTTTTTCTATAAGGTGTGCCTCCCAGATCTATACATTGCACCTTACATCTAATCTCCTAGGATTTAGAGCAGTTTCCACAGGTAAGAGTCATTTCCCTGGCCTCTCCCACTGAATGAGTGCCAGAACTGGGGCAACATGTTGCATCCTGTGTTTGTCAGGATTCGCCTGAGTAAGCCTTACCTCTTCTACCTTGGGGCCAGACAGTAGCCACACACAGAGAACCTGCTTTGCAAATATACTTGTGTGCGGCTATATGGAATAAATAAATATGGATCATAATTGCTGCTTAAAAGTCCATTTGGCTGGTGTTTCTGTTGGTGAGGAATGTAAGACTATGCTGCTGGTTACCTGGGGAAGGTGTATATATATATATATATATATATATATATATATATATATATATATATTATATATATACACACCACTTACATACACGCTCAACCTGGAAGCTCCAAGGACGAGACAGCACTCCAAGGGTGGATTAAACATAAATAAGCAATTTTTATTTATCGATTTCCATCATGAGCCAAACGCTTTTGGTCCAAGCATGGACCTTCCTCAGGACTGCCCAAGAAGGGCCAATGCCTGAAGGTTGTGTAACTCATGACATAGCTATACATTGCACACACCTCTGGTTCTCAAAGGATTAATATACTAAATTATGTTGATAGGCAGATTAATTAATATTAGCAAACTCATTAAATATTATTATATTGTTTATGCCTGGAGTGATGCCAAACTGGAAGTGACCTAGTTAACATAACGTCTGATCCTGACCATTGTTTTCCATTATTGCCTCATCTTAAAGGATAGGAAACCCCCTTGGCATGACAATACTTATATTATGTTAAAGTTGTGGTTCCAAACCTATTCAAATCATGACACATGTTTTTCATCACACATGTAGGTGGAAAATTTAAATGTCTGTGACACGTGCAGGAAAAGCTCTATAGTTCAATGAATATATTTGGGAAGATGTTGCACACAAATATGTTGCAACATGCATGTTGGGAATCACTGAGTCAAAGGAGCACGGACACCTACAAATGAGGTGTTTTTATATACTGTATACTTCCAGAGCTGGCTCAACCATATAAGCATTCTAGATGGCTGCCTACAGCACTGAGATCTAGGGAGGCACTTGTAAGCAGGCTGGCCAGTTGGCAATTGCCCTGAGACAATTTGGTTTTTATACACAAGGGCCACAAATCATCATATCTGCACTGAGGCCATTTCCTCCATTAATCATGGATCTCTTCTGTGAAGCCACAGGATATTTAATGGAAGAACAAGAGTTGTGGCCACACTGTCAGGGAGTCCATAAGTTGATCTGGATGTTTGCATCTGTCAACAAAACTGCCTTGCATTCTCATTCTACCTCCTCTCTTTCCTTGTATTTAGATACTGATTATTCTCCTAACATAATATCTAGCCAATTGTCTCATGATGCAGTAACATAGTTGATGAAGCTGAAAAAAAGACATGTGTCCATCAAGTTCAGCCCATAAAATATCACCTCTGTTCATCCAGAGGAAAGCAAAAAAAAAAAAGAAGATATTTTTAATTAAGCCTCAAGTGAGTAAAATTCCTTCCTGACTCCAAATGGAAGTCAGATATTTCCCTGGATCAATATCCTATCTGCTTTGAAGCCAACTGCCATAATCCTCAATATTGTGCTTCCAGAGTCACCAAAACAACTGTAACATTCACCATTTTTCTCGCTGATGCAGCAAGGTTTTCTGGCAAGTCCTTAGCTTTCTCTGTTGCTGCATGCCGCACCTTGTGGTTAAAGGTTTGGTCTGCAGACCAATCTTCCACAAAATCTCTGATATCCTTGTCACTTGAGGGTAAGACTTTGTTTGGTTCTGGACCTGAAATAGATGATTAATAATGCCACTGGTGAAAAGAGTACCGTCTTACCACAGATATCTTCTAAACTGTCCTTCCTGGCCAATCCAAAAAGCAGAGGGCTGAAACCCTGCAGATCTCCCAAACGTGCCCAGACAGACTTGGCAGAACAAAAAAATCTGCTACAAAAAAATAAACTTGACAAGCCAGCCTCCACATGGCTTGCGGAGTCCTGGTTCCTTGTTGCTAGCCTGGGCATCTTCCAGAAGAGTTCCTCTCCTCCCTGGACCTCCAGGATGCTTACCTGGATATACCAATTAATACAGACTACCAACAATTCATACTTTTTGCTTTTGCATGCAGTCACTACCAGATCACTACACTGCCTTTCAGACTGGCCTCTGCTCCAAGGATCATCACAAAGATATGGGTCATTGGCGCTACCCTAGTCCACCATCGGCACAGGGGAAGTGGACCTAAGAGGAGATCCCTCTGTCAGTGAACATTCTGAAGATCTGCATCATCTATCTGGCTCTCCTTCACTGGTCTCAGTACGGTATAGTCAGACAACTTAACAACAGTGGCCTACATCAACCATCAATGAGGAATTTGAAGCAAGTTGTCATGGAAGGAATTGAGGGAGCTTCTTCATTCGGCAACTCATGTTTTGGCTATGTCAGTAGTCCACATCCCAGGGGTAGAAAATGTGGATGCAGACTTTCTCAGCAATCAAGGCATTATTCCAGGCAACTGAGAATTTAATCAGGTGGTGTTCTACCTCATAGCTCAGCATTAGGGTCTACTGGCTATAGAGATGATTGCAAGAACAGGAAAGTCCATCTGTTTTTCACAAGGCCAAGGGATCCCTTGTCCTTTGGCAGGGGCACGATGTCCATTCCATAGAATTTGCATCTGTCCTATGTGTTTCCTCTGATTTTCTTCATTCCCAGTGTAATTTAAAAAATCAAGATAAAGAAAGCTCTAGTCATCCTGTTTGCTCCATTATGGCCCAGACAGACCTGCTTTGTGGATTTTCTCAGTCTGTCCATCCAAGAGCCTTTCCTCCTTCTGCCAGGACTGGATCTCCTTTTCCAGGTTGCCATCTGGTATGAGGACATGGACAAACTAGCTTTGAGACTTCCATCCTAATAAGAAAAGAGTTCTCAGATGAGGTAACCTCTACCATGATCCAGGCTAGGAAGCCTCTCTCTTCAAAAGCATACCATAAAATCTGGTCCATCTTCCACCAGTGGTGCACTAACAAGGATGTGTCTGCTCAGACCTTTGATCTCCCGACAATCCTGGCTTTTCTACAAGATGTGAACAAAGGCCTTGGTCTGAGCATTTTTAAGGTACAGATCTCAGCTCTTTCTGTCATCCTCCAGAGATGTTAAGACCTATGTGCCATTGTCTCCGTTCAGGGGGTGGCTGAGTTGCAAGCTCTGTCTAGCAGACCCCCTTTCCTGTTTTTTCATCAGGACAAGACTATACTTCCTCCCTCAGGTGTTTTTACCCAAGTTTGTCTCAGATTTTCACATAAATTAGGAGATCATTTTGCCTTACTCTTTTGACCTGACCCCCACCTCCAAACCAGAGAAGGAACTTATCTGTTGGATGTGGTGCGATACAGTAAGTATTACGTGCATCTTACTCAGCCTTTTTACAAGGCTGATTCCCTCTTTGTCATTCCTAGCCCACCTGTGTTTCCTTCCCTGGGCAGAGGAGTCCTCTCAGTGTCCTATTATAGGGGGCTTCTTTTTTCTGTGGTTCTTATCACACGTGAATCTGGTGGGTGGGGGTTGTTGAGCTGGAATTTGAGGAGGGAATCTCCATCCCAAAGACCATGTTTTTTGGCATGCCCTGCCCTCCTGGAGGAGTGAGCTCAACCACATGGTTCCTTCGTTCATTATGGACTAAAAAGAAAAGGATATAACAGTACGTTCACTAAAATCCTATTTTTTTTATCTGCAATCCCTATACTGTAGTCTTGAACTTTCTTTTCTTATACATGTGGAGACTGAGAAATTATATGATTCTTTTGGTTTGTTATCATTAGTACCTACTGCTGTTGTGCAAAAGTTTTAGGCAGGTGTGAAAAAATGCGGTAACATAAGAATGCTTTCAAAAATAGACATATTAATAGTTTATTTTTATCAGTTAACAAAATGCAAAGTGAGCGATCAGAAGAAAAATCTAATCAATATGTGGTGTGACCACCCTTTGCCTTCAAAACAACATCAATTCTTCTAGGTACAGTTGCACAAAGTCAGGGATTTTGTAGGCATATAGTCAAGTGTATGATTAAACAATTATAATAAACAGGTGCTAATGATCATCAATTAAATATGTAGGTTGAAACAAAATCATTATCTGAAACGAAACAGCTGTGTAGGAGGAATAAAACAGGGTGAGGAATAACTAAATTCAGCTGAGCAAAGCAGCAAAACACAAGGTAGTTAAACTGCATCAACAAAGTCTTCCCAGGCAGAAATTTCAAGGCAGACGGGTTTCCAGATGTGCTGTCAAAGCTCTTTTTAAGAAGCACAAAGAAATGGGCAACACTGAGGACCATAGATGCAGTGGTCGGCCAAGGAAACTTAGTTCAGCAGTTGAAAGACGCATTAGGCTTACTTCCCTTTGCAATCAGAAGATGTCCAGCTGTGCCATCAGCTCAGAATTGGCAGTGGGACCCAGGTACCCCCATCTGGTCAGAAGTCATCTTCATGAAAGGCTTGTGGCCAAAAAGCTATACCTTCGACGTGGAAACAAGGCCAAGCGACTCAACTATGCACTAAAACACAAACTGAGGTGCAGAAAAATTGCAGCAGGTGCTTTGGACTCATGAGTCAAAATGTGAAATATTTGGCTGTAGCAGAAGGCAGTTTGTTCACTGAAGGCTGGAGAGAGGTACAAGAATGAGTGTCTGCAGGCAACAGTGAAGCATGGTAGAGGTTCCTTGCAAGTTTGGGGCTGCATTTCTGCAAATGGAGTTGGGGATTCGGTCAGAATTAATGGTTTCCTCAATGTTGAGAAGTCCAGGCAGATACTTATCCATCATGCAGTACCATCAGGGAGGCATCTGATTGCCCCCAAATTTATTCTGCAGCATGACAACAACTGCAAACATCAGCCAAAGTAATTAAGAACAATCTTCAGCGTAAAGAAGAACAAGGAGTCCTGGACGTGATGGTATGACCCCCACAGTGCCCTGATCTCAACATCATTGAGTCTGTCTGGGATGGTTTACTTTTGAAATGGTGCACTTAAAAGGTCGCGTCTTAAAGTGTCGCATTTGTTTGGCCGTGTCACTCCGAATGGCGCATTCACCATGTTGCGCATTAAAGAGTTGCATAAGGACGCAACATGGGTGTAATAAGGACGCAATATGGGTGCAATAAGGACGCAATAAGGGTGAAATATGGGTGCATTAAGGATGCAATATGGGTGCAATAACCAACCCTAAACACACTAAAACCCAACCCAAAATACACTAAAATCAACCCTAAACCCACTAAAACCAACCCAAAACACACCAAAACCAACCCTAAACACAATAAAACCAACCCTAAACACAATAAAACCAACCCAAATCCAACCCAAAACCACACTAAAACCCAACCCAAAACACACAAAAATCAACCCAAAACCAACCCTAAACACACTAAAACCCACCTAAAGCACTAAAACCAACCCAAATCCAACCCAAAACACTAAAACCAACCCTAAACACACTAAAACCAACCCTAAACAAGCTAAAACCAACCCAAAACACACTAAACCCAACCCTAAACACACTAAAACCAAGCCCAACCCAAAACCAACCCTGAACACACTAAAACCAAACCCTGCATCCTTATAGCACCCATATTGCGTCCTTAATGCGTCCTTATTGCACCCATGTTGCAATAATGCATCCATATTGCGTCCTTAATGCACCCATTTTGCGTCCTTAATGTGTCCTTATTGCTCCCATATTGCAATAATGCACCCATATTGCTTCCTTATTGCACCCATATTGCATCTTTATTGAGCCCTTAATTTAAGCCCTGCATCCTTATTGCATGTGCCTGCGTACTTATTGCGCCCTTAAGTTAAGCCCTGCATCCTTATTGCGTCATTATTGCTCATGCGACATGTTGAATTTGCGACTCTTTAATGTGTGACATGGTGAATGCTCCATTTGGAATGACGCGACATGTAGAATTTTACCCCTTAATGACCGGGGAATCCGGACGTGGACGCGACTCAACGACCACGGAGCGATTTTTTTTATTGCTCCGTTGCGTTCCGGACTCCCCGAACGGCGTGCCGCCGCGGGGGGAGCCCGGAACTCGATGACAGTCATAGTACGTCATCGGTTGTTAAGTCAAATCGACCCTTGACGTACTATGACCGTCAAGGGTCGTTTAAGGGGTTAAGGCACGACATGGTGAATGCGCCATTCAGAATGACTCTGCCAAAGAAATGCGACACTTTATGATGCAACATTTTAAGTGCGCCATTACAAAAGGATACCACCTGGGATTACATGAAGAGAGAGAGAAGCAACTGAGGCTGCCTAAATCCACAGAACTGTGGTTAGTTCTCAAAGATGTTTGGAACAACCTACCTGCCAAGTTCTTTGACAAACTGTGTGCAAGTGTACCTAGAAGAATTGATGCTGTTTTGATGGCAAAGGGTGGTCACACCAAATATTGATTTGATTTAAGATTTTTCTTCTGTTCACTCACTTTGCATTTTGTTAACTGATAAAAATAAATTACTGAGTGAGTTAAATAGCAGTGGGAAGTATATTCATACCTGGGAACTTTGACTTGTGGAGTCCCTGGAGGGGACTCATGTGGTGCTGATGTGGAGAGACCAATGGGGCAATTTGGCGTAAAAGGGAGCGGGGCTTAACATAAATGTGGGAAAGTGTTAGTAATAGGCTGGGGAAGGAGGGGAAGTGGGAGGGAAATGCAAGTTTACAGTGTGAGGGGTTTGAACACACTCCCTGAGAGGTAAAACTTGATACACAACCCTGTGGCAGTCAGTGGGTTAAGTGTGTACCTGATGGCTGTCTGTCCTCTGTGTTGTATGGCAAATGATGACAGTGAAGAAATAATTCAACATTGAAGACCTACCTTAACCCTTTGAGTGCCATTTTGTTCCCCTGGTGCTGCAGCTTCCCTTCAGTGGCTGTGTCAGCCATATTTCTTTCTGGTTTTGTGTGTGTGTGTGTTGGTGCTGTGTGAGTGAGGCATGTGTGTATTAGGGTAGTGTAGGAGCAAGTGGCAGACATTTTATTTTTTTCCTTGGTTGGATAGTGGTGGTCATTGGGAAGTGTATTCATACCCGGGAACTTTGACTTGTGGAGTCCATGGAGGGGACTCAAGTGGTGCTGATGTGGAGAGACTAATGTGGCAATTTGGGGTAAAAGTGGGTGGGGCTTAATCACGAGTAAGGGGTGGGGCTTAACAATGTGGAAAAGTGTTAGTAATAGGCTGGGGAAGGAGGAGAATTGGGAGGGAAATGCAAGTTTACAGTGTGAGGGGTCTGAGCACACTCCCAGAGGGGTAAAGCGTGATACACAACCCTGTGGCAGTCAGTGGGTTAAGTTTGTACCTGATGGCTGCCTGTCCTCTGTGCTGTATGGCAAATGATGACAGTGAAGAAATAATTGAGCAGTGAGGACCTACCTTAACCCTTTGAGTGCAATTTTGTTCCCCTGGTGCTGCAGCTTCCCTTCAGTGGCTGTACTACAGGTCCTGCTGAAGCCACTGGGAGTCAGGGTGAGTGACTGTGTGTGTGTCAAAGTATATATGTGTGTGTGGTGTGCGTGTGTGCTGTTTCTTTCCAGAGTTGGATAGTGTATGTGTGTTTGTCTGTGGTGTAGGATCAAGTGGCAGACATTTTGTTGTTTTGGTAGGTTGTATAGTTGTGGGTGGGCTGGATAATGGGGGCAGGCCAACTCTCTGCATGATAAATCACCCAATGGGAGCAGTAACTCCTCCTTACTGCTGCTCCTGGATGTGTGTCTCCTAAGGAGACATAAATTATGTAATGAGCTATTCTGTTCTATGTGTGTATGTCTTCTGAGGAGACATAAATTATGTTCTGTGTCCTGAGGAAACATATATTATGCAATGAGGCATATATATATATATATATTGCTGTAGTGGACAGCAGTTGAGAGCAATGGGGTAAAAATAGAGAGGGCACACACATTGAGAATCTGTGGGGGTGAGGGCATTTTGTGTGTGTGGAGAAGGAGCAGGTTTTGAGCAGAGGAGAGGTGCAGGTGAGTGCATTTTTTGTGTGTGTTGGCCATGTTTTGTTTTGTTTTTTTCCTTCATACAGAATTTGAGGGCGGGCTAACTCCTTGCAGAGATTTTCACAGGAGTGCCCCCTGGCCACTCCTGTCAAAATCAGACACCTCTGTATCTCCAGGACAGGCATTATGGAGGAGATTTGAATATCTCCTCTTTACTGCCACCCCTGGGTGTGTGTGGCAGAGACACAGGTTTCTTTATAATATGTATGTGTGTTCTCGCATATAATACTGCACTATAATTTCAAGATTGATGCACTGATAAAGTCACACAGTCTTACAAACAGCATGAATAGAAGCCTCCACCAGGCATATGTAAGACCAGATTTTAGACCATGTGTGACAGAGAATATGTTTGCATGCTTGGTAGGAGTATAGGGTATTTTTACTTTATATAACCCCATTTCAGTTTTAGGTGTCAGGATTATTTTAAGTGTTATCCACATGGGAAAGCTTGAAATTTGGTTAGTCACTGTAAATACTCCACTGCAAATCGTCCTTCTTGGAATGATGGAAGTTTTATTCCAACAACACCTGGAGGGTCTCAGGTTGCTCCACACTGGGACAGACACTTTGACTCCACCCATTGCTAACACTACCCATAATGTAATGGACACCCATTCAATTTCAAGATGTGTACCCTGGAATTTATAGCTTACTTGCTGCCCTTTTCTATCCTACTCGTACTGCCACAGTTTTTGACCCACATTCAATGCCTTGTAGCCCAGTCTTTGCTCTGCCCACTTAGTCTAATGTTCTTTGTGTTTCCTTATTGTTCCTGTAAGATCTGTAACAGTATAGTGGAGCATCTGTGTTAGACTCTGTATAAACTGATGAGTAAAAAGCAATTGCTCGAGGCCTTGTGAGGAAAGAAGGAAGCTCTACTCTTCCCAGACTTTTCTTCTTTTATCTATGACAACAGGACCTGCTTCCTGGGTGTGAGAGACTCGGCAGCATGCTGGGATCCTCCTCAAACGCACTGAACAGGTGTGGGGAAAGTCTTCCTGTTCACAGAGAATACTATCCCAATTATTACAATGCAACACTTCAGACAGCTACTATAGTGGAAGTGTACATTTGAGAATATGTTGCTTTTAACCCTTTGAATGCCAGAGGGACCACTCAAGCATTTAAAAGTTTAATGTTTGTAGCAGAAGAACACAGATGACCTTGAAACAGCAGCCAGCTATATATATATAGTTAACTGCACCTGACCTCTCTTGATATTTGTTTCAGTTTAGAGTCTGTTAAACACTAGTGATCCTTATGAGCCATTTACATCTTTTGAAACCCATTGTTTGCATGAGGTATGAGCTACAGGCAGAATACAATAGAGATAATTATATACAGAAAACAGCAGATATAATTCAAGAATATATAGACTGATATACCAGACTACTGTATGAAGGGTTCCTACCTAGGTAAATTAATCTGTTAAACACAATGAGCCCCTTATTCCTATGCAATAGTCCCTCTTTAACGCATTTAGGGCTGAAATGCTGTTTGGGCCTTACATTCAAAAGAAAAGTTAAGTAATTTGAGGGCAAATTAAATATGCCATAGTGGACGTTCTGATTTATTTAAATTGAGCTATCAACTCCTTTAAAGGAATAGTAATACTTAATATATAAGAAATATATATTGTAAAACAAGGGAACTCTCACTATGGAAAGGTATTTGATTCAAAAGTTATTACAGCTTAAACTTTATTTTATTTAGGTGCAGGATCACAGTGTCCTGAAATTGTATAGTAGCGCAGTCGCTGTAACATCCTTTGGAGATTTAAGCTCCACTGATCAGAGCTGTACATAGGATGGTGTAGCAACAGCACCAGTATACAGTTTCAGGCCACTGTGATACTGCACCCAAAAAATTCAACTTTGAGCTGTAATAACTTTTGAATAAAGCACGTTTCAGCAGTGGGAATACCCTTGTTTTACTCAGCGGATACACCCTACAAAATATATTTTTTTACATTTTAAGTATTACTATCCCTTTAATGCTAGTTATCACTCGGCATTATTCACAAAACAAAAAGAGCAGTTCTGGAGCAAACTTGATAAATAAAATTTCCCATTGATTTTAAAGGTCCAGAAGATGTATAGTTTAACCCCTTAAGGACCAGCGGTCCCGGGGTGCGTGGTCCTGTAAGGACCAGATAGGGAAGTTCGACGTGCCGCCCACGTGACTGATCACTTGTGCCTGCACGCCGAACGTGGGACTGAAAGAGATTGCTCCGGTCTTGGAGTGGTCAACTTCAATCCCTGGTATTACTCACTGCACTCCTGCAGGAGCGCTGTGAGTAAAAGTACGTGACGTACCAGGACCTTAAGTGCCAGACCAGCATGACAGTCCGGGTACGTCAATGGTCCTTAAGGGGTTAAGAGGTATTCACACATTTATTTCTGGGAATAGTGAAAGTCTCCTGGTGTGTATCAGATAAATATTTCCCTAACTATACATGTGCTGGTCTTTTGGCTAACATAACACACAGGCAAGTTTTTAATGATGTTTTCAGATATGCAAACACGTATTAAGATAACATGTCCGCTTTAAAAATATTGTTTAAATCTTTTGGAATTTGGGGATTTTTTATTTGTCCCCTTTAATGCCGTTTTCAATATTTTTGTCTGTTTATAAGCTCACTGAATCTCCATTTCCATAGAGTATTTTGGTCGATAGATCATTTTATCACTAAACTTGCTTTCATGTCCCATGACAGAAAGCTTCCTGCAAACAGATACAGGGAGATCATTGTCAGAATAAATAAGTAAAAATATAGGCAGTTTGACTGTACATATTATTTAGTTTTGGAATGTGTAAAGTCAAAATAAAGGGTTACTATTCCTTTAATGTTTTAAATTGTGCTTTACATATGGGTACAGTCTGATGTATTGCAATCTCTTATCTATTGCGGATCACAGGAACCATGGGTGAAGTTCCTTCTGCAGACGGACAGAGCACTTGTAAGAAGAGCTCTCTGAGGCAAAGACTCCCAGCATGCACCACTTCATCCCAGATTGACATGCTGAGTTTGCAAAAGTGCTCTCACAATGGTGAATGCAGGGCAAAGCTCCCTAAGCTAGATATTTTCTTTGTTTTGTTTTGGGTTTTTTTCTGCTAGGATATGGGGCTATATAGTCTCCAATTACATGGATTCCCCTTACTGGTTACAGAACTCTCAGGACTGGTTCTGTGGAGGATGGCTTATATCCATAGCCAGCCTTCATCTCTGGCTTCTGTGAAGCCTGGCTGTATTTTAATGGGAGTCTGAAGACTGAGGAGATATTCTACTAATTTGAGTGCTTAGGTCTCTTAATTATGTCCTTATTTCTGTCAGGCATTTGCCTTTGGTGCACTCTAAGGCTGGTCGTAAAAGCAACCTTGCTATCCTTTCCATATGATTATTGTTAACGTAAACCGCTAGTCGCAATTCTGGGATATATCCCATTCCTTTGATGCAACCAATATGCATAATAATAGTCGGCACTGATAAGGGTTAATAAATGGTAACATTGTGTTAGTTGATACATTGTCAGTCAGGAGGGATTCTAAATGTAATTTTTAATAAATATTTTGATAAATTCAACACACTTAGAAGTTTGATCTTCCTACTACCCTCTGTGGTTTAATTCTATGATTAACCCTGCGGATACTGGCAACTATTAGCCAAGACCTGAGAGTTTGCTGCTTGAGCAGGAACAATCATGTTCTCAGTGCGTGCAATGCTGGTGTATTGGAGACACCGGTAAGACCAGCTCCATGAGTATCGATCCTGAATATTCCTGATCAATGTTTATAGGGCTCTGAGTATCAAGTTTGTCTTCTGGCACTGCCTTCTCTTTCTCATATGCTTATTGTGGCAATCATGAGGTTGTTAACCCTTGCTCTGCTGGTTCAACTGTTTTTTCCCCCCATCTATGTTGTTATGATGTTGTTACATTATTTTATTATATTCAATAATACTAAACAGTTGCCCTGTTTTTCAGGCCACAATGCCTTTAAAAAATGGCATGAACAGAGGCCATTTTGGTTTAAAGGGATAGTAATAGTTCATTTGAAGTTTATTCCATATTGTAGACATTAAAAAAATATAAAAAACAATGTAAGGCTTATATCTCAAACCTTTATGGCTTGAGAGATATACCTTTCTAAAATTACCTCTTCCTGGCAGCTTCACTGAAGTCAACACATAGCTGATGGCTGCAGAATCCGGTCATCTGACCGGACGGCGTCTCTTCAACAGAGCCGGAATCATGCTATTTAGAAGCCAGGCAAACTTTGTAGATCTTTCCAATTAAGTATTTTGTTCTAAAGATTGCGGTTTTGGCCCTGCTGAAGAGCCTCCATCAGGTCAGATGACCGGATTCTGCAGCCGTCAACTATGCTCTGACTTCAGTGAAACAGCCAGGAAGGGGTAATTTTTAGAAAAGTATATCTCACCGTAAAGTTTGAGAGATAAGCCTTACATCGTTTTTTATTTTTTTTAATGTCTGCAATATGGAATAAACTTCAAACGAACTATTTGTGGATATTATTTCCCCCACAAAAACAGATACCCATTTCCGATACTTACTATCCCTTTAAGCATATGAGTGCTATGAAGGGACTTCTCCTTTGGCAGGGATTTCAAAGGCAGGTATTCACTTGATGGAGCTCTAGGATGGCTCAGTGTCTATCTAGTACTATTGGGACCCCTGCCCCTTTTTCTGGGAACACAACACAGCTGGAGAACCATCTCACCATTTTCTTTTATGAGAAACTACATTTCTCAGCAGCCCATTCCTTCTGGGCTTTTTTGCAGGGAAGAGGTGGTACCTGCCGAACTCTCTTCCTTTTGGCACCCTGCCTTTCGGATTAATGTCCACTCTGCAGGCATTCACAAAGGTCATGTCAACTCTGGCAGCTCACATCAGCTTTCAGGGGATTTATTTAATTCCCTACTTGTACAACCTTTTGCTGAAGCCTCCCTCAGAGGAGATTTTGCGTTCTCAGATTCAGTCTTATGTATTAATTTTGAAACAGCACAGCTGAATGCTCAAGCTCAAGAAATTGTCTCAGTGGTTCAGTCCCAGGTCCTCCACTTTCTCAGTATGAAATTCAGCACTCTCCTGGAGATCTTTCTACCAGATGACAAGGTTTGGTCTTTACCTGGAGTTTTCCTAGCCATCTGCAAGGGTACTGGAATACATGCAGTTCTAAGAAATCTAGTCTCTGCCCTGGAGGCAGTCCCATTTTCTCAGTTTCACATTCATGAGTTGCAACTTGACATTTTCAGGAATTGGGCCAGACTACAGTGTCACCTTTTCTTGTGTTGTACTTCTGTCCACCAGGACAAAAGGAGACTTCAGTTGGTGGCTTCATTGCCCCACCTGACCTTGGGAGACCCCTGGTAATTCCAACTTGGATCATAGTTATGATGAACACCAGCTGGGTCATGACTTTGGGTCACCTCACCCCTCAAGGTCTTTGGCCCAAGTCGGAGAGCACTCTGTCCATCAATGTCATAGAGCTGCAGGCAATTTGCCTAGCTCCGAGATAGGAAGAGGACTGCAGCCTCATGGACTGAGGTTCGATTGATTCTCAGGTGGTTGTGGGCTCATGTCCCAGCTCTCTCCAGTGTTCACATGCCAGGAGTAGACAATACAATGGCAGACTTTCCCAGACTCCAGCTCCTGGATCCCGGCAATTGAGAGCTCAATCAGAACATCTTTGGCTCCATAATTTTTCTATGCTGCTCCCTGGCAGTGGACGTACTGGCCTCTTGGCTGAAGCATAACATTCCTCGGTTATTTGCCAGGTCACAGGATCCACTAGCCCTCACAGTAAATGCATTGGGCATCCCCAGGTGCTTTCCTCTGGCATACGTGTTCCCTCGATTCCCAGAGTATTGATTAAGATCAGAAAGGAACACGCCCATACAGTTCTAACTGCTCCATTCTGGCCCTGTTGGGCCTTACTCTAGCCTTAGAGACTGGCTTCCTGTTTTAGGGTCCGATCTATCATCCGCATGTGGAGATGTTGGCTTTAACGACATGGCTCTTGAGGCCAGCGTTTTGAGAAAGATTAGTTTTTCTGAATCTGTGAACGCCACTGTGTTACAGGCCCAGACGCCAATCTCTTCTGAGGTATATCACAGGGTATGATCCCTGTTCTACCAGCTGTATGAGGATCGGGTGCTGTGACAATTACTTTTTCAGTCTTCCAGTTGATCTGACCTTTCTTCAAGATGGCCTTCAGAAAGCTCTTGGTCTTAGTTCTATTTAGGTAAAATTTTCATCTCTTCATGTCCGTTTCCACTGGGTTATTGCAAACTTTCTTCCAAGGAGTGGCTCATGCTCACCTGGTCTTTTGGTATGCTCTCCATTGTTCGATTTAAACCTGGTTCTAGGAGTGTCTTCAGCTGCCCTGCATCTTCTGACATTCAAGACTGCCTTTTTCTTGGCAGTTGTCTCAATTCGGTGGGTGGCCAAACTGAGTGTGTTGTCTTGTAAACATCCTTTCTTGGCCTTTCATGCTGATGGGTGGTTCTGAGGACTCCCATAGAGTTTCTTCCTAAAGTTGACAGAGTTTCACAATAACCAGGAATTTTTTTTTGTCTGTGACCAGCACCATCTAATAGACAGGGCCAGGATCTTTATCTCTTGGATGTCAGGTGCTTGAGGTACTGCATTCATCGCACGCAGCCTTTTTTTTTTTACAAAATTTGATTCGCTTTTTGTCATTCCTGAGGACCCATGAGAGGGCCAGGCTGTGTCTTAGGTTACAGTAACTTCTTTGATAAAGGCATCCATTCGCAAGGAGTACGTTTTGCGGAAATAGCCATTACCCCTTTTGGGTTACAGTTTTTTGTACCAAGTTGGTGGGTACTTCTTTGGCCTATACAAGAATCAGACCTCTGCTGAGTATAAGACAGTGACATGTTTTTCCTTCGCATGTTTGTCAAACACTACCGCGTTAGTATGTTGAATTCAGCTGAAGTCAGCATTGAATGGAAGGTTCTACAGGCTGTTGCACCTGTGTAGGTGTTCTTACTGATTCCTGTTGGACCAGTGTCATGTTGATTTGTAATGTTGGCGTCCATTGACACCTGTGGTTCATGTTCTACTAGTCGTTCCCTTAGAATCTAGTCTGTATTTTGAGGGGTATTTTCTCTTTACCTTCCTGGAGTCTTGGTGGATTCTTTGGTATATCACCATGGTTCCTCCTGTTTCCCACACAGGATGAAAGACAAAAGGGGATTATTGTGTATTTGCCAATAAATCCTTTTTTTCTTAGTCAATGTTGAGCACAGGACTTCCCTCCCTGAGAATAAATATTGGTTCGATCCCTGGCGGGTGGGGAGCTCTTGGGTTCTCTGTTCAGGTGACTCTGTCTTGTAACGCTTCTTTTTCTTGTCGTTACCTCTGCTTTTTTGTACATCACGCTGAGCATATATGGGCACAGTAAAGTAGTGCAGGCTGAGAGTCTTCACCTCAGAGACCTCTGTCATACAAGTGCCCTGCCCTCCTGCAGATTTAACTTCACTCATGGTTCCTGTGTTCCACATGGAGAAAAGGATTTATCTGTAAGTACAAAAAATCCCCTTATAATTAGTTCAGTATTTTTTCTTGATAATGCAAGTCTATGCACAAAGCAATATTTATGCAAACTGATCATCAACTAATAGTGACATCACTGTACAAGAGTCGAGTCCCATGACATGCACAGTTTGAGGAACTATGCATAGTTTTTTTTAGCATTAGATAAAAAAATGTCTCAAAACTTCTTGTCTACTTTGTAACTTTATCTGCCAGTTCACTCCCCACCAGTTATTTTGCCTGCTTTGCCCAGTGGGGCATGTTGGGGAGGTTTTTAGCACTTAAGGGATTAATGTGCTATATACTGTCTACTATACAAAACACAGGCTGATGAGAAATTCTTGAGCAAACCATCTTCATCATAGAGGACAAATAAAAATTCCCCAAATATCAGCTGATATAAAAAGCCTTTTAACTCCTTGAGTGCTGATGAGATCTCAATGAGTTGGACACTATTAGCATTCAAGAAGATAAAGGCCCAATTTAAATAAACAGAAAGCTTTATTTGTCCCCTGTTGTGCAGATGGTTTCCTCCAGAATTGCTCCAAGCCTTCTTAGTACCCTGAATGATCTCAGTATAGTACAAAAATGGAGTAAATTAAGCAGCTCTAGGATGTCCAGACCTTATATTCAAAGGACTCCAGTGCCAAAAAAGCTGAAATAGTTGAAAGCATGTGCTAGACAAGCAACAATCATCATAATTAAGGGGTGTATACGCAAAACGTGTTGATGAAACTATGAGCCTCTGGTCATCTGAGGTCGTAAGTCAATTGATTGATTTGTACACTCTTTTAAACAGTTATAAATAAATGTTTTTTATGTTTTTCTATTACTGGATGTGTCTGATTGCATGATGCAGTGATCTCAGTGTAGTGTAATTTCTACATAGATTGTCAATGATCTGTCTGGTGTGTAAACTTGCAGATGCTGCCATATTTGTTACATTTGTCATTTTTATGTTTTAGTCTAATTTTGTGCTTTATATTCCCTTGCAGTTAAGGAAAGAGACTAAATAGTTCATTTTTTGTGTTCTTTATAGGTGATATGGTCTTCAAATACAAAGATCCCCTGATTCATGCCTTCCTGAGAGGTGCCAGAGACCCTGACAGCTCCCTGAGGGCCAGTAGCCTTTCCAACCTGGGAGAACTGTGCCAGCGGTTGCAATTTTCTTTGGGGCCCATTATCCACGAGGTAGGTGCCTTTCCCCTTCACTCTCCCACACATAATGCAGTGCTGTTTTTCACCTGGTGGATGAAATCTTGGCTATTTACCATTTTGTACTCCAGGTGAGCTCCTGTTTATCAGCTGTGGTGCGGACTGACCCTGAAGCACAGGTGCGGAGAGCAGCAATTCACGTGGTGGTGCAGCTTTTAAAAGGACTGAGTGAGAAGGCTACAGAGGTCAGTGTTTCTTGGCGTTCACACCTCTTTTTCCAATATTGTATAAAACAAAAAGAGCATTATGCTGAAAGTGTTGTATTGATATAAAACTCCCAGTTTCTATATTAATGGCTCTGTTCAAACAATTTATACAGGTATCCATACACAAGGAGCATTGAACTGGTCTGTTGAGGCCACATACAGAGAGATCTGATCACAAGCCAATCAGCATTTTCAAACAAGGTTGACCAAACTAATTGACCAGTTTGGTATTCCCAATCTGAGTTGGCCCATGCACAGGGTAATAATGGGCCACTCTAGTCATTTTCAACTAGATTGGATGGTTTTCAAAGACTAGTCACCATGTGTATGGGCAGCTCAACTCTGGATTATAATATAATTTGTTTATAGAAATTAGTACTGTTTTCTCTTACATCCGATGTGGAACACAGGAAGCATGGAGTAAAGTATCCTCTGGTCAGAATGGCGGGTCATTTGCCATAGAGGTAGAGACTCCCTCCCTGTTCCACTTTACCCTCACCAGGCATGCTCTGTAAAAGTGACCTCCATAGGAGTGAATGCAGGGTAAAGACTTTTTTTTTTTTATTCTAAATGGGTTTGTTGGTTTGAACCAGAGCACCTACTTTTCGGGTTCCTGGGACTGTTAGAGGATGGCTTGCATCATCAGCCATCTCCTCACAGTTTCTCAGTCGTTTACATGGAAGTTAGGAGACTGAAGAGAGGACGCAAGACACAGGTGTGGCAAGAATGTCCCGGTCTTCTTTTTATCTTTCATTAAACACACTTTCTCTCTTATGGGTCATATGTCTTTAAGAACTGGCGTGTGTGCTTCCCATATTGGTCTGTAAGATAAAAGTGTATAAGGGACTTCTCTTGCTACCAGATGCATCCCAGTAGGTGTAAGGGGACCTATGGTGCTTATAACTTTACCAAGTACTTAGTGGAGCCCTTAGGGTACTCCCCACTCCATATCACAGAGCATGTTTGAATGATTGATGGAGAGCTATGGGGGCATTTTCTATAAAAAGAGAACTATACTACCCATAAGCCTTTTTTTTCCAAGCTTTGGTGCAGGGAAAGAGGTAGTCCTACACTTCCTTTTTGGACTCGAGGTGCTACGCCTGAGGTAGGCATCTCCCTCCTTGCTAGCCACATTAAAACTTTGCAGTCAGACAAGTACTTTTAACTTTATATAAGAATGTATATCATACTTTTAGTCTACTTTTAATATTTTTATTCTTCTCTTAAGGGCTCTTTTGGCTACGTCTGAGCCTAAGGGAAAAATGGGCAAGAATAAGGCTGCTAAACTTTATGTAGTCTCCTTAACCAGTTTAACACATTGCACCTCATGCAGCCTTAGTCTTCCTAGGAATTCCTCTGGTATTTTGTTACTCTTGTTCTCTTGCCCCACACAATCTCCGGGCCCCTCATCTGAAAAGGAGCTTGCATGGGTTAAGTCCGTAATCTCCTCAATTAGTTCAGTCCCTTCCTCTGTTCAAGGGATTTTAGACTCTTAGTCCCAGGGCAATCCTTTGACCCCAAAAGATGCTATAGTCATTTTTCATACAGCGTTGTCTCTTTAATTGGGGATTCCTCCACCAAGGAAGGGGGATCTAAAGAGGACTATCTGGATTCTGCTCAAGCCTAAGGAGGATCTTGTTGTATTTATGTCCAAGATCTTTGAGACTATTACATATATTACTGAATCTGCCATTGACGTAACTAGATTTACTGGGAAGGCTTTACACTGTGTAGCTCAAGATTTGGTAGACTGACCAGTCTTCAAGAAGTCATTTGTGTCCTTTCCATTCGTGGGCAATCAGTTGTTTGATGGAGAATTGGACTAGGTTATTAGTCATGCCCCTGGAGGCAAGAGTACTGCATTGCCTCAGGTTATTCATAAACATTACTTTCACTGTCGTCCAATACAGGTCACTGGTACTCTGGGAGGCGATCCGCCCCTTTAATAGGCAGGAACAATTATGCAAATGATTGCAGGGGGCGGAGCCTCCCCTCCTACTTAAGCTGCCTTCAGGCCAGAGCCACTAGATTGATTTGTTCCTGTGTGCTGTGCACACCAGGTGGAGAACATCTATGCATTCAACTTAGTATTTTGTTATTTTTATTCAAATATGGAATACCACCATTAGGAGGGTGACCATGGCTGTGAATTGCCCTCTTTAAAGTGGCTAGTGCAGCTTCCAGGGATTTTCTGTGGACCTTATGCCCTGAAGAGGGAACAGCTTGAGTCAAGCAGCTTCCCTGCTGGGGAATTTACCTCTGGTCTATTCCTACTTCATCATGGTCACCTGAAGACAGAAGTCCTGCAGAAAGGTGAGCCACCCCTTTAGTGCTGAAGGTCCACTTGTCCCCACAGTGTCCCTTTGATGGGCTTGTATTTGGGAGTTTGCATTGCACTCCAGCACTCATAGGGTGTTTTTATTTGCATTTATCATGTTTATGCAATTTCTGTGGTATTCCCTGGGTTTTGGAGCTTTGGGTATAGTTTTACTCATGTTTCTCATGTATTGGGTAACTGTTTAGTACTTTTTAAAGTTCAGTGGGACTTTATTAAAATTTAGTGTTCCGCGCCATTGCTCCTTTACTCTCTATGAGATTTCACAGTGTGGGACATATCTCTGGAACCGCTTGTCATAGCAACTTCAGAGATGGCTCATTTTATTTCTATGCTCCTGCTCTATCATCCGGTGTCTGTTTTCAGGGTGTGGGGAGTTCAGGGGGGCTTTGGGCACTGTTTGGGGTACTTCTGAGAGAAAACTACATTTCCTAGTTCGCGCTCGTTTCTGATTGGCTGACCTGACGGCCGCCATTTTGTGGTGTTATTTCTCAGCGAGTATACTACGCAGGGACCGAGCCTTCTCTCCTCTCAGCAGATTAACCCGTCGCTGGCCAGATAAGTCCGATTTTAGGCGTTTCTGGGGTGAAACTTTAATCTTTCACACTTTTACTGGGTGATATTTGTTAAGTGGTGTATATTGACGCTGTGAGCATGTCTACTCCACTGGAGCCAGGGGCTAGACCCAAGACTAAGGAGGCTGGGGTGTCTGTTCCCCCCATTGCGCTTTGCTCCTCTTGTCACTCTGGGCTGCCTAGAGATTGTTCTGGTAATTTATGCCCTAAATGCACTGATTGTCATGATAGCAACCCTGGGCTTCCCAGCCATGCTATTGAGCCAACTTGGGTGAAAGAGTTTAAAGCTGCCACTAGGGATCTCAGATCCACTCTCCAACTCTTTCGCTCTCAGGTACAGGGGGCTCTCCAGGTTTGGCAGACCCCCTCTACAATCAGGACTTCCCTGCCTAAGCCACAGGGGGCTCCTGATGTGTCTGATTCTTCTGAGGAAGAATTATTACAGGATTCTGATGCTGAGGAGGGCACTATTATTGAGTCTAACAGGTCCATTGGGGACCCTTATGAATGTGACCCTGAAGTTTCTGCTGAGGATTTGATTAGAGCTGTGTTAACTACGCTCAACCTTCCTCTGACTCAGGAATCTACTCATGATCCAACTGACGTTCCAACTAACCCTACCCTTGCCTGTCTAGTCTCTGAGGCATGGAGGAATCCTGACAAATCCTCCTCAGTGTCCAAAAAGTTTGCTAAACTTTACCCTTTTCCTGAGACTGAACTGGCAAAATGGGTTCATCCCCCCAAAGTGGATGCTCCTGTTTCCAGGCTATCCAAATCTACTGCTTTAGCTGTCTCTGATGCCTCTGCCCTGCAGGATTGGACGGACAAAAAGCTAGAACTTTCTCTTAAATCTATTTTTGCCTCCATTGGCACTGCCATGCGTCCAACCTTTGCAGTGGCGTGGGTTAATAGAGCTATTGCGGCCTGGACTGAACGACTGACTGAGGCAGTCCGCCAGGATGCACCGGTATCTGAGCAGTTGCAGCTCCTTGCTAATATTACTGAAGCACAAAATTATGTTGCTGATGCTGCCTTTGATGCTGTGCGCATGATGGCGAGGGCCTCCACTTCATCTGTGGTGGCTAGACGTGCCCTTTAGCTGAAAATTTGGTCTGCTGATACAGCCTCTAAGAAAGCCTTGCTTTCCTTGCCCTTTCAGGGGAACTTGTTATTTGGTTCTGAACTCAAAGAAATGATTAGCGAGGCTACTGGCGGTAAAAGTACTCTTCTACCTTCAGTCTTCAAGAAAAAGTTTCCAGCCAAACGCAACCGGTCCTTTCGTTCCTTTCAGACTGAGACACTCTCCACGTCCCAGACGGGGTCGTCCTCTACGCGTCCCTCCTCCAAGCCCAAGCAGTCCTGGAAGCCCAAAGTGGCCCCCAAGGCCAAGACCTCCAAGACTGCTTCGGCATGACTCACCGAACCCGGGTCCGCATCCGGCAGTAGGTGGACGTCTCCGCATCTTTCGCCGGGCTTAGGAGGAGTCAGTGACGGACCCATGGGTTATTCACGTGGTGTCAGAGGGATACAGGATCCCTTTCTCTTCCCTTCCTCCTTTTCGGTTCCATTTTACTCGTCCTTCTCAGGAACCTACAAAAAGACGTCTGTTCGACGACGCTATTCAGGATCTCTTGGACAAAGAGGTCCTGGAATTGGTTCCTCCAGAGGACACAGGTTCAGGATTTTATTCCAACCTGTTCGTGGTGGCCAAAAAGTACGAAGGTGCTCGTCCCATTTTGGATCTCAAAGATCTCAATTCCTATGTTGTGAGTTCCCACTTCCGCCAGGAGTCCCTGCGCTCTGTGATTGCAGGGGAGTTTCTTGCTTCCCTGGACCTTCAGGATGCATATCTTCACATCCCTATTCATCCAGAGAGCAGGCGGTATCTCAGGATTGCCTGCCACAGGGGACACTTTCAGTTTTCAGCTCTTCCCTTTGGACTGACTTCGGCCCCTCTGGTCTTTCAGAGGGTGTTGGGTTCTTTGATAGCTGTACTTCATCAAGAAGGTGTCAGGGTGACCCCCTACATGGACGATCTCCTCCTGAAAGCCTCCTCAGCGGAGCTTCTCCACCAACAACTGCAGCTGTGTATACACACTCTGAACCGTCACGGCTGGATCCTGAATCTGGACAAGTCAGGCTTGGTCCCATCTCAGAGGCTCCTTTTTTTGGGTCTCCTGTTCGACACTCGCCAATGCATGGTGTTTCTGCCAGAGGAAGTGGCTCATCAGATAGCCATCCGAGTAGCTGGGATCCTGGAGCTGGACAGAGTTCCAGTACCGAAGTTGACGTCTCTGGTGGGGAAGTTCATTTCCACGATCGAAGCGGTACCATTTGCCATGGCCCACTCCAGGGAACTTCAGAGGTTTGTGATCCAGACGTGCAAGAATCATCCAGATCATCAGCAACTGTCAGTCTCTCTACCTCCTCATGTCGAATCGAGTCTGCACTGGTGGTTGGATCTCTCTCATCTCCTGAAAGGGAGATCCTTTCAAGTTCCTTATTGGACCACGCTCACAACGGATGCCAGCCTCCGGGGTTGGGGTGCTGTGTTGGGTCGTTTCATTGCTCAGGGGAAATGGGGACTGGAGGAATCTCTTCTGTCCATCAATGTTCTGGAACTGCGGGCCATCCGGCTTGCCCTGAGGCACTGGGAATCTCAACTGGAAGGTTGCCCAGTCAGAGTGGAGTCCGACAACGCCACCGCAGTGGCCTACATCAACAGGCAAGGCGGCACAAGAAGTTGCACCGCCTGGTTAGAGGTCAAGGATATTTTATCCTGGGCAGAAGATCACGTGCCTGTCATTTCTGCAGTTCACATTCCAGGCGTAGACAACGTCATGGCAGACTTTCTCAGTCGTCACACAGTCGACAGCGGAGAATGGGCTCTTCATCCAGAGGTGTTTCACCTACTCACCCAGAGGTGGGGGGTACCTGCAGTGGACCTGATGGCTACCAGACACAACAGGAAGGTTCCGGTGTTTTGCTCCCGGTGGAGGGACTCTCTTGCTCTAGCAGTGGATGCCTTGTCAATCCCTTGGGATTTTCCTCTGGCTTACATCTTCCCTCCTCTTCCTCTATTGATCAGAGTCATCCAGAAGTTGAAGCAGGAGCGTTGTCCTGTCATCCTGATCGCTCCAAACTGGCCTCGCCAGTCCTGGTATCCGGAGTTGATGGCCATGTCAGTGGCCGAACCATTTCCACTTCCTGCCCGTCCGGATCTACTTCTTCAAGGATATCTGTGGAAGGAGGATGTTCAGCATCTCCATTTGATGGCATGGCGGTTGAATCCTCGATTCTAGAGAAGAAAGGATTTTCTCCTTCAGTGGTGTCGACGATGCTTAGTGTCCTCCAAGATCTATCATCGTATCTGGGACACCTTTGTAGCTTGGTGTACTGATCGGAAGATGTCCCTAGAATTTCATCTTCCCACTGTCCTGGCCTTTTTACAGGACGGTGTTGAGAAAGGGCTCAGTCTGAGTTCCCTCAAAGTCCAGACTTCTGCCTTGTCTGTGTTTTTCCAGGAAAGGATTGCTATCCTTCCTGATGTCAAAGTTTTCTTCCAAGGCGTGACTCACGTTCGGCCTGCCTTCAAGAGTCCTACTCCCCAGTGGGACCTCAATTTGGTGCTGGGAGTTCTCCAGCGACCCCCGTTTGAATCCTTGGCTTCCATTCCATTACGTCTCTTGACTTGGAAAATGGCCTTTCTCTTGGCTATTGTTTCAGTTCGCCGGGTAGCAGAGTTACAAGCTCTGTCTTGTAAACCTCCTTACCTGGTGTTCCACAAGGATAAGGCTGTGCTTCGCACTACCAAGGAATTCTTACCCAAGGTCGTGTCTGAGTTTCACATCAATCAGGAGATTGTGGTTCCCTCTTTCTGCCCTAATCCGTCATCTGACAAGGAACGTGATCTCCATTTGTTGGATGTGGTGCGTTGCCTCAAGTTTTATGTTCATCGCACCGAGTCTATCAGGAAGTCTGACGCTCTATTCGTCATTCCTGAAGGGCCTAGGGCAGGGAGACCGGCTTCCAAAGTTACCATTGCCTCTTGGATTAAGGCTACCATTCGTGAAGCCTATAAGTTGCGGAATAAACATGTTCCCTTCCGGGTGACTGCCCATTCCACCAGATCTATTGGGGCCTCTTGGGCCTACAAGAATCAGGCATCTGCTGATCAACTGTGCAGAGCGGCCACTTGGTCCTCTGTGCACACATTTTCAAAGCACTATCGAGTTGATGTACTGGCCTCGGCTGATGCCAGTTTTGGGAGGAAGGTCCTGGAGGCAGTTTTGCCTGTCTAGGACTTCTACTTTGTGATTCTTAGTGCTTCTTTACTGTTGAGCCCGGTTGGCTCTGGTTCTGTGTGCTGTGTTAGTTCAGGGGTTGTTTTCCCCCTGGTGGTGTCCGTTGACACTTACATTTTGGGCTATGTGATTAACTGGTTCATAGCAGTTCTAGTGACTTGGGCCTTGCGCCTGGTCCTTGCCTTACTTCCCGCCTCTGGGTCAGCTCAATGTTTGTACATCCCAGAGTACCAGTGACCTGTATTGGACGACAGTGAAAATAGGATTTTAGTCTTACCTGTTAAATCCTTTTCACTTAGTCCATACAGGTCACTGGTCTCCCACCCTGTCAAGGGACCATGCTTGGCTCTCCTGTGGCATTCAGTGGGAGACCTTCGGGGCATGCTCACAGGAGTCTTCCTTCTTGCTTACCTATGGTCAGTTTTAGTGTCTCAAATCAATCTAGTGGCTCTGGCCTGAAGGCAGCTTAAGTAGGAGGGGAGGCTCCGCCCCCTGCAATCATTTGCATATTTGTTCCTGCCTATTAAAGGGGCGGATCGCCTCCCAGAGTACCAGTAACCTGTATGGACTAAGTGAAAAGGATTTAACAGGTAAGACTAAAATCCTATTTTTTTCCATGGAAAACATGTTGTTTTTGTTTTCCTGTCAGTATGGTTGTATGCGCCCTGGGCACCTGTATTCCCTCAGCGCCCAGGTGCTCTCTACCCCCAAAACCCAAGCATTCCTGGTCAGGCAAACCGAAAAGCCTACCTCAGAAAGACTTGCTGGGGTCTGGACCACCTCAAAGCAATAGGTCATCTGTGACTTTTTCACCTCTGTGGACCTTTTCCATGGTGGATTAGTGGGTTTTGTGGGTAATTGGCAAAGTGCACCACATACACTTAAGTATATTACTCCCTGTCATTTTTTTTCCTTATCCAAGCTTCTTCACTATACCCTGTGGAGTCATGTATTCTCAGATGCAGTTTCTTCCCTGATAGATATGCAGATACCTGTTCCATCTCAGGAAATGTTCATGGGATTCTACTCCAACATTTTCATAGTTCCCAAAAAAGACTGTGGATGCTGTCATTTTTTGGACTTAAACTTGTCAATTAGCTCCTCGGTTCAAGATGGAGTTCTTGCACTGCCAGGGAAATCTTTTGCTTCCTTAGACATAAAGGACACTTACCTGCATATTCCCCTTCATGGAGATCATCAGCTTTTTCCTGACGCTCACCTTGCAAGACTGTCATTTTTAGTTCCCCACCTTTCTCTTTGGGCTGGCATTATGCGGCTGGTCTTTACAAAGGTCATGACATCTCTGGCAGCTCACATCCATCCATTCACTAGGGATCTCTTGGACGCCCTCTCTGGATGACCTTTTGCTTAAGGCTCTTTCTGAAGAGACTCTCCACGGTCAAATTCAGACTTGTGTGTCTGTTCTCGAACACCATGGTTGGGTTCTCAGTTTCAAGAAATCTTCTCTGGTTCTCTTCTAGGTTCTTGTTTCTCAGGATGAGATTTGGCACTCTGCTGCGAAAGGTGTTTCCACCAGAAAACGAGAATCTGTTGTCTCATCAGATATCTCAAGCCATGCTTCTCCCGTCCTTGATGGTGCCTGAGTACATTAAGGTGCTGGGTTATCTATTTTCTGCTCTGGAGGCAGTCCCTTTTGCTCAGTTCCATACTTTGGAGCTGCAGCTAGAAATTCTCAGGCATTGGTTCAAACAGCAGTGGTGACTGCAGAGGCCCCATCTTTTTTTCGAGCAGCCATTGGTAATCCAAAATTGGGTAATACACATGACAGTTGCCAAACTATAGGCTGGGGTGCTACAGGGGCTTTAGACCAGGGCAGGATAGTCTTCTGTCCAATAATGTCCTATAGCTTTGGGCAATTTGTCTAGCTTTATGGCACTGGTCTTGGTCCCTCCAGGGATCCCCTGTGTTTATCCAGTCCTACAATGTGACGGCTTGGCTTACATCAACCTCCAGGGAGGGACCAGGAATTTGGCCACGTGGTCCGAGGTTTGGCTGATTCTCATGTGGGTGAAGACTCACTTACTGGCTCTCTCTGCCGTTCATATTCCAGGGATAGATAATGTCATGGCAAACTTTCTCCGTCACCAACACCTGGATCCCCGAGATTGGGAATTCAACCAGACAGTATACGGCTCTATAGTCAGTGTGTGGGGTTTTTTGACGCTGATCATAATGGCCTCTCAACTGAACAGCAAGGTCCCTCAGGTCAGTGCCAGATGCTGGGACCCTCTAGCTCTCACGGTTGACACAATGGTAATTCCATGGCATTTTTCCTCTGGCAAAAGTGTTTCCTCTGATTCTCAGAGCGCTGAGGAAACTCAGGATGTAGAAGGTTCATGTCATTCTGATCTCCCCATTCTGGGCATGTGAAATCTGATTTTCAGATCATCTCGGTCTCTCCTTGGCAATCGTTTGGCTCCCTCTGCTTCCAGACCTCTTGACTCTGGGTCCTCTGTGTCATCCACACGTGGAGAAGCTGGCTGTGACTGCTTGGCTGAACATCCTGAGGAGGAAGGGTTTTTCTGACTGTCATTGCTACTATGCTGCTGGTTTGCAATCAGTTTCTTCCAAGGTATGGGCTTTGTTTTATAAATGGAGTGAAGACCGTGGGTCGCTATTTTTTATTTCTCTGTCATTTCAGGTTTTCTTCAAGGTGGTCTTTAGAAAGGGCTTTATCTTAGCTCTATTTAAGTCCAGATTTCAAAGCTTTTTGCACTTTTTCAGAGACATAGGGGGAGATGTATACAACTGGAGTTATAAAGAAAGTGTCTGTAAAAGTGTCTCAAAGCGACAGAAGTATATGTATAAACATCTAACACCATTATGCTAAGTGCTAACTCCAGTTAGTTTACTCTTTTGAAAAGTGGAGTAGAAATGGTCTTGGCCAAATAAGAATTGTGCCCCAGTTTATTTATAAAGAAATTTGCTAATTGCACCAAAAATAAAGCCAGTTTTAGGGATTAAATCATAACGCCATGTAAAACCTGTTCTTATTGGAAGTATATAATACCGCTATATGTGCGAATATATATTCGCAGGTGCAAATATTCTCAGAATATTCTTAGAATATCTCAGATAGACATATTTATATATGTGACTTTATTTCTTTATAAATATGACCAGGCGTTGTGAATTTCAGCGACAGTTCTTAAGAATACACTAAGAAGGCTTTTTATACATCACCCCCGTAAAGCTTTATTGCATGATGTGCTGGCTTTTGTGTAAGGGATGACCCATGCCTGCCCAGCCTTTCGGGATCCTGGTCCACTGTGGGATCTGAACCTGGTTCTGGGAGTGATCCAGAAGGCTCTTTTTTTGAACTCCTGTCTTCAGTTTCTCTTAATTTCTTTACACTCAAGACAGTCTTTTTGGTTGTTGTTATCTGTTCAGCCGGTGGCCAAACTTCAGGCTTTGTCTTGTATGCCCCATTTTCTGTTATTTCACTCTTGACAGGGTGGTTTTGTAGACTCATAGGGTTCATTCCTAAGGTTGTTTCCAAGTTTCAAATTAACTAGGAAATTGTTCTTCCTTCCCTCTGTCCAGCTCTGTCTAATATACAAGAGCAAGATCTACATCTTTTGGATGTGGTTAGGTGTTTCAGCTACTATGTTTTTGATATCTGATTCTCTTTTTGACATCTATAAGTGCCCTCTTGCGGGCCAGGCTGCATCTAAGGCCTCTTGAGTTAAGGCAACTATTCGCCAGGCATGTGTCCTTGTAAAGAAGCCTGTGCCTTTTTGTACTGACATTCTTCCAGATTGCTGGGTGCTTCTTGGTCTTTCAGAGACCAGGGTTCTGCTGAATAGCTATGTTAGGTGGCAGTGTAGTTGTCTCTTCACACATTTGTCAAACACTGCAACGTTAATGGGCTGGCTTCAGGTGTCCTTCTTGGCTTTATTTTGGCCAGTAACTTATTGGTTCCTGTTCTTTGGTTTGCAGTGTTGGTGTCCGTTGACACAAGAGTTTTATGTTGTACCAGTTCATCCCAGTTGGCACTGCTCTGGGTCTTGAGGGGTTTTTCTCTTTCCCTCCCTGGAATCTTTATGGATGCTTTGCTAGATCACCATGGTTCCCGTGTTTCACATAGGACTTAAAAGGAAAAAGGCTATTTGTGCACTTACCAATAAATCATTTTCTCTTAGTCCTTGTGAAAAAACAATTGTTTAAGTCCTGGTTAGGCAGAGTCCACTTATGTTCTCTATTTCAGGGGATTTCCATTCTTGTTCCACTTTTTTCTTTTCTTACCTCTTTGCTATATGTTAAAACTGAGCATGCCTCATTGGGGCAGTTCGAATAGGGAGGGAGCCTCCACCTCTGAGAGCCTTTTAATGCAAGTGCCCTGCCCTCCTGGCCATAAGATACTATACCCCATGGTTCCTGTGTTCCATGTGGACTAAGAGAAAGGAATTTAACCCCTTAATGATGGCAGTTAAGGACCACAGAGCTTTTTTAATTTTTCTGCAATTCTGATTCAGGGGATCCCTGAATTCCACGGCGTGCCAGGACCGTCACTGGTCTTTAACGCAAGTTCACCCATGACTATCCTGGCACATCATGGGTCCTTAAGGGGTGTATGGTAAGTTCATAAAAATCCCTGTGTAACCTATTTTAGTACTATGTGTTCATGCATTTCACTTGATGGATAGTACACTCGACTAAAGAAAAACACTACTACTAAATTTCTGTTTAAATAAAACATTACTTTGTGTCTAATACCCAGATACAAATCTCTGATTGCAGATGTCACAAATCTGCTTTGCTTTTTTTCTCCAGTGTATAAGACATTGCTGGTTGACTTTGTATTGATGGGTTCCCTGGCTCCTGAGTCAGCATTATCTGGCTGGAGTAATGCACAGAATTAATTGATCACAACAGGACAGAACTCCTAGAATAGCTTTAACCCTTATAGTGCCAGAATTGGGCAGTGTATTGCAGATAAATGCATTGTACCCCCTCCCCCCACATGGCACTCAAAAGGGTTAAATGCTGCATACACACATGCCTGTTTATTTGCCTAAATGCACACTGAGGCTGATGTACTAAGAAAATCTTGCAAATCTGGAGCAAATTAACAGCATCACAGGGAACACCTAAAGAAAATCCCCATTGATTTTAAATGTAGCTTTTAATCCCTTGAATGCTAAATTAATTGAAATTTTGATGATTCATAAGGGTTTCCTATGGTGCAAGGAACTTCTTTTAGGGTTAATCTCTGCTTCCTTGCAATAGGCAAACCAAGAATGTGGGTATTTTAAGCCTGTGCAAATTCAATTTCTTAATTACCCACTGTGATAAACTGCCAATTTCTGCTGTTCTGTTCATTTTTCATTAGCATGAAGGCGTAGGGAGGAGGAGACGCCTTCCCCTAGCATCTATATATAGTTACACTGCAGTATTCTAATAAGGGAGAAAATTCCCTGCATAGAGTCCCTCTATGAAAATGCAGACGGAAGACAAAAGAAATGTGTTTAAAATGCCTGGGTCCAAAAACAATTCTTATGACAAACTTTTTAACCCTTTAGGGACCAGAAGTGTTGGCCACCTTTCTGTTCCTTAAAAGGATTAAGTATTTTAAAGGAAAAATGTTTACTTTTTTAAGGTAATTACACTTGGTAATTGGAGGCCCTTATTTGTTTAAAGGAATAATAAGCCTTTATTTTGACTTTATATATTTTGCACTTGTAGAATATGTAAGTTGTCTGCAGTCTTTGTTTTTGTTCTCATCTTCATCAGTTCTTTTGCATTCTTATATCCCTGATATTGAGTTCCTTGGATCTGTTTGCAGAGAGCTTTCTGTCGGGAACATGAAAATAGGGATTATGACAAGATGCAAAGGAGAAGGAGCACAGAGCATTCAGTGCTTCAGGCAGAGTGTAACACTGTATTACATCCTGCTTCGATGGACGGTTTGCCAGTAAACTGCCTGAAAACTGGGATCCAGATAGCTCACTGTCAGGGGCACAAGTGTTTAAAAATAAAGTGAAGTTGAAACTAATAAGCATAGAGAGTTTGACTGCAGAATATAAGTCGAAATAAAGGTTTACTATTCCTTTAATAGAGTAACCGGCCACCAACATGCTTATTGTGGTTAAAAAATTCTAAATGGAGAAGGTGAAATCTGTGGTATTCTAGGAATGTGTTGGAGAGCTCTCTAGCATTCAGTGGAATAAGGTGGAACAGTGTTAGTATAAAGGGGAAAGGGTAGTAGTTCCTAAAGCAAAAGAAGACAGATTTTTGAGGGACATTATCTCTATTTCCCATTGTACCAGAGGACAGACAAAGGACTGTAAGAGAAGCCTCTGAGAGCCGCCTGTTGCCAACCACTGGTTTAGCAAAAGGGCTTACCTAGGTTGGTGTCCTTCATACAGCAGTCAGCTATAGCTACATACATGTTTTTGCATTGCGTCTGTGCTGTAGTCTTTACTTGAAAATGTTTCTGTTCATACTGTTTATACTTTCCCAAATTAAACACTTGGCTTGAGTGGAAGCTCAATAAATACAGGCAATTGTTGCTGAAGTCCAAAAACTTATAACTAAATATACCAGAATGACATATGTTGGATTCCTGCCTAGGTAAGCCTCACTGTTCTATAAATAAGCCTCCCTTGTGAAAATAATTCCACTTTATGCAACAGTAAATTATATAAAAAAAATCTTTACTAAAATGCACCTCTTTATGAGCTATTACATGCTATCTGTAGTAATAACTTCTTGATATAAATGACAAATCACCCCCTCCCTACCTGAATCTGAGGGCTAGCAACATAGATATTTGATTCCGATAAAGCTTGGAATTAACTTTTTGAGTGTCTGTACTGAGCAGCCCCTAGAACACAAAAAGTAAAGCTTAATATTGAAAAAATATAGTTCTCTTTTTCCAGCTGTGGAACACAGGAAAAATGCAGTAACTATGGAAATCTTGCTGAGGTAAAGTAGTGTGTCACATTTAAAACTTTATGGCATCAGCATGGCACCTTTACAATAGCAACATTTAAAATGCCACTGGGTACATTATGGTAGAGTGGTACATTATATTTTACAAGTTTATGGATGATACTGATTTTCTGTATTAATAATATTGAATAATAATATTCTTTTGTAGTCCTTATTTCTTTTCTTTCCAGAGATGACATTTGTATTTATAAACAGAGCTTATAACCCATTGGATGCTAGAGAGATCTCCAACAAGACCTCTTGCATCCAAATGGTTAATACCAAACGGCACAAGTACGAATCCATGAGTTTGTAGAATATAACGTACCCCTATTCTCTCGTAACGGACCCGGCAACATTTAAACATCACAATTATAAAGAAGCCATTTTGACACAGCAATATTTTGAATGCACCATATTCAGATAGTTTACTACCACTAATCCCAGCGTCCTTCTGTGTAGTATGGTAGGATACCGGCAGTTTGACATTGGTGCCTTTATTTGCTTTCACTAGATCTTGATAGTCTTGCAACTAGACATCGGTGGGAATTCTCTTTAGATCCTGTGGGATAAAGAGTTGGAGAGACCTGGGTGGTGTGTGGGGCAAACACAGTTCATTAAAGGGATAGTAACGTTTCATAACTCATGAGGGTCCAAACTTTCTGGAACACAGTTTGGCATCTGTAATACCTGTGCTTACAGCATCAGCCACTGCTTCAGCATTTTCTTCTGGGCTTTTCATTTCTAATGTATCAGAATCTTAATAGGTTAAAACTCCTCTAGATTCCATTGACAATTCTCGGGATAAATCTTGCAGCATCCTACTCAGCCCTCTAAGAAAAATGTTGCTTCCGTTATCTCAGATGCACCTTTTGCCAATCAAGCCACTATGACTTTTTGACCCTTAGAAGTCAGCGCAAGAGGTAGACAATCACAGTCATTCCAGTGCTCCTTCAATATCTGTTGATTCTTCTAGAACGGAAGATAAAGGATCTATTGAGCTTTTCAATTCGGCAATCTTGAAACTAAGTATTATAGCTATCTGATTTAGGTCCTCAGAATGATCCTGCTCCAAGACCTTTTAATAAAGGACTTCTGTCTTTTTTTCCTGCATATGAAAGGAAGTCTCCAGATTGGGCATTATCCATTCCTAAGAAATATAATCGCTTCTATCCCTTTTCTCAGGCATGTTTCTTCCATGCATCGCAGTGCATCCTCCATGCCCTTTCATTATTACTACAGGGGCTTCTAAAACCCCTTCCACCTGAAGGTGGATTTAGGGACCTTTCCCAGAGCCCTTCATCCAGTATTTCAGTCATCAGTGGAGGAACTTCATCTCAGGAGGATAGGTTTTAAGTGCAGTTGCTCAAACCTATCAAATGAATTTCATCAGATTACCGCCTCATTTTTTGTTTTAGTTCCAGGACCCAACAGTGCAAAAGCAGTTTTAAAAGAAAAACAGTATCTTCTTCACTCAAGAATGACCATTCCAGTTCCTGAGACAGGTTCCAAGGCTTCTATTGAAGTCTTTGAGGGGGGGGTTGTTTTTTTTTAAGTCCCAAAAAATATGTAGTTTTGCAATCAGTCCTAGACCTAAAGGATTGAAACAGATACCTAAAGGTACCCAAATTCAAGATGGAGTCATTAAGATCTGTTACTGAACTGGAAGAATCTCTGTCACACGTTCAGATTATACCAACTCAAGACCAGTTCTTGAGATTTGCTTTTTAGGATCTGTATTTTCATTTTGTGGCCCTTCCTTTCAGCCTATCTACAGTGTCCAGAGTCTGTACAGAAATTCAGGCTTCTTTAGTAGTGTTCCTCCGGTTTCTGGAGATAAATGTAACATCTTACCTGGACAACTTACTAATCAAGGCTACATCAGCCCACAAATTACAAGACCACCTCCAAATGACAAAGCAAATTCTGCAGCAACATTAGTGGATCATAAATACACGCAAGTCTCATTTGACACCATCTCAATGATTTCAGTTCCTGGGTCTGATTTTTGACACATCCCAGAAGAGACTGTTTATTCCATTCTACAAAGTAGAACATTCTCTATCTGTCAGTTTGTATGCTGCTGATAGGGATTATCGTTGCCACTATGAAAGCAGTATCCTTTGCCCGGTTTCATCTGAGACCATTATAGTTACACATGCTTCAGTATTGGAACAGGAATAATTACAACTTTTTAATGTATATTGATTCTGTCCTGGCCACACCCAACAATCATTTCAGTTGTGTCTGACTTCCCAGGCGTACACCAGGGGATGTCCCCTATCATATCTGGAATAGAAGGTGTTAACAATTGATGACACTCATCTAGGCTGATGAAAAGGCTCAGTCATCACTTGGCCTATGGTGTTCAGTCAAAACAAACCTATAAAAATTCTGGAACCTCTGGCTGTATTCTTTGCTCTCAAAGCATGTACAATCCTCTTGAGGGTACATTCAGTTCATATCCAGTCCAACAATGCCAGCGCGTAGCATGCAAATATAATCAAGTAGGCACCAGAAGCAAAGCAACCCTTGCAAAAGTATCAAGGATTCTACAATGGATAGAAACAAATGTTTCAGCCTTATCTGCAATTTACATTCCAGAGTTGGACCGCTGGGAAGCAGAAAAGCTCAGCAGACAGTCTGCATCCAGGAGAATGTAAGATTAACAAGACATAATTTTCCAAATCACAAATCATTGGGAAATGCCATAAATCGATCTGATGGGTTCTACAAGAGGTCCAAGAGCAACAACGGTGGATGCCGAGGGGGGATTCCTTGACAATATTCTGTAATGTCCAAATACCATGATTCCCAGTCTTCTTTACAAAATCAGGAAAGAACAGACTAGCACACCACTAGTAGCTCCAGTCTGGCCAAGAAGAACGTGGTTCGTCTTCAGACCATGTCCATAGCAGACACTTGGCATCTGCCTCTACTACCTGATCTGCTCACACACATTCCCATTTATCACCCCAGTCCAGCCAAACTGGCTTTGAAGGCTTGGAACTTGAAACGCAGATCTTAAAATGCAAAGGTTTTAGTGATCCACTTATTATCCACACAATGCTGAAAGCACACAAAAAGGAACCAATGAACACTTACCAGAATATATAAAACCTATTTTGTGATCTAAACAAACATTTCATCTCTAAAGTTCAAACTTCCCTATATTCCAGACTTTTTGCAGGTTGGTTTTGATAAGATTGTGAGCAAGTTCTCTCAAAGTGCAAATCGCTACCTAATCTATTTAATTCCATAAAAGGATTGCCACACTTCCTTAAGTCCAGACATTTGTGCATGGCTTTATTCACATTATTTCTCCTCATAGAGAACCTATTCCTCAATAGGATTTGAACCTTGTATTAAAAGTTCTGCAATCAGCCCCTTCAAACCTCTTTCCTCAGTTTCTTTCAAACAGGGAGGGGCCAGCAGTGCAACCACATGGGCCAAGGCATTATTGATTATCAAGTGGACTGAAGCTCTCTCCATTCACATTCCTGGGGTAGACAATGTTGTGACAGACTTTCTCAATCAGATATATAGAAAGGAGAACACACTCAAAGCTAAGTGCAATAGTGAATCAGCTAGAACTGAATTTTATTGATGAAAAGAAAACCTGGAGTGTTTCGGGCGGCTCAATGCCACCCTTCTTCAGGCATGTGTTGTCTTTTCTATATATCTGTTTGTGTATGGTCAAACAAGAGACTGTTGAAAAATCTGCACCCAGCTGGACGTAAGTGCTGGTCATTGAGCCTATGCCTCTTGAGTGTGCATTGATTTCTACTGTACTAAGACTTTCTCAACACCAATGCCTGGATCCCAGCAATTGGAAGCTCAATCAGAGTTTCTTTGACTCCATAGTTCGTTTAAGGGGACCCCCTGGTGAGGGATCTTATGGCCTCTCTGCTGAACTGCAAGGCAAGTTCTTTCTTCATGATGGCCTTCAGACAGGGCTTGGTCTTAGTTCAATTAATGTTTAGATTTTGGCTCTTTCTAGCCTTTTCTAGAAGCCTATTGCCCCATTGCATGAAGTGTAAAATGTATGTCCAAGGGGTGGTTCTTTCCCACTCAGTCTTTCGGGATTCCACTACCCTGGGATATTTAAACTTATTTCTAGGAGTTTCTTTGGCTCCTCTGCATCTTCTGATGCTCAAGACCAACTTTCTCTTGGTAGTTGTATAAATTCTGCTGGTGGCTGAATTGAATGCCTTGTCTTGTAAATCACCCTTCTTGGCCTTTTATCCTGACAGGGTGGTTCTGCGGACTCCCATAGGATTTCTCCCTAAAGTTATCTCGAAGTTTCACATCCACCAGGAAATTGTTCTTCCTTCTCTCTTTCCAGTTCAGTCTAATAAACAAGAGCAGAAACTTTATATATTGGATGTGGTCAGGTACTTGAAGCATTATGTCCATCACACACATCCCTTTAGGAAATCTGATACGATGTTGTCATTCCTGGGGGTCCGAGTGCAGACCGGACTATGTTTACGGTTACTGTAGCTCCTTGGATCATGGCGACCATATGACAGGTGTATGTTCTGTGGAAGAAGCAAGTACCCTTTCGTGGTTAACAGTGCATTCCACAAGGTCAGCGGGTGCTTCTTGGGCCTACAAGAATCAAGGATCTTCTGAGCAGTTGTGTAAGGCAGAGATATGGTCGCTCCTTCACACTTTTTTTTGCCAAAGCTGAAGTCTGCTTTGGACTGAAAGTGTCCTGATTCTTGTTGGACTGGTGCTATGATAGTTTCTGTTACTTGGTTCGTAGTGTTGGTGTCTATTAACACATGTGGTTCATGTTGTATAATTTCTTTCCCTATGAATTTGGTCTGTGTTGTGAGGAGTTTTTCTCTTTGGAATTTTGGTGGATGCTTTGGTATAGCTCCATTGTTCCTGTTTTACACATTGGATGAAAGAGAAAAGAGAAGAATGTCCCTCCCAGTGAAAAAAACTATTGGTTTATAGATGAAGATATGTGATTGGACCAGATGCAGCTCATATTTTTCTCTCCAAACTTTCCTCTCTCCATCACCCTTGTACAGGTTAATTTTCATCTCATGTGACCATTAGACTTTGTTCCAGAATGCTGTAGTTTATCTAGTTTTTAGCAAACTGTAACCTAAACTTTCTGTTTTTGTGACGTACCAGTGGTGTACATCTTGGTAAATCCTTTGTGGTTATTCTGGTGTTGTCTTCTCTTTATGGTACTCTTTGACTCTTCTATGCCTACATCCTGGTCTGTTCAACAGCTGTAAAGGGCTTCACAATTGCAAGCATTCTTCACTCATCCTTTACAGTGGTCTTTCATTATCTACCCACTCTTTTGCTATTGCTGAGCTCACCTGAGTGCTTAACAATGTACTACACAGTTGATATCAACAGACCTAATGCTTTATGTCTCTGATCAATTTATTCTGAATTTACAGCCTTCTGATTTCCTGCTTTACTGGCACTGAAACCTCTTTGCTCCTCATGCTGAGAGAGAATAGGAACAGACCTAAAATAAAACGCCTAGAATCACCTCTACACGTTATGCTAGCTCTCTTGTACATGAATTAACGATGCAACTATGCATAATTGGCCAAGAAACAACTGATCAGCCAATTGTCCAAATACTTTTGGTCTGCTAAACTGGAGGGTAATGAATAAAAAGGGCTGTAATTCCTAAATGGTTCAGCGTTTGTAGATGTAAATACCCTTAAATTAAAGCTGCCAATCTGCACTTTATCCTCTTAGTCATTGTCTCATTTCTAATCCAACGTGCTATAGGGCAGAGCCTTAACAACAAAGCATGACAAATACTTATGGCACACTGTAGGCCGAAAGTAGAGATGCACCGATACCAATTTTTTAAGACCGAGTTCGAGTACCGATACTTTTTTAAAGTAGTCACCGATACCAATTACCAATACTTTTTTTGCGGTCATTTGCTAGTTTTCCCAGTACCTAAAGCATATATATATATATATATATATATATATATATATATATATAACACACACACTTTAGGTACTTGGAAAACTGGCAAATGACCTCAAAAAAAGTATCGGTAATTGGTATCGGTGAGTACTTTAAATTACATACATACACCATCTCTTGATTCTCCCCTTTTCCCTCTTTCTCCCCCTCTTGATTCCCACCTTTTGCTTCATTCTCCCCATCTTGAGCCCCCTCCTTTTGCCTTGGCTTTTTCTCTCCCTTTTGATCCCCCTTTGTCCCCTTCCTTGACTCTTGATCGCACCCTTTTGCCTCTTTCTCTCTTTCCCTCCTGATCCCCCCTCTTTTTGCCTCTTCTTGGGCCCCCTCCTTTTGTCTCCTGATCCTTCCTCCTTTTGCCTCTTTTTTTTTTTTTTCTCCCTTAGTCCCTTTTGCCTCTTTTTCTCCCTCTTGAACCCCTCTCTGCCTCTTTCTTCACCCCATCTTGCCTGTATTGATCTGCCTTACCCTACTCTGCCAGGTGCTCGCTGTTCTCTCGCGAGCCCCGGCAGAGGTCAGTGTCGGAGCGTTGCCATGGTAACCCGCGGCAACGATCCAATGCTGCAGGAGGGAGAGAGGCGACCGGGGAGCATTGTGAGCAGCTCCCCGGGCTCCCTCTCTGCAGCACCGACCCTGACACAGGGTATCGGTGCTGTCATCGGTCGCATTTGCGCGAGAATGAGTACTCGCGCAAATGCCGGTATCGGCACTGATACCGATACCAGTATCGGTATCGGTGCAACTCTAGCCGAAAGCCTTCAGTATCTCCCGGTTTCCATAACAACATGAAGGGTCTGTTTCAGCTGGAGTAGCACATGGAATCTTTGAGACCTGTTTGGCCAGTGAGCTTTGCAGTGCACTTTAGAAGTAACGTTAATGCAGAGGTGGCCATCATTGGGGTTGTAGCCTGTTAACCATTGTGGGGCCTTAGTCTGCCCATCCCTGAGTTAAAGGATCAGTGATTCTGAGGCACTAAAGAAAGATTAAGCAATTTTGGGGCAAGTCAACTACACCATAGAGGGAAACAATTATTTAAATCTGTTTTTTTTTGTTTTGTTTTGGTGTTTTTTTTGGTGTTTAAACATTTGAATGCTAGAGAGGTCTTCATCTCATTGACCTACCTTTTTGTCCTCAGCCTCAAGAGGATGGTCTGGGCATGGGAGTGTACAAATGAGTGACATGGTTTGCATTATAATGTGGGTAAAACTTAATCAAGTAGTGGAATTAGGAAAGGCACGGGTTTGACCCAAAATGGGTGGAGAGTGGCTGGAAAGAGGAACGGGACGAATGTGTGAGAGGAAGTAAGCAGAGTTACCTGGGAATCTGAGCAAGTAGGAAAATCAGACTGTGTCCCTGGAAATACTGAGGGAGATAAACTGAAGGGTAATGTAATAGCAAAGTGTATCTGGCAATGTATGGAGACCACTTTGCCATGAAGAAATCAACATACTTTACCAAATGCACTTAGAATTAGGATTAGGTAAGCAAGGAGAGGGGTTGGGGAGACTTTGATCATTAGCATAAGATGTTGGCTTAATGCTGACCATGTGTTGTGGAGGGCAAGTGGGGGAATAGGAGGATACATTCTCAGACTTCAGCACTGAGAACAGTATCAGACCCCCCTTATTACATAAACCATCTCATGCACGCAGTAGGGGGTCTCCACAGCTGATAGGTAGCTTGTACTCTGGGGACCCCACTACTGTTGGCATGGGACTTTGTATTTCATAAGCCTTTAAGTGCCACAGGGGTGCGTATCTCATTGCTCTGCAATGCGTTGCTTACCCCATGTCACTCTCAGGTTTAAGGGACGACTGATGTTGTCTTGTCTCCAGGAGAGACATGGCAATCTGTCCTTTGTGGCTGAATAGAAAGCTATGGGAACATTCTGAATTTTCCATCGTCAGAGCTGAACTTGTTTCTACTTCCATCCACACTTATCACACGTGTGCATGTTAACACCCTAAAGCTCCCTCAGGAATATGAAAATGGCTCATTGAGCTAAATTTCAATATGAAGATGAGCCATTGAAGGAGACACTGCAACATCTAAACCTGGCAAAGGCATGGCAATGTAGGTTTATATGAGGTATAATGATAGGGTTTAGATGGCAGACACACCTTAGTGTCTACCACAAGATGGATTTGGGTCCAGTTTACCACAATATCAGCAAACTGGACCCTTATCGAACCAATGTAGGCTTATATGAGGTGTAATGACATGGTTTAGATGGCAGAGACACCTTAGTGTCTACCACAAGATGGATTCGGGTCCAGTTTACAACAATATCGACAAACTGGACCCTTATCAACCCTTATTGCTTCTACACCACAGTAATTTTAATATTTAGAGTCTCCAGGGCAGATCCAGAGTTCCTAGGTATGCTCATTGAGAAGAAGTTTGTTGGAGACATCTGGAACTAAAGGGGTTAAAAGCCCCATTTAATTTATTGGGGATTTCGAATGTTGTAAAGATGTTTCCTCCATGCCTCGACCATTGTATGGAGTAATCCTGCACCATAGGGGCCAACTGTAGTTTTCATTCTTTCCACACAATCCTCTGGGCAAGGAAAGAACAACTGTAGGTCTCATTATGAAGAATTCATGCTACTATCAAAGGTTATGGTCTATCTAGTAGTTGAATGTGTGAAACAGATGGTTATTAGAACAGTACTAACCCTTCTCCTCTGGAACCCCTAACAGGCCACATCTTTAGGATTTCCCTTCTTGAGTATAGGTGACTTAATTAGTTATTTAATTGGCCTATGCACATGCAAAAAAATCCTAAAGATAAGTTAGGGGTCCTCACTGTATTAATATACCATTTCTCTGATTTCTTCTTTCCTTGTTCAATCAATTTTGTCTTCTCTTTGTACTTCTAAGCACAGAGCTCTTCCACTTGTGTCCCCACAGGTTCTGCGGGATGTGCTACTGGACCTTTACCGCTTGTTGAAATTCGTGGTGCAGTGTGAGTCGGACTCTGTGTCTGTGCTTCATGCTCAGCTGGGCCTGGAAGAGCTGGATAGCATCATGCGGACTGTTCTATTCCCTCCACAGAAGCTCGAGAAGAAAATTGTAGTACTGCCTTAGGTCATCTCTCAGGGCATCTCTCACTGTTAACTGCCCTGAATCATTACGCGGTTATTTTTCTTTGTACTATAAAACTTGACAGTATGTATCCACTGCCTGCCTGCTTTCATGTGGGCTAATTGGCCTAGGAAATTGTCATGAATCCTCTGGACTATATATATGAATACTATACCATAAATGAACTGAAGAACAAAAGCTTTGGCTGGCAATTTTAAATACAGATTTCTGATAAAAATCTGACCCATATTTGTCCTTTTAAAGGGTGACTTGACAATTGCTCTATGAGTATCATAACTCTGGGATTCACAAGAAATGTTGTAAAAATGAATATAGACAACTGGGCTGATTATCATTATGGTCTGACCGGTATATTTATTTTGTATTACATGACTAGTGCAGCATTGTAGAATTGCATGACACCAGAATGAGATTGCCTGGTACCATTCTGTTTACAAAAGCACTCCTAATAAACCATATTGGCTATATTTAGGTAATTAGACAGATGAGGTTCTGGTGAAAACAAACTACACCTTTGGGGAGAAATAAAATTCCCCATTGACTTAAATGGATAATTCTACAGAGGTCTGCAATGCATTATGAAGTAATTCATTGGGGACCCCTCTAGTGATAAAATTCCCATTAGTATAAATGATGATTTTACATTTTCATCTGTGGTGCACAGTGAGTTTACCCCAGAATTGCCAATATCTTACTTTTTGGATAGTGGAAAAAATCCTTCCAATCCAGTTTGAAATGTTTCTTCGAATCCGGTTTCAATGTGGAGTGAGGCTGGAGCAGGTTTCCCCAACCTCACTTAAGACAGTGTTAGAATTACTTGCAAGTTTTACACCACTGCATGGTAGCAGAGAAGCTCCTGGTTTCACACTTGGGAATGGGGGGTCTGTCAGTACCTGGAGAACACTGCAACCTTCCCTGTACCTATCAAGTCTTTCCAGTCCCATGAATGTTCCCTCTAGCTACTGCAGAAGCAGCCAGACAAAGGTACTGAAAAGCAAGCAGTTTTAAATATATTTAACATATAGCAACTAGCAATACATAGTGTTAAAGAACATTTCATATGCTTTCAATCCTATAATCTAGTTGGTTACTTCAGATTAGCAATTTTTAACTTGATGATTGTTTCCCTAAATTCATTCAAGTGCCTTCTATAGGTGGAGATGGCTTCTATTACGGACTCCTTAGCTTGATGCTGGCTTGTGGACCCTCATCTCCTGTACGTGTAGGCCCTAATGATGTTTATAGATGAGGTTTTTTTCTGCTTGCAGGAAAATGAGAGAATGGACTGCCTGTTCCTCTTTCCTCTCCTGGATCCTGTTTCAGCCTCTCAATACAAGGAGATTTTTGTGTTTAAAAAAAAAAAAAAAAAAAAAAAGTGTGGCGAGAATTTTATTTATATCACTGTAGCAAATGAGAAGAAAGTGAGAACCAGGTCATTCCATTCAAAGGTAAGGTGCTCAGGGCAATATATCTCACTTTATTGCTGATCTAATTCTTGTATACTGTGTATTGAGCACACTGCAGTGCAAATAAAGCAGAGAGAACTCAGGGCAATATGCAGGAAGCTAAAGAGGAGAACTTTTGGAGCATCCATTTACACTGTAGGGCAGAGTTTAGTACCCCAAGAGAGCTGGTTCTGAGTATTTCCCTGACTGAAGATAAGTGTGTGAATCTTTCATTTTTATTAGTTTACTAGTGCGTGCGCATGGGAACCTTTACAAACCTGCCCTATTTGGTGTTCTTGAGTAATTTGGTTAAGAAATTCTGTCATAGCAGACAAAAGGAAATTCATTTTATATAAGTGGAGCTTTGAATACTAGAGTTCTCCAGCGCAAGGTCATTGAACTGTAAAGTGTTGGAGAGCTCTTTAGCCCATCTGGTGAGGGAGCCCCATTTAAATTGTTTAGTTGGGATTTTGTTATGTTCCCTATGGTGCAGTTGGTTTGCTCCAGAATTGCTTCCCTTGCTTACCCAAGATCAACTTTTCTGATAAAACTAGTGCAGTAATTAATAATGGCTGACGTTTTGTCAGAGTTAAACTGGTAAGTGACTTCCCCGGTGAACATGAATTTCTACTAATGTGTGGGAGTGCAAACCTTAAGATTTTAAGACTCCTTCTTCTGAGTGAGGGGTGCAGAGAAAAGGCCCAGATTCTGGATTGTTACTTTTTACTGTCACCAAGTTCTTGATGTATTATAATGGATTTTTTGTTTAGTTTTCACTCTCCTTTTTTGGTTTACAGCCACTTAATGACAAAAGACCAAATCTCTGTGGTGTGCTTAGCTTAGCTAAATCTCTTATCAGTCACCTCTACACTGCAATTAATGGACATTGGTCCCGTGCCAGCTGCTGCCCACTCAGCATGCAGAGCAGGCCGCATTCGCAAAGCACTAGATCCATAGCTATTGTTGGACTGTTACCACGGAGTCCTGGGAAATGTTGTCTTTGTCTAGTTCCTGCGTGACTGTCTGCATGTGTACCCTTGCCACTAATTAGAAAAAAAGCTTTTCACCTGTTATGGAGCATATAATGCACACATTAGAGTAGGTTACACCAGATCAAAGCAATATCACTTTCCTGTGGGTTGCCTCTTGTCATTTCTGCTCAAGTTCTTGAGTGGTGAGCATGTGATGAGTCCAGGACCATTTCTATTTGAGTATGAGGCCATGTTTCATGAATGAATCAAACTGTACCCATCAGTGGGACTGTTATGGTTGTATTTTTGTGTGTGTGTGTGTGTGTATATATATATTTATTTATATAGGACAAATAAGATGTCCCTTTGATTTAAGTGGGATTCTTTAACCCCTTATATGCTAGAGAGCTTCAAAGCATTACTTTGTGATGTGCTGAAGAATTACCCTGCATTTAATGGGGAATTATCCATACAACAATAAATGGCTCTCAGTGTTTATAACCCCTTAAGGTCCGGTGACATGCCTTAATGACCGGTGTCGGTCCGGGCACGTAATGACTTTTGTGATCACTAGGGGAGTCTGAAACTGACTGCTTCAAGACCAGGGAGGCCAGTTTCAGTCTCTTTCTGCGAGTTGGTACACATGATCACTTGTGTGCCAGCTATCCAAATGACATCTATGCAGTCGTTAAGGGTGATCCTACCCCAGGACCACCAGACATTAAGGGGTTAACAAGCATTTAGGTAGAAGTCCTCCTTACAGCAGTCAGATATATATATATATATATATATATATATATATATATATATATATATATAAAATACATAATCTTGCATATTCTCTGCAGTTGCCTGTATTTGTTGTGCACCATTTTAGGTCTGTGTTTTCACAGATCCATACATTATACACAATATGTTTGTTCTGATCGTGAGACCTAAGAATAACTGTTTGCTTATGTATTATCCCCTTCATTAAGCCCTTGACGAACGTCATGTCCTTTTTTAGGGGTACCCCTAAAATTGTGGAATATTTGTTTGGGGTGCCTTGAGCAAACCACTGGTTTAGTCAGATGGAATCATAGAGAGGTCTGCAAAATGCATCAGACCCACTGTGTTTAACCCTAAATGAACATCAAGTTTAATTCTATTTTGATATGCTTTCTTTAAATAAAATATACTGCATTTAATTAACATTTGTTTTGGAAGCCAGATGTTACTGTTAATGGATAGTCCTCTAGTTTTGGCTATGACTTATACACACTGAGACAACAAAAATAGAGCTCCTGCTGTTTCCCTGCTTGTTCTGGAGGTAGTAAATGGAATCCCTATAGATCAATTGAATTAATGATTAAATGAATCTGTAAATGCTGACTACACAAGATGAAGAGATAGTGAAATTGGATAACATCAATAAAAGGGAAATAAAATCTGTTTCACTATTGAAGTCAAGGTAAGATTACTGTAAGCACAATATAAATTACTAGTGTAAAAGCCCGTGTACACGGGCCAAGGTCCGGGTAATGGTAACCCTTTGAGTGCCAGAGGGGTACGCAACGCATTGCTTTGCAATGTGTTGCCTACCCTTCTGACACTCAAAGTGTTAAGCGGCCACTACCTCACTGCTCCACGCGATGCAGTCTTGCGTCGTCTCACTCGTGCAATGCAATCATGCGCAGTAGAGACTGCCCGAACGCACTCAGTCTCTACTGCGTATTACGGCTTCTGACAAACATCCTAGTGAATTATTATATAGGATAATAAGTATAGGAAATTACCATTAAAGATGAAAATAAGATAGTTCTGATTCATAGAGTTGCAGATCCTTTAATGAAAGTAAATACCACAATGAATCAGTTACAGTTTAAATCTTGTATTGAATTGGAAAGGATTTGTTTTATCTCATTTGCTTTGGCTACAGGACCTTCGGCGGTGCAAAACATTGCATGCTTGTCTGGGATCCAATAAGCTGAACCTTATTGACAGTCCTACAGTTTTTCTTGATTGTGTATTGGCAAAACCTGCACTGGAGTAGAGTCCAAGAAAGTTCTGTGGTACTGTTGGTACAGGGTGCTTCATCCAGTCTCTCATAATCCCTCACATCTTTCTATATAATTTCTCTTCTATCTTTTTTCTGTTTTTATCACAGGGTAGGCCACCTTTGGCAGTTGGCTAGCAATACATCTGTACAAGAGAGAAACTGCATTGTAAATGTTGCTATTTTAAAGAATAAGCAGGTATTACTGCAGTATATATGTTTTCTTGAGAGGTATTGCATACTTTTATTTGAATTTTTGGGTCCATTTGAGTGCTTGTAATGGGGTGGAGGATGATTTTTGCCAAAAAAACAGTCCAGTTTAATAAATCACTTTGAATGCCAATGGGCTGTGCAATATGTTGCTTCTGGCATTCAAAGAGTTATGTATTAAAAAATGTATATTGTATTTTCTCGCACTAATTGAGGAAAAGAGAATAAAGCACTCAATAAATAAAGCATCACCAAACAAGCAGTCAATAAAATAAATGTTATAGTAACAAGTAGAAAAATGCAAGGCACACACAATGGAATTGTACCAGAGAGGCAGCAGCATTTCAGGTTAATAATCCCATTATCACGAGGTCTTGATGATGGTAGCTGTAGGTTCCATCAGGTAGACATCCAAAGATTAATTACCCCTGCTGTAAGAGCATCAGGTAATATTTATTGAAGCACCAATGAGTGGAAATGTGTGCCTGAGTAGAGTACTGGGCTATGGAAATTCTCAACTATTTGTGTTTCAAGAGAGTACTTGCTGTATTCAAGAGTGTTTTAGGACTTAATCGTCTGGTGTCGATTACTTGATGTTGACGGATGGTATTTAGACTCTAATATAGATTTTCCTGCCATGGAGAAACCCACAGATTTTCCTCTGTTTCCCTGACATCACAGATTTTCCTGCAAGAATGGTTACATTTTCTGTCTACATTTTCAATGCTGGTGAAACTTTCCACGCTCTTACTATAAGAATCGTAATTTCCTGCCGTGCTACATCTTATAGAATAGGAGTGAATAAAAGTGGTAGCAACCAGCGAGAGAAAACAAGATTAAAAAAATAATAAAAATAAAATTTGTTTGAAGTGCTAGCTAGCGCAATGAGCAACAAGAGCAACTGGAGGGACACTGCTGATGCTGCTAAATCAGAGGTGGAGGAATCTAGCAGTAGTGAAGGGAGTTCATTTCCCTTTGTACAAATGACCAGGCCACTAGCCACTTCCTCGGGGTTCTGAGGAAGTATTCTAAAGAAGGGATCACTGGATAGCTGCAAAGGTCAGTTGCCATTGCTTGATGCTGTCAATATACCACCTTCTGAGAAATGTGATGGCAATGGGCCCTCTGTCACAGGGCTGTTGCCATGTGGTGTGAACAGCTAATGGAGTTCATCTGTGTCAAGGTTTCCAAGCAGGATCTGTTCGTCCTTGTGGCCAACATTAAAGAGGCTAACAATCGTATCTGAGGCACTTTTTGAGGCTGTCAGGTTATCCACTAAATTCAAAGAGACCGGTGCTACTACGCTAAAGATAAGTAGCCAACATGTTGTGCTCCAGGTAACATGGACTCACGTGTTGTACACGGGTGCTGTACCTCTGCGGCTCTCCTCAGACTGCTATAAAGACAATGCAATAAAAGATAGTTGTAGACGCACTCCAAAAAATGTAAGGTGCAATCTCTGCATAAAAACTCTGATTTATTCATTCAAAATGAAAAATATGAACAGTCGTAGGTGACAAGATTGGAAGAATAGAGTCCCCTATAGCATCTTACGTGTTTAGCGCTCCGAATCGCTACATCATAGACTTTGAAAAGTGGGGTGTGCCAACAATAGATCTCATGGCTACCAGTCAAAATAGGAAGGTTCTGACCTTCTGCTCCTGGAGGGGAGATACACTGGCCTTCACCACGGACGCAATGTCTTTCCTCAATTTCCTCTCATAACCAGGGTACTTAGGAAGATCAGGATGGACAGTGCGACCATGATTCTGGTTATCCTTATTGGATCCAGAGGATGTGGTTTGTGGGCCTGATCAGTCTTTCTGTTCAGGATCTGCTCCGCCTTCCTCCCAGACTGGACTTCAGTGTTACCTGTGGCACAAGGATGTGGAAAGGATGGCTTTGACAGCATGGCCATTGAAGCACATATCTTTAGAAAAAAAAGTGTTATCCACTGAGTTAATTTCCACTATGATTCAGATCTGCAAGCCTGTCTCTTTCAAGGCCTACCATAGGGTATGGTCTGTTTTTCATTCATGGTGCGTGGACAAGTCTGCCTATCCGCAGGAGTTTGACCATCCTTTGGTGTTAGCCTTTCTCCAAGATGGACTGAACAAAGCACTCGGCTTGAGCTCCTTAAAGGTTCAGATTTAATCTTTCTGTGTTCTTTCAGAGATGTTTTGCCACCATTCCAGATGTCAAGGTGTTCCTTCAGAGGGTCGTCCATGCCTTCACAGCCTTTAAGGCTCCTACTCCTCCGTGGGACCTTAATTGAAATGGAGATACACTAGTACAGAGCTTACAAGGGAAGTAAATCTACAATAGTGATACCACAAAGCTTACAGTTGAAATGGTGCTACACTAGTTATACCAGAGATCTTAAAAAAATGAAATAGAGCTATGCTAGTGCTAAACACAGCTTACAACCGAAATAGAGCTATACTAGTGATGACAAGAGATTACAATTATGCTACATCAGTGATAAACAGAGCTTACAACTGAAATGAAGCTTCACTGTTGGTGCTACAAAACTTACAAATGAAATGGAGCTACACTAGTTATACAGAGCTTACAAGAGAAATAGAGCTATACCAGAGGTACCATAAAGTTTACAGTTGAAATGGAGCTATACTAGTGATACCACAAAGCTTACAAGTGAAATTATACTACAGTAGTGATACCACAGACCTTATACTTGAAATTGTGTTACACTAGTGTTACCACAGAGGTTACAACTGAAACGGGCAGAAGATGGTCCCTATTTATTTAAAGGGTTAGTAATGTTAAAAAAAAAAAAGTTTTTTGCATTTAGAAGAGCTTAAAAAGTTGCACCACATGCAAAAAACACATATCTCTCAAACCGCTATGGTTTGAGAGATACAGGCATTTAAAGTTCGATGTCTCCTGCTGACATCTGTAAAGCTGTCAGCAGGAGATCCATTTAGACTGACACGGAGGCTCTGCAGCAGAGCTGCAATCGCGTTATTGACAACAAATCCCTTAATTGGAATGGTCTAAAACGCGTGCCTGGTTTGCAAGCACACATTTTAGACCATTCCAATGAAGGGATAAGTTGTCAATAACTCGACTGCGGCTCTGCTGCAGAGCCTCCGTGTCTGTAAATCTGTCAAAAGGAGACATTGATCTTTAAATGCATGTATCTCACAAACCATAGCGGTTTGAGAGATATGTTTTTTTGCATTTAGCTCAACTTTTTAAGCTCTTCTAAATGCAAAAAACCTTTTTTTGTGACATTACTAACCCTTTAAAAGTGATATGCATGATACCGCAAAGCTTGCAATCCCCGGGAAGTAATCCACATGACACCATGGATCTTACAATAACAAAATTAATCCACATGACACCAGATTCTTTGCATTAAACAGGAAAACAAATCTACTACACCACAGATCCTGTTATATACTGAAAGAGCTGGGGTATCTAGGGATGTCACCTCATCCCTTTAATAATTGGCGATTATGAAAGATGCATACAGCAGGGCTTCCTTAGAGCTACTGTAGCCCTATAGTGCGAGGGGGGGCTAAAAGTGGGGTGTGAATGGAGGATTTTGTGAAGAGAGAGGGAGAACGAAAATAGGGGCAGATGGGGAGGGAAAGAGGGAGAAAAAGGAGTCAAAAATAGGGAGCAAAGAGAGAGGGGAAGAGAATGGGGAGAAATTAGGGCACTAAGAGAGGAGGAAGACGACTAGTAGCTCTGTGTTATATTAATATTGAAAGGTAATGAAGTTCCAAGAGACATAAGTGCCTCTAGAGCACTCACTGAAAGTGACAACACCACCAAAGTACTGTTCATGTTTTCCTTCACTGTGTAGCTTCCTGGCTGCCCACTGGTTGTTACTTATACACACCAAAGTGGGTATACTTAACAACCAGTGGGAGCCCCAAAAGCTACACAACCAAGGAAAACATGAACAATACTTTGGTGGTGTTGCCACTTTCAGAGAAAGCTCTAGAAGCACATATGTCTCTTGAACTACATTTTTCTTTTAATATTAGTATTACATTACACCAATGCAGGAAGCTGTGTACCGCATTCAGCACTACCCTTCACAAAATGTGAAGTTCCATGTTGTAACGAGGTGCATGCTGGGGTTTTCTTCATCTTTTATGGCGCCACTTCCAAACTTCTTTGAGGACAGACTCTCCGTTTGAAAGTGGCTCCCTGAAAGATGATGAAAACCCCAGCATGCACCAGGTCATTGCATGGATCTTCATTTACTGGTTCTAGGGTGGCCCAAGTTCCTTTCTGCCATTCAAGGATGCTTTTTTTGAAGATGTCATGTGACATCATGTGACCTTGCACATCCAAGCAGACATCGCTGGATGTCAGCTCACAACCTGCGTTCACTTCAGACCAGTGGTGAAGTTGGAGTCTGGTACAAGGACTTTCTCTACCAAAGGTAACCTGATATCCCTTGAAAGGTAGGTGCTTATGAAAAACATATACCAATTCCAGTGCAGTCCTGAAGAATTACATTTTCATAAGCATCCTCATGTAAAATGATATTTGGTCAGCTTAGCTCTGGCTTACCTTCAACAAGTCCATTAATCCCAATGAAGTAACCAGCTCTAGCCTGCAAGCTGCTGCAGGAGACGTTTTGTTAGATTGCTATGTTCCGGAAGGGATGAATGACTTCGGTGAACAGTATAGTGGGGTGGGCAGCCTATGTTACAGGCTCAGTGCTTCCTCAGAGAGCTGGTTGTGAGTCTAAGAGCATTGTGACCATAGTCTCCTCTCTCATTGGTTGAAGGTCTAGGTTTTAGGTGCCTGTTACTGTCAAGTCTCAATGAGAGCTCAGAGCAGCAGAGTGGGGATTGTTCCTAGCTTACTTACCACCATACTACTTCAACAATTCTACACATTGTGTATCTTTACAAAGGACCAGAGGCTGGCTGTGGATGTCGGCTGGCAGACACAGAATGCTACACTTGGGTAGCTTTCCCCTGCCATTTGGGGCTGACCCCTTAAACACTCAGTGCTTCAGCCCCTTAACCCGCCCCCAGTGACACCCCTGCTCACATAAAAAACTTGCTCCCATTTTTTTCTTCTTGAGTCCCTGGAGAGGGCTCATGAGGTTTGCATGGGGGATATAAATGATGATAAGCCCCACCCCTTTGTGATGAGAATAACAGACTTTGACATAAAGTGGGTGGGAAATGGGCTGGACAAGGTCGGAAGGAGAAGAAGTGGGTGGAAAGTGAGAGGAACAGAGTAGGAACAAGGAGAATTGGGCAGAGTTTAAGAATCTCACCCACCACTGGTGAACTAGCCTGTCGTCCCTGGGGCAGATCCGAGGAGTTCCCAAGTATTAACATATATTTAACCCACCACCACCAGCATGCCCCTGTCCAGTGCTAACCCTGGCCTTTTTTTACATGGAGTTTCTCAGCTCTAGTCCTCAAGTGTCCCTGAATAAGCTGGTTTTGAGGTTCTGCCTAGCTGAGCACCACTGTGTTAAACCCTTGAGGATCAGAGAGGTGTGCAATACATTGCAAAGCAATGGGGTTAATCAGTGACTAGTTCTAGTGTTCTGACAAAAATATCCATAAAGGATTCACTGTAAGTGGTACTTGGGCAGTTTGGAGAAGAAACCATGATTTAGAGAACAGGAGGAATGTAGGTCTATGTAGAACCCACAGATATCTTAAGGTCGGCACACTCTAATGCACCCAGGTATTACCATTAAAATGTTTTCATACAGTCTTAAACCAGGAGTTCAAAATGATGTGCCAGCGAATCAATTCTCTTTGTCACAACTGTTAAGGGTACAGAGATGATGAAGGAAAAATCGCATGTGGTATTTGCCTTTTAGGCAGGTCTAATCCTCTAGAAGCAGACATATTGAGAATGCTAGGTATTTACTGAAAGCCCCAAAGATTTAGTTAAAGAGTCAAACAGTGGTTTGCAAATGAGACAGAACTACAAGACTAGCATCTTGCAGTTCAGTCATGCTGGACTGTGTTATAGCTCCCATAGGCTGTTAGTGATTGACTTTCTAATATGACCATATCAGTCTATGGGAATTTTATGTGCAATCTGTGAGACCTGTGGCTTTGAAACACAGACTTCCTTGTTTAGTCTAGCACACTTGCCAGACGAGTGACACTCCACCCAAATGGCTGACTGGATTCTATTGTTGACTGTACTGCTCAAACCCCTGGTATTTTTTATTAAGTCTGCTCCTATAAGAGCAGACTTTGTAAAATATGATAGTTGCCCTTTAATAGAACAGATTTTGTAAAGAGCTTTGAGGAATAACAGGGAAAGATTTTTCTAGTTGCATGGCCCTTCCTAGAATGTGGGGAAATTAAGGATCTGAAGACTGTCAAGGAAGGAACAGGGAAGTTTTAATTATACAACCTGTACTTTTTCTCATATCCTGCTCACAATCGCAAGGACATTGGGACAGATGACTTATTCATCACTTGTATTAAATGTAATGCCGTGTTGAAATTATGTTTGTTGCTCAGGTATTCTTTTTTACTTTGTCTTCCAGTACACAAAAGTATCTTTCTCCTTCAAGACTTCTGTTGGCCACATATGAGACACCTCTATTCAATTGAACAAATTACTGTTACAATTAGATATGGTTCCGTTCTTTCTCCATAGATACTTCTACTTAGAGCGTTCCTCAGACAGAAGATCCTTAACACCTTGGATGGTAACTAGATCTCCAAAGCATTGTGAAGCAATGCACCAGATGTGTTTAGTATTGAGGAAATTAAAGGAGGCACTGTTAGGACTGAATTGCAGGAGCAATGTAAGTTGCTCCAGTATTGTCCCAATACAGATCATTTTAATCACTGACACTTCTGCTAGAAGAGATGATACGCTTGTAAGCTATCTGGGTGGCTACTGAGAAAAGTAAGATGCATGGATGACACCTGACTCATCTGAAGGTACAACATCCTGTGTTGCCTCCAGAGGCTGTCTGTTTCAGTGGCAATTACAATGGCACTTTCTCACATCTTATCTACAGCTCCATAAGCTTATTGTTCGCATACTTTTCTGCAAAAGAATGTGACCATCACTAGTCCCTGGAGAATCACAGCATGCCATAACTAAAGAGTCAAGCCAATCAATTTTGAGCAACTAGCCCTTACAGTCACCTGTGTATTGACAAAGCTAGTGTGCCAATATAGAAAGGTGCTCTTAAACCATGCATAGATATCCCAAAGATCCTGCAGAGATGACCTTTGTTGTGACTAAGCAGCTCATGAGTGGATGCCATCCTACAGAATAAGAAAATGTATATAATGCTCAGTTTAGTGATTATCAGATATCTAGCCTTGTCTCCATTTGTCGTTTTTAGCTTATGCTGCTTCAGAAAACCTTAGTTAATATATCAGGTTAGAATGTAAAAAAGTGCCTCAAGATATTGTAACCAAAAATAATAATCCAGGACAAGGCTCCACAAGTTCAGTTCTCATGAGCAAACAAGAGGCGTTTCTCTAGTTAACACTTAGTAAATCTAGCTCTTTCTACCACTGGGAAATTATGCTTAGGTATATGTTGAGTGAAAACCAGTCATCAAGCCTGTCTGGTACTCAAGGGGGAAACTTTTGCAAACACAGTATGGAAAAAAGGAGGGGTTAAACTGCACACTCTAAAGCTTAGTTTACACAATGATTGGAAAGTGTCAGTGATGCTGACACTTTCGAATCACACATGTTTACTTACCTGCATTGCCCAGAGTTCCTCCTAGGGTTTTACCATCACTGAAGAAGTGATTAATGGCTGGCCAGCATCAATATCAGCCATACATAAGTACCTGACTCCCACATGGGTTGACCAGTCATTTCAGTGGCGTAACTAGTCATTGAAGGGCTTTGGTGCTAGTACTGGTCTTTGCATCCTAATACTAAAAATTCTCGCAGGGGAGTAATGGGTTCCCTTGGACTCTAGGCCTCATCATAATCCCATTATAAACACAAAAGTCAGTCAAATGTGAAAAAAGTGTTGAAGAATCATAGTTAATAAATGCATCACATACACAGTTCTTCATAAACATTTTGAAAATGCTTGCTGTCTGATGTTATAACTCTGAAACAGAAAGTTTGCTTGTGGGAGGGGAAGGGGAGTAAAATTAATCTGTCACAAGAAGTGGAGATGGTCCCTAAAGGGTAGGTAGGAATTGTGTGGGGGAGGATTATAGCAAGGAAAAATAAAGAGGCCATTAAGGATGAGTAAAGAAGAATAAATAATAAAAAAAAAAACTTCACATACAGAATTGAAAGTTGTAGGAGAACCTGGAATTATTCTGATGAATTGTAAAAAGAGGAGATAAATTTGGTGAAGGACTAAAGATTAGCTATGCCAGAGTCTGGGTCTGCACAGTTGATCTAGGGTTGCCAGACAGCTAACCATTTTTCATTAGTGCTATAGCAGAGAGGCCACTGTGAATATTTTCCATATGGGATAGGTAACAACAGTTTGATTTGAAAGATTATTTGCCATTGTGAGACTCCTGGCTGCTAGTAGGATGTAGGCTATTAGTTTTTTGGCCTTACAGGAAGACTGTTGTAGATAATGACCAAAGGCCAGCATCCATGAATCGAGGTCTATTTGGATACCATTTATAGAGAGGATTAAGTTAGTAGTCATTTCCCAAAAGAACTGAGCAGCTCCACCATGTGTGAAACATTCTCTTGACAACCATGGAAGCAGAGAGAAGACTGATTTGGGTAAATCTTGCTGAGCCTAGAGGGGATCATATACTGCCTATGAAGAATTGTGTAAGTTCTCTCTTTGTGTGTGGTAAAGAAAGAGCTACAGGCTGCATCTGTTCCAAGGGTCAATGGGTAGTTCATCTTTGATGCCCATTTTCCCAATCTAACATATGTTTGGTCATCTAATTGAAGGAGAAATAGTATATTTTCATATAAATCATGGACAGGAGGCCAGATGGATAGGAAGTTGTGCAAAACTGTGAGTGCCCAGAGCCAGCTCTTATGGTGGATAGTATGAACAGTAACAGTATACTGGTGCAAAATGATTAGCAAAGGCTGCCACTTAGTGTGCTTATTTCACACATTTAGCTCAATTGAATAAATATAGGCGCACAGTAGATATTAAAGGAATGATAAACTGATCATTTTTATTATGAGGAATACACAACGTTTTGGACCTCAGTTCTTCTTCAGGTATAAATTAGCAAAACAGGAGACACTCATTTAAATACTCATATGACCTGATTATAGACAAACATATAAATAATTTTGAACCAAAAACAACATATCTGGTGTGGTCATAGTACCTATTTACTCTTTGAGGCAAACCAAGACCATCAGCTAACAGACTTGAAAAAGACAAGGTCAAAACTGGTGGCAGATTCACTTTTTGTAATTAGTTGTACATATTAATATATACACAACCTTTTAGTGCAAGATGGTTATGAAACAAGTGGCACATCCCCTCTGGCACTCAAAGGGTTCACATACTCTTCAAAAGGCTAGTTTTCTAAAATAAAAAATAGTTAAGACAAATTATAGGTAGTTTTGAAAGAACCTTTAAAATCACCCGAGTTGCTTTGACATAACAGGGTCTGCTTAATTAATTGAGACTTTTTCTCTGGAGGTCCCTTGCGGGTCTCCGAAATACAACTTAAAGGAATAGAATACTTAAAATGTAAAAAAAAAAAAAAAGGTATGTTGTACGATTTATCTCCTGAGTAAAACAAGGTGAATCCCACTTCTGAAAGATGTTTTATTCAAACGTTATTACAGCTCAAACTTGAATTTTCTAGATTCAGTATCACAGTGGCCTGAAATTATACAGTGGCGCTGTTGCTAAACCATCCTTTGGACTGCTCTGGTCAGTTGACCATAAATCTCCATAGGATAGTGTAGCAACAGCGCCACTGTACAATTTCAGGCCACTGTGATGCACTTAGAAAATTCAAGTTTGAGGTCTAATAACTTTTGAATAAAACACCTTTCAGCAGTAGGAGTACCCTTGTTTTACTCAGGGGGATAAACCCAACAACATACTTTGTTTTACATTTTAAGTATTACTATACATTTAAAATTATAAGTATCACGAAAATGAAATCCAGAGGAAGAAACTTTTATTGTTTTGCTTTGGTAATTCTGTTTTGACACTGTTTTCTGCCATTTGTTCTAGAAAACAGGAATAAATGTGTACAAGCAGGCGTAAAATGGTAATATGCAACCCATTTAATACTAATGAATGTAACTGAGCACCTGTTTGTGCCAAGTTTCTGGGATCCTCTGAACCTGCAAGAGTTAAAATATTGGGGCTCATAGCTTTGTTGCTTCACTATATCCCCAGGCTCAGAGAGGAGGTGCCTCCAGATTTTCAGTAGGTTATGATACAGGAGGGTGTGGTGTCAATCATGAAACAGTAGCTCAGGTTGGCACAGGGAAAGGCAGGTAGTGATACATGTTCAGAGCATAGGAAGGTTGTGACCAGCCCTTGCCTGCAGCTTATAGGGTAATGTAACCCTGACCCAGAGAACTAAGGTATTGTGCCCCATAGGGTAATGAGCCTCTGGCTTCAAACATTCCTTCTTCAAATCCCTGTGCCTTAGGCAAGTATTTTACCCTTGGATTCTTGAGAGATCTGAAATTAATTATATACATTAGTCATTTGCGGAATTCTTTGGATAAAAGCGTTAAACAATGAATTTAACTCAAAACATGGGATAACTAGACCTTGCCAGGTCTGTGTAGATGAGAGTCCATGCAACAATGGGAAAGAAAGAAATCTGGTAACAATGGACTTGTCTAAAAACTAGTCCTTTTGTATACCTTACACCAGAAGCAGACAATTTGAGTTCCTTCAGCTAATGCCGCTCCTCACGTCCCATCATTCTATGCCAGCTGTTGGATGTTGAAGGATGATGGGAGTTGTAGTCCAACAATAACCGGAGGGTCTCAAGTTGTCCAGTACCACACTACATTGCCTGCATTTCTGGGCAAATTTGGGTAGAGAGGTTGTCCAGAAATTACATGATCGTAGGAGATGCATTAAGGTTCGATGCAATGGCAAAGTGTGTCTGGTGATGTGTGAAGATCACTTTCCCAATAGGAATAAAACACACTTTGTCATAGGCAGTAAGAATTATCTATGCAAGGGTAGGGAGAGAGACTTTACTTATTAGCATATGAGGTTGGAATAATGCTGGCAATGTACTGGGAAGTCTGCACTTAGACTTCAGCACCAAGAACACCACCAGTCCTCTCTTAACCCTGTGAGTGCCATAGGGATGTGCAACACATTTCTATGTGATGTGTTGAACATTCTTGTGGCACTAAAAGGGTTATAACATACACAGTCTCCTACCCTGCCTAACAGCTAATTTAAGTTCACATGGAATTGGTAGATCAGCTGTTACAGTTATACAGAAGACTAGCTGCCGATCAGCTGATTCATGCAAACAAAAGATTCTGCCACACACTGCAAGACAAAAGAAGTGCCTTGCAGAGTGTTGCTGTGTCTTGTGTTTACAATAATCAGCTGATCGGCGCATAATCTACAGTATACATTTAACAGCTGCTAAGTTCAGTGTGCCTGAATCAGCTTGTAAGCGGGGCAAGGGACTGCGTATGTTATAAGTGAGGGCAACTGCTGTCTCTTCTCTCCAGTAAAGCCAAAGTAAACTATCCTCTGTGGCTGCATAAAAAGCTATGGGAGGATATCAAATTTGACATCCTTATGTTGACAAATTTGGGTCTGTGAAATCCGATTGCCTAGCCTGCTATCTGAGCTTAGTGCATGTGGGGAATAGCCACTTTTACATATAAACTCACCCACAGGAATAAGACAATGGCTCATTAAGCTACATTTCAATATGCAAATGAGCAACTGTAAAAGGAGACACTGCAACACTGTAAGCCTGTTGACGGCTTGGCGAAAGCACATTGATCTAGGCTTATTTGAGGTATAATCACAGAAATCGGTAAGTGAAGAAACCTTAATGCACAAACAAGATGGATGTGGGTCAAGTTTACCACCACACAGACAAACTGGACCCTTATCAATAGATAATGCATATACCCAATGGTATTTCAGGCTTGACTCGCCCAAAGTAACAGTGTTTCTTTGTAACAAAAAGGTGATTTTGAAAGAGCTTTCATAAATATATATATGTTGGTAAATGTTTAGTTAACCCTTTGCATACCAGAGAGGTATCCATGCATTGTGCTGAAATGGCTCTCAAAGAGTTAAAACAGTAATTTATGATATATATAGCTTTATTTATTTGTTAGTTAGTGCACATCTGGTATGCACTGTCAGACACTGACACTGCTCTACAGTACCAACTGTGGATTCCTACCAGGAAGTTCTAGTTCATGTGCATAAAACAGCTTAAATAAAGCTAAACTATTTTTGAAATAAAAAATGGGCAACAAAAATATAGATGCTTTGGAAATCTCTTTCAAACTATCATGTCAGTTCTGCTTTGTTTAATGTCAATACAAAAATAAAGAGTTATAACTAAAAACATATTAATATGTGTCTTTTAAAAAAACACTAACAACAAAAAAACCAATTTACCTTATCCCTTTAATTACCAGAGGGGTGTCCCAACATATTTGGAAGATATGCTTTGGATATCTCTCTGGCTCTCAGAATGGTTACTCTGGGCATAAAATCATAATAAACATTATAATTCAATTCTAAGTTGATTAGTTTTGTTAAAAGGAATCTTTAATTAACATTGGATATTGTGTGCGGAGGTAGACATTGTTTGCTGGACTCCAGGACCCCACTGAAGGGAATACTTGAATGGGATCGGTTTGGAGTACTGATGTCGGCCAATAAAGAACAATCCCTCCCTTCAACATAATGAAAATAGAGCCCAGTTTATAGTACCACCCTGTAGCTGGATAAACCATTATTTTTTTAACCAGCAGTGTGCATGCATGTACTTAATTTACATAAGTAGAAAGTGTTAGATGTAAACTATTCTGTAAAAATGTGTAAAAACACATTAATCCTCTAAGGACCAGGAGGAGTGCAAATGCATTTCTCTGGTTCTTAAACGTTAAATATCCATATTGATATCAACGCAAAACACACGAGACAAGTTGTCCACGGTTTTTTTTTTTCATTTTACATTAGCACACATTATTTTTGTAGTGTTGTAATATTATTATTACTATTAATTAGTAATATTGCACAAGGAGATTTTATGGACACCTTAATTTAATCCAGCTCTTCCTTTGTACAGACATGTTTGTATCTAAATTGCAGGCAGAAAGTGGGTTAAATCGTTTAACCTTTTAAGAACCACTGCGTTGTACACCTCTCTGATCCTTAAAGGGTTAAAAGCCTAGCACTGGTGACAAGGAGGTAACAGTAGCTGGTGGGATTCTTCCAAGTCTCTGGTGCACTGCTCATGCTGAAAGATGCAGCCTTTTCCTTCTAGGTCAGGGGTGGGCAACCCGTGCTTATTCATATGCTTTTGGATTACAATTACCTTCATCCTCAGGCGACTGAGGATGGTGGGAGCAGGGATCCAACAACAGCTGGGGTCTAGCAGGCTTTACCAGCCCTGTTCTAGGTGATATCCTCAGTGCTTCGGACCCACCTCACCGGACTGCAGGGGCAGCTGAGGAGAGGCGGGACTTCGCGATAATATGGGGGTGAGGAAAGAGACGTCTGTGAAAGAAGGGGGTGTGTGGGAAAAGCAGGAAAGTTAGAGGTTAAGCAACCTGCTGACGGAATGGGGGAAATGATAGAGGGAGAGGGCAGGAGATAAGTAGGTGGTTTGGAGGAGAGAGAGAGGCATAAGAGGCACTGTTGAGGGTGGCAATAGGAGCAAGGTGAGGGTAAATGAGCATACAGAAGAAGAGGGCGGAATGAGAAAGCGGCTTGTGCTGGAAGACGAGACATGCAGAGAGAAGAGGGACAAATGATCACAGGGAAATCCGGAGAGGAGCGGAGCCGCAGCAAGGTAAGACCACACTGAGTATAGGGCACAGTGGGGTACCCTTTAGGACGTAATGGTGTACTTTCACCTAGCATGCATGTTGGGTACCTAATGGTTCTTTGTTACTGATGCTTATGTACTGAGAGCTGTATTAATACACTGAAGGTAGAATTAATTAAGCTAAAGATGTAGACTTCTGGAGCAAACAGAGGACAATTGAAATTTCCAAATGATGTAAAAAAGACCTTACATGCTAGACAGTGCTAGCAATGCATTGGAGGCCACTAGCATGTACGGTGTTAAAACTCTAACTTAAATTATTGAGAATCTAGTGAAATTTCAACTTTCCTCTTTGGTGCAGTTGGCTTGATCCAAAATTGCACCTCTTTATTTTATTAAAAAAGACCCACAGTGATGTGTATGTACTGAAAGCTGGATTATATACACTACACTGCAAGGTGCATTCCTCCAGTGTACTGGATTTTACACACACATCTATATATAATTTCTGCACAACTTACATTTGATATAAAGGGCCATATTTATAAAAGAAAACTGGAGTTATTCTGGAGTAAACCAACTACACCACAAGGGACAAATACAAATTCTTAAATCCCCATGTACTTGAACAGAGTTTTTTAATCCCTTGAATGCTAGAAATCTCTGGTTAGAAACTACCCCATGGTTAATCCTTTGAGTTCCAGAGTGGTGCACAACACATTGCTCTGCAATGCGTTGTGTAGCCCTTTGGCACTCAAGGGGTTAAAGGGATAGTAATAATTTGTTTTAAACAATTCTAATATTGTAGATATTAACAATAGAAGTAGAATAACCTACCTCCCATCTCTCAAACCTTAATAGTTTGAGAGATCGTAGCATCTAAAGTCCCCTCCTCCTGCCCCTTTCAGAGGCGTCAGCGCTTTATGGGACAGACGTGGATCCTGGTCATTTGACCGGCCGGCGGCTCTTCAGCAGAGCCAAGATAATGCTATTTAGAATGAAATACTTCATGTGAACGGTCTACAAAGTGTGCCTGGTTTGCAAGCACACTTTGTAGACAGGATCAGCTTCTGTCCCAGAGAGCGCTGACGTCTCTGAAAGGGGCAGGAGGGGGGAACTTTAGATGCTACGATCTCTCAAACTATAAAGGTTTGAGAGATGGGAGGTAGGTTATTCTACCTCTATTGTCTACAATATTAGAAATTTTTAAAACAAGTATTACTATCCCTTTAAAAGCCCAATTTAATTTAACAGGAATTCTTATTAGTCCTAACTGGGCTGGGCATTTGTGGGAGACCTGGGGGAAGATGCACTAAGGTGTGATAAAGAAATGATAAAGCTGATTTAACTTCTCCATTAATATCACTTCTACAGTTCCCATGTCATTCTATGGAGCCAATGCACAAAGATCTCTTCCACTTGAAAAATCTTAGTGCATAGGCTGAATAGAATAACACAGGAATTGGTGAAGTAATATCACTGGTGAAGTTATCTCTGCTTTATCACCTCTTTATCACTCTTTAGTGCATTATCCCCATGAAGTTTATTTGAAAGTTTGGGTTGTGAGGAAACACTCCAGTATCTCAGTAAAAGGGCTTTATTAAATCAGGGCCATTGCTATCTGCTAATGCCCCAGATTTTATTGTCTTCTTTGTGAATAAAATGGTGCTAATCTCACTGATAGTAGTGGTGTAACTAGGCTACACAGTGTACTAATAATACATTAAATTGGCCCAAGTATTTTGGGAAAAGCATTGTGTCTTTTGGGAATCTAGCAATTCCCCTGCCTTGGTATGCCAGCTGGGTGGGAATCATATTGAAGATCAATGTGTTGTTGTTTATCCTTCTGCCAAAAAAAAAAATCTGCTTCCAAGGGTTCCTGTCTCTACTGACCCTTATCTAAGTTTACAGAACAAAATACCTATGCACTGTAAGTGTTGAGTTGTGGTGTTTCCTCTTCTGCTTTGATTACAGTTAATGATATTCAGTTTGAGGTGACACATACTTCCTCACCTCAAACCCTGTATTACCACTGGGCATGCCAAATGCAAATTTGGCATTTGTGCATGTAGAGCAGTACTATAGGGTTTGTGCAAGAAGGAAGTTTGTCCCTGCTAAAACCTAGTTTTACTGTCAGTGATCCAAGTGGAAGAAAGAGCCACCAACCTCTGTAGTAGCTGAAATGGATCAAGTAAGTGACTAGATAAGGATTTAGAGCTGGCAAATTAGAATCACTATACTAGGAATAAGTGGTTCTTATTCTAATTAACAGAAGGAATCTGGTTCTGGGTATCTGTTCTTCATAGATCAATCTAGTATATATTTTATTGGGGGGGGGGTGTTGTTTTTTTGCAGTTTGTCTCTGCTGTATCCTAGGTGGTATTATTCCATCTAAAGAATTTTTACATGATTCTAAAGGGCCATGGGAAGACCTTTCTCTCAGTGGCTAATCAATCTAATAAAGGCTATTTTTGCTATGAAGAAAGATTAACTAAATCCATACCTAAAATTGTATATAACAAATTGCTTTATGAAGAACACCTTCCTATTGTAAGTCCATCTGTTAAAGTAATGCTATAGGTCTGTAGTGACACTCCACCTTCTGTATTTATATAGTCTTGTCTGATAAGTTGTGTTTTGTTATGAAAATGTATTTAGTAGCCAAACACAATTTGGCTAAACAAAATGGGGGTAGATTTTCCTGGGTCTCACATGTTGGGTAATTATATTTTTTTAATTTGTGTATGCCCCATTAACTGTTGGGTAACAACAGGAATTGAGACTGTCCCTCCCATTGTAGGGTGACACTGATGGGTAGCTTTGTTACATGACGTTTATGCCTTATATAAGAGGAAAGGGATTCAGTCCTCCCAGCCTAGGGTCACACAGAATGAAGGACGTTATAGGACATAGAGTGTGTCTCTTCCACTGAATGGTAACAGATAAAAGGCTACTGTGGTACAAGGAATCTGACCCTCCTGCTGCACTTTAAAACAGATGGTACCTGGGAGCACATTATTACGTTTAGACTTTGCTGCCATTGGTCTTGAACGTAATTGTTGCAGGTACTGAGAATGTAACCTATTATTACAGCTCTTTGTCCCCCCTCCCATCAGTAGCCTTTTGAAGTCTCCTTTGTTTTCTCGGATGTTCCTGCTCTCCTTAGGGACAGGTTGTTTCCCTGACTTCCTCTTTTATGTGTTTTAACCCTTTGAGTGCCAGAGGGGTGTGCATACGTCCCTGACAATCAAAGGGTTATGTTTGAATCTTCCAACTTCGACATAGTTACTGATATTACAAGTTTATATCTGTATTATTGTTTGCAGAAAAAGATAGAGATTAGGCAAACCTCAACTAAGAAGCTAGCAGTCTTTAACCCTTTGAGTGCCAGAGGGGTACGCCAAGCATTGCTCTGCAATGCATTGCGTACCCCTCTGGCAATCAAAGGGTTAGTGTGTACCTGAGGCAGGTATTGCTGTCACCAGTATCTGACCTTTTGCTTCGCTTTGCAATCTTTCAATGGCTTGTAGAATCAACATTCTTAAGAAATCAGGACTTCTAAAGTGAAATTGACCCAAATCACATGCTAATAGTAGGAAATTAAAGGGCTGCATGCAGAATGACAGGTTTCTGCCTGACTGGTAATGCTAGGTCTGGAGAGGAGGTTGGCTCAGTCTCTGTTTCCTTGGGTGTATTTTATTTTAAGTTACTGCTCTGTGGTTTGAGGTCACAAATCCCATAGCTTCATCTATCTCTATACCGTGCAGGGCCCTTTGATCATTTTTTTCTATGTTCCATTTGTACTGTTTTATGTCTCTACTAGTTGGAACAGCCCGTGTACAGGGGCCACAGTGCCAGGCAGCAACGGCCTCGGTGCAGTCATGCACAGTACAGACTGCCAGCGCTGCAGATGATAACGGAGCGGGGAGCTCCAAATTTAGACCATAGTACAGACTGAATTCGGAGCGCCACACTCCATTATCAGCCACGGTGCGGGCAGTCTGTACTGTGCATGACTGCAGCACGCGCAGCTGTCCGTACTGCGCATGACGGCTTCTGACAAACATACATTAGCGAATTATTATATAGGATATGTCTGTTTCCTATTGCACAGCGCTGCTGAATAACTTGGAGCTATATAAATAAAGTATATAATAATAATATTACAAGTATCTGTGCATTCTGATGGAGAAGTCAGGAGGACTTTTGCAACATAACAATAAAGTAGCAAAAAGCAAAATTAAATAAAAAAAATAAATTACCCCTTCACTTCCAGATCTCATATTCTTATCTTTCCTTCCTTCTGTTGGATTCTGTTGCATGAGGTAAACATGACTGTCAGACGTTCAGGTGGGAAGTAGGGACAAGAACCATAAAACCATGGGTGGAGGTGTAAACTCCACAGCTTTTAGCCAGTCAGTGGCCATGCCAGTAAAACATCAAGCTTAGCATAACCATCATGACCCGGAAAACACACCATTAGATGTGGGAATCCGCTTTCCCCTGTCCCCAACTGGGATCGAAAGTCAGTTCATCCCCATGTCACTTGTCTAAGAGCAGCAAGCATGTGCCATAACCCCAGCAAGGTCAATCACGTGCCAGCTGCCTACCTAGACCCTGTACAGGAGTCACATTACCAAATGGCAGGAAATATATACTGACCTTCAGCCACAACAACTTTAGAAAAGTTAACAATATCATACACAATACAATATGTACCAAACAAATTTTTAACTATAGTAAAATATGCTAACTAGCCTAACAGTTCTCATCTAGCTTACTACAACAAGCAATTAATTCTAAACCACAAAATTAACATGCCTGCTGAACCTGTGGAATAACAAAGAAAAAAAAAACAAGAGAGGAAGAGGAGGGAGTGATGCTGCACCTAGGCTGTAACAGACAAAGTGGGCCCTATTGGCACCAACCAGCCTTTAATACCACCAACCTACCTAGCCTAATCCACACTTAACAACAAATCCTAGCCTTTCTAATTCTAATTATACCTAGCAATTTGACGTACACCTTTCATGTCATATCTGGGTTTTTATTTTTGTCTTGATCTAGCACTGTGTACTCAGGCAGATAACATTCTCCTAGCATCTACCAAACCCAGAATCATCTATTAGACTGCTAGATGTTGAAGCATGATTCATCACTCCAGAGAAAGTTTCCACTGCCCCAGAGTTCAGTGGAGGCAAACTTTACACCACTCCTGCTGATGCTTAGCATTGTGCATGGTGAGCTTAGTTTGGAACTTAGTAGTGAGTGCTGCAACCAAGGGACAGAAGATTTTTACATGGTAATGAGCTTCATGCTTTGCGGTTCCATTCTGTAAGCTTGTGTGGCCTACCACTTCACAGCTGAGGTGTTGTTGCTCGTAGACATTTCAACTTCACAACAACAGCACTTGCAGTTGACCGTGCAGCTAGAAAATGTGACAAACTTTGAAAATCACTGAGCTCTGCACTACGGACCATTCTGTCACCAATGTTTGTCTATGGAGATTGCATGGCTGTGTGCTTGATTTTATACCTGTCAGAAATGCGTATGGCAGAAATAGACTCAACCGCTAACTAAAAGGGGTGTTCACATACTTTTGGCCATGTAGTGTACCTCTGAAGGATCTTCAGACATTGTGTATTCACAGATAATTAATAGCAGTAGTAAGGAGGACTACATTTTAAATCTGTCTAACATTATCATTCAGATGCTAGTGTTTGTGCTAGAGATTGTTGCAAAGATGTCCCAAGACCAGCCTTGCTGTGGCCTAAACGGAACTGAATGGTCTGACCGCACGGTCAGATCCTCTCTCACTGGCAAACAAACAGGAAGAAGCTATTTAAAGGTACCAAACAAAACACAAAATCAGGCCAGGATAAGGCAAAAAGGAAAACCTGGACTTGACATTATACATTATATAACAGTTAGTTTTTCTTTAGCTGCATTCTAGTCAAATTTTGAAATTAGATCAGTAACTGGGTTCAGTTTCTGGTTTTCTTCAGGTTATACAACGGGAGTTTGGGGTCCTTGCTCCTGCGTTATCTCTTTCTTCCCCGCCTACTTCTTCACTATTTCCCCCTTCTGCTAGTCAGCCTCTAAAATTGCCCTTGTTGGAGAGATTTGATGGAAACCCACAGGGATTATGGATGTTTGTACTTTTTACATTTTTATAAAAGTGTTGATACTTTTTCTTTTCATCAGTCTAGGATTACTTTCCTTATTTGTTTCAAGGTTAGGACCCACCATGGGCATCCCCATTGTTAGACAGTCTATCTGTTTAATGATACTGACTCCTTTTTTGCTGACTTAAGATCACAGTGTTTGAGACCCCTGGGAGAAAGGTGGTGGTTGAGGCAGCACTACTGTAATTTCAACAGGAGCATAAGCCCTTGTCCCAGTATTCTATAGAATTTAGAAAGCTTGCTTATGGCATTGATAGTGCCTTGAAGGCTACTTTCAGGACAAGACTTTCAGAACGGGTTAAAATATGTATTGACTACTAGAGAGATTCCTGAGACACTAGAGAACTTTATTTCTTTCTGTTCTCCTTCGGAGAACTGTTTGCAGGAGAGACATCTTAAACTTGATAGAGATCATGCATGATGGCCTGTCCCTACTCCAACCGTTCACTATGTGCCACAGCCTCAAACTTCTACTGTTCCATCTGCTGAAGCTATGGTCAAGCCTATAGAAATTGGATGTCTTAATTGTTTGACTGATGAAAAGAAGTATTGAAGCAGAAACAGGGAATATGTTTATATTGTGGTGCTCCTGGCCACCAGGTGTCCTGAAAGGTCAGGCAATTCTAGGTGTTATGGGTGTTAGGGGATGCCTCTCTAAGTCTGTCTGTTATCCTCACTTTTGTGAAAAATAGGCTATTGGCTCCTATTACCCTCTCCTGGTATCAAGCAACTGTGTATATTGATGCCTTAATAGATTCTTATGTTACTGGGATTTTTTATTGATTCAGTTTTTGTCTTGAAAAATAATATTCCTCTTGTTTGTAAGTCTGCTCCAATTAAAATTATCTGTGAAGGCGCCCCCTCTTAGTGTAGGCTTAATCACATGTTCTACTATTCCTCTGTTTCAGAAAATATTTTGGTTTCATCAAGAAAAATTATCTTTTGATGTTAATATTTCCCGTTTTAATACCCCTTTTTGGGGTATTCTTGGTTACAATGTCATAATCCCAACATAAATTGGGTCTCTGGTAAAATATCCTGAATACACCTGGTCAGTACCAGGCAGTGCTAGTCTCTCAGCTGTTCCAGATAAGTTTTTCAGTACTGAATCTATTCCTGAACCATAGCCTAAATTTTCAAGCTGTGTTTAGTAAGAAGAAGGCTGGCGTTATACCTGCCCATGGGACTGTGACTGTCCTATTGATATGCATTTTTTATACCATTAGGCTGTTTGATCTTGATAAAGCAACGTGGGTTGTAAAAGTTATAGACCAGCCTGTTGTTATTAATATTAAAAATATTTATATGAATAAACATTTTATTGTCAAACTCTTGGAGACGTGGGATAGTCTATATCTATACAGTCTGAGGAAATACTTGAGCAGTGATGGGTCTATTTTCTTTGCTGGAAAATATCATTTGGAAGATGGCAAATACACTTTCAAGAATAAAACCTCGTGAGTGCATATTGATCACATTTTGTCTGGTTACATTTATTGATAAGGCACTATTGGTGCCCTCTATTTTTTCTATACTACTATCATCTAGAATGTATTACACAGGAAGAGCCTGTTTTCTTTTCCTTTTTGTTTTTAAGCTATAAAACTTGTTTTTGATGAATGTCATTGTCTTTTGGAGGGGGCACCTTATCCAATAACAATTCTTACAGACCATCAGAATTTGCAATTTATTTATACTTAAATAAAGCTAAATGTTTAATTTATTGACAAGCTAGTTGGGCATTATTCTTCATTCAGTTTAATTTTACTATCATTTGGTATGAAGAACATGTATGTATTGTTGCATTGATTTGAGCAAGGTGCTCAGATTTGATTGGACGATGAACCTTTAATCCCTGCTACCCAGATTGTTGCAGCTCTTGAGGCGGTTACCTGACAGAATTTCCAGGAGGGTCAGTCATTGTAGCACCTTCTCTTATTCCTTTCTGAGCTAGTCTTATTATTAGTTTCAGTTCACACATTTGTGTTATAGTCTATAGGGAAATTTAGAGACAAACTCATTGATGCTTATGCAGATTGTCCCTCTATAGAGTCCAGCTCTGTGTCGCAGACGTTGCTACTGATTTATTAGCTCTGTACACTGGGGTGGATAATGTGAGGCCCACCAGCTGTTGCTGGACTACAATTGCCATCATCCTCCAGCAGCCAACGTGAGGCCGTCCAGCTATTGCTGGACTGCTATTCCCATCATCCTGATGGAGAATGATGGGATCTGTAGTCCAACAACAGCTGGAGGTCCTTTCTTTCCCACCCCTTTTCTAGACAGTGGCAGAAGAACAGCTTTTTAGTTATGGGACCAAACAATTCCCTCGTGACCTACATGCAACCGTTTAGGGCAGCAGTGGGTGACCATCAGGCCTCTAGCTGTTGTTGGACTATAACTTGCATCATCCTTAGGCATCTGTTGGCCAACTGAAGATAATGGGAATTGTAGTCCAACAGGAGTTGAAAGCTTCAGATTGCATGTCCCTGGATTATAGGTATCATTGTTCCTTATTTATGTAAGAAATAAATTGCTGCAAGTCTGGGACAAACCAACCTCAACACAGAGGGCTGTTAATCAATGCAATTGATTTAAAGGGAGGGTTTAATCCCTTGAATGCAAGAGAGGTCTTTATCTCATTGGCTTTGGCATGCGTTGGAGATTTCCCTTGCATTAAAATCCCCATTTAAATAAGTGAGAATTTAGGAAATGTTATATGTCCCCTGTGTTGCAGTTGGTTTGCTCCAGTTTATACACAAGACCCATTGGCTCTGAAAGGGTCATATAATTAGTGTGGCCATTGCTATGGTAGACCACTTTTTCTGCTGCCTGTGCTTCAAGACAGTGTTTGTGTGTGTATATGCTGGAACTCCTTAAAGGGATAGTAATACTTCATTTTATCTTTATTTTATTTTGTAGGCATTAAAAAAATTGAAGAACAATATAAGTTGTATCTCTCAAACCTTTATGGTTTGAGAGATAGTCACAAGCAAAGTTTCCCCTCACTGACCAAAATGGTCAAGTCTGCCATCTAGCTGCCAGATTTGGAATCCGGCCCGTGGAACGGCTGTGGCTCTACAGCAGAGCCAAGATTGTGAATTATAAGAAGAACTGTTTCATTTGAATAGTCTACACAGTGTGCCTGGTTTGCAAGCACACTTTTTAGACCCTTCCAATGAAATAGTTATTTTTAACCCTTTGAGTGCCAGAGGGGTACAGAACATATTGCTTTGTAATGCGTTCCGTTCCACTCTGGCACTCAGAGGGTTAATTCTTGCGATCTCGGTTCTGCTAAAGAGCCACCGGTTGACCTGCGGACCGGATTCCGAATTTGACAGCTAGATGGCAGACTTGACCGTTTTGGTCAGTGAGGGGAAACTTTGCTTGTGAATATCTCTCAAACCATAAAGGTTTGAAAGATAAGACTTATATCGTTCTTCATGTTTTTTAATGCCTACAAAATAAAATAAAGCTAAAACGAAGTATTACTATCCCTTTAATGGGTACAGTGCTCTAGTGGCCCATAACGTATTACAAGATGGACTTGTTAATTGTCTCATTTTCCAGTCTGATAGATATTAGTCATTCTTATGAGTCATTCAGGTCTGTTAAAGCCTGTTGTTTGTTGTCAGGAGATGTGATCTAGAGGCAACCACCCAGCTGGTAAAATGTGTTCTAGATCCCTATGATAAATGTGTGGCAGCAAGAAGAAGCCAGAAAGGACAGCAATCTTAACATCAGTAGAGATTACTGTATACAGAAACTGCAGTTACAATGCAGAAAATATAATGATAAATACACCCATCAGTTGCATGATGAACACCTCCCTAGGTAAATGAATGTGTTATATAAAGAACCACTTATTCACAATATATACAATAGTTAAGGTTGCAATTCTATATTCAGTGGTAAGGTATATATCTATAAGAAGTGGTGGGGTAATTCTGAGGCAAACCAACAACGCCGCCGGGAAAAAATCAAATTTCCATTGATGTAAAGGGATAGTAATACTTCATATATTTAAGCTTTAAAGCGGAACTTTCACCAGTATGAAATAACATGGCAAATGATAATTATATTAGCGATATGTACACAGTTTTATATTAAAGTATAATTGCTTCTTTAAAGGGATAGTAATACTTCGTTTTATCTTTATTTTATTTTGTAGGCATTAAAAAAACATGAAGAACGATATAAGTCTTATTTCTCAAACCTTTATGGTTTAAGAGCTATTCACAAGCAAAGGTTCCCCCTCCTGCCCCATTTACCTCGTGTAAACCATCTCTTCTCAGATGTGGAATGCAGTCCATAGACCAGACAGATAACAGCAGGGGACAATCTTCTTCCTATGAGAACAATGAAAGCCCTGCCCCCCTTGACAAGTTTTTCTGTTTTATCCCTTGTCTTAATTGAAGATTGTCCTTCTCTGCAATCTACCTGGGCACCTCCCTTCTGATCTGGCTGAGCAGTGTTACATCAGTAAAAGGGGCGGGAGGGGGATATTTTGTCATTGAATTACTCTTGAACTATAACTCTGACAGAACTGAAATAACACTCTCCAAAGTCCAAATACTATGATGATTAATTAGAGCTGCTTTTATTACGAAACATTACTATCCCTTTAAAGAAAAATATAACCTTTTATGCAGACAGGCAGCGGGGAACAGCGCAGACATCTTGCAGAGCTGTCATCTCTGCGTCTGTGCTGTCCACCCCCTTCGACTACATGGTTGGTGAGTTTAATTCCTTTGTGCCTTAAGGCACCGGAACGGACTGACAGCTAAGGAGCAGAGAGCGCCTACAGCAAGATCCCAGCCGGTGCCTGCCTGCATAGAAGGTTCTATTTTTCTTTAATGCAGCAATTATTCGTGAAAATAAAACTAAATGTGCGCATATCGCTTATGTAATTATCATTTGCCATGCTATGTCGTGCTTGTGACTGCTTTAATATTGAAGGTATTAAATAAACTAAAGCATCCATGTCTTTTTTCTATAACTTATATAGTTTAAGAGTAATTGCTATGTAAAGTTTACCCCTCCTGCCCTTTTAAGCTACGTCAGCGCTCTAGCTGACAGACTTGGATTCTGGTGCAGGGACTGGACTGCTTGTCTGGAGAACCGAAATAGCATGGCATTCAAAGAGAATATTCATGACAACGGTCTACTGCCTCAAACCGTGCCCACTTTGTAGACCGTTGTCACGAATATTTTCTTTGTATGCACTGCTATTTCGGCTCTCCGGACGAGCCATCCGCTCTGCGGACCAGAATCCAAGTCTGTCAGCTAGAGCGCTGACATAGCTTAAAGGGCGGGAGGGGTAAACTTTATATAGCGATTACTCTAAAACTATATATAGAAAAAGACATGTATGCTTTAGTATATTTGTTTAAATAGAATAAGTCAGATATGCTCAACTAGACTCATGAGCTTGCAAGGGTATGCAAAAGCTCACTGGGACTGTGTCCTCACGCCCAGGGTGCAATCTCTTTTAGCTCACAAATGCTATACACAGAGAAGAAATATCATGACGCATATCAGGTCCTACCAAAATGACAGTCCAGCCTCGAAATGCCAGACAATTCTTCTCTGAACAAGGGAAGCAGCTAACCCCAGACGTATGTTTCGGCCTTGTTGGGCCTCATCGGTGAGGTGCAGCTGATGCCTCTAGGCACCTGTGAGCAAGGGTACACGTCTGGATTCCCCAATTACCCTTAGGATGACTAACCGTAAGAGCAATTTGTATATAGATAGAAGAAGTCAGAGATGCTCAACTAGGCTCATGAGCTTGCGAGGGTATGCAAAAGCTCACTGGGACACTTGTGCTTTAGGGGGTGTTGTTGGGGGTGTGGCTGGTGGGCGGGGCATTACCAAGAATGTTTAGGCTATTTCATGACCTATTGACACCTCCTTCTGTAACCTAATAAATGACTTATAACAAGACCAAAGTATTTTATTTACACAGATTAATTTATAAACACATATACTGATGTTTAAACTAACATTAATGTGAGATTTATTGCTGTAGAGCAATGTGATACACTTAAACACACCCAACACAATCTGATCTCCTAAAAAGAGGGACATCAGGGTGGGAAAGAGGGACAGAGGGATTTGGGCCTAAAAGACAGACTGTCCCTCCTAAAGAGGGACACTTGGAAGGTGTGCCTCTTTGTGAGACACTGGTATATCCTGTGCTTTACAAATGTTGGCACACAAAGAATAAAATGGTATGTCACACATGTATTTTATTTCTGTACAAAGGGAAATATACATATGTACATAATTGTGTTTTTTTTATTCCCCTTGATTTAAATTGATTTCTTAACAATGCACTAATGACTTCTCTAACATTCAAGGGGTTAAATGTCCAATGTAAGTGAATTTGGGTAATTTTATTTCACCCCTATGCTGCAGTTTGTTTGCTCCAGGATTGCTGTTCTTTTGCTTTGTGCATGAGGCCTAGCTCACACTGGTGATGTTTGATGTGCTGAAATTGATATGAAATGGAGTAAAATTATAAGCAATGTGCATGTGATTATCATGCGTAATTTGAATTTTATGAATTTATAATTTTCCACCCAAAATTATTTTCTTCATATTCAACATTGTAGTTTCAGCATTGCACAGAAATCTGAGATATTTGGTGCAATACCACTGTAATCAATACAGATTTCATGTACTCGCAATAACACATTGTGAGAGCAAAAGTTGCAGCCAGATGTGTTACCTTGTGGCATGTATGTTGTTTTTTACAGTGTGAACAGTCCCAAATGACAATTATACTAATTTCATGCAGTTAATTTTTCTTATGCTTTCAAATCCTTGTGATTCAGTCACTAGTGCGAATTAAGCCTAAGGCCCATACCATTTCATACAGAATATGGCACAGGTTTTCTCTCTCTTACTTTTTTCCCTTCTTATTTTTTTCTTTGGCACAGATGTCTTGGCGGTTGCAGACAGCTCTGAGAGTTCTGGGAACCAGCCTCTTTGCTCTACTGGTGCTGGGAGGTATTTTGGCTGCATATGTGACTGGGTACCAGTTCATCCACACAGACCGGCACCACCTCTCATTTGGACTTTACGGAGCCATCCTGGGCTTACACCTGCTTATTCAAAGCCTCTTTGCCTTTCTAGAGCACAGAAAGATGCGCGGAGAGGGACTGTGCCCTACGGGAACATCATCAGTGGCACTTTGCATTGCAGCTTATCAGGAGGATCCTGAGTACTTGCGAAAGTGTCTGCAATCGGTTCGTCGCCTATCATACCCTCACCTTCGAGTGTTAATGGTAATAGATGGGAATACAGAAGACGATAGATATATGATGGATATTTTTCGTGAGGTCATGGGGTCAGAAGGCACCTGCTGCTACATCTGGGACACCAACTACCATGAGACAGAGGATAGGGGTCAAGAGGGTGAGAGAGGACTTAAAGAGCTGGTGAAAAATTTCCCCTATGCCTGCATTATGCAGAAGTGGGGAGGGAAACGGGAGGTCATGTATACAGCATTTCGAGCGTTGGGAGACAGTGTGGATTACGTTCAGGTCAGTATGATAGATGATTAGATGGAGGAGCATAATTATTTTATACTAGGAAAAGAGGATTCTGTGATACAAATGGGGAGGTGTGTGTATTCAAAGTTTCTACATTTTAATTTTAAATAGAGAGATTGAGTTGTTTTTAAAGGTACACTAACATAAAAATGAAATCGGATTATATAAATTTAAATATCTTATATTTCTAGCTAACATCTGTAAAATTAGTTATTTGGTGTTAGATTCCTAAAATCAAACCCTAAACTTACATTTTTCACATTTGTACTATAATGACACAAATTGATTGTGTTTGTGCTTTTGTAATGGGTGAGGAGGGCTAGTTAATTTAATTTATTGATATTAGTAACCACTGCTTTTCTTTTCATAAAGGTTGTTACCTTCTCATGACCCATTTATAGACAATAAAACTCTAATACTTCTCAGACACCTGTTCAGATTGCTATGTTAATGGGAGCCCTGGACATGGCAGGAATGGGAGCCCCTGGAGAGCTAGCGGAAGAATGCTTGCAAGTGCCAGCATGGAGTACAGGGTATTTAAGTGTGAATTACCCCTGATTATTTGTTCCTTTAATGGGTTAATATGAGTTGTATCTGGGATACCAATTACCATGTGACGCTGGCAGAAGATACTTAGTCTGCCCCTCTCACTGGATGGTGTCAGTGTGACAGAGAAAATAGTACTGAGTATGTCAATCTCATTGCATGGTGTCAATGTGACACTGAAATTAGATAGACTGAGTCTGTCCCTCTCACTACATGTTGTCAATGTGACAATGACAAAAGATAGTATTGAGTCTTTCCCTCTCACTGCATGGTGTCTGTGTGACATTGATGAAAGATAGAACCGACTCTGTCCATCTCACTGCATGATGCCAAAAGTGACACTGACAGAAGTTAGTACTGAATCTGTCCCTCTCACTCCATGATGCCCATTGTGTCTCTGATAGAAGTTAGTACTGAATCTGTCCCTCTCATTGCATGGTGTAAATGTGATACTGACAGAAGAGAGACCTGAGTCTGTCCCACTCACTGCATGGTGTCAATGTGACTCTGAAGAAGATAGTACTAAGTCTGTCCCTCTCACTACATTCACAGTTCCTATGGTAATCTATGGAGCCTATGCACTAAGATCTCCAAAGTTGAAGAAACCTTAGTGCATTGGCTCCTAGAATAACATAGGACTCAGAGAAGTGATATCTCTGGAGAAGTCATCTCTGCTTTATTATCACACTATCCCATCCTGATCTGCTCAGGATGGAGAGATGGGAGATAGCTATCCCCCCCAAATTTTTTAAGTCCATTTGGGCCTTATTTAAGTCCATTTGGGCCTAATATTCAACAAATGATAAATGTTTAACAAGTTTAAAGGGATAGTATTAGTTTATTTTAACTCTTTAATATAGTTCTTCTTAAATAAATAAAGCAAATGAGCTTAGTCTTTTTTCCGTAAGTTGTATAGTTTGTGTGTAAAATTGTTCTAAATTTCCCCCTCCCGCCCCATTTAGCCATATCAGCGCTCTAGCTGACAAACTTAGATTCTGGTCCTGGGACCGGACGGCTCGTCTGCAGAGCCAAAACAACATGGCATACAAAGAGAATCTTCATTAGAACGGTCTGGGTTGAGGCAGCACACTTTGTAGACCGGTCTCATGAAGATTATCTTTGTGTGCCATGTTATTTTATCTCTGCAGACGAGTCGAACAGACCCAGGACCAGAATCTAAGTCTGTCAGCTAGGGCTCTGACGTGGATAAAAGGGGCAAGAGGGGGAACATTAGAACCATATTACATGCAAATTATACAAGTTATGGAAAGAAGACTATGCTCATTTGCTTTATTTAAAAAGAACTATATTAAAGCTTGTTAAAATAAATTTATACTATCCCTTTAACTCCCTCTTTGCTGGGCCGGATGGAACAGCTTCATTGCAATGTTCTCAAACCCAGTCCTGCAATAAAAGGGGTTAATGGTGGGCCCAGTTAGGCTAGTGGGGGTGTTGGGATATTGAATATTTATTTTTTGGGCAGTTAACACCCTCATTGCCAAACAGATTAGGATATATTGTACAGCAATGTATTGTAAAATGCCTTGCATCTGCAGGGACACTGGGAGGGCTATAGTGGTTGCAGCCTTTTGAGTCTTAATAGGCCTTTTTCTTAGCCTCGGCAGCACAGAGCTGCTAAACCTCAGTAGGTTTATCCAACCACAGAAAGGAGCCTTGCGAAGGCTACAATGTAATGACAGAATGGTCTTTTGCAATGTTTTTTAGGGACATTTTGATATGTATTCCAAACTGCAAAATTCAGGATACATACCATCCAGAATGGAATGGCAGAAGAAGAAAGAAAAGGGTACAAAACAGTTTTCCATTTGATGGTCTAGAACAGTAATTCTCAACCACGGTGCCTTGGCACTTTGGTTTGCCACGGACATCAAAGTAAGGTGCCCCATGTTTTCTATGAAGACTAACAAAATGGACTTTTAAATAAAGATTTATAGAAATTGTTATGCACAATATATTTGGCTTTGTTATTATGAGTATAAAACATAATAATAACTGTATATTTATGCATTGTACCCTTCTTATGCCCTTGCTAAAGTACATTAAATATGTTAGGGGTGCCCCGAATGTTCTTGTTTACGTGATAGGGGTGCCCTGAACAAAAAAGATTGAGAACCACTGGTCTAGAATCTTGGGCTCAGGTAGGAGTCCATCTTACAGGGAACAGAAATATATATTGATATATTTTTGCATATTGTCTGCAGTTGCTCATCTCCATTTTAGGTATGTATTTAAACTACAGCTATTCACAATAAACAACAGAGTTTACCAGTCTAAATGAGATATGCCATAGAGAATCTTAAGAATCGTGTTAGCATTCTCAAGATAATAAAAAGTCACTGTCCATCTACTGACTACAACAGTATTCTAATGCACAAAACAGTAAATAGATGTGTTTGACTGACACATTATAGGCAAGTCCTTCTGCTAGATATATTGAGACATTTCTTCCAAAGCAATACTTTCTATATAAGGTTATAACAACAAACAAGAATGCACATTTATGTAGAAAACGATAAATAAATCTGCTCTTACTTACTGGTTACTCAATCTGATTTGAATCGAGTCTTCATGACTGGTGATTTAAATTATGATTTGAAGAAGCAGTAACACCCCCCCCTTCTGACTTTACAAATGTGCTAGCAGTTAGTGCATAATATGTAACGTCAAATTGCCTGTACGGTTTATTTTTTCATTTTCACCTAGTTTTTATACATATTGGTCAGACTTCAGGACTGTTCCAACCTTATCTGATCAGAACAGTGGTTCTCAAGCTTTTTTGCTCACGGCATACCTGACACGCAGTCTGGCATTTTCGGGGCACCCCTGTCATTTTATCTCATTTGTCATGGGTGTAATGAAGGTTACAAATACATAAATATAGAGTTATTGTTAGACCTTCCAACTGAAATAAACACATTGTGCATAGTAATATCCTTAAATATACAGTTGGGAGTCTACAGTTCCATTTCTGTCAAAGCATTATAGATAAAATTGGGCACCCTAAGTAGATGTCCGTGGCACACCAAATTGCCACAGCACCCTGGTTGAGAAACACTGCAATATTGCATAATAAATAACGTCAAATTGCCTGTACTGTTTATATTTTTCATTTTCACCTAGTTTTTATACATATTGGTCAGACTTCAGGGCTGCGCCCACTAGATATTTCTAAAGGGAGGACTGCTCCAGCATTATCTGATCAGAAAAGCAGATTTAGTGAAAAATGTACCACTATCTCTGATGAGGAAGAAAAAAGGGGAAGGGAACTGAAAGGCTACCTCCCTTCAGGGCCGGATTTGCCATTAGGCAAAGTAGGCACCTGCCTACAGGCGCACGCCAACGAGGGGCGCCTGCCATTTGGATTTTTTTTTTAAAATATTCTTTTTTTAAAAAAAACAAAAAACTAGCCACCTCGCTGGCTGCGCCGGCGGCACCCACTCACATTGCCCACCCCCCCAGACTTGTACCTGATGGATCTCCCTCGTCGCCTCTTTAGGAATGCAGAGCGTTGGGAGATGACATCATCTCCCAGCACTCTGCATTCCTGAAAAGGAGACCACGCGGGAGCTCCATCAGGTACAAGACTGTACCAAAGGAGGCACATACAGATCTCCTACCAGGGAGGTAGGAAACGGACAAAGGGGGGAGGCAATGTGGAGCTAATGGGGGGCAAGTTGGAGCCGATGGAGGGCAATGTGAAGATGGTGGGGGCAAGCTGGAGCTGATGGGGTGGGGGGGCAATGTGGAGCTGATGGGGGGGCATTGTGAGGGCAATGTGGAGCTGATGCGGCAATATGGAGCTGATGGGGGGGCATTGTGAGGGCAATATGGAGCTGATGGGGGGCAATGTGAGTGCAACGTGGAGCTGATGGGCGGCAGTGTGGGGGCAGTATGGTATATGGAGATGATGTGGGCAGTATGGAGCTGATGGGGGCAATGTGAGGGCAATGTGGAGCTGATGGGTCAATATGGAGCTGATGGGGGCCATTGTGAGGGCAAGATGGAGCTGATGGGGGGGCAATGTGAAGGCAGTATGGTATATGGAGAAGATGGGGGCAGTATGGAGCTGATGGGGGCAATGCGAGGGCAATATGGTATATGGAGATGATGGGGGCAATGTGAGGGCGATATATGAGATGATGGTGGCAAGCTGGAGCTAATGGGGGGCAATGTGACAATGATGGGGCAATGTGAGGGCAATATGGAGATGATGGGGGGCAACATGGAGATTAGGAGCATTGTGGAGGTATCCAGTGCAGATGGCAGATGGGGGGGGGCATGGGGCGCTTCAAATTTCTGTGCCTACAGGCTCCTGAGATGTAAATCCAGCCCTGCCTCCCTTCACTCCCAGTATAAGTATACGGCTGATATGTTTGTCTTTGATATGTGAATAGTTTTACTGCATGTACCTGATCAGTCTGGTATTGCACACTGTATTATTATTACACTTTATATAGCGCCAACAAATTCCGCCACGCTTTACAGTAGGGAATAGACATACAGAGATATTAAATAGTACAATCAAATGTGGAGAACAGAAGGATCAGAGGACCCCGCTCGTGAGAGCTTACAGTCTAGAGGAAGGTAGGTTTGACACAGGGAGTAAGTGCTATTGGGTTTAAGTACCTCCTGCCACATGAACTGCCAATCAGTGGGTGAGAGTGAGAAGTGATGTTGAGTGCAGTGGTCCAGGCAAGGGGTGATTCTTAGTGATAATGTTTATGGAGGCAGTTGATAGGCTTCCCTGAAGAGGTGAGTCTTCAGGGAGCGTCTGAAGGCTGGGGGAGAGACTGATTGGGCGGGGGAGGGAATTCCAGAGCTGGGGTGCAGCACGGGAGAAGTCCTGTAGGCGGGAGTGGGAGGATGTGATAAGAGCTGTGGAGAGGAGAAGGTCGTGTGCGGAGTGAAGATGGCGAGAGGGAGTGTATTTGGAGATGAGAGATGAAATGTAGTGTGGTGCGGTGTTAGTGAGGGCTCTATAAGTAAGCACTAGAATTTTGAATTTAATTCTGTATGCTAATGGGAGCCAGTGTAGGGATTGACAGAGCGGTTTGGTGTCAGAGAAGCGATGAGTGAGGTAGATTAGTCTTGAAGCAGAGTTCATTATGGACTGTAGTGGGGTTAGTCTGGTGAGAGGAAGGCCAATTAGTAATGAGTTACATTAGTCAAGACAGGACATGATGAGTGTTTGGATTAGAATTTTGGTAGTGTCTTGCGTGAGAAAGGGTCGAATTCTAGAGATGTTGCGGAGGTGAAGGCAGCATGATTTGGAGAGCAGTGAACATATAAAACAGAGCACAAAGAGGCCAGTCCCTCTTTCCTGTCTTGTCTTTCCCTCAGTTTTTCATAGTGTGACACCTGGGAGAGAAGTAGAGAAGACAGTGGTTAGTCTTTATGGGGACTCTCAGACTGCCCATACCCCAGAGAAAGCATATATTGCATGATCCACAGGATTCTATACAATACACCGTCCTTCCTCGCTAGACTCAAGAACCCCCCATGAGGTACCGTCCCTGATTCCTTGCCTGTCTGTGTGCTTTGCCATATTCCCGTGTGAATCGACACTGGTAGGCATCAAGTTACTTTTATTATACACATTGACCAGACAGTCTAACATCTCCAGCCCACAACCACAGCACACGTCTCCTTGAGCACCACTGCAGCAAATATTAGGTTAATCCTTGCTGTCTCCTAGAAAGTACTACAACATTCATGAGCTTAAGCTTTGCTGTTGAGGGTTAACCTAATGTGTGCCAAATAGGAAAAAGTCCTATAGAGCCTACTACTGCATATGGCAGACTCATTCCTAGTTGAGCATTTCTGACCTTCACTTTAAAGCAGATAACCCCTAAAAGCTGTGTATCGAACCCTTTCTGTAATGAAGGGGTATCCAATCAGTCCGCCAGGATGCCAAACTGTGCATTCTTTTGTGATATCCTCAGATGAAAACAGGTAAATATCAGTTAGATCTGTCAGTATGTCACTTGTCATTTGCTCTTGCCCCTTAGATGCTAGCCAGGTCTTGGAGACCTCTTTGGCATCCATGGGCTTAAATCCTGTTCTTTTTGGGTCAATAAGCATTGTTGCTTGAAAGCCCTCTTCTAGAGTGTGTCAGAGGAGGTGTGAGTCTGTCCTTTCCAGAAACAGGAAGCAAACTGACAGACAGCAGGGAGATGATCTAAATAACTGTACAGCTACAGTAAAAGAAGGATGCTAAAACATGGCGGGGGGAATGCTGAAAGCTGGGAGCTATTGATTATATTGTCTATTCAGCTTAGTGCAATCAGAAGCTGAGACAGAACTAAAACATCAGTCACATTGATCCTATGTATTATTAGACTATTTTAGGCCTATACGTCTGAACAGAAGCTAATTCTTTTTCAGCCTTGGGAAAGAATTTCACTGTGAATCAACAAATAGCAAGTTTTCCTTGTCTGAGTTACTCATTACAGTGTATTAGGGATTCACGTCATTCATAAACTTAACTACAAGAAGGAGATTAAATAAATAAATACTACTTGAATTTTGCAATTCAGTCTTAATTCTACAACTGATCTGGATTTTCACTGTATGTTTGAATTCCCATTCAATGTTAAGTTTTCCTGCATTTGAAGAAATGATTCTTTATTTGAATTACTACTAGGGAAGATGGTTGTTGAAAGTCCTTGAGCTAGTGTCAGATAACGGCTCTGACCTGGACCTCACATTTCAGACAAAATAAAGATAAACACATTCTGTAGAGAGTAAAGAAATTAGCACCATAGAGAAATCTGCATCTAAAACAATTGCTTTGAAGGTGAAACCTAAGGGGCATATGTTTAAACTGACTAATATAGGTAAAGAGTGGTACTGTGTTAGACATAGTAAAAGCAGGAGACTAGAAGAGTAAAAATGATACCTTAATTAGCCAACTGAGTGGCTCTAGGATGCAAGCTTTCAAGATACTAGGGGCTTTATTCAATTACCTCCAAACTAACATCTGTAGTTTTAAGTCACAGTTTTGTATTGTATTACCTGCACTGTGACAAACTACCGACTGGTGAAAAAGCACAACGGGGAGCAAAATTACCACCCAATTTAAACAATTAAAAAGCAAATGAATGTGAGATTCCGTTAAATGCTGTGGCTAGTTATATGCGTTAAGGACTCTCTCTTTAAATTAGCACCTGGCAAACCTAGGCATTGAGGCCCTAACACATGTTAATAACCACACAACATCCTATATTATAATTTGCTAAGGTTTGTCAGAAGCCGTCATGCGCAGTAGAGACGGCCGCGCATGCTTTAGTCATGTGCAGTACAGACTGTCCGTGCTGTGGCTGTTGCGAAGCGGGGCTCTCCGAATTCAGACCGGAATCGCATAGAGAGGACTCCGGTCTGAATTCAGAATGCTTTGCTCCGTATCAGCCATGGCGCAGCCACTCTCTACTGATCATGCCTACAGAGGTGGAACTGTGGTCCTTGTAAACAGGCATTTCAACTTGTTAGCAATAAATACTTACCTTGAAGTTGGAGGTCCAGAGGGGTCTTCTGCACCCTGGTCTTCCTCTTTAATTCTTCTTTAAGTCTTCTTCTCTAAGCTTCTTTCTTCTTCTTCGGTAAAGTTTCTTCTGTTTCTATAAAACAACAATAATAAATTAAATCCAATACCCCTGTAAACTCTCTCCGCCACCACAGAACAAAATAAAATAAAAAATCTCCATTACTGTTCCTTTTGGGCCTTTGAGCCAAATTGAGGGAAATCTGAAGAGAGACTGGCTTTTATATGGCCAGTCTCTGTTCAAATTTGTTCACAAGCTCCTGTTAGCTGGGATGTGGGGTTATGCAGTGCATGGAACCCGCATTTGTGACCCCTGCAGCTAGAAGCTGATTGGCTGGGAATTGTGGTTACTGCAGGGCACATTCCCTGCGAACCCCCACATCCCAGCCAATAGGAGCACGGGAATACATTTGAACAGAAACTGGCCATTTAAAATCCAGTCTCTGCTCAGTTTGGCTTGGGCATCACCCAAAAGGTGCAGAAATGGGATTTTTTTTTTTTTGTTCTGGAGGAGGTGGCAGTGGAGAGAGTTTATGGGGGCATTTGATTTAATTTATTATTGCTGTTTTATAGAAACAGAAGAAACTTTATAGCAGAAAAAGAAAGAAGACGACTTTTAAAGCGGAACTACCAACCCTGAATAAATTTGCCCCAAATAACTACCCATCTGGTGACTAGCTGCTCAATAGCGCTAGTCGCCAGAAATGTTACCTGGTGTTTGAGAATTGTACGATGTTCCCGGACTGACAGGCAGGAAACAGCGCTGACATCTTTCCATAGTGACGTCTGTGCGCCTGCGTTGTCAGTCCCTTTTGGAGCCAAATGGCTCCTAGTAATGCCTCCTAGAGCAGGCTGGGACTGACAGCGCAGGCGTCACTATGGAAAGATGTCTGCGCTGTTTCCTGCCTGTCAGTCCAGGAACAGCGTACAATTCTCAAACACCAGGTAACATTTCTGGCGACTAGTGCTATTGAGCAGCTAGTTGCCAGATGGGTATTTATTTGGTACACCATCCTATAGACTGCTCTGGTCTGTAGACCATAAATCTCCATAGGATGGTGTAGCAATAGCGCCACTGTAAATTTTCAGGCCACTATGATATTGCACCTAAAACAATTCAAGTTTGAGTTGTTTAATTTTTTAATAAAATATCTCTCAGCAGTGGAAGTACCCCTGTTTTATTTGGGGACATAAACCCTACAACATATATTTTTTACATCTTAAATATTACTATCCCTTTAAATGCTGTGATAAGTTTTCCAAAAATGCTGACCCACTGAGGTCAGTGTTTTGTCATTTGCACTGGACGTCATATGGTATTTATCTAGGTACACACAGATTTCTGCCAGGGACTCACATATGTATCACTGAGAATTTGTGTATTTTTAGAGGCACATTTATCAGAAGTGAGCCTAGGAAGTATGCTAAGAAATGATATGCTATTGTATCTTATGTTATTCAGTCAGGAAATAACCACAAGTTTCTTGTACATGTTAAAGTGGTAGTAAACCATTATTATGAAACTGTCAAACAATGGCAGTTTGGTCTGTAATACCTTTTGAATGAAGCATCTGCCACTAGTGAGAGTAGCTTGAGCACAGTTAATGTTCACAAAGCTCTAATGCTGAATTTCATACCATTCTGGGTGAGTACTTTAAAGGGAAAGTATACCCTAAGTATGGTAGACCTTTTCCTATAGAGTAAGGCACGGGTATTCCCAAAGCTTAGAGATGCTTCTTTCAAAAGTTATTAAAAAGATAACCTGCCATTTTTCTTATGGTTTGAATTTAAGATGTTTTCTTCCAGGTGGCAAGTTATATTTTCAATACCTTATGAAAGAAACATCTGCAGGGGACACCCTTATTTTCATGGCTGGATTTACCAATAGGCAGACTAGGCACTTGCCTATGGTGCTGGATTTTTAGGGGCGCCTGGCAGTGGCCTATCTCTGTAGCCCCTGAGGAAGCTGCAGGTAGCAGCGGTGAAAAGCATAGGGTAATGTAGGGGATATATTTGATACCATGCCACTCTTTTCTCATGTGGGGTATATGAGCTGTGTATACCCATCCCTACCACATTACTGTGAAGAATAAATCTAAATATGGGTTTGGCCACAAAAGAGAGTGTGGTTACATGGGGGGGTGTTGTTAGGTGTGGGTCCAAGGAGGGGCTGAGGGAACCAGAGAGGGGCTGTGCCTAGGAGTGCTTGAGATGTAAATCCGGGCCTGCTTATTTTACACTATAGGAATAGCCCTACAGCATATTTGTTTTACAGTGTGGGTATACTGTGCTTTAATGTTGACTATACCAAAAGGTTTCTGCCACTGAATTTCTATCAGTTTGTTTAACATTTTTACCAACACCTTATTTGATTAAATTTACGTTTTCAGTTATAGAAATTATTGTATTAAATGAAGCTGAGTTATATTAGTCAGAGTCTGCTCTCCTCAGTGTCTCATATCACAACAATGGTAACTTTATGTCTAAGTATCACAGGAACAGAAGACAAATGAAAAGTGCCCTATATGAACTGTCAGTGTATGAAATTTGATATCAGCTATACATAAGATCCTTCTATAGGTCTGATAATGTCTCAGTTCAGTATTCTCACAATTAAACTCAAACCTCTTTTATTTTGTTTGCAAATCATGAAAATTTCATTTTTGTAGATGATGAAAATAACAGTTTGTGAATTATTTTTACCAACATCAAATGTAATTGGAACTGCATTACACAAAGTTTTTTGCAAACTTCAAAACTTGTATCAGTAGTTTACCAACTAATGAGTAAATACAATTAATCTGCATCCACAAAAATTAGCTGAAAATAAAAATAAATGATAAGCACTAGTACTAGATTAAAAATGCCCCTCTATACTAAAGGTTAATCTGTTAAAACTCCTGAGTCCACTTATGTTGTCTCTGCCCAGTATTCTCTTTAACTGCCTGTCTGTTCTCTGTCTGTAGGTCTGTGATTCTGACACTGTGTTGGACCCAGCCTGCACTGCTGAGATGCTACGTATCTTGGAGGAAGACCCTCAAGTGGGTGGAGTTGGAGGGGACGTGCAGGTAAAAACCACATCACCTTATTTGAATTATGTGACAGCTATCTAGTTACAAAGCATTATTTGTTTTAATTGGGATATATGCAATAGGATTCATCCATTTAACCTGTGTAGGTGTCCTTCATACTAGTAACTAGTTGAAGAGCCCGTTACACGGGCCACATTGCCACTGCCAGCCGGTCGCGGGGCAGTCATGCACAGTAGAGACTGCCCACTCAGTGGCTGATACAGTGCTCCAGCTCTGTATCAGCCGTGGAGCGGGCAGTCTCTACTGCGCATGACTGCAGCACGCACAGCAGTCTCTACTGGGCATGACTGCGTCGTTACACACGTTTTAGCAAATTATTTTATAGGATATGCAGGTGTAATCTGAATAAAGAATAGATACAAAAATCCTGCAAGTAGATTAACTCTTTGGATAACGGAGAGATCTGAAATGCATTGCAAAACAATGCAATGGATACCTCTGTAGAATGTAGGCCTTATATCATTTTATAGTTTTTTTTCTCTGGAATTGGAAACTGACACTGTCCCTCATCCTTCCTATATACCACATCCCTGCTCTCTCCTTGTATTTTATTATTCTCTTCTCTTCTGCCTATCCCATCTTTTTATTATACAAAGTCTTTGCCTTTTTCATGTGGTTTTACTGTCTTGATCACGCTTTCTGACACTTTCACCCCTCCTTCTACTTTCTAAATCCTCTCAATTTTGATTGCCATTTTTTCCCTCAGATCTTAAATAAATACGACTCCTGGATCTCGTTCTTGAGCAGTGTACGATATTGGATGGCATTTAATGTGGAGCGAGCCTGCCAGTCATACTTTGGTTGTGTACAGTGTATCAGTGGTCCATTGGGTATGTACCGGAACAGTCTTCTACAGTACTTCCTGGAAGATTGGTACAATCAGACTTTCCTGGGCCAAAAGTGCAGCTTTGGGGATGATCGGCACCTCACTAATCGTGTGCTGAGTATGGGGTACCGGACTAAATACACAGCACGGTCTCGTTGCCTGACGGAGACACCAACACGCTATCTGCGCTGGTTAAACCAGCAAACACGCTGGAGCAAATCTTATTTCCGGGAGTGGCTTTACAATGCATTGTGGTTCCACAAACATCACCTCTGGATGACCTATGAATCTGTGGTCACTGGATTCTTTCCATTTTTTCTAGTGGCCACAGTGGTGCAGCTATTTTACCGTGGCCGTGTCTGGAACATTCTCCTCTTCCTGCTTACTGTTCAGCTTGTTGGCATTGTGAAGGCAGCCTATGCCTGCTTCTTGCGTGGTAATGCTGAGATGATATTTATGTCACTTTATTCTCTCCTCTACATGACCAGCCTACTACCTGCCAAACTGTTTGCTGTGGTCACCATCAACAAGTCTAGCTGGGGAACTTCTGGCCGTAGAAAACTGGTGGTTAATTTTATGGGTGCAGTGCCTGTGTCCGTGTGGTTCTGCATCCTTCTTGGTGGACTAGTGTACACAGCATACTGCCAGAGCCAAGATCCCTTTACTGAGACAGAGCTGTTATTCCTGGTAATTGGTGCCATTCTGTATGGATGTTATTGGGTGGCACTTCTTAGTTTGTACCTGGCTCTGGTTGCCCGGCGCTGTGGCAAAAGACAGGAGCTGTACAGCCTAGCACTGGCAGAAGTTTGAGAGGACAGATTAAGTTGGCAGCACAGAACATGGGCTCAGTTTTGCAGATAAGACTGGGGGAAATGGGGTAAGCAATTAAATGATCTGCCCATTATTATATGACTTTCTAACAAATTTCTGGACCCTCATACAGGTGAACACTGGAAGGAGACATACTTTGTGAATAATGCAGATAAAGCATGTGGCCAGGGATATTTTCTCACCAGCAATGACTTTATGCAGCAGGAACTATACTATGCAAACATATACCTCAGGCAAATTAAAATCAATGCCAGTTGCCAAAGCAATAATAGCCCGTATAGGCACAGCATTAATGCATCTGAACTGTCCCTGTGATCTGGGGTCTCTAACACACACTTCACTGTGATCAGGCCCACAGCTGGGAAGTGGTTACATTATGAAAAGTTTACTAAAAAACGAAGACAGATGTGTCATGTCAAACCTCGGCAGGGAAACTTAAACCAAATGATCAAAATCCATCAACACTCACAGTAGATATTCAGGAAGATAAAGCTGATCCCCAATAATGGGGCTTTGTGTGTACTGCTCTTTGTTTCTGGGGTTTAAGGGACTAAACCATTCCCTAAACTAGTTGGAGTAGATTTAATTAATATTAAAACTGGATACACATTGTAGTAGCTTCTCCTTCCCTAACATATAATTTTGGATAAATGTAGTTATTTTTTCTATCAGTGGGGTAGCTATCTAACATGGTATCAGTATGCACCCAGTTAAATCAGTAATGTCCAATCAGACAGAAAGCTTAGCCTTCCTTAGGAAGACCTAAAGTGTCTTGAAAGCTTGCATTCTAGAGCCACTTAGTTAGCCAATAAAGGTATCATTTTTTACTATGCCGGTTTCCTCCTTGGTAATTAAGAGGCACATGCTTTTTATGAAGGAGGTTAGTTGTGGGAACTTCTCACTCCTTTAGTAAGTAAATAGCAGAAAGCTGACTGATCTATTGAAGTGGCACCCATTTCTTGGAGGAGCAGTTTTCCCCTTGGGGAACCTACCTCTTTCAGCTGCTTAGTTTAGTGAAGAGCTATGTACTTACACTGGAGGAAGAAGGATTTGCCCTGCAGAGAAGTTAATTACCATACAGTGCCTGTCATTGCAGGCAGTGACCGTACTAACAGAAAAAATAATGCTTAATTTCTCCCAAACTAAACAGTATAGACAGACATAATCAATACAATATATAGACAATATTGCAAGCTTTTAGAATTAACTTGAGTAGTATGTGGATAACAGGGTCACTTTAAAACAGCTTCTAACCATTATTTTTTAATTAGAGAGTGGTTCCACTTTAAACTGTATAGTTTAAAGTGGATGTATCACCTTATAAAAAGGTGTTATGTTCGTAAAAGTTATTGTAGGAAAGCTGTGTTTTTTAAAAAAAATCTAATTGTAAAGATATTCCCTCTTCCGCATTATGTGCACAGCATAGCTCTACAGCACATCGTATTTCTCCTCCCACCTCCCTCCCAGCTACCCCAGGGAGCTCATTCATGCCTCCCTTCGGTGTGCTGTGAACTGCTCCTAGCGTTACAGAAAGGTCCGATTAGCATTATACTAAGGTTGCAACCTCAATATAATGCTTACTGGAGCTTGGAGCATTTTGCTCCTTTGTTGCTGTGCCAGGGTTCACAGTGCAGCCCTGGCTTAATCAGCAAATCTTCTCCCAGACATGCAGATCTGCCTATAGGGCAAGTGTCACATGATGGTTGCCCTTTAAAGACAACTTATTTCTAAACACTATTATTTGTTTATTTATAAAAAGAAAGGTAGTCAGTTCTCACTATGCACAGTTCTGTGTATGAAAACCTTCAAGCAGCTCCATGTTCAGGGTTCTGTGCATGGGGAACTTCAAGCTGCTCTCAGTGGTGCAGAATTCAGTGTATGGAGTAGTACAAACAGCCCTCAGCATGCACAGTTCAGTGAATATGGGTGTTCAGGCTGCTCTCAGCATGCACTGCTTTGTGTATAGTGAGTTAAGACATTTCTCAGTGTGCACTGTTTTTTGTTAATGAAGTGGGTTCTATTAATTTTATCAATGGAGTGTCTAGTTTTTCCATGACTAGAATGAGCCTTTGTCACTGCACAGATGTGCACAGAAACATTATGACCTTGCCACCCTGAACCCCGCCAATTAAAACCTGGGACTCATTATAGAATAAAATGGATGTCAAGCATATTACAGAGGGGATTTTACCAACATGCGATCTAACAACCATCAGGTCCAAATGAACCGCTTTGTGGTTCCTACTGTGAATGTGCTCATGTTTTTTTCATTAATCCGTGGCAGCAGTGGTTTTAAAATGAGAGATTCCTCAAGCTAACCCTTTGAGTGCCAGAGAGGTACGCAACACATTGCAGATCAATGTGTTGCATACCTCTCTGGCACTCAAGGGGTTAAGGACCAGCAGAGTGTACAATGCATTCCTTAATGCACTGCTCACCCCTTTTGTCCTTAAAGGGTTAAATAAGCTGTCTCATTGCTAATAATAAACAACATCAGAGCATATGTCTAAAGACACAAAAGGAGCAATTTTTTGCTGAACCATATTCATCATAGGGGAATAAAACTTTCCCATTAATTTAAATATGGGACATTTACCTAGCATTCAGTGAGTTCAAACCACCATTTAATTGGAACATTTTTGTACCCTATAGTGCAGTTTGTTTCTTTATTTTAGTATACATATGCCCCACTGAGTGTAGTACATCAGAATAAGGGGATACGGACTAGGCAGAGAGCTGTTAACTCTGTTCCTCTTTGCACCCTGAGTATATTGCAGCAGCAGTGAGATGAATCCAGTTCTCTTTCTTACACAGTGTGAGGATGGAGAGACAGTTTGCTTATTTGCGCATGTCCAAGGGATCAGATGATATGAGCTATGAGGAGACACTAGGCTAATGGCATACGTCTTACCCACCTAACCTTTTCCTTGCCAGTGTAGCAATGCAGTAAAAATGTGCTCTTTTCCCATTTGGCAAGGTAAGCCTTAAAACCTGTTGAGTGAAAAAGGGGATTGCAATACATTTTATTAAAGGAGCAACCATTCTTGTGGGGACATATTATCTTGGATCTTTTCCTGTTGAGTAAAACTAGGGATCTCCCACTGTGGAGACATGTTCATTCAAAATGCATTATGACACAAACTTGTTTTTCTAATGCAACTGCAATTTCCTACAATGGTCACCAGGTAGCATTGCTACTTTTTCTATGAAGAGCTTTAGTGTCATAGGGGAGTATGTATAAACATCTCTCTTAAAGTTCAATAGTTTCTCCTTTAAAAAGTTCTTATTGGTGAAGGTGACATTCCAGGATGTATAAATTTTGTCAGGGACTAGTAATGACTGCTATTTATCGAAAGCTTAAAGGAGAAGTCAGTGTTTTTATGAAAACATATATGTTATAGAGCTTTTCTTGCTGAGTAAAAGGGTAACACCCACTGCTGTCAGTTGTTTTATTCAAAACCTATAACAGTTCAAATAACCAGGAAGTGAATTTACTGTGCTTTACTTCCTGTTAGTTCTAACTGACAGGACGTGACAGGCAGTTGCTATCACAGTCTATGGAGAACTTTCCTCTGCATTAGAATGTAACAGAATATCTAATTAGAATTTGACCACTAAAGGGCAATGCTAATGTAAAAAAGATGGGTTTAAACTGTAATAATTCAGGAAATATACACCTCTCAGCAGTGGGAGTACCCTTATTTTACTCAACAGGGAACACCCTACAATATATAATTTTTCATAAAAAAAAGTTTACTGCTCCTTTAAAGGATATTCTGCAAAGCGGTACCTGCTGTCAGCTCTAGATGAATGAAGTCATTATCACAGGCCAGAACAGGTGTAGCCAAGTTTTGCTCTTAAGTAGTTGTGGACTACAACCCCTTCATCCCCAACCAGCCTTTATCTGGTTGGGGTTGAGAGCAGTTGTGGCCTGCCACAGCTGGAGAGCCAAAGGCTGCCTACCCCTTGGCTTGATAGTATAACAGTGTGAAATATCTTCACACAACACAGTATGTTCTCTGCACTCTGCATTAAACAAGCAATAGGTTCCCAGGGCTGATCGGTTATAGAACTAGTGATCATTTTGTACAGATTTTTTTTTAATATTTTATGAATGTATTATTTATTTTATATTTGAGGATTATATTATTTCAGAATATTTTTCACTGATATGTTTGTAAAATAAAATCAACAGTTTATATGGTGTGTATTTAATTCTTACCTCTCCCCCTTAAAGAGATAGTAATACTTTGTTTTAACTTTATTTTGTAGGCATGAAGAACGATATATCTTATCTCTCAAACCTTTATGGTTTAAGAGATATTCACAAGCAAAGTTTCCCCCTCCCGCCCCTTTTACCTAGTGTAAACCATCTCTTCTCAGATGTGGAATCTGGTTGTAAGACCAAACATGCTCATGTTTTTTTTTTCATTAATCCGTGGCAGCAGTGGTTTTAAAATGAGAGATTCCTCAAGCTAACCCTTTGAGTGCCAGAGAGGTACGCAACACATTGCAGAGCATAACAGCAGGGGACATTCTTCTTCCTATGAAAACAATGAAAACCCTGCCCCCTTGACAAGTTTTTCAGGTTTTTCCCTTATCTTAATTGAAGATTGTCCCTCTCTGCAGTCTACCTGGGCACCTCCCTTCTGATCTGGCTGAGCAGTGTTACATCAGTAAAAGGGGTGGGAGGGTGATACTTTTTCATTGAATTACTCTTGAACTGCAACTCTGACAGAATTGAAATAACACTCTCCAAAGTCCAAATACTATGATGATTAATTAGAGCTGCTTTTATTATGAAGCATTACTATCCCTTTAAGCATTGTCAGTTGTTACAGTTTGCCTTGCAATGGCATCTGTATTTTCATTTCATTCTTTGCAAACCACTTCTAATGACTATATAGCTTTTTAATCTAATTGACAAAAAAGACGGTGCACCCCCACACACATCCCCACACACACACACTCTTTTTGAATTATCTCTAAATAGAATAATTGAAAAAACAATCAATGCTTTTTTTGTTGAATGCCACTTTTAATTGACTTGGTCTCATGTCACTTGCACACAGTTCATTTCAGGATGGTGTCTTCCTGACTCCAACCCCATCAACCGCAGGATAATTTAGAGATGGAAAGTTATTTATGAATTGAAAGGGTACATCTTTTTTCATGAAAAAAACATGTTAAAAAATCTGTTACCTTTTAACCTTTTGAAGGATAAAGACATCTCCAATATGTTACTTCACAATGAGTTGAAAATGGTTCTAGCATTCAAGGGATTAAGGACTATAATGTGATATATCCCTTAGGACAAGTTTTACTATATATATGGAAGCAGACTTGGAGTTAACTCAGAGGTTGCATTATGCAAGACCTCTGTGGTTTCTAATGTACATTTTAGGAGTCTGAAAATTAAATATTATTGCTGTCTCCAAGGCCAGTCTAACCCCTTAAAGACCAGGGGCTTTGTGCACCAGAGAATCAGGGCCATTTTATTTGCAGAGCTATCACATGTACTGGCTCGCCGAGAGAGAAGCTGAAACTGACTGCTCTGGTCTTAACGGACCGATAGTTGTGACGTTCTGGCACGTCCACGGTCCTTAAGGGGTTAAAGCAGGTATTGTTGACACCTCAGATGGAATAAAATACTAACAATCCTATTCATCCATTATTATAATTCTATACTCCAAGACCAGTACTGAACAAACCACTTGGTAAAATACCACCAAGATTGCAGCACCAAAATCAAGTGAGATCAAGACTTCAGATCACAAGCTTTCACCTGCATAAAACATGTCAAAGTATGTGAGAGGCTCTGAGGATAAACAAAAGCAATGCTGCCTGTTCTACAGTTTGTCACCGCTCGGAAGCATCATGTTTTAGCTTTCTCGTGCCATTACGGTGAAGAAATTTCCATATACATACACCCCCAGGTGTTGCTCAGTCACATTTTTCACTCCCTACTGCCGTATCCGTCTAGTCCTACTCACAGGAAGTCTAGCATCAAATTGTCAAGCTAATCTTCTTGGCACAAGAGTAACAGCAGAATATATATATATATATATTTTTTTTTTTTTGGTATTTAGTGGCCTAATCATTGAGGTGTACCTGATTCCTTTTAGGCACAAGGAGAGTAAGGACCCATGCCTGGGGTACCCTTCCATTTAGGGAGGGTAAAAAAGAAAAGTTTATTCTTGGGAATAGTGCCTCTTCAGGACACTATTCATAACAGTCTGTTAACACCTGTTCCGGTTTTCAGTCTCTTTAAGTGAAGGGGTATACTAATCATGGGCCTGTGCTTCTCCTTGTGATTATAGGAATTTAGCTGTACCTCACTTATAATGGCTGCTAAAGACTGAAATGAATGACTGGGGTTTTCTGTTGCTCTGCTTAAAATGTGATTGAGCAGCACCTGAGTGTGTGCTCTATTCTCAAGGATAATCTACTGCACCTCACTGACATGTCCACTAAAGGCTGAAATGTTTATCCAGGGTTTAGCCATTTTGTGCACAGATGATTTGCCTGACATTTTGGTGCCAGAGCAAACTGATATAGATATGGAAATGTATTCTCTGTAATGACACAAAGAAGCCAAAATGTGAGTGAACAGCATCTGAGGGGCTCCATACCCAATAATAGGTTACTACACTTTATTTGTTTTCCGTGTGCACTTTTCATGTTTGTGTGTCCCATGCATGGGTTCTTGCTGTCCTTGTGCCTACTGAGAATCAGATGTACCAGAATGATGGGGCCCACTAAAGGCCAAAATATAGACATTGGTTTTGCTGTTTCTCTCATTCAAAGATTTGCCTGACATTTCATTGCTGGAATATATGTGTATAGGAGCAAACTAATCTGGATATGGAAATGTATTCTCTGTCATGGTAAAATGGAGCAAACAACATGCCTGAACAGCACTTGAGGGTGCACTAGTGCCAAGTATAAGCAACTAAGTTTTTGTCGTTATCATTGTATAATTGTCACATATTGTTTGTATACTCCTTGAGTGGAAGGGTAGGGTGTCCCACACATGGGCCCTTATTCTCCTTACGCCTAGAGGGATTAAGCTGCACCTCACAGACAAAGCCCACTAAAGGCTTCTATGGCCTCTCTCAGGCAGTGATCTTCCTGACCAGTACTGGACTAGCTGTAGACAGGACCAGACTGATATGTTTATGGAAATTTCTCTCTGTAATGGCACAGAAAAATGGGACTCACAGTACCTCAGCAAGCACAGTATCTTATTGAAATGTCACCCTCTATTTGGTGACCATCAAAAGGGTGACATCATAGTATCACCTGCTTCAAAAGGGTGACATCAGAATGCCGCCCACATCAAAAGGGCGACATTCTGATGCTGATTCAATAGGATACTGGCAGTGTCTGGAGTAGAGGTGTAGGATAAAGGCACACAGTTCATGGGGAAAAGGCTGTGTTAAGGCAGGCAGTGCCCAGGTAGAGAAGTGCTGGGTAAAGGCAAGCAGTGCCCAGGAAGAGGTGCAGGGCAGCAGTGCCCCCTTGAGAGATGCATTGCCCAGGGAGGCAGATCCGCAGTGCTTAGCTCTAGCGGTGCTCTGTGAGCTGCAGATGTGTACATGCAGGAAGGGAGCTCTACAGATCTAGATGTGCAGTGTACATGCTGTCATCCTCACACATCAGACAGGAAGCGGTGCCCCCTTGTAGTGCCCGGTGACATCCAGCTGCAGTAAGTGCACTGCAGCAACTCATACTATCTCCCTACTCCCCTTCGGATGTCTCAGTGAGCTCACAGATTGAGGTCTGTCTCTAGCTCAGAATGTGTGTGCTTACAGCTGTCTCTGTGTGTGTGCTGTAGGAGTCATCCATCTAATTATATACATATATCAGTAGGACACTGGCGTCACAGAGGGCAAAATAATCATAAATAACTAAAGAACACGCAGACGCATGTTTCACTAAGGGCTTCTACACTGACATTCAGTAAGATAGGAGGCTCAACCCAAGTCTCCTTTTAACCCTTTGAATGCCAGATGTAATAAGCAACTGCACATCAAGTGGTATTCTATGGCTGCCTTAGTACTCAGTGACCGCCAGATTCCTACTCCAGCTACTGGGTATCCTACTAAAATGTCACCCTCTATTTGGCAACCATTGCAGAGTGACCCTTTAGCTTGCGACATCAGAATGTTGCCCTTTTGCAGGTGACATTCTGATGATGCCTGTTTGAAGTAGGCAACATTATGAGGTCGCCCTTTTGATGGTCGCCAAATAGAGGGCAACATTTCAATAATAAACCAGCGGGCCCTACCCTCAAAAATAAAGTATTACATTTTATTTGTTCTCAGTGTATGCTTACGCACCTACTTTACTTTTTAGCACAATTAACCTTGATCTCCAGACAGCCTGGGTAAGGTGAGGGCAGAATCCATACCCCAAAAAACAAACGGTGTTACAAACTTATGCAAGGCTGTACAATGAAGCGTCTTTCTAACATCAAAGTCTACTCTCATAGGATCAGGCCTAGGGAGGTGGTTATTGCAAGTATTAAACAGAATAACACTGCTCAACATTGAAAATGCAACACCGGGTAGCTTATGCGGAATTTACATCAAATCGTATTTATGTTTGACAGTTAAAGGGACAGTAATGTTTCAAAATAAAAGCAGCTCCAATTTATCTTCATAGTATTTGGGCCATGCAGAGTGTTATTTCAGTACTTTCTGAGTTGTAGTTCAAGAGAAATGGAATGATAAAGTATCCCCCTCCCACCCCGTTTACCTAGTGTAAGCCACCTCCCCTCAGATATGGAATCTAGTCCTGGGACCAGACAGCTCACAGCAAGGGACAATTTTCTTACTGTGAGCATAAAGAAAACCCTGCCCCCCTTGACAGGTTTTTTTCTGATTTTTCCCTTATCCTAATTGAAGATTGTCCCTATCTGCAAGTCATCTGGACACCATCTTTCTTTTCTGATGTGAGCAGTGTTACATCAGTAAAAGGGACAGGAGGGGAATACTATATCATTCAATTACTCTTGAACTACAACTCTAATAGTATTGAAATAACACTCTCTATGGCCCAAACACTATGAAGATTAATTGGAGCTGCTGTTTTTGTGAAATATTACTGTCCCTTTAATAAGGATAATAAAATGATCGATATGCTTAACTCTGGTAAAAATGAATTGGGGTCACTTTTTATATGCATGATAGTTCCACTTTAATGTTTGATACAACTGTGCACAACAGAACATTCTATTATTACCAAGAGACAATATAAGGGGGTTTTGTGTACTTACAGATATATCATTTTTTCTTAGCCCATGTGGAACACAAGAGACATGGGGGAAAGTATCCTCTAGCAGGACACTTGACTAAAAAGGCTCTGAGGCAGTGCCTCTCTCCTGATCAAATTTACCCCCACCAGACATGGTCACTTTTAACATATAGCAAAGATGAAAGAAAAGAAATAGAATTGGTACAAGACAGAGAATCCCTAAACTAGGGAAACCAAAAGGCCCTTCCCCCTGTCAGGGACTCAAACAGCTGTTTGTTCCTCTGGGATGGACAACATGGACTAAAGGAAAAGGATATATCTGAAAGTAAATAAAAATCCTCTTATCTCTTGTGTCCTATGTGGAACACAGAAACAACTAAAGCATCAACCAAGATTCCAGGGAGGGGGAAGAGGAAAAAACCCTAAAGACACAGACCAATGCCAAAGACAAACTGGTACAACATGAACCGGAGGTGTCAATGGATACCAGCACTGCAAACCAAAAAACAGGAGCTAACAGATTACTGGCCAAGGGAAATTCAAGGACACCTACATAGGCACAGCGGCCTGTAAGACCTTCAGGCAAAAATTGGCTTCAACTGAAGCCAGCACATTAACATGGTAGTGTTTGACAAATGTTTGAAGGGATAACTACATTGCTGCCTTACTCATCTGTTTAGCAGAAGCCTGATTCTTATAGGTCCAAGAGCCACCCACTAACCTGGTGGAATGCATCTTAACCTGAAAGGACACAGGCTTCTTACTGGGAACATATGCCTGATGAATAGTTACCTTAATCCATGAAGCCACTATTACCTTAGATGTAACCTAGCCCATACGAGGGCTGTCAAGGATGAGAGATTTAACCCCTAGAGTGCCAGGTGGGTACATTGTACGAGTTTGGACAGCTGTACCTGCTGTGCCAAGCTCGTATACGTTAGTATACTTTCCCCGCTAGCGATCATTCCTACCAGAGGTAGGAGAGAAGGACAGGAGAGTTTTTGCGGTCGCCTTATTGATCTCCCAGCACAATCAGCTGGGAGATCAATAACTGGGGGACTTCAGGAGGGGTCCTAATGTCCCCCCACAAAGTCTGAATAAAATCTAATTAAAAAATAAAAAAAGCACACATAAATTTAACCCTATGAGTGTAGCGGGGACATACAGCACATTGCAAAGACCCAGGGTAAGTATGTTTTGGACCTTTTTTTATTATAATCTCATTAAGGGGGGCTAGGAGGGGTCCTGATGTCCTCCAATGAGGTCTATAACAAAAAGAGAAAAAAATTAACCCTGTGTGTGCCACCGGGGGGAGGGGGCAATGCAGACCCCCCCCCCTCCTTGGCACACACAGGACTTTGTTTTCTATTGTTATGAAATAAAAAAAAAATAACCATCTGTGTGCCACAGGGGTCCAATGTATTGCTTTGCAATGCAGTGGAGACCCCTGTGGCACTCAATGGGTTAGTGTGTTGGAGACATTTTTTTATTATGACCTCATTGGGGGTTTCGGGTCATGCAGGTCTACCTTTCCTGCATATCTATTATGGTTATAAGCATTTTAGTGCAGGCAGATATTTTCAAAAACAAAAGTGTCAGGTTTAGGTAAGTGTTCCTAGCACCCACATATTGTATGTTAACCCACACTAATTGGCTACAATTTTTCGCATGTTGGTAGCAGGTACTGAATACAGCAGGAACCGTTATGGTTTTCAAAGATCTTAGTATCTTTGAAGTGGTGGAAATGTAAAAAAAACATGTATTTATTCATATAGTGCCACCTTTTAGAAATATTTGTGCACTTCAGCCGAGGAATAGAAAGGCAAATGACCCCTCATTTGATGTGGGAGAATGTCTGCTTTCTAAAATGGTATACCTTTTATTCCTTTCCTTCATGTCTTTTCACAGTTATGAACATTTTAGAACAAGCAGCCATTTTCAAAGAAAACAAGTAGGTGTAGTTATGTGCTTCTGGCACCCCTAAGGTAGGTCAACTTATTCCAGTGGGGTGTTATTTGTCTCCTAAGAGTACTAGCTAATGAATACAGTTAGAAATCCCATGGTTTTCACAGATTTCAATACTTTTGAAGGGGCAGAAATGTAAGAAAATGCCTTTTTTTTTTCATTAGCGCCACCTTCTGGAGGCATTTGTGCACTCCAGGCTTGGGGTAACAAGGCAAGTCACCCATCATTAGATGCGGCAGGTTGTCTTCTTTCCAAAATGGTATGGTTTGTGTACCCTTTCTTCACTTCTGTAGTTGTTATAACCATTTTTGTACAGACAAGTAACGCTTGAGAAAATGTTAGAAAAATTAGAGGTTGCAATAGGTGTAGTTTTGTACTTGTAGTGCCCCCTAAGGTAGGTGTCATTTTTCTCCTAAGAGCACAGATGTGCGCTCCAATTAAAGGGACAGACACGTGTTTTTTTTTACTCCTCCTCTTCCTGCCTACCACGGTACTTAAACTGCCTGGATACAGGGCTTAGTCGCAGTTTCTTTGGTGTCCAGTGCAGTTCTAGTTCTTGGTGTTCCATGTATTATCTGGCTTTTCTGACTACCCGACCTGGTGCTGACCTGTAGCTCTGTCTGACTATCCGCTCCGTGTATGACCCTTGGCTTAGTTGGAGAACCATTCTGGTGCAGGCCTGCGGCTCTGTCTGACTATCCACTCCGTGTAGGACCCTTGGCTTAGTTGGAGAACCATTCTGATGCAGACCTGCGGCTCTGGCTGACTACCCATTCCGTACTCGACTCCTGGCTTGTCTGACTACCCGTTCTGGTGTTGACCTGGGGCTCTGTCCACTGCATATCCAGAATACCAACGCTTCAGTGGACATCCTATCTGGTGCGAACCTGTGGCTCTGGCTGACTACCCTCTCCATGCATGACCTCTGGCTTGTCTAACCACCCATTCTGACGCTGACCTGTGGCTCTAACTATCCTCTTGGGAGGCCTTCCGTGAAGTTAGATACCCAACCTGGTGCGGGCTTGTGGGTCTGGCAGACTTACTCCTGGTGGCCTTCCTATTTTGTCTGACTTCTCCCAGGTGCGGACCTGTGGCATTGCAGACTACTCCTGGTCTCATCACTGGGACCTATCTCACGAGAATCACACGGAAGCAGTCTTCTATTTCTGGTAGTTGTCATTTGTTCCGTTGTGTACTTCTCTTTTATACTGTTTGTTGTGATATTTCTGTTTCATTGTTGCTGCCTAATAAAGTTGGTGTTACCTTGTAGTAGTTGTCCTGAGGTTTCTTGCACTACCGTGACAATTAGATGGAGCTGGGCAGAGAGAAGGAAGAACAATTTTCCGGACAATGTGAAACTCAGAAATAAACCTAGGGAGGAACCTTATGGGAATACATAGAACCACCCTATCAGAGTGGAAAACAAGAAAGAAAGGCTTATAAGATAAAGTCTGAAGTTTGGCCACCCACTGAACAGACACAGTAGCCAGCAGAAAGTCTGTCTTAAACATCAAGAAGTGCAGCAAAACTAAAGACAAGGGCTCAAAAGGAGCCTTCAGAAGCACTCCCAGATCCAGGTACCTTGGAGGAGTGGGATCACAAAAGACTGGGTAGACATGAGCCTCCCTTTGCACAAAGGTCTGCATATCAGGCAATACTCCTCTGGAAAAGGACAGAAAGAGCAGATATCCAAACTTTAATAGAGCTAAGACCAAGACTTTTTGAAGATTATGCAGAAGAAAGGCCAAAACAACTGGAATCCGAAAAGACAGTAGCAGCAGTCCATGATCTTCATACCACTTATAGTACCTTGGTACCTGTTCCTTTTCAGGAAAGGTTCATGGGATTCTACTCCAATCTTTTCATAGTTCCCAAAAATGATAGCGTATCTCATCTTACGCTTGACTTAAAGCTTTCCAACCGTTTTGTTCTTACTGCTTGGGTCAAGGTGGAGTCATTACATTCTGTCAATACTGCATGTATCCAGGGTAATTTTTAGCTTCCCTAGGCATAAAGGATGCCTATCTCAGTATTCCTATCTATGCAGATCATCAGTGTTTCTTATAATGAAGATGAACTAGACATTACTATCACTTTAAGCATCTCCAAGACAATCCAAATAAGAGGCTCAATGGAAGAATCAGGATCTTCATTATAAGAACATAGAAGAACAAATAAAGGTTGTCTGCATTTGTTTACTCTTCCTCAGAAGAGGAATCCCCAATAAAGGGGGATACCATCCTCTGTAAAACGGTTCAAGGTGCAGGTTGGCCTTGGGTTGAATGGATGAAGGGATAGAACTCAGAGTACATTAACAATTAATACTTGTAGACACCTGTTCCACAGATGAGGACCCTAGTGGTTGTGTGAGGTGCAGAACAAGTGGGACATAGAGTACCAGAAAATTCCTTAGGAAAGCCAATGTTATGAGACGCAATGGGTTAAAGGGCCCTCCAAAACCTTAAGTAGCCTTAGACTTGCCCATGTCTCCCTTTGGCTCTGACATAGCCAGTAGACCCCTTAAAGTATGAAGAGAAAAAAAAAAATCAGCCTATGTGTAGCAGTTTGATTAAAAAAAGTAAGAGGGTCAGTGTGGGACTACGTCTCCCCCTGCCCAAAACTGTAGCTTCCCATTATTAACCCCTTTACGATCTGTGATGTGTCAGGACCATCACCAGTGTTTGCCTTAAGGACTTAGGGGTAGAAGGATACGCGCCACTGTGTCAGCAGAGGTTGGCCGGACCCCCTGGAGTGATGGGCCGGTCACAGTGGCGACCCTTGCAACTATGGTAGTTATGCCAGTGCTTGGGTAGAAAGAGATTGAGAACCACTGTTCTAGACCAAATGTACAAAGTTTTTCTATTATAAGTGTCCCCAGAGTGTAGTATCTCCCTAGATTTATTCATAGCACAGTGTGTGGTAATAGATTAGTAATAAACTGCCATGATGAGCCACCACCAAATCTAATTTCTCAAAAACTATCCATAATAGAAAATAGGCTTGTGCAACATATAGGCAGTTTTTGATTCTCTTCTAAATTAACTTATCTTAAAGGGATAGTAATGTACAAAATATGTCAGCTCATAGAATTTCCTATACTGTATAGTCCTGATGTCTGACTCCCTCAAAGTTCATAACTTGATAATTATGCAGTAATCATTTGATGAATATTACCCCTCCCACCCCTTTTTCCGTTTTGAAGTCACCAACCCCCCAGATCTGAAGTTCGGTTGCTTGACCAGACAGATCACAATGAGGAACAATTTTCCCTGTCAGTATAAGGAAAAGTCCTGCTCTCCTTGACAAAGGAGGACAGGTTTGTCCTAATACTGTCCCCGTTGTAATTCTCTGTCAGATCTGAGGGCAAGAAGCTTCAAAATGGGAAAAGGGGTGGGGGTCAATATACATCATGCGATTACTGTATAACTATCATGTTATGATCTTTGAAAGAGTCAGCTATCAGGACTATTCAGTATAGGAAATTATCTGAGCTGCTCTATTTCCTTAACATTACTACATCTTTAAAGGGATAGTAATACTTCAAATTTAAATATCTGCATCTTGTAGGCATTAAAAAAAAATGCCCCCAGTGCCATCTCTCAAACCTTTATGGTTTGAGAGATAATCAGATTTAAAATTCCCCCCTCCCTCCCCTTTCCCTGACATCAACGCTCTAGCTGACTGCAGGGGAATCCAGTCCTGGGACCAGTGGAGGCTCTTGAGCAATGCTGAGATCGCCAGACAGAAAAAGAAATCCTTCACTGGAACGGTCTACAAAGTGTGCCTGGTTTGCAAGCACACTTAGAAAACCAATCCAATAACACAATCTCAGCATTGCTAAGAGCCTCCAGCTCATCCCAGGACTGGATTCCCCTGAGCAATGATGTCAGAGAAAGGGGAGGGAGGGCGGAACTTTAAATATGATTATCTCTCAAACCACAAAGGTTTGCGAGATGGCACTGGGGGCATTGCGCTTATTTGTTTAATGCCTACAAGATGCAGATATTTAAATTTGAAGTATTACGATCCCTTTAAGTCAAGTGTTAGTAATGTCCCATAAGAACTTATAGTTTTGTAGAAGACAAAAAAAATAAGCTTAATGGCGCAAAACCTCTCTCTCAAACCACTATGGTTTGAGAGATATAAGCATTGAAAGTTGCCCCCTCCCTTCTCTTCTCCTGATGTCAGCTGTAAAGCTCACAGTAGGTGATCCCTGTCGACCGACACGAGGAGTCTCTGCAGCAGAGCCGAAATCGCGTTATTGCAAAATAATTACTTCATTGGAAAGGTCTACAAAGTGTGCCTGGTTTGCAGGCACACTTTGTAGACCTTTCCAATTAAGTAATATTTTTGCAATAACACGATTTCAACTCTGCTGCAGAGCCTCCTAGTGTTTGTAGACAGGGATCTCCTGCTGTCTGCTTTACAGCTGACATCAGGATAAGGGGAGAACTTTCAATGCTTATATCTCTCAAACCATAGCAGTTTGAGAGATAGGGTTTGCTACAGTAAGCTTATTTTTTCATCCTCTGCAAAACTATAACAAGTTTTTATGGGACATTACTAACACTTTAAGGATGTTAACAGCCAAGGTTTTTTTTTTTGTTTTTTTTTTTTTTTTAAAACAATGGTATGGATAAACTGCTTTATACATTGGGGGTAATATTTAATCAATATGGATTGGCACACTATTTTTGAGTATCAGATCTTCTGTTTACTGTGATTGTAATGCCGGCACAGTGTAACCCTTTGAGTGCCAGAGAGGTATGCAATGGAAATGAGTGGCATACTCCTCAGGCACTCAAAGGGTTCCCCTATACATTACTTTAATACTTGTGTTATGTGTGTTTTTTTAATCATTTTTACAGGTACTACTTGAACAACAGATGAAGACGGAAGAGAGGAAGACAGAAGAGAAGATGATGAGAAGGAAAAAGAAGGAAGAAAGAAAACTGAAGATGACGGACAGTAGCTGACTAGGGTGCTGAAGACCACTATGGACATCAGGATTAAAAGGTGTTTTTTTGCAAAGGATTTTTTGTAACTTAGTTGGGTTAACCCTGTAAGTGCCAGTGGGCTATGCATACCCCACTGGCACACATAGGTTTAATTCTACTAACATTTGACTTTTTTTCCTCCCCCCATACTTTTGATGCACTTATATGGGACTTAGGGCCCCATCAATACATCTTATGGTCACTTAGGGGTTTTTTTGGATTTTTTTCCCCCTTTCCATTCCGACATCAGCAGGTTAAAACATGCGTTTGGGGACTCTGCACCAAAAAGAGTGGGTCTAGATTTTTGCTGATAAACTAGGATCCATTAATGCATGTTTCCGCATAACGTGTGGAATTGAATAGGAAACTAGCTGTAGATTAAATGCTTTTTAATGGGTTCAAATGGGAACCAACTTTAGCGCCCAACGTGCGTTTTTTTCTGCAGGTATTTGTTCATAGCACGGTAAGCAATTACATTTCCAGTGCTTGGAAAAATGCTAGTCTGTGTGCTTTTTTTTGTTTTTTTTTTTAGTGACAGGGGTGGACTTTTGAATCAAGGCCTTTCAAAATGACAAATGATTTATCTGCAATCTGGGATATCCTATGAAACAGTACTCTCTCAGACTTCTAGGAATGCAGTTTGAAACTGATGCTTTAGTGCCTCTAAAGTGACAGTAATACATCAAGTTAATTTCCAAGTCTTCTTTACAACACATAGCACTATATTTATTACTTGCATCACAGATCCTCTAAGTCTGGTCCGGATGAAGCACTACGAAGGACAATCTTCAGTAGCAAAAGGAAAATCCTGCCCTTCTTTGTCAAGGGGTCCAAAGTTTTCCATATACTTCCTGAAGATTGTCCTGCACTGCATCCATCCGGTCCCACAACCAGATTCCACATATAAGGGGAGGTGGCCAGAAGGGGTGGGAGGGGCATCCTTTCAACTTGAATAGAGCTTCAACTACAGATATGTAAGTAATGATATATAGCGCAATGTGTTATGAAAACATTACAGAATACCCAGACACTTAATTTAATAGAGGTATTACTATAATTTAAGTAACTGCACTGATTGTATATGATACTACACAACAATTCAAACTACAAATTAACATTTTGTCATGACCGATTCCATTAATAGTTTGCTCAGACATTATCATTAGCTCCAGAGAGATATCCAACGCATTGAGTTGCATATCTCTGGCACACAAAGGTTTAAGAATTTTTTACCGGCTCTTAGATTGGGATCTAAAGTAAATGTTATTTTTGGGGGAGAATAAGGACATTCCTCCACCCAATTCTTGTTTCAGTTCCTGCCTTAATATTTGTTCCTGGAGCAATAAACATAATTTCCCCCTAACATTTATTGATAAAAAAGCAAGCATTCCTGATGTTTTCATTAAAAAATATTTTAATTCTATACAATAGAGATTCTTAAAAAAATAAAGAAACGGTATTCAGAAATCTAAAACAAAAATAACTTCATCTGATCATGAAAAGCACAGTCTGTTTTGAAGGGTTGAAAGATGCTGATGCATGTTCACATATGAAGTTCTTAGACTGCCATATTGGTGGTAAGGAGCAACACAGCTGATGAATGAATAAACCATCCAATAGAGTTGAAGGCATTATCATCTGGCTGTCACACCTTCTTGGGGACATTGGTGATGATGGGTTTGGGTCGTGTTTTAAAGATAATCTTTTTCTTAATCAATGCAGTCACATCATATCTTGTGTCTGCCTCCCCTGTGGTCTGTTCTGGTTCCTGCAGGGGGGCCCCGCTGCTCTTTACCAATACCGCAAAAGGCTTCTCTAGTCGCACCACCTTCCCGTACAGAATGTGATGTCCAATGATCAGCAGTGGGACACCCTAATGATAGAAAAAAAAAAAAAGGAAACAAAAAAATCATACAACTGGCATTTCAGTATGCTGTGGATCAGTTTTTTCAATTGTGGATCACATGATCAGAAAGCAAAGTTTGTGAGTGTCACATTATTTATTTATTTTTTTTTATTGATAAAGGGAATATAACCTGTCAGCCATTCAAAAATATGGATTTAGCTATTGAACAAATCAATTACAATACTGATAATATTTACAGGACTAGCAGTCAGTTAGCCCTTACTTACTGGTCTACTATTTTGTGTGTTCTACATAATTAGGTTTTTCTTAAAAATCTCAGGTGGGCCGCACTTTGGACTCCCATGCTGTAGATGTACACTGTAACTTGTCTCAGGCTTCCTAACAGTGGAACATTTAATTATTTAAAATATCCCTAAAATTGCTCAGTCGCTTTATGGAATGAAAATGACAGACACTGAGTAGGAGAGCATGACTGACATCTTGTGGTTCAGTTAATTATGACAACCCACCAGAGGGAACTTTAGCAGGTACAGGAATTATCAAAGAAACCATTTGCCTTAACCCTCTGAGTGCCAGAGGGGTACGCAACACATTGCTCTACCCCTCTGGCACTCAAAGGGTTAAAATGTCAGCCTATTTGAGGGAGTCAACTTATGGACCTCTGGCTCTTGATATACAACAATGGGACTTGAGGTCCAGCAGCTAGAGATATGCAAGTAGCACATCCCAGATATACAACACTGACTAGGCTGTTCCATGGCACCGTTAAAGTGACAGTACACTATTAATGAAAATATACGGTGTAGGGTTTTTCCTACTGGAGTAAAACAATGGTATTCCCAATGGCTTTTTGGATATGCTTCTTTCAAGAATTATTACAGAGTTAACTTGTAATTTTTATGACATCTTGGTTTCAATATCTTTTGCTACAATGTGGAACTGTTGTTACAACCATCTATGGAAAACGGTCAAAGACTACAACTCCCATCATCAACAACCTGCTGCCGGCAGGTAAGTGATGAAAGGAGTTATAGTCCCCAGCAGATGGAGAGCCAAAGTTTGTCTAACACCGTCCTAACAGTTTGCCTATATATGACACAAGTAAGACAACCTGTCAACTTCAGACAATTCCACCTTAATGACCAGCTGCACGGCCGGCAGTTAAGGACCACAGAGCTTTTTTTTTTTTTTGCTAAATGGATTCAGGGGTCCCCGAGCGGCATGCAACTGTGCAGAGACCCCTGAATTCTGTGATGCGCCAGGACCGTCATGGGTCCTTTATGCAAGTTTATCCATGTCGGTCCTGGCACATCATGGGTCCTTAAGGGGTTAAAGAGATAGTAATATTTCATTTTTGGCTAAACATATCATCAAAATAGATAAAGTAGTCAAAATTCCTGAACTTTTTATATACTGTACATTTAACTCCTTTTTATTGATTTATTTCTCCACTTCATTGCTTCTCCCTCTGGATGTCTAGAGTGGTAGGAGCCATGATTCAACTGTATAGGACCAGGGACCATGGGGTTTAACTTTGCTTATGTTAAGAGGCAGCGCACTAAGAAAAACCTCTGTAGGCAGATCCTCAGCTACATATGACAATTCGTTCCACCCCTTTAATGTTTAACACCCAGGGAAATCTGCCAAGTGAGTCTGTCAGATTTGCATTAAAACTAAAAAAATAAATTTAAAGCTACATATCAAACTATGGTTTTAAATAAAGATGTCTAATAAATATAGGTGTTATTGAAATCTTTCAAAATCACATTTCAAAGTGACAATTCCACTTTAATCTACAACTACCAGCTGAAGCAAAAACATCCACCTTGTAATGTTTTGAAAAAAATGCAAAAAGGTAGCTGTTTTACACAACTGCTCTACAGAGGCATGAATTTTGTAAGCTCAGATCACAGAGTACTCTTTTAGAGAGAACGGATAAAACAAGAAACCGGTTTTGACCCATCACACATGCTTGTTTGATGGTGGACTTAATCCAAGTCTCCAGGGTTTTTTTTTTTTTTTTTGGGGGGGGGGGGGTTAATGCTAGACACCTTCCGAGTCCCTCTGCAATGACAAATAGGGTATGACTTTTTTGGAATTATTTTAGACTCCACATTATATATAGTGTGTGTATAGTTCTTGTTCCTTGATGTTTGTCGGTATGGGGGCAGCGAGATGGGATGACAAGCTCCTGATTCAAATTAAATTCAGACACCAATTTTGGTGAAAGCCCACTCTTCATCTGAAGCTGCTTTGTCAGGAAAAATATTAGGAAAGGAAACTCTCTGGATAAGAAGGTCATTCTGCACACAGAAAAAGGGCTAGCACAAGTAACAATACAGAAGTGGCCAAAAATAGTGACTATTTAGTTTGTTGCTCCAGGGACTATAAAGTCATACTACAAAAGCAGAGAAACAGAGTATTTCTCAGAACAGGAGACCCACTAGTGAGGCACACATGACCACATAAAATATGAAAAAATTCTTTATTTTGTATCAAAAAAAAAAAAAAATGACATAATGGCTCAATAAAAACCAATTAAAAACACACAAAGTCTGTAAGTATCAAACATGTAGCACTGTATATATCACAAAAAAGTACACATACAATATAATGTGGTCAAATGAAATCACCCCTGACTAATTCAAAGTATCTAGTATCACATGAAAATCCAAGAGCCCCAACAAGGAGCTAGAATATCCTGACCTACACTAAAGTGCTGTATGCATACACAGTAATCAGGCAATACAAAGGAATAATTGAGCCCCATCAAGGGAACATACCCAGTGTAGTATGGAAAAGGAAGACTGATACTTATCAGGTGACAAACAAAAGCATAGACCATGATGGGAAGTGAAAGATGCTACATGGAGCTCAACATGCTGTACCGAGTCTGTTGAAAGCATCTTTCACTTCCCATCGTGGTCTATGCTTTTGTTTGTCACCTGATAAGTATCAGTCTTCCTTTTCCATACTACACTGGGTATGTTCCCTTGATGGGGCTCAATTATTCCTTTGTATTGCCTGATTACGGTGTATGCATACAGCACTTTAGTGTAGGTCAGGATATTCTAGCTTCTTGTTGGGGCTCTTGGATTTTCATCTGATACTAGATACTTTGAATTAGGTGTGATTTCTTTTGACCACATTATATTGTATTTGTACTTTTTTGTGATATATACAATGCTACACGTTTGATACTCACATACTCTGTGTGTTTTAATTGTTTTTATTGAGCCATTATGTCATATATTTATTTTTTTTTTATACAAAATAAAGATTTTTTTCATATTTTATGTAGTCATGTGTGCCTCACTAGTTGGTCTCCTGTTCTGAGACCTTGTAAGAAGGTCATTCTGACAAACTGTGCCAAAAGGTATCACCATAAGGAATACAGGCCCATATTCATAAAAGCAAACTGGAGTTATACTGGAGTAAACCAACTGCACCATAGGGGATAAATACAAATTCCTTTTAAAGTAAATTGGACTTTCAGCTCCTTGAATGCTAGAGATGTCTCTAATGCATTGCAAAGCAATGCACTGAAGACCTCTAGCATTCAAGGTGTTAAAAAGTGATATTCAAATGCAGGGGAATTTAGGAATTTGTATTTATCCCCTATGGTGCAACTGGTTTAACTCCAGAATAACTGCAGTTTTCTCATATTATATATAATATCCCCTATTTTTAGAATTATCTAACAAATGGAAACAGATGTGTTTGAATGGTTCCTTTTTAAATGCTTTCAACATAGTGGCAACTACAGCATCAGAAAACCCTTTACACTGCAATATGCTGGCCTCAGGCGCTATGCCATCAATGCTAGTATGTCTGCTTGGAATAACAGTTGTTGGGAAAGTAAGTCTGGAAAGGGAGGTAGACTCCATGGTTCACCTGGTGCTAGGTTGAGCATAATCTGTGTAAAATGCTTTCATTGGCCAGTTTGGTGCAACAAGTGTCACAGGAGCTTTGTGGATCTTTATTTTCCAGTTCTCTCAGAGTACCAGAGGAATTGCGGGTAACATGCATGCCATATTGAATTTCCACAGTATCCCCAATGCATTTACGGCCAATGCTAGAGGAGATCTTGTTCTCATACAGAAAAGTAATCTTTCAGTTGCCTCTCATTGACGTATGGCATTCCCCATCTATTTGTTAAGAATTCAAACATGGTTCGTTGAGTTCCCATTTTCCTGGATCCAATTTTTGCAGAGTTTGAAATTCTGCTTCTATGTTGCTCCCACATGGGCTGTAGAAAGCAGAGATTGTAGGCACAGGGTTTTCCTCCTATTCTATTATTCCAACATGGCCCTGCTCCTGATGCCACAGGGACATTTTATGTAAATGTTGTCTCCTTTGACTGAAAGTGAACTGGCTGGTGTCACAGTAACTCAGTCCAGCGAAATACTGCTCGAAGGTCCAGCACATTAGTGTACAGACGGGTCTCCTGCTTTGACCATGTTCACAGTACACAGCTTTCTTGAAAAACTGCACCTCATACAGTTAGACTGGTGTCCAATTTTACTACCAACTATTCCAGTACAGAAAAAGGCTTCTTTCCCGTCACAGAACTAAAGTTTGTCCAGCATAATAGGATCATCCATGCGCCCACTGACTTACCTGACATGACAACTCATTTGCAGAAGTTATGTATGTCTCTGTTCACGTATACATCACTTCTGTTCACATGGTGATCTCAGCAAAGGTATGTACCCAACCACAAATGCACTGTACATTTGTCTCTTGATCAACAGTCCTATCGAACAAAATAAGATCCTGCATTCGGGTGTTTGTCCAAGTTTAAGCTTAAAGGGATAGTACTGTTTCACAATAAAAGCAGCTCCAATTATTCTTCATAGTATTTGGGCCATGGAGTGTGTTATTTCAATCAGAGTTTTAGTCCAAGAGTAATTGAATGATAAAGTATCCCCCTGCCGCACCTTTTACTGATGTAACACTGCTCAACTCAGAAACAGAAAGGTGTTGTCCAGATGGCTTGCAGAGAGGGACAATCCTTCAGATAGCATAAGGGGAAAAACCTGACAAGGGGGCAGAAGATTGTCCCTTGCTGTGAGCCTTAAGACCAGATTCCACATCTGAGGGAAGGTGGCTTACACTAGGTAAAAGGGGAGGGAGGGGGAAACTTTATCATTCAATTATTCTTGAACTACAACTCTGACAGTATTGATATAACACTCTCCATGGCCCAAATACTATGAAAATTAATTGGAGTCGCCATTATTTTGAAACATTACTATCCCTTTAAATTAAAGTTATGCCAAGGGGATAGATTGTTATAAGTACTGACAGACCAGGTCTAAGTGTGGAAGGGGGGAACCTCGAGTACCCATCCCTTACAATATAATAACAATGAAGTCCATGTGGAGTAAAAGAAAGGGAAACTGCCTGTTTCTCAGGACGCAACTAGTTTTTATAATGTCATAACATGAATACTAGTTCAGTAACGGGGAAATCTTGCGACTTCCACCAGACAGGTATACACATTTTGGCTGTGTATAGAAGGTGAAAAAACAGTCTATTCTCATGATGGAAGGTTGTGTAAAGTTTATCAGCATGTATTGGGGAGCAATGACAAGAGATATACCTAAAACATATTACATAGTTGTGAGATACTGACAACAGTATGTTTTTTAGTGGGGACAGGACCACCAAATATGTAGTAAAGAGCCTATATTTTCCTCACATCTCCAACAGGCTTGTGAAATATCGGGATAAAATATAGAAGTGATGTGAGCCACAGAGTAAATCCTGTTTGTGTAGGCAAGTTATCAAAAAGTTGTGGGTTTATCTATAGTGTAAGTAGTCGGATGGCTCCAAATTCCATTTTTCCTGTTCTACTGAGAAAGGAGTGATATTGCTCATGTGGACCAAATGTGATATGAGCGGTTTCCAAGGAGAAAGTCTGGATTGTAGAGAACGACTGGATAGGTGAGTGAAGAAGAAAAAAAAAAATAGGACAAATAGTAATTTGTTAACCACAATAATTTTCAAGAGGTCATGTTTTCATATCCAAGAATATAAATTTCTACCACCTTCCAAGGTCAGCATGAATTTTGAATAAAAGGGGAATGTAATATATTAAAAATGTAAGTCTGGTTTAGAAGTGAGATGTATGCCAAGGTGTGTGTGTATGTTTTTTTTTTTTTTTAATACTATGGGCCCAGATCAGATGGAACAGAGCCTTGTTTTGCAAACAAGAGATAGCTTGCGGGGACAAATTAAGGTTATATGGTATAGGTCAGTGGTTCTCAGCTCCTGCCCTCAGGACCCACTAACAGGCTGAGATTTGATGATTTCCTTATTAGAGCACAGGTGAGTTAATCAACGTGAATGAGCCTCTGATCACCACACCTGTGGCTCTAGCAGAGAAATCCCTAAGTCCTGGCCTGTTAGTGGGTCCTCAGGGCAGGAGTTGAGAAACACTGGTATAGGTCATTGAAGAAATGCTGGAAGTCCCTCACAATAGATGGGAAATATCTGACCAAAGTGTCATTAGGGTCCAAAATTTGATTGACTTGAAAACTAGAAGGTGTTGTTGATTCAGTTGTTGTGCCAGTAACATCCCACATTTATTACTGTGCTCATTACATTTACAAGGGAGTGTGTCATGTAAGAAGAGTGATTGATGGGTATTAGAAGCATAAATGTCTGCATGTGTAACAGGAGTATCAGCCACATTCCCCTTCAGAAATAGCCACATAACCTCAGAATCAGATCTAGTATCCAAAACTTCCATGGCAAAGTCTTTGTGCAATAAAATAGCTATCCCACATTTTGAGCAAGCAGAGCTGAAAACTGAACTAGAAACTTCTATGTCCACATTTAAGATGTTTTATTCTCTATGAAAATTGGTTTCTTGTAGAAGAACCACTTAAGCTTCCCATCTCAGACACTCTCTGTACATTATACTACATTTAAAGGGTGAGTTTAACCCCTTAGCATTAAGGAGGACCAGTTTAATAGGTACAACAGTACCTGGAGAGAGTAAACGTTACATATTTTAATGAGTTATCTATTACAGTAACACATAAACCTACAGTGAAAAGAGCTTTTCCAAAATGGAGAAATAACAAGCTAAGAACAGCAAGTCAGTTGGTGGCCCAATATTACTAATCTTTATTTATATAGCGCCAACTTATTCTGCAGCGCTTTACAATAGGGGATAGATATAGAGAGATATTAAATAGTACAAATCACATGTAGAGAACAGAAGGATCAGAGGGCCCTGCTCGTGAGAGCTTATAGTAGAGGGCACCTTATAAGCTATATGGAAATTAGTTAGAACAGCAATTGCATGTGTGACATAACCAGGATGTGTAGTTGTCCAACTACAGATTGTGCCCTAATAGGGGAGGCCACCATACAACAAATAGTATATACAAGGGTCATTAACACCAGACAACAGGTGTTCCTGGAGTTATAGTTGTTTTCACTGCATACTTGCCAAAATGTGAAATACCGGGATAGCAATATTTTCAAAAGATAACATGGTATGTAAGAGAAAATGTAGCATGTGCACTTCCCTTTGAAAGGGAAACGAGGTGAAGTTCTCATGCAGCCCAGAGAAAGATTTTAAAAACTAATGTGGATGTGAGTAACAGAAACAGGAAAAAAAGCAAAAGAAAGATAAAGCATAATTAGATACAAAACAACCAGAGCAAAGTCACTATTTAGGAGACCAATCACAAGCTCCAAAGGATCTCTTTTTTGGAAAATAGGATGCCCTCTGTTTTTGGGAACACTGGAACAACCATGTATGGATAAGGAGTCATCAGTATCTTGAATAGGTACCGATAATTTCCTGTGAATTCAAATCCCATACTATCAAAGGAAATGGTAATACTCAACATTAAGGGATATGTTGAGCACAGTGGGCATAAGTTAATGATCTAAACAGGCATTAAAGATGCAAGATGTGTTGCATTTAGTATTTAGTTTGAATTGTGTGTTTATTTACTTTGGTTAATTTGGATCATTAGTGCTTAAGTTTGTATTTGGCTTGTTTTGGTTTCTGCATAGTGTGCATAGGTGTCTATTTGGGTGTAGCTGGTAACTGGTTTCATTAGATTAGCATAAGAAAAGGCTTGGCTCGCTTCGTTAGCGTATCAACTGCAGTAGGTGTATTTATAGGAGGTTTCAACTCTGTGAGTTTACTCTGTAAGTAGTTTGCAGCCAGACACAAGTGCAGCAGACAGACAGAAGTGTGTAGTTTCAAAAACTGCAGTAGTTTGAAAACGGCAGGAGTTTGGTGAAGGCATTGGTTTTGTCAGTTTGGTGAGTAACTGCTTTAATTCTAAGATGTCTGGTTTGGTGCAGTGTAACACTTGTCTGGCTGTTGTGTTCCGCAGTACTCTCTGGAGTTTGGGGTGTTGTCCAGTATGTTTGCATCTGTCCACATTGTATGGTGAAATTTCCAGGCTGCAGTCTTTGGTGTGTTATCTGCAATCAAAAGAAGTGAATCTTTCCCAGCTAGAGTGTGAAGTCAAGCAACCATGTAATCCACCACCGCAGCCCCAACGGCCCATGAAGAGAAGGGCTGTGTGGAAGACAGTTGGTTCCGGGAGGTTGAGAGTTGTGGAGCAGAAGCACAACACTGTTGGTATTTCGGTGTGTAATCCCTTTGGTGTCCTGTCTGAATTGGAAAGTGAGATTTCAGAAGATAAAAGCACAGATACTCAGGTACGGGATGTTGTGAGTCCCAAAGGAGAGAATTGTAACAAGCAGTCAGGAGCAGAAAATGGACTTAAAAAGAAGAGAAAGCATCTCCTTGTTGGTGACTCGATTGTTAGAGGTGTTGCTTTAGGGCAGAATGAGGATGGACTGAAGGAGGTGAGATGTCTTCCTGGTGCTACTGCAAGCAGGGATAAAAGACGCATCTCAAATATTGTCAAGGCTGCAACAAAGGAGACTGAAGTTGATCTGATCATTCATCTCGGTACAAACGATTTGTCCCAGAAAAGTGTTGAAGAGGTGAAAATGGAATTTCAAAGTCTCAGCCTGGAGCTGAGCAGAATGACAGACTCTATCACTTTTTCAGAGATTTTGCCAGTCCGCTCTGAAAATAGTAAGAGACTTCGTATCCTGGAGTTCAATGGTTGGCTAAGACAGTGGTGTAAAGAAGAAGGTTTTGGATTTGTCAGTCACAGTGTTAGAAGGTGGAGTTGTAAAGAAATGTTCAAGAGAGATGGTCTGCACCCGTCACACAGAGGAACTGAGGTACTTGGAGAAGAGTTCAGGTGTTTCTTGGAGAGGCATTTAAACTAGATGGAGGGGGCAGGAATTTCATTGAGAAGATTGATTTCTGTCCCCGAACAGTTTTGGTGAACCAGGGTTCTGAGTTTGTTAGTGTGATAGATACAGATGTTGGTGCACAGGAAGTTGCTGGTGCTTTACATACAGATGTTGGTGAGGTAGATGATGGTGCGGTAGATAGAGTTGTTGTTGGTGATAAATGTAATGTTCTTCGTGTAATGTGTACTAATGCTCGCAGCTTAGGCAACAAGCTCAGCGAGCTAATATCAATAGTTTGTAGAGATGACTTGGACTTGATTGTAATAACAGAGACATGGTTCAGGGACTGTAATGACTGGGAAATAGCCATTCCGGGATACACGTTGTATAGGAAAGATAGGGCTGAGAGAAGAGGGGGTGGGGTAGCCATTTATGTTAAAGATAGCATAAAATCCACAGCGATCCAGAATTCATGTAAAGAGTTGGAGACTCTCTGGATCTGTCTGCAGAATAAAAAGGGATCAGTTACAAGAATAGGTGCAGTCTACAGGCCTCCGGGGCAATCTGAAGAGCAAGACAACATGCTAGTGGACGAGATTACCCAAATGGCAGTAAAGGGAGATATAGTAGTTATGGGAGACTTCAACATGCCTGATGTTGATTGGAATATCCCTTGTGCGTCCACATGTAGAAGTAGGAGCATCGTAGAAGCCCTGACGGGGATGTCCCTAAAACAGCTGGTGAAGGCGCCAACTAGAGGGGACAATATCCTAGACTTAGTATTCACAAATGGAGACCTGGTATCTGAGGTGAAGGTGGGAGAAAATCTAGGTTCCAGTGACCACCAATGTTTGTGGTTCGGAATCCAGACTGACTACGAGAAATCCCATTCTGCAACCAAAGTATTGGACTTTAGGAAGACGAAGTTTGAGGATATGGGAGAATATGTAAAGAAAGAATTAAAAGGGTGGGATAAAACACCGAGAGTGAGTACTCAGTGGAAGACACTCAAAGAAGTCCTCTTAAAGGCAACAAGATTACATGTTAGACAAATTAGCAAGAGGAAAAGAAAGAGAAATCCACTATGGTTTACTAGAGAGGTAAGAGCTATAGTGAAAGATAAAAAGTCTGCCTATAAGAGATATAAAGAGACTGGAAGTGAAGCGGACAGAGAAGGGTATAAAACTATACAGAAGAAGACTAAACAGATGATAAATGCTGCTAAAGCCTCAAAAGAGGAAGAAATGGCCAAATCTGTTAAGAAGGGGAATAAAACCTTCTTCAGATATATCAGTGACAGGAAGAAGAAAAACTGCGGGATTACAAAAATTAACAACGGAAAAAAATCAGTATATAGAAGAGGAAAAGGCGGTCGCTGACCATCTGAATAACTACTTCTGCTCAGTTTTTTCAGATGGCGGCCCTCATAATCAGAAAATGGCTCTAGTTGTATAATTTTAGCCCCAGTGTTTTCAGAGGCCGATGTTCTAGAGGAACTTGTCCGGCTAAAGTCAAATAAAGCGATGGGTCCGGATGGAATCCACCCTAGAGTTCTTAAAGAACTCCAATCTGTCATAGTTGGCCCCCTGACTAATCTGTATAACCAGTCCCTTCTTACGGGAGAAGTTCCTGATGATTGGAGAATGGCCAATGTTGTACCCATTCACAAGAAGGGTAGTAAAGAAGAAGCTAGTAACTACAGGCCAGTCAGCCTGACATCTGTAGTGGTAAAAATGATGGAGACTCTTCTAAAGAAGAAGATAATTGACCATCTAACAAAAAACAACCTGATGGACCCAAACCAGCATGGCTTCACTGAGGGCCGATCCTGTCAGACTAATCTCATTGATTTCTTTGACTATGTAACTAAAGTGCTGGATGAAGGTGGTGCTGTGGATATCGCCTACCTGGATTTCAGTAAAGCTTTCGATACAGTTCCCCATAAAGAGCTGATAGATAAATTATCAAGAATTGGACTTAACCCCTGGATAGTTCAGTGGATCTGCAGTTGGCTGAAGGACAGAAACCAGAGGGTTGTTGTTAATGGAGTGTATTCTGAGCAGAGACTGGTTACAAGTGGAGTGCCACAAGGATCTGTTCTGGGCCCTGTTCTGTTCAACATGTTTGTAAGTGACATAAGGGAAGGCTTGGCAGGGAAGGTTTGCTTGTTTGCTGATGACACAAAAGTGTGTAATAGGGTTGATGTTCCAGGAGGTGTCTGTAATATGGAGAATGATTTGGCACTATTAGATAAGTGGTCAAAACAATGGAAACTTCAGTTCAATGTTTCCAAATGTAAAATAATGCACTTGGGGAAAAGAAACCCTCAATCTGACTATCGTATTGGCAGTTCTGTGGTAGCAAAGACTTCAGAAGAGAAGGATTTGGGGGTGGTCATCTCTGACAGCCTCAAGATGAGTAACCAATGCAACCAGGCGGTGGGGAAAGCAAATCGTATGCTTGGCTGCATAGCTAGAGGTATAACAAGCAGGAAGAGGGAGATTGTGATCCCTCTGTATAGAGCTCTAGTGAGACCACATCTGGAATACTGTGTACAGTTCTGGAGGCCTCATCTGCAAAAGGATATAACTAAAATTGAGCGGGTTCAAAGAAGAGCTACAAAAATGGTGGAAGGTCTAAAGCATAGAACTTATCAAGAACGACTCAGAGATCTAAATATGTATAGTCTGGAGGAAAGAAGAGAAAGGGGGGACATGATTGAAACCTTTAAATATGTTAAAGGACTGAACAAGGTTCAGGAGGGAAGTGTGATTAATAAGAATCTGAATACAAGAACAAGGGGGCACAATCTGAGGCTAGTTGGAGGAAAAATCAAGAAAAACATTAGAAAATATTATTTCACTGAAAGAGTAGTAGAAACTTGGAACAAACTTCCAGCAGAGGTGGTTGATAAATCCACAGTAACACAGTTTAAACATGCCTGGGATAAACATGTATCTATCCTAAGATAACAATAAAGGAATACTAAAGGGCAGACTAGATGGACCAGGTGGTCTTTTTCTGCCGTCAATCTTCTATGTTTCTATGTTTCTAAGATGAACAAGAAAAGATCACTGAAGTGAGAGGTGAGTGAGCTGATGGGTCCAGCTTTTTGCAGTATAATTGACAGAGACTGAATGTAGACCGCAAACCAGGTCTCGCTGCTTACATATTTTTAGACTTCAAAATGCGGTGTGTATGATTAATCTTAATTTTGTCCTCAGGAAGCTTGAGCACAGTTACAAAAATTAAGTACAAGGTAGGTATGAGAGCCCGAGGCAGTGATCCCTGTATCTCGAGGTTACTGTGCCTTTCACAATTCTCCAAATTGTCTAGTTGGTATCAGAGGAAAGTAATGGTATCTTACTGAAATAGCATGTATTGGTGAATATTTTCTTGTTGGATAAGACTTCCTGGGTCTCTTCCATGTCCTGACTCTTGAGACCATTTTTCCTCAGTGAAATCTCAGCTTTCAACAAGTCTTATTTTGAGAAGTAAATCCTTCACATCATTTTTTGTGGGTACATATTTAATAACTTTTGTCACAAATCTCAAAAGATTAAGACCAGAGAATTCTTTGTGTTTTCCTCACTCTGATGTCTTATCCGACCTCAGGGTTTGACAAGTCTGCAATATCGCACCCGGATAGCCAAACAAACAAAACAAAAACAAAACAAAACACAATTTCCTGATTTTCGACCCCTGCAGACAGGCCCCATGGCAAGTAGATGAAATTCACAGTGTAGTGTAGTCTGAACAGGATCAGATGCAAATCACTATTAAGCCTAAGTAATTTTGTGCTTGAGGAGGAGAAAATCAATGTGCAGCCATATTGGGATTGAACCAAATCATGCCCCACCTTAGGATCAATTTTAATCTGATGCATCCCACACCCTCTCTCAACCTATAGGACATAAGTAGAAATAATTGAGCTAGGTTGTTCTTTGGAGATGAAGAATACCAGAAACATATACCAAAGCATGGACAGATTCTCTAGCATATCCAAAACTTCAAATAAAAAGATAAAATGAAAGTAAAAAATCTCTATAATGTCTTTGTATTTCCTCCTAAAAAGGACACATTAAACACTAAAGGGTAAAGACAACTGTCATGGTATATGGAGTCAACAGAGGCTTTTCTTAAAGTGCCTTGCCTCCTAAAAGAAAAAGGTTAAACCACATGGTCCGTGTCCCCCACGGGATGAGTAAGAAAGTGGTACAATTATAAAATAATTGTACTGGCCTCCCACCTCTTTGGTAAAGTGTAGATCGCCCATCAGATTGCCAGCCAGTCCGTCCTGCCTTCGAGATTCTATCTCCCCCTGTAGTTCCATAAGAAGCCACTCAGCCAGCTGCCCATCAGCATTCCTGCAGATCAGTTACAACACATGTAATAACCAAGTTTATCAGTGTGTAATAAGCAAGAATTTAACGCTGAGTGCCAGAAGGGTATCTAATACAATGGACATAAATCTGATTCTCAAATGGTTAACAAAGCATATGGTATAATTTGATTTAAATCCAAATTATTTAAATCACTTTTTAGGAAGACAATTTAAATAGTCACTCAGGAAGAGAGGATTTCATCTGTTTTCAACATTAAAGTGAATTTTTACTTTTTTTTTTTGTTTTGTTTTTCAATCGTAAAGGAGAATTATTACTTTGGAGAAAGTTGCTTTTAATGCGTTTAACAGAAGATCTTCCCTAGGAATGTCTCTTTCACATCAAAGCGAAGTCATGTATATCTATAATGTTTTTGCAGTTAAACGCTATTATTATATTAAAAATTCAGCCCTGGTGGGTATGTTATGGCTTGTAGTGGCGAGTAACTTTTCAGGTCTGGCAAGTAGCAAAGGACTTCAAATTTTAAGCCTATATATAATATATATATATATATATATATATATATATATATATATATATATATATTTTATACACACAGGGATTATAATTTTAAGTCCTTTGCTACTAGCTAGACATGAAAAGTTACTCACCACCTGCAAGCCATAACATACCCACCAGGGCTACATTTTCACTCGCCACTGGATAGTGGAAATTTTGAGCCCTGCATATTTTTATATATATTTATTACGCAATTTAAAATTGGGGAAGAGGGGGGAAAAAAAAAAAAAAAAAAAGAACCAAAACACAAACTTTTCTTTAACCCCTTAAGGACCAGCGGTCCCGGGGTGTCTGGTCCTTTAAGGACCAGATAGGCGAGTTAGACGTGCCATGCCACATCACGTGTTCCAGCACGTCGAACGAGGGACAGAGAGATCGCTCCGGTCTTGGAGCGATCAAGTTCAGTCCCCGGTATTACTCACAGCACTCCTGCAGGAGCGCGGTGAGTAAAAGTACGTGACGTACCAGGGCCGTCACTGGTCCTTAAGTGCCGGACCAGCGTATCAGTCCGGGTACGTCACGGGACACGAAGGGGTTAAATCATGATTTTTATCCACTCTCAAGGCAAACACTTATGTATCTAAAACCCACCCTACATAACTTCTCAATTTTAGTCCACAATTTCTACCTCAGGGCATCTCCACCCTTCCAAAACCGAGGTAGCAGGAAGAGCATGTGTTGACATTCCATCAGATGACTAATTTACATCATTGTACATGTTTCTGTGACCGATTCCAGCTGATCTTTAATAACCATACAGCATATTCAATATTCTGCAGTTGCCAGAAAATCTCCTTCTCAGATCAGACTCACACATTGCATCTGCTTAAAAGGCAATTATACCATAGGAATAAGTGATTTAATTCAACAGAGCAGTTTCCTTCATAAATCAGCTATATATAATTTTTTTAACCATTTTTTGATCTTTTGCTAATCACTTTCAGTTTGAACCGGTGAGGTAGCAAGAGGCACTTCGTGAGTGCAATGCTTTGTTTCAGTAACAAATCGCCATGTTGCTTAGGTTTCAGAAAGGCTGGTTCAAAAATGGTTATGAAAAGCACAGTATCCAATGTTTGTAGTTATCATGCACATACATTTGGCAGGTAACATAGGCATTCTAGGAAAATAAAATTATGTATAATGATTTCTCAAATATTACAAAGTAATTTCATTTCAAACAACTAATATAAATATGGGTGCAATTGGTTACATTTATTTTGATAAAAAGGAGGGGGAATCATAAAAGCCAAAAGGGAGGGTCTCTCAAATTGGGAACCAATGGTTTAAAACATGAAAAGAACAATGGACTCCAAATAACCATTCAAACCTGTTGAAGCCTAATGTCTACTGTGAACTAAAGACAGACTAAAAAGAAATTGTTCACAGACAATTGCAAATACGATTAACATTAACAAAATATATAAATATGCACAACTGCTATATAAAGGACTACTAGGTACTTGAGAAGAACAAATAAAGAGCCATTGCTCCTATACTTATCATTCTAGTCTAACATCTACGTCACTCACACTTTTTTTTTATTCTCCTAATGAAAACAGGTTTACACAACATCTTGGTGACTTGTTCTACAGCATATCTTTGAAAACCACAACAATTCACATGTTTGCAGACCACTCAATAACGAAAATGCCATCCCTCCAAAACAGAGACAGACAGACACACACACACACACACACACACACACACCTGTATATATTTATATATTCTGAAGTGTTCCTGGTTCACTTTCAGAGGGGATTGGTTGATCCCCTGCCTCCTCAACTACTGCTTGGTCACCTTGTTTAGGAGGAGACAGTGGGTGAAGGGTAGGGGCCAACCTGTTTGCCATGATAAAGGGGAGTGGCCACAGCCTCATCACCATGGAGGAGAATCCCTGTTCACCATAAAGAGGGGGGCCACCGATGCACATTCCTCTTCGCTATGGCGACACGGACAAGATCGCCACTCAGTTGCCCCTCCCCTTCACCTTGTGGAAAGGGAATGGGGGGGGGGAATCAGACATTGTGGTGGGGCATCAGGGCCTCTCCTGATGCCCACCACCAGCTACTGAACTCCCAGCCAATTCATCTGTGAGAACAACAGAGGTGATGCAAGGGAGCAACAGGGCTACCCTGCTTCCATCCTACCGAACTACCGGGTAGGAGTTGGCGGGATCAGCAAACCTTTTCACGACAATGAGGGAGGATTTCCCGATCAAGCCCACTCCTACTCTGTGCTAAATGCCCAGAAAAAAAAAATCACCACTCCTCTGATGCTAAAACAGTTAATTAATGGGATAGTAATGTTTCAAAATAAATGCAGCTCCAATTATTCTTTATTGTTTTTGGGCCATGTAGAGCAGTATTATGATTCTCTATGATGTGTAGTTCCAGAGTAATTTAATTATAAAGTATCCCCCTCCCACCCGTTTTACCTATTTTAAGCCATCTCTCCTCAGATGCGGAATCTGGAGGGACAATCTTCTGGCTGTGACCATAAGCAAAACCCTGCTCCCCCTTGAAGAAGGAGGGCAGGTTTTTCCATATGCTAACAGAAAATTGTCCCTTGCTGATCCATCTGTACGGTCTTGCTGTGTAGCTTTACATAGGTATAAGGGGCGGGAGTGGGACACTTTATGATTCAATTACTCTGGAACTACACATCATACAGAATGATAACAGTCTACATGACACAAAAACTATAAATAATAATTAGTGCTGCATTTATTTTGAAACATTACTATCCCTTTAAGCTCATCAATGCATCCTACAGCAGGTTGCCTGTACCTCCCCAAGGCCTACAAGGGTTAAATGTGCCTGCCTTTACTTATTCCATGCCATGGAGGAACACTGCATCTGCAAAGAGCTAGTTAGAGATGCTCAAGAGATTGCACCCTGGGTAGGATACTTATCCTATAGAGCCTCATCAATTTGAGGCAGGCTTCTAAGTAGTTCTTTGCAGGAACACTGCATCTCCCAGAATAAATTGCTCTCTTCCCCTCTGTGTGTACATATAACCCATCAGGAAAGGGGAGGAACCAGCATGTTCACTGGGTGGTGGTAAGTTATATAATGAAGGGTAATGTCAAACATACATTGCTTTGTTAACTGGTTCCTCTGCAGCCTCATACACTCCATAATTTTTTAGCAGGTGGGAGTGAGTATCTTTATCATCATAGTTTATAAAGCAACATGTGCAGAAGGCACTCAAGGCTTATGAATGGGGGCAGCTACCCATTTATTCAATGCAGTGACAACTGAATAAATAGGCAACTAGCCCTCTATAGCAGAAGCTAAAGGATGCCGGGTTGTCCTTCAGACGTCGTTCCGGGTCTCTCCCTCTTGACGCCTGATAGGTGCCTTAGGATGCACCGGTCGAAGGATGGCCGGACCAACCAGTCGTCGACTCGGAGAGTCGTAGAAGAACACTTGGGGTCGACTCCACGTCGAACTAGGCGAGCCGAAGAATGTCAACGAGTCTCCAAACGCAGCATTGACTGGCAAAACAGGAACCAGGGGACATAGAGAGTGAATAGCTCTACTCCCGCTCTCAGGCTTCAAGCAAAGTCCACGTTGACGAGTCCGACAGCATACGAATCCCCAAGTTCCAACTCGGTTTCAGATCTGCAGGTAGCTGGCAGCGGACGGTCGATGATACAGGATACTTCACCTGGATAGGCGTCAGAGAGGACGCTTTGAACCACCCAAGAATAAAGACACCAGGATTCCTTCTTAGTTCCAAACAACTAACTCACTTTATTGAGCATAACACAGACTTATATACAGTAGAAGTGGGGCATTGCAGGAGACGTAATACAATCACAGTATAGTAGGCATAATACAGACATAGTAGGCATTATGCAGACAAAGACATAGGTCACAGCAAATTGTAACATGCATCACACAATGTGAGCATTCACAGAGATAATACAATCACAACACCTAATACAAAAGACTACCAACAGAAGGCTCAGGTTTACACAATGGGGCAGACGTGAGTGGATTAATACACAAAGAGCTTGGTTTAGAGTGAACAATTAAGCAAAAGGGCTTGAGATGTTGCAATACACATCTTGGTACAATGGCCAAGTGTTGAAGCAATTCGACAGCTAGTTCGCATCTTCGGCTTCAACCCTGGCCAACCAGATCGCACAGTGGGTCTGCTGGATGACCAATCCCTTAGCCGCCTACTTTAGTCCATGTTAGGTCTATGGGAAACCTTGAAACGTCTTGCTCAGGGACTCCACCCATCAAGCGTCGACCCACTGTGCCCGCCACAGAGTGTTCAACGCAGTGTCGACTATACGAACACCAAGGCGGAGGACCTTCGACTGGTTGTCGTCGAAAGTGTAGCCCAGTAGTGTATTACACAGTCCCTCTGAACCAGCAGCTACTCTTCAATTCGCCAACGCTTGCAAGCAAGGCAGTCTATGTGTTTTCAGTCTCTCTTCTAGTGCTGCCTGCTGATAATGTGTATAAATATCCTTGTGGTTGGAGATAATGGATCCGTTACACCCTCTTACAGAAGCTTTTAGTGCCTCTTTCATTATAGTTGAAAACTACAGTTTGCTGAGTGCATTGTCACATGCTTGAAGAAGGATATTGCATGGGCCGCAAATTATATGCGAGTAAGTGTGAGACTGTGTCTATGACAGTACCAGCGGACACCCAGCCTTGGTGTCCCAGTCAATGGTCACTTCTTCCACTATGAGCCACATGGACATCCAACAGCATACCACAACATACCCCAAAACTAGTATCAGGGTAACCAGGAACACACTCTGAATACAGCAAGCTTAACCTCACCAGACAACACCAGTGTAGGTTAAGACAAGAACTCCCTTTATTGAAACAAACCACACATATTTATACTCAAACCTTACATTCAAATACTTGGACAAAGCAGATAAAATAGGGACATAATCCAATCACCATACAGTAAACAAAAGGCCAACAGCAAATGGTCTAACAAATACAATGACTTAGACGTGATTACATTTCACACATAAAAGGGTTGCTGAACTCAGACATTGGACACAAAGACTTGGGGGGCTTGAATGAATCAACACACAGAAGGGGGTCTCAGTACAGTTCACAATACACTGGCTTGAGTAGCTACAATACACATTGAAAGTAACTTTAGGTAAACTCAAATAATTACCCCTAACGGCCCAGTCCCCTGAAAGCAGGTTATTATTTTTAGTCATAGGCATAGTTGTCCGCCAATATAACATCCAAAAGTTCTACATAACAATATTAACTCTAATAGTCTTAAAACTAGTCAAAACAGTCCACAGAATCTGTAGGAAGGGGCTGGCCCCGCCAAAAGCCCGGTGGTTCCTGTGACAGTGTCCTTTTATCTTATCCTGATTATGCACCTCTTTCACCAGAGAAGGAAGCAGGAATTCTGCCACATTCATTCTGTAGGTAACAGAAAGTCTCATGCAAAGACATGCAGAGCAATGATATATTGTTTACAGTAAAGTTCATAAAAAAATATAATGTAAAGCATCTCTCATTATTATGTCTATGCCCACGTATGTGCATAAGCCTCATATGTTTGCCTGTGCATGGACAAATCAGTATACAGAGAATGTGTTTCAGCAGTTCTACACATAGGTATACTATGACCAGATCACAATTTTAATGCAGGTCACTTATTAAATTTTCATTCTTCAGTGCCGCAGAGGAACCAGTGCAGCCATGTAGTTTTTCATTAGTAACCCACATTAAAAATGCTATCTGGTCACAATAGATGTGTATGTACACAAAGACTGTAATTGTACTAAATTCTTTTGAAAATGTTGGAGGGCATGTAGCCCTGTGGGATGACAATTTCATAAGCATCCTGTATTAAAGCGAAGTCTGGTCACCTTAATATAAGTGAAATCTTCAGTTTTCTCCCGATGAGGAAAATACATAATAACATAGAACAGTGATACCGTTATATAACTTATCTTGCGTCCAGATGGGGGACACAGGGATCATGGGGTAAAATGCTCTCCACAGGAAGCCAGACACTTAGTAATTAATAGCTATTGCCACTGAAGTCCTCCCTCTCGTACGCCTATTTTACCCTCCCGCAGTTACCTGACAGCCTATTTTCTTAAAGTTATCTTCTGTAAAAGCATGCTTCTAGTAAATGGGATTGAAATCAGTCTCTTTCTAAGAAGAGGGGGGGGAAAAAAAAAAAAAAAAAAAAGGCAGTTGACCAGTTCTTGAGCCACAGTGATCTTGCTGCTACTGACATATCTGAGCAGCCATTAAGACAATTTCTCAAACTGCCTCACTACAGAATGAATTAGCTTTGTGTATCAGGCTGCACGTAGTCAGTCTTCTTTGGATTCATTATTTTGCAAATTTTCAACCTGAGAAACTATGGTTCTTCCTGTCCATGTTACCACAAATGGCAATTTCCAGTACCAGAACATATCTTTATAGATTATTCATGTGTTCCATACATCAGATCCTTTACAGCTGTTGCATTTTGCACTGAGATAGTTGTATGTGTTGATAATCTGTGGAATGACACATCTACTTAATCACAGAAACTACTGCACACACTTACCGTAACTTTGAGGTGCTCCAATCAATGTATCACATGCAATCCTCCAAGTATGATCGGTCACACTCACTGTGTTAAAACTTAACTTTTATTCTTGTCAAAAAGACATAATATCCAACGTTTCAGTCAGCAATTTAGACTTTCATGAGGCTTTATCCATTTCTCCACATATTCTTGTGAAAAATGTATACATGTATCCAAACCTCTTGAGAATAGACAGTTTATGATCTGGACCTCCCAATTCTAAGGTTATAATTTGTTCTAAATAAAATTCCTTTGATTTTATCTGAATGCTTTCCATCACAAATTACTTGAGATATACATTTTAGAAGGAGGAGAAACGGTTATATATAGCCATAGTCTTTCACCTAGAACACACAAAAAATTATGCTTGGCTACAGGGAGGGGTAAAACAGCCTGATGAGAAGGTGGAGCTCTCAACCTGTACATTATTTAACTCTTACATGCCTGGCCTCCTGATTGTTAGAAGTTTCCAGCATTACATTGGTTAAATCCATATTTACATTAATGTGATTTTTTTTCTTTACCTCCTATAGCACTGATGATTTTCTTTTATACATACAACCCTTTCATTCATGTATGCCTGGCTTCAGTTTTTCCAAGAAAGTAATCACTAATAGCTCAGTTTGTTTAAAACTATACATATTAGTCACTTACCTGGACACAAGGATTTGCACCATGATTTCCAACCTGAAACACAAACAAGACAGGCAGTATCCGAGCTCCAAGACAGCAATACACTCACACAAACTAACAAGTGGAGCAATCCTGTGGCATACCGCCTTCACTACAGTGGCAAAATAAAAATACTATTGGTTACTAGAAAGGTCTCCAACACAACACATTGAAAACATTTTTCTCATTCAGTGACTTTGAAACGTATTTAAATCAGTGGGAAGTTTTATTTACACCATCCTACCATGCTGCATTTGTTTTGCTTCAGAATTGCTCATCACTTCCTTTGTGCATAAAGCCCACGGACACGGTTTATAGGCCGCCAGACAGGGCAAGGCTGCATAAACTGTGACTGTCCTGCATATACCATCATGTTCGGCTGTCAAACAGCCAGCTGAGGCTGATGGGAGTACTTGCGAGCCCACAGCTGAAAAGTCTCGTTACCCAGTTTTAGCCATTTGAGTGCCACAGAGGTGCCCAACGCATTGCAAGGCAATTGGCTGTGCATCCCACTGGCACTCAGAGGGTTAAGCTAGCCTGCTCTATGACTATTTGTGAAATCCTCGTTTATCAAAAACAGAGAATCGTTACCTCCAACACTAGCCCTCCAACCGAATCTAGCGCTACCAATCAGTGGGCGGCTCGCACTTGACGGACTTCCGCTTCCGGGTTGCAATGGATCCACGTGAAGGAAGAGAAGCAACGTGAAGACTTAATAGTCGGGACTTGTACAGATATCTTAGGGTAACATAACCACTGCATAGCGCCGGGTGATGGGTATGGAGTGGGGAAGCGATTTGCGCAGGGCTTCATTGTAGATCAGCTGTTATACTTAGCACTGGTTTTATTTTCGTTTCCCCATACAGACTGCAATAAGTGTTTGCCATATAAATCCCAGTGATCAGGGCTGTCCAAGTTCAGTCCTCAAGGGCCACCAACACGCAAGGGTTTAAAGATTTTTCTGCTTAAGCAGGGGTGAGCTAATCAGTGGTTCATTCATTTTGACTGACACCTGTGCTTAATCAGGGACATCTCTAAATTCTAGACTGTTGGTGGCCCCTGAGGACTGAACTTGGACAACCTTGCTCCAATAATAAATGTGTTACTTGCTGCAGTATATATGTATACATAAATATGTGTCCACAGACATACATACTTTTATTTTCTCTCTTTTATTTCTATATAAATGTTTGTATTAATCAATGGTGAAGTGAGGAACACTTACATAATGTTAGACTGCCAACTACTCTGCATCTGTGATTTAAAGGGATAGTAATGTTTCACAAAAACAGCAGCTCCAATTAATCTTCATAGTATTTGGGCCATGGAGAGTTTTATTTCAATACTGTCAGAATTGTAGCTCAAAATGTAATTGAAAGAGAAAATGTCCCCCTCCTGCCCCTTTACCTATTGTAAGCCACCATCCATTAAATCTGGAATCCGGTCCCTTGACTGAACAGATCTCAGCAAGGGACAATCTTCTTACTGTGAACATAAGGAAAACCCTGCCCCCTTGACAGGTTTTTCCTTATGCTTACTGAAGCTTGTCCCTCTCTGCTATCCATCTGGACAGTCTTGCTGCTCTGAGCTGAGCAGTGTTATATCAGTACAAGGGGCACGAGGGATATATTTTATCATTCAATTACTCCTGAACTACATCTCTGACAGTACTGGCCCAAATACTATGAAGATTAATTGGAGCTACTTTTATTGTGATACATTATTATCCCTCTAAAAGTAGAATAAGCCTATGATGATATGGGCGATATCAGCATAGTGATAGTTTCATTATGCGTCTCATGTAGAGGGCTGTGGAATAACTTGGCACTATATAAAGTATAATAATAACGGGGCACCAGTCAGGCTATTCAGACAATTAAATGTTGCCTTACATTAACTAAGCCTTTGCAGAAAGCCTTCTGGCATGTAGATTATTCATATGAATGACACTGGAGGTTCAGATACTGTTCACAAGGGCCAGTGACTAGCCAACCCACATCTGTGTAGCTAATAAAGGCTGGCCCCATGAATTAGCATGGGGCCACCGTGACTTACATGGCCTTCGAGGGGAAGCTGGTTCAGTTACAAACGACAATTATCTTCTATTTCTTTTTTTGTTTTTCACTGTTTTCCATTGTTATATTTCTTTTGTCTGCAGTTGATAGCAGTCCTAGATAGCCAATTATTCATATTGTTTTAATTTGTTAATAAAGTTGTCGTTGGTCAGGTTAAGAGTGCTCCTTGCCAGCTGGTAAGGTGACCTCCTTAAGGAGTCTGGGTAGGCAACCAGGATTTATTGACCTTTGTTGTGTAGCTGAACATGCTCAATGACACTTTGGCAACTGGCATGGGTACGGGCACCCTCTTGGACAGGAGGGGCTGGCGCTTGCACCTGGTTGTGAAATGTCACAGAGTGGTGTAATGGGGTTTAACTGGTAGGGAGCATGGTCAGACCTTCGATCACAGCCTTTCACCTCTACCTGGGTGTACTGGCCTTTTTATTAATGCAACACCGCATCTGGCGGTCATATGTGACTGATATTGATGACAGGCAACCATTAAACATGCCTTTCAAGTGTCGGCAACAGCTGATTATACACTGTTGATGCCAACAGTTCATGGAAATAAGCAAGGGCATCTTGGACAGAGCTGCATGTAAACTTACAAGCCTTACAAACAGACCCTCCTATGATTAAGGGCAACCCGCACAAAAAGCGTTAGGTGACTAATGTCGGAGAACATGTGTAAATTGTTTGCTGTGCTCTGAACAAGACTTTGAGTCTTATGCTTTGAAACTATAGTTTACAATAAAGAGCTTTTTGTATTCAACATGAATTGGACTTTAATGGCTGCTTGGTGATCGGTGGAAGCGCTCCTCATCTTTTTCGTCTTACAAACAGACCCACACTAGACAAAATTGAAGATAACAGTGGAATATAAAAACATTAGATACTGTATTGATACAGAGTTAAAAAATATCTTCATTGCAAGCCATAACTGGTGTCACTTCAAGCAGGAGACACTATTGGAGTGGGATGCAGACTAGAAGATGAACAAATGGTCTTTAGATCAACACGTTTTGCATCTACGGAGCTTACTATGATCATGAGGAAGTGCTGACGCGGAACACGCTGATCTAAAGGCTATTTTTTTCATCTGCTGGTCTGTATCCCACGCCAATGGTCTCTCCTGTTTGAGGTGACACCAGTTATGGCTTGCAATGAATGCATTTTTTAACTTTGTATCCAATAAAATATCTAATGTTTGTATATTCCACTGTATCTTCAATGATATTGAGTGCAGTCCTGTTTGTACAGCTTGCTAGTTTAAAGGGATAGTAATACTTCGTTTTATCTTTATTTTGTAGGCATTAAAAAAACATGAAGAATGATATTAGTCTTATCTCTCAAACCTTTATGGTTTGAGAGATATTCACAAGCAAAGTTTCTCCCTCCTGTCCCTTTTACCTAGTGTAAGCCATCTCTTCTCAGATGTGGAATCCAGTCCATAGACCAGACAGATAAGAGCAGGGGACAGTTTTCTTCCTATGAGAACAATGAAAGCCCTGCCCCCTTGACAAGTTTTTCAGGTTTTTACCTTATCTTAATTGAAGATAGTCCCTCTCTGCAATCTACCTGGGCACCTCCCTTCTGCTCTGGCTGAGCAGTGTTACATCAGTAAAAGGGGCAGGAGGGGTATATTTTGTCATTGAATTACTCTTGAACTACAACTCTGACAGAATTGAAATAACACTTTCCAAGGTCCAAATACTATGATGATTAATTAGAGCTGCTTTTATTATGAAACATTACTATCCGTTTAAGAGGAATGTAGAGATTCTTTTAGCTGCACATTCTTGATGTTGGCTGACATATACACAGGAATGTTCTATCTGGGAGTTTTATTTACAGTTATATAATATTTCTGATCCTGTGATTAATTTATATACAGCAGTCCGCTTGGTGCACAAAATATGGAGCCACTAAAAAAAAAAAGCAACGTTCTGTCTATACTGAGTGTAAACTTACCCTTACTATACTGACTAGTTTTGCTGAGACATTTTGTAGTAGCGGTATAATTAGCTTAAAGAATGGCCTGTGTTTGTGTATCAAATTCTCAATGAGTAAAAAATGTGTGCTTGCCTAGAGGTTCTCACTCTCCTGTGAACCAGGGCTCCTAAAACGCAAAAAAGAAAAGAAAAAGGGGAGGGGCGCCAATCGTATATTATCTCAATATACCAAGTAGTCACATACAATACATAGATCAACTCACATTTATTAATACTTGATCAACAGACAAATGTTGGTGACTAACACAAATAGCATGCAGGGTACTTTACCTGTCCCTGTTTGGGTTTCTGAATCTCCAATTGACGTGAATATACTCCAATCCAATGATCCAGATTTAATAGACGTCTTAGAACTTAATACAGTATAAAAAATAAAATAACAAACTCGTAGCCGTACTAATACAATTAAACATTTTTTATTAAGAAAACGAATGCCTAATAGCAAAAAAGGCTCAAGGTACGTGTTTTGCAGCGTACACAGTTCAAAAATGTTTGAGGCCAGATTGGATGAAAAAGCAGCTGTGTACGCTGTGAAACGCGTACCTTGAGCCTTTTTTTGCCATTGGGCATTCATTGTTCTTAATAACATTTTTTTAATTGGATTAGTACGGCTACAAGTTTATTTTATTTTTTTATACTGTATCAAATTCTAAGACGCCTATTAAATCTGGATCATTGGATTGGAGTATCTTCACGTCAGTTGGAGACTCAGAGATCCGAGTAAGGATGGGTAAAGTACCCTGCATGCGATTTGTGTTGGTCACCGAAATATGTCTGTTGATCAACTATTAATATATGTGAGTTGTTCTATGTATTGCATGTGACTACTTGATATATTGAGATAATATACGATTGGCGACCCTCCCCCTTTTCTTTTCTCTTTGCATATACAACTACTCCATCTGGGCACGAGAGTTGTTGAGAGTGGAGAAGCCAGAGAATACTGTTTAAGGGGAACAGTTAATACATCCCTCAAGCGTTGCTGCTGAATCACACGTATGTGTTTCATTCAGCCACTTTCTTTGTGAGTATTTTTTTACGGTGGTGGTTGGTGTGTTTTGCTCCTTTAGAAGATTTCACACTAGGAGTACCTCCTGTATTTTCTTCTCTTCCCTGCAGGGTATCCTAAAATGTTACTGCTGGCAGTTAAACATTTGGAATATTTTATATACATGAGTGTACATGCACCCATTTAGTGACTTCTAAATATTTTGCCTAGCTCCAAAGATTACTAAATTTTTGCCCACCCCATTTTTACAAGTTTTCATAGCCACTCTGGAAACGTGAACTGGAGCAGACAAAAAAAAAAAAAGACAAAAAAAAAACAGGACATGTTAATATGACACTGTTTAATACAACTGAGTTATATATACTGTATATGAGGTCAACAACATGACAAAGTCCCTCCCAGATATCAAAAACGAGTTAGTTCTTGTCCACATAACTGACAATATATCCTTTTAAATCAGTATCGTTTATATGAGGGAGAAAAAAAGACACTGGATGGTTACACAGATTCCTATGCAGTTCTATGTGTAACGGTTTTGTAGGACACTCAGACCAGCAGGTTAAAATAAAACACAGTTTTATTAAAAGACAAGGAAGACTGCCCTCTATAGGCAATACAGCATAACTAAAATGAACAGTAAAGTACAGATGCCCTCTCAGGCCCAGTATACAGAGAATAAATATATACTGTCACAGGACAGGCATAAGTAACAAACAGGGTACTCAATGGTTAAAGTACTTTGAAATCAATCAGTCTCTGTTGTGGTGTGTTTGACATGCCCATAAGGTGGTAAAGGAGCGTTAAGTGGTGCTAGATGAGAAAACACCAGTAATAGAACAGGACAGAGACTACACCTGAGCAGAGACTGAGGCCAAAGATACTCTGCAAGAGCTTAATGAGCTAGAGCCACTAGCACCCCAACCAGTGCTTGAACGGAGAGCAAGTGCACTGCAAGAGCTGAGGATTATAGAGCCAATAGCCCCCACGGGCGTTGTAACGGAAACCAATTACACTGCAAGAGCTTAGCTGTATGGAGCCAATGGCACCCCAACGGGCGCGGTAACGGAGACCAACTACACTGCAAGTGCTTAACTGGATAGAGCCAATGGCACCCCCACGGGCGCTGTACGGAGACCTAAGGCTCAGCAAGTGTAGTGGAAGGCTCAGGGTAGCAGAAGTAATGGCTCTGCAAGTGTTAACGGAGGCTCAGTGAACGGAGACAACGGCTCTGAAAGTGTTAACGGAGGCTCAGTGAACAGAGGCACGGCTCTGCAAGGGTTAACGGAAGGCACTATGCTCTGTAAGAGTAAACGGAGGCCCGGAGGCAGCAGGCTCAGCAAGAGTAAAAGGAAAGGCCCAGTACACAGGAGACAACGATGCCATCAGCCCTGCCACAAGCACAGTGGAAGTCAGAATGTCGCCCAGGCGACACTGGAACAGCACACAGCAGGAACACAGGCAGGGTCAGCAACGTAGCCGGGTCAGATCACGGAGCAGGAACGTCAGCCAGGCCGAGTCAAATCACGGAGCAGGAACGTCAGCCAGGCCGAGTCAATTCACGGAGCAGGAACGTCAGACAAGCCGGGTCAAATCACGGAACAGGAACGTCAGCCAGGCTGGGTCAAATCACGGAGCAGGAACTAAGGAGCGTAATCAGACGGGCCAAGTCGGTACATAGGAAGCAGGAACACTGGAACACAGCAACACTGGCTCAGGAACACCACGAAAGGGCACCTGACAGGTGCCAAAGGCCAGGTATAAATAGGTCATACTGGGCGGGCCAAACAAGCTCAGCCAATGGGAGTGCACCACAGCAAAGAGTGACAGAGGAAGATCACGGGCACCGTGATACTATGGTATGAAGTTTTCTCTGATTTAAAGCAATATGCAGTCACTTTATCAGCATCTGTGGTGCTGGAATGTCATCTGTGGATAAAGGTGGGTGAAGAGTTCCTGGTAAGCACTCCTTTGTACATTTTGGAGTCAGTTAGATATATAGACGCAGGAAAGAGGAGTTGCTAGGTTTCGAAACGGCTCACATCTTGACTTGATCAACTTATTTATTACAACACTTTGCAGTGCACTTTGGACCATTGCTAATACTGATTAACACCATTACATGTGTCAACAAGACTTGGGGCTTTAGCCCCTTCTGCCAGTACCTGGCAATATCCCTGATAGAGGCCATTCTGAAGTCCAGTTTTAATGCTGCTTAAAAAGAGACTAAGGCAAAGTGGCTGCACCAAAGGGGACCAGTTAAAGTTCTCATTGTTTTAAATGGGGCTTTTACCTCCTGGAATGCTAGAATGCTAGATAGGTCAAGAAGCAACTTGATGTAGGCCCTCTGTAGCAATTAGGATAACACCCTGAATGACCCTTTTAAATCAGCGTGAATTTTGCAGTTGATTGCACACAAAATTTAAACAGTTTTTGTTTGACCATAGAGGCCTTAATCTCTGCCATTTTTCTTTTGCAGATTTACTGTAAATTGAAGAGTATTACCTTTATCTGTTATGTCCTCTTAGGAATCTCCAGAGACCAAGCAGAACTTACCTCATCTGGTAAGTAATAATTGATCAGGGTGAAAAAAAATAAATGCTTCCATCAAGTTCAGCCCATATTTCATCCCTGTTGATCCAGAAGACAAAAAAATAACACCCTATTAAAGTGATTTCCAGTTAAGCCCCAAGTGGTTAAAATCCTTTCTGACTCCAGAAGGCAGTTGGATATTTCCCTGGATCATCATCCTATGTGCTTTGAAACCAACTGACATTTTTAAAGGGATAGTAATGTTTCAAAATGAAAGCAGGTCCAATTAATCTTCATATTATTTGGGCCATGGAGAGTGTTACTTCAGTACTGTCAGAGTTGTAGTTCAAGAGTAATTGAATGATAAATATCCCCCTTCTGCCACTTTTACCTAGTGTAAGCCACCTCCCCTCAGATGTGGAGTCTGGTCTTAAGACCAGACAGTTCACAGCAAGGGACAATTTTCTTACTGTGAGAACAATGAAAACCCTGCCCCCTTACAGGTTTTTCAGGTTTTTCCCTTATGCTAATTGAAGTTTGTCCCTCTCTGCAAGCCATCTGGACACCACCTTTCAGTTCTGAGCTGAGCAGTGTTACATCAGTAAAAGGGGCGGGAGGGGGATACTTTATCATTCAATTACTCTTGAACTACAACTCTGACAGTACTGAAATAACACTCTCCATGGCCCAAATACTATGAAAATTAAATTGAGCTGCTTTTATTTTGAAACATTACTATCCCTTTATTATTGTTCAGAACTAGAAAGGGTTCATTACTTTTTTGAAATCATCAATAGTATCTGCAAAGAATTACACAACTTTATTGCCTTGCAGTAACATCCTTGCCTTTGTTTTAATCAAAAGCATTTTTCCTCTAGTCTTGATGGATGAACCCTTGTTTTGTTCTCATCTCTAAGTAAATTGCTCATCAGATAGTTCTTTGACTTGACCTTGAATATACTATACTAAATGATAATCATATCACACCTTTATATGTCTGTGATCTAATGTAAACAAACCTAGTTTCTCTCTGTAAATAAGATCCTTACATCCCTTCAACAGTTTTGTTGCACATATCTGTGCTTCCAGTTCAATAATGTCTTTTTTGAAAAAAAAAATATATATATATTTATTTATTTTTATTTTACCAAAAACTGCCATGAGATCCTTATAACCATGTCTCAAAACAAAAAATAATAGGTCATATGTAGGCACTCAAAAACCTCCAAAATTATGCAAAACATTGTGAAAATATATTAATAAACCTTAAATCATTTATTAATTGGAACATGTGAAAGTACACCCACAAAGAAAATGCACCCAGTGTATACCTCCATCCTACCCCTTGTGGTTAAAATCAACAAAAATCTCCCACTAGAATACCTAGATATTAAACCCTATTGGGACTCAATAATCAGCAATGATTAGCAACTCAAGGATGTATTATAGATGTTACTGATAGACACACTGTAATGATGTAGAATTAGTAACAGTTATGAATGTTATACACAATAAAGATCTCACCATCTGGTATGACTGTCAAGCTCTCTGTTGTGAACACGCAATGTCCCGTAGCGTTTTAAGGAAGGTCTATGTTCTAAATCTCATCCGGTGTCTTTCAATATGTTTGAATCCATTCATGCTGTCTCTTCTCAACGTGTCACTAGCCACTCAATATGCTGGTAACAATGGCAAATTAAGGTACATGGGTAGGGTCAAACACCTACGTGTTTTACCCTTACAGCTCTGGCTTTTTCAAGGTTTGACCCAACCCACTACTTACTTTAGTTTGCAGTTGTTACCGGCACACTGTGTTGTGATTGTATGAACGGATTCAAACATATTGAAAGACACCAGTTGAGATTTAGTATATCGACCTCCCTTGTAACTCTACAGGACATTGCATGTTCATAACAGAGAACTTAACAGTGATACCAGATGATGAGATCTTTATTAATTATTTGACTGTATTACGCTGTGTATGGGCTGTTCTTCACACGCTGTTGTGGTGATTACATACTGGTGATGTATACTATGTCTTAGCTTTATGGTCAGGATTTACTCATCATTGACTGTTTCTGGTTACCTTACAATTGGATTTAGACAGCTAAAAATGTACTTCAGGGTGGAAAAGCTTTACAGCACAGCTTCTAAGTACCTCCCCCTCTTGTTAGACAATCTCTCACATAACATTTCATCAGTATGTCCCTGACCTGGAACACAGGTCAGGCAGCATACACTACATGGATTGAGGCAGTCTTTCCATGGGAGAGTGATATGTCCTGGGAGGGGAGCACTGCCAATCAAACATCATGTCATCAACGTGGCAGTGCTCTCCCTATTCTTAATGGCCAACAACATTATTATTATTTCAGCAGTGGTGAGTTTTTTGTACTTATGTTTATAAAATGAAGTATTTCTTGTAGGGATGCAGAGATGGGGAGCAGAATTGTTTTAAGGTGAAAGTACCATTTTAAACATTTTAAAAGGCTACTTCTGCTTCCTCATTTCCCTTCAACCAATCTAAACCACACTGGTCTTAATTTGCTCTTCTTGTATTTATTCCCTAGTGGTATGTATTCACACAGATCGAGCAAATTCCATCTTTCTTTTGCATTTTTATCATAAAGATTACATCCCATTGATAGTCCTTTAATACAGCTTTTAGCACTGTAAATTGAAATATTTCAAATAGGGCTTCTAAATCTGTATGCATATTCATTTCTTTGTTGCTCTTAATTTCTGTACTCTGTTAAATAGGAGAACAGTTATATGCAATTTTCATTTAATGTTGTTTTAATCAGATTAAGGTGTATAGCGCCTCATGTTTTTTAGACAACACTGTATGATACCTGTCCCTTTTTATCTTCAGTCATGGGGGAGTTTAAGGTCCACCGTGTTCGGTTCTTTGACTTTGTCCCATCTGGAGTACGCTGCATAGCATATGCAGAACAGACTGACAGACTCGCCGTTGCCCGCAATGATGGCTCAGTGGAAGTGTACAACCTTTCTGCTAACTACTATCAGGAAAAGGTAAAGCAGACTGGATCATTAGGGGTCCCGGGGGGGGGGGTATGGGGCGGTTAAATGAAAATTCATATTGATTTAAATGAGGATTTTAATGCCTTCATTGCTAGAGAGGTCCAGCACATAAATGCTGGTGTCTTTTGTAGCATTCAAAAGCTTATAAGCCCCATCAAGATCACCTGGCATTTTGGAATTGTTTGTTTCCCCATTGGTGCAGTTGGTATGCTCAGGAATTGCTTTTGCTTTCTGCCTTACTAGCGACACTTAGGCTAGTGTACTAAGAAGAACTGGAGCAATTTGGTGGCAACTTCTCCACAGGGTTCAAATAACATTTCCTGTTGATATAAAGAGGACTTTTAATCCCTTGAATGTGAAATGTCTCCAGCGCATGTTGAAGCAGTGCATTGGAGACTTCTCTAGCATGGATTTTGAAGTCCAGTTTAAATCAGTGGGAATTTATGGAATTTTTATCCCCCTTTGGTGCAATTGGTTTGCTGTACCCCTGTTCTTAGTACAGACTCATTGTGTCAGTTTTCTGCAATGCGTAGGAATATAATTGAGACTGCAGTTACACTGGAGCCTTTTTTACTGTATGGATTGTTTAGAATGACATGTATATAATGGCCTGTTGTACAGGTTATTTCTGGTGATGAGCAAAGATCCATAGAATCCATATGCTGGGCAGCTGGTGACCGTCTCTTTACAGCTGGTCTAAATGGAGAGATCACAGAGTATGACCTGGAAAAGATGCGCGTCAAATACACACTGGACGCCTTTGGGGGCCCTATCTGGAGTATTGCGGCAAATGCTAGCAGTTCTCATCTTGCTGTAAGTGTTACACCTTTTCCTCCTATGCACCCTAGTAGAATGTTCTCCAAATGGACACTTCAGGAGCAAACCAAGCAAATTTCTCTATTCATCATCTTAACCCTATGAGTGCCCAAGAGATTGGATACTTCTCTGGCACTCAGGGGATTAAACAGGGATGTCAAAAAGGATTCCTAAAAGTCTGAGATAGTGCACATTTTTGAGATATCCTTGATTTAGCAAATCTGTGTAAAATCGGTGATATCCCAAAAATATGCATAGTTTCAGCCTTGTATGCATTTTGACACCCCCGATCGAAAGGATCAGTAAACCATTTAAATATCACGTATTGCAAGATACAAGTGTAGCAAATGTATCTTTGATTTTAAATCTCTAACACTGAATCCTTAACTTAGTTTGTCTAAAGTATTTGTACAAATGTGTACTCCTATTTACGCACTGATTGCAATTGTTTGTGATGTATCTTGGGCATTTAATTTACTGATAGTAGTAACCACCACTCTTCTATTCGAAAAGACTGTTGGCTCTGACAGTTTATAGATAATACTGCAATATCACTTCTGAGACGCCTATCAAACTTGCTTATCATATTGGTGTTAGAGAGCTAAAACAAAATACTAATTAGAGCATTCGTATTCTTAAAGATAATTTCTTGTAATACAAGTTATTTAGAGGATAACTATTCCCTAGGAATAAGTGGTTTTTGATTTAAAAGGATAGTAAAGTTTCAAAATAAATGTCCCTATTATTCTTTATAGTTTCTGGGCCATGTACAGCGTTATCATTCTCTATGATGTGTAATTCCAGAGTAATTGAATTATAAAGTGTCCATCTCCCTCCATTTTTACCCAAGTAAAGCTGCACAGCAAGACTGTCCAGATGGATCACAGCAAGGGACAATCTTCTTTGAAAATACTAAAAACCTGCCCTCCTCCTTCAAGGGGGACAGGGTTTTCCTTATGCTCATAGCCAGAAGATTGTCCCTTGCTGCGAGCTGTCCAGTCAAGTGACCAGATTCCACATCTGAGGGGAGGCGGCTTACAATATGTAAAAGGGGTGGGAGGGGGACACTTTATAATTCAATTACTCGTAGAGAAAGTAATACTGCTTTACATGGCCCAAATACTATATAGAATAATTGGAGCTGCATTTATTTTGAAACATTATCCCTTTAACACACTGACTTACCTGGCTGTTGTATAAAGGACACTTAGCTATATACGTTCTTCCTTTGCATTATATCTGCAGTTTCTGGCATATAGTGATCTCTTGAAGTCTGACTCTGTAGATCATAAGTCATAACAAACAGGCTTCAAAAGGCCTGAATGGCTGCTAAAGGTCAAAAGTATTTAACAGAGTGTAAACTATACAAGAGCAATCAGTTGATGGACTTCCAGCTGTTGGGGAGAACAACTCCCATCATAACCAAACCATCCAGTGGATTTACTGGTTGGGGTTGATGGACTTCTAGCTGTTTGGTATTGCAACTCCCAACAATTGACTGCCAGGGCTGTGTTTACTATAGTGTGATAATGAAAAGTCAGTGCTGAAGTATTAAACTCATGCAAACTTCTGCCTACATATTACCAAGTACACATGCAAAACCAAAAATGTGTCTAGGTTATTCATCTGTATCTCCCCCACCCCCCTTGTATCAGTGCTTCAGTGTAATAAATCTTTAAGCCATCCAACAATATAAATCAAAGTCCCCAGTAATCTAACTAGGTTGTCCCTCTCTGTCCTGTAGGTGAGCTGTGAAGATGGCTCCGTGAAATTGTTTGCCATTACATCTGACCGTATTGTATTTGAAAGGAACTTTGATCGCCAAAAAGGTGATGGATCTGTGGGATGTTTCTGTTTCTGGTGTTTAGGTTGGACAGCATGTGTAATGTTTGTATATGCCTCTTCTTTGCAGGGCGTATTCTCTGCCTCTCGTGGCACCCCCTGGGCACACACATTGTCACTGGCTCAGTCAACGTAATTCGGGTATTTGATGTTTCATCAGGTTGGTGTGAGCAATACGTCTTCTCATCCTGGCTTTGTCTTCTGTCTTATCACTCCACTACTATAGGTCTCAGTGCATATTTATAAAACCTTATTGGTTGCATTTGTTTTCATTTTTTAAATTATGTTGAGGATTTCTGTTTCTGAGCACTACCCCAATGTATTTTGTTATTCTAATTTGTATTGCAGGAACGTCTTATTGAATTTTTTTTCTTGAGCAATATCTTATTGACTACTACTTGTCTTATATAATGGTGGTTTAAACCATGAAATTGTCTTCACTTGGTTTTGCGTGTGTTTTTATCTTTCTACTGTATCCCAGGTCATTTGCAGCAGATTCTCAGAATGGATCGGCGGCCAATGTCTGGACAGAAGCGTGAATGTGTGGTGTGGAGCGTGGCGGTGCTCTCCAGTGGCGATATTGTCAGCGTGGATTCCTCAGGAAAGCTGCAATTCTGGGATATGGAAAGGGGAACACTAACTCGTACACACTCAGTCGCCAGCTGCGACATTCTGTCACTTGCTGTGTCACAGGTGATGCTGCCATTGTGTTGATAAATGTCTTTAAAGGTGCAGTGCCTGTTTAGATAAGTACAGTACTGTTAGGGTAGAAAATATATCTGTGTTTTTCACTTACGTCCAGTTGGGTACACAGGGACTATGAGGTAAAGTTTCTCCCATCAGGTGGAATGGCTTTTAGAAGAAAAAAATATATATACCTACAGCATTGTGGAGCTGGTCCCTAACATAACATTAACTGTCATTACAAACTAGAAATAAATATATGTACGTATGTATCTTTTATTTATACAGCGCCATACATGTACACAGAGCTTAACAAAATTTGAAAGAATATAAAACAAAACTACAGAACTGGGTTTAGAGCATTAAGCTTAAGTGCCATTATTGCATTATTTGTGGGGGAACATGCACCAAGGGAATCATAGACTGGGAAAGGGACCCTGCCCCAAGGAGCTTACAATCTAATTAGAATTCATGATGACAAACAGAGACAGTAGGGGGAGGATTATAGGTGCAGATACAAGGTGTGGTGAGGGAAGTGCAGAAGGATTCTGGTGTGACTATCTGTGTGCAAGAGGAAGATATTGCTATTGAGATGCCTTCCTGAGCTGGTGGGTTTTGAGGAGATGCTTGAAAGTGATGAGTGAGGATGATTGGAGAATGGTGATAGGGAGGGCATTGCTGAGTCGAGGGACAGCCAGTGAGAAAGCTTGTAGTCGAGAGATGGCTCGAATTGTGTAGGGAGAGGACAGGAAGAACCCTTGAGAAGACCATAGGGAACGGGAAGGGGTGTAGCGGGGGAGATAAGAGCAAAAATATAAGAGGGTGCTGAAGAACAGAGTGACTTACATGAAAGGAGGAGAATATTGTAAGAAATACGATACTTTATAGGTAGCCAATTGAGGGATTTCAGGAGGAGATGAGAGGGAAGGTATCTGGGAGCAAATGTGGTGATTCTTGTGGCTGAGTTGATAACAGATTGAAGTGGCGAGAGATGAGAAGCAGGAAAACCAGAGAGTAGAATGTTGCAGTAGTCAATTCTGGAGAGAATGAGTGCCTGAGATAGTGTTTTTGCCGTTGACATGCAGAGGAAAGGACATATTTTTGCAATATTTTTTAGGAAGAAGCTGCATGTTCTAATGACAGCTTGGAAATGGGGGGAAAAGGTTAATTTAGAATCAAGTATGACCCCTAGACAGCGTGCTTTGGATACTGAGTGTATAGCACAGTTTTCTATTGTGATGGAGAAGGGGGTTGGTGGATGGGTTTTAGGAGAGAACATCACCAGCTCTGTCTTAGCCATATTAAGTTTTAGGTGGCGGTGGGCCATCCATGATGAAATGACTGAGAGACATTGAGTGATTTTAGACTACACAGCTGGAGTGAGGTCAGGTACAGAGAGAGAGATTAGTGTGTCATCAGCATACAGATGGTAATTAAAGCCAAGAGATGAGATGAAGTCACCAAGTGAGAGGGTGTAGAGAGAAAAGAGAAGTGGTCCCAGTACTGATCGCTGATGTACATCTACTGAAAGGTTGTGAAGAGATGAGAAAGCATTGGCAAAAGAAACACTGAAAGTGCGTTTAGAGAGATAGGAGGAAATCCATTCTAGAGGTGTGTCACGGATGCCAAGGGTGTGCAGTGTGTCCAGTAGGAGTGCACGGTCAACAGTGTCAAAAGCAGCAGATAGGTCTAATAGAATTAGTATACTGAATTATCCTTTGTCCCTTGCTGTGTATAGGTCATTAGTAATTTTTGTTAGGACTGTCTCAGTGGAATAGTTGGAACGGAAACCTGACTGTAAAGGGTCAAGAAGAGAGTCTGAATTGAGAAAAGAGATAAAGCAAGAGAATACAAGGCATTCCAAGATCTTAGATGTAAAGAGGAGGAGTGAAACTGGACGGTAATTTGAAAGACAGGTGGGGTCGAGCGAGGGTTTTTTGAGTATCTGTCTGATTATTACATGTTTGAATGAGGATGGAAAAGTTCCAGTAGAAAGAGAGGAGTTAAAAATATTAGTAAGGCTGGGAGCAAGAGTAGTTGCAAGAGCCTTAACCAGGTGAGAGGGCATGGGATCCGAGAGGCAGGTAGTGGGTGGAGAGGAGGATAGTAAAAGAGATACCTCCTCCTCTGTTGTAGGGGAGAATGAGCTGAGGGTTGCTCGGGGTGGACTAGGAATCAGGGGCATAGGAGGAGAGAATGTTAGAGGGTATGGATAGTTGAATGAACATATATATATATATATATATAGAATTGATATATATATACTACTGTAAAAGCCTGTGTACACGGGCCAAGAACCGGGTGAAGTTAACCCTTTGAGTGCCAGAGGGGTACGCAATGCATTGCATACACCTCTGGCACTCAAAGGGTTAAGAGGCCGGTCCTGCTCTGCGTCCTGCCGCCGACCCAGTCATGCACTGTAGAGACTGCCCGAAAGCACAGGATGCTTCCAGCACAGAACTCCCAGCATTCTGTGCATTCGGGCAGTCTCAACTGCGCATGACGGCTTCTGACAAACATTCTAGCGAATTACTATATAGGCTATATAATAATTAACATTTAGGAGGCACTGCATCTTTAATTATTAAAACGATATCACATTCTATGAATATTATAGTCACTGAGCCCTCTCATTTCCCACAGACGGAAGACAGTTTGGTGGTTGGAACTGCAGAAGGAGTTATCTTTCAGTTTCAGCACATGGCAGTGCGGGCAGGAGAGTTGGAGAGGCAGTGGGTGTGCACCAAACCATTCCGCCATCACACACATGATGTGAGAGCAGTGGCCCATAGCAGCGCTGCACTCATTTCTGGTGGTATGTTTTGTGCCTTTTCTAGCCTGACTCGGTAAAATACACCAGCAAAAGTGGAGCAATTCTGGGTCATGACAATGGCACAAATAAAGATTCCTTTTCTTTTAAATGGAGCTTTAACCCTTTCAGTGCCAGAGGAGTACGCAACACATTGCTGAAAAGGTTAAACCCTTGAATCCTAGAGGTCTCCATAAGCATTGCTTCACAATTTGTTGGAGACTTCCCTAACATTCAGGGTGCTAAAACCACATTTAAATTAGCATCCAAAAACATAACTAGGGGGTGCTCACATTTAAGTCCATGTAGCTCGAATAAGTATAAACATTTTACATGAATAATAGGCTATTGAGTTTTGTATTTACCATAGTTACTGTAAAATCTCTGCTATAATATACACTTGTGTTTAATACTCAGGTGTAAATAATATCCCAGATTTTAAGTAAAAATGTAAGTACGTATATAAAATGCACCTCTTTCTTTCCTGCTACCCCAAACTAAAAATAAAATATGTATAAAAGAACGCTGGTCATCCCTCAGATCTTTCTCCCACCTCAGTACTGTATTTGTAGCTTTAAATTTAGTTCCTATAAGCCCCCCACTTTCCCTCTTTGTATGCACCCAAACCTCTATCCACAGGCATTTTGAGTCCCTGAAGAGCATGTCTGGAACTCTGTCCAATGGGCAGCATGCTTCCTTATGCTGCCCATTTCCATAGCTTCTTTGGGGAAAATTCATTAATGCCCTGTTAGTACCTCCTGGTCTTGACAGTGCACTATCATAGTTTCATAGAGCACTGAAACTTTGGTAGTGCCCTGACTAACTCATTTTCTCAATGGCAGAGGTCCTCAAAAGAATGAAGAGCAGCTGAGGAAACGGGCAGTAAATGGAAGCATGCCACCCACTAGCCAAGGCTTCAGGCTTCCTTCTCATAATGCCTGTGGATAGAGGTATGGGTGGGGAGAGGGAGGGAAATTGGGGGCTTAAAGGAACAAATTTAAAGCTAATACATCGATGTGGGGGAAGGGGGATATTTATTGAGGGGAGACCAGTGTTTTAAATTTTTTTTGTGTGTTTGTGCGCACTCCTGTATAATACGCACCCCTCCTCACTTCACATAAGGTGAAGTGAGGTAAAAAAAAAAAAAAAAAAGCTCAAATGATACATGAGATTTTACTAGAAAAAGACTATGCCAGTGTCCCAGTAAAAAAGAATTTGGTATTTAAAAAAGAATAAAATAAACACATACAATGATTTTCACTCAAGGCCTTTTATTCAGTGCTAAGTACATTAAAATAACAGTAATACTGCCTTTAAATTAATGTGAATTCTGGTTTTCCACTGGTGCCAGTGGCTTGCCCCCATTAGTCTGCTTTTTTTGTTCATATAGCCATCTGTGTTACTCATGGTAAGAATTAAATATCTTCCAGGTGTAGATGGTCAACTTGTTGTACGTCCCCTGATGGAGAAGATACAGACAAAGTCTTATGAAGCTGCTCTGCGCAAAATCACATTCCCACATGTAAGTCCCATTCTTAGAAGCGGAGCTGGCTACCAGCTCACCTATACTTATTTATATTGTGTATATACACATGTAAAGCATTGTACTGAATGGATATGGGATCTGCGACTCTGCTTAGACCAGATGCAGTATATAGAGTACTAGACTGAGGTTATTTTTTACAGAATGGAACTTAGGGCCATATTCAATAATCATAAGAGGAACAATTCTGGAGCAAACCAAATCCACCACAGGGAAGAACATTTCTAGTGGTTTGAATGTAACTTTTAACCCCTTGCATGCTAGAGAGGTTTCTAATGCATTGCTTCAGTTTACTCCAGAATTACTCATTTTATTGAATATGGTCTTTTCGGGATGTATACATTTTGTTACGTGCTAAGATTGTAGTAAGTGTCTTTCTTGTAGCAATGCCTGGTATCCTGCGCACAAAAAGCTCGCCTGCTTCTTTTCCAATTTCCTGAACACCTTGAGCTGTGGCGACTGGGGAGGAGTGATGAGTCGGTTATGGGAAAAAGTGGAGGAGATAGTAGGCTGGGTGAGTATTAAATACAATGTGGGGCAGATGGCTTGTGATTGAATAGGATGAGGACACTTATATAGTCGATTTGTGAATGCTTATCTGGATTTCTTACAGGAAAGGATGGTGACCTCCTCAATGTGACACAGAATCACGAGCTCCTTCTGCAGCTGAAAAGGAAGGTGAGTATTTGAAGCCCTCTAACCTGTTGGATTATAAGGGGAGAACAATCTAACTTACTTTAATTGAGTGAGCAGACCTCTGTCCAGCTGTTTTCTTGGTTTGAGATTAAAGGAGCGGTAAACTTTTTTTATATGAAAACATATTTTATAGAACTTTTCCTGCTGAATAAAACAAGGTCACTCCAACTGCTGTCAGATGTTTTATTCAAAATTTATAGCAGTTTAAATAATCAGGAAGTGAATTTACTGTGTTTCCTTCCTGGAAGTTCTAACTGACAGGAAGTGACAGGCAGCTTCTATCACATTCTATGGAGAACTATATGTCTCTGACTTTCCTTTCCATTAGAATCTAACAGGAAATCTAATTAGAATTTGACCACTAGAGGGCACTGCTAATGTAAAAAAAAAAAAAAAAAATGGGTTTAAACTGTAATAACTCTGGAAATATAAATTTCTCTGCAGTGGGAGTACCCTTATTTTACTCAGTAGGAAAATCCCTACAATATATATTTTTTTCATAAAAAAAAGTTTACTGCTCCTTTAAGTAGTCAAACTTTACACTTTTTGAATGGATATAAACATTTAGAAAACAGTATCTCTAATGTGATGTCTCTGGTTAGGGTACTGAATGTATCCGCTGCAGTTGTATTTCTCGTTGTGGGTCCTGGCTATCTTATGCAACCTCTTCCCGACTCTATCTGCATCGACTGTGCTACAAGAACGACAGTTTGAGCATAAGCCGGGTAAGTGTGGGAGGGGGTCATATTCCAAAGATTATCTTTATAGAGAGTAACCCATTAAGAACCAGATGGCTGCCTATAGCATTCCAGTGTGATATATTGCACACCCCTCTGATGCTTAAGGGGTTAAATAATAGATTTTGCCATTTTATTTAGCAGTTATAACATTTTACAAACTCTATGTTGTCAGCCATGTTGGAGCGGGGGGTTACTGGCAGAGTAGCTGCATGCAAGCTGAAAGGCTGTGGATCCCTGCCACGGACACTGCAGAGTTGCATATGCAGCTCCATAGACTTCTAGGGTTGTGTTAGAAAAACACAAACATAGCAGACTGTTGGAGCTCTGGATTTTACCTCTTGTAACTAGGAACTGTGAGACTGGAAGTCTTCTCACAGTTCAGCTTCTATTGTGGGGCGAGAGAGAGGGCCTTTGTTCACTTCAATGACTTGGGCTTTCTCATTTGTCTGCCGTGGCTCACAAAGCAGTGTCTGCTTCCTCTGTCGTCCTTCATACTGATAGTGCCTCTTTCAGAACTGTTGCCTCTTTAAAAACATGTTCAAAATGCACTATTTCCACAATAAACTTTAACTTTTCTATAGGCTGATAGCAATGCTTTTAAAGATTTATAACATCTTTAACTAAATTGTGTTTGAGAATGTCTGCTTCTGAACTATATCTAATGGGCTTTGATAATTCTGTTTAGCAAATTCTGATGTCATTATTAGCCAACAAGATTAAAAACATTTACAAAATAAGACTTAACCCCTTAATGACCAGCGGTCTGGGGGAGTTCTCTTCCCTTAAGGACCTCTTGCATCGTTGTCGGAGCGCCGGCACATGTGACTGACTGTGTTTACCAGCTCGCTGAACTGGGGCCTGAGGTAGACCATTCCGGTCTTAGAGTGGTCAATTTCAGACCCCGTTAATGCTTACAGCACTCCCACAGAGGCGCTGTAAGCACAAAATACGTGACGTGCCAGGACTGTCAGGGGAAAAAAAAACGGTGACAGTCCTGATATGTCACCTGTTATTAAGGGGTTAAACCATCACACAGATATGGTGTTCTGTATTTGCCTGTTCTTAATGATTGACTAGGGTGGTGGTGTACATTTTTGTTAGTGTGTTTTGCAGCCTCTTTACTGTCACATATTGTACCTTAAACCTTGCAGTTATCTTGATTTGTCATTGTCTCTTTTCCATCTCCTTAACTTCCTAGGTTTCCAAGCTTCCTCAACTTCCATCTGTAGCCCTGAAGCTTCTCTTCTCTCCAGACTCCAAACAATTGTACGTGGGGTCAGAGGGAGGAGCTGTGCATGTCCTGAAGCTTTCAGATGACAACTGTCAGCACAGCCAGACCCTGCAGCCCCCATCAGGTAGAGATCTGTAGAGGTAACATAGTTGATGAAGCTGATAAAAGAAGATAAAATAAGTTCAGCCCATGCCATATCACCCCTGTTTATCCAGATGAAGGCAAAAAAAAACATTGAAGGCATTTCCAACTAAGCCCCAAGTGTGTATAAAAAATATTTCTTTACTGGCTAAAAATGGCAGTCAGATATTTCCCTGGATCAACATCCTATCTGCTTTTGATGCTAACTGTCATAATTCTAATTATTGTGCTGTGCTAGATAGGTATCCATTAGTAATATTTAAAATGCAAAAAAAAAAATATGTTGGAGGGTTTATCCCCCTCAGTAAAACAAGGGTACTCCCACTGCTGAAAGGCGTTTTATTCAGAAGTTATTACTGCTCAGAGTTGAATTTTTTAGGTGCAATATCACAGTGGCCTGGAATTGTGCAGTGGCGCTGTTGCGACACCATCCTATGGAGATTTATGGTCCTGGGACCAGAGCTGTCCATAGACTGGTGTAGCAACAGTACCACTGTACAATTTCAGGCCACTGTGATATTGCACCTAAAAAAATTCAACTTTGAGCTGTAATAACTTTTGAATAAAACCCCTTTCAGCAGTGGGAGTACCCTTGTTTTACTCAGGGGGATAAACCCTACAACATTTTTTTTTTTACATTTTAAGTATTATTATCCCTTTAAAGCAAATTCAGTATCTCAAGTACAGCATCCCTTGGACAAGAATTCCATAACTTTATTGCCTTTACAGTAAAAAAAAATCCCTGCCTTTTGTTTTAATTGAAAGTGCCTTTCCTTTAGTTTTATTGAATGACCTCTTGTTGTTTGCCCAGCTGTTTGAGTATATAGTTCCTTAGGGAGTTCTTTTTCTGTGAGACTAGATGGAGAGGTAGCACCAATGATAGTGGGAAAGGTTGGGCAGCTTCTTCAAATAAGTTCACCAATTTGGACATGGGAATTGCCTGCAACAGGGGATTGTTTGACAAGCCATGGAGCTGTTAGTAGGGAATGCATGAGATATATTAAAGGGACAGTAATGTCCCATAAAAATTATGTTTGATTTGTAGAGATTTAAAAAAATGTTATTTGGCACAAATCCTATATTCGCTTGTAAAGTTTCCCTTTTCCTGCTGTCAGCAGGAGATTTGAGTCATGCGACTCGAGGAGGCTCTTCAGCAGAGCCGAAATCTCGTTATTTAAAAATAACTGCTTCATGGGAACAGTGTACAAAGTGTGCTTGCAAACCAGGCACACTTTGTAGACCTTTCCAGTGAAGTAATTCTTTTTAAATAACGTGATTTCGTCTCTGCTGCAGAGCCGCCGGCTGGTCCCCAGACCGGGATCTCCTGCTGTCAGCTAGACACTGACGTCAGGAAAAAGGGAGGGAGGGAGGAACTTTACATACAAATATCTCTCAAACCGTAAATGTCTGAGAGATGGTATTTGTGCCAAATAACTTATTTTTTAAATCTCTACTAAACAAGTATAATGTTTTATGGGACATTAGTGTCCCTTTAAGATTTGTGGGGCAGGTTCAGCAGCTGAGCATTATGTGGCAGAAGTAAACCTGTGCAGCTACCGATTGTGGGAAAGCCTTGGGATCTGGTGCATAGAATTAGTAATTTTTTTTTCTCTGATAGACAAGCATTTCTTTCGAACAGGTTCCTCAAGTGTAGTACATCTCATGGCTGTTAGTGCAGATGGAAGTCATCTTGCTGTTGCTTCTCCCAGCTCTCAAATTGATGTTTACAACATGAAGAATCTAAAGGTGAGTGCTTGAGACAGGGTGGCACAGTGAGGCAGAACACTAAGCAAACCAACTGCACCTGAAAGACAAATAAACACTCCCAAAATGCCCACTGATTTTAATGATTCTTTTAACCCCTAGCATATTGGAGAGGTCTCTCTATGGAGATCTATCAAGCAAGTGGTTAAAAGCTTAATTTAAATTGGTGGAGTACCCTGATGGCATCCATGTGAGAGAGCTCCCCTTCAGACAGGGTGACATCTCTGTATCAAGCCTTGCAGCACTTGTAAAAAAGACATTTTGCCAACTATGTGATTTTCTACAGAGGCACAGATCACTAAGGAGGACCTGGATTTTGTATTTTGAACTACCCGAGAACTGTACTTTGAAATTTCAGCACCTGCTGACAGAGTTAATGAGGCAGAGAACCATCTGGAAGATATGGTTATATTTATTGACCATGTGGAATCGAAGTTGCTTGTGCTCCACACTCAGATCCAGGAACTTTGTGACTAAACCAAAGATCTGGAGTATTGTACTCGCTGCAACAATGTGTGGTGTAGAGGTGTCCCAGAAAAAGTCACATATGTGCCTGAGTTTGTGTAAAAGCTTTTTGTTTCCATGGAATCCAACTTAAGAGTCTCAACTTCAGTTAGTATGGACTCACCAAGATATGCATGCCAAGTCAAAGAACCGATTCACTGAGAGACAGCACTTTTCAGCTCCACTACTACCAGGCATTTTGACTGGCATGAGGCTTTTGGGCCATGTCACCTTTGAAGAAATTAACATTTCACTTCCACTCTTATGTGATATGCCAGATTTAATGTGATGTTTGTGCTGGTGTTTTATCTGGTTGTGCAGTTGAACCAAGCCTAGCAAAGGTTGTTCCCTGTTAGAGGTACATTATGTGCACTATTACCTGTTTTCCTTGCTATATAGGGATTTGTTTCTTATGTAATTCTGTCGATTGGAAAGAAGGAACTACGGTTTTATGTTTTTTGATTATTTTTTTTTTTTTTTTTTTTTTTTTTTTTTTTGTCCCATCCCCTACCCTCCTGCAGTATGTGTACTAGAATTCCCCATTTTGGAGACTAGTATCACATCTGTCCATTGTATCTTGTGAGATTGCTCTCTATGCATTTTTGCCCAATGGGATTATCCTGTACTTGCGCCATTCGGCTTCCTGTGTATGTTGGGTATCTCCTCACTGCATCCTCAAGTCAGTTTACCGGTTCCTACTTCCCATTTAAATTTTGGGCCCACTTTCAACAATGTCTTATTATATGGTCTTACCATTGTTATTCTCTCACATATTGTTAATGCAGAACCCCCATTCTTGCTGCCTTTCTCCTTAAGATTTATTTTTTTAATTAATCTTCTCCTAGAAATTCCCCATTCACAACCCAGTGAACATTGTCGCCAGTGGTTTCCTCTCCTATCACCACCAGGTGTAGTTTCTCATAGAAGACTTAAAATATTATTTAGTAATGTCAAGGGGCTGAATGACCAAGCTAACAAGAGACTTGCTTGTAAAGAATATAGTAACAAACACTTATGTGGCCATGTGCTAGGAAATTCATTATACTGCATGGCACAAATGCAAATTCTGGCATAAAAAATATCCAGTAATTTATCTTCTAATGCCACAAAGAAAAGAGACGAGGCAGTCCTTCGGGGCCAGTGGCTGACTGGAGTTGTTGGGAACTGTAGTCCTGAAGAGCTGGAGGGAGTTTATGTTGCTCAGCCCTGTTCTGGTCCATCACGTCTCCTTTAGTAAATATAATGTGATTAGAGATCCTAAAGGTTGTTTTCTAATTATCTTGGGCGCTATTAATCTTTGGCTGATGTTTCATTAATTATATATTTATATATAAATACATTTTTGTGACATATCCTCTCATACTATAAACTGGGTACTCTCCTATTTGCTGATGACCAGCTTGGTTCTAAATGATAACCTTGACAGATCCTCCCAACCCCTCACACCATGTAAAGTTAAGTCTGTTTAAAATCTTCAGAAATTACTCAATGAACACAGCCACTTAGTATGGGTAGTCTTAGGGTTGGATGGGCCATATACCAGATATCTATTTAAGATCACATGGGCTATAACATCCATTCCAATGCGCTGGTTGACCACCACCTTTATTTTGACTTCATTCATATATTGTGCAAGTATTTCATCTTTATAGCCAATTTTTTTTCTCTTTGCCTGTTTTTTATTTTTTACACTTTTTATGTCCTTAAAGGTATAGTATTACTTCAAAATTACTATCCCTCATATTGTAGCCCTTAATAAACTGAGTTAAATGACACCAGCGGCATCTCTCAAACCTTTATGGTTTAAGAGATAGCCGCTTTCAAAGTTTCCTCTCCCCTGCTGTCAGTGTTCTGCTGCTAGCAGGGGAATCCGGTCCCGGTACAGGCGGAGGCTCTTAAACAGAGCCGATATGTCGTTATGGAAGGAAAAATTATTGGTTACCAAGCACACGTAGAAGACTGTTTCAATTAATCATTTTTCCTTCCATAACGAGATATCGGCTCTGCTGAAGAGCCTCCTCTTGATTCAGAGACCGGATTCCCCTGCTGGCAGCAGAACACTGTCAGCAGGGGAGAGGAAACTTTGAAAGCGGCTATCTCTTAAACCATAAAGGTTTGAGAGATGCCGCTGGTGTCATTTAACTCAGTTTATTAAGGGCTACAATATGAGGGATAATAATTTTGAAGTAATACTATCCCTTTAACAGTGAGCTACCGGGATCTTTCTGGCAGAACATGAAAGCAAGTGATGCAGTGTAAAAAGATGCAGTTAGCGAACAGGTTAGCACACAGGACAGTCAGTGCTGCAGAGAGAACTGTAAGATTGTATTACTTCCTGCTATGATGGTCTGGAAGCTGAGAAAGTAGCTCATGTCAGGGATATAAAACTAGGGGAAAAAAGTGAAGACTGGAAACAAATTATAAAAATATAGGTAATTTGACTGTACATATTGCATACTTGCATAATATGTAACATAGTTAATATTCCTTTAAAGAATTTAATACACTAAGAGAAAAATAATTTACCCTTGACAAGATTGTAAGCTCTCAACTTGTTTCTATTAGTACATGTATAGTACATTGTTTTTATATTGTCCCTTATTATACAGTGCCAAGGAATATGTTGTTACTTTATAAATAAAGCCCTGCCATAAACCACATTTATTCCTGATTTGGCAAATAGTATTAGAGAGGCAGTTGGCCAGATGCTTTTATTAATAAATTAAGAAAAAGAGAGAAGGCGCCAAATGGCTCTATATCGCTCAACAATAGGACTTCAAGTATCAAAATAGGAAGTACGTTCACATTTCAGGATGTTCAGGGGATCTGACAGACTCGCAAACGGAGAAAATACCCTGTCTCTGTTCAGGGAGCAATGCAATCTGAACTGGAAAAAACAGTCATGGATCCCAGAACAGAGACAAGACATCTTCTCCTTTTTTGAGTTTGTCAGATTCCCTGACCAGCTTGAAATGTGAGTGTACTTCCTATTTTGATACTCGAAATCCAATTGTTGAGCGATGTAGCACCATTGGCACCTTCTGTCTCATTTGTTTCATATGTATTCCGCTTTGGAGAGTGAGTTTGCGGGACGTGCTGACCTTCAGTCAATAGTGATTACCTTGTTATGTACAAGTTAGTTCACTTGACAAGTGCTTTTATGCTGAGGAATATATAAATAATACCTTGGCCAAGTCTTTTGTGATTACCCACCCAAGAAGTGGTAGTGAATGTGTCCTTAATATTCTACACTAGATTGGCCTCCTATATTTTTCCTTTTTGTTTCTACAGTTATTAATAAATTACATGCTAACAATTTCCCAAATGAGGAATAAAACTGATAATATTGTTTGACACTGCTTGAATCCTGAGATTTCCAGTCACGATATGCCAAACGTTATGATGGAAATAAAGCAAGCCTCAAAGTGGCGACCCCTTACCTTCTCTAAATTTCTTGATTCCTGCAACCTGCCATGCCTTAACCAGGACGAAACTGAGCCTCTGTCATAACCCTTTATTACACATGAGATAACCCATACTATTAAACTAAAATCCTCCAAGGACCCTTTTCCTGACTGCTTTAGGCCCTCTATTATTAATTATTGTTATTTAAAAAAATATATTGCTGAAATCATTTGCACTCATCTTTACAACCTTTTTAATCAAATTCTTACAGGCGCTGGTTCTTCCCCCACCCCAATATGCTTCAAGCTAACATTGTTTTCATACCTAAACCAAGTAAACGCCCCACTAACTGCACAAGCTATAGGCCAGTATTACTCATGTATTGCAGTGTTCAGATTTTTGCTAAATATCTAGCTATCTGTCTTAAACCCATCCCGTAGGGGCTGGTCATCCTGATCAGGTGGAATCAATTCCCAGCTGTCAATACACAGCTATCAAGAAGGACCTGCACATTATACTTTATCTACAGTACTCTCATGCTTCTTTCATTTAATGCAGAGAAGACCCTTGACAGAGTGGTCTGGAGACCACCTTGGCCATCAGCTTCCCACAACCCTTCCTCCAACTAGTATAATCTTTATACTCTGGCCTCTCTGCAAGGGTCTGCTTCTCTGGATATTTCTGAAGAAGAAAAAAATGTTTCCCTGTTCCTTGACGGACCTGCCAGGGGGTTGTCCTACACACCCCAACCCACCGCTCATAATTGCCATATGTATTGGGCCCTTAGCCCAAACAATAAGATTCTACTCAATTTTTTTGGATGTGATATGTTTTTATAAATATATAATCACTTTTTGTGGCTGATACCTTGTTAACCTAATGTCCTTACCTAATATTTGTACTGAAAATAATACATTCTCCAAACTTTCAGACTTCAAGATGAACCACTCCAAATCTGAGGCCCTTATCATTTACTATTCCTCTTCATTCTCAAAAGGTCTTCAAGTTACACTCAGAATTCAGAAGGCAACATACTAAGTTGAAATATCTAGGCATTTATCTCCCTCAAAATCCCTCTGATCTTTTTATGGTCAACTACTCCCTCTTTTAAAACATATCAAAGATTTGGAGATCGTGTCTAGATATAACAATTTTTTTGGATTTGTAAAATCTTAGCAGTCAGAATTAACATCATTGTATCCCACTAGAGAAATTAATTATAGTAGTTTTGCCACTGTACAAAGCAGAATGCTTTACTTTATTTGAAATGGGAAATGCCCTCAATTAAGTCAGTCAATTATTTCACCCTAAATTCAAAGGAGGACTGTTTGTTTCTTTATTTATTTCATTGGCATGTTAGCACTGATACTTGTCAGTGGGTCAGACTGTGACAGCCGTTCATAACATCCTTATTAGCCATGTTTTGTGGCTTTGTCTCTCCCACAGAGTTGTATCTTCTATATAAGCCACTCCCTTGAAATTTGGGAGACTCTCGGGGTCAAACATAACTTAATAGGCTCCTTTTATCACATGTCATGGACTTGTCTTCTTAGTAAACAGATTTGGCAGCAGCCCTTCTGGCTCATTTGCAGAGTGTTGCGTTGATCAATCTCCTTGGATCCATGGGTAGCGCTTCTTTGTAAACTAATTCCTTCTCTCACAGACCAATTCAATAAACTGAAACAACATATTGGTGGGGTCACTAAATATTGCATAGACAAACATTGGAATTCAGATACACCTGACTTTCAGGAAATGTATTAACAAAATGTGGTGGTTTATGGTGTATAGAAATGCTTAGTTCACTAGTTCCCTTCCATAAGGTCTGGTCTCCATGGAATGAGACCTTCCCTCATGCTTATCTTCCTCACTCTGGGTGTTTTATTAATCTATTGTACAGTCAGCCTCCTTTTCCTATGGTCAAATACTCCTTTGCCTTTAAAAAAAAAATAATGTTAAAATAAAAGCTTCATGCAAATCAATGGGGATTTTTTATATTTGTCTCCTCTGGTGCAGTTGGTTTGCCCTAGAATTGCCACAAGTTTTAGTACATCAGCCTCTGAGAGCTGTAACCTGTTACGTCAAGGTTGGGCTACCCGAAGCCGTCCAGCAGTTGAGGACTACCGTTTTCATCATCTCTGGTCAACGGCTGATCGGCTGTGGATGATAAGAATTGTAATCCTAAACAGCTTGAGGGCCTCAGATTGTCCATCATTGTGCTAAGGTGGCACTGAAAATTAGGGGGAAATGCACTTAATAGAAAAGCAATTCTGCTGTGAGTAAAAGCTTTCCAGTTCTTATGTGCGCTGAGTAAGCACCGTTATCTAATTTTCTCAGATCGCTTCAACTTGGCAAGAGACTAGTGTAACAGGAAATAGAGATGTTCGACTTACTGCAGAGGTCCCTCAGCTTTTGGGGATATGCATCATGGAGCTGTGACCTATTTACACTGTATGGCATCTAAAATCTAACCACTCTTTCACCTCTTGTCTCTCTTTCGCTCTCACAGCACGAGTGTTCTGTCCCTCGGTATAATTCTCCTCCTACTGCAATCGGCATCCATCCTTCTAATAAGAACCTGGTGATTGCCTATGCAGACCAGCAGGTAGGTACTCTTTGCAGAGTGGAATATGTCTGCTAGTGGTTTTGTGTTTAGGATTTTTGAGGAAAATTTACACTTTTTATATATATATATGTATATATATAATATACAGGGCTTAAAACTTGAAGTCCTTTGCTACTAGCCAGACCTGAAAAGTTACTTGCCACTGCAAGACCTAACATACCCACCAGGGCTAAATTTTCACTCACCATGTGCTAGTGGCGAGTGAAATTTTGAGCCCTGTATACTATATATATTTTTCTTGCTGCTTCCACCCCTCAGATGCTGGAGTTCAACATTGCCCGCAAGCAATACACAGAATGGAGCCGCAGGGCATTGCAACATGGTCTGCACCGTGATTGGCTAGAAAGAGACACCCCCATCCTTGGCATTTCCTTTAACCCCTCAAGGCCTGAAGACATATTGATGAATGATACCTACATGTTCTGTGTCTTGGACAAGTCTCTGGTAAATGGATGAGCTGTTGGTAATATCAAACCTCTGAAAACCACACAAAAAAACAGTGCCGTGGATGTCTGGGCCATATGAATAAAAAAGGAACAATTCTGTACTAAACCAACCATCTGCAGAGAAATACAAATTCTCCAGACTCCCATTGATTTATATGGTGCTTTTAACTCGCTGAAAGCTAGAAAGGTATCAATGCGTTGGAGACCTCTCTAGCATTCAAGGGGGTAACAGTCCCATTTCAGTCAGTGGAAAGTGTTTTGACATCTATGGTGAAGTTTATTTGCTCCAGAATTTTCTCCTTTGTGTTCAAAGAAACCTAACTGCATTACAGGGGAAAATTCCCATTGATTTAAATGTGTCCCTTGAATGCACACACGTTAAAACCTGTCTAGCATTAAATGTGTTAAAGGCCACATTTAAATCAGTGGGAGTTTGAGGAATTCTTTTTTTCTACTGCATCCAGTAGGAGAAACAGGGACCATGAGATTAAGGTTCCACCACCAGGATGCAGGCTACTTAATGGAACAGTAATGTCCCATAAAAAAATGTGTATAGATTTGTAGAGGGTAAAAAAAGAAACTCAGTGCCACAAATCCCATATCTCAAACTGCTATGGTTTGAGATATATTTGCAATCAATGTCCCCCCCCCTTCTCCTGACGTCAGCGTCTAGCTGAAAGCAGGAGATCCCAGTCTGGGGATCAGCCTGCAGCTCTGCAGGTCTACAAAGTGTGTCTGGTTTGCAAGCACACTTTGTAGACCGTTCCCAATAACGCGATTTCGGCTCTGCTGAAGAGCCTCCTCCTGTCGGCTGACATAAATCTCCTGCTGTCTGCATAGCGGTTTGAGAGATGGGATTTGTGGCACTGGGTTTCTTTTTTTAACCCTCTACAAATCTATAAACATTTTTATGGGACATTACTGTCCCTTCAAATTATTAATTCAAAAGAAAGCAGGAGTTTCCTATTTTCCTCTGCCCTGTTTTACTCCTCCTTTGTGTTTTTGCTTTGCTTTGTTTTTTTGTTGTCCTTGATATGAAGCCAAAGCCCTGGTCTTCTCCTGGCAACGTATTTCTGGCTTTTTCTTTTTTGTTTATTTTTATTGGGGCCCTGGATGGAGACCAGAGACAGACAGACAGACTGCAGATCTGGTCTTTCACTAGCATGAGAAATCACCACCAGAATCCCTGATAGTCACTCCTAATACACAGCTTATAACTGGGGATTGGGTTCAACATGGTTCATACTCATACAGGGTGGGTTGCCCCACTACATGAGCTTTGCCTGGTTTTAATGTTTAAATGCCTCTCCAATACTGTTAAACATTGTGTGTCTGCAGTACTTTGTCCTTACTAAGGATATGCTCGCCTTATATACTTCACTTATGTATCCATAATACGTGGTGTGAATTGCTGGACTGTGTTTGACTCTTGACTAATTCATCGTCTATGGCTCTTCTGTCTGTAGCAGATTTTAGCCTGAGAGCTAGGAAGCTGACTCAGTAGTGACTCCACTATTTGAGCAAATAATTTGAGCAATTATTTACCACCCTCATCCATCAGCTTGTTATTGGGCTCTGACATGGGAAGGACTTTACAGTTGTCCTTCAATCCCCATTCTTACAACAGACCTAGGGCTTTTTGTATTCTAGCTATCGGCAGAGTGACTTCCTTTTGGGAGCTCCATGTCATGCAGGATATTCCACCTCTGCTTTATTCCTTCTGATACCAATATTGAATGCATCCTTGTTTTTGAGTGCAGCCTTGTTGGATGCTGGAACATCCTTTAAATATACATTTACTGCAATACTACACTTTGTGCAGCACTCTATAATACTCTGTTCTGTTGCACTTCATATTTCTTAAGTACAGTACATTGCTATATAAGGCTTGCACTTTATTACATATATTGCAATTAGCCCAGTTCTGCTAATTTGGGGCTAATATTCTCTCTTTTGTTTCCATACTTTAAAACGGCTGTGTATCTTTTTCTTATACAATAGCTTTTTATGGAGTTCTCTTGTCTCTGTTGTCTTTCCATGATACATTTTTTTTCTTTTCTCCACTATTGCCTCTTCTCCATACAGGATGAGTTACCATGTCTGGGACCAGGGAGAGTGGTACTAGACCCAAAGTGAGTGAGTCTAGCGCCACCATAATAACTTATGCCTAATCCAAATGTAAAGGCAAAATGGATGTCAGTCTGGTAAATGTTCAGCATTTGCATCCACCCAGACAGCACCACTTGTGGTCTCCCTTCACCCTCCTACAGCAGCCCAGCCAATTGTGGCCCAGGTTGTCTGCAAATGGCTGGCTGATCCTCTCTTCTTTTACAGAAAGAGGGCAGCCCTATCCCTAATAAAATTATGAATTATCCTTGTTATCTCTGGAATACCTTACTTGCAAGACTGTTTTCCTTACTGCTATTACTTCTTCAAGAAGAGTCTTGTGGGCTCGGTGTTCTCATACAGATCTATCTGATCTTTCATTACGTTAAGACCATATTGACAGCTGTTCCTGAGTTCCAACCCAAGGTGACATCAGCCTTCCATATCAATTAAGATCATCTCTCTGTTATAACCTGTATAATATGAAGTAGGAGCAGTTACACTCTTTGGATATGGTTAGGTGTCTTAAACACTATGTGTATGTCACAGAATATTTCAGACAATCCAGTGTTGCCTTTTTCATTCCAGAAGCCCCCCCAGGAAGAGCAGACCAGCATCAAAGGCAACCATAGCCTCATGCATCAATGGGCTATAAGACAATGTTATATAGAGCTAAGCACGTGCCTTTTAATGTAACTGCCCATTCCACATGATCCAGGTGCATCTCCTGGGCCCCTCAAACATCTGCAGATCAGCTTTGCAATGTAGCCACTTCGTTTTCTGTACATATGTTTATCTAGTTCTACAAAGTTATTGTGTTTGCTTATGCATACATCAGTTTTGCTCGCAAGGCTTTGCAAGCAGCAGTTCTGTAAACCGATTCTTTACCCCATGAGACAAAAGTACTCTCTGCTGGGAGCCAGAAGCTCTGTCATTTCTTGGTTTCTCTATCTTGGACACTTTAACTTCCTATACTTTACTATATGTAAGCTATCCAGTAAGGGAGTGTGAGGGGAAATGTAAGGCAGTGGAGAAGGAGGAGTTACTGCTTTCTTTTCAGTTAACTGTTTAAGTGCTCATCCTCCTGATGAGGAAACCCAGTTCAAGCCCCCCCCCCCATGAACTAGAGAGACATTGTTTCTTTCCCTTCACATTGTGTCCCTTTGTGTCTCTGCTCAGCCACTTCCTGATGATAAGACTCCACTCCTCAACCAGAAAACCCTAAAGCAGCTCTCAGTGAAGGCACGAAGGAGTCAAGCACATGCCTTCAAGATCACCAAGAAATATCAGGTAAGGAGAAGGGTGGTCTGGAGCAAAATGTTTTTCAATACGTGACCATCTGACTGCAATTGTTCAATCCCAGCCCTACATATTACCATAGCTTCTAATTCACCTTGCCCCTACACAGACTTATGCCTTTTCTCTCTCTCTCTTTCTCTCATCCTTGATTCCCCCCACAGCCTCTACTCTTCATGGACTTGCTGGATGGTGGAGAACTGGTGGTGGTAGAGAGGCCTTTAAGTGACATTCAAACTCAGCTGCCACCTCCCATGAAACAGAAGAAATTTGGAACTTAAATCTGTGATGTACACACTTCATCACATCTCATGTGCCCTAAAAAGACTATGCAAGATTGTTGCTCAGTGGTCTCCTCCTCTCCGGTGTGCTGTAAACTAACATCTTCATGGCAGTGCTACTTGAGTAGAGGAGCCGAGCTCTCCACGTGTAAGGTCCTGCCTGTCTGTTATACTCTGTGTAGAGGGGTGGAAGAGGCCTGCTCTTCTCTCATAGAAATGGACCCAAAGTCAGCACAACTACAGGTCCCTTTGCTGATTAAGTGCATAGCCTTAATATTTTTCTACATATAAATTTTGGAACCGTTTTGTAGCAACTGTGGGATGAAGGTCCCTATTCAACAAGATAATGAGGTACAATTATGGAGGAAAGCATTTGCAACTTGGAGGACAAATAAAAGTTCCCATTGATCTGAATGAGGCATTACACCCCTTGACTTCTAGCTAGGTCTCCAGTGAATTGTTTCACAATATGTTTGACACCTCTTTATTATTTAAGGAGTTAAATACCCTATTTCATTCAGTGGGAATTGATATCGATCCTGTAGTGCAGTTTGTTCCAGAATCGGTCCTCTTTCACTTTTTGAATACAGCACAAACTGCCCTGTAACATATTCCAGCATTGTCAGTAGATATATCCTGTCAGGGTCTCCCAAATATATATATATATATATATATATATATATATATATATATATATATATATATATATATATATATATATATATATATATATATATATATATATTGCTTATAACAGGGCTCAAAATTTCCACTCACCACTAGCCAATGATGAGTGAAAATTTAGTCCTGGCGAGTAGAAATTCAGCCCTGGTGGGTATGTTTTGGCTTGCAGTGGTGACTAACTTTTCAGGTCTGGCTAGTAGCAAAGTACTTAAAATTTTAAGCCCTGCTTATAATAAAAAACAGCAAAGGAATTGTTGATTTCACTGGTGCTAGTGGGCCCTGAGGTTATAACTCCTTTATTGCCATGGGAATGTTCTTGTGAAATCCACCTTTGTACTGAAGATGTAATCCAGTTTGAGTAAATGACCAATCTCTGGGACTATATTGCTAACCCTGTGAGTGCTAGAGAGGTATTCAGTGCATTGCAACTTAATGCATCGGTTACCTTTCTGTCACTCAAAGAGTAAAATTTTCAGTGAAGTGCTGAAAGGCAATCATAAAGTCCTGGTTTTCCACAGAAAAAGGTAAGGAAGTGTCATTTTCAAGCACTCAGTCTGTGGAGTATGAGGCTATTATGCTATAGATGGGGAACCTCTTCACTATAAGTAGAAGGTATTCTGGTGCTAGGAAAAAGAGTCTCTCAATGTATTTACCAGAAGGACTTTCCTAGATAGGTGTCATTCATACAGCAGTTAGATATACATATTTATGTATTTTTTCCTTATATCTGAAGCTACCTGTCTACATATCTGACATGTTCCTTTAATCCTCTCTTACTTGGAACAAACATAGGCTTCAGTACTCCTGAATGGCTAATGTGGGCCAGTTGTCATTATCAGATTGTAAACCAAATCAACTAGCAGTAGACTGCAACAGAGATCAGATGCCAAAAGTTATATTGATATACTGACTGCTGTTTGAAGGACACCAACATCAGTAATTCAGTAATCCTATGTTTCACTATCCCTGCAGCATTGAGTGTTCTGTTTGCTATAGTGGAGGCACATTTTTTTGCTGCAGGGATAGTGCAGAATTGTATCACTCTCCCTGCTCTCTCAATCCTTGAAAGAAAGGTCTCTGGAAAAAGAAATTCATGAAATTCCCTGTCAGAGAAGTAGACGTGTTGAAAATATTTGAAGATGAACAGAAATCAATAAATAAAATGTTTAGTTGATTTGACTTGCAGAATATGAAAGTAAAAAAGGTTAACTGTCATTTAACACTTCTAGTACAGTAGGGGTATTGTCCCCCTTCATAACTGACCTATTGCCATACAGCTTTAATATTATTAAATAAGTCAGTTTAAACTGCTTATACCTTGTGCTTTTTGTTCACCAAACAGTGTAAATGTTTGAGACTTTTGGTTTAGTAGTTAAGGTCGCTAAGCTGAACTCTCTGATCTGTGTAGCAAACCTGCATAATTACTCACCTGTCCTGAAATCCCAGTGGGAAGAATGATTGGAGAGGAATAATCTGCAAATCATGGATACTTCCACTGAGGTCAGGATTGGACAGGTGAAGGTTTTTCATAAAGGAAATGTTAACTATTGGTTCCACTTTAGATATGATTTTAAAACACACCTTTATATGCTGTCTTGCAACTTGAATGAAACTCATGTCAATATATTTTAGTAATATTTAGAAATCTGCAACATAAGTGTATTTAACCCCTTAAATGCTTGATGCATCTCCAATGCATTGCAAAAATCCAGCGGGTTAAATTCATTGAGTAGTAATGACAAAGAAAAACCCATATACAACCAAACACACACAGCTGATGGCTTATCATTTAGGGCCCTATGTTCAAATGGAAAGTGAAGCAATTATGGGGCAAATCGACTGCACCACAGAGGACAAATAAGAATCCCTAACGGAGTTAAATAGGGCCCTCCTCCCCCAAATGCTAGAAAGGTCTCCAACATAGTGCTTCGCAAAGGGTTAGAGACTTTTTTTTAGTAAAGGATTAAAAAAAAAAAAAAAATGGGAGTTTTGTTGAATTTGTCCCCTATGGTGCAGTTGGTTTTCTGCAGGTACTCCACATTTCTTTTCAACAGGGACATTACTAGATACTGTCTAAGGGTTAAAAAGCCCTGGGTCTGGTTCCCAGCTTGAGAAATATAATGGTGATAATGTTCCTATTAGTAATAGTCCAATTAGGCTGTATGGTGTATTAGGTTTGCCCAAGCTAAGAGTTATTTAAGAACCTAGCAACTCCCCTTATTTTAACTTAGGACCCTTAGAGTATTAATTTTTCCTCCAAGAACGTAACCTCTAGGGGCTCCTTTTCCAACTGACCGTATTCTCAAAGGAAATGCAGATCTCACTAATGGAGAAAGATGGACCAAGCAGCACTTCATAAATAAGATGCTAACATTGCAAGGGTCAATAAGCACCTTTGCAACATTGGCAAATACTTGCTAAATATGCCCCTATGAGTTTTAAGAACTAATGCATGTACATAGAGGTGTGTAATATAGTCACAAAATTTCCATAGGTGGTGCTCATTGTTAATTATAATTGACCATCTGTGGGTCTTCATTTTGCTTTTATAGTAAATAAGTTGATCACCACCACCACCACCATCACCATTCTTCAATGGGGAGAAGACACTGACACTACATCCTCCAGTGGAGGAACTCCATCTTGGATGACTTGGTACTTAGTCATCTGTGGGGGAATATAGGGTGTCTGTCTCTGTCTTGTCTCCACCCTGCTTCATCATGTCCAGAGTACCAATGGACAGACAGCTCATAGTGGCCTTTCATCAGGCTCTGCAGACCATTTTAGAGGCTGGGGTGATAGGTCCAGTACCACAAGACCAACATTTCAAGGTTTTTTTATTCCAATCTTTTCATTCTACTAGAAACGGTGAAGGTTTTAACACAAGTTCAATATGCAGTCATTCAGTTCTGTGATGGCTGCCATGGAAATGGCAGAGTCCATGGCCTCTCTTGACTTCAAAGATTCCTACCTATATAATATCCACTTTTGACAGCGTATTACTGGTTCCTCCTGTTTGAATTTCAAACTATCCGTTTGTGGCTCTTCACTTTGGCCTAGCTATGGCCCCAAGGGTCTTCACCAAGGTAATGACTGCCCCCCCCCCCCGCAGCAGCCTTTTTTCTGGGTCAGGGAGTGAATGTGATGATCTTTTACTGAAAGATCTGGAACAGGTACAACTCACTTTGAGGACTCTCCAGCAAGATGGATGGATTGTCAATCTTCACAAATCTCATCTTGTTCCTACACAATATCTATGGTTTCTGGGTCTGGTCTGTGAAGCGACTCTCCAGGGAATCTTCTTGCCACTAGACTAGAAGGCAGGACTGCAGCTGAGGGTCTGACACGTTAAGTCAAGGCCTTCAGTCAAAGAACATATGGTGGGGACCATGGTCACCACAATAGATAGTACCCTTCACAAAGGTCCATCTACGACCATTGCAACTGAACCTGCTTCATTCTTTGAGCAAGGATCCCTCTCGCATTTATCACAAGGTGCTTCTGTCTTGGTCCACCCAACTGTCTATACAGTGGTGGCTGATGAGTGAGGCTTTGTCCATGGGTCATCCCTTTTCTGTTTCCAACTAGAAGGTGGTGATGAGCAGTATCCTCCAATTGACATTCTGGAACTATGAGCCATCTTCATTGCACTCTGCCTGGAAGATGCTCATGAAGGGCTTCCCCATTCAGTCCAACAATGCCACAGTAGTGGCTTACAACAACTGTCAGGGAAGCACCAGCTGAAAGGCTGCTTGGACAGAAATGGAAATAATTTTGCTTTGGGCAGAAGCTCTCATTCCAGCTCTGTCAGTCCTCTCCATCCCAGGAGTAGAAAATTGGAAGGTGGACTACCTCAAAAAAGAGACCATTGATCCAGGAGAGTTAGACTTTATTAAAAATTAAACATATTCCTTCAACTAGTGAATCACTGGAGAATGCCAAAGACAAACCTGATGGTATTCCACTTCAACACAAAACTAAGAGTTTTGTACAATGATAAGGAGCCCAAATAAAGGAACAGTAGATGCCTTGCCTGTTTTGTTGCCATACACTCTAGCGTACATCTGTCCTCTTCTGGCCATGAATCCCAATGTGATCGCCTAGATTATAAAAAAATATATATAGATATAAATATATGGTCCAGACTCTGCTCATTTCTCTGTTCTGGCCAAGAAGAGCTTGGTTTCCTCACCTGCTCCACATATCAATAGAAGATCTGTGACATCTTCCTCTGCTGGTGGACCTTCTCTCCTAGGATCCTGTTCATTATCCTAACTTGAACAATTTTGTTTTAAGGGAGTGAAACTTGAGGCTAAACGTTTAAAGCACAAGGGGCTGAGGAGCCCAGAAATCCAGACTATCTTGCAAGCCCATAATCTACCAATGGATCTAGAGCATCTACTTTGCTGTTTGTGATCAATATGACCTTGATACTCTCCATCTAAAAATACTCCTGATGAAATAGCCTGAGTGCTATGAAACGCGTTGATATCTCTTAAGTAATATATTGCTTTTATTGTTATTTTTACATGATCAATACATTTACGTTTATATACGCATTATCTACCTGGAGCGATATAGAATTTTTTTTTTTTTTTTCCAACAAGCCTTTATACTTCGATTTTAACTTCTTTTGGAGAGATCTTTGATTCCTGTATCCACGGAAATTTGCCTTTATCTTTTACGCTAAGGAGACCAAGCGAGGGTAGTTTTGAGTTCCCCCTGCACCCTACACAAGTGTCAGATTGAGCAAAACTCCTCGGGCAGAGGAGACGGAGCGAGTAACCTATATGTATGTTTTCTCCCTACTCTTTATGATTGACATCCCTATTATGCTTGATCTGGCTAGGCTGAGTGAGGGCAGCTTCATTAATCACCCCACACACCATCCCAGCTTGTCCGCCTCCATAGTCGGTCAAGCGCTACATCTAAGAAGTGAGCATTTTCCTTATATTTCAAGATAGAAGAATTTGAAACTCCTCATTCCTACATTAAAATCTTTTCCATCAAGTCTAACTGATGTATAATTGTTTATACATATAATTGAGTTGTCTATTTCTATTAGAATTTCGCCATTAGTCACAGCGCTCGCCTAAATCATACAGTCCTGACCTCTGTTCTGGACTTCTTACACTCTGTTCATAAAAAATGACTGTGCTTCAGCTCCCTTAAAGTTCCAGTTTCCACTTCATCTGTTCTTTTCCAGAAGAAAATTGCTGTGATTTTTGAGAATCAAACATTTCTTCAGGGGGTACCTCATATATTTCCTCCATACAAGTATCCTCCACTTCCCCGGGACCTGAATCTAGTCTTGGAAATACTCCAGTCTTCTCCTTTTCAGCCTCTGGTATCTGCTTCCCTCAATCATATGACATTTAAGTTCAGGGTTTGTTGTTATTTTTGTACTGGTTCCATTAGTTTTCTCTCCTGTTTTTCTTTGGGGGTATCCTCATGTCATTTGTGTGTCCTAGTGGACAAAAGAGAAGAGACTGTTCTTTTCTGCTTACCGATCAATCATATTTCTTAGTATATGGGGGGGACAGCACAGAAGAATGTATTGTCTTTTCTGCTGGTTTTAGTTTCTCTAAAATGCTGACTGCTACATCTGCCCTTTTATTCTTTTGTTTGCCAGCCTTTGGCTTTATTCCGGCTCTGTTATATGTAAATTAAAGGTAGGCTGAGCTGGGTTGGTGATTAAATATAGACTTTTCTTAAAGGGGATGTTTACCCCCTTCACAACTTTGGCTAAATTGTTTCATTATCAATAATAAATAATGGAAATCATATTTTTTTTTAACCCCTTAACGACCCTTGACGGTCATAGTACGTCAAGGGTTGATCTGACTGAACGACCCATGACGTACTATGATCGTCACGGAGATCCGGGCTCCCCCCGCAGCTGCACGCCGTTCGGGCCCTTAACGACCCTTGACGGTCATAGTACGTCAAGGGTTGATCTGACTGAACGACCCATGACGTACTATGATCGTCATGGAGATCCGGGCTCCCCCCGCAGCTGCACGCCGTTCGGGGAGTCCGGAACCGGAAAAAAAAAAACTCTGCGGTCCTTAAGTCGCGTCGCCGCGACGATCGGACGGTCGTTAAAAAAAAAATCCTCTGTACCTACTTCTGCCAGACAGAGCTGACCAGATATGTACCATAGTCTCAGCTTCTATCCAGCCTCCTCCAATGATGAAGCCGGTCTGTCTCTAAGCTGGAGCACTCTCATTGGCTAGAAATCGAACTCTGCCAATGAGAGTGGTCCAGCTTAGGGACAGAAAGCCTCCTGCATCAGAGGAGGCTGGATAGAGGGAGGGGAGCAGAGGCAGAGTGACAGACTGTGGTACAGAGCAGGTAACCGCAGTCTGTCCTGAAGCAGGGTGCAGGGCAATATTTATTCTTTAGATTTCAGCTAAATAACTATGTAAAAAGTAGAAATGAAAACAATATAACACATATTTGCTATATAGCCTACATAGAAAGACTAACTTGTTTAGGGGTGATAGTTCCTCTTTAATAGTTAACCCTTTGAGTGCCAGAGTGGTACGCAACGCATTGCAAAGCAAAGCCTTGCGTACCACTCTGGCACTCAAAGGGTTAATGGCAAATTAACTGAAACGCTTCCCTATTCTCTGCCTATTTTACCCCTTCCCTTCTGGCGTACAGGCTTTTTTTTTTTTCCCTCATGCAAAGGAGGCTAGGGTTCATCCACCCCCAAAAAAGTTTTTATTTTCCTATATTGAGTGCATCAGCAGAGGCAGTGAAAAACTGTTTCATGTCGCTGGTCAAATATTTTGATGCCAATCCTAGTTTTTCACTAGGACTGGCAATATGGGTTAGATCTGTCCCTTCTAAGGGTAAACATTAAAGGCTGAGCATAAAAATTCATTACCGTGATGTTTTACTCCTCCCCATTGACATTCTGTCAGTTTTCAACTAGCAAAGAAAGGGGGGAGAAAAGACCCTTAAAGCCATGAAATGGCAGGGCATCCCTAATCCCCATCAGAAAAGTTTATCTTGGGTTGGGATACCCTTTGTCCCCCTCATGGACCAAGTGAAAGGGATTTTTTCCCCCTCTGGTGTGGTGCAGATGACCACCTTTGTCTGATTTTTTTTTTTTTTTTTTTTTTTTTTAAGAGGGGCATGGTTTTTGTACTAGAACATATTTTCTTCCTTTAAAGGGATAGTAATACTTCGTTTTAATTTTATTTTATTTTGTAGGCATTAAAAAAAACATGAAGAATGATATAAGTCTTATCTCTCAAACCTTTATGGTTTATGAGATATTCATAAGCAAAGTTTCCCCCTCCCGCCCCTTTTACCTACTGTAAGCCATCTCTTCTCAGATGTGGAATGCAGTCCATAGACTGGACAGATAACAGAAGGGGACACTCTTATTCCTATGAAAACAATGAAGGCCCTGTCCCCCTTGACAAGCTTTTCAGGTTTTTCCCTTATCTTAATTGAAGATTATCCCTCTCTGCAGTCTACCTGGGCACCTCCCTTCTGCTCTGGCTGAGCAGTGTTACATCAGTAAAAGGGGCAGGAGAGGGACACTTTGTCATTGAATTACTCTGGAACTATAACTCTGACAGAATTGAAATAACTCTCCAAAGTCCAAATACTATGATGATTAATTAGAGCTGTTTTTATTATGAAACATTACTATCCCTTTAACTCCTTATATACTAAAGACTTCTCCTGACCATTGCTTTTGCACTTGGAAATCAATTTAGCATACAAAGGCTTAATTAGGGTAGCTGAGTGTGGGAAACCAGACCCCTTTAAACAAAAAATATAAATCAAATGTGTCTATTTTAACATTGACAATGGCAGTCCATTTTATTTTTTCAAAGACGCTTCTTACAAACGTGTATAACTTTACCGCTACAGCCTTTCAGGTCTCTTGTACCAAAATTAAGCACTTTTTTAATACTTGTTAACTGGGAGTACAACGTGTTGGTGATGTCTAACAGCCAAGGGGGTTAATTTATGACCCTTTTTCATATTTAGATGTTAGTATACTTTTGGATGATGAAAAATTACTATACTGCCTAGTTTCAGGACAAAATCATACTGTTAGAGTAGGTAAAGCTGTGGATGAAGAGCAGAAACATGGGAGAGGTTTCCTCAGAGATGCAGTTCTATCCTACAGGCACAGAGCCAGGTTATCTTTCAGTTACACGTTGATAAACAGGAAAGGATTCTCTGCATATGCATCCTCAGGAAGAAACATTTCACATCCTTGTGTGTAGCATCTAACAGTTGGGGCTGCCAAGTGGGACTGAAAAAACTTTAGGAAAATGAAGAACTCATTTGTGTGTTAAAGAAATCTGGAAAGTATTCTGGTAAAGTATAAGCAGCAGGATGACTTCTCATTGTTCCATTGTCAGTTATAACTAATGTTGCATCAGAGTCACTAATTATGTATTCATTTAATCACCACCATTATCACAGCAAGGAGGCTAAACCATAAGATAGTGGTTGGCATCATACAGCACTCTAGCTGTCAGACTATAACTCCCAGCATCCTTGGCCAGCCATACTGGGAATTGTAATACTCTATCTGCTCAAGGACTGCAGGTTGTCCACTCCTTTAACGAAGTGAAAGGTTTGTATATATTTCTATTCTACTTGGGCTAATCTTGCTGAGCCTTTGGGCCATATGCAGGAGAACAAAGAGGTGCAATTTTGGAGCAAACAAACTACAGGAATAGAAATCCGAACTATGGCCCTTTAATCTTTAATGTGCTGGGTGCTTTGAGTTTTGTGAGTAGTAGTTCCCCTTTGAAGTTGCAAGGAGACGCCTTGGTGGGACTGCATTCTTGCCAGCATTTCAAGAGACTTTCTCTTGAGCAGTCACAGGACAGATAATTTACTAGTATTTTATAGCCGTGGTTCTCTGTGTTAGTCCTTTGGACTCACCAAATGGTCACATCTTCAATAAAAACCAACCTGTTAGGGTATCCTGAGGAATCAAGCTGAAAATGACTGATGGAAAGTATAATATATGTGGTTCCAACAGAAACTTTTGTACAACAGCATTGCTGCTGCACTTCTTTAGGGAGATAAACATTATACCTAAGTACTACATAAAAATCATGTAAATAAGCAAAATGTACATGTGGGAAGCTTCTTAACCTCTAATACTTAGCATGTAGAAACACAATTTTAAAACCAGGGACAGGAAGCCAAAACCACAGACTGTTGTTGGAAGTTATGGGACTGAACTCTTCCTTCTGGCTGAAAAGGGATGAACCAAACTGCAGTAGACAGGAGCTGAAAACATAATATATTTCTATATATAATATTTGTAGCAGAAGTGGGAAGCACTCACGTTTAAAATCCTATGCCTGGGTGTGTTCTCTCTCGCTCTCTCTCTCTCTCTCCCTCTCTCCCTCTCTCTCTCTCTCTCTCTCCCCCTCCCTCTCCCTCTCCCTCTCCCTACAATTGAGTACAAACCAAGGAGGCTAAGCTGGTAGCAAAGATCAAGTGACCTGAGTAAATCAGGAGTGGTCAGGAGCCAAGATGAACAAGTAACACCTGCTAACAATAACCCCTATTTATCTTGCTATTGCCAAAAAATCCTAATGACAGAGTGCAAGGGCCTACTTAACTTTTATAGGACCAGAGAGGTACACATGCATTGTGAAGCAATGCGTTGCACATCCCTCTGATCTTTACAGCAATATAAAGGTGCGTTAAGTTAATGTAGGTCGTATAATTATAAAAATATATATAATATAGCAACACTATAAATTTAGACAACTACTAACATTCAAATAGAATGCCTGTACAGAAAGGTGTATATATACGCCAAATACAATAGTGAAAGATGAAAGGTGCTATATAAAAATAAGTCACACTTACATTTTGTTAATATATTAATAAGAAAACAACAAAATCACAATTTAGCAAATGTGACTCACATGACCAGATGGACAGAAAGGCATATAGATAAGGATGAAAACATGAAACCTATTAATAGTGACTGGAAAATAATCATGAGATATAGTGAATAATCTTGAAAATAGATTGGTCTTAAATACATAAATGGAAGAAAAATGTAAATATACAGCATATATTGCGATCTGAGTAGTGACCCAGAATTAAAATATAGCTCAAAATACACACACAGTCTATGTGATATATTAAAAGAAAAGGCCGTAGTTTTATCGAATCCTAAAATATGCATGCTGGAAATATCCAATCTTGGAAAGGTTTTCAGCTCTGGTCCTTTTAAGGGTTAACCCTTTGAGTGCCAGCAAGGTATGCAGTGCATTGCTTTGCAATGCGTTGCATACCCCTCTGACATTCAAAGGGTTAATATTAACATGTACCGTGAGCAGAGTTTTAGGTCCAGTGGTCCTTCTAACCTCAACAGACATGGTAAAAGGGGTGGGAGGGGGATACTTTATCATTCAATTACTCTTGAACTACACCTCTGACAGTATTGAAATAACACTCTCCATGGCCCAAATACTATGAAGATTAATTGGAGCTGCTATTTTTGCAAAACATTACTATCGCTTTAAGGGGTTAAGCAATATGGGACCAGGTCAAAAGAAGCAGAGGGAGACAAGAAGCTGGGCCATACACAGGTCAGACAGTTGTCCGGAAATCAAGATTGCTATGTTGTGCTTGGTGTTAAAACATATCCTTCTTCCTCTTTGCAGAAATTATATTTTCTCTCTACAGCAGAATTGTAAACTGTATCTATTCAAATATAAGGTGACCCCAAATGCAAGGTGGCCCCATCCCAACATTTGCTGTTCGGTTCTTGGAAAAAAGAAAAACGCTAAATATAGGCAACCATGTGCTTCTGTCTCTCACCCTCCCTTCATCTCCCTCTATTTAATTTCCCTTCATCTCCCTCTATCTCCCCTCAAACCTTGACTAAAAGGCAAGGTAGTTTTTACATGCTAAAATCACAAAAAAAGACACTATATTCATGAAAATGTAGTTATCCTTTTGATCTTATTATCACATTTTGATGGACTCTTACCTAGGTAATAAGTTCTTCTGTTATACACAATAATTATGTAGATGTGTGACTGTGGTAAGATGGACTCCTACCTAGGTAAGTCCTTCTGTTACATACAGTAATTAGATAGATATACCTGACTTCTGTACGATGGACTGCTACCTAGGTATGTCATCCTGTTACATACAGTAATTATATAGATATACCTGACTTCTGTACGATGGACTCCTACCTAGGTAAGCAAAGAAGAAGTTTGCCTCTGCTCCAACAGATATCTGTTCTAAGATATATACAGTCAGCTCAGCTATGGTGCCTGCAGGAAAGCACATAAACTAAATTGTCTGAAGAGAGAGGAGAACATAAGGCAAGAAAGAACATGTAATATGGCACCCATCAGGGTATTAAAATTATTTGATCTTTAATAAATTCATAAAATTAAAAGAAACAGACATGGGAATGATAATAATAGACAACAACTACTAATCCTAGAGGGAGCCCTGGTCTATTCTTATAATAAGAATTGGGTCTATGGGTCAAGCGTCAATATTAGTGTCCCCTATTAAGACTATTGTTTGTGAGTTATGGGGTTAATTAACACTGAAGGTAACTCAAATTCCCAAGGATCTCTTACTACTGGTATTTAGGAAAAGGTCACCCCTGTCTCTTATACAGATGTATTCATATTCATGCCACCACTTGTAGACATCTTTATTGTATTAATAACTTGGTGGGGCTTATCGTTTGAATACATTAATATTTCTCTTAAACCAGTATATGCATTGCTTGTGTGGGGCAACCCACAAGATTGAGCACAGCAACATGACACAAGGCAGTTATACTGCGTCAGCAAGGTCTCTCCCAGGCACAAATTTCAAGACTGGGATTTCCAGATGTGCTGTCCAAGCTCTTTTGAAGAAACAGGCAACATTGTTGACTGTAGATGCAGTGGTCGGACAAGGAAACTTAGTACAGCAGATGAAAGACACATTTTGCTGACTTCCCTTCGCAGTGCGCTCAGCATTGTCAGTGGGATCCTGGGGTTTACTTTTGAAATGTCGCACAAATAAGAGCGTGTGACATTTAGGGTTGCCAGCTTTCCAGAGCGCCATAACATAATCTCACAAGACTCAAATGGGCGAGATTTTTATGGCGCTCATAAAACGTTGCCACTGCCTTCAATAATTAATGCTCCCATACCGTCATTAATTGTGTCAGCTCCTGCACTGCCATATAACTTACTTTCCGACAGTCTTTTATAGCTTGTTTATACAGTCCAAACCGCACTCCGGCTGTCTCTCTTGGGCAATGAACGTTTTAAAGAACATTGTGAAGTACTCCCACACCGCGCCTTTCACTACCCAGGAGAGACAATGAAAGGAGCGGTATGGGAGCACTTCACGATGTTCTTTAAAATGTTCATTGCCCAGGCTAGACAGCCAGAGTGCAGCTTGGACTGCATTAACAAGCTATAAAAGACTGTCCGGAAATAAGTTATACGGCAGTGCGGGAGCCAGGGGCGGGACCCAGGGCCCCTGGTCCAAAAAGAGGTCTGGGCCCCCTGCAGAAATCTCCACAATGCCCCCTTCATCTCCACAATGCCCCTATCTCCACATTGCCCCCTTCATCTCCATCTCCACAATGCCCCCTTCATCTCCACAATGCCCCCTTCATCTCCACAATGCCCCTATCTCCACAATGCCCCCTTCATCTCCATCTCCACAATGCCCCTATCTCCACATTGCCCCCTTCATCTCCATCTCCACAATGCCCCTGTCTCCTCATTGCCCCCTTCATCTCCACAATGCCCCCATCTCCACATCGCCCCTTCCACCACGATGCCCCCTCATCTCCACACTGCCGCTACCTCCAGTCCCTGGTAGTCTAGCGGCTTGGCGAAGTCCCGCGCGCCTCTAGTAATGCAGAGGCTGGGAGATGATGTCATCTCCCAGCGCTCTGTATTAGTAGAACGGCGCGCCGGCGGCCGTGGTTTGAGAGCAACTGATCAGCGATGGAAGCGGCGGCGGGCCCCCTTCGGTCACGGGCCCTCGGTCCGTGACCGAATGCCCATATGGTCAGTCCGCCCCTGGTGGGAGCTGACACAATGAAGGTATGGGAGAATTAATTAATTGAAGGCAGTGGCGCCATAAAAGTCTTGCCCATTTGATTCTTGCGAGATTATGGTATGGCGCTCTGGAAGCTAGTGACCTACTTATAGTACTTAAATGTTGCATGCTCTTATTCGTGCAATATTTCAAAAGGATACCGATCCTAGTACACCCATCTACTGGCTGGAGTAGTCTGGTCAAAAATGGTCTCCATGGAAGACTAGCAGCCAAAAAGCCATACCACCAATGTGGAAACAAGGCCAAGCAACTCAGTTTTGCACAAAAGCACAGGAACTGGGTGGCAGAAAAATGTCACCTGGTGCTCTGGACTGATGAGTCAAAGTTTTAAATATTTAGCTGTAGCAGAAAGCAGTTTGTTCTAAGAAGGCTGGAGAATGGTACAAGTATGAGTGTCTGCAAGCAGCAGTGGAGGTTCCTTGCAAGTTTGGGGTTGCATTTCTGCAAATGGAGTTGGAGATTTGGTCAGAATTAATGGTCTCCTCAATGCTGAGAAGTACAGGCAGATACTTATTCATCATGCAATACCATCAGGGAGGCATCTGATGGCTCCCAAATTTATTCTGCAGCATGATAATGACCCCCAAACATACAGCCAAAGTCATTAAGAACTATCTTCAGCATAAAAAAAGAACAAGGAGTCCTTGAAGTGATGGTATGGCCACCACAGAGTCCTGATCTTCAACATCATTGAGTCTGTCTGGGATTACATGAAGAGAGAGAAGCAACTGAGGCTGCCTAAATCATTTGATACGGTTCCACAAGAGGTTACTGTACAAACTGATCGAAATAGGCCTAGGGGAAAATGTTTGTGTGTGGATTAGAAATTGGCTGAAAGATAGAATGCAAAGAGTGGTAGTAAATGGCAAGTTCTCCTATTGGATAAACGTGATAAGTGGAGTACCTCAGGGATCTGTCCTGGGTCCTCTTCTTTTTAATTTGTTTATTAATGACCTCCCAGAGGGCATATGGAGCCTTGTATCAGTGTTTGCCAATGACACAAAATTAAGTAAGGTAATAAAGTCTGAACTGGATGTGTCTTCATTACAAGAGGATTTGGACAAATTGAGTAACTGGGCAGGCATATGGCAAATGAGATTCTATATAGACAAGTGTAAAGATGCAATTTGGTTATAATAATAAAAATGCAACATACAGTTTAGTGTTTCTCTGGGGAAATCTACTAATGAAAATGGTACTTCTTGAATGACAGATAAGGCAAAATTCATATGGTTAGGTAAATGAGTGTTATTATAAGGCAACGTTAGCTTCCATTTAAGTGAATTGTGGTGCAGAAGTACTGATAACTGTAAGAGATCACAAGAAAAAGCTGACCTGATGGACACAGTGCCAATGAACTTCTTCACAGTCACAAAGCCCTGGCACTGAAGTGCTTGCCTCAGGTTTGCTGTGATCTGAGGTGGTGGGCTGTAGGAACCCAGAAGACCAATTATGAGAAAAACAACTGTGTCATAGTAAAAAGGCCTGTATAAAGCAAATGGAATGGGGGGGGGGGGATTTGTTTTGTCTCCCCTATGGTGCAGTTGGTTTAGCCCAAAATTGCTACTCCTCTTTATGCATATGGTCCTCTACTTTTCTGAGTATTAACAAGTTTACTCAAAATGGAGAGCTAGGGTTTTATTCATCTAGCCAATGAGGAACAAACCAACTGTGTCATAGGGTTGAAATTAAACATAGGGTTGAAATTAAAATCCCGCAAATCCCGAGTAATTTAAATGGGACTTTTATCCCCTTAAATGAAAGAAAGGTATCCTGTGCATTGCTAATACTTGTGTTGAAGACCTCTCTAGCATTCAAGGGGTAAAGAAAAATCTAAATCAGTAAGAATCCCCCTCTGTGGTGCAGTTATTTTGCTCTAGAATGTCACTTGTTTGTCTTGATGAATGAGTAAGGCAGGTTAAAGGGATAGTAATCTTTTATTTTGACAGCATATTCTACAAGTGCACAATATGTAAAGACAATCCATCTCTACTTTTTAGTTTTCATCTTTCCCTATTTAATCCCCATTTTATGTCCCTGACACTTAGCTGCAGGGATCTTTTTGGAGAGGGATAGCTATGAGGAAGAGTAAAAGAAGATACCATGTAAACGGGATCGCATACAGAGCACTCGGTGCTACAGTGATGTTACATTGCTTTCAACTGACCATAAAGTTGTGTTAATAGATCCAGTGAGCTTACAGTCAGGCACATAAAGTGTGTTAAAAATTGAGATTTGGGGAAAGGGAATAGGCAATTTGACTTCACGAGCTATATAGCTGCAGGACACGTGAAATTAAACCATACCTCCCAAGTGTCCCTCTTTAGGAGGGACAGTCCCTCTTTTAGGCCCAAGTCCCTCTTTCCCACCCTGATGTCCCTCTTTTTAGGAGATCCGACTGTGTGGTGTGTGTATATAAGTGTATCACATTGTTCTACAGCAATAAAACTCACAGTAATGTTTGTTTAAACATCAGTATATGTGTATTTAGACATTAGTCTGTGTAAATAAAACACTTTATTGTTCTAAATCATGTATTAGGTTACACATGGAGGAATCAATAGGTCGTGAAATAGCATAAAAATTCTCGCTAATGCTCCGCTCACAGGCCACGCCCCCCAGCAACACCCCCTAAAACACAATTGTCCCTCTTTGTCAATTTGAAATGTTGGGAGGTATGTTAAAATAAACCTTGCTATACCTTTAATTCAGTGTTGTACAAATATATGAATTAAGCGTATACATTCTGTGTAAAAAGGAGTACTATGCCAGGTGCCACTTGGCCGTAGGGAAATGATATTAGCTGTAGTCCAACAACAGCTGCTAAGACACAACTTGCCCAACCCTGTTCTTCAGTCTTAGCTTGTCAAACTGGTTGTTTTACCATATGTTCTGCGGTTGTTATTCTTAGTCCATGTGTCTACCAGTCAACGTGGTTTCTGGCTGTCATTCTGTCTGTAAGCCCTGATGCTGCCGCTAGGTGGCACTGCTGACCCTGTGTTGGCCATGCTGGGACTCGGGCAGTGACGGGGAGGGGTGCTGTTTCTGCAGGCAGGAAGTGTATGTCTCTCACTGTGCAAGAACCCACTCGCCCCTCTACCATGGCCGTGTGGACTCGAGCCTCCAAGTCCGGGCTCCTGGACCTATTGCTGCAAGACCACTGGGTACGTGTCCAAGCTGAGCTGACTGGTGAGAGTCTGACCCTGACTTCGGAACAAGAGTCATGTGGAGCTCTGAATGGTCTGAGTAATGGCACAGAGTTGGGTCCGGCCAGTCCCCGGAGAGGCCCCGTTACCTCTTGCCGCTCTGGTACTGGCTCTCCCCGTGCAGGCTCAGAGTGTGGCTCGGAGTCAGGCCTGGGTAGTCCTGGGGCACGGTTCCCAATGAACAGTCTATCGGCGGATCAGGGCTGTGAGCCGATGAGGAGAGTGCGGGTGGTGAAGCAGGAGTCCGGAGGGCTGGGGATCAGCATCAAGGGAGGGCAGGAGAATCGGATGCCTATCCTCATCTCTAAGATTTTCCCTGGACTGGCAGCGGATCAGTGCCGGGCACTGAAGGTCGGTGATGCGATTCTGTCAGTGAATGGATCGGACTTACGAAATGCAACACACGATCAGGCGGTGCAAGTGCTCAAAAAAGCCGGAAAAGAAGTGACTTTGGAAGGTAAGAGAGGACAGTGTTTGTGATCACGGCACTTACCTAACTTACAGCACTGTTGTATGTAGTCCTGGGTATAACTGGCAGTGAGTGGGTAGTGTGAATGCCCCGGAACTCAGAGTGAAGGGCCAGATTGTCTGGGTGAGAGTCCTGTATTACCTACTGTGCTCTGCCCCAATAAATTGGTACGATTTCCATTTTCCTCCAGAAAGACAGATGGTGAAGTCCTGCTTGTCTGTGTTTAGGCAATGAGATCTCTTTAAGTTGTATCATGATAAAGGTTACTAACTTCCTTGGGGTGCTCTGGAGCACCTCTGTGTTAGAGCAAGCAAGCACTTTTAGCATACAAGCTACATTATGGGAAGCTGTGAAGGGTTAATATTAGAAATCTCTAAAGGAGGCTCATTCTGAAAGTTCCCAGTCATAGTAGTGAGTCACCTGAAAAACCCCATCCACTCTCAAGGTGCGGTTTAATAGCTAAAGATGAGCAATTCTGGAGCAAACCTATTGCACCATAGACGATGTGAATGAGCATTCCCGTTGAGTTAAAAGAGGATTTTAATTCGCTGTATGATAGAGATCGCAAAGTGCAACCGACCACTTTGAACTCAAATGGCATGGGTATGTTTGCTTGTCCCCTATGATGCAGTTGGTTGGCTCCAGAAATGCGCCTCTTCATATTTTAATTGCGCCTCTTAGCACTGGTCCCACCACCCATCTGTAATAGCGGACTGGCGATATTGTAAAGCTGTGACCCTTCAGCTGTTGAAGAACTACAACTCCCATATGAGGGTGACGGAACTTTTGGACCTACAACAGCTGGCGAACCATAGACAATATATAAAGTCCTCAAGTACATCAATAATTAGTCACGGTCTCGACTTTATCTTAGTTATGTCTATGGTGATTCTAGTGTCCCGTACTACTCTCTCTACTTTTACAAAGTATATAAATCAGGTTTAGGACTGATGTGTCTGAGGGGTGTGGGTGGAAGAATTATTGCTTTCCATGCATATCCTAGTCCATCGGGGAACAATTTATGTGGCTTATTTAACTCTTTCTCTGCAGAATATCACCCTTCTGTGCCCAGCACACTATTCATATTGCACAGGAGGATTTGCTGACTCTGCAGGTAATACTAAGCGGTTTTACTTTAGTATTAATAACGTGTAACTCCCTGATACATATTGTGCTGACAGGCTTCCTTCTGTTACAAATGCTTTCGATGTGAAGATGTTTCAGTATCACTTCATTGGCATCGCCTGTAGTTATAATGCTATGGGCACCTGCATTAGTATATATTTGGGAGTAATAAGAAGGGTAGATGGGAGTTGTAATATGGAGAAATAGGATGAACATTGAACAGTTACATTAACTTATTGGATGCTACGGAGCTCTCCAGTGCCTTTTTACAATGCTTTGAAGACCTTGTTACCATTTGCAGAGGATAATGAAGATGATGAGCATCCAGTGGTTATCCAGCTGATGCTTTATTACAGTGATAGACAGTTTTAGGATCACCAGCTGTTGGGGGCTACAACTCTCATAATCTGGTTAAGGATGATGGGGATTTGTAGCCCCAACATCTGAAGGTCCATCAAACAATTTACCTCCGCTTTACTACAACTCGCATTAGTGTACTTACCACTAAAATGACAGAGTTTGTAGTCTTATAGAAACTGGAGAACCAACGGTTGCTAATTTCTACATTAATTCTTTGAGGTTTCAGAGGAGAATTAACAATTTTATTAAAAGAGCTATGACTTAGGCCCAGCAGTTGTGTTCTTATGAACTGTGCAAGCTTGATGACCGCATTAACAAAGCATTATGTCATTACATGACTCAAAACTCAGGGCCTTTTGGTTTTAGACCTAGAGCTTTAACACTTTGTGTGCTAGAGTGCTCTGGCACTAAAAATTAAATCCCTTCAGCCAGTGCCTAGCAGTTCCCCTGTGCATAACGTTGCTATCTGCTGCAATTTTTCCTGGCACTTCAAGGTTCAGAAAATGAGAATATGCAGTAATGCCATGAATCATATTGAGACATAGGAGGAGTTGTAATGAGAAATTATATAGATCTATAGAATGAGATACATGGAACAGGGGTATTAAGCAATATAGTAGGTTCTAGGGGAAAATAATGTAAGCCAAGAGTTGGTCTAGTAGATGAAATAAGAGGACTTACAAGGAATGGCTATATGGAGTGATAGGGGGACGTTATGGTGATGGGTTTTATGCTGATACGCTTATTTACTTGTTACCTAATCATGCAATGCGTTGCCGTTTTCACTTGTATGAACTAACAGTGTTCAAATGGTCATTCACAGCTGCCTCCAGATGTATAGTAAAATCAAGTTTATAATATATTTTGGGGTTTATGCACCTAAAAAACAAGTTTTGAAAATGCTGGCTAGGAATGTATGATGTTTATTATACATATATGAACCCTGTTCATTTGTAGGCACTAATATCCCTAAGTCTCATGTATTGGACATTAGTTCTTGATGTGAAAACTTAGGAGAATGTTACCAATTACATGTCCAAGCAGGATAGATGCTGCCTGGTTTTTAACAGAAGGGGTTAACATCAGTCCATTCCCTCCAGCTGGAAGTGTTTGACCAGTCAGCATCTGGAGTGGAGGGAGGAGTAGATTCCCCAGGCACTGGGTGTGTGTTTATGTGCAGTGTGTATGCAGTTTGAGCACATATTTGTTTGTGTGAGTATGTAACTGGGAATGTAAGGTCCCTTCATAGTTCACATTTGTGATTCTGGATTCATGGACCTTCTCTCCCACACAGCAGAGAGAGTAGCAAAGTATTGAGAAAGCAAAGTGCAATGTTAGCATAAGGAGAAGAACGAAGGGATAGTCAAGTTACTGGAACTCCAACTTTTGGGGATCTACATCTTTTTATCATCCCCACCTAGCTATTGGATGGGGATGATGGTAGTTGTAGTTCCCAACAGCTGTAGGTTCAGCAGTTTTTTACTCCCGTTAGAGACATGAGGAGGGCAGGACAGTGCAGTGATAAAGCAAATAACTGTATGCCATGAATGGCTAGGTGACTGTTCCCCTAATAGACACAATCCTGTCCTCTGTGCCCACTGTCCCCTCCTCCACCCAAGTAGAAGTGTTCCAACCATTGGTGCTGCCTGTCTGTTCTTTTTAATAGAAGTATGCCAGTGCTCTCTGCTGGATGCCCCTCTTCATAATAGAAGTGTGCCAGTCCTCTGTGCAGTTTGTCCCCAGTAGATGTGTGCCAGTGCTCTCTGCTGAGTGTCCCCTCTCCTTTGTAGCTGTGCCAGTTCTCCCTGTCGGGTTTCCCTAATACAGGCATGCCAGTTCTCTGTGCTGAGTTTCTCCTTTCCTTAGTACAAATGTGCCAGTCCTCTGTGCTTATTCTTCCCTCTCCTTAGTACAAGTCTGCTGTACAGGTTACCAACTTTGTCTAGTAGGTGTGCCAGTCATCTATGCTAACTGTCCCCTCTCAAGTGTGCCAGTCCTCTGTGCTGACTGTCCCCTCTTGCTAGAGGAAGTGTACCAGTCCTCTGTGCTGACGTCCCTCTCTCCCAAGTAGAAGTGTGCCATTCCTCTGTGCTGACTGTCCCCTCTCCCTAGTAGTGTGCCATTCCTCTGTGCTGACCGTCTCCTCTCCCTAGTAGTGCGCCATTCCTCTGTGCTGACCGTCCCCTCTCCCTAGTAGTGTGCCATTCCTCTGTGCTGACTGTCCCCTCTCCCTAGTAGTGTGCCATTCCTCTGTGCTGACTGTCCCCTCTCCCTAGTAGTGTGCCATTCCTCTGTGCTGACCGTCTCCTCTCCCTAGTAGTGCGCCATTCCTCTGTGCTGACCGTCCCCTCTCCCTAGTAGTGCGCCATTCCTCTGTGCTGACCGTCCCCTCTCCCTAGTAGTGCGCCATTCCTCTGTGCTGACTGTCCCCTCTCCCTAGTAGTGTGCCATTCCTCTGTGCTGACTGTCCCCTCTCCCTAGTAGTGTGCCATTCCTCTGTGCTGACCGTCTCCTCTCCCTAGTAGTGTGCCATTCCTCAGTGCTGACCGTCCCCTCTCCCTAGTAGTGTGCCATTCCTCTGTGCTGACAGTCCCCTCTCCCTAGTACTGTGCTATTCCTCTGTGCTGATAGTCCCCTCTCCCTAGTAGTGTGCCATTCCTCTGTGCTGACAGTCCCCTCTCCCTAGTAGTGTGCCATTCCTCTGTGCTGACAGTCCCCTCTCCCTAGTACTGTGCTATTCCTCTGTGCTGACAGTCCCCTCTCCCTAGTACTGTGCTATTCCTCTGTGCTGACAGTCCCCTCTCCCTAGTAGTGTGCCATTCCTCTGTGCTGATAGTCCCCTCTCCCTAGTAGTGTGCCTTTCCTCTGTGCTGACAGTCCCCTCTCCCTAGTACTGTGCTATTCCTCTGTGCTGACAGTCCCCTCTCCCTAGTACTGTGCTATTCCTCTGTGCTGACAGTCCCCTCTCCCTAGTACTGTGCTATTCCTCTGTGCTGACAGTCCCCTCTCCCTAGTAGTGTGCCATTCCTCTGTGCTGATAGTCCCCTCTCCCTAGTAGTGTGCCTTTCCTCTGTGCTGACTGTCCCCTCTCCCTAGTAGTGTGCCTTTCCTCTGTGCTGACAGTCCCCTCTCCCTAGTACTGTGCTATTCCTCTGTGCTGACAGTGCCCTCTCCCTAGTACTGTGCTATTCCTCTGTGCTGACAGTCCCCTCTCCCTAGTAGTGTGCTATTCCTCTGTGCTGACAGTCCCCTCTCCCTAGTACTGTGCTATTCCTCTGTTATGACCGTCCCCTCTCCCTAGTACTGTGCTATTCCTCTGTGCTGACCGTCCCCTCTCCCTAGTACTGTGCTATTCCTCTGTGCTGACCATCCCCTATCCCTAGTACAAGTGTGCTATTCCTCTGTGCTGACCATCCCCTCTCCCTAGTACAAGTGTGCTATTCCTCTGTGCTGACCATCCCCTCTCCCTAGTACAAGTGTGCTATTCCTCTGTGCTGACCATCCCCTCTCCCTAGTACAAGTGTGCTATTCCTCTGTTCTGACCATCCCCTCTCCCTAGTACAAGTGTGCTATTCCTCTGTGCTGACCATCCCCTCTCCCTAGTACAAGTGTGCTATTCCTCTGTGCTGACCATCCCCTCTCCCTAGTACAAGTGTGCCAGACCTCTGTCCAGGTTGCCAACTCTCCCTAGTAGAAGTTTGCCAATCTTTTGTCTAGACTGTCCCCTCTCGCTAGTAGAAGTGTGCCATTGCTCTGTGCTCACTGTCCCTTCTTCTTAGTGGAAGTGCACCAATCCTCTCTGTTGACTGTCCCCTCTCCATAAGAGAAGTGTGCCAGTCCTCTGTGCTGACTGTCCCCTCTCCATTGGAGAAATGTGCCAGTCCTCTGTGTGGACTGTCCCCTCACCCTAGTAGATAGTGTGCCAGTCCTCTGTGTGGACTGTCCCCTCTCACTAGTAGATAGTGTGCCAGTCCTCTGTGGTGACTGTCCCCTCTCACTAGTAGATAGTGTGTCTAATGGAAGCCTAAGATTCAGGGAAGTCGTAGGCCGTTGTTCCAGGTCTCTCCCTCCTGGATGCGGCTACAAGTGGGTAGCCTGGCCGGTGAAGCAAGATGAAAGCTAGCTGAAACTCTGTAGCTGAATGCAGCAGCCTGGTAAATGTACCCCCAAGAGCTGGGATCACAGGTACTGGAAGGCAGGCTGGAAGCATTAACTGGGAACAACTGGGACACAGGCAATCTGTCCCCTGGTAGGATGGAACCTCAGATACCTGAATGGGGGACAGAGGGGTCCCTTTAAACCATTCAAATTAAGGACACTGGAACATCAGCTGCCTGAATGAGGGGCAAAGGGGCCCCTTTCTACCATCCAGAATAAAGACTCTGTGTTCCTACTTAGTTCAGTACAACTAACTCAACTTTATTTGGAAACACAGCTTATTTATACAGTTTCAACTACATTAACTTAGGGACAGTACAGAAGACATAATACAAATCACAGTGTATACAATAGGTCACAGAACACAATGGGTATATTCACAGGGATAATGTAATCACAACACTTCAACTACATTAACTTAGGGCCAGTACAGAAGACATAATACAATCACAGTGGATACACTAGGTCACAGAACACAATGGGAATATTCACAGGGATAATGTAATCACAACACCTCAGCTCCATTAACTTGGAGCTAGTACAGAAGACCTAATACAATCACAGTGGATACAATAAGTCACAGTAATTGGTGAAAACCTAACACAATGAGAGTATTCACAAGGATAATGTAATCACAGCACCTAATACAAAGAACCAACAACAGATGGCTCATGGATACACAATAAGACAGACATGGTTACATTAATACACAAAGGGCTTGGGCTAGGGTAGACAATAGCCAAAAAGGCTTGAGGGGCTGGAATACACATTCTAAGGAAAATTAATTGTGCAGTCCCCTTGAACCCGTGGCTACTCTGCGAATCGCCAGTGCTCCCAAGCAAAGCAGACTGTGCAGTTAGTCCCTTGTTCAGAGCTGCCTGCTAATAAAATGTTCCAAGTTCCCCATAGTCCGAAATAAGAGCCGACAGTCTGTATGCCCAGAGAAAGGGTTTTCAGTAACGGAGTGCAATCCGTTACAGTGTGCCAGTCCTCTGTGCTGACTGCCTTCTCTCCCTAGTAGATAGTGTGCCAGTCTTCTGTACTGACTGCCCCCCCTCCCTAGTAGAAGTGTGCCAGCCTTCTGTTCTGACTGCCCCCCCTCTCCCTAGTAGAAGTGTACCAATCTTGTGTGCTGACTGCCCCCCTCTCGCTAGTAGAAGTGTGCCAGTCCTCTGTGCTGACTGCCCCCCTCTCCCTAGTAGAAGTGTGCCAGTCCTCTGTGCTGACTGTCCCCTCTCCCTAGTAGATAGTGTGCCAGTCCTCTGTGCTGACTGTCCCCTCTCCCTAGTAGATAGTGTGCCAGTCCTCTGTGCTGACTATCCCCTCTCCATAGTAGATAGTGTGCCAGTCCTCTGTGCTGACTGTCCCCTCTCCATAGTAGATAGTGTGCCAGTCCTCTGTGCTGACTGTCCCCTCTCCATAGTAGATAGTGTGCCAGTCCTCTGTGCTGACTATCCCCTCTCCATAGTAGATAGTGTGCCAGTCTTCTGTGCTGACTGTCCCCTCTCCCTAGTAGAATTGTGCCAGTCCTCTGTTCTGACTGCCCCCCCCTCTCCCTAGTAGAAGTGTGCCAGTCTTGTGTGCTGACTGCCCCCCTCTCGCTAGTAGAAGTGTGCCAGTCTTGTGTGCTGACTGCCCCCCTCTCGCTAGTAGAAGTGTGCCAGTCTTCTGTGCTGACTGCCCCCCTCTCGCTAGTAGAAGTGTGCCAGTCCTCTGTGCTGACAGTCCCCTTTCCCTAGTAGTTAGTGTGCCAGTCCTCTGTGCTGACTGTCCCCTCTCCCTAGTAGATAGTGTGCCAGTCCTCTGTGCTGACTATCCCCTCTCCATAGTAGATAGTGTGCCAGTCCTCTGTGCTGACTGTCCCCTCTCCATAGTAGATAGTGTGCCAGTGTTCTGTGCTGACTGTCCCCTCTCCATAGTAGATAGTGTGCCAGTGTTCTGTGCTGACTATCCCCTCTCCATAGTAGATAGTGTGCCAGTCCTCTGTGCTGACTGTCCCCTCTCCATAGTAGATAGTGTGCCAGTCCTCTGTGCTGACTATCCCCTCTCCATAGTAGATAGTGTGCCAGTGTTCTGTGCTGACTGTCCCCTCTCCATAGTAGATAGTGTGCCAGTCCTCTGTGCTGACTATCCCCTCTCCATAGTAGATAGTGTGCCAGTCTTCTGTGCTGACTGTCCCCTCTCCCTAGTAGAATTGTGCCAGTCCTCTGTTCTGACTGCCCCCCCCTCTCCCTAGTAGAAGTGTGCCAGTCTTGTGTGCTGACTGCCCCCCTCTCGCTAGTAGAAGTGTGCCAGTCTTGTGTGCTGACTGCCCCCCTCTCGCTAGTAGAAGTGTGCCAGTCTTCTGTGCTGACTGCCCCCTCTCGCTAGTAGAAGTGTGCCAGTCCTCTGTGCTGACAGTCCCCTTTCCCTAGTAGTTAGTGTGCCAGTCCTCTGTGCTGACTGTCCCCTCTCCCTAGTAGATAGTGTGCCAGTCCTCTGTGCTGACTATCCCCTCTCCATAGTAGATAGTGTGCCAGTCCTCTGTGCTGACTGTCCCCTCTCCATAGTAGATAGTGTGCCAGTGTTCTGTGCTGACTGTCCCCTCTCCATAGTAGATAGTGTGCCAGTGTTCTGTGCTGACTATCCCCTCTCCATAGTAGATAGTGTGCCAGTCCTCTGTGCTGACTGTCCCCTCTCCATAGTAGATAGTGTGCCAGTCCTCTGTGCTGACTATCCCCTCTCCATAGTAGATAGTGTGCCAGTGTTCTGTGCTGACTGTCCCCTCTCCATAGTAGATAGTGTGCCAGTCCTCTGTGCTGACTATCCCCTCTCCATAGTAGATAGTGTGCCAGTCCTCTGTGCTGACTATCCCCTCTCCATAGTAGATAGTGTGCCAGTGTTCTGTGCTGACTGTCCCCTCTCCCTAGTAGAATTGTGCCAGTCCTCTGTGCTGATTGTCCCCTCTCCCTAGTAGAAGTGTGCCAGTCCTCTGTGCTGACTGTCCCCTCTCCCTAGTAGATAGTGTGCCAGTCTTCTGTGCTGACTGTCCCCGCTCCCTAGTAGAAGTGTGCCAGTCTTCTGTGCTGACTGTCCCCGCTCCCTAGTAGAAGTGTGCCAGTCCTCTGTGCTGACTGTCCCCACTCCCTAGTAGAAGTGTGCCAGTCTTCTGTGCTGACTGCTCCCTCTTCCTAGTAGAAGTGTGCCAGTCATCTGTGCTGACTGCCCCCCCTCCCTAGTAGAAGTGTGCCAGCCATCTGTGCTGACTGCCTCCCCTCTCCCTAGTAGAAGTGTGCCAGTCCTCTGTGCTGACTGTCCCCGCTCCCTAGTAGAAGTGTGCCAGTCCTCTGTGCTGACTGTCCCCGCTCCCTAGTAGAAGTGTGCCAGTCCTCTGTGCTGACTGTCCCCTCTCCATAGTAGAAGTGTGCCAGTCCTCTGTGCTGACTGTCCCCGCTCCCTAGTAGAAGTGTGCCAGTCCTCTGTGCTGACTGTCCCCGCTCCCTAGTAGAAGTGTGCCAGTCTTCTGTGCTGACTGTCCCCGCTCCCTAGTAGAAGTGTGCCAGTCCTCTGTGCTGACTGTCCCCGCTCCCTAGTAGAAGTGTGCCAGTCCTCTGTGCTGACTGTCCCCTCTCCCTAGTAGAAGTGTGCCAGTCCTCTGTGCTGACTGTCCCCGCTCCCTAGTAGAAGTGTGCCAGTCCTCTGTGCTGACTGTCCCCGCTCCCTAGTAGATAGTGTGCCAGTCTTCTGTGCTGACTGCCCCCCTCCCTAGTAGAAGTGTGCCAGTCGTCTGTGCTGATTGTCCCCTCTCCCTAGTAGAAGTGTGCCAGTCGTCTGTGCTGACTGTCCCTTCTCCCTAGTAGAAGTGTGCCAGTCCTCTGTGCTGACTGTCCCCTCTCCCTAGTAGAAGTGTGCCAGTCGTCTGTGCTGACTGTCCCCTCTCCCTAGTAGAAGTGTGCCAGTCCTCTGTGCTGACTGTCCCCTCTCCCTAGTAGAAGTGTGCCAGTCGTCTGTGCTGACTGTCCCCTCTCCCTAGTAGAAGTGTGCCAGTCTTCTGTGCTGACTGTCCCTTCTCCCTAGTAGAAGTGTGCCAGTCCTCTGTGCTGATTGTCCCCTCTCCCTAGTAGAAGTGTGCCAGTCGTCTGTGCTGACTGTCCCTTCTCCCTAGTAGAAGTGTGCCAGTCCTCTGTGCTGACTGTCCCCTCTCCCTAGTAGAAGTGTGCCAGTCGTCTGTGCTGACTGTCCCCTCTCCCTAGTAGAAGTGTGCCAGTCCTCTGTGCTGACTGTCCCCTCTCCCTAGTAGAAGTGTGCCAGTCCTCTGTGCTGACTGTCCCCTCTCCCTAGTAGAAGTGTGCCAGTCGTCTGTGCTGACTGTCCCCTCTCCCTAGTAGAAGTGTGCCAGTCGTCTGTGCTGATTGTCCCCTCTCCCTAGTAGAAGTGTGCCAGTCCTCTGTGCTGACTGTCCCTTCTCCCTAGTAGAAGTGTGCCAGTCGTCTGTGCTGATTGTCCCCTCTCCCTAGTAGAAGTGTGCCAGTCGTCTGTGCTGACTGTCCCTTCTCCCTAGTAGAAGTGTGCCAGTCCTCTGTGCTGACTGTCCCCTCTCCCTAGTAGAAGTGTGCCAGTCGTCTGTGCTGACTGTCCCCTCTCCCTAGTAGAAGTGTGCCAGTCCTCTGTGCTGACTGTCCCCTCTCCCTAGTAGAAGTGTGCCAGTCGTCTGTGCTGACTGTCCCCTCTCCCTAGTAGAAGTGTGCCAGTCTTCTGTGCTGACTGTCCCTTCTCCCTAGTAGAAGTGTGCCAGTCCTCTGTGCTGATTGTCCCCTCTCCCTAGTAGAAGTGTGCCAGTCGTCTGTGCTGACTGTCCCTTCTCCCTAGTAGAAGTGTGCCAGTCCTCTGTGCTGACTGTCCCCTCTCCCTAGTAGAAGTGTGCCAGTCGTCTGTGCTGACTGTCCCCTCTCCCTAGTAGAAGTGTGCCAGTCCTCTGTGCTGACTGTCCCCTCTCCCTAGTAGAAGTGTGCCAGTCCTCTGTGCTGACTGTCCCCTCTCCCTAGTAGAAGTGTGCCAGTCGTCTGTGCTGACTGTCCCCTCTCCCTAGTAGAAGTGTGCCAGTCGTCTGTGCTGATTGTCCCCTCTCCCTAGTAGAAGTGTGCCAGTCCTCTGTGCTGACTGTCCCTTCTCCCTAGTAGAAGTGTGCCAGTCGTCTGTGCTGACTGTCCCCTCTCCCTAGTAGAAGTGTGCCAGTCTTCTGTGCTGACTGTCCCTTCTCCCTAGTAGATAGTGTGCCAGTCTTCTGTGCTGACTGTCCCCGCTCCCTAGTAGAAGTGTGCCAGTCTTCTGTGCTGACTGTCCCTTCTCCCTAGTAGAAGTGTGCCAGTCTTCTGTGCTGACTGTCCCCTCTCCCTAGTAGAAGTGTGCCAGTCCTCTGTGCTGACTGTCCCCTCTCCCTAGTAGAAGTGTGCCAGTCCTCTGTGCTGACTGTCCCTTCTCCCTAGTAGAAGTGTGCCAGTCCTCTGTGCTGACTGTCCCCGCTCCCTAGTAGAAGTGTGCCAGTCCTCTGTGCTGACTGTCCCCTCTCCCTAGTAGAAGTGTGCCAGTCCTCTGTGCTGACTGTCCCCTCTCCCTAGTAGAAGTGTGCCAGTCCTCTGTGCTGACTGTCCCTTCTCCCTAGTAGAAGTGTGCCAGTCCTCTGTGCTGACTGTCCCCGCTCCCTAGTAGAAGTGTGCCAGTCCTCTGTGCTGACTGTCCCCTCTCCCTAGTAGAAGTGTGCCAGTCCTCTGTGCTGACTGTCCCCTCTCCCTAGTAGAAGTGTGCCAGTCCTCTGTGCTGACTGTCCCTTCTCCCTAGTAGAAGTGTGCCAGTCTTCTGTGCTGACTGTCCCTTCTCCCTAGTAGAAGTGTGCCAGTCCTCTGTGCTGACTGTCCCCTCTCCCTAGTAGAAGTGTGCCAGTCCTCTGTGCTGACTGTCCCTTCTCCCTAGTAGAAGTGTGCCAGTCCTCTGTGCTGACTGTCCCTTCTCCCTAGTAGAAGTGTGCCAGTCCTCTGTGCTGACTGTCCCCGCTCCCTAGTAGAAGTGTGCCAGTCCTCTGTGCTGACTGTCCCCTCTCCCTAGTAGAAGTGTGCCAGTCCTCTGTGCTGACTGTCCCCTCTCCCTAGTAGAAGTGTGCCAGTCCTCTGTGCTGACTGTCCCTTCTCCCTAGTAGAAGTGTGCCAGTCTTCTGTGCTGACTGTCCCTTCTCCCTAGTAGAAGTGTGCCAGTCCTCTGTGCTGACTGTCCCCTCTCCCTAGTAGAAGTGTGCCAGTCCTCTGTGCTGACTGTCCCTTCTCCCTAGTAGAAGTGTGCCAGTCCTCTGTGCTGACTGTCCCCTCTCCCTAGTAGAAGTGTGCCAGTCCTCTGTGCTGACTGTCCCCTCTCCCTAGTAGAAGTGTGCCAGTCCTCTGTGCTGACTGTCCCCTCTCCCTAGTAGAAGTGTGCCAGTCTTCTGTGCTGACTGTCCCTTCTCCCTAGTAGAAGTGTGCCAGTCGTCTGTGCTGACTGTCCCCTCTCCCTAGTAGAAGTGTGCCAGTCCTCTGTGCTGACTGTCCCCTCTCCCTAGTAGAAGTGTGCCAGTCCTCTGTGCTGACTGTCCCCTCTCCCTAGTAGAAGTGTGCCAGTCTTCTGTGCTGACTGTCCCTTCTCCCTAGTAGAAGTGTGCTAGTGTTTTGAGCTAGGTGTCTACTCTCCCTGGTAAGATTGTGCTACTTTGCTTTATGCTGGGTTATATTTACTTCATATAGAGAGCTTCTCTTTGGTGCTTAGGGGTGAGATCAAAGTGACAGTAGAAGGAGGAATCCACTTCTGTTATTGAAATATTGCATTTCTGTGTTCATCGTGAGTGTCCAGTGTCACACGGTTACACCCTGGGGTGCTAAGCTCTAACCAACCCCCTCTCTGGGTGTCACTGATCTGCTTTAAGCCTCTGCTCACTCAGCACAATTTGCTCACGCTTGTCTCACAAATCTGTGACACAGGAAAGCAGGTCCAGGAGACCCATCCATGCCCCTTCTCTGCAATTTCCCCCTCCCTCATCTCTCTATTTCTACATGCCTCTCTTTTTCCCCTTATATGGTCTCTCTGTAATCCTCCTTTTTACTCTAGCATTGAATATAATCTCCATTCTTCAGATAGGATTAACCCTTTGGTGCCAGCAAGGGAGAGAGCATTGTTAAAAGACAGAAATAGCCCTGGGCAAAGTATGAACTAGTGAGCCCTTGTGTACACAGTACACACACACATTCACCATACATGTGATTCTGCACAGATACACACTTTATATATACAGACAAACACAACACTTACATTAACCCTTCCAGGACCAGAAGCTTATGCAGCACGAGGAGTGAACATTTATGATACCTTATTACACATTCTATGGATTATTAAATAAGGGAAAGAGGTGCAATTCTGGAACAAACCAACTGCACACCTTAGGGCGACAAATTAAATGTATATTTAAAGTGGCACAGCCTTCAATTGCAATGTAGAAACAACCAAATTTTGGCATGAACAACCAGAATAGGATTCAGAGGCAGCCACTTAACCCTTTTAACTGCCAGAGGGGTATGCATTGTATTGTGAAAAAAAAAGTTGCACACCCCTCTGACACTCAAAAGCTTAATCCTTTGGGTGCCAGAGAGGTATCCAATTAATTGAAATACAATGCGTTGGATAACTCTGACACACAAAGGGTTAATACATATGCTGTATACAAATTACTCGCCAACTACACAACAGGTTATCTATCTCAAGGGTGATTTAAACCATTTATTGTCCATGCATTATGCATTGGAAACCACGCTAGCATTTAAGAGTTTGAAAGCCCTATTAAAATCAGAATTTTGGGACATTTTTATTTGTTCCCTATGGTGCAGTTGTTTTCCACAATTGCCCAAGATTTTCTAAAATAACCTTAGAAAACACTACTGGAAGATTTTGCAACCAAAATGATTACATCTCAAAATATTTATTTTAAAGCAAACTGCTGGCAACTCTTCCGGTGTCCAAAAATGCACATTTTCTTTTTATATAGTGCGCTGGGTCTGTGTGTTTGTAACTGACACTATCTCTCTCTAGTAAGCTACATGAATGGCACCACCTGGTGACCAGCAGAAAAAATGCAATTTAATGCTGGTTGGACAAAAAAAACAAAGAACTTTAGGGGACAAAAAACAGTTTTAGGAGTTTTCAAAGCGTTTCAGGAGCCAATGAAGGTTTGTATTTAAAGGGATAGTAATGTTTCATAATAAAAGCAGCTCTAATTAGTCATCATAGTATTTGGACTTTGGAGAGTGTTATTTCAATTCTGTCAGAGTTGTAGTTCAAGAGTAATTCAATGACAAAGTATCCCCCTCCCACCCCTTTTACTGATGTAACACTGCTCAGCCAGAGCAGAAGGGAGGTGCCCAGGTAGACTGCAGAGAGGGACAATCTTCAATTAAGATAAGGGAAAAAACTGAAAAGCTTGTTAAGGGGGGCAGGGTTTTCATTGTTCTGATAGGAAGAATATTGTCCCCTTCTGTTTTCTGTCTGGTCTATGGACTGGATTCCACATCTGAGAAGAGATAGCTTACACTAGGTAAAAGGGGTGGGAGGGGAAAACTTTGCTTGTGAATATCTCTCAAACCATAAAGGTTTGAGAGATAAGACTTCTATAGTTCTTCATGTTTTTTTAATGCCTACAAAATAAAACAAAGATAAAACAAAGTATTACTATCCCTTTAAGAAGATGTATATAAAATACTCCAAAAATGTATAAGGAAGGAGTGACATTTTAGGAGGTTTGACTTCCATTAACAAGGGAGTTTTTCAAGCCTGGAAATAAATTTGAGCTGTAATAACTTTACATAGGTACATAATAGCTTAGGTTGAGAAAAGACTTGTGTCCATAAAGTTCAACCCTTTTCCTATTCTTGTTTACTGCTTTTGATCCAAAAGAAAGCAATTTCAAATTCTGCTTTGAATGGGGGAAAAATTCCTTCTCGACTCCAAATGGCAATCTTGATCACTGGATCAAGACGCACAAATTAAATATTAATCCCAATACTAAAACACATAGCCCTCTATATTCTGCTCTTTTAAAAAAGTATCCAGGTCCTGTTTAAAGGCATTGAATGTAGCTTTTGTAGACAAAATTTCCTTTTCTCAAGTCTTAGTGGGTGACCCCTTATCTTTTGTATCGTTTTATTAATGAACAGGTCTTTGGAGTGCCCTTTGTATAGGCCCTGAACATATTTATATAATGTTATTATATACCATCTGAGATGCTGTTTCTCTAGTGTGTGCATATTTAACTTATCTAGCCCTTCTTCATAACTAAAAATTTCCATTCCCCTTATTAGTTTTATATCCTTCCTCTGTACTTTTTCCAGGGGGGGTTTTACCATGGACATGTAAAGAGGCAGAATAATATCTTCCTCCTGTGAGTCAATACCCCTTTTAATACATGTCAATATCTTACTGTCCTTTGCAGCAGCCAGATGACACTGTGCACTACTGCTAAGTCTATTGTCTACCAATACTCCCAAATCCTTCATTAGTAGATTTCCCCAAAAAAACACCATTTAAGCTATATGTTGCATTTTTATTATTATACACAAAATGCATAACTTTACACTTGTCTATATTGAATCTCATTTGACTGCCCAGTTACACAGTTTGTACAAATCCTCTTGTAATAAAGGCACATCCAGTTCAGACTGTATTACCCTATGGCCACTGGGAGATCATTAATAAACAAATTAAAAAGAAAAGGTCCCTGGACAGATCCCTGAGGTACTCCACTTATCACATTTGTCCAATCGGAGAACTTCTCATTTACCACCACACTTTGCATTCTATCTTTCAGCCAATTTCCAATCCACGCACAAACGTTTACCCCTAAGACTATTTCATTCAGTTTGTACAGTAACCTTTTGTGTGGAACCATATCAAATGCCTTAGCAAAGTCTAAATAGACCACATCAACCGAAGCACCCAAATCTATATTTTACTCACTTTTTCTTGATGTAGATACAGTATGTGTGAGTCCCTGGATGTGTTCTTGCTTTCATGCCGAACACATTCTAGGTGGCAGCAATGTGGAGTATTGCCCTCCTTACTCCTGCCCACTTTTAGCACAGACATTTTGATGTTACCACAACAACCTTGTGAGGAGAAGTGTATAGTTACTCTAGGTAAAGTCTAGCTAGTGTCTTTAAAGTAGCATTAAGACAGCTCTTTTTTATTTTTACCTACTGCTAATTACTCTTCCTAAAACAATATAGTGCCATTCTGGCTTTTTCCCAGAGTTGCTGCATTGCTTACCTAATTTCATACTATCATATATTCTAAAATAGAGACGGAACGGTGAATCCTGCTAAAAATATATGTGAACCTGAATCACCGTTTAATGGAGAGGAATCACGTTTATACCTTTTGCCTGCTGTCTTCCATATCTCAGTGTCTGCTTTTTATCACTTGGCTCTGTACTGGAAGATTTCACTCAGTCAAACAAGCTGTACTTCCTATAGTCATCCACTAGGAAACAGTTAAGGACAACAGAGAGGAGAGATAACAAGATCTTTATCAGAAACCCCCCAGCATTAGATAGGAGAGGTTTCCTTATTTTATTTCTTTCTTGATACAGAACTTTGAGGTTATAACTTATAGAGGACATTTAACACTTTACAGCATTCTTTCCTTATAATGCAGTAGCACTGTTTTTGAGCCCATATTTTGTAAGATTGTGTATTTGTCATTTTTATGTTCTAGATATCTTGCTCTTGGTTTTTATATTGAGAGTCAATTTTATTATATTATTCACAAGACCCTCACTTTCTTTCTTAGTGCCTTATTGCCTTCTGGGGTATTGGTGTGTTTAGTGCATGTGGGCATCACACTATGTATGTTTGCACTAAACGTGTGTGTGTGTATATGTATGTATGTATGTATTTGTATGTATCATATTCTAATATATACTTTGGTGACATGTTTATTACAGAAGACCAAATAGAAGCTCGTAAGGTGGCAGTTTCCCTTTTTAAACCTGCGTGGTTAGCAGTGGTTGAGAACTGGAGATGTGTGACATATTGGTCTAGAACTGTTAATAAATCCTAACTTCTTAGTGACACCACCTTATTATCCCCACAGTGCGATTCCTGCAGGATGTGTCTCCCTACATCCGGAAGGCATCCCTAGTGGGCGATTTGCCATGGGACAACTCTGATCTTCGCTGCTCTCCATACAGTGATCATTCAGGGTCTCCCAAACACAGCTCCAGAGATTGCAAGATCATCCCCCTAAAAATGTGCTATTCTGTGAGGAACCTGAGCATGTCTGATCCTGAGGGACGGTAAGTGAACATATGTGCTTGTCTGCTTTAGAAATGTGTGTTTGTGTTCTCATGTCTTATAGTGTTTTTGATTTCTCTCTAACATTGTATCTTCCCAGGCTGGTGGAACTGCGGTCTCCTGATGGTTGTCACTCACTTGTACTTCGCTGCAGAGATTCATCATCTGCCCTCTCTTGGTCACAAGCTCTGCACAATAACATTGCTGCTCTCCTGCCACAGGTCCTAGCTGAAACACAGAGCATGCTGGGAGCAACGAGTGAGGAGCTCAGACACCTAGGCTGGGTGGCAGAACAGGTGAGCTCTTTAGGACATATACACAGAACAAAAGTGGTGCAATTCTGAGACAAATCAATTGCATCACAGGGGACAAGAAATCCAATGATACAATTCCTATCTCTCAAACCTTTATGGTTTGAGAGAGCGTTCTAAAGTTCCCCCTCCCTCCCACTTAATTGGAATGGTCTATAAAGTGTGCTTGGTTTGCAAGCACACATTTTAGACAGTATTTCTTTTTAAATCCCACTATTGTGGCTCTGCTGAAGAGCTTCTTTGTGTATCGGCCGACATGGATCGCCTTCTGTCGGCTTTACAGGAAGGGGGGAGCTTTAGAACACTATATCTCTCAGACCATAAAGGTGTGAGAGATAGGAATTGCATCGTTGGATTCCTTATTTTATGCTGTACAATATCACTTCTTATATAATTAAGACATTACTGTCCCTTTAAGTGAATTATTGCTGCCTTATTAATCTGTACCCCACTGTCTGCCTTCATCAGCAAGCTTCAATATATTCTTTGTTTCCTTCTGTAAGTTAACCCCTTGTATATGCATAGGCCCATGAGCTGCACTCTTCTCTGTCAATAAACTGCACTCTTGAGAACAGTATTACAGCATGCTGAGCTAAAGCATCTTTTGCCTCCGTTAGTAAGGTGCCCCCCTTGTCTCTGCCTCAGTCAGCAAGATGCCCCCCCTCATCTTGGCCATTAAGTGTCTCCCCCCCCCCCCCACACACACACACACGTGTCTCGGCTTCTGCCAGTAAGCTGTCCCCAGTGTCTCAGCCTCTGCCAGTAAGCTGTCCCCAGTGTCTCAGCCTCTGCCAGTAAGCTGTCCCCAGTGTCTTAGCCTCTGCTATAAGCTGCCCCCATGTCTCGGCCATTAAGCTGCCTCCCTTGTCTCGGTCTTGGCCAAAAAGCTGCCTTCCTTGTCTCTGACACTAAGCTGCATCTCTTCTCCCTCCCCTGTCTGCAAGCTGCACCCCTTTCTGTATCTTGTGCTCTACATTATTTTAGCATGTATAATCAATGTAGTGGCCATCTGATTAAAATCTCAAATTGCTGTATTTCCCATACAACTCTATATAAAGCCTCAGTGTATGAGGCCACACTACTGTGTTAATGAGCACATGAGCTAGAAGTGCTATACAGTATATATACAGTACATAGGCATACGTCTATACAGTACATAGGCACAAGCCAAAAGAAACAATCCTGGAAGATAAGAAAACTAATTACCTGGCGTATCTGCAGGTAGTACCTGCCTCCCCTATTAAAATGTCACTCTTACAGCTGTTATCTCTGAGGTTTAGTAAAGCGTACTGTCTGCATACATTTCTCTCTGTAATGTTTTCTTCCATTCCTGCCGCTCTTTGTGTCTCGGCGGGAGTCTGCACTCTATTTATGGTTCTCGGCGGAAGGCTGCACGCTCTCTCTGGTTCTCGCTGGGAGGCTGCACGCTTTCTCTGGGTCTCACGGGAGGCTGCACACGCTCTCTTTCTCTCTGGCTCTTGGTGGGAGGCTGCGTTCTCTTTTTCTCTCTCTCTCTCTCTCTCTGGGTCCCAGCGGGAAGCTGCACACTCTCTCTCTTTCTCTGGGTCTCTGCAGGAGGCTGCGCGCTCTTTCTCTATGTCTCGGTGGGAGGCTGCACACTCTCTCTCTCTCTCTCTCTCTCTCTCTGGGTCTCGGTGGGAGGATGCTCACTCTTTGGGTTTTGGCAAGAGGCTGCTCGCTCTTGGTGGGAGGCTGCGCTCTCTCCCTGCGTCTCGGAGGGAGGCTGCGCTCTCTCCCTGCGTCTCGGAGGGAGGCTGCGCTCTCTCCCTGCGTCTCGGAGGGAGGCTGCGCTCTCTCCCTGCGTCTCGGAGGGAGGCTGCGCTCTCTCCCTGCGTCTCGGAGGGAGGCTGCGCTCTCTCCCTGCGTCTCGGAGGGAGGCTGCGCTCTCTCCCTGCGTCTCGGAGGGAGGCTGCGCTCTCTCCCTGCGTCTCGGAGGGAGGCTGCGCTCTCTCCCTGCGTCTCGGAGGGAGGCTGCGCTCTCTCCCTGCGTCTCGGAGGGAGGCTGCGCTCTCTCCCTGCGTCTCGGAGGGAGGCTGCGCTCTCTCCCTGCGTCTCGGAGGGAGGCTGCGCTCTCTCTCTGGGTCTCGGAGGGAGGCTGCGCTCTCTTTCTCTCTGGGTCTCGATGGGAGGCTGCGCACTCTCTCACTCTCTCTGGGTTTTGGCAGGAGGCTGCATGCTCTCTGGGTCTCGGTGGGAGGCTGCGCCCTCTCTCTCTGGGTTTTGGAGGGAGGCTGTGCCCTTTCTCTCTGGGTCTTGGCGGGAGGATGCATTCTCTCTTGGTCTCGGCAAGAGGCTGCTCGCTCTTGGTCTCGGCGGGAGGCTGTGCTCTCTTTCTCTCTGGGTCTCGGCGGGAGGCTGTGCTCTCCCTCTGGGTCTCGACAGGAGGCTGCGTGCTCTCTCTCAGGGTCTTAGCGGGAGGCTGTGCACTCTCTCTCTCTCTGGGTTTAGGTGGGAGGCTGCACTCTCTCTCTCTGGGTCTCGGCGGGAGGATGTATGCTTTCTGAGTTTCGGCAAGAGGCTGCTTGCGCTTGGTCTCGGCGGGAGGCTGCACTCTCTCCCTGGGTCTCGGCGGGAGGCTGCACTCTCTCCCTGGGTCTCGGCGGGAGGCTGCACTCTCTCCCTGGGTCTCGGCGGGAGGCTGCACTCTCTCCCTGGGTCTCGGCGGGAGGCTGCACTCTCTCCCTGGGTCTCGGCGGGAGGCTGCACTCTCTCCCTGGGTCTCGGCGGGAGGCTGCACTCTCTCCCTGGGTCTCGGCGGGAGGCTGCACTCTCTCCCTGGGTCTCGGCGGGAGGCTGCACTCTCTCCCTGGGTCTCGGCGGGAGGCTGCACTCTCTCCCTGGGTCTCGGCGGGAGGCTGCACTCTCTCCCTGGGTCTCGGCGGGAGGCTGCACTCTCTCCCTGGGTCTCGGCGGGAGGCTGCACTCTCTCCCTGGGTCTCGGCGGGAGGCTGCACTCTCTCCCTGGGTCTCGGCGGGAGGCTGCACTCTCTCCCTGGGTCTCGGCGGGAGGCTGCACTCTCTCCCTGGGTCTCGGCGGGAGGCTGCACTCTCTCCCTGGGTCTCGGCGGGAGGCTGCACTCTCTCCCTGGGTCTCGGCGGGAGGCTGCACTCTCTCCCTGGGTCTCGGCGGGAGGCTGCACTCTCTCCCTGGGTCTCGGCGGGAGGCTGTACTCTCTCCCTGGGTCCCGGCGGGAGGCTGCGCTCCTTCTCTCTGGGTCTCAGCGGGAGGCTGTGCACTCTCTCTCTCTGGGTTTTGGCAGGCGGCTGCATGCTCTCTGGGTTTCGGCTGGAGGCTGCGTGCTCTCTCTCTGGGTCTTGGTGGGAGGCTGAGCGCTCTCTGGGTTTCAGCAAGAGGCTGCACGCTCTCTCTCTCTCGCTCTCTGGGTCTTGGTGGGAGGCTGCTTGTTCTCTGCGGGAGGCTGCGCGCTCTCTCTCTCTCTCTCTGGGTCTTGGTGGGAGGTTGTGCGCTCTGTCTCTCTGGGTTTTGGCAGGAGGCTGCGTGCTCGCTCTCTGGGTCTCGTTGGGAGGCTGCTCGCTCTCTGGGTCTCGGCGGGAGGCTGCGCTCTCTCTCTGGGTCTTGGCGGGGGACTGCACGTTCTCTCTGTCTTGGCGCGACAGGTAGCTCTCTCTCTCTCTCTGGGTCTCGGCAGCAGGTAATGTACTTTCTCTGGGTCTCGGCGGCAGGTATCATGCTCTCTCAGGGTCTCAGTGGCTGACTGCTCGCTCTCTGGGTTTCAGCGGGAGGCTGCGTGCTCTCTCTCTGGGTCTTGGTGGGAGGCTGAGCGCTCTCTGGGTTTCAGCAAGAGGCTGCACGCTCCCTCTCTGGGTCTTGGCGGGAGGCTGCACACTCCCTCTCTGGGTCTTGGCGGGAGGCTGCACGCTCCCTCTCTGGGTCTTGGCGGGAGGCTGCACGCTCCCTCTCTGGGTCTTGGCGGGAGGCTGCACGCTCCCTCTCTGGGTCTTGGCGGGAGGCTGCACGCTCCCTCTCTGGGTCTTGGCGGGAGGCTGCACGCTCCCTCTCTGGGTCTTGGCGGGAGGCTGCACGCTCTCTCTCTCTCTGGGTCTTGGCGGGAGGCTGCACGCTCTCTCTCTCTGGGTCTTGGCGAGAGGCTGCACGCTCTCTCTCTCTGGGTCTTGGTGGGAGGCTGCACACTGTCTCTCTGGGTCTCGGCGGGAGGCTGCACGCTCTCTCTCTGGGTCTCGGCGGGAGGCTGCACGCTCTCTCTCTGGGTCTTGGCGGGAGGCTGCACGCTCTCTCTCTGGGTCTTGGCGGGAGGCTGCACGCTTCCTCTCTGGGTCTTGGCAGGAGGCTGCACGCTCCCTCTCTGGGTCTTGGCGGGAGGCTGCACGCTCCCTCTCTGGGTCTTGGCGGGAGGCTGCACGCTCTCTCTCTCTGGGTCTTGGCGGGAGGCTGCACGCTCTCTCTCTCTGGGTCTTGGCGGGAGGCTGCACGCTCTCTCTCTCTGGGTCTTGGCGAGAGGCTGCACGCTCTCTCTCTCTGGGTCTTGGCGGGGGACTGCTCGCTCTCTCTCTCTTTCTGGGTCTTGGAGGCAGGTGGCTTGTTCTCTCTCTGGGTCTTGGCGGGTGGCTGTGCACGCTCTCTGGGTCTTGGCGGGTGGCTGTGCGCGCTCTCTGTGTCTCTGCGGGTGGCTGCACACTCTCTTTTGGTCTCGCTGGGAGGCTGCGCACTCTCTCTGGGTCTCGCTGGGAAGCTGCGCAATCTCTCTGGGTCTCTCTGGGAAGCTGTGAACTCTCTTTGGGTCTTGATTTTGGTGGTACACCCGCTCTCTCTCTACCCTTCTCCTCAGTGGAATGCCATCATCCTCTAGGTTTTAATGTTTCACTCAGCCACTCTTTCCTGGTCTTAATGGGCTGCTGTTTCTCTCAGGTATCTCAGGATGATGGACGCTCTGTCTGGCACCCGGTTCTTGGTGCAATCACACAAAAGGATTTTCTGCTCTTTGATTCAATGCCAAGGACTCAAGTGGAGTGGGGGAGCCCAAAACAGAGACTGCCACTGATCTCCACTAGGTAATGATGCACCTCACGCACTTAAATGCTCTGTTAATATTCTTCTGATAATCAATGGGAATGCTTGTCTTTACTGTGTGATCTCTTTCACTCGGTATATATTTTGTTTTTTAGAGTTTTGTATAACTTCATTTTTCAGATTGTATATGTTACAGTGTGCACCACTATGTCTTTCAAGGAGAACTAACACTCCCTAACTGTAACAACTCCCTTACTTTGCTACAGCTAGAAAATCCTAATGGTCCCTGGGTTTTGCCCTTGTGCCTTTGAGATGACCTTCACAGTCAGTCCTGGATATCCCATCCATGGAGGCAGACATGACATCTGATGGCAATTTTTTCACATTGAAGCAGGCAGAGACCAGGAACCTACTTAACCTTTTAAGGACCAAATCAAAGTGTTTAACATCCTGCTGCTTCTTAACGACCCATGACGGTCATAGTACGTCATGGGTAAATCTGACTGAACAACCTATGACGTACTATGACCGTCATGGAATTCCAGGCTCCCCGCGCGGCTGATTCTTAAAAAAAAAAAAAAAAAAAAAAAAAAAAAAAAGCTCCGTGGTCCTTTAGTGACCACTGCGTGCCTGCTCAGCCGGTCGTTAAGGGGTTAAGATTACCATGTTCAGTGCATGCCTGGGGATTCTCAAAATTAGCTAACCCTGAGATCTTGTAAATATTAACTCTTAAAGATCCCATAATACATATTCTCTGTGATATATCCCTGATCATTGTAATCAATAGGTGCTCCAATAAGTCTTCAAGGAATCATTGATATACAACAACTTAAAGATATACTGCACACACAAGACAAGTAGGACTTCTGCCTTCCTCGTACAAGTGGCACCAATTTAGCGACTAAAGGCTGGATTCTATTGCAGGTGCTAATTTTATCATTGCTTTTATCTCCAGGTTTCCCCATAGACTTCAATAGGAAAATGTTTGATAAAATGGGTGTTAACATTTAGCACCTGCAAACCCTGAGAATTGCCATGTATGGCATTGAGCTGAATTTGAGTTCCTGTGGTCCTGCAGGCAACTGTCATGTCCGCCTCCATAGACATTATATCCAGACTGATTGCTGATGTCTTCTTGCTCCTTAATTCAACAGATAAGTCATATTTGGAGGTGCTAGTTGTTTAATATCGTGTGTATTTGTAATAACTGGGCATAACTGTATAGCTGAGTGTGTGTGCCTACCAAAGGCACTGAGGGCTATATTTACAAAGCAACAGTAGAGCAATTCTAGTGCAAAGTAAAAACTCACATTAATTTAAATGGGGCTTTTAACTCCATGAATGCTATAGCGGTATCCACCACATTACTGACCATAGCGTTGGAGACCTCTCTAGCATTCAAAGGGTTGAAATTAAATTAATGGGGATTCTAGGGTTTTATACTTGTTCCCTATAGTGTAGTTGGTGTGCCTTGAATTGCTCTACTTTCTTTTGTGCAGAAGCCATGTGTGTATGTGTGTCACACTTATCTCTCTGGCTTCCACTCCAGGCTAGTGCACTCTGGCCCCGGACACACCTCAGCCAGCTCTGGGCCACATCTCACCTTTGGCACTCGTACAGGCTGCCCCCAGGGAATCGACATACGGGTCTTCCGAGTGGAGACTCAGAGAGACCTCTCCACCTGGACACGAGCACTGGTGCAGGGCTGCCACGCTTCAGCAGAGCTCACGAGAGAGGTTACAGTCAGTAAGTGTTCAGTACTATATACTTTAATGAGGGGTGGGCAAAAAGAGGCCACCTAGCTGTTGCTGGATGATGGGATTTCTAGCCTAGCAACAGCTGCAGGGTCTCACATTCCCAACCCCTGTGCTAATAAAGCTCTAAAACTCCCCAGCATGCATCTTTATTCCTCTCTGCTTTCTCCATTTTGTTTTCATTTGACTCCACTTAATTTCTGTCAACATCTTGGGAAATATGGACAAAAAATGGAAGAAGCAAACTCCAATAGTTTTAAATGGAGCTTTAACCCCTTGCTAGATCAGTCTCCAACACATTGATGATTTTTTTTCATCTCCTGCGGTGCAGACATTTTCCCCAGAATTGCCCAACTTTTTCTTTGCATAGAGTCCTATGCATGTCCGGCTGCTAAACAAAATGAACATAACAAGTATGTGACAGAGATGGCTTCAGATAAATGGAGTTGCATTTAGGTCACAAAGACCTAGAGGTGGAATACAGATTTTAATTTTCCTTTGCTTATAACAGCAGAGAAAATGTACTTTATTATTTCAGATGGCTTGAAAGTAAGCAAGCAGCCCAGTACATCAGTGGGAAAAGCTAACTGGTCACTGTGTTGTATAGGAAGATGAATTTACAGCATGTAGAGAGTTACTAATGCCACTCTATAGATTACTGGTAAAGTCTTACCTGGAGAACTGGTACAGTTCTGGAGACCACATCTCCAGAATGGCATTAATACATTGATTTCTGGAGACCACATCTCCAGAATGGCATTAATACATTGATTTCTGGAGACCACATCTCCAGAATGGCATTAATACATTGTAGATGCGGTAGTTCCAAGGAGTGCCACGGAGTTTTTATGACAAGGTGTACCAGGATAGATTCAAAGACTTTAGTTAGTATAGCTTGGAAGAGAGAAGGGTGATAAGATAGACAGACACCTTTAACCATATTAAATGGTTTAATAAAGTTTGTGAGGGAAGTGCTTTTTATGTCTACCCAGAGAGAGAGGAATATCAGAACAAGAGGGCACAATCTAGTTAGAGAATGGAAGACTCAGAAGTAATGTGATTAAGTGCTATTTTACGGCAAGGGTGATAGATTCATGAAAAATGCCCACAGTGGAAGTGATAGGAGCTTACATGGGGAAAAAAAATATTTCTGGGTTGTGAGAAGGCTATTTGGAGAACAATGCAAGATTGTACATTTTTACCTACATGGGTCATTTGAGTATTTTTTTTTAAAAATTCATGTTCGTGTGTCTAGTAATAACCTCATTGTGGCCAGCATTCTGTATTATGTTTTATATCCCAGTGATACCAGAGTAGGCAAATTAGGCTTAGAACTGATAGGTCTAAAACAATTGTTCTCAGTCTTTTTTTGCTCAATGCTCCCTAACATCTCAGTCTGGGATTTTGGGGCACCATAACTTTGGTTTTATATGTATAATAACAAAATACAAATTTTGCATGATAATTTCCATAAATATACATTTTAAAACTCAACATTCACATTTTCGTAAAAGTTTTTCCCAGGGAAAAAAGGGGCACCTTAAATGGATGTCCTGGCACACCAAAGTGTCACGGCACCCTGGTTGAGAACCACTTGTCAAACAGTTTGTTTTTCTATGGTAACCTGCCAAGCACAGCCATTGTTGGGAGTGGATGTAATCCAAATTGAAAAAGCAAAGCTGCTACTTGGCACTATGCTTACAACAATATATAAATATAAACAACAATATTTCACTTGATTGCTGTTCCAGTTTGTGGCTGTAGCACCTGTGTCTAGAATTTACTATGTCTGTAGTGGGGATGGGCAAACATTGCCCCATCCCTACTGAAATGACAGGAAAATTATGTCATTTGTAGTTTAGCTTCATACCCTAGTAACATGAGAACTGTATAGCTTTCCTGCTATCAAATAAGTTAGTCTTTATCAGACCTTACTGATTTGCCTATTAATATACAGTATAACCCTGTATGTTCTCTTTTTGAAAGAAATGGATCTAATCTGTTAAATGTATCCACTGTATCTGCCATAACCACCTCCTTGGCCATGGAATTCCACAATTTAACAAACCTTACTGTAAAAAAAAACCCCTTCCTCTGCTGAAGTCTAAACCTCTTTTCCTCTAATCTCAAGGGGTGGCCCCTGGTAACCTGATCAGGTCTTGGCATGAATAGCTCACCATAGAGATCCTTGTATTGACCTCTCATATACTTGTACACTCTGCCATAAAGCCCAGAGTTACCATTGGCCTCTGTTGCTTCTCTGACTAATACCGCCCTCACCCAGCCACTGAGTTTTTTTGGTGGATGGCCTTCTCTAGGCAGTTACAATTCTTCCATATTCTTTCCTTTTTTTAATAATAATAATCGGTGTAATAGAGCTCCAGGGGATGTTCACAGTTAAAGTGCCCTCCAAATCATTATTAACATAGTGATACACATATAAATTATTTTATTATGCTGAATAAGTCCGGCATTATTGAGAAATAAAACTTGTTCAGCAGACAACAGCTCAGAAATCTGGAAGAAAAGGCATCTGTGAGTCTGCATTATCCGTCCTGGTCGCCTTCAGGATTGGTGAGGGGAGTTCCATTGTAGCTTAAGGTACAGGAAGGAACTTATATGCGCAGGTGCACAGAGCGTCTGCAGCAAGATACCTGCCGCTGATGCCTCCGAGCAAGTTATATTTCTCATTAATGCCTGACTTATTCAGCATAGTAAAAGTATTTATACGTGTATCGCTATGTTAATAATTATTTGGGGGGCACTATAATTTTGATGAAAGTTCCGCATTAAGTAATTAATTTCTTCATCAGAGCGTATTTAGGTGTGTCACAGCAAAATGGTTGAACACTTATGCAATCAAGACGTTTCAGTTTTTTAATTGTAAACCTTTTTTGTAAAAAATGTAGATTGTTTCTCCCTTTATGGTATTCTGGATTATTTTGTGTAGATCAGGAACAAAAAAATGTAATTAAATCCATTTTAATTATAGGTTGTAACACAACAACATGTGGAAAACTTTGAGGGGGTGAATGCTCATGCAAGGCACTGTATACCCTAAAGAAGGTTTGCAGGTGACTGAAATGGGGCCATGGCAGATTGAGCTATACCTCTTTTGCCACTGTCTTACAGATCAAAGCCCCAATGTGTTTTGAAATGTGAAATTAGTGGGGCAAGACCTGGTAATGTAGGGAACAGGATGGAACAATGAAGTCTGTATGATCTATATAGTGGCATTAGCCCCTCTCTCTTCCTGCTGCTACTGCCTTTTCCTATACAACTCAGAAACCTGTTTGCTTTTCCCACCGCTTTACTGCATTGCTTGCCTATTTTCATGTCATCTGAAATTATAACACCAAAGTACTATTATTGGCATTGACTGTATTGCTCATGTATGCATGTCCATGTTGTATAGTCTACATATAATGTGTCTGTGTCCAGGCTGCTCTCTGCGTGGGGAGGGGGTCTCGCTATCCATACACTATGATACAGGATTCACAATTTGTCGAGGAGGCCCCTCAGGTCCAGTGCTGCACAAATACCCCTTTGAGAAGCTCAGAATGTCAGCAGATGATGGAATCAGAAACCTTTATCTTGACTTTGGGGGACCAGAGGGAGAACTGGTGAGTTGTGTATGTGTTCATATATGTGTGTGTACAGTTATGCAGTATATTGCATGCATTTTAATGTATTGAGTTATATGTCTCTTTACTGGCACATGTCTTTTTGGATATTATGATCTAAATGTAACCCCATGGAACATAGAAACACCTCTAGGATGCAAGAGGTTAAAATCCATGTTTGCATCCTTTTCTTTTAACTAGGATCTTCAAAACCATGTCACAGAATGACCAGAGGCAACTTTTTCTTTTGTACCCAATGCTTTTAAAGCAGAGAGGTAATTCTGGGGCAATCTAACTGTGTCATAGATACAAATACAAATTCCCCCAAATTCCTGTTGAATTAAAGGAGGTTTTTAAACCTGTTGAATGCTGGTGAGGTCTCAGTTGCAATGCATATGAAACCCTTCTAGCACTAGAGTTAAGCCCCTTCCTTTAAATCAATGGGAAACTTTACATTTGTCCCCTATGGTGCTGTTAGCTTGCCCCAGAATTTACTCATTTTGATTTTGAACATAGGGCTCTAAGATTCACTATTTTTTCTCATTTCAGGCTCTCGATATTCAAACATGTCCAAAGCCTGTTGTATTCCTGTTACACACGTTCCTTTCTGCGAAAATCACCAGGATGGGTCTGCTGGCCTGACACCGTAGTGCCCTCAATGAATGCAGTCTTCACACACATGGAGTTATCTCTTTAATAAGTGCCTTTCAGTGACAATCAGAATGTATAACAAGGGACAGAGCATGTTGAATGTGTCAGTCATGTTTGTATATGAGCTGAAGAGCAGCACTGCTTCCTGTTACAGGGTGTCAGTGAAACAGACAGAAGAAGATATTGGGAGCTATGGGATATAGGTTTTGTCCCTCATACCCAAGTGACATAATCTGAACAGACCTGCAGAGATGAAATCTTCAGTATCTAGCTCTGATTGCTAGGTTTGGACCAAAAATTGCATTTGAATAGGAAAGGAATGCTTTTATCAGGAAAACAATCTATAGGCCCTATGTTCAGACGAAAAGGACAAACCACATAGGGGAGAACTAAAAATTCCAGTTTATTTATATAGGGCTTTAAACTCCTAAATGGTAGAGCGGTTCCAGAGTATTGAACATGGGGTCCTTTAATTGCTCTTACTAAAGGAAAAAAATATCTGTAAGACTGGTATTGCCCTATAACCCACATATTTGTCATTCCTACATGGTGACTGAGAATATAGACAGGAAACCAGATAAGGAACCTGTCCTTTTTTAACTGCAGAGACAATCTTTTATTATTACATCCCAAATTTGGAAATATTAAAGGGAGACTAATGCCTATATATAAAGGTGTCCCTATTACCTCTGTACAAGAAGAGAAGCATCCCGAAGCCTTCGAAAGTTTTCCATGGGGCTCTGTATGCCAGATTGGGCCTCCCTCCCCTCACTGGAACCTCAATGAAGCCCAAAGCAGCAGCCATCTCTCTTGTTTGAAGGGCTTTCTCTCTCCTCATCTGCCTAGTGATCCATGGCAGACTTGTGAGAGACCTATTCATCTCTATGGCTGTGCCCCCAGAAGTAGCTGTATATCAGGAGCATGCACGCTTTCTATTTTTTTTCAGAAAGGAGAGACGCAGTCTTTCAGATGGCTTCCTTATCTCCCAGGAAAAGCAGTGGTAATCAAGAAAACTTTAGGAGGCCCCTTGTTTCTTCTGTTCTTGTAAAAAGTAATAGGGACATATTTATATGTTGGTGTTAGTGTCCCTTTAAGTCATTGTCATATGACCAAAGTGCCTTCATGTTATTGCTGCCTTAACAAATGTATAGCGCGCACAACTTGTATTTATAGATTATATACATACAAATGCACAGTAAAAGAACACAAAGCTTTATTTACAGGACATAAAGCCAGGACTAGGGGCACACAGGGACCTGTACTGATGGGCTATGATCTGCTGTTTTAGGCAGGAAGTGATAAGTGTAGCCTCTAACCGGATTTTACTTGTTAAACCAAAGATGTTTCTGTGCAAATATATTGCTGGTATATCATATGACTATTGAACATTACTTTTCTTCTCACGCAACTTAGTTTTGATTAGTAAAACTTCTTATTTGTCCAGCATAATATATCTTCATAAATTAAGTTAATCCTTTTACAAATGTCATCGGCATCTTCCAGTGAAAATACCCACATTCCAAGCTGTCTGTCCGATGCATACTGCTCAAGGACCTAAACAAAGACCTTAAAGCAGGGTGGACTACTGACAGCTCCTCAGTATTTGTAGTATAACTCCCGTCATCCTCGGCTGGCTGAGGATGGTAGGAATTGTGGTAAATAGTAGTTGGAGGACAGTAGGCTTCCCACTCCTGACTTACAGAAAATAATGCATAAACAAGTTGCTTTTAGATTTAAAAGCTCATATTAATACCAGACATCTGTGTTAAACTTTTCGGTTAAACATCTCATCCTCCTCCTCTGTACATTCATGTTTGCTGAAAAATGACAGAAAAAGAGAGCAAAGACTGTAACTGACTCGCTAAGCACGTCTGTTCTCTGATGGGCTGCTTCCTACACACCTTTACCAGGCACCAATCACAGTACTTCAGTGTGTTCTGATTATCAGTTTCTAGGCTGTATCTTCTGTCATTAAGCAGCAAATGAAGACTTCAAGAGAATTGTGAAGTGGAAGAAACATTTGCTAGTATTTATGATCTCTTTAAGATGAGATCAGTTTGATTTTCGGATGTTAGAACTGTCTCCAGTGCATTGCTTCATAATGTGTTGGATAGGTCTCTAGCAGGCAGTGAGTAAAATATACTTTGTGAAATGGAATGCCGGTACCTATATGGAGCAGTTTATTTGATTTTGTGCCTTACAAGACCCAGCTATAAATCAGTTCAGTGCATAATATCTGTTACAAAAATTGTTCAATATAGGTACTAGCATTCCTTTTCTCTAAGTATGTCTTCAAAATTCCTAAACCTGAAGCACAGTAACTAGTACAATTCATTAAAAATAGGACCATTATGTTTGTTACATGCAATGGGTTAAGTCAATGACATAAATGTTTCTCTTGATAGAAAAGTATCTTTACTTCCTTGCATTGCTTGCATGATCTGTGTATTGCTGTGCAATGAGATGTAACCTTTATGCAGAGTGTTATTATATAATAATATTATATAAAATAGACTCATATAGCACACCTGACCCAGGAAGAGAGGACAGTCTTACAGTTAAAAATGGCAAAATTTGGCAAAATGTCTCTTTAACTTAAGAACTGGGTAATGGCCTACGCTGACAAACTGTCTACCAGGGCAGCTTTGCAGGTGGACCATGTTGACGACTTTAGAGAGGGAGAGCTGTTGTCATTAACATTTACACTGCTGAAGATAGTATGTATAACATTGATAACTAGAGAAGTGAATGACAGTACAACATAATCACATACACAGTGTGAAAACTAGAGCAATTCTGGAGCCACAGAGGACAAAAAAAAAACCATTGATTTAAATGTGGCTTTTAACCCTATGAATGCTAGAATGGTCTCTGGAAGCAATATGTTGAATACCTCTCTAACATTCAAGGGGTTAAAAATCTTATTTAAATCAGGAATTTTGGACATGTTTATCAATCACCTATAATGGAGTTGGGTTCTTCCACAATTGCTCTGCTTTTGTATCTGAATAGGGCTCGATTATGTGTCTCAAGTATTTATTGCTGGTGGGTGATGTTTCTAATATTAAATGAGAGCTGAAACTATTGTGTATGATTGGGGGATTATAACTGCCTTTCATATTATCTATATGCACAGTCTGAGTATCCAGTGGCACAAGGGATTCTGGTACTGTTCCCCCCTCTAAGAAGCAATGTGCATGGGTCCAAGGCTTTATTTTTGTAATTGTATTTATAAAGGGTTTTATTTCACACAAGTGCTGTTTACATCTGTGTTTTTGTTTTTTGGAAGAGAAATATGGATGGAGTGAGGCTAATGTTTTTGGTGTGAGACTGAGTAGTGGGGTGCACATGATCTCATGCCATGCAACACATTTGGTAATGGTGGGAGTTCACCTGGCATGCTTCCTCTTCGCTCCTCTGATGACACTCTTGTGCAATCTGTTAAAGCCATATCTCTAAAACATGATGCTCAACCTGCATACTTAATGAGCCTAAACAATTGATAGACAAGCAAAATTAATCTCAAAGGTTGCATATTTGGTCCTTGAGTCCCCCAAAGGGCTGCACATTATTGTTCAAAAAATCTAATTGGGAGTTGAAATAGCATTAACCATCCATTGGCTTTTAGAGAGGTCTTGAATCCATCGCTTCACAGTGTGATGAAGACCACTCTAGCAACCAAGAGATTAACCCATTGAGTGCAGGGTCACGCAAAGCAATGTGTTGGATACCCCTCTGGCACTCAGGGTTTTAAAGTAGTGGTAAACATTTTATATGGACGGGAGGATGTTGCCATGCTTGTCTTGCACAGTAAAACAAGTGTACTCCCACTGGTGTCTAGACAGTGTGCCTATTGCATTCTGTGGGAGAGGTGAGACACTGGCGACAGCTCTTCATAGAATGTTATAGTAACTGTTTTGTCACTTTGTGATCATTTGGACATTTATAACTTTTGAATAAAGCTTCTCCTGGGAGTATCCTTAACTGCAGGAAAAACCCTAAATATTTATTTTTTCATAATAAAACTTTACTGATCTGAGAGTGTGTGTTTGTGCATGTGTGTGTTTTTGAGTAGAAAGGAGGAGGGTGTGTGATGGAGAATGGTTATCTTGTCTTCTCACAGTACCAAAGAACAGACTAGGATCCGTAGGAGAAACAGCTGAGGTCCACTTACCACCTCACAACTACATGTGCTATAAACAGTGCTGAATTTCAGGATGTCCTTGGTTTTGCACAAGTGACACGTTCAAAATTACTGCTCTGATGATTGGCTTGTGCAAAAGCAGGGATAGCCCTACAAGTTATCATTTTCTCAACCTTGGTTCTCAAGTTCCCCTAAAATTGATAGGATTTCCCTGTCTGAGCACAGCTGTGTACATTGTGGATTATTCATTTGGGTTGATTTACTTCTACTTAGGCACAGAAGTTCCAAACTTTTGCATTGGTTTGGGTACTACAAGTACACAACAGTGAAGATTTTAAATATATTCCTGCTTGAGCACAAGTGAACTAGTCGGAATAAATGATCCATTAATTACATACCTGTATGCTTGAAGGGAGATCCTCAAACCTGAACTGTAAATTGGGGGTACTTGAGGTACTCTGCTCTAAGGCAACTACGGAGAAACATGGTGAACATTTCAAGGCACGTTTTTTTTTTACCATGTAATAACATAATACATACTTACATCCCTGTACAGTAGATTCTTCACTATCTCCACAGTCCATAGAGTGGATAGGTTGTTTTACTATATAGTTGGAACACCTGAGGATGGGGGAGGAGATGCATTAAGATGTAACATAGTAATTTAGGTTGAAAAAAGACTTGCTAGTTCAACCCTTTTCCTATTCCTGTTTACCATCATTGATCCAAAAGAAGGCAAAAAAACCCTCAATAGAGGTGATAAAGTAGAGGTGAGAGATTAGAGAAAAACCACACTCTAGTGCTACTGTCCCCACTTGTAATAACTCTGGTAGCTGGCTTATGTGAAATATATGATACAGCACAGCAAATGTGGTTATTCTTCATGGATGGCAGGATCTTTTCACACACATTAAATAGAAGATGGTCTTATAAGGCAGGAATAGGCAACCTTCTGTGCAGCTGTTGTGGACTACAACTCCCATCATCCCCAGCTGGCCAGGGATGATGGAAAATGTAACTCTCAACACCTGGAAGACACTTTGTTTCCCACCTCTGCTTTAACCACTAGAAATATGTTGGATATATCTTGTGTCTAAGGTTTGTAAAGCATTGATCCAGGTTGTATAAGGACAATAGAGTAATTATATCACTTTAGATTACGCAAGAGAAACTGAGGGCGAAACATAATTAAGCAATATCTATATCTGAGGGAGCCTTTAAGATGCATTATTTTCATTTCCCCTCTGTCCTAAATAATTAATTCACTTGGCAGCAGTTACTGGCTAAATCATATGTCTTCCTTCAACAAGCTCTTGGATAACCTTTTATGACGTTAGAAGGCAACAGATGTAAGTGACCTTTTCTCTGCACAAAGAGAAAGCAGTTCTAGGGAAAATCAACTATTGGAATTCAATAATACAATATTGATCAAAAAGAACCTTTAACTCTGAATTCTAGCGAGGTCTCCAAAACACTGATGTTATCGGGAGATGACTTCCCGCAATCAGTCCTGAAAGTCATGTCTATGGAGCAAGGTCATATTAACTTCCTGCAATCAGTCCTGAAAGTCATGTCTATGGAGCAAGGTCATATTAACATGCTGCTAGTCCTTGAAAATTATGAATTAGTGGGTCTTCTTAACCCTTTAGATGCTAGATAGGTCTCCAGTGTGTTGCTTTACAGTGTCATAGGGACATCAATCACCCAAGTGGTTAACCCTCCTGATAAATTAAAGCATTCTAGCTTGTAGCAGTTTCACACAATTTCGAGATTAAATCACTCATAGAATATTACTGGCAGTCTAACACAATACTAGATGCTACTACCCACAGTAGACTGATAACATATGCCGTTTGTATATCGGTCTTCACAAAATTATGAGCTTTCATACACTGAGTGGACTATACAGTGTGTGCTAGATCATTTGGGGTGATCCAGAGGGTTGCAAACTGTGATTTATGACCATGGTTGTCATTGACTGTAGGAGCCCTTCCAGTAGCAGGCTCTGAGCTGCTGCCCGCTTTGTCTTATTGTTAAACCAGCCCTGCTACTGATGTGGACATAAATCGTACTGTCAGGATTCCTGGACCTCAGACTCTACCTGCTGCAGTACTGGCGTCTTCTGTGTGGGCTTATGAGCACTTCCTGCCTCAGGCAGAAAATTAAAAAAAAGAAGCTCCAGTGAAAGATGTTTGGTGGGGTGTCGTCTATGCAGAAAGGATTAAGACACACAGAATATTGAACATGCTTGTATTTGACCCAAGGATAAAATACCTGGTGTTTAAGATTTTATGAATATGCTAAGGTCGAGTTATTAGTAGAAGGTGATTGTGTTCTTTAATGGGGGTTAGACCATGCACATACAGCAAACTGACAGCTATACCAGTAGTTCTTGGCATGTGCCCCTAGGTCTGAGCTTGTGGATTTTCCTACTTAATCACTGAGCCCTTGAATTACTCACCTGTGTTTGTCACTGGCCATGGGGACTACTTTCCTAGGCTGTTAGTGTTTCTCAATGTTGGCCCTTGGGGCAAACCAACAAGTCAGATTTTCAGGATGTCCTTGTTTGATCACAGATACGTAATCAGTGGCTCAGTTGTAATTGATCTATCTGTGCTTAAGTAGGAATAGCCTTTATACCTGGCCTGTTGGTTTGTCCCAAGGACTGGAGTTGAAAATCACTGCCCTGGCTGTATAGCTGCTGCAGGCAAATCAGAAACAAGGAAATATGGTTAAAATAACAAGTTATAAAAACAAAGCTGTCCACCTGCAACTTGTTTGTCTCTTGACCTATGCGGATCAGTTCCTCAGAAGCGCTGCTACAAATGCAGTTGTGACCCCCTTCTGGTCTCCATTATATAGAGCAACATTAGTCCTCAGGCTACACCAAGAGGTAATCAGTAGATCAGTCAGTCTGATTGAGCTACCTGTGCTTAATTATGGATAGCCCTAAAACCTGACCTGTTTGTGCCCCGAAGACTGGAGCTGGGAATCGCTGATATATGTAATCACATGCAACAGCTAACATGTAGAGTTAATTAAGAGCAGATTTAAAAGGCTTTTACGGGTAAGTGCCTCCTAGATGAAGAAAACTTCTTTTCTTAATAAATACAGAAATGTAGAGCTGCACAAACCTTAAAAATGTACCATTTTGGCTTCTGACATTTTCCACTATTGTATGGATTTTGCTGGAGCCTCTACATTGGGTTGATTCCCTCTTCCTTCTCTGGTTTTCTTCCATTAAACCTCCCACTGATGATCAAAATCTAACACCTCAAAAGCAATTTTCCAGGAAGACCATGCGCTGAAGGGGCTGGGTGGAATTTGAGCTGCTAATATCACTAAAGCAAGACAACACAAGAAACTTTTTAACCCTTTGTTTGCCAAATGGGTACTCAAAGGATTAAATCATTGTGGCTAACAGATCTAGTTTAGTATTATTTCCCCTTAACATTGTACCATACCTATCTCTATTTTGTCTTCAGAGCTACAGCAGAGCAGTGCATTAATCACCCCTCTGGCAGACAAATGGTTAAAGTGATATACAATTCACTGAATGTAAAACTTGCTTAACAGGCACAATAAGCTGTTGATATAATCAGTTTCTGTATTTGGAGCTAATTATTGTCAACAGAGATTATCTCCTCCTGTAACACCTTCAAGGAAGTGGTTATTAATAGGTATTTGGATAATGGAAGCTGTCTCCACAGGAAATGGATGAGGAACATAACTCAATAGCCTCTGTATCATGTGAAGTAATTGTATATCTTTATGTGACTTTGATATCCAGGTAAAGTTGCATGAAAAATACTCCCCGTAAACATCCTGTCCTCCAGAGAAATCAAATGTCTGAACATGAAAGGCAGCAAATGGTGTAGTCATCTAAAACAACCACATATATAAATCATTTTCTGATAATAATGTAGTCCTTATAATAAAATGTGCTGTAATTCTGAAGAAGACCAATATCCCCATGGGGCCAAATACAATTTCCCATTGATTTAAATGTGGGGAGAAGTTTACTCCTTGAACCCTAGGGAGGTCTCCAACTCCTGTGAAATTGTCCGATGCTCTTGGTTTGGGGGACTGGAGAACCCTCCCATTCTCTGCTGCTGTCTATGTATTTATTCCTTATATTCACATTTAAATTATACATTCATATGGATATGTTATGGTGAGTTGGTGCTGTGAGTTTTCTTTTTTGCACACACATATATATATATATATATATATATACATTTTATAGTACTGTGCAAAAGTTTTAGGCTGGTGTGAAAAAATGATGTAAAGTAAGAATGCTTTAAAAAAAAAAAAAGATATTAATATTTTATCAATTAACACAAATCATAGTGAGTGAACAGAAAGAAAATCTAAGTCTAATCAATATTTGGTGTGACCACCCTTGGCCTTCAAAACAGCATCAATTCTTCTAGGTACACTTGCACGCAGTTTTTAAGGAACTTGGCAGGTAGGTTGTTCCAAACATCTTGGAGAACTAACCACGGTACTTCTGTGGATTTAGGCAGCCTCAGTTGCTTCTCTCTTCATGTAATCCCAGACAGACTCAATGATGTTGAAATCAGGACTCCTTGTTCTTCTTACTCTGAAGATAGTTCTTAATGACTTTGGCTGTATGTTTGGGGTCATTGTCATGCTGCAGAATACATTTGGGACCAATCAGATGCCTCCCTGATGGTACTGCATAATGGATAAGTATCTGCCTGTACTTCTCAGCATTGAGGAGACCATTCATTCTGACCAAATCTCCAACTCCATTTGCAGAAATGCAGCCCCAAACCTGCAAAGAACATCCATCATGCTTCACTGTTGCCTGCAGACACCCATTCTTGTACCACTCTCCAGCCTTCAGCAAACAATCTGCCTTCTGCTACAGCCAAATATTTCAAATTTTGACTCGTCCGTCCAGAGCACCTGCTGCCATTTTTCTATGTGACAGTCCCTGTGTTTTCGTGTATAGTTGAGTTGCTTAGCCTTGTTTCCATGTATGACTTTTTGGCCGCACGTCTTCCATGAAGACCACTTCTGACCACACTTCTCCGGATAGTAGATGGGTGTACCCGGGTTCCACTGTTTTCTGCCATTTCTGATCTGAGGGCACTGCTGGATATCTTCAGATTCTGAAGGGAAGTAAGCATGATGCATTTTTCATATGCTGTGTTTCCTTGGCCAACCACTGCATCTACAGTCCTCAGCTTTGCCTGTTTCTTTGTGCTTCTTCAACAGAGCTTGGACAGCACATCTGGAAACCCCTGTCTGCCTTGAAATTTCTGCCTGGGAGAGACCTTGCTGATGCAGTATAACTACCTTGTGTCTTGTTGCTGTGCTCAGTCTTATCAAGGTATATGACTGTTAAAATTAAACTGTCTTCAGCAACCTTGCCCTGCTAGTTTAGTTTGACTGTTTCTTACCCAGTTTTATTCCTCCTACACAGCTGTTTCTGTTTCAGGTAATGATTTTTTCAACATACATACTAAACTGATGATCACTAGTAGTATAATTGTTTAATCATATACCTGTCTATATATCTACAAAATCCCTGACTTTGTGCAAGCGTACCTTGAGGAATTGATGCTGTTTTGAAGGCAAAGGGTGGTCACACCAAATACTGCTTTGATTTAGATTTTTCTTCTGTTCACTCATTATGCATTTTGTTAATTTATAAAAATAAACTATTAACATGTCTATTTTTGAAAGAATTCTTTCTTTACAGCATTTTGTCTCACCTGCCTAAAGCTTTTGCACATTACTGTATGTTATTACTTAACATAATAAATATTCATATTGATAGTGATGCTCCTCCCATAACAACACATTCACATCGCTCACTCAGTCACACAGTCCTCTCTGCTCGCTGGCGAGTGCCTCCCATGCCTCCTTCAAGTAATCTGCACCCAAAACAAGGTTGGAGGAGCATACAGACAGCACTCCAAAAAGCCCAGTCACAGAACTGCACCCCCATCTAGACCACACATTTCTGTAAATGCTTTCTGTACGTAGCACATGGCTGACACCTGGAGCCATAGCAGTCAGATTCCTTGAGGGCATTGTACTGTTCAATATAGTGAAAAATTATGGAAGGTAATTTTAGGTCAATTGCCCGCTTTCAGGCGTTAACTATAAGTGTGAAAGGAAAGTCATACATACATAGCTGAAACATGTTGGCCTCAGGTTCCCAGCTATGTTCTGCCTAAGTCTCAGACCATGTAAACTGCAATACAAGGAGGCTAAAGAGGTGCAACTGCAGAGGAAAGTGATGTGTTTGAAAATTTTGGATGTAGGACACAGCAACAAGCATTGGGAGAAAGAGTCCTCCGAGCAGTTACACTGAACACTTGCATATCCTGTGTACACCGTGCTGAGGCAGATGGAGGAGAGGCTGCCCCGGAGTGTATCAGGCATGGCTGTAGAATTCATGGTCACATGACCATGTTCTATATTATAGTATTTTTTATGAGAGAGAGAGACATTCTTACATTATTTAGGTGGTGACTGGTTACTTTTCTTACACAATTTAGTTGGGCACTGTAGCAACAGAACGATATGAATGTGCAATGAGGGAGAAGCAATAACATCACGGGTGATGAGATAACCTCTATTTTGGGCAGTATATTTGTATTATGTATATATAGGTGTGAATGGGGGTCTCTTATTTTGTCTTGATGAAAATGTAGATGGCACATTTAAATGTTGCCACTTTCTTCTAATAAGTCCTTTGCTTAGAGTAAAGCCCAGTAAATGCTGGCTATCTTTTGTTATAACATTTCTCTGTTCTGGTTGGCATGAGCCCCCAAGCCTGAATATATCTTAAAGGGATAGTAATACTTCATTTTAACTTTATTTTATTTTGTAGGCATTAAAAAAACATGAAGAACGATATAAGTCTTATCTCTCAAACTTTTATGATTTATGAGATATTCACAAGCAAAGTTTCCCCCTCCCACCCCTTTTACCTAGTGTAATCCATCTCTTCTCAGATGTGGAATGCAGTCTATAGACCAGACAGATAACAGAAGGGGACACTCTTATTCCTATGAAAACAATGAAATCCCTGCCCCCCTTGACAAGCTTTTCAGGTTTTTCCCCTTATCTTAATTGAAGATTGTCCCTCTCTGCAGTCTACCTGGGCACCTCCCTTCTGCTCTAGCTGAACAGTGTTACATCAGTAAAAGGGGCGGGAGGGGGATACTTTGTCATTGAATTACTCTGGAACTACAACTCTGACAGAATTGAAATAACACTCTGCAAAGTCCAAATACTATGATGATTAATTAGAGCTGCTTTTATTATGAAACATTACTATCCCTTTAAGTAAAAGTGCTTCCCACCACATTGTATAATTGGGGATAATGGAACAGATTCTGGAGAGCATCCACAAATATGTCTAACCTTTTTCCCTTGATTGCTTAGAACATTTTTCTTTTCTATTCAAGTTCTGGAGGAATGGCAGAATTTCAAGAAACTGCTAGCAGAGCACTGGAAGACAACAATATTCTTGTAATTTTCCAACAAAGAAGTACAGAAGATCTTGTTTTCAGAAGCCCCAGAGGAACTTAAAGAGACTAAGGTACCTTTGAATGTATCATTTGATTTATTTAAGTTATACAAACTGTACCTATTCAACTACCAGGAAATGAGATACCCTGAGGATTTAGTTTAAAAAGTATGCCTACTTTTGGTAGAAATAACTCTGAATGTTGCCATAGGTGGAGCAGGATTCTTAATACATTTCCTTTGAACTGATGATTTTAGTGGTAGATGAAGTGGGTAAAACCCTGAATGTGGAATAACAGGACACTGCCACTTTTGAGAGCACATATAAGGAAGTCTTAATCCAAAATGCTAATGATGACTGGGTGAATTAATTGGAATTAGCTGTTAATATAAACGGAAACTCCTTAACTTTTTTTAATAAATCAAATCAATAAGGGGAGTGGGGAACAATAGTGATAACAACAACTTCAATAACCATTACAGTTACATAACCACTGGTTTCTTCGTCAAAAGAAGCAATGGTCAGCATTAGACATCAATTATCATAAATGGTAGGTATAATAAATGTATAACATGCACATTTGCGGGAGGGGGGCATGTATCAATAAAGGCGGTTGTCTAGCAAACATTGGCGTCAAGGGCAGCCAGGTGGGAATGCACCTCCTCATTAACAATGTATCCCCAGAACCTGGAAGGCAACTGTGGGCCAAGGGGAGTGTCTGCATCAAGGAACACACCATGCATATTCCCCATGGGTGGCCTCAGCCGGAGCAGGTCCAGGGGAACAGCTGCTGTGTCCTCTGGGGGAGCAATCCACTACAGTGCCTGTGTGGCAAATGTCATCTATAAAGCACCTGAGAGTGGGTAATGGAAATGGAATGGGATGTCTTCCCTAATATATCTGAAAGGCTTAGTATTTAAGGTATTGCAACGGCAGTTGCCCACCAGGTTACCCAGATACAATCACACCATGGGGGAGGGAAGGTTGGCCAGGAGGGGCCTGGTCGCTGAGGCTAGTGCGAGCGGACCCCCCCCCATGGGTCTCCTGGTAAGGTGAAAAGCAAGAGGGAGCCTATAATGGGAACCCAAGATGCCAGGGTGTCCTGGGCCTTCGTATTGGGATCTCCTCTCCTGCAGACAGCTGGGCTGTGTTGGATAACCCAGTCGCAGGGTAGTCAACAGCGCCAGTACGACTCCAAGTCAACAGAGTTGAGCAGATAGAAGCCAGCGACTCTTGAAGTGAGGAGTCGGACTCTTGAGGGACTGGTTGACTCCGTGTCGAAGTCGAGTAAAGTCCATGGGACGAAGTCGTTGTTTCCTGAGGTCGACAGAGCCGGGTCAACACCGAGTCAGCAGAGGCAAGCTGAGGGAAGTCGGCAAATCTCGAGACAAAGGTCAGGTTGCAGTCAGGAACTCTGGAACGAAGGTGAATAGCTCTTGTTGCCTCCAGGGGACAGGAGTCAGAGAGGACACTTTAAACCAGCCCGGCAAGAACGACACACGGAGACTTCTTAATCCAACACTAACACACTCTATTGAATAGGTTAGGGCTTTTTATACACGTTTGAACACATCAAGCTATAACACGAGATAATGGACACAAAAGGCAGCAACAGATGGTATAACAAAATACAAAGGACCAGATATGATCGAATTAACTCACAAAGGGGTCTCAGTATGGTACACAATAGTCAAAGGCTGGAGGGGCTGGAATACACATTTTTGGGGACAATGGCCAGAGGTTGAAGCCGTTGGTCGACTGGTTTGAATATCGTGCTTCAACCTTGACCAATCAGATGACAATATGGGCTGTCCTGTTGATCAGTCCCTGAGCCGCCTACTTTTCTGTATGTTAAGTCTATGGAAGCTCTTTTAGATGTCCTGCTCTGGGATTCGACCAATCAAGCCGTCGCCTACTGTCCCCGCCACGGGGTACGACATTGTGTCGAGAGTTCCAGCCATATGCCAGGAGCCTTCGACTGATTATAGGTAAAAAGCATTGTATGGCAAATAGATGTCGAAGTTCCAAATTAAGGCAGCTCTGTCCATCCAGACTTGTCGACATAGCTGTTTGCCGACATAATGTCCCACATAGTTCAAAACGTTTGTCTCCAAAAGCCCCAAAAGTGGTACGTCCAACATTAGCTTCCAGTAACGGCCCACGGCCCATTACAGAGCCATTGTGATGCCCACCCAAAACTAAAAACGGGACGTCGCAGAGCACCAGTGGGGGTATGTAAAGAAGTTATGGCATGGGAGAGGACACAGAGATAAGAAGAAGAAAAAAAAAGTGGGAAGTTTCCGTGGAGAAAACACCAACTGCGTCTACCAGGGAAAGCACAAGTAAGTCAGGGGGAAGCCATTTCAAGTAAAGTAGCAGTGTAGGCCAACCAGGGTTCTCAAACAATAAAAAAGGGTAAGTGTTGTTCAGCTAAGTCATCAGCTTTCCCACAGTAAAAATATTCCATACAGCTCAAGTAAGAGTGACCAAGTCAGGGAGGGTATAGTGCTGCCAGGAGGATATGGGCTTTGAGATTGCAAGTGATTCCTGGGAGTTCTGATGGGTATAGCCCCAGGGCCAGAACTCAAAGGTCAAGGTCCAGGCAGACATCAGTCACCGAATAAATCATGTGAACTATGCCACCAGAATTGTTGGACTACAGGGCATCTTCACCAGATATGAACCAAGTCACCAAACTCCTGACATCCTCTGAAGCAGAGAGGGAGGGGTAAATTTTACTCAACCTCTGGGGGAATCAGATACAGGAACTCCTTAACTTTAAAAATAAGAAACTAGTTAAACACAAGAAGATTACTAAGAAAAAAAGAGTGTATCTTCACTCTGCCTCTGCTCCCATCCCTCTGTCCAGCCTCCTGCGATGACGGAGGCTTTCTGCCTGTAAGCTGGAGCGATCTCATTGGCTAGATATCATTCTCTGCCAATGAGACCACTCCAGCTTACAGGCAGAAAGCCTCCGTCATCAAAGGAGGCTTGAGAGAGTGACGGGAGCAGAGGCAGAGTGACAGACTGTGGTTACAGAGCAGGTAACATCAGTCTATGTGGAAGGAGATGGCAGGGCACTCTTTAAACATTAATTTTCGCTCAAATAGCGTTTAAATAAAAAAAAAATAAAATGTAAAAATATTCCTAGATAATCTAACTAATAAGCCTAACTTGTATAGGGGTGACAGATCCCCTTTAAGGCAGAAATAGATGATAAGCTGAGGATGGCATTGAACTACAAATGGATCAATGACACCTTATTTGAATATTTGTGTTGTCAACATCCCATATTACCTATGATATACATTCTAAGATACACAAGAATCCCCAGGTCAATTATATCTGCTAGAGGGTATTTGACACAATCCATTGCCACATATCTGAACTTTCTCCTACAGCCACTCTTTTGTAGGATGCCATCATATATCAGGGACACCTCTGACTTCTTGAACACAGTTCAGAGTGCCCTTTGCACTATGGGAGAGACCATCTTGGTGACCATGGATGTCAATAGCTTATATACACTTATCTCCCAAGATGTAGTGGTCCAAGAAGCTAGACAAGTATTACTTGAAACCTCTTACAAGAGTCCTGCACCTACTGAATTCATCTGTGACTTGCTGTTTACCCCACATACCACAATTATTTCAGGTATGGGAATCGGTATTTTCTTGAGCTAACTGGTTTGAAAATTAGATCCAGTGTCGCTCCCTCATACGCAAATCTTTTTATGTTTGTCTATGAGAAACAATATGTGTCTCACAGGCACATTTCATTCTATAAACAGTATATGGATGAGCTGTTTTTTGCTATGAACGGGAGCTCATTGACTGGCACTGTGAGTTTAGTCCTGTATGTAAACATAAATATCTCGGCTCACAGGCAAGTAAATTTAAAACAAAACCCAGTGCTGGTATTGCATTAGGACTTATAACCAGCGCTCCAATTTTTTTTCATGTGAATGTTCCCCTTTAACATCACATTATGGGTATTAGTTGTCTGATGCATCTGTTTTTAAAAAGGAACTACCACCTTTCAATCTTTCAATAGTGATGTCTGCCCACCTGTGCTGTCAGTCCCTTTTGGAGCAAGACGCTCATAGCAACGCCTCCTAGAGCCAGCTGGGACTGACAGCGCAGGTGTGCAGACGTCACTATTGAAAGATGTCTGCGCTCCGTCCTGCCTGTCAGCCCGGAAGAATGGAGAATTCTACTGAATAAGGTAATAATTCTGGCGACTAGCGCTACTGAGCAGCTACTTGTCAGATGGGGATTTATTACACATCAACTTGTTTAGCGGTGGTAATTCTGCTTTAAGTTTGGGGTTTGAACGCTCCATTTATACTCAGAGCTCTGTTTTGAAATGTCTCTGCTTTTACCCTTTGTAGTGCTGCAGATTAATAAGTATATTAACTGTAGCAGGATATATTCTGGAATTTGGGGTTTCTGTACCATGCATGATGAAACACAAATAGCCTCCCGGTTCCTGTAGGAATGGTTTTACCTGCTGAAGAAATTGGATTAGGAAGTATGTTTTTGTGCCTTGATTGCGCTCTTGAGAGCACCAACTCTACCTTTCTTTTTCTATTTTTTTTATATGTTTATCCAGTATATCAGACTACCCCAAATTTGTGTGGTGATGGACTAATTTCACTTTGTCTCTTCCACAATGGTATTCAATATTTACAGGACTGTATGTTGGATACTATACTCCTAGGTGAGGCTAGTATAACTGGCTGATGCTGTGTGATGTCCTGTCTGAACACTATCTGTTTTGCTAAGGTATGCGGCTCATATAATGAATGTCTGTTAATTCGGGATACTAAATTGTATCTGTTTAGGAGAAAATGTCCACATGAGGCTGCCGTATGTGTTTTTTTTTTTAATTTGCTTAATGCTCTGAAATTTAACTATTGTACTTAATCATTTTTATACTTTCGGACTTCTCTCTGTAGGAATAATGTTGAACATTGTTTCATGTTATGTGGACACTTTCTTACTTTATTTTGTGGTAATTGGTAAAGCTCTGTGATTAGTGGCCTTTGTTATTGAGATATATAATATATCAATGCAAGGAGCTATTTATGACAAAATAATGGAACATAATAATATAATGGTAATGGCCTACATCTATATATATAAAATAAAGAGCTATACCTCAATACATATAATCATTTAGATCAATACTAGTCAATAATTAATTGACTGCTGTTTCTCTCAGAGTGGATTTGCCTGATGTCTTGGAGCCGGAGTGTCTGTGGGCAAGATCAGACTGATATGGATATGGAAATTTCCTCTCTGCAATGTCACACAGGAGTAAAAAAAAACATGACTGTAGTAGAACCTGAGAGGCTACATACCTAAAAATAAAATACTTAATGTTGTTCATTCGCTGGGTGCATTCATCACACTTTTTTGTTGTGTAGTGTACCTAAGTGGAAAAGCATCCGAGGTATGGCTCTTTCTCTCAGTGTGCCTAGAGGGAATCAGCTGCACACTACTAATGAGGCCCACATAGGCTAACATGTATGCCTTGGGTAGTGTTGTTTCTTTTATGCAGGTGCTTTGCCTGACATTTTGGAGATGAACTGTCTGGGGGGAGGGACCAGACAGATATGGAAATTTCCTCTCAGCAACAAATAGGAGTAAAATACGTGAGCCGAACAGCACCTGAGAGGCCACCATACCTAAGAATAGAATACTTAATTTTGTTCGGTTACAGGATGCGTACATCACACTTTCTGTTGAGTAGTTTCCATGACTGGAAGGGCATCCCAGTCATTGGCTTTGCTCTCCATGCACCTTGAACAAACCAGTTGCACCCTACTGATGAGACCCGTATAGGACAAAACATACATCTGGGGTTATGCTGTTTCGCTCTTGCAGAGAGGATTTGCCTGACATTTTGGAGCTGGACTATCTGTGGGTAGGGACCAGACCAATATGAATATGTAAATTTCCTCTCTGCAATGAAGAATGGGAGAAAAAATGTAGCTTGAGCAGTACCCAAGAGGCTACCATGCCAAGAATAAAATTCTAATTCTGTACAGTCTCTGGGTGCATTTGCCACACATTCTTTTGTGTCATCTTCCACAATTAGAAGCAGATTCAATCAAAATTTTACATAAATACACATAATAGCAATAATAATTACCCCTTGGATACTACAAATGTCAACTTATTGGACACAACTGAAGCTATACCAACAGGCTGACATAATAACTTTTAAAGCGGAACTACCACCATAGGTAAAGTCGCCCTGCAATAATTAGGCAGGTGGCGACTAGCTTAATAATAGTTATATTACCTTTCAGAATGACAAGATTATATTGAAAGCCTTAATCTTCCGGGACCGGAAGCCAGGCATCAGCGCAGTCATCTTGTCAGTCCCAGTCTCCCTTCAGAAGCATTGTACTGCCCCAAAAAGCACCGGAAGGGACTGACGGCACAGGCACGCAGACTACACTAACCTGCCCCTCAGTCTTGGAGGATTAAAGATTTCTGCAGAATCGTATCATTCTGAGAGATAATATAAGTATTAGTAAGCTAGTCGCCACCTGCCTAATTATTGCAGGGCGACTTTATCTATGGTGATAATTGTGCTTTAAAAACAATATCCAATAGGCCCCCCTGTAGGAAAACTTGCAGGATTACTATTATCCCAAATTCCCACTAACACTTTTCAATACCTGGTACAAACAATATGTCACAGAAACCATAACGGAAATTACAAATGTGGCCCGAAATCCCAGCTTTTTGTTCTTTTCAATTTATATTTCTAATATGCTCGCGTATCTGTTTGTGCCAGAGGAGTGAAGTTTTCCAATATATTGTACGTTACATGTGCCACAGCTGATTAAATAAGATACTTTTTGTACAACAACTTATACATGATTTCACTAGATAGTTTTTCCTCATTGGCACATGAAGTAAAATCCTTGGAAACCTTCATCCACTTGTGAACCACTAGTACTATAACATGTGGATTTAAACATTTATCCCTATCCAACCTAAACATATTTGATGCTACAAAACCAGCAACAGTTAGTGACCTTCCAGATATAAAATGGCAACCTTAATCCACAGCTTCCCTTAATTGTAAATAAGCCTGCAACACTTTTGTTTGTCTAGAATTTCCTTACCTCCTGAAATTCAATACTACACTGTATGCTGAAAGTTAAGTGACAATATTTTTTTCCAGATATTAACTTTTGCTCCTACTTTTAACAACTCCTTGCTGTCCTTACTTATTTCTATTTCCAACACCCTCTGTCTCTCAGTCTACCTGACATGAGGAAAGTCTGTCTAACCATAGCCTTCCTACTGCAATAGCACTGGACTGCACTTAAAGGAGCAGTAAACTTTTTTTATGAAAAAATATATATTGTAGGGATTTTCCTATTGAGTAAAATAAGGGTACTCCCAATGCGGAGAGATTTATATTTCCAGAGTTATTACAGTTTAAACCCATGTTTTTTTTACATTAGCAATGCCCTCTAGTGGTCAAATTCTAATTAGATTTCCTGTTAGAGTCTAACAGAAAGGAAAGTCAGAAAAGTCAGAGACATACAGTTCTCCATAGAATGTGATAGAAACTGCCTGTCACTTCCTGTCAGTTAGAACTATCAGGAAGTAAACACAGTAAATTCAATTCCTGATTATTTAAACGGCTATAATTTTTGAATAACACATCTGACAGCGATGGGAGTGGCCTTGTTTTATTCAGCAGGAAAATCTCTATAAAATATGTGTTTTCATAAAAAACGTTTACTGCTCCTTTAGGGAATTAAAGATCCAGTGCCACCAGCACAAGTGGAGATTGAAGCATGGCTATACATTTGGTCATAAGAGTCATTTAAGGCAATGCCAGAATTGACTTTGCAGTGAGTAAAGATATATGCATTCTCTCCTGTGTCACAGTGCATTCGTGTTGGAAAGAGCTAAAGTAAATATAATATTGTGTTCATTGGCCCCAGAAGTCCATACACCTTCTCAGTAGAGGGAGCTTCAAGTGAAAACCCCCTCTACTTAACACCCTGACGCTTCAAAAATCAAGTTTATCTAAAGACGGAAGGGGACATAGTCAAAAGACACACTTAATACAGATTTGGTGGAAGGGATTATATAAAAAGTTATATAAAAACACCTTAGATTCCAAAAATGTATCCAAGTCATTGCTTTGCAGTGGGGTGGAGAAATATGTAGAATTCAACCTGATTTACAGTCCCTTTTACATAGGATTATTCTGCCAGGCAGATCTGTAGAACATGGTTTTGTGTAGATAACGTGCAAAACATTTAATATGGCTATCTCAAGGTCTATGTGCCTGGCAGCAAAACTGTCAATTTAATTAAAAACATTATATGTACCAGCTCTCCCCCAGATTCACTCAATTCTCCCTCATGTGAGCCCTGTGGTTCTCTGAAGATCTTGTCTGGGTCTCCAGGGCAGATTCCTCCTGATGTTGGGAGTTTCTATTGAAACTCTGCCCACATCTGCTGTTTCTCCCAGTGTTCCTCCTTCCCCAGCCTTCTGTGTGACACCTTTAAGCCCTGCCCCTTTTTGACGAGATTCGCGTCATTATTGTCACCCCCTGCTGCACAAGCGAACTCCCCTCCGGGCAGACCTCGATTGGAAGTTCCCAGGTATGAGTATATGGATCTGGGCTGTGTTCTGATTTCCATTCTAAACAATGCAATGTGTACTTGTATATAAGAGATGTTTTCATATTTGTCTGTATAACATGCCTGAAGAAGAGACCTAAAGTCTTGAACGCTTTCATGCTAAACCTGCTTAGTTAGCCAATAAAGGTATCAACAACTATATGTGCCTTCTCTAATATTTAGAGTTCTGTCTGGAAGCCTTTACCTTGTAGCCCAGCAGAGGCATCAATTTCTGTCACAGTAGTCAATGGGCAGTTCTCCTTCTAGTATTTAGAACTATATGCTCTGGAGTCTACATTCAGGGACTTTGTATTGTCCCACAAGGGGGATGCCAGGGACACACATTTAAAATCGAGGACTGTCCTGGGGAGTCAGGGACACATACTTACCCTAGTTTAGGTGATAAAACTTTTACTCTATATAAAATGTTTAATTCTCCCTTAGGAATTACCATCCATTTAATACATCAGCCACTCACTGTTCTCTGCTGGGTCCTAGCTCAGGCCAATAACATGTCTATTATGATTGTCACGTGAATCTAACCTACACGTCACATGATACACAGCTTCAGTGTAGTTATTGTCATTTGTCCATGCAGATATATAAAGTCACAATACAGCGGCATTCCAGTGGCAAATGTACTATACACACGATGCAATAGTATGGTGTAGCTCATTTGACGTAATTATGTAGTAATACGTTTCACATCTAGAGCTTTTGCAATTATACGTTATTGGGGCCGCAGAAAAAGGGCAGTGAAATAACTTCCTGGTTTCTTCTATTGCGTCAATTCCGGTTCCGGTTGAGTGACAGGCCCCGGAATCCGCAGGAATCTCGGAGACACCGGGACCGGGAGATGAGATGACAACGTCAACCCTGCAGGTACCTGGTCATGGAGGGGTATACATGTTAGTTTGGTGGAGGGGAAGCGAAGATTATTTATGTTGGACGAAAAGAGAGGCGAACTGGAGGGTGGGGAGAAAATTAGGGTGGTGGGAAAGGAGTAAGAGATCACTGGGGGCGGAGGGAAAGAAGTGTAACCGGTACTAAGGAAGAAGAGTGGGGGGGTTGCTCTATCATGATAAAATAGGAATACGTGAACGACTTTGGCAGTTTTTAGGATGTGAAGACTGACGTAGAAGTTGGGAGAGGCCTTCGACTGAATATTGGATGAGGGTGATTTCTTGTGGGGTGGGGGCGGTTCTGGTGGAAACTAGCTGATAGGGTTTATTGACAGATGAAAGAACTTTGGATAAAGGGCAAGCGGGCAGAAAAGTAGATCAGATGTAGGAATTATGTGGATCATTAGTTATTGCCCATCTACAACTAAATATATCTAGCTGAAGATGATGACAGTTGTCGTCCAATAATATTAATAATAATAGGTTGTCACTGTGTTTGTCTATCCTAGAACAAATGGGCTGGGAGGATGAAAGAGTGATAAGAAGCCTGGGTTTATGTGCTAAGGAGAGTTAATATATCTAATTCATATGTTCATGTGTAGCCTATGGGCTAAGATCTCCACTTTTGGAAGTGATTCTCCATCGAACAGTATAGAGATTAGAGAGAGTCTGTCACTGGAGAATTTCTCACATTATCTTAGTTTAGTGCATTTTCTCCCCAGTATTGAAGTGTAGAGAGAGGCTAGGTAATTAGTATTATTATAAGTTACAACTTATTATCTCAAGTCACAGACTAAGATGTATGAGTTTAGTTGTTGTGTACATTGTCATTAGTCTGTGTATATGTTATTGTAAATTATCACTTATACATCTGCATTATTTAAAAAAACGTATTTGAAATAAGTTTTTAATGAATGGAACACCATATGTAATACCTGTAATAATGGTATGAGCTGTAAGATGTCAGTGAAGAAATAGAGAATATAAATACTAACCTCTGTCTGAATGCCTGCTTTAGGTCTTTTCTGAAACTCATAGACACCACTCCATCAAGTTCAACCTTTGCACAGTATAAGCCAGAAAATGAGAAGTATATAAACCCTCCTGACTTCAAAATGGGTATTAGCCTGTTTACCAGATGGATCAGTATATTTTTATTATGAAAAAAAATACTGTTAGTTGCTTTATTAAAAAGCTTTACCTGTTGAAACTGTGCCCTTTCTATACCTGCTTATAATTTGATACTACGGATGTACACAGGTCCTTAAAAGGATAGTAATGTTTCATAATAAAAGCAGCACCAGTTAATCTTCATAGTATTTGGGCCATGGAGAATGTTCTTTCAATACTGTCAGAGTTGTAGTTGAAGAGTAATTGATTGATAAAGTAATTCCTTGCAGAGAGGGTCAATCTTCAGTTAAGGTAAGGGAAAAAACCTGTCAAGGGGACAGGGCTTTCATTGTTCTCACAGTAAGAAGACCGTCCCTTGCTGTGACCTGTCCGGTCCCAGGACCAGATTCCACATCTGAGGGGAGGTGGCTTACATTAGGTAAAAGGGGCGGGAGGGGGGTACTTTATCATTCAATTACTCTTGAACTACAATTCTGACAGTATTGAAATAACCCTCTCCATGGCCCAAATACTATGAAGATTAATTGGAGCTGCTGTGTGTGTGTGTGTGTGGTGAATTACTGCCTGTATGTATAAAAACATACACATAGGGTCTACAACTTGCAAATATTCACTTCTTATTTTAATTCTATTAAGTAAGAGTAGAAAATGAAAATAAAATTGACAAGTAAGCTGGCAAAGCAACTGATACAGCCTGTTCCAGTTCATAAAATTGTATAGAAGCTTGATGTTGGAAACTAAGCATTATTCCCTGGTCTGAGATTGGACAGACTTCACTCTATATCATTGCCACCTGCCAAATGTACTGATTTAAATGACATTCAGCAGATATAAAAACTAAGCCATCTGGATTTCGATAACGTTTTTCTGAGCTAACAATATTTTTGGACAATATTCTTAAAGAAGTAAAATAAGGAGTTTGGAAAATCTATACTTTGTCTAAGTTACTGTTACCTCAGTTCGTAAGTGATAACAAAGCCAACTCTTTGATCAATGCTTTGTGCTAAATTTAAAAAGTAAACAGTATTCCAGACAAGACAGAATTATCTCCAATAGGTGTTCACCTGTAAAACTTATTTATTTGTTGGTTTATTTATTTTGTACTTGGTCCCCTGAAAACATGGCATTTAGAGCCAGCTTATTGCTACCTCTTTAAGTGCTTTGCAGTGATTTTTCTCCCATCTCTATACAGAAAGCCATTGATCTGGTGACGAAAGCCACTGAGGAGGACAAGAATAAGAACTATGAAGAGGCCCTGCGACTGTACCAGCATGCTGTGGAATACTTCTTGCATGCTATCAAGTGTGAGTGTGATGGCTGTATCAAGACAGTGTCAGGCTGCAGTGAGAAAGAGGGGCTGGAATATCCTTAGCAGTGTAGTGTCCTGATCTTTCTTCTCATTTTGTTCTTGTTACAGATGAGGCTCACAGTGATAAGGCCAAAGAGAGCATCCGTGCCAAGTGTATGCAGTATCTGGACCGAGCAGAAAAGCTGAAGGTCTACCTGAAAACCAAGGATAAGCAAAGTAGGAAACCAGTGAAGGAGTCACAGAATGAGAAGGGGTGAGATGTCCCATTCTGAATATCTAAGTTAGTTACCATGGTAATGGAGAGAGCAAAGGCTTTTCTGTTCAGAAGTGCCTTCCTCTAAAGCAGGGGGTACAATGTGATACCCACCAGCTTTTCCTGAACTACAGCTCCCATCATCTTATGCCAGCTGACAGATTGGATTTCTTCTGATTTTATACCTCTTTTCTGAACTAACAGGTGTGGGGGGGATGTAGTAATACTCAATATGGGCTTAGAATCAGGGCCGGATTTACATCTCAGGAGCCTGTAGGCTCACATTGCCTCCCTGTATCCGTTTCCTACCTCCCTGGTGGTCCAGAGGCAGGAGAGGTCTGTGCCTCCTTCTGCACAGACCTGTAGCTGGTGGAGCTACTGCATGGTCTTCTCTTTAGTAGTACAGAGCGCTGGGAGATGATGTAATCTCCCAGTGCTCTGCATTACTAAAGAGCCAACGAGGGAGCTCAGCAGCTACAGGTCTGTGTGTTGAAGAAGGCACAGACCTTACCGGGCGGCGGGTTACTGTTCCTGAGTCCAGCGAGGATATTTAAAAAAAAAAAAAAATCAATTCCAATGACAGGCACCCCTCTGTGGGGTGCACCTGTAGACAGATGCCTACTCTGCCTTATGACAAATCCGGCCTTGCTTAGAATGGCTATGTTGTGTCAGATGTGTGTAGAAGAAACCTCACCAATATGCACTACGATGTCTTCATCCTCATATCTCCATCAGTTCACCACCAATCCACTGTCATTGCCATGAGTCAGCCATGACTTTGACAGGTTTACGATTTTCCCTTAACGTATAGTCAATTGCTCATTTCCGTATGGAAATGCAGGTTAATGAGCCATTGTTGTATATATGTGGGTGTGTTTATATGTTAATGTTTCACTTTGCTATATGTGCTAAGTTCCTATAGCTGTCTCTGCTGTCAGAGTTCAGTCCCAACATTGCCTGTCTAAGCTTAGTGATGTTGGGGTCTCCTTGTAGCTTCCTATGGATCCAGAGGACATACCCCTGTGGCACTGAAAGGGGTAGAAAAGTTGACGAGAGGCTAGATAAGTAACTCAGTAAGAAACAAATCCAACTTTGCCTAGCAGTGCAGCATCCACGCTTTCTCCTTCGCCCTCCTCTCCCCCTTTACCTCACCACTGGTTTTGCCAATTCACAATTCCCCTTCCACTGTCCACTTTGCCGCTCCACCTGTCCTCTTAAACTTTAGCGTGTCAGAGGGGTAAGCAACTCATTACAGAACAATGTTCGCCACAAAGGGCCAGACACGCATCGACCCTTAGTACATCTCTCTTCAGGACTTGATTGATGTTACATATTACAGGTGGAGTTATTTTTTTGAAAACCAGCATGTATCTTGCCAGGTTTTTATATGAGTATTACATAATTAGATTCCAACAAGAGTGCAGTGAATACCATGTCAAAGACCAGCATGTAACCAAGGTTTGGTTCTACTTCCACAGAAGTGACAGTGACAGCGAGGGGGAAAATCCTGAGAAGAAGAAATTGCAGGAGCAGCTGATGGGTAAGTGTAAGGGCAGAAGACAAGAGGACACTTACGGGCAGTATTTCTCAACCACTGTCTTCAAGTACCCCCTAAAATTGCAGGTCTTAAAACATGTACTGTTATGGATGCTTGAAGTGGTTGAGAAAATGCTACTTCAAGGGACTAAGCTGTGTGAGTAGAGATATAGGGTGTAATTTGTGAGAGTGGTGGATAGAAAGTATTCCATATGCACAAGTGCAATTGTGTTTGGCAAACCAAGGGGACTTTTAACCTCATGCATGCTAGAGGTCTCTAATATATTGCTTCTAAAGGAGTTAAAGTAAATGTAATCAAAGGGAATGTTTATCTCTTTGGTGCAGATGTTTAGCTTCAGAAATGTCCACTTTTTTCTTTGTGCCTGTGGTCCAATGTGTGTCTGGTGGAAAACTCCAGATTCTTGCCACTGTGTTGTCTACTTTAACATCCTTCTTTTTATATAGGTGCCATTGTCATGGAGAAGCCAAATGTCCGATGGAATGACGTGGCTGGTCTGGAGGGAGCAAAAGAAGCTTTGAAAGAGGCTGTTATCTTGCCCATCAAATTCCCTCATCTCTTTACAGGTCAGAATTACCTGGTCGTATTTATTTTTTATTATTATTTACCTCTCATTGTTTTAAGTTTGATTTTTCATGAGGCAGCAGACACAGAAAGCCCTGTCATGCATCATTTAACAATTTGTGTGCCAGAGGGGTACATTTGCTCACCCCAATGATACTCTGTGTTTAATATAGCCCAAACTGCTACTTGTCCTTTTGAAAAATAAGTCACCACAAATGCATATTCTAGTAATGACTGCAATTTGGAGAGAAGCTAACAGTAGTAATATAGTACACACTGAGACTGATTTACCAAGAAGAATTGGAGAAATCCAGCTGCAACATAGGGGACAAATTAATAAGTTAAATGGGCCTTTTAACCTCACTGAATGCTATAGAGGTCTACAACATTTTTCAAAGCAATGTGATGGAGGTCAGGCTGAAACCCCAACTTAAATCTATGGGAAATTGTGTTTTTTTTTGTTGTTTTTTTTGTTTTTTTTTGTTTTTTTTGTCAAAATATTACTTTTGCCTATAGGGCCCTTAGCATTGTTGTGGTAATAGGTTTGGTTTTATTCTTGGTTTTTTTTAAACTGGTCAGCCTTTTTGATAATATTAATATTATATTCAAACACAGGCTAGGTACTTCTAATTTCATAATTTTGGTTTTGTGTCCTTTAAGTATTTTTCTCTTGCGTCCAGCTGGGAGACACGAGGATTATGGGGTAAAACCCATCTCTTTAGGAAGCAGGGCACTTTAGAAAGTGTCTTCTGACTTCTCCAGTCCTGTCCTTCAGCTCCCACCAATGTCCTCACACAGGAAGCATAGGGTTGGACTCCGTAGGGAAGCACATTTGATATGTTATTGGAGTGTTTTTCTTTTTATTTCTATTACTACAAGCTGTGCAACTGAAAATTTAGTTGTTTTTTTATGAGTAGGGACAGCAAAGATTGCTCCTGTTGTCCTTCTCCAGAGCAGGACAGCTTCACAATTTACCCTGTAATCGTCTTGGATTATGGGTAAGTGTAAGGTTCAGGCACTAGATTGCCTACACCTCTACACTGAGATAGGCTGTCTTTGTTATTGAGCTTATTCCATCACAGGATACACTTTAGTAACATCCTGGTGGTATGATTGAGAGCAGATTACGTGTGCGCTTTAGCATCTTGCATGTCGAATCTAGGTTATCTGAGGGTCTTCCCTTTATTCTGTCTGTTGGCATTGTAACCAGAGTAAACTGTTCCTTCTATGACTACAGCTATTCTTTCAGAAGCAATATTTTTATGTTAGTTCTTTTGTATTCCACCCTGTTGTCTTTACCTATTTTTCTCACACAAGGTAAGCGGACACCATGGCGTGGCATCCTGCTCTTTGGACCACCTGGAACTGGGAAATCATACCTGGCTAAAGCTGTAGCAACGGAAGCCAATAACTCCACGTTTTTCTCTGTGTCCTCTTCAGACCTCATGTCCAAGTGGCTTGGAGAGAGTGAAAAGTAAGGGGGGGGAAGCAAAGAGAGGGAATGCCTGGGGAAAGCAAGAAAACTGTAATAGATACAGGTGTTGGGTTGTGTGGATAATGTAGTGCTATAAAATCTGACCAGGTCAGAACCAATAGGCCTGTCCATTCTGCCTGTTCCTCTGTCTACTGAAAAAGCTCAGTTTGGGTAATAAAATACAAAGGCATTCTAACTATCCTTTTCTTTATTAAATAACCATTCTTGTGTAAAACCCTTTAAGTAGGAAGCCATTAATCTGTCTTTTCTGTAAATAAGTTTTTTTGCACAGTACTGAGTCTTCCATCTTCTAATAACATTGTGGAGTAATTCTGGGATAAACCACATTTTAACTTCTTGAATGGTAGTGTTCTCCAGTGCATTTGAAATGCTCTCAAAGATTCAGTAGGTTAAAACCCCATTCATATTAGGGGTATTTTTATTTGTTCTAAATGGTGCAGTTGGCTTGCCACAAAATTGCTTCACTTTTCTTTCTGTGTGTGATATACGTAAAAGTTTGTACCGTGTTAACTGTAGAAAAAGCAGGAGACTGGTATAGTAAAACTGATACCTTTATTGGCTGACTAAGTGGCTCTAGGACACAAGATTTCAAGACACTTTAGGTCTCTTCTTCAGGTATATTTAGATTGAAAGCTGAATACAAAACACATGACATGTTATCTACTCATGCTACCTTTTTTTACATTTAAATCCTACTGAACAGAAAATTGTTATCACTATGGTCATTATAGTTTATTCCCTGGGCTTCAGCAAAGGCTTCTCTTTGTAGCTGGCTAAGTGGCATAAATATTTATTTATGTTTTCACACATCAAAAGGTAAATACATCTTTGCAGCATTTAGCCAGCAACAAAGAGACACCTCTGATGGGGCCTAAGGAATAAATTATACTGACAAGGGAGAAAAGAACATTTATTTGAGTTTAAATGTAAAACCAAACCAAACTGAATGAGTGTATAACCTGTCATATATTTTGTATTCAGCCTTCATTCTAAGTATGCCTGAAGTAGAGACCGAACGTGTCTTGAAAACTTGTATCCTAGAGCCGCTTAGTCAGTCAATAAAGGTATCAGTTTTACTCTACCAGTCTCCTGCTATCTCTGTGGTCTCTGGAACGTCTTAATTTTTATTAACCCTTTGAGTGACTGGTATACAATGCATCGGTTACCACTCTGGCACTCAGAGGGTTAAAGACATTAATTGTCTCAGATTTATTAATGCCCTTGTGAGGATATATGTCAAGAAAGTAGCACTATAGGGGAGCTCTAACTAATCCTATATTATAATTAGCTAAAAAGTTTGTCACAACCCAGTCATGCGCAGTCGAGACTGCTGCACGCGCTGCAGTCATGCTCAGTAGAGACTGCCTGAACGCGCCACGGCTGATACAGAGCAGGGTGCTCCGAATTCAGACCGGATTCCTCGCTGCTCACCTTCCTGGGACCGCTTGGTCCCAGGAATGTGTGTAGAGAGCACTATGGTCCGAATTTGGAGCACCCCGCTCTGTATCAGCCATGGCATATTCAGGCAGTCAGTACTGCGCATGACTGCAGCGCCGCCAGTGAGAAGACAGGCTCCGAACACCAGACCAGGTTGCTGGGTGGCACTGTGGCCCATGTACACGCGCTTTAAAACTAGTACTATATAAAGTGGTATTAGTAAATCTAATTGCTGCTAACACTTATTACTATACAACCTAGTACCAGGCTAGAGTTTCTCACTACTTTGCCATATAGCATCTTAGTAACACACCCTTATGTCCTCTACCTCCCAGGCTGGTGAAGAACCTTTTTGAGTTAGCACGCCAACATAAACCATCTATCATCTTCATTGATGAGGTTGATTCACTTTGTGGCTCTAGGAACGAAAATGAGAGTGAAGCCGCCCGCAGAATCAAGACAGAGTTTCTGGTCCAGATGCAGGGTAACTTACAGTTATACTAACCTCTCCAGACCGTTTTGTTTTCTTTTGAAAATTCTGCCTTCCCACATCTATGCAGACTGTCTGTCCTCCACGCATTCCTCTCTCACCACATTTTTCAAGCATTGTCCCTAAAATTGCCCTTAACTACAGCAATGATATATACTTTTCTCTCCTCTATCCCCTGTATGGGATCTTGTGTTTCTCATTACCAAGCCTTGAGCCTATTTCTGCTATGCAGGTGTGGGGAATAACAATGATGGTATCTTGGTCCTTGGAGCCACAAACATCCCCTGGGTGCTGGACTCTGCCATCAGGAGAAGGTGAGAGAGCTGAAACTTTAATCTGAGCAAAAGTTCATCACTATACAATGGCAAACAAATCAGTCACAAACAGGGATTTTAAAATTGTCTCAAAATGAAACAAATGTTTTGTTGCTGACAGTCATTTTTATCTAAAAACCCCTTTATACATGTAAGCATTTATTTTTGTGAGGAAAAAAAAAACGCAACATAAATATGGGTTAACTACACTTTTTATACATTTTTCTTAGTGGTTCATGTAATACATCAGAGCTGTTCAACTCCTTTGGTAGTGTGTTGTATTGGCTAAATACAAATTTGAAGGCTAAATCCAAAAGAGAGATGGGTATCATTCTATAATATAAAAGGCCAGAATGAATGTCCAATGCAGTTATGCGCAGTAGAGACTGCCTGAATGCACAGAATGCTGGGAGTATTCTGTCCCCAGCATTCTGTGCGTTTGGGCAGTCTCTACTGCTCATGACTGCATCGCTTACGCTGCCAGTGAGGTGGCGGCAGTACGCAGAGCAGGACCAGTGTCTTTACCTCACTGGACTGTGGCCGGTGTACACGGGCTTTTACATTAGTTCTATTATAAACTATTACACAGAAACTGCTAGTATTTCAACATAAGTGATGCTCAGGACCATCCTCACAAAAGGAAAATGGAGCAGTTGTTGCAGGGTAGATTTGTGGGAGTGGATATAGTAATAATTGCATCAATGTTAATCAATAAAATTTGTTGCATTTTGCGACAATTTTTTTCATTGTGTTTTGCACCTAATTTGTCAGCCACCATCTCTTTATTGTTCTTTTTATATAGGCTGATACAATTATCAATAAAATGTGTTGCAATGCAGGGAAGTCTCCAAAAATGTCACAGAAAGTGGAGCTGGGACTTTTTGAGATTACTATGTTGGTATAACATCACGAATACATCTATGTACAAATGTAATATGCATAAAATATTGTTGCTGTGCTTGTGGTCTAGTATTTATTAACCCTTTAAGGACCAGGCATTTTTACACGAAGCCCAGAGCAATGTTGGCCTTTTTTTTTATTCCTTAGTTCAACCATATTTTTCCTCTATTCATTTAGTTGTCCCACACATAGTATATACTTTTTTCAAGCATATTTAGGGCTTTATTTTGATACCACTTTATATGTATAACCCACTATTCCATTTAATTTAAAAAAAGAGGGAAAGAAGCAAAGCAGTCACAGTGCCAAACTGACAGGAGCAGTCGGTTACATCCTCCCTGGCCTTATCGCAGCGGTCATTTTACCCATGATGTGCCAGGACCATGATCTGTGATTGTCCTGGCATGTCATTGGTCATTCATCTGAGAGCTCTCACTGGCATTTATTATACTGATGTTATTTCATAAGTATAGTTTTTCTTGAGTTTGCCCCTTTTACTCACCTTCTGTAGGTTTGAGAAGAGGATATATATACCTCTGCCAGAAGAGGCTGCCCGCGCTCAGATGTTCCGGCTGCACCTAGGCAATACCCCTCATAGCTTGAATGAAGCGGATGTGCGTGAGTTGGCAAGGAAAACTGACGGTTATTCAGGAGCAGACATCAGTATCATTGTGCGTGATGCACTAATGCAGCCTGTGCGCAAGGTGCAATCTGCCACACACTTTAAGAAAGTAAGTTGTAAACAGTAAAGGATGGGCAGATAGACTAAGCTTTTGGGCATTTTGTTCATTTATCTTATCTCTTGTCTCAGGCTCGAGGTCCATCACGTACCAACCCTGGGCTTACAGTTGATGACCTCTTAACACCCTGTTCCCCAGGAGATCCAGGAGCTATTGAGATGACCTGGATGGAGGTTCCCAGTGACAAACTACTGGAGCCAGTGGTTTGTATGGTGAGTATGGAGTCCAATTTGTGCACTCTAGCCAGTAACAAAGGAAAAAAAAGAATACTTTTTGTTTACCAGTTTAGAAAAGCAGAAATTGCTGTGGATCCAGTACATGAAACAGAGGATTAAAGGATGTAAAATAATCCCATAGTATGACCACAGCAACATTTTGTAATTTTAATATAATTAAGGCATTGTAATTTAATATAAGAAAGAAAGAATGAATGGGCAAAAGATGCATACCCTTGAAATATAATCAAGAGTTACAAATCTGATGCATGGAAAACAGTGGTGCATATAATCAAAAAGGGTATTAAAGGGATAGTAATACTTAAAATGTAAAAAAAAAATATGTTGTAGGGTTTATCCCCCTCAGTAAAACAAGAGTACTCCCACTGCTGAAAGGTGTTTCATTCAAAAGTTATTAATTTTCAAAGTGGAATTTTTTAGGTGCAATATCACAGTGGCCTGAAATTGTACAGTTGCGCTGTTGCTACACGATCCTATGGATAGCTCTGGTCAGTTGACCATAAATCTCCATAGGATGGTGTAGCAACAGCACCACTATACAATTTCAGGCCACTGTGATATTGCACCTAAAAAATTAAACTTTGAAAATTAATAACTTTTGAATGAAACATCTTTCAGCAGTGGGAGTGCCCTTGTTTTACTCAGGGGGATAAACTCTACAACATATTTTTTTTTACATTTTAAGTATTACTATCCCTTTAAAATATACAGAGTTGCTGGTCATTGCAAGATAGGTTTTAAAAGGATAGTAATGTTTCAAAATAAAAGCAGCTCCAATTAATCTTCCTAGTATTTGGGCAATGTAGAGTGTTGTTTCACTACTGTCAGAGTTGTAGTTCAAGAGTAATTGAATGATAAAGTATCCCCTTCAGCCCCTTTTACCTAGTGTAAGACACCTCCCCTCAGATGTGGAATCTGGTCCACAGACCGGACAGCTCACAGCAAGGGTCTGTCTTCTTACTGTGAATCTAAGGAAAGCCCTGCACCCCTTGACATGTTTTTTGGGTTTTTCCCTTATGTTAATTGAAGATTGTCCCTCTCTGCAATCCACTTGGACACCACACTGCAGCTCTGAGCAGAGCAGTGTTACATCAGTAAAAGGTGCAGGAGGGGGATACTTTATCATTCAATTACTCTTGAACTACAACTCTGACAGTATTGAAATAACACTCTCCAAGGCCCAAATACTATGATGATTAATTTGAGCTGCTTTTATTCTGAAACAGTACTATCCCTTTAAAAAGGTATAGTACATGGCATTATTTTAATTAGTTTATGATTTCCTGTAATTACTCCAAGCTGATTGAGTAAACTTAAAATGATAGATTCAGCTTTTAATATAAAGCGTATTTGTAAGCCATAAAAAAAAAAAAAAGAAAAAAATAAAAAGAAAAAAAATCACAAAATATAATAGTTAGAATTTGTCACTTAAGGACCAGGGACCTTCCCCCCCGCCCCGAATCTGATTCCGGACTCCCTGAATGGCGTGCAGCCGCGTGGGGAGCCCAGAATTCCATGACTCTCCAGGACTGTCATGGGTCCTTAAGGGGTTAAAAATATTTTGAGTAAACTATGCTACAGAATCCTCCTATTTGGAACAAGTGAATTAATGTTACAATACATGTTTTACACAGGGCTCACATTCAGATCATTTGTATGCAGCAGCACAGGATCGTCTTATACATTTGTTTTGAATTTGAGGACTGTGATGGATCTCCTCATTCCTTGCTGTATTTCATATTTTGTTTACGTGATTTTTTTTTTTTTTTTGTACATATGTAAATTGTTGTTTTTCTTGTTTTTTTTTTTTGTTTTTTGTTTTTGCTCTGAGATTTTCCTTTTTCCTATAAAGGGGAAAAAGATGCACAGATGCAAAGAGTTACATTTCAGGACTTTGTTCACCTTGATTATGGCTTAAGGGCTTTCATCTGTTTTTCCTTGTTCTGTAGTTTTATCATTCTAATCCTGTTTCTCATCCTTCTATCACAACTCCTTCACTTCCCTTTCTTGCTGACTTCTGATTTTTTTTTTTTTTTCCAGTCTGATATGCTCCGCTCCCTGGCCACCACACGACCCACAGTGAATTCAGATGACCTTCTGAAAGTGAAGAAATTTACAGAGGACTTTGGGCAGGAGGGTTGAAGCGTAGTGCATGGTGTGAGGGGGCATGCCTTTTGGATATCTTGTTCTCTTGCTTATCTATAAGTGCCCCTGTCGGTAATGCAGGAATCGGATGGCACTGGAGACCCTAGCCCATATACAGGACTTCACCTCTCTCCCAGGCCTTGCATTGCCTGGAAACTTCAACTTAACTTCAATAAGCTTCTGTCTTTGAGATTTACATTCATTTTCCATCAGTCACTAACTCTGATGTGACTTCCATCCCTCCATCCCCCACCCCAACAAAGCGAACAGTCCTGCCTGACTAAAGCTAAAACTGACTTTTGTTCTAATTTAATATCTGTAACATTGCCATTCTTTCTCCTGAAATCCCCCCGGGAGGAGAAGGTGCTCCTGCTGACCCTCTGCATCCTACCCCATTCCATGCCGGTACCTGCTGTGTGCATTACTGGGGATGAGTGTTCAGCTGTGTAAATATATCTTTTCTCTTTGAGTTGATGTCATGTGTGGAGCTCATTTATAAATCGCACTGGCAGGTCCCATAGCTAGCAGATGTCACCGTGCCTTAGTACAGGCATCTCCAACCAATTCTGGTCTAGGACACCAAGAACGTGAGGACACAGGAAGAGGAGCTCAACAGTATCCGCCCAAAGCATCAGACCACAGTTGATAATATGGTTAAACTCAAATTTATTGAAAAAATATTTATAAAAGGTTGCATGTTTAAGGACTTAACAAATCCATTGCAAGCATAATCATAAATATGATTATGCTTTCAATGGATTTGTTAAGTCCTTAAACATGCAACCTTTTATAAATATTTTTTCAATAAATTTGAGTTTTTAACCATATTATAAACTGTGATCTGATGCTTCGGGTGGATACCGTTGAGCTACTCTTCCTGTGTCCTCACGTTTGTGAAAGTCTTGGCTGAGATTGATGAGGGTGCTCCGGTTCCACCAAACACACTGATATGGGTGAGTCCTATGTGATTTTGAATTATGAAATAGTATATATATATATATATATATATATATATATATATATATATATATATATGAATAGGGCATTGTCCCTTTACTATTTGGGGATTACTTGCAGCAACCATTATAGATATCTTTCTGGTTAATCAGGACACCAAGAAGCTCTGTGGGTGAAGCTTGTATTAGAAGGGACAGCTTGTCCATTAGTGGGTACCATAGCACAGCGTTACAGCCTCTAAAGCAACAAAGCTTTTAATTGGCTTCAATGCATAATTCGGCCATAAAGGCTTGTATAGATTTGTCACACTCACCACTCTCCTGAGTGTGTGCTGTTTGGCATTGCCCATTTTCCCTTCTCCCACAGGTTCAGTGTCTGTGTGGGAATCCAACTTTAAAACAATAAATAATTGTATTGGGGAAGAGAAACCTCTGTATTACCATGCAGTTTCTTTGGAAGAAACTGTAGAAAGATCATGCTGGCTGCATGTGGGGGCTGGATAATGAATCAGCTGGGCTCAGTTTGGGCTACATTTTAAACCAGAAACCCTTTTTTTTTTGTTTCTCACACACAAACATGAATATAACTTTCAGGAAATTCAGATATGACAGTTCTTCCTGAGGTAGGGACAGAAACAAACAAACAGGTTAATAAAGGGCAAACCCCCAAAAAAGAAAAGTTATTAGATAGCACTCACTCAGAGTGTAATTTGTCTCTCTCCTTTTTTTTTTTTTTTTTTAAACTGAGTGATTTGGGAAATAGAATGCTGAAAGACCTAATTTCAACGTAAGGCAGAGGATAGCTTTGGGCATAAATGAAGAGGAAAGCTTTAAGCTATGCAATCCTCTTTGAATATCTGGAAAGGGAGTGGAGGTTGCCCTGATGTCTAGCAGACATAATGGCCATTAAGGTGCATCTCAGAATCACATCTTTCAAGGAGAGTTCCCTTGAGGGGTTAAAGGTTGGAGGACAGAGCCTTTTTAAGGAACACTAACACTAGACGCTTGTTGTGTGTTATTGTCTAAAGTAAACACGCACACACCTTTGATGTCTCCTTTTATTGTGTATCCTAGCTCAGCACTTAGCTGTGTGTTGTGTTGGAAGATGCTTAGGATCAAGCATTTTCATGCCTGAAATTCATCAAGGTGCAAATGGCTCAATGTGCAAAGAAATCGTGATTTACTTGTGAATTAGTCATCTGTCTGTGCAGCAATTGCCAGATCACATCTGACGGACGTTTATGGATCAGTAGACGAGGTCCAGATCTGCAGATTCCATCAGCCAGCTTCAAGCTGGAGGATCCCATCATAATCAGTGGGGCCTAACACACGCAATGCAGGGAAATTGGGTAGATTATTGATGAATAACTGATAGCATACATCAGTGATCATGGCAAAGTGCTGAAGAAGAGCAATGTAGTTGATACACTGCTTTACCCACACATTGATGAATTTTGGCCACAAAGAAAAAAAATTTAAGTAAAATTTCTATAGAATAGGGGCATGTTATGTCTATGAAAGTATAAATGTACTAATGTGTGGAAATTTATTGACAAGTTGTGGCTGGACTACTATACTTTCGTGAATACACCAGAGTCCAACATCTTCTGTCTTGTGTTCACTCAGAAGAGCAATAAAGATGCAGCAAGCAAAGTCTGCACAGTACTCTATGTGGCCATCAGCAGGCCTTTCCCTTGAGTATTGTTGGCATTGTGATACTCATTGTAACTTCCAATGGATGGCCAACCCACGTGGACACCATCCAATTATATTGGCTTGTACTCACATGGGCTATCAGAAATAATGTAGCAATGTGCACTCTTGATTGAGACTTCAGTTGTTGAAAGTATAAAAAGTCAATATTCGTTACAGAGAACGCATACTCAGACACTGGAAAAGCAATAAGAGGTCCCATACATTTAGAATACACTGTGCTCAATCATAGAACTTACTTGAACACTTGTTCTGCTTACCCTTTTGAAAAGTATAGACCCTCCCATCCATGATGGAAAGCCTTTCGTATCTATTTACCTGTTCATACTGACAGGCCCCAACAATGAATATAAACTGTCCATCTCAGAGTAAATTTAAAGTGATGAGATCATATAAGTGTCTTACCAAACCAAAAGGGTGGACAAAGAGCTCGGGATACTTGAATTTCATATGCTAAAACATTACAATATCAATTCATAAAAAAATAGTTTAATGATACTAAAGCAGAGTGAAACCGATTTAAATATAAAATTATACTAGATGAGCATTTGTTAAAAAAAAAAAAACAAAAAAAAAAAAAACATAATGCCAGAATAAATTATATCCACATAAAAATAGATATTATTTAAAGATGAGGACTTTTGTGGACACACTATATGGCATCATATTCCTAATCTGAACCAATATTCATAGATTTAATATGTTTAACATTGTATTGCTTATAAAGTCCTCTGGAGGTCCTAATGCAGAGTGTAAAGATCCAGTTTACTTCTCTTTATAAAAATATTGTGGATAAATCTCCCACATGAAAGGATCGTGAGACTCTCTCAATGCCCTGCACCAAGACACTCAAGAGGTCAGAATCATGTTCCAAACAAAAATGTTGTGCCCCTCCAGTTTTGTATTCCTTGCGTGTTACGTTATTTATATGCTCCCTAATGTGTTCTCTCAAACATTGACTTGTCTTACTCACATACTGTACTTATTATCTAAATCACATTTCTTGTAGCACGATTTTTATATATTGTTTAATATCATAAACTGCTCTAGTGACCATCGACTGAAACTTCTTAGTCAGAGTAACCCAGTCACAACATCCACATCTGTTACTCCCACATATAAACATTCCTAATGTGTTAAACCAAGTACGTGATTGACAGTGGGTCTTTGGAAGTTTTTTAAACTCAGCAGGAGGTCAAGGTTTTGTAAGTCTCCTTCTCGGCGGCTGCAATTTTCCATCATTTTCCGAAGGTCCACAAGTCTTTGGAGAATCCAGCAAGCAGACCTATAGCGTTGGGCTTAGATTCCTTAAATGAGAGGCCGAGTGAGTTTGTGGACAGTTGTTTATAGCTGTTGGTCATTCATCTCAGTACTTACCTGAGGGAAATATTATTCACACTACAACTGGATCAGTTGTGAAGTGGCTTCTTTATATTCATGTATTCCTAATCACGTGGGGTTACAAGCCAGTTGGTATAATTTATTTAGATACAGTAACTATTCTTCTGATTTTTGCACATATTTGCTTGATGTCATACAGTTTTTGTTGACACATAATTTACTTTTTGTTTGCTGGTTCTTAGTATCTCCAAAGATGTGGAACCTTGATGGGTACAAAAGTTTACCCCATCATATGCCAACCTTTTCATGGGTTGGTGGGAGGAGTCCAATATCTTTGGCGATGGTAATCCTTTTAGAGAGGATATTGTTTACTTTAAGGTATATTTCAGGCATTCTAATAATTTGGCAAGGTGATGTTGAGAGGATTTAATCTTTTTGGTATATTTAAATCTTATGGCTGGTGAGATGGCTTAGTTGGTTAATGCACCAGCTGTAGAATCTGTTCAAACCCCCAGAGTGTAGGTTCTAGTCCCAGCAAGGTCAACTCAGCTTTTCATCCTCCAATGCTAGATAAAATGTAAACCATTTAAATTGGCTAATAATATCTATGCTCCAGGACATGAGACAATCACACCGTATCTTTCCTGGTAAAATACTTTGATATTATTAATTTACTATCATTCACCATCCAGATTTGAATATTGTTTCTTCATTGACAGTCTGCCAGATTCAAACTAGCATCCTTAGGAAACCTATCTCGTCTAATACATTTTTGAGAATTGACAGTTGTCATCCCCGTTATACCAGCAAGAGTGTGCCTGTGGGTGAGTTTCTAATATTTAAAGCGGAAATTTCATTGTATATAAAGCCTCCCTGCAATAATTAAGCAGGTAGCGGCTAGCTTTATAATATATCTATTACCTTTCAAAACGACCCAATTGTAAAGAAATATTTTATCTTAGGAGACGGCCAGGTTTGTGCAGTCTATGTACCTGCGCTGTTAGCCCCCTTTTAGTTACCTTGTGGCACACTGCAATGCTTCACAATGGAGACCGGGACTGACAGAGCAAGTACACAGACAAGATGTCTGCACATCACCAATGAAACCAAAACAGTACGTCTGGGGTTAGCTGTTTCCCTTGTTCAGAGAAGAATTGTCTGGCATTTCATGGCTAGGAGCCTAGTTGAGCACCTCTGTTTTCTATATGCAAATTGCTCTTAGGGTTAGTTACCCTAAGAGTAATGGGGTATTCCAGATCTGGATCCCTTTCTCACAAGTGCTTAGAGGGATCAGCTGCACCTCACTGAAGAGGCCCAACAAGGCTGAATGAAACATATGTCTGAGGTTAGTTGCTTCTCTTGTTTAGAAAAGTATTATCTGGTATTTCATGGCTGGACTGACATTTTGGCAGGACGTGTATGATATGCTTCAGAATATTTTTTCTCTGTGTATGGCATTTGTGAGGTAAAAGATATTGCACCCTCGGCGTGAGGACAGAGTCCCAGTGAGCTTTTGCATACCCTTGCAAGCACATGAGCCTAGTTGAGCATCTCTGACTTCTTCTATCTAAATGCAAATTGCTTTTTGGGTTAGTCACCATAACGGTAATGGGGGAATCCAGACGTGTACCCCTTGCTCACTAGTGCCTAGAGGTATCAGCTGCACCTCACCGACGAGGCCCAACAAGACCGAAATGTATGCCTGGGGTTAGGTTCTTCCCTTCTTCAGAGAGGCAATGTCTGTCAGTTTGTGGCTGGACTCATTTTGACGGGACCTGTATTATATGCTTCAGAATATCTCTGTGTATGGCATTTGTGAGCTAGGTCATAGTCCCAGTGAGCTTTTGCATACCTTTGCAAGCTCATGAGCCTAGTTGAGCATCTCTGACTTCTATCTGTATGCAAATTGCTCTTAGGGTTAGTCACCCTAAAGGTAATGGGGGAATCCAGATGAGGACCCCTTGCTCACAAGTGCCTAGAGGGATCAACTGCATCTCACCAACAAGGCTTAACAAGGCCGAAATGTACATTTGGGGTTAGCTGTTTTCCTTGTTCAGAGAATAAATGTCTGGCATTTTGTGGCTGGACTGTCATTTTGGTAGGACCTGTGTGATATGCTTCAGAATATTTATTCTCTGTGTATGGCATTTGTGAGCTAAAAGAGATTGCACCCTGGGTGTGAGGACACAGTCCCAGTGAGCTTTTGCATACCCTTGCAAGCTCATGAGCCTTGCTGAGCATCTCTGACTACTTCTATTTCTATGCAAATTGCTCTTAGGGTTAGTCACCCTAAGGGTAATGGTGGAATCCAGAAGTGGACCCCTTGCTCACAAGTGCCTAGAGGGATCAGCTGCACCTTATTGATGTGGCTCAACAAGGTTGAAACATACATCTAGTGTTAGCTGTTTCCATTGTTCAGAGACGAATTGTCTGGTATTTTGTGGTTGGACTGGCATTTTGGCATGATCTGTATGATATTCTTCAGAATATTTCTTCTCTGTGTACGGCATTTGTGAGCTAAAAGAGATTGCACTCTGGGCACGACAAAACAGTCCCAGTGAGCTTTTGCATGCCCTTGCAAGCTCATGAGCCTAGTTGAGCATCTCTGACTTGTTCTATTTTTAAGCTATAGGGGAGCTAGAAATAGAATGCATGATAAAGCCCATTGAGTGCAGATGCAAAAGTATAGAAGGAAACCATCCACAACCCACAAGTACCGCTAATGGCAAGACGAAATTGTAAATAAACAAAACTAACATACAGCATCATAGCAGACAAATAATAAGGGGAGAAATAAACCACATCTACAAGGCATATATAGAAACATTGTGAGGAAAGTTACCTGTTAATCCTCTGATTGATTGAATTAAATCTTCAAAACAGTAACATACAGGAATCAGGTCCACATAACGAAGATAGCTAAAATAGTCAAAACATCCAAAAAAAGTTACAAAAAGTCTGAGCGCCGTATAAGTAGGTAGACCCATAGTCCAAGTTCATCCATCCCAGGAGGGATCAGATGATCTCCCTTCCTTGGCCAAATAAATGGCAACTGATGCTCTCTCCCACTGAGGCTGTGGTATGGATCCAGTCACGCTTGTTGAATCCACAGGTTTTGGTATAGCAATGTTGAGGGACATGCAGAAGGTTGGTATCTCAGAAAGATCCCTCTAAATGGCTGTAACAACATTGACCACAGCAGAGAGGTGAAAAGGGAATCCCCAATCATATTTAATCTGTAAAGCTTGAAGATGATCAGTTAGTAGCTTGAGGGATCACCTTTTGTGCAATATGTTGGTGTAAGATCATTAAATATTTGGAATAGCATACCAGTGTAGGACAGGGAGTTGTTTAGCACTCAATATGTGTTCCTTAGCTGTAAAGCTGAAGCAGCACACAGCATCCCACAAAGATCACCACATTCACCTCTAGGTCCCAAGGCCCTGTGCATGCTCTCCAGAGAAAACAGTGTCAATGGCATCTGGTCCAAGAGATGCTAAAGATTTATTTACAATTTCATGGAGGTCCTTCAGTGGGACCAACTTGGATATTCCACAACTACACTATGCGTCTCCTGCTCAGATTGTCCAAGTACTCTAATTTATAAAAAAGCTGAACTTGCTGTTCAGTGACAACACTCTCCAACCATTGGTAATTGTCAAACAAACATTCCTTTTCTTTGTCTTCAGGAGAGTCAGCTCTCTGGCCTATTGAGAAGCTGTCCTTTTTAATATCTGCAATCTGCATTTTAAAAGTGAGTTTCATCTCCTCCACCATTGCCTTCTTATCTGATTTAGTATGGAGATCTTGTAGATCTTTTCTGGTAATGTAATCTTTATCTGCCATGGTTCAGGAAGCCACGTAGAAGACAGATAGGCAGGGGCCCCAGAGAGGGATGTTCAGGGAACTGGCCCCAAGTTGCCTCCACGTCTTCTGTATCAGTCAAAATCCACATAGATAGGTCAATGTTTAGCTCTTAACGGGACAGTAACTCTTAATATATAGTAAAATATATATTGTTGGATTTATCTGAATAAAACAAGAGAACTCCCACTACTGAGAGGTGTTTTATTCAAAAGTTATTGCAGCTCAAACTTGAATTTTTTAGTTGCAGTATCTCAGTGGCCTGAAATTGTACAGTAGAGTTGCTGCTACACCATCCTATGGAGATTTATGGTCAACTGACCATAGCTGACCACAGATGTAGCAACAGCACCACTTTCAGGGCACTGAGATATTACACCTAATACATTTAATTTTGAGCCTTTTGAATAAAACACCTCAGCAGTGTGAGTGCCCTTGTTTTACTCAGGAAGATAACTCCAACAATATATATTTTTTACATATTAAGTGTTACTATCCGTTTAAGGCATTGTTTGAACCGTTGTTATTTTTTTTTTTTTGAGTCATATCTGTAGGTAAAATCATTAGCAAAACTGCATATAATAGTTTAAGTAAAGTCCTCTCCACTGGATAAACTTGCTCACATAGCCATCATGGTCCCAATCAACCCCTCATATTTTAATCTTTTGACAGATGCAAGGATAGAAGGGTCCAGGTATAACACTGTTCAAGGTCTGTGGTCAAAAATGGAAAGTACACTACAAATAAATGTTTTTTTAGAACTCCAAAGGGGTATAACGGATTATCATACTGGGCTCTTTTGAAGGATCATCCAGTGAGGATACAAGCCCATGACTGTTGCATACATAAACCATCAGGAAAGAGCCAAGAGCAGAGGGGCCTGGAACAAGTGGCGGGATGAGCAATTGCTATTTCCAGTGAGAAAACCACTAGTGAATAAGTTTGCATATGATTTTGTTGAATTGCGCATGAAAAGTTTAGCGAACATCTGTGCATATTTTTTTTGTGAGTGCGTGGTCAGGATTAATGAATCTGAGTGGAGGAGGGAATGTGTCTGATGTAGTAAGTGCTATTGTGAACGATTTTATACGTCTGTGTAGTGTTGTCGTAAAAGCTAATTTTTTTTTATGTGTGATTCAAGAAGCTTTTGGTATATGGCTTCCTGGATTAGAACATCGCAATATCGATCTGCACATGTGCACACTTCTTGCATCCCACCAGTGGTTCAGAAGATACTAATGTGGGCAGAGTTGCATGTGTCAGCAATATCTGCAATTTACACCTTATTGTAAAAAAGACAGAATTGGACTACCTAACTTATCAGACAGTAGATGCAGGAGAGTGGGAACTCAAACAATCTGTTTTTGAATCAATTAGAATAATATGGAGAATTCCAAAGGTGGATTAATGACAATAAATAATTAACCCTGTTTTCCCAATAACATTATAAATGTGAGCAGCAGACTTTCTTTGCCATAGCAAAGACCTTTTTAGGTCTATGGTAAGGCAGCTATCATTCCCCTACTCATATTCACATTGCTATAATCCCCTGAACATGACATTTCCAGTACATTAACTACACTGGATCCACAATTAGGAATTAGGTAAGAGATTGTTCTCTACCTGGAGGAAACATTCTACTTGCATTATATACTCAATTGTTTTGAAACTGTTGGTAAGTGGCACAACAGGGTACCTGAACTTACTTTATTGCCCGGGATTCTGTGACAGTTGACCCAGCATGTAGAGAGGGGTTTCTGCATTGGGTCTAATTAAGGCACAGAAATAAGGAGCTTACTTGTACAACTTTACTCACAGTTACTGGAACATGGGGCATCAGAGCATCCCTAAAGGATACCCATCCCACAGGAGCAAGTGCAAAAACCACACACATCTTTGCTGTGGCAGGGACCCCAATTTTATATCCAAATCCATGGAACTTTGGGTTGGTCATAGCAGGGTCACCTTACTCCTCTCAGTGCTGGAGGCTGGGAGTCCAATCTGGAGGTAGAATTCAGGGAGGAAGATGCAAACCAGCTAATGAGAAGATCCCTCAGGTTTCCCCTTCAACCACCAATGGGAGATAAGCTGGTAATCAATCCTCTCAGCTACCTCTGTTCTCCCCCATCCCAGCGCAAGTCTTTTTGATTGGAAGATGACCTCCCAGAGTGGCTTCCATTTTCCTGCACACACTGGAAACATACTGAGGATATTGTGATCTCCTGAGTATGGGTATACACTGTAGTACCCAGCCATGTGACTTGGCTGAGCTTTCCATGGTGCTGAATCAGCCAAGTCATGTACAGTTACACCTACAGTAAAACATTTTAAAAAAACTTCTCTCATTCCACCCTGAAACATACCCAACCACACACTATTTCATTAGGTACAATTAGGACCTAACTAAATCTCGTGTTACATAACACAGAATATACACACACATAAATAATTCAATCTCCCTTTCTAGGGAGCAGAGGACACATAATAGGAGATGGGAAAAAGAGGCACCTGGGAACTTTCAACTTTATTCATAAGGTTCTCACTGACTGGGTTATCTATGGCAATATACCACAGGCTCTTAATAAAAAGCAGAGTAATTCTGGGGAAAAAACAACTGCTTTGTAGGAGACAAATGCAAACTCCTTTTGATTGAAAGAGGCTTTTAACCCCTTGACTGCTAGAGATATTTCCAAAGTATAGCCAGTGGTAATTTTTTACCACTTTGTAGACCGCTGTCTCTCTCACTCCTTTTGTATTCAGCAGCACTCACTTCATACAGGCAATACATATTATTTTGCTCTTCTCTGCCCCTAAACCACAGTGAACTACTTAAAGAGGAAATAGCATTCATCAGTGAGGAAATGAAAAAAACAGTGGGACAGCTGTTTTCCACTAGGAGCAACATGCAGACTGTGATCTCTGCCCTAAGCACAGGGACATTAGGAAACATTTATTAACCTCATAAGGATCAGAGGGGTGCAAAACACATTGCAAAGCAATGCGTTGCACACCCCTCTGGTCTGTAAGGGATTAATTATAAAAAGTGAGTCTTGTATGAACAATACTGTAGTTCAGAGATGTTCACAAATCTCTTGGCTAGTTGATACTGCACAGGGCATAAAGTGATGGATAGACAACTGTTTTTATTCACAAGATGTCACAAGGATGGTAAAATTCCCAGATACACAACTACAGGATTACCATCTAGGACCTCTGACAGGATGTCATATGCATAGTACTGACGTGGATCAAACCATCTTAACGTATGGAACAAATAATGAGATGGAGGCCGATTTAGCATTCAAGAGGCAGCAGACAGAGTCTGAATGCAATCGCACTGCCATGTTGAATCACTAAAATATAAGTGAGTTAACTAGATTCCCCTATGGTAGCAACCCACGCCCCCCCCCCCACCCAGCAGCTCCATGTATATGTCATTGCATAGCGTGCAGTCAGTAACGGATCCTAACTCTCAGCTGAGAATCTATAGCAGAGGTGTACAACTTTAGACCCTTGCCATGCCAGCTGTTGACTGGGTAAGGATGATGGGAATTTTAGTCCAGTTTCTGGAAGGCCTTAAATTGCTCAGACCTAGACTAAGGGATTGCCCTTCCCCTCAAGAACTGCTCACTCCTGATTGGATGGAGGCCTGCCAATGTTCATTATATATGATTTTAGCAAAAAAAAAAAAAAAAAACGTATTTTAGTGTACTTACAGTTAAAACCTTTTCTCTTAGTCTATGTGGAACTTAGAACTATGGGGTAAAGTCTTCTCCTCTAGAAGGGCAGGACAATTCAAACAGGTTATTCCTCCCTTCCAGGAAGCTCAGCTTTAACATACAGCAAATGCAAGATAAAAAGCATAACAGCAGTGGAAGAAGAAAAGGGAATCCGCTGAGCAGAGAACCGAAGAGGACCCCCTGCCCCGGGGAGGGGGGGGGGGAACTCAACCCAATTTTTTTTTTTTTTCGCTGTGAGGAAGTCCTGTGTTCTATATGGACTAATAATAGAAAATAATTTAATGGTAAGTACACTAAATGGGTATGATCCCAGGGAGGGGAAAAAAGAAAAAACCTCCATAACTGACCAGTAGCAATAGGACCAGACTGGTAAAACATGAACCTCAGATGTCAATGGACACCACACTAATAAACCAAATAATAAGAAACAAACAAGAAACTAACAGGTTCTCTTTCAGAAAAAGCAAGAAGGACATCTATACAGGCATAAAAGCCTGTAAGACCTTCTGTCCAAAATTGGCTGCAGCTGAAGCCAGCACATTCACATGGTAGTGTCTGACAAAAGTATGTAGAGCTGACCACGTCTCAGCCTTACACATGTGCTTAGCAGTGGCCTGCTTCTTGTAGGCCCAGGATGTGCCCACCGACCTGGTGGAATGCCCAGTGATCCAAAAGGGTACATGTATTATCCTGAGGACACACATGGGAATGGTCACCTTAACCCAGGAAACAAACCTTAGACGCAGCCAGACCCACACATGGGCCCTCAGGAATGAAAAAAGGCAAATGAGATTTCAGAAAAGGCTATGTGCGATGAACATAGTACTTCAAGCACCTGACCACATCCAATAAATTATGTTTCTGCTCCTGTTTTAAAGGGAGCTGGGCCAGGGCCAGATTTACATCCTAGGTGCCCCTAGGTAAGGCACTCTAGGCACCCTTAGCTCCAGCCATGGCCACACTCACACTTCTCTCATGCCCCCACTTTTCCATTCATTGTTTCCTGCCACAGAACATGCCCTTGGCCTAGAACAAGTAATAATAATAATAATAATAATAATAGTTACATTAGAGGTCTGGAATTCCAGAAAAAGATAAAGAAATACCCACAAAGGTAGTGGAAGAAAAACTAGAACTACAGTTTATTAAAGATACATTACAAAAAGAGAACATAAAATGTACTTAGCTACTGCCAGAGTTTACATCAGTATGGGAGAGCCCTCCATACGACTCTGCAGCGACAATCTTGTACACACAGGCTTGAGATGAGGTACATGCTCTCTCTCTCAGACTTGAGACCAGGTACACTCTCCCTGGTCTCCAATGGCTCTAAATTAGAATTGTGTTGATGATGAGGTAAATACAGACTACACCCTTAAAGGTATGCAGGGTATGTCTAACACTGCGCATGCGTATTTACTCGGTTATATAACACTGCGTGTTGCACAACTGGAGATGGCACTACCTGCCTCTCATAAACACTACGTAACTGAGAATGGCACTACTCTCTGTTTAGCTTGCTACATGACTGCAGAGCATTAACCCCCGACTAACCATGAGGAGATCACCAAAAAACCATCCCTTACACTCCACCCTTGGTCTCCTCACGTCGTATAGGTAAGTTGTGTACCTCTGCAGACGTAGAACAACAACGTTTTGAAGCTGAGCACCACACTGAAATGCCAGGCTGGCTGGATTGGTTCTGAATCCTGCCAACTGGTTCAAAGGTGTGGGGGTTGGTTTGCAGGCATCCTTCAGACCTTGTTGCATGTGTTTATCATAGCTCTTATTGTGTATATGGTGTTGAAATGTATTGGGTGCCTGCTTTCTCTTTGTTATTTTAAAATAATAATATATTTTCAATGGCTATGTATTGATACCCGAACGGGGAAGGGTTTATATCCTCTGTATCGATACTATCCATTTTGTATCCATTGTATCCATTTTCCATCAGATACAACTCTTCAGGCAGCCTGGTCATCATCCAGTAAAAGATAGTATGCGAATACTGAGAGTCATGTCCAGCCATACTCCTCTGACTGTATGGGCAGCATGGTACATGGGATAACTACAGGGACCATCATTCATCAGTAGGACAAAGAGAGTCTGGATCAGATGATCAAGATACCCACAGAGACCCTTGTCAGCCTTTGGTCATGAGAAGACAGACAACTCGAGAAAGATGTTACCTTTAGAAAATAATGACTGGGAAAGCTTAACTACAGGTGCCAGCTGTATAAGCGGGGGACCTCCAAATCAGCTCTCTTTCGTGGTCTCCGAATTGGCTGAAAGTGACTGTACCAGGATATGATCTTATATCCAGCACCTAACATTAGCAGACCACACAAGGGAGCACTGATTTGGACGCTGAGCTGGTGACTACACAGACCTCTAAGACCCTCAAATATAAAACGTTGTGGGCTGGGCAGGAGAGATCCTCCAATCTCCACAAACAGCCCATGACAGTGCAGCCCACCTGGGGATCCCCGATCCCTGATAGTGTGTTTCAAGGGTGAACTGTCCTATCTATCTACTCCATACACCTTCTCCTCTCCTTAGCCCTTGCATGTGGTGTGCTCTTAACCCTTTGAGTGCCAATGGATTGCAATGCATTGTAAACCAATACAATGCTAACACCACAAAGACTCAAAGGGTTAAGAGTGTGCCCTGTATTAATCCACCGAACTGGCCAACTCCCACTTTGTTGTTCTCATAATATTTTGAGTTTGAGAGAGATCTGAAATGCACTGCATCCAACTTAAAGGGATAGTAATGTTTCACAATAAAAGCATAAAGATTAATCGGAGCTGTTATTTGGACCATGGAGAGTGTTACTTCAATACTGTCAGAGTTGTAGTTTAAGAGCAATTGAAAAATAAAGTATCCCTCTCGCTCCCCTTTTACCTAGTGTAAGCAGCCTCCCCTCAGATGTGGAGTCTGGTCTCTTGACCAGACAGGTCGCAGTAAGGGACAATCTTACTACTGTGAGCATAAGGAAAACCCTGCCCCCTTTACATGGTTTTCCTTATGCTCACTGAAGATTGTCCCTTTCTGCTCTCCATCCGGACAGTCTTGCTGCTCTGAGGTGAGCAGTTTTACATTAGTAAAAGGGGAGGAAGGGGGATACTTTATCATTCAATTACTCTTGAACTACAACTCTGACAGAGTTAATTGGATTAATTGAAGATTAATTGGAGCTACTTTTTTTGTGAAACGTTACCATACCTTTAAGCAATTTTAAAGCATCTTGCATGTTCACCTATAAATTAATAAAACAAAAGCAGTAAGTTAAAATACTTTTTTATATGTTAGCAAGGAAGTTGCTATAGTGCTGGTTAGAATAGAAGATACCTGCCCTTATTACTAGAGAAACACAATGTCTCTGTCCCACTCTTTATCAAATTGTCTGTGTAGCTAACACCTTCATTGTCAAAGGTGTACAAGCTTTCCTTGAGTACTTGTCTGACACTCAAAAGGATTAAACATGCATTATACCATTTGACTCACTTTCTTTGAGTGCCAGAGGTGTTTGCCCATACTTATCACCAAAATGAGGTCGTTTTCCCTTAAAGACCGGAGCAATTCTGACCTTTTTGACTATGTCTTTGTTCAACAGTGTTTTCCCTCTTAAGCTTTTATTCCACCCCCCCTAAATTATATACTGCTTTTTTAAGCACAAATAGGGCTTTCATTTGATACCCTATTTATATGGATAACCCACCATTTACTTTATTAAAATTAAAAAAAAAAACACCATTTTTGTTTTTTCTCTTGGGATCAATTGGGCACAAAGGGTTACATTTTTATGGAAACTGCATGAAAGGTATGACCGGTCAGTCATACCTACAAAATATGCCGTTTAAAGTGGCCACTGTCCCCCCCTGGGTGAAAATCCCCATGTCCCTTTTTCCCACCCTATTTTGTCACTTTTTTATCCCTGACATTTGGCGGTGTGTATAAGTGTATTGCATGGCTGCACAACAATCACACTCCAGTTTTGTTTAATGAGATGTGTTTTTTTTTTAAATACATTTTTTTTAACAAAAAAAAGTGTTGTGTTTTTTGTTTTGTTTTTAAGTATCATCATTGCAGGTCAGAAATTGACCTGCATTTAGCCAGCATCCAGCACCAGCAGTGAAGGAGTTTATACCCCCAGCTGCTGTATTTTCATTTACCACTAGGTGACACACACAGACAGCATGCTTTCTGTACTGCCTCTGTCTCTCAGAATGCCGGTACATGTGATCTCTGCTACAGCGATCACATGAACCAGCACAAGCAAGAAGGGCTGAGACTGAACTCCCCGGTCTCAGAGCGCTCAGTCTCAGCCTGGAATTAATGATAGCAGCATGCACGGAAGCACGCTGCTATCATTTAAGCCATGATGGTCCTGGACCGTCATGGGTCCTTAAGGGGATAACAACCCATGATGGTCCAGGACCGTCAAGGGTCCTTAAGGGGTTAAGGTACAATCCAACTCCCCCTCACCAATCCTGGAGTACACTGGGACAGACAGCGCAGGTGCACAGATGTCTCTAAGGCAAGATGTTTGCGATGATGCCTGCCTGTTCTTAGATCAAGTAGGATTTCTTAATAACGCTGGATTTATTCTGGGTAATACTAGTTTTCTATGCGTATTGTTAAATGTATAATAATTTTGGGGCGGCACTTTATTTGGAGTGATAGTTCCACTTTAAGGACCAGAGAGGTTTGAAACAAAGGATTAACGTGTAAGGAAGCCATTAGCAGTGTTGGGTGCCACAGAGGTATCCAATACATTGTGTTACATTGTGGTGGGTGCCACAGCGGTATCCAATACATTGTATTACAGTGTGGTGGGTGCCACAGAGGTATCCAATACATTGTGCTACATTGTGGTGGGTGCCACAGAGGTATTCAATACATTGTGTTACAGTGTGGTGGGTGCACAGAGGTATCCAGTACATTGTGCTACATTGTGGTGGGTGCCACAGAGGTATTCAATACATTGTGTTACAGTGTGGTGGGTGCCACAGAGGTATCCAATACATTGTGCTACATTGTGGTGGGTGCCACAGAGGTATTCAATACATTGTGTTACAATGTGGTGGATGCCTCTCTGGCAGTCGGGGGGGGATGTTAAGATTATGTGAATGAGTTTTAAAGCCTTGTTTTGCGCATTCAGTCTTCATTCTTATTATGCCTGAAGAAGAGACCAAGTTGTTTTGAAAGCTTGCATCCAAAGCCACTCAATTAGCCAATAAAGGTATAATTTTTGCTCACGTTTGTAAGTATCAGTCTCTGATTTCAATGTATAATTATAATTAACAGTATACCACTATGATAGTTCTCTTTCTTCAATTTTTTTTAAGTCTTGAATTTGGTCAAACACATTTTTCAGTCAAGGTGCTGGTTATTTATTTATTATTTATGCATTTGCATGTTGCACATTTGTCACTTATTTTAGACGTTATCTGTTTTGTTGTTGATAAAGAGGAGATACCTTCTCTAACTCTTATGTTATTCTATGGAGCAGATGTAATAAAATCACTCACGTTGGAGGGGTGTTAGTACATAGACTCCAGATAAAAGCATAGGACCTGCAAGGTTTATCGCACTCAAGAAGTTACCGCCACTTTATCACACCTTAGTTCATCCCCGCCCCCCCAGAGTTTCCCAATGCAAAGAAGGCTGGTCATCTTCACTAGTCATTTAAGGCATTACATCTTCCTATAGACAACAGTCCAGTCTTCTTCATGCAGCAAAGTACGGGGAAATTTACTTTGGTCTTAACTCAGGAATTCAAGGCTATTACCCTCCCCACTGCATGTTTCAAAGAAAGCTGTGGAAGTTGCATCTTAGGCATCCAGACAAGTGCAGGATTCTCATAAGACACCTCAATCATTCACTTCCATCCAGCTGATGTTGACAAATGTCCGGGGATCCATCTTGTCGATGTACAGAACACCATCTAAATGGTCCATCTCATGCTGGATAATGCGGGCAGCCCAACCTTTAGCCTGCCATGTAATGTGCTCTCCTTTACCATTTAGCCCTGAAAAGGCAAATTACATTGCATGAACAAAACAAGAGAAAGTAATACAATGTGTAAAGTGACTATATGTGTAACAAGAAGAGGGGATTGATGTGGACAGAAGTGTAACTCTGTACTTAATTTAATTTATCACACACACACACACAACCATCTCACCTACAATGCCCATAAAAACCTAGTGACCACTATGAAGTTCACCCTTGTGCCTTTGTTAAGGAGATAACATCCAGGACTGAATGAAGATGTTATGTCCATGGAGGCAGACATGACAGTTGTTGGCAAAATGCATGAACTGAATTAACTATTTAAAAGACCAGAAGGTCCTTAAAAAGGGTTAAGATCTTCATGTGCAATGAGCAGAGTTTGAGGTCCTGTATTCAGCCAACCACTATCCTCTCCATGGGCGTGACATACAGGACTAACTGAAGATGTTCTCTCTTGAACCAACACACAAGGGCAAAACTCAAAGGAGCTTTTGGGATTTTATGGCCACAGTAAGGTAAGTGGGAGTTATAATTATGATGTGTTAGTAATCTGTTGGATATACCTCTCTACCATTCAAATGGGATAAAACCCCATTTAAGATCAATAGGGATTTTTGTTTACCCCAAAGGTACAGTGGGATTACCCCAGAATTTCTCTTCTTTAGTTTGTAGCATATAGTCTAAGGGCCAGCACAGGCTTGACACAGATATCAATGGATTGCCTTCTGCTTGCATTGATTTGGAGGTGTGATCTACACCACCGGCTCATGGTAAAGTTTCTCAGCCATGGTTCTCTTGTACCCCTAGGAATGTAAATTTTAAGGATTTGTTGTTGAGTTCAGGTGTGTATAATTACTGGCTCTTTGATTATTAAGGTGACCACGTGTCCTGGACTGCCTGGGACGGTCCTGGATTTTAAATGTGTGTCCCATGTCCCAGACAGCCCCCTTCTGGGAGAAGAGTATAGAGCAAAGAATTCTAAATAATAGGAGTATGGGCCCACAGACTACGGTGACAGGAAGTGATATCTCTGCTGGACTACAAAAATGGTCTCCAGACAGAGCTCTAAACAATAGACAGAGAACTAAACCTTGATCCTAACATTAGTCAGGAGCTGCAGTGCATTTGGTTTTAGTGTAATGCTACTCTAATTATCTTATAGCCCACCACAAGCATCACTTTCTGTCACAGTAGTCACTGGCAGTTCTTCACCTAGTGTTTAGAACTCTAGGATGTGCTCTTCTCTATGCAGGATCCCTGAATGGCAGAAAAGAAATGTGCTCACCCTATTGATTCTGCGCTCAGGCAAGGCAATCCAGAAAACCAGCAGTATGTGAGGACAGTGGTTAAGAAACTCTGTTTTAGAGGACATAACAGACAACATTTGAAATGTTTCTTTTATTTATGGCTTTGATTGCCAAATAAAAAATAAGAAAAAAGCAACATTGGCTAGGAGTCAACTAGAAGTTTTAAGAATCCGTAATAGGTGCATGTACATAAATGTGAAATAACCCTAAATTTAGGAGTTACTATTTTGGATGCCAAATATCAGACCATTTCCATCCCTGTTCTTAAGCACGTCTTACACTGAAACAGAGTGTTGCTGTGGAGAACTGAACTTGGAAAGGCCTACATTGACAACTCATGTTTGGAGTACACAATTATAAGTACTTGTGGGAAAAGCTGAATCCATATACTGTATATAATATATTTATAGTGCAAGGAACACTGAAAAATATAACAATTAGTTCATATTTTAAAAAACTGATTGGCCATAAATGCCAATAGTTTTTTTTTATAGGAAATGTCATTATTGTAGACTCCAAAGACAGTTATCACAGCAGCTGATTTCGCTGGCAGGCATGCCTTGGGGCAGCATTAGCCTGAGGCTAATAGCATTAGCATTAGGCTATGTCCCCCTGGCCACACATGTCAAAATCACTGCAGGAACTTACCTAGAGACACATAAACATACTGATTTCCTAGGACCTGCCCTATTTGCTAAGTTAAAGTTGACCTGTCACCAGATTACAACTTAGAAGACTATGAAAGTGCTATCCTACCTGACCTGAAAAATTAAGGGTGCCTTTCTTCAACTTTGGAGATCTTAGTTAATAGGCTCCATAGAATAACATAGGAATTATAGAAATGACATCACTAGATAAGTCATATCTGCTTTATCACCTCTTTATCATGCGTCAGTGCATAACCCCCAGTGTGTTCCAGTTTGGAACACTAAACTTGAAAGCAGTGAGTGGGAACTGCCATTACCGCACTGCAGTGGCAAAAGACAGGGAGGAAAGATTCCTCTCTATACCCCTGGCTACTGCACCATGCATTACTCTAGGGGAAACTGAATAACAACCCCTGGCCAGGTGGAATATGAGCAGCATAAGATTAGAGAAAACAAAAACCTTAAGCCGATAGTACTAATAAGGACTGTCCACCCACCAATGAAACTGAGGCCTGTCCATAGAAAGCTTCGTCTGGTCCTACCCAGCTGTGAGAGGGACACAGTTTTTTTTTTTTTTTTATTTACTGATAAATATTTTCTCTTAGTATACTGGGGGACAGAAGGACTGTGGGATAAGATGTCCCCCACCAGGAGGCCAGTCACTTAGAATTAAAAAAATGTTATGAACTGAAAACTCCTCCCTATCCTCAGGCTATTTTAGCCACTGGCAAATCATCAGTTTGTACTTAGAAAAAAGAAAGAACTAGTCACCATGAAAGAAGGCCAATAACTGGCAGACCATCCCTTGATCCCCATTAAAAAATAACTCTGGGACTGATGCCTTGTATCCCCAGTGGACCAAAAGTAAAGGATTTATCTATAAGTAACTGAAACATTTTTGTGAACACTAGGGTTAGAAAGGCAAGTAACCCCTCATTTGTCAGTAGTCTCATTTGCTGAATGGTATGACTTGTCTGCTTTTTCTTCATGTCAGTAATTTATTGGTTATGAACATTATAGTGTAAGAAGATCATTTCAAAAAGGGAAAGGAGTAGGCAAGATTTAGGGCTTCTGACACACCCTACATTATATTAAACCATACCAATGGGGTACCATTTTTCGCACAATAAAGTTGCCAATTCCATGCTTTTCAAAGATTTTAGTACCTTTGAAGTGGGGAAAAAATGAAAAAGCCCTAGTTTTCCTATATCTACACCTTCTGGAAACATTTGTGCACACCAGCTTAGGGGCAGAAAGGAAAGGCATGTCTCATTTGATGATACTGGTTAATTTCTTTCAAAAATTGCAGTGTCTACCTTTTGTTCATATCTACATTTGTTACAGCCATTTTAGTACAGTGAGGTCATAGGTGAAAGAAAAAAAGCATGTTGCCAAGGGGTAGCCAGGCTTTCAAGCCTTATACAAAAGGTATATGGGGATATACACTATGCAGAACAAGAAACTGTCCTGCATGATACAAAACAGAGAAAGAGGGGGAGCATCAGGGGTCTCCTTCAGACCCTTGCTCTGCTCCCTTGTTAAGCACACACACTAAACATGGGTTTCACACCCCTCTGGTCCTCAAGGGGTTAAAGCATAGCCCTGTCTCTTTTTCATAAATAAATGTATGCAGCGAGGGGGTGTCCACACTCCCCCTCTTTCTATGACATTAGGTGGTTAAAGAAGATTCAACCCTCTGGCACTCAAAGGAATGACATAGTCTATACACAGGACAAGTGGTCTCCTGGGATCCACATCTCCAGGTAATATTTATAGAGCATAGTGGGATGGAGATGGGTTAGCGGGTACTGACTAACATACAAATAATATCTCAATAACTGAAAAATGGCTAACAACAGGGAGTTGATATTGCAAGCTCTTTCACAGTCAATTGTGTTGTTATAAAATGATAGGTCCAGTTAAAAAAATAAAAAAAATACATATCACAGTTACAGAATGTTCTGACTCTATGCGTGGAATATAAAGAGACACTGTTTCAATGTCCCAGACGTCCCAGACTGATTAACATATGCAGCTCTAACTACCCAGACTAAAACAAGTTAGCAAAATAGGGCTCTAAAATTGTTGGTTTTCAAATCACAGCATCATCAGATTAAGATAAAGACAGACACAGAAAAATGCGCATAAAAAATAGACAATGCGTGAACAAACAAGGCAGCGAATACAACATACAAAGTATGCACACAAGAGACAGCAAGACAAAGCACAGGAGGCTGCATGCAAGACAGCAATATAAAGCATATAAGAGAGACGCAGAACACACAAGAAAAAATGCATTGGAGAGAATGAATGTTAATACAAGGGGGCAAACATGTAAGAGAGCTCGAACACAAGACAAAGCATGCAACAGAGCATACACAAGCGGAACACACAAAGAAACTGGGAAGAGTACTGTAAGACTGCAATACAGAGAATGAGTGAGAAACACATAAGTAAGCAACAGAGTGAAAGACAGAATTCCAGGAAGACTAAACTTGTGAATGCAAGTCAAGAATGACACTTCGGGTGTAGATGTACAATACTGTGAATGTTACACAGTATAGACAATGCCAGGACATTAAATACTAATATATAAATATATTTTTCCTTATTCCAGTTAAGAATGGCAAAACTTTGGTGCTGATTGTCTTCTCGCTATCCTGGTGTGTGCAGACCAGTGATCAATTATTGTATGGCCAGATGGGAAGACCACCCAGGGCTCAGGGCTGTCTCCCTTCAGAAAGTGGTAGGGTTGACAATGGACATGTGGAGGAGGTGCCCATTGTTTTGGTGCCAGCTGTGACCAAAGGCAAACTGGCGAAGTGACATATTTATACTATTCCTTTATTACACTCACCTGATATTTCCACTGAGTAATACCGAGGAACCACTGCAGAGAATCCCTGGACACTGCTGCAGCCCTCTGGAAAACTAAGCATCCGAGAGTCCAAAACATGCATCTCAGGATTGATAAACACTTGCAGTGGAAAGGAGGTCATCTCACGAGCTTTTCGTACTTCAGGGGGTACAGCCTGGCACATCTGTTCTGGGAACTCTAAAGCTAGGATTCGCAGAGGCACTCCAAGTTGAGGAGCACTGATACCCACACAGCACCCTTTCCGTAAGACATTTACTAATCGGTCCAGTACGGCCTGAGTATCAGGGTGTGAGATATGGGCAGTGGGGACAATTGCAGCTGTGCACCGAAGCACAGGATCTCCTGTCTGGGTGACTCGTGCATAGGGAGGAGAAGGTGGGCCCAGTATACGCCTCCTCATGTACCTCCAGTAACTACGCCTCTTCCCTCCTACCCAAGAGGAGTACAGACGGTTGGTGAAAGAGCGGGAGACACTGGGGACAAATGCGTGGGTGCAATGCGACAGCAATAGGCTAACAGTCTGACAGCATCTTTGGAGCAACATGTTTGTTGCAAAACCTGCAAAAGGATTAAGCACCATTATATACTTCCCTGCCAGATTCAAAGTTCGCTACATACAGAATATTGTTCTATTATTATATAACACCTTCAGGAGTCAAAAACAGAAAATATGGAAAGGAGACAGACTATAACTTACAAAAGATACTTAGAAGAGAAAGAACGAGGAGCTCTCAGAAATCAATGTATATACAGAGTATATGTAGAAAATGCTCACTAAATATAGTTAATCATACAAACATTTCATGAAAATGGTACAGTAATAGCCGCTGCAATATAAAGTCTGTTTCTGGTTCACTGTCCTCCCAGGGGGATGCAGAGCAAGGAGATCAGCTATGGGCAACTAATCAGGGCAGTGATCTTCACAGGAGTGGGCAGGGGGTGAAGCCCTCTAACTACTCCTGTGAAAATCAGTGCAGCGAGATTCACAGGGGTGGTGACTTTCACAGGAGTCAGTAAAGTCCCTCTGCCCACTCCTGTGAAAACCGTTGCAGCAAGACTCACCACTGTAGTGGTCCAGCGGGCAGGGCCGGCACCACCTACAGGCGAGGTAGGCGCCGGCCTAGGGCGCACATTCTCTGGGGGGCATGCCCCCCCGCTCATCACTTACTGCCCAAGTAAAAAAAAGTATGTTTCGGTGCCCTACCTTGGCTGGCTATTTTTTTAATGTAGCACAGCGATACCTGTTTCTCTCTCCCCCTCCGCTCCTTCAGTCCTGGACCAGGATTGAAGGAGCGGAGGGGGATTGAGAAACAGGTATCGCTGTGCTACACTAAAAAAATAGCCAGCCAAGGGAGAGCACCAAAACGTACTCACTGGGAGAGAGAGAGAGAGAGAGAGGTGCACCAGGAAGAGTAAGTGGAAGGGGGGTCAAGAGGGGATAAAGAGTCAAACGGGGGAAGGAAGTGTCAAAGGGGGGAATAACAGTCAAGAGGGGATCAAGAGTCAGACGGGGGAGAGAGAGAGTCAAAAGGGGGATCAACAGTCAAAAGGGGGATCAAGAGTCAGATGGGGGAGAGAGAGAGTCAAAGGGGGGATCAACAGTCAAGAGGGGGAGAGAGTCAAAGGGGGGAGAGTCACATATAGAGAACATACACTCTGTCACACTGATACGCATATAGAGAAGCACACACACATACATACACACTGATATACTTACAGAGACTCACACACACTGACACACTTATATACATATAGGGAACACACTGACACATTTATATACATACAGGGAACACATACTGACACACACATACCCATACAGAGAACGCACACACAAACTGAGACTTATACACATATAGTGACCACACAAGCACACTGACACTTAAACACATACAGGGGGGGGCATAAAGGGGTAGGACACAAGGGGTGGAGCCAAAGGGCGGCAAAATTAGGTTTTGCCTAGGGCGGCAAAACTCCTTGCACCAGCCCTGCCAGCGGGTCTTCGAAGTGCATGACACTCCCACTTGAACAGGCATTGCTGTGCACCAGTACCTAGAATGCTGCATGGTGTTGTACATGGGATTCAGCACTCTGCGCTGTACATCGAACTACTGCAACTCGATGGTGGTGAATCTTGCTGCAGTGATTTTGACAGAAGTGGCCAGGACTCCCTCCCCTTCTGTCAAAAGACCTCCCTGCCACCCCACAGAAACACAGTGGCACTTTTTATATCAAGGGCAGTCTATTGTTAGCCCTCCAGCTGTTGGAAAAGACAACTATCAACATTCTCTAGCAGGAGTTGTTGTCTAGTGCCCCAGAAACTGGAGGGCCAACAATTGACTTCCCTTTGGCATTATGTTCTAAACTTGCACATAAACATTTTTGTACAGATACACACGGAATGTGCACATAAGCGGTCATAAACCTAATGATGATATTGTGCCTTATGAATAACATTTCATAACAGCGTAATAGTAAGTTTATTATCACTCAAGTACCTTCATTTCCTGTAAACATTGGTGCTTTTTATTAAATGGGACCTAAAGTTCCAGCACGCAGTGTTTGAAACTTTAACCTTTCGAGTGCCAAAGCTGAGACGCAATCAGCTGGACAATTCTTTGACACTCAAACATTTTAAAATGAAAAATGGCTCAGAATGTTCAGGCATTTTTATAAGGGACTAAATACACAAAAGGTATTGTAATCGCTAAATCGTACCTTTGGAGGGTAACATCCAGCACTACATTTCAAAATACACCATAAATATCCCTGTTGATCAAGGTTTTGATGACCCAGAATGGGACAACCTCATACCTCCCAACATTTCAAATTGCCAAAGAGGGACACTTGTGTTTTAGGGGGTATTGCTGCGGGCGTGGCTGGTGGGTGGGACGTTACCAAGAATTTTTAGTCTATTTCATGACCTATTGATACCTCCTTTTGTAACCAAATAAATGACTTATAACAAGATCTAAGTATTTTATTTACACAGACTAATTTATAAACACATATACTGACATTTAAACAAACAATAATGTGAGTTTTATTGCTGTGGAGCAATATGATACATTTATATACACACCACACAATCTGATCTCCTAAAAAGAGGGACATCAGGGTGGGAAAGAGGGACAGAGGGATTTGGGTCCTAAAGAAGGACACTTGGGAGGTATGCAACCTGTAGCTATTTAGCGGTCTTTGGACTAGAAGTCCCATTTCCACTACAGATAGACAAGTACAGCTTTCAAACCTTGCGCTAAACCACTGGGATCCCCTATTCACGTGTCCAGTACCAACCTTCAGGATGCCCCACTTAACAGGACAGCAAAGCCACAAATGCTGCGAAGGTCTTCTGTAATTCACCCATTCATTCAAACCATGTTCTGCCCTGCTATAATGACATTCAGCAAATGCTATAATGGCTACGTTCTAGTGGGCTGAAGGACCTATGGTGACATCACTGGTCATGTGACCGTAGTGTTCAAGGAGGTAGAGGTTACAATAAGAGAATTAGAGAGTGAGAGGCAGAAGCGTTAGTTACGGAGCACGTAAACTGTAAAGGGGGTTGTTGTATGGGCAGATCTGGTGCGTGAGTACTAGAGCAGATCGTTCTCGGCACATTCCCAAGGCGCTGTAAACATTAAAAATGACTTGATGAATTGGAGTAGTCTAAATGATTGTATGTGTATTGGTGTATTTAATTTTTGTGAGAACGTTTTTATGGAGTATTGATCATGTTAAAAGCTGTGCATTTTGACATATTGCTTTGCAACGTGAGTTTACTTGAGTGAGTTTAATAACGATTGTGCTGGCAAGTCTGTTGTACTGTTCAATTTTATACCATGCAATCAAGGTTCTATATGAATGTGCAATGGTTTACTGTATATTAACCCCTTTAAGTGCCAGAGGGTTATCCAACGCATTGTTACGCAATGCGCATACCTGGGAACTCTCGGTTTGACTCAGATCTCGGGGCAAAGGGCCACACTCTCAGGGTAAGAGAGTTCTGCGTTATCTACTAAATGATTTGCCCACTTAAATGTTTATTTGGTATCTAAATTGATGCCGTTAGTACCAGAATGCATACCTCTGAAGTGTGCCTCTTTTTAGGAGATCAGACTGTGATTATAAATATTTCCAACTGCTCCACAGCAATAAAACTCACACTCACGTGTGTATAAACTTCTGTACATGTGTTTATAAATTAGTCTGTAGAAATAAAATACTATGTTCTTGTTCTAAACCATTTATTCAGTAACACAAAGAGGTGACAGTAGGTTATGAAAAGAGGAACAGAGGGATTTGAGTCTCAATGGGATTGTCTTCCTAAGCAGGGAAACTTGGGAGGCATGCATATGACAGTGAAGGGTTAATAATAACAATTTCCAACACATTAACCCTTTGAGTGTCTGAGAGGTACTCCTGCACCCAAAGGGTTAAAGTTTGCTGTTGCTTTGGCAAGGAAAGGATTAACCATTTGTGTGCCAGAGGTGTATCCAACTCATTGCATTGCAATGAGTTGGCTACCTTTCCGGCGTTCAAAGGGTTAATAAGTGCACACACTATTTAGGGTATCTGTATATTTTGTTTCAGAAAACATACTAATGATCATTTGTGAACACAACACTATGACTCCTGTACCACAGATACATTCTCATTGAAATACAGTGGTGATTTTTTTGTGTGTTTGGTTGCTAAGAGAGGTTAACCCCTTAAAGATCAGTGACGAGCCAGGACCATCACCTGTCATGGCACGTCACGTACTTTTTACTTATTCTCCTGCAGGAGCACTGTAAGTAAAAACGGGGTCTGAATTTGACCTAAGACTGAAGCAGTCTCTCTCCCCAGTCGGAGCGCCTGAAATCGTAAGAGGTCACATGTACCATTGCGTCAACAAGTATCAAAGCGGTCCTTCAGGGAAGGTAATTTCCCTGGGTAGCTGGTCCTTAAAGAAGAACTTTCACCTCGAATATACTGTGTCTCATATGATTAATCTACTAAAATGGTATGTAGATTGGCTTTTTTTTTTCTAAGTACATACTTTATTAGATATTCACTCTAGGATTTAGACTTGGGGTAGGTACTTCCACGTTCTGCGGCACAGGATAACATCGGCACAGCTCTGCAGGACTTCCCAGTCTTTAAATTCTCCTCCCACCTCCCTCCCAGCTCTCTCTGGGAGCGTGTTAATGCTTCTCTTCATAGTGATGCGCAGTACATATATTGTAGCAGCAAGCGTATGGACAAAAAAAGAGGAAGCCAAGCATGAACGGTTCAGGCCAGAACCCTAGCCCTGCTGGGGAGCAAACATCAGCCAAGTAGCAAACTCCAATTCAAAGAAGGCCAGACCCCCATTAGCTAGGAAGTATAATTTGTCCATGTCCACCAAAGTGCGGATGTGTGACTTCCAATCAGCTAAAGTAGGAGGGTAGGTGGAGTGCCACTTAGTGGGTATGCAGGCTCTCTCCGCTGTAATAACAATTACCCATTTACAAAAGGGCAAACTGGCTGGGGGAGGGAACCCAATGGAAGAACAGAGAGCAAAAAGGTGTGTGGCAAGGAGGGGAGACAAATACCAGACAGCTCCGGGAGCACCGCAACCAAATCTTCCCAAAACCTTGTAATAAGAGGGTAAGAGCACCACATATGTAGCAAGGAGCTTTCAGCCTGGGGTGGGGGGGATCTTTTATCTGCTTTACTGCCACCGCCAGCATACATTTATGGGCAGAATATCTTTAGGGGCATAAATAATTTTCACATATATTTATTTCTTTATTGAGGCAGAATGTTTTGGAGGAAAAAGGAAGATAAAAAGAAAGAAGATGAATAAGGAAGATAAGAATATGACAGGTGAAGAAGACAGAAGCTATAAGCTTGCAGATGAAGAATTACAGTGGTTGACAAGTACGTGTTACACCTATGGGGTATGGGTGATAGGATCATTTCACTTTATTGTTAACTAGTTGAAGAGCCCGTGTACATGAACCACAGTGCCACCCAGCAAAGGCCATGGTGCAGTCATGCACAGTAGAGATTGCCCACGCTGCAGCTGAAATGGAGCAGGGAGCTTCGAATTCAGACCGTAGTCCTCTCTGCATGGGTTAGTATTTGGGAGAGTGACTGTTTTAACTCACTCTTGATGTTTGATACGGTGACAGACATCGAGAGTTGGCTAGTTTCCTTTGATATTCCCACAACTCATGCTATTTAGTGTGAGTTGTGGGAATAAAAAGCTGCGACGATAGACCACAACATGAGTTTTTGCAACCAGCACCCCTTACAGAGGATGCTGGCCAAACAATAGGATTCTGACAGTACAACTGTGTGTGTACTGCCTGGATCTCCTTTGACCCCTAACAATGCTTTTAGCGCCATTAATAGCATAGAGCCCTCAGTGTAGACTTTATTAGGTACACCTTCTCAGAGTTCTTCAGAGGAATCCTTTTGAAACATTGGCTTCTGTATCTATTCATTGCAGCTTTTTTTTCTAGCAATTGTGTCTATCTGGTACATGGTCGAACTGCAATATTTGTCTTGTATGCTATCCCCCCTTTTTGATTTTTCATGCAGTTAAGGTGGTTCTGCATATTTGGGTTTCTTACCAGTGTGGTATCTGATTATTAATCACAAGATTGTTCTTTCCTCTCCTTGTCTGACTGTGTCTAACAGACGGGAGCAGCAGCTTCATTGCTTGGACATATGTGCCTTAAATACTACTTTCATTGCATGGAACCTTTTCTTAAATTGTATTTTTTGTTATCCTTGAGGTTCATGTATGGGTCAGACAGTGTTTAAGGTGACAGTACACTCCAGGATCAAGAGGAACATACTCCAGGCATATGTTATTAAGAAGAGGCCGGTAACTTTTAAAGTAATGACCCATTCCACAAGAGCAGCTGGTGCTTCCTCGGCCTACAAGAACCAGGCCTGTGAAGAGCAGTCATTCAAGGTAGCAACATGGTCATCATTTCACTCCTTCTTTAAACATTAGAGAGTCAATGTACTGGCCTCAGCTGAGGCCAGTTTTCAGAGGAAGATCCTACGGGAGGTAGTATCTGTGTAGGTACCTTTTCTTAATTTCTGGTAACTTTTTTGATGTTACTTAGTTTTGGTTTGGTGGTGTCCTTTGGCATGATGTTAATAATTGTTTCTGGTTTGTGTCTGTTGAGACTGGTTTTCTTATCAGGAGCTTTTCTCCTCCCTGAAATCTTGGTGGAATAGCTTTGTTATATCCCCATGTTTCTTCCCACAATGGGTCGAAAGAGAAGAGGGAATTTTTATGTGCTTAAAGATAATTTTTTTTCTGTTTGTTATTGTGGAACACAGAACATCTGTCCCAGACAAAACACATTTTGTTTTGATTTCCAGGCAGGGGTGTCCTCTGATGTGGTGACCACCTTCCTACATGTTGAACTTGAAGATGCTTGTGCTGGAAGGGAGTCTCCATCACTAGAACTCTCTGTTTTTCAAGTAATCTGCCTCTTTAAGGTAACATCTTTACCCCTATCGTTCCGGTTTTCCACAAAGACTAAGAGAAAAGGATTCATAGGTAAGCACACAAAAATCCCCCTTAAACATGTGGGATTTTAACGTGAACTGTAAAATAAAATAATTTGCTAAACTAAACTTTTGAGCTTCTTTGAAGAAGTAAGTAGCAACCTCGATAATAGTAAAGCAGTAGATGTAGTATATCTAGATTTTGCAAAGGCATTTGCTACAGTGCCACATAGGACACTGGGGTAAAATAGGGAAATTAGGGTGAAGGGATAACCTTTACAATTGGATAGAAAACTGGTTGAAGGATAGGGAACAGCGTGTTGTTGAAAATGGAAAATTTTCCAATACAATTAAAGTTTAGAGTGTTCAGTACTTGAGCCTCTGCTTTTTAAAGGGGTAGTACTACCTTAAAAAAATGCAGTTCAGATTGATCCTTCAATACCTGGGCCATGTAACATTGTATTGCAATATTTTCCATATTGTAGTTCAAGAGTAATTCAGTGCTAAAGGATCCCCCTCCCCTTTGCCTACATCACGCTGCCTCTCTAAGCCGGCAAGACAGTGCGCAGCGATGGACAATCTTCATTGAGCAAAAGGAAAATCAGTGCCTGAATATTGTCCCTTGCTGCACGCTGTCCAGTCGCATCTCCGGATTCCAAATCTGAGGGGATGTGGCATAGAGAAGGTAAAAAGAGGTGGGAGGATTATCCTTTAGCATTGAATTACTCTTCAACTGCAAAACAGAAAATATTGCAGTACAGCGTCACATGGCCCAGGTTTATAGGAAGAATTGGAGCAGCATTTTTTAAGGTATTACTATCACTTTAAAGGAAAGAAAAGCTCACAGCGCTAACTCATCATAACATATCCATAAAGTGAATACAATTTTAATGTGAAAGTAAATATATAGATGGCAGCAAGGAAAGAGAGGGTTCTCCAGTCCCCCAAACATTAGGCTGAAACCCAAAGTGCAAACACAAACAAAAAGACAAACCTGCGCTCCTCTGTATAAAGTGCGAATGTGTGCCCTGCATTGAGCATATCTAATATTTCTTAGTAAATAAGTGAGAATTTGGTTTCACAAATTGGCCAAGTCATGTATAAGCTTGCCACCCTATCAAGGTATCTCACTTTGTGGCAAGTCCTACACTACCCTACCCTATCTAAATTATAAATTCCCTAAATAGATGTTATAGTAAATGCTTTGGATACAATATTTGCACTGCTTGTGGGTCCCAGTGTGGTGCAATTAAAAACAGAAGACATACAGTATAATAAAAACATGTAAATAAGGGACTTACCTGATGCAAAAAACCCACTGGGCCTGCTTTGTGTGAGAACATATAGAGGGGCTCTGGATCCATCAGCCCTCAACATAAATAGAGCATTTATGCCCATCCCCACAAGTCATGTGAAGAATAAGTAATCACAAACAGGCAGGGTACATACCTTGACAGGGTGGCAAGATTATACATGACTTGGCCAATTTGTGAAACCAAATTCTCAATTATTTACTAAGAAATATTGGATTGCTCAATACAGAGAACACATTCACACTTTATATAAAGAAGAGCAGGTTTGTCTTTTCGTTTGTGTTTGCACTTTGGATTCCGGCCTAATGTTTGGTGGACTGGAGAACCCGCTCTTTCCTTGCTGCTATTTCTATATTTACTTTATTGTTAAAAACATTTTCACTATATGGATATGTTATGGTGAGTTAGCGCTGTGAGCTTTTCTTTCCTTTCTTCTTGTATGCATTTCTCCTCAGCTCATTCTAGCAGCTTTCTCATTTATCCTATTTAATCACTAATATAATGCACTAAATATTCTATTTCACTATCCTTCTCTTTATTCTTGGCCTTTAAGGACAAGGCATTAAGCCTGTCTCAACTTACATGCACCTTGTCTGTTAGTAATTAATTATTTCTCACATGAGTTGTGGGGATGGACATAAATGCTCTATTCATGTTGAGGGCTGATGGATCCACAGCCCCTCTATATGTTCTCACACAATGCAGGCCCAGTGGGGTTTTTTGCATCAAATTGTATGTCTTCTGTTTTTAATTGCACCACACTGGAATCCACAAGCATTGCAAAGATTGTATTCAAAGGGTCCCCCCTCCAAAGCATTTATTATAACATCTATTTAGGGAATCTTTTTTATTTAGATAGGGTTTTTTTTAATAGGTGTATTAGAGTAGGACTTGCCACAAAGTGAGATACCTTGAGGTATGGCAAGCTTATACATTACTTGGCCAATTTGTGAAACCAAATTCTCACTTATTTACTAAAAAATATTATATATTCTCAATACAGGGCACACATTCACACTTTATATAGAGGAGCGCAGGTTTGTCATTTTGTTTGTATTAATATCACTTTAACTTGTTTATAAATTACCTGGAAATAGATATAGAAAGCAAAATATCAATATTTGCAGAGGACACTAAATTATGCAGGGTAATTAATTCAGAATAGGATATTAGTTATCTACAGAAGGATTTACATAAAATGGCATATTAGGTAAACAAATGGAATATGACATTTTAATGTAGGAAAGTCATGCATTTGGGAAGAAAAAAATCCCAGTGCTACTTATGAACTTGGAAACAATGACCAGTGTCAAATAGCAGTAGCAAAAGCTAAGTCCTGTCTTGCATAAAAAGGGGTATTGAAACAAGAGTGGATAACATTATATTGCCATTGCACAAATCGTTGGTAAGACCTCACCTCAAATATGCAGTGCAGTTTTGGGCACCAGGTCTGAAAAAGGTTATTCTAGCACTGGACAGAGTACAGCAAAGAAAAAACTAAATTAAGGGAATGGTGAACGTGAAGTATGAGGAATGTCTAAACAGACTTTGTTTATTTACTCTAGAGAAAAGACAACTAAGAGGAGATCTATTGCTGTACATTAGGGGTGGCCAACCCTGGTCCTCAAGAACTACCAACAGCACTTGTTTAGAGTATATCCCAGCTTGAGCACAGGTGGGCCAATTAAAGTGACTGCGCCACTAATTAGCTGTGATATCCTGAAAACAAGCCCTGTTGGTAGCTCTTGAGGACCAGGGTTGGCCACCCCTTTTGTTTATCATCACTCAGTGGAGTCTGCTGGAAATTGTAGTTTTTGTGTCCCTTTAGCTCCCCCTTGAATTTGAGGGTTGTTAGTACAAGAAAGATGAGTCAAACAATTTCCACATACAATTTTATTAAATTATATTTACACCTCTGAATACAAGAGATCATGAAAACCTGTACTTTACATTAACCTTCTCACCGCCAAATGTGTGCAACCCTAGGCTGGCATAGTTGTCATTGGCACACAATGCTATTATGATTTTTAAAGGTTTTGGTAATCATACTTTTCTAGGGTCATACCACGTTACTGCAGCAGAAATCCTTGGGAAACTTGGTTTCAGGAGTGACTTAACCCCTTAACGACCACCGGATACGGGAGTGGGCGGACATAGAGGATGACAGCACTTTTTTTTAGCGCAATGAATTTAGGAATGGCAGAGAAGAGAGCACCCGCGCTGCCATCCCAGAATTCCATGATGTGCCATGACTATCACTGTCCTTAACTTCCAGACCGGTGTGACTGTCCTGGCATGTCATCTGATGTTAACCCCTTAACGACCCTTGAGGGCCCTGGCACATCATGGGTAGATTTGCGTTAAGAACCTATGATGTGCCAGGAGAGTCATGGAATTCAGGGCTCCCCGCGCGCCCTGAACTGGATGAAAAGGAAAAACAAACAAACAAACAAAAAAAAATAATAATAAATGGTCCGTGGTCCTTAAGTGACAGCCACATGTGCGATAGGCCGTCCTTAAGGGGTTAAGGGGTAATGAAACCAGAGTTTGACCGACTGTACTTCCCAACATTAGTCTATTTATCAGAAGACATGTCAATTTTATAAGCTAAACAGTGCATGGACTCCAGATCCAATTGACATGGTAGAGAGGTCTCCAACCTTGTCTCCTCTGCCCCAAAATTAGTCCACTTTTTTATTAGGCCATATGTATAAATGTGGAGTGGTGCAATTCTATGGTAACCTACTACACTATAGGGGGGCATAAAACCTTCCAGCTTCCCCATTGATTTAATTGGGGCTTGTTAACCCTTTGAATGCCTAGGAGATATCCAACGCATTGTAAAACAAAGTGTAGGAGACCTTTCTAACACTCTAGGAGTTAAATCTTACATTGAAATCAACCAGAGTTTTTATTTTTTTCCCCATATGGTGAAGTTAGTCAGCTCCAGAATAGCACCACTCTACCACTTTGCAATGCATTTGAGACCTCTCTAGGATTCAAGGGGTTAAAAGGCACTTTTCAAGCACACAGGAATTTAGGAATGTGTATTTGTCCCCTATTCTGCAGTTGGTTCACTCCAGAATAACCCCAGCTTGCTTTTATAAATATGGGCCCTTGTTCCTTAGTCAAAATGGTCAGGAAACCTCACATACAAAGTATTTCTCACGCCCTTGGCAGTAAAATCATTAACCCTTTCAGTGCCAGAGGGGTATGCAACGCATCTTTAGGAGGGTCAGTCCCTCTTTGAGACCCAGGTCCCTCTGTCCCACTCTGATATCCCTCTGTTTAGGAGATCAGACTCTGTGGTGTGTATGTAAGTGTATGACATCGTTCCACAGCAATACTCACATTAATGTGTGTATAAACTTCAGTATATGTGTGCATAAATTAGTCTGTATAAATAAAAAAAATACTTTGGTCTTGTTCTAAAACATTTATTCAGTTACACAAAGAGGTGCCACTAGGTAGTGAAATAACCTAATAATTCTCTGTAATGTCCCACCCTGCAATCAAGCCCCAACAACACCTCCTAAAACACAAGTGTTCCTGTTTTGCCATTTGAAACGTTGGGAGGTATGCATTGCTTTGCAATGCGCTGCGTACCCCTCTGGCACTGAAAGTTCTGTATCCATGTCTTTAACCCTTTGAGTGCCATAGGCTTTTGATACCTCTATGGCACTCAATGGGTTAAGGAACACTACCACCTCCTAGTAATAAAGCCCTACTTACCTTAATAGGAGAAAAAAAAATCCTAATGGCCACAATGAATGTGGACTGATTCTGCATCTGTAATATTTAATTAATAATGGATATCAAGTCCATGGAAGCGGATATGATTTTTACTTTTTTTTTTTTTTTTCCAGGTCCCCAGTTTCCTCCTACTGTAGTCTTCTTAAGAATTCTTCAATAGGTGAAATGTGGTGTCCTGCAACAGGTAATAAGGTGTCCCTCCATAGACAGGACATCTAGTACTAAAGAATGATTCACTTTGGGCAGGGATGTCCATTTCCATTCCCCTCAAGGGCACCAACAGGCCAGGAGGTAAGGATTTCCCAGACTGTTGCTGGCCCTTGAGGACTGAACTTGGAAAACTGTCCGTACTTAAAATCTCTTGTATATATTGCAAGGTTTACCATACTGAGTAAAACAATGGTACTCAAACTAGCAACTGAGTGCAGTATGTCCATTACTTGTCATTTTATGGTGGTGCTGTTACTATAGCAATCTGTGGACATCTCAGTAACAACAACCCCCATAGGCTTCTGTAGCACCAGCGCCTGTGTAAAATGGCATGCCTTGGAGGTACCACACCCAGAAATATAAACATCTGAATAAAACATCTCACAGCAGTGAGAGAACCCTTTTATTCAGGAATACATGTTTTTATATTACGTGACACTATCACTTTAATATAGCTAAGTATACGGTTATGCTGTTCTAAAGCACAGAGAAAAACAGGAGTGTTCTTTCTAAAAATATATCTCCATTATCGTATAAGCTCATGTTAGCTTATTTGGATGCTAGAGATGTCTTAAACGCACTGAGAAGCAATGCGCTGGAAATGTTTCTAGAACCCAAGGGGGTTAATCTTTCTTCATGCTAAGGCACTTTGTCTATTAGAACTGGGAAGACAAGGACCATGTGGAAAATGTACCCTACAAGTGTAAAATGCCCTTAGAGTTGCCAAATAAACTGCACTGTCGCTTTCACCCATTACAGAATTTTACACATTTTGGGCCTTATTCACAAAAAAAAGGATGTGCAGGTCTAGAGCAAACCAAATGCACAATAGGGGAGAAATAAACACATATCAAACCCCTATTAGATTAAAGGGGGGGCTTTTAACCCCTTAAATGCTAGACAAGTCTCCAATGCATTGCAAAGCAATATGCTGGTGACCTCTCGAGCATTCAAGTGGGTAAAGTGGAACGGTCACCTTAAAACAATGTAGGCAATTTTAAAACATCTTGCAAAATTACCTGTATGTTGTATATAGATGTGTTTATTAAAATTGTTTTCCAACGATTAGCATTTTTATTTATGTGCTATGAAGTCCCATGCTGGCACAGATGGCAAAATTGACTTCCCCCAGCTACTTAATGCTCCCCTCCCTCTAAACCAGTGGTTCTCAACCCGTGCCCTCAGTGGCTACTAACAGGCCAGGATTTGAGCATTTCCTTTTAAGAGCACAGGTGAGTTAATCAATGTGAATGAGCCTCTGATCAACACACCTGTGTTCTAGCAGGGAAATTCCTAAGTCCTGGCCTGTTAGTGGCCACAGAGGGCACGGGTTGAGAACCTCTGGTCTAAACTCCAACCGAAGTGCAACATTAACCATGTGTGTTCCATGCTTGGGTGCAATGCCATTTCTTTGGCACTCAAAGGGTTTTAGCATATGATCTGGGGGGGGGGGAAGGGTGTCCCCACAGCCTCCTCTCCATATACAGGTCTGCCTCTGTTAGACAGAGGTGATCCCAAAGCCTTTTCTCTACAAGGGCTCAAAACCTGTTTAACCTTCTAGTTTCCAGATAATGCAACACATTTCACACCCTACTGCCATGCAAAAAATACCCCCAAAACTCTGAAGATGAAAAATGTCATGTGAAGCAGTGACTATCACACTTTCTATATTACTGTTTCCCTATTTCATGTACAAATTGCAACACATTTCAAACAAAAACTTGCAACACTATAATTATATACAGGGGAATTCAAATGTTTATCAGTGGTGTACTATAAACTTCAACCATGTGAAGGTATAATAGGAATGACTAAAGTGAACTGCTGCTGACTCCTAGGAGAGAACACTTAGTGCACTGATTTAACTCACCAGCTGCCAAACAAGCTACAGCAGACATTTGCTGTAAAAGAGCAATCATCTTTCAGTATAGGAGCAGTGAAAGGGTTAAGAAAAGAGAGGGGAAAATCCATGAAATGTTATATATATGAACACTGTGGTGCCCTATATCCTATATAATAATTTGCTAAATCGTGTGTAACGCCGTGACATGCGCAGTACACACTGCTGCGCGTGCTGCAGTCATGCGCAGTAGAGACTGCCCACTCTGCAGCTGATACAGAGCTGGGCGCTCCGAGGGAGCGTCCAGCTCTGTATCAGCCGTGGCACGGGCAGTCTCTGCTGTGTGTCACTGCTCCACGACCGGGTGGCAATGGCACTGTGGCCCGTGTAACGGGCTGTTCAACTAGTATGTTTAATAATTTAATAATTAAATGTCAGATACATCAGCGGTTGAATCTTTTGTGTGCTAGGTGTGTGCAAACCCCTCTGGCACTGAAAGCATTTAAGTCAGATAGGTAAACGCATGTTTAACTCTTAGTGTCATAAGTGTGTAAAGTTGTACAATTCTTTGGCAATCTAGGTGTTACCTACTCTGGGTGGGTCTGCAGAGAAAATTTGATAACAAGTAGGATGGAGACAGAGTGTTTCCCTTTCATGGAGGGCAGGTATCTCCTATGCTAACCAGCACTATGGTAGCTTCCTTGCTCAAATATAAACAGGTATCTTTTTTTTTTTAAACTTTGTATCATTTTAATGCTGTATAGATAATCATGTTGGTTTGTCTTAACTGTCACGGGAAAACCTGCATTAAGGACCCATGATGGTTCTGGCACGTCATGGAATTCAGGGGTCCCTGCTAGGATACTTGCCGTTCGGGGACTCCTGAATCCACCTGGCAAAAAAAATAAAATAAATAATAATAATAATAAAAAAATAAAAATAAAAAAATTCCCCTGGTCGTTAACTGCTGGCCACGTGGTTGGTTGTTAAAGGGTTAAAATTGCCCAGTTTGTTTTAAGGCGACACTTCCAATTTAAAACCCACTTAAAGCAATGTAAAGTTTTATTTATTTCCTGTGGACAAGTAGATTTGCTAAAGAATTGCCCCCTTTTCTTCTGGATAAGGCCATTTTAACTATATGATTAACCTACTCCTATCCCATCAAATATGGCATTTTTGGAAGATTGAAACCTGCATCCCAAATGATAGAACACGTTCTTCTAAGAAGTACATCGTAATGGAATCACTGAGGTCCTTCTACAGTAGCCTCTCCCTGATTGGGTGGGATCTGCATGTGTCCGTGTTCATGTTCTGGTTCCTGTTCCTGCCCCTCCATGTCTGTTGTGGGCAAGGGAGTCCTCTCTGCCTCAACTTCACCCTGTGGACTGGATGCAGACTCACTCTCATGTAGCAAAGCAGGATCCTTCTGTGGTAATACTCCCTCCAAGGCTTGCTGCAGCACAGTAATATCAATACTGCACAGGTTGCCATATCGGGACAGATGTACAGGAGCAACACCTAATTGGGAAAAGGAACAATTAATGAACAAGGGCTAATAGGAAACTACCTGTGAGCAGTGGTTCAGATTGTGGACAGGATACAAGAGCAGTTGTTATCAACTTGTACTGCTAGGGTCCTCTAAGAAGCCAAGGGCTTGGTTCTACTAGCTCCATTATTTTTTTTAAAACAAGAGGTGGTGGTTTTGACAGCACAGCTTACAATTCCATAAATTGTGCTGTCAACAACCAAAGGCGCGCAAAAATGTCCAATGGGTGCAAAATTTGCACCCATTGGACATCACATAAAAAAAAAAATAGACTTTGCTATCCTATTCCATGTGGTGGCTTAAACACATGTTCAGGACCACACTTTTCATGATAAAAATCCTGCGCCATCCTGCATCATCCTCCACTAATACATATGCATGTCCCAGCCAACTGGAGGCTGCCAATTTATTTTGAACTGAGACTGGCATATAAAAGCCAGTCTCTGTTCAAAATTCTGGCTGTCAGACTTGGGCAACGGCCTGAGAGGTAGGGAGTGGGGGCTATACCAGTGCTCCGTTGGTGGTGGAGGCAAAGGGGGATATTGGACACATTTACTTTTAAAGAGAAAACATTGAAAAACATATATATTTTTTTTTTTAACACCGGACAAGAAGATGTCACCTATGTTTAACTTTTGAGCGCTGGAGGACTATCCCTCCGGCACTCAAAGGGTTAACTGTTGCATCTTTGGGGGGCTTAATTTAAAAAAAAAAAATAGAACTAAACGATGATCTTTTTTAATAATAATACAGAAATGAAGACAAGAAGAAAGAAGAGAAGATTAATGAAGAAACCGGACACTGGATGACAGGTGTTACATTTCTGCCTGAAGTAGCTCAAATGAAAGTTTTATTTGTCCCCTATAGTGCAACTGGTTTGCCCCAGAATCACTCTACTTTTATTCTGTACATAAGACCCACTGCATCATATTCAGACAGCTTAAGAACTTCAATTCTGAAACAAACCAGAAGTACCACAAAAGCCAAATAAAAACTCCTAAATAGGGCTTTAAACCCATTGAATGCTAGAGAGGTCCCCAGCTATTTGCTTAGAATTCACACAATTATAAGGACCATTTAAATCAGTGACAATTTTAACTTCTTCCCTATGGTGCAGATGGCTTGCTCTAGAATAGATTTTTTGTGGATTCTTGAATATGTCTGATTGGCCTATATTTAGTGAGAAAAAGAACTCATTCGTCAGGAAGCCATTCACTTACAGGATTGGAGAGTTGTGTTCCTTGGTACCTTAAGGGACAGACAGTGCAGGCGCAGAGTGCCTACAGCAATATCCCTGGCGGACTTATTCAGTAAAATAAAAGTATTTATATGCATATCACTATGGTAATAAGGATTTGGGGGCAATTAAAGTTTGACAGTTCCTCTTCAACCTTTGAATGCTAGAGAGGTCAACAAAGCTTTGCAAAAGCACATCCCTAAGGTGCAATGGTTTACTCTAGAACAACTCCAGTTTTATTTTATAAATATGGGCCATTGTGCTTTATAAAAGCAAACTGTTTAACCCTGGGACGCTAGATATGTATCCAGAGCATTAGGAACTTGTAGGTGTGGCCAGCACAATTCCATTGTCCCTGCACTGTTCCGGTTTATGGTGGAACATCCAATTTACTAGTTTATATAGCTCTAACCTGGACAGTTTAAGATCATTTTGTCGTTTTATGTGCTAGAAAACAATGGTAAGGGCCATTTAAGAAGTGTGTGTGCATGTTCACAGTAGGGGCTAGGGGCATCAGATTTAATTCAGACTCTTCCCCAAAATAAATTGGGTTTAACTGATAAGTATAGTCTCTCCTTTGACTGTTGTTTTCATCTCTCTTAGTTTAGAAAATGAAAGATAAAGGCTCATGTGGCCTTCTGATGTCTAATTCACTGATATGCACATGGAGTCTTACCTGAGTTGATTAACCCTCCAAGGACCAGAGGGATGCACAATGCATTGCAAAGTAATAAGGGTACACAGCCCTCTGGTCCTTAAAGTCTTAAGACATCATTTAAGATAAATTGGAATGGCTTATAGTTAAAATGTGGTACACTGTTAGCAGTGAACTAAGGAGGAGACAGTTAGAGTAAACGTGATACCATTATAGACTGAGTAGCAGGCAGGCTGTGGGCAGACTTTCAAGACCATTTAAGTCTGCTCATCAAGCATGTTATTGTGCCTGACAAAGTGTCCTTGAAATCTTGCACTCTAAAGCTATCCACACAATAAATATTTCACGCTACCAGTCTTCTGCTTCGTAATGGCTTGTTATAGGTTGTGTGGTAATCTCTTCTCTATGAAGCTGTGGTGACCTAATGACCTGTGGGAGTACCCTTGTTTTACTGAAGTCCATTGCTCTTTTAAAAGTCCCACTTAAACCAATGGGAATTTGAGAAATGTTGGCCTATGGTTGGACTGCACCTGAATTGCTCCACTTTGTCTTTATACAAAAGGCCCATTCTTTACCTGTTTTTATGATTTCACTAATGAATATATTAATAAAAATAAACAAATGCCCACATATCAAACTGGATAGTACCATATACCTTTAACTGAAATATGAACACAAATGTCTTGCTTGTGTGTTTAGAAGCAAGATTTCTGAGTATTGTTGGCATCTTGGACAACTTCTACTAGATCATCCATCTGCACATCAATGCCAGAGATTTTATAATTCAATAAAAGGTCTCTAAAAATAAAAACCATTACCATATACTTTCTTAACCCATTTGATGTTTGAGACAGGAGGGAAAGTATCTATATAACAAGGATCCCTTAAAGAACACCAACACCTAAAATTAATTGATGTTATACACACTTAAAGGGATAGTAATGTTTCATAGTATTTGGGCCATGGAGAGTGTTATTTCAATACTGTCAGACTTGTAGTTCAAGAGTAATTGAATGATAAAGTATCCCTCTCCTGCCCCTTTTACTGATGTACCACTGCTCACCTCCGAACAGAGAGGTGGTGTCCAGATGGCTTGCAGAGAGGGACAATCTTCAATTAGCATAAGGGAAAAACCTATCAAGGGGGCAGGGTTTACATTGTTCTCACAGAACATTGTACCTTGCTGTGAGCTGTCTGGTCTTAAGACCAGATTCCCCATCTGAGGGGAGGGGGCTTACGCTAGGTAAAAGGGGCAGAAGGGGGATACTTTATCATTCAATTAGTCTTGAACTACAACTCTGACAGTATTAAAATAACACTTTCCGTGGCCCAAATACTCTGAATATTAATTGGAGCTGCTTTTATTGTGAAACATTACTGTCCTTTTAAAAAATATCTGCATCAACTAGGCCTTTAGGTATGTAATTGGTTTTCCCCTCCACAAAATAAACAGACTATCAGTATGAATGAAGTTAGCCATAGAGAGAAAGGACTACTCATGACCCTTTGGACTTATGTAAAACATTTAAAGCAGAACTTTCAGAGCATACCAAGTCTCCATGCATTCATTAAACGTATGGTGACTAGCTTGGAAATAGATGCCTTACCTTTAAAAAAATAGTACAAAGTAAAGTAATCTGTCCCACTTGGAGACCGGAACCCAGGCTACAGCGTAGACATCTTGTCTGTGCGCCTGCGCTGTCAGTCCCGGTCTCTATTGAGTAGACTGCAGTGCACCATATGGTTACCGGAAGGGACTGACGGTGCAGGTGCGCGGACCACATTAACCTGTCCGTCAGTCCCCAAACAGGAAGGATTACTTTACACTGTGCTGTTTTTGAAAGGTAAGGCATCTACTTCCAAGCTAGTTCATTCATTAAACGCATGGCGACTTAGTATGCTCTGCAAGTTCCGCTTTAACACAGTAAATGTCATGTCCAGCAACATAATATAGCAGAGGTAAAAAATTATATGCATATGCACACACCAGACTGCTATATGAAGGACACCTCCATACACAAGCTCTTCTGTTTAAAAAATGTCACTCACTCCTAGTACATAGTTCCCCTTTAAGTGTGTCAGTTTGTTCAGTGCAGTTATTACAATTTTCTTCATTAACAATATAAAAGTGACAGAACATAGGACACGTCTGTGCCTCCCAACCTCAAAAGCTCATACCAAGGATTTGGGCTCTCTGTGCTGGTGGAAAGAGGACTTGCAGGCAACGGTTAAGATATGGGGTTAAGTCTTCCAGGAATGCTGTGCAGAACTGGATAAAGAGCTCATGTTCTTGGACACTAAATGCTGCTTCCTCAGCACGGTGAAAAGCCAGGATCATTTTGACAACCTTAGAGAAATTGGAAATAAACAGAAGACACACTCAGACTGAGCTAAGTTAGTTTTTAAGGCCCCATAAACATGGCTACAAGCAGGGTAAAATGTCACTCTCCATTTCAGATTTTCTAACACTGTGTGTTCACTGCTGTCTGTCCCCAGTGCCCAACCAACAATATAAAGAGAGAGAGAGAGAGAGAGAGAGAGAGAGAGAGAGAGAGAGAGAGAGAGAGAGAGAGAGAGAGAGAGAGAGAGAGAGAGAGAGAGAGAACAGCAGACAAAAAGATGCAGTATAACATTTCCAGGGAATAATTTCTGAACAGACCTGGTAAAAGGACGGACTGTAAGCTTACACCTCAGACATACTGTTCTGCACCCTTCTGCCTGCATAGCATATGTTCTATTTCCCAACTACTGGGCTCTGTTCACTAAAGTTCAATTTACCCTTTAAGGACCAGATTGTGAAACAATGTGCCCTTCAATGCGTTGAGTACCCCTCTGGCACTCAATGGGTAAAAAAAAAAAATCCCACATCTTTTGTCAGTTGCGATAACACTGTTTGAGCCATCAAGGTGATACCATATGAAAAACAACAAATGCTTTATTACATACTAGTTTTAAAGCCCGTGTACATGGGCCAACACTGGCGGCGCTGCTGTCATGTGCAGTACTGACTGCCCGCACCACGGCTGATACGGAGTGGGGCACTCCGAGTTCAGACCGGAGTCTTCTCTGACTACTGTCTGAATTCGGAGCTCCTCACTCCATTTCAGGTGTGGTGCGGGCAGTCAGTACTGCGCATGACTGAAGCGAGTGCAGCTATCTCTACAGAGCATGACTGCTTCTAACAAACATCCTTAGTGAATTATAATGTAGGATAATAAAACAGACTGTTGCAGGATTTACAGTGTACATAATTACCTGATTCACCACGGTCATATATTAGAAGTAATGCAACTAAATAGAGCAATTAATGGCCACTTACCTACTGGCAAATTGTGAGAAGCCCACATTATTTAATGTATAATTTGTAATAATATATGTGTGCAATAAACATTTATATAAAAAAAAGTAAGTATAAAGTTTGTCATGGTAAAAGAACAATGTATTAAAAAGAGAACCCCTCCTAATAATTACTTCCTACTTACCTTACTATGGCCCCTACACATTTTGCCGTTTTGTGCCTTAGTGCAAGAGAGAACATCTTCACTTAGTCCTGGATGTTATGTCCTTGTTGGCAGAGATGACATTTTCTGGCAGTTTTTGTCCCCAAATAAACAGGCAGAGTACATGAGCAATGAATTGCATGTCCCTCTGATCCTTAAAGGGGTAAAATACCATGTGCAGTGGGCACAGTTTGAAGACCTATGAGCCTGCCAGCAGCTTCCATGTCTACCTCCATGGACATTGCACCCAGGACTGATTGAAGACACGAACACAGGAGAAAATGCATAGCAGCTATTAGGAGTTACTGGCCAAAGTAAAGTAAGAGTGTGTTATGAGGAGTTAATTCTCCGTTAATAGCATTATTAACAAATCCTTAAGGCAATAAACATTTATTGCAGATTTGATATTAAAGCACAGTTTCATATTACTGCATTTTACATTGAAAACTTGATGAATTGAGTGGTGTTTGAGAACAAATAATTAAAACATATCTAGCAAGACATTAAAACTCCTTTTATCAAGCCCATAGCCTCTAAGCCATATAGGGCCATAAGCACAAAATCTAAGTGGAGAAATACTGATGAAAATTATGCCACTTTGGTGTTTGTGAATATGGCCACTAAGTAACGTGTTTCAGAGCTTAGAAAGTAACTCCCGCCATTTATACAGTGGTGAATGGGGCGTTACAAACTAAGGCTCATATTAAAGTTAAAATGGAGCAAACCAATTGCACCATAGAGGACAACTGAAAATGTTTAACCCCCCCTTGAATGCTAGAGATCTTCAAGGCACTGCAAATTCACTTGATGGACACCTTGCTAGCATTCATGGAGTTAAAATCCTCATTTCTATAACTTTGAGGTTTTGATTTGTTTCCCTATGGTGCATTTGGTTTGCTCAACAATTTCTCCTGTTTACTGGCCTGAATAAGGCCATTCAGCTCACAAAGAATTGTGTCTATGGGGCAGAAAGGTTGGTCACTTACCTTCTCTAATGTGTCTTGTAGAGTCGCTGTTACCTCCTGTGTCAGTGACACAGGACAACAAAGCCGAAGGTCATTGAAGGCAACAAGAATGTTGTTTAGAAAGCATGCAAGAGGGGGGAAGTCTAGGAGAACCATGGGAGGTTGCAGTGTCCCTGGTTGAGATACCGGCGTTGGAACGGGTGGGATGGCATTACCTAAAACCGTGGGAGTGGAGATCAATGTGTACATGTTCATATCCTCCTGAAACTTCTCTACAGCATCATGTGCCGCCCGTACAAAGGCCTCTGCTGCTACACGCTGAAAAATGGGTGCAAGCTGCCCACGAAAGTCTGCTCCTACACGGCTGAAAGAAAGTCCAAAATACATGCACTGGCCAAGGAGAGAGTCTAGCCTTCCACCAACCCCCCTCTGGAGGTCGTTCTCTAGCACCTGCAGGAACTCACTGACTTTCTGAAGTACCCAGCCATGGAATATGGCACTCTCGCTCACAGGTAGCACCCCTGTGGGTGGGGGTGGGAGAAGAAGTGGATCTTCATCGGAAAATATTGCACGGTACTGCGTGATAACATCAAACAGATGTACACGGCAGCTCTCAATTGTTTTGGTGAGGTGGAAATATGGGTCGTCTTGTGGAATGGAGCTCTGTAGAGAGCGTAACCAGGCATCCCTTGCCTGCAAAAACTTGATACGTAGCTCAGCTTCTGTGAACACATCCATTCTGCGAAGATACCCAATCACCCGCAAGCAAGCTGGGAGCTGAATGTTGCTACGTAGCTGCTGAAGGAGCTGGTTCAGCATAAGCTGTGCGGACTGGCGCACCTCATTCACTATTCCCTGCAAAGAACAGATAAACAATTTTTGAAAGCTTGAAGCAGTATTTGAGTGCACAGTGCTATAACAACCTTGGCCACTGTTAGAGGAGTACAAGCATGTGGTTACCCCCACTCACTATAACAATGGGGCTTAATGTATAAAAGAAAACTGCAGCAATTCTGGGACAAACTGACTGCATCACAGAGGAACATATATCCATTTTCAAAATTCCCATTTTTTTTAAATCAGGTATTTAAAATGGAACTATCAATAAATTAATAACCTAGCGATATGCAAAGCCGTACTTTCTTTAGGCTGAATAAGTAAGCATTATTGCAGAAAAACAACTTCTTTGACATGAACCAGCTACACACAGCTTACAAGAGAAGCTCCGTGTGCCTGTGCCATCAGTAACTTCCGTTACCTTAAGGTAACCAATGAACGTCACTCACCAGTGCTGGCAGTGAACAAGACAGACAGAACAGACTCAGAGGTACTCAGAAAAATGTCCCCTTCATCCATCAAAGAAACCCGGTAGTATGTAGCTCTCAGCGCGTTGCCTGAGCAAACCCCACAGACCAATGTGCCAGGCTTTTAAGACATTTTAGAGAATCTCTGGGGCTACGCTGTGCAGGTCAACAAGACTGTACTGTTGTGGTACCAACAAGCAAGCTCCAATGTTTTTTCAGACCTGCCTTCTGTTCCCTGGTTGGTCCTCCAGGGCTCACAAGGCAGCCCTTAATGCATTGGTAGGACAAAAGGGCACTAGCTACTCAATGTTCCTTTAAACTGGGCTTTTAAAGAGCAATTAACACCTCCTAGTTATAAACTCCCACTTCTCTTGATCTGGGCAGGGAATCCTAATGACCACTATGAATGAAATTGGTGTGGTCTGGTTCTCCAAAATTAATCTTTAATTTATAATAAACATCATGACCACAGAGGAAAACATAATTTTTGTGCAGGACTCAAGGACCCCAAACTTCTCCCACTGATGTCTTATTAGGAAGTTTTCAGTGGGAGCCATTTGTGGTCTTTAACCCATTGAATGCCTGAGAGGTATGCAGATCAATGTGTGGCATACCCCTCTAACACTCAACGGGTTAAAACCTGCAACAAAGAATATTTTCTGCCACGTCCATGGCCCTCTCCATACCCAAATTAAGGATTTATGTTGGTGAAGCAATCCACACAGAATTGATTCAATGGCCATTAGGATTTACTGCCCAGCTTAAGGTTAGTGACTGTTCTTATTGGGAGCTTTTATGGTTCTGTTAACATTAATAGGAATTTGTATTTGTTGCCAATGATGGAGTTCGGTTTTCCTCACAATTTCTCCACTTTTTTCTTAAGTCAGGTCAATTTATTGGATGATCCCAGATCTCTCATTTTCTTAACCCTTTGAGTGTCAGAGGGGGGTACACGATGCATTGCTTTGCAATGCACTGCGTACCCCTTTGGCACTCAAAGGTTTAATGTTTCATACCATGCACTTTCTGGTGCTTTCATCCCCCTTTACTCAGCCTGTTCTGTGCTCTCACTACTCTACTCATTGATGAATGATTTCAAATCACTGTTAATTCCCTGGATATAAAAGGGTAGAGACTTGGCCTGGTGAGGCTGGTACATGGAAAAGAAAACACACACCTGTATTACAGGGATGGAGGAATGTTTCTTCTCCAAGCGCTTAACATATGCAGCCAACTCTAGAGCCTCCTCATAGTATCCATTCCTTACACAAGTATCCATTAACTGTGGAATTTCCAGGATTTCCAAGATCTCAGTATGTCGGTTCAGTGTCAATGTGTTCATGTGCCTGCTTGAGCTGATTTCCTCTGCTTGTTTCACAAAGCCCCTAGGAGGTAATACATTGACAGCTACTGAGGGAATTCATTATTGGATAATAAAAGGTAAACTAAATTACATTCTATGGTACAATACTCATATGATTATACGTACTTTGTTATTCATTTTCATAATACACATTTGGGCTATTACTTATAGATCAACTTTTTAAACAAGAATCTGGATTAGTAAAAATATAGTGGATCAGAATATAGATTTTATATGAAAAGAATCTTATTTTGAAATAATTATGTAAATGTGAATATGTAATACAAGCAGAAAAGCTTGGTCAGAGGGCCCTACAGTGATTATACAGTAGTGCTGCCACATGTAAACAAAATCAGATGGCAGTGCCTTCCTATAAATGCCAGCACAGGAGTAAAGAGTGCGCTTTGTAATATATTTATTTTATTTTTTTTTTAATTTATTTTTATTTATTTATTTTTTTGCTTAGGGGCCCACAAAAACCTAGAGCCACCCCTGAATACATTTAGCAATGTAACTGGGCAAGACATTCATAAGTCACATTTAATTTAGACATGTCTGCCAACCCATATGGACGAAATTAGAGGGTGATATGTCAAAGGCATCTAAAAAGGCGTGCAAGCACCGAAGAATCAAAAACAAGTGACAAGGCAAACGTAATCACATGTTAACCCTTTGAGTGCTAGAGTTGTACGCAACGCATTACAAAGCAATGCATTGCGTACCACTCTGGCACCCAAAGGGTTAATCAATCGCTGAACACGAAGTGTATGGGGCAACTAGCTGTGAATGAAGCTAAGGAGTGCATAAGGAAATTGACAGTGGAAGATGGAACTCGTAACAGGCAAATGACAACGGAGTCAGCAGGGAATCAAGCAAATGACAGGTGGGGAGGCGCATTAAGCACATTACAAGGAGTAAGCAGGGGAGTGCATTTACCAAATAAATTACAGGAAATTAAGCAGATAAATGCATCAGGAAAATAACAGTTTATTGGGCAAATGGCAGGGAATTAATCAGAGGAGTGTGTCAGGCAAACGATCAGGGATGCAGCAGGGACGTTTGCGTTTCACGGAAAAGCAGGTGACAGACCTGCAGCTTTCCTGGAAACCGGGCAGTTTGTTCAAGAGCCGGGACACACTGTCCTCCACCTGGCTGAAATCCTGATAGATGAGCTCGGTGCATTCCGCTGTGTGAATGAAGGTCTTGTAATTGCTGAAGGCCAGTTCCCGGGTCTGCTGCAGAATCTGACTTCGCTCCTCGCTCAGCCGCTCGGGTTCACTCCGTAGCTTCTCTACTCCAAATGAACTCAGCTCCAGCAAATAGGCCGCGAAGTCCGGGCTGTCACGCCAGCTTTCCGGGAAACTAGACCGAAACACCGAGGCCAGGAGACTCTCATCTTCCACGTCCACCGCCTCCATGTTGTGAATGGAAATCTATGACAACATTCAACAAAAACTTTATTAAACCATGCAAGTATCTAGTACAAACATAACTTTATTAATACTGACAATTCCCCCATATTGCTCCGCAACCAGTTTCCGGCTTCTGCCTGGTTCACGTGTATCCGAAGATGAGGCCGCTCACCGAAGAAGAGACTAAAGCGATGTTCGAAAAATTGTCCAAATAGTAAGTAAGATGAATTATTCTGACATGGTAATTAGTGATGGAATCATACCTCCCAAGCGTCCCTCTTTTAGACCCAAATCCCACTGTCCCTCTTTTTAGGAGACCAGTTTGTGTGGTGTGTATCATATTGCTCCACAGCAATAAAACTCACAGTATGCTGCAGGGAACATGTTACATTATATCCCAATTCCAGATTTCACAGTCCCTGACAGAAAGCTCAGTGGAAACTGACATTCATGGATGTAGAGGTGGAAAAAAATTGATGTAGACAGGGAAAAAGTATAGGCAGTTTCACTTTACGTATTATGCACTTACAGGCTATGTAAAATTAAAAAGGATGTTGACTGCATTGCTCACATGCTGGTCATCAGGGGTAAACTTTGAATTTGAATCCTACCTATTTTCTGCTAGTCTTTAAAGGGATAGTAATACTTTATTTTTACTATCCCCCATAATGTAGATATTTGGAAAATAATTTAATAGCCCCCAGTTTCATCTCTCAAACCTTTATGGTTTGATAGATAACCAAAGTCAAAGTTCCCCCACTCCCTCCCCCTTCCTGATGTCTGCATTGTACTGACTGCAGGGGAAGTCTGTCTTACGACAGGATTGCGGCTCTGCAGCTGAGCCGAGATCGCATTGGTGAAAAATAATTATTTCACTGCAAACCAAGCACATGTAGAAGACCGTTTCAGTGAAATAATTCTTTTTCACTAACGCAATCACGGCTCTGCTGCAGAGCCGCATGATGAAAATCAGACCGGATATCCCTGCAGTCAGTACAACGCTGACTTCAGGGAAGGGGGAGGGAGTGGGGAACTTTGCCTTCGGTTATCTCTCAATCCATAAAGTTTTGAGAGATGAACCTGGGGGCTATTAAATTATTTTGCAAATATCTACAATATGGGGGATGGTAATAATAAAGTATTACTATCCCTTTAAATATATAATATGTTGTACATGTCGCCATGTGTTTATGATTTAATGTAATATTTATAATAGATGAGAGTTGGTACCGTGTTAGCCGTAGAAGTACAGGATGCAAAATTTTTTGTAAAGTTGATACCTTTTATTGGCTAACTAAACATATTTAAAATGCAAGCTTTCAAGACTTCTTAGGTCTCTTCCTCAGGCATTTTATACTACAGATAAATATGAAAACTTCTCTCTTAAATACAAGTACACATTACATTGTTTATAATGGAAATCAGATAAGAACGTTTTGAACAAGGACAGGGAATTTCTGTCACAGTACTTAATTGTGAATTAACTTTTACGACAGTCCCTCTGGAATCATAAATACCTGGACGCAGAGGAAGAATGCTATTTAAATCACATCCTCTACCATTGACTGATCAAGGAATTGGTATCTGGACTAACGTTCTTATCTGATTTCCATTATAAACAATGTAATATGTACTTGTATTTAAGAGAGAAGTTTTCATATTTATCTGTATAACATGCCTGAGGAAGAGACCTAAGAAGTCATGAAAGCTTGCATTTTAAATCTGTTTAGTTAGCCAATAAAGGTATCAACTTTACAAAAAAATGTAATATTTAGACATAGATAATATCTGTTTTGCTGTAGAATTGCAGATTTAAGTCTGCTGTATACAATTTACTTTGGACCAGTAGTCACACACTGTAAAATGACTGGCTAGGGAAAAGTATCACATAATATTATTGCTCCAGAGTAAAAAACTATCTTTTCACAGGTCTCAGCTTATACTCATCATAAACAGAAGTGAAAGAAGAACCGTTCAATACTGTCTTCAAGTGACCTAATAATAAATACTCAAAAATAATTCTTTATTGATATAACATTTATTTGATTAAAAATCTAATTGAACTGAGTAGAGTTATCTACCTTCGTCCTAAAACCGTCACGTCATGTGACATGTGGGCCGTAATGACTCACTATTGATCTAATTATATAGTAGCACTATAATTTTAATCAAATAAATGTTATATCAATAAAGAATTATTTTGTGAGTGTTTATTATTAGGTCACTTTAAGACAGTATTGAATGGGTCTTGTTCTGTTCTTTTCTTGCTTCTTTCACTTCTGTTTATGACTAGGGAAAAGTGTCCCTGGAAATGTTGACTTGTTTATAAGTATGTGAATGGAGGGATATAGTTGACAGTACCTGGAGAACATGAGTAGATGGGCAGCTGTAAACAGTAGTCCCAAGAGAAATACGAGGTAGGTGAGTAACAAGATGTCCCACTTCCTGGGCCATCCGCTCGGGGACAATACAGAGTCCCGGTACAGATTTGTAAATAATAGGGGTAGAAATGTCTATAGACTACTGTGACACAAAATTACGTCTTTGTTGCGCAGCAAAAAAAAAACAAAAACCTGAAAAGCCTCAAGAAAATTGTGCTACAAATCCTGTTTGTCATTAGGAAGTAAGGCCTAGTTCTATCTCAGTTTAGTACTATGTGGAGGCCATTTCCTTGTAGCCCAGGCATCACTATAAATGGCTCAGACTGAGCACTGACGCACAACAATGGCAGTGACATGTTATATTACATGATACTCACTGCCCATGCAGCCACACTAGACTTCAGAAAAAAATACTGTATTCTGCTCATGGCAGTTCCCCCAAATGCCAGAATAAAACTGTGGTCACCTTTGAGGAGCTCAAGAAGGAACAGGAACATTTGGGAGTGTAAGAGAAAACATGAATGAAGTGATTAAGCACTCGGACAAGAACATGAGGTAGACATTTATGATGTGAGGGAATTCAGCAACTCAGTAGTAGGGGGCAGTGCAGAGCTTAGGCAAAATATTTAGGGGAGTGTGAAAAGTACAGAAAAGGGGGAGATTGCATGGGATCTAGGGCAAGAGAAGAGCTGGAGGTCAGAAAGAATAAGAATGTACAGTGAGTAATCCACTGGGCAAACTGAGCTTTGAGTTTATGGAGAACCAGAATGGATGATATAAGTGAGAGTTGGGCAACAGGCACACAACAAGAGTGACAGTGTCTAGAGATAAACCGTAATGGGGTGAAGAGTGAGAAACCAAGGGTGGGAACATTACTATGAATTGACGACTCAGTTTCCTAGACACCATGTTTAGGCAGATAGGCTGCTGGGGGGAAGAAGTGGTAAAACTAAAAGGGAACACTTGTAATGAAAACACCATTACCATTCACCACTGAGGAGTTGCATAATTACAAGCTGGTAATAAGTCCTAGGGCATTAAACACTGGGGCTTTAGCACAAAAAAAACACAGTACCATGCAATGCTCCTGTTTATAGGAATACATGTATTCTTAATTTGTTTAACAGAAGGACATACCTCAGTAGCGGTTTTCTTTATACAACACTGCAGTGTGTGTATGTTTTAAACATTTAAAATTAAAGTGACAATATATTCCTTAGTGTCCTTAAGTGCCATTAATGTTGCTGCCTGTTGGTGAGTGCGTTAACCTATTACGCCTTTGTCCAATACCTTTCTCTTGTTATTTTCAGCATTGGAGAGAACATAAAGCTGTTAGTGGACCGACCAGATGGGACCTATTGTTTCCGGTTACACAATGATCGTGTATATTATGTTAGGTGAGATTACACGGGTTGGTGGGAACAGCTACCCATTTCTCTCCACAATAAATTGTTATTATTTTAAAATCTCTGCATACATTTTATGAGTAGAGAACTATCTTGGTATTGTTACAGTTTTGGTCTGGTTGTAGCTTTGAGAGTAATGTTTGTTTGATTATTCTGGTCCTCCTGCATTGGTTATAACAGGAAGCAACACAAGGACCAACTTGGGAATGAAAATTCTGTCTGTCTTATAGTGAGAAGATCTTGAAGCTGGCAACCAATATTGCTCGGGACAAGCTAGTATCACTGGGGACCTGCTTTGGAAAGTTTACAAAAACCCAAAAGTTTCGTCTTCATGTTACAGCCCTGGATTTTCTGGCACCATATGCAAAGGTGAGAATTGTTCCTACATTGACTTGTTTTCATATTGAGATTCCATCTTATGCCCCTTCCACATGGGCAACCTTGGATCTCTCACCCTTGACGAAAGATAACATGCTGGACTGTGGTGACTATCACTTCATCGGATCACACCAGTGTCCAGTATGCTGCAACCTTATATGCATTCTCTCAGGAGTTCAGTAAATTTGCAGAAAGCAAAGTCTGCATGCCCATCAGGAGACCTTACAAATGAGATGTGATGGAGGTTGTGATACTTATCACATCCTCCAATGAAGGTGATCCATTACCAGCCAGTAATATTGGCTGGAGCTGACATGGACCTGACACTGTCCCTCCTGCATTCCCTTTGGGGGGTGTAATGCAGGAGCATGGTCAGTGAAGACACATGCATGATGGCATTGCCACTGGGGGCTGTAATACTTGTCACCCTAGTGTAAACGGCCTTTTACAGAAATATTGTCTCTCTCTGTGTATTGTCTTTGTTTACAGTGTAAATATCGAGGGAGATGCATGCATCTTTCACATATACTGACACTAGCAATTCTGTAACATTTGCTGGCTGACAAGGCATAATAAAATGATTTTAAAATTGTCATACAAGGTGATAATAACTATATATAGATAGAGGTAAAAGTCTTGCCATATGAATACCCTGTAATGACATTATTATACTGGCATGTTGCAGACACTTTTCAGATCTCGATATAGAACGAACACCTTAGAGCAGGGGCGCCCACATTCAGTCCTCAAAGGTGACCAGTAGGCCAGGATGTAAGTATTTCCCTGATTCAGCACAGATGAGTTAATCGATGGCAGGCAAATCCTTACATCCTGACCTGTTGGTGGGCTTTGAGGACACCCCTGCCTTAGAATAACCCCACACGTACTTTTCCTCTGTGTCCAATCCACTGGGTTTGGGCTCTGCCCTCAAGCTGGTAGGACCAATTCAGAATCTTTAAATGTTGCTGACTTCCTCCCCAATTTAGTTATTTGTTCCTACCAAGCTGGAGGACAGAGGGAAACTACTTCTCTCCTCCACATCATTTATTATTTTTTCTTATTTTATGTGGCTGGCCTTACCGCAGTCACATTGGTCAATCGGATTCCCGTTGCACAGCCTCCCAGATCACTGTGAGTCTGCCACCCTCCTCTCTGTACGTCTGGACAGTCGCTTGAAGCGAAATGCCCAGCGTTGCCTCTGTTTCCTGAAGCGAGTGCTCTGCATTGTGAAACTGTAAGTAGGAACCGGATGTACGCCGTGTGCTCCACCACTGACACGCAGATGGCATCCAGGAAGCGGTACAGCAGCTATAAAACTGGAGCAGAGAGACAGAGGTATCCCCTATTGTAAGTCATGTTTGCTTTATTCTTGTGCTTAATGTGTAGTTATTATATATAGAGCTTGTGTTTCTTATGTTGTGGGCTCAGTTGCTACTTCTTTTGATATGTGCAAAGAACAAAAACCTTGTAAAGCTAAACCTGCTGAGGATTGGAAAGATAATAAGCTTACCCCAAAATCTAAATCATGTCTGGGATGTGACCAACAACTGCCTGCAGATGATCCCTCTAAATTGTGCGCAGATTGCCTTAAGAGAGCTGCAACTAGTGATGTTCCAGCCCAGTTTCAAGATTTTATTACCTGGATGAGAAGCTCTACGCAAGAGACCTTCTCATCCATGCAGGAAGCTGCCGGAAAACGCCCACAGCATTGACCCTGATGAAGGACCTTCCAGGTTTCATGAGGAGGAAGATGAGTGCTTCATAGACATAGAATCAGGGGCGTCCTCATCAGACGAGGGTGAAATAACCAATGATACTGGTAGTTTTCCCTTAGATATAGTGGATAATCTCGTTAAATCCATGCAGAAGTCACTTGGCTTTTCTGAAGTGCAAAAAGATCTGAATATCACTGACTCCGCATTTGTAGCCTGCCCTCAGATACCTGTACATTCTTCCATTCAGGAAATCATCTGAAGGGAATAGAAGCAGTGTAACAAGCGCAATTCACTTCCTCATCGGTTCCATCACATGTACCCTTTCGCTGACTAAGATATTCTGACTTGGCATACCCCTCCTAAAGTAGACACGGCTATAGCTCCAACATCCAGTAGCTTACTGGAAGGACGGCTCAACTCTGCGTGACCCCATGGATAAAAGAGAGGATGGGGCACTGAAGAAACCATTTTACACTCTTGGCCAGAATTTAAAGACTGCAACTGCAATGGCCTCAGTGTTTTGCACATTTGGATCACTGAGCTAGAAGAAAAAATTGATTCTTTGGTTTCCAGAAGTAGACACCTGAAATATTTAGGCATCTTCAAAGACGCTATAAATTATTCATGTGATGCCTCACTTGACAACATCAGACTACTAGTGAAAGCATCAGCCTTGTCCATTACATCCTGGCGAGCATTATGGATTAAATTCTGTGAAGCAGATCCATCATCCAAAAACGGGCTAGTCTCCCTGCCCTTCGCTGGTTCAAAGCTATTTGGGGACCAGCTTGAAGAGATTATTAAAAGATCTTCTGGAGGAAAAAGCCCTTTCTTCAACGAAAAAAGCCCAGGAGTCCTACTGCCATATCTGGACAATATCACAGGCAGTCCTTTCGGGAGGCTGACGGTACCGACCAGGTAGAAGCTTTGACCATAAGAGAAGAGGTGCAAGTCAAGGCCAGAGATCTGGAGATCTAAAGGATTTCCAGTGAAAGGGCCAGTTCCAGCAATGAAGACAGTGCTACCCCTTCCTCTCCTCCAGCAGGGGGCAGACTGGGGGAGTTCCAGCAAACCTGAGGTCATCTACACCAAGATACAGTGAGGGAAAAAAATATTTGATCCCCTGCTGATTTTGTACGTTTGCCCACTGACAAAGAAATGATCAGTCTATAATTTTAATGGTAGGTTTACTTGAACAGTGAGAGACAGACTAACAAAGAAAATCCTGAAAAACCCATTTCAAAAAAGTTTATAAATTGACTTGCATTTTACGGAGTAAAATAAGTATTTGACTCCCTATCAGTCAGCAAGATTTCTGACTCCCAGGTGTCTTTTATACTGGTAACAAGCTGAGATTGGGATCACTCTCTTATAGGGAGTGCTTCTAATCTCAGTTTGTTACCTGTATAAAAGACACCTGTCCACAGAAGCAATCAATCCGATTCCAAACTCTCCACCATGGCCAAGACCAAAGAGCTGTCCAGGGATGTCTAGGACAAGATTGTAGACACTACACAAGGCTGGAATGGGCTACAAGACCATCGCCAAGCATCTTGGTGAGAAGGTGACCACAGTTAATGAGATTATTCGCAAATGGAAGAAACACAAAATAACTGTCAATCTCCCTCGATCTGGGGCTCCATGCAAGATCTCACCTCGTGGAGTTTCAATGATCATGAGAATGGTGAGGAATCTGTCCAGAACTACATGGGAGGATCTTGTCAATGATGTCAAGGCAGCTGGGACCATAGTCACCAAGCAAACAATTGGTAACACTACGCCGTGAAGGACTGAAATCCTGCAGCACCCGCAAGGTCCCCCTGCTCAAGAAAGCACATGTACAGGCCCGTCTGAAATTTTCCAATGAACATCTGAATGATTCAGAGGAGAACTGGGTGAAAGTGTTGTGGTCAGATGAGACCAAAATCGAGCTCTTTGACATTAACTCAACTTGCAGTGTTTGGAGGAGGAGTGAACCCCAAGAACACCATCCCCACCGTCAAACATGGAGGTGGACACATTATGCTTTGGGGGTGTTTTTGTGCTAAGGGGACATGACAACTTCACCGCATCAAAGGGACGATGGACGGGGCCATGTACCGTCAAATCTTGGGTGAGAACCTCCTTCCCTCAGCCAGCATGACAATGACCCAAAACACACGGCCAAGGCAGCAAAGGAATGGCTCAAGAAGGAGCACATTATGGTCCTGGAGTGGCCTAGCCAGTCTTCCAGACCTTAATCCCATAGAAAATCTGTGGAAGGAGCTGAAGGTTTGAACTGCCAAACGTCAGCCTCGAAATCTTAATGACTTGGAGATGATCTGTAAAGAGGAGTGGGACAAAATCCCTCCTGAGATGTGTGCAAACCTGGTGGCCAACTGCAAGAAATGTTTGACCTCTGTGATTGCCGACAAGGGTTTTTCCACCAAGTACTAAGTCATGTTTTGCAAAGGGGTCAAATACTTATTTCACTCAGTAAAATGCAAATCAATTTATAACTTTTTTGAAATGCGTTTTTCAGGATTTGTTGGTTGTTATTCTGTCTCTTACTGATCAAATAAATCTACCATTAAAATTATAGACTGATCATTTCTTTGTCAGTGGGCAAATGTACAAAATCTGCAGGGGATCAAATAATTTTTTCCCTCACTGTACCTGGGTGCTGGATATCATTCCAAGGGGATATGCACTGAAATTTCGAACTGTCCCAGTGACTTACAGTTTCATAAAATCAGTCATCAGATGAGAAGGTCAGTAACTGGCATATGGAACAACAATGTGATAGAGGAAGTCCCTTTACACCAGAGGTTCAAGGGCTTCTACTCCACACTCTTTCCTATTATGAAACCTTCCGGAGAGTTACGCCTCATTCTGGACCTCAAAAGATTGAACACCTTCCTGACAAACAGGTGCTTCAAGATGGAAACTGTCTCCTCAACATTGCAGCTAATCCCTTCACAAGCATACCTTTCCAGAATGGATCTACATGATGCATACCATCACTTCCTTATCAGACAGTCGCTGAAATTACCTCCAATTCCATATCCTGGGAACTCCTTAGCAATACAGGGTACTGCCATTTGGCTTGGCATCGGCTCTGAGGATCTTAACCAAGGTATTGGTGGTGGCCATGGCGGAATTGAGACAACTGCATCAAGTTCGGGGCAACCCCTTACCTGGACGACATTCTAATAGTAGGCTCTTCCAGACAACAATCAGCATGCAGCACCCTGATTTGTAAATCATTTCTGACCAACCTGGGTTGGGTGATAAATCTGGAGAAGAGCTTTCTAGTCCCTTCCCAGTCCCTAACATTTTTAGGGATAGAATTCAACACCTCCAAAGGAGTTGCTACTCTGTCGCAGAACAGACAGAGTCGCATCATACAAGCTGTGTCAAGGTTCTTGCTAAAGAGAATACAACCTCTGAAAAGCTTCCAGAGATTCCTAGGTCATCTTTCTTCCTCGTTCCAGATTCTCCCCTGGGCAAAGGACCATGCCAGACAAACCCAAGGAAATTTCCTGATGTACTACAAACAGAATCCTCACAATCCCACCTTAAGGATTCCAGTGTTCAGAACCACGACACAGGAATTAGTCTGGTGGATGAAAACCACAGCACTTGGCAAAAGGAAGACACCTGGTGGAACCAGAATGGTTAATCATTCATACGAATGCCAGCAATTGAGACTGGGGAGGCATTTGGGAGCAAAACTCAGTCCAGGGCAGCTGGTCCAGCCAGGAGTCTCTGTTCCATATAAACATGAAAGAGCTTCTTGCAGTCTGGAAAACACTCACCCACTTCAGCATTACCCTGCAGCAGCAAGTGGTTCTGATATGATTAGACAATGTGTCTGCTGTCCAATATCTCCTGAATCAAGGGGGAACCAAGAGCAGGCAGGTAAACATTCTGGCCCTGAATATTCTTCACTGGGCAGAAAAAAATCTTCAAAATCTATCGGCATCCTTAATTGCCAACCGGACTTTAACTTTTAACGAGATCTTCAAGCTTGTGGTGCAGTTTCTGGGAAAACAGTGGATCTCATGGCAACAGCAAACCGGAAATGCCGCACCTACATATCCCATTGGAGGGAACCTCAAGCCTTGGCACAAGATGCTCTGAAACTATTGTGGGACTTCCCCCTAGCATATGTCTTTCTCCCTCTACCCCTCATACAGAGGTGATACACAAGATCAAAAAAGACCAAGCAGAATTGATTCTCATCACCCCAGATTGGCTGAGTAAGGCATGGTACACAGACATGCTTCAACTATCAGTGAAAACACCAATACTTCTACCATGCGTAAAGGACCTCCTCACTCATGGACCCATAGAGCATCCAAATACAGACTCCTTCAAGCTCAAGGCCTGGAGGCTGATTGGGAATCTCTGAGGGAACAAGGAACATATGAGGACATTAGATACAATATTGCAGGGTAGAAAACCTTCTACCACAAAAATCTATTATTGTGTGTGGGCTACCTTTTACAAATGGTGCATTACTAATAACCTTGTCTGCACCTCTATTTCTCCCTCACAAATTCTGGATTCTTTACAAGCAGGGTTCAACTCTCGGCTGTCTCTGCAGTATTGACTACCCCACTGGCAGAAAACTATCTTGTCAAACGCTATCTTGCCTCTATTTCCAAAATAAAACAAACTATTCATGACATCATTCCACCCTGGGAGTTGAACATTGTCCTACAACAATTAGCATCTCATCAATATTTTGAACCCTTGGGAATCTGTCTGTGTGAAGCGTCTCGCACTCAATGTAGTATTTCTCACAGCCATTACATCTGCAAAACGGGTCAGTGAGTTACAGGCTCTGGTCTCGGTTCCACCCTTTCTAGTTTTTCATCAGGACAAGGTGGTCCTGAGACCTAAGTTAGCATTCCGCTCTAAAGTAGTTTCACAGTTTAATCAAAACCAAGAAATTGTTTTACCATCTTTCTTGCCAAACCCTTCCCATGAGCTTGAGAAGAGACTTAATAATCTAGATCTTATCCGCTGTCTCAGAATCGTGACAGATCTCAACTATTCCGCAAAACTAATATCTTATTCGTTCACTTTTGCAGCAAGTTCAAAGGTACCTCAGCTTCCAAACCATCCATTTCCAGATGGATTTGAAATTGTATACATCTGGCATATGATTCAGCAAACATTCAACCTCTAGATGGTATAAAAGCTTATTCTACCAGAGCCATGGCTACATCATGGGCACATAAAGCTGCAGTAACCTCGGATGAAATTTGCTGTGCTGCAACTTGGGCCTCCGTCTCTGCCTTTATTAAACATTATAGACTGGATGTCCAGGCATCCGAGGATGCCAAGTTTGGACGGAAGGTGCTGGAAGCAGCCATTCCATTATAAGTCTGAATCAGCCCTTCCCTATCCTCTGGGTACTGCTTTGGTAAGTCCTACAGTATAGGTCATGGATTGGACACAGAGAAAAATGTGAAATTTACTCACTGATATTTTTTTTTTTTTCCTCTCTGTCCTTCCACGGCAACCCTCCCTATACAGTATTGTATAGTTTCCTGAAATGCCAACATGTTGCCTGTATTGTGCATCACTGTTATTTGCTATCTCTAACCTTTTATGTCTTGTAGCTTGGACAACTGTATAACTAAATGGGGGAGGAAGTTAGCAGCATTTAAAGATTTTGAATTGGTCCTACCAGCTGGAGGGTGGAGACAAAACCCACAGTATATGCCGTGGAAGGACACAGAGGAAAAACAAATATCGGTGATTAAATTTCACCTTTTCTATGGCTAGAAAATCCTACCGTGCTCCTATGAATTTTGTCCTCATGCCTTGGTTCAATAGATAACCTCTTGTCCTAGTCCCGAATGATTCATACATGGATGCAGGCTTGACAACTGCTAGCAGGACCATAGATCCTCAGACTGTGTACTCAGCACATGATATAATCTTAAGTAGGCTCATGTACTCTGCTGCTTCAAGTCAGAGAAAAAAAATTCCTATGAACTGTCATGTCCTCCTCCATGGATATGACACAGAGGACAGGTTGGAGTTCATCTGTTGAAGAAAGCCGTAATGGAAAATTTCTTATGGGCCATCAGAATTTTCTCACCATAGTAAGGTAAGCATGAGTGCTATTATTTGTAGGTATAAGGTGTTACTGTTAAGGACGTAACAATCTGCGTCCTCAGCAGATACCCTAAAACTGATCCAGTAGTGAAGGGCTTGCTATTAGGGACTGAGACTAACCTTGTCAGAAGTCTTTAATCCCTGGTAGCATGAACATGGTGAAATAATTTGAGACAGGCAAGCTACTGGATCACTGTTTGTTTGTTTTTTTAACTCCTCAGTATAGCCTCACTATGTAGAGGGGGTAACCTCCATCACTCAGAGTTAATGGTGTGCATGTTGGGTGAGCACTAGAATAAAAATAAGGGTGAGGAGAGGGTTAAAGAGCCATCTATCTATCACACACACACATGCGTGATTAAAATCACAGATTGTGGTAGACATGGCTTTGTGCTTCTGACATCCCCCTACAGTATAAACATACAGAATGTGAGAGGCTTCTGAGAATGAACAGCACAATGGCCTGTTCTACGGCTAGTCACCACCCAGAAGCATCACGCTTTTGCTCTCCAGTGCCGTTACAAAGGAGAAATTTCCACATACATATTAGACTAATCCCGCTCAAAAGGGAGGTACAGTTCCAAAATGACGGGCAAGTCCCCCCCCCACCCCCCCCAAGAGTGAAGGGTAATCCAGACATGGATCCCTTGCTCTCAGTGCCTAGGGAATACAGCTGCACCCTCCTGATGAGGACCCAACTAGGCTGAAACATACATCAGGGGTTAGCTAGGCTGAAACATACGTCAGGGGTTAGCTGGTGTTCCTGTGCAGGGGAGACTTGCCTGTCATTTTGGAACTGGACCGCCCTTTTGGGCGGGATTAGTCTAATATGTATGTGGAAATTTCTCCTCTTAATGGCACTAGAGACCTAAAATGTTATGCTTCTGGGCGGTGACTAGCTGTAGAACAGGCCATTGTGCTGTTGTTCATTCCCAGAAACCTCTCAAATTCTCTATGTTTATCCCCTGTAGTATGTCATTTGATACAATGAGGTAACATATTTCTTGGGTAGGAAGTAGTTACCGAGCATAGTGGGAATTTCCATGTTTTTCAAAAATATCAGTATCTTTGAAAAAAAATAATCCTTATTTTTCATATATGGGCACCTTCTGTAAATATTTGTGCACACCAGCCTAAGATAAGATGGGTGTGTGGTTTTTTTTTTTGTTTTGTTTTTTTTGTTTTTTTCTTTCTAAATTGTTATGCCTTGATTACCTTTTCTTCATGCTTGTTTGTGTTGGTTACAACCATTTTAGGGCAGTCATTTCATATCTGCAAAAAAGAAAATAGAACCAACATATCATATGTGTTGTTTTGTGGCCCTGGCAACCTTCTACAGTATGTCAATTCATACTAATGGGGTACCATTTTTTCCAGGCTGGCAATAGGTACTGATTACACTGGATCAAGCTTATTGGATCTTGACCCTAAAAACCAGGGTACCAATCAGTCTCAATGCCGAATGGGCTGTAGCCCATATTTTTTGAGACGATTTGTTTGTGTCCACCCTTTCGGTGTTGAATTGCTGTGGGATTTCTGGTCAATTGGGGTGTTCCATGTTATGGGGATTTTTGATAGTTGTGATGTTCTTGTGCCATTTTGGCAACAGGGGGTGTATGTTATTTTTCCCATATTACTACTATTAGATTATTATTTTATTTTTTTGATGAGTTAATAAATCTATTGATTGATCCCCTCATTTGGTACAGGGACTATTCTGTATATTACCACTATTCAATATCAGTGCATATCTAAATTATAGTCAGTTGATATTTTTCCACTGTTAGAGGATTGTATCTTCATTCGGGTTGGAGATGTGGCTCGTGTGGTCCATTTTTCTGTGTCCCGGCGCCGTGGGGATTAAGGTTGCGAGTTGATGACCCAAGCCATAGATCCAAGGTGGGAGGATTTCTGCCTTTGGATTGAGTGATTGCCTTGTAATAGATTTATAGTGTCCAATTAGGATTGTGGTGTTTATTTTTAATCAAGCCTTAACATTTGGTGCACTGAGACTATGATTAAGTGCTATTCAGAGCGAGACATGTTCCGGGCAATCATCTGCTAAGTGCACTTACGTCTGGCTCCCTTTGTATTTGGATCTACATGCAGTTTTTAATGTGTCAATAGAGAATAAAGAAGTTTAATTATACAGCTGGCCTGAGGTATGTGGTGTTTCTTCTGGTTTTAGATTTCACAGAGTGATATATGCGATCCAGTACTGGGAGTGCTTCCGACACCTTCTTTGTGTCAAGGCATAATGAAGAGCAGAAGTAAATACATAGTTTATTTGTATGTCTCTCAATCAGAATAACAAAGATACACATTTTGTGCACAATTTTCAAATATCTACATCGGAAACTGTTTACTTTGTCAGAGTCATTATAGAAAATACAGGGCTCACCTAAGTGCTATGGTACCCTCGCTGAGAACCATTTTATTGTTGGCATTTCTAAAAATCCTTGAGTGCCAGAGCAGTGGGCAATGCATTGGGTTATAATACATTTCCCACCTTTTATGAAATCAAGGTGTTATTCTGTTCAGTACTTTGTTTTTCCCGCTTGTGTCCCACCGTAAACATCTTCTTTAAAAGATACTGTGCCTATTTAATAATACAGCCTAATCAGATGATGCTGTTTGATAAAGAGGTTGATGTACTAAGAAGAACTAAATCAATTTCTATCTCTCAAACCTTTACAGTTTGAGAGAGATTTGTATGTAAAGTTCCTCCCTCCCGACGTCGGCGTCTAGCTGTGACAGCAGGAGATCCCGGGCCTGGGACCAGCCCTCTGCTCTTCAGCAGAGCCGAAATCGCGTTATTTGAAAAATAATTATTTAATTGGAATGGTCTACAAAGTGTGCCTGGTTTACAAGCACACTTTGTAGACCGTTCCAATGAAGTAGTTATTTTTAAATAACACGATTTTGGCTCTGCTAAAGAGCCTCCTCGAGTTGACATCAGGAAAAGGGAAACTTTACAGGCGAATATCTCCCAAACCATAGTGGTTAGGATTTGTGCCACATAATTTTTTTTTTTTTTAACCTCTACAAAACCAGAATGCTTTGCTTTTTTTATGGGACATTACTGTCCCTTTTAAATGGGGCTTCTAACTTCCTGAATGCTAGTGAGGTCTCCAGCGTGTTCCTTGGTGATGCATTGGAGCCTCTCACACTCAAGAGGTTAAAAGCCCCATTAAATATAAATGAATGGAGATGTTGTATTTGTTCCTTTATATTCGTCTCCCTGTGAGTAACACTAGCTTTGTAAATAAGGATTACCATGTTGGTGCTCAGTGTGTGTTATTACAGCAGCCACAGAGGCATTTGTGTCAGTAAGATTCACCTTTTCATTGTAACTGTGCACACCCTGAAATTCTTACCGATACCTCCAAGTGACAGGCGACTTTTTGTATTACAGTACAAGGTGTGGGTGAAACCAGGAGCTGAGCAGTCCTTCCTTTATGGGAACCATGTGTTGAAATCTGGCCTGGGTCGTATCACTGAGAACACTGCTCAATACCAAGGGGTTGTGGTGTACTCTATGGCTGATGTTCCTCTAGTGAGTACCTTATTATTATGATTTTTATTATTATTTACAGAACTTGTTTTGTAAGCCGTGGATGCTTCAAACTTATCTCTCACTTTCTTTGTCCCTGTAATAAGATGGTGTATACTTAATACTAGCTGAAATTCTAGCAAACACCTATTTTCTTACCTGTCTTTTGATGATTTCACTTCTCCAGTCTGCCTGGTACAGGATCTAATTGTTACTTTGCATACAGTACCAGACAAAGGGGCTGACATCACCAAAAGGGGAGTGGACATTGAATATCTGCAAACTAAGCATTTGTTTGCAGATTTTACTGCAGATTTAATAATTGTAATGTTTAAGATTGTGTAAAGCTGGGTCCATGGAGACCGGTTCCTGTGTATAAAATTGGAGTGATGCAAACAAACTGCACAATACAGAATAAGTATATTTCTAAAATTGCCATTGGTTTAAAAACTTTTTTTTTTTTTTGTTTTGTTTCTCAAGTGCATTGCCTCGCAAATCTTTGGAGACCTGTTTTACCATTCATGTGGTTAAGAGCCCCATTTAAATTGATTTAAAATGTTTTTGATCCCTATGGGAAAGTTGGTTTGCTCAAGAACTGTACCTCTACACTTTTATACAAATGGGCCTTTTAAACTGCTGAGAAGGGCAGGCCCTGTGGGTCACATCTTTAACCCTTTGAGTGCCAGAGGGGTACACAACGCATTGCAGAGCAATGCATTGCATACGCCTATTGCACTCAAAGGATTTAAAAAAAAAAAAAAAACAAAAAAAAAAAAAAAACTAAGGAGGTACATGTTGGACTTCTGCTTGAAGTGACTCCACTTGCCAGAGGTCTCACAAACTGATTGCCAAGTACCAAGCACACTTACTAAACTACTAGAAGTTGCAGTGGTTTCTTTTATGCATTATCTTCCTCCTGGAAGTGAATATTTTCGGTAGCACGTGCCTCATTCTTTGTACCGCTTTCTTCACAGGGGTTTGGAGTGGCTGCAAAATCAACTCAGGAGTGCAGGAAACTAGACCCAATGGCAATTGTGGTTTTCCACCAGGCAGATATTGGGGAGTACATCAGACATGAGGACACGCTAACGTAAACTACAAAGCTGTTACATGACACCGCCCTTCTTTTGAGTATCATTCTTCTTTGGACTAAATTCCATGCTGAGCAGCCACAGAACACAACCTGAGGAGGTGGGCAGTATGTCTACACAATCCTTTTAGAGCAGTGCCCATGAAACATCACCACTCTGCCTGCTTACTCAGGATTGACACAAGTTCTGTTTTATGAACTGTTTGTTTTTATACATGCCAATCTGAAGTCATTAAAATCTGATAGATTGAAACTGTGGCTTTGATACCAGCAATCCTTGTAGTATCTAGCATGTTAATCTCTCTATTGTGCTGCAACGGTGTTCATTTACTCATCCTTAAGTGACATAAGACACAACTGGATTACTTAAAACTGATTTTAAAAACCTTCTCAGAATAAGGATGACGTGCAATCAACTTGAATCAGAGAGTAGGAATGTGATTAGTTTATTCATAAGGAAACATTACATTTTTTAATAAACACACTAATGAAAAAAGTGGAGTAATTTTACAGCACACCAACTGCACCATAGTTAGGCTTCCCATTGTTTTAAATTGAGCTTTTCACATAGACAACTCGAGTTGTCCAACACAGTGCTTTGGATTCCAAGAGTTAAACAATGTAAATCAATGGGAACTATTTTGTTGTCTTTGGTGCAGTTGATTTGCCCCAGTTTACTTTATATGTGTCACAGTATAAAAACCTTTTCCATATTTAAAAAAAAAAAAAAAAAATCTCTTAAGTTTCAGTGTAAGTAGTGACATGGGCTTTGTAAATATTCAATATTAGCCCCATTGTTGGCTCAGCTGCTCGTTCTGTGTTAAGCAGGACTTGCACAAGGACTGTGAATGAGTATTGTTTGGTTGTCAGAGGTGGGCATCTTTGGTGACCTAATAGGTATTTGGCAAGGAAAGGTTCTGACTATAATTTTTAAAAGGAGTGTATTTAAAGTCCTTCCTGTGTACTCTTTAGCACAATGGCTTCTGTGTTCCTGTTGTTGTTCTGACGTGGAAGAGGCGTTTCAGAAAGTAGAGCTGCAGGACCCCCGAGGCCACGATGAGCAGACTTTGGCAGGCAGACCACCAGTTCACGTAGTTGTAGTTGGACACAAGAATGTAATAATCGGAGCCTTTCCTCATTCGGGCAAAGGTGTAATATCTCCACATGTGCAGCACACGGCCCTGTACAATCTGGGCACTTGTCTGGGTAGAAAAAGAATCATTAGGAAGGCAGATTGAGAGATTAAATTATACAAAGACACAGGCCAGATCAATCAGTTGACAATCGCTGGAGCTGACAGAAAATATCTAATGGAAGTATGATTACAGAATTAGAGCATGACCACTACCACCAGTGTGGCAGGGAGGACAGTACTGAACAGGAACACAGTTTAAGAACAATTAAAGTGAAAAAATGACCACCTTAATTATACATGTCTTCAATGTCTCATCTCACCCCCTACAAGACCTAAAACTGCCAGGGGCAGCCTCATTACAATTGGCTGTGCAGGTGTGTTTGAACAGAACTCCAGGGGCTCGATTCTATTACTTGCGTTAAATCCGGCATTAGATTAAAAACAAGTAATGTGTATTTTGCAAATGTGTATTACACTGGTATTCTATTGCAGAAACACGGTAAAACAAAACTGGCGAAGACAGCACATTTCTACGAACTAACAAAATTGGCGCTGTCTGCTTTTATTCAACTACCGCCTAAAAAAGGTGCAAAATGTCAATCCAAGGAAATAGGCCAAGGCAATATGTTTGACAACAAAAAGATCAAGTTTAGCATTAGATGTATTCCCCACATTATCAAAATACGACAGTGGCCCCCTTTGACATATTAACCCCCCCCTTGAAATTCGAGTTATAGTGCTTACTTTCACCGTTTTAATCCGACAAATATTGTTCACATTTGACATTTTAACTAACCCCCCTTTAACATTAGACTTCTGGACTCCCAATGAATTTCTCCATTTAAATTCTACATTGTTCTTCACCAATTTTTTTCAATATGCCCTTGTTGTATTTGCATTGCATGATTAACCCTATAAGTACCAAGAGATAGCAACACATTGCAATGTGTTTGCTACCCCGTGGGTTAATAGGCAAGGTATGTGGCTGCATACCTTGCCTGTATATGTGTATTTTTTAATTAAATTTTAATTGTATGTCATATAAATAGTTCAGACCTCAAGGGCGGTATCAGGACCTCTCCTTGCATTGATCACCTATACAGAAGGATAGGTGAATAATGTAGGCGACAATTGCCGGCATTTTCACTAAAGCCCATATAACAAATGTGTAACATATGTTATATGGGTCTTCTTGTAATGCATATTTATTTAAAAAATATCATTCAGACCTCGAGGGGGCATCAGGATCCCTCCTGACACCCCCTTAGGATGGATAACCTATCCATTAGGATAAGCTATCCATGCATGCGACCATTGACTGTTTTTAAATAAAGTGCATATAACCTATGTCACCCGGTTGACTGATTCATTGATGAAAGCGCAGCTCTGTGCTTTCTAAGAATGACCCAGTGACAGGGTTCATTCATTCAAGGCAGCACTTATACTGGAAGCAGCTTAAACAGCTGCTCCAGTACTAAAGAAGGCAGAAAATGCCTTTGGGGTCACCCCATGGATCATCTGTCCTTTTGGGTAGATGATCCATGATAGGTGGGATATCAGGAGAGGTCCTGTTGTCCCCCTTGAGGTCTGAAAATCATATTCATTTATAAAAAGCACATATAACCTATGTTAAACATAGGTTACATGCTCTTTATTTAAAAAGTCGCCACTTGGATCATCTATCCTTCTGGATAGATGAGCCATGTTAAGGGGTGTCAGGAGGGGTCCTGGTGCCCCCCTTGAGGTCTGAAAGTCATGTTTATTTATAAAAAGCACATATAACCTATCTTAAACATAGTTTATATGCAATTTATTTAAAAAAAAGGCAATGGTCGTCTGCATGAATAACCTATCCTGAGGGATAGGTTATCCATGCTAGGGGGGGTATCAGGAGGGGTCCTGATGCCCCCTGCAGGTCTGAATTATATTTTTTAACCCCTTAACGGTCATAGTACGTCATGGGTCGATCTGAGTTAACGACCCATGATGCACTATGACAGTCATAGAATTCCGGGCTCCCCCTGCGGCTGCTTGCCGTTTGGGGAGTCCGGAACAGGAAACTGGGGAAAAAAAAAAATACTCTGTGGTCCTTAACTGACCGTGCCGATCGGCCGATCGTTAAGGGGTTAAATAAAATATACATTATAAGGAAGCCCATATAACATATGTTATATGGGATTTAGTGAAAATGCCGGCAATTGTTGCCTGCATTGATCACCTATCCTTCTGGATAGATGATCAATGCTAGGGACTGTTAGGAGGGGTATGCAGCCGCATAACTTGCCTGTTAACCCTATGAGTACCAGTGGGGTAGCAAACACATTGCAATGTGTTGTTACCTCTCTGGTACTCATGGGGTTAATCATGCAATACAAATATGAGGACATGTTGAAAAAAATTGTAGAAGAACAATGTCTAATTTAAATGGAGAAAGAAAGTCACTGGACATTATACGTCAAATTTTAAAGGGAGGGGGGTTAAAATGTTGAATGTGAACAATATTAGTTGAATTAAAACGGTGAAAGTAAGCACTATAATTCGAATTGCGAAGGGGGACAATAGGATACTAAAACCTGACTTAAAAAAAAAACAAAAAACACCCCCCCCCGCCTGTGTGTGTTTTTTTTTTTTTTTTTCCTGCCAGAGCAAGAAATAGTAGAATTCAATTAGTAAAATACCTTGCTTTAATGCATATTTAGCTTATTTTTGTATCGTATTGCAGTCAAACAGGTAATTAGATTCCATCACTCTCCATATTAGCATCGTTTCCACAACTGTCCAAGGGAAGCATCTCAGTCAGGGTACATTCCCTCTTAGGATTGTGGAGCTAACTTGTACCTCAATAGTTGCCAGGGTGTCATTCAGCTTCTGTTTGTGGTCCTCAATGTGTTCCGGCCCATCTCCATCATAAAATACCCCAAAATTCAGGTAAACCTGTACTGTGCCAAAGGTATTCTGCCAGTTATTTAGGCACAGTTGATAGAACCCTAAAGACAAGCAGAGAAATGATTGACTGAGGCCTGTTTGTGTTACACAGGAAAAGACTTTCTGGTGTACCCTCCAAATAAGTGTTCAAAAGAAAACTGGACTAATTCTGGGCAAACCAACTGCATCACATAGGGCAAATCTCCCATTGATTTTAAAAGGGTTTCTAACTCTTGAATGCTATAGAGCTCTCTAAAGCATTGTTTCGTAATGCTTTGCAGAAAGACATATTCAAGGGGTTAAAAAGCCCCATTTAGATCAATGGGAATGTTGTTACCTATGATGCAGTTGGTTTGACCCAGTATTAATCTAGTTTTGTTTTGAATATGAATACCTAGACCCATTTCTCAGGAACCTGATCTGATGGTTTTATTTATTTCCCGCTCTCTTTTGCTAATAAAATAAAATATAGTCTCTCTAGTTGCTCCAGAGCTAAAAATGTGCCCATTGCGCACACTAATTATTTTGGGCTGTATGGCAATACAGGTGTCTGTACACTAAGGGCCTGAATGACCCCAGGCTCCTGTTTATGAAAAAGGCTTCATTACTATAATTCAGTGCTCGGTTTGGAGGACACCATTCTTCCTTCCAACTAGTTTCTTTTTATATCGCACTGACTATGAAGTGAAACCATATAGGAAAATGTAAACAAGTACTTTACTGCAGTATAGGCTGATAAGGGGGCAGGGTTTGATTTATGTACCAAGTCCTAAATAATAATAATAATACAATTAAAACATTTGTAAGAATGTATAAATATTTGGGATGTGTAACTTTGGGGTTATATTGTAATACTTAAGAATTATGTGGTAGTATTCCTCTAACACTAGAGACAATATTCAGTGATTATAACAATATTCTCTTAACCCTTTGAGTGCCAGAGGGGCGTGCAGCACAGTGCTTTGCAATATGTTGCATACCTCTCTGATATACAGAGTGTTAACAACTTATAGCAAAGTAGTTGGTGTAAAACACCCAGGACGCTACAAACACTAAACTAGTTATTTTGTAGAATAACTACTTAGTCCATAAACCGCCTAATACAAAGCAGGTAAAGCGTAAAGCATCCACAAAATGACGAATACACCATTTTAAAGCAAAAACTGATGTAAATAAAAACTTCTAGTACATGAAGATGCGTGATATACTTTGTTTAACAGTTAAAGTATTAAACCACAATAAATCAAGTACATTGCAAGAAAATTTTTTTTTATTGCAGATTGTCTTAAGATTTTATTATGGAAATAAATCCTAAAACAAGGTATTCCACTATTGTTGACAGTTGCTTTATTCAAAATTCTAACTGATGGATCTGTTACTATCACATGATGTGGAGAACTTTAGATGGTGGCTGCTGTTACTATCACATTTTATGTCACTTTCCAACTGTACCTTTTCTGTGTTCTTGTACCTTATAAAACAGCATGAGCATTTTATACTAGGGTTCATTGCACAAGTAATATAGAGAATACAAGTTATCACAAACATACACTGCAATGAAAATTACTTTACAGGACAGGAAAAAATGTGACATGTAAATCTCATTATTAAATGGATAGTAAGGGATTAAAATAAACGGAGGTCCGATTCATCAGTATAGTGTAATCATCTAGAGCGGTATGCCAATCCAATCAGAGTTTTAGTTCAACAGTTGTTATTAAGTTAGAAAGGATCCCCCTCCCTTCAGATGTGGAATCCGGCCAGTATGCTGCGAGGGACAATCTTCATGTAGTGAGCTTAAGGAAAACCCAAAACGCCCGCCCCCCCCCCCCCCCCCCCGACGGAGGAGGGCAGGATTTCCCTTATGCTCGTTGAAGATTGTCCCTTGCTGTGCTCTGTTCAGCCCAGCATGAGAGGCAGTGTGACATAAGTATAGGGGCGGGAGGGGGTTCCTTTCTAACTTAATAACTGTTGGAACTACAACTCCGATAGGATTGGCATTCTGCTCTACATGATGATTTAAACTATACTGCTGAATCGGACCACCATTTATCTTAATCCATTACTATAACTTTAAGGCTATGATCATTCCATGCATCCTTCTGCTGTGTGTTGTCTGACCTTTAATAGATCCTCTCTCATAGAATGCAATACAATAACTGTTCTACCAGCAGCAGGTGTACCCTTGTTTTACCCAGCAGGAAAAGGCCTACAGTACAAACCAAGTTCAACAGAGACAAACGAACACTTACAGACCAAACTATTTAAAAGTTGGAAGTAAAGACATGAAGAACAACTATATAGGAACTATGGCCTGTAGGACTTTCTGTCCAAAACGGTCTTCAGCTGAAGCCAGGACATTGGCCCTGTGGTGTTTTAGCAAACATGTGAAGGGATCACCACATTGCTGCCTTGACAACTGCTCTGCAGAGGTCTGGTTCTTGTAGGCTCAGAAAGTATTTTCTGTTTTGCTGGAATGAGCAATGACCCTAAAGGGCACAGGCTTTATCCTAGGCATATAGTGATGATAAATGACTGCCTTAATCCAGAAAGCCACCACCTTAGACAAATCTTGGCCTGCACAAGAACACTTGGGAGTGGCAAAAAGAATCCAAATTTCAGAAAGGCTCCATGTGATGAAAAAAGTACTTCAAGCACCAAACTACATCCAAACAGTGTAGCTCCTGGTCTTGTCTACTAGATGGAGACAGAGAAAAAGAAGGAAGAACAAGTTCCTGGTTAATGTGAAACTCAGAAAAAACCTTAGAGAGAATCCCTACAGGAGTTCACAAAATCTCCCTTTCTGAATAATAAAAAAAAAAAATCTGGAAGGGGGGTTACGAGATAAAACTTTGTTCAGCCATACTCAGGACAGACACAATTGCAAGAGGGAGGAAGCTTAAGAGTCAAGAACAAAAGGGAAACGGAGGTTCAAAAGGAGAACTCTGAAGCACTCCCAGAACCAAGTTTCATGGAGGTGTGAGATCCCAAAAGACTGGGTAAGCATAAACCACCTCTTGCACAAAGCTCATCCCATTTGACAACAAGGCAATACAACTCTAACAAAGCACAGATAGAGAAGAAATCTGGCCCTTGATTGAGATTAGATCAAGTCCTTTCTGAAGCCATACTGAAGAAAGGCAAAAATAGTTGGAGATTGAAGGAATGTGGTCTGGACCCCTGGTCTTCACACCATTTGTAAAACAAAAGCCATACTCTATATGGTATGCTTTAAATGAAAAGGATTTTCTGGCCTTGATCTCAGAAGCAATGACAAAATCAGATAAACCCTTCTTTCTCAGAATGCTGGCTTCAAGTGCCAAGCCATCAATGATAATTTCTCCACCTCTGATTGACACAGAGGGCCCTCAGTCAGATGATCCAGAAGAATGGGAAGATGAATTGGTTTGGCAAGGACTAGATTGAGAACACCCAAAAATCTTGACCAGCAAAGCCAGTTAGGAGTGATCAGGATTACATGTGCCTACTCTGTTCTGACCTTCCTCAGCACCATGGGAATCAGAGGGGAGGGAGGAAATACATACTCCAGGGGAAACTGCCACAGCATGCCCATCACATCCACTGATAGAGAGGAACCCAAGATCTAGATCAAAACAAGGGGACTTTGAAGTTTGACCAAGATGCCATTAGGTTCACAGCCAGGAGACCTCACAGTCAAACACTGCTTTGTTGAGCTCCCAATTCCCTGGATCCAGACACTGACAGCTGAGAAAGTCCAATATGATGTTTCCTACTCCTGGAATGTGAATGGTTGAAAGAGCTGGCACATGAGCCTCCGCTCAAGTGAGAATTAGACAAGCTTCTGAATGCATGGCTGCACTCCTGGTCTCCTCTTGGAGGTAGAACTAAGCCACTGCTGTTGCATTGGCTGACTGAATCCATACCAGCAGATCTGGAGATGCTGGGACCAATGTAGAAGAAGGTTGCCCAAAGTGATTAATGGGCAGAAGACTCTCTCTTTAGGACCAAAGGCCCTGAGGTGTATAAGAGCTAAAGGTGGCTCCCTAACCCGTGACAAAGGTATGCGTTATGACTATTTCTCAATTCAAGATGAAAACAGGTGAGCCCAAAGTCTGATGGGACACCTGAAGCGACCAAGGCAGATCTGTTCTCATGTGGTTGGAGAGAGACATAACACAGGAAAGATAAAAAATACTGTGTGGAATTGGTGAACTGCCTTCTAGGCAGAGACCAGATAACAAGCACTTTCATGTATTCCCTCACCATTGTTGAAGGGCAAAGTAAGGTTTGAGACACCTGCTGGAAAAATGACCAAATGTCCTCCAGCAGAAAGGTCCATCCCTGATGATTGATGAATCTCATGCTGAGAAAAACTAGAACCTGAGATGGAACCAGAGAGGGTTTCTTCAAATTGATCACCCAGCGATGTTGCTCCAATATGGACACACACATGTGAAACAGAAGGCACAAGGACTCCTCTGATTGAGAGTTTAACAAAAGGTCATTCCGAAAGGGAGTAAGAGAAATTCCAAGGGAATGAATGTGGGCAGCCAAGCCTATTGTGAAAACCCAAGGAGCAGACTCCAGCCCAAAGAAAAGTGTGGTGAACTAAAAAGGTTGGTATTTAAAGGCAAATTGAAGGAACAGCTGATGATCTGCATGCATGGGAACATGCAGATAAGTGTACTTTATGTTTAGGGAAGCAAAACATTCCCTTGGGAACATAGCTTAGATGACGGTGTAAGATCAAAGTGGATGAGATACTTGAGGTACTTTAAATCCAGAGTATGATGACAGCCACTGTCCTTTTTGAAATGTCTGGAATAAAATCTCATGAATTTTTCCAAAGGAAGAATGGGTACAAAGACTTGCATGTCAACTAGGGAAGAAATTATGTCTACAAATAAGAGGCTCAGCACTGGATCTGACAAGGAGGAAAGGATTTGAAATGATGCAATAGCCTTCTGAAATCACCTGTAACATCAACTGGTCCTCCATGTAGTGCGAAAGAAGTACGCAGATGTCCTGACGGGGCCCAACCCCTGTGAGCCATGCAGAGATGGACTTGTCAGCTGGATCCTTACAGGTAGGCTTCTTGCCTTCTCAGGCCTGTTTAGGATGTTGGCAAAGGGCGCATCTGGGTCACTTCACGAATGAACTACCTAGGGCACAAACTGGCATGGGTAACGAGAGCCATGCGTCTCCTTTTGAGAGAAGTAACACTTGGGGATAACCCAAGGGCGCTCTTGACCCAGTAGCAGGATAACATTTTGCAATTCTGGGCCAAACATCTGCTATCCGCAAATGGAATAGGAAACCAATGCCATCGTACATGACCACATTTTTAGCCAAAGTGTACGTCTTGCTGCAAAAAGAGTTGCTGTCCTCAAAAAGAAATGGTTATAGTAACTCAAGCAGCAGCAGCAAAGGTTGGGCATAAAGCGGCACTAAAAGTCACAAAACTTGCCTTAAAGGGATAGTAATACTTCATTTTAACTTTATTTTATTTTGTAGGCATTAAAAAAACATGAAGAATGATATAAGTCTTATCTCTGAAACCTTTATGGTTTAAGAGATATTCATAAACAAAGTATCCCCCCCTGTTCAACCAGATCAGAAGGGAGATGCCCAGGTAGACTGCAGAGAGGGACAATCTTCAAATAAGATAATGGAAAAAGCTGAAAAACTTGTCAAGGGGGGAAGGGCTTTCATTGTTTTCATACAAAGAAAATTGTCCCCTTCTGTTATCTGTACTGTCATACAACCAGACTCACATCTGAGAAGAGATGGCTTACACTAGGAAAAAGGGGCGGGGAGGGGAACTTTGCTTGTGAATATCTCATAAACCATAAAGGTTTGAGAGATAAGACTTATATCATTCTTCATGTTTTTTTAATGCCTACAAAATAAAATAAAGTTAAAACGAAGTGTTACTATCCCTTTAAGAAGGCAATCTAGGTGGTTATCCCCATGGTCCTTAAGTTCCTCTGCATCCTAAAGTGTCAAAACTATAAGCATATAAAGGTAAGAAATTAGAGGATCAACTACGGGGAGGAGCTAATTGATGTAGTAAATTAGGAGAGAATGGATATAAGAGGGAAAAATGCTTGTGAATTAACAATTTCTTATCGGATGATTTCCATTCCTCGATAACTATCTGTTCCAAGAAGTGTTGAGGAGAAAAAATGCCCAACATCTCTCTTAAAAATGTCAGGGATGAAGAACTCTAATCTAAGGCTGCTGAGACCTTAAGGGTCTCCAAAACTGCTTGACTAACACCCTGAACAGGAGACCCAGAGTCTTTCTCAAAAGAATCCCCAGCAGTAAACTGTCCTCATCTGTTTCCCACCTTGTTATCAGAGGAATGTCCATCTTCCCCCACAAGCTTTTTTTAGGTGTGTGTGTGTGGGGGGGGGGGGGCAGGACAGTCCTGGGTTCAGCACTCAAGGATCCCCTTAATAGGGGAAGAAAAATCAAAGTACAGATTAGTGCTTTAACCCATGCAGGCTCCTCCTCAAGAGAAGAGGGGCTGGGAGTTGCTATGTAGGGGGCACAGAACAAGTGGGACATAATGTACCAGAAAAGTCCCGAGAAATACCAGTCTGACATGAGGAGCAAAGAATTGAGGAAACCCCAGAAGCCCTGGTGGTCTTTTACTTGTCCTTGTGCTCAGACTTAGCCAGGAGACTCCCAAAAAGAGAATACAGGACAGAAATAAAGGAAAAATGTATCTGCCTTTAATTGGTTAAACAGGAGGGAGATTTCAGCCCTCAGATAGAAAGCTGAAACAAACAGGTGCCTCATGGGCCACCTGTTAAAGTACAAAGGTAGTGGATAGGCATGGTACCTCCCCTTCCTCTTTCCTGAGGCCCGTGAAAAAAAAATTGGGCCTCATGAGTAATGTAGTCTACTCTCTAGATCTTTGAGGGACATGGTGGTTCTCATGTAATCACAAATACACCTCAGGGTGTCCACCTCATAACAGTTAAAAAATAGAAGATTGAGCTTCCATCAGTGTACCAGAGTGCAGACAGGGATGCAGGAGATCCAGATCCAAAAATGGATCACGTGATTTGCATTTATATATATTAATCAAGCTAAAGTGCGGAATATATCCATCATTCTCTACTTTAGCTATTTTTTTTTAATTAAGTAACTAAGCCATCTCAGTTAAAGTGTGGAATGGCTCCTCAATCTTCACTGGTCATTTCAGTTATTTCATGGAATAACAGATTTCACACGTCAACAAATTTGCTACTATTACAAAAACATCTAGTCTGGTTGTGACTGACATTTCACTGAAAGTTCCTTTCATACAAATCCTGCTAGACTGGGAACTTCCAACAATCCAGGTGGCTAAAACAGACTGATTTACATAAAATGATCATTTATATTAAATGAAGTTATGCGTCATGTTTTGATTGCATATTGTTCTTGATGTAAAATCTGTGGGGAGATTTATAAAAGTGGAGTTAATGGAAAATAAGCGTTAAAATGGCTGTAAGATTGTCACTGGTAGTAAAAGTGTAAAAAGTGGTGCAGAGGATTTATAAAGAAATGTCACTATTTGTGACAATTTAGAGACAGAATTTTCTCCAAATATTTAAAATGGAGTAAGGACTTTTGTAAAAAGCGGTGCAGAGACTATATAAAGAAATGTCGCTATTTGTGAGAATTTAGTGACAGAATTTTCTCCAAATATTTAAAACGGAGCAAGGAAGTTTGTAAAAAGTGGTGCATAGAATTTATAAAGAAATGTCACAATTTGTGACAATTTAGAGACAGAATTTTCTCCAAATATTTAAGGCCATGTCTGACCTGTTCTTATTTTTGTGGTCTTCACATTTATAAATGTAATAGAATATGTTATAAATACCTAAGGAATAAGGGCATTTTAAAGCCTCTTTCTAAATAAAACTAACAAGAACACTTTTTTTTTCTTTTTATAAATCTCCCCCTATATGTGGTTGAATTGAGCTTCTCCCTCCTTACCAGTCTCCTTGGTCTGGAAGTTTATCTGACCACGTGAGTCCTTTGACGTCTCAATCAGGAAGCCCTGGGGTGTGTGAGCTGATGCAGAAACATGTCTGTCTTGCATGATCCCTGATGTCCATTGAACCTGAACAGAATTCACCTTCATTACATACAGACATGAAGACCTTAGATAATAACCCTTTCATTGAATCAGAGGGGTATCTGGCCCACATTTCTTTATTATGGAAATGACATCAGTCTGGAGAAGATTGGACCCAGTCAGAAAGATGCCTTTTGTCCCTAAAGATAACAGATGTACCATTTCACATCTAGTACACCTGCCCGCCGCCATTTATTCAATGCTACCCACAATTATGTATATCTAAAAAAAGAAATCTAAAGTAGAATAACAGATAAATGAGGGAATCTAAGGCTCAGTCTGAAATTGTACTGGTAGATTTTGGAGAGATGCAGTAGATGATAACAAGGGATCTGTGGTTGCACTTTACCATGTAAATGGCAACAAGAGATATATTTGACTCATAGTCCCTCCCAGAGTCTAAGGCAGTGTTTTCCACTGCCAGTCCTTAGGATGCATAGACAGTGCAAGTGCTCATGTGAGGAGGTCCTGAAGACGTGCACTGTTGATGTGTTCTGAGGACTGGGATCCAATATTTTAGAGTAATGGTTCCCGACCCAATTATCATGGAACTTTACCAGACTATGTCTAAGATTTTCCTCAAGTACAGGTGAATTAATCAGAGGCTCGATTATTTAATTCACTCACCTGTGCCCTAACAGGGACATGCTAAAAACATGGCTTTTTAGTAGTGACTGAGAACTTGGTTGGGAACCATTGGTCTAATGAAAGAAGCACAACTGACATGCAAAGGACCAGCCAAGTTAGATGATCTCCTTAATGGGCCTACCTAATCAACATGACAGGTCTTTGGAAGGTGATGAGATGGTCAATTCAGTAATTTAAGATTTAAGAAAATTCTGCCTACGACATGGCTGACAAGATGTGGGTTAGGAGGGAAACATCCTGCTACACTGTAACCCACCGAGGCCTTGTCACAGTTGCAACTCTTCACATGGCCTTAAGCACAAAATAAATAAGGAGGCCCAACCAACTCCACCATAGTGCATTCAATTTCCAACATTCCAAATGCTTTAAATGAAGCTTGTAACCCATTGAATGCTAGAGAGATCATTAAGATATTACATTCAGATGAAAAAAGGCAGCACTGAAATCAATGGAAATTTTCATTTGTTCCCTATGGTGCAGTTGGTTTGCCCCAGAATTATTCCTTATTTCTATTTTGCATAAGGCCAATGGTCTGTGTGGCTGTCTGCCTTCCATCACTAAGACCGAGACACTGATGAATCAAGGCATACAAATGCCATGGCATATGTCAATGGTCTAGTGAAAAGGACAGCAGCTGTAGGGTACATAGAAAGTAATGTTTTCTAGAATCTGATACAGGCACATGTCTCACCAGGGGACACTGCATGGCCTGTTTGTAAGTGTACATAGATGTTTTTGATAGGAAAAACAGAGGCATAAAACTTATATTTGAAACCTAAGGTTTAATTTGAGAGCTGCTACAGAGGAAAAAAAGAGGATTTGGGGGCACAGCCAATGATTGAAGAGCACATGCAAAAATTGAGATGTGGAACAATTCTGGGGCAAACCAATTGCACAATAGGTGACAAATACACACTACCTTCAATTTAAATGGGGCTTTTAATCCCCTGAATTCCAAGCAGATCTATAACATATTGCTGACTAATATGCTGGAGTCCTCTCTATAAAGCAAAGAATGAAAATTCCCTTTCATTTAAAATATGATTTTTAGTGAACTTACTATTAAATCCTTTTCTCTTGGTTCATGTGGAGCACAGGAACCAGGGGGTAAAGTTTTTTCTTCCAGAGGACAGGGGTATTAAAAAAAAAAGGGCAGGCCTTTTGAGGCAGAGACTTCCCCCCTCCAGCTTTAACCCCCTACTCCTCAGTTTCAATGAATAGCAAAGTTGCATAAAGGGGAAAAAAAAACAAGGTGAAAGAAGAAAATTACCCTAACAATGACCCCAAGAGGATACCTCTGCCTGGGAACTTAAAGCACGTGTTTTTGTTCTCTGGGAGGAAGTTATATCCTACATGGACTAAAAAAAGCATGTAAAAGTTCCCTAAAATTCTTTTTTCTCTTACTTCCACTATTGAACATGGGAACCATGGGAGCATTCACCAATATTCCTGGGAGGGAAAAAGATGAAAAATCCCCTTCACTGTAGACCAATATTCCACAGGACTAACTGGCGGTTGCTAAACTTCCTCAATGAGCAACTTAAAAAGAACAAAAATGGATCAGAACTCTGCATAAGGAAGTAAAAAAAAAGGAAAAAAAGTGCCTAAACGGGCATCACAGCCTGAAGGATCTTCTGGCTGAAACTGGCCTCAGCCGAGAGCAGGACATTGACACTGTAGTGTTTGGTGAAGATGTGCAGAGATGACAGGTCACCACCTTACACAGTTGCTCAGCAGAGGCCTGATCTGGTGAACAGGTTTCTTCCTGAGCACATACAACTGCCAGATTATGGCCTTGATACAACAGCAGTGGTAATGTTGGACTTATTCCTAAGGGCCTCGAGTGGGCCAGGCTAACAAAAAGAGTTAGATTTCCCGAGGGCTGCAAGCAATGAACATAATACTTAAGATAGCATACTACATCCATTAGATGGAGTTCCTGCTCCTGCTTGTTAGAAAGGTAAGAACAAAAGGAAGGAAAACAGTTTTCTGGTAGATGTAAAAAATTTGAAACAACCTTTGGCAAAAAAAATTCCCTCTGGGAGTATGAAGAACCCCTGCTGGTTAAAAATCAGGAAAGGGGGTTTTACAAGATAACGTTTATAGTTCACAAATTCTGCGAACAGATAAAATAAAATGTAAAAAAAAAAAAAAAAAAAAAAAAAAAGGAAGGCCATCTTAACCATCAAAAGATCAAAGTGGCATGAAAGAAGGCCACTGGACAATGCCTAACACCAAGTTCAGATCCCACAGAGTGATGGGATCCCTGAAGGTAGAGTAGGAGTGAGCTACCTCCTGAACAGAGGTCTTGAAAAAAAGCAATACGTGTTATAAAAAGAACGGTGAAGGCTGAGATCTGAACCTTAATAGATCTCAGACTGAGAATGTTGACACCATCTTGAAGGAAAGTCAGAACCATAGGAAAGCTGAAAGCTCATGAGGACCATCTCAGCATGCCACAGGAAGAATGGAGACCAAATCCTACGATAGGCCATCGATGATACAGACTTCCTAGCCTGAACCACAGTAGGGATGACAGCATCAAAAAAATCCCTTCAAGATGTTGGCTTCAAGAGCCATGCCGTCAAAGCCAACCTTTCCTCCTGAGGTTACTAAAGAGGAATCTAGGAATCTTGGTCAGGAGATCTGGCCTCAGGTAAAGAAGAAATGGCTCTGCTGTGGACAGATTGAGAAGATCCGAGAACCAAGTCCAACGGGGCCAAAAGGGGGTGATCAGAATTGGCGATCAGAATGACTTGAGCACTCCCCATTTTGATCTTCCTCAGCACCCTGGGAATCAGGAGAAACAGTCAAAAACATATGAAAGACGAAAGTTCCATGGAATGGACAACACTAGGGGATCCTTCTTGGTGCAAAACAAAAGAACGTTCCTGTTCGCATGAGAAGCCATGAGATCCACTGATGAAGACCCCAGAAGTGGACAATCTGGTTGAACTCAATTTCTGGGTTCCAGATGTTGGCAGTTTAAAAAGCTTTCAACCATGTTTTCCGCATCTGGGATGTGAACCTCCCAAATGGCTGGCACAGGAGATTCAGCCCATTGAAGAAGCTCCCGAACCTCCGTCCAAGTTGACTTACTTCTGGTTCAGTCTTGAAAATTGATGTATGTGACTGCTGTCATGTTGTCCGACTGGACCCTCACTGGTGTTCCCTTCAGAACAAGGGACCAGCAGTGAAGCGATAAGTGAATGGCACTTATTTCCAAAATGTTGAATGTAAGAAGACCCTCATTCCCCATCCAGAGACCCTGTGTCAATTGGTGACACAGGGTCGCTTCTCAGCCTATCAGATCATAGAGATTCCATCTTGAAGCACAGAACGATCACATAATAGTTGACACTCTTCAAGTACAGAATACGATGGCAGCAGCTTTCCTTCCAGAGAACAGAAAAAGATTATAGTAAAATCCGGTAAAGTGGTCCCAGGCTTGGACAGGAACACCTGCTTTTACTTGTAGGAAAGGATACTGCATTTATGAATAGAGGCCCCACAACAGATCTCGAGGAACTCTGGACAAAAAGAAATTGTGAGGCAGAAAGCATTTAAGACCTATGCTGTAAACTTTAGGAAATAACCTATAAAACCCACTAGCCCATTACAGAAGACTCCCAAGCGTCTACAAAAAGACAGAGTCAACACCCTATGGGCAAAGACAAGCCAAGACTCCAAAGACTTTTTGGAAGATTAGTCAACCAACCAAATCTTGAGCCACAAAGTACAACACGCAGCTACCGTGAGGGCTGAGGCCTTACCAGAAAACCTAGCAGCATTGCAGGCCACCTCAGTAAGAATGCATTTACCTCCATAATGTTGGCCACAATAACCAATGGCACTTGATAGCTGTTCACTCCAGATAGCCAGGGCTCTAGTGACCAAAGCTGTAAGAAAAAAGGGTTGCAAATAGCCTGCAAAATTAATCTTCAATATGGAATCTATGCTTTACCACCCTGGTCCTTAAGGGCTGCGGCATCTGACAAAGGCAGGGAGGTGTTTTTAGCAAGACGAGATAGTGGGGTATCAGCTGCAGGTGGAGAAACACACTGCAACAAAGCCTTGTCTGAGAAAGGATAGAGGGGGAAATTTGATCGTTAAGAAAGTCTATTATCAGCTGTCTTTCACTCTTTCAGGATAACCTTGTCCAGAGAGTTACGGGAAGGAAAAATGGGTGACTCCTTTTTGTGTTGTTGGAAGATGTGAAAAGTACCCTACACAAGAGGCCTCAGAAACCTGCAGAGTCACTACTACTCAGATGAGCCCGCCAACTGAGGGGGCAAAGGTCTTCCTCATGAGCATGTGCAAAGGACAAGGAAAAATCCATATCCTCCTCAGCAGTGTCAACTTTCTCACCTTTGGAATCTCTAACAGAGAATGGCCCCTAAATATAAGATCAATGTGTCTGACAGGGGGTATGGGCACCAAGAATGGAAAATCCCTTGAATAGATGAAGAGAAAGAAGCAACTGAGGAAATCAAAGTCTTATACCAAAGTGGCTCTCGTTGTGAAGTGTGTGTGTGTGTGTAGGGGGATGGGAGCAGTAGGGGTCACAGTGCAAAAGGAATATATGCATAGCTGGGAACTCTCCGGATTTGCCCCGGAGACTCCGGTTTTGTCTTCCAATTACCGGGTCTCCTGGGCAGAGGATGATTCTCCATGTGTGGGGAGTTTTAAATAAAACTCTACCCACTCCTTGTGTTCCAGCGAAATTCCCCTCCTTTCCAGGCTATTTTTCAGGTTTTTTTTGTGGTTTTTGAAGCCCTGCCCCCCCCCACTCGTGGGTAAGCAATGCCCATTTTCTGATGCAAATTGCGTCATACATCTCCCCCTGCAGCGCCAGAGGACTGCCCTCCTTAAGCTTGGATTTCACCGTGTGTCCCTAGGGATTTGACATGTTAATAGATCCTCCCCCCCCCCCAGGGTACTCAAAAAGTATGATGAGATGCAAAGAAATACCCCAAAATGTATTTATCAGACTGCAAGGGGTTAAACTGGTAAGGTAGAGAAGAGAGACCTGCCTCTGCATAGCCTATGCAATAAGTGGAGTAACATTGTTTCCAAAGCACCACCCAGCCCAATCCAGAAAGTCTGGGAAATTAGGGAATCTAGTTTCTGATTGCAATTACCCAGCAAATGAGGTCTCTCAAGCAATGTAAACCTCCACAGAGAAATGGTCCAAAAATACACATGTGAATTGGTCAGTCTAACTTAAGGGAAGTCAGATAGTGGAAGCTCGGAAATGGGGATTATACAGCCTCATCTCTTAGCATAAAAATAAGAGAAGAGTGCCAGCTTGCCCTTTCCTGAGGTAGGTCACTTGAAACTGAGGAGCGAGGTAGAATGCTGGAGGGAAGAAGGGAGTCTCTGTCTCAAAGGCCCTGACATCTGCATGAGGGAACTTTACCCCATAGTTTCTATGTTCCACATTAAACAGAAGAGAAATAGTTTTAAGTTGTTCCTTGGAGTGTAGTTGGTTTGGCCAGAATTCTTCCTCTCTTGTCTTTGGGCATCTGGCCCACGGCCATGGCTGTCAATTCTTGTGTTTACAAGGAGGAACTAGACCCCTAACTGCAGCCTGAGCAAGCCCTGAGAGACAATGCAGTCATCTATTCAATAAAACATGGTATACTTTCTTAGGGAGAGAGACTGGGAGGAGGAAAACAAAAGCTAGTTTTACAATATGAATCAGGTCATTATGGGAGATATGCCTCAAGTAATAGTGATGTTCCTTCTTCTAGTGCTGTACAAATGAAATAGTGGTGTGTGTTTATTATACTTCTGTGGTGAAGTGACCTGGAGACAGTTGAGAGATTGGGTCACCTTGGAGTGAGAGATAAGGGGCTGCTGAGAAACTGTTCAGCTGGCACCAGATGTCATGTTTGAGGTATTGCATCAGCATAACTTTTATCCAACAGGTTCTGGAAAACAAATACATTAGGATTGTGTGTGTATAAGGTTGTATTTCCAAAAGGAAAGTTGAGGTGTTCTAGGGCAAACCAACCATGGGAGAAATGTATAATAATAAAAAAAAAACTCCAGATTTCAATTGATTTACATGGGGTTTTTAAATGCCATATGTGTCTAATGTATTGCTTCAAAGTCCATTTGAAGACCAATCTAGCATTCAAGGAGTTAAAAACCCCATTTAAATAAATGAGTATATTTTCATTTATTTCCACCCTAAGAAACAGGTTGTTTGCCCCCACATACCTGCACTATTAATTTGAAAATACAGCCCTTAGAACATAGACTGTAAAATCTGTCCTCAGCACCTCCCCCACCCCCCAGACTGACAAGGTTTTAACCCTTTGAGTGCCAAAGGGGTGCACAACACATTGCTTTACAATGCATTGCATACCCCATCTGGTATTCAAAGAGTAAACCTCATCACCACCTTACTTCGTTATAGCCCCCATAATCTGAAGTATTAAGGATTGATTACCATTACTACAACCCCTTGAATGCTATAGAGGTCTCCAACGTATACCTTTGTAATATGTTGGAGACATCTCTAGCATTCAAAGGGTTAAGACAGTGTTTTCCAGCCCTATCCTCAGGGACAGCTAACAGACCATGTTTTTTTAGGAATCAGAGGTTCAGTAATTGAATTAACTCACTTGTGCACAAGCCCTAAAGGCATCACCTATTAGGTGCCCCTGAGGACTGGGTCAGGAACCAATGGATTAACCCTTTGAGTGGGGTTTCATTCACCTCTGGCACTCAGAGGGTTAAGACATTCGATATAGTGGGGTGTGAGAATTTTACACAGACTAGTCTCCTTTGGGACGATCACTCCATTACAAACCATTACAGTGGGAATACAGCAATACAAAGCAATTATACTGAAAATATGGACCTCCTGTTTAAAACTCCAGCTGATTAAGGATTATGGGAGTTATAGTCCATGACAGCTGGAGGTCCAAACTATTAATTGCCCCTACTGAAAAATATTAGGACTGCCTTTTACTTACCTCATACCCAAAGTAGAAGTATCCATTCTGATGGGCAAAGTGATGAAAACATTCTGTGCCCGCTGGACCCACCACAATGGCAAAGTCATAGCGGTCAGCACCACGAAACAGTGGTTGGGAGTTGGAACTACCCAAGGGCTCCGATTTCTGTGCCAAGCATTGGCAGAGCAGGGACAGCAGGAGAACAGCTGCTGGGATCATGATGTGTGCAGGTGGACGCAAAGGAGGAGTGTGAGACAGCAGGGACCAGAGGACTCTGCAATCATTAACCCAGCTCGGCCCACTGGCACAAGGGCAGTACTTTTAGTGCAAATTAAGGACAGCAGTCCATCCACTAGACATACAAAGCATGATTCACACATTTGGATTGTTACATGAACATGCAGACTTTGTTGTGATAAGCAGCTTCTTGTTCTTTTTTTTATCACTTTACATTAACCGCTCTGGCACACAAAGGGTTAAATCCTCTCCATATACCGTAGCTTTACATGTGATGGGAGTACATATGTGTAAAAATGTGTGTCATACCTCAAATCTGCTGGTGAGGTTTATCTATTTAAATGTTATAAACATCTGAAAAACTGCTATTTAAAGTGACAACCAACATTATTTTTACTTTATATATTCTGCAAGTGCAAAATCAGATTGTCTATCCTTTTTTATTTTTATTATTTCTTAATCTTCACAATTTTTTTTTTTTTTTTTTTTTTTAAACTTTAATGTACTACACATTGAGGTCCTCTAATATCTGTTTCCAGTGAGCTTTGTGTAGGGAACTATCAAAGTAATAGTGCAGCAATGTAACAGCATGATGCAGAGCAGTGGTTCTCAGCTCCAGTCGTTGTGGCACAGACAGGTCACGTTTTCAAGATATCCTAATTAAGTACAGGTAGCTTAGAGAGATATTAATGTCAGCATATGAAGATAAATTAAATATTCTGCATGAGCAATTCACCTCTACTTTTATGTTTGTTTGTTTTTTTTTCTTTCAATAAGCTCACAGTGGTTCATGATGTCTCTATATCCAATTATCTCAATAGTTAATTCAAACTATCAATATATTACTTAGAATCAGACCATTGGTGATATGAGCTATTAAGGAGGGTGACAGGTGAATGGAGAAAACGTAGATATTTGTATCGCTGGCATGGAGGTGGGGCTGAAGTCCATAGATGTTAATTAGAATAGCAAGTAATGAAGTGTACAAGATAACAGTAAAGGGCCGAAAATTGAGCTTTGTGGTACCACAGCAAAACAAGGCAGGTTAGAGGAGGTGGTGTAATTATGAGGCAATGAAGAAGTAGACTGAAAGGATCTAAAATAAACATTATTTCCTCTTTATTATTATTACTTGAAGTAGCTTCATGCATTTGATACAAATGTTTTATTTTGCTGCAGATGGAGGTGAATAAGCACTTTTATATTTAGTGTTTATATCCTGTAATATAAAAGGTCAGAATGTTGGTCCGATGCAGTTATGAGCAGTAGAATGCTGGGAGTTCTGTGCTGGGAGCATTCTGTTCGTTCGGGCAGTCTCTACTGCACATGACTGCATCTCATGCGCCGCCAGTGAGGCAGCAGCAGTATGCAGAGCAGGACTAGCCTCTTTACCTCACCGAACCTTGGCCCGTGTACACAGGCTTTTACACTAGTATTACATAAACACAGAAAAGTAGAGCAATTCAGGGTTTAAACCAAGTCTGCATTTGGGAGCACATAAAAATGTCTCAGATTCCTATATATGTAAAAATGTGCCTGAAATCCTATTGGTTATTAAATATGCTTAACTCTTTTAAGACCAGAGGGAAGTGCAACACATTGCATGTTCATCTTTGAGTAATGTTATTGGGCAGCTTGCCATACATAAAACGCTTGTTTCTTTTATATTGCTTTACTTTACAGTGCAATGGAGTCCCCTCTGGCATTCAGTGGGTTAAAAATGTATTTAAAAGAGTGGAGCAGATAACTGTGTGTGGGGAAAAGGATAGATCTGGCGATGTGGAGTATGTTTTGGAAAGAGGTCTTCCTGGATTGTGTTGATTTTTGAAGTAGCTGGCAAGATTTTAGGAAGTGAAAGTGTTGGTTGGGTGGAGGGCACAGACAGGAATTAAAAGTGGAAGAGAGATGGTGTGAACTTTACATAGAGATGCAAAGAAATTAAATATGAGTTTTGGGCAAGGGTGAGGAAAGAACTATAGGAGCAGATGATTAATTTATAGTGTAGCAAGTGAGGTTTAGAGTGTGATTTCATCCAGTGACTCTCACCAGATCTGGAGTAAGTTTTGAATGCAATGGCTACAAGCTTGATGTGTTGTGATCTTGTGGCATATCATGGTCTGCGTTATCAAAGGTAGATATTAATGCCATTGTATAGTCCACTTTGACAGACCAGGGAAGAGGCGAGAGAAAGGAATTGGGATGCAGCAAGTGTTTTTGGCTTAGCAATTGGGATGTTGAAATTACCCATGACTGTAAGGAAGTCAGTGTAGTGGAAGTGAGGGATCCAGGCAGAAAAGCTAGACAGATAATTGTAGAGAGTACCAGTCCAGACTAAGCAGTACAGATAATGGAAATGTGGCTGCCAGACAAATAGAGACACTCATAGGACCTGTGTGCTCTAAATGTATGAACGTTCTCTTCTGTCCTCTATAAACCATAGAAACGTCTGCTCAGATTAGCTAAACAGAAAATGAGGAAAGGATGAAAATGCAAGCCATCCTCTAACAGACCCAGGTCCATTAAGACTGTGCTCTGGTTCACACTAACAATGGAGGCCAGAGATAGGAGCCCGCCTATTGAGAGATTACACAGTATCATCCTACAGATAAAACAGAAAAGGCTAACTAAGAGAATTTTACCAATTTGCATTCCATGAAGGTCAATTTAAAAACTGGATTAGACAGGATTAGGCAGGTGGGATAAAGTGAACCATGGAGGGAGTATCACCACTGAGAGCCTTTTAAAGCAATGTCATGCCACCTTGAAGGATACTTTACACCTCGTGGTTGCTGTGTTCCATATAGGATGTAATAGCACTTAGCTTATGGCACTTCACCTAGAGATCTTACGATAAAAAAAATAAGATTAAAAGAAACATCTCCCAAACTATGTATCTACTAACAAGATAGTGATTTTAATGTCTTCAAGCAAATAAATTACAGGTGACATGTCTGTTTAAACTTACCTTTTAAATCCTTTTTTCTTTAGTCCATATGGAACACAGGAACCATGGGGTTGAGCCCGTCCTCCAGGAGGCCAGGGCACATTACAACAGATTGGTCGAAGACCAGCACCTTTTTTTCCAGCTCAACCCCTCGTCTACCAACTTCCAGATTCATGTGTGACAATAGCCACAGCAAAAAAAGAACCTAAGCGGATAAGAAGAAAACAATGCTCCAAAGACAAACAACCTAAGAAGACTCCTCTGCCCGTATGGTCTAAAAAGAAAAGGTAAATTCACTAAAATCCTATTTTCCCTTACCTCCAAATAAGGAACACAGGAGCAATGGGGATATAATAAAACATCCCAAAGATTCTGGGGAGAAAAAGGAAAAAAAAACCCCAAAAACTTCACACATCCCCCATGACACCATTGTTCCCTAGGACCAAACTGGATCTGTACAACTAAAGGTGTCAATGAACACTGAAGTAGCACAGCACACCAAACAAGAGCCAACGGGGTTCAAACTACTGAACAACAAACTGGCAGTAGATGAAAAGGAAAAATAATGGTCATCAGGAAATAACTGCCTGAAGGACCTTCCAGCCAAATCTGGTCTCAGAGGCCAGGACATTGACGCAGAAGGGTTTGGTGAATGTGTGCAAGAAGAACCATGTTGGAACATTGCGCAGCTGTTCAGCTCAGGCCTGGTTCTTGTATGCCCAGGAAGCACCCACAGATCTGGTGAAGTGTGCAGTCATCTTGAAAGGAACAAGCTTCCTCCTCATCACATACCTGGCATATGGTAGCTTTGATCCTAGAGCAGGGCTTAAAATATGAAGTAGTTTGCTACTAGCTAGACCTGAAAAGTTACTCGCCACTGCAAGCCATAAGATACTCACCAGGGCTGAATTTCTACTTGCCAGGGCTAAATTTTCACTCGCCATTGTCTAGTCGCGAGTGGAAATTTTGAGCCCTGTCCTAGAGGCAATGGTAACCTTGGAAGCAGCCTAACCCGTCCTACGTCCCTCAGGGATGACAAAAAGAGAGTTGGCCTTGCGAAATGCCATAGTACTTAAAACAATGCATGATGTCTAACAGATGGAGATCCCTTTCATGAGCGGATGAAGGGTCTCTCCTGACTGAAGTGAAAGTCTGCAATAACTTTGGGCAGGAATTCCTGCAAGATATGAAATACAGACTTGTACTGGTGAAAAACCACAAAAGGCGGCTTGCAAGACAGAACTCGCAACTCAGCCAAACTGGTAACAAAGACAACTATTAAAATCAACTATCAAAAACCAAGGGCGGCCTCTGAAGAATTACTAACACCTACCTGAGATCACATGGAGGAGTTGTATGCTGAAAGAAAGGAAAAGCATGAACCACCCCCTGAAAAAATGTCTTCATACCTGGCATAATGGCACTACAACTTTGAAAAAGAACAGAGAGAGCCGAACCTTAAAAGAGTTCAAACTGAGACACTTACTGACCCGTCTTGAAGGAAGGGCAGTACCATAGCCACATCAAACACCTGAGCAGACAGATTCTTGTTAGTGCATAAACAGTGAAAAATGGACCAGACCCTATGGTACACCTTAGAAGAAACGGACTTCTCACCATGGTGGCGATAACATCATCAGAGAACCCCTTTAGTCTCAGAATGGTGGCCTCAAGAGCCATGCCAACAGGGCCAGATTCTTCATGTCCTCATAACACAAGTCTGGTCCAGGCGACAGGCAGAGTGATACCTGAATGGACAGACTAATAAGATCCACAAACTAAGTCCAACTATGCCAGAATGGGGTGATTAGAATGACTATTGTCGTCTCCATCCTGATTTTCTGGATCACCCCAGAGATGAGAGGAATTGTGGGAAACACATAGGACAGGTGAAATCTCCATGGAATAAATATGGCATCCATAATGAAGGCCAGAGGTTTCCTTGTCCATGCACAAAATGTGGGCACTTTCCTGTTCTCCCTGGCAGCCATAAGGTCTATTGCCAGAACATCCCAACTATCAGGTAAAAAGCCTCCAAGTGAACCGCCCAGGTTTCTGGATCTGCGACTGTTTTCCACTCCTGGAATGTGGATGGCTGAGATGGCCTGGACACAGGCCTCCTCTATGCTGTGAGTTCCCCCCTAAAGGCTGATGAATGCTACAGCTGTTGAGTTGTCTGACTGAACACTCACTGTGATTCCTGCAAGTGCCTGGGACCACTGTGGGCAAGACAGATGAACAGTTAGGATTTCCAGAATATTGATGGACAGGAGACTCTCCTCCCCCGCACCCCAGTTTCTTAAGCTTGTATCCATTGTCACCAGGTTTTGCTCTGGAATCACAAAGGTCTCCTTTGAATCAGTTGTGGAAGATAAGCCACCACTGGAGATCCTCCCTAGCCTGTGGTGATCAAGTCATCTGATGAGTGAGATGCTCTGGTAGCCGGGACCGCGTCTTCAGAATGTCTCTCTGAAGTTCCCTCATGTGGAACTCAGTGTAGGCGACTGCCACAAAAGCAGACACCAGGCGACACAGGACTCGCATGTAGTCCGTGATCGTGGCTGAGGGCCTCTCAGGCACCCATGAGACATCCTGAACAGAAGTTGGATCTTCTCCTCGAAACACCTTCCCTTTGGGGGTGTCGAATTTCATGCCTGGAAACACCAGTACCTGGGATGGGATAGGAAAGGATTTCTTTACGTTGAAGAACATGGGCACACTCTTGAATACAGAGAGCCAAGATTTTTTTCTGAAGGAGCCTTGATAACCACATACAGCATCACAAAAATGCCTAGGGCATACATGTTCGTGGCTGCCATGATCTAGTTGAAAATTCTGTGTTCCGAAGTCAGGCCAAACAGCAGAAACATCAACTGGTAATGACTGCAAATAAAAGCAAAACACAGGAAGCACTGGTGGTCCAAGGGGCTCGGGACATGCAAATAAGCATCGTTAAGATAGAGGAAGGCTAGAAACTCCCATGGACACATCACTGTGATGACAGAATGCAAAGATTGCATCTTGGAGAGGGTACCAACCACACTCTGGTTGAGACATTTCAGGTCCAAAATAGGACGGTAATCACCATCCTTCTTGGGAACCACAAAATGGATGCAATGCTCTTGGGCTGGAACTGGTACAAGAACCTGTTTCTGCAGAAGACCTGAGACGACGACGTTGAAAAGAGGCGCTTTTTCCGGGTTCCAAGGAACCTTTGACAAAAGAAGCGATATGGAGAAACTGACTTCAAATCTATGCTGCACCCTTTTGATACCATCCGCAAAACCCACTGGTGCCCTCTGATCCTTCTGTTCTCCACATATGATTTTTACTATTTAATATCCCTGTATGTCTATCCCCTATTGTAAAGCGCTGCGGAATAAGTTGGCGCTATATAAATAAAGATTATTATTATTATTATTACGGTGCGTTACAGAGGATGCCCAGGCATCTTAAAAAAAAAATAAAAATAAAAAAAAAATTTAAAAAAATCAAGAGATGGTCCGCACAGGCAACAACAGACCAGAATTTTGCAGATTTCTTGTGCTGCCAATCCAGACTGGGCTTTGAGACAGGGCGCGTCTGGGAGATCCGAGGGATTTGCTCTCTCTGCACCCTAGACTGGAAGAATCTGGGGAAAAAAGGTGCTCTTTTCACCAGTTGTATCCGCCAGGCCCAAAAACTACCGGGGGGGTCCCAATGTGACTGTGCCTCAGCTGTAAAAGGGTTCTGTTTGTAGAAGCGTTTATTAAGGAAAGGCCTCTTATCTGTAGTTTTCAACTCTTCCACACTGATCAAGAGTTATTGGGTGGAAAGACAAGGAAGTCTTTCTTTCGACTGCGGAAAATATCCAGAGTAGCGGACTCTCCCAATTAGTGCCCTAAGAAACCTAAAGGGTCTCCAATACCGCTTTGACAAGTCCCTCAAAAACAGGGACAGGGTCAACCTCATAGGGATCTCCAAAGGAAAAGGAAGAGTCCATATCTTCCACATCCTATTAGTCTAACGCCACCTCAGAAGATACCCCAATAACCTGGGTATGCCCCTTAAAAACAGGTTCAACCGGTTTAAATGTCTGTCAAAAATGTCAAAACCCCCTTGAACCAAAAAAGAATTGCGGTCATAGATGATAGAGTTTTTATTCAAGCGGGCTCCCAGAGTATTCCCTTGGAAGCCCAACATAGCATGAGAAACAGTGAGTGAGAAGAGTAAGTGACGGCACTGAATTCTTAGCTTTGGATTTTCCTATATGACCCTTAGGGTCAGACATGTCTAGGAGAACGTGGCGACAAACTAGATAATTTCAAATACCCCCTGCTTAAAGCAAAGCCTCCAGAAAAACCTGAAAAAGTACTTATCAATGGTTTAAACTGGAGAAGAGAGCAGGAGAGTCAGCCTCTGCATAGGGCAATGGGAGAAATAAGATCGCCACTAGTAAGGGTGCCAGACAATCGTAAGGAAGCCTTGGACCCAGGGGATTATGGGAAATGTAGCCTTCTTCCTTGCATGTTGCCCAGCAAAGTGTGGTTTTCCAGCTGTGGGCTGTGGCGCTCTCAGTGGACACTAAAAGTAGGCAAGACAAGAAGCCGAAAAAAAGCCATGTCTGACCATTCTAGCTCAAATGGTTGCAGAGATATGTCCCATAGAAGTTACTCCCATTGAAGTCAATGGAACAAAGATCGTCACGGTTGAGCTCCAGTTCTTAAAGTAGTCATTAAAATCGGACTCAAAATTAAAAGTGATAAAAAGTTCTAAAACCCCATGGGGTCACCAGGGAAAAATAAAGAATATTTAAGTGATGGGGGAGTGGAAATAAGCTCCCTAAGCACAATAAAATCATATCATATCACACACAACAGCAGAATACTTAGCAGAACAGCAGAGAAAGGGTTAATCTACAACTTGACACTACAGACATCTGTATCCCAGGCTAATGTAGAGAAACAAAAGCTAAACTGAGTGCATAATACAGAACACACACATTGTGTGAGAAAGCTCTGTATAGGACATACAGTGGGGATCATGGCACTCAAAGGGTTACTCACCAATCTTCTGTCTTCAGGCTCCATTCTAGAGAGGGCATAATGTCTAGAAGACTCAGCCATGAGGAACAGACTTATCATAAAGTCAACTTCCGCAAGGAATAGGGTCCGCAAAGCACCTGTGAACTGGACAGTCCAACTCCAGGGAAGCCAGTGAAGGGAGCCCTCCTAAAGTAGGTTTATACAGCCCCATGTCTAAAGATAAAACAATAAAAATCCTAAAAAAAGTGAATGGCCACTGCTTCGCAGAGCACATGAATCTGGAAATTGGTAGGCAGGGGGTTGAGCTGGAGTAAGAGGAGGGAGTCTCCACTCTAAAGACCTTGTCTTTTGTAATGTGCCCTGCCCTCCTGGAGGAGGAGCTCAACCCCTGGTTCCTGTGTTCCATATAGGATGTAAGAAAGGAAAAGTGAATTTTCAGTTGTCCCGTATGGAATAGTTTGTTCTCTCCAAATAACTGCTCTACTTTTACTTTGTTCACACAACCCTAAATCCCTGGCGTTTATCTGCTGGCAAATCATTCAAAAGTAACACAAATTCCCAGATGCCCAGCACTGCTCCATTTTTCCCTAGCACATTAGCATCAGTATCTGCAATAACGACCCACAAAGGAAGCTGAGCTTTAATTATTTTTCCCCCTTACTGACTTATAAAACAGCAATGGTAACGTCAGAGTGAATGTTCTTTTTACTAACAGCACAATGCAGGAAAAAGCAGACAATTGACTGGGTTACATAAAGTCTAATAATAATAATAATAATAATATAAAAACAGCGATGCAAAATCTCACTGTGACTTTTAAAAATGATACAACTGACAAACAAGCGTGTTTCTTTTTTTTTTTTTTTTCTATAATAAAATTCCCATGATTCCATTGCACGAAGTGAAATCAACACTGGTCCTCAACAACTACCCACCTTGAAGGTTTTCAGGATATGCCTGTTTAAGCACAAGTGGATAAAAGTGGGTCTGTTAACTGTTAGTCTCTTTAAAAGGGCAGTAAAGAATTAAGCTAATAAATGGACTTTCTAACTATAGGAAGTTAACGGACAGCTATGGGAATCAAGTTCCCTTGACTTTAAACTCTGCAATTTTCTCTCTCTCACCATTCACTCGGTGATCTCTGTGATTTACCGACCTTTGTGAAGTTAGCACTTCTGGGAGAGAAAGCAATACTGCAATTTACTGCGCTGAAGCTCTTGTTGGAGAATTCACTGAAAATGGGCTTGAATTGGGAAGACAAATCTCCCCGGAGTACTGACTCACCCAGCCCTTCAGATCATATAGATCTGTAGGGAAGACGGAAAGGAAATAGCAGAGTCTTAAACGGATAGTAATACTTCTTTTTATCTTTATTTTATTTTGTAGGCATTAAAAAAACATGAAGAACGATATAAGTCTTATATCTCAAACTTTTATGGTTTAAGAGATATTCACAAGCAAAGTATCCCCCCCTCCCTGTTCAGCCAGATCAGCAGGGAGGTGCCCAGGTAGACTGCAGAGAGAGACAATCTTCAATTAAGTTAAGGGAAAAACCTGAAAAGCTTGTCAAGGGGGGCAGGGCATTCATTGTTTTCCTGCAAAGAAAAATGTCCCCTGCTGTTATCTGTCTGGTCTTACAACCAGATTCACATCTGAGAAGAGATGGCTTACACTAGGAAAAAGGGGCGGGAGGGGAAACTTTGCTTGTGAATATCTCTTAAACCATAAAGGTTTGAGAGATAAGACTTATATCGTTCTTCATTTTTTTTTATGCCTACAAAATAAAATAAAGATAAAACGAAGTATTACTATCCCTTTAAGTTATGGAAACTCTGTTCTCATAGAATGTCTTACTTTGAACCTTTAAGAAGCATCTATGCAAAGTGCACATAAATTATATTTTTAGTTTTTCAACCAGCATAAGATTTTTACAGATTTTAGTTTAGTAGTTAGGGACTCAAAGGAGCAGTAAATTTTTTTATGAAAAAATATATATTGTAGGGATTTTCCTATTGAGTAAAATAAGGGTACTCTGACTGCTGACAGATTTATATTTCCAGAGTTATTACAGTTTAAACCCATGTTTTTTTTACATTAGCAGTGCCTTCTAGTGGTCAAATTCTAATTAGATTTCCTGTTAGATTCTAATGGACAGAAAAGTCAGAGACATACAGTTCTCCATAGAACCTGATAGAAACTGCCTGTCACTTCCTGTCAGTTAGAACTATCAGGAAGTAAACACAGTAAATTCACTTCCTGGTTATTTAAACTGCTATAAATTTTGAATAAAACATCTGACAGAAGTGGGAGTGACCTTGTTTTATTCAGCAGGAAAAGATCTATAAAATATGTGTTTTCATAAAAAAAAGTTTACTGTTCCTTTAACACAAGCAGCACTGAGTTCTCTGATCTCTGTCACAGAGAGGGCAATAATAATAATCAAACTAGTGATGACAGTTACTATCCTAATTAAAATAACGGAGCCTCTGATGATCCATCTGTGCTCACATGAGATGTCCTGAAAACCTGCAATGTCAATAGGTCATGAGGATAAGGAATGACTACCCCAGCAATAGACCATTGCATTTGGAGATTTCATTGGCTTCAGACTGTTAATTCTGCATGTCTTTATCCAAGCATGGGGGATAGCTCCCCATGTACCATTTATAGGAGATGACAAAGCACGTTTCGTAAAGACAATATGATACGGTATGCAGATCACTTACTGTATACAAATGGATGGATAATCCCCTTCAGAAGTCTCTCTCTGGGTTGTCCAGAATACCATTACACAGCTGTCATGTGCATTACATATCATAATGCTGAACACATAGTCTTGCTTTATGTAATCTTAAATTCATGTTGCCTGCAAACCACAACATGCAGGACTAAAATACAAATATACTTTAACTAGAGTGGTGCTACAAGGTTTTTGTACGCAGTATGTTATCTGTCTGAATCAATTCCCAGCTTCTTCATGGTCCTCCATCTGTCCTTTATCATAACTGATGTGCGGTTGTAGAAGGGATAATTATACAGGATTAGCTTCCAGTTCCCCTCACCAAATTTCTTCACTCCCCGTCTAATCCACTCACTCTCCTCCTGTGTCCATTTCTGAAGTGTAAAAAAGCACATGGTCAGTGATACACTTCTCCGTTGCACATCTTTCATTTTGTTTAACAAAAAGATTATTTGTGTTTCACTATTTACTCCACAGATTGCATTAAAGTATCAGGAAAATAAATGGGCTAAGGAGGTTAACTCGGCCATTCTACTTCCCTTCAATGAATTTTGCATCCTTAAAGGGATAGTATTACTTAAAAAAATACTAACCCCTATGTTAATGCCCTTAAATAAAGATGAAAAATGCCCCCAGGGACATCTCTCAACCCCTTATGGTTTGAGAGATAACCGCTTTCAAAGTTCGCCCCTGGCTGAGGTCAGCGTTCTAGCTGACAGCAGGGAAATCCTATCCTGAGATCAACCGGTGGCTCTGCAGCAGAGCTTAGATCACATTAACAAAAAAATAAATCCTTCACTTAAAAGGTCTTCTACATGTGCTTGCAAACCAATCACACATAGAAGACCTTTTTATTGATTGATTTCTTCTTTATTAATGCGATCTCGGCTATGCTGCAGAGCCACTGGCTGATCTCAGGAGAGGATTCCCCTGCTGTCACCTAGAACGCGGTCGTCAGCCAAGGGCGAACTTCGAATGCCTGGAGGCATTTTTTATCTTTATTCAAGGGCTTTAACAATGGGATTAGTATTTTTTAAGTAATACTATCCCTTTAACAATGTACTGACAAGCCAGTAAATACATGGTTTACAAAGTGGGTCTGGACGTTGAACTCCATGAATTTTACAAGAGCAGTGATGCTGCCTCCTTTCTGCTCTTCCAGAGCACCTGGTTGAGAACTACTGGCAGCCGCAAGTCTTTGAATACCAGTGGTCAAGCATGCGCATAATAGAACGGCTTCCGAAACCTGGGAGTGAGGAAGATTAAGAGGATGCATGTGCAATGTGCTTTAATAATGCACCTATTGTTTCTGAACTGGTGTCTCCCCCAGCCCCAGGAAAGTGAGATTAGTGTGAGGGCATTAAGTATAATTATTTTATTGTCATCTACTAATATGTATAACTGCATAAAGGTCCAGTTTCACCCACTGAATGTATGACATTTGGCACTCAAAGGATTAAAGTTCAACTCATCTCCTCTGGTCCAGGTAAGATTAGACTGAAGAAAAGTGCACATATAATTTTTATTGTACATATTATATAAAATCTATTATTTTTTTTTTTTTAAGAAACTTTTTTTATTTTAATTTTAAGAAAGGAAAATTAAATAAAAAAATGGAGAAACATTATATATGTTAAAGTTACATACAATTATTACAGTAATTGAACCCAGTGTCATGACAGAAGTATAGTCCACCGACAGGTGGTGGTGGATATCATAATATGTAAAAACCCCACTCAATTGTCTCATATCACAAAATTCACAGTGATCCAGATTTGTTGCACATATAATGGTATCAAGAAAGGATTATCTGTTGTGGCTCAGGTTATCAAAGATCGTGAATGTTTGTCCATATTCAAATCATGGCTCCAACAGTGAGTCAATCAATAAATAACCAAAAAACAATTCAATTTGTGTTTCTAATTACTATTAGAACAGAAATAGTACAGAAATCCTTGGATGCCAATGTTTATTCTTAATTGTGGATGACGTTTGTCTCCCTACCCTTACCAGTTACACAGTGTCAAGGAAGATGTATCTAGTTGGCATACCACACCCTTTCATCCATCCAATGTGTGTGTCTAACACATGTGTAAAATTTGTCCTGTTGTGATTTGACTAATGTAAGGATGAAAGGATCCCACACCCCAAGGAATTTTTCCCCTAAAGCATCTTTATTCTCCAGAGAAAGAATCCAATTCAGTTTTGTGAAGTGCAACATGCGAGTTTACCATTGAAGTAATGAAGTAATGTGGGGTGGGTGTAAGCCACTGAGTCAATATCACCTTGAGGCTTATCAAGAGAGTATAATCCTATAAAGTCATTTGTGCTATAGTCAGTGAGCTGGAGGTCTCATAGACCCTCAGCAGGAAGGAGGGAGTTGAGAAGTCCACGGGGAGGCCCATTTTGTCGGTTGTATATGCAAAGAGCTTAGTTTAGAATGAAAAGATGTGTTAAAATGAGTAGATAGCAAGCATTAGAGTGGCCTGGGGTTCACACCACAATGGGGGCATGCAGGGAAGGTGGCTAACCCTATAGTGTAGGCCAGTTTGGGGGTAACGTAGGTTCTATGCAAGAGTCTGTATGAGATTTTGTCAAAGTAAGCAGCCGGTGAGTGCTGTAATCGGCTTCTGAAGCCTTGGTATATCAAGTCAGGGGTCAACATTAGAATGTCCAGAAGCCATCCGTCGATGTGGGAATGACCTAAGCAAGTCGAGCTAGCAGTCAAAAGGAGTCTATAAGCCCTGGAGATTGTGAAGGGGAGGGGGTGGGTTACTTGGAGTAAACAGTCCAGAGGGTTGTCTGATATTTGAGCATGAAGCATGGGCAAGAAGGCTTGTATATAGTGTTTAGCCTGGAGGTATGCAAATAAAAGGATTTTAGTCTTACCTGTTAAATCCTTTTCTCTTAGTCCATACAGGTTACTGGTAACTCTGGGAGGCTATCCACCCCTTTAAGTAGGCAGGAGCATTTCTCTAAATGTATGCAGGGGGTGGAGCCTCCCTTCACTCCTAGGCTGCAGCTTAGCCAACCAGCTCCAGAATGATTTGAGACACTAAATGTTGACTAGACAGTAGAAGAGAAGAAGACTCCTGTGAGCATGCCCCGAAGGACTTCCACATACTGCCACAGGAGAGCCAAGCATGGTCCCTTGACAGGGTGGGAGACCAGTAACCTGTATGGACTAAGAGAAAAGGATTTAACAGGTAAGACTAAAATCCTCTTTTCTCTGTCATCCAATACAGGTTACTGGTAACTCTGGGATGTCCAACCATTGAGTTCCCCAGAGGCGGGAAGAAGGCAAGGACCAGGCGCAAGGCCCCCAAAGTCAAAAGAACCTCTATGAACCAACTGGTCAAAGAAGCCCAACAAAACTAAAGTGTCAACGGACACTGAACAGGGGAAAAACACCCCAGGAACTGTTACATAGCACACTGAACTAGAGGCAACAGGGCTCAACAGCAAAGGAAGCACTAAGAACCTGAGAAGATGATCCTAGACAGGCAGGACTGCGTCCAGGACCTCCCTTCCAAAGTTGGCATCAGCCAAAGCTGGAACATCCACACCGTAGTGCTTCAAAAAGGTGTACACAGAGGACCAAGTGGCCGCCCTGCACAGCTGATCAGCAGAAGCCTGATTCTTAAAGGTCCAAGAGGCCCCAATAAACCTGGTGGAATGAGCCGTGACCCAAAAGGGAACATGCTTATTCCTCAACTCATAGACCCTATGAATAGTGACTTGATCAATGAAACGATAGTCACTTTGGACGCCGGTTTTCCTGCCCTAGGACCCTCAGGAATGACGAACAGAGCATCTGATTTCATGACAGATTCAGTGCGATGGACATAAAACTTGAGACAACGCACCACATCCAACAATTGGAGATTTCTCTACTTGTCAGAAGAGGGGTTAGGGCAGAAAGAGGGTACCACAATCTCTTGATTGATGTGAAACTCGGAGACAACCTTAGGTAAAAACTCTTTGGAGGTGCGAAGCACCACCTTACCCTTGTGAAACACCAGATATGGTGGTTTACAGGAAAGAGCTTGCAACTCCGCAACCCGGCGAATGGACACGATCGCCAGGAGAAAGGCCATTTTCCATGGGAAGAGACGTAAAGGAATAGTAGCCAAAGACTCAAAGGGGGGACGTTGAAGAACGCCCAAAACCTAATTAAGATCCCACTGAGAAGCGGGACTCGAAGGCAGGGCGAACATGTGCAATGCCCTGGAAGAAAACCTTGACATCAGGAAGGATAGCAATACGCTTCTGGAAGAAGACAGAAAGCGCTGAAGTCTGAACCTTAAGAGAACTCAAACTGAGTCCCTTATCCAAACCATCCTGCAAAAAGGCCAGGACAGTAGGTAGATCAAAATCAAGGGACAGATCCCTGTCAGCACACCAAGACACAAAGGTCGACCAGACACGGTGATAGATCTTGGAAGAAACAGGCTTATGGGCACTATAGTCACCACAGCAGAAGAAAAATCTTTCTTCCTTAAAATCAAGGATTCAACCTCCAGGCTGTCAAATTGAGCCGATGAACATCTTCCTTCCACGGGTAACCCTGCAAAAGAAGATCCGGAGGGGATGGGAGTGGAAAGGGCTCCGTCACAGATAGAGCCAGAAGCTCCGGATACCGGGCAACGGTCTATCTTTAGTTTCCGTAACACCCTTATCCACATTGAAAGGGGAGGAAAGATGTAGGCCAGAGGGAATGTCCAAGGAATGAATACAATATACAATATCCAAATAAGGTAAAAGGTGATCCTATTTGAATAACAGGTATACACCTCGTCCCACCAGGTGCGCTAAAAAACAAATAATAAAACAGTCACCAGTTTTCAAACGGTCATGAAAACCCCTTCTTGGCAGGCAAAAGTCCCCTTTTTGTTCTTAATCTTGCAATGCTGCTAGGGTCCTGGTCACCTGGTCTCGTGACCTCCAAAACAGTTCCAACTGCAGAACAAAAAAGACAAAAAGAGAAAGAGACCCAGCGCAAGAGCGCATCTGAGAGCAATCCTTCAGATAAAGGGACTTTTCCTAATTGCACAATATTGTAGAAAACCCCTCAGGGTGGGTACTCACAGAAGAAGAGGCTATCCCAGCCTCTGAGTGGATCAGCATATATTATGTTTGTGGATACAACCTCCAATCTCCAACTCACGGTGTCAGAAATCCACAGGATTCAACCAGGTTGTCTTCATACACACACTTTCTTTATTAAAATATTTGTACAGAAAATGTACTAAAATAACACACCTAACGCGTTTCGTTACACTTGTAACTTCATCAGAGGTGAAATTATACATTGTTACCAACTTTACTTTTATACTAAAAAACTCACCGACTCAATTGCTTCCACCGCCAGCGCATCTGACTCCCGGGCAAACACAATGCATGTCAAAAGCTGGATGTACCTTGCGGGCCAGAAAGGCGGAAGTGTATAACATCTTCCGCTCATTCATTCATCAATGCAATCTAATAGACTGTTATGTGAATCAAAAGGTTTCCAAAATTCAATCTGACACCCAAGTCATCCGTGTACCCATACATATAATCGGCCCGCCCACTCTTCACAATTACATCTAGTCACCCACAATGTCGCCCCCATTCATTCACCTCACCTCCACAACGGAGAGAGAAGAAGGGAAAAACAAATGGTCCAAATGCAAAACGAAGGAAGAAAGGCGGACGATCAAAGTACAGTGATCTCCCGGATGGTTCAAACTTTACAAAACAAAACAAAAACACCCGAATAGCCAATAACACTGAGGGTGAAGCAATGCAGTCACAAAATGTATCCAAATGGCACAATAAAAACAAAGAATGAAAAATAAAAAATAAAAATATCACAAATCTTAAAATCCCTCCTCCTAAGTAGTACACACTTGTTATCAATAAAACTTTAAGCATAACAAATAGATCATAGGATCCCCAAATTATCTACATTATAAGCACCTATAGATCACAGACTCAGGGCGACAGTTATACTAGTTGGCTCATGTCAATATTCTCATTGAGACCCAAGGGGGCCAGCGTATTCATTTTAAAAATCCATTGCGCCTCTTTGTAACACAAGAGGCGAAATCTATTATTTTTATTTTTTGGGATCGATTCTATCCCCATCACGCTGAAGTTTTTAATTCCTCCCCTGGGACACAATCCAAAATGTCTAGACACACTGTGTGTCTTGTCATTTTTCATGATATTCCGACGATGTTCCCCTATCCTATCTCTCAGACTCCTTGTCATCCGGCCAATGTACTGGGATCCACATCCACATGCTATAAGGTATATCACAAATTTGGTTTGGCAATTAATAAAACTTCTTATTTGATGAATAGTACCATTAGTAAAACTGCTAAACTCCATAGACTTATTCACAATGGAAGAACATGTTAAACATCTTTTCAAATCACACTTGAAACAACCAACACACGGGACGGATATTCCCACATTGCCAAAGACCCGACCTCTCTCCTCAATACTAGATGTCCTCCCATTAGTAAACTCACTAGATATCACTTTCGGTCTACTTTTAGCTACAAAAGCTCGTATATTCTTAGCTTTAGTGAATGTAAAAGTAGGGTCTCTGGGAATGTGGGAATTCAACACCGGATCCTGTTTCAGAATAGGCCAATACTTCTTAATCAATTTTTTGATATTCCTTGCTTGGGAACTATATTGAGTTATGAAGTTAACCCCCCCTTCCTTTTTGTTTCTACTCTGTCTTTCAGATAAACTTTTATATAGACCCTTATCCTCAAGTATTTTTTTTTAAAATACTTTTTCGATCAAGACATCTGGCTCTATTATAAGCGTCATCCAATTGTTTTTCTGGGTATCCTCTCTCTAGAAACTTGATTTTTAAATCTTTACTTTCCTGATCAAATTGTTCTACCCGATTGCAATTGCGACGTATCCTATGGTACTGGCCATAGGGAATGTTTTTAATCCAACTAGGATTATGATTACTATCCGCTCTTAGGTAGCTATTACAGGCTACTGGCTTATTGTAAGTACAAGTCACAATATTGCAATCCTCATCAATTTTCAACCTGAGGTCTAGGAAGTCTATTTCTGAGTCATGAATGGTCCATGTAAACTGTATTCCTACTTGTGTTTCATTAAATGACTGACACATCTCCTCCAGGTCTGCGCGAGAGCCTTTCCAGACGACTAAAATATCGTCTATGTATCTCCCATAGTGTACCAAGTTCGCACCCCATCTATTGCCCGACCATATATGCCTGGATTCCCAAAACCCCATGGCTAAATTGGCATAGCTGGGGGCGAACTTGGTACCCATGGCTGTCCCGCAGACCTGGAGGAAGAATTTGTCCTGAAAAACAAAGAAATTGTGAGTGAGCACAAAAAGAATACTCTTCAGTAAGAACTCCTTCTGACAATCAGCCATTTCTTTATCCATATCCAGAAAGTATGCAACTGCCTCCAGTCCCCATTCGTGTGAGATAGACGTATAGAGTGCCACCACATCCAGGGTGGCCCATAGATAGCCCTCTTCCCATACTATCTCTTCCATATGTTCCAAAACTTGTTGGGAATCACGAATGAAGGCTGGAAGTTTAATCACATACCTCTGTAAGAACGTATCAAGATAGGCCGACAAATGGGAGGTCATACTATTCATTCCAGATATAATGGGGCGCCCAGGAGGGTCAATCACCCGTTTATGGATCTTCGGTAGATGGTAAAAAAAGGCTATTTCAGCATGTGGTATATACAAATACTGAAATTCCTGCTTAGTGATTATATCCCTCCTGAGCGCCCCCTTTAACATATCCAGAAGTTTGGCCTGAAATCTTGCATGCGGGTTTTCTTTCAATTCTATGTACGACTTTTGGTCACACAGAATCCTGTGACCCTCCCGAAGGTAATCCTTGGTATTCTGTACTACAACCCCTCCCCCCTTGTCGGCCTCTCTGATTGTTAAAGTCATGTTCTTAGACAAGACAGATAAAGCCTGTAATTCTGATTTACTCAAATTTCTCTGACGGAGTTTTGCCTTCCCTATTTTATCCTTATACTCTTGTAAGACCAATTTATAGAAGGTCTCTATATAAGGACCCTTGGAAGAGGCAGGGTAAAAATCCGATTTGGCTTTAAAGCCTGTTTGAATAATTTTCGGGACAAGTGTGTACTACTTAGGAGGAGGGATTTTAAGATTTGTGATATTTTTATTTTTTATTTTTCATTCTTTGTTTTTATTGTGCCATTTGGATACATTTTGTGACTGCATTGCTTCACCCTCAGTGTTATTGGCTATTCGGGTGTTTTTGTTTTGTTTTGTAAAGTTTGAACCATCCGGGAGATCACTGTACTTTGATCGTCCGCCTTTCTTCCTTCGTTTTGCATTTGGACCATTTGTTTTTCCCTTCTTCTCTCTCCGTTGTGGAGGTGAGGTGAATGAATGGGGGCGACATTGTGGGTAACTAGATGTAATTGTGAAGAGTGGGCGGGCCGATTATATGTATGGGTACACGGATGACTTGGGTGTCAGATTGAATTTTGGAAAACTTTTGATTCACATAACAGTCTATTAGATTGCATTGATGAATGAATGAGCGGAAGATGTTATACACTTCCGCCTTTCTGGCCCGCAAGGTACATCCGGCTTTTGACATGCATTGTGTTTGCCCGGGAGTCAGATGCGCTGGCGGTGGAAGCAATTGAGTCGGTGAGTTTTTTAGTATAAAAGTAAAGTTGGTAACAATGTATAATTTCACCTCTGATGAAGTTACAAGTGTAACGAAACGCGTTAGGCGTGTTATTTTAGTACATTTTCTGTACAAATATTTTAATAAAGAAAGTGTGTGTATGAAGACAACCTGGTTGAATCCTGTGGATTTCTGACACCGTGAGTTGGAGATTGGAGGTTGTATCCAGAAACATAATATATGCTGATCCACTCAGAGGCTGGGATAGCCTCTTCTTCTGTGAGTACCCACCCTGAGGGGTTTTCTACAATATTGTGCAATTAGGAAAAGTCCCTTTATCTGAAGGATTGCTCTCAGATGCGCTCTTGCTCTGGGTCTCTTTCTCTTTTTGTCCAAGGAATGAACATGGCATCGACAGCTAGAGCCAGAGAGTCTCTCCACCGACAGCAGAACACTGGAACCTTCCTGTTTTGTCGCGTCGCCATCAGATCCACATGGGGCATCCCCCATCTCTGAACAAGGTGTTGAAACACCACGAGGTGTAACTCCCACTCTCCGCTGTCCACTGTGTGACGACTGAGGAAGTCCGCCATGATGTTGTCTATGCCTGGAATGTGCACTGCGGAGATGACAGGAACATAAACCTCTGCCCAGGACAGAATGGCAAGCGCCTTGTCTGTTGATGTAGGCCACTGCCGTGGCGTTGTCAGACTCCACTCGAACTGGACAGTCCTCCAATTGAGACAACCCAATGATGGAGAGCATGAAATATCACTCGAAGTTCCAGGATGTTGATTGGGAGAAGGGACTCCTCCATGGACCACTTCCCCGAGCGCTGAAGCAACCCAGAACAGCTCCCCAGCCCGAGAGGCTGGCATCCGTTGTGACCGTGGTCCAGTAGGGACTCAGAAAGGATCTCCCTTTCAGCAGATTGGAAAGGTCCAGCCACCACTCCAAGCTCAATTCCACATGAGGGGGAAGGGACACCGATAACCTCTGATGACCTGGTCGATCCCTGCACACCTGTATCACAAACCTCTGAAGTTCCCTGGTGTGTGCCATGGTGAATGGAACCGCTTCTATCGTGGAAATGAACTTCCCCATAAGAGAAGACAACCTCTGAACTGGGAACAGATCCTGAGACAGAATTGCTGATACCCTGTGAGCAATTTGATGGGCTACTGCGTCCGGTAGAAACACCATGCTCCTCTGAGTATCGAATAGAAGACCCAGGAAAAGCAGTTACTGGGATGGGATAAGATCCAGTTAGTCCAAGTTGAACATCCATCCGTGATGGGTGAGAACTTGGATGCAGGTCTGAACTTGCTGATGAAGAAGTTCCGCTGATGTGGCTTTCAATAGCAAGTCGTCCATGTAATCACTCACTCTGATGCCGTCTCGATGGAGAATGGATATCAAGGCCCCCAGAACTCATTGGAAGCCCTGCGGAGCCGTTGTCAGACCAAATGGAAGAGCTGAGAACTGAAAATGTCCTCTGTCGCAGGCAAAGCACAGGTACTGCCTGCTCTCCTGATGGATTGGTATGTGTAAATATGCATCCTGTAGGTCCAGAGAAGCAAGGAACTCCCCCGGAGACATGGCAGTGATCACTGTGCGCAGAGACTCCTGACGATAGTGTGTCCTGTTCACAAAGAAGTTTAGATCCTTCAAATCCAAAATAAGGAAACATCCACCGTCCTTTTTGGCTACCACAAAGAGGTTTGAGTAAAACCCCTGAACTCCAGTCTGAAAGAGGAACTGGATCCAGGACATCCTATTCCAGAAGAGCCTGAACGAGGAACTGGATCCAGGACATCCTATTCCAGAAGAGCCTGAACAGCGCCGTCAAATAGACGGTGTTTGTCGGCGTCTTGCGGAGTATGAGAAAGACGAAAGCGAAAGGGAGGAAGAGAGTAGAAAGGGATCTTGTATCCATCTGTCACCACTCGTAGAACCCATAGGTCAGAGACAGAATCTTCCCAAATCCGGCGGGATGTGGACCCGGGTTTGGTGAGTCATGCCGAAGCAGTTTTGGCAGCCTTGGGCTTTGAGGCAGCCTTGGACTTCCATTTCTGTTTGGGCTTAGAGGAGGAACGCACAGCTGACGAAACTGCCTGGTTCGTCGAATGTGTCTCAGTTTCAAAAGAACGAAAGGACCGGTTGCGTTTAAACGGCAACTTCTTCTTAAAGACCAAGGGCAGGAGAGTACTCTTACCCCCCGTGGCCTCGCTAATCAGTTCCTTAAGATCAGGCCCAAACAAGGAGGTACCCTGAAAAGGTAAAGAAAGTAAGACTTTCCTGGAAGCAGTGTCAGCAGACCAGATCTTGAGCCAAAGAGCACACCTGGCTACCACAGAAGTAGTAGAGGCCCTCGCCATCATGCGGACGGCATCAAAAGCAGCAGCAGATACATAGTGTTGCGCTTCAGAGATATTGGCAAGAAGACGCAATTTCTCAGAAGTAGGCACATCCTGACAGACAGCAGTAGTGAGTTGTTAAGCCTAGACTGCAATAGCTCGGTTAACCCATGCAACAGCAAACGTTGGACGCATAGAGGTAATAGAAGCAAAGATGGACTTGAGGGAAACCTCAAGTTTCTTGTCAGTCAAGTGATGCAGCGCAGAAGCGTCAGAGACAGGTAAAGCAGTAGATTAAGATAGTCTAGATATTGGAGCGTCTACTTTAGGGGGATGAACCCATTTAGCCAGGTCAGCTTCAGAAAAGGGATAAAGCTTAGCAACCAAACAGTCAAGAGTGGGGTTAGGAGGAAAATAAGTAAGGGACTTAGCAGGCTCCTGAAAAACATCAGAAGGATCCTCCTGGACCAAGGGAATGTTGAGTGTGGTTAATACAGCCCTGATCAGGCCCTCAGCAGAGGGTTCAGGATCAGTCTCAAAGGGATCCCCAAGGGACCTAGAAGACTCCAAAACAGAACCATCCTCAACATCTGAATCTAGCAACAATTCTTCATCAGGTACCCCCTGTGGTTTAGGCAGGGAAGACCTGATAGTAGAGGGGGTCTGCCACATTCGAAGTGCCCCCTGTATTTGGGATGGAAAGAGTTGTAATGTGGACCTAAGGTCCCTAGTCGCAGCCTTAAACACTTGCACCCAAGCTGGCTCAGTAGCATGGCTGGAAGTCCCTGTGTTGCTGTCAGGAACCTCAGAACATGCTGGGCATAAATGACCAGAGAACTCTCTAGGTAGCCCTGCGTGACAGGAAGAGCAATGCACAATGGGGTATACTGAGACACCAGCCTCCTTAGTCTTAGGTCTAGCCCCAAGCTCCAGCGGTATAGACATACTCACAGTGTCAAAATAACCAACTGTACAGTAAATCACCCAATTACAGTGTGAAAGATTAATATTTCACCCCAGAAACGCTAAATATAGACTTATCTGGCAGACGAAGGGTTAATCTGCAGAGGAGAGAAGGAGAGTCCAAGCCCTGCGTAGGATACTCGCTGAGAAAAGCTCACAAAATGGCTGCTGAGCCGGGAGCCAATCAGAAAATAGGCACGAATCAAGAGCTCATGGGAAGTGTAGTTTTTCCCAAAAAGTACCCCAAAACAGTGCCCGAAGCCCACCAACACACTTGAACTATAAACCGGATGATAGAACAAGGGTAGACAATCTATATATATATATATATATATATATATATATATATATATATATATATATATATATATATATATATATATAGGTTTCATGGTTTTATCTCCTTTATTTCCTCTTTCACACAGTGATTTGTTCTTATGCTATTCCCTTTACGTTACGGATATGTAAATGGATCTACCCAGGGTGCAGTCTATTTTCGCTCACAAGTGCCATACACAGAGATGAAACATCACAAAACACATACACAGACACAATTTTGATCCTTTTCCGATAATAGTCCAGCCACAAAGTGTCAGGTATTTACTTTCTGAACAATAGGAGGAGATAATCTTTTATGTTTTGGCCTTCTATGGCCTAGTCAATGATGTGCAGCTGCTCTCCTACAACCGTAAGAGAGACCAAGACCAAGCATAATTTGCATATTCAAAGCCATGGCCAGAGGTGCTCAACTGAGAATGAGCTTTCCAGTAAATTTAGCAGGCTCTGTAGGACTGCATCCTGCGTACACTGTGCGGCGCCATATAAATAAAGATATACATACATACATACATACATACATACATATCTATAGACAATGATTCAGTTGTTTTCTTAACCATCTGTCTTGTAGGCCATTTAAGTGTGTTTAATATATGATAAAAATAAGTCCATTACAAGTCATTCAGGTCAACGAAAGACCACGGTTTGCTGTGACCTAGAGGCATACTAGAGATCACTAAATAGGAAAATGCAGGAATTAATAAAAATATAAGCATACCTTATGGTAGTTATGAAGGACACCTACCTAGGTAAGTTAAACTGTTAAATTAAGAGCTTATTCTTAGTGTATGTTTCCCCTTTAATATATGCTGAGGAGATCCCACAGGCTGTATGTGAATCATCTGAAACTCATGAATTAATGGACAGGATGTGAAAGGGTCTTATGGATCCCCCCCCCTTATACAATTATTTCATATTTAACCCATTGGGAGGTTATACAGAGCACAATGTGTTAAGCACCTTAATGGCCTTCAAGGGTTTAATGACTTTACATGTGAAATATGTTATTATGTACAAGTCTATAACTCTACATCCACTGATAATGAATGAGTGAGAGAGGCCTCCTCCTTATCTGAAAGTGGAGGATTATGGATCAGGCAACAACAATTGCCTGCTCTTTGTCTTTAGTAGGCTTCCCCAATGTATAAAAATCTATATTTTTTTGATAGTGCAGGATCATCGTGGTCTGTTATAGTGGGATTCTATTCTATTCTGTTACTAAAATACAATTAGCAGTACATGGTAGGTTTTAAGGCTATTTACTGCTTGAGTAAATACGAGCTAATCAAAGAGAGACAACAAATCATCCACTTGTGCTCAAGACTACATATTTTGCTAATAAACCAGCAATTCCAGTTCAAATTACCAAATATTCTCACCTGTCTCTTTCCAGTGCTGGCTGTGCAGATGCCTTCTGCAAAATAGGAATAAATAAAAAAAAATTACTTATTTATATTTATTTACCAAGAACCATAAATGTTGTAAAAGCACCTAAAAAGAAACAAGCAACAATAATTAAGACTTAAAGGGATAGTAATACTTCATTTTAACTTTATTTTATTTTGTAGGCATTAAAAAAACATGAAGAATGATATAAGTCTTATCTCTGAAACCTTTATGGTTTAAGAGATATTCACAAACAAAGTATCCCCCCCTGTTCAACCAGATAAGAAGGGAGATGCCCAGGTAGACTGCAGAGAGGGACAATCTTCAATTAAGATAATGGAAAAAGCTGAAAAACTTTTCAAGGGGGGAAGGGCTTTCATTGTTTTCATACAAAGAAAACTGTCCCCTTCTGTTATCTGTACTGTCATACAACCAGACTCACATCTGAGAAGAGATGACTTACACTAGGAAAAAGGGGCGGGGAGGGGAACTTTGTTTGTGAATATCTCATAAACCATAAAGGTTTGAGAGATAAGACTTATATCATTCTTCATGTTTTTTTAATGCCTACAAAATAAAATAAAGTTAAAACGAAGTGTTACTATCCCTTTAAGGCATTAAGGGCCAAGTTCAAAAGATTTATAAGGCTCCATTTAAATCAGGTTAAAATCCGACACACAAACATGGTTATGATCGAATGCACCAATACATGTTGCAATCTGGCCACATGAGCTGTGGTTTTAATCACGAGACCTGGGGCTTCAGTCCTCTCGGCCAGTACCTAGCAAAACCCATTGTACTAGGGATACCAGTTTTATACTGGAGTATGAAAACTAAAGTATCATCTAGGAGCAAAGATTAATGTGGCATGAGGTGCTCTGAAACACTAGAGCAAAAGGTCACAGCAGGGCATTACACCTATTCATAAAACCAGCAGGGCAATACATTATTGCAGGCTATCAGCAGGCCAGTACACAACTACATGAGAACATCAGGGCAATACTGAATTACGTTAGACCAGCAGAACAATACACCGTCACACAGGGTACCAGGCAAGCAATGCATTAAGAGATCAGAATGCTACAACATGATGCAGGTACTTGTATATGAGATGAGATTTAAAAAAAAAAAAAGTAAATGAAACCTTTACCTCCTACATGATAAGAATATTACAAGAGACCAACTGGACCATATACAATTACTTGAAACACCTTAACCCTGTGAGTGCAAGAGTGGCACGCAAAGCAAAGGCCATATACCAACTACTGCATTACACAGACTGTAACAATATTAACTGCATCCCCCTACTAACCTTCCTATGGCCAGAAATTCCTCATGACCCTATTCATTTGTCTGGGATGTCTTGTTTGTAGAGGCAGACATTACAATTGCTGGCAATCTGTCACATTGAACCAGGCAAAATGCACTAGCCACATAAGGTTAACAAGTGCAATTTGCAGAGCTTGAGGCCCTGATGTCCTGAAAGCTACTGTCATGATAACCTTAGTATAAATGACATCCAGGACTGATTTGAGAACAAAAGCAAAGGGCAAAATTGATAGGGTTTTAAGGATTTGCTGGCCATACAAAAATCAAGCTGTAGGTTATTATAAGTGTTAATGTTACTTTAACACCTGCAGTGTTGGTAGAGGACAGAACTCAGAAATCTAATGACTAGCTGGGGATGATAGAAGTTCTTGTCCTCCACAGCTGGAGGGCCTCTGGATTCCTAGCCCAAGCCCAACACATACAACACAGGCACTCTCAAAAAACATAACACCAATCATACTAACAGACATCTCCAGCGTTACTGACAAAAATGTATTGCTTCACTGTTTTTCTTTGAGAAAGAGTGCCCCAGTGATGGGAAGGGCTGCAGCCTCCAACCAGAATTGTATGCAGACAGGAAGGAGAGCTGATAGAGGGGCACAAATGTAAGCCAAATTATAAGTAGAAAGGAAATGGTGTGATAGATCAGCCTGCCCAGAAGATAATTTTGGAGCACCAATTGCCTGCTGGCTATGGGATGTCATAGGAACCCAATGATAATGGAGTGCTTTGGATGAAGTGCTCTTTAAGCTCATTCCTCTCACCTCTTAGGAATTTTCTATGAGTCAGCTACACAGACAATCCTCTTCTTGTGTCCAACCACACGGGGTGGAAATGGGCTAGAGAAGAGGTGGAATAACCTACTGGTCTGTGTATCGGTTGGCAGACAGCAGTAACAAATCTTACTGTATGAAGGAGCACTTCAGTCAGTAAGCCACTAGCAGTATGCCCCACCAGTTTAACTCCATAAACTCTGTTGCACTTTGTAACATTCTGGTATACTGTGGCCAGTGATGATGCCAAACCCCATGAATAACCAATCAGTCCCATTTCCCAATACACTGCAACCATCCATTACCTGAACTACATTCACATCATCCTCAGCCACCCAATGACAGGCTAAGAACCATGGAGGGGTACTCTATGGGTGTAGTCCAGAAGCTAGAAGACTGCAGGTTCCCCAATACTGTGTTAGGTAAAATATATTTAGATAAAGATCTATAGCAGCAGACTATTAGACAGTTACTTCACTCAGATAAAGCAACTTTCAAACATCATTCCCTAAAATGAGAGGAAATGAAAACTGGCTGTGGCACTGTCTGTTCTGGAAGGGTGACAGGATGACTACTTTAACTTACAAGAAGAGCTAAAGGAATGCAATAGTAATAAGGGAAGAGCCACTGTTGTGCCTGTGCTGCCATTATTAGTCGGCAATGGATGTGCAAGGGTGTACGTGATACAAGCAGTGAAAAGAGATACTGGGATAACAACAACTCAATAAGTAGGGTGCACTCTGGGACTTAATATAGAGCAATAACTGAATTGGGGGGGGGAGAAGAAGAGATCCCCTCACACTAAGAAGACCCAAACATGAGATACTCAACACAGTAATCACAAAAGTACAAAAATGCTTTATTAGTACAAAATTAGTCCTAAGACTCAAAATTAAAACACAATTAAAAACATATAGAAGGGGATAATCCTGGACAGGAAGTAATAAGTAATATGACACCCAGTAAAATACAACAGCAGAAAATAATAGATGAATGTACAGTGAAGACTTATAGAATTTTCCCACAACACACCGACCAAAGTAAAGTGCGAGTGTGAAATGTCAGGGATTCCCCTGAGGGAGTCTTCCTTGGCTATGTGTGTTGGGCTATATAGCTTTTAGAGGAGTGACTCCCGTGGCTAATTCTTTTCTCCTGCTGGATTTGACCTTACTATTTTCTTGGCATTCACTGATCAGTACACTTTTGTACATGTGTTTCATTTATAGTGTTGCTTCACGTGCTTTTTAGGTCCTTTGTTTGGTTAGGTTGGGTATTTAACACTTGAGCTTTATTTTGGTTGGTGTGTTATGGGAGAATTATACACTTATAAGGATTCATTGTACACTCATCTATTATTTTTTTGCTATTTTATTGAGTGTCGTATGACTTATTACTTCCTGCACAGGATTGTCCCCTTCTGTGTGTTTTTTAATTGTGTTTTATTTTTGAGACTTAGGACTAATTTTGTACCAATAAATCATTTTGTACTTTGTGATTACTGGGTAGAGTGTCTCATTTATGGGTCTTCTTAGTATGCGGGGATCTTGTCTTCCACCTCTGTTCAGTCAAGAGTATTTGTGGGCATCTACGCCATAAAAAGGGAAACATTACTGCAACGTACAGGTGGTGACCATGGAAGGCTTCCCACATTCCCCAAAACACTTTAATATAGGAAAGAAAACTTTATTTTGACTTACTTTTGGCTTTGAATAGCTCATCCTCATCACTCCAAGTGTCCCGCTCTTCAACCATATCAGAATTATCTAAAACAAAATTCCTAAGGAAAGAGACATAGGGATGGAAATGATTTAGATCAGAGAGATGCCCTGATAAAGAAACTTGCACATCATTTGCAACGTTGTCTATTATGGCTGCTTTCCCTGCCATAAAGTCTGTTGTAACAGTTTCTGAACAATAATGACTTTAGTGCAACCACAAAGCTCTGTCAAGGAAAAGAAATGTCACCCAGGCAGGGTATTAAAAGGATTCAGGTTTAATTTTCAGGCTACTTCTACTCATTACAAATGCATTTAGTTTGGTAAGCAAAATTGGGTGTCATAAGACATAAGCACCTATTCAACAAGCTAAAAGAAGAGCTATACTGGGGGTAACTGAAGTTCACCATGGGAGGAACGAAAAGCCCCATTGGTTCAGGAAGTCTGCTGGACCTCTACAGACCTCTCTTCCCTTAACCCCTTCAGTGCCAGAGGCTTGGGCCATTTCCTGTACCCTGTAGGCCAGATACTTTTTCAGCATTTTTGCTATCCTTCTGTTTAGGCTTGATTTCCTCTGGGAATTTCTAGTTACATTTGGAAAACTATATATTGTTTTTTTCAGAATGAATTGAGCTTTCTAGTGGTAACTTACATGAAGAGAATTTTGCATTGTGCAAAAAGCTATGATGTCATAATGACAAAAAAATTACTTATTATGCTAAAATCACATACTATGTATCAAAAACATTTACCTTGATTGAAAAAGTTTCAATTATTTGAAAAAGCCATGAGTCCTCCAAGTAAAAAAATACCAAATTTGTATAGTTTTACCTACATACATGGCTAGCGTAGAGCCCTAATCACCAGCAGCGCAAAATTACATTTTTCAACTTTATGAGCTAAAATGTGCTTTCTAGAGTTTTTGTGGTAAATCTACCCTAAAACAATGGAATAACTATATAAAACTCTATATTTCTGAAAAATAGACAACCTGCTGCATCTAATGAGGGGTAACTTGTCTTCTTGCCCCAAGCCTGCTGTGCCCAAATGCTTCCAGAAGGTGGCACAACAGGAAAAAAATGGCATTTTCTTACATTTCTGCCCCTTCAACTGTACTGAAATCTGTGAAAACCATGGCATTTCCAATTGTATTCATTAGCTAGTGATCTTAGGAGACAAATGACACCCCACTGGAATAAGTCGACCTACCTTAGGGGTGCCAGAAGCACATAACTGTTTGCTTCCTCGAAAATGGCTGCTTGTAGTAAAATGTTCATAACTGTTAGAGACATGAAGGAAAGGTATAAAAGGTATACCATTTTGGAAAGTAGACATTCTCCCGCATTGTATGAGGGGTCACTTGCCTTTCTATCCCTGGGCTTAAGTGCAAAATATTTCCAAAAGGTGGTGCTATAGGAATAAATACATGCTTTTTTTTTACATTTCCACCACTTCAAAGATACTAAAATCTTTGAAAACCATAACATTTCCTGCTGTATTCAGTACCTGCTACCAACATGAGAAAAATGGTAGCCCATTTGTGTGGGTTAACATACAATATGTGGGTGCTAGGAACACGTACGTAAAACCTGACACTTATTTTTGAAATTATCTGTTTGCACTAAAATGGTTATAACCATAATAGATATGCAGGAAAGGTAGAGAAACAATGCCATTTTAGAAAGAAAACAACCTGCCGCATCTAATGAGGGGTCACTTGCCTTCTTATCCAAAGGCTTGTGTGTAGAAATGCTTCCAGGAGGTGGCGCTAATAGGAAAAGAAAAGGCATTTCCTTACATTTCTGCCCCTTCAAATGTATGGAACTCTGTGAAAACCATGGAATTTTCAACTGCATTCATTAGCTAGTGCTCTTAGGAGTCAAACGACACCCCATTGGTATGAGTTGACCTACCTTAGGGGGTGCTAGAAGTAGAAAACTACACCTACTACAACCTCTGATGTTCCTAACATTTTCTCAAACCTGACCTGCCTGTACGAATATGGCTATAACACCTTCAGAAGTGAAGAAAAGGTAGATAAACAATATCATTTTGGAAAGAAGATAACCTGCCACATTTAATGAGGGGTCACTTGCCTTTTTACCACTAAGATAGTGTGCACAACAATTTCCAGAATGTGGTGCTACAGGAAAAAAGCAAACTTTTTTTTTTTTTTTTTACACATCAGTCACTTCAAAGATACTAAAATGGTTCAACGGCATGGGATTTCCTAGGAGGACTTCTTGCCAGCCTAAGAAAAATGGTACCCCACTGCTGTGGGTTGACATACCAATTTGGGTGAGAGGAATGTATCTACCAGTGAAACGGGGATGGGAAAGCAAACAGTGTATGTGTGATTTTATGGTTAACAGATGAAAGAAGCTAGGACGTCAGCCAGTCCACGTGTGCGGACCTGTTACTAAGAGTGTAACAAAGTGTGTGGGAGGGTGAGGGATTAGGCAGTGTGTGTGGGTATGAGCAGAGGAGCAAGGATGGTGGGGCAGCGTCTGATAGTGTATATGGGGGATCTGTGACTACCAGTGTGCACTGTATGTCCCCCTCATACAAAGTTTGATTCCCAGCCTGAATCTAGTGCATGCTGGTACTTTGAGTCTACCAGTAGGCATTGGAAACAGGCTGAGGGTGTGTGTGTGTGTGTGTGTGTGTGTGTGTGTGTGTGTGTGTGTGTGTGTGTGTGTGTGTGTGTGTGTGTGTGTGTGTGTGTGTGTGTGTGTGTGTGTGTGTGTGTGTGTGTGTGTGTGTGTGTGTGTGTGTGTGTGTGTGTTGGAGACATTTTGTGTACATGCCACAGGAGTGCCCAATGCACTGCAAAGCACTGCATTGGACCCCCCCTGTGGCACACACATATTTTTGGCTTTTTTCCCCCAATATTTTTGTGTAGACCTCGTTGGGGGCATCATAACCTATAGAATGAGGTCTGAATAAAAAATAAAAGGGGGAAAAAAAAATAATCCTTTGTATGCCACAGGGGTGTCCAGTGGATTGCAAAGCAATACATTGGACCCTTGTGGCACACAAAGGGTTATTTTTTTTTTTATTTTTTTTTAAATCATCATTACTTTGTATTCAGATGGCCACCAAACATGCTCTGATTACAAAGTAATGATAAAAAGTCCTGTGTGTGCCAAAGGAAGGGGGTCTGCATTGAACCCCTCCTCCCAGTGGCACACACAGGGTTATTTTTTTTTTCATTTATTTTTTAATTATAGAACTCATTGAGGGGCATCAGTACCCCCCTGATCCCCCCCAATGAGGTCTTAGACAAAAAAAATATATATATATGTCCACAAAAGAAGTGACCCTGTGAGTGCCACAGGGGTCTCCAGGGCATTGCTTTGCAATGCACTGGAACCTTGTGGCACTCAGAGGGTTAATTTTTTTATCATTATTTTGCAATCAGAGCTTGTTGGGGGGGCCATCAAGACCACTCCTGATGGGCCCCCCAACAATCTCTGATTACAAAGTAATGATACAAGCCCTGTATGTGCCACAGAAGGGGAGGGGTCTGCATTGGACCCCCCTGAGGAACACACAAGGTTAATTTTTTATTTATTTTTTTATTATAGACCTCATTGAGGGGCATCAAGACCCCTTCTGATCCCCCCAATGAGGCCTGGGCCTTAGCAAAAAAACAATTGTCGTAAAAATAAGTGTCCCTGAGTGCCACAGGGGTCTCCAGCGCACTGCAGAGCAATGCACTGGATCCTTGTGGCACTCAGAGGGTTATTTTTTTTATCATTACTTTGTAATTAGAGCTTGTTGGGGGGCCATCCGGACCACTCATGATGGCCCCCCAACAATCTCTGATTACAAAGTAATTATAAAAGCCATATGTGTGCCAAAGGAGGGGGGTGCATTGGACCCCCATGTGGCACACAAAGGGTTAATTTAATTTTTTTTTTTTTTTTAAATTATAGACCTCACTGAGGGGCATCAGGACCCCCCCCCCGATACCCCCCAATGAGGTCTTGCAAAAGTCCCCAAAAGAAGTGACCCTATGAGTGCCACAGGGGTCTCCAGCACATTGCAAAGCAATGGGCTGGGAACCCCTGCGGCACTCACAGGGTTACTTTTGCTGTCCTTTTTCTTTTTTATGTTTCATCAGACCTCGTGGGGTAGACATCAGGACCCCTCCTGGTGTCCCCTCAGTTATTGATCTCCCAGCTGATTGGCTGGGATATCAATATGGCGACCGCAGGAGAGCAAAATCCCTCCTGCCCTTGACTCCTACCACGATCGGCTGGGAGATCAATAACTGGGGAGGCATGAGGAGTGATCCTCATGCCCCCCCCAGAGTGCCAGGCTGCATTTCAGCTGAAATGAGGCCACTGCAAGCCAGTTATTCCAGCTTATGCAGTGACCACATTTTAGCTGTACAATGTACGAGCATGGCACAGCAGGTACAGCTTTGTCCACTCGTACATTGTACCCACCTGGCACTCTAGGGGTTAAGGTGCAGATGGATCCAACCTTTGAGGACACAATGGAGCAGGCAACGCTGCCATCCCTTGGCTCGGCAAACTCAGATCCCCGCGTCTCCTGTTTTCTGGGTATAATGATTCAAAAATATGGCATACAGCTCATATAGTAATGGAACAACAGTACCTACTTCTGTAATGGTTGGAGAGTAACTGGTGGGAAAAAAGGTGATATAAAGGTGATACCTATTCAGACTGGAAGTTTACGAAGTTCACTGTCCCCCCCCAGTGTGTACTCATATAATTTGTTTCAAATGTATGTCACACCTCTGTAAATATAAATTCAGTGTTATTCCAGCTTTATTTGTTAACCAATACCTGAAGAAGGGACCTTAGTATCTTGAAAGCTTGCACTTTCTATGTCCTCATTTAGCCTTTAAAAGGTATCACCTTCATATCACTCTTGTGAGTTTATTGCTACAAAAGTATTGAATAACTGGTGGAAACATTGGGTTGTATCCATGAAGCTAAAAAAGGTGCACTCCTGGATCAAAGCGACTGTACCATCGCACTAAAATACAAATATAGCAAATTTGCACTGATTTAGATAGATCTTTAAACCACCAGAATGGCACATCTTTAGCATGATGAATAAAACCCCTTATGTTCACATTTCATTGGAATGACTTTTCATAGTGGGGATGGGTTCATACATTAAAAACATCCACTCAGTCTGATTGTGTATCTAGATTAGCTCTATGTTCTTTCTAATAGTGCTTCATAGCACATGAAATAAATTTTATCTGCCCTCTTCCTTCAATGATAAAATGAGAAAGCGGAGTGCAAGTGTGAAAAGCCCTTACATTTTCCTGTTCTTGTTAGACTTCTTCAGGGCTGCCTCTTCATGGTTATTCTCATTGTGCTCTTTCTGTTTAGGAGGATCAGTGATGTTGCTTTGTTGATGGGAGGCATTTGTGGTCTCCATACCATCTTCACATTGAATGACCTGCTGGTTCAGCGTCTCTAACCTGTTTGTATTCTCCTTCAATATGGAGGCACCTGTACATTCACCAGACGAAATTCCACTCGTACAAAGTCGTTTGTTCTTGGGAGACCTGGTAGGGCTCCCTTGCATACAGAAGTCCATTTCACAGAGTCCCTGGAAAATTATGTCAGGGTTCTGCTCTTGACTAAGTAATTTAAATGTATATTTTAAAATTGACAAGCTGTATGTTGAACTAATGTCAGTTTCTAACCTAGAAAAAAAGAAAGAAGGAACCAAGTCATAAAGTGATTAAATACAAGACCATAAAAAGGACTCCCTCATAAGGGAACTAATTTGTCTAAAGGTGGACTTCAAAGCCAGTTTTTATACATTTTTATTTTCTTTTTTGGGGTGGGCATCCCCATCCACTGTTTCCAACACTGTAAGCCTTGTGGCAAAGTAGCATGGTTTGTATTTTGTAAAATAAAAAAAATACATAAAATTTATTGTTTTTTTACTTACATGTTCTGAAGTTAAGCAACAAATAAATTGATGCCCTGGCTCCCAAAACAAAAGAATAATTTTAGCAAAAAGTGGAGATTTTGACTGTGACTTTTATCTGGTAACAAAAAAAAATGTACTTTGTGTCTGCAGACTGTTTAAACCAACCCTGAAGATTCAAGGATAAGCACAAGGTTGTCACTTGCTAGGCTTAAAGGGATAGCAATGTTTCACAAAAACAGCAGCTCCAATTAATCTTCATAGTATATGAGCCATAGAGTGTGTTATTTCAATACTGTCAGACTTGTAGTTCAAGAGTATTTGAATGATAAAGTTTCCACCTCCCTCTCCTTTTACCTAGAGTAAGCCACCTCCCCTCAGATATGGAATCTGGTCCACAGACCAGGCAGCTCACAGCAAGGGACGATCTTTTTACTGTATTGTATTTTTGTATTGTATATTTTATTTATATACAGCGCCAACCAGTGTACTTGGCACTTCACAGTTCACATATGATATAGAAGGGGTACAATAAGTGCAGTGATTAAGTACTTATAAAGACAATCATAGGGGGAACAACAGGGGAGTATACATGAGGATGAAAGGTCCCTGCCCCGTAGAGCTTACAATCTAAGTATAGGAAGGGTGACATACAGATATGATCTGGTAGAGGAGGAAGTACAGTTTTTGGCATATGAGATACTGTTTTCATATTGCACTGTTGCTATATTTAAAAGGTGCTCCTTTAGTTTGGATTTAAAGTTGTTGAGGGTTGATGCTTGGCGAATACTGGGTGGTAGGGCATTCCAGAGGTAGGGGGCAGTAAGGGAGAAAGCCTTCAGTCGTGAAACAGCGATAGTGGTTAAAGGGGCAGAGAGTCGTCCACCATGAGTGGTGCATAGTGGAGGTGCAGGAATATGGCGGGATATCAAAGATGAAATATAAGGCAGGGACAAGTGATAGAGAACCTTGAAGGTAATGAGGAGGATTTTGAAAGCAATACGCTGCTTTATGGGAAGCCATGACAGTGATTTTAGGAGTGGTGGGGTGAGTACTGTTCTGGAGGAGAGGAAGAGAATTCTGGTGGCAGAATTAAAAACTGATTGAAGAGGAGTGATATGGTTAGTAGGAAGACCAATAAGTAAAGAGTTGCAGTAGTCCAGGCAAGAAAGGATAAGAGCATGTATGAGGGTTTCTATTGTACAGTGAGAGAGGAATGGCCTGATTTTTGCTATATTCTGAAGAAAGAAGCGACAGGTTTTGGTTACGTCATAATTGTGGGTGGAGAAGGAAAGAGAAGAGCCCAAAGTTACCCCAAGGCAGCAGGCCTTGTCTACAGGGTAAATTGTGGAGCCTTCAACAGTTATAGAGAATGGAGGTGTTGTGCAGGATTTAGAAGGGAAGATAAGCAGCTCAGTCTTGGACATGTTAAGTTTTAAGCAACGATGAGCCATACGGGAAGAGACAGCAGTAAGGCAATCTGAGACCCGCTGCTATATTTCAGGTGATATTGAGGGTGCGGAGAGATATATTTGTGTATCGTCTGCATAAAGATGATAGTTAAAGCCAAAGGATTTTATCAGTTGCCCCAGGGAGAGTGTATACAGAGAAAAGAGAAGAGGTCCCAGAAAAGATCCTTAGGGTACATCTACTGAGAGGGGGATCGGAGGTGTTAGCGTATGATACAGAGAAAGACTGGTGAGAGAGATAGGATAGAAGCCAGGAATGTGCCAGGCCACAGATGCCAAGTGATTGGAGAACCTGGGAGAGAAGGGTATGGTCGACTGTGTCAAATGCTGCTGATAAGTCTAGGAGGATAAGAATAGAGAAATGGCCTTGGATTTTGCAATGTGGAGATCGTTTGTTACTTTAATAAGGGCAGCTTCCATAGAAAAAGTGGGCCGAAAGCCAGACTGCAGTGGGTCCAGAGCGTTATGAGAGTTGAGGAAGGTAAGTAGATGAGAGTAGGCTAGGTGTTCAAGGAGCTTAGAGGCAAAAGGCAAGAGGGATACTGGGCGGTAGTTGGATGGGGAGGTGGGGTCTAATGAACTTTTCTTGAGGATTGGAGATACTATTGAATGTTTGAATGAGGAGGGGAAGATGCCAGAGGATAGGGAGGTGTTGAATACACGCGTTAGCATGTGGACTAACGTGCATGACAGAGGATTGAGGAGGTGAAATGGTATAGGATCAAGGGAGCAGGTGGTGAGTGGTGATGTGGACAGCAAAAGGGAGACCTCTGATTCTGTGACTGAAGTAAAGGAATCAAATAAGTAGGATGGAGGATCATGAAGATACAATTGTGGAGACTGAAAGGGTGGCATTGTTTGATGTATTATGTTAATCTTTTGTGTGAAGAACTCTGCAAAGGCTAGAGGGGTTAGGGAGGGGAGGGTGAATGATGGAGGGGAAGGGCAAAAGAGAGAATTGAAGATAAAGAGGCGCCGTGGGTTAAATTTGTGAGTATTGATTAGTGAGGATTAGTAGTGTTGTTTGGCAGAGGATAGAGCAGTGTTGAAAGAGGACAGGAGGAATTTGTAGTGGATAAAGTCAGCGTGAGAGCGGGGCTTCCTCCACAGGCGTTCAGAGGTGCGGGTACAGGAGTGGAGAAAGCGTGTTTGTGAGTTGAGCCAAGGGCGTGGGTTTGAGGGGCGCATACAGATTGAGTGATGAGAAGAGGAGGGTGTTGTAGTATACTATAAGTCTGTCAGGTTCAGAAAGAGTGTTGAAGGTAGAGAGGTTTAAGTGCAATGCAGAGGATAAGGCAGAAATGTCTAGTGAGCGAAGCTTGCGGGTGTAGTGCGGGGCTGTAGTTGGTGGCGGAATGAGTGAAAGGGTTGCAGGGTTATGAGATAGTGGTTGGAGGGTGGGAAAGGAGAAATGGAAAAGTCTATTAATGAGCAGTTCTTTGTGAAAACCAAGACCAGGGAGTGGCCGCCTTTCTGTGTGCTAGAGTCAGACCATTGTTGAAGGGTGAAAGAAGAGGTTGGTTGAAGAAGGCGTGAGGCCCAGGAATGGGAAGGATCATCAATGTGACAGTTGAAGTCCCCAAGTATGAGAGAAGGAGTGTCAGAGGATAGAAAGAATGTAAGCCAGCATTCAAAATCTGAGAGGAAGGCAGAGGGTGTGGTTCTGGGAGGTCTGAATACTACTGCAACACGCATTGATACAGGGTGGAATAATTGGATAGCATGTACCACAAAGGAGTTCGTGGAAAAGGATGAGGGAACAGGTATCAGCTGAAAGCGACATGAGAGGCAAGCAGTACACCTGTGCCACCATCTCTGCCCACTGTGCGTGCTGTGTGTGAGAAGTACAGGCCTCCATGTGAGACTGCAGTCTCCACAGCTGAATCATATTGGGAGAGCCAGGTCTCAGTAAGAGCAAGAAGCTGGAGTGCTTGTGAGCAGAAAAGGTCATGTATGAGAGTAGATTTGTTAGTGAGGGAACGGACATTCAGTAGGCCACAGGAGAAGGGCTGGGCAAGAAGTGGGGGGTTGGGATAAGGATGAGTTTAGAAAAATTAGGTCCTCTGTGGGATGGGGAGGAAAGTGGCTGTGGCATATAGGGAATTGATTGGGGCCTGGGTTTGGGGAGATGTCACCAGCGACAAGGAGGAGAATAGCACATTCAGCCAGCAAGTGGGAATGTGATTTGTGTCTGCTGTGGGTTGGGGTGGAAGGATGGGTCTGTCTGAGAAACAGATACAGGGTGTGGTTGCAAAAAGGATTTGATGAGAGTAGGGATGGGGAAATATGAATTTGTGGGGAAGTAGGCAAATAAATAGAGTGCTGGATTTTGCAGTATAAGAGCAGTGTTAAATATAGCAGTAAAATGGCAGGCTGCATTGTGGGGTAACAGAGCAGGTAGAATTGAGAAAGCAAAACAAACGAGTCCTTGGAAGCAGGTGTTTCTGCAGGGAGGGTTGTTTATTTTTCAGTACCATGTCCCACTTATCACCTCTGCTCCAACATCCCTGTGACTCCATTGAGTCCTTAACAGAATAGCATGAGATGATTGTTCATTTTAGCACTACGAGTCTTATAATGTCCCAGACAGTCCAAGTGCTAAGAGTGCTTTGTTTTGTATTAAACTCCAGAGGTTGTTGGTGAGTTTGGAAGCTGGCTCTTTAAGAGGACTGCAGAGTACTCACATGTGAAGTGATCTTCTCCAGTTGGACCCTGGCTGTTCTTTTAACCAACTCCTGCCCCAAATCCTGTTCAAGTCCTGAATTAAGTCCACTTCACTTAGAATGGGGAACCCTTCAATGCACTGGCACCCTTATACTGAAGCCTCTATATAGTAAGTCTTACTCGCATAAGCCAGTTTGAAATTAGCTAATTAGCAAATCAAACTCTTACCATTTGCTTGCTCAGAGTTGGTTAACGAGCTAATTCACATCTATGTGTGAACAATGCTCACACTGTGATAACAATAAAAGCCCTGAAAAGACAGGTTTTTCAGATTTTTCCCTTTTTTAATTGAAGATTGTCCCTCTCTGCAATCCATTTGGACACCACCTTGCTGCTCTGAGCTGAGCAGTGTTACATCAGTAAAAGGGGTGGGAGGGGGATACTTTATCATTCAATTACTTTTTAATATTTTTATTAGTGATATTGCAAAAGGTCTTCAAGGAAAGGTATGCCTTTTTGCAGAGGATACCAAGCTCTGCAATAGGGTAGACATTCCAGGAGGGAATAAACCAAATGACAAATGATTTAGGTAAAATAGAAGAATGGACAAGAGCGTGGCAGATGCAGTTTAATGTTGATAACTGTAAAATAATGCACTTGGGACATAAAAATTCAAAGGAAAAATCTACTATTATGGGTACTGTGTTGTCAGAGACAACAGAGGAAAGGGATTTGGGAGTAATTATTTCTAATGACTTAAAGGTAGGCAGACAATGTAATAAACCGGTGGGGAATGTAAGCAGGGTACTGGGTTGTATAGCTAGGGGCATTAGAAGCAGAAAAAGGGAAGTGGTCATGCCACTCTACAGATCTCTAGTTAGACCTCACCTAGAGTATTGTGTACAGTACTGGAGACCCCATCTCCAGAAGGATATAGATACTCTAGAGAAAATTCAGAGAAGGGCTACTAAAATGGTGACTTGTTTACAGGAAAAGAAATATCAGGATAGACTAAAGGATCTGAACATGTATAGCTTGGAGGAGAGAAAAGCGAGAGAGGGGATATGATAGAAACATTCAAATACATGAACGGATTCAACAAAGTGCATGATGGAAGTACATTTCAAAGGAGTAAAAATGTTTGGACAAGTGGCCATAGTCTAAAACTAGAGGGACACAGGTTTAGATTTAATGTAAGAAAGTTTTACTTCACCGAGAGGGTAGTAGATAAGTGGAACAGCCTACTAGCAGAAGTGGTAGAAGTTAATACAGTGACAGAATTTAAGTACGCATGGGAAAGGCATAAGGCTGTCCTTAACATAAGAAAAGACCAAGACCAAAAAACAGGTTTGAGGTTTTTACAGTAGGAAAATGGGCAGACTAGATGGGCCGAATGGTTCTTCTCTGCCGTCAAATTCTGTTTCTAATTACTCTTGAACTACAATTCTGACAGTACTGAAATAACATGGCCCAAATACTATTTAGATTAATTGGAGCTGCTTTTATTATGAAGCATTACTATCCCTTTAAGCACTAAGCCCAAAACAGCATAGATGCTTGTGATTGTCTGAGACTGAAATTATTCCAATTGTAGCTTAAAGCGGAACGATCACCTAGATTCAAACTTTTATAGTGGGTTTTAATAGTTAACCCAACATTAGAGCTGAGTGTATATTGTAAAACAATTGCTTACAAGTGCAGATATTAGCCCATCAAAATTGGGCACTTCCGCGTTCTGCAGGGCTCCATGACATACATAGTAACATAGTAGATAAGGCTAAAAATAGGATTTTAGTCTTACCTGTTAAATCCTTTTCACTTAGTCCATACAGGTCACTGGTACTCTGGGAGGCGTAAGTCCCCTTTAATAGGCAGGAACAACTATGCAAATGATTTGCAAGGGGCGGAGCCTCCCCTCTTACTTAAGCCACCTTCTGGCCAGAGCCACTTTAGATTGATTTGAGACCCTAAAACTGACCTCAGGTAAGCAAAAAGAAAGACTCCTGTGAGCATGCCCGAACGGTCTCCCACTGGATGCCACAGGAGAGCCAAGACTGGTCCCTTGACAGGGTGGGAGACCAGTGACCTGTATGGACTAAGTGAAAAGGATTTAACAGGTAAGACTAAAATCCTATTTTCACTGTCGTCCAATACAGGTCACTGGTACTCTGGGATGTACAAACATTGAGCTGATCCAGAGGCAGGAAGTAAGGCAAGGACCAGGCGCAAGGCCCAAGTCACTAGAACTGCTATGACCAGTTGATAACATAGCCCAAACTGTAAGTGTCAACGGACACCAACCAAGGGAACAATCCCTGAACTAACACAGCACACGGAACTAGAGCCAACCGGGCTCAACAGTAAGGAAGCACTAAGGATCACAGAGCGGAAGACCTACACAGGCAAGACTGCCTCCAGGACCTTCCTTCCAAAACTGGCATCAGCCGACGCCAGTACATCAACTCGGTAGTGCTTTGAAAAAGTGTGCACAGAGGACCAAGTGGCCGCTCTGCACAGTTGATCAGCAGAAGCTTGATTCTTGTAGGCCCAAGAGGCCCCAATAGATCTGGTGGAATGGGCAGTCACCCGGAAGGGAACATGCTTATTCCTCAACTTATAGGCTTCACGGATGGTAGCCTTAATCCAAGAGGCAATGGTAACTTTGGAAGCCGGTCTCCCTGCCCTAGGCCCCTCAGGAATGACGAATAGAGCGTCAGACTTCCTGATAGACTCGGTGCGATGAACATAAAACTTGAGGCAACGCACCACATCCAACAGATGGAGATCTCTTTCCTTGTCAGATGAAGGATTAGGGCCAAAAGAGGGAACCACAATCTCCTGATTGATGTGAAACTCGGACACAACCTTGGGTAAGAATTCCTTGGTAGTGCGAAGCACAGCCTTATCCTTGTGGAACACCAGGTAAGGAGGTTTACAGGACAAGGCCTGTAACTCTGCCACCCGGCGCACTGACACAATAGCCAAAAGGAAGGCCATCTTCCAAGTCACAAGACGTAATGGAATGGAAGCCAAGGATTCAAACGGTGGTCGCTGTAGAACTCCCAGCACCAAATTGAGATCCCACTGGGGAGCAGGACTCTTGAAGGCAGGTCGAACATGAGTCACACCTTGGAAGAAAACTTTCACATCAGGAAGGACAGCAATCCTTTCCTGGAAAAACACAGACAAGGCAGAAGTCTGAACTTTGAGGGAACTCAGACTGAGCCCCTTATCCACACCGTCCTGCAAGAAGGCCAGGACAGTGGGGAGATGGAAGTCAAGGGATAACTTCTTGTCAGAACACCATGTCACGAAAGTTGACCATATGCGATGATAGATCTTGGAAGACACAGGCTTACGAGCACTGAGCATAGTCGATACCACAGAAGGAGAAAAGCCTTTCTTTGCTAGAATCGAGGATTCAACCGCCATGCCATCAAATGGAGAGAGTGAACATCCTCCTTCCACAGATACCCCTGAAGAAGTAGGTCCGGACGGGCTGGAAGTGGGATCGGATCCTTCACTGACATGGCCATCAACTCCGGAAACCAGGACTGGCGAGGCCAGTTTGGAGCAATCAGGATGACAGGACAACGTTCTCTCTTCAACTTCTGGATAACTCTGACCAATAGAGGAAGAGGAGGAAAGATGTAAGCCAGAGGAAAGTCCCAAGGGATCGACAAGGCATCCACTGCTAGAGCAAGGGAGTCCCTCAACCGGGAGCAAAACACCGGAACCTTCCTGTTGTGTCTGGTAGCCATCAGATCCACCACAGGCATCCCCCACCGTTGAGTGAGCATGTGAAACACCTCTGGGTGAAGAGCCCATTCTCCGCTGTCGACGGTGTGACGACTGAGGAAGTCTGCCATGACGTTGTCCACGCCTGGAATATGAACTGCAGAGATGACAGGTACGTGCCCAAGACCAAATATCCTTGACCTCCCACCAGGCGGAACCGCTTCTTGTGCCGCCTTGCCTGTTGATGTAAGCCACCGCCGTGGCGTTGTCGGACTCCACTCTGATCGGAAGACCGGTCAATTGAGACTCCCAGTGCCTCAGGGCCAGCCGGACAGCTCGAAGTTCCAGAACATTGATGGAGAGCATGGATTCCTCCAGACCCCATTTCCCCTGAGCACTGAAGCGACCCCAGCCCCGAAGGCTGGCATCCGTAGTGACTGTGGTCCAATGAGGAACTAGAAAGGATTTCCCTTTCAGGAGATGAGAGAGATCTAACCACCAGTGCAGACTCGACTCGACATGAGGAGGAAGAGAAACAGACAGATGTTGATGATCTGGATGATTCTTGCACGTCTGGATCACAAATCTCTGAAGATCCCTGGAGTGGGCCATGGCAAATGGTACTGCTTCGATTGTGGAAATGAACTTCCCCACTAAGGACGACAACTTCGGTACTGGAATCTCGTCCATGTCCAGAATTCCAGCCACTCTGACGGCTATCTGGTGAGCCACGTCCTGTGGAAGAAACACCATGCATTGGCGAGTGTCGAACAGGAGACCCAGGGACAGAAGCCTCTGAGATGGAATCAAGTCCGACTTGTCCAGATTCAGGATCCAGCCATGACGGTTCAGGGTGTGCATGCACATCTGTAATTGCTGATGGAGAAGCTCCGCTGAGGAGGCCTTCAGTAGGAGATCGTCCATGTAGGGGGTCACTCTGATCCCATCCTGATGGAGCACCGCTATCAAGGAGCCCAACACCCTCTGGAAGACCTGAGGGGCTGAAGTCAGCCCAAAGGGGAGCGCTGCAAACTGAAAGTGTCCCCTGTGGCAGGCAATCCTGAGATACCGCCTGCTCTCTGGATGAATAGGGATGTGAAGATAAGCATCCTGAAGGTCCAGGGAGGCAAGAAACTCCCCTGGAGACATTGCTGCAATCACAGAGCGCAGGACTCCTGGCGGAAGTGGGAAGTCACCACATAGGCATTGAGATCTTTGAGATCCAAAATGGGACGAGCTCCTCCGTCCTTTTTGGCTACCACAAACAGGTTGGAATAAAATCCTGAACCTGTGTCCCCTTGAGGAACCGTTTCCAGGACCTCTTTGTCCAAGAGATCCTGAATAGCGTCGTCGAACAGACGCCTTTTTGTGGGTTCCTGAGAAGGACGAGTAAAATGGAACCGAAAAGGAGGAAGGGAAGAGAAAGGGATCCTGTATCCCTCTGACACCACCTGAAGAACCCATGGGTCCGCCACTGACTCCTCCCAAGTCCGGCGAAAGATGCGGCGACGACCGCCTACAGCCGGATGCGGACCCGGGTTCGGCGAGTCATGCCGAAGCAGTCTTGGAGGTCTTGGCCTTGGATGCAACTTTGGGCTTCCAGGACTGTTTGGGCTTGGAGGAGGAGCGCGTAGTGGGAGGACCCGTTTGGGCCGAGGAGCGTGTCTCAGTCTGAAAGGAACGAAAGGACCGATTGCGTTTGGCTGGAAACTTTTTCTGAAAGACTGAGGGTAGAAGAGTACTTTTACCGCCAGTAGCCTCACTGATCATTTCTTTGAGTTCAGACCCAAAAAGCAAATTCCCCTGAAAGGGCAAGGAAAGCAAGGCTTTCTTAGAGGCTGTATCAGCAGACCAAATTTTCAGCCAAAGAGCGCGTCTAGCCACCACAGAAGAAGTGGAGGCCCTCGCCATCATGCGCACAGCATCAAAAGCAGCGTCAGCAACATAGTTCTGAGCTTCAGTGATATTAGCAAGAAGCTGCAACTGTTCAGATACCGGCGCATCCTGGCGAACTGCTTCAGTCAGTCGTTCAGTCCAGGCCGCAATAGCTCTATTAACCCATGCCACAGCAAAAGTGGGGCGCATGGCTGTGCCAATGGAGGCAAAAATAGACTTAAGAGAGAGCTCTAGTTTCTTATCCGTCCAGTCCTGCAAGGCAGAGGCATCTGAGACAGCCAAAGCGGTAGATTTGGATAGTCTAGACACAGGAGCATCCACTTTGGGAGGATGAACCCATTTTGCCAGCTCCGCCTCAGGAAAAGGGTAAAGTTTAGCAAACTTTTTGGAGACAGAGGAAGATCTATCAGGATTCTTCCATGCCTCAGAGACCAGACGGGCAAGAGTAGGGTTAGTTGGAAAACAAACAACTGGTTTAGATGGCTTTTTCTGAAAAACATCAGTAGGATCATAAGTGGATTCCTGAGTCAGAGGAAGGTTGAGCGTATTCAGAACCGCTCTGATCAGACCCTCAGCCGAAACTTCAGGGTCACACTCATAGGGGTCCCCAATGGACCTGTTAGATTCAATAACAGTACGTTCCTCAGCATCAGAATCCTGTAAGAGTTCTTCTTCAGAAGAATCAGTGATATCAGGAGCTCCCTGTGGCTTAGGCAGGGAGGTCCTGATAGTAGAGGGGGTCTGCCAGACCTGGAGAGCCCCCTGTATCTGAGAGGGAAAGAGTTGAAGCGTGGATCTAAGATCCCTAGTGGCAGCTTTAAACTCCCTCACCCAAGATGGCTCAATAGCATGGCTGGGAAGCCCAGGGTTGCTATCTTGACCAGTACAATTAGGGCATAGATCCCCCACATTATCGCCATCCAGCCCAATGTGGCAAGAGGAGCAAAACGCCATGGGGGGAGCAGACCCCCCATCCTCCTTAGACTTGGGTCTAGCCCCTAGCTCCAGTGAAGTAGACATGCTCACAGCGTCAATATACCCCACAAATAATACTATCACCCAGAAAAAGTGTTAAGATTAAAGTTTCACCCCAGAAATGTTCTAAAAACGGACTTATCTGGCCAGCGAAGGGTTAATCTGTTGAGGAGAGAGAAGGCTCGGTCCCTGCGTAGTGTACTCGCCTAGGAAAAGTACCACAAAATGGCGGCCGTCATGACAGCCAATCAGAAACGAGCGCGAACCAAGCGCTCATGGGAAATGTAGTTTTTCCTTACAAGTACCCCAAACAGTGCCCGAAGCCCCCCTGAACACCCCACATAAATAAAACACATTCCGGATGATAGAGCAGGAGCCTAGCATTAAAATGAGCCCTCTCTGAAGTTGCTGTGACAAGCGGTTCCAGAGATATGTCCCACACTGTGAATTCTCATAGAGAGTAAAGGAGCCCTTGCGTCTGAGCGGGAAAAAGCCGCGCTTAAAGGCGCGGAACACCATTTTTATTAAAGTTTAGTAAAACATTAAAAAGTGCCCAAACAAGCATGAAACACATGAGAAACATAAATAAATGAATACCCAAAGCTCCAAAACCCAGAGAATACCACATAAATTGCATAAAACAGTAATAATGCAATAGAAACACCCTATGAGTGCTGGAGTGTATTAAAACTCCCAAATACAAGCCCATCAAAGGGACACTGTGGGGACAAGTGGACCTTCAGCACTCAATGGGTGACTCACCTTCCTTGCTGGACTTCTGTCTTCAGGTGACCATGATAAGGAGGGAAAGAACCAGAGGTAAATTCCCCAATAGGGGAGCTGCTTAACACAAGCTGTCCCCTCTTCAGGGCATAAGGTCCACAGAAAATCCCTGGAAGCTGCACCAGCCACTTTAAAGAGGGCAATTCACAGCCATGGTCACCCTCCTAATGGTGGTATTCCATATTTGAATAAAAAATAATAAAATACTAAGATGCATAGATGTTCTCTACCTGGTGTGCACACCAGGAACAAATCAATCTAAAGTGGCTCTGGCCAGAAGGTGGCTTAAGTAAGAGGGGAGGCTCCGCCCCTTGCAAATCATTTGCATAGTTGTTCCTGCCTATTAAAGGGGACTTACGCCTCCCAGAGTACCAGTGACCTGTATTGGACGACAGTGAAAAGAGACATGTGTCCATCAAGTCCAGCCCATGCCAAATACACCCCTGTTGATCCAGAGGAAGGCAAAAAAAGCCCTCTGGAGCCATTCCCAATCTAGTCCCAAATGTGTTGGGGAGAATTATTCCTTCCTGACTCCAATTGGTAGTCAAATAGTTCCCCGGATCAAAATATCCTATTTGCTCAGGACTTCCCAGCTGCCCCAGGGAGCACGTTCACACTCCCCTTCAAAGCTGGGTTCCTGTGCTGTAGCGTTACAGCAAACTCCGTGTACAATGCTACTGGGGGTCGCAACATCAGTAGCATTGTACACGGTGTTTGCTGTATCACTACAGCACAGAAATCCAGCTTCGAAAGAGAGAGTGAACGCGCTCCCTGGGGCAGCTGAGACGTCAAGCGGGACATTCAGTCCCGCAGAACGCGGAAGTGCCCTATTTTGATGGGCTAATATCTGCACTTGTAAGCATTTTTTTTACAAAGTACACTCAGCTCTAATGTTGGGTTAACTATTAAAACCCACTATAAAAGTTTGAATCTATGTGATAGTTCCGCTTTAATAACATAAATCTAGCAAAGTTATGGTAGACAGAAATAATTGCAGATATACTGTAAAAAAAGTTTGCGTGGAATTCATAGTAGAATTTTTTATGTTCTCAGCCTTTGATTGTTTTTATTTTAAATCCCAGAAAACAGCATTTAAGACCAGACAATTGAAGAACTATGATGCTGATACCAAACTAATACTTTGTCTTAAAATGTTTGGTCTTAAATGCTCTGATAAACTCAATATAGATATTTGTTTTAGGCTAGATATGAAAATCCAGCCATCCATGAGTATCTTAACTGTGACAGTCTTTCAGCAAAAATAATCAAAGCTAATTGATTAATCCTGAATCTGTATTATAAGGCTTTGTTTGGCTATGCTAACATGCTCAGAACTTGGAAACATAGATCTTCCATGTATTCAGCTGGGAAAACTCTGGGTCTAACAGTAACAAGTCATTAAATCGCCAGGAGGAGGAACCTGTGGTCTGAAAAAATCCCATAAAAGAGCATTCAACAATAGCTTGATCAGACCAAGTCAAGTCGTGGAGGCCATCCATTAGAGCCTGGGAAGCAAAGAGGTAGTCAATGCGAGAGTAATGACCATAGGGATGGGAGAAAAAGGTGTAGTCTCTAGTCCCAGGGTGGAGTAGGCACCAGCAATCATAAAGTTTGTGATATCGGATCAAGTTGGTAAGTAACCTAGATTTCGGGGGTAACCCACTACCCGGAGGGGGCGCTGATCTATCAAAAATCAGATCCATCAGAGTGTTAAAATCACCTCCCAACAAAAGAGGTGATGTAGGAAATTGGTCCAGAAGGGCAGACAAGGTAGAATAGAAGCTAGTGTCAGATTCAGTAGGCGCGTAGACATTTAAAAGAACCAAAGGAGCACCCTGGATCTTGCCCTGCATCAACATATATCTACCAACCGGGTCCCGTATTACCTGTGAGACCTGGAAGCCCACCGATTTACGTACCAAAATTGAGACCCCATTTTTTTTTCTCGGAACCCGAGGAGTGGAAGTGCATATGATAACGTCTATCCCAGTATCTTGGAATAGCATTTAAGCGAAAATTAGTTTCCTGCAAAAAGATTATATCAGCCCGAATAGAAACATAGATTCTCATTGCCATTCTACGCTTCTGTGGAGCATTGAGGTCCTTCACATTGTGGGTGATCACCTTCAGAGCTGCCAACGAGGGAGAACTATTGCTCTACAAATCAGGCACCGGAGTACGCGGAGACACCGGACCCCGAGTATCCATAACAATACTAAGTCGAGCTCCAAGGAAGAAGAGGGGAGGACAGACACAAAAGGGATAAGTAGAAGGGAGGAGAGGGAAAAAAAAATAAGGGGGGGGGGGAGGAAAAGAAGGTAAAAGAAAATAGAAAAGAAGAAAAAAAAAAAAAAAAAAAAGAAGAAAAAACTTAGAGAGAAGAAAAGAACCAGAGGAGAAACAAAAGGAGAGACTGGGAAAGGATGACAATCAGAAGGGACGGAGACACCTAAAGTGCCCTATTTATAGTCTACAGGTAATCCCAGGGGGAAGACTGGAACCTAGAGAGCAAGCAGGCATGCTCCCGGTCGCCCTCAAGGATGCATGAGAAAAGACACACTAGCGGAGAAAAAAAGAGGTAACTGTGAGACATGGGGAAAGTGCCTATAAGGAAGAATAATAGGGCATAAAGAAATGAAGAGTCAAACAGTAACAATTTACAGTCACATAGCTTGTCACACTCGTCCTGCGCACCAAGGGTCCCAGCGCTGTTTAAAGCTGCAAACCTCAACGTGTCGGTTTCATGTAATTTTAATTCACAGTTCCAACTTTGCAAAATTTGTGTGCGCGCTTTACCACATTGACGTCATTCACTTCTATGGGACTGTACAGTTTGGGACATATCTCTGCAACCGCTCAACGTAGCGACTTCAGAGACGGCTCATTTTAAATTGTCTGCCCTTGCTCTGTCATCCAGTTAACATTTTAATTATGTTGGGGGGCTCAGGGGGCTTCTGGCAATGTTGGGGTACTTTTACTGGGAAAACTACATTTCCCATGAGCGCCTGCTTTGCAAGCTCGTTTGTGACTGGCTCCCGCCGCGGCAGCCAATTTGTGCCTTTTCTTGAACGAGTATACTACACGCAGGGCTTGGACTCTCCTTCTCTCCTCTGTAGATTTACCCTTCGCCTGCCAGATAAGTGCATTTTCGCGATTTCTGGGGTGAAATTTTAATCTTCCACACTGTATTTGGGTGATTCCTTATACTTTAAACATTTTGACACTGTGAGAATGTCTAATCCGTTAGAGCTTTGGGTCAGGCCTAAGACTAAGGATGCTGGGGTCTCTGTGTCCCCTATTTTGCATTGTTCCTCATGTCATTCAGGGTTACCTAGAGAATTCGCAGGTCATTTATGCCCAGCATGCTCTGATGTCTCAGAGTCTCTCCCAGGGACCTCCAGTCATGCATTAGAGCCAGTTTGGGTGCAAGAGATCAAGACTGGTACTATAAACCTCTGTTCTACATTGCAACTCTTTCCATCCCAGTTACAGGGGGTTTTCCACTCCTGGCAGACCCCTTCTTCCGTCAGATCTTCCCGGCTGAAACCGCAGGGAGTACCTGAAGTACCAGATTCCGCTGAGGAGGAACTGTTGATGGATTCGGATGTTGAGGAATGTTCTGCTGTGGGCTCCTCTCAGTTTTTTGGGGACCCCTTTGAGGCTGATCCTGATCCCTTGGCTGAGGGCTTGATCAGAGCAGTCTTAACTGCCCTAAACATTCCCTTAGTTCAGGAGGTTTCTTCGGATCCCTCTGAGCTATCCATGCCCTTCTGGACAAGGATGTTCTGGAGCCTGTTCAAGAAGCTGTCTTCTCTAGTGAGGAAATTCATCTCCACCATAGAAGCGGTCCCATTTTCCATGGCTCACACCAGGGAACTCCAGGGGTTTGTGATCCAGGTGTGCAAGGGTCAGCGGACCTTCTGAAGACATCAGTATCCCTCCCTCTTCATGTGGAACTAAATTTGTCGTGGTGGCTCGACCTCTCCAATCAGCTGAAGGGCAAGTCCTTCCTGGTATCCTTCTGGACCACGGTGACGACGGATGCCAGCCTCTCCAGCTGGGGAGCGGTCCTGGGTCGCCTAAGCGCTCAGCGTCTGTGGTCTCTGGAGGAATCTCTCTTTCCCATCAACGTGTTGGGGCTTTGGGCGATATTTCATACCCTTCATCACTGGACACCCCAGCTGGAAGAATGCCCAGTCCGGGTTCAGTCTGACAACGCCACGGCCATACATCAACAAGCAGGGTGGAACAAGAAGTCTTGCCTCTTGGTTAGAGGTCAAGGCTATTTTGTCCTGGGCAGAAGAACATGTTCCTGCCATATCTGCAGTACACATTCCTGGCGTAGACAACGTCATGGCAGACTTCCTGAATCGACACATGGTGGACAGCGGAGAGTGGGAACTGCACCCAGAGGTGTCACCCTCATTGTTCAGAAGTGGGGTCTTCCTTGCATCGAATGCAAAGTAGGGGACACCGAGCAAGACAGAATGAAAGTACTTACCATCTTTTAAGAAGCAGAATCCAGAAAGAGGAGGGTCAGCCAAGGACCACCTCTTCCCTTGTAATAACGCTAGGGAAAATGGACTGCTAAATGGTGTGTGTGTGTGTGTGTGTGTGTGTGTGTGTGTGTGTGTGTGTGTGTGTGTGTGTGTGTGTGTGTGTGTGTGTGTGTGTGTCAGTCACGTGGCTTCAGTAATCAGTATTCAAAGTTTAAATCACACTTAGCCCCTTTACTGCCTCTGAAACTCACACCAAGGAAAGAGAAGTCCCAGAATAGCATTCCAAGCGATATGTCTACCACCTGTGCCCAGTCTTAAAACCACCGCTATGCAAAATAGAGAAATGGTTCATAAAAGTTAGCAAAAGTTGCTAAAAGTTATTAAACAAGAATGCAAGTTCCCCTGTCAACAAGATGATGCTTCCAAATGAAGGGAAATGTCCCATAGACCACAGAATGCCCGTAGACAGGCAGTACAGTATATAAAAAAAAAAACTAATACTAGAGAACAGGACACAGAATTGCTGAATCCAATATGGATGTGTTGCGTAAGCAAGCCCATCAATGGAATGCACTGCAGGTTACAAAGAAATGCGGCTTCCAGATACAGAAGTAGGGACATACAAAACGTGTACTCAGAAGAAATCCTTTTTTCACTTTTCAGGTTCCAATTATGAATTAAGAAGCTTCATAGAATATAAGAGGAAACTGGCAATGAAAATAAGCCACCGTCCAGAGAACCAGTCCTAAAATCCTGTGCACTGGTCAATCCTTTAAAAAAAAAAAAAAAAAAAAAAAAAAAAAAAAAAAAAAAAAAAAAAGCTAAGAATTGGAGCCTGCTTAATAGGGATTTTTTAAAACCCCATATCCTACAGCAGAACGTTAAAAAAGAAGTGTAACTTAGACAGTTTTGTCCTGGCTTCCTTCTCAGGAAGAGCACTGTTCAAACTTGACATATCTGAGCAGGATGGGAGTATCCACCTCAGAAAGCTCTTCTGTCAATGCCCTGGCCTCCTGTAAGAGGAGGCTTCACCACATGGCTCCTGTGTTCCACATAGGGTGTAAAAGAAAGAAGATTTTTGTGTACTTACCTATACATGCTTTTCTCTTAGTCCATGCGGGACACAGGAACCATGGGTAAAGTCCTCACCTCCAGGGTGGCAGGGCACCTGATCAAAGAATTCTCTGATGTGGAGACTCCCTCCTATATCCAATTTACACCCACCTTGACATGCTCAGCTTTATCTTATAGCAAATATGAAAGAAAAGAAACAGAAGTTGTACAAGAAAAGGTAATCCCCTGAAGCAGAGAACCCAAGAGGAACCCCCTGACGGTTGTTTTTTCGGCAGGAGAAAAGCCTTGTGTTCCACATCGACTAAGAGAAATGTATTTATTGGTAAGTACACAAAAATCCCCTCTTCTCTTACATCCAATGTGGCACAGAGGATGCATGGGGATATATCAACATATCAAATAAGATTCCAGGGATAAATAGAGGAAAAAAAACCTCCAAACACAGGCCAGTTCCAACTAAAACTAACTGGTACAATATGAACATCAGTGGGAGATGCACTAATGCACGGTAAAGAGGTGATAAAGCGGAGATGACTTCTACAGTGATCTCGCTTCTCCAAGTCCTATATTATCCTATGGAGACAATGCACTAAGATTTCTCCAACTTTGTAGATCTTAGTGCATAGGCTCTATAGAATAACATAGGAAATGGAAACGTTTTATCACTGGAGAAGTTATCTCTGCTTTATCAGCTCTTTATCACGCCTTAGTGCATAACCCCCCAGGTGTCAATGGAAGCAAACTAAAGAACAGGAACAGGTAGGCACAATGGCCTCAGCTGAAACCAGCACTTTAACATGGTATGTTTGACAAAGGTGTGAAGGGACGAACATGTCGCCAGCTTACACAGCTGCTCCTGAGATGCCTGGTTCTTGTAGGCACAAGAGGTACCCACATCTATTGGAATGTGCCATGGCCCAAAAATGCACAGGTTTCTTACAAGATAAAGCCTGAATTTAGACCACCAAAAAGTACAGCAAAACCAAAGACAACGGCTCAGAAGGAGCCTTCTGAAGCATTCCCAGGACTAGGATTAAAACCCATGAGGGAGTGGAATCCCAAATGACTGGGTAGGCATGAGCCATCTCTTGGACAAAGGTCTACACAGGGCTTAAAATTTAAAGTCCTTTGCTACTAGCCAGACCTGAAAAGTTACTCGCCACTGCAAGCTATAACATATCCACCAGGGCTTAATTTCTACTCGCCAGGGCTAAATTTTCACTTGCCATTGGCTAGTGGAAATTTTGAGCCCTGGATATGGCAGGTAACAAGGTAATAAGCCTCTTGAAAATAACAGAAAGTGCTGACATCTGAACTTTAATAGAGCTAAGAACAAGCACTTTTTGAAGACCATCCTGAAGAAAGGCCAAAACCAGAAACTGAAAAAGCCATCAATCCCCTATCTTCATACCACTAACAGAACAGGAACCATACTCTGTGGTATACACAAGAAGAAAATGTCTTACGAGCCTGCAACATGGTAGTAATGGCAGGGTCAGAAAATCCATTATTCCTGAGGATGATGGCCTCAAGAGCCAAGCTGTCAAAGCCAACCTCTCCACTTTGGATAACATAGCAGACCATGAGGTCTGGGTGCAGAGGAAGCCAAAGTGGCTCTTCTACAAATATTGATACGTTCTGCATACCAGGCGACAGGACCAAATCTGAGCAATAAGAATGACCATTCTATATCCTGATTTATCCTCAGATCTCTGAGAGTCAAAGGAGACAAAGGAAATACACATACAGAGTAAAATGCCATGCAATGACCATTGTGTCCTTGAGAGCTAGCAGGTCCCAGGATCTGGCACAGAACCGAGGGGCCCTGCAGTTCAGAAATGAGGCTGTTATATATACCATCTGAACTGAGCACTGGGGTTTTCTTGTCAATAGCAAACTATTGAATATGCTCTGATTGAGCTACCTATTACCGGGAACCAAGTGTTGGTGACTGAGAAAGTCTGCCATAACGATGTCTACCCCTGGGACATGGATGGCAAAGAGAGAAGGAACATGGGTCTCTGGACACACGAGGGTCAGCCCAACCTCAGACCATGCGATCACACTCAAGTCTCTCCCTGGCATTTTAAATTAGGAGTTAAAAGTAAGAATTGACGGCAGTATAGTGTTGTGTTTTTAGCTTGCTTTAATCCCTTCTTGGAATGATTGGAACCTGCAACAAATTTCAGCTACGGAGGGATTAACTAAAAAAACCTGTATCTATAGGGAGGGTGTTTTAACTCTGTGGAGGAATGACAGTCATTAAGCATATACAATACTGTGGTGTACACGAAGACTCATTTCTCCAGCTAATTAAGCAATGTAAACAGTATGCAGAAGACTTAACATGGTGCAAAAGCTGTGGGATCTTTGTTTAGGTATACGCTGTACCTTTATCACAGTGTACTGAAAAGGCAATCTCAAATACATTGTTGCACAGATTTTGACACATTGATGCTGCTGACATCGCTTTATGTCGCTGGCTTCATAATGGCACCCAGGCTACAGTCGTCTGTGTGGGTGTGTATGTGCGCATGTGGGTGTGTCAGGGGGCATGGCAAGCAATGCTGATTAGCTGAGGAGGTGGCAGGGGATGAAGTACCCTACCTACTCAATCAATCACTGTTTACCAATGATGCATAGGAGGAGGCAGGAGGTGAAGCCCGCTGCCTCCTCAGCCACCCACTGCTTAAAAACACCTCAATGAAAAAAAAAACAGACCTCATGGTAGGCAATCAGGACCCCTCCTGATGCCAATCTAGCTACCCATATCCCAACCAATTAGGCTGAGAGATCAACAGAGGTGACCCAAGGGGAGCAATAGGGCTCCCTGCATTCATCCTAACCGAAGTAGAGGGTAGGAGTGGGTAGGATCGGAAAACCCTTTCATGTCAATGTGTGGGGCTTTCCTTCACCAATGTGAAAGGGTTTCCCAATCCCACCCATGCCTACCCATTAGTACGTGGAGGATGGAAGCAAGGCTGCCCTATTGCTCCTCTGGGTTGCCTCTATTGATCTCTCAGCTGAATCAGCTGGGAGATCAGTAGCCGAGGGGCATCAGAAGGGATCCTGATGCCCCACCACAAGGTCTGCCCTTAATAGTACAAATAAAATGTTTTGGCTTTTTTTCAAAGGTTCACCGCATGGGTGAAGCAATGACACAACTGTTAGTATAATATATTTATTTTGACTTGAGTTCATTAATGAATGCTGGTGTACTGAAGAAGACACACACCTTTCTATCAGCTGTGGGGTACTGGGAGGATCATTTTGAATGGGTGAAGATGTCCTTTGCTCACAGAGCCTATCTGGGGTCTGAGGCTCCTTTGATAAATTCTCCACATTGTGCTCGATTTGGACAGCCTGCAAACAGAGATACAGTTAGAGTTACTGGGATGGGAAATCTTACAGAGGATCTATACCCTAAGAATAAATGGCTCAGTTTACCAGGACTTTTATAAGTATGTGCCCATTAACAGCAGTATTTTCTATCTACTATTTTTATTGCATTTGAACTCCATTTCTGTCTCCTGGTAGTTGTTCCAATACACAAATCTGACAATGTGTGTGTCCCTTATGACTCATCTAATCTATTGAAGCCACTTATTTGAGGTGGTGTGGCCTAGAAAAAGACTTGAGTAGAAATCACTCTATAAAGGAAACAGAAGACAGAAAGAAAATGGATATTTACACTTGACTGTTGGAGGAAAGACATCAAGGAAGTTAAGCCCTTAAGCACCAGAGCAGTGTGCAGCATCTTTCTTTGTAATGCACTTTGTTTCCCAAAACTTGTGCCTGAAGGATTAAAGTGATAGTAATGTTTAAAAAAAAATGCAGCTCTGATTAATCTTCATAGTATTTGGGCCATGGAGAGTGTTATTTCAATGCTGTCAGAGATGTAGTTCTAGAGTAATTGAATGATAAAATATCTCCCTCCCGCCCCTTTTACCTAGTGTAAAAGCCAACAACCCTCAGATGTAGAATCTGGTCTCTTGACCGGACAGGTCACAGAAAGAGACAATCTTTTTACTGGGAGCATAAGGAAAACACTACCCCCCACCCTTGACAGGTTTTTCTTATGCACACTGAAGATTGTCCCTCTCTGCGAACCATCCAGAAAGTCTTGCTGCTCTGAGGTGAGCAGTGTTGTATCAGTAAAAGGGGTGGGAGGGGGATCATTTTATCATTCAATTACTCTAACAATATTGAAATAACACTGTCCATGGCCCAAATACTATGAAGATTAATTGGAGCTGCTTTTTTGTGAAACATTACTATCCCTTCAAAGAAGTTCTCTAGTGATGTAAAGACCAGTCAACCTCCACATGTTTAAGGTCCTTAAAACAAACCTGTGATTGGGGCAATCCATGAATTTGGAAGCCAGTAAACAGGAGCCCAGCTAATGTGGGATTATACAGCCCCCATGCTAAAAAAATAAAAATGAGGCTAAGAATGCAGGGTCCACACACTTCTGTGGGAGTGAGTAAAGTGGAGGGAATAAAGGATTCTCCAACTCAGATGTTCTCCTGGACGAGGAGACTTTACCTCCTGGTTCATTTGTTCCACAGTGAATTACAGAAATAAACAGTGGGTGTGTTGCTGACAATATTTCCCTTCCACTCAAAGTAACAAGTGGGATTCCTCAGGACCCCATTCTTGGACCTCTATTTATAAATGATCTAGCCATGGTTTGCAAAGCATCTTCTGAGCACACGTATGCAGATGTCACCATAATCTATGCTAAAAATTCAAACGTATCTCAGCTTCAGGCCGTATTACAACATGATTGCACTGAAGTTTAAAGATGGATAGCAAAGAAAAAAGTGTTCTTAAACACCAGAAAAATGGTATTTGGTACAAAGCACAAACTGCACAATCTCTGCAATACCCACCTATCCATTGTAACAAAGTCTAATTGTAATGTGGCCCAATGGACATCTATACATTTCTTGGTATGTGGCCTGACCCCAACCTCACCTTTGGTCTTCATATTGATAAATTAACATCCAAACTTTATCCCAAAATAGATGCTCTGTACAGAATCAAATCCTGTTTAACCCTTTGAATGCCAGGAGGGTATGCAACACATTGCAGAGAAATGTATTGCATACCGTTCTGGCATTCAAAGGGTTAAGTCCACTGATTTAAAAATGGCAAATCATAGACTATGGGGACATAGTATCCACAAATCCATCTTGCTAAACTTGACACACTGTATAACTCATGCTGCTTTATCATCCAATGTAATTACATTACCCCTCACTGTGAAATTCTAAAAGGACTAAATTTGTTAAAACTCAGGTCTAAATATATCCTTCAACTTTCTTGCTTATTACACAACCACTTCTGTAGAAAGCTACCAGACTACCTAAGCAGTATGCCAACTCCAAGCTCTCCATACGAACTATAACCTCGGCTCCACTACTAACAACTCACTGATTATCCTTCATTGCAAGAAAGTCGGTCAATCTGCCTTCTCCTTCAGAGCTCCGAAAGTGTATTCTTCCTGGAAAAACATTTTTTCTAAATAAAAATAAAAATTCAAAAACACCCACTTATTTAAAGGGAGATTTTTGGTCCTTGAATGCAAAGCAATGCATTTCATACCCCTCTGGCACTCAAAGGGTTAAGCAACCGCAACTAAAATGAAAAAGATGTCAAAATTTTAAAGACTAGTTGAACAGCCCATGTACACGGGTCACAGTGCTAGGCAGCAACAGCCGCGGTGCAGTCATGCACAGTACAGACTGCCCACGCCGCGGCTGATAACGGAGCGGGGGCGCTCCGAATTCAGACCATAGTCTGTGATGGATGGAACATTCGCTTCCTCCCAGCACAGGAGATCCGTCACTTACCTCCAAGCTACTTTATTGTGAGTTCCCCCTTGTCGATTTATGTACACCACCGCCGTGGTGGTGTGTGACTGCACTCTCACTGGTATCTCTGTGAGAACCTGGGACCAGTGAAGGAAAGTCAGATGAATCTCTCTAGGTTTGGCCAATGAAACCACCAGTGGAGGTCCTCCCTGGCATTATAAGACGGGCAGTTATCTAATAAAGGAGATGCTCCAGAGTCATGGACCAAGAACTGCAGATGTCCCTATAACATTCCCTCGGGTAGTACTGCAAGGAACTGCCTCTAGAGCAGGTACCAAGAAACCCATGAGACGCATGTAGTCCTTGATCGTGGCCGAAGGCCACTCCAAAGCCTAAGTCACGTCCGGGAACAGAATCTTAATAGTCTCTTCCATGAGACTCTTCCCATGAATGGTGTCGAACTACATGCCCAAGAACCCCAGAACCTGGGATGGGATCGGAGATGACTTATTGAGAATCCATCCATGATGTACCAGAATGCTGGCACACTCTTGGATATGGTGAGCAAAGAGCTCTCCGGAAGGACCCTTGATGAGAAATTTGTCCAAATACGGAGTCAGGGAAATACCCTGGTAATGTACAAATGCGGCCAGCTGCCATGACCTTTGTGAAGATTCTGGGCACTGAAGCTAGGCCAAATAGAGAGGTGAACTGGTAATGATTGGAGCCGAAAGGAAAACGCAGGTAGCGTTGGATGTGACATGTAGATATTCCTCATGAAGATCCAGAGAGGCCAGAGACTCCCCTTGGCACAACACTGAGATGACAGAGAGCAAAGATTCCATCTAGAAGCGTGTAGCATCCACTTATTGGTTGAGACATTGGAGTTCCCGAATAGGGCGGCAGCCACCGTCCTTTTGGAAACCAAAAAAAGGGTGGAAAAGAAAGCTGAAAAGAACTCTGGGACAGTGACTAGCACAACTACCTGCTTTTCCAGTAGATTTGCTATGGGCTTGTGGAACAACTCTGTCTGGGTTCTTTGGAACTTTTGAATAGAAGTGGTGATATGGAGGAAGGTATTTGAAATATATGCGGTTCCCTTATAATACCAACCGCAAAACCCACTGGTCCATTACAGAGGATGCCCAGACATATAAAAAAAAAAGGTGGAGACGCCCCCCTACAGACATCAACAAAGCAGGATTCTGAGAGTCATGTGGAGGTGGGTTTGTCAGACTTGGCCTTTGCAGCGGAGCACTTGGGCTACCAGGATTGTTTGAGTTTGCAGAGGAGAGAAACGACAAAAATTACGTACCTTCCTTGCCAGAAAGGAATGCTTAGTGGAAAGTTGAGGCAACAAGGTGCTTTTTACCACTCGTAGCATCACTGATGATCTGTTTCAGGTCAGGCTCAAAAAGAGCCTTACAATGAAAATGCAAGGATACCAAATGACTTTTTATAGGATTGGTCTGTGGACCAAATGTTAAACCACAAGGGGCAGGGGAGCAGCAACCGTAAAAGCAGAGGAGCATCAGAACTCATAGTATGACAGTTGTTCACACCAGACAGCTACAGCTCTATTGAACCAAGCAGAAGCGAAAATGGGCCTTAATTCTGCCCCAGTAGCTGAAAAGTTGGCCTTGAGTAGGGAGTCAAGCATCTTTGCACCCTTATCCTTAAGCTCCACAGCATCAGCCAGGGGAAGGGCAGTATTCAAGAGGGGTAAGGGAATCCCCTTAAACCTCTTGCCTTGGATTTCCCCATATGCCCCTTAGTGTTCAACAGGTCTCTGAGAAAATGTCCAGAACCTAGTAAAAACTAGATAAATGTCCCCAGAATAGAGAGAGTATCCCTAAATACCTAGAAATGCATTTATCTGGTATGCTAAGGGTTATCTTGAGAAGGAGAGCAAGTACTGAAAACAACTCAAAATCCCCAGGTCATACCGGTGTTGGTAAAGAAACTAAGACACAAGCATTAGGGAAGCAAAAATAAGCAACTCAAAACCCTCATGGCATACCGGTGGTGGTGGTGATGGTGGGTGGGAGGTATGGAATAAGCACCCCTAAGTACTCAATACACCCAAAGTAGCACTGGAAGGGATAACGAAATAACAGGGAGGATTTTAGTCTTACAAGTTAAATGCTTTTCTCTTAAGTCCATACAGGTTACTGGTAACTTTGGGAGGCGATCCACCCCTTAGTAGGCAGGAACAATTCTAGAAGTGTATGCAGGAGGTGGAGCCTCCCTCCCCTCCTTGGCTGCAGCTAGCCAACCAGTTCCAGAAAGATTTGAGACACTATGACTAGATAGTAGAAGGGAAGAAGACTCCTGTGAGCATGACCCCAAAGGACCCCCACAGTCTGCTACAAGAGAGCCAAGAATGGTCCTTTGACAGGGTGGTAGACCAGTAACCTGTATGGACTAAGAGAAAAGGATTTAACAGGTATGTCTAAAATCCTCTTTTCTCTGTCATCCAATACAGGTTACTGGTAACTTTGGGATGTCCAACCACTGAGTTTCCCAGAGGCAGGAAGTAAGGCAAGGACCAGGTGCAAGGCCCCCAAAGTCACCAGAGCAGATATGAACCATCAGATCAGAGATAGCCCAGCAAAACAAATGAAGTGTCAACGGACACTGAACAGGGGTAACAACACCCCAAAACTGTTACACAGCACACTGAACTAGAGCCAACAGGGCTCAAAAAAGGGAATCACCGAAGAAGATCCTAGACAACTAATCAATAAAAATCGATAATGAGAATCGTTGCCAATGATTCTCATTATCGATTAGTTGTGCAGCGATTAGTTGTGCCGCCCAGCAGCCCCACATCCGCCGGATGCTGCTGTCTTCTTACTGCCCGCATTGATGACATCCGGGGCGCAACCATGCCAAACGCAGAGACGCCGCGTGGAGCTTCCAGTATTTTCTCTCTCTGTTCTGAGGCCAGTTTAAAACTGGCGCTCAGACTGAGGAAGAAAACCCCTGCACGCGCCACGCGGCGTCTCCGCGTTTGGCGTGGTTCCGCCCCGGATGTCATCAGTGCAGGAAAGAGTGAAAAAGAGGTGTGGGGGAGAGACATACAAGGGAGAGAGAAAGAGAGGCACAGGGGGGGGGAGAGAGAGAAGTACATGGGGGAGAAAGAGGCACAAGGGGGGGGGAGAGAGAGAGAAGTACATGGGGGAGAAAGAGGCACAAGGGGGGGGGGAGAGAGAGAAGTACATGGGGGAGAAAGAGGCACAAGGGAGAGAGAGAGAGAAGTACATGGGGGAGAGAGAGAGAGAGAGAAGTACATGGGGGAGAGAGGGGGAGAGAGAGAGAGAGAGAGAAGTACATGGGGGAGAGAGAGAAGTACATGGGGGAGAGAGAGAAGTACATGGGGAAGAGAAGTACATGGGGGAGAGAGAGAGAGAGAAGTACATGGGAGAGAGAGAAGTACATGGGAGAGAAAGAGGCACAAGGGGGAGAGAGAGAGAAGTACATGGGGAGAAAGAGGCACAAGGGGGAGGGAAAGAGAGAGAGAAGTACATGGAGGAGAAAGAGGCACAAGGGGGAGAGAGAGAGAGAGAGAAGTACATGGAGGAGAAAGAGGCACAAGGGGGAGAGAGAGAGAAGTACATGGGGAGAGAGAGAGAGAGAGAGAAGTACATGGGGTAGAGAGAGAGAGAAGTACATGGGGTAGAGAGAGAAAGAGAGAAGTACATGGGGGGAGAGAGAGAGAGAAGTACATGGGGTAGAGAGATAGAGAAGTACATGGGGGAGAGAGAGATAGAGAAGTACACGGGGGAGAGAGAGAGATAGAGAAGTACACGGGGGAGAGAGAGAGATAGAGAAGTACACGGGGGAGAGAGAGATAGAGAAGTACACGGGGGAGAGAGAGAGATAGAAAAGTACACGGGGGGAGAGAGAGAGATAGAAAAGTACACGGGGGGAGAGAGAGAGAAGTACATGGTGGAGAGAGAGAGAGAGAGAGAGAGAGAGGTACATGGTGGAGAGAGAGAGAGAGAGAGGTACATGGTGGAGAGAGAGAGAGAGAGAGGTACATGGTGGAGAGAGAGAGAGAGAGAGAGAGAGAAGTACATGGGGGAGAGAGAGAGAGAAGTACATGGGGGGGAGAGAGAGAAGTACATGGGGGAGAGAGAGAGAGAGAGAGAGAGAAGTACATGGGGGAGAGAGAGAGGTACATGGGGGAGAAATAGAGGCACAAGGGAGAGAGAGAGAAGTACAAGGGGGGAGAAAGAGAGGCACAAGGGGGGAGAAAGAGGCACAAGGGGGAGAGAGAAGTACAAGGGGGGAGAAATAGAGGCACAAGGGGGAGAGAGAGAGAAGTACAAGGGGGAGAAAATAGAGGCACAAGGGGGAGAAATAGAGGCACAAGGGGGAGAAATAGAGGCACAAGGGGGAGAGAGAAGTACAAGGGGGAGAGAGAGAAGTACAAGGGAAGTACAAGGGGGAGAGAGAGAAGTACAAGGGGGGAGAAATAGAGGCACAAGGGGGTGAGAGAGAGAAGTACAAGGGTGGAGAAATAAAGGTGCAAGGAGGAGAAAGAGGTGCATAGACCCCAAAGTAAAATAATAACAATGACACATGTTAATGTGTAAAGTTTTTTATTCCGCTGTTTGTTTTTAACACTGTTTGTTCATTAAATCAGGTTAAATAATGAAAAATTAGAATATGGGTTTTTTTTATCCGATTAATCGAAAAAATAATCGGCCAACTAATAGATTATCAAAATAATCGTTAGTTGCAGCCCTATAGACAGGCAAGACTGCCTCCAGGATCTTCCTCCCAAAACTGGCATCAGCCGATGCCAACACATCAACACGGTAGTGCTTCGAAAAGGTGTGCACAGATGACCAAGTGGCAGCCTTGCACAACTGATCAGCGGAGGCCTGATTCTTGTAAGCCCAAGAAGCCCCAATAGATCTAGTAGAATGAGCCGTGACCCAAAAGGGAACTCGTAAGCATTACGAATTGTGGACTTGATCCAGGATGCAATAGTCACTTTGGATGCAGGTCTCCCTGCCCTGGGACCCTAAGGAATGTCAAACAGCGCGTCAGATTGCCTGATAGACTCAGTGCGATGGACATAAACCTTGAGACAACGCACCACATAGAACAAGTGGAGATCCCTCTCCTTGTCAGAGGTAGGATCAGGGCAGAAAGAAGGCACCACAATCTCCTGATTGATGTGGAACTCCGAAACCACCTTCGGAAGAAACTCCTGAGAAGTGCGAAGCACTGTCTTGTCCTTGTGAAACACCAAATAGGGTGGCTTACAGCAGGGCTTATAATTTTAAGTTCTTTGCTACTAGCCAGACCTGAAAGTTACTCGCCACTGCAAGCCAAAACATACCCACCAGGGCTGAATTTCTACTCACCAGGGCTAAATTTTCACTCGCCATTGGCTAGTGGAGAGTGGAAATTTTGAGCCCTGGCTTACAGGACAGAGCATGTAACTCCATGACACGGCGAACAGACACGATCGCCAGGAGAAAGGCCATTTTCCATGTCAACAGGCGGAATAGTAGCAAAGAACTCAAAGGGAGGGCGTTGAAGAACGCTCAAAACCAAGTTAAGATCCCACGGAGAAGCGGGATTCTTTAATACAGGACGAGTATGAGCAAAGCCCTGAAAGAAAACCTTGACAACAGGAAGAATGGCAATGCGCCTCTGAAAGAAAACAGAAAGCAGAAGTCTGAATCTTAAGGGAACTCAAATGGAGGCCCTTGTCCATGCCGTCCTGCAAAAAGGCCAGGACCGTAGGCAGATCAGATTCCTGAGACAGGTCCCTGTCAGCACACCAAGATAGAAAGGTCGACCAAACACGATGGTAGGCCTTAGAAGAAACAGGTTTGCGGGCACTGAGCATAGTAGCCACCACACCAGAAGAAAAACCTTTTTTCTTCAATACTGAGGATTCAATTTCCAAGCCGTCAAAGCTAGCCGATGAACATCCTCCTTCCACAGATAACACTGTAGAAGGAGATCCGGATGGCAAGGGAGCCAGAATGGCTCTGCCACTGACAGATCCAGAAGCTCCGGAAGCCAAGCCTGTCAAGGCCAGTACGTAGCAATTAGAATGCCTGGACAGCACTCCAGTCTCAATTTCAGCAACACCCTGTGCAACATGGGGAGGGGAGGAAAGATGTAAGCCAGAGGAAATAACCAACGAATGGACATGGCATCCAACGCTATAGCTAGAGGATCCGTCCAGCGAAAGCTGAACCCTGGAATCTTCCTGTTGCGTCTTGTCGCCATCAGGTCGATGCAAGGAAGACCCAACTTCTGAACGAGGAGGGTGAACGCCTCTGGGTGCAGTTCCCACTCGCCGCTGTCCAATGTGTGTCGACTAAGGAAGTCCACCATGACGTTATCTATGCCAGGAATGTGCACTGCGGATATGGCAGGAACATGTTCCTCTGTCCAGGACAAAATAGCCTTGACCGATATCCAAGCGGCGAGACTTCTTATTCCACCCTGCTTGTTGATGTAAGCCATGGCTGTGGCGTTGTCAGACTGTACCCGGACTGGGCAGTCTTCCAGCGGAGGTGTCCAATGACAAAGGGCATGAAATATTGCCCGAAGCCCCAACACGTTGATGGGAAGGAGAGATTCCTCCGGAGACCACCGACCCTGAGCACTCAGGCGACCCAGGACTGCTCCCCAGCCGGAGAGGCTGGCATCCGTTGTCACTGTGGTCCAGAAGGATACCAGGAAGGACTTGCCCTTCAGCAGATTGGAGAGGTTGAGCCACCATGACAAACTCCGTTGCACATGAAGAGGAAGGGATACTGATGTCTTCAGAAGGTCCTGCTGACCCTTGCACACCTGGATCACAAACTTCTGGAGTTCCCTGGTGTGAGCCATGGCAAATGGGACCGCTTCTATGGTGGAGATAAATTTCCCCACAATAGAGGACAGCTTTTTGATTGGAACTGGATCGTGAGCCAGAACAGCAGAAACCCTGTGGGCAATCTGGTAACTTACCTTGTCCGTGAGAAACACCATGCTCTGCTGAGTGTCGAAGAGAAGGCCCATGAAGACCAGATGCTGGGATGGGACAAGATCCGACTCGTTCATGTTGATGATCCACCCATGATGGGTGACAGCATGAATGCAGCTCTGAACCTGCTGATGAAGTTCCGCAGAAGGGGCTTTTCAGAAGCAGATTTTCATGTATGGAGTAACTCTGATGCCATCCCGTGGAGGACGGATACTAAAGCTCCCAGGACATGGTTGAAGACTTGAGGAGCTGTAGTCAGACCAAAGGGAAGAGCGAAAAACTGAAAGTGCCCTTGGTTGCTGGCAAATCTGAGATACTTCCAACTCTCTGGATGAATGGCGATGTGTAGATACGCATCCTGAAGATCCAGAGAGGCAAGGAATTCCCGCTGGGACATAGCAGCAATCACCGTCCTTAGGGACTCCTGGTGATAAGGAGTCTTGATCACAAAGGAATTGAGATCCTTCAAAGCCAAAATAGGACGACAATCACCATCCTTCTTGGAGACCATAAAGAGGTTTGAGTAAAAACCCATACCTCTGTCCTGAATTGGAACCGGCTCTAGAACGTCCTTGTCCAGAAGGGCCTGGATAGCGCCAATGAACAGACTGTTTCTCTGCGCCCTGGGGAGTATGAGAAGGAAAAAAGCGAAAAGGAGGAAGAGAGACAAAAGGGATCCTGTAGCCTTCCTCCACCAGCCGTAAAACCCACGGGTCCGCCACTGAATCCTCCCAGATGCTGTGGTAGTGACGCAGACGGTCACCCACAGCGAGTCATGCCGAAGAAGACTTGGAGGAAACCTTGGGCTTCCATTGTTGTCTGGGCTTGGAGGAGGCACGCGGAGCTGAGGGAACCGCCTGTTTCACCGAACGTGTCTCAGTCTGGAAGGAAGGAAAAAACTGATTACGCTTGAGAGGCGTTTTCTTCCTGGGGACCAAGGGCAGAAGGGTACTTTTACCCCCTGTGGCCTCACTAATCAGATCCCTGAAATCTGGCCCAAACAATGAAGTGCCTTGAAAAGGCAAGGAGAGCAATGCCTTCTTGGAAGCAATGTCAGCAGACCAGATCTTGAGCCAAAGAGCCCGTCTGGCAACCACAGACATGGTGGAAACCCTAGCCACCAAACGGATGGCATCAAATAAGGCAGCAGAAACATAGTTCTGGGCCTCAGAAATGTTGGCAAGAAGCCGCAACATACCCGAAGTAGGAGCCAGGGTGAACTGTTCAGTCCAGACCACAATGGCCCTGTTAACCCATGCCGCAGCTAACGCTGGACGCATGGCAGAACAAGCAGTAGCAAAAACGGACTTGAGAGAAACCTCAAGTTTTTTGTCAGTCCAGTCTTTCAGAGCTGACACATCAGAAACTGTCAAGGCAGTAGACTTGGATAGCCTGGAGATTGGAGCATCCACTTTGGGGGCATGAACCCACTTAGTAAGCGCCACCTTAGAGAAGGGGGTAAATCTTGGCAAATTTCTTGGAAACGGAAGGTTTCCTGTCTGGGGATTTCCACTCATCAGACACAAGGCGGTCAAGAGTGGGGTTAGGTGGAAAACAAGTAAGGGGCTTTTTTAGGCTCCTGAAACACATCAGAGGGATCTGAAGAAACCTCCTGAACTAAGGGAATGTTTAGGGTAGTCAAGACAGCCCTGACCAGGCCCTTGGCCGAGGGCTCAGGATCAGCCTCAAAAGGGTCCCCAAAAAACTGAGAGGAGCCCACAGCAGAACATTCCTCAACATCTGAATGCACCAACAGTTCCTCCTCAGAGGAATCGGATACATCAAGTACTCTCTGCGGTTTTGGCAGGGAAGATTTGACTGAAGAAGGTGTCTGCCATGAATGAAAGACCCTCTGTAACTGGGATGGAAAGAGTTGCAATCTAGTAGCAGCCTTGAACTCTTGCACCCAAACTGCCTCTAATGCATGGCTGGAGGTCCCTGGGAAAGATTCAAGGACATCAGAACATGTTTGGCATAAATGACCTGAGAATTCTCTAGGTATCCCTGATTGATATAAGGAGCAATGCGCAATAGGTGACACAGAGACCCCAGTGTCCTTAGTCTTAGGCCTGGCCCCAAGCTCCTACGGATTAGACATTCTCCCAGTGTCAAAAACATTTAGAGTATAAGGTATCACCCAAATACAGAGTGTTAGATTAAAATTTCACCCCAGAAATCGCTAAAATACACTTATCTGGCAGGCGAAGGGTTAATCAGCAGAGGAGAGAATGAGAGTCCAAGCCCTGCGTAGGATACGCGTTCTGGAAAAGGCACAAAATGGCTGCCAAGGCGTTGTGTACCTCTGTCACTCAAAGGGTTAATGTTGTAATATAAAAAATGTAAAGTGTTCAAAATATGCATCACACATTATGCATGAAAAATTGTAAAAGATATAGGAGCCAATTGCCAGTAAGATGGCAAGTGTTCAAAAAGGAATAGTCACACTATTAATAAAAATTATTCAATATATTGGCCATATATCCAGTAACAAAACAAAAATACCTATTTTTTTTTTACCCCAACTTTATAGAGTTTTTTTGTTCAGGTCACAAAAATGTCACAAAAGTAAAATACAAAGAAAAAGCTACGTTTGCAAACATTAACCAAACGTTATTTAAAAGGCCTAAAAAGAGCTATTGTCGCTGCTGTGATACATTGATTGATACTGTATGACCAGATAGTGCATCTGAGCAAAAGGATTATCAGTGCAGAGCAACAGCAACAGAAAAGTAGCCCAAAAATAAAGACAGAGAAGCCAGCCATGAACTTCCTAAGAAGCAGAAGACTTACCTGCCAGGGAACAAAGGAGTATGGAGAAGGAGTTTCTTCAAGTATCCTGTGTTGCAATGCATGGATACCTTTCTTGCACTCAAAGGGTAAAGGGAGAACTATACCGTAGAAATAAGCAGCTCTTCATTTGTTTAATGAAAGGACCTACTGAGTTATGTGTCCATTGAACAACAGTCATTTATATCTGTATACTAGATATCCCAGACTGCTGTATGAAGACCTACAAGGACAACTTTATCGTTTAACTGAATTTCTGGGGTATAGTTCTTCTTCAGCTCCCTTGTGGACCTGACAGGGTGTGCAATGAACCCCCTCTTGTCCTCCTGGGGCTAGCTAACAGATATTACCATTACACACAAAGACGTACATATTTATTTTTATGCTATAGATTGGCTTTATGACATAGCAACTACTTCACACTTAAGTACATTTTGACAGCTGGAAACGTAAAAGAGGATTTTAATTAACTTAACATTAAAGGGATAGTAATACTTCGTTTTATCTTTATTTTATTTTGTAGGCATTAAAAAAACATGAAGAACGATATAAGTATCATCTCTCAAACCTTTATGGTTTAAGAGATATTCACAAGCAAAGTATCCCCCCCACCCCCGTTCAGTCAGATCAGAAGGGAGGTGCCCAGGTAGACTGCAGAGAGGGACAATCTTCAATTAAGATAAGGGAAAACGCTGAAAAACTTGTCAAGGGGGGAAGGGCTTTCATTGTTTTCATACAAAGAAGAATGTCCCCTTTTGTTATCTGTCTGGTCATACAACCAGATTCACATCTGAGAAGAGATGGCTTACACTAGGAAAAAGGGGCGGGAGGGGAAACTTTGCTTGAGAATAGCTCTTAAACCATAAAGGTTTGAGATATAAGACTTATATCGTTCTTCATGTTTTTTTAATGCCTACAAAATAAAATAAAGTTAAAACGAAGTATTACTATCCCTTTAAATCATTTTCTCTTAGTGCATGTGGATCACACAAATCATGGTGTAAAGCTCCCTCTTCTAGAAGGCAGGGCCTTTGAAGCAGAGACTCCCATGCTTCTTCCAGCTTTACCCCAAAGCCCTCCCCTCAGTTCCAACATATAGCAGAGTAGCATAAAGAAACAAAAGTGAGAGGGAAGGAGGAAGAGGACCTCTATATGCCCAGTGACAAACTGTGTATTCCAGCCACGCCCCCCGACAACGAACCACATTCACATATATTTTTTGACACACTCTCTCTCTCTCTCCATTTGCCAGCCATGTTCCTTTGGCAGACTCTTACTCTTCCATTCTCGCTTTGCATCACCCTTCCTATATTTCATGCCTTATGGCATTTTGCCTCCTACTCTCCTTACTACCTTCTGTTTGGTTGCTCTTCTTCCTCTCTTCCGGTTTAATTTTTGCCACCACTCGACCCAGATGCTGCTCTGTAACACTGCGTGTGTGTATGCGTGCACTCAGATGCAGCCTTAAGTCACACAGTCTTCCTCGTGGGCTGCTGTGCATACCCAAAATTTCTTGGCTGCTCTCCTTTGTCTCTAGGTCACATACATTGAAACCCTTTCAGTTCCAGCATCTCCTTATCTGCGTACCTACTCATCTCCCTTGGCCGTCTCTCAGATGGCCCACACCTAATTGACATTCCACTCATTCTGCCAGATCAGCTGCCCTGGGTGCTCCCTTATGACATCTCCGCTAGTCCAGGAGGCTAGTAGAGCAAAAATGATGATACAGTTATTGGCTAATTCAGTGTCTCTAGGAAACAAGCTTTCCAGACAACTAGGTCTCTTCTTCAGGAATAATAAGAATAAAGGCTGAATGCATAATACATGAATTTAAAACTCATGCATATAATTTAAACATTTAAACCCCTGAGTTCCAGAGAGGCATCCAACACAGTGCATTGGATACATCTGTTGCACCCAAAGAGTGAAATTCTACTGACAGAATAATCGGATCAGTGTGGGCCATAAATACTCTATATGCTCTAGTAAAGTGTCTTTGAAGTGGACTAGTAAATGCAAACCAGATTAATTACCTTTTTCATTCTACAGAGATGAGTAAGTCTATAGAATGTATGGGTTAACCCTCCAAACACCAGAGGGGTGCACAATCCATTGCTTACAAAGAGATGTGCAGCCCCCTGGTATCCAAAGGGCCTAAAATATTTTTTTATGGGATAACGTGAGAAATTCCTTGTCACAGTTCACTGTGTTAAACTTGATTACCAATTAATACTCCAAGATATTTGTCTCTGTGTCTTAAAGGGTTAGTAATATGTGAAAATAAATGCACTGTTGATTATGCTTCATTGTTTTTTGCCCATGTACAGCATTATTATAATATTGTGCGATGTGTAGTTCAAGAGTAAATCAATTATAATGAGTCCCCCTCTCTCCCCTTTCACCAACTTAACACTGCTTGCCTCAGAGCAGCAAGGGACAATCTTCCGGGAGCATAAGGAATAACCTGCCCTCCTTCATCAAGAAGGCAGGGTTTTCCTTATGCTCACAGCAAGAAGACTGTCCCTCGCTACAAGCTGTCCAGTACGATGAAAACTATGGCCAAAAAAACATGAAGAATAATCAACAAGCATTTGTTTTCAAACATTACTATTGCTTTAAAAGATCACACCAGTATAGCCATTTTGAGATCTTTAATGCTGTGATCAGTTTTATAAAAAGGTTGACCCACTGGGGTGTCTCCTTTTTTTGTTCACACTGGACCTATTGGAATTCATCCTTTTTCTCAGGGTCTCACCCACTAAAGCCCTGTTTGGGGACATTTCACACAAGTGATGATGAAAACAGATGAACCGCAGGAGAATTTGTCCTTGGTATTGTGGTTTCTGGGGGATTGTGGGATAGGCACCTTATCGGTGGTATATATGTGTGCACAGGTTCCACATGTCCTTTGCAGACAGGGAGAAGTACCATTTTCTGTTGAATTCTTAAGGGAGCTCTTCGCCACCAGTTGTTTCAGGTATGGGGGCTGTTTACAGGAGAGGAGTGGAGGTCTTGTGAATATTCTTTTTGATCGGTCATCAGTATGTAGTAATGTTTGGAGCACTTGAGATTTTACGCAGTACTTCAAGCTGTGGGTTGTAGGCGACTATGAAGGGCACTCTGTCCTCTGCTTGTGGTTGTTTGTATTACAGAAGATTTCTTCTGGGTACACCGGTGACTCTCTGAATTTGGATGTTCACCAGTGCAGAGGGCATTATCAAATATACAATACTGTACTCTGTGTCACAGGAGACAGCAATATATTGCTATTTAATACATTCTAACCACTCTAACACTGAAAGGGTTGTCTTATAGAAGTGAAATTCAGTTCCGGCTCAAGTGTTTACTAAGAAAGCATCTTATGTGTTTTTATTTTTAGTTTGGGGTTCTGTGAGTAGTGCAGTCTTGAGCTTGTCACTCCCAGAACTGTGCCCAGTGCTTTGCAATGTATTACATGTTCCTCTAGAAAGCAAAGGGTTACTGTATATGGCATGCAGTACTTTTGCAAGGCTGAAGAAGCCAAATTAACAGTGGAACATGGCTGAGGTGTCACACAGGTAATGTGTTGTTCTGTGACTAACTGTACACCAAAATATGACTGGGACTCAGCATATAGTGTTAACTCTTTCGGTATCAAAAGTTCATCTATGAATTGCAATGTCTTGTACACTCCTCTTGAATTCAAATGGCTATTTGAACAGTGGCACATGGCTGAAGTGTCACACAAAATAATTGAGTCTGCAACTTCCACTAGACAGTGCAAGAAGTCTACCATGTCAGACACTGCATGTGTGCCTCTGTGACTATCACTCCACAGACAAATGTCTTGCCCTTCCCTTAGCAACTTCCTACATGGACAACACTGCTTCTTTTGCCAGCGAGACTATAAAATATTAATGGCAAAAGCAGAGTCAAATGTCTTTTTGACTAAGAGCAAAAGGACAGGCTTGGGCTTTTAAGAGCAGAAGTGAACATGGGTTTGAACAGGGAACACAAAAAGAGGATTTTAGACTTACCTGCTAAATCCTTTTCTCTTAGTCTATATAGCTTACAGGTAACTCTGGGAAGACTACCACCCCTTTGAGTAGGCAGGAACAATTCGTGGAAAGAAGTGCAGGGTGGAGCCTTCCTTCCCTCCTTAGCTGGGCACCAGCCAATCCCCAACCAGTTAGATTTGAGACGCTAACTATTGACTAGGTAGCAAGAAGGAAAAAAGATTTCTCTGAGCATGAACCTGAAGGAACTCAGTCACATAAGAACCAAGCATGATCCCTTGACAGGGTGGGAGACCTGTAAGCTATATGGACTAAGAGAAAAGGATTTAACAGGTAAGACTAAAATACTCTTTTCTCTGTCGTCCAATATAGCTTACAGGTAACTCTGGTATGTACCAGCACTGAGTTTCCCAGTGGTGGGAAAGAAGGCAAGGACCAGGCTTCCCCAAAACCACCAGAGCTCTTATGGACTAATCAGATCATAGGATAGCCCTAAACAAGAAAGTGACAACGGACACTGAACTGGAATATAACACACCAGTAAATGTAACACAGCACACTGAACTAGAGCCAACCGGGCTCAGCAGTTAAAGAATACAGAGGCACAATGGATAAAGCCCTAGATAGGCAAGGCTGCCTCCAGGCCTTTTCAGCCGAAGCCAGCAAGTCAACAGGACAGTGTTTAGCAAAGGTGTGCATAGACAACCAAGTAGCCGCCTTACACAGCTGATCAGCCAAGGCCTGATTCTTATAGGCCCAAGAGGCCCCATCAGACCTGGTGGAATGGGCTGTGATACGAAAAGGAACAGGCTTCTTCCTGAATTCATAAGCCTTACGAATGGTAGACTTGATCCAAGAAGTAACAGTCACCTTGGACGCAGCCTTACCAGCCCTGGGACCCTCAGGGATGACAAAGAGTGCATCAGTCTGGCGAAGAGAGGGTGCGGTACACATAGAACCACATCTAACAAGTGGAGATCCCTCTCCTTGTCAGATTTAGGGTCAGGACAAAATGAAGGCATGACAATCTCCTGATTGATGTGGAACTCAGAGACCACCACAGGAAGAAATTCCTGGGAGGTGCGAATAACCGCCTTGTCCTTGTGAAACACCAAGATAGGCGGTTTGCAGGACGAAAGCCTGCAACTCGGCAACTCTGCAAACAGAGACGATTGCCAATAGGAAAAACATTTTCCAAGTCAGAAGACGAAGAGGAATGGTGGCCAAGGATTCAAAGGGAGGGTGTTGCAAGACGCGCAGCACCAAATTAAGATCCCACTGAGGAGCGGGACTCTTAAAGGCAGGGCGAGCATGAGAAACGCCCTGAAAGAAAATTTTGACATCCGGAAAGATGGCAATGTGTCTCTGAAAAACGACAGAGCGCAGAAGTTTGAACCTTCAAGGAACTCAGGCTGAGGCCCTTGTTTGTCCTCACAGTCCTGTAAAAAGGACAGGAGAGTAGGAAGGTTGATCTGTTGCAAGGACAGATCCCTATCGACACCAAGAGTGAAAAACAGACCAGACTCTGTGGTATGCCTTAGCGGAAACAGTCTTCCAGGCATGAAGCACAGTGACTATAACTGCTGAAGAGAAACCTTTCTTCCTTAATAGAGGATTCAACCACCAGGCCGTCAAACCCAGAGGGTTCACATCATCCCTTCCACAGATAACCCTGTAGAAGGAGATCCAGTCTGCGTTGAAGCCGAAAGGGTTCCGTCACAGATAGGTCCAGGAGCTCCGGAAACCAAGGTTGCCGGGGCCAGTAAAGAGCGATTAGAATGACCGGAGTTTCTTTCAACCGCAATTTCCTCAGGACACTGGGAAGCAGGGGAATGGGAGGAAAGACGTAAACCAGAGGAAATGGCCATGGAATCAACATGGCATCAACTGCAAGAGCCAGAGGGTCCCTCCAGCGGGAACAAAACAACGGAATCTTCCTGTTGTGTCTGGTCACCATCAGGTCGATCCAGGGGAGTCCCCATTTTTGGAAGATGAGGTGGAACACCTCCTGGTGGAGGTCCCATTCTCCACTGTCTGCCGTCTGTCGACTTAAGTAGCCGGCTAAGACGTTGTCTACTCAGTGAATATGAACTGTGGATATGGCAGGAACATTTTCTTCTGCCCAGGTTAACATAGCATTGACCTAAAACCAAGCTGTGAGACGTCTTGCTCTGCCTTGCTTGCTGATGTAAGCCACGGCCATGGCGTTGGCGAACTGGACAGCCTTCTACATGATAGGACCAGTATCTGAGAGCATGGAATATCGCCCGAAGTTCCAGGACATTGATGGGTAGGAGAGACTCCTCTGCTCACCATCGACCCTGTGCGTTCAGGTGACCAAGGATCACTCCCCAGCCAGATAGGCTGGCATCCGTTGTCACTGTGGTCCAGAATGATACCAGGAAGGGCCTGTCCTTCCTCAGGTTGGAGAGGTCTTGCCACCAAGAGACTCAGCTCCACGTGTAGGGGTAGAGAAACCAACAGCCTCAGAAGATCTATGTTGCCTTTGTAAACCTGAATCACAAACCTCCGAAGTTTCCTCGTGTGAGCCATAGCAAACGGTACCGCCTCTATGGTGGATATCAACTTCCCCACGAGAGATGTCACCTTCTTGGCTGGAATGGGATTGCAAGCCAGGACTAAGGACACCTTGTGGGTGATCTGGTAAACTACCTCGCCAGTCAGAAATACCATGCCTTTCAGGCTGTCAAACAGAAGATCTAGAAAGACCAGTCTCTGAGATGGAACCAGGTCTAGACACTGAGGCGTCCACCTACCATGTCGGAGATTAAACTTTCACCCCAGAATTAGCAAAAATGTACTTAACTGGCAGGCGAAGGGTTAATCTGCTGAGGAGAGAGGAAGAATCCAAGCCCTGCATAGGATACTTGTGAAGGGAAAGTCAGAAAATGGCATCTGTGTAACAGCCAATCAGAAAACAGCCCACGAAGCGGGCGCTCATGAGAACTGTAGTTTCACTTCAAATACCCTAAAAACAGTGCCAAAAGCCCCCTGTCCCCCCCCCAAGACACTCAGAGCATAAACAGGATGACAGGACAAGGATAGACAAGTAGAATGAGCAGTCACTGAATTCGCTACATGGAGCGGTTGCAGAGATATGTCCCAATAAGTAAAAGATCCATAGAGGTGAATGGAGTATGGGGTCTATACGGTAAAGCACGCCAGAACTTAAAATAATGGAATTTTAATAAAGTGAGTTCAAAGTTTGGAAACACACAGAAATCGCCAGATTAAGGCAAAACAACACTAAGCCCAGAAGGAAGAGTGTGACAAAACCCTTAAAAGTGGTCAATTTAGCAAATGAGGGGTTAAATTACCACAGAAACCCAACGGACAAACATGTAAACTCAATGAGTGCAGGAGTATATAAAAGGAACTCCAAAAGGAGACCCCTGTGTGGAGGGGAAGTGTGGGACAAGTGGACCTCAGCAATCAAATGGTTGCTCACCTTTTTAGCAGGTCTGTCTTCAGACTACCATTGCTAAAGAAGAAGAAGCCTCAGTGGGCTTCTCCTAGGGAAAAAACATAGCACACAAGCGTTTCCCCTCAGAGCTGGAAGGTCCACAAACAGCACCTGGTAACTGAGCAATCCGCCACTGGGAAGTCAGTAATTGTAATCTGCCTAATGGGAGATTTCTACATCCCATATCTAACAGAAACAATAAATATAAACTAAAAACTAAGCAGAACTGCTCTCTTGCCTTTCCTGTACAAGGAACAAATCTAACTGGTGGGTGATTGGCTGGTGACCAGCTAAAGAGGGAAGGAAGGCTCTACCCTGCAATGTGTTCCCTACTCCTCTGGCACTCAAAGGGTTAAAGGGGTGGTTGCCTTCCCAGAGTTACCTGTAAGCTATATTGGATGACAGAGAAAACAAATAATATAAATGAAAAACACCAAAAACAAAATAAACAAAAACAGTGCAGAGATTCTAACTGTTAATTTAATAAAATGTTCCAACAGTAAAAAAAGCATTTTTAAAAGTATAAAAACCTTTTTTCAAAAGAAATCCACATTATTCCATTAGAACCTCAAAACTGAAGATTTGATATCCAGAGAATTAATTATGTATACCTTTATGCAAATACTGAGGCTAGTTCCAATTTATCATTTATAAAAGGAGGTGACAGACCATACTATGGTAAGGACAGTCTGGTATGGTAGTCCGATCACTCACTGGGTGTAAATGGATGATATTCCCTTCAACAGTCACTCTTTGGCTTTTCCAGAATAACTTCACAATGCTGTCTTGTCTATCAAATTTAACAAAGCTGTACACGTAGTCTTTTTGTGCATAATCCAAAAGTCCATGTCCCAGGCAAATCATTAAATGTAGAACTAAAATGCAAATATACAAGCACCAGAGATGTGACCTTGTAGTCTGGCACATATAAACAATCCAATGACAAAGCAAACCAAAAAACACAAGGTTTCCGTATGGCAGTAATTTATCTGTCTGAATGAATACTCTGCCTCTTCATTGTCCTCCATCTGTCCTTTATCATGGTTGGGGTGCGGTTATGGAAGGGGTACTTGGAATAGATTTGTTTCCACTTCCCCTCACCGAATTTCTTCACTCCACGTCTGATCCACTCGCTCTCCTCCTGTGTCCATTTCTGAAGAAGTTTGAGGAAGCACATGGTCAGTGATGCATTTTGCACTTGGCCAATGATATGCTTCTCACTTGTACCTCTATCATTCCATTCCATAACAAACTAATGTACATTATGGTGCAAATAGTAAAATAAAAGTCCCAGGAAATGCAATGAGCCGATTGTCAGAGCATGACTTGGTCAGTATGCATCCTTCCCCTTCCCTCATGCACCCCTCTCTCACCTCCCCCATCTACCCTTCCATCCTTCCATCAGCGCAGCCTCCCTTCTCTACCCCCCCATCACCCCATCCACACCCTCTTTCTCTCCCCGTCACCCCACACCTGCCCCTCTGTCTCCCAGTCACCCCACATCCGCCCCTCTGTCTCCCAGTCACCCCACATCCGCCCCTTTCACCCCACATCCACCCCTCTCTTTCACACCATCCACCCCTCTCTCTGTCACCTCATCCATTCCCCTCTCTCTCTCTGTGACCCCATCCATCCACCCCTACTCTCCCCCACCACCCCCTCTCTCCCGAGTCCCCCAATCCACCCCCTCTCGCTCCAAGTTTCTCTACACACACCCCTCTGCTTTCTCATACCAACCCTGCTTCCTCACTGCCTTCTCTAGTGAGAAAATTTAGAGAGGATCTGCTACTCACATTTTAATATTACAAAGTTTCTACAAAAAAATATAAAGTAAGAGCATCCCTTTCTGTGTGTGTGTGAAGCAGCCAAAGCCGCTGTTATAAAGGATAGGGTGATCACCCTAAACACCATTTATAAATATATTTATTTTAATAGACTGAGTAAAGTTGGTTTAATGCATCCCCCTCTTGACTTAATAGAAAGCAGGTAGTGTACACATTTGGATAAAGAGGTACACTGGGTAGTATGAACAACATACCACCCAAAAGTGGTCAATTAGCATAGGCATACACTTAGAGACACTTAAAGGGATAGTAATACTTTGTTTTATCTTTATTTTATTTTGTAGGCATTAAAAAAACATGAAGAACGATATAAGTCTTATCTCTCAAACCTTTATGGTTTAAGAGATATTCACAAGCAAAGTATCCCCCCTCCCCTTCAGCCAGATCAGAAGGGAGGTGCGCAGGTAGACTGCAGAGAGGGACAATCTTCAATTAAGATAAGGGAAAAAGCTGAAAAACTTGTCATGGGGGGAAGGGCTTTCATTCATTTCATACAAAGAAGATTGTCCCCTGCTGTTATCTGTCTGGTCTTACAACCTGATTCACATCTGAGAAGAGATGGCTTACACTAGGAAAAAGGGGCGGGGAGGGGGAAACTTTGCTTGTGAATATCTCTTAAAGGGATAGTAATACTTTGTTTTAACTTTATTTTATTTTGTAGGCATTAAAAAAACATGAAGAATGATATAAGTCTTATCTCTCAAACCTTTATGGTTTATGAGATATTCACAAGCAAAGTTTCCCCCTCCCGCCCCTTTTACCTAGTGTAAGCCATCTCTTCTCAGGTGTGGAATGAAGTCCATAGACCAGACAGATAACAGCAGGGGAAATCTTCTTAATATGAAAACAATGAAAGCCCTGTCCCCCTTGACAAGCTTTTCAGGTTTTTCCCTTATCTTAATTGAAGATTGTCCCTCTCTGCAGTCTACCGGGGCACCTCCCTTCTGCCGTGGCTGAACAGTGTGACATCAGTAAAAGGGGCGGGAGGGGGATACTCTGTCATTGAATTACTCTGGAACTACAACTCTAACAGAATTGACAAAAGGAAAAAAACTCCCAGCGCCAACTCACCATAACCAATACATACAATAAGTTATAATATTTGAATGTGAATATAAAGTGTATACACAGATAGCAGCCAGGAATAAGGGCTCTCCGGACCCCCAAACTTCAGGCCAAAACCCAAAGTATAAACAAACAAACAACAACAATCCGGCGCTTCTCTGTGTGTAAAGTGAATATGTGCCCTGTGTTTAGCATATATAATAATATTTCTAAATAAATAAAATAAGTGAGATATTAGTTTTCACAAATTGGCCAAGTTGCGGGTAAGCTTGCCAACCCCGCCAAGGTTTCTCACTGTACGGCAAGTCCTACTCTATACATCTGTAATGCCCTATCTTAAAGTTAAAATAAAACTTAAAATTCCCTGAGGAGATGTTATTATAAACGCGTTGGAGGAGCAAGGGACCCTTTAAATGTGCTCTCTTTATTGCTTCTGGGTCCCAGTGTGGTGCAATTAAAAACAAAAGGCATACATTCTAATAAAAAGATGTATATATGGACTTACCCAATACAAAAAGACCTCAATGGATCTACACTGTGAGAATATGAGTGAGCTGTGGATCCAGAGAAGCGCCGGATTGTTGTTGTTTGTTTGTTTATACTTTGGGTTTTGGCCTGAAGTTTGGGGGTCCGGAGAGCCCTTATTCCTGGCTGCTATCTGTGTATACACTTTATATTCACATTCAAATATTATAACTTATTGTATGTATTGGTTATGGTGAGTTGGCGCTGGGAGTTTTTTTCCTTTTGTCTTTTGACCTGTATGTCTCCATTACTCCTTCAAGCAGCCTCCTCACCTATCCAACTTAATTATTTATATATAGCACAATTGTCTTTGCACAATTAGTATCACTGTAACTTTATTTCTGTTTTTCACACATTGCCTTTAAGAGCAGGCTTTAGGCCTTCTCTAGCTTAAATGCTCCTAGTTTGGAATCAGCTATTCCTCACATGACCTGTGGGGGCTGATATAAAGGTCACATTATTATAGAGTGAGCTGTTGGATCCACAGCTCACTCATATTCTCACAGTGTAGATCCACTGAGGTCTTTTTGTACTGGGTAAGTCCATATATACATCTTTTTATTAGAATGTATGCCTTTTGTTTTTAATTGCACCACACTGGGACCCAGAAGCAATAAAGAGAGCACATTTAAAGGGTCCCTTGCTCCTCCAACGCGTTTATAATAACATCTCTTCAGGGAATTTTAAGTTTAATTTTAATTTTAAGATAGGGCATTACAGATGTATAGAGTAGGACTTGCCGTACAGTGAGAAACCTTGGCGGGGTTGGCAAGCTTACCCGCAACTTGGCCAATTTGTGAAAACTAATATCTCACTTATTTTATTTATTTAGAAATATTATTATATATGCTAAACACAGGGCACATATTCACTTTATACACAGAGAAGCGCCGGATTGTTGTTGTTTGTTTGTCTAACAGAATTGAAATAACACTCTCCAAAGTCCAAATACTATGATGATTAATTAGAGCTGCTTTTATTATGAAACATTACTATCCCTTTAAACCATAAAGGTTTGAGAGATAACACTTATATCGTTCTTCATGTTTTTTTAATGCCTACAAAATAAAATAAAGTTAAAACGAAGTATTACTATCCCTTTAAAAACATCATAGTCCATTTTGAAGGGGACAGTTCCACTTTAACAAATAGGTAGTGACATACTCATATTGAGAACTAATGAATGCTTTCTAATGCGGTTGGTAGCCACTTGAGAGTGAAAAGGGTATTCATGCACTGCAGTGCATTGGGTATGTCTTTGGCAATCTGACACAATGCACGGAGTTCTTTTGGTACCCCTCTGGCACTCTTACGGATTAAACCTGTGAACTGCCAGAGGTATGCAATACAGTGCAAAGCGTTTAATACATCTGTGGCACTGAAAGGGTTAAAACAAAATTCTTGTTCAAAATTAGAAAAAATGGCTAGTAAACATATAAGTAGAATTTAGTTGTGTGTAAATCAAACTAAACTTGTGTTATGGAGGCAGATCCACTTTAACCATGCAATGACCAGAGGGGTATGCAGTGCATTAAAAAGCAATATACTGTGAAGTCATCTGCTCCTTAAAGGGTTAGTAATTGCTTAAAATAATAAATAATATTGTAGATAAAGCAAAAAGAAAGATCGGTACATGTCCTATCTCTCAAACCTTAAAGGTTTTAAAGTTCTCCTCTCCATCCCCTTTCCTTGACATCAGCGCCTAGCTGACATCAGGAGATCCTGTTCTGGGGACCGTCCTGCGGCTCTTCAGCAGAGCTGAGATACCAAAATCTAAAGAGAAATACTTCATTGGAAAGGTCTACCAAGAGTGCTTGCAACCCAGGTACACTTTGTAGACCGCTCCAGTTTCGTATTTCTATTTAGATTTCGGTATCTTGTCTCTGGTGAAAAGACGATTCGAGTCGGCCAACTTGAATCTCCTGCTGTCAGCTTTACAGCAGAAAGCAGGGAGACGAGAACTTTAAAAAGTTCTCTCTCTCTCAAACCATAAAGGTTTGAGAGACAGGACTTGTACCAATCTCTTTCTTTTTGCTTTATCTACAATATTACTTATTATTATTTTAAACCATTACTATCACTTTAAAGGGTTAAGCTTGAACTGGGTAAAATAAGAGTTGTGATGTAACTGTTTGACAACCACTACTGAGTGTAAAAAAAACTTGGTGGCACTGATATTTTCAGTGAGCAGGTCCCACAGCAGAGAGGGTTAAATGAGAACTGACCGGAAAGAGTCTGAAAGAACCACTACCCAAGGCAGAAGCAGAAGGAAAGAAAGAAGGATTACAGTCTGTTAAAACACCCTGACCATTCCTGCCAAACTCATGCCACCATGTATGTAGCAGGGAAGAAGATTATAATATCTGCTCCTTACTGCCGCCCTGGGTTGTGGCTTGCACGGGTAGAGAATCTTGGGTACGTGCCAGCCACCTTTTCTCTTATTAATACATTCATTGATGGAAACACAAGATACTAACATAACGAGAACAGAAGGAACTGGAAAGATGCGCTAGTCAATCTTCAGCATCTCCAGTTATGGCCCGGTACCGGGATTCTCTTATTTCATGACTCAAGGATCATTAGCAAGATAGGTTATAGAACAACAAATCATCCATTTGTGTTCAGCAAGACCCATTTTGTAATAATAAACCAAAATTTATAACCAAAATGACTGAATATTCTTACCTGTCTCTTGCCATAGTTGGATGTGGAATTGCCTGATTTTGAAACGTTGCCTGCAAGATAGGAATACACAGAGCAAATTAGGAATGATCTAAATTTACTTACCAATAGTCAAAATATTTCAAATACCACGGAAAGGAACACGAAATAGGAATTCTATGAAACATATGTATGTGTATATAGTACAAAATGCAAAATTCACAAGAGATTATAACCAACATATAAATCAGGTTAAACTTTAAATACAAGGTAAGTGTGGATTGCCATTTTAACCACTTTCCTAGGGGTACATCTAAAGGGTAGCTTTACCCTCGAAATAAGTGGCTTTACGTTTACTTAACAGAAGGACTTACGTAGGTAGGTGTCCATCAAACAGCAGTAAGACATTTATACACTTTTTAAATACTTCTGACCTCCTGTAATCCACTGCTGTTATGGTTTACAATCGGATACAAATGAATTCCCTTACAAATCATTTATGCCTATTGAAGCTTACTGCTTAAAGGGGAACTTTCACCCCTTAATAACTAAATCTCCCTTTACTGCTGACCTGGCGACTAGCTGCTTAGTAGCGCTAGTCGCCAGAAAACTTACCCCGTTCTCAAGATTTCGCCGTTTGAAAGGATCAGGAAGCACGGACGTCTCTTCACAGTGACGTCCGTGCGCCTGCGCTGTCAGTCCCTTGTGCACCGTACGGTGCATACGGTGCACAAGGGACTGACAGCGCAGGCGCACGGACGTCACTGTGAAGAGACGTCCGTGCTTCCTGATCCTTTCAAACGGCGAAATCTTGAGAACGGGGTAAGTTTTCTGGCGACTAGCGCTACTAAGCAGCTAGTCGCCAGGTCAGCAGTAAAGGGAGATTTAGTTATTAAGGGGTGAAAGTTCCCCTTTAACGTTAAGACGTGTTCTCTAGATGCAGATTTCAGCAGAGCTCACTATACATAGGGAACTGCAGATATAAATGCAGAAAAAAAAAAGAAAGACAGACATGGCATCAGAGAGATCAGATTGTAGTATGAAGGACACCTACTTAAAATAGGATTTTAGTCTTACCTGTTAAATCCTTTTCACTTAGTCCATACAGGTTACTGGTACACTGGGAGGTGATCCGCCCCTTTAAATAGGCAGGAACATTCATCTAAATGTATGCAGGGGGCGGAGCCTCCCCTCCCTCTTAGGCTGCACCTCAGTCAGAACAAGCCAGAATGATTTGAGACACTAACACTGACCAGAGATAGGAGAGAAGAAGAAGACCCCTGTGAGCATGCCCCAAGGACTCCCACGGCATGCCACAGGAGAGCCAAGCATGGTCCCTTGACAGGGTGGGAGACCAGTAACCTGTATGGACTAAGTGAAAAGGATTTAACAGGTAAGACTAAAAACCTATTTTCACTGTCGTCCAATACAGGTTACTGGTATACTGGGATGTCCAAACATTGAGTTTTCCCAGAGGCGGGAAGGAGGCAAGGACCAGGCGCAAGGCCCCTAGATTCACAGAACCTCTATGAACCAACCGGTCACATATCCCAACTAGCAGAAGTGTCAACGGACACCAACTAGGGGTAAGAACGAACCCCAAGAACAAAACACAGCACACTGAACCGAGCCAACAGGGCTCAACAGTAAGGAAGCACTGAGAATCTCAGAAGAAAGAAGATCCTAGACAGGCAAAACTGCCTCCAGGACCTTCCTCCCCAAGCTGGCATCAGCCGAAGCCAGCACATCCACACGGTAGTGCTTTGAGAAGGTGTGCACAGAGGACCAAGTGGCCGCCCGGCACAGCTGAACAGCAGACACTTGATTTTTATAGGCCCAAGAGGCCCCAGTTGATCTGGTGGAATGAGCAGTGACCCGAAAGGGCACATGTTTATTTCGCAATTCGTAAGCCTTACGAATAGTAGATTTTAGCCAAGATGCAATGGTCACCTTGGATGCCGGTCTCCCTGCCCTAGGCCCCTCAGGAATGACAGAGCGTCAGACTTCCTGATAGACTCAGTGAGATGAACATAAAATTTGAGACAACGCACTACATCCAACAAATGAAGATCCCTCTCCCTGTCAGAGGAAGGGTTAGGGCAGAAAGAGGGCACCACAATCTCCTGATTGATGTGAAATTCGGAAACAACCTTAGGTAAAAATTCCTTGAAAGTGCGAAGCACAGCCTTATCCCTGTGGAACACCAGATAAGGAGGTTTATAAGACAAGGCTTGTAACTCTGCCACCCAGCGAACTGAGACAATGGCCAAAAGGAAGGCCATCTTCCAGGTCAAAAGGCGTAAAGGAATAGTAGCTAAGGACTCGAATGGTGGACGTTGAAGGACCCCCAGAACCAGATTGAGGTCCCACTGAGGAGCTGGACTGAAGGCGGGCCGAACATGAGCCACACCCTGGAAGAAAACTTTAACATCAGGGAGGATGGCAATGCGCTCCTGAAAAAAGACAGACAGAGCAGACGTCTGAACCTTGAGAGAACTTAGGCTGAGCCCTTTCTCTACCCCGTCCTGAAGAAAGGCCAGGACAGTAGGAAGATGGAAATCAAGTGATAGATCCCTATCAGCACACCATGCAACAAAGGTTGACCAGACTCGATGATAAATCTTGGAAGACACTGGCTTGCAAGCTTTAAGCATCATAGACACCACAGAAGAGGAAAAACTGTTTTTCTTCAGAATTGAGGATTCAACCTCCAGGCCATCAAATGAAGACAATGAACATCCTCCTTCCACAGGTACCCTTGTAACAGGAGATCTGGACGAGCAGGAAGCGGAAAGGGTTCCGCTACAGACATTTCCATCAGATCCGGATACCAGGACTGACGAGGCCAGTTCGGAGCGATTAGGATGACTGGACAATGCTCCACCTTCAGCTTCTGGATGACTCTGATCAGCAGAGGAAGAGGAGGAAAGATGTAGGCTAGGGGGAAGTCCCAAGGTATGGACAAGGCATCCACTGCCAGGGCCAGTGAATCCCTCCACCGGGAGCAGAATACTGACACCTTCCTGTTGTGCCTGGTTGCCATCAGATCCACTACAGGAACCCCCCACATCTGGGTTAGAAGGTGAAACACCTCTGGATGAAGAGCCCACTTTCCGCTGTCGACTGTGTGATGACTGAGGAAGTCTGCCATGACGTTGTCTACGCCTGGAATATGTACCGCTGAAATGACGGGAACATGTGCCTCTGCCCAAGATAAAATGGCCTTGACCTCTAACCAAGCGGCGAGACTTCTTGTTCCGCCTTGTCTGTTGATGTAGGCCACTGTGGTGGCGTTGTCGGACTCCACTGACTGGACAACCCTCCAGTTGAGACTCCCAATGTCTCAGTGCAAGGAAGATGGCACGTAACTCCAGAACATTGATAGAGAGGAGAGACTCCTCCAATCCCCATTTCCTCTGAGCACTGAAACGACCCAACACTGCCCCCCATCCCAGGAGGCTGGCATCCTTCGTGACTGTGGTCCAATATGGAATCTGTAAGGATCTCCCTTTCAGGAGATGAGACAGGTCCAACCACCACTCCAAGCTCAACTCGACATGAGGAGGCAGATAGACTGACAGGTGCAGATGGTCTGGATGATTCCTGCACGTCTGGATCACAAACCTCTGAAGTTCCCTGGTGTGTGCCATGGCAAATGGCACCGCCTCTATGGTGGAAATGAAATTCCCCACCAGAGATGTTAACTTCGGAACTGGAATCCGCTCGAGAGCCAAAATCTTTGATACTCTGAGAGCAATCTGATGAGCCACCTCTTCTGGGAGAAACACCATGCACTTCTGAGTGTCGAACAGGAGACCCAGGAAGAGTATCTGCTGAGATGGGACCAAGTCTGACTTGTCCAGATACACAATCCACCCGTGTCGAGTGAGTGTCTGAATGCAAGCCTGAACCTTGATGGATCACCGCTATCAAAGCACCCAGAACTCTCTGAAAAACCTGCTGGGCAGTAGTCAGTCCAAAGGGAAGAGCCGAAAATTGAAAGTGACCTTTGTGGCAGGCAAACCTGAGATACCGCCTGCTCTCTAGATGGATAGGGATGTGCAGATAAGCATCCTGAAAGATCCAGGGAGGCAAGGAATTCCACCGGAGACATAGCAGCTATCACAGAGCGCAGGGATTCCTGACGATAGTGGGTACTCACAACAAAGGAATTGAGATCTTTGAGGTCCAAAATAGGACGAGCGCCACCGTCCTTTTTGGCCACCACGAACAGGTTGGAATAGAATCCTGAACTTGTGTCCTCTGTAGAAACTGGTTCCAGGACCTTTGTCCAAAAGATCCTGAATAGCGCCGAACAGATGCCTTTTTGTAGGTTCCTGAGAAGGGCGAGTAAAATGGAACCAAAAAGGAGGGAGAGAGGAGAAAGGGATCCTGTATCCCTCTGACACCACCTGAAGAACCCAAGGGTCCGCCACTGACTCCTCCCAAGTCCGGCGAAAGATGTGAAGGTGCCCACCAACAGCCGGATGCGGACCCGGGTTCGGCGAGTCATGCCGAAGCAGTCTTAGAGATCTTGGCCTTAGGGGCAACTTTGGACTTCCAGGACTCTTTGGGCTTGGAGGAGGAGCGCGAAGCAGGCGGAACCGCCTGGGACGCAGAATGTGTCTCAGTTTGGAAGGAAAGAAAGGACCGATTGCGTTTGGCTGGAAACTTCTTTTTAAAGACTGAGGGTAGAAGAGTACTTTTACCTCCAGTAGCCTCGCTAATCAGCTCCTTTAATTCAGATCCAAATAGGGAAGTCCCTTGAAAGGGCAAAGAAAGCAAAACTTTCTTGGAAGCGGTGTCAGCAGACCAAATTTTCAGCCAAAGGGCGCGTCTAGCCACCACCGAAGAAGTGGAGGCCCTCGCCATCATGCGAACTGCGTCAAAAGCAGCGTCAGAAACATAATTCTGAGCATCAGAAATGTTAGCAAGGAGTTGTAACTGCTCTGACACTGGCGCATCCTGGCGAACCGCCACAGTAAGCTGTTCAGTCCAGACCGCGATGGCCCGGTTAACCCACGCCACAGCAAAAGCTGGACGCATGGCAGTACCAATAGAAGCAAAAATAGACTTAAGGCAAGTTTCTAACTTTTTCTCCGGCCAATCCTGTAAAGCAGAAGCATCAGATACAGCCAAAGCAGTAGATTTAGACAATCTAGAAACTGGAGCATCCACCTTAGGAGGATGAGCCCATTTAACCAGTTCAGTCTCAGGAAAAGGATAAAGTTTAGCAAACTTTTTTTTGAGACTGAAGAGGACTTATCAGGATTTTTCCACGCATCAGAGACTAAGCGTTCAAGAGTAGGATTAGTAGGAAAACATGTAACAGCCTTAGAAGGTTTCTGAAACACATCCGTTGGGTCAAGAGTAGATTCCTGACGCAAGGGAAGATTGAGGGTGGTCAAAACAGCCCTGATCAAACCCTCCGCAGAGAGTTCAGGGTCACATTCATAAGGGTCCCCAATAGATCTGGTAGACTCAATAACAGTACCATCCTCAACATGCAAGGGAAGATTGAGGGTGGTCAAAACAGCCCTGATCAAACCCTCCGCAGAGAGTTCAGGGTCACATTCATAAGGGTCCCCAACAGATCTGGTAGACTCAATAACAGTACCATCCTCAACATCAGAATCCTGCAACAATTCTTCCTCAGAAGAATCAGAGACGTCAGGAGCTCCCTGTGGCTTGGGCAGGGAGGTCCTGACAGTGGAGGGGGTCTGCCATACTTGAAGAGCCCCCTGAACCTGATTGGGAAAGAGCTGAAGAGTGGATCTGAGATCCCTAGTTGCAGCCTTGAACTCTTTCACCCATGTTGGCTCAATAGCGTGACTGGAAGGCCCTGGGTTGCTGCCATGACCTTCCACACAAGTTGGGCACAGATGACCAGAAAATTCTCTAGGTAGCCCTGAGTGACAGGAGGAGCAAAACGCAATGGGAGAGACAGATACCCCAGCCTCCTTCGTCTTAGGTCTAGTCCCAGGCTCAAGTGGAGTAGACATGCTCACAGCGTCAGATATACCCCACAGATAGGAATCACCCGATTAAAGTGTGAAAGATTAAATATTCACCCCAGAAACGTTTAAAACTAAACTTATCTGGCAAGCGAAGGGTTAATCAGCAGAGGAGAGAGAGAAGGTCCGGACCCTGCGTAGTATACTCGATGAGAAGAACTCACAAAATGGCTGCCGCGACGGGAGCCAATCAGAAAGAGGGCGCGAACCAAGCGCTCATGGGAAACGTACTTTTCCTCACAGAGTACCCCAAAACAGTGACCGAAGTCCCCCCAGTCCCCCAACACACTCAAACATACAACCGGATGATAGAGCAAGGGAAGACAATTAAAATGAGCCCTCTCTGAAGTCGCTATGTAAAGCGGTTCCAGAGATACGTCCCACAGAGTGTAAGTCCATAGAGAGTAAAGGAGCAATGGCGTCTATGTGGGAAAAGCACGCTTAAAGGCGCGGAACATTATTCCAATAAATTTTACCCTTAAAGTAAAAGTTCCATAACATGTAGCAAACAGATATACTATAACAGTAAACATTACCCAATCAAGGTAGACAATGCAAATGCCCATAAAATAGACAAACCCAGCAGAGAGAGGGTTAAATCCCACATAAACTGCTCCAAAACTCAGACATACACCAATACATAGCATTAGTAAAGTATATAAAAACACCCAATGAGCGCTGGAGTGCACAATGAGAACTCCCAAACACAATCCCAATGAAGGGACACAGGGGGACAAGTGGACCTTCGGCACTCAAAGGGTGGCTCACCTTTCCTGCAGGACTTCTGTCTTCAGGTTAACAAGATTAGAAAGGAATCACCACACAGAGGATAATTCCCCCCAGGGAAGTTACTTGAAGTCAAGTTATTCCCTCTTCAGGGCAAAGGATCCACCAGAAGTACCCTGGAAGCTGTGCTATCCACTTTAAAGAGGGCATTTGACAGCCTTGGTAACCCGCCTAATGGTGGTATTCCATATTTGTAAAAATAACAAAAACTAAAACTTGAAGAGAGCTGTTCTCTGCCTGGTGTGAACACAATGAGGAACAAATCATTCTGGCTTGTTCTGACTGAAGTGCAGCCTAAGAGTGAGGGGAGGCTCCGCCCCCTGCATACATTTAGATGAATGTTCCTGCCTACTTAAAGGGGCGGATCGCCTCCCAGTGTACCAGTAACCTGTATGGACTAAGTGAAAAGGATTTAACAGGTAAGACTAAAATCCTATTTTAAGTAGGTGTCCTTCAAACTACAATCTGATCTCTCTGATGCCATGTCTGTCTTTCTTTTTTTTTTTCTGCATTTATATCTGCAGTTCCCTATATATAGTGAGCTCTGCTGAAATCTGCATCTAGAGAACCAGTAACCTGTATTGGATGACAGTGAAAAATGTTATTGTGTAAAAGAATAGAGTTCAGGATAAACCTGGGGCAGCATTGTGTGACTTGACAGACCATCAGGGAACAGAATGAGGGTGTAAAAAATAGGATTTTAGTCTTACCTGTTAAATCCTTTTCACTTAGTCCATACAGGTTACTGGTACACTGGGAGGCGTCAGTCCCCTTTAAGTAGGCAGGAACATTCTCTAAATGTATGCAGGGGGGTGGAGCCTCCCTTCCCTCTTAGGCTGACTCATCCAGTCTGCCCCTCAGAATTGTTTGAGAACGAAGTAGACTAGATAGAAGAAGGAAAGAAGACTCCTGTGAGCATGCCCCAAAAGACTCCCACAGAATGCCACAGGAGAGCCGAGCATGGTCTCTTGACAGGGTGGGAGACCAGTAACCTGTATGGACTAAGTGAAAAGGATTTAACAAGCAAGACTAAAATCCTATTTTCACTGTTGTCCAATACAGGTTACTGGTACACTAGGATGTCCAAACATTAAGCTTCCCAGAGGCGGGAAGAAGGCAAGGACCAGGCGCAAGGCCCCCAGAGTCACCAGGACCACTATGAACCAAACGGTCAGAGATTCCAACAACACGGAAGTGTCAACGGACACCAACTAGGGGTAAAACAGACCCCAGAAACTGTTACACAGCACACTGAACTAGAGCCCACAGAGCTCAACGGTAAGGAAGCACTGAGAACTACAGAAGAAGAAGACCCTAGACAGGCGAAACTGCCTCCAGGACCTTCCTCCCAAAGCTGGCATCAGAAGAGGCCAGCACATCCACACGGTAGTGCTTCGAAAAGGTGTGCACAGAAACCCAAGTGGCCGCCCGGCACAGCTGTTCAGCACGTGCTGGATTCTTGTAGGCCCAAGAGGCCCCAAGTGACCTAGTAGAATGAGCAGTAACCCGAAAGTGAACACGCTTATTCCTCAATTCGTAAACCTTACGAATAGTAGATCTATCCAAGATGCAATGATTACCCTGGATGCCCGTCCCCCTGCCCTAGGACCCTCAGGAATGACGAACAGAGCGTCAGACTTCCTAATGGACTCAGTGCGATGAACATAAAACTTAAGACAACGCACAACATTCAACAAGTGGAGATTCCACTCCCTGTCAAAGGAAGGATTAGGGCAGAAAGAGGGCACGACAAGCTCCTGATTGATGTGAAACTCGGAGACCACCTTAGGCAAGAACTCCGTATAAATACGAAGCACGGCTTAATCCTTGAGGAACGCTAGATAAGGTGGTTCACAAGACAGAGCTTGGAAATTCGCCACCCGGCGAACTGAAACAATAGCCAGAAGGAAGACCATCTTCCAAGACAAAGGTGTAAAGGAATAGTAGCCAAGGACTCGAAGGGGGGCGCTGAAGAACCCCCGAAACCAAATAAGGTCCTACGGAGGAGCTGGACTCCTAAAGGCAGGACGAACATGAGCCACACCGTGGAAGAGCATCCTGACATCAGGAAAAACAGCAAACGCTCCTGGAAAAAGACAGAGAGCACCGAAGTCTGGACTTACAGAGAACTCAGACTGAGCTCCGTATCGACACCGTCCTGCAAAAAGGCCAGGACAGTAGGAAGAGGAAAAGCATGAGACAGATCCCTGTCAGCACACCAGGACACAAGGTCGACCAGACTCAGTGATAGATCTTGGAAGAAACAGGCTTACAAGCGCGTAGCATAGTAGCCACCACAGCAGGAGAAAAACCGCTTTCATCCCAAAATCGATGATGCAACATATAGGCCAACAATTTGAGCCAAAGAATATAGTCTTCCACAGAGAACCCTGTAGAAGAAGAGCTGGACGAGAGGAGAGCCAAAATGACTCCACCACAGATAGGGTCAAACCCCCAGATACCATGGTTGACAATGTTAATCCAGAACAATCGAAATCACCGGACAACATACAAGTACAATGTCCGTAACGCCCATATTAACATAGGGAGAGAAAGAAAAATGGCCAGAGAGGATGTCCAAGGATGGACATTGCATCAGCATCAGAATTAAGGAGTCTCTCAACAGAGAGCAAAACGGCGTAACCTTCCTGTTGCATCCCATTGCCAGCAGATCCACTGGGGAATTCCCCATCTCAAACTAGGAGACGAAACACATCCTAATGCAGGTCCATGTTCCAATGTCGACTGCGTGACGACTGAGGAAGTCCGTCAAGACGGTGCCCACTCCTGGAATGAGCACTGCGGAAATGACAGGAACAGGAACCTCTGCCCAGGACAGAATGGCCTAGACCTCTAATCAAGTGGGGAGACTTCATGTCCCTCCCTGACTGATGAAATAAGCCACAGCCGTGGCATTGCTGGACTCGTCCACCAGGTGAAGCACACGAGGATGGGAAGAAGGGACTCCTCCATGAACCACTTCCCCTGGGCGCTAAAGCGACCCAGAACAGTTCCCCAGTCCAGGAGGCTGGCATCCAAAGAGACCTCGGTCCAGGGGGGAAGTAGGAAGGATCTTCCCAGTAGGAGATGGAAAAGGCCCAACCACCTACTCCAAGCTCAACTCGACATGAGGAGGGAGAGAGCGCGTTAGCTTCAGAAGACATCACAAACCTCGAAGTTCCCTGGCGTGTACCATGGCAAATGGAACCGCCTCAATCGTGGAGAAGAACCAACCCACCAGAGAAATAACCTCAAGGCCAGTATCCGATTGCGGGATAGGATCATAGGGGTCCTTCGAGTAAGTTGATGGTTACCTAGTCCGGTAGAAAAACCATGGACCTCCAAGATCGAACAGAAGACCCAGGATCTGAAACGGAACAGCGTCTGACTGACCCTATTTCACAATCCAACCATGAAAAGAAAGAACAGAATACAGGCCTGGACCCGCTGAAGAAGAAGGCCCACAGCTGATGCCTGCGTAAGGCAAGTGGTCCATGACGAAGAAGTGTGATGCCGTCCTGACAGAGGACGGATATCAAGTCCCCCAGCCCCGTTGAAAACCTGGGGCTCATGACAGACCAATGGAAGGCCGAAACTGAAAATGACCTCTGGCACAGGCAAACCCAAATACTGCCTGCTCTCTAGAAGGACTGGGAAGTGAAAACGCATCCAAAGGTCCAGAGGAGCTAGAAACTCCCCCGCAGCGAATACTGTGAGCAGATACTCCTGACGATAAGGAGACTGCACTACAAAGGAATTAAGATCTTTCAGATCCAAATTGAGGCGACATCCAACAACCCTTCTATTTATTTATTTATTAATTGTTGTTGGTCACCACAAAGAGGCTAGAATAGAATCCTGAACCCCTGACCGTAGGGGGGACCTATTCCAGGACATCCTTGTCCAGAGAACCGGAATAGCGTCTTCAAACAGACGGCTTCTCTCGTTTACCTGAGGAGAACGAGTAGATAAAGGCGAAAAGGTGGGAGGGAAAAGGGATCTAGTATCCCTCAGACACCACCAGAAAAGCTCACAAGTCCGACACTGAATCATCCCACTGTGTCGAGAGACATTCCGAAGCAGTCACGAAATCCTGGGCTTGTAAACGGCCTAGGGCTGCAATTGCCGCATGTTCTGGGAGGAACGCGGAACAGATAGAACCACCTGGTTTGTTGAACGTGACTGAGAGAAAGGAACGAAAAGACCGGTTACGCGTAAACGGCAACCCTTATATTTATTTATTTGTTTTGAAACCAAGGGTAGAAGAGGCTCTAACCCCTAAAGCCCTTTAATCAGTTCCTTAGTTCGGAACCAAACAAGGAAGTACCCTCAAAAGGCAAAGAAAGGAAAACTTTCCTGGAAGCAATGAGAGCAGATCAATCTCAAGTCAAAGCGCACGCCAAACCACCACAGAAGTAGTGGGGGCCCTTGCCCAGCATCAAGGGCAGCAGCAGAAAAATAGCGTTGATCTAAAGAGACAATAGCAAGGAGACACAATGACTCCGAAGAAGCGCATTCTGACAGACCTCCAGTGGGTTGCACAGTCCAGACTGCAACAGCCCAGTCAACCCATGCTACAGCAAAGGCTGGAAGCACAGCAGACCAAAAGAAGCGAAAACGAGCTTGAGGGGAACCTCAGTTACTTGTCAGTCCAATCTTGCAGCGTCAGAAACATGTAGACAGTAAGTTGAGACAGTCTAGATATGGGTGCGTCCACGTTAAGGGAATGAACCCATGTAGCCATTTCTGTTTGAGAAAAGGGAAAAGGTTTAGCAAATATTCTAGACACTGAAGAGGACTTGTCTGGTCCATGTTCAAGAGTTGGGTTAGGAGGAAAACGAGTAAGGGGCTTTACAGGCACCTGAAAAACATCAAAGGGAACAGAGTGAACCTCCTGAACCGATGGAATGTTGAGAGTGGGTAATACAGCCCTGATCAGGCCCTCAGTAGAGGTTTCAGGATCAATTACAAATGGGTCCCTTAAGAGACCTGAAAGATTCCAAAAGAGCACCAATCCTCAACATTCCAAACTAGCAACAATTCTTCCTCAGAAGAATCTAATCAGGTGCTCCCTGAGGTTGAGGCAGGGAGGATCTGATAATAGAGGGGGTCTGCCTCAACTGAAATACCCCCTGAATCTGGGATGCAAAGAGCTGGAAAGAGGACCCAGTTGCAGCCTTAAATTCTTGCACCCAAGCTGGCTCAAAAGCATGGCTGGAAGGCCCTGGGTTGCTGCCAGGATCTCCAGCCTGCTGGGCAGACATGACCAGAGAACACTCTAGGTAGCCCTGTGTGACAGGAAGAGCAGTGCACAATGAGGGATACTGAACCCCAGCTTCTTTAGTCATAGGTCTAGTCCCTAGCTCCAGCGGTACAGACATTCATACATTGTCAAAATAACCAACTGTACAATGAATCACCCAATTGTAGTGTGTAAGATTGATATTTCACCCCAGAAATGCTAAATATAGACTGTTCTGGCAGGCGAAGGGTCAATCTGCAGAGGAGCAAAAGATTGTCCAAGCACTGTATAGGATACTGATTGAGAAAAGTGCCCAAAACGGCTGCCGCGACGGGAGCCAATCAGAAATTAGGCGCGAATCGAGCACTCATGGGAAATGTAGTTTTTCCCAAAAAGTACCCCAAAACAGTGCCCGAAGCCCCCCAACACACTTGAACTATAAACCAGATGATAGAGCAAGGGTAGACAAGAAACATGAGCCCTCTCTGAAGTTGCTGTGTGAAGCGGTTCCAGAGATACGTCCCAAACAGTGTAAGCCCACTGAAAGTAAAGGAGCAATGGCGTCTGTGCGGTAAAGCGCGCCATGAAGGCGCAGTACATAATTTTTAATAAAAGTAACCCCCAAAGGGAAAAAGGTTAAAATACATAGTAAACACATGTACATCATAATAAAACACTACCCTATAAAGGAAGTGTCCCAAAACCCCATAAAACTAGTCAAACCAGCAGAGAAAAGGTTAATATGCCATATAAACTGCTCCAAAACCACAGACATACACTTATGTACACAATATATATATATATATACATAAACACCCAATGAGTGCTGGAGTGCGCAATGAGAACTCCCAAATACAAGCCCAGTTAAGGGACACTGTGGGACAAGTGGACCTTCAGCACTCAAAGGGTGGCTCACCTTTCTGCAGGTCTTCTGTCTTCAGGTCACCAGGGAAAGAGGAGTACCTCAGAGAGGAATCCCCAGGGAAGTTACTTGAAATCAAGATTATTCCCTCTTCAGAGCTTAAGGTCCACCAAAATGCTCTGGCTACTGAAACTAGCCACTTTGGAGAGGGCATTGTCAGTCCTGGTAACCCGCCTAATGGTGGTATTCCATATTTGACAGAAAATAAAAAAGAAACTAAACTTGATTGAGAGATGTTCTCCACCTGTGTGTCTTACACAGGAACAAACAATTCTGAGGGGCAGACTGGATGAGTCAGCCTAAGAGGGAAGGGAGGCTCCACCCCCTGCATACATTTAGAGAATGTTCCTGCCTACTTAAAGGGGACTGACGCCTCCCAGTGTACCAGTAACCTGTATTGGACGACAGTGAAAGACATTTTCACCTCCCGCACTGGTCCTGCTAATGGACACTGAACTCCAAGACTTAAGTACTCCAGGAAAGACTCATTGACTTGCACAATGCAGTCCCCTCAGACCCTATGAGCCTGGCTTGAAAACCAGAGGGTCTAGGGAGGCTGCAAGCACAATCTGAACGTTTGTGGCTGAAAGGTGGTCAGTTTTCTATTCCCCTGAATGGTTAATTGGAGCCGTTTTGAAACTGCAGGATGCAACCCCGAGGTTTTTTTTTTGTTTGTTTGTTTTTTTTAACTAAGTGAACTGCCATAGGAAAAGACTTAACACAAAATAATTGCCCCTAGGATGGTGATGGTGATTTGGCCAGGAATGGGCAGGGGGCCAACGGCTCCTGGCCCAATCCTGTCCAAATCATGGCAAGACACATTCCCCAAACACAGTCGTATACACACCCAGCAGCAAGTCTGATGTAATGTGCAGTTCCTTATCACAGTGCTGTCTGTTGCATAAGAAAGTGGTTCCTAGATGCTGTTGGACTAGCTTCTATACTTCTCACTGTCCAAGAAGCCCAGCGCTAGACCCGTACAGAGTTCTATTTTACAAGACCTTATCAGTGATACGAACATTCAGTGTGGTTTTCAGTGGCTTTGCATCACAGAGCCCTGCGCAATGCTTACATATTGGGAGCCGCACCTGTGTTACTCCTCAACTCTAGGCTCACCACTCCTGCAGCATGTGTTAACCCCTCCCACCATGGAAAGATTCCCTTGTATTGTTTCTCGCTCTCCGGGATCCCCACTTCTGTTGCTCAGGTTTTACTCCTCCCATCAGGGGCCAATCAGCCTATTGCGGGAAGGGTAAAACAGGGCAGGAGGAGCAGTGAGGTCAGAGTAACGTACAAGCAGCAGGAGCTCCATTTAAGGAAACAGTGCACAGGGGTCTCTTGGAGTGGGGGAGCCACCATGAACAATGTACTGAATTCTGACAGGGAACCGGCAGTCTTCCAAAAGACAGAACCAAGAGCGGCTATAAGGGCCACAGTTTGCGCGCATGGAAAATAAGGCATAAAGACACATCCTTGGCCAAATTTCAATTGCCAATTTACCAAGGGCCAACATATTCCTCACTGCACAAAACGAGAATGAAGAATACACAATGAAAAATACATACAGACAAACAAATGGAAGCAAATACCCTGTTCACAAGATCTTACTATCTAGAGGACAGGGTGAGAAACTTGAGGCCCTCCAGCTGTGCAGAACATCTTTCACAGCCAAGCAATGTTAATCTATTGGGTGAGGGAGCGTAAGAAACATGAGCGTAGGTAGCAGTGTGGTTAACTGATGAACGCATTATGTAAGAAAAATTAAAAAGGAGGGAGCAGTGGAATATGAGGGAAAACAAAGAAGAATGATTTTGTCAGTTGCAGGGCTGAAACAAGTGAGGAGGTGAGAGATGGTATAAATCACAGTTGTGTCAAGAATGTAGAAAGTGGAGAGTAAGGTTGGTAGAGCTGTACAGCTGATGCCTGAACAGTGAGGGAATAAAGCAATCTGGGAAAAGGCTTGCATGAATAGATGTTTTCAAGGAAAGCTTGAACAGCAATTTGGTTGAAAGTGATAGTGCTCATTAGTAAGTGCCATAGCTGGCGTACAGTGGTGGAGAGATACACAGAGGACAGAGACGGACAGACTGACAGAAAGGGGAAAAGCAACAGAAGAGAGAGGGAGACAGAGATACACATACGACAGAGAGGAGACAGAGAGACAGAGAGAGGACACAGAGAGAGAGAGAGAGAGAGAGAGAGAGAGTGAGGAGACAGAGAGAGAGGACACAGAGAGAGAGAGAAGACAGAGAGAGGAGACAGAGAGAGAGACAGAGAGAGGGACAGAGAGAGGGACAGAGAGAGGGACAGAGAGAGGGACAGAGAGAGGGACAGAGAGAGGGACAGAGAGAGGGACAGAGAGAGGGACAGAGAGAGGGACAGAGAGAGGGACAGAGAGAGGGACAGAGAGAGGGACAGAGAGAGAGAGACAGAGAGAGAGAGACAGAGAGAGAGAGACAGAGAGAGAGAGACAGAGAGAGAGAGACAGAGAGAGAGAGACAGAGAGAGAGAGACAGAGAGAGGACACACAGAGAGAGGACACACAGAGGAGAACACACAGAGAGGACACACATAGAGGAGAACACACAGAGAGGACACACAGAGAGGACACACAGAGAGGACACACAGAGAGGACACACAGAGAGGACACACAGAGAGGACACACAGAGAGGACACACAGAGAGGACACAGAGAGAGAGAGGACACAGAGAGAGAGAGAGAGAGAAGACACAGAGAGAGAGAGAGAGGACACAGAGAGAGAGAGAGAGAGGACACAGAGAGAGAGGACAGAGAGAGAGAGGACACAGAGAGAGAGGACACAGAGAGAGAGGACACACAGAGAGGACACACAGAGAGGACACACAGAGAGGACACACAGAGAGGACACACAGAGAGGACACACAGAGAGGACACACAGAGAGGACACACAGAGAGGACACACAGAGAGAGAGGACACACAGAGAGAGAGGACACACAGAGAGAGAGGACACACAGAGAGAGAGGACACACAGAGAGAGAGGACACAGAGAGAGAGGACACAGAGAAAGAGAGAAGACAGAGAGAGGAGACAGAGAGAGAGACAGAGAGAGGGACAGAGAGAGGGACAGAGAGAGGGACAGAGAGAGGGACAGAGAGAGGGACAGAGAGAGGGACAGAGAGAGGGACAGAGAGAGGGACAGAGAGAGGGACAGAGAGAGAGAGACAGAGAGAGAGAGACAGAGAGAGAGAGACAGAGAGAGAGAGACAGAGAGAGAGAGACAGAGAGAGGACACACAGAGAGAGGACACACAGAGAGGACACACAGAGAGGACACACAGAGAGGACACACAGAGAGGACACACAGAGAGAGGACACAGAGAGAGGACACAGAGAGAGGACACAGAGAGAGGACACAGAGAGAGGACACAGAGAGAGAGAGAGAAGACACAGAGAGAGAGAGAGAAGACACAGAGAGAGAGAGAGAAGACACAGAGAGAGAGAGAGAAGACACAGAGAGAGAGAGAAGACACAGAGAGAGAGAGAGAAGACACACAGAGAGAGAGGACACACAGAGAGAGAGGACACACAGAGAGAGAGGACACACAGAGAGAGAGGACACACAGAGAGAGAGGACACACAGAGAGAGAGGACACACAGAGAGAGAGGACACACAGAGAGAGAGGACACACAGAGAGAGAGGACACACAGAGAGAGAGGACACACAGAGAGAGGACAGAGAGAGAGAGGACAGAGAGAGAGAGGACAGAGAGAGAGAGAGGACACAGAGAGAGAGAGGACACAGAGAGAGAGAGGGCACACAGAGAGAGGGCACACAGAGAGAGAGGGCACACAGAGAGAGGACACACAGAGAGAGGACACACAGAGAGAGGACACACAGAGAGAGGACACACAGAGAGAGGACACACAGAGAGAGGACACACAGAGAGAGGACACACAGAGAGAGAGGACACACAGAGAGAGAGGACACACAGAGAGAGAGGACACACAGAGAGAGAGGACACACAGAGAGAGAGGACACAGAGAGAGAGGACACAGAGAGAGAGGACACAGAGAGAGAGGACACAGAGAGAGAGAGGACACAGAGAGAGAGAGGACACAGAGAGAGAGAGGACACACAGAGAGAGGACACACAGAGAGAGAGGACACACAGAGAGAGAGGACACACAGAGAGAGAGGACACACAGAGAGAGAGGACACACAGAGAGAGAGGACACACAGAGAGAGAGGACACAGAGAGAGGGCACACAGAGAGAGGGCACACAGAGAGAGGGCACACAGAGAGAGGGCACAGAGAGAGGACAGAGAGAGAGAGGACAGAGAGAGAGAGGACAGAGAGAGAGAGAGGACACAGAGAGAGAGAGGACACAGAGAGAGAGAGGACACAGAGAGAGAGAGGGCACACAGAGAGAGGGCACACAGAGAGAGAGGGCACACAGAGAGAGGACACACAGAGAGAGGACACACAGAGAGAGGACACACAGAGAGAGGACACACAGAGAGAGGACACACAGAGAGAGGACACACAGAGAGAGAGGACACACAGAGAGAGAGGACACACAGAGAGAGAGGACACACAGAGAGAGAGGACACAGAGAGAGAGGACACAGAGAGAGAGGACACAGAGAGAGAGGACACAGAGAGAGAGGACAGAGAGAGAGAGGACAGAGAGAGAGAGAGGACACAGAGAGAGAGAGGACACAGAGAGAGAGAGGACACAGAGAGAGAGAGGACACACAGAGAGAGGACACACAGAGAGAGAGGACACACAGAGAGAGAGGACACACAGAGAGAGAGGACACACAGAGAGAGAGGACACACAGAGAGAGAGGACACACAGAGAGAGAGGACACACAGAGAGAGAGGACACACAGAGAGAGAGGACACAGAGAGAGGGCACACAGAGAGAGGGCACACAGAGAGAGGGCACACAGAGAGAGGGCACAGAGAGAGACACACAGAGAGAGGCACAGAGAGAGGACACACAGAGAGAGGACACACAGAGAGAGGACACACAGAGAGAGAGGACACACAGAGAGAGGACACACAGAGAGAGGACACACAGAGAGAGGACACACAGAGAGAGGACACA